>OX459029.1:68109013-70925056 GCA_949775025.1 Tricholauxania praeusta | reverse complement strand
AAATTCCTTATGGAATTAAACTTCTTTTACAAATCAAATCACAATTTGGAATTGAAAAATTAAAAAAAAAGAATTTTGAAAAGTTTTGATTAAATTCTACATATTTATTTTTAAAAGATAAATAAATAATTCTGTGGAACAGCTTTGGTTAAAATCATTATAAGGAGGAACTCCTGAATGGATGTCATAAGAAAGATAATTTAATGTGCCACAATTACGATAAGTTATTCTTTAATATATTAACTGACAGTTTTAGAGATATGACGATTTTTCTGAAACTTTGGCCGGTTTCATAATCCGTCATACGATGTGATTTGCCAACGGCTTCTTCGTCCTTCTTTCTCTAACTTTCACCATTTTTCGCTTGGTGCTTCCATGTTTGAAGTTCTCTTTCTTTTTATGACGGTTAGTGAAATGGCGGCGTAAAGTTAAAACATTTAACACGCACTTACGTTGTAACTTTGTATTAATGTTTTAATTAATGTAAGTTTAATACAGTTTTAGCTAGTTCAGTTTTAATTTTATTATATTTTACGTAATTTTTAGTTCAATTTTGCTGCTGCTCAAATTATGTGGTAGTGGTGACGCAAACTATCAAAACAGAAAACGATGCCAGAGTTAACAGCGTATGCAAATATGAAACTATATGCAATAAAGTGCTTGTTATCGAGAAATCGATTCAGCTTTTTGTATTCAATTTAAAATTTTAGAACAAATTTTTTTGTGGCGCGGGCCCCTAGGCTGCAGCCTATACAGCCTATGCTTAAACACGGCACTGCTACAATTTGCATATTAATTAAATAATTTGATAATAAAATAAAATTATATATAACAAAATTTTACAAGACACGGATATTTTTTTTTATATGCTTTTAAGGTGTTTTTTAAACAGCTCAGAAAGATACTTTACCGAGTCTCTTGAAAGATAGCATTGAGGGGAAAGTGTCTTAATACTTCATACACCAAATGGCTCTTATAAGCCCCTATAAAGAATTTATATATATAAAATATTGTCTTTCTACTTGTCTTTAAAATGCCTGTAAAAGAAGCTATAAGACGTTTTTATGCTACTAGGGTGATCACTCATTTTACCAAAATATTCTTTTCCACGACAGTAGAGTTGTTGGTGCCCCCAAATTTTCCATTTTTATATCTATTGTTCATCTTGTCAATATTTTTTGACGGTGGCAGCCTTAAAATGAATACGCCACAAATGTCAGATCGATCTCTCAATGAATAGTGACGTTACAGTGTTCTTAATTAAACAATTTGCGAGGTTGCTATAAAAATGGATAGAAAAGAATTTCGTGCCTTGACTTTTTGCGTAATAAAAGTGTGAAAGAAACAAAAAAAAGCTCGATAAATATTATGGTAAGTCTGCTCCGTCGTATTCAACCGTAAAATATTGGATTGCAGAGTTCAAAAGAGGTCGAATCAGCACAAAAGATAAACACGCCGGGGGAGCACCAAAAATAGTGACCATTCCGAATATATTGGAAAAATCCACATTTTCGAATTGGACAATCCAAAAGCGAAAGTGTGTGAGATAGCTACAATCGTAGGCAACTCAAGTGGGTCGGTGGTTTCAATTTTACATGAGCATTTGGGCATGAGAAAGCTCACTGTAAGATGGGTGCCGCGTTAGATAACGATCAATCAAAAACATGAACGTGTTCGCCTTTCCCAAAAATGTTTGGACAAGTTTAAGCGAAATACGGCTGATTTTTTGCGTAAAATAGTGACAAAGGATGAAACATGGATCCACCACTATACACCAGAACCGAAGGAATCATCAGAAAAGTGGGTAGGTCCCAGTGGAAGTGCACCAAAGCGACCGAAGACTCAACAAACAGCTGAAAAGGTGTCGGCGTCTGTTTTTTGGGATTCAAGTGGTATTTTGTTCATCGACTATTTGAGAAAAGGAAAAACAATCAACTATTACTGTAATTTATTGGACCGATTGAAGAACGAAATCGAAAAGAAACAGCCGCATTTATCGAAAAAAATTATCTTTTTGAAAGACAATGCTCCAGCTTACAAATCGATCGAAATCATGGCCTAATTGTACGAGCCACGCTTCGAACTGCTTCTTCATCCCCCATATTCTCCAAATTTGGCCCCTAGCGACTATTGTCTGTTCCCAAACTTAAAAAGGTGGCTCCAGGAAAGAAGATTTGCGAGGAATGAACAGGTCGAATTGGAAACAAGCATATTTCGAATATCTTGAGAAATCTTACTATTCAAATGTTAGAAAATCGTTGGAATAAGTGTATCGAGCTGAAAGGGGACTATGTGGAAGAATAAACAATAATTTTGGCAAAAATCTTGTGTTTTCTTTGTTTTGCTGGCAGCATCTTTAACGCCCTATAGCAGCCATACTTATTGACATTTTTTTTAAATCAACAGCTTCATCAATAGCTTCATTAAATGAGTTTTCTGAATTAGTTATGTTGTTCTTTTCACTTATTACAATAATCTATAATAAAACGTAATAAATGTACGTTTTAGATAGTCTAAGCAAAATAAATAGCAACAAAATTGTTTAAAACTTTTCTCGTTCTATGTAATATAAGCCTTTTACCACGCCATGCCTCGGAATCATCGCCAACATTTTTAAATATCAATATTTACATAATCCTTAATAAAAAATTAATTTTCAACAATTATTATTTACTAAAATACTCTTAAGAACCATAGCAAATAACAAAATTAATGGCACAAAAAATATTTTTTTTATTTAGTTAACCCTCTATCCGGTAAGAGTGCACTGAGGCACTCTTCGAAAAACTCGTTTTTTATCAATAATTCTTTTATTTTTTATTTAATCTGATGACGGGACTTTGAGAAACATACCTAGATATGTTTCTGAAGACACTGTCATCAGTTTAAGTAAAAATAAAAGCGCTATTGACAAAAAAATCGAGTTTTTCCATGACCAACCCTAGTAGCAAAAAAATGTCTTATAGCTTCTTTTACAGGCCTTTCAAAGACAAGGCTTATGAAGTATAAAGACACTTTCCCCTCAATGTTATCTTTCAAGAGACTTGGTAAAGAATCTTTCTGAGCTGTTTAAAAGACACCTTAAAAGCATATAAAAAAAAATATCCGTGTCTTGTAAAACTTCGTTTTATATAATTTTATTTTATTGTCAAATTATTTAATTAATATGCAAATTGTAGAAACTTTATTATACTTAATTTGATATTAACATCAAATTTAATTTTTACTTACGATTTAAAAATTTGCAGTCAGTATCGAACCCATGTCCCAGCTTTTCATAGTCCTGCGCGCTACCTGCCATATATCATATTACATGTCAAAGGCGAATCATATCTTTCTCTCATTTGTTTTGGCAAAGCGATAAAAAAATGGGCAATAATGTTCCCTATCTCGTATCTCTAAAAACATCAAGCAAGATATTATAAAAGCGAATTTCACTACAAAGGCGAAGTATCTTATTAATTTTGATACACATCTATTTAAAAGACATCACTGTTTTGTAAGCTAGATTTTTGTCTTCATTACTTCCCCTGATGCTACTAGGGAACTCGAGTTGCTCTGGTCGGTTAGAGGGTTAAAGGTACAGTGACTCACAGCTTATTTGACCCTCCTCATTTATAGTTATTTCGTTATATAAAACGGTATTTTTATACAAAACGAAAAAAAAAAATTTAATGCAGTTTTTTTTATTGAAATATTTTCATTTATTATTCACAAAAAAAAGAAAAATGTATTCAGTTTTAACAAAGTTACATTAAAAAAACAAAAAACTTAAACAAAATTCATGTCATAGCTAAAAGACCCTTTAAAAACATATAGTAAAATAAGTAATTGATTCACACAAATTTTGTTAAGAAATTAATAGCTAATATTCACGCCCTTCGAAGAAATTTTATTCCATTCGATCATGAGCACATTTTTTAAGTCCATTTTATCTCTTATGTGGCGATTTCGAATACCTCGCTCCAGTACAGACCACAAGTTCTCTATAACAATCAAATCTAGAGACTGTGGAGGTGTTGCGATGATATGGGGACATTTTGACATGACTTGTATTTGTGTTTTTGTCTTGATAAAATCGAAAATTTGCTTCTATATTTAAATTTTTGGCACCCTGTATCAAATTGTGTTGTAGAATTTCCAAATACATATTTTTGTCAATATTTCCTTCAACAAAAATGAGATTACCAACCCCAGAAGACGTCATGCAACCCCATGCCACCACATGCCAACCACCATGTTGTGAGCCACTGTAGGTTGGAATTAGGAAAATGACATAATTTAATAGTTAAAAAATGTTTTGAAGTCTAATTTATAATAAATATTTTTTATCAATTAAATTGCACGTGTGAGCTTACCGAATTGCGTCTGTTGGCCGGAATCAGGACTTCACTCATTTTTTTAATTAATCTAATTCCGACATCATTTACTTATTTTTCCCCTTATATATTAAGAACTATGACTAATATAATATTTAAAATATAATATTATTGTCAAATTATTGTCATCCTTAATAGAAACAGTTTTTCAAAACAAGGTCTTTTATAAAATCTCGATTTTGTCTATTTCACAGTGAAAAAAACCTTTTTTCATGTCATTTCGCATTGAATGACAATTTGCTACTTAACAAAAAACAAATATCGTTTAATTTGTTAACCATTTAAAAAAAAAAATATGAGTGCAGCCATCTTTCATCTTTGGAAGAAGCAGCATTTTTCTTTCGCATAAGCCTGTATTATTCAATCATGAGTCCAGCAATACTTACATTTTGAAAAGATTTGGTTTCAAATTGTTCGTTACAATTCAAATATTTGGCAGAAAAGCTGCTGGACCGAATTAGGAATTGGACGGATATTGGTGACTACGTTATTGACAAGAATCCACGTCCTATAGATTACATTTATCTTTCGGTATAGAAACGAGAAATATGAGTTTGTTTCGGCTATATTGTTATTCTTTAAAGTTGTAACATAATAGGTTCTTGAACTTTCAAACACGAGAGGATAAGAAACTTGCGCTCTGTGAAAGAGAAATAATGTAAAAAGTAAAGGAACGAAAAAAAAAACAAAATAAGCGTCAAAAATTTTTGAATGTAGTTTGAACAAAAATTGAATTTTCTAAGCCCAGAAAGTAAATAAACATCTTATACATATAAGCTTCGTTCCTGAACTTTTTGTGTAAAATCCTGTAAAACTGTCAAACACGAGAGAATAAGAAAATTGCGCTCTGTGAAAGAGAATATTTGTAAAAAGTACGGGAACGCAAAAAAACCATTTTTTTTTACCCAAGAAATAAACGTAAACAAACGAAACTAAACGTCAACAATTTTTTTTGAAGGTAAAAATCATGAATGAATAAATAGAAGATTACGACATCAGACCAAGAATGATAGAATACAAGATTACGACACGCTCATATGTCATTTTTTCTTGTGACGCAGCAGGGGACCATCGCCATAAACGTAGTTCCTAATTGATTAAGGAGATAAATTTAAAAAGAAAATAATTTTATTCTACTCATCACATATTAAATACCATAATAAAAGTATTTTACTGAAAAGAACGCACATCAAGAATGAAATTAAATTGTTTTTGGTACAAGTTTTGATCACGGTTTAGTATTTTTTAATGGGGCGTTAAATCTCTTTTTAGCCTTTTAATGAAACTAAAGTGTAGTTCATTTAGTCGATTGACAGTTTCCTTGTTATTGTTTTGATTTGTTGACAACTGTTTGATAAATAATAATAAGTGCCTTTTTACACACGGAAATTATGTGGAAGAAATTCTAGCCTATTCTATGTTGTGATTTTTTTTTCGCTTACATAAAATTGGAGCACAATCAATATTTCCACCTAATAATAAATCTGTAAAGCAATTTACGAGTGTAAGGATCCTTAAATTTAACGCAATTCCAGAGGACCATTGCACATAGAGTATAGGCTTGGGAATTATATACATAGTTCAAATGACCTGCAAAGGTATGAATATCTAAGTATACCTAAGTCTAAAATTTCCTTAGTACACAGTTCGCTTCAAGCCAAAATAAGATTTCAGAAATTTTTAACGAATTCGTACTATTGATAATTTAATTAAAATCTTACAATAAAAATGGGTTTTAGTTGCCTACTTTTCTCCCAGCACCCCGATTTAACTGAAGGAGGACATTAAAAGCCAACAATAGAACTAATGAACCACATGAGGTCTCTCCAACAAATTTTCGATGAAATAAATGAAGATGAATTACACTAGTTTACAAGAAAAAAGATCTGGTTTCTCATAGACTTTTTTCGATGTATTTTGGGGCGTATCCTGAACAGTATCCTGAAACTGGAGGATGGAGCTGCTTGTAGAAGTCCACGTAAGTGGGAAAAGTTCCTGATCGCCACTCACTTGGGAGTGGCCAGGGATGATTCTTTTGCAAGCAGTTCAAGCAGCTCACAAACTTCCGGCCTTTTTGGCCAAGTATCCTCTGGAGATCCCTTGGACACCCGTCCGGGGTGAGCTAGTTGTGAGAAGGCGAGTCTCTCCTAGACTTAAAACTTGGAATGTGTGCGTAGAGTTTGGGTCCCACCACACATTATCATCATTTCCAATGAAAACCAAATCAGCCTCGGATAATAGCCCCCACTACGATGACGACCACTGCAAACGAAAAACGGACAATGATTTACGGATATGCACCTGGAATGTCCGGACCCTCCATAGCGAAGGTGCAACTATCCAACTGGCGGAAGCCCTCGTAAAAATAAAGGCTGACATCACCGCCATCCAGGAGATGCGATGGAAAGGACAATGCTGCTCTAACAGGACGAACTGTGATATCTACTACAGCGGCCATGCGGAGGCGCGAATTTGGTTGCGGATTCTAGTTTCCCGGTTCACGCCAATAAACGAAAGGTTGGCTACGATCCGCATCAAGGCAAAATTCTTCAACATAAGCCTAATTTGCGCGCACGCCCCGACGGAGGAAAAGGACGATGCCACCAAGGATGATTTCTACGCGAGCCTAGAGGACGTGTATGACCGTTGTCCGACCCACGATGTAAAAATAGTCCTCGGCGATTTTAACGCGAAGGTCGGAAGAGAAGGCATCTTTGGTGCTACAGTCGGTCAGTTCAGTCTCCACGAGACCTTTTCAAACAACGGTCTGAGACTGATCGATTTCGCCGCGGCGCGAAACATGGTAGTTAGTAGTACCAGATTTCAACACCTCGACATTCACAAGGCCACCTGGCTATCCCCGGATCAAAAAACGAAAAACCAAATTGATCATGTTGTGATCGACGGAAGGCACGCTTCAAGCGTTCTGGATGTGCGTACATTTCGGGGGGTCAACACTGACTCCGACCACTATCTTCTTGCAGCTAAGATCCGCATGCGGCTATGCAATGCGAAGAATGTACGAACGGGCATGCAACGAAAGCTGGACGTTGCCAAGCTGCAATCACAACGGACTGCCGAGGCATACTCCGCTCAACTCTCGGTTAAGCTCAACCAACCAACCTCTGGAACCGACGACGCCGGTGGACTTTGGACACACATCTCCCACTCCATGCGCGCTGCTGCCGAGGAAGTCATTGGTTTTCGACGCCCACAACCTCGAAACCAATGGTATGACCAGGAGTGTCGCGATGCGACTGCTGAAAAAAACGCCGCATACAAGAAGACGCTGCAGTCAGCCGCAACGCGAGCTGTGCGAGAAAACTACCGCGAAAAGAGAAAGGAAGAGATGCGCATTTTCAGACGTAAAAAAAGGGAGCAGGAAAAGCGTGAGCGTGAGGAACTTGATGTGTACCAGGGCAAGAAGGATGCACGAAAATTCTATCAACAAGTTAAGCGTCTAACTCAAGGTTTCAAGCCCGGAGCATCCTCTTGTAGAGACGAAAATGAAAATCTGGTTACAGATACACAGAGTGTACTGAGGTTATGGAGGCAGCATTTCTCCAACTTGCTTACGGGCGATGATTCCACCAATTCCGCCCAGAGAAAATGCAGTACGATACCACCAATCGATGATAACGCAGTGGAAGTACCATCACCTCCTAGCCATGAAGAGGTTCGAGTTGCTATCCAGCGACTAAAAAACAACAAAGCAGCGGGTGCTGACGGCCTGCCAGCTGAGTTGTTTAAAGCTGGTGGCGATGAATTGATAAGGTGCATGCATCAACTCATCAGCAAAATATGGCTAGCGGAAAGCATGCCCGACGATTGGAATCTCAGCGTGCTTTGTCCTGTAATAAAGAAAGGAGACCCGACAATCTGCGCCAACTACAGGGGTATCAGTCTTATTTCCATCGCATATAAGATCCTCTCGAGCGTATTGTGTGAAAGATTGAAGCCGTATACAGAAACGCTGATCGGATCCTATCAGTGTGGCTTTAGACCTGGTAGGTCCACCATAGACCAGATTTTTACACTACGCCAAATCCTGGAGAAAACCCATGAATATCAAATCGACACTCACCATCTCTTCGTCGAGTATAAAGCTGCGTTCGATAGCCCAGCGCGGGATTGCCTATACGCAACAATGTCTGAGTTCGGTATACCTGCAAAGTTGATAAGGCTCTGCAGGATGACGTTGAGCAATACGTGTAGCTCCGTCAAGGTAGGGAATGACCTCTCCGGAACTTTTAATACCGAGCGAGGTTTCAGACAAGGCGACCCGCTCTCGTGCGATCTCTTCAATTTCATTATGGAGGGGATCGTACGAAAAGCCGGTGTGCATCATAATGGCACCATTTTCTTCAAAGGCGTTCAGCTCCTTGCGTACGCTGATGATATTGATATTATCGGTCGGAGTAAGAGAGATGTTACTGCTGCTTTCACTGCTATTGAAAAGGAATCAGCCAAAGTGGGTTTGACGGTAAACGAGGGCAAGACGAAATACATGATGTCTACTAACAACAACAAGAGAGCACGGGATCTAGACTCTCATGTTACAGCGGGCAACTGTAAATTAGAAGTTGTCAAGGTATTCATTTACCTTGGCACTGCCGTAACCAGCAACAATGATGTCAGTCTGGAGATTAAGCGGAGAATAACAATTGCTAATAGGTGCTACTACGGTCTCAGTAAGCAATTACGTTGCAGAGCTCTCTCTCGATCGACAACGCTAACACTCTACAAGACGCTCATTCTACCTGTGCTTCTTTATGGCGCTGAGCCATGGGTGGTTTCGACAACAGACGCAGCCGCTCTTGGGGTGTTCGAGAGGAAAGTTCTCCGCAAAATCTTTGGTCCTGTTCGAGTTGGCGACGACTATCGCATTCGAATGAACCACGAGCTGTATGAGCTCTACGCCGACATTGACATAGTTAAGCGTATAACAATACAGCGACTACGCTGGCTGGGTCATGTCCATCGTATGGATAAAGAAGCTCCAGCGAAAAAGGTATTCGAAGGGAAGGTCCCCGGTCAACGACGAAGAGGGAGACCATGCCTCCGGTGGATAGACCAAGCTGAGGAAGCCCTCACCGCGCTTGGCATTAACGATTAGAGAAGGCGCGCGCAAAACAGAGGCGCCTGGCGAGAGCTAATGAGGTCGGCCGTAACCATACAACGGGTTGTTATGGCCATCTAAGTAAGTAAAGTAAGTATCCTGAAACTAACTTTGTCGTTTTATTAATTAATGAACAAATCACATTTTTGCTACACAAATTTTCAGGAGTCTATTTCATAATATTTAACGTTTAAAGAATTTTCAAAAATAATTTCTGTGTGTAAACAGAGAGTAAACAATAATGAAAAATATTTTAATATTTATTTTATTTATTAAGAAGTTGCTATACAACTGAAACATGTCTGTCAATAGTAGGGGCTCCTGTGACGTACATGCGCAGTAGATTTTCAATTTTGTTCGTCTGATGTCATGAATGAATAAATAGAAGATTACGACATCAGACGAACAAAATTGAAAATCTACTGCGCATCTACGTCACAGGAGCCCCTACTATTGACAGACATGTTTCAGTTGCATAGCAACTTCTTAATAAATAAAATAAATATTAAAATATTTTTCATTATTGTTTACTCTCTGTTTACACACAGAAATTATTTTTGGAAATTCTTTAAACGTTAAATATAATGAAATAGACTCCTGAAAATTTGTGTAGCAAAAATGTGATTTGTTAGTTAGTTTTAAGATATTGTTTACTAGAAAACATTTTATTTCATCGAAAATTTGTTGGAGAGACCTCATGTGGTTCATTAGTTCTATTGATGGCTTTGAAAGTCCTCCCTCAGTTAAATCGGTGTGCTGGGGGAAAAATGGGCAACTAAAACTCATTTTTATTGTAAGATATTAATTAAATTATTAATAGTCCGAATTCGTTAAAAGTTTCTGAAATCTTATTTTGGCTTGAAGCGAACTGTGTACAAAGGAAATTTTAGACTTAGGTATACTTAGATATTCATACCTTTGCAGGTCATTTGAACTAGTATATAATTTCCAAGCCTATACTCTATGTGCAATGGTCCTCTGGAATTGCGTTAAATTTAAAGATCCTTACACTCGTAAATTGCTTTACAGATTTATTATTAGTGGAAATATTGATTGTGCTCCAATTTTATGTAAGCGAAAAAAAAATTCACAACAGAGAATAGGCTAGAATTTCTTCCACATAATTTCCGTGTGTAAAAAGGCACTTATTATTATTTATCAAACAGTTGTCAACAAATCAAAACAATAACAAAGAAACTGTCAATCGACTAAATGAACTACATTTTAGTTTCATTAAAAGGCTAAAAAGAGATTTAACGCCCCATTAAAAAATACTAAACCATGGTCAAAACTTGTACCAAAAACAATTTAATTTCATTTTTGATATGCGTTCTTTTCAGTAAAATACTTTTATTATGGTATTTAACATTTAATGTGTAGAAAAAAATTATTTTCTTTTTAAATTCATCCCCTTAATCAATTAGGAACTACGTTTATGGCGATGGTCCCCTGCTGCGTCACAAGAAAAAATGACATATGCGCGTGTCGTAATCTTGTATTCTATCATTCTTGGGTAAAAATAAAAAATATCTAGTACAATATTAAAATTAAATAAAAAAATGGACAGCCTTGAAAATTGCAGCATTGCCTGAAGAGTTTCCTGCTGTACTGATGTCAGCAAATATATGCATGCACACTTACTTCTAGTATAGTACTGCAATTTCAGTATCTTCCATACTTGGTTCGCTAATCTGTTGAAAATATTAATATTTCACTAAAACTAAACCAAATAAAAAATCACACCACCAAAATTACGTGCAAGATTTTCTTCACAGTTTTCCATTTTTTTTAACTAAATCTATTGTTTTTATTTTATGTCAAGAATGATCATTAACATCCCACAAGAGCAAAGAATAAACTTTAAAACTGATACTGAGAGCGTTGCACACAATTATAGGTATCTAATAAGAAAATAAAAAACAATGAAAATTAGTTGATGTCCGAATTTAGTATAGTAATAAAGATGTTTTATGTTGTTTTTAAAAAAATTTTTTGTTTCATGTTAATTTTTATGTAATTTTCATTTATGTTAATGTAAGCATATTTTCTGACGAATATTGTAAAAAATATTAATTATTGCTGTTTTTTTTGTTTGCAGTTTCCTGAAGATGACTTTAAAATAAAGTCGAAATATCGAAAATAATAAAGCAAAAATTATATAAAAATCTGAAAATATTTTATATACTGACCTACAGCCAGAATAAAAAACTAAGAACATTAAATACCATAAGGTCGAGAAGAATTTATTTCATTATAAAAATTTTTTTTGTTTGAATCGATAGGGAAATGTTGAAAATAGTAATTTTCGAGCTTTATCTATGCATTGGTGCAAAAAAATTTTTTTTGAACCACCCTAAATTTTTTTTTTGCTCCAATCGATTATGAAAGGTCAAAAATGCGTTTTGGATATCTTTTAGAGTAGCTCCGAAACTTGAAAACTACCAAAATGATCGAAAGCGGTCCTTTCCAGGGTCCGGAGCCGCCCTAAATGATGTCAAAAATCCATATTCGACGTTTTCCCATTAATTACAGAAAAAAATTTTTTCCGAAAATGGCTCAAAAACGGTCTTTTCTCGGAGCCGGACTCCGGAGCCACTCTAAATGATGTCCAAAATCCATTTTTGACCTTTTCCCATTAATTACAGAAAAAAAACTCTAAAAATAGGTCAAAAACTGTCCTTTCCCGGGGCCGAACTACGGAGCCACCCTAAATGAAGTCCAAAATCCATTTTCGACCTTTTCCAATTAATTACAGAAAAAAAACCAAAAATGGGTCAAAAACGGTCCTTTCCCGGGGCCGGTTTACGGAGCCACCCTAAATGAAGTCGAAAATCCATTTTCGACCTTTTCCAATTAATTACAGAAAAAAAAACAAATAAAATCCAAAAATGGGTCAAAAACGGTCCTTTCCCGGGGCCGGACTACGGAGCCACCCTAAATGAAGTCCAAAATCCATTTCCGACCTTTTCCCATTAATTACAGAAAAAAAAAAAAAAACATTCCAAAAATGGGTCAAAAACGGTCCTTCCAGGGTCCGGAGCCACCCTAACAATGTTAAGGAATAAATTATGTCAAAATGCAATTTTCGACCTTTCCCCATATTTTAAAAAACTTCCCAAAATATTCCACGCGAGTATCACAAACTTTTTTGATACAATCTGTGTCTTTGATTCATGAGCAGCTCATGAAACACTCATATACTTATACGGAGTGAAACGAAATGAATCAGGATTCACTAGAAATAATGCAGAAGCACATTCAGATTCACAGACTTTTCCGTGAATCGGTATGGTTGCTAGATTCACTAAATTTTTTGTGAGTGGTGAATCCGTCTGAATCAGCAGTTAAAGATTCAACAGATTCATGAATGGAAAAAATGATGAGTGGCTCAGTGACGTTCTCTGGTACAGACACGCTTTTTGGGCTAAATCCTGTAAAAACCTGTAATTATACTAATGCATTATTTTAATATTTTAGTTGGTAATTTCGTATGTAAACGTCACAAAGTAACCTTGTCTATTTCTCACTAAGAACAATGGTAGTAGTGTAGTTAGGTGAGTAATCCTTATTGCTTTGTATGTTTGGTTTTCTTGTGACATTTGTCACCTTTCACTCCAGTATGCCCGAAATGTCTGACAGCGGCAACCAAATGAGGTGAATGTTAAAATTATGAAATAGCTTAGGAAGAATTAATATAGGGATTTTATAGCAGCTTGACTGGATGCAACATATCTTAAGGTTTGATAAGTTAATATTTCGTTAGATACATATTTTAATTTTTGTATCTTCTGAATCTTTCAAAAAATATAAAATTAATTTTAAAGCTTAGTAAACACTCTTTTAAAGAAAATAAACAAAAAAATGATTGCGAATTTAAAATAAAAAAGTTTAATTGAAAAAATCTTTCTTATCTTACGTTACAAATGTTTGAGAACCAGTTTTTATTTAAAAATATAGACAATTTTACGTAAGTTTGACTACATTAAAATCTTTTAACATACGAGTATGATGTAGAAAAGCTGAATTTCGTGCATTCATATAATGTTGAGAGCTATACAAACTTTGTGAAACCCCCTTATGAGTATTATTGGTAATACATTCAGCCTTAATACAAAAAAATTGCAATTATACATATCTACGGGATAGGAACAAATATTTTTATAAATGAATAATGAATTTTTTTATACTGAATTGATAGAGAATTTATTAAATGCTTCTTAATTCTTTTTTGTAATTAATTTGAGTTTTGTTTTAACATAATTTCGACATTCCAAACGGGTTTCTTAGCATGTTTTAAGACGTAAGGATTGTAATTCCAATGAACAGCGTTTTTAAGTTACATGAATAAATTATGATTATCGGGTCCTCCAATTGAGTAACAATTTTGAATCAATGATGCAATTAGATTATAGTAAGATGACATAAGGAAATTAAATAAAATTTCTTTTAATATTATCAATTTTTAATATAAATATACAAAGACGTCGTCTCAACTCCTACGAGCATTCTTCTTGACTTTTTCGGACACAACGAGCTACTTTTCTTTTAAAATCCGGATACGATTCTCTCCATTCCTTGGCAGCATCGACATTAGCTGGTGATTCATCATTTGGATCAGCTAACATTGATATCACAGATATCAAAATTGTCTCAACTGTATGAACTGGCAGCCAACGCTCTGATGCTTTTTCATATCCCCACTTGTCATCTCCAGGTTCATGTAAAATTGAAATGCAAACATCGCCATTCTTTTCAATATTTGGATGCCAGATTTCTGTAACAAACTTCATACGAGGTGGTCGTAATGGGTACTCTTTAGGAAAATACAAATGCGCTTTAAAGAACCCGCCTTCACTAAAGAAATAAAATATAATATTATTAGAGCATATTATATCATATGAAACGTAAGTAAGCTAAGCTAAACCAAATATTTAGCGGCCTTTCTTTAAATAGCTGCATAATTGGTTATACATATATATC
The DNA here is from genome assembly GCA_949775025.1 of Tricholauxania praeusta. Lineage (NCBI taxonomy): Eukaryota > Metazoa > Arthropoda > Insecta > Diptera > Lauxaniidae > Tricholauxania > Tricholauxania praeusta. The sequence goes on along the minus strand of OX459029.1, from coordinate 70,910,578 downwards.
AAAAACTATAAGGATTAGAATAAAATAAATTATTTTTTAAAAGCTTTAATTTTATAAAAATAAATAATTTGCTTTTAAAAAATTTGTATCATCACATCACAATTTATACAATGTAATTTTTTTTTTTTTTTTTCATTTTTTAAGAAATCCGAAGAATGTATCTGCTTTTAAATCGAAATTACCAACGTTTACACGAGAAAACTTTTTCCGCAGTTTCGTTGTTTGTTGGCAAGAGGGGAAAAACGAAAGTGACGAGGAAAAAAATTTGTCATAGGTCGCAAACGCAAAACGAAAATCACATAGTCAGCGTTTACACGAGGAAACTCTTTCCGCAAAGTTTCCTTGTTTGTAGGTAAGAGGGGAAAAACGAAAGAGTGGTGTACAGAATTTTCCGTACCCGCAAATTCTCTTTCGTTCTGTTCGTTAGCTTATATTATGCTTTGCCTCTACGTTTGTTGTGGTGGATCGACGCAGTAACTGCTTTGATATTCACAAGCAGAAAGAAATTCTAGTTTTCGTGTGTAAACGCAACAAATTCACAAAAGGAAATGGACTAGAATTTGTTTCGTCGAATTTCCCCGTGTAAACCTTGACATAAGAGGATAGACAAGAATTTGTCTCTCAGACATTTGTTCTCATGTGCACCAAATCACCAAGTTTCATCAAAATCGCTGCAACTTTTTTCAAAATTGGCCTGGGTACATTTACATCGAGTATGGACGGTAGGCGTGTCCGTTAACCGATTTCGCCCATTTTCAATAGCAAGATGCCTGCAAGAAGATGTGACCTGTGTGTGAAAGTTTCATTCAATTAGCTTTCTTGGTTTTCCCATAAACCTGATTTCAACAGACAGACAGACGGACATCGCTAAATCGACTTAACAGAAATATCAAATAATATATACAAAATAATATACTTGTAAATTCTCAATACGTGCGCCGGAATTGTTTAGTAACTAAACTTTAGTTTATGATTTAATATTGTACTTACTAAAGCGTATCTGGTGGACCAATAATCAATACCTCCCATCGATGTATATCATTCTCATCGATCAAGCCTGCTGAAAATCCTTCGACTGGATTTTTGTTTAGTTCTATATCAAAAAAAGAAAAAAGATTAAAATAATATTACTAAGTAATATTTTCATTCCATTTAATATATGTTTTAATCAAAGTTTTGCTTATTCATTTATTAGTTGTTTTTTTTTAAATAGAGATTACACATGTACTTCTGAGTTAACACATTCGATTCATTTAATTCATATTTTGTCACAAAGTGACACTATCACTGTCCTGAAAAGTGAAAAGTGGTTTTATTTGGACAAGTGAACGAGGCACCTTCCATATAAGTCAATACTAAAATTATAATATAAAGCTTTCTGCGTGAATTAAAGCATCATCAGCATTGTATCTGCCGGTATCAGTTTTGTCAGTGCATATAAAAACAGCAGAGTTGGAGATGGAAATTAAATATTAAACGTGAATTGACAACTGGTGCCATGAAATTAAAGTTCGTTATGTATTATATTTTTTAAAAAATTACTATGGCTCGTCGTTTTATTATTTTCCTCTAATTTTAATAGAAATTAGGGAAAATAATTCAACCAAGCAGCTTTCGATAGCCTGATACGGGATTGCCTGTATGCCACCATGTCTGAGTTCGGTATACCTGCGAAGCTGGTGCGGCTTTGCAGAATGACGTTGAGCAACACAGCCAGCTCCGTCAGAGTAGGAAGGGACCTCTCCGAACCATTTGATACCGAACGAGGTTTCAGACAGGGCGATCCATTATCCTGCAACCTCTTCAACTTTGTGATGGAAGGGGTGTTGCGAAGAGCCAGTGTACATCGTAATGGCACTATTTTCTACAAAAGTGTCCAGCTCCTTGCATATGCCGATGATATTGATATCATTGGACGTTGTAAGCGAGATGTTACTGCTGCGTTCTCTGCTATCGAAAAAGAGTCAGCGAAAGTGGGTTTGACGGTGAACGAGGGCAAAACAAAGTATATGCTGTCCACAAACAGGGAGACGCGGCGTATTGGATCCTTTGTTACTGCGAACAACTATACTTTCGAAGTTGTCAAGGAATTCACCTATCTTGGCACCGCCGTGAACACTCAAAACGATGTCAGCCTGGAGATAAAGCGAAGACTAACTCTTGCTAATAGGTGTTACTATGGTCTCAGTAAGCAATTGAGTAGTAGAGACCTCTCTCGCCCGACAAAACTGACACTCTACAAGACGCTCATCTTACCCGTGCTACTTTACGGCGCAGAAGCATGGGTTGTGTCGCAGACTGATGCAGCCACGCTTGGGGTGTTTGAGAGAAAAATTCTTCGCAAAATCTTCGGTCCTGTTCACGTCGGCGACGACTACCGTATTCGAATGAACCACGAACTGTACGAGCTCTACGCTGACATTGACATAGTCAAGCGCATCACTATTCAACGTCTGCGCTGGCTGGGACATGTTGTGCGTATGGACGAAGAAGCTCCGGCGATAAAGGTGTTTGATGCGGAAGCCGCTGGGCGACGACGAAGAGGAAGACCATGCCTCCGATGGAAAGACCAAGCCGAGGAAACCCTATCCACGCTTGGTGTGAATGATTGGAGAAGGCGTGCGCAAAGCAGAGGCGCCTGGAGAGAGCTTTTGAGGTCGGCCGTAATCCGGTAACGGGTTGTTATGGCCACCCAAGTAAGTAAGTAATTCAACCAAGGAAGAGACATGCGTTGTAGGGTGGGATACAATATGAACAGGGAATAGACTTGGATGTGAATTTATGAAATAAAGTATATTATATTCTTGTTACAAATTCATTCAAAAGAAAAAAAAAAACAATAATAATTGGCTAATTTATATTAGGGTTTTTTTTCAAACTTTCGGAGAGGTATTTTATTTATTTTTGCCTATATTATAGCTTGAGGAATAAAAATAATCGTCCCAGCATTTGAGTTTCCTAGCTCAAACCAAAAACGGCGCGGACAGAGTTTATGTCCAATTCCGTTGAAATTTAACGAAAAAACCGACTTACTAAAACGTAGAAAAAATCTGCCTTAGTGCGATGTCACACGACAGGCAATTGAGTGCGGGCAAACAATGATTTTTTACTCTCTTTCACTTTTTGAGTGGAGGCCAGTCACACAAAAGTGAAATAAATGACTGCCGGTCAACTTCTGACGTTTATAATAACACTGTGGAACAAATTTAGGTTAGCAAAAGTTAGGTCGATTCTGAGAGTGAGGGGTCAAAATAGAGGCTAAATTAGAAGACCCGTATCGCGGCGTTTCTTTATGTTAGTTCGAATTTTTTTTAATCGACCTTCGAACTTTGCAGTCAAATGCCGATTTTCAGCATATTGTTTATATGGTTTTTTGGCTATAACTCGTCGACTAATTGATATTTTTCAATCTGTAAAAGCCAAATTATTGCTAGAGACCTCTGCAACAATTAAAATTTTTTAAAAAATGTATTTAAAAAATTTTTGTGGTGCTTATGAAGCAAAATGTTGGAAAAATTATTTTATTTTCATGCTTTTTGAAAACATTTTCCACAAAACTAAGTCTTTTTTGCTTTCAGTTTGATCTATAATGTGCTTCTCAGTTTCTTCAATAAATTTCATTTGAAAAGAAAATGGTCTTAGTCGATAACTTGCGTTAAAAATCCCAAAACCATTAAATAAATAGCGAAAATTAAAAGACATAAGCTTCGGCTGAGTTTCGAGTCTTAACTGAATCTTAACTTTTGCTAACCTAAATTTGTTTCACAGTGTAATTTATTAATTTTTCAACTCAGTTTTTAAATGCGTTTTTGAAAAAGTAGTTGTGTTTCACTCGTTTTCTTGATGCTATTCAAAATAAGTATTTTTTAATGTACTTTTTTCGCTCCTTGACACAATACTTTTTTTATTTACTACATCGCAACACTATTTTGAGTGGTGATTGCTGTCATGTTCGCCACTCAAAAATGAATTATTTTGCCCGTCGTACAAAAAGTTCATTCTCTCTCGTTGTCATAGTATTTTTATACCCTACACCGAGGGTATATTCACTTTGTACATCCGTTTGTAACACATAGAAGGAGGCGTGGCAGGTATAGAAAAGTATATATATTCTTGATCAGCGTCACCACCTGAGTTGATTTAGCGATGTCCGTCTGTCTGTCCGTCTGTCTGTCTGTCTGTTGAAATCAGGTTTACGGGAAAACCAAGAGAGCTAATGGAATGAAACTTTCACACACAGGTCACATCTTCTTGCAAGCATCTTGCTATTGAAAATGGGCGAAATCGGTTAACGGATACGCCTACCGCCCATATCCTATGTATATATACCCAAGCAAATTTTGAAAAAAGTTGCAGCGATTTTGATGAAACTTAGTGATTTGATGCACATGTGAACAAGATTAGGATTAGGCTAGGTTTCAAGTTTTCAAAGCTTCCTACAGGGGCGTGGCACAGCCCTAAATTTTAACCTTTATACCACCATATCTCGTAAGCCGTGCAAGATATCATGAAATTTGGTAAACGGATACATATCAAATATATCTTGAGTTGAGATAAAAGTGGGCGGAATTGAAAAAGTGGGCGTGGCACTTTTCAACTGCTAAAAATTTTGATTCCATATATCTCAAAATTTGCATAAACGATTTTCATAAAAATCTTGGAGATGATGCCGCTGAAAGCTGTCATCAATACGAGCTCAGCCTGTTTATTGAAAAAACTCGTTGAAGGGCGTGGCACCGCCCACAATATTTATAAACGTTATATTAAGAGAACGAACAACGTAATCGTGATGAAATTTAATGAGGTAGATATACTTGCTGTAAGGACTTTTATTACAAAGATTTGGTCTAATGGTACCTGTGGGCGTGGCACCTCCCATATAAGCAAAAACTGTTTATTGTTATAAATTGTGTACTAAGAGAGTAATCTTCATAAAATTTGGTGTTTAGATGTCAGTTACTATAGGCTTTAAAAATAAATTAGTTTTGACAGAATTGCATCAGTGGGCGTGGCACCTCCCATATTAACATAAATTTGTAAGCGCTGTTTTAAGTAAACTATTGCAGCAATTGCTATGAAATTTAATGAAAGGGGTTCAGATGCTATAGAGTATACCTGAATCAAAAGTGGCTGAAATAGCACCAGTGGGCGTGGCACCTCCAATACAAATAAAATACGGCTAGTGGCATATTTATCGAAATGAGTGAGCAATAATACTAAAATTTGGTGTTAGGGGTTTGCTTATTAAAAGCTATTTCTGGATCAAAACCGGGCTGGATTGTACCAGTGGGTGTGTCACCGCCCCAAATTTTAAATTAAACTGCAGCATATATCGCAAACTATACAAGCTATTGTGCTGAAATGAGATGTCGATCACAAATATAATTTGTTGAACCAAAAGTGGGCGGAATTGGAGAAGTGGGTGTGACATATTTCAAATTTTTCATTTTTATTCGATTTTTTTAACACTTTCCATATTCTTTCGACTTTTTCAACCCTTTAACTTTTTCCAATATATTCTATATGTATTTGTTCGACTTTTTCAACATCTTTCAACTTTCTTCATAAGTTTCTTTATTTTTTCGACTTTTTCATCAATTTTGAATAGTTTCAAATTTGTTCAACCTCTTTCATTTTTTTAGAGTTTTTCAACCTCTCTCAACTTTTTTCAACATTTTGCATATATTTACGACTTTTCAACATTTTTCATTCTCTGTCAACCTTTCTAACATTTCACATTTTTTTCGACTTATTCAACCTCTTCAACGTCTTCTGAACATTTGAAGAAAAGGTACTTTCAGTGCAGTGTAGGGTATGTGAGTTTCGGCCTCGCCGAAAATAACACCTTAACTTGTTTATTTTTTATTTAATTTTCTATAGAAACAACAACAAATTTTGCTTGCTCACACTCAAATGCCTGTCGTGTGACATCGCACTTAGGTGCCAAGATATAGCGTTTTGGGTTTTTTAGTTGAATGGGGTCGCCACCCACTAAAGAACTTTGATTTCATGACCTCCTTGCATTGTAAGAAACTTATAATGTTGACCGCTGTTGACATGCGTATGTACTTATCAATGAATATCAACTTAACCCTGGAATTAACTATTTTGAATACATGGATAACGATCATTTAGTTTCAGTTCATACGATATCTTTCTCGACTGAACTAATAAAGAAATACATACAGTATTGGCCAAAACTTAAGCACCCCCCCTAGTTAATTTTTATTCAAAAATTTTTTATGAAAACGACGTTATTGAGCCATATTGCGTATTTATTTAATTTATTTATACCTTTATTATTGAAAAACAAAATTTAAAAAAATTCTGCGTCTCATAAATAAGCAGTTAACATCAAAGGAACATTTTAAACCCGAAAACTTAACGGACAAAACTAAAGCACCCCCATTTTTATGGTAAGTAAAAACTGTTAAAATTAGTACTTAGTTGCGAACTTTATATTCTGGACGACACACGCACCTCTTTAAGGCATAGAGGATATTAAATTATTAGTGATATCCTGCGATATCCTTCCCCAGGATATTTTTAAGGACTGAATAGATCTTTCGTGGTTTTGCAATTTTCTCTGCTGATATTCATGTTAACGAATCCCACAAGGTATCAAAAGGCTTCAGGTCGGACCAGACCAACCGAAAACTTATATCCTATTGCTCTGAAGCCAGGTCTTAAAAGCTTTAGAGGTATATTTTGGAACGTTGTCCTGATGCAACCTCCATTTAAGTGGCTTCTCTATATCGGCATATTGTCAATGTACATGAAAAGAGCCATAATTCCTTCAGTCCTATGATTAGCCAAATCCCTTGATCGGAGAAGAAATTCCAGACCATTACACTCCCACCTCCGTTCATTGCAGTGGCTTTGCAATACTAAGAATTCAATCTTTCTCGTACACGCCTTATTCCATCCGAATCTTTCAGGTTACAATTCGATATAATAGAAAACAACATAGTCGTCAATTGGGGCGTGGACAGTATGGAGGAGGGATATTATTTGGCGGGAATTTCAAACTTTCACGAAGCTGGTCATCTTCAGATGCAATGCTAGGCTAAAGCCACACGAGCATTTTTTTTTTTTCAACTCATTTAAACTCATCTTTAAAAGTGTGAAACGTCATGAGCTTCCGAGTGTCAAAATTGATAATGAAAACATGTATTTTGACTTCAAATGTACTTTTGCAAGAACCAGCAACCTATATTATTCAATCATGGGCTGAATCATATTATTGGGAAAGTACGCAAAATAGGCAATGAGTAAACAAGTAAGGACGAAAGAAAAAAAGTGGGCAATTTGTACTAAAGCGTACCCAGATGACATCGCTGAAGTATTGTCCTCTCCATTTAGCGCGACTTCAGGTGTTCCAATAGGAAACCAGCGGCGGCCGTTCCTGTGTATTCTAGCAATTAATGATGTCACACTCATTATTAAAAAGTCTCATTTTATAGTTTACGCAGATGACATGCAAATCTGCAGAAATGGGAAGGGGGTTGCTGATACTTTCCCATTTCAGTCTGACTTCAAATCCTTTGATGTTCTAAGAATAACTTACATCTTAATATTGATAAATGCCAAAAAAATGTCTGATTATAAATTTAAAGATAAGAGAATTTCTCGTGTTGATTTAGTCAAGGACCTTGGTATATATTTTGATGCTAAATGTTTATAGCCCTATTACCGTTCGGGAGTTGCCTGAATTTGGCGACTAGCCTATGCCTCTATATTATGGTTGGCGAAAGTACATGTTCGCCTTAAAAACAATGCTGCCAAACTACAAAACAGAAATTGACTACTAAAAAACTTTAAATTTGAAATTTACTGCTGAAAAACTTTAAATTTGAAATATTCAACTTCTAATTTTTATAAGTGAAAAACTAAAAATAAAATTATAAGCAATGTGGACTTATTTATTGAAGATAATTGCGATATCGTGGATAGCAATATTTAAAGAATGCCGCGGAACACTTGGGACAGCTCGAACTCACTCGAACTGCCGAGGCGGCTGTAAGCAAATTCATTAAATATTGACAAGAACTATATGAAAAAATTTTTTTCCAGATTTGTGTCTTACTCATTCAGATCATACCGTCATAAAGCATAAATCCTTCCGATTTTGAATCTGGCTTGTGGCTACTAACAAAATACGTTGTAAATGATTTTGAGTTGGGCTTGGCGCAATCAACGATCTCAGTTGTTTTAAAAGAAATACTAGACATTTTTGAGACAGTAATTTGCCATGAGTGGATCAAAATTGAAATGACAGAAGACAAAAATCAGAAGGCAAGAAGTTTCTTTTATAGAAAATCTGCAATACCGGAAGTCATTGGTTGCATTAACTAAAGTCATGTTGGTATTGTTGCGATGGATCAGTTAAAAAATCTATATTGCAACAGAAATGAATTTCACAGCCAGAATGCAATGATAGTATGTATGTGTCAACTGGAAAAATGATATCTACCTTCTCTTATTTAAAACTATCTAAGTCCCGCGACTTTGTACGCGTAGCCTGTTTTTAATTAAGTTATAATCGAAGTTATTTCGCACTAACTAACACATACAATTCCCATTCAACGATTCGTTATGCCCCAGCTAGCATTTAGATCAGAGTTTCCCAAACTTTTTTTCCTCATAGACCACTTTCAAAATTTAGCTGGTTCCGGTGGACCCCCTGCAGCTACATTTCTACTATATTCCCAAAACTCGACAAAAAATGTGAAGATTAGATCTAACTATGGAAATTCGCATTGCAGCTGAGTTCCGACACGTAAGTAGTACTGAATATGGAATATGCAAGTTTTTACAAGTAACAGTCGATGAGCTTCTTAAATTATTATCTGCCTACATTGATAAGTGAAGTCAACCCAACATTTTCGCTCTTCACTATCGAAAGCAGATAAATTTTCGTGGACCTCCGCTTACGAATTGTGAACCCCCATTTTTATACCCTACACCGAGGGTATATTCACTTTCTCCATCCGTTTGTAACACATAGAAGGAGGCGTGACAGGCATGGAAAAGTATACATATTCTTGATCAGCGTCACCACCTGGGTTGATTTAGCGATGTCCGTCTGTCCGTCTGTCTGTCTGTCTGTCTGTCTGTCTGTTGAAATCAGGTTTACGGGAAAACCAAGAGAGCTAATGGAATGAAACTTTCACACACAGGTCACATCTTCTTGCAGGCATCTTGCTATTGAAAATGGGCGAAATCGGTTAACTGACACGCCTACCGCCCATACCCTATGTATATATACCCAGGTCAATTTTGAAAAAAGTTGCAGCGATTTTGATGAAAATTGGTGATTTGATGCACATGTGAACAAGATTAGGATTAGGTTAGGTGTCAAGTTTTCAAAGCTTCCTACAGGGACGTGGCACAGCCCTAAATTTTAACCTTTATACCACCATATCTCGTAAGCCGTGCAAGATATTGTTATGAAATTTGGTAAACGGATACATATCAAATATATCTTGAGTTGAGATAAAAGTGGGCGGAATTGAAAAAGTGGGCGTGGCACTCTTCAACTGCTAAAAATTTTGATTCCATATATCTCAAAATTTGCATAAACGATTTTCATAAAAATCTTGGAGATGATGCCGCTGAAAGCTGTCATCAATACGAGCTCAGCCTGTTTATTGAAAAAACTCGTTGAAGGGCGTGGCACCGCCCACAATATTTATAAACGTTATATTAAGAGAACGAACAACGTAATCGTGATGAAATTTAATGAGGTAGATATACTTGCTGTAAGGACTTTTATTACAAAGATTTGGTCTAATGGTACCTGTGGGCGTGGCACCTCCCATATAAGCAAAAACTGTTTATTGTTATAAATTGTGTACTAAGAGAGTAATCTTCATAAAATTTGGTGTTTAGATGTCAGTTACTATAGGCTTTAAAAATAAATTAGTTTTGACAGAATTGCATCAGTGGGCGTGGCACCTCCCATATTAACATAAATTTGTAAGCGCTGTTTTAAGTAAACTATTGCAGCAATTGCTATGAAATTTAATGAAAGGGGTTCAGTTGCTATAGAGTATACCTGAATCAAAACCCTTTAAACAATTTTCTGAGCGTTCAGATTTTGTGAGTCTGAAATGATTCATATTTTCGATAAAAATATGAGCCTAAAACTAGTTGCTAGGCACGTATTATTTTGAGTCTTTTCTGACTCCGCTATGTTTCATAAATTCTGAACTTCAAACACGCTGACACTATGACTCTTTTCTGACTCTGATTTGTTTCATAAATTCTGAAACGAAATTTGAATTGAAACTGTTACTATAGTAGCAATTTATTCAAATAAATAAACTAATAAATAAAAAAAAATTTTAAAAAGAAATATATTGTGTTGTATCGCGTGTGGAATTAATTTAAGAAAATCGAACAATTATTAAATTAACGTTTTTACGTGCCTGTTATTCGTTCTGTGGTTAATGCCGTACCACCACAAATAGGACAACTATTTTTTGCAAATAATCCACCAGTAAGTAAATGCATATAGCAACAAAGTTTTTTTTTTGTATAACACACTTTCCCGACGTTTCTTAGAACCTCAATTGTGATCCTCTAAGCCCAGAGGTAAAAATTCAAGCATTGGCTGTTCCAATGAAAAAAGATCAGGCAAAGGTAAAGCCTTCATTACACTACTGTGAACTTCTTAAGGGCAACATTTATTGTTTTTCTTTTGTTTCATAGCAATTTTGTCGACGTTAGAAAACGCCACCACGTCTTGGTAGTAGTACCTCATCGTCAATAACTAATAACCCATTTATATCTCCAGTCAAATCACGTACACCAGCACATGGTGGTAATCGTAGTTTTGACTCTGCAACGAAAAAAGTTATTCAGAACTACACTCCAAGGTTCACCAAGGGATTTAAAACCTCACACAGGACAGCAGAAAAGAGGAATATTTTCCAAATCTACGCCCCAGAACAGAGCCACTCAAGTTGTATTGTGGCTGATAAACAGAACGGCAATCATTCACATGTGGCTACTTCTACTCAATAAGTCGAGCCTCAAATTGAAATTGAGACCAATAATAATCAAGATCTCGAGCTTCCAACTAATAATAATAATCCTCAGCAGTCGGATATTTTAAAATCAGCGTTGTATCCCCTGACACATATAATTTTGTTAATATTTCATAATATCCATATTCATGTTCATTCATTTTCTCATATCTACTGTACTATTTATAAAAAATTGCTTAAGCAATAACATGAAAATTATTTAAACAATTGTAACGCTATAGGGCAAAATAAACTGAACTGATTTTAATAAAATGTAACAATAGACAATATTGTCCATCAAAATGAAGAGTTTGTTTATTTGTTTAATGGAAGATGGTTTTTTTGAAGCTCGTAAAACTCTAAATTATGAGTCACATATGTCTCCGATAAGGGTCAAAAAATTTAAATTTTAGGGTCAGAATAGTTTTACATTTCAGACTCTAATATGAGTCTAAATTTTGACTCTTAAAACTTTGAATTATGTGTCACATATGTCTCCGAAAAGATTCACAACATTTATTTTTCTGACTCAGAATAGTTCCATATTTCAGACTCTTATATGAGTCTAATTTTTGACTCATATTTGTGTGCCCTTCCAAGAAGGGAAATACACACATTTCTGACTCTTTTATGAACTCATAATGAGTGTATAGGCTCAGAATTATGATTCATATCTGACTCTAAAAAGAGTCAGAATGTTTGCTGGGAAGTGGCTGAAATAGCACCAGTGGGCGTGGCACCTCCAATACAAATAAAATACGGTTAGTGGCATATTTATCGAAATGAGTGAGCAATAATACTAAAATTTGGTGTTAGGGGTTTGCTTATTAAAAGCTATTTCTGGATCAAAACCGGGCTGGATTGTACCAGTGGGTGTGTCACCGCCCCAAATTTTAAATTAAACTGCAGCATATATCGCAAACTATACAAGCTATTGTGCTGAAATTTAATATGAGATGTCGATCACAAATATAATTTGTTGAACCAAAAGTGGGCGGAATTGGAGAAGTGGGCGTGGCATATTTCAAATTTTTCATTTTTATTCGATTTTTTCAACATTTTCCATATTCTTTCGACTTTTTCAACCCTTTAACTTTTTCCAATATATTCTATATGTATTTGTTCGACTTTTTCAACCTCTTTCAACTTTCTTCATAAGTTTCTTTATTTTTTCGACTTTTTCATCAATTTTGAATAGTTTCAAATTTTTTCAACCTCTTTCATTTTTTTTAGAGTTTTTCAACCTCTCTCAACTGTTTTCAACATTTTGCATATATTTACGACTTTTCAACATTTTTCAACCTCTGTCAACCTTTCTAACATTTCACATTTTTTTCGACTTATTCAACCTCTTCAACGTCTTCTTAACATTTGATGAATTTCAGTGCAGTGTAGGGTATGTGAGTTTCGGCCTCGCCGAAAATAACACCTTAACTTGTTTTTTTTCACACGAACGTAGACCCCTGTCGAGTCTCCCATGATCCCTTGGGGGTCCACCTGGACCACTTTGGGAACCAATGATTTAGATTATCATTTTTTTTTTAAATCACCTATACGGTTCTTTTTTGACTACTATTTATGACCAAAAAGTGATTATAAGTAACAACTGAAAAAAAAAAATAAAAATTAATTCCAAAAATCACATTTCGATATACCCAATGATCCAAAACTAATTGCACAGGGAAACATATAGAATATTATCACCTTTTGATCTACGTAATGATTCGAATGTGACTTTAGAACTTATTCTGAAAGTATGTATATTGAATTGTGTTCTGTTTTGTAGTTCACAATAACTTTACTACAAGTAGATAATATGGTACTTTTACAATAAGTGAAATTATGCATTTAAGGCTGATGATTATGAAAAAAACGGCAAGGACACACGAAAAAACGTGAATGCGAAAAAATACAAACACAATTTAGTTTAACAAAATTTAAAAAGCTAGTCTAATTTACTGCACTACGTTGAGACGGGCTCATTTCATCCAACGCCTGTGGAATACTGCCATTCACAATTTCCAAGAGCTGTGATAATTATGCACCTTCACTTTTATAGCTGCTACAGCCTCTGTAGAGCTCTTTTGATTTTGTTTTTTGTGGACTTTGCGCATGGATACTTGGTATGGCCGATTGCAAAGTAGAGTGGAGAGAAAGAGTAAGATAATTCCAGGGATCATATGCTGTGTTTGGGCTGCGCCTTACATATTGACGAGTGCCTTTCCTACCAAAAAGACGATCTTACTCTCATCGCTCCACATAATGTTTCTCTACTTTGCAAGCGGCCATTCCAAGTACCCGTGCGCAAAGTACGATCTTTTTGTGATTTTTTTTTAATAATGGAGCTCGTCGTGGATTCTGGGCACTCAAATTGATATCCCTGAATCTTCTTTTAACGGTTTCTACACTCGCTGCTATATTTAAGCACTTTCTTTCTTTCAGTAGCAGGCAAAAACGGATTATGCATCGAAAGCCGTTTCGAACAATTCACGTCCCGGGAGGGACACGGAAGGCATTCGGCCTCGTGTTTTTCGTTTGTTTGTGTATTTTATCGTATTCAAAACCATTTTCGCAGAACATTCGATAAAATTTTCAATTTCTGTAAAAATTTACCTTGCGAAATGGAATTTTTAATAATTTTACTTTGCTCTGTCGTTGAATGCTTTCCACGGCCCACTAAAATGCAAATACAAATGTTACTGTCCAAACTAGTTAGGTTAAGCCTAAAGATCTGCAATGACATTTTCATGCAAAAGCACTGTGGTGAAGACTACGACAGTAGCAAAAAACAAAATTTCTCAATTTTATTATATACTTGGCAACTTGTAAGCGTGGATAATTTGGCGGCCTTCGGCCGTGATTCAGTATTTACATAATCTAATATGTCCAATTTTGACCTCACGGCGGCCTTCGGCCTTTTTACAACATATTAAATAAAATAAAAAGGTATAACATTAATACAAAAACAAAAATATCTTTCAGTCTTATCAAAAACGTAAAAAAATGGATTAAAATGACTGGACAAAATAATAAGTACATTCAGTACATTTTATTAAAATAAAAAATATTAATTCGATTTTATCGGCTCAATTTGTTGATATTTAAAGTTCATCATTAGTAGCCGGTATATCAACCATTGTTTTGAGTAATTTTGTGTACTATTTTTGGCATACTGGAGATAAGCTTACGGCAAGTCTCTACTGGTTTTTCATACCAAGTTTTTTGGACAAAACTACATAATTGCTTCTTATTTTGGAATACTTCCTTTCCTATTCTCTGCTTCAACTCTCGCCAAAGGTTTTCCAAAGGGTTCAAGTTCAGTGATTGACTTGGCCAGTTAAGCAAGGTCACACTATTGTTTTGACACCAATTCTTCACCAACTTGGAAGTATGCTTAGGATCAATATCCTGCTGAAATGTCCATTTTAGCGGCATACTTTCCTCAGCATAGGGCAACATCGTACTTTCCAAAATGTCTTCATAGTGGAATCTGGTCATGCTATCGGAAATTCGATGTATTGGTCTGGCACCGTACCATGAAAAATAACCCTAGACCATAATATGGCCACCCCCATGCTTTACAGTCTTTTTTGTGAAGCGTACGTGAAATTCTTTGGAGGATGGAGCTGCTTGTAGAAGTCCACGTAAGTGGGAAAAGTTCCTGATCGCCACTCACTTGGGAGTGGCCAGGGATGATTCTTTTGCAAGCAGCTCACAAACTTCCGGCCTTTTTGGCCAAGTATCCTCTGGAGATCCCTTGGACACCCGTCCGGGGGTGAGCTAGTTGTGAGAAGGCGAGTCTCTCCTAGACTTAAAACTTGGAATGTGTGCGTAGGGTTTGGGTCCCACCACACATTATCATCATTTCCAATGAAAACCAAATCAGCCTCGAATAATAGCCCCCACTACGATGACGACCACTGCAAACGAAAAACGGACAATGATTTACGGATATGCACCTGGAATGTCCGGACCCTCCATAGGGAAGGTGCAACTATCCAACTGGCGGAAGCCCTCGTAAAAATAAAGGCTGACATCACCGCCATCCAGGAGATGCGATGGAAAGGACAAGGCTGCTCTAAACGGACGAACTGTGATATCTACTACAGCGGCCATGTGGAGAGGCGCGAATTTGGTTGCGGATTCGTTGTAAGTCGAAAATTACGCCACCTAGTTTCCCACTTCACGCCAATAAACAAAAGGCTGGCTACGATCCATATCAAGGCAAAATTCTTCAACATAAGCCTAATTTGCGCGCACGCCCCGACGGAGGAAAAGGACGATGCCACCAAGGATGATTTCTACGCGAGCCTAGAGGACGTGTATGACCGTTGTCCGACCCACGATGTAAAAATAGTCCTCGGCGATTTTAACGCGAAGGTCGGAAGAGAAGGCATCTTTGGCGCTACAGTCGGTCAGTTCAGTCTCCACGAGACCTTTTCAAACAACGGTCTGAGACTGATCGACTTCGCCGCGGCGCGAAACATGGTAGTTAGTAGTACCAGATTTCAACACCTCGACATTCACAAGGCCACCTGGCTATCCCCGGATCAAAAAACGAAAAACCAAATTCATCATGTTGTGATCGACGGAGGGCACGCTTCAAGCGTTCTGGATGTGCGTACATTTCGGGGGGTCAACACTGACTCCGACCACTATCTTGTTGCAGCTAAGATCCGCATGCGGCTATGCAATGCGAAGAATGTACGCACGGGCATGCAACGAAAGCTGGACGTTGCCAAGCTGCAATCACAACGGACTGCCGAGGCATACTCCGCTCAACTCTCGGTTAAGCTCAACCAACCAACCTCTGGAACCGACGACGCCGGTGGACTTTGCACACACATCTCCCACTCCATGCGCGCTGCTGCCGAGGAAATCATTGGTTTTCGACGCCCACAACCTCGAAACCAATGGTATGACCAGATGTGTCGCAATGCGACTGCTGAAATAAATGTCGCATACAAGAAGACGCTGCAGTCAGCCGCAACGCGAGCCGTGCGAGAAAACTACCGCGAAAAGAGGAAGGAAGAGATGCGCATTTTCAGACGTAAAAAAAGGGAGCAGGAAAAGCGTGAGCGTGAGGAACTTGATGTGTACCAGGGCAAGAAGGATGCACGAAAATTCTATCAACAAGTTAAGCGTCTAACTCAAGGTTTCAAGCCCGGAGCATCCTCTTGTAGAGACGAAAATGAAAATCTGGTTACAGATACACAGAGTGTACTGAGGTTATGGAGGCAGCATTTCTCCAACTTGCTTACGGGCGATGATTCCACCAATTCCGCCCAGAGAAAATGCAGTACGATACCACCAATCGATGATAACGCAGTGGAAGTACCATCACCTCCTAGCCATGAAGAGGTTCGAGTTGCTATCCAGCGACTAAAAAACAACAAAGCAGCGGGTGCTGACGGCCTGCCAGCTGAGTTGTTTAAAGCTGGTGGCGATGAATTGATAAGGTGCATGCATCAACTCATCAGCAAAATATGGCTAGCGGAAAGCATGCCCGACGATTGGAATCTCAGCGTGCTTTGTCCTGTAATAAAGAAAGGAGACCCGACAATCTGCGCCAACTACAGGGGTATCAGTCTTATTTCCATCGCATATAAGATCCTCTCGAGCGTATTGTGTGAAAGATTGAAGCCGTATACAGAAACGCTGATCGGATCCTATCAGTGTGGCTTTAGACCTGGTAGGTCCACCATAGACCAGATTTTTACACTACGCCAAATCCTGGAGAAAACCCATGAATATCAAATCGACACTCACCATCTCTTCGTCGAGTATAAAGCTGCGTTCGATAGCCCAGCGCGGGATTGCCTATACGCAACAATGTCTGAGTTCGGTATACCTGCAAAGTTGATAAGGCTCTGCAGGATGACGTTGAGCAATACGTGTAGCTCCGTCAAGGTAGGGAATGACCTCTCCGGAACTTTTAATACCGAGCGAGGTTTCAGACAAGGCGACCCGCTCTCGTGCGATCTCTTCAATTTCATTATGGAGGGGATCGTACGAAAAGCCGGTGTGCATCATAATGGCACCATTTTCTTCAAAGGCGTTCAGCTCCTTGCGTACGCTGATGATATTGATATTATCGGTCGGAGTAAGAGAGATGTTACTGCTGCTTTCACTGCTATTGAAAAGGAATCAGCCAAAGTGGGTTTGACGGTAAACGAGGGCAAGACGAAATACATGATGTCTACTAACAACAACAAGAGAGCACGGGATCTAGACTCTCATGTTACAGCGGGCAACTGTAAATTAGAAGTTGTCAAGGAATTCATTTACCTTGGCACTGCCGTAACCAGCAATAACGATGTCAGTCTGGAGATTAAGCGAAGAATAACAATTGCTAATAGGTGCTACTACGGTCTCAGTAAGCAATTACCTTGCAGAGCTCTCTCTCGATCGACAAAGCTAACACTCTACAGGACGCTCATTCTACCTGTGCTTTATGGCGCTGAGGCATGGGTGGTTTCGACAACAGACGCAGCCGCTCTTGGGGTGTTCGAGAGGAAAGTTCTCCGCAAAATCTTTGGTCCTGTTCGAGTTGGCGACGACTATCGCATTCGAATGAACCACGAGCTGTATGAGCTCTACGCCGACATTGACATAGTTAAGCGTATAACAATACAGCGACTACGCTGGCTGGGTCATGTCCATCGTATGGATAAAGAAGCTCCAGCGAAAAAGGTATTCGAAGGGAAGGTCCCCGGTCAACGACGAAGAGGGAGACCATGCCTCCGGTGGATAGACCAAGCTGAGGAAGCCCTAACCGCGCTTGGCATTAACGATTGGAGAAGGCGCGCGCAAAACAGAGGCGCCTGGCGAGAGCTAATGAGGTCGGCCGTAACCTGACAACGGGTTGGTATGGCCATCTAAGTAAGTAAGTAAGTACGTGAAATTCTTTACCCTTGGGGCGTCGAACATTTCGGGCGGAGTCATTTCCAAACATATTTATTTTTGACTTGTCGCTCCACAAAATATTACGCTATTCCTTCTCGCCGTCTGGTCTGAACCAATTTGAATGTTTCTTTGCGAATCATAAACGCATCTTCAAATTTTTTTTTTCGAAGCATAGAAACTTTTCTCGCTATCCGTCAAGGTGAATTGGTTCGTTGTAATCATCGACGTACCGTTCGGAACGAGATCACATTGCCGATGTCTGCTGAAATGGCTCTTGAAGATGCGAAATGGTTCTTTTTTGCGACAGTGACAATATGATTATCTATCGTTGTTGAAGAATTTTTTGGTCTTCCGCGGGTTTCAACCACTTTTTTAGCTTTTAAAGCGTTTTGGACGAAAAAATTGACTAATCCATGGCTTCGGCATTAGTACGAAGACTTAGGCCGTAATTTTTGAGTGTCGAAACCATCTGTTTCTCCTCGGCAGTACATAGTCCAGTAGAATTAGTCGAAAAAATGAGAAAAAAAAAAAAAATAATTCGTTACAACAACCTGACAGCGGAAAATTTTTGAACAAGCTCTTGTAAAAGCGGACAAAAAAATCGACCCGACAGCAGCTATCCGGGGTGGAATGGGGTGCATTTTTAGAGGTCAAACACAGTTTTTCACGATTTCTGACTAAACTGTGCTTCATATCAAAAAAAGTTTGATGCAAAAGTTGTAGGAAATAAGAAGATCTACAACTTCTGTACTGATCATTTTCGCCTTAACCTCAAAATTTTTCAAAAAAATGGCTGAAAACTTCTTTATTATTATCAATATTGAAGAACATTGGTGGTTAGGTAAGAATTACCAACAGAAAAACAATGTTAATTTGAATTTTTCAAGAGTTCCAACTCATCAGTGGCAAAATTCATTATTTTGCATTGCAGACGAGCCAATTGAGAAGGCGTTAAGTTGTATTTTTTCACAAGAGACGATAAACTTAAAAAAAAGTTGTCTATGCCTTCGGAATCACAATGGTCGTTAGTTTTCTTAATGAGTGCATCTAAAAAGCCTTTTAGTGTTTCACTGTCATCATCATTTTTTCGTTTTTTATTTGTTGTTACAGGAGTGGATGAAAGTGGAGAGTGGAGAAAACTGCTACTGGAAGATTCCTCAAACGTATCGAACAACAAAACTTCGGCATTATCATCAAAATTGCTTGATGTTCTGTAAATAAAATACATTGTGTTAATCTGATTAATAAGCAACCAAAAATTAAGTGACATTCTTGGCTCCAACGAAGTAAATTTTCGAAATATTTATACTGCTTGCCTTCATTTGCTTCTTGACCGGTTACTCCTTTCTTCTGCTTCAGTTTTTTTTTGAAATTGGTCACGGAGCGATCTCCAAGCCGTCTTGCAATCGTTTTCAGAACTCTGCAATTCAGCTGCAATTTCTCGCCATGCTTTTTCTTTAACATCATTTTTTTGTAGTAGCTATGGCTTTTATCATAAATATATTTCTTTTCTTTTATTAAGTCAATAAGTTTTTCTATTTTTTCACAGCTCAGGTTCTGCATTTTGCCAATTATTATTTTACAACGTATATTTTTGACACTTGACAAATAACTGTTTTGTTGCTCTCGCAATCAAATATTCAATTTTTTGAAAAGGCTTGCGTGCGTTAATCGAGACGCACGCCGCACTCGCAGTATTGTAAATTGCTACATTCAAAATATGTATAATGAATATTTTTTTGACAGCTAGAGCGTCTCGCACGCACGCATATCGCACTATTGTATATTGAGCTTTACTTTATAAGTACACAAAATAAGCTCATGACAATTTGCTCCAAAAAAAATAACGGTACTTTCTAGGTTTGCTATTATAGTGAGTATTTTGTAATTTCGAGCGGTCAAAATAATAGCAGTGCTCAACTCCTTTTCTTCTCAACACTAGGTATTTACTTTTATTAAAAAAAATTCTATCGTAACAAGTAAGTTCCATTATTTTTGTATAATAATCCAATGATTTTTTTAAGTTTTTGCATTTTAGTGGGCCGTGGAAAGCATTTTACGACAGAGCAAAGTAAAATTATTAAAAATTCCATTTCGCAAGGTAAAAATTTTAAGGAAATTTAAAATTTTATCGGATGTTCTACGAAAATAGTTTCGAATACGATAAAATACAGAAATAAACGAAAAACACGAGGCCGAATGCCTTCCATGTCCCTCCGGGACGTGAATTGTTCGCTACGGCTTTCGATACATAGTCCGTTTTTGCCTGCTGTGGAAATAAAGAAAGTGCTTAATATAGCAGCGAGTGTAGAAAACGTTAAAAGAAAACTCAGGGAAACTAATTTGAGTGCCCAGGATCCACAACCACTTCCATTGTTTAAAGCAATGCATATCACAAAAAGATCGGATTTTGCGCACGGGTACTTAAAATGGCCACTTGCAAAGTACATATGAAAGAGAGACAAAAGTAAGATTTAATGAAAAAAAATGGGCGGTGCCACGCCTCCATATGAGAACAAATAAACTTTTTTACATCTCAGCAACTATTTCACGCAGATGAATAACATTTGGTACATATGTTTGTTATAATTTGTAATGTTCTAAGCATAGTTTAGTTTGGAAAAAGTGGACAAAGCCACGCCATCCCATATAAGAGAAGAATTAATCTTATCATATCTCATAAGCTATGTGATGCAGATAAATTAAACTTTGTGTGTATGTATAAAAGAGAGGCAAAAGTAAGATTTAATGAAAAAATGAGCGGATATGAGGAAAATCAACTTTTCCACACCTCAGCAACTATTTGACGCAGATGAATAAGATTTGGTACATATGTTTATTATAGTTTGTAAATGTTCTAAGTATAGTTTGGTTCGGAAAAAGTGGGTAATGCCACGCCCTCCCATATAAGAGAAGAATTAAATTTATCATGTCTCATAAGCTATGTGATGCATAGACACAGACAAAAGTAAGATTTAATGAAACAATAGGCGGTGCCACGCTTCCATATGAGAAAAATCAAATTTTTACATCTCTGCAACTATTTGACGCAGATGAATGAGATTTGATACATACAGCTGTGAACATGAAAATAGAAGTACCTTCATCTAATTTTTATAAAGTCTTATATTTTTTTTCACACAAGCTCTAAATAACAATTTGAACACTAATGTATTACAAGGGGTTCTGGGCTTATCGAGGAGCTTACATCTTATAAACTCTCAACTCTGTAGATAACTAAAACGTAAATAAAGTCTGTTTTTCATATGAATTGTACTAGGAAACAAGGTCGTTTGCAGAGTTTCTTCAAACCCGATTCTATTATATAGGCATATAGGACCGCAAATTTTTAAAAAAGAAAAAATAAAAAAACCCTCTTCACACGAAAAATGTGGGCGTGGTTTGACAACAGTGGGTGGCATCCCCCATACGACTAAAAAACCTAAAACGCTATATCTTGGCATCTAAAGCAGATTTTTTTCTTCGTTTTAGTAAGTCGGTTTTTTTGTTAAATTTCAACGAAATTGCTCTATCCGCGCCGTTTACAGGTTTGAGCTAGGAAGCTCAAATGTTGAGGCAATTATTTTTACTCCTCAAGCTATAATATAGGAAAAATTAAATAAAACCTGTCTCCAAATGTTTCGAAATAAACACCCTAGTGTTCATGTTGGCGAAGTTGTTCATGTTAACGAAGGTGCCATTGTTACAATTTTCCAAAAAACAAATAAGAAAATGAGACATGTCCACAAGGGTGTGCTCAGGTATAGAAGATAGGTTTTTTACTGTCGCTGTTTTAGAAACCAACAGTACAACGAATTTTTCCATTTTCGGTAGTTCAGAGTAGTAAGAAATGGTTATGGGTACAACCTAGTATGAATTTCGTTTGTACATATTTCGAAAGCAGATTTAAGAAATATCGTCTTATAATTTCATAAAGATTCAAGCTCTCTAAGTATATTTTTGCAACTTTACTTGAGCGCACTCTCCGCCTCTCTGGTTCATAAAAAATGCTTTAAACACGTTTCTCTCGAATTCACTTTTTTCATACGGTGCCAGTCTTTTCTCCAAAATTACTGAGCCGATCCTTACGAAGTTTTATCCACACATTCGTCACATGTATGGGTCCAAAATTAAGTGAAAATATTTATTTTTTTCTATTTTTTTTTAAGCCGATATATTACCCAAAAAGCTGAATAAGAATAAGGTTGAATAAGAAATTTAAATGTAAAAAATGTTGAAACAGTTAAAAAAAAAGACTTAAAAAGTCGAGAAAATATGAAAACCATTCAAAAAAGTTGAAAGAAATTGATAAAGTCGAAAATATATGGAAAATGTTGAAAGTGGTTGCAAACATAAAAAAAAGTTTAAAGAGGGTTGAAAAATGTTGAAACAATTCAAAATCGCTGATAAAGTCGAAAATAATGAAGCAAGATGAAAGAGGTTGAAAAAGTGGAACAAATACATATGGGATATATTAGAAAAGGGTAAAAAAGTCTAAACAACATTAAAAATGTTGAAAAAAAATCGAAGTCGGAATGTGCCACGTCCACTTCTCCAATTCCACCTACTTTTGATTTCGTAAATTATATTCATGATCGACAATCGCATACCAAATTTTAGTTGGTATAGCTTGTATAGTTTGCGTAGTATAGGGTGTTTTTTTTAGAGGTTTGTTTTTCGAATAGAGATAAAACTGGCATTTTATGGTCAAATCTGGCAACTCTAATGTCATTTATGTTCAGTTTGGTTTGCCATTTCATCATGAACAGGTTGACAAAAGAACAACGCTTGCAAATCGTGCAAATTTATTTCGAAAATAATGGTTCAGTTCGCGAAGTTTACCGCAAGCTCCGTCCATTTTATGGTCGACATAATCGTCCATCAGAGCAATTAATTCGGTTAACCATGGGTCGTTTTCGCACTACGTTTACTCTATGTGATAATACGCATCCGCAGAGACGTCGAACAGTGCGCACCGAAGAAACAATTGCCGCTGTAGAGCAAAATGTTGAAGAGGACCCGAATGAATCGATTCGCCACCGTGCACAGCAATTGGAGCTTTGTCCATCAACTTTATGGAAGATTTTGCGCAAAGATCTTGGCTTGCGACCTTACAAGATCCAGCTTGTGCAAGAATTAAAGCCGCGAGACCATGCAATGCGTCGTGATTTTGGTGTATGGGCCGAAAAAGAGATTGATCTCGATGCTGATTTTCATCGCAAAATTTTGTTCAGTGATGAGGCTCATTTTTGGTTGAATGGCTACGTCAACAAGCAAAATTGCCGCATTTGGAGTGAAGAGAATCCACATGAGACCCTTGAGACGCCATTACATCCACAAAAACTGACTGTTTGGTGTGCTCTATGGGCTGGTGGAGTCATTGGGCCATACTTCTTCCGAAATAATGCTGGAGAGTCAGTTACCGTTAATGGAGACCGGTATAGAGCCATGATAACCGACTATTTTGTTCCCGAATTGGATGGCATGAATGTGGATGAGTTGTGGTTCCAACAAGACGGCGCTACATGCCACACAGCGCACGTCACAATCAATTTATTGAAGGAAACATTCGATGAGCGCATAATTTCGCGGAATGGACCTGTCAATTGGCCACCAAGATCGTGTGATTTGACACCATTGGATTATTTTCTTTGGGGATATGTGAAGTCGCTCGTCTACGCCAACAAACCAGAAACGTTAGGGGACTTGGAAGCCAACATTCGTGGCGTTATTGCCGACATACGGCCCCATATACTCGAAAAAGTGGTTCAAAATTGGACCTGTAGAATTGGCTTTATTCAAACCAGCCGTGGCGGCCACATGCCCGAAATCATATTTAAACATTAATGGCATAAAATTATCCTTCCAATAAAGCCAAATTGATGGACATTAAAATGATTTTCTTGTGTTTTATTTCAATTCGAAGCTCTATACCTCTAAAAAAAACACCCGTAATAAGTCTTAAAATTTAAGCGGTGTCACATACACTAGTGCAATCCGGTTCGATTTTGATCCAGAAATAAGTAGCTTTCTATAAACAACACTCTAACATCAATGAGTTTTCTCATACTCATACTCAGGGTATTTTACTTGTATGGGAGGTGCCACGCCCACTGAGGCTATTTTTTCCTATTATATTTAGGTATACCTAATAGCAAGTAAGCCACCTACAAGTGTCCCTTGTCCTGTACTGAAGAAAGGTGACCCGACAATCTGCGCTAACTACCGGGGAATCAGTCTTCTTGCCATCTCTTACAAGGTCCTGTCGACTGTACTGTGTGAAAGACTTAAGCCGTTTGCCAACACACTGATTGGGCCTTATCAGTGCGGCCTTAGACCTGGTAAGTCCACCATAGACCAGATCTTCACACTACGTCAAATCCTGGAAAAAACCCACGAAAAACAGATCGATACCCATCATCTCTTTATCGATTTTAAAGCAGCTTTCGATAGCCCGATACGGGATTGCCTGTATGCCACCATGTCTGAGTTCGGTATACCTGCGAAGCTGGTGCGGCTTTGCAGAATGACGTTGAGCAACACAGCCAGCTCCGTCAGAGTAGGAAGGGACCTCTCCGAACCATTTGATACCGAACGAGGTTTCAGACAGGGCGATCCACTATCCTGCAACCTCTTCAACTTTGTGATGGAAGGGGTGTTGCGAAGAGCCAGTGTACATCGTAATGGCACTATTTTCTACAAAAGTGTCCAGCTCCTTGCATATGCCGATGATATTGATATCATTGGACGTTGTAAGCGAGATGTTACTGCTGCGTTCTCTGCTATCGGAAAAGAGTCAGCGAAGGTGGGTTTGACGGTGAACGAGGGCAAAACAAAGTATATGCTGTCCACAAACAGGGAGACGCGGCGTATTGGATCCTATGTTACTGCGAACAGCTATACTTTCGAAGTTGTCAAAGAATTCACCTATCTTGGCACCACCGTGAACACTCAGAACGATGGCAGCCTGGAGATAAAGCGAAGACTAACTCTTGCTAATAGGTGTTACTATGGTCTCAGTAAGCAATTGAGTAGTAGAGACCTCTCTCGCCCGACAAAACTGACACTCTACAAGACGCTCATCTTACCCGTGCTACTTTACGGCGCAGAAGCATGGATTGTGTCGCAGACTGATGCAGTCACGCTTGGGGTGTTTGAGAGAAAAATTCTTCGCAAAATCTTCGGTCCTGTTCACGTCGGCGACGACTACCGTATTCGAATGAACCACGAACTGTACGAGCTCTACGCTGACATTGA
The DNA here is from genome assembly GCA_949775025.1 of Tricholauxania praeusta. Classification (NCBI taxonomy): domain Eukaryota; kingdom Metazoa; phylum Arthropoda; class Insecta; order Diptera; family Lauxaniidae; genus Tricholauxania; species Tricholauxania praeusta. Next base: position 70,885,385 of record OX459029.1, on the reverse strand, counting down.
CATAGTCAAGCGCATCACTATCCAACGTCTGCGCTGGCTGGGACATGTTGTGCGTATGGACGAAGAACCGCCGGCGAAAAAGGTGTTTGATGCGGAAGCCGCTGGGCGACGACGAAGAGGAAGACCATGCCTCCGATGGAAAGACCAAGCCGAGGAAACCCTATCCACGCTTGGTGTGAATGATTGGAGAAGGCGCGCGCAAAGCAGAGGCGCCTGGAGAGAGCTTTTGAGGTCGGCCGTAACCCGGTAACGGGTTGTTATGGCCACCCAAGTAAGTAAGTACTCTCATAGCACACTATCAATAACATGGGTGGCCAAAGTTTTAACCAATGCGGGGTACCTGCTTTTAAAATTTTTGGCGGAGGCCTACTAATCTTAAAAATAGCAATTTAAAGCTAGAAATCAGTTTCAATTGAGAATAAATATATGTCACCCTAATTTTCAAAACTTTGACTAGAACGACAATACTACAGAAACGACAATACTACAGAAACGACAACACTAGAGAAACGACAACACAGAGAGTTACGAACCGACCGTCGTGTGTATAAAACGTGTGCAAAATATAATTAAATATAACTTTGTTTTTAAGAATAAATTAAATCTTTTTATTACATTGCCATCCTATGACAATTTCAGAAGTGGAATTAATACCTAATAAAATAAAATGCCTAATTTCCGCGACATTAGCATTGAAAAACTTCGGGAGAAATGCCGTCGTTTAGCACTATCGAGTGCCGGTAATAAAACGGAATTAATTAAACGCATTTTGCACGCAGAAATTAATACGGAAAATCGAGTTGAGGTGTCCGAGAATTCGAGTGATGCATTTTATGGATTCGAAAGCATAAATACAAATGTACCGGGGTGCTCATCATCACCAGTTCTGGAAGATTCTGTAAATGTTCCGCAAAACATACACAGCCGCCAATCTTCAAGTGATGTTGCAACACGCGTCGCGCCGGTGACAACGAATTACACACACCTACAACAATTACCCGTTTCTAACGTCGCAAATATGCCATCTGTCTCTTTCCCACAAATACTAACGCATGCAACACCGCTTGCAACGCATTACGCACACACACAGTCAATGCCGATTTATTCGTTTGCGCCACAAAATACAGCACCGATTGCAACGAACTATACACACGCACAACACCGTCTTGTTCGTTCGTGCCACAATATTCGGTACCGATTACCACGAATGCTAATTTTTTGCAGCAACCACCAGTTTATGCTCCTTCCACTCCACATCAATATTTGTACGCACAGAATGTACGCGATATGATTGACATTCTACCTGATTTCAATCCGCTTGACAAAGACGGCTTAACAGCACAACAATTCGTTGAACGTATAAATATGTTAAAAAACGCTTACCAGTGGGACGACAGGTTGTTGTTGTTTAGCGTACAGTCAAAATTGAAAGGACCAGCAAAGACGTGGAACGACAGTTTACCATGCGTTTTTTCTAATTGGATACAGTTTTCCAATCAGATTATATTTGATTTTCCTTCAACAGAAACTGATGCTGACGTACATATGAAGCTGATGAATTGTTCACGGTTATCAAACGAAAGTCACGTAGAATTTTTTTATAGAATCCTAGCTATGGGTCGTAGAGGGCGACTGCGTGATGACTCAATTCTTAAATATATACTGAAAGGACTTAATGACTATGGAATGCAACAGTCGCTGGCTAGCGGATTTTATGTAACAGTGAACGAACTACTTGTTGCAATGCGAAGATATTTAGCTAATGCTCCGTCACGAGTCCCGCAACGATCCGATAGGAATATTGCAAGGCAACCGGTTCCTAATCCTCCGACGACTACAAAAGTTGAAACTTTAAGACTAAGATGCTATAATTGCAACGAACAAGGGCATATTTCTGCAGATTGCAAGCAACCTCAAAAGCGTCAACGTTGTAAAAAGTGTTCCAAAGTTGGGCACAACGAAGAAAGTTGCAGATCTGCAAAAGAACCAGTGAAAAAAATTAATCATGACGAAAACATTACAACAACAGGAATCATTAAGGATGTTCAAATTAATGGAATATTTTTGAAGGCATTTATTGACCCAGGCAGTTCAGTGTCTCTTATAAAAAAAAGTTATTCGTCAATGTTTGGTGGTGAAGTACCGTGTTCAGGACGGTCATTGCAAGGAATGTTTGGGGGTGACTACGAGTGTGCATCACAGTTACGCGCATCCCTTTCGATGGATGCTGAACAGTTTCCAGTGTCTCTATTGATCATTGATGACGAATTTATGAACGAGCCAATTTTGGTGGGCAATGACGTATTATGTCAACCAGGCGTGAGGTTTGTTATCGAAGATGGTTCTTGTCGCATTGAAAAAATAGAACTAGGTGATCTGCAAGTTGATCCGAATTTGGAAGATGAATCCATAAATCAACTTAATGAATTGTTGGTGGGTTATGCTGATTGTTTCGCTTCAAAAATTTCAGAGCTAGGCAAATACTCCAAAAAGAAGTTGACGATTCGCCTAAAATCAGATGTACCAGTAAGCAGACGACCATACCGACTTCCTTTTGCTAAGCGTGAAAAAGTTACGGAAATAATAAGCGAGCTTCTTACCAACAACATCATTCGTCGAAGTGAGTCACCATTTGCTTCACCAATAGTTTTAGTGAAAAAGAAGAACGGTGAAGATCGGTTATGTGTCGACTACCGAGAGTTGAACAAAATTACTATAAAAGAACCTTTTCCAATACCCATCATGGAAGAACTGTTTTCGTCGTTGGCTGGTAATCAATATTTTACATCACTCGACTTGATGTCCGGCTACCATCAAATCGCTGTCGAAGAAAACAGTAAACAGTACACGGCTTTTATGACCAATGAGGGTCATTTTGAATATAATTTTATGCCATTTGGATTGGTTAATGCGCCATCGGTGTTCCAGTCGGTTATGAACTCAGTAGCCAGTCAAATGCCACCGGGCGAAGTTATTACTTACTTGGACGACGTAGTAATTCCAAGCCGAACGATATCAGAGGGCTTAGACCGATTGGAAAGATTTTTGAAAATTCTCCGGGAAGAAGGACTAACGCTAAAATTAAACAAATGTTGTTTTTTATCCGTCGAAATTAATTTTCTAGGCCACCGAATAAATACAAATGGAATCCGCCCAGGTGAGAGTAACATTATCGCTATTAAAAACTTTGAGCGACCGAAAAATATTACTGAGGTGCGACGGTTTCTTGGCCTTACCGGATTTTTCCGTAAATTTGTAAAAAACTACTCGCTAATTTCAAAACCAATCACAAATTTGTTAAAAAAAGAAAATACTGAATTTAAATGGTGTGAACTACAGGAAGAAGCGTTTTGTCAGTTGAAACAGCTGCTTTGCTCCGAACCGATCCTTGCGATTTACGACCACCAAAAAGATCACGAAGTGCATACTGATGCTAGTGCTATAGGTTTAGCAGGCATACTATTTCAGCGTTCTGACGACAATATATTGGCACCGGTGTGCTATTACAGTCGACATTGTAGTAGCACAGAAGAAAAATATCATAGCTACGAGTTGGAAGTGCTAGCCGTAGTTGAGTCACTAGAAAGATTCCGATTTTATTTACTGGGAAAGCATTTTCGAGTGGTAACAGATTGTTCAGCTATTTGCACCTTAAAAACCACCACTCCGATGCTGTCACGAGTTTCCAGATGGTGGTTAAAGCTACAAGACTTTGACTTCGAGACTGTTCATCGAGCTGGGGTACGTATGGCCCACGTCGACGCATTGAGCAGGAGTCCAATTGAAAATGCTCGAGAGCCTGAAACTGTCGCCGATAAAATTCTACGCATAGAAATTTCAACAGAAGATTGGCTAGGTGCTATGCAGGTGCAAGATCCGGAGTTGAAAAATATATATGGCATACTTCAACGCAAACTTGAATCCAACCAACTGAAAAAAATACAAAGTGAGTACGTCATTAAAAATTCACGTTTGTACCGCAAAGTAAATCAACAAGAACTGTGGGTGGTTCCAAAGGGAGTTCGTTGGCGAATTGTAAGGTCTTGTCATGATGAAGCTGGACATTTCGCAGTGGACAAAACAATCGACCGTATCATGAAAAATTACTGGTTTCCTCGAATGCGAAATTTTGTTAAAGGCTATATCGCCAGCTGTATCGAATGTTGTTTTCACCATAAGCCCGGTGGACTTCCCGTAGGAGAACTGCATATAGAAGAACTAGAGCCGTTAATGCCATTTCGAATTCTACATATTGATCATCTTGGCCCGTTTATAAAAAGTAAAAAAGGAAATACACATATTTTAGCAATTGTTGACCGATTCAGCAAATTCACCACAATTAAAGCCGTTCGAAACACAAAAACTCAGCCAGTAATAAACGTTTTAAATGAACTTAGTTCTTTTTTTGGTTTGCCAGTGAAAATTATTACCGACAGAGGAACCTCATTTACTTCTAAAGCTTTTTCGGAATACTGTAGCAGCAACAATATTCAACACATTAAAACAGCAGTACGGACCCCAAGAGCCAATGGACAAGTGGAGAGGATAAACCAATCAATACTATCATTCCTTCGGTCAAATGCAACCACCGAGAAAAACTGGGACATAGAACTGCGATCACTACAATGGATGTTAAACACCCAAACTAATTCGACGACAAAATTCGCTCCAAACGACCTTTTGTTCGATTTTAAATTACGGGATATAACCGCTAACCGTCTACACGATGCCTTGCAAGATGATACACCAGTAGATATGGTTTCACGCCGTCAAGAAGCTATCCAGCACATAGAAATCGCACGTGCCAAGTGGAAACAACGATTTGACAGCAAGCACCGTAAACCAATAATTTACAAAGAAGGTGACTTAGTAGTAGTCGAAAACGTACCAACAGCAACTGGTGAATCTAAAAAGTTGGAAGCCAAATACCGAGGACCTTATGTGGTATCAAAAGTAATTGGAAACGATCGCTACCTGATTGAAGACATGGAAGATAACCAAATTAAAAGCCGAAAATATTCATCAATATTATCAAGTGACAAAATAAAATTATGGTGTTCTCTCTATCCAGAGATTGATGACTTTGAAGATGCTTCAGATCCTGAAGAAAACGGTTCGCAACTCGAGGCGACTTGCAGCCAGGAAGGGCCGAGCTGTCACCCTAATTTTCAAAACTTTGACTAGAACGACAATACTACAGAAACGACAATACTACAGAAACGACAACACTAGAGAAACGACAACACAGAGAGTTACGAACCGACCGTCGTGTGTATAAAACGTGTGCAAAATATAATTAAATATAACTTTGTTTTTAAGAATAAATTAAATCTTTTTATTACATTGCCATCCTATGACATATAGATGATACCAATACCAATTAAATATCAATTCATTTTAACAACAGTAATAATTGATACTTAATACAAACATAAAAATAGTCTGTAAATATGTCAAGCAATATCATTAGCCTTACAATTCATATATATTAACTACTTATGTTATCAGAGGGTGCGCTGGAAACATGACATTCCATATTTTCAGTAATCTCATCATAATTTGGTTCAAAGCTAGAAAATGTAGATTCGCAGAGAAAAGGAGGATTTCGTCTTCAATCAGTATTTGGTCCACATTAATAAACTCTTTTAGTTTTATTGATATTTCTTGTATTCAATATTGAATGGGAATGACATGAAAAATATTATGTACTCTATTTTTGAAATATCTTTAAATCGTCTAACAAACTTATTTCGTAGCAGAGTTATATTATCAGATGGCTCTTTATCTTTCGATTTAGCTATTTTCAAATTGTTTTAAATCGCCCTTTCTCAATTGCGCTTCTAGTAGAGCAAGTTTATCTTTGAACCTATTCACGGCGCTAACCATCTCAGTCAATGTTTTATTCTTCCCATGAAGTCGTAAATTTAAATCGTTTAGTTTTCCTGTAATGTCAGAGAGAAAAGCAAGATCAAGAACCCACTGATCATCTTCCAATTGACGATACGATTTGTTAGTTGTTGCCATAAACTCCTTTACTTCAGTTAAGAAACCCAAGAATCTTTTAAAAAACTTAGCGTGGCTTAGCCATCTAACATCAGTGTGAAATAGTAATTCACCAAGATCAGATTTACATTCTTCTAGTAATGCTTTGAATTTTCGTCTTTTCAAACTGCTTCCACGAATAGAATTAACTATTTTGAACATTCATCACATGGTCTGAATTTAATATCTTCGAGCACAAAACCACTGATGGATAATGCAATTGTAGTTGGTAAAACTTAGAATATCATCATTTTATGAATCCTAAAAAACTAATTGTTGCTTCGACGCATCATACAGGCGGGCGACTAGAAATGGATACGCGGTCGACCGGTAGACCGCGGTATACCGTGTGGCCACCATTGATCTATAACATTAAACGTTTTTTTGATTGTATGGGAGGGTGCCACTCCCACAGGTACTATTCCGCCAAATTTTTGTTATAAGATACCTTAAAGCAAGTACATCTGCCATTTTAAATTTCATAACGATTGCGTTGTTAGTTTTCTTATTATAGCAATCATAAATATTGTAGAGTGTACCACGCCCTTAAACAAATTTTGCCAGTATACTGACTTAGCTTGTATTGAAGGCTGCTTTCAGTGGTTCCATCCTTGAAATTTTTATGAAAATCGTAGGTGACAATTTCGAGTTATACTGAAACAAATTTTTATAATTGTTAAGTGCTACACCTACTTTTCCAGTTTTGGTACAATTCTAGATATACATACATGATTTGAATCCGTTTACCAAATTTCATCACAATATCTTGCATGGTATACGAGATATGGCGTTATAATAGTTAAAATTTAGAGCTGTTTCACGCCCTTTTAAGAGCCTGTGAAAACTTAAAAACCTAGCTTTATCCTAATTTTATTCACATATGCACCAACTCACCAATTTTCATCAAAATCGCTTGGGCAAATATACATAGGATATGGGCGGTACGCGTGTACGTGAACCGGTTTTGACTATTTTCAATCCCAAGAAACTCGTTAGGAGGTGTGACCTGTGTGTTTCCCGTAAACGTGATTTCAACAGACTTTAGTTTAGCAGTGAAAACATTTTTTCATATTAGAGGCGTGGAACTGCCCACTCAAAATAAATATTTTTAGTCAGGATTCAATCTATCTCCATACCAAATTTCATCAAAATCGATGAAGCGACTTAGCCAAGACAACGTTTTTTTCTCATTAAGTGCGGTGTCACGCCTCATTTAAGAACTCAGAACTCAGTCTATCTCCAAACCAAATTTTGTCAAAATCGGTCAATAACTTTAGCCATTTTCCCTTTAGGGGCGTGGCACCGCCTACTATTGGAAACAAAGTATACACTGCACAGCCTTTCTTACAAAAAAAAAATTAAGCGATTATGATTATGACTGTTTACCAACTATCTGTTTATTTATAGATATCTCTGTGTAGGCGTCGTTTTATGGGTGCCATTTTGTTAAAAAAAAAAATTCGAAAACACCCGTTCTCAAATGAAAGCTCTTGAGCATACGAACATTTTGGGACCTTGAAAACATTTCTCCGCTGCGCTCAATTGGGCAGACCTCTGTCCCGGTTGACCTGGAATGTCCTATATACTAGAGCTCTGCATGAATGTGCTGGAAATGCGTTTCAAAACATTCTATTGCAAATCAAGCACTTACTTCATTCTATCCAATTCTTGCAAAGCATCTGCATTAGTGTAGAAAACATCCCTTCTTAGAATGAAAACCAAACAAAAGAGAGAGTAAAATATTCAAGCACCGTACTCATGAGATCAGACTTCACTAGAACAAAATATCTTGAATATACTGTTCACTGAAGCGAGTGCAGCAAGTGTGCTAGTGTACAGCAGAAGTTCTAGTGTACAGCAGAAGTTCTAGTGTACAGCAAATATACTAGTGTATAATGACCGTAGTCAAACACAATTGTGGCTGCTTATTGTCAGTATTTTTTACTACTTATAACTTTGATTTGCTACAATTTTGACACATGTACATTAGAGCGGCTTAAAATCAAAACTTTTTGATTTTTTCACGATATGACAGCGGATTATAGTAGCCTTATATGTCAGGACAAAGCCCATTACTAGGATTAAGGTTAATAATGAAAACTGGATTAGCGCCCTCTGTTTCAAGCAGACAACCCATTTTCTAAAATATTGATTCAAAAAATTTTGCAAGTTACGGACGTTATAAAATTTTCCAACAATGTGGGTATGGTTTTCGGGAAACTTTCGATCGGGAAATTCAAATCTGTAATTTATTTTTCTTCTTCTTTCTATCTTATAAAAAAATTGACAATTGACCGGACAAAAGTAAAAAAGTACCGGTTTTCCACTTTCTAGCTGCAACACCTCAGATATTATGTTAATGCCGATCCCATGGTACATGATTTTTAATGAACTGTTATTTGCTTAAAAGAATGTCGAAACCGCATATCAAAAATCAGATTTTAGGTCGCATACATTCTCAGGCTCATACAGGATTTTTGAATTTATTAGTTTGTGAATTTGACCATTATAAAATTTATTTCTATATATTTTTCAGAGTAACTTTTACTGTCCTTCGAAAATCCCCTCATCTATGCTGGGTTTTTTTTACATAGCCAAGCTTTATGACTTACTAGCTGACAGAAGAGGTAAGCCCCTATCAATGTGAACTACCTGTAGATATGCTACAACAAAGTCTAACCCTCCGTAAGGCATTGACCTGTTTGAGGTTAATTTTATTACAACACAACAATCCTCATCAATGGGTTGTGTTTTTATTGCACGAGCCATTATTGAAAAATTTCGGGATTTCTTAAAATATGTCATAAAATTAGAAAATTGACTTCATTACGTTCTATTCTTGGAGTTTGTCTATTAACAGTTAGTTTTATGTTAACCTCTCAATCAATATTTGTTAAGAGTTTTACCTGTAAAGAACTTCATGTATTAACTCTGAATGGAGTACACTTTTTTTTTTGTATTTTTTCCTATGTCCCGTTATAGTAACTTAGGCAAAAGTTACTTTTACATTAAACTAATCATACGATAGGATTTCTTATAAAATTAAAATGTAATATTTCATGTGTAAAATATATGCCAAGAATTTTAATTTCCATTTAGGTCAAAAAAATTACTTTTTTCACTTATTTCAATCGGTTGAATCTGCAGTTGATAATGTTCGGAACAAGTTTGTTGGTTATTTAATTAATTTGAATTTGATACAATTTTTGTCCAAATCGGTAAATGTGAAGTTAAATTTTGTTCGAAAATGTTACTACGTTAAGATTCATATCTTTTTTGAGTTTAGCAGTCCATTTTACATAAGAAAAAAATAGTATTGACTGCATAACATTTTTTTTTTTTCATTTTCAGATGAAACCATTCAAAACATTCATTTTATTTGGTGCACTCGGTGTATATTTTGCATTTGACATAAAATGTGTACATGCTTTGATTTCAAAGCAACAAGCACTGCACATGTTTTGTTTTGTCATGCTCTCATTTTACTTCATTCTCTATTGCTTGCTTATTTCAACCAAGCAGTGTTCACTGAAGTAGAGTGCACTACTGTAGACGAAAAAGGGATTGCATTCGTGCAGAGCTCTACTATATACATACATTTATATCTGCCACCCCTTTTATAACGGAATGACAGCGTGTTTATACCCATTATGTAGGATATAAAAACTGTAGATTGAAAGCAGAGAATCATAAATATCTCAATGACGCAACATGACTATTATTTTTGGAAGCGATGACAAAAAATAACTCTTTTTTATATAAGGTTTTTTTTTTTTAATGCCACGAATATTTTTGTTGTGTCATTATAATGGTTAAATTTTATTTAACTTACTAAAATTATCAACCCTTTCATGGTTGACTACTATCTCGCCGTCTTAGTCGCCGAGTAAGAATTGGCTATATGGTTATATATTTCAACCATGAAAGGGCTGTATAACAATTAAGGAATGTTTATTTTGACAGCGTGAAAAACAATTTATTACTTTTTTTATAAACCAAAAATTATTATGACATAAGCAAACCTTTCCTATTCGAAATTAAGGACTTAAAACAGTTTTTCCTTTGTTCGGAAGTTTTGCTCAAAAACTCTTCTTCTGTGTGCTTCAGTGTTGGCATGTCACAAGGATTTTTAGGTTTACGACGGTCACACGTCGTAAACTGTCGTAAATGTCACAAATGTCACAAAAGTCGCAAACTCCAGATCAACCTCTTTTTCACAACAACTAAAATTGTTTGTCAAACAATTTAACGAACAAAAAATTATATGTTATTTGATGAGTATTTGAATATGTTTTACAAACAAGTTTTTCAAGTTATGAATAAATAATTTTTCCCAGTATGAACTTAAAAATTCGTCTTTGTCACAAACTCAAGTCTTGTCACAAAGGCTCGAAGGTTTACGACGTTTATGACCTACGGAAATGTCACGCGCATTTGTGACATGCCAACACTGGTGTGCTTTATCTCTTCACGATAAACTATTTCATCATATACGGTTATTAAAGAGTGAATTCAATTCTCTCAAACATTTGACGAGGGTATGGTCATATATTATATATTATATAGAAAATTATATAGAAAGGTATATTACATAAAAGTTGAAAATCTGTGCAATGGTTTCCAAAATTTAACAATATTCTAAATTTTTGACCAACTTTTTCAAAAAAAAACATTAGTTTTTTCGAAAAAAATATGTTATCTTAAAATTTTATTGAAAAAAAGCCTCAGTTTACATCCTTTTAATTGCTATCATTGTCCTCTGATTTTTATTTTTAACCAATTTTTACCGAAAAAATTAATTTAAGAATTTTAATTTTTTGTTCAAGTTATCGCTTTTTCAAAAGAAAATATACGTAATTATACTATGGTACTTACTATGATTGGTATATAATAAATTTTTTTAACCTTATGGGCTCGAGGGGATCCATAAATTTCTGACGTAGTGCGTCATTTTTTATGGAGGAATTAGCTTTTATGCTACGTCACATTGAAGAGACATAATAGATGCTAGCTCCTTGCGCTCATTCCAACTATCTATGTGACTGAAATTGATGGCAAAATGTTATATATAAAATTTTTGTGCATTGCTCAAAGGAACATCGTCATTGTAACAAATTGTTTGTTAATTAATACGATATTTGAACCAAAGTTTTACACTTCATAAACATATTTAAGTCCTCTAATAAATTTTTTTGAAATCCGAGTCCTTAGATGGCACGACTTCAATACAACCATCAAATGCAAAATTACACATCATCTATTTAAAAACAATATCTATTTTTTCTCATTGACTTAATATGATTAACCGCCTAAGCTAAGCTGACTATCAACGTGGTTGCCGAAAATAGTGATACAAAACTAGGTACACGGCAACAAAGCGTTTTGACAAGTGGGGTGTGTTAGCTCCTATAGAAGCAAAGTCTTTATTAACCACATTTAGTTTTCTAAGTCAATATAAAAGCAGATAGGGTTTTGACAATTTTAATCAAATTGGTTCATTTATTGAATTAATATTCAAATAGTTGTTTCATCTTAACTTCAATAAACAATATATCGAAGATATATGCATGCATTTAACCCTCAACGCAAAACCTATGATGAACATGTCCATACGTACTCTTGTCTATCTCTGTATCTTAAAATCGGCATATGGGCCGATATGAACCTTATCGTAGAATTGGTCCTCACACCAAAGCGTTTGTTTATTAATTTTAAAGAAAATTTTGTTGCAAATTTCACATAGAAATATTCACACTTTTCAGGTTGCTAAATAAGCAAAGATTTTGGATATCTTTTTTTTAAAATCCACAAATAGAGTAGTAAAAAAAAAGTATATCACGTTACGCAATATATGGACTACCCCTAATATGAAAAGCAGCACTGTAGAGAATAAATTGTAACAAATAAAATTTCAAATAAAAAGCGTTTGTTTTTGTCGACAAATTCCCAAATTTCAAGAAAAGTTTTTGAGTTCGGTAAACAGTACCAGTAAAAATATCAGGAACAATTAGTACACATATCAATCGAAAGGATAGCAAAAATTTTCAACTTTCATGTACCAATATTATAACATAATAATGTATACTAGTAATGTCTGGATGGATTATAATATAATATAAAACTTATGGTTTTTGAAAAGCTTTATGCGCGTCTTCCGAAGGATTTATGTATCTGCGAAACTAAATAGATGCGTCCTCCAACATTTGATTCAACAATTGTTATTAGTGTTAAAAGCCCCGTAAGGAACATAGGATTTAATAAAAAAAAAAGGTGAACTCGTCTAGCACTTTCCAGCCTTTGTTGAGAAAACAAAATCCATTTATGTCAAATTAGGAAAGTCCGTGTTGGTATTGTTACACCAACCTTTATTTGTCGGGTTACTGGCTCTAGCACATACGGTTCAAAAAACCGTCTACGATTTTATGTGCGTATGTGTGCTATAATTCTCTTACCCATTCGTTGCATCAAAATCCTTTGTCATGCTATAGGTAAAATTTACTTACTGCAAGATGAAGACACCAGAAGAAGCACGTTTTCGCTTTATAAGTACCGAAAATGTTGAAAATAAGTGAATCTTTTATACTAAATTTGTGAATACGGCGTATTGATAAAAATGTGACAAAAGAAAAATTGTTTTAGTGGACTGGCTATTTTTGAGCCGCTGCAATCAAACGTGAGACCTTATTTTCACGGTGTCTGCGGCGTTTAGTATCAACCATCAGTTTAAATATGCGGCCTTTTCAGACTCGATTTTAGCTGTGGATGAATAATCACATCTTATTTCGCTTTTTTAATATTTTTTCCTCCATTCTAAGAGTTTTATATAAATTTTTATGTGGCTACCTAAAATTGCAGACGAAAATCATTTTATGTATTATAATATAGTAACTCACCAGCTAATTGCTTTTTTAGCAACAATGATGACTGAAGTTCAGACATTTTTTTAATTTATTTCTAAAATTATATTTATTTAACGAAAAATTTTGCTGCTGTAGATTGATTTTTCTTCTGTAAGTTCGTTTTTGTGCCGAGTTAAGAAATACTTTCGCACCGCAGACGATGAAACGTTTTTTCGGCTCGATTAAACGAATGAGGAACGAGGAAAACGGACAAAGACAAACAGACGAACAAATTTCACAAAATTAAAGGCAGAAAAACGTTTCTTTGAAGGGTATGGGAGTGTGTGTGTTAATCACGGCATATAGATGTGCTTGCAAAGTGCTACAAATTAAAGTTCAGTGCGTTGAAATACATAATTTCACTTAGTTTTTTCTCACAATATTACACGTCATTATCAATAAAATAAAATTTTATGAATTGGGCCCGCATAGGTTTTCTCAGATCTCTGATTTCTTGATGTTTCATTTATAACACAATTTTCACATTAACCCAAAGCAGCTCATCCACTAAGCACTGGAATTTTTTTTGACTTAAGTTTAATTTAGCTGACATTCTCCAAATCAATAATAGAAGGTTAAAAATGAAAAAAAGCCGCTCGGATCTAGTTTCGGAGATATAGACATAGGAAGTTACGGGTATAGCTTTTGGAAAAATAATAATAAGTTGGGAACCCTTGAATGGAAAATATGGATGTCATAAGAAGGATAATTTAATGGTCTACAATAATGGTGAGCCAAGTTTTGAAATTTGACCTATAATTTTAGAGAAATTATAATTTTTCAAAAATCTAGACCAATTTTTTTTTTTGAAAAAAACCCTAATTTTTCCAAAAAATGTGTTAATGGCATTATTTAGCATGTTAAGAAAGCTTAATTTATTCCTTTTAAAATGGCTTGTTCTAAATTTTTGTGAATTTACCTTTTTTTGCCGGAAAATAAAAAAAAATATTCAATGAATTCTTATGAAAAGTCTGTATTTATGGACAAAAACAACAAAAAAGTAAAAATTTATCACCTGCGACGCTCCTTTGTTTCAACATAACCTTACATTTAAAAAAAATATTAATTATATGACAACCTTATTATTTTATAATTAAAATCGTCTTATAATAATTGGTGTGGTTGTACTAGCTGTTTTTGTTGTTGTTTTCACTGTTTTCGTCCATAAAAACATAGGATTTCTCAGATCTCTGATTTCTTGATGTTTCATTTATAACATAATTTTCACTTTAGCCCAAACCAGCATCCACTGCGAACTGGAATTTTTTTATATCCGAAAACTTATAGGCACTGCAGAAAAATGTTTTCACATATTTGTCCTTTGTTTCATTTGCATTTAAGAAAAATCATATGCACTACATACATTTTTTTGAATAATCTGTGCGTGGACTTTTTCCACGCACATTTCCACGTACATTGTATTTGTTCCCACTCGGCATGAAACGTTTCTGAAACCTTTCAGAAACCTTACATCTTTCAGAAACGTTTCGGAAAGGTTTCATTTTCACTTCAGAAAGATTTCTGCAACGTTTTAATGTCCGCTTTTTTGCTTTCATTTGAAACGTTACAGAAACCTTTCTACAGGGGGAAAGTGAAAAAAAATTATAGTGGCATGGGGAAAAATTTTTTGTCATTGATTGTTTTTCCACGTCTTTGCGGTGCAGCTCCACACAATGCATATTTTTATACGATTTTTATTACCCACACTTCCACGTTAATATTTTTGTTGACTTATTTTAAATTCATTTATTTTGTGACGTTTATTTATTTATAATGTCAGTCGTCATTCATACACAGAGTTCACATTTATTCATATTTTGACACAACAGCAAAGCACATAGTTCATCACTATGTTCTACATTTGATGTCATATATCTATCTACTATTATATGTATATATGTATATGACTGAACTTTATTTCGAAAACGGCTTCAGAAATTTTGAAGAAACTTGGGGATTTCATGCATATGTTAACAAAATTAAGATTGGACTAGGTTTTAAGTTTTTCAAGACTCTAACAGGGGCGTGGCACAGCCCTAAACGTTAATTTTTATAACGTGACATCTTGCAAACTATTTAAGGCATTCATAAACATAACAGTGAAAACAACATAGATCATAGCAACATGATCATATAGAACATAAACATCTTCAATGGTACCAAAAGTGGGCGTAATTGGAGGAGAAGGTGTGGCATCTTTCAACAATTGAAAATTTTGATTCAATATTACTCAAAAACGGCGTTGAAGGGCTTGGCGCAGCCCACAATATTTATAAACGTCATAATAAGAGAACTAACAACGCTATCGTTATGAAATTTAACATATAAGATACACTTGCTATTGGGTATCTTGTAACCAAAATTGGGCGCAACGACACTTGTGGGCGTGGCACCAACCATACATGCGAAAAACGTAAAATGCTATATTAAGTGTGCTATGAGAGTAATTTTTTTTGAAATTTGGTGTACTATAAGCTATGAAACCACATGGATTTCGATGGGATTGTATCAGTGGGCGTAGCACCTCCCGAACATGCAAAAAATGTTAAGTGTTATATTTAGTGTGCTATGGGAGTAATCTTTTTGAAATTAAATATAGTGGTGATGGCTACCATGAGCTTTGAGATTAAATGGATTTCGACGGGATTACATTAGTGGGCGTGGTACCTCCCATACAAGCTAAGAACGTTTAAGGCTATATTTAGTGTACTGTATGAGTGATCGTAATAAAATTTGGTATAGAGATGTCGGTTACTATAACTTTGTAAGTTAAATGAATTTTGATGAGATTATATCAGTAGGCGTGGCACCTCCCATACATGCAAAAATCGTTAATAGTTATATTTAGTGTGCTGTAAGAGTAATTTCATTAAAATTTGGTGTAAGATGTCGTTTACTATAAGCATTGAAATTAAATAAAAATCGACGAGATTGCATTTGTTACATGCCATATTTAGTGTGCTATGGAGTAATATTTTTTAAATTTGGTGTAGAGGTGTCGGTCACTATAAGATCTAATGAATTTTGACGGGATTTCATTAGTGGGCGTGGCACCTCCCATACAAGCTTAAAACATTTAATGTTATATTTAGTATACTATATTACGATCCTAATAAAATTTGGTTTCAATATATTCAGCCTCATTCAACTCAGTTCGAATTTTTCAACCTCTTTCAACTGCTTCATTATTTTTCAACCTCTTTCAATTTTTCTCAACATTTGCCATATTTTTTCGAATTTTTCAACCTCATTCAACTTGTTTCGAGTTTTTCAACCTCTTTCAAATTTTCTCAACATGTTCCATATTTTTTCGACATTTTCAACCTCATTCAACTTTTTTCGAGTTTTTCAACTCTTTCAACTGTTTCAACATTTTTCAACCTCTTTCAACTTTTTTCAACATTTGCCATATTTTTCGAACTTTTTAACCTTATTCAACTTTTTTCGAGTTTTTCAACCTCTTTCAACTTTTTTCGAGAAATTCAACCTCTTTTAACTATTTTCAACATTTTCCATATTTTTTCGAATATTTTAACCTTATTCAACGTTTTTCGAGTTATTCAATCTCTTTCAACATTCTCCATATTTTTTCGGATTTTTCCATCTCTTTCAAATTTTTTCAAGTTTTTCAACCTCTTTCAACTGTTTCAATATTTTTCAACCTCTTTCAACTTTTTTCAGCATTTGCCATATTTTTTCGAATTTTTCAAACTTATTCAACTTTTTCCGAGTTATTCAAACTCTTTCAACTTTTTTCATCATTTTCCATATTTTTTCGATTTCTTCAACATTATTCAACTTTTTCGAGTTTTTCAACCTCTTTCAACTGTTTAAACATTTTTCAACCTCTTTCAATTTTCCTCAACATTTTCCATATGTTTTTGACTTTTTCACTTTTTCAACTTTTTTCAAAATTTTCAATTTTTTTGAGTTTTTCAATCTCTTTCAAATTTTTCAACACTTTTCATATACATATTATCAACTTTATCAGTCTGTTTCAACGCTCTCAATTTTTTTCAACATTTTCGATATTTATCGACTTTTTCAACCTCATTCAACTTTATTCGAGTTTTTCAACATTTTCCATATTTTATCAAGATCTTTCATCTCTTTAAATATCTTCCATATTTTTCGACATATGGGCATTTCTCTCAAGTTGAACGGGACGGAAGTTTTTTTTTAAAGTGGAATAAAAGTCAAAGTAAAACACTTTAACTTTTTTCTGTTACTTTAAAGAATAGCCTTTAAGGGCCAACTAAACCATGCACGCTTTGACTGCAGTCAACTTCTGCAAGTGTGCGAATACACACAAATCGTATATCAAAGCTACAACGTACTTAACAAAAAGTTTCGTTCAATTTCCACAAATGTCATTTGCTTAAGGAAAGAGCGAAACTGAACGCACTTTCTGTACGGAATCAGCTGTTTATGCATTGTATACATAAGAAAAAAATTTTGCAATGGAATCTGAAGTGGAAAATACTTTTATTTTGAAATTGATAGAAAATGAGGAGAAAAGAAGATGCTTATACAACAAAGTAGACGCATTTTATTACAATAAGAATGTGAAGGAAATGGCTTGGAGTGCAGTTGCAGAAATATGCATTTTAATATACACACACAATACATACAAAAATTTGATTGACAATTCAGTGATGCCACGCGCTGCATTTGCCAATACTTTTCCCCACAATCTACACGCATAGTACAAAATGAGCAATTTTGTTTTCTTATTTTTTTCTTAAAATTAGTAAAAACAATATCTGGATTACATTTTTATTGCTTTAAGTATCTAAATAAATGTCATTGAATAACATTTTGTGAATGAATTCAATTTATTTAGAAAATATAAGAAATAAAATTTATGCAATTGTGGGAATATTTCACACGCTTGCCAACTATGGCTACATCGCTTCTTAAGTTCAACGAAGTACAACATAGCCACTAAAAAGTCTTCTCTGAGTTTCTTAAGCATTTGACAGGTTTTTCGTTCAAATTTGACAGTAGGTTACGCTAGGCGATGCATGGTTTAGTTGGGCCTTTAAGGGCCAACTAAACCATGCACGCTTTGACTGCAGTCAACTTCTGCAAGTGTGCGAATACACACAAATCGTATATCAAAGCTACAACGTACTTAACAAAAAGTTTCGTTCAAGTTCCACAAATGTCATTTGCTTAAGGAAAGAGCGAAACTGAACGCACTTTCTGTACGGAATCAGCTGTTTATGCATTGTATACGTAAGAAAAAATTTTTACAATGGAACTTGAAGTGGAAAATACTTTTGTTTTGAAATTAATAGAAAATGTGAAAAAGAAGATAATTAAACAGTAAAATAGACGCATTTTATTGAAATCGAAATGTAAAGGAAAGGGCTTGGAGTGAAGTTGCAGAAATATGCATTTTAATGTACACACACAATTGTTACATGTCCTTAGTTAGCGTATCTAAAGGCCCAACTAAACCATGCATCGCCTAGCGTAACCTACTGTCAAATTTGAACGAAAAGCCTGTCAGATGCTTAAGAAACTCAGAGAAGACTTTTTAGTGGCTATGTTGTACTTCGTTGAACTTAAGAAGCGATGTAGCCATAGTTGGCAAGCGTGTGAAATATTCCCACAATTGCATAAATTTTATTTTTTATATTTTCTAAATAAATTGAATTCATTCACAAAATGTTATTCAATGACATTTATTTAGATACTTAAAGCAATAAATATGTAATCCAGATATTGTTTTTACTAATTTTAAGAAAAAAATAAGAAAACAAAATTGCTTATTTTGTACTATGCGTGTAGATTGCGGGAAAAAGTATTGGCAAAAGCAAAGCGTGGCATCACTGAATTGTAAATCAAATTGTTGTATGTATTGTGTGTGTGTACATTAAAATGCATATTTCTGCAACTGCACTCCAATCCCTTTACTTTACATTTCGATTACAATAAAATGCGTCTATTTTACTGTTTAAGCATCTTCTTTTTCACATTTTCTATAAATTTCAAAACAAAAGTATTTCCCACTTCAAGTTCCATTGCAAAAATTTTTTCTTATGTATACAATGCATAAACAGCTGATTCCGTACAGAAAGTGCGTTCAGTTTCGCTCTTTCCTTAAGCAAATGACATTTGTGGAAATTGAACGAAACTTTTTGTTAAGTACGTTGTAGCTTTGATATACGATTTGTGTGTATTCGCACACTTGCAGAAGTTGACTGCAGTCAAAGCGTGCATGGTTTAGTTGGCCCTTAACGCGGCCCGCCACGGCTAACTTGCGGTTTCTAGGGTGGTTCTCAACCCGCCGCGCTAGATCGAAGGATGAACAATAAATTTCACTTCCGACTTCCGACGGAAGTGAAATTTGAAAATAAGATAATTACCATATCAAGACAAAAAATAAACAAATTAAAAAAAAAGGAAACTCAAAATATATAAAAAAAAAATTGCTGACGGTTCAAAATCTCAAAATGACTATAAACTCTAAACTTATCCAAGACGAAAACATTTCTATATCCATATCACCGACACCAGAGAATGATCACAAATACTAGGAAGCGGATGTTCTCTTCTTTCGCATCCGCCCAACCTGTGCCGCCTCCATAACCTCTTTTGACGACACCCACTACTAACGCCTTCTCCTTTCCTTAACCTTGATTACCACACTACATCGGCCATATTACTCCGCCCCTTTATGCAATAATTTAGCACACCATGATTTTCTTAAAATTTCACAACATGATTATTTATTAAATTTAAATTTTAATTTGTTTTTAGTCGACTGAATGTTATTAATTAATTTGAAATTTTTTAATCGAACTTTACAGTCAATTGCAGTAACCAATATTCTTGTGAAATTTCACAAATCGGTTAATGCTTTATAAACAAACATGACAAAGACAACAAATGGAACAATTTAACCTGGTAATTGGTGACATATGTTTCGGCTATTACCACATATATACACATATTCATATGTATATACATAGCCTCATCAGACCAGTTTTGGTTAATTTGTAATGTGATTCGAACCCCCGACCATTCCATGAATTATATGTGGACGGCCGCTCTAACACTTGAGCCACGGAGGTTGTGCTGAACAACATGTACAAAGTGCAATTTATATTATGCGATTGCGCCATCTGTTGTCATTTTATTGTCATTTCTCGTTTGCTGCATAGCTTTGTTAAACCATCGGTTTAAGGACTTGCTATATGATGTAGCTTTATTATTTCGAATTTCGGGCTTCCGCCACTTTTATTCTTCGAATAATTGTTGGACGTATTCTTCCGGTTTTAGAAATTTTTAATTTGTTTTTAGTCGACTGAATGTTATTAATTAATTTGAAATTTTTTAATCGAACTTTACAGTCAATTGCAGTAACCAATATTCTTGTGAAATTTCACAAATCGGTTAATGCTTTATAAACAAACATGACAAAGACAACAAATGGAACAATTTAACCTGGTAATTGGTGACATATGTTTCGGCTATTACCACATATATACACATATTCATATGTATATACATAGCCTCATCAGACCAGTTTTGGTTAATTTGTAATGTGATTCGAACCCCCGACCATTCCATGAATTATATGTGGACGGCCGCTCTAACACTTGAGCCACGGAGGTTGTGCTGAACAACATGTACAAAGTGCAATTTATATTATGCGATTGCGCCATCTGTTGTCATTTTATTGTCATTTCTCGTTTGCTGCATAGCTTTGTTAAACCATCGGTTTAAGGACTTGCTATATGATGTAGCTTTATTATTTCGAATTTCGGGCTTCCGCCACTTTTATTCTTCGAATAATTGTTGGACGTATTCTTCCGGTTTTAGAAATTTTTAATTTGTTTTTAGTCGACTGAATGTTATTAATTAATTTGAAATTTTTTAATCGAACTTTACAGTCAATTGCAGTAACCAATATTCTTGTCATGTTTGTTTATAAAGCATTAACCGATTTGTGAAATTTCACAAGAATATTGGTTACTGCAATTGACTGTAAAGTTCGATTAAAAAATTTCAAATTAATTAATAACATTCAGTCGACTAAAAACAAATTAAAAATTTCTAAAACCGGAAGAATACGTCCAACAATTATTCGAAGAATAAAAGTGGCGGAAGCCCGAAATTCGAAATAATAAAGCTACATCATATAGCAAGTCCTTAAACCGATGGTTTAACAAAGCTATGCAGCAAACGAGAAATGACAATAAAATGACAACAGATGGCGCAATCGCATAATATAAATTGCACTTTGTACATGTTGTTCAGCACAACCTCCGTGGCTCAAGTGTTAGAGCGGCCGTCCACATATAATTCATGGAATGGTCGGGGGTTCGAATCACATTACAAATTAACCAAAACTGGTCTGATGAGGCTATGTATATACATATGAATATGTGTATATATGTGGTAATAGCCGAAACATATGTCACCAATTACCAGGTTAAATTGTTCCATTTGTTGTCTTTGTCATGTTTGTTTATAAAGCATTAACCGATTTGTGAAATTTCACAAGAATATTGGTTACTGCAATTGACTGTAAAGTTCGATTAAAAAATTTCAAATTAATTATTAAATTTAAAACTAAAACTTTCTTTTCAGAAATCCCTTTGGGATCTTATGAAACTTTTGTTCAAAATTCAAGACTTTTACAAGAGCAAGGATATGAAAATTATTTCGCAACTAAAGCTACAGAAAATAGGTATGGCAAACAAACAAAAATGTAATGAAAAGTGATATAGCAATAATAATTAAAAAATGTATGTAGTAACAAAACTATAAATATAAGCAAAAATGTACCTAAAAGTATAATATCATATATGTAAATGAAATGTAAATGTCTATATGTAGCTTGTAAAGTAAAATTTGTAATTTTTAATATTTATGCTAAAAATTAAAAGTAAATTGAAAATTTAAATTCTTTTTCTGTTTTTACTCGGACTTTATCAATTACTGCGAGTAAGTATTCATAAAAAGAAGTGTTGTTTAAACCACGAATTATAGCAACTTTAAGTCCACAGCAAATAGTATAGACCACTAACAACGAAACAAGAAAATAACTACAGTGCTTTCCTAGCCTTAATTGAGCTCAGTTAAGACACCAACAAATCAAACACTTTGACATAAAAGAAAACGCGATTTAATTTTTTTAACCAAAACGAAAAGGGGTCTAAGATTCACTGGGATTTATGGCACGTACAGACACAAAAAAAAAATTAGTGAAAATCTTAATATAAAAAAAAAATGCACTTAAAAACACAAAAATAAATCTAATGTTCCTTAAGATTTTGGTCCACCGACGAATTTTGCGGAATTTCTGGATTCCTTTCTCGATTTTTTTTACCCCAATCAGTTATTTAATGCAGAAAATTTCCCAGATTTCAAACGAAACGTTGATTTGACCAAATCGAATTTAAAATTTGAGTTTCTAGGTTTCGATTTTCAGACTGTTGCGGACTTATTATGTGCATATATGGATATATATGTATGTAAAATAAAAATTATAGGAAAATTGTGACTGACTTAGCTCGTAGGGTTCCTTATTAGTGGACACAGGCAATTTCCCAATTTTCTGCAGCCTCAGTTCAGGGTCAGTCACACTATGAAATTAAAAATTAGCACTTTATAAGAAAACAGCAAACTGGACACTATGGGAAATCGAAAATTTCACTACTTACATTTTCCTGCATTCCGTGAAAAACCAAAAAAAAAAAAATCCAAATTGGAATAGACAGTCTTTCCTCCAATTCCCTCGACGGTCGCGGTTCTGTTAATTAAAACTAAAACAAAATGCACCAATTTACTTTACACAAAGCAAAAAAAAAAAAAAAAAACGCTTACTTATTTCAAAAACTTAAACTTTTAAGACACTTTTTTAACTTTTGCAAAAAAAAAAATTATTTCCAAAATTTAAATTAGGAGGACAACGATTTTAAACACGACCGTACTCTTCGATGGGTTTTTGGTTTTTCATTTCAAGCGCCGAAAAATTTTTGGTTACCAACTCAAACTACTTATGTATTTACCTAAATTCAAACAGATTAACAAATACCATAACATAGCACAGCATAACCGAAACCCTAATCTAGAACATTCTTTAATATATAGGTGCCCCTTTTACGGAATTGCATGTATTTGTTCTAAATAGGTGCTATAGCTATTCCCCTCTAAATTTCCGTAATGCCAACATACCTTCTGCAACTTTCGGAGTCTAGAAACTTTTTCAACAAAAGATCCTTGCCACAAACCGATCTCCTACTTTCGCAAGCTTATGGTTGGAACCTGTGGACTGTCGAGTGTGGAATCTACGAGAGCGAGAGAATAATTTCTACATGTCACTGATTTTATGCAATCCACATATAATTATCTGGTTGACGCAATTCAACATGCTTCTTCTTTTCAATATTTTTGTTTTCTTCCGTGCCACATTTTTTTTTTAAGCAAATTGAAAAATGTATGAGACTTAGCAAGGAACGAACACCTGGCATCGCATCGGCAAAATATAAAAGTGTTAATATACGCAGACGTAGCGGCGTACGAGAAAAAAAAATTCATTTGTCAATAGACTCTGACATGGAACTTGTGACATTTATACGGAAGAATCTTCCTGTCAAATTCAATTTAAATAAAAAAAATTGTCATCATAAACATTGCTAGTATCATGAAAGGTGGCACCACTTGCACTTTTTGCTACCATCCGATTTCACCATGCATGACCCTTTTTTCTGCCGCTGGCATTTGCTGTCATCAATTTTGGTTTACACACAAACCATAACAATGCCAACATTTATTTTTTCATTCAAGTTTAAAGTAGTTTAATTTTAGCGAATAAAAAAAAATGTTTTGAAGCAGAAGAATACGCAGGCCACCCGCAACACAATACATACAACAATTTGATTGACAATTCAGTGATGCCACGCGCTGCATTTGCCAATACTTTCCCCACAATCTACACGCATGGTACAAAATGAGCAATTTTGTTTCCTTATTTTTTTCTTAAAATTAGTAAAATCAGTATCTGGATTACATATTTATTGCTTTAAGTATTTAATAAATGTCATTGAATAAAATTTTGTGAATGAATTCAATTTATTTAGGAAACATAAGAAATAAAATTTAAGAAATTGTGGGAATATTTCACACGCTTGCAACTATGGCTACATCGCTTCTTAAGTTCAACGAAGTACAACATAGCCACTAAAAAGTCTTCTCTGAGTTTCTTAAGCATTTGACATGCTTTTCGTTCAAATTTGACAGTAGGTTACGCTAGGCGGTGCATGGTTTAGTTGGGCCTTAAACCATGCACGCTTTGACTGCAGTCAATTTATGCAAGTGTGCGAATACACACAAATCGTATATCGAAACTACAACGTACTTAGCAAAAAGTTTCGTTCAATTTCCACAAATGTCATTTGCTTAAGGAAGGAGCGAAACTGAACGCACTTTCTGTACGGAATCAGCTGTTTATGCATTGTATACATAAGAAAAAATTTTTGCAATGGAAATTGAAGTGGGAAATACTTTTGTTTTGAAATTAATAGAAAATGTGAAAAAGAAGATAATTAAACAGTAAAATAGACGCATTTTATTGAAATCGAAATGTAAAGAAAAGGGCTTGGAGTGAAGTTGCAGAAATATGCATTTTAATGTACACACACAATACATACAACAATTTGATTGACAATTCAGTGATGCCACGCGCTGCATTTGCCAATACTTTTCCCCACAATCTACACGCATAGTACAAAATGAGCAATTTTGTTTTCTTATTTTTTTCTTAAAATTAGTAAAACCAATATCTGGATTACATATTTATTGCTTTAAGTATTTAAATAAATGTCATTGAATAACATTTTGTGAATGAATTCAATTTGTTTAGGAAATATAAGAAATAAAATTTATGCAATTGTGGAAATATTTCACACGCTTGCAACTATGGCTACATCGCTTCTTAAGTTCAACGAAGTACAACATAGGGTCTATCCCAATCGATATCTTTTTACCTAGGCAAATCGCGGTGAAAACCATTTTTAGCCTGGTGAGTAAAATTTTTACTGTGGTGACTAAAATTTCCAATTTTGCTGTCCCATTCGATATCTTTTTACAAATTGATGAAATTTTGACAGCAAAAAATTTCTTGAAAATGAAAGTAAAATTTTTCGACCGTATTTTCATTATTTATTTTAAATAATCAAAATAGCCTGTATATGTTGGCAAAAAGAAACAAACATAACTTTTATTATGTTTTCATAGTTTCAACATGATTTTTCGCTGCATTGCCCGCTCCCTCATTGTACAACCTCACATTTTACGCAGTCATTACAGTAGAGTATTAGGTCCATGCACCAAATGTTACAGCTCGGTATAAGTACCAAGAATAGCAATTTAAGAGTTTTTATTGCTTGGGAGATGCCACGCCCAATGTTCAATCCCGTTCACATTTTGCGAGTAGCTTGGCAGAACCAATGTTGATCCATTTATCAAGTTTCACAACAGTAGCTATCATAGATCCCAAGATATAGCGTTTTAAGTCTTTTTGTTGTATGGAAGTTTCCACGCCCCGTTATTGGAAAATGACAAATCATGTAATGCATTCTTCAACGGGTATGCTGTGGAATATGCCTACAGAGGAAACCACTGTAAAAAAAACGCACCAAAACTCTACCTCATAGGTGGTGTGGAAATAAGTAATACTTATACACATTTTGATTATAACACATATCACGTATCTGAAAAAATATAAATTTCATCCCATAAAATATGCAGATTTAACTATTTATATACGAAGGTGATCTAATGAATGTTTTTGATCCTTCCTTAACACCATCGACAGTGTCAGTTGGTCACAATCATGTACACTAATTATCTAATATTTACACTTATACAACTGAATGAACCACTTAACATAAGCTAGTTTTGGTAAATTACTGTTTGCCGGTACACGAAAAAAATTAAAATTTGGTTATGTTATCGGAATATCATGTATATACACTGAAACTCCCCATTACGGACAGCCCCCATAACCGGACAGCTCCCATAATCAGACATATTTCAGCGACACTCACTAACTTTTCCATACAAAATACATTCCGATGGCCGGACGCTCCAATAACCGGACAAAAATACTGCGACGGTGGGTGTCCGGTTATGGAGAATTTCACTGTATATTCATTACCACATGTTACCATCCTAATTTTACATCATGCCATTAACAAATATATAATAATGAAAGCATAAACTATTATCATAAAAAGTGTAATGCTAATAAGAATTCTCTCATTATCATAAAATACTGTCTAATTTTCTTCAGCTTTCCTTTATTTTTTATAAAAATATATATTACAATATTCTTAATACGAAGCAGTTCATTAAAAGTTATCAAGACACCGCTGCTCATGCCCAGTATTTGCAGCACGAATTGCTCTATCGACTTATGCGATGCTGATTGCTCCGGCACCTTAAGTAAATAAAAATTAATACTCATGTATTCAAGTAAAAAGCTATTATTATTTACCATATCAACTAGTGCAATGTATATAAAAAGACCAGCAGCTGCTGCAACCATCCATTGAACACCCTCCTATGACTGCCCAAAAACTATACCAAATATCATTCCAACGAAGCTTTACACCCCCGTAAGCAGATTGTAATAAACAGCCGACTTAACAGACATACCTGCCTTCATAAGAATTCATGTGGTAACTCATGACAGAATACAGCAAGTGTAGTTGAAAACCCACCAGCAATGTCCTCAGCAAAAGCAGCACCTGAAACATATGAAAAAATTTATGACTGCGAACATACATACAAAAGACGAATTTCAACACGGTCAAGCAATAACACAGCAAAGTGTGATTTAAGCAAAAAATTTAAGGATATTTTTTTTTTTGCGAACATTAAATGCATTTTTTACATTGAAGTATACAGTAGAAGTTAACTTTTTTATGTTTTGCATTTCTTACCTATAGCCATGCCATCAGTAAAACTGTGTATTCCATCACAAATAATATTGTAGCGAAATTTGGTTTATGCTAGAAAAACTCTTGAAATAAATACACAAAAGAAACTAAACGATACTAGCTAGCATACACCATCTAGCGTAATGGTGTAAAAATAATAAACCGAACAGACGCTGCAGTACACTATTAAAGTCAATAACATAGAGAAATTATCGCCGTCGTACAACGTACAACGCCATCTAGCATAATAGCTAGCTCAACGTCAGTGCGCCATGCTGGTGAATTGTGGTGAATTGTGGATAGTGGTAGAATGCACGCTACAAAGTAGCACTAGTAGGTTGTAGATAATGGTAGAATATACGCCACTTAGAAGGTACTGGATTATTCGAGAGAGTGAGGACTGCAGTATAAAAAGGGTTGTCATCTGAGCTGAGGACACAGTTGAGTTAGAACAGCGAAGCAATAAGCAATAAAGTGAATACAGTGTGATCCGTAGTAGAACAAAACAGTTTTCTATACAGTGTTAAATTAATATTAGAATTTGAACGTTAATAAAATAAACCATTTTATAACTAAATAAGTTTGTGTGTTTTTAATTGTTACACAATCCAGTGATCGAACTCAGAAAAGTATGAGAGATCGAAATTATCGTCAAAGAGACAGAAATTTCGTAACAATATTCATCCACGCAAGTGCACTAAGTGATTCAGGTGTTGAATGCACATGTCCATAGAAATGGCTATGCCCATGGTGAGATTACTCATGCTCTCGTAGAATCACTGTGACTGTCGTTATTTGTCAATGAACTATCTTTATTTCCATTTACATTACCAGCAGCAACGGATTCACCACCTGTTGTAGAATGTTCATCTAAATTAGTTGACAAAGTATTGCTATCTGGTAACTGTTGATGATGATTGTGATAACTTTTATGATTATGATTCATCTCAGATATAGGAGCATAATTGTTATGAGATCTAAAAAGCAGACTTTGCACTGTTTCATTAGTATCGGTGCAGTTATGAGAATCTTTTCCATTGTGCGGTTTTCCTTAACTATTTACGACATTACTGCTGCTGGTGTCAGTGCCATCTGATGTATTTTGTGGCATATGCACTCATACATCGTTCTTAGTATCCATAGCCTGCATTCATAGTATCGTCACGCCTGCAAAAGAGAAGGAAATATTACATGAATTAAATTTCAAATTTTATAATTTACTAATTAATTTGAAATTTTTAATCGAACTTTACAGTCAATTGCAGTAACCAATGTTCTTGTGAAATTTCACAAATCGGTTAATGCTTTATAAACAAACATGACAAAGACAACAAATGGAACAATTTAACCTGGTAATTGGTGACATATATTTCGGCTATTACCACATATATACACATATGTATGTATATCATATGTATATACATAGCCTCATCAGACCAGTTTTGGTTAATTTGTAATGTGATTCGAACCCCCACCCATTCCATGAATTATATGTGGACGGCCGCTCTAACACTTGAGCCACGGAGGTTATGCTGAACGACATACACAAAGTGCAATTTATATTATGCGATTTCGCCATCTGTTGTAATTTTATTGTCATTTCTCGTTTGCTGCATAGCTTTGTTAAACCATCGGTTTAAGGACTTGCTATATGATGTAGCTTTATTATTTCGAATTTTGGGCTTCCGCCACTTATTCTCCGAATAATTGTTGGACGTATTCTTCCGGTTTTAGAAATTTTTAATTTGTTTTAGTCGACTGAATGTTATTAATTAATTTTAAATTTTTAATCGAACTTTACAGTCAATTGCAGTAACCAATGTTCTTGTGAAATTTCACAAATCGGTTAATGCTTTATAAGCAAACATGACAAAGACAACAAATGGAACAATTTAACCTGGTAATTGGTGACATATGTTTCGGCTATTACCACATATATACACATATTCATATGTATATACAAAGCCTCATCAGACCAGTTTTGGTTAATTTGTAATGTGATTCGAACCCCCGACCATTCCATGAATTATATGTGGACGGCCGCTCTAACACTAACACGAGAAATGACAATAAAATTACAACAGATGGCGCAATCGCATAATATAAATTGCACTTTGTGTATGTCGTTCAGCATAACCTCCGTGGCTCAAGTGTTAGAGCGGCCGTTCACATATAATCCATGGAATGTTCGGGGGTTCGAATCACATTACAAATTAACCAAAACTGGTCTGATGAGGCTATGTATATACATATGAATATGTGTATATATGTGGTAATAGCCGAAACATATGTCACCAATTACCAGGTTAAATTGTTCCATTTGTTGTCTTTGTCATGTTTGCTTATAAAGCATTAACCGATTTGTGAAATTTCACAAGAACATTGGTTACTGCAATTGACTGTAAAGTTCGATTAAAAATTTAAAATTAATTAATAACATTCAGTCGACTAAAACAAATTAAAAATTTCTAAAACCGGAAGAATACGTCCAACAATTATTCGGAGAATAAGTGGCGGAAGCCCAAAATTCGAAATAATAAAGCTACATCATATAGCAAGTCCTTAAACCGATGGTTTAACAAAGCTATGCAGCAAACGAGAAATGACAATAAAATTACAACAGATGGCGAAATCGCATAATATAAATTGCACTTTGTGTATGTCGTTCAGCATAACCTCCGTGGCTCAAGTGTTAGAGCGGCCGTCCACATATAATTCATGGAATGGGTGGGGGTTCGAATCACATTACAAATTAACCAAAACTGGTCTGATGAGGCTATGTATATACATATGATATACATACATATGTGTATATATGTGGTAATAGCCGAAATATATGTCACCAATTACCAGGTTAAATTGTTCCATTTGTTGTCTTTGTCATGTTTGTTTATAAAGCATTAACCGATTTGTGAAATTTCACAAGAACATTGGTTACTGCAATTGACTGTAAAGTTCGATTAAAAATTTCAAATTAATTAATAACATTCAGTCGACTAAAACAAATTAAAAATTTGTGGCGGAAGCCCGAAATTCGAAATAATAAAGCTACATCATAAAGCAAGTCCTTAAACCGATGGTTTAACAAAGCTATGCAGCAAACGAGAAATGACAAGAAAATTACAATGATCAATGATCATCTTCCGTAAGATGATCATTGACCAACCCCCCCCCCCCTCCTATAAGATTTAGTAAGAATCCGCAGACCCCCCCCCACCAAAACGTCTTACGTTATTTATGAACGGCCCCTAAGTATACGAGATATAATAAAATAGTTAAAAGATTTCTTGTAGAAAAGCATTTTATTGCAACGCATGCAATAAGAAATCACATGCAGCTTAAACAGCAAAGCAAACAACCACTTTTATCAGTGCTTGCAACTTTGTGATTTCCCTCTCTTTTGAGCGTAAGAAAATATTTGGAATCTGCGCTCTGCCGATCACTGCTCTATGTAGTAAACTATATTGGTAATCATAACGCCTACTATACATTCAATTTTATTTTAATATGTTGTACCCTTCCGATTTTGATGAAACTTGGCACACTACTAAAGGATATATAGAGCAACATTTAGTCATTTTTCTGAAGTGGTAATTCAAAATCAAATCACATAAAACTTAAAATAAAATTTTCATTGACAATTTAAATGCTCATATAAAATGGATAAAATTATCAAATAAATATTTTTATAAACTCTGGAATGTTACCTTTCACCTTAATTTAATTATATAATAAAATATAGGTTCCTGGTGGGGCCTGATTCACCATGCAAACACTGCTAGACCCTTTGATTTATAATATCTTGCTAGAACAAGATATAAAATCATGATAAAGAGACCGCATGTCTCTTATGTCTTATACTGTAACCATAAAAGTCACTTGAAAAACATGACGTTTGTTGTTTTAGAGACATACGAGAAAGGATATATTATTGCACATTTTTTTGTAGCTTTACCAAAACAAATGAGAGAAAGATATGATTCGCCTTCGACATGTAATATAATATATGACAGGTAGCCTAGTAGGTAGCGCGCAGGACTATGAATCTCTGGGACATGGGTTCGAGACTGACTTTAAGAACTTGTAAATTATAAGTAAAAATTAAATTCGATGATAAATCAAATTAAGTATAATAAAGTTTCTACAATTTGAATATTAATTAAATAATTTGATAATAAAATAAAATTGAATATAACAAATATTTACAAGACACGGATATTTTTTTTTTAATGTTTTTAAGGTGTCTTTTAAACAGCTCAGAAAGATATTTTACCGAGTCTCTTGAAAGATAACATTGAGGGGAAAGTGTATTTATACTTAATACGCCAAATGGATCTTATAAGCCCCTATAAAGAATCTATACATATAATATGTTGTCTTTCTACTTGCCCTTAAAAGGCCTGTAAAAGAAGCTATAAGACCTTTTAATGCTACTAGGGTTGCACTATAAGTCAAACAGCACACTTGTCTGGCCAAAACCCAATTTATACATGTGTTGCTATTTAATAATAACGGAGAATACCTCAAAATAAACAAAATTGCATTTGGTTTTTGGAAAAAATAATTAATCGTTTTTTAGCGACGTATCAAAGTTTATGCATTTGCATTCTACTGTAATAACGCAAACAAGTGGTGATTTTTACTCCTTTTTTAACTATTGTGAAGTAATTTAAATAATTTGTTTTTTTTAAATAAAAATGTAAAAAATTGATGATGGTATGTATTATGTAATTTAACTTAAAACACTTGAATATATTTTGGTTTTCTGTAAAAAAAATTTAAAATTGAAATGAAACCCCTGATTTGTCAATTTTTTTTTAAATTTCCAACTTTGTGTAAGCTTTTAAAATTTTGTTGGGATTTGTTAGACTTATGACACCCTAAATTAGTTGAGTGCTGCTATTGTGAGTGTTATTTAGAAATTTGGATGCCCGATTTTTGACGTTTTTTTTAACGAATTTTTATGTCAGATGACTTATTCTTCCGAAGTTCTGATTTATTCGAAGTCTGGTTGCAAAAGACAGACAAAAAGGAAAAAGATGAGGCTGTTTTTTCAATTACTTGTTAATGAAAATACTGAGGATGCTACTGGTCCAAGTTTTTTGCGGCAGATTACGCACAATTTTTGCATAAGAGCTTACGAAAAATGGGTAAAAAGCCACTGGAAGTTGCATTGCTGGATCCGTTTTTTTGAATTTGTCTCACATGCAGGTTGCAAGTGCAGCATCCAAAAGTAGCAAATCAGAAATGAAAATGATAAAAATGCAGTATCAGAAAAAAAGAAAACAATACAAGAATTATTTTTTAAAAACTTGTCTCATAGTAGATAGTAGATGGCACCACTGCGCGCCTAGTTTTTGCGGAACATGAAATGTTTCCTCAAATTACCGGCATTGACAAGGACTTCATTTTTCTCCTAAAAATAATTTCAATAAGTATGTCTTGTAATTTCCTTTAAATTTGTTTATTTCAAGTTTACTGCTTTGAAACCGCAAAAATTATTCAAAACATGTATTCCTGACTATGACAGCAACTCTACACAAAATTCTTATTCATTCAAAGGAAATTAAAGAGAGTTTAGTTCTTCCTGTTGGTTGTTTTGGAGAAGAATCAGCAGAGTCTCGACACAAATTATACAAATCTGATAGACTACATCATGCACGCAAAAGTAGCCGCGTTAATACACTTTTATACGTGTTTCATAGAGCAATGAACACGTCAGATCCAATAATTTGTTTGCTGACTTTAAATAGACGCATTCAGACTAAAAAGCGTCTCCAACTTCAGACAGAAGTGATCCGATTATTAAGGTGTGAAATCCGAGTCGAAGAACTTAACTCAACAAGCTATGAAACATGCGAGAATGAAGAAGAGAAAGATGAAATTGGGGAAACCGAAAATTTAAGTTCAATGTATTTAAACATTTTAACTAATTTATTGTTAGAAAGTGATGCTTAAATAAACAATATTTATTTTTTAATCTAATACTACAATCTAAAAATAAAAACGCATCTTTTATTTCATTAATTATGGAATTTTAATAAATGTAAACGTGCCATTTTTGACCCGGTAGCACAAGGGTTAAGATTTTTCTCAAAGTTTTTCTTTTAACCCAGAGTCAACATAAAAAATACATTTCTAGTTAATCACCATGATAATATTTGACCTATAGTGTGTTGGATGATTTGGTGGTACAACGCTGCAAAAAACGATACAATGCGTTGTACAACTAAGCTTCGTTGCACAACAGATTGGAGCGTCTGTACCTTGCACAAGAATATGTCAAGTTTATTGACACTGCAACAGTGACTCAATAAGTTGTTTTTTTTTGCGAGAGTATCTTTTTCTGACATTGAGGTATTTTTTTTAATTGAAGCAAATTTTTCTTAAAAATGGCGTATCAACAACAGGCTACAATGCCCGACCAGCAATTTCTCTGGAATATATTCCAAAGGTCATTTATAATCCACTATCGTTGACGTGAAATACGCCCTAACTTGTTCATTTGTTTTACAGGGTGGACAAAGATCGAAGTGGTCATATATCTGCTGATGAACTGCAAGTGGCTTTGTCTAACGGAACATGGAGCCCTTTTAATCCAGAGACTGTTCGCTTAATGATTGGAATGTTTGATAGGGAGAATCGGGGAACAGTTTCTTTCCAAGACTTCGGAGCTTTATGGAAATATGTGACAGATTGGCAAAATTGTTTTCGCTCATTTGACCGCGATGGATCAGGAAACATCGACAAAGAAGAACTCAAAACAGCGCTAACATCATTTGGTTATCGTTTGTCCGACAATCTGGTAGACGTTCTTCTAAGAAAATTTGATAGGTTTGGTCGTGGCACCATTCTGTTTGATGATTTTATCCAGTGCTGCATTGTACTCTATGTGAGTAAATTAATATGAATCATCGTAATTAATCAATCAAATATATCATGAATTTTATTTATCACTTTCACTAGACACTCACTACTGCTTTTCGACAACACGATACTGATATGGATGGTGTTATTACCATTCATTATGAGCAGTTCCTCAGTATGGTATTCTCCCTTAAAATCTAAAAAATAAAATACCAATTATGTTTAAGTTTACAAACTTGTGTAGTTATACTATTTTAATTCATCTCTTGACAAAATTTCTACTATTCATTGATCTAACTTTTGAACACAGTTTAAGACTGTCCTAATGCGTGCCAAGCAGTATACAAAGTTCAAATGCATCACGTACATGTATTTATTTATGGGCTTAAATTAATATATAGTATATGTAAAAAAAAATCAACAACTATTTTCAATTTGTAAACAGATTCTTTATAAGTGTGATTATGCCGTTCCAATTTTATCGTCTAATATTTAAGAGAAAATTGTTATCTTAAATAAATTTTATATGTTATGCTTGCATCGATATTTATACATTTTTTATGAAAAAGTATTTTAATTTTTCACTAAGCTTACTGCAATGTAATGACTCGTGTATTGTGTATAAATTTTGAGCCATGTTCTGAACATCATCGAAACTTTAATGCAAATCGTTACAGTGGTATTTCAGAAATGTTACGTCGTTAATTTGAGTTGGCGAAAATTTTTTAAATATTCGTTTTATTTTGTAATCAAAAAGTACACATGATAAAAAGCTGTGTGAAGGGATTCGTGGCGTTAGTGGAGAACAGCGAAAGGCTTGAGCAGTTACAAGGAAGCAACTTTATTTTAGGTGGATGTTTCCAATGAACTTATAGACTTTGTAAGTAATTCCCTAACTGGGAAAAAACATTAACTTATTGACATTTTCAGCATATTCATTGCTAAGTAATTTGATCGAAAAAAATGTTACATTGAAATTATATCAAAAAAATCCTTGGGGGTGCCTTCAATCTTCAATTGAATATTAATTTTTTTTTCAAAAACGCAAAAAAAGTTGTGTATGCATTTTTACACGTCTGTATTGCTATTTTGTTTTAAAGCTGTAAATTTCCCGATATTTATTTCGTTTCATTGAACATTTTTATGGCAAGCTTCTTTTATGTTATTTTTCAGTTGAAAACTAACAGTATTTCTTATTTAAGAAAGAAAAAAAAAAAAAAAAATTAAAAAATATGAAAAAAATATCTGCTGAAATTATTCTTTTTTCCGGTAGTTTTTCGAAAAATTAAGACATTTTTTTAAAATTTTTTTTTTTGAAGCTGCATTTTATCTCTAGACCAAAATTTTTTTTAAATTATTAAAAATTCAAAATTTATCTCTGAAATTTCGGTCCAAAAATATTTTTCAATAAGTTAGAAAAGTGCAATGCCGTGAACGACCTCAAAATTTGCGGTGAGTAAGATAGCTGGAGACTGGTTCATCCGAAAAAAGAAAACTAAATTTTTTTCGGTTAAGCAAATAGTTTGATCGTTGATTCTTGAAAAATATTAATTTTTGACAAAATGGCGGGCATACAAAGAAAATTTTAATTTTTTGTACACAAACTTGAGGTCTTTTTAGGCTATGAATCAAAAAATATGTATCCAAAAAAAAATCGAACGATCAAACGCCCCTAACTATTTGCTTAACCGAAAAAAAATTTAGTTTTCTTTTTTCGGATGAACCCGTCTCCTGATATCTTGCTCACCGCAAATTTTGAGGTCGTTCACGGCATTGCACTTTTCTAACTTATTGACGAATATTTTTGGACCGAGATAAATCTAAAATAGTTGTACTTTAATAATGTAAAAAAATTTTGGTCTAAGATAAAATGCAGCTTCAAAAAAAAAAAGATTTAAAAAAATGTCTTTTTATTTTTCGAAAAACTCCCGGACGCCCTTAAATAAGGAACACTGAATTATTAACTTGCAGTTTTTTGTAAGTTTTCAACTGAAAAATAACATAAAAGAAGTTTGCCACAAAAATGTTCAATGAAACGAAATAAATATAAAAACAGTACAGACGTGCAAAAATGGATACATGTGTTTTTTTGCGTTTTTTAAAAAAAAAAAAAAAATAACTATTGTATACGTTTTAAATTTATTTATTAATTTTGTATTAAAGTAACTAAAAGGTTAGGTTAGGTTAGGTTAGGTAGGAGTGGCAGTCAGTTACAAAAAACCGACTCACTTAGACCAAGTTTGGTCCATTGTGATACCACAGGGTACTTGACTATACCCTCTCATTGAACCATCCAGATTTCGTAATGAAACTAAATAACTGACCTATGCTAACATGTCTAAGGTCTTCCAGGTCATCAAACAAAAACGAGCCAAGTGTTTTGTGGCGTTTTCTAGCAAGTGCAGGGCAGGAGCAAAGAAAATGCTTAATGTTTTCCTCCTCCTCCACATCCCCACAACTTCTAATGTTAAAATGCTGAGCCATCTCATTTAGAGACGAGCGGCATTGTTGGGCTACTAGTGAGTTTAGGAAGACTGATTCTAAGGATTTAATAGCAGCTTGACTGTCTGAATAAATATTAATACCCTTCTTGGATACCACATTTATTCTCAGCCAGGATGCTACTTCTTCTATTGCTATAACCTCTGCCTGAAAAACACTACAATGGTCTGGTAACCTCGCAACAATACTTATACTTTCTTAGAGTAAATACCATAACCCACTTGGTTATTTAACTTGGAGCCATCCGTGTAGAAATTAATATGGTTCCTTCTCCCCGGGATTCCTCCCTTCCAGTCATCCCTAGATGGGATATGGGTTACGTAATCTCTCTTGAATGAGATTACTGGAATAGTGTAGTCCAATTTAGAGGGTACGGAATTCAAGCTATTAAGGCTAGTTGAGTGTCCTGTACTTCCCTCGGACCAGCAAGCAGTTTCCCTGAGTCTAATGGCGGTACATGCTGCCATTCGTTTACCAAACAGGTCAAGGGGAACGAGATGAAAGAGAACCTCCAAGGCATCAGTCGGTGTGGTCCTCAGTGCACCACTGATGCACATGGAAGCAGCTCTTTGAACCTTCTGCAATTGTCTGTAATAGGTGACCTTGTCTAAGACAGGCCACCACAACACAATGCCATATAACAGAATCGGTCGAATTACCGCTGTGTAGAGCCAATGAATAATACGAGGTGATAGCCCCCATCTTCTCCCCACAGCTTTTTTACAAGAGTATAGTGCTACAGTTGCTTTCCTAACTCTCTCAACAACATTTATTTTTCAACTTAATTTCCTATCCAATATCAGACCAAGCTACCTTGCACTACTTTTTAAGACAAGTCTAACGCCCTTTAGCGAAGGTGGTACTATAATTGGAAGTTTGTGACTCCTAGTAAAGAGTACTAGTTCAGTTTTGTTCGGATTTTCGCCTAAATCAGCCTCATCTGCCCATGAGACGAGTCTGTTTAAAGCATTCTGAAGAATTTCACACAGTGTGTTTGGGAATATACCACATGCAATTAATGCTACATCGTCGGCATAGGCAATAGCTTTACAGCCCAGCCTTTTCAGTGACATGAGCATCTTATTTATTGCCAGATTCCACAGTAGAGGAGATAGCACTCCACCCTGCGGCGTTCCTCTGCGGACAAACCTATTAGCTTCGGAAATGCCAAGATTTGAGGTAATGGCTCTGTTTGTCAGTAGCTTTTTAATCAGCTCAACTATGGAATTGTTGATTCCCAGTTTCTGCAGTTCATTGATAACACTAGTCAACAGTGGTTTTGTTGCCCTGGATGTCTCTGCGGATTTCTATAGTTTCAAGCTCACAGTTTACGAATATATTCATGAAAGTGCTGGGTTGGCTCTAGTTTTTATGATATTGAGGTATTTATCTCTCATATATAAAAATCTCGTGTCTCAGTGTTTGTTACCGAACTCCTCCGAAACGGTTTGACTGATTTTTACGAAATTTTGTGTGTATATTTGGTAAGTCTGAGAATAGCTCGTAGGCTATAAAAATTTTATTTAGGGAACATATTTAGGGTGGCCCTCATACAAAAATATTTTTAAGATAGCATTTTCACAAAGACCACTTCATCGATTCACATGGAATTTACACCCCGTGTCTTTTATATTTAGAGACATAGTTGAGTCTATAAAAATTTTATTTAGTGTGCATATTTAGGGTGTCCCTCATACAAAAATATTTTTAAAATAGCATTTTTACGAAGACAGGTTAATCGATTCACATGGAACTTACACCACGTGTCTTTTATAATATAAACGACACGTGGTGTAAATTCCATGTGAAACGATGTAGTGGTCTTTGTGAAAATGCTATTTTAAAAATAATTTTGTATGAGGGCCACCCTTAATATGCACCCTAAATACAATTTTTATAGTCTGCGAGATATTCTCAAACCTACCAAATATACACACAAAAATTCATAAAGATCAGTCAAGAAGTTTCGGAGGAGTTCGGTAACAAACACTGTGACATGAGATTTTTATATATGAGAGATAAATACCTCAATATCATAAAAACTAGAGCCAATCCAGCACTTTCATGAATATATTCGTAAACTGTGAGCTTGAAACTATAGAAATCCGCAGAGACATACAGGGCAACAAAAAAAAAAGTTAATTTTGTTGAGTAGTGTAATAATACCTGGGTCAACGTTGTTAAAAGCTCCTTCAATATCCAGGAACGCCGCCAGGGCGAATTCCTTACATGCAAAGGATTTTTCAATGCTGCTCACTAGTGTGTGAAGTGCGGTTTCTATAGATCTGCCTTTCGTGTAAGCATGTTGAGAAGTAGACAGCAGATCAGGTTTGATACTGCTGCGAACATAGATTTCTATGAGTCTTTCCAAAGTTTTTAAAAGAAAAGAGGAAAGACTTATTGGTCTAAAATCCCTTGGATTTATGTAAGAGCTCTTCCCAGCCTTTGGAATGAAAATGACTTTAGTCATCCTCCAGGCTAGAGGAATATAGGAAAGGTTAAGACAGCCCTTGAAAATAGCTGTCAACCAAGGTATAATTAAGCGAGCAGATTGTTGCAGCTCAATTGGTGTCACACCATCAGGTCCTGGTGATTTATAGGGTTTGAAGCTATTTATCGCCCATCGAATTTTGGTTTCCGAAACAATGTCCCCGAGAATAATTGAGGACATCTGAGGTTGAACATTCAATTCCTCTGGTTCATACAATGAGTTACCAGGGAAGTGAGTATCTAGTAAGAGGTCTAAGGTCTCTTCGCTAGATGTTGTTCAGGAGCCGTCAGGCTTTTTTAAAAGACCTAGAGTAGTGGGCGAGGTAGATAAAATCTTCCTTAGCCTAGATGCTTCTGAAATCTCTTCAATGTTTCCACAGAAGTTCCTCCACGAGTTACGTTTAGCTTTTCTTAACGAACTCTTGTAAATTTTGAGAATAGATTTATAATCATTCCAGTCATTGTCCAAACCTGATTTTTTGGCTTTGTTAAATAAATTCCTACTTCTTCGTCGAAGAACCTGAATTTCATTTGACCACCATGGGGGTTTCTTCTTTCCTCGAGGTTTACTTACAGGACAAGAAATCTCCAGGGATTTATTTAACCCTCCCGTTAAGTTTTGAACCAGCCTGTCTATGTCGTGGATAGTTGACGGCTCTACGGGGGTTGAGATAGGCAGATACTCTGCTATTTTCCTGTTATATATTCCCCAGTTTGTCCTTTTTACATTTCGGTGAACAATCGGTTCTGGGGGGTTAACAGTGAGAACAAATTCTATATAACGATGATCTGAAAAAGAGTGCTCGCTTGAGACTCTCCAGTCAACGATACATTCAAAAACAAAGTCCGAGACCAATGTTATATCCAAGACTTCTTTCCTGTTCCTTACTATAAAGGTTGGCTCACAGCCTTTGTTGCAGATAAGTAAGTTAGTGTTTAAAATGTATTCTAGAAGTGACTCACCTCGATAATTATCATCTGTGCTACCCCAGACAGTGTGATGCGCATTTACGTCACTGCCTATGATTAGCCCAGTTTTGTTTAAGCGGGCTTGCTCTACAGCCGCCTTTAAATATGTCGGTGGTAAACCACTCGCCATGTCGTGAGCCATGTAACACGATGCTAACCAAAAGCCTCCAGCTTTTATCTCCAGGCTAGCAACGACCGTATCTAAGTAGGTCACTGTAATTAGAATGCAAAAACAAGTTAACATTAGTCTTTGCCAAAATGCACGCTCTGGGGTTACCTTCCACATTTGCCACCAGTAGCTTATAGCCAGGCGTCCTCAGACTACAGACTCTCCCGGCATGAACCCAGGGTTCCTGTATGAGGACTACATCATCTCCGCTTTTACTTAAGCGGATCAGTAAGCCGGCGGACGCCGCTTTTGAGTGGTGGAGATTAATTTGGAGGACCCTCATCGGATTCCAATTCACCTCCCCTCTCTACGACTGTTATGTCCGCCTCGTCTTCATCATCCTCTTCTAAAAGAAGAGCTTCTTCCAGGAGGCCCTCTACCTCCAACGACCTATCGGAGTCCGTGGATTCGGCTTCTTCAAGGGACGCCTCAGGTTGACCGCTTGGAGTGCAGCTGTCCCCCTCTGGCTCTACCTCTTCATCCCCAACCTCCATCTCCACTGGCACTGGTGTAAAGTAAAAGGTACATAAAAGGTACAAAGTTCAAATCGAATACTTTTTTCAAATCAGTTTGTAATTTGTTACCTCACCTATTTTATCTTACCGGATGTGCTCTTCCGGCTAGCTAGCTCTGTGCCTGTCAGGGTGTTGTTCGACCCAACACATCCGGTCGAGGGAGCACAATAAACATATCTTTCGATACGTTATTACTAAAACAAGCTACAACAAAAAAAACGAACTCTACTAAAATGTTTCTAATAACAAAAATAATTAGGCCACTACGATCACTTCTGTTCAGGCGGAACTGGTGTTTCGTTCCTATAGCGATCCCTTCCCAACCGTAGTAACTGCATGCCGAATGCAGCTACCCCTTATTCCGTAAAAAAAATTATTTAAAAATTTTTTTATTCATTTTCTTTTACTCCATTGTTTTCCCCTTAAAATCCCTTCAAGCCGCCCCAAATTTGATGATATACCAAAACATCTTATTCTCTAATACCAATAAAAAAAATTTCCATTTCCATTAAATACTGAATTTGATGCCTAAGGTCTGCAACAAAAATGCATGTCTCCCTTTTCCGACACAAAAGAATATAGATATTTTTGTTTTCTTTTTAATAAAAAAAAATACAAATTTATTATTTTCTTCTGTTGCTATTACTAACAAAAAAAATTTACTTAATAACTAAGCGCGTATACCACGAATCAGAAAAAAATTAGTTACTTGCATAACAATTACATTTAGGTACAACAATACAGAATATATACATTGAATTGGAAAAAAAATATAATCTAAGTCTTAAATATCTAAGCTAATATAAAAGTTAGATTATTTTTTTTTTTTTATTTCCTACGACTAGACGCTACTAACCTAAACAACCATTTCATTCAACTTAAATTTTTCTGCAAAAGAAATTGAATTTTAAAATGTATAATTCCTTTTTTTTTTGGCACGCCCTACCTACCTCGAATGAGCTCACTAAAGGGGTATTAGGTTTCAGAATGCATAAAAAAAACGGCGGGTTGCACTCCGGGAGTGCCGACAGAAGTGAAAACAAATCTTTTAATGGCAAGTTAGTGCGTTAATTGGTATGTGTGCGTTTTCTTTTTATATGGCAATGCAATGGAAGACAAAAACGGAATATGTATTCAAATTTTACTCTCGCTCTCATTCTCAATTTGTCAACGCAACAACGCGGACATTGAAAGAAACAAACATGTAAGCATAACAATCGTTGAATGAGAATTAAATGTGTCAGTTAGTGTGTATGCTTTGCTTTTTGTCTTCCACTTGGAATATTTTTTATTTAAAAGAAACAATAGAACATTAAAATTTTACCATCGCATTCATGACGGGGAATCCCGATGACGGTCGGTGTCACGAGTTTATACTTTTTTACTCAGCCGCACAACGTGCCATAAGAAGTTTTCACTTCAAAAATTGCTGGAAGAAGTATATTCGGCTCAGTAGCCTCAACTGTGAATAATTAAATTTGAGCTAAGTACTCCTTATGTTTAAAAACAAAAATTTATTCTGATTGCAGTAAGACACATCATTGCGAATTATGTAAGTATAAGAAAAAATCAGGTAAAAAAAGTACCTGGACCTGTGACTAAATAGCTTAAACATAATTTTTCTTAAACTTAAGATAAAAATCTGCTTCTTCTAACAGACACTATGACACCACATTTATCAAAATCGGCTTATTCGTTGCCGAGTTCTGGCTGTTAGAATATTCAAACTGCTTAAAACGCCATCTTGTGACAGTTAATCATAATACAAATGACTTCAAAAAAATCTGCTTGTTCTTAAAAAAAACTATTACACCTCATTTGTCTAAATCGGTTTAGTAATAGCCGAGATATAACGTTTTAAAGTTTTTCAAAAAACCAAATTTGCTTGCTGCTGGTTCAAGGTGGCCTGGTATTTCAGATTTTTCTCTGCTTTGGGCTGCTGGTTCTGCTTTCGGCTGCGCTAGCAGAGAAAAATTTGCTTACTGAGCAACAACTAACCGGAAGTCAACATATGTATGCTACAAATTTAAAAATTTTTTCCACAAAATTACATACTTTCATGGGCCAATTTTTTCAAAAAACGTTGCCTACTTTTAGGCGCTATTAATAATTTACCCTTAAGCGGCCCTCACACGATCAGTATTACTGACAGGATTTTGCATACTGACAGTATTACTGATCGTATGAGGTGAGTACTGATGTACTGTCAGTATAGAAAAACGATACTGATGACTGATGAAAAAATCGGATATTACTGACGAAGTTTTTAAATACTGACAGTAAAGCGGCCCTCACACGATCAATATTACTGACAGTATAATTACTGACAGTATTTACATTACTGTCAGTGTACCACTCACACGGTCAGTATTGTTTATTGTCAGTAATCAGTTTTTTTGACATTCGACTGGTGAAGGTGCGAACTATGCTCCGGTTACGTGACCGACAGCCGAAAATGGCATGCCACTTTTTGGGGCAGATTCCATCCAAACTTGCACCACGCCTCCAGCTAGGCATCGGACGACCATACCCTTGGACGCAATGTTCCATGCCACTGAATGAGGAACTTTTCCAAGTTTCTTTCAAGTTTCGCTGCCTCATCGTCTATCTGCCACAAAATGGGGCATGCCACGCCCCCTCCCAGGATTTTTCCGTCCCGTGCCTACTTGCACCCTCTGACCAACTTTCAGCCGGATCTGCCCCAAAAAGTGGCATGCCACTTTTCTGTGCAAACAATACTGATGAACTGTCAGTATTCACCTCACACCATCAGTATTAAGCGGCCCTCACACGATCAATATTACTGACAGTATTTTGCATACTGACAGTATTACTGATCGTATGAGGTGAGTACTGATGTACTGTCAGTATAGAAAAACGATACTGATGACTGATGAAAAAATTGGATATTACTGACGAAGTTTTTAAATACTGACAGTGATACTGATGGTGTGAGGTGAATACTGACAGTTCATCAGTATTATTTGCACAGAAAAGTGGCATGCCACTTTTTGGGGCAGATCCGGCTGAAAGTTGGTCAGAGGGTGCAAGTAGGCACGGGACGGCAAAATCCTGGGAGGGGGCGTGGCATGCCCCATTTTGTGGCAGATAGACGATGAGGCAGCGAAACTTGAAAGAAACTTGAAAAAGTTCCTCATTCAGTGGCATGTAACATTGCGTCCAAGGGTATGGTCGTCCGATGCCTAGCTGGAGGCGTGGTGCAAGTTTGGATGGAATCTGCCCCAAAAAGTGGCATGCCATTTTCGGCTGTCGGTCACGTAACCGGAGCATAGTTCGCACCTTCACCAGTCGAATGTCAAAAAAACTGATTACTGACAATAAACAATACTGACCGTGTGAGTGGTACACTGACAGTAATGTAAATATTGTCAGTAATATTGATCGTGTGAGAGCCGCTTTAAAAGTATGCAACACTTTCCGACGAATTTCAAAAATAGCACCTAAAATTAGGACACATTATCTGAAATTTTTAAAATCGTTGCCTACTTTTAGGCGTTCTTTTTGAAATTTGTCAGAAAGTGTTGCCTACTTTTAGGGGCAAATTATTAATAGCACCTAAAAGTAGGCAACGTTTTATAAATTTTTTGAAATCGAGTTCATTTTCCAAGTCTTCAAAATTTTAAAATCGAGTTCGTTTCCCAAGTCTTCAAAATTCCAAAATCAAGTTCGTTTCCCAAGTCTTCCAAATTTGAAATCGAGTTCGTTTCCCAAGTCTTCAAATTTCTGAAATCGAATTCGTTTCCAAAGTCTTCGAAATTCTAAAATCGAGTTCGTTTCCCAAGTCTTCAAAATTCCAAAATCAAGTTCGTTTCCCAAGTCTTCCAAATTTGAAATCGAGTTCGTTTCCCAAGTCTTCAAATTTCTGAAATCGAGTTCGTTTCAAAAGTCTTCAAAATTCCAATATCGAGTTCGTTTCCCAAGTCTTCAAAATATCAAAATCGAGTTCGTTTCCCAAGTCTTCCCGATGACGGTCGGTGTCGCGAAATCATACTTTTTTCCTCAGCCGCACAACGTGCCATAAGAAGTTTTCACTTCAAAAAAAACTCAGTAAGAAATTTTAACTGGTTGTCCAGATTTCACAACAGATCAAAAAACTTAATATGTCCGTATAGGACTCCTTAACACGCATAAAAAATATATGACAAAAATTTTAAGTAATTAAACATAAAAATTTTATGATAGATTTTAATTTTTCTTTTTTTTATGACTTAATTCCC
This sequence comes from Tricholauxania praeusta, assembly GCA_949775025.1. Taxonomy (NCBI): domain Eukaryota; kingdom Metazoa; phylum Arthropoda; class Insecta; order Diptera; family Lauxaniidae; genus Tricholauxania; species Tricholauxania praeusta. The sequence goes on along the minus strand of OX459029.1, from coordinate 70,840,733 downwards.
TATTACTTTAATCTAAATAAATTTTTTTTTATCTATTTATTTTTTTTTTTTAAAAAATTTTTTTTTAAATCAATTTTAGCAATACGACTTATTTCTTTATGCTTTTACTTTAACATTTTGTCTTCCTTTTTTTTATCTTTTTTTTAGAATTCTTAATTAACCTTTTTTAAATTCTCATTATGTATTTGCATATAATTTAAATTGGCTTAAAATTGAAAATAGACTTAGCTGTTTTCCATTATAAATTTATTTTGTTGTTTTTTGTGATTCGCCTTAATAGCTGCAACGCAATTACTGGATTTCTGTGATTTTATATCCTCCTTCTTTTCATATCCAGAATTCTTCTTTCTTTTCAAAACTATTATGGCTTCGATTTTTGAACAAGATCTGCATTTATTTTTAAGCAGCTACTGTTATTCTCAACTTTTTTTTTTGTTTCAAAATTTCTTATTTTTTTGTGACAAAAAAAATGTTTTAACGCTTTTTTTTTTCTTGTCTCGATTATTTTTTTTATATAATTTGTTTGGTTACAACATTTTTCACTTTCACGTCCTTCGCTTGCAATATATAATAGAACGATAATGTTCCTTTTTTTTTTTTGTAGTACCGAATTGAACGATAATGTCCTTATCATCCTTTAAATTATTTTTTTATATTTAAAATCTGAACTTTTGTAATATTTTTTTGCCTTTTAGAGACCGGACCGACGGAACTAATTGTTTAAACCAAACTGAATTGACCATTCTTTGCTTTCGTAGCTCATCACCTAATCTTTCGTGAGTCGGAATTTTACGAAACCCTACGCTGTTGTTGCAGACTTTCGGAATAGTACGATAATTTAACTGGTCTTAGTTTTTTTTTGTCCGTCTAATCTTTCAAGGGTCAATGTCCTTAGAAGATTTTAACCTTGACATTCTTTCCTATTTGATTTTCTCTATCCTCAAAAATTCCTGTTGGTTAGCCTTGGCATTCTTTCCATTATAATCTATGCCAACGTTTTTTTTTAACAGTGGTTTGGCATACCAATTTTTTTTTATCATAAGGTTATTTTCGAGAAAGTTCTGGTGTCAATGTCCTGAACTTATTTAGCCTTGAAGTTACTTTCAAACTTTGTTTCTTCCTACTCTGAACTTTCAAGCATGCAAAACCAAAAAAATCATGGTCCCAGCCCATCTGAAAAGCTTAAATGGTATTGCATAAGCTGCTAGACTACCAGGCGCACATAAATTTCAGTGCAGTGCACTTGCATTCACCAATATGGATTTTGGATTGATTTTGTTGTCTTTTGTTTTGATCTCTATTTCCTTAGGTGTTGTTGTTAGTGTGATGCAATTTTAACTATTTTAATTATGGCGGCGCCCTTTGTTTACCTTTTTTTTTTATCATGGCTGCCCCCATTGTTTACGTTTTGCACGCAAAGTACCAAAAACATGAATTTTATATTTTCGCTATTAATTAATTTGATTTCATTTACTTTTTCTTTTTGGATATTGAAAATAATATTTCCTACCAAAAAAAATCTTCCAATTATTCAGTATTATTTTAGAATATTGTTTAACACCAAATTAAAGTTTTCGGTGCAGATTACACTAACAACACAGACGACCAGACCGACGAGTTATTAGGTATGCAAAAGAAGTAAAAACAAATTTGGAAATTTCGCACCGTAGACTGGCCATAGTGTGAATCAAAATCGCACTACTTAAGATTTCTTCCATACGTAATGGATTCAAACTTGAGTTCTATTTTCAATAAAAATTTCTACTAAATAATTATTGATATTTTCGGGTTGCAGAATAGCAGGCACACGCTACAAATTTATACTTTTACGATCATGTAAGTATGAAACTGCCTAACATTGTCACAATTTTGCTCGCTACTGTACATGTATGTATTGCGAGTCTGCTAACTGATTTCTTGTAAATTGTAGATTGCCATTCTAGCAACTCCATTTCATCTTTATAATGAAGAATGACTTTAGCTACATTTAAGCTCTCTTCAAAGGGGTTTAATAAAAATCAAACTGAATCATTCATACCTTTAAAGTCAGAAAATCTCACGGTCAAAATGAATTGTCGTTTAAAGCTCTATTAAAAAGTTCTAATTTTTTCTGAAATGCAAAAATAGTACTAGACAGATAGCCGATATGATTGCATTTTCCTTGAAGAAATGTATTTAAAATACTTAAGTGCTCCATCATATCAGTGAAAAACATTAAGTCTTGAAGCCATTTGGAGTCCTCTAGCTGGGGATATGTTCTTTTAACTGTAAAAATTTAGTAATAGGATCTAACAAATTGACAAACTTTATTAATACATTACAGGTGGAAAGTCATCTGACGAAACAGTAAAATCATAAGTCTGTTGGCTATTGGCTATATTGCTAATTGGGGATCATCTGTATTGTCAGTGGATTCATCAAATTCTAAACTAAATGCAACACAATCTTTTATTGAACTTCAGCCATTTTTAGCAGCGATCAACATTCATGTAAAATTTTACAAGTTAATATAATGCTTTATTTATTAAACAAACTTTGACAACAAAGGAAAAAACAACAACAATTCTAGAATATAGACATACATATGTTTCGATTCTCAAAATCTCATCAGTATATTTTTGGTTGATGCCTACGTCTGCGCCAGAGAACGTCATTGAGTAGCTCATTGAGAATTTTGAGCCACTACCAAAAATATGAGACGTGAGTGTGCCTTTTGCATGCAACAGTGAGTGTGAATCATACTTACACTCACTAAGTCAACGTTTACACGAGGAAACTCTTGCCACAAAGTTTCCTTGTATGAAGGCAAGAAGGGAAAAACGAAAGGGTGGTGTACAGAATTTTCCGTACCCGCAAATTCTCTTTCGTTCTGTTCGTTAGCTTATATTATGCTTTGCCTCTACGTTTGTTGTGGTGGATCGACACAGTAACTGCTTTGATATTCACAAGCAGAAAGAAATTCTAGTTTCCGTGTGTAAACGCAAAACAAATTCACAAAAGGGAATGGACAAGAATTTGTTTCATCGAATTTCCTCGTGTAAACCTGGACTAATAGTGAATACGTAGATAATATGCTGATCATGAACCTGAGCTTGTAGTAGATCTGGGCTCATGAATGTGAATGCGTGTAAAGCTCACACTCACATGGATTTAGATTCATGAAGCAGTTTTTTTTCTTTCCAGTCGATGGAGAAAGGTCGAAAATGGATTTTGAACATCATTTCGAGTGGCTCCGGCCCCGGGAAAGGACCGTTTTTGACCTATTTTCGGACAACATTTTTTTCCCTGTAATTAATGTAGAAAGGACCGTTTTTGACCCATTTTCGAAAAAATTTTTTTGTTCCAATCGATTGGGAAAGCTCGAAAAGGAATATTGGACATTACTTAGGGTGGGTCCGGACCATGGAAAAGACCGTTTTGACCCATTTCCTTAACTCGTCAGGGTGGCTCCGGACCCTGGAAGGACAGTTTTTGACCCATTTTCGGAAATTTTTTTTTCTGTAATTAATGGACAAAGGTCGAAAATGGATTTTGAACATCATTTAGAGTGGCTCAGTACCCTGGAAAGTGAGCAATTTTTATGTGGAGCTGGTCTCCCAAATCTTGCAACGTTCTGAAATTTAAAAAATTTAAAATTTCGAAATAATACGAGTAGTTCGTTCCAGAACTTTTGGGCTAAGTCCTGTGAAACTTTCATATACGAAGAATAAAAAAATTGTGTTCTGTGAAAGAGAAAAAATGTAAAAAAAATACAGGAACCGAAAAAAACATTTTTTTAGCTCGAGAATAAAATTTAAATTACAAAATGAGCTGGGGTGGTATCCCCATATGTTCATATTTTCGAGAAACGGACATTTCAATTTTGCACTTTAAGACGGCCTTGCAGAATATCGATTTATGTGGTTTTTTCGATATATCTCGTAAAGAAACTGAGTTTTATTGTATCTGCTGGTGGGGTTTTGTTCGTCTCGCCAATATCTACAACTTTCTTCAGCAAATCAGTCCTTTTGGATGCATTTTCGGCAAGTTAGAGCAAAAATTCCCAAAAGTGATATTTTTCGCCCTTTACGACATTCGGCTCAAAATGGACACTTCAAAGGAAAAATTTCATACTAGGAGAAGTTAGGCCGGGTGGCAAAGGAGACCTGGAAAAAGACAACCCCAGAGGAATGCCAAAAATTGCTTGCTTTCATTGCAAAGCTGTAATAGGAAATAAAGGTTTTCCAAAAAAGTATGAAACAAAATTTGAAGTTTTTTTTAAGATATTGAGTTTTGTAATTATTTTTACTAACATCGCCATCCTTATTCATAAGTGATGACTTACTTTTGATTTAAGATATATTTCGATTGACGATATTGATTTTTTTTTTGTTAAAAAGAAAATATAATTTTTTCGTTTATTTAAAGTACCAGAACAAGATAGAGGAAAAACGCTTGAGTGTTCTTAATTAGTCCGCCACCACTTTTTATAGGGTGCGCTCAGACCTCCTTCATATTATAGTTTAGCTTGAAAATCGGATGTAGTTTGATATATTTGGTTTTTGGCATTAAAATAAATTGTTATGACTAAATAAATAAAACAATATCTATTTTTTAGATGGAAAAATTATTTTAAATAACAGTGTATGAATGAATGAATAAAAAAAAGTGAATGTATTATTTCAAACTTTAAAATGAAAAAAAAAATTTTAATTTTTTCAATTTTTGGACCATTTACCATTGACAATTTCAAATTATAGTGTATTAAGGTGAATGCAGTGAAAACAACAAAGGATTTGAGCTGTGACACAAGAAACACCACTCGCGGAGAGACCTGTTTTTCTCCGCATAAAAAATAGCGGTAAATTTTTTTTCGATACTTCCTTATGTGTACTTAAGGAAAATCGAAAAAATATTTTTAAAAAAATTATAGATAAGAAAAAAATTAAATTTTCATCATTTTTTTGGCCAAATTCCAAAAAATTAAAATTTTGTAGCTCTGGTAGCAGCTATAGGAATAAATTTTCGAAAATCGAGTGTTCTTGAAGTATTCTAGAACATGACTTTTTTTTAACATGTCTAATGTATACACTTGCTTAGAATATCAAAATCATCGATGACGTAGCCTTTTCCAAATATATCAAAACTACATCCGATTTTCAAGCTAAACTATAATATGAAGGAGGTCTGAGCGCACCCTACATACAGTGGTGGCGGACTAATTAAGAACACTCAAGCGTTATCCCTTTATCTAGTTCTGGTACTTTAAATAAACGAAAAAATGTTAAATGTTAAAAAAATTGGGGACGCCCCCTAAATCGGTCTGAAATAGAATAAGAAAAAAGCTTAAAATTTAATTTAAAATTTTTATCTTTAACCCCTACGGACCCTATTTCAAAGTGAAATTTGACCATTTTTATTTGGTTTTTTTACGAAAATCACATAGGACGCCCCCTGAATCGGTTCGAAATAGGGTAAAAAGATTTTTAAAATTAATCTTAAATTTTTATCTTTAACCCCTACGGACCCTATTTCAAAGTGAAAACTGACCTAAGCCACAATTTTTTTAAACTATGTTTTCTTGAGAGGCTTTTAATTTTGAGAAAGAATATATTAAAAAAAGTATTATTTGGATCTAGTTTTCGAGATATAGTCATGGGAAGTTGCGGATATAGCTTTTATAAAAATCATTTTAAGTTGGAAACTCCTGAACAGATTTTACATACTTATATTGATGTCAAATGGAAGGTCATTTTACTGTCTATAAGATTAATGCATAAAAATTTGAAATAATTTCCACGTGTTTTAGTATGGGGGTTTTTCAAAAATTTTCACCATTTTTTTTTTTAAAATAACTGTTATTTTCTCTAAAAATTGTATTATTAATCTGTAATTTTATTAACATATGCTGATAGCCCAATTAACGGACTTTAATTCCATGACATCAATATATTTAAAAACTGTTCAGGAGTTTCAAACTTATAATGATTTTTAGAAAAGCCACATCCAGAACTTCACGTGACTATATCTCGAAAACTAGATTCAAACTATACTTTTTTTAATATATTCTTTCTTAAAATGAAAAGCTACCTAAGAAAAAATAGTTCAAAAAATGGCGGCTTAGGCCAAATTTCATTTTGAAATAGGGTCCGTAGGGGTTAAAGATAAAAATTTTTAGCTAATTTTTTACCCTATTTCGAACCAATTGAGGGGGCGACCCATTTCATTTTCGCAAAAAAGTACACTTAAGAACCACCCTCGTATATATGTATGTATATAGGGCGCGCTCGGATGATCTTCATATCGCATTATTCACTAACTTTTATGTAGAATTACTGTTGCTAGTGAAACCGGTGTTGGACATACTTTTTGCTGAACCGCTGCCGAAGGGCACCACGAAGTCGGTGTTGCACATATTGAAGGATGTAAGCCCGGAGCCGCAGTCGAAGGTCGTTCATTTACCTTGAGTAAAATTTTCTCAAGTGGGCACAGTAAAACCAATTAATTAAACTTAAACTTTTTATTGCATAACTTTTGAAGATTTATTGATCAATACGTTATTTTTTTTTTTGCAAAATTTGGACTTTTTAAAAAGTTATGAACAAGTGAATTCCTATGTGCGTGTTTTTAAATTGCGATTTCTCAGTAAATATTGGGAAAAAGTTAATGAAATTTTCGTGATAGAACAAGAAATATTTTACAATTTATATGAAATAAAGTTTTTATAGAAATTTTATTTTATTTTATTTCTCAATATTTACTGAGAAATCGCAATTTAAAAAAAACACGCACATAGAAATTCACTTGCTCATAACTTTTTAAAAAATGTTTGGTATGTCTTGTACAACTTCTGTATTTTGAAAAATCTTTTGTTGTACCTCATCTTCACTGCAAATGAATCTTGTTAAACTCTAAGGCCACTTTCATTTTAATTTGCTTCCTACCATCAGCCTGCAAAATTTCGCTCGCCAAATTCTACATAAAGTTGAAACTGCAAACTATGCTTTTTTTTAGTAGCGATGACATACATATCGCTCTTACTTCAAGACTGGCATAACTCAAAAAACATAGTGGGAGAAAAACGCATTTAAAGTTTTCAATAACTTACTGTTTATATGCACATGATGAAAAGTATGTCTACATAAACTCTTCTCATAAGGCAAGTTTATAAGATAATTTTCTGATTTTTTTACACATAATAAAACATGAAATGGCGGATATTTCTACATCATTAACTCAAAAATCACATTTTTTGAGCTATGCCAGTCTTGAAGTAAGTGAGCGATATGTCATTGGCAATAGTGTATAAATGTTTATAAATTTTAACAATCTTTTACCAATTTTAATTAACTTTTCTAAAATTTGACAAATTGGAAATGGCAATATTTCACATCAGCTGGTTATAGAAAAAAAAGCCCAGCATAACGCGTGGCGTGGAGCTTACAACTCATATTGCTACGAAAGCCCAAAAACGACATTGCCCTCACCGCGAAGGACAGACCCTAATTTTGAACGTAGCAATTAAATCTGAATCGGGATCAGGTTTCTTGTTCGAGAAAAATACACCTTTATAGCGTCAAATATGCATTTGGGCCGACTAACGTTAGAAACAGAGCCACCTTATCCTGCACTTCATTTATCTTAAACAGTTTATATGATGTTAAATTTTGTAATTTAAATTTTTTATTACTTAAATGTAAATTAAAATGTTAGCTGACAAATGTGCATTATGTGTATTATATTTTAAATTGTTCTTTATTTTTAAGTTCGTCTTCAAAATAAATACCTCTGAGGAAACTCAAATTCCATTAGGGAAACGTTGTGTAAATCTATTATATAAAATTCATTTCATTTTTTGTCTGTCTATCTGTCTGTCCTTTATGGACACGGAAACTATCCAGTCGATCGCGATTTTTAAAGAATGTTACTATTAATCAGACGGGTGTCATAGGCTATAAAACTTTTATTTAGGGTGGCCCTCATACAAAAATATTTTAAAAATAGCATTTTCTCCAAAGACAGGTAAATCGATTCTCATGAAACTTACACATTATGGCTTTTATCTTAAGAAGCATAAATTATATGGTAAAAATTTTGTTTAGGGTGCGTACTTAGGGTGGCCCTTATACAAATATATTTTTAAATATCATTTTCACGAAGACAAGTTAATCGATTCACGCTGAATTTACACTACGTATCTCTTATGTAAAGAAGCATGGCTTAGGCTACAAACATTTTATTTAGGGTGGCCCTCACACAAAAATATTTTTTAAATATCATTTTCTCGAAGACCGCTATATCGATTCTCATGAAATTTACACCATATGGCTCTTATGTTAAGAGACACAGATTAGATCGTAAAAATTTTATTTAGGGTGGCCTTCACACAAAAATATTTTTATGTATCATTTTCACAAAGACAGGTTAGTGGATTCACACCGAATTTACACCACGTAGCTCTTATGTTAAGAGGCATAGCTTAGGCTAAAAACTTTTATTTAGGGTTGCCCTCATACAAAAATATTTTTAAGTACCATTTTCTCGAAGACCGCTTAATCGATCCTCATGAAATTTATATCACATGGTTCTTATATTAAGAGGCACTGTTTAGGTTGTAAAAATTTTGTTTTGGGTGCATACTAAGGGTGGTCCTCATACAAAAGTATTTTTAAATAGAATTTTCACGCAGACCGCACATCGAACCTACACCACTGTTGAGGTGAGGCGATGCGCACAGGGTAATGCTAGTATAAAATAAAATTTGTTTTATTTGCATAAAAAAATTGTGACCGAAAAGACCAAAACATATATTTTCAATTTAACTATTATTGAGCATAGTACAAAAAATTGTAGAGGTCTAAAAAAAAAATGTAGAAATTCACGAAACTCGAAATTTGTGCAAGACAATCTAAATGTACGAGTTCTAAAGACTGGAAGAAACACAATCAAATTTTTTTAAATGTAAATATAAGCATCTTCATTGCAACTTTCAGTGCAATGTTTTCCTAATTTTATTCATACACAATTTTTGTCATTAATTCCGAATAATAGTTATGAAACACTTGATCTTTTAAATTCATTTTGATGTACAAATATAAAAAAATCTTTGGATTTATTAAGACTGAAAATATATTTTTAAAAAACGTAACTAAAACATATTGAACATTGTAACCTTGAACAAAACAAAAAATTAATGCTTAGTGTTGAGAATGTATATTAAAAAATTAAATCTTGCAATCGTTATCGAAACTAATACTTATATTTGAATTCCATGCGGAATAAATATTGAATGTTGACTTGAGCAATATCGTACACAATATATTCATTATACAAAAGTGATGACTTCATTTTGCTGTCGGTTACTGGTTTTCCAAGTGGAATTTCAACTCCATCTTCTCTAAATTGAGATTCCTTCGGATTTGGCATTGTGCGTCCACGTCCAAAGCAACTGTGCTTATCTTTCGGAAGCTTAGTAACATATTTTGCTTCCGTGCATTCCATCATATCACCCAGCGCAACCTCTGAGAGTATCATTAGTCCAGTTGAATTTTGTTTGGAAGTGCAACAGTAGTTTGCTGACTTCGATACCATGTCAGCAAAGTAAATGCCTTTACCGAACATGTAACCAGTAACTGGTGCCTCCGGAGGGGCTATCTTTAAACCATGTGACAAAATACCAGCGAAATTGGTAAGCCGTGATCCATGCCAAAGCAATTTTCGGTTATGTAGTTTTTTAAATGGCTTAAAGCGCCGCGATTCACCCTGACGAGCCACCTTAAAAATGTCAATAATTTCCAATTCATACATTTTGTGTGTTTCGGCGTGCGTATTTTCACAGTACTTTTTGAGGGTGATAAATTCATCGCTGTCTCTTTTTATTGGCTCCACTTTTGTTTTGAGTTGCTCATAATGTTTGTCTAGTGGATTAGCCTCATCGTTTGAGTCTTCAGTTTGAAGAAGATTGTAGGCGCATTCAATTTCTAATAGCGAGTCTAGCATTTGCCTTAATTTTTCGATTTCTTCAGTTGTATCTAGTATTGGAGGTTTCGAAACGCCAAAATTATGTGGAATAAGAGTGTAAAATCTATTAGTGGCATCGATAAACGCAGAGTTACTATCACCCTTTTGAATGTGGTCATATAGTTCAGAAAGTACTTTATATGCCGATTGTATTTGTTTTTGGCTCAATTTACCAAGTGGCATTTTTTCCATGTCCAAATTAAATTCCATCATAGTTCGTTTCATATTATCTATATCAAATAGAAGTTTAATGAGGTTTTGCACTGTTAGATCCAACTTCGATTCAATTTTGTTCTCTGTGTTTAAGTTTACTTTTACGTCATCTGCGTAATCAATATCAATAGGATACATTCTACCAGAAACCTATTAAAAATACAAAATTCAAATATATTTCCTTTCACAAACTAAAAGCAAACTTATATATAATACCTTTACAAAATTGTCTCTATTTTCAAAATCATTGCCTGTTTTATCTGCATACATTGTTTTGAATAATTCTATAGCGTCGTATAGTGTTGCACAGTTATCCAATTTGTTACCACCAATAGTAGTACCGATTCGTCCCCATGAACGAAATACCCAATATCTATCAATGTACAAAATTAAAATATATTTTGAATACTAAAGCAAATTAGCTTGTAGCCCAGTTACCTATTTTTGGCATCGCTTTCTAACAATTGAAGTTTGTAGTACGAATTTTTATTACGTTGTATGTCTGTTAATCCCAGTACTGCATTATATTTATTCTTTCCCTTTGCGTATACATGTGCAACATCATCTAGACCACTATCTGGATCTACAGCTAAGCCATCTTTAACTTTAAGAGTTAATGACTTTGGTACTGATTTTGTATAAATACTTTTTGATTTCGAGCTTTTAGCACTTTCTTGTGGAATACGAGTAGAGGGATCAGTGCCCCAATCGCATAAAGTCATGCTGCTTATGTAGTTAATAGCACCGGCTTTGTCAGACTCCACAGAGTCTAGATATTCAATTGGTACAACATGTATACCAAATTCTTTGGCTTTTTTCATGCGACTGCTGAAATTTTTTACCTCATCAGAAGTGGAAAGTATAGCAATAACTTTTTCATTAATTTTAGTGTCAATCTTTCCACCCAATTTGCTTATACGATTTTTAAGTTCATTTTCATGATCTTTTAACCCAATATGCGCAAATTGAAGTTCGTAGAGTGGAGGACGCTCACGTTTAACTTTTGGCCTGAATAAAAAAAAATTAAGAAATATTTCGAAATTATAAAATGGAGTCGCAGTTCTTTTAAAATTAACAGTAGATATCTGGGTGGTCAATTTGATTACCAAATAAAAATAGAGTAAATTAGTACTTACTGTTCTAATTCATCGTTCTTTTTCAAATCAACGTTTTTAGCTATTGTTGATGTACTAGGTGGAACATAACGAATTACGCGTACTTCTGTATTTTTTTGTACATCTTGTAAGAATTCATATTTCTTTTTTAAAGCACTGGGTACTTTGCAAGGAGTACGCTTAGGCTCTTTGACTAAATTGACACATTTTGTCCATTCAGTTAGTTGTCCATTGCATAAGTACCCTGACTTATTAAAGAGAAATTGATGACCACCGCATTCTGTGCATGCTTGGATAGCGCCAAACGTCAACAAATCTGCAAGTTGATCTGCAATCTTTTCAGAGTCCCCTGTAATTGGTTCTTGACCGTTGCTTTGAAGTAAATCTGCCATTTCATTTCTGGTCATTTCTAGTTGTGCAGAGTCTCGAAAATTGAACAAGCGTTTCATTTGCTTTTTCAAAGTTTGCTCCTGTTTTTTATCCAGAGCTGTATCAACTTCATCTTTCGGTTCGAGCTTGGCTTTCTTAACCAGAGGAGCATCTTCAGGTTTGATTGCACTAAAAATATATAAGCAGATACTGGATCAACTTGTTAAAATAAAGACGAATAACGATAGACGATAGAAAGACAATAAACGAAAAAATTAAGCTTTATACTCAAGCTTATATGGAAAGAAAGCATATAGATGCGACATTTTTCAGAGTCGCTTAGATCGTTGTGATCACATCGAAATATAGCATTGATTTTGTGTAACATACATAACTTATGCTGTATTGCGATGTGAACATAGGCCGACTTAAAGGGGGCTCCTAAATAAAGACGTTCGAAAAATGTTTTTTTATTGTTTAATTCAATACCTCCTAAGGCATTCAAAAATATGTACACAAAGTTACAGAAATCAATTCAAAGTATTTCGGCCAGAGTCGAGCGTGTCCCACTACATATCTTCACTTTGAAAAGAGTTATCTTTAGTTTAAAGTTTTTACGATTTTACGGAATTGGTGGGAGTGAGTGTAATAAAACTTAAGAACCTACTGACTTATTCAAAGTTTTTTTGTTCAGAATTTTATAGCAGTTTGAAGTTATTTTTTTATTTTCAATAAACACCTTTTATTCACACTTTCAAAATATACGATTCAAATTTTTTTTTTTGAGGGTTAGTCCACACAATCTTTTTAATTTTTTTGTTTCAGACTAGAATATCGAGCTGTTCTTACCCGCCAGTTTCATACTTTAGATTCAGCTATACGAATCTGTTCATAAGAATTAGTTTTAAAGATCAAATATAAATGAAAATATCCCAAAAAGTTCGTTGGGCTCAATTGTATTTTTCCTTCCAAAAACGCTTCGCGAAAATAGTTTCTTTCAGACCTTGCAATTAAGGTCCCTCTTAAGCTACTCTGACAAAGGCCTTTAGATATGTATCTCACATAAACTAATGCATTGAAAAAAATAACCTGAAAGCAAAATTTCGTAATTGTACTAAAAACAAAATTTTAATTTCATATTACGAGGACCATTTTGCTGCCCCCAAGTGGTTGCGCCCCCCCCTCCCCCAGGTATGGGGGCGTTCAAGTATTATGTAATGCAATTTTTGAAGATTGTTGACCCCCCTTCCCCAGTAACGCACGTTATTTATTTATATAATAAATACAATTTTTATTGCTGTAGCTAATCAAAAAAGCGTTTCATTATACACACCTTATTTCAAACCATCGTCCGCTAAAGAAGTTTCACTTCAAAAACAATGTTGCGTAACGCGTTGTCGACACCCTCCTGCCGCCCCGTAACGTTTCACAAGACCCCCCTCCCCTCAAATTGCGTTACGTAATACTCGAACACCCCCTATGCTACTGAGACCACAGTTTCAGAAATTATTTTTTTTATTATATTTTGGTTTAAAGGATGCTTAAGTACGTTAAAAATGACATACTCGGAAAGGTTTTTTTATGTCGAAAAAATATCTAAGAACTCGAATTTTGAACTTTGGCGGTCCGCTGCCAAAGCGATCTGTTCCGAACTGAAAACTTTAAACGCGTTTTTCCTGAAACAACGTTTTTCAATTCGGACAATTTTCGACCGATTGACTTAAAATTTTGACTGAGTATTCAAAACTATATATATATAGTATATTTTTTTATATTGCTAGTTTTTTTATAAATAGTTTTCTGGTGATTTTTTTAAGATTCTAGATATTGAAATAGTCCTACGAAGTTTCTTACTATTGTTCAAATGTTATACAATAAAGTACTTTTTTTCAGAATTTCGTTTAGTTTTATTGTCAAGCTGAAAAAAATTCTCAAAATTTGCTTATTTTTAAAGCCGCTACTGTGACCTAATCCCTTAAGATAGAATGAAATTTATATTCAGCCCGATTCTAAGTAGAAATGTTTGTATAGTTTTCTTTTTTTCATAAATTATGAATAAAACCATCACAGCGTTTTCTCTTTCCTCCTATTCTAGATGAACTTCGAAAAAAGGGGTTTTGGCGGTAAAATTAGGCAACTCGAATTTAAAAAAACGGAGAATATGTGTTTTTTTTTTTGGAATTTATCAGATTAAGTAAATATTTTTTACATTTACACATCACTCAGAAACGTTAGAGAGCTACAAACAACCGGTTCAAAAATTCGGAGTTCTCCTATCCTCATTTAAGGGCGTCCGGGAGTTTTTCGAAAAATAAAAAGACATTTTTTAAAAACTTTTTTTTTAAGCTGCATTTTATCTTAGACCAAAATTTTTTTTACATACATATGTAATCAAAGAACAACTATTCAAGATTTATCTCTGAAATTTTGGTCCAAAAATATTCGTCAATAAGTTAGAAAAGTGCAATGCCGTGAACGACCTCAAAATTTGCGGTGAGTAAGATATCTGGAGACTGGCTCATCCGAAAAAAGAAAATTAAATTTTTTTCGGTTAAGCAAATATTTAAGGTGCGTTTGATCGTTGATTTTTGAAAAATATTAATTTTTGACAAAATGACGGGAGAACAAGGAAAATTTTCATTTTTTGTGCACAAACTTGAGGTCGTTTTAGGCTATAAATCAAAAAATATGTATCCAAAAAAAAAAATATGTATTTCAAAAAAAAGTTTTAAGAAAATGCCTTTTTATTTTTCGAAAAACTCCCGGACGCCCTTAAAAGAAACAGATCTTCCCAAGAATTCAGAATAGGATCATTTCTTCTCTAGAAAAATAAAGTCCGTGAAATAGATCCATTTCAGTAGATTCAGAATCGGGCTGATTACAAAATAATATGAATATAATAATAAATGTAAGCTTCTTGCTTCTTGTAACTCTTAACTTAAAATATTAACAAAAAAAAATTATTTCTTCAATAGTACATTAGAAAAACGCAAGACTCACGGCAAGAACTTCTCGACTTCTGCTTTACTATCGGCTTTGAGACTTGAGAATCCTGGCAAATTCGATCCTTTATCAAACCAACCCAGTTCGGTACGTATTTGAGCAAAACACTCAACATGATGCCATAATGGCTGCCCACCATACTTCATTCCAACTTCAGTATCGTATACAGTTTTTCGGATGCGTATCTCATCTTTTGTAATCTTTTGCTCACAACCCCTACATGCAGCCCTTCCTGACTTAGCGTACTCAATGCCAAAATCCTTCAGAGCGGCATTTTCTCCTTTCGAGCGTTTTTTGCCATTACTTTTTCCAGGCACGATAGCTGAAGTCGATTCCGCTAAAACAAAATATATTCATTGTTACATTATTTGAAATCAATTGAATCCGATTGAACCGATTCTGATGGACCTTTTTTAAAATCTTTGTTACATTATTTGAAATCAATTGAGATTTTCTTTATTTGGTGTTTCCTCGCTTTTTAATTGAAAGACTTAAAAAGAGAAACGCTTGAAGCTATGCACAAAAAAAGCTGCAAGATTTATTTTCAAAAAGTAAATTAAAAATAGTTAAAACATATCTAAGGTGAGCAGAGTTGAAAAAAAAATTCAGTACCTCGCTTGGTTTTCGGAATATTGACCATTTGAATTAAGAACATACTTAACCCTTAAGCGCCTCATGGTACCGCCAAGAACCAGCCACTTTAAAAAAAAACTTTAACGCATTTAACGTACAATATTTAAACTTTGTGTCACCAACGTATACGCTCAGCTTCAAGCGCCGAAGATCATTTCGGTTTTTGCATTCTATTCTATTTCACATTCTATAATAAATTTTATGTTTTTAAGCCTGAAAAAATAATATTCGTAATATATTTAACACAATAAAATGAAATAAGTTTTCTCTTGCAAAATGGATTTTGAAGTTTGAGGACCTGGTGCTTCCACCAGGGACTAGCCAGGTAATTTGTGCCTAGGAGGCGTGTCTGTGTCTGATAAAAAAAAAAATTATAGAACAAAAGTTGTCCAGAATCGCAGCTGAGATGCAAAACCCGCCAAGTCAAAAAAAAAAAAATTAATGTGTGATATTGTAGGAGGGCACAGAAAAAATGTTTGTCTACAAGCCTACATACCTACTCTAAATTGTAAAAAAAAATTTTGCCCTTCACAAATTTTTGACTGCGAAAATTTCTGATAAATTCATTTTATCAAAACCCGCCAAGTCCACATTTCTGAAAATAAAGACCCACCAAGTCCAATTTTATTAGTTACTTGTGAAAAAATTATGGTAATCTAAATCTTTATTAATATGATATGAGGGTATTTAAATCATAAAACCACCTTAAGAATATTAAAATCACAAAATACAAATACACAAAATAATGAATTTAAGCTTAAAGCCCCTTCAGATCCATGTTTTCAAATGCAATGTCTCTGATAAGCGTGCTTCAAGAAGAGAAAAAAGTTTTGGCAGAAACAGTTGCTGATCTTCAAAGAGAAGTTATTTCTCTTCAACAGCAACAAAGAGACAAGTGTGTGGAAATAATAGGGGTCCCGAATGTAAATAATGACAATGCACTAGAATCAGCTGTTAAAGTTTTTTCTGAGGGCCTGAATACAAGCATAAGTAGTGAGCACATCGATAACTGCTTTGTAAAACAAATTAAAAGCTCTTCAAACAAAACTACGAATGTTTTGTGTGTTAAGCTTTTATCATGTAATACCAAAAAATTGATTTTTAAAAGTAAAGCTACTAATAAAAGTAAATTAAATTCAGGGCTTTTTGGCGATAGACAAAATAATAATATATTTTTAAATGATAGCTTAACGAGTACGACAAGAAAGCTTTTTAATGCAGCTAAAAAATTAAAGAAAGAAAAGAATTTCAAATTTGTTTGGGTCACAGGAGGTAAAGTGTTGATGCGCAAAACGGAAGGCGAAAAATCTATAACAATAGGCTGTTTTGATGATTTAGACAAGCTTTGATGCGTTTAAATTAGTAAACGCTAATTTTTAAAATAGAATAATGATAAATGACAATCCCATAAACAGCCTGTTGAACCTTCCCTCCGGTCTTTGCTGTCAAAATGCCTCCTTTTGTTCTATTTCTAGCGATTTAAACAACCCAAATATCTTTTATGTTCTTCAACAAAATATCAGAAGCATGAGAAAAAATTTCGATTCTTTTCTAGTTCACCTTGAAGTCCTTGTTAACAAGCCTGATTTAATATTCTTATCTGAAATATGGATATACGATGAAGAATTAGCCCTTTATAATATTCCAGGGTATAAACTTTTTGCAAATTGCAACAATAAATATGCTTCGGGAGGTATCGCAGCCTTTGTAAAAGTTAATATTACTTGTGATTCGTTTAATTATGACTTTAAAAGCTCTGATATGCTGAAATTAAAATGTGTTTTGCATGGCGTAAAATATACGTTTATAGGTGCATATAGATTGAATGTAAATCATCCCAATATTTTTTTTGATGATTTAACTAATGTTCTGTCTAATGATAGGTCGGATAATTTCATATTGTTGGGTGATATTAATATAAATATTCTGCTTAATTCAACTCTTGTAGATAACTATCTTACCCTACTTTCGTCCTATGGTCTATATCCATGTATTACCCAACCAACGCGCTTATCTTCGGATAGTTGTATTGATCACATTTTTGTTCGCCTCAAACCGTCCAGCACATTTACCTTAACCAGTGGCGTGGCTGACCTCCAATTTTCTGATCATTGTATGACATTTTTAAGTTTTGGTAACATTGTAAAAAATGAGATTAATTCATCTGAAAATAACCACAATGTTGATTTCAAATCTGTAAATTTTAATCTTTTAAATATTAGCCTTCGATTTGAAAATTGGAATAGTGTTTATAATGAGCCAGATCCGTCAAAAGCCTATGATCTTTTCTCTGATATATTAGCGTTTCATACAAATCAGTGTACTAAAGTTTATAAAAAAAAAAATCCTGGTTCCAAGAGGCTTAAACCATGGATGACTAATGAATTACTATTGAAAATTAATAATAAAAATAAGCTCTACAAGAAAATTACCAAACATCCAAACAATACAAACTTAAAAACTGAATATAAAAATCTTAGTAAGGAAATTCTTTCCGAAGTTTCAATTTGCAAAAATAATTATTATATATTAGAATTTCATAAATTTAAAGGTAATTCTAAAAAAGAATGGAGACTAGTTAATAGTTTACTTAACAGATCCATTAACACAAATAGTAATTCAGTTATTGATTTCAATGGTATACCTATCTCTGACTCTACACAAAAAGCTAATATTTTTAATGATTTTTTTGCTGATGTGGGAAAAACAACCATTTTTAATAATGGTCCCTCTGTTCCTACTTGTAGCTGTTTGAATCTTGAACAATCATGTGAATCTAGTTTTTTTTATGAGCCTGTCTCATCTCTAGAGATATTCAGAATTGTCATGTCGCTTAAAAACTCTAATGCCGTAAGTGCTGGCAACATATCGAATATTTTCATAAAAGAAATAATTTATAATATTTCTGATGTTGTTTGTCATTTGATAAATGAAAGTTTTTCAGCTGGTATTTTTCCAGCTAAACTTAAAAAAGCTGAGGTCATACCGCTCTTTAAAAAAGGGGATCAAAAAAATTTAAACAACTACAGGCCCATATCTTTATTGCCAGTTCTGTCAAAGGTCTATGAAAAAGTAATTAAGAAAAGATTATTAAGTTTTTTTAACAGAACTAATTTTTTGAGGGATAACCAATTTGGGTTTAGGGACGGTCTATCAACAGAACACGCACTCATTAAATTTTGCTCCAACGTTTACAATGGTATAAATAAAAAAAAAATATGTGCAGCACTTTTTATAGATATTTCCAAGGCGTTTGACACGGTCGACCACAAAATTTTGCTTGATAAGCTATACGATAGTGGTGTTAGAGGTTCTATCCATAAATGGTTAACCTCTTACTTAGGAGAAAGAACGCAGAAAGTTAAAATTAATAACTCTTTTAGTTCTAACAAGAAAATTAATATTGGCGTACCTCAAGGTTCTGTGTTAGGCCCGGTGTTGTTTCTTGTTTACATTAACTCAATTTTTACCCAAAGTTTTCGTAGTAATATTGTTGCGTTTGCGGATGACATGGCGTGCACTTATACCAGCGACTCTATGTTAGATCTTGTAGCTAACATTAATTATGATTTAAGCGTATTAAGGCATTGGTTTTATCTCCATAAACTAGTCCTAAGTGAAAAAACAAAGATTATGCTGTTTGATATTTCTGGCAATATTTGTAGTTTTCCTAACTTTATATTTCATCATTCTAAGTGTGATAAGTTTCTAATTGGGTATGATGTATGCATTTCTGCTAATCAACCTATATCATTTAACAACGATAAAACTTGCTCGTCTAAGTGTTTCCACATTGAATGCGTCCAAAATTTTAAATATCTCGGAGTTGTGTTGGATTGGAAACTTTCTTGGTTGGAACATACAAACTCACTTAAGCAATATGCTTTAGCTGTTATAAGGCAGTTATACCTTCTTCAACATGCTTGCTCTGCTAAATTACTGACGTGTATTTATTATAGTCTTTTCCACTCTAAGCTAGAGTATGGTCTGGTGTGTTGGGGTGGTGCGCAAAAGAACAAAATAAATCCACTATTGATCATGCAAAAACACATTATACGTATTATTTGCAAAAGGAATCGCATGACAAATAGTTTGATACTGTTTAGAAACCTTAAGATCCTCCCTCTTAAGCATCTTTATTACTATAAAGTTTTGAGAGCCTTCTATAATAGCTCCGGGTATCTTTTAAACAGAACTTATGATACCCACGATTTAAGAATTAACAGACAACATCTGTCTGTAGTCCCTTCGCATTCTTTGCAACATTTTTTTAATTTTTACAGCTCTGTAGCCCCAAGACTATTCAATAAGCTTCCTGGCATTATTAGGAATATACGAAATGTTAATCTTTTTCTTGTAAGGGTTAAGTCTTGGCTTTTAAATAAGGATTATATTGAAATAGATGCTTTAAACTCAATTCTAATCTAGCTTGCGTACTCGTTATTTCAATGATTTCAGATATTAATTTAAAAAAAAAAAATAAAAAATAAAAATTTTTGAATTTCACTTATATACAGTTTAAAATTTTAACTTTATTTATTAAGGTGTATGACCCCACCATTTCTAATGTTTTATAAAATTATGTTTCTCTGTATTCGCCACTAGTAAATTATTTTTATACTATAGAATATAGATATTATTAAATGAATTTTTTAACGTTATTAGTGCTTAGGTAAAATATTGTATTTCCAATGTAAATCATTTGATAATAATAAACTAACTAAATGAAATGAAATGAATGAAAAGACTATGTGAGAAGTCATATGCTTTTTTGTATGTTTTTTTGTATGTCTTTGCATATGATATGTCAAATCGCATAAGATTTATTTTATTGTGTTCATACCAAAGAGTATCCAAAGAGATGAAGCTCTTCTCTGCCCGAAAATTCTGCTCACACGTATTGCTTGTCAGAGAATACGTGTGACTCGTTCCAAACAATGCTGCCGTATGTTGTGAAATAAATTTTTCGGAAATTTTCTCTTAATTTGGGATATTATATATACTAGCGGGGTCAAAAACTAGATTACGTATTATATGAACAGCCTCTAACTTAATTATTTTCTAGACATAAAATAGCTTTGTCTATAGATTTGTAAAATAATGTCGCAATTAATATAAAATTAGTTAAGTCAATATAATGTTTGTTACATTCAAAGAAGTACGTATTGCTTACCCACAATTCACAGTTAACGTAACTATTACAGAAGTTTCATTTAAAAAAATTTTAAATCGAAAATTTGAGGATATAACACCACGAATACATAACGTTTTTATTTTCTAATACAGTTTTAATTAGTTTTACATCAATTCGTTCAGTTTTACATCAAACCATTACAAGTTTTTCTTAAAAAAAATTTACCTCAGGAACAGTTTATTATTCCTATTTTGCAAAAAAAAATATTATTCTTATGAATTTATAAAATTCCTTTTATAAATTTATTTTAATATATTTCCATGAAAACATTGTCATCAAATTTGTAATTTAAGATTGTCTGAAAAATATTTACAGTTAATGGAATATGAAAATATGTGATGTTTTTGCAAAAATTTATAAGCCAGACAAAATCTTTAATTAGCTTATGTCTTCAGTGACACTTAGGCCTGATAACTTATCTCTTTTCTTAATACCACTTTAATCGGAGATTTTATAAACTGCGATTATATCTCGAATTAAATTTGATAACTTATCTCTGAATTTATTGAGTATTAAGAAATTCCAGTTTAACGAGAAATTTAACACATAAAGTCAATTGTGAATTGTTCATATAGACATTTGAGGTTAATTGAGCATAGTAAAATTGGCAGATGACAAAAATATTTCAAAACAGAGAGATGCAGACATGGAAGAAAAGCCAAAAAAGTCCCCAGCGGATTGCAAAATGCTGCCTATTGTATAAAATTTCAATGTCATAAGCAGCTTACTTCAAGCAGATAAATCGCGGACACTAAAATTTGAATAAATGCTAATAAATACAAGGAAATTATCACTATTTAGCTCCCCTCTGACTGTGTGTTTTGATATGCGAAAGCGTTGGAAGAACTGTTTTTGAGTCCACTTTGTCCTTTTATAATCCTTTCCTGATTCTGCATAATTTGAACTTCATAAAAGTTTCCACAAAAGTCCATTTGAGAGAAAAAGTTTTTGATTTAAGTAATTGAGTAAAACAAACGTCAAACGTAGTCGAGTTAATTTCGTTAACCTGTGAAATTTCTCGTATTAACTTTAATCGATGATTTGATCGTTAATAGCCTATTGCACGACATAAGTTATCGATGTTTGTGACTAATCGGCGATTAAGACAAAATCGCAGTTTAAACTACGATTTAATTGAGATAAGTTAACGGGCCTTAGTCTGTTTTAAATTTATAAGAAACAAACGACGGACGCGATTATTAGTGTTTTGGTTAAAATCAATTTTTTCAGCTTTATTTTTCACATAATTAGTGCATTTTTCTAACTTATTATATTAAGTAAGGCCAGGGCCGTTTTTAAGCATAGGCTGTATAGGCCTATCCATAGGATGGACTGGTTTTTGGTTGATCAGAGTAAAGTTTCCGACTGCTTTCCACCTGGGGATTGCCAGAGCGATCTCTAAGCCAACCATTAGCAAGTTGACACACAGCCTCCCCGCGGCTCCATCTGGGTAGCTATCTCCACATCCGCTGAGATAGTGAGCGAATGTGTGCAGCGTGTCCTCCTTGGAAGTAAACTGGGTTGTGCGCAGGGTTTGGTACCCGCCACGTAAAAAAAACACTCCAATGAAGACTAAAAAAGCCTCGGATACAGAACCCCTCAACGTTGACGACCACTGCAAACGAAAAAAGGACTATGATTTAAGGATATGCACCTGGAATATCCGGACCCTCAATAGGGAAGGTGCCTCTATCGAATTGGCGGATGCCCTCGGAAAAATTAAGGCTGACATCACCGCCATCCAGGAAATAAGATGGATAGGACAAAGTTGCTCTAAGCAAGCAAGTTGCAATATCTACTACAGCTGCCATGCGGAGAGGCGCGAATTGGGATGCGGATTCGTAGTAAGCAAGAGACTTCGCCACCATATCTCCAGGTTCACACCTGTGAGCGAAAGGTTGGCTACGATCCGCGTCAAGGCTCGATTTTTTAACATCAGCTTGATTTGCGCGCACGCCCCGACGGAGGAAAAGGACGATGCTGTCAAAGATGCCTTCTATGCGAGACTCGAGGAAGTATACGACCGCTGCCCGGCCCATGACGTTAAAATTGTACTCGGGGATTTCAACGGAAAGGTCGGAAGAGAAGGTATATTTGGCCCCACTGTCGGTCAGTTCAGCCTTCACGAGACCACCTCAAACAACGGTCTACGGCTGATCGACTCGCCGCGGCGCGAAACATGGTAGTAAGTAGCACCAGATTTCAACACCTCGATATCCACAAGGCCACCTGGCTGTCCCCTGATCAGAAAACACGCAACCAAATCGATCATGTTGTGATCGACGGAAGGCATGCTTCCAGCGTGCTAGATGTTCGTACGTTCCGGGGAGTCAATATTGACTCCGATCATTATCTTGTTGCAGCCAAGATACGCATGCGGCTGTGCAATGCAAAGGATGTACGCTCTGGTACGCAACGAAAGCTGGACGTCGCTAAGCTGCAATCACATCGGACGGCCGAAGCCTATTCCGCTCGTCTCTCAGAACTGCTCCTTCAACCTCACTCTCTACCCGATGATGCCCGTGGACTTTGGGCGCTTATATCCCGCTCCATGCGCTCTGCCGCTGAGGAAGTCATTGGTTTCCGACGCCCACTTCCGCGAAATCAATGGTATGACCAGGAGTGTCGCGAAGCTACTGCAGTGAAAAACGCCGCCTACAAAAGAACCCTGCAGTCAGCAGCAACGCGAGCCGTGCACGAAAACTATCGGGAAAAGAGAAAGGAAGAGAGGCGCCTTTTCAGACGCAAGAAACGAGAGCAGGAAAGGCACGAGCGTGAGAAACTCGAAGTGTTACGGGGCAGGAATGATGCTCGAAAATTTTACCAACAAGCCAAGCGTCTGACCCAAGGTTTCAAGCCCGGAGCATCTACCTGTAAAGATGAACATGGAAATCTGGTTACGGATACGCAAGGTACACTGAGATTATGGAGGGAACACTTTTCCAAGCTGCTTGCTGGCGATGACTCCACCAATCCCGCCTTTGGGGAAATTAACCCGATGCCACCAATCAACGACGATGGTGTGGACGTACCACCACCTAGTCATGACGCGGTACGAGTTGTGATCCAACGACTTAAGAACAACAAAGCGGCTGGTGCCGATGGCCTGCCTGCTGAATTGTTCAAGACCGGCGGCGATGAGCTGATAGGGTGTATGCCAACACACTGATTGGGCCTTATCAGTGCGGCTTTAGACCTGGTAAGTCCACCATAGACCAGATCTTCACACTACGTCAAATCCTGAAAAAAACCCACGAAAAACAGATCGATACCCATCATCTCTTTATCGATTTTAAAGCTGCTTTCGATAGCCCGATACGGGATTGCCTGTATGCCACCATGTCTGAGTTCGGTATACCTGCGAAGCTGGTGCGGCTTTGCAGAATGACGTTGAGCAACACAGCCAGCTCCGTCAGAGTAGGAAGGGACCTCTCCGAACCATTTGATACCGAACGAGGTTTCAGACAGGGCGATCCACTATCCTGCAACCTCTTCAACTTTGTGATGGAAGGGGTGTTGCAAAGAGCCAGTGTACATGGTAATGGCACTATTTTCTACAAAAGTGTCCAGCTCCTTGCATATGCCGATGATATTGATATCATTGGACGTTGTAAGCGAGATGTTACTGCTGCGTTCTCTGCTATCGAAAAAGAGTCAGCGAAAGTGGGTTTGACGGTGAACGAGGGCAAAACAA
Source organism: Tricholauxania praeusta (assembly GCA_949775025.1). Lineage (NCBI taxonomy): Eukaryota > Metazoa > Arthropoda > Insecta > Diptera > Lauxaniidae > Tricholauxania > Tricholauxania praeusta. The sequence goes on along the minus strand of OX459029.1, from coordinate 70,816,513 downwards.
AGTATATGCTGTCCACAAACAGGGAGACGCGGCGTATTGGATCCTTTGTTACTGCGAACAACTATACTTTCGAAGTTGTCAAGGAATTCACCTATCTTGGCACCGCCGTGAACACTCAAAACGATGTCAGCCTGGAGATAAAGCGAAGACTAACTCTTGCTAATACACTCAAAAAAAGGATTGTTTAGAAAGCGTTTGTGGCAAATTATCGAATGCTTAATATAAGCACTTATTATTTCAAGCAAACACTTAACTTTTGTCTTAAACTATAAGTATTTGTAGACAATATAAGAAAAACCAATGTATTTGACCCAAGTAAAAGTTAAGTTGTGGCAAGTGATTCAATTACTTCTATGGAAAATTAAAAAAAAAATTTCATAAAATGTTGCTTCTAAATGATATAATTATTTACAAGCGTCAAAATATTTCCGTCAAACAATTTAATTTATGGAAGTGTTTCGACAAACACTTGTATGTTGTCCCAAATACTTATTCATTTCAACAAACGATTTATCACTTATAAAACTAAAGTGATATTCTTGTCATGTTTTTGTATTTTGCAGTGCTATGATTCGATATAACTTTTTTGTTACTCACATTGTACATATACGATATCAAATGTTTATAAGTGTTTAGAAGCAAAGAATGATGACGATGTTGCCCTCGCCCGACAAAACTGACACTCTACAAGACGCTCATCTTACCCGTGCTACTTTACGGCGCAGAAGCATGGGTTGTGTCGCAGACTGATGCAGCCACGCTTGGGGTGTTTGAGAGAAAAATTCTTCGCAAAATCTTCGATCCTGTTCACGTCGGCGACGACTACCGTATTCGAATGAACCACGAACTGTACGAGCTCTACACTGACATTGACATAGTCAAGCGCATCACTATCCAACGTCTACGCTGGCTGGGACATGTTGTGCGTTTGGACGAAGAAGCTCCGGCGAAAAAGGTGTTTGATGCGGAAGCCGACGAAGAGGAAGACCATGCCTCCTATGGAGAAACCAAGCCGAGGAAACTTTATCCACGCTTGGTGTGAATGATTGGAGAAGGCGCGCGCAAAGCAGAGTCGCCTGGAGAGAGCTTTTGAGGTCGGCCGTAACCCGGTAACGGGTTGTTATGGCCACCCAAGTAAGTAAGTACTGTATAGGCTGCAGCCTAGGAGCCCGCGCCACAAAAAAATTTGTTCTAAAATTTTTAATTGAATACAAAAAGCTGCATCGATTTCTCGCAAACTGCTTCAATATCGCAGGAGTGTACGAGAACTTTATTGCATATCATTTCATATTTGCATACGCTGTTAACTCTGGCATCGTTTTCTGTTTTGATAGTTCGCGTCACCACTACCACTTTAATTTGAGCAGCAGCAAAATTGAACTAAAAATTACTTAAAATATAATAAAATTAAGACAAAGTTACAACGTAAGTCCGTGTTAAATTTTTTAACCATTTCACTAACCGTCATAAAAAGAAAGAGAACTTCAAACATGGAAGCACCAAGCGAAAAATGGTGAAAGTTAGAGAAAAGAAGGATAAGAAGCTGTTGCCAAATCACGTCGTATGACGGATTACGAAATCGGCCAAAATTTCAGAAAAATCGTCATATCTCTAAAACTGTCAGTTAATATATTAAAGATTAACTTACCATAATTGTGGCACATTAAATTATCTTTCTTATGACATCCATTCTAGAGTTCCTCCTTATAATGATTTTAACAAAAGCTGTTCCACAGAATTATTTATTTATCTTTTAAAAATAAATAGAATTTAATCAAAACTTTTCAAAACTCTTTTTTTTCAAATTTTCAATTCCAAATTGCATTAACTTTGACTCTTTAAGCTTTTTCTTAAATAATTTTGACTGTCGGGATATTTATTCTACTAATGACGTTGATGAGCAGCTATCAGTCCTTAACTCATTCATAACACAAGCATTTACTTTTGTTCCCATTACCCGGCAACCAATGAAATATAAGATGTGTTTATTAAACTCTAGAGAGATAATTCATGCTAAGTCGTTACGTGATCTCGCCTTTAAAGCATACTTAGATGATAAGAGTTCATCTAATTGGAAAATTTTTTGCAAATATCGGAATCGAACCAAGTCTGTCATTCGTAAAGCGAAGAAGTTGAATGATGCTCGTCTTTTTAGTGGCCTCAATAGTAAGCAAATGGGGAATACTTTGAGAAGTAATGGGTGCATTGATTCACCAACGCAAATTGATGGAGTAGATGCAAATACGATTAATCAATACTTTCTTAGCCGTCAGACTCCAAACGACTATGACCCTTTCGATTTTGATGCTCAAATTGATAATGAAAACTGCTTTTAGCTTTTAGTAATAGCAACTTTGGAGACCTAGAGGATGCTATTCTTAAGGTCAAATCTAATGCAATTGGATACGATAATATACCGATAAAATTTATTAAAATTATTTTGCCTTTTATTCAAAATCATTTATTGTACTTTATAAATAGCATTCTCACTACTTCGAAATTTCCCTTGGCTTGGAAGGTAGCACGTGTTGTACCTTTACCAAAAAATAATTCTGTTAACTCTGTTAATAACCTGAGACCTATTAGTATTTTACCAGCGCTTTCTAAAATAGTTGAAAATATTATTAAAAAACAAATACTACACTAATCGTTACTCTCTTATTGATGATTCGCAATCTGGATTTAGAAATGGATACAGTACTAGCTACCATCTTCTTGGACTCCCCGATTCAATCATATTCAAACTATAATAAAATTACATATGTCATTTTATTGAGCTTTACTGTTCCATATGTTTGTGTGTCAACACCAAAGAAATTACAACTTAAAAAGATAGGAAAAATGGGCTAAAGCTAGTTATACTAGTTTCATCCTCTGCTAAGAGGATTCATCAGTAACTTCTAAGTAAGTAAGTAAGTAACTTCTAATAAAATTAGTATTCTTGTGTCACTAGACATAACGAAGGCGTTCGATACTATAACTCACACTCTTCTCATTCAAAAATTAAAACTAAAATATAATTTTTCAAACGCTGCATGTGAGATGATGTTATCCTATTTAGGTGACCGTTTCCAATTTGTCTCGAATGGTGGTAGTGTGTCGGACCTACTCCGTTGTTTATCTGGTGTCCCTCAAGGATCTGTGCTTGGTCCTATACTCTTTATGATGTATTTAAATGATGTAGTGAATGTCATTGACTTAAATTTATGCAAAATATCTATTTTTGCAGATGATATCCAAATACTGTTTTCTGGAGAATGTCAGTATTGTGACGTGCTTGAGTCTGTAATTAATTTTAGTCTCAATAATTTGTCTTCATGGATGTTATCCAATCAATTAATATTAAACCCTGAGAAAACTAAGGCTATTAAATTCAATCCTTCCAGGTCTGTTACTTCGCCTATATGCATTCATCTCCATAATGATCAAATTGAGTTCGTCGATAAAATGAAGTGGCTTGGTGTAATTATTGATAACAAATTAACGTTTGAACATCATATTGATGCCATATGCGGTAAAGTAGGCTTTACATTAAGGAAACTCTATAGCACCAATTTGTATTTACCTTTGCATGTTAAATGCACAATTACCCACTCTCTTTTGATGTGTGGTCTGTCTTATTGTATTGAAGTGTATTCTGGTACTGTGGGCTACAATGTTCGGAAAGTTGAAGTCAGTTTTAACAAAATTGTTCGCTTTGTATTTGGTATTCGTTGGCGCGATCATGTCTCGTTGTACGTTCTAAAATTTTTGCATTCGAATACTTTTAAAACTAAAATCATTCAATTTGCTCAAAATAATGAACTTTAAATTTGACTTAATCAGTATTGTTGCATTTGAATTTGTTGCTGGTCATGTCAAATAATACTAATTTTAAGATGTATTTTTCTTTAATGTATTAGAGAAAAACTTTTGTGGTATGGTAGCCGTTTATTATTATTATTATTATTACTAGGCTCTTATTTATATTTATATTATTTTTCTTATTTAGTGTTAAGAACTCTAACTTGTCTCCTATCTGTAATATTTTATTTTAGGCCAACAAGGCTTTTTATATTACATGTTGAATAAATGAAATGAAATTGTGATTTGATTTTTAAAAGAAGTTTGATTCCATAAGGAATTTAATATAAGAGGAATTTCATATTTTTTTTAGCCACAAAATTAAAAATAAACTTATTTTGTTTTGTGATTTGCGATAGATACTCGAAATTGTCGTCAACGATTTTCATAAACATTTTTGAGATGATACCACTGAAAGCAGTCATCAATAAGAGCTAAGTCGTCAATATACTGGTAAAACTCGTTAGTGGGCGTGGCACATCCCAAAACAACAAAAAGTTTCGTTTAATTTCCACAAATGTCATTTCTTTAAGGAAAGAGCGAAACTGAACGCACTTTCTGTACGGAATCAGCTGTTTATGCATTGTATACATAAGAAAAAATGTTTGCAATGGAACTTGAAGTGGAAAATACTTTTGTTTTGAAATTAATAGAAAATGTGAAAAAGAAGATAATTAAACAGTAAAATAGTAGACGCATTTTATTGAAATCGAAATGTAAAGGAAAGGGCTTGGAGTGAAGTTGCAGAAATATGCATTTTAATATACACACACACATATACAACAATTTGATTGACAATTCAGTGATGCCACGCGCTGCATTTGCCAATACTTTTCCCCACAATCTACACGCATAGTACAAAATGAGCAATTTTGTTTTCTTACTTTTTTCTTAAAACAATGCTGGATTACATACTTATTGCTTTAAGTATCTATATTAATGTCATTGAATAACATTTTGTGAAGGAATTCAATTTATTTAGGAAATATAAGAAATAAAATTTATGCAATTGTGGGAATATTTCACACGCTTGCCAACTATGGCTACATCGCTTCTTAAGTTCAACGAAGTACAACATAGCCACTAAAAAGTCTTCTCTGAGTTTCTTAAGCATCTGACAGGCTTTTCGTTCAAATTTGACAGTAGGTTACGCTAAGCGATGCATGGTTTAGTTGGGCCTTTAGAAGTGACATCAAATTTTTCTATCCCACCAAACACTGAACAAATTTTACTAGTTTCGTTTTATTTGTGACCTATGCGTTGGTATTGGGCTTAAAAATAATTCTCCCAAAATTTCAGCTTCCTAGCTCAAACCAGATTTCATTGAAATTATTTGTCAAAAAATCGGACTTACCAAAACATTTGCCTCAGTTTTGATCTAGGTAGCAGATATTTTGGGAGGCTCTTCTTAAGGTCCAATGCTAAAACAAAGCAAAAAAAAATCTACAAAATAAACACTAACAAATAAGGGTTAGTACTTTGTTGAAGACCGCATAGTCAGATTCTGTGTGGTTCGGGAGTCATAAACGTGAAAGTGAAGATAAATTTACCCCTAGAATCTAAGAAAAATATTTTGCAAGAGTGCACCAAATGGATATGGAACAACTTAGGATAAAACCCATCAGAAAAAAATGGAATGCTTTTTGCTAAGCATGCCTTTGTTTTTGATGCAGCTTTATATATTTTTCAGGTTTCAGAAATTCCAGCATAGGTTTTCGCCATATCACTAGCACCAGAAGATTCTCATGTACCTGTTCTAAGTGAAAAATTTTGCTTGGAAAATGACAGTGAATTGTGGCCGGAGCCACTCATATTTACTGTTTTTTAATGATATGAGACATATGCATAATATACGTACGAAATTTAAAAAACATCCAATTTTGTTCAAGTTTTGATACGTCAAAAAACCACATGGCACCACAGTCCAAATTTCAGTTCCCTAGGTGGTCGGGGGTACTGAGAAATATTCATATTTTAGCCTGTAAATAGCCGATTTTAGCCCGTTTTTAAAATTTTAGTTCTAAAAGCCGACAAATCCAAATTTAAAGTTCTGGATAGAGTCTTGAGTAGATTGTCGTTAGCGTATGACGTGTTTTACTCAATCGTGGTATTAAAAAAAAAACTGTGTACAATTTCTCTTGGTAAAATTACGAAGCGTGCTGCAAAATTTAATGATGAAGACATAATGTCTCCTCCGCTCTCAAAGAAAAGAGACAGCTTTTTTAATCAATACACTACACAAGATCAGACGACTCCCACAACAACAACGTGGCCATCGTATATCGGCTCATCTAATCAAGAGAAAAAAAATAATTTGTTCTCTGAAGAAGAGATTTCTCAGCTTACTCTTGAAATTATTACTAAGCTTAAAGTATGTAATTCTAAAGAACAACAATTTCATGTTATCACACAATTAGCTGTTAAGTATCTGTATAATAGTAAATAATGTCTTTGAAATCTTTAAAAATAATTTTTTGGAACTGCAGAAGTATCCGCAACAAAAGTATTGAATTGTTTAACTTTCTGTCTGTTAATAATGTTGATGTTTGTTTACTTTGTGAAACGTGGCTCAGTAATAATACAACGCTTTCTCATTCTATGTATACTTGTCTTCGACATGATCGTTGTGAAAATCGCGGTGGTGGAGTTGCTATACTCATTAGAAAAACAATTAATTTTTCTGTCAACAGAATCATTGCTACTGAAGTCATCGAGAATATAGGCATAAAAATTTGTTTGCAAGATTTTACGGAAATCAATATTATAAGTATTTATTTTCCTGGTGGCTCTAACACACCCGAAATACGGAACAAATTTAAAAATGATCTGAGAAAGCTTTGTAGTATAGGTGGAAAAATTATATGCTGTGGTGACTTTAACAGTCGACATAGGGATTGGGGTTGCCTGCGAGCTAATGCTTGGGGAAATATACTCTCTGAGTTTACAACATTTTTTTCATTTAATATTTTATATTCACATGACCCAACATATGTTCCTGCATCGTCTAGATCAAATCCATCGACACTGGAATTGATTCTGTCGAATATTCCATCATTCATATCGACACCAATAGCATTAAATGAATTTAGCTCTGATCATCTGCCAGTAATGTTTAATTTATCAGCTAATATTTTAGCTCAAGCTAGTCTAAATTATGATTACAAAAATACAAATTGGAAAAGGTACAAATTAAAACTGAAAAATAGTCTTTCCGCTGTTTGTACGGAACTTAATAATGTAAGTACTACCAGCCAAATTGACCATCAAATTGAATTCTTTACCAGTAAGATAATGGATGCTGTGAGGTTTTCTGTGCCTATAATTACTCCAAAAAATAATCATATGCAACTGCCCTTGTACATATTGAATTTAATTAAGTCTAGGAATTATTATCGTCGCTTATGGAGTAGGTATCGGCTGCAAGCAGATTATAATGAAATTTATAGGTATACTGTTTTTATTCAAGAAGAAATAAGAAAGTATAGAAATAAAAATTGGGACTGTAAGCTACTGTCGCTAAAAAAAGGTTGCAAGCCTTTTTGGAATATAGCTAAATTATTAAGAAAGAAATATACTCAGATTCCACCACTAATTCAAGGTAATAAAACCTTTATTCGAAACAACGATAAGGCTTGTGCTCTTGCCGACACATTCCTCCTAAATCACAAGGTATCTGAAAATCTGGGCAGTATTTCTTTTGGTAATATTGTCAACACGGTGATATCGCGCTTCAACTCCACAAATGTGGATACCCCAATGTGTGACTATGTATCATTAAATTCAGTCAAAGAAATTATACGTGAGCTTCACTCTAAAAAAGCTTCCGGCTTAGATGATATAAGTAATATTATGCTTAAGCAACTGCCACGCAGTGCTGTTATGTATCTTACTTATATCATAAATTCCTGCTTGAAAGTTCAATAATTTCCAGATACTTGGAAAGTAGCAAAAGTTATTCCTATCGCTAAGCCTGGAAACCAAAAAACCATTCTGATAGCTACAGGCCAATAAGTCTTCTTAGCAGTATTAGTAAAGTATTGGAAAAAGTTATAAGAGATAAAGTTTTAAAATTTGTTGACCAAAATAACATTATACCTGATGAGCAGTTTGGTTTCAGAAGGATTCATAGTACAACACATCAAATAAAACGTGTATGTAATTATGTTAAAAGTAATTTTACTTCAAAAAAATCCACTGGTCTAGTTTTACTTGACGTTGAAAAAGCGTTTGACTCAGTTTGGCATAATGGGTTAATCTATAAACTTATAAATTATAACTTTCCGCTACAGTTAACAAAAATATTGAAAAGTTTTTTGACTAATAGATTCTTTTGTGTACATATTAATGACGAACACTCTGATTTCTTCAATATACCAGCTGGAGTTCCTCAAGGGTCAGTGATAGGGCCACTCCTTTATTTGATTTATTGCTCCGATTTTCCAAAATCCTCGCAGAGCGAATATGGTGTTTATGCTGATGATACAGCAATATTCTATGCGCATGAATTTGGTCAAAACGTTTTGACTGAATTACAGTGTGAACTTAATAATATTGTTCATTACTTCGACAAATGGAAAATTAAAATCAATGCAGGTAAAACAGAATCCATTTTTTTTACAAGAAAAAGAAGATCTTGTTTTTTACCTAGCTCTAAGCTAATGATTAACGGCTTTGAAGTTTCTTGGTCGAATAATGTTAGGTATCTCGGAATTTATCTTGACCAAAAACTGATCTTCAGAGAGCATATCAATGAAACAGTAGCAAATTCAATATTGCAAAAAACTTATTATTTCCATTAATAAATAGATATTCGAAACTAAGCAACATAAATAAGATTATAATAACAAAAGTTGTTTTTCAATCTATAATTTTATATGCCTGTCCAGTTTGGGGTTCTTGTGCACAAATGCATATAAAAAAATTACAAATTTGCCAAAATAAACTTTTGAAAATGAATTTAAATTTGCCTTGGCACTTTTCTACAAAAAAATTACATAAAAAGTCCAATGTTAAATTAATATCAGACAGTATCCATAAGATAACAAATAAATTTATAATGCTGAGCCGCATTTCTGACAACCCTCTAATTTCTAGTCTCTATGTACCATAGCATTTTTATAAGTCCTTGTTTATTTATCTAGTTCGTCAAAAATTCCTCCTTTCATTTCTTATAATGTCAATTTTTAAATCATGTCATACCTTCAATATATGTATTTTTCTGTTAATTTAATTTAATAATTTACTTATTTTATAATTTTTACAAAAAATTATATAAAAAAAAAAAAGTTTCTTAATTTCTAGTCATCCCTTAGCTTTAAGTCTAAATTCGAAGGTTTTTTTTTGTAGTTTTCCTTCGCAAATTTCATTATTTAATATGTATATACATATGTAGTTTAAATAAGTTTAATGTAAAAATAATACAAATTATAATTTTAAAGCTGTAAGGTAATATACCAGATCTCTGTAAATTGTGTGATAACTATATGTTTTATAACGTTTTCTACTACTAAATAAAGAATTATTATTATGAATTTTTTTTTATTATGTCATCTTATATGCTTTTAAAAAAAACTTAAGCTTCTAGACCTTAAGACGTATTTTTGCGACTCGATTAAGGGAAATAAGACTTTGTAAAAAGTTAGTTTTGAAAATGGTTTCCTAAATCGTAGTTTATTCGTAATACTAAAGACCAATTTTATTAGTTTTGCCTATCTATTCGCTTTTAAATGAGATACCATATAGTAAAAATTGTTGACTAGGCCTAAAGATATCAAACATTGAATTTGGCTATTTTCGCAAAAATTGATTTTTTTCGAAGTTTGACCTAACAGTACTCAAGACCCCGAATACCTAGGGTGCTGAAATTTTGGTTGTGAGACTGTCTTTTCAGGTACTTCAATGTGTCAAAATTGAATACAATCGGATGTTTTTTAAATTTCATACGTACGTTATACACATATTATACTAGATAATATTACTAACAAACAGTAAATATGGAATTAAAAAAAAAGCTCTAAGGATTTTTTTATTTTAAATGTAGTTCGACTATAAATAATATCCCAAATAATTCCTCATGTTTTTGTTGTAACTCAACTTGTCATTTAAAGTTGGTTAAAGCCCACCGTGTGCTAGGAACTTGTGTGGGGGGGGGGGAAGCCCGCTCCAAATGCGCAGCCTAGGGGCGTGACGTTTAATTTTTGTCCGTAGGGGCAACATTTGAACGTCGTGGTGAAAAAAATATTTTACTGAAAAATATGCTCAAATATGAAAATTTCAAAACACAATTGCAATCATTTTTAAGCCTTGCCAAACAAGATATATAATTTTTTGATTCTTAAAACTCATTATTATTTGGGTGGGCATAATAATGTTCTTTTAATTGCGTTTCTTTCATAAAGAAACTAAGAAAACGAAGAATACTGAAAAAATTTAAAAGAAATGTGAGGTTTTGTAAACTATGATCGCATGAAAATGCGAGGTTACGTACACGATGATCGGCTAAGTACAGGGTGTTTTTTTTAGAGGTATAGAGCTTCGAATTGAAATAAAACACAAGAAAATCGTTTTAATGTCCATCAATTTGGCTTTATTGGAAGGATAATTTTATGCCATTAATGCTTAAATATGATTTCGGGCATGTGGCCGCCGCGGCTGGCTCGAATAAAGCCAATTCTACAGGACCAATTTTGAACCACTTTTTCGAGCATATGGGGCCGTATGTCGGCAATAACGCCACGAATGTTGGCTTCCAAGTCCCCTAACGTTTCTGGTTTGTTGGCGTAGACGAGCGATTTCACATATCCCCAAAGAAAATAATCCAATGGTGTCAAATCACACGATCTTGGTGGCCAATTGACAGGTCCATTCCGCGAAATTATGCGCTCATCGAATGTTTCCTTCAATAAATTGATTGTGACGTGCGCTGTGTGGCATGTAGCGCCGTCTTGTTGGAACCACAACTCATCCACATTCATGCCGTCCAATTCGGGAACAAAATAGTCGGTTATCATGGCTCTATACCGGTCTCCATTAACGGTAACTGACTCTCCAGCATTATTTCGGAAGAAGTATGGCCCAATGACTCCACCAGCCCATAGAGCACACCAAACAGTCAGTTTTTGTGGATGTAATGGCGTCTCAAGGGTCTCATGTGGATTCTCTTCACTCCAAATGCGGCAATTTTGCTTGTTGACGTAGCCATTCAACCAAAAATGAGCCTCATCACTGAACAATTTTTTGCGATGAAAATCAGCATCGAGATCAATCTCATTTTCGGCCCATACACCAAAATCACGACGCATTGCATGGTCTCGCGGCTTTAATTCTTGCACAAGCTGGATCTTGTAAGGTCGCAAGCCAAGATCTTTGCGCAAAATCTTCCATAAAGTTGATGGACAAAGCTCCAATTGCTGTGCACGGTGGCGAATCGATTCATTCGGGTCCTCTTCAACATTTTGCTCTACAGCGGCAATTGTTTCTTCGGTGCGCACTGTTCGACGTCTCTGCGGATGCGTATTATCACATAGAGTAAACGTAGTGCGAAAACGACCCATGGTTAACCGAATTAATTGCTCTGATGGACGATTATGTCGACCATAAAATGGACGGAGCTTGCGGTAAACTTCGCGAACTGAACCATTATTTTCGAAATAAATTTGCACGATTTGCAAGCGTTGTTCTTTTGTCAACCTGTTCATGATGAAATGGCAAACCAAACTGAACATAAATGACATTAGAGTTGCCAGATTTGACCATAAAATGCTAGTTTTATCTCTATTCGAAAAACAAACCTCTAAAAAAAACACCCTATATTAGTGAAAAGATCTGATTTTTACAACCGTGAAGGAGGGGAAATATTTATTTTTCTAATTTGGTGAACAAACTGCCAGCTGATTTTAAGGTACTACCATAAATGACATTTCAATGGAAATGAAAAAATGAGTGGTGAAGTATTATATAAAATTTGTCAGATGACTAGGTTGCCATCAGAGCTGTGAATGAATGCATTCATTTTCAATTTTAGCTCATGAGAAATTCCGCATTCAGAGTGCAGCTATTTAAAAATGAAGTCATCTGTAGACTTCAATGTCATAATCTTGCAGCCTTTTTTATCACAAAAGAATGCAATTATTTTGGTGACGTCACGTTTTTGATTGGAATCATGATTGGAAGAATTTTGATTGCATTAAAGTCACCTCAAATTATTTTTAATTCTTTGCAATCACTTGAGTCGCTGCAATCACTTGAAGTCGCTGCAATCATTTGAAGTCAGTGAAGACACTTGAAGTCATTTGCTTTGAATTAACTCGAAAATGGAATGAATTGGAACATAAGTCATTTTCGAGCTTTATCTATGCATTGGTGCAAAAAAAAATATTTTTATGAACCACCCTAAAATATTTTTTGCTCCAATCGATTATGAAAGGTCGAAAATGCGTTTTGGATATCTTTTAGAGTAGCTCCGGAACTTGAAAACTACCAAAATGATCGAAAGCGGTCCTTTCCAGGGTCCAGAGCCACCCTAAATGATGTCAAAAATTCATATTCAACGTTTTCCCATTAATTACAGAAAAAATTTTTTTTCCGAAAATAGGTCAAAAACGGTCCTTTCTCGGGGCCGGACTCCGGAGCCACTCTAAATGATGTCCAAAATCCATTTTTGGCATTTTCCCATTAATTACAAAAAAAAATTCCAGAAATAGGTTAAAAACGGTCCTTCCAGGGTCCGGAGCCACCCTAAAAGTGTTAAGGAATAAATTATTCCAAAATACAATTTTCGACCTTTCCCCATATTTTAAAAAACTTCCCAAAATGTTCTACGCGAGTATCACAAACTTTTTTGATACAATCTGTGCCTTTGATTCATGAGTAGCTCATGAAACACTCATATATCTATACGGAGTGAAACGAAATGAATCAGGATTCACTAGAAATAATGCAGAAGCAGATTCAGATTCACAGATTTTTCTGTGAATCGGAATGGTGTCTAGATTCACTAAATTTTTTGTGAGTGGTGAATCTGTCTGAATCAGCTGAAAGATTCAACAGATTCATGAATGGAAAAAATGATGAGTGGCTCAGTGACGTTCTCTGGTTTGGGCTCTGGAAGTTAACAGGTTAGGAACACAAAAAAAGACCTCCCCTTCATGAACATTAATATGTTGAATTTCTCGTCTGAAAGCGAGGCTTGTTTCGGTGTTAAAATATCTTTGCCCGTGGAAAAAAGATTTCCAACTGTAGCGCTTGAGGGTATAGCAGTATTATATTCAATAAACAGATTTATGAATACATCCAATTCTGTTTTTACACGGCCTTTTTTTACACGGTTTTGATTTAACACAGTCTCGAAAATAAAAAATTTATCCGTTTTACACGATTTCGTTCGATTAAAAAAAGCTATTTGATTGAAAATTTGAAGAAAAATATTTTTTATTAACCGTAATCTTTTAGAAATTTAGTTAGGGAATTGGGATAGAAGGTTAATAGGGTTAAAAGATATGGAACTAATCCCATTTTTTTCTATGTATGTACATTAGACATGTTCAAATAAATGGCATGTTCTAGAATACTTCAAAAGCACTATATTTTCGAACTAGTGCCATTTTTTTCTATATATGTACATTAGACATGTTCAAATAAATGGCACGTTCTAGAATACTTCAAAAGCACTATATTTTCGAAAATTAATTCATATTCGACTATATGCCCATTTAAAAAAATAAAAAAAAATTAAACCTAGGGTTGCTACCAGACCGGCAAAATTTTAATTTTTCGCAATTTGGCAAAAATTAAGAAAATTTGAGTTTTTTCTTCTTTATATTATTTCTTTTTAAAATTTTTTTTCAATTGCTTTATGTACAAGTTAACAACTGATACTCCAGCTCTCTACTGGCCAAGCGCAGCAGACAAACACATCCGCTGCAGTAATGCGATGCCTGGCACGAGGCGCAAGCTCAGCGTTATAGTGAGTTTATGGCTGCGCAGTCAACGGGAATTAGGGCTTAGTATGTAGAAATATAATTATATTCTTTAGTTTTTAAAGTTCAACTCAACAGGCACTTTGTGCTTTTAAAAAATATTTTAAATAAAAATTCTTGTTTTCATGTTGGGCCCATCGGTCAACAATATATTTGCATACGAAAACTAACTTACACATAAGACACTATCGAAAAAAAATTGATCTTAGCCTATAGATATATAAGGAAAAAGAACTGGTCTCTCCGCAGTAGAGCTTTGGTGTTTCTTGTGTAACAGCTCTAATCCTTTGTTGTTTTCACTGCATTTACCTTAATACACTATAATTTGAAATTGTCAATGCCTCTACATGAATTTCCATTAAAAAATAAATGAGAAAAAAAAAATGTTCATATTTGGTTCAAAAATTGTATATGGGCATTTCCACAGAATGGTCCACCAGAACTGAAAATTAAAAGGTTAATAAACAAATGATTTTTTCTAATATTACGTATATAACAAAAGAATGTGTAAATTTGTATAATGTAATGTATTTACAGCTTATCTCAATTGTTATTAAGAGAAAATTGATCTGAAAACTGAAAATATGTTTTTCTTGATTTTTTCTACTTTTAATTGCATTTTCTCTTCAGCGTTTTTTGTTAATATACATATGTTATGGTTGCACTCATCTTATGAAATCTTTCTATCAATAACAAATAAATACCAAAAAACTTAAGAGACCAAACAAAGCTCGATTAACGTTAAATTTTTATTTTGATTTTATTGCTATTATAATGTCGCGTTCTTGTACCTGAATAATGATTTGTTATCAGTACTTTGCGATCGTTCTAAGCAAGTGTCTGCCAATTTTAATACAAATCAAACCTAGTGGCCTGAACTTTTAAAAAAAATATTTTACTAATCGTAATCTTTTAGAAATTTAGTTAGGGAATTGGGTTAGAAGGTTAATAGGGTTAAAGGATATGGAACTAATCCCCTTTTTTCTACGCATGTACATACTTCATGTCTTTTTTACACGGTTTTTTCATAGACGGTTTTGTCTGGAACGTATCTACCGTATAAAAACAGAATTGGGTGTACATATATTTATGTAGATGAGTAAACATGTGACGAAATAAAAAGAGAAGCATCAATACGGTACATCGAAAAACTTAAAAGTGATCCCGCAAAGTTTTAAGAATATCGCGACAAAGCAGCTGAGAGGATGAAAAGACGCCAGGCATCAGAAAACTCCATTGGACCTCCTGTGACGAACATTTTAAATTAAAAGCAGCTAAAACGGCATATTAATTGAAAAAGAGGATTCCATAATTTTCTCACTTACATAATTCTTATACATATATTCTTATTTTTATTATTAATATTACACATATGTACATATGTAAAACTCTCAAATAATATAAATAAACAACATTTTTGGAAGTATATGTAATCTTGAGTTGAAATTACTGAACTAATCTATACTATTATATAAAGAGGTAAGGTTTGTTTGTTTGTATGTATGTTCAGGGTAATCTCGTGAACTACGGAACCGATTCCAAAAATTTTTCTACCAATAGAAAGCTACACTATTCCTGAGTAACATGGGCTATATTTTTTTTTTTGATAAAAGCAAGGAGCGTGGCACTTTACATGCAATTAAAACCTTTAACTCGCTTTATCTTGGTTCATATGATAGCAAGAGTCTTAAAATTCGGTGTCAGGATGCACATAGCCATCTTTGTAAAATAGCATTTTACAAAGACCACTTAATCGGTTCACATGGAACTTGCACCACCTGTCTCTTATATTAAGACGCATAGCTAAGACGATGAAACTTATATTTAGGGTGCATATTTAGGGTGGCCCTCATACACAAATATTTTAAAAATAGCGATTTCTCCAAGACAGGAGAATCGATTCTCATGAAACTTACACAGTATGACTTTTATATTAAGGAGCACAGATAAAAATATAAAAATTTTATTTATGGTGCATACTTAGGGTGGCCCTCATACAAATATATTTTTAAATATCATTTTCACGAAGACAGATTAATCGATTCACACCGAATTCACACCACGTATTTTTTCTGTTAAGAAGCATAGCTTAGGCTACAAAACTTTTATTTAGGGTGGCCCTCACACAAAAATATTTTTTAAATATCATTTTCTCGAAGACCGCTAGATCGATTCTTACACCACATGGATTTTATGCGAAGAGACACAGATTAGATTGTAAAAATTTTATTTAGGGTGTTTACTTAGGGTGGCACTCATACAAAAAATTTTTTAAATATCATTTTCACAAAGACTGGTATTTCGATTCACACCGAATTTACACCACGTAGCTCTTATATTAAGAAGCATAGCTTAGGCTACAAAACTTTTATTTAGGGTGCATATGTAGGGTGGCCCTCACACAAAAATATTTTTAAATATAATTTTCTCGAAGACCACTAAATCGATTCTCATTGAACTTACGCCACATGGCTTTTATATTAAGAGGCACAGATAAAGTCGTTGAAATTGTATTTATGCCGCATACTTAGGGTAACCCTCATACACAAAAATTTTTAAATATCATTTTCACGAAGACAGGTTAATCGATTCACACCGAATTAACACCACGTAGCTCTTATATTAAGAGTCATATATAAGGCTTCAACACTTTTATTTAGGGTGGCCCTTATACAACAATTTTTTTTATATCATTTTCTCAAAGACCGCAAAGTCGATTCTCATGGAATTTACACCATATGGCTTTTATATAAAGAATCACAGATAAGATCGTAAAAATTTTATTTCAAGTTCAAACTTAGGGTGGCCCTCATACAAAATTTTTTAAAATGTCATTTTCACGATAACAGGTTAAACGATTTACACCACGTAGCTCTTATGTTAAGAGGCATAGCTAAGGATACAAAACTTTTATTTAGGGTGGTCCTCACACAAAAATATTTTTAAATATCATTTTCTCGAAGACCGCTTAATCGATTCTCACGGAACTTACACCACGTGGTTTTTATATTAAGAGGCACTGCTTAGGTCGTAAAAATTTTAATTTGGATGCATACTAAGGGTGGTCCTCATACAAAAGTATTTTTTAAATAGAACTTTCACGCAGACTGCACATCGAATATACACCACGGTTGAGGTGCAGCGATGCGCACAGGGTAATGCTAGTTCTTAATATAAACGTTACGGAAAAATATGTCGCGTGACAAATGTCGCGTGCTAAATTATACTTACGCTTTAAAAAAAAAACGAACGCAAATATTTCAACATGACAACCATCAATATGAAGTCACATTATTCCATTTCAGTTTAAAATTAATCGCTTTGAAATATGATGTCACGTTTTGCAGATTTCTGCATTTTTCTAGATGCAGTCGAAAACGATTTCCATTTTTTGTCGCGTGCTAGATCCTATGTTTATTGTTTATATACGGGAAACCTCAAATCGAAAGGACCTACCTTTTGCACAAAAAATAGTGCTACTAAAATTCTGTCTTAAAATAAAAAAAAAAATTAAATTTTTTTGAGTTTTCTATATTTTTTTGCACTTCAAAGGCGTACGAATGTCGCGTGCTCGACCGTGGAAATGCCCATATGTAAATTAAATTGTTTTTGGATATATTTTTTTTTTCCAAGTAATACATGCATTGTTAGTTAGAGTAAATAATTACTGAAGCAAAATATTGTAATTACTTGCTTATAAGATACTTTGAACATTTTTGGACCAAAATCAAATTTAATTTTTTTTTTCGAATTTATTTTTTTCATGGAAATTCATGTAGCGACATTGACAATTTTTATTTTTTTTATTATTTATTATTTCATTCATTCATTTTAGTACATTTACTTATAACTAATAGCTTCGTTCCAGAACTTTTTGGGTAAAATCCTGTAAAACTGTCAAACTCCATGTAAAATTTATAATTTTATTACTAGGAAGTGTGGGGTCGTAATTTAAAATAAATAAAATATAACGAATTGCTTAAAATAATTTTGAATTTGCTTAAGATTATTTATAATTTTAATCGTATAGGCAATTCCGCACTGGGCTATCGAATGCAGCTTTATAATCGACGAAGAGATGGTGAGTGTCGATTTGATATTCATGGGTTTTCTTCAGGATTTGGCGTAGTGTAAAAATCTGGTCTATGGTGGATTTACCAGGTCTAAAGCCACACTGATAGGATCCGATCAGCGTTTCTGTATACGGTTTCAATCTTTCACACAATACGCTCGAAAGAATCTTATATGCGATGGAAATAAGACTGATACACCTGTAGTTGGCGCAGATTGTCGGCTCTCCTTTCTTTATTACAGGACAAAGCACACTGAGATTCCAATCGTCGGGCATGCTTTCCGCTAGCCATATTTTGCTGATGAGTTGATGCATGCACCTTATCAATTCATCGCCACCAGCTTTGAACAACTCAGCTGGCAGGCCGTCAGCACCCGCTGCTTTGTTGTTTTTGAGTCGCTGGATAGCAGTTCGAACCTCTTCATGGCTAGGTGATGGTACTTCCACTGCGTTATCATCGATTGGTGGTATCGTACTGCATTCTCTCTGGACGGAATTGGTGGAATCATCGCCCGTAAGCAAGTTGGAGAAATGCTGCCTCCATAACCTCAGTACACTCTGTGTATCTGTAACCAGATTTCCATTTTCGTCTCTACAAGTGGATACTCCAGGCTTGAAACCTTGAGTTAGACGCTTAACTTGTTGATAGAATTTTGGGCGTTGGAAACCAATGACTTCCTCGGCAGCAGCGCACATGGAGTGCGAGATGTGTGTCCAAAGTTCACCGGCGTCGTCGGTTCCAGAGGTTGGTTGGTTGAGCTTAACCGAGTTGAGCGGAGTACGCCTCGGCAGTCCGTTGTGATTGCAGCTTGGCAACGTCCAGATTTCGTTGCATGCCCGTGCGTACATTCTTCGCATTGCACAACCGCATGCGGATCTTAGGTGCAACAAGATAGTGGTCGGGGTCAGCGTTGACCCCCCGAAATGTACGCACATCCAGAACGCTTGAAGCGTGCCTTCCGTCGATCACAACATGATGAATTTGGTTTTTCGTTTTGATCCGGGGATAGCAAGGTGGCCTTGTGAATGTCGAGGTGTTGAAATCTGGTGCTACTAAATACCATGTTTCGCGCCGGGGCGAAGTCGATCCGTCTCAGACCAAATTCGCGCCTCTCCGCAGTGCCGCTGTAGTAGATATCACAGTTGGTCCGTTAAGAGCAGCCTTGTCCTTTCCATCGCATGGATGGCGGTGATGTCAGCCTTTATTTTTACGATGGCTTCCGCCAGTTGGATGGTCCGGACATTCCAGGTGCATATCCGTAAATCATTGTCCGTTTTTCGTTTGCAGTGGTCGTCATTGTAGTGGGGGTTATTATCCGAGGCTGTTTTGGTTTTCATTGGAAATGATGATAATGTGTGGTGGGACCCAAACCCTACGCACACATTCCAAGTTTTAAGTCTAGGAGAGACTCGCCTTCTCACAACTAGCTCACCCCCGGACGGGTGTCCAAGGGATCTCCAGAGGATACTTGGCCAAAAGGCCGGAAGTTTGTGAGCTGCTTGAACTGCTTGCAAAAGAACCATCCCTGGCCACTCCCAGGTGAGTGGCGATCAGGAACTTTACCCACTTACGTGGACTTCTACAAGCAGCTCCATCCTCCATATGATCGATACATGTTGCTGAAATTTGCGTTATACGTGTCGGTTCATTTATACACGACTCAAGCCCAAAAGAGGAAAGCATATTCAAGTAGTCATCCACAATTTCAGAATCCTGCAATATTTTTAAAAGTTCATATCGCCCAACAATACTAAGTTTTGCGAACTTTCGCTTGATAACAAGTCATACAAATCACTGAGGAACAGCTCCAGTGAAGTTCCGACTTGGAATCTATATATGCATATGAAACAAAACGATTGATTTCCCATTGAACACTTTACCCTAATTCCATCTAAACTCCTGAAGCTATAACTTAAGAAATCACAATTTAGGCCATTCGAAACAAAAACCGCAACACCACCTGCAGCATACTGGTTATTAAAGTTTGCAAAGAATTTGTACCCAGGAATAGTATAAAGATATTGTTCATGATCATAAATCCATATTTCTGTTAAAAATATGAAGTCTGGCTTGTTTTTAAAAGAATTAAGTGGAAGTAAAAAGTAATCAAAATTTTTTCTCATAGTCCGGGAGCCGGCAATCCTAAAAGCCCCGTGATCGTGGATTTGAAAAATTTTAATGAAAAATAATAGTTTACACTTAGACGAATAAGATAAGCTTGGTCGGCGTGGATGTAATTGGTTATTAATATGTTTAAATAAATTATGTATTATTAAATTTCCATAAGGTTTTACCGTCATCGCGGATTTTGATCAATCATATGATAATTGATGCGAAATTTCATTAACATTAAGAAAAAATCCCGCCGACCAATTTTTTTTAGAGGGAAAGGTTCGGCAAACCTATTTGAAGTATGTGACAGGGGGAACAATTTCTCCGTCATCACGTAAAACTTTTTTTTTTTTTTAATTTACTTGTTTTAATGTCAAATTCAAAAATGTTTTGGTATGCGGGCTTAGAAATTGTTGGAAGTATCGCGCATGCCAGTTTTTATTGCATCACACTCCTAAAAGCGAGCGAGAGCAACATAAGGCTAATGTTAAATTTTCGTACGTACTTACTTAATTTTTTGATTAATTCAAATTAAATTTTTCCCTTAAATCCATTTTCTATATATGTATAAATATAATATATCTATAAAATATATCTACTCCGAAATAAATGTTTTTAACAAAGTAAAATGTGTGATGGTAAAAATCGAGAGCATGCAATAAAAACTGGTATGCGCGATACTTTTAACAATTTCTAAGCCCGCATACCAAGATATTTTTGAATTTGACATTAAAACAAGTAAATTAAATAAAAAAAAAAAGTTTTACGTGATGACGGAGAAATTGTTCCCCCTGTCACATACTTCAAATAGGTTTGCCGAACCTTTCCTCCTAAAAAAAATTGGTCGGCGGGATTTTTTCTTAATGTTAATGAAATTTCGCATCAATTGTCATATGATTGATCAAAATCCGCGATGACGGTAAAACCTTATGGAAATTTAATAATACATAATTCATTTAAACATATTAATAACCAATTACATCCACGCCGACCAAGCTTATCTTATTCGTCTAAGTGTAAACTATTATTTTTCATTAAAATTTTTCAAATCCGCGATCACGGGGCTTTTAGGATTGCCGGCTCCTCGCCTATCATGCTTCTGTTGTTTTGAGAAACTATATAAAAATTATTTGTGTTGTTTGGGTTTGAGTTGGAAGATAGACTTTGAAAATTTACATTTCTACATAATTCACAAGGAATTTCAAATAAATTTACAAAAAGATCAACGTTAATTAAGTTCATATCGCCCTTATACAACAATTTTTTTTATATCATTTTCTCAAAGACCGCAAAGTCGATTCTCATGGAATTTACACCATATGGCTTTTATATAAAGAATCACAGATAAGATCGTAAAAATTTTATTTCAAGTTCAAACTTAGGGTGGCCCTCATACAAAATTTTTTAAAATGTCATTTTCACGATAACAGGTTAAACGATTTACACCACGTAGCTCTTATGTTAAGAGGCATAGCTAAGGATACAAAACTTTTATTTAGGGTGGTCCTCACACAAAAATATTTTTAAATATCATTTTCTCGAAGACCGCTTAATCGATTCTCACGGAACTTACACCACGTGGTTTTTATATTAAGAGGCACTGCTTAGGTCGTAAAAATTTTAATTTGGATGCATACTAAGGGTGGTCCTCATACAAAAGTATTTTTTAAATAGAACTTTCACGCAGACTGCACATCGAATATACACCACGGTTGAGGTGCAGCGATGCGCACAGGGTAATGCTAGTTCTTAATATAAACGTTACGGAAAAATATGTCGCGTGACAAATGTCGCGTGCTAAATTATACTTACGCTTTAAAAAAAAAACGAACGCAAATATTTCAACATGACAACCATCAATATGAAGTCACATTATTCCATTTCAGTTTAAAATTAATCGCTTTGAAATATGATGTCACGTTTTGCAGATTTCTGCATTTTTCTAGATGCAGTCGAAAACGATTTCCATTTTTTGTCGCGTGCTAGATCCTATGTTTATTGTTTATATACGGGAAACCTCAAATCGAAAGGACCTACCTTTTGCACAAAAAATAGTGCTACTAAAATTCTGTCTTAAAATAAAAAAAAAAATTAAATTTTTTTGAGTTTTCTATATTTTTTTGCACTTCAAAGGCGTACGAATGTCGCGTGCTCGACCGTGGAAATGCCCATATGTAAATTAAATTGTTTTTGGATATATTTTTTTTTTCCAAGTAATACATGCATTGTTAGTTAGAGTAAATAATTACTGAAGCAAAATATTGTAATTACTTGCTTATAAGATACTTTGAACATTTTTGGACCAAAATCAAATTTAATTTTTTTTTTCGAATTTATTTTTTTCATGGAAATTCATGTAGCGACATTGACAATTTTTATTTTTTTTATTATTTATTATTTCATTCATTCATTTTAGTACATTTACTTATAACTAATAGCTTCGTTCCAGAACTTTTTGGGTAAAATCCTGTAAAACTGTCAAACTCCATGTAAAATTTATAATTTTATTACTAGGAAGTGTGGGGTCGTAATTTAAAATAAATAAAATATAACGAATTGCTTAAAATAATTTTGAATTTGCTTAAGATTATTTATAATTTTAATCGTATAGGCAATTCCGCACTGGGCTATCGAATGCAGCTTTATAATCGACGAAGAGATGGTGAGTGTCGATTTGATATTCATGGGTTTTCTTCAGGATTTGGCGTAGTGTAAAAATCTGGTCTATGGTGGATTTACCAGGTCTAAAGCCACACTGATAGGATCCGATCAGCGTTTCTGTATACGGTTTCAATCTTTCACACAATACGCTCGAAAGAATCTTATATGCGATGGAAATAAGACTGATACACCTGTAGTTGGCGCAGATTGTCGGCTCTCCTTTCTTTATTACAGGACAAAGCACACTGAGATTCCAATCGTCGGGCATGCTTTCCGCTAGCCATATTTTGCTGATGAGTTGATGCATGCACCTTATCAATTCATCGCCACCAGCTTTGAACAACTCAGCTGGCAGGCCGTCAGCACCCGCTGCTTTGTTGTTTTTGAGTCGCTGGATAGCAGTTCGAACCTCTTCATGGCTAGGTGATGGTACTTCCACTGCGTTATCATCGATTGGTGGTATCGTACTGCATTCTCTCTGGACGGAATTGGTGGAATCATCGCCCGTAAGCAAGTTGGAGAAATGCTGCCTCCATAACCTCAGTACACTCTGTGTATCTGTAACCAGATTTCCATTTTCGTCTCTACAAGTGGATACTCCAGGCTTGAAACCTTGAGTTAGACGCTTAACTTGTTGATAGAATTTTGGGCGTTGGAAACCAATGACTTCCTCGGCAGCAGCGCACATGGAGTGCGAGATGTGTGTCCAAAGTTCACCGGCGTCGTCGGTTCCAGAGGTTGGTTGGTTGAGCTTAACCGAGTTGAGCGGAGTACGCCTCGGCAGTCCGTTGTGATTGCAGCTTGGCAACGTCCAGATTTCGTTGCATGCCCGTGCGTACATTCTTCGCATTGCACAACCGCATGCGGATCTTAGGTGCAACAAGATAGTGGTCGGGGTCAGCGTTGACCCCCCGAAATGTACGCACATCCAGAACGCTTGAAGCGTGCCTTCCGTCGATCACAACATGATGAATTTGGTTTTTCGTTTTGATCCGGGGATAGCAAGGTGGCCTTGTGAATGTCGAGGTGTTGAAATCTGGTGCTACTAAATACCATGTTTCGCGCCGGGGCGAAGTCGATCCGTCTCAGACCAAATTCGCGCCTCTCCGCAGTGCCGCTGTAGTAGATATCACAGTTGGTCCGTTAAGAGCAGCCTTGTCCTTTCCATCGCATGGATGGCGGTGATGTCAGCCTTTATTTTTACGATGGCTTCCGCCAGTTGGATGGTCCGGACATTCCAGGTGCATATCCGTAAATCATTGTCCGTTTTTCGTTTGCAGTGGTCGTCATTGTAGTGGGGGTTATTATCCGAGGCTGTTTTGGTTTTCATTGGAAATGATGATAATGTGTGGTGGGACCCAAACCCTACGCACACATTCCAAGTTTTAAGTCTAGGAGAGACTCGCCTTCTCACAACTAGCTCACCCCCGGACGGGTGTCCAAGGGATCTCCAGAGGATACTTGGCCAAAAGGCCGGAAGTTTGTGAGCTGCTTGAACTGCTTGCAAAAGAACCATCCCTGGCCACTCCCAGGTGAGTGGCGATCAGGAACTTTACCCACTTACGTGGACTTCTACAAGCAGCTCCATCCTCCATATGATCGATACATGTTGCTGAAATTTGCGTTATACGTGTCGGTTCATTTATACACGACTCAAGCCCAAAAGAGGAAAGCATATTCAAGTAGTCATCCACAATTTCAGAATCCTGCAATATTTTTAAAAGTTCATATCGCCCAACAATACTAAGTTTTGCGAACTTTCGCTTGATAACAAGTCATACAAATCACTGAGGAACAGCTCCAGTGAAGTTCCGACTTGGAATCTATATATGCATATGAAACAAAACGATTGATTTCCCATTGAACACTTTACCCTAATTCCATCTAAACTCCTGAAGCTATAACTTAAGAAATCACAATTTAGGCCATTCGAAACAAAAACCGCAACACCACCTGCAGCATACTGGTTATTAAAGTTTGCAAAGAATTTGTACCCAGGAATAGTATAAAGATATTGTTCATGATCATAAATCCATATTTCTGTTAAAAATATGAAGTCTGGCTTGTTTTTAAAAGAATTAAGTGGAAGTAAAAAGTAATCAAAATTTTTTCTCATAGTCCGGGAGCCGGCAATCCTAAAAGCCCCGTGATCGTGGATTTGAAAAATTTTAATGAAAAATAATAGTTTACACTTAGACGAATAAGATAAGCTTGGTCGGCGTGGATGTAATTGGTTATTAATATGTTTAAATAAATTATGTATTATTAAATTTCCATAAGGTTTTACCGTCATCGCGGATTTTGATCAATCATATGATAATTGATGCGAAATTTCATTAACATTAAGAAAAAATCCCGCCGACCAATTTTTTTTAGAGGGAAAGGTTCGGCAAACCTATTTGAAGTATGTGACAGGGGGAACAATTTCTCCGTCATCACGTAAAACTTTTTTTTTTTTTTAATTTACTTGTTTTAATGTCAAATTCAAAAATGTTTTGGTATGCGGGCTTAGAAATTGTTGGAAGTATCGCGCATGCCAGTTTTTATTGCATCACACTCCTAAAAGCGAGCGAGAGCAACATAAGGCTAATGTTAAATTTTCGTACGTACTTACTTAATTTTTTGATTAATTCAAATTAAATTTTTCCCTTAAATCCATTTTCTATATATGTATAAATATAATATATCTATAAAATATATCTACTCCGAAATAAATGTTTTTAACAAAGTAAAATGTGTGATGGTAAAAATCGAGAGCATGCAATAAAAACTGGTATGCGCGATACTTTTAACAATTTCTAAGCCCGCATACCAAGATATTTTTGAATTTGACATTAAAACAAGTAAATTAAATAAAAAAAAAAAGTTTTACGTGATGACGGAGAAATTGTTCCCCCTGTCACATACTTCAAATAGGTTTGCCGAACCTTTCCTCCTAAAAAA
The DNA here is from genome assembly GCA_949775025.1 of Tricholauxania praeusta. Taxonomy (NCBI): domain Eukaryota; kingdom Metazoa; phylum Arthropoda; class Insecta; order Diptera; family Lauxaniidae; genus Tricholauxania; species Tricholauxania praeusta. The sequence continues at coordinate 70,790,904 of OX459029.1, read as the reverse complement.
AATTGGTCGGCGGGATTTTTTCTTAATGTTAATGAAATTTCGCATCAATTGTCATATGATTGATCAAAATCCGCGATGACGGTAAAACCTTATGGAAATTTAATAATACATAATTCATTTAAACATATTAATAACCAATTACATCCACGCCGACCAAGCTTATCTTATTCGTCTAAGTGTAAACTATTATTTTTCATTAAAATTTTTCAAATCCGCGATCACGGGGCTTTTAGGATTGCCGGCTCCTCGCCTATCATGCTTCTGTTGTTTTGAGAAACTATATAAAAATTATTTGTGTTGTTTGGGTTTGAGTTGGAAGATAGACTTTGAAAATTTACATTTCTACATAATTCACAAGGAATTTCAAATAAATTTACAAAAAGATCAACGTTAATTAAGTTCATATCGCCAAAATTACAGTTTAGGAAATAAGTTAGTTACTCTTTTGAAGATCCTCTAACGTATTCACTATAATGGCGCTATCACCTTCCTTTTTCCTCATAAAAACTCTACCATTTTTAACGCAAACGTATTTGAATTTTTTTTCTTTTTTAAATTTTTGTGCAGACTTAAAAATAAGCCTAGTCGAAGCCTGCAGATTTTCATTTAAAAAAATTTTGTCATTGCTCGTACCATCAAACAATTTTGTTGTCAACTTGTTCCTATTTACAAATTTTTTCCTCATTATTTCCCTCTTTTTTCTAAGAGATAAAAACTTAACGCATAAGATACTAGTAGTTGCACCTTGCACAGCATTACCCTTGGGCTTAAAAGTCTTTACGTAACAACCATCAATATGTTCTTCAGTTATGATTGTGTCCAATCCGTCTGAGAATATTTTAAGTGCTGTACCAAGAGCATTATTGTTGTTCACGTCAGGTACACCAATAATTTCTATGCTCTTCTCTTTTTTCTTTTGTTTTAAGAAATTTACCTCATTTTGAAGTTCAACAACCTTATCAAGCAGATTTTGCTTGTCTTCTTGCAATGCACTTAATGCTTTGAACACAATTAGAGCGGTGGCGGTAAAGCGGCAACGAATATACGCTGTCAAAAATTATAACATACTTGATCATGTGAAATTGAACAGAATTGCGGCGTACGACTGGTGAGCTGCCGACGGTTCGCCGTCGATTTAGATTTAATTCTATTTCACCGTCCGATCAGTGTTGCATTTCCAATCAGCTTGTGTCAATTCTTTTGTTTACTTTTGAAATTCGAACTGCGCGAAGAGTAATTTTAACTTAAATAAAAGAAATAGCTGAAAATAACTTTATTGAAATAAAAAAAATATTGATAAAAATTACAAAATGAATAACAGCTGAATTTTCCGTCGTTCGTCGTACGCCGCAATTGTGTTTATTCAAACGATTTTTCGTCGCGTTTTTTTTTTTGACAGCGTTTATTCGTCACCGCTTTACCGCCACCGCTCTAATTGTGTTCAAAGCATAAGAGACAAAGAGTATTCTCATGCATTTTTTTGCAGGCCATTATCTCAGCATACAAGACTTCAATGGTTATTGGTGTCTCATTTTCTTTCAAACTCACCACGATGTTTTTATTTGTTTTCTGTTTTTGTTGTTGACTGACATTTGTGTTTGAGCTTAACTTAGTTGCTGCTACTGTGGCTGTACCTGTTGTTGTTGTTTTTTTATTTTGTTGCGTCTGTGCTTCCAGGTGTATTTGCTGTTGTAGTTGTTTTTGATGCTGTTTTACTTGAACTTGAGATCGAAGTTGCTGCTCAGCTGGTGGAGAATCATTTTTTTGGCGGGATCTAATTCCTCTCTTTTTACTGCAACTACGGATAGTGACGAAGAAGACTGAAGAGTAGGCGAATTCTCTTTTCCAATTTTTTTGGCGGGATCTGATTCCGCTCTTGTTGTTGCAACTACGGTGTGAGACGAAACAGTCGGTGGAGAACGAGGTGACGCACGTCTCTCAGCTTTATATTTGATATATGATATTTCATTTTCAGATAGATTCATACACATACTGTGATAGAACTCATTGCAACCGAAGCATTTTATTTTATCTTGGCCACGTTCGACCTTTAGATTACAAACATACGGCATTTTACTAAGAATAGGACTTTTAACTTAAGAAAAATCAATATGTAAGCACACCAAAAAAATATATGTGTTGACCCCACGACGACACGAATAGCTACAATTTGAAATTATAGTAAGGGTACTCCTCTAAACGCGAAAACTCGAAAAGGGCGAAAGCTTGCTTTCGGGAACACCCCTATCAATGCAAACGCGTAAATGATTGAGCAATGGCAATTTGACAGTTCGATCAGTGCTGCCGTGTTGCAGTCTTTAAGCCAAAACGTCCAGAATTTCAGTTAAGGCTGATTTTGTTGAAAATAATCAAATAAAATAGAACCCTTAAAATGCCGCAAAATAGTGGAAAAATAAATTGATTCAATTTATTGAAGAAAATACTATAAACAATTTACTGATTCACTTTCCGACTTTTCGAGGCTACTTGCTCAACTAATTTGCCTCAAAAGTTTTCGAGGGTTGAGCAAACTTGTCTTCATACAAATTATTTTCGAGGCTCGAAAATGTGCTGTTTTCGCAGTTTACGCAGCTTTCGATGCTTTTTCGCGTTTTCAGGAATGCCCTCAGTGTATTAATGGAGAGGAATGCATGGAGAGACCAGTTTTTTTCCTTATACTGTGAACATGAAAATAGCAGTCCTTCATCTAAATTTTATAAACAGCCCTTTCATGGTTGACTATTATCTCGCGTTTTAGTCGCCAAGTAAGAATTGGCTGACTTCAACATATGTGTGTATGTCGAGCAACTTTTTGACGAGATTTTGAGCTTCACTCTTTAAAGATTTGTGGCTCTAAGGCTGAGTGACAGAATTGAAAAAGTGTTCCTCATCATCGTCGTAGTTACTTTAGTTGCTGCCTCCGTCACTTAAACTATCTCTGTTCTTCGAACTTTCAGCAGCTTTTTGTCGTAACGCCTCTTCTTTTTTTTTCATGGAATTTTTAACTGCATCCACTCGACTGCTGTCATACGTTTCCAGCCATATCAACCGCAACGTACTTGTTGTCGGAACGTGTTTTTCGCAGCACGAAGTAGTGCGTGCGATATCTTTTTGGTAAATAGTAGGTACTTTATTAACGATTGGGGTAATTTAACGGAATTTGACGAGTCCGTTAACACTTAAAGTTAATCCGTTAGTCAAAATGTTAACTTCGGTAATTAACGATTAACGGATTAACAAGTTAATGCCCAACTGCATAATATTGTTTCAGCTATAGAGATAAATGATACATTGATTTCACCAAATCGAATCCCAGTTATAAAGGCTTCCTTTGTGTATGCTGCGCTACTTTCGGTCGTAAGCTATTTTGGTATAATAAACGGCATATATTGGGCTTGTATTTTGTAATGTGTTCAAAAATAAATCAAAAAAATATTAAAAGAAAAGTTATCTTTTTCTACTCTTTTTTTTTTTTTTTTTTTTTAAATTGTTTTAATACAATTTTTTCCTTTTTTTTTGTTTTTGTGTTGAGCTAAAAAAAAACTTCGTGAACCATATGTAACTGTTTTCTATAAATACAATTTGTTATATAATGACCTTTCAAAACAGCCTTCATTCATTAAAATCGGTTCATCCTTTTAAATTTTATGGCGTTATTTCGATATTTAAAAACGATAGCTGTGATCATTAGGGCGACCAGAAATAAGCTATAAAAAACCAATTATAAGCGCTTAAAAAAAGCCTTAAAAAATCCTGAAATATGCTTGGAAAATAAGCAAATAAAATTTTATTTTTAAACATACTTTATTTCTTTATTGAAACTCTTCACTTATGTATTACATTGCAATGAACAACTAAATGCATTTTTAGGATTTCAAATTGAAAACTCCTACGCTTTTTTGTGAATCGTACATGGAATTCCTTACCTTTGGGGCGTCTCTCATTTCTTCCGTAGTCATTTCCAAATAAATTTATTTTGGTTTCGTCGCTCAATAAAATATTTCACCATTTGTCCTCACTATCAAGGCCCGATCAGCTGGTGTGAGACTTTGCTAAATTTATCCTCATGATTAAATTTTTCGTACACATCAGCGGAACCTTTTTAGCGGTTTTTCCAGGAAGGTTGGCCTTGGCAGAAATTGCCTTGGAGGGCTTGAAAGGGTATTTTTTTGAAAGAATAACTATTTGGCAACCAACTTCTGGAGAGGTTTTCGTTGGTCTACCTCTAGTTTCTTTTCCTGTTTTCTTTTTAATAACATTTTGCACAAAACGCAAAGACTAATCCATCAAACTAACGATGTCCCGCAAAGATTTTTCTCTTTTTCGTAGGCTCGGAACCAATCGTCACTCTTCTGCTGTGCAACGACTTTTTCGGCCCATATATACAATAAATTTTTCATAATTTACTTGCAATTAATTTATACATAAATGTATTTTTACCGTTGTTTAAAAAAAAGCACAAAAAAATTTAAGTTTTAGATATAAAATCAAAAAACAAAACAACGAATTCGCGCCCGTTTTCGATTTATATTCACTGGCGAAAAAATAGGTGAAGTACCTTCTTTCTTTCGGCATTGCCAAATTGTACTCTCTGGTTTTACAAAGAATTCTAATGCCAATTCTTCCAAATATGGAATTTATTGGGATTTAAGTGAAAATCTTTTTGGTGTATCTATTATTATGATCAGGGGTGTATGTCAAGATAATAAAGCTGCCAATTTTTTTTTTTTTTTTCAAAATAATCAAAAATATGTTTAATCGCCATAAATATGCATGAACATCAAAAATAATATAAAATAAGCTTTTTTTAAGCAAATGCTTACTTTTGGTCGCCCTAGTGATCATAAAAAACTTCAATCATGTAAAAATTCATAGTTCATAGAAATAGCACATGAACAATGACCCAAAACGTTCGTCGAAGTTGGTGAAATCTTGGATTTCTTAATCTGCTTTTTCTTTTTGCAACTGATTTTAGAGCATTGCAAATCACGTCCTAAGAGCACTTCATCATACTGGCCATTTCTCGATTTTTCGGCCTGATTTTCTCAATTTTTTAAAAGCAACTCTTTAAGCTTGGGAACAATGTTTTCCACGACCCATTTCCAATAAATATCGACTAAGTTTAGCAAGTAAGTAAAGTTTCCACATATAGTATTTACTATGTCATTCCTTAATACAACTTACCACTTAAGATCACTTTTATTAATAGAATTTGTCCAAGGGACTCAAAATTCTATTTTGTCCCTATTATTTTTTCCAGTTAAAATATGAACTGTGCAAATTCAAGATGCTTCTATACAAAAAGTGTGTGCTTTCAAACTTGTTTGATTTTGCTAAATAAAGTCCCGTTAGATAACGTAACTTTAGTCAATTCCATTAAAAACAGGTTGTAGCATAAAAAAATATTCCAATAATAAATATTTTGCTGCGTTTGTCCCTATTATTTTTTCCAACACTGTATAAGACCAGGCCCGTACCAACCCGACCTTGCGTGGGGGGGGGGCAAACAAATTTTACTATATTTAACGTCTTCTTTGAAACATTTTTTTTTTTCTCAACCAAATATTCAGAAGTCGGCAAATAAATATATACATACTAAAGAACTTCACTCTCGGTTTTGTCGGTTACTGGAATGTGTTATTATTTTGCGAAGAGTAAAACCAACGGTCTTAGAATCAGGGGAAATGCTATTTTGGTTTATGATGTGTATTGGGGTATTTAATAATAACGATGTAAACAAAATTTTCTTTCAAATATTGTTGGGTTCAAAAAATGCTAGAGGGTGCAAATCTTGTCGGAAATGAATAATTTATTTTTTGAATAAAAACTAACTACAATCAATGCTAACAAATCGTTGGGTCTCGAATTTTGAAAAATAGTTTTTGGTTCAAAAATTGCTGGAGAGCGCAAATCTTGAAATTAATAATTTTTTCTTTGAATCAAAGCTCACTGAAATTCCAACAAATCCTTGGAGCATTTTTGAGAAAAGGCAAAAAAAAAAACAATTTTATCGAATAATTTTTTGGTTGAAAAATTTTTTATCGTTTCTGGCTTTCGAGCACAAACGACTTGAGTCTATAGATCTAGACATGGCTTTGAAAAGATTCAATGCACTGAAAGATTGCAAAGTACAAATATTTTAGAAAGTTATTTAAGACGCCAAGTTGCAAAACCGGCCAAGTACAAAAAAATCAAATTTTGAGATATTCTCATCACTATCCTTCCACTATGTATTAAGATTAAAAAAAAAAACCTTTTTGACAGAAATATTACATTTTTATATATATTTTGATGCATTGATTTCAAAACCGGCCAAGTCCATGAACTTGTTTCCAAAACCAGTCCAATGCCTTGGAATCAAAACCGACCAAGTCCAGTACATTGGTATCAAAACCGGCCAAGTCCACTTTTTTTCAAACCAAATTTGATAATTACTATGTTAAAACCGTCCAAGTCCATTACATTGGTATCATAACCGGCCAAGTCCAAAATTGTTTTCTCAAAAACATACGCAAATAAAACTCGAAAAGTGTGACCTGACGTGCTTTGAGTAAGTAATTTTATAAGCTACTAGCTGTCCCGGCAGACGTTGTTCTGCCCTTTCCAGTAGGTGGCACGAAGCTGTATGCTATGGAATGTAAAAGCGAATCAGCCCATCGTTAAAGTGAGATCAACTTCTGTCCCTACTTTTTTACATATAGTATAGTATAGTAGACTTGGCAGACATTTTTCTGGCCTTATTGCTAGCTGGTGCAATGAGTTTAATTTATTATAGCTTTTGTGTTTTATATAATTACCGAGTCTCAATCATCTGCATCAAATAATTGCTGATATATACAAAATGTTTTATTCGCATACGGAAGGTGTGGCACCACCCATTTTCTCATTGAAACTTATTTTTGCCCGTACATTTTATATATGTATCTAGCCTCATTCATCTGCATCACAAATTATGGTATCTTCTTATATGGAAGGCATGGTACTGCACGGTCTTAGCTTTACCTCTTAATATGAAAGATACGTGGTGTAAATTCCATGTGAATCCATGCAGTGGCCTTTGTGAAAATCCTATTTTAAAAATATTGCTGTTGAGGGCCACCCTAAATAAAAGTTCTGAGGCTTAACTATGCCTCTTAATATAAAAGCTACGTGGTGTGAATTCGGTGTGAATCGATTAACCGGTCTTCGCGAAAATGATTTTTTTAAAAAAAGTTATGTTTGGGGGCCACCCTAAATAAAAGTTTTATAAATCAAATAATGTCTCTTAATATAACAGACGCGTGGTGTAAATTTCATGTGAATCGCTGAAGTAGCCTTTGGGAAAATGCTATTTTAAAAATATTTTTGTATGAGGGCCACCCTAAATAAAAAATTTGTGGGCTTAAATATTCTTCTTTATATAAAATATACTTGGTGTAAATTCGGTGTGAATCGATTAACCGGTCTTCGTGAAAATAATTTTTTTAAAAATATTTTTCCATGAGGGCCACCCTAAATTAAAGTTTTATAAACCAAACAGTGTCTCTTAATATAAAAGACACGTGCTGTAAATTCCATGTGAATCGATGCAGTGGTCTTTGTGAAAATGATTATTTTAAAAATATTTGTGTATGAGGGTCACTCTAAATATGGTCCGTAAATAAAAGTTTTATGGGCTCAATTATGTCTCTTAATATAAAAGACACGTGGCGTAAACTCTATGTCAATCGATGCAGCCTAAATAAAAGTCTCATAAACTAAACTTTGTCCCTTAATATAAAAGACACGTGGTGTAAATTTCATGTGAAACGATGGAGGGTGTTTGTGAAAATGCTATTATAAAAAAATTTGTATGAAGGCCACCCTAAATAGAAGTTTTATAGACTAAACCATGTCTCTTAGTATAAAAGCTACGTGGTGTAAATTCCATGTGAATCGATGCAGTGGTGTTTGTGAAAATGCTATTATAAAAAAAAAAAATTGTATGAGGGCCACTCTAAATATGCACCCTAAATAGAAGTTTTATAGACTAAACCATGTCCCTTAATATAAAAGCTACGTGGTGTAAATTCCATGTGAATCAATGCAGTGGTGTTTGTGAAAATGCTATTATAAAAAAAAAATTTATATGAGGGCCACCCTAAATATGCACCCTAAATAAAAGTCTTATAGCCTACCACCTATTCTCAGACGTACCAAATATACACAAAAAATTTCATAAGAATCGGTCAAGCCGTTTGGGAGGAGTTCGGTAACAAACACTGTGACACGAGAATTTTATATATTATATGTTAGATTATGTGCAATGGTGGGCACTAACATGCATGCACATTTTGTTCCATGTAGTGCTACAACAACCATATGAAGTTCTACTCCGCTGAAGTAGAATTGAATCGTTGTTGTGAGCTCACATTTGTATACGTATACACAAATGCTCTCCCGTTACTCTCAATTACGCTCTCGTTAGAACTTGCAGAAGAACTTGTGTCCACCTATGATTATGTGGGAAATGCGTTTTAATTTTTCAATGAACATAGATGAATATAAAAGTTTGTCGTTGTTTTTCCAAAAGTATGAAAAAGGGACTTGGCCAGTTTTGCAACAGGGCGCCTCATTTATTGTTACTGTCTCTGAAAAAAATTAACTGTAAGCCTAGTCTGAACTATAAAAATAAGTTTCTTAATTGCTTTTATTTGCTACTTTTCCTTAAGTTTTCCTAAAAAAAACACGTGGGGGGGCAAAGCCTCCCTAGCCCCTGGGTAGGTACGGGCCTGTATAAAACCTCAAAGAGAATAAATGACAAACCCATGCAATAGAAACTAGTAAGAGAATTCCATGATTCACCACAGGGAGGAAACTTAGGAACTCGAAAAACTATACTGAAACTAAAACAACGCTATATTTGGAAACATATTTGTATAAACAAACGTGGTACATAAAAGAGGAAATGACCATTGCCAACAACAGCTTTGAAGTAATAACAATAGTGTGACCTTAGTAAATTTGCCATTGCACACCCACTTGAGACCAAAGGCGCGAAATCGATCCCAAAGACACTTGTTACTTACTTACTTGGGTGGCCATAACAACCCGTTACCGGGTTACGGCCGACCTCAAAAGCTCTCTCCAGGCGCCTCTGCTTCGCGCGCGCCTTCTCCAATCATTCACACCAAGCGTGGATAGGGTTTCCTCGGCTTGGTCTCTCCATCGGAGGCATGGTCTTCCTCTTCGTCGTCGCCCAGCGGCTTCCGCATCAAACACCTTTTTCGCCGGAGCTTCTTCGTCCATACGCACAACATGTCCCAGCCAGCGCAGACGTTGGATAGTGATGCGCTTGACTATGTCAATGTCAGTGTAGAGCTCGTACAGTTCGTGGTTCATTCGAATACGGTAGTCGTCGCCGACGTGAACAGGACCGAAGATTTTGCGAAGAATTTTTCTCTCAAACACCCCAAGCGTGGCTGCATCAGTCTGCGACACAACCCATGCTTCTGCGCCGTAAAGTAGCACGGGTAAGATGAGCGTCTTGTAGAGTGTCAGTTTTGTCGGGCGAGAGAGTTCTCTACTACTCAATTGCTAATTTGTAATTTTACATTGATTTTTAAGAAACAATGATGCATATTCTTAAAGTCGGTATCTTAATTTTCTTCGAGCTATGGAGGTAATTCGTTTTAAATAATCGAGTTATAAAGGTTGTATGGAGGTTGTATGTAGTTATGTATAAGGATTGCTATGTTCGAGATGCAGAGGTCAAATTTATTTTTTCGAGTTATAGAGGGGAAAATATGTACTGAATTTACTTGTAGGGACTCACTTATTATATCGACTTATAGAGTGGTCAGATTTCGAGCAATGGAGGTTTTAAGGCTTGAAGGGAAGGGAACACAACATTTTTTCGAGTTTGGGAGGTTTTCGACTTATAGAGGTTCCACTGTAATAAGAATGATTCGGAAAAGCTCTGGACACCTCCCATGCAAATCCAATGTGTGTACCCACTTAATAAAAATTTTAGACTTGCGTGCACTTTTACTTTTAACAATATAGGGTCTATAAATATTATTTTATCAAAATTTATTTTGCTAAATTTTCAAATTTTTTTGGTTATGAATACAGTACAGGCAAACTGTACTTATTTTCAGTGCTTAAAGGTAAACGACAAAAAAAAACATTTATACCGCCTTGATTTTTTAGTTATCAGTATTTTTTGTTCTTATTTTTTTATAAATTATTTAATTATTTCTTATTTTCCCAAGCAGTAAAAAGAAGTACAAATTAGTACATTTTCCTGTGCACCCAATTCTGTTTTAACGCGTTCTTTTTTTACACGGTTTTGATTTAGCAAGATTAAAAAAAAGCTATTTGATTGAAAATTTGAAGAAAAATATTTTCAATAACGTTAATCTTTTAGAAAATTAAGTAAGGGGATTGGGTTAGAAGGTTAATAGGTTTGAAGTATATGAAACTAATCCACTTTTTTCTATGTATGTACGAACATACTTTATGTCTTTTTTTACCGTGTAAAAACAGAATTAGGTGTACTTTAAAGTGCGGAGTACAACGCCTGTACTTTCAAGTAAGCAGTACAATGGCTCTGCCTCCAAATTGTATTCGCTTTCGTAAATAGGCGCTCGATCAAGGCAGACGATCCGATAGTTCAGAGCTGAATTCGAGAATTATTAATTGAATGAAACATTCATTGTTTGCATGTTCAACGTTCAAGATGTTCCATATAGGTACCGAATTTGAGATTGTTATTGATATTTAGATGAAAATTCAGTATATACTCTAGATGGGATTTCATCCAGTAGAGATAAGCGAAGATATTAAACATTTTCTAGTTTCGAAAGGATTTGCATCAAAATCGGATTGCAAAAAAAAAAGTTACCGTAAACTAAAATAATAGTTTTAAATTGGTTCAATAAAATTAGCCAAACTCCAATGATTCCGATTTCAAATAATGTAACATGATACACAATTAAACAATTCCTATCAATATCTTTAGGGGTTCCAATGTTGCGCCGTCCAGCCTTATATGCTGTACTAATAACATAATTTAAGGAACATAAAAACATACCAATTTGTTTTTTTATTTTTTCCTGATGCTCATATCTTAGATTTTCAAAATTTGCGATGTCTCCAGCAGATGCAGGCCTTTGTTTCTTAAAAAAACAAGACTCGTGGTACCAATTAGGCTGTTTGGAATCATGAAACGCAGACTACAAAAAAGCACGGGTTCAATAATCATATATAAGCATTTAAAGAATATACCTACCTGCACCATCGCAGCTATTCGGAGTGTTCCCTGTCCAATGTTGGTCTTGCAGCCTTTGCAACCAGCACGTCCAGACTTCGCGTATTCAACTTTAAAAGGAAGTTCAATATCCATTACAAGCCTCAAATTAAAATTATTTGCAATGAATAAATTTAGATTGAATTTTCAAAAAACAATACAATAAACAAAATTATTTTAACAGTGAAGCTTGTCGTCTGGTGAAATAGTACGTATAGATAATTGATTCGTAGGGGAAGTGTTTATTCGACAAAACATAAAAAGGCGCCAACATTTAAACGCGGTGACGTGAGGCGGCATAAGGAATGGCGGCAGGGAAGCTATGTTCTTGTCGTCATTTTTAGGTCTACCTTACCTGTCAAAATCAGCTTGTTTTGTTTTATTATATTTTTAATGATTGAATAATTATTGAATCATGGCAATATTCAAATTTATGCCGCGTTTTTATGTTATCTTTCTTGAGGTGCCAAAATCTTCGAATGTTCTTGAAGTTTTGAAAAAAATTTTAAAAATTGAATCTTGTTGACCAATTAATCGGAATAACTGACGAATTATGACCAATTTGTGACCTATTAGACGAATATTTTTTTTCTCAAAATTCACCAGATGAGGTGCTAGCGGATCGCTGCCCAAAAACGCATCCCATTAACATTGAACAATTTGCCTGGTTTTATAACTTTACGAGATCGAAACTGAGGCGAAAATTTTAGAGTAATTATAGTATAACCGAAATATTTGCACTAAAAATATGTCAGATATTTCATTGGCCATGTTAAATTACGTCACCATTAATGTCAGCATAATTATTTTTTAAGCTATGTCATCACCAAAAAATTTATGTCACAAGTGTCATCAATTATATCACGGTGGCAACACTCATCCTTTGCCCATTAATGATTAATACCTCCTATTCCTTTTTAACCTGTTTGACATATGTAGCTTTGACAGGTTTGATATAAATTAACATTAATTAATTAATTGTTATTAATAACAATTTGTAATGATTTTTCTTATTGGATATAATTTAAGGATATACGTAAAGGGTGTCACACATTTTTTTCTTTTACGTTACTTTAATTTGAATACCGGATAATAGTATGTAATAGTATGTAGTATTATATTGCAATAAGAAATTAAAATGTCAAAAAAATAAATTTTCCAAAAAAAAAAAAAGAAATCAATAGTTTAATAGGGAAGCCTGAGTGCGCGTTTCTATTGGATAAACAGTCAGAAAGATTTGTCAGTTTACACATAATTATAATCAAAACATTGGACAGCTGAAAGGCAAAGAAAACACATGTGCAATATTTTGAAGCGCAATATTTTTCTAAGTCTTTTCGTTGTTCAATGTTTACTTGTAGTTTTGTTCGTTGCGTTTTTTGAAGTCAATGTTTACCTTTTAGTTTTTTAATTTTTGTGAGTAATACTTATTTATTTTATTGTTAGTGCAAATTGTTTATATTATATGTAATTTTCTATTCTAGTCCTTGATAATGAACTCCGACGGAGCTCATTAATATTGGATCATTAAATAATTAATTTAAAAAAACTGACCTAAAGCCCATTCATTTCTTTAATTTAATGAAATGATGAAAATCAAAGTTGAAAAAGTTCAGGAAACGTTGCACCTGAAACCTTTCAGAAACGCTTCAGAATGATTGCAACCGAATCATTACATTTGGAATGTATCAGAAAGATTTCTGTCACGTTTCATTTGCAACGTTTCAAATGAAGCGTTTCTGCAACGTTACGAAATATTTATGAAACTTTCGGAAACGTTTCATGCCGAGTGGGTATTCTACATGGTTTTTGAAAGTTAATTTTTTGTAAAAAACAATACCCAAATATTTGACTTCAGTCTCCCAATATATTAATATCTTATTGATGTGAAGAGGTCTTCTGGGGATTTCAATAGTAATTCGATGCGTAAAGAAAAGTGCTTTGGTCTTAGGGACATTTATTTTGATTTTCCATTTTAAACAATACTTCATGCAAGCAGATAATGCATTTCGAAGTGCATCAACTTCAAATAACCACTAAAATTTTATATTTTTGAAAAAATTTGGTTTACTTCGGAGGTAGCAGTTTCTTACAGTTTTTTTTTGAGAGATCCGGATGAAATTTGCAGTTTTTCCTAAAAAAATCTGGCAGCACTGTGTGTGTGATAAAAAACAGCAATCTGCAAATGTCTTGTCGTACGACCGGCAGTGAAATTTATGGGAGTATTAATGTTATTGAGTACAATCGGGGATATTTTTTCCTGACCTGAAAGTAAAAATAAGAATTTGTTAATTCGGAAAATAATTTATAAATACTAAAAATCGTGGCTAATATGTCTGAGCTGTGTGAACCCCTCACATTAGCAAGAGGTTGATAAATTAATAAAAAAGTGATAACATGATATGATTTATTTTTCTTACTTCAGATGTTAAACGTTCTATTGAACTATTGGAGAAGTTACAAGCCAGCGGAGACTTTCCAACAACAAAACTAGCTGCCTTGCAGAAAGTTTTACAGAGCGACTTTTTAAACGCCGTTCGAGAAGTATATGAGCATGTCTACGAAACTGTAGATATTCAAGGATCTCAGGACGTACGCGCTTCAGCCACGGCTAAAGCTACAGTTGCTGCATTTGCTGCTAGCGAAGGTCATGCTCACCCTAGGGTTGTAGAGCTGCCAAAAACTGAAGAAGGTAACGTATTTAAGGCATAAATATAGTTTACGGCCCAGTGACATTATTTTGCTAAGAAACAAAAAAAAAAAATGGGAGCACAAATATGTAATAAAAAAAGTCGCTCGGATCTGGTTTCGGATATATAGCCATCGGAAGTTGCGGATATAGCTTTTATAAGAATCCTTATAAGTTGGGAACTCCTGAATGGATATCAAAAAGTTGGGTGTCATAACATAGATAATTTAATGACCATTTCCATTTTACTGGGTAAAACAAAAAAAAAAAAAAAAAAGATTGGAGCATGGGAGCTTAAGTAAACCTGTTCCTATACATATTTTCCAAAATATGATATAAGTTGTAAACCTCTGCACCGACTTGACTTGGACTAAATAAGTGTCATTTGAAAGCTAATCTAATGCGCTATAACAAAAGTATATAATAATATAAAACATTATTGTCATTAAAGTTTATAAAATAACAAGAAAACTTGAAGCTAGGGACTAACGACTAAGTCTTCGTCCTATTGATTTTAATAAAAGGTTAACTTATATATCAAAATAAATGCGACAAGAGAATAGTAATTTAGTAATATTTTGTGCAGACAGAAGCTACGTTCAGAGAATTTGACAAAATTAGTGTGTTAAATGAAAAAGTTTCTGTTTTAAAAAGTGGCAGCACTAATAAGATGAACTATTCTGAGTTATGTTTTTTCAAAAATATTTTTGTGGGTCAGTAAGGTATGACCAATGAGGATCCGGATGAATTTCTGCATGTGCACCTTTTAAATTCTAGTTGCATACTTAGGCGCATTACTTTTTAGGTTCTTAGGTTTTAGGTTAGGTTTATGAAATGGTTCCATATTCCTTACGCTGATGTCAATAAGGAGTCGTACGACTTGATGTTAAAAAACAAAATGGTAACTTCTACATGCAAAAGCTGTTTGGGTAATCCGCATCGTTTTGATGATGCCGCTTTGGTAAAGGTTGTTCAGCAAGAATTTGCGGACATTCAGTCTAAAGTTGACGGAATCGACTTGAAATTCAATGCCTTGGCAGCTGACATTCGGTCCCAGTTGACGGACAGCATTAATGCTGTGAAGGCAGATGATACTCAATGCATTAGTCAAATTGACAACATTGAAGCTTCCACTTAGAAAAGTTTACTGGACTTGGAGGTTAAAAACAATGCTTTGTCTCTGGACTTTCATCTGGAATTGAGAAATTGGGTGAGATTGCTGTTTCTATTGAGTCGAAGTTGATGGTGTCTCTTAATGTTGCTGATATTCATCATTGCTGCTACATCAACAATAACAGAACTGTTTTGATAAAATTAAATTCCGTCATGCTGCGAGATGATTTAATGAGAAGATATTTTAGAACTAAATCGTTGAAGTTGAGTGATGTTATTGGCGGTGATATTCAATCTCGAGTTTACCTCAATGACCACCTAACGCCTGCTGCCAATAAACTTAATTTTTGTTGCCGCAAACTTCGCAAAGAAAAAAAAAAATCTTCAAGTACAAAATCATTGCTGCGAATCTAACTAAAGTCAAAGTGAAGTCACTTATGATTCCTATCAATTTGCACAGTCTGATTTTTCAGCATCCAGTTAATTTGAGTATTCTTTTTAATAATCATTTATATTTGTATTTATAAAGCATAGTTCCTTGCCTTCTTATGATCTCAAATCGGCTACTATTTTCATTATCAACATGTTAAGTTTTATATTTTTTATTCTATTCATTATTTGACTTTTTTCTTTTGAGTTAAATAATTTTTGCTATATCTTTTATCAGCTTTCCTTCATACTTTTTATATTGATGGCCAACTTGGGTCCTATTCACAGTGATAGCTTTTTTTTAAAATCATTGCTTAATAACCTCAGGCATAACTTCAATGTTGGACATATAAATTGTCAAAGTATTAAGCCCTCTCTAAGGTCAACAAAGTTTGATGAATTAAAATGTATTTTGGAAGGGTGTTACTTAGACGTTATTGGCATTACTGAAACTTGGCTTATGCCCCTTGTTTCATCTAAAGTTTTGGATATTCCTGGCTATACCTTTTTGAGAAACGTCCTGATCGTCGCGTCATGCTTTTGTTTTTGTTTCCTTAAATATTGAACCCCTACGCCAGGAAGAATACTTTGAAAACAAGAATTTCAATGCTATTAACTTTAATATGTTGGAGATCGAGATAAACGCTTGCGATTTTAGTGGTATTTATATATCTGACTGCACTGATGTTCAGCTTGAAATTTTAAACTCTCATTTTGAACGCTTGTACTCTCTCGTGTCCATTTCTCGGGTTCGTTTCCGACAAAAAAATAATAATTTTATGAAATGTAGAAAAATTGTTTATGCTAAATCTCTTCGGGGTCTGGCATTTAAAGCATATAAGAATAATCGGTGTGAAAATAATTGGGTAATCTTTTGTAGACTGCGTAACCGTGTTAAGTCCATTATTCGTAAAACTTCAAAACGAGTGCACTCGAAGATGTTTGATAGACTTGATAATAAACAGATATGGAATACTCTCCATCATAATTGGTGTCTTAGATCAGCTGCTCCCACTGTGGATGTGAATGTCAATGATATCAATAAATATTTCTTGGGTCATCAATCTAAATTTTATAATAGTTTCGTAATGTTGATATCAATGAATTGTCTCTAGCTCTGATCAAGATCAAATCAAATGCGATTGGTTTTGATAATATTCCTATAAAATTTCTAAAGTTAATTTATCCTTTTGTACAAAATCATAATCTCCATTTCGTGAACACCATTTCCACCTGGAAAGGTGCTCGGGTAGTTCCTATCAAGCGGTTTATCGAATTCTCCTTAGGCCAATAAGCGTATTACCTGCTCTATCTAAAGCGGTTGAAAATTTAGTTAGTGACCAAATTATAAGTCATATTTATGGCAGAATACATCATTGTCAGTTCGGTTTCCGTAAAGGTTATAATACAACCTCTCTTCTGCTTGGTTTAACGGATAACATTAGAAAATGTTATAATGATTCCAAGGTATGCATTCTTCTTTCTCTTGACTTGAGCACGGTGTTTGATAGCATAGATCATTCAATTTTGATTAAAAAACTCCACTATAGTTTTGGTTTTTCTCCTTCTTCCTGCAAGCTTATATCTGCATATCTTTCAGAACGTAGGCAATTTGTTTCTTGCAACAACAGTGCCTCAGAGCTCTTAAGTGTAACCTGTGGTGTTCCGCAAGGATCCGTTTTAGGGCCACTATTTTTTATGTTATATTTGGATGACTTTACAAATTGCCTATTAAATTGTACCCATTTCATATACTCTAATGATATTCAACTTCTTTTTAGTAGTGAGCCACAATTTCTTGATTCGCTTGAAACTGTTGTTAATTATGATCTATCTAATATATCTTCTTGGATGTCTAATAACTCGTTACGTATCAATGTTTCAAAAACGAAAGCTATGATGTTTAAATCTATCAGGCATTTCTCTACGAACTCTTCCTTTTCCTTAAACAATTTGCCTATTGATTTTGTCAGTGAAATTAAATGTTTGGGTGTAATTCTTGATAATAACTTAAATTTTGAATCTCATGCTAACAATTTGTTTTCTACTGTTAATTTGACTTTGAGGAAATTGTATAGCCCTAACTTGTATTTGCCTTTGCGAATCAAGCAAAGGTTGGTACATGCTTTTTTAATGTCTAGAATTACTTACTGTTTAGAAGTCTTTACCTACTGCTTTCGTAGGGTCCAGTTGCTGTTTAATAGAGTTTTAAGGTTTTTGTACAATTTTCCTCGCGGGGATCATATTTCTAACCATGTTATACGATTTTTGAATTGCTCATTTCCTGACTTTGTCCACTTTAGATTTGTGATTGCGTTTTATAAGATTATTAAATTTCAGACTCCTGTTTACCTTGCACAACTTTTTACGTTTTCTCGCTCTTCCAGAAACCTGCAGATCGTTTACCCTAAGATCTCATCATCTCAATTTGAAAGATCGTTTTGAATCAGAATAGCTAGACTGTGGAATAGGTTACCTAAAAACTTAAGGAATTTCTCTGATACCCGTATAAGTTTTAAGAGAAATCTTCTACGTCATTTCAGTCATTGATTTTCTGCTAGTGGTTTTATTTTTCTATTACTTGCGTGGGACTCAATAACTAATAGCTTTTAATTTTTATTTCGATTAGTGTGTTAGGGAAAGCTGGTTTATAGATTTTTTATTATTTTTTATTTTAGATTTTTAATTTCAATTCGTTTTTTTTAATATATAATTTATTTAAACTTTATATTTTGTAATTCTATAATTTAGTTTTAATTTAATTTTAGTTAAACTATTGTAATTTTTTTGATTTTTTTTTTCCTTTTCACTCGCACTACCTACTTGTAATTTTATTATTAATTGGCCTTACCGGCTTTTAAAATTACAATGAAATATTAATAAAAAAAAAAAAATTATTATTATTATTAATTTATTTAGTTATAATTAATTATAAAAAAATAATCAAATGCGCAGCACTGGCTACAGAGGCCTTAGGCTGTCTTGTACATAACTTTTATTATTATGAACTGTAATTTAACAGAAAATGAGAAAGTTTTGGTATCTTTTAGAAATTGGTAAACGGCAAAAATATTTTGTGGTGAAATGTTGCGTAAGAGATTTATTGGATCTTCGTTTTTGAAAATTGACCTTTTTGGACCTTGTATGAGAGGGCATCTTAGTAGAATGTGTTCTATTGATACTGCATTGCCGCAGAGAGGGCAAAAAAAAAAATAATTGCACTTTCTATTCATAATAAAAACAAAATTTAATAATTACAGTTTCACATACGAAAAATTAAAATTTGTATTTTAGTTATAAGTAGTTAAAATTAAATATATGTAAAAAAAATTAAGGGTGCCGTCACTCATTTTAATAGAAAAAAAAATTTTATAATGAACGATCTACGACAACAACCTCAACAACAACAACCTCAACAACAGCAACTACAACAAGAGCAGAAAAAGTCAGAACAAAAAAAGAAAGTGCTAAAACAACAAGAGCAGCAGATCGAAGTTCAAACTAATTTACATCATCATCCAAAGGCAACTAGGCAAAAAAATAGACAGGCGAAACAAAATCATTATAAACAATACCAACAACAAAATACAAAACAAAAGCAGCAGAATTCGAAACCTACACCCAGCAGTTCCTGTATGGACAGTACGCTTCGCGCTGCTGTAAATAATGTTAGCATACATGTAGCCAATTTAAGCAATGATACCACACCAGAAAATGTGTTGACACATGTAGCAAAAACTTTCTCTTTGAAAATTGAAGAAATTAAATGCTATCCTTTAATAAAGCGGGATACAAATTATTTTACGCTTAAGTCAATAAGTTTTTTAGTGATTGCACCATCAACTCATTTTGATACAATTAAAATGGTAGAAAATTGGCCTGCAGGCGTCAGGGTGAAAAAATTTCAACATCATCCAAAAAACGAGATGCGTGGACGTGCTCCAGCAACCTAGCAATAACAAACATCAATAAAGTGTTACAGATACCGTCTAATGTCATCTATGCTGTACCACATGCGCTACATTGTTCTCTTCCATTACATCCGTTACGTGAGGTAGCGACTCAATCATATGTTTTAAGTGCTCCAAATTTTATTGAGACTCAACTAGCGTCGGCTTCAGCGATTCTCCACTCAGAGCGACCGCCATCGACAGCATCACAGCTAATTGATTTTCAAAACATAAATAATAAACGCGTATCCCAGCAAACATCTTTTTCCTTATATTGCCAAAATGTTGGTGGTATACGAACAAAAACATCACAATTTCAATTGGCAATGTCTCTTCATGAAAATGATATCATTGCAATAACTGAATCTTGGCTTCACAAAGATATTTCAGATTCAGAAATTTTTGATAGTTTTTATAATGTATATCGCCTTGATCGTTGTCCAATTATTTCTGGTAGAGAAAGAGGAGGAGGAGTATTAATAGCTGTAAGGTCGGATATATCTAGTAGATTGATTTCCCTTCCCTTTGCCAGTAGAGATATTGAACAACTGTGTATTCAAGTTGAATTTGCGAAAGATAAATCAATATATATTATTATATCCTATATACCTCCAAATAGCGATATAACCTTATACGAAAAACATTTAGTTAATATAAGTCATTTTATTAATATTTTATCGCTTGGTCAAGAAATCATTGTATTAGGTGATTTCAATTTAGGTAATATTGTATGGGCCTTTGATGACAAAAATTTATTGCCATTTAATGTCAAATCCGATATTGAATCATTAGTTACTGGTTTATTCCTGTCTAATGGTCTTCAACAATTCAATTTATTTTAAAAATGAAATTGGTAGAATATTGGATTTAGTTTATGTTTCTCTCAATTTAAAAGCATCATGCGACTTAAGTTTAACTCCTATTTGCAATAACAGCATACACCATAAAGCACTTAGTATTAGTTTTGAATTTTATAACTTTGATATTAATTCCGATGCTGAGAATAGTGAATATGATTTTGCTAAACGTAATTTTACTGCAATTAATACCTTTTTAGGATCTATTGATTAGTCAATTTTAAACTCATTTCCTTCGCCTTTAGATGCTATCAATATATTAAGTTAAAAATTTAAATTTGCTATTAAAACCTATGTTCCAATGAAAAATCCTATTTTAAAAAATAAACCACCCTGGTTCAATATAAGACTTTCTAATTTAAAAAATGTTAAAAATAAGGCATTTAAAATATTTTAAAACACAAATTGTGAAGCTGATCGTATATAGTTCATACGTTTACGAGATGAATTTAACATCCTTCATAAATTTTTATATAATCAATACATTTTTAAAATTGAAACTAGACTCAAATCAAATCCATCAACTTTTTGGCAATATATTAATGCTAAAAGAAAAACAAATGGATTTCTTACAAGTATGGAATATAATGGCAACAAGAGTTGTAATGCTCTGGAATCTTGCAATCTTTTTTCTAAGTTTTTTCAAAGCGTTTATGAAACTTACCCTAGTTCAGGTAATCTTGATTTTGATGCTTTGAACTTACAAGGTATTCAAAATTTTTTAATTACTGAAAATGATGTTGCCTCTGCAATTTCAGAGTTAAAATACATTGCAAGAAGTGGACGTAATGACCTTCCACCCATTTTTTAAGCATTGTCTGAGTAATATTGTAAAGCCAATTGCAATTATTTTCAATGCTTGCCTCAATTCAGGCACATTTTTGGATTGTTGGAAAATATGTTCAATAACACCAATTTTTAAATCTGGTAACAGGAGTGATATTAATAATTACTGCGCAATTATAAAACAGGTTACGATTGCAAAGATATTTGATCACATAATTAAAAATAAATTATTTGATTACATTAAAATTGCTATAAATGATTGTCAACATGGTTTTCTTCCAGGAAAATCAGTTTGTTCAAATTTAACACTTATCACAAATAACATTGTTACTGCTATGGAACAGCATAGTCGATTAGACGTTATTTATACCGATTTTTCAAAAGCTTTTGATAAAGTTGACAATTCAATCCTCCTGTGGAAACTTAGGAAGTTTGTATTATCTTTTTTTTTTTTTTTTTTTTGTTTTCAAACTTCATATTTATTTATTGAACCAACTCGCTTGGAGACTAAAAATAATTATACAAATCTTAAGAAACTAATAGAACGTCGGATTTTTCCAAGCCATTGCTTAGAAATATGTTTTTTTTTTTCAAATTTTATCTTCAGTTGTGAAAGGAGTACCCATTATGCGTATACATAATAGCTACAGGGGTGGTAAGTCTTGTCTCTTCAATCGAGACGTATTCGATGTTAGGAGTAGGTTCCTAGCTAGTATGTTTGGATGTTGCTGTAGTTTTTGTTGATACGATCGCTTTAGGTTTTCCTGCATCTGCTTAAAAAAAGTTTGGATTATCTGAACATCTTTTGAAATTTTTTAACAGCTTTTTAGTCAACCGCAAATTGCTCGTCAAAATTGGTTCAGTAGTATCTGAATCTGTATTTGTTGCATCTTCGGGTATTCTTCAAGGAACCCATTGCGGTCCTTTACTTTTTTTAATTTTTATTAATGATTTGTCGCAGCATATAAAATTCTCTAAATGTTTAATGTTCGCTGATGATGTTAAGTTTTTCTTAACAATTGGGCATATGAGTGATTGCTTTAAGCTTCAAAATGATTTAGTGGCAATTAATAATTGGTGTTCATCCAACAACTTGTTTTTAAATATAAATAAATGTTGCGTATTATCATATACCAAAAGTGCAACGTCAATTTGTTTTGATTATTCATTAAATAATTTTCCAATATGCCGTAAGCAAGAGATAAAAGATTTAGGTGTAATTTTTGATTCCCAATTGAAATTTTCAAGTCATATTGATCTTGTGATATCAAAATCGTATGCTATGTTGGGGTTTATTAAAAGAAATACGCAAAATTTTAAGGACCCTTTAACAATTAAAGCTCTTTATGTTTCCTTGGTGAGGAGTCACTTAGATTACTGTTGTGTTATTTGGAATCCATACTATAACCAGCATATTAATCGAATTGAAAAAGTTCAAAAATATTTAACAAAATATGCTATTTACAAATTGCATTGGCCTGGTAATATTCCTTCTTATGACGGTAGACAAAAGCTTCTTGGGTTGCAATCGTTGAAAGATAGACGAACATACTTTTCTCTTATGTTCGTATATAATGTACTCTCTGGTAAATTGAAATGCAAGGATCTTTCCAACTTATTTAGACTATATAATCCTCCTTGCAACTTAAGAAATAATCGAATATTTGTTTAAGACTTACATAGGTCTAATTATGGTCTCAATGAGCCAATATCGCGATGCATTAAATTAAGTAATAGCTTTTCTCCATTAATTAATTTTAATGTAAGCATAAAAAAATTTAAATTAAATCTTTTTAAATTGTTCAATTAGTTTAAAATAATGTAACTAGTCTGTAAGATTACTTAATCCGTAGACTGAAATAAATAAATAAATAAATAAAAAAATCCCACTTTTCGCTATGCATTTGATAAAAATAATTCTTAAATAATGTACAATGAAAATGCGAGTATTTTGTATGTATACAATGGCTAGAGCTCAGCGACCCCAAATTACCCTTAGATGATATCATGTTCCTCCAACATTTAGTTCTTATTTTTACACACAGTGTAATTGCTTGGACCTGATCACAATAGCGAATCGTGACAAAATGGACTACGTGTTTTCGTATGAAATTTGGAAAAATAGACAAAAGCAAAACAGCGAAATCAGCTAATGTTGACCGTTCTCTATAAGCGCAGAGACTGCGAAAACAATATAATAAAATATATATGTAATAATAAAAACTTATCTCAATACGAACAAATAAAAATATAGGTTAATGCTTAATTTTTTCAAAGAATACCAGTTTTTAAAAAAGTCATAATTTAAAAATTTTATGTTACTCTTGTGTACACGGCGGACGTTGTTCTGCCCTCCATGTCTCTACCTCCAGCCCCATTCCCGTCGTGGACCGGCCAGCTAAATCAATTTAATCCCAAGTTATGGTGTACATTCTCCATACAAAACACTATATCAGTTATAAGAGATTTTCCGATTTTTCTTTCAAATTTTTCCAAACTATTTTTACTAGAAACCTTTTGCAGACAATATCGAAGATAAAAAACAAGAAAATCCGTTATGCCATTTTTGAGTAAAGTGGATTCGAACGGACAGCATATTACATATTGGTCATTCCTTAAATAACTGCACAGTTGGTAATTTTTTTACCTTTTCGAACATATGCATATACATTTAATTCTCTTTTTATGCGGTAGATGCGTTCCAGAGAAAACCGCAAAAAAAAAACAAAATCGCATAAAAAAAGACATGGCACTTACATATATTGTATAAATAGGGATACGTTCCATATTTTTTGAAAAGCTCGTAAAACCATGAAACTTCTTAGAAAAGTCGAAATCTATACATAAAAAATTAACGTGGTGGATACCTAAACATCTTTGAAGAATGGAGGAGTTAATAATTTACAGTATGAATTATCAATTCATTATATTTATTTCACTTTATTTTACATGTTTAGAAAGAAAATTATTCACTATCACTACTTTTATAGATAGTCAGTAAATTATATGACGAGATTGCTTCTTCATCAATAGATCTTGAGTAAATATCAACTGAAGGTCTACTGATTTGACAAGAAAATCAGTTTATAAACTTTTTTATGAAGTTCCTGGTACCCAGAAAAGCAATTATTCAGCTCAAGTTGTAATTTGAATACCCTCTCAGAATTTGGGTCATTATTAAGGAAATGTGCACTGCGCAATTCAACAAAATAAATAAAACTACTTACAAGATTCATAAAAAAAAATCTTACAGAAAAACCGCTTAACTTTGAAATGGCATAAAAAAAATTCGCATAGAAAGAGTATTGAGTGTATTTGAAACGAAATATCTCAAAAACAAAAAAAAATATTATTCAAATTCGTCGAGAAATTTTCGTATTCTCAGTCCCAGTCCCAGTCCAAGTTCAAGTCCCAGTTCCAAAGGAATTTTGAAATAAATATATTAAATCTATTGGATATGTTATCTATAAATAAAACATTCATGCATTCATTACCTTGCCTGAAAAATTACGAACACAACAAAAAAAAAAGTTCAAATTCTCGAGTTTTCGCGAGACTAATGCTCGGCGATAGATTATTAATTACACTAGCCGACACCAAAAATATTCCATGACATTTCTTAATTTGTTATGATGTAGTTAGGTCCCCTAAGTTAAAAAAAAGTTTTTGATAGATTTTTCTCACTGTTAGTTTTCTTTAATTTTTTTTTTAGTTTTTTTTTTCAGTTTTAGGCCATATCTTATCCAAATAAACCGATTTTGCTCGAATATATTTTGAAAAAAAGGTAATACAATCCCCCACAACTCTTGAGGAGGAAATTTTCGAGTTTAAAAACAGCTTAGGAGATAAAAGCTGATACATTTGAAAAAACTGATTTTTTTTAAAATTCGTATCCAATTAAAAAATACTTTAAAATTAGAAATATTTAAAAATACATAAATTTAACTTTTTCGGTATAAAATACAAACTCTTTCAAAGAAAATAATGCTAAGTTTTTAAAAATCCGTTCATTAACGCCGAAGTTATAGCCAATTTAGTATAAATTGTCATAATTTAATTTTTACCAATTTTTCAGTTTTTTCTTATTTATAGGCTATTAAGTCCAGTAGAATAGTCGTGAAAATGAAAAAAACAAAAATTTATTCGTTACAGCACTCTGACAGCTGAATATTGTTGAACAAGAGGACAAAAGAAATCGAACCGACAGCAGCTATCCGGGGTGGAATGTGGTGCATTTTTAGAGGTCGAACACAGTTTTTGACGATTTCTGGCTAAATTGTGCATCCTTTCAAAAAAAGTTGTAGGAAATTAAAAGATCTACAACTTTTGCATTAATCATTTTCACCTTAACCTCAAAATTTTTCGAAAAAATTTCTGAAAACCGGTTTTTTGTTTTTTAATTTTTTTTTTTTTGACAAAAAAGTTGCTATGAAGCTGAAACTTGGACAAAAGATACTTTTTAGTGTTACACTAAGGCAGTAATTTTTTCAGACGGAAATATTAAGAGGTTGTTGTTAAATTTAATTTTTAAACCAAAAAACCGAAAATTTCAACTGAAAAATTATCTAAGTAACATTGTTTTTTATATTTTCTTTTTTTCAAGTAATACATGCACTGTTAGTTAGAGTGAATAATTATTGAAGCAAAATATTGTAAGTACTTGCTTATACGATACTTCGAAACTTTTTGGACCAAAAATTGAAATTTTTTTTAGGGAAATTCATTCACAATTTCAAGTTATAGTGTATTAGGGTAAATGCAGTGCAAACAACAAAGGATTTGAGCATTTACACAAGAAACACCAAAGCTCTACTCGTCGGAGAGACCACAGATTTTAAATTTTTCGGTAATTTTTTCCATTGCCGTATACCTGTTTTACTATTTATCGAAAGAAGACAACAGCGAGTAAGTGAGCCAAAACAGAACTCCATAAGAGGTGTAGTTTTAAGAGGAATCGCAGTTGAAAATTTCAGTTTTTTTGGTTTAAAAATTAAATTTAACAACCTCTTAATATTTCCGTCTGAAAAAATTGCTGCCTTTGTGTAACACTAAAAAGTATCTTTTGTCCAAGTTTCAGCTTCATAGAAACTTTTTTGTCAAAGAAAAAAGCCAAAAAAGCGGTTTTCAGCCATTTTTTTAATAAAATTTTGAGGTTAAGGTGAAAATGATTAATGCAAAAAGTAGTAGATCTTTTTATTTCCTTCAACTTTTTTTGATAGGATGTACAATTTAGCCAGAAATCGTCAAAATCTGTGTTCGACCTCTAAAAATGCACCCCATTCCACCCCGGATAGCTGCTGTCGGTTCGATTTATTTTGTCCTCTTTTACAAGAGCTTGTTCGACAATGTTCGCTGTCAGAGTGCTGTAACGAATTATTTTTTTTTCTTATTTTCACGACTATTCTACTGTGCTAATAGCTTATAAATAAGAAAAAACTGAAAAATTGGTAAAATGAAATTAGGACAATTTACACTAAATTGGCTATAACTTTGGCATTTATGAACAGATTTTCAAAAACTTGGTATTATTTTCTTTTTAAGAGTTTCTTCTTTGTAATTAAAGAGCTAAATTGCTGTATTTCTAAATATTTATATTTTTAAAGTTATTTTTAATTGGATACAAATTTTAAAAAAATCAATTTTTTCAAATGTGTCAGCTTTTATCTCGTAACCTGTATATTTAAACCAAAACTTGCCTTTACACGAGTTGTGGGAAATTTTATTACCTTTTTTTTCGAAATTTATTCGAAGAAAATCGGTTTTTATTTGTATGAGATATAGCCTAAAAAATGAAAATACACTGAAAAAGAATTGTAAAAAAACTAACAGTGAGAAAAATCCATCAACATTTTTTTTGAACTTAAGGGACCTAACTACATCATAAAAAATTAAGAAATTTCATGGAACAAAAAAAAAAAATGTCAAAAAAGTCGGCTAGTATTATCTTCCAAGTAACACCTTTATTTCCAAATAGAGGGGTGGAGGTTTCAAACTTATTGCAATTTTTTGAAAAGATATATCCGGAACTTTCTTTGGTTTTATCTCGGAAACCAGATCCGGCCGACATTTTTTGATTAGATTTTTGTTTTCTTTTTTAAAAAGCTTTCGAGCAAACTTAAATAAACTTCTCTATATCCTAGCTTAAAAACAAATATTAATTGATGCGCATTATGTCTTTACAGGGCTGGGATTTAATGTAATGGGTGGAAAGGAACAAAATTCGCCTATTTATATTTCAAGGATCATACCGGGTGGTGTAGCTGATAGACATGGTGGCTTGAAAAGAGGAGATCAGTTACTTTCTGTCAATGGAGTGGTAATGTTTAACTGATTTTTTTTTCTATAGCTTAGTATAACAGGGTAAATAAAATTTTCGCCTCAATTTTTGAAATCTTCATAATGAATAAAATAAGTTTCCGCCTGCATTTGGCTCGAGCAGCGTGCTGAATATTCAAAGCTTACAATCCAGTTGGCAAGAGGTTAATTCATGAAGTAATATTGTAATGGATTATTCCAAGCTCCTTGAATTTTATGCTTTTATTTAACATGTTACCTAACATTATTCAACGTGCCGGGTGAGCTCTTCGGATAGCTAGGGACTTGGATGTTAGTGTCTTGTTAAACACAACATATAGGGCACACTTAAAATGCCTTTCGACATGTAAATATAAAAAAACATTACGATCTCAGAGCAAAAGGGTTCAATTAAAAAACTCACGCAAAAGTGGAATAAAAGAGTTTATAACAAACACGGAACACATATACACTGCCCGCCACTTGAATAAGGTCACATATTTTTTATTGGATCTCTTCTGAGTTTTCTTCTTGTAGATATTTTGAACATATTTTTTTTATTCTAATTTCGTAAATATTTATATCGTTTACGAATTGATAAAAAAAAAAGTGTACCTCGCAGAGTACCGTCAGCTGTTTTTTTTACTTTGAGGTACAAGAAAATGCGTTTTTATTTGCGCGACTTGAATAAGGCCACTTAAGAAAATATAGAAAAAAAATGTTATCTGATGTTTTTTTTATGAAAATTTGTTTATATTTGAGAAATTCAAACTATCAGTAGTGTGTGGAGCCTCTTTTTTTAAAAATCAGTTCAAAAATACGGTTATGCATCGTAGAGTGACTCTAAATAATTCCAAGAAATTGTTGCCCATGGCTTGAATTAGTGATTTTTTGTCTTCAAACTGCCTTTCGTTTTCATAAACTATTCTAACCATCCATCCCCAGACGTTTTCCATGATTTTGATATAATAGCATGGGGGGCTATTTCATATTATGCAACAATTGATTTGGTGTTTGTAAATTCAAAAATGACAGCAAACTCCGAAAAATCCATTCTGGAAAGATCATTCCCACAATTTCAAAGAATATTTGAACAAATTCCATTGACTTATTGGCAAGATAATCCTCCGATGCATACTATATTTCTATATTTTCTTAAGTGGCCTTATTCAAGTGGCGCAAATAAAAACGCATTTTCTTTTGTACCTCATAACAACAAAGTAAAAAATCAGCTAACGGTACTCTACGAGGTACACTTTGTGACGACTATTTTTTTTGTTAGCACATCAAAATCATCGCACATAAAAGCCGTGCAAAAATACATACATAAATAGATATAAGCTTATTTTTATTTCTCTAAACTCGAAAATAATGGATTTATTTTAATAGTTCTAAGTTAGAAAAATAATGAATATTTCAATAGTTCTAAGTTATAAAAATAATGAATATTTTAATAGTTCTAAGTTAAAAAAATAATGGATTTATTTTAATAAGTTATAAAAATAATTGATTTATTTCTATACTTGAATTAACAAATGTTTTAAGAAACTAATTAAAAAGGAAAGTGGCAGACAAAACACGATTGACGACGACACAGCAAAGACACGACTGCCGAACGACGCAAACAAGCCGAACCTATCGCGCAACCAAACTGACAGTATTAACAAACATGTAAATTGAACATAGAGTTAGTCTTGCATGGGCAGTCAGACTGTCCACATCGTCTTTTCGCCTTATTAATCCGCTGGCAGAGATTTAGGTCACTCCACATTAATAAAGGCAACGCGCAAGCACTCAGAAGTTAGTCTGTGTTGGGATCTCAGACCGTGAACATCGTCTTTTCGCCTTATTAATCCGCTGGCAGAGATTTAGGTCACTCCACATTAATAAAGGCAACGCGCAAGCACTCAGAAGTTAGTCTGTGTTGGGATCTCAGACCGTGAACATCGTCTTTTCGCCTTATTAATCCGCTGGCAGAGATTTAGGTCACTCCACATTAATAAAGGCAACGCGCAAGCACTCAGAAGTTAGTCTGTGTTGGGATCTCAGACCGTGAACATCGTCTTTTCGCCTTATTAATTTCAGTAATTTATTCAAATATTTTAACATAACGCTTCAAGACAATATATCTTATAAAAAAGCATAAAAAATAAAAGTTTACGAAGTGGTTATAACAATAAAAAAAAAAAAAATAATTAAAGCTACAGATAAATATTAAATTTAATAATCCAAAAAAAAAAAAAATAAAAAATTTAAATTGAAAAATAGAGCTATCTTAACTAGTAGAGATATTAAAATAATCAGAAAGTTTCTGCCGAAATTGTGTCGAAGACCTAATTGATTGCAACTCGTGTGGAAGATTGTTCCACAAGCGAGTTGCAGCCACAAAGAAAGAGCGCTCCATAATTAATGTCCTATGTCTAGGTAAAATTAATTTTAATCCTCTACGCGACTGCGTAAAGCGAAGCATTTCAAAAAGAAATTGTGGGCAATGGTTATTAATTATATTGTGCAATTTTAATATATTTCGAAACTTGTAATATTGTTCTAGGTCTAAGCCTAACATGTTTTTTTTAAGATGAGCCACACTTTCATACCTTGGCACATTAAAAACAAATCTTATGCAGTCGTTAAAAGCCACGTTCAATTTACGCTTGCACATAAAATCCGGGCATGGATAAACTGAACAGTTTAAGGTAAAGAACGGCAGAATTAAACTTTTAACTAGCCGCATTTTCATACTAATAGGCAAACAGTAAGCTGAAACCCTTAAGCATCTAAGGCTAGAATATATACGTTTAATAGTTGCTGTGGTAGCGTCACAACAGCTTAACGAAGAATTAATTTTGAAGCCAAGGTATTTCACGTTGCTTTCAAAAGGAATAACCATGTCATTTAAGACAAGTGGAGGAAAATCAAGTGAATTAACAGAATGCCTACAACATATCATGCTTACGCATTTCGAAGGATTTAGCTTAATTTTATTATTTATGGACCATATGTGAATGCTACTCAAATCCTCATTTATTCTAGCAACACAGTCTTCAGAAAGCCCCATCGGTCTAGAAAAATGTATCAATACATCGTCAGCATATAAATGAGTTTGACAATTACGTACAATTTCAGGTAAATCATTTATATACATTGAAAATAAAAGGGGTCCCAAGACCGACCCTTGGGGGACACCACAATTCGCTACAACAGGGTTAGACATACCTTGATCCGTAACAACAGTAAGCATTCTATCCCGCAAATAGTTGCAAATCAGCTTCACAGACATATTGGAGAAATTATATTCAAATTTGAGTTTTCTCAAAAGCGTTGCATGGTCTACACAGTCGAACGCTTTAGAAAAGTCTAGCATAACCATTATGCAAATATCCTCATTGTCTAAAGCCAAACGCATATCTGAAGTGACTTTTATAACAGTCGATTCACAACTATGTTTATTTCTGAAACCGGATTGCCACTTGTTAAGTTGATTGGTTCTAGACAGATAGTTCTGAATTTGGCTTGCAAGTAATTTTTCCAAGACTTTTGACAAAAATGATAGTACACTAATAGGTCTATAATCAGACGGACTAGATGCATTAGGTTTTTTGGAATTGTTATAACCCTTGCAGATTTCCAAATGACTGGAAACTGGCTGCTGAAGATACAAGTATTTAGTAAATGTACTATGTAAGGTAGGATAAGAGGCAGAATTAGCTTAAGAAACTTAGGGCATATTCCATCAGTACCCAACGCCATAGATTTTATTGCTCCTATCGCCTCGAGGACCTGCGAAAAATCAGCACACGCAAAGGCAAAACTTTCATAATTTTCCATTTCAGAAAAATTGAAATCTGACGAAGAAAAATAAGAGGGAGGAGGTGCTATACTTGCACACATTTCATCTGGATCGAAGGGACATCCACGAATAGAATTGTTCTTCACAATACCTTCTTCTTTAAGATTTTTCCATAATTGCTTTGGATCCAAAGAAGGATTAAGCCTATTACACAAATAAGAGCGTTTAGCAGAACGAATCGAAGCATTAACGCAATTTCTAGACACAATGTACTGTCTTTTATTAAAAACGGAAGGGTTTCTTTTATACCTTCTGAAAAAGCGCTCTCTTTCACAAATTTGGAGTCTTATTGCATTGGTAAACCAAGGGCAACTTTTAGGCTTAAAATTCTTGGTCACGGTTGGGACATATACCTCGTATAGCTCATTAAAAAGATTATTAAAAAAAGACAACTTAGCATCCAAATGCGGTATACTGTAGATTGCATTCCAGTTAGAATCACGACAATCACGAAAAAGACTCGGATAGCAAATGTTATTAAAAGATCTGTAAGTAATCGTTTTTTCAAAAAAATCGTGCGTAAAATCCGAAGTAGGAGTAATTTGTTCAAACCCTAACAACTGCTTACCAGAACTAATAAGAAATATGTCAATTAATGAAGGGTTAGTGAGGGACTGGAAGCATGTTGGCATTGATGAATTAACAATGGAGAGACACGTTTTATTACAAAAATATGTAAAAAGTTTAGATGAACTAGTATGATTAAGCAAATTAACGTTAAAATCACCTCCAACAAGAATAGTATCATAAGTTTTATTTAGCCTCATTAAAGTTTCCTCAAGCTCAATAATATTTTCACTACAAAATTTGGTTGGAGGACAATAAATAACAATTAATAGGCATTTAAGGTTATTATGGTTTACTTCGACACCCAAAAATTCAAGGTTACGTTCCTTAGAGAAACAAATAATTTTCGAATTTATAAATTGATTAATAAAAATACAAACTCCACCCCCAATTTTATCAATGCGATCATGTCTTAAAAGCTTAAAACCAGGAACATTCACAAGTTTGGATAGTATATTATTATTTAACCAAGATTCACAAATCATTATTGCATCAACTTCTGATGCACCGAACAATTGGTACAAGATTGTATATTTAGCTTTAACGCTACAAGCATTTAGTTGACAAACTCTGAAACCATTAAAAGATCTACACAGAACATTAAGAACGCATCTCACATTATCAAGACTTACGTTCAGCTTTCAGAACACTAATTTGCATAGGTACCGACACAAATTCAGAGAAACATACATTAAAAGAGTAAGAAAACCTAATAATAAAAATGACTAAAAACATAAAAATTATTAAGATATTCATAAGAAATAAAATAAATTTGCAAAAACGTTCCGTAAAAAATGTTATAAAATTCATAATTTGCATTAGTGAAATACTGTGCAATAAAAAATAAGAAAAAAAAACAAAATAATAATAACAAATTGCTAGTGCAGCAATAACAACAATAGAGACAAAGATGTTAGCTGCACTCAGCTAAACAAGAGAGAGAAAAAAAAAAAAAAAAAAAAAAATAAATAAATAAAACACCTCAGCTTAACACAGCACAGCTTCAGACTTCAGTTAGACTCGAAGCACCCGCCAAATTTACTGGATCAACAACATCTGAGCACAGTATGTCAAGAGCTGCAACGTTATTTATGTATGAAGGTTCACATGAAGAAGATAACTTAACAAACACTTTCCCATTCCTTGTAAAAAGAGAGTGTAGGCGTTGGTTGCGTCGCAACATGTTTGCTCTTTTAAATATTGCGTGATCATGCTTCATAAGCACGAACAAATCTATTGCTTTCATAACCAATGTCACTAAGAGTAACAAACTTACGATTCTTTTTGTAATTAGAAGCAATAACTTTAAGCAAACTGTTCCTACAATGAGAGTGAGGAAATTTGACAATGACTGCACTGTAAGAATCGTTGTTTTTTGGCTTAGCACGAAAAATATGGAAAGGTGCAGTGGACTTGAAATTCAAAACCGCGCAAAACTGATTGAAAACATCGCTTAAATTTTCATTTTCCTTAAAAGGAATGCCATGTAGAACAAGGTCATTCTGAACATTCTTTCGTGATAGCACATCAATTTTTTCGTTGAGTTGGCTATTCGCATGACTTAGTTGATTTGAAATTTTGGCATCGAAATCTTTTTCCATTGACTTAATTTTATTTTCAAAGTCTATCTCCAAATCAGCAATGCGCTTAGAACAGTTGTCAAGCAACATTTTCATTTCTTGTGATTGCGCTGCAACAGAATCTGCTATTTTTTTTTCAAGTGCATCGAATCGGACGTTGAACTTCTCCCAAAGGTTTGATAAGGTCAAAGTCTTCTGTGGAGCAGGAGAGACAGAACTAGCTGACCGTAGTTTTCGAACTTGTTCTAAGTTTGCATTCGGCATAATGATCGAACCGACTCAAAACGACAGCAAAGTTTAATATTATTTGTATTTTATATGTATGTACATATGTGTGTTAAGTGAAATTGGTTTACTTTTAGTTTTCTTTATTTTAATTTTATGCAAAACCAGTTTAGTGACCTTAGCAAAAAACACAAAAAGTCAATAGTATAAATGTTTATTGAGACACTTGGCCAAAAACGTTTAATTTTAAATATCACTTTGTATATTAATTAACAATTTTATTGCGGAGCAAATTCGCGACGTTACCTACTCATTGTTCGTTTCGAACAGATCACTCAGTAATCTGGCAGAGATTTAGGTCACTCCACATTAATAAAGGCAACGCGCAAGCACTCAGTAGTTAGTCTGTGTTGGGGACTCAAACTGTGAACATCGATTCCTTCGTCATATTAGCAAGTCGGCAGAGATTAAGGTCACTCCGCTCTAATATTGACACCGCGACATCGAACCACAACTTATCTGTCGAACATTCGACATCGTTTCTTTCGTCTTATTAGCACGTCGGCAGAGATTTAGGTCACTCCGCTCTAATACTGACAACGCGACATCGAACCAAAACTTATCCGTCGAACATCTGACATCGTTCTTTCGTCATATTAGCACGTCGGCAGAGATTTAGGTCACTCCGCTCTAATACTGGCAACGCGACATCGAACCAAAACTTATCCGTCGAACATCTGACATCGTTCTTTCGTCATATTAGCACGTCGGCAGAGATTTAGGTCACTCCGCTCTAATACTGACAACGCGACATCGAACCAAAACTTATCCGTCAAACATCTGACATCGTTCTTTCGTCATATTAGCACGTCGGCAGAGGTTTAGGTCACTCCGCTCTAATATTGACAGCGCGACGTCGAACCACAACTTATCTGTCGAACATCTGACATCGTTCTTTCGTCATATTAGCACGTCGGCAGAGATTTAGGTCACTCCGCTCTAATACTGACAACGCGACATCGAACCAAAACTTGTCCGTCAAACATCTGACATCGTTCTTTCGTCATATTAGTACGTCGGCAGAGATTTACGTCACTCCGCTCTAATACTGACAACGCGACATCGAACCAAAACTTATCCGTCGATCATCTGACGTCGTTCTTGCGTCATATTAGCACGTCGGCAGAGATTTAGGTCACTCCGCTCTAATATTGACACCGCGACATCGAACCACAACTTATCTGTCGAACATCCGACATAGTTTCTTTCGTCATATTAGCACGTCGGCAGAGATTTAGGTCACTCCGCTCTAATACTGACAGCGCGACATCGAACCAAAACTTATCCGTCGAACATCTGACACCGTTCTTTCGTCATATTAGCACGTCGGCAGAGATTTAGGTCACTCCGCTCTAATACTGATAACGCGACATCGAACCAAAACTTATCCGTCGAACATCTGACATCGTTCTTTCGTCATATTAGCACGTCGGCAGAGATTTAGGTCACTCCGCTCTAATATTGACACCGCAACATCGAACCACAACTTATCTGTCGAACATCCGACATCGTTTCTTTCGTCATATTAGCACGTCGGCAGAGATTTAGGTCACTCCGCTCTAATACTGGCAACGCGACATCGAACTTAAACTTGTCTGTCGAACATCCGACATCGTTTCTTCGCCGTATTAGTGCGTTGGCAGAGATTTCGGTCACTCCACTGTAATACTAGCACCGCGACATCGAACTTAAACTTGTCTGTCGAACATTCGACATCGTTTCTTCGCCGTATTAGTGCGAACACCTAGCATACATTTTCAAACGTGTTATATTATCTAACAGTAGTATGTTTAGAGAATATCACTAAGTACACGCTATTGCAAAACTTGTTTATTTTATCTAAAGGTAGTATGTTTAGAAAATATTTTTAAGCACACATATGTATATATAGACAAATTATTTTTAAAGAAAGGAAGAGATCGAAAAAGAAACGAATAAATCTAATAATCAAATGAAAAATAAATGTTTTTGTAACAAAACACCAAGGAAATAACCCTGGACACCGCCTGACGTATACCCCAGCGAAAAGCATCGTTACAAATGGCGCCCGAGCAGGGACTGTGAAAGTGCTAACAGTAAAAAAAAATTTCAAAACTAAAAAGAAACATTGAAAACTATAAATATACATAGTGAGTGAGAATAAGAGGTGAGTCACAAGGAATTTGTGTACCAGAAAATAACAAAGCTCAGAGTGAAATTAAAACAGTCAAAAAAAAAAGAGACTACAGTGAAAAAAAAAAACTTTAAATAAATTGAATCAAAAAAAAAGAGACTAGAGTGAAAAAAAAAACTTTAAATAAATTAAATCGAGATAAAAAAAAATATACAACAAAATGGTAAAAACATCTTGGGTTTGGTTGCTACGGAAAGACGATTTAACTACATACGCCAGCGAGTTTAATTTCAATCCTTCAGGATCAGTAGAGGAGTTAAGAAAGCGGTTAGTGGCAGTCATCAACGAAGAAACAGATCCAGTGGTTTTAAAGCGCTTCAAGGAACTAGAGACTAAGCACGGGAGAAGTTCATCACCAATGCCAGGGACCCAAAAACCCGAAATCCAGGAGCCTTCAACGGAACCTACCAAACCAACAGATACGACAAACAGCGCCCCTACTAATGCAATCATGGCTGCAAATACGAATTTCAGCTTAGGCTATTTAAACATCATAGACAAGGTGAGGAAATGGTCTGAAAAATAAAAGGAGGATTGTCATTTATTGAGCGAATTGAGGAACTGGCAGAGGTCTATGACATAGACAAAAACCAACTTCCACGTACCATGCCCGAATTACTACGAGATCGAGCCTTGGCATGGTTCCGAAACAACAATATCGGCTGGACCCATTAGGAGCATTTTAAAACAGACTTCTGTCACTTTTTCCTCCCTGCCCGCTATTTTGAACAGCTAGAAGATGAAATTCGACATCGTCTACAACGCCACCGCGAGCCCTTTAAAGACTATGTAATCGCCTTACAAGATATGATGAGACACGCTCAATACACGGAAGAGAGAAAATTGGAAAGAATATTCAAAAACTGCCATCCAGACTACCAACTATACATTTGCAGGAAAGATTTCACAACGCTTACAGAGCTCACTAGCATGGCCGATGATCTTGAAGCTATACGAGGCGCCACTAGAGAGCCACCGGCTCCGCAACCACGACGCACGACGAAATTTCATGGTGGCGACAGATGACCGAATAGATACTAGAACGGCATGCCGTAAATACGGACAAAACGGGCACTTCTCGAGGGATTGCCGGAATCGTCGAATTATATTTTGCTGGAACTGTGGTAGAAGAAATACTAGAACAATCGACTGTTGCCATTCGGGAAACCGCCAGCAGCCTCATCAAAATCGCGGATGACGAGGCTGCCTACAAATCCGCCGTCACCTACCCAGACATCGCACTAAACCACGACAACCACCGCATCCTAGCTACAGTTGCCCTTGGTGAACAACTATTCACTGGTACCATCGACACAGGAGCTACGCGTAGTTTTGTGAGTGAGCTCGAACTGAGCACCACCGAGAATTTGATCAAGGTAAAAATCGATATAACACTCGCCAACAACATTCAACGCAGAATACGCGAAGCATTAATAATGGACATACGCTTAGGTGATAAAACATGTCAGATGCCTCTACTAGTTTTCCCAGACGCCATTGACGATTTATTATTGGGAATGGATTTTCTGACAAAAATCAGCGCAACCATCAGTGGAGGGATGGAGACTCTAAGATTGGAAGAAAAAAACACATTAAATGAAGCCTCAACACTACAGAGCTACACCGATAAAATCCTTCTAGAGGAAAACCAACAAAATATTAAATCACAAGAAATCG
The DNA here is from genome assembly GCA_949775025.1 of Tricholauxania praeusta. Taxonomy (NCBI): domain Eukaryota; kingdom Metazoa; phylum Arthropoda; class Insecta; order Diptera; family Lauxaniidae; genus Tricholauxania; species Tricholauxania praeusta. The sequence continues at coordinate 70,753,385 of OX459029.1, read as the reverse complement.
GGCAAAATGAAATTGAAAAGAAAACAATTGACGAATTCTTACAAACAGAGCTACCAAAATTCAATAAAATTTTAGGCACTACGAATATTACTTCACACAAGATTGTAATGAGGGATGATAGGCCAATAAAACAGAGATATTTTCCTAAGAATCCAGCAATGCAACAAATAATGAAGGAAGAAATCGACGAGCTAATAAATCAAGGATGCATCACTCCATCTCACAGCCCTTACAGCTCACCAATCGTGATGGTAAAAAAGAAAACGGGTAAATGGAGGCTCTGCGTAGACTACAGACAACTGAACGCAAGATCAATTCCAGATGCCTATCCCCTTCCCAGGATTCAACATATACTGGACCGCCTGCGCGAAGCAAAATACATAAGCAGTTTAGATCTGAAAAACGGATATTGGCAAATCCCGATGGAAAAAGGCAGCTGTCAGTATACAGCATTCACAGTACCAGGATACGGACTTTTCGAGTGGCGTGTGATGCCATTTGGTTTACATTCCGCTCCAGCAACATTTCAGAGGGCACTTGACCAGGTAATAGGACCGGAGATGGAACCGAATGCATTCGCATATCTAGACGACATCATCGTGATTGGGAGAACTTTCGAAGAACATCTGCAAAATCTCCAAGAAGTGTTCCGAGGGCTGCGAGAAGCAAAACTACTTATAAATCCCGACAAATGTGAATTCTTCAAGAAGGAGCTAAAATACTTAGGCCATGTCGTCAGCGAGCATGGAATGCATACTGACCCAGACAAGATAGCTGCTATACAGAAATTAAAACCACCAAAAAACATCCGTGAGCTACGCAGCTGCTTGGTACCGTCGCTTTGTACCGGAGTTTTCAGACGTAGTTCGACCCCTTACCACACTTCTCAAGAAAGGAAAACATTTTAAGTGGGAAGAAGCACAACAACAAGCATTTGAGGCTCTAAAGAGAAAACTGACGGAAGCACCCATCTTGGCTTGTCCAGATTTCACAGTGAAATTCACCCTGCAAACAGACGCCAGCAACTATGGATTAGGAGTAGTACTCACACAAGAACTAGATGGCGCTGAGAAAGTGGTTGGATACGCGAGCCGACATCTTAACAAAGCTGAACAAAATTACTCACCCACGGAAAAGGAATGCCTAGCGATCATCTGGGGAATAAGGAAAATGAGACCATATCTAGAGGGTTACCACTTTACAGTTGTGACGGATCACCTTTCATTAAAATGGCTAAATTCTATTGAAAGTCCTTCAGGAAGAATTGCGCGATGGGCGCTGGAGCTGCAACAATATACTTTCGATATTCAATACCGTAAAGGAAAGCACAACGTTGTTGCGGACGCATTATCCAGACAGCCAGTAGAAACTTTGTGTCGGCTGAGTGAAAAAGAAGAAAAGCAGAGACCACTATGCTCCTGGCTCGAAAATAAAATAGCAGAAGTCACAGGATACCCACAAAAGTATCCCGACTACACACTCGAAAATGGAAACCTATATCGCCACATACCACAGCGTTTCAGTGAAGAGAACGATAAACAGTGGAAATTATGCGTAGCCAAACCACTACGCAAACAGGTTCTATGGGAAAACCATGACAGTCCATGCGCCGGCCACCTAGGAATACGGAAGACGATAGCCCGCCTAAGCCAACGATATTTTTGGCCAGGCATGTTTCGCGACGCCAATCACTACGTACGCCATTGCGAAATATGTCAACGTTTCCAACCCAGCCAACAACAGCCGGCAGGGCATATGCTGACGAAACTCGCAGAAGAACCATGGTCCATTTTATGCGCAGATTTTATGGGACCGTTTCCTCGGTCAAAACACGGGAACACATTCCTGCTAGTTTTCTTCGATAAATTTTCTAAATGGACAGAACTTATACCCCTACGACGAGCAACAACAGCCGCAGTCATTCGAGCATTTCGGGAGCTGATACTAGCCAGATATGGAGTGCTAAAAGTTTTAATCACCGATAATGGAGCGCAATTCACCAGCAACATATTTCGAAAATTTCTGCAGGATATGGGTACACAGCATCAATACACTGCGCCGTACACACCCCAAGAGAATCCTACAGAAAGAGCTTATCGAACGATAAAAACTATGATTGCACAGTTCATCACGGGAGATCAGAAGACATGGGATGAATATATTCCAGAAATTTCACTAGCAATCAACTCCAGCGTATCGGAAACGACAGGATTCACCCCAGCATATTTAACACAAGGACATGAGCCAAGACTACCGAAGGCGGTATATGACAAACACACGAATGGGACAGGAAACATCAGCTTAAGTCCGCAAGAAAAAGCCACGAAATTACAGGAGATATTTTTACTAGTGCGACAAAATTTAGAGAAAGCAGCAAAAGCTCGACATTACAACTTACGTAGAAGAACCTGGAAGCCTGGAGTTGGACAGCTCGTACTAGTAAAACAACATCATTTATCGAAAGCTGCAGATAATTTTGCAGCAAAGTTAGCCCCAAAATACGACGGTCCATACGAAATTTTAAATTTTACCTCACCAGTAATCGCCACCCTACAATAAAAAGGACACAACAAAACTCGTTCCGCTCATGTCAGAGAATTAAAAATGTTTTATTCTAACAACGAAACACAATCAAATCTAACGCAAATAACGGCACCAATCATCCCGCAATAGACAAGAGAAAGCTAAGTCTTCAATTCAAAAAATTTATAAACAATAATAACCAACAAAATAACAACCATGACAACAGCAATATTCAAAATAACCGAGACAACGACATAACCCAAAATAACCACAATAGCAACAATAACCAAAGTGATTCAAATACTACGAAAACCACGGGAAATAAGGCAGAAGAACTATGTTGCAACAAGGAAGGAATAATTACTGTAAACTCGGGTATACCAATGGCACTACAGGAAGAGATCAAGAAACGTGAGGGCCGTTGTGGACGACGCTACAAATGCTTAGTCAAAATCAGCAATATCAAATACACTCAAGTGTTTAACCGAAAAGGTAAATTCGCCAGAGCAATCCGAAGAGGGGATGAGATGTGACGACTATTTTTTTTTGTTAGCACATAAAAATCATCGCACATAAAAGCCGTTCAAAAATACATACATAAATAGATATAAGCTTATTTTTATTTCTCTAAACTCGAAAATAATGGATTTATTTTAATAGTTCTAAGTTAGAAAAATAATGAACATTTTAATAGTTCTAAGTTATAAAAATAATGAATATTTTAATAGTTCTAAGTTATAAAAATAATGGATTTATTTTAATAAGTTATAAAAATAATTGATTTATTTCTATACTTGAATTAACAAATGTTTTAAGAAACTAATTAAAAAGGAAAGTGGCAGACAAAACACGATTGACGACGACACAGCAAAGACACGACTGCCGAACGACGCAAACAAACCGAACCTATCGCGCAACCAAACTGACAGTATTAACAAACATGTAAATTGAACATAGAGTCAGTCTTGCATGGGCAGTCAGACTGTCCACATCGTCTTTTCGTCACTCCACATTAATAAAGGCAACGCGCAAGCACTCAGAAGTTAGTCTGTGTTGGGATCTCAGACCGTGAACATCGTCTTTTCGCTTTATTAATCCGCTGGCAGAGATTTAGGTCACTCCACATTAATAAAGGCAACGCGCAAGCACTCAGTAATTAGTCTGTGTTGGGGACTCAAACTGTGAACATCGATTCCTTCGTCATATTAGCAAGTCGGCAGAGATTTAGGTCACTCCGCTCTAATATTGACACCGCGACATCGAACCACAACTTATCTGTCGAACATCCGACATCGTTTCTTTCGTCATATTAGCACGTCGGCAGAGATTTAGGTCACTCCGCTCTAATACTGGCAACGCGACATCGAACTTAAACTTGTCTGTCGAACATCCGACATCGTTTCCTCGCCGTATTAGCACGTTGGCAGAGATTTCGGTCACTCCACTGTAATACTAGCACCGCGACATCGAACTTAAACTTTTCTGTCGAACATTCGACATCGTTTATTCGCCGTATTAGTGCGAACACCCAGCATAGCTTTTCAAACGTGTTATATTATCTAACAGTAGTATGTTTAGAGAATATCACTATGTACACGCTATTACAAAACTTGTTTATCTTATCTAACGGTAGTTTGTTTAGAAAATATCACTAAGTACATGCTATTGCAAAACTTGTTTATTTTATCTAACGGTAGTATGTTTAGAAAATATTTTTAAGCACACATATGTATATTTAGACAAATTATTTTTAAAGAAAGGAATAGATCGAAAAAGAAACGAATAAATCTAATAATCAAATGGAAAATAAATGTTTTTGTAACGAAACACCAAGGAAATAACCCTGGACACCGCCTGACGTATACCCCGGCGAAAAACATCGTTACAACTTTTTTTTCTATCAATTCGTAAACGATATACATATTTAAGAAATTAGAATAAAAAAATATATTCAAAACATCTACAAGAAGAAAAATCAGAAGAAATTCAATAAAAATATATGGCCTTATTCAAGTGGCGCGCAGTGTAGTTTAAAGCGAAAATTAAATAGAAAATAACTAATGATAAAAAGGTGGTATGTAAATACTTAGATACTTAACTCGTTTTTGTAATCAACAACAACTTAATGCAGAAATTATCAAATATTCAGTCAATTGAAGCTTTTTTTTTTGAAAAATATTACTACATATTACGATTCAATTGTGAAAGTTCAAAAATGGATCTTAAGACTCACTACAGGCATCCCCGACAAAATTATTATTTTTAAATTGATTGAAATATTAAAACTCAAAAAGCTTAAAAAAATTTTAGGGCTGCCACCTGAGTTTTGGCAAAATCGAGTTTTTTTTAAATAAATTGAAATGTTAGAACTTAAAAGTCTTGAATAATTTTTTATGGTTGTCTTCCGATTTTTTGGTAAAATCAGTTAACGACATGACAACGCTCGTTATTGCAAAAAGTAAATAGTATGTACAGTGTGGCCCATAATAACTGTCACTAAAACAAAGTGTTATAAAAATCAAAGTCGTCGACAATATTTTTTTTATTTATCACAAACGTTTAATAACAATCCAAAATTTATTAAATCAATGATGAAGTTCGAAACTTTCACCCTTTTCTTTGCTTACAAGACGTAAACGTTTGAAAAAGGATTCACAGGCGGCACGCACCATTTTCTGCTCCATTTCGTCCCAAATCCTTGTCAAACGATGCTTGAACCCATCAATTGTTAAGCCTTTAGTTGACCTTACTTTACCTATCATAATGGCCTCATACTCAAAAATCCAATGTTTTGAGATCCGGTGATGATGCTGGCCAATCTTCCGCAGAGATGAAATCAGTCGAATTTATCGGCCCTACACCTTGATTTTGGTCACGTTTTGGTATCGCTCAGCAGTCAATTCATCTTTTGGAGCATTCGCAAAACTTCATGCGTACAAACGGTTACTCTGCTGGTTGTGGCTGTCTTGCAGGAAGAACAGTTTTTCATCCGAAAAAATTATTTCATCTCCACCGTGCCAGTCAAGTAGCTCCTTACTTTTTGTAACAGGTAATTGCTTTTGCTTATTTGTTAGCCCATGAAAGCGTTAGCTTTTATAGGCCTTGAGTCGTAGATCATTCCTGATATGAAGCTGCTTGGAAGTTTTCTATATTTTCATATCCTTTTCTACAGAAGAGGCTGATTGGGCAGGATATCGTCCTCTCACTTGTTTTATGACGTCATTTGTTCCCACAGTCCGACTGCGTCCAACTTTTTTTTAATCTTCGAGCCTTCCGTATCCTTTTATTGTCTTATGTATGAATTTTCCTGCTATTCCGAGTGGTTATAGTGTTTTTATGATGTCATAATTTCTGTATTTTTTTTTAAAAAAAAATTATAACTAAGTCACGTTTACCTTCCATGGCGCTTCTGAGTTTGATATAAAGAATATTTTTTTTGCCGTGTACTTTCGTTGTGTTCAATTAAATTGTGAAAAGCAGTGCATCCTTAGATTATAAAAAAAATCAGATTTTAAATTTTTTTCGGAACAGTGAAATTTGGTGACAGTTATTATGGGCCACACTGTACATTAGGCATGTTGTAGAATACTTTAAGAACACTCCATTTTCGAAAATTTATTTAGATTGAGTATATCCTCGTTACAAAAAATAACAAAAAAAGAAAATATTCCTAGGGTGGCTATCAGAGCTGCAAAATTGTCATTTTTCGGAATTTGGCCAAAAATTAAGAAAATCTGAGTTATTTCTTATTTATAATATTTTTTTAAAATTTTTTTTTTTCGATTTTCCTTATGTACACATAAGGAAGTATCGAAAAATGTTGCAGCTATTTTGAAGCCTATATATGTATGTATAATGAATAAAACTGGTCGCTCTTCGAGTAGAGCTTTGGTGTTTCTTGTATAACAGCTCAAATCCTTTGTTGTTTTCACTGCATTCACCTTAATACACTATATTTTGAAATTGTCAATGCCACTACATGAATTTTCATTAAAAAAATAAATGAGAAAAAAAATAAAATCTGATTTTTGGTTCAACAATTTTCAAACTATTTTATAAGGAAGTAATTACAATATTTTTATTCAATAACTAGTCCCTCTAACTAACAGTGCATATCGTTACCTTAATATAAAAAGGCCCTATCCACAATTTTTGTTACTTTACAGGAGAACGAAGAAACTTAATTAAAATTAAAGTTTTGTGAGTTAAAGTGAGTTATGGCTTATTTTTACTTGCTTAATTTTTAATCGTAGCACACACATTTTTTTACCACTGTTGTATTAGTGGGTGACCTACCGAAATCTACAAAAAACTCGATTTTGGAAAAATGTTAGTTGGGGCTTTTCTATATTAGGCTATCGGAATTATGGCCTCTCGAACAGCTTTTTTTCGATTTTTATCCCTTTTATACAGATATTGTTTTCATTTCTCATAAAAAAGGTATTTAAGCTTATTGGTTTTCATCAGAATATATTGTAGTTTCTTTGTATGGGGCAAAGTTGAACATGACCCTAAGTAACTGTCGCTTCCAGCAATTTAAACAAAATATCAGAAAGTGCAAACTTTTCTCTAGCGCAGTTACCACCAACACATCAAACAGCATGGCTTAAAAACGTTTTTTCAAATCTAGTAGTGGCAATTAAACCATTTTAACCCTCTGAGCTGGAGTTGCGAAAATTCTAAATGCGATTCGCACAACAGCACCTCCTGCGCCAGAGATTTTGCTAATAAAGTGCCTTGTTGTTGCACTACAGGTTGCCATAGAAGCTGTGGTTGCAGAAAATTTCAAATTACTTGTTTCATATTTTGCAAAAAATGTATGGGGATCAATTGTGATAATGCGCAAGTAGCCGATATTACAGAAGAAGATATTATGCTCAGTTACTCACAAAATTGAGTATACACCTTGATTTGAAAGAAATATTGGCAATTTTTAAAGAAATTAAAAATGTTTAGTAAATAATTTTAATGCATGGGGATAGACACCAATCTGACGAACTAATAACGAACATAAATTTTAGTATTTTTGAGACATAACACAAAAAGAATTCATAAAAACGTAAATTAAAGCAAAATTCATGTCATAAAATTAAGCATACAGTTCATTAAAATTAAGTATATAGATCATTAAATTTTAATTAAAAAAGATATCCTTTGATTCCAATAATTGGTAGGACCACTTGCTGCATCTGTTACAGATTAAAATCGTCGTGGCATAGAATCCACCAGTTTTTGGGTGAAAGAGTGCGAAATTTCTTCCCAGATCTTGGCTATCGCTCACTTTTCAATTTTATTTTCACTTCTCCCCATAAATGCTCAATTGAGTTCCTTTCCAACGATTGTGGTTGTGTTTTAAGTTGATTTGGAAAGTTTTATAGCAGCCAATCTTGCCATATGTGCGCCGTGTGCTTTGGATCATTATCCTACTGAAACTAAAACCCGGACGGAAGCTTAAGTTTTGCGGCACTCTGTCGCAAATTTCGCCTTAAAATATTCAAGTAACTTTCTTTGGTCATAATTGAGTCTATAAATTCCATGGATCCGACGCCACTAGCTGTCATAGATCCCCACAGTATAACTGACCCTTCACCATGTTTGACTGTGGCTACTCAATTTTTAGTTTGCAGCGAAGAATTATTATTTTTTCATACAATTGATATTCCATCTGATCCCCAAAGATTAATTTTTGCCTCGTCCGTGAATATCACCCTTTTCTAAAAGCTCGGTGGCTTGTTCAAAGACATTTAAGCAAACTCCAAACCTTTTTTTTAATTATAGAAAAAATTTAATTCTTTTTGCGTGCAATTAATCCGTCCAAATTATTTTTTCGCAGTACTCGATGAACTGTTTTTGTGGATATCGGCTTGCTTATAACTTTGGAAACTTCTGCTGTCGATTTCGGCACACTAGCCTTTGGATATTTTTGCAATTTACGTATTATAATTCGCTCATCACATTTTGAGGAGTTTTTTCTGCCTCTATCTATAGAATTCATCAATGTACTTTCGTATCTCCACTTGTTTTTTATATTTTGAACTGTATAATTAGGTCTTCTAATAATTTCACCAATTTCGCGATACGGTTTTCCTTTATAATATCATCTCATCACAAATTATCTTACTGCATGTAAATTGGCACTAAAAACTGGTGGTAACCCATGCTTAGGACAGGATTCGACAAGTCAATATATTCTATTTAGGCTAATTCATCAATTCATCCCCATTATTATGACAAATTTTCATTTCAATCTTTCGTTTACAAAGTTATCTTAAATTTAATTTTTCAATAATTTTGTTAAAAAAAAAGTATACCGAGAAATCAGGATGGCATTTTATTTGAGCTGAGTACAGTTATTCTGACCTTTTAATTTCACAGCACGATTTTTGTTATAAAAGTCATTAGAGAGTGTTGCTGTAGGTACATATAACAGTTTTGTTTCACTTTCACCCTTGTAGCATTGTTATCAAAATACCAATAATGAATATTCGCTAATGATAATTAATAATGTTTTTCTTTTAGTCTGTCGAAGGTGAAAATCATGAAAAAGCAGTGGAGTTGTTGAAGCAGGCTGTCGGATCTGTAAAGTTGGTTGTACGTTATACACCAAAGGTTTTGGAAGAAATGGAATTGCGTTTTGATAAACAACGTACAACTCGTCGTCGACAACAGTAAACAAAGAAAAAGTAAATAAATGAACTATGTCTTCAGTATTGAAATTAAAGTCCGCAAAATAAAAATTTGGTGATTATTTTTCCGTTTTCGATGCTCTTTGAATTTCAATATACATATGTATGTCATAAAGATATGAATATAATCTTTTTATTAAATATGATGAATGATGATAAAAGTAATGGTTCGTGTCACTACAATGAAAACGTGAGTTTTTTTTTTAATTTTGGCAACAACAACACTCAAAACAATTTTTGGTTTTACACAAATTTAAAAATGATAATCAAAGAGATATAAATAAACTTTTTATGATATATGTGGACACCATATCGTTACCATAATATAGAAAGGCCCTAACTAACATTTTTTCGAAATCGAGTTTTTTGTAGATATCGGTAGGTCACCTACTAATACGCCATTTGTAAAAAAATAAGTGTGCTACGATTGAAAATAAAGTAATTACAAGCAAATAAAAAAGAGCTATAACTCATAAAACTTTAATTTTTTTTAAGTTTTTTCGTTCTCCTGTAAAAAAACAAAAATGGTAGATAGGGCCTTTCTATATTTTTAGGTAACGATATATAAAAAATTTATCATTCCAGCAAATTAAAATTATCAACTTTAAATTTGAAATTATGTTAAATTGAAAGGCTTTAGTTAAAATAATTTTAAGGTAAAATTTCTATTCCTTCCCTCTAAATAGAATTTAAATTCGACGAATTCGCTGTTACCGAGAATAACGTTTGGGCTTTATCTGATTACAATTTATTACATTGATACTGAATTTCTCAAAATTGCCTTAATTTAATTAATTATTAAGTTTTGTATAGTAAATTTTTAACCAAATAATAGATTTTTTGGTCAAAAGTTTTGAAGATTCTTTGGATAGATTCAAAGCACATAAAGCCAACATCAATATCAGTGTGGAGGCAGCTATAGCATGAGACGGACAAAGGCTTAAGATTAAAGTTTCCTTTGCTTGAATAAACAAGGAAAATCCTAAAATCATATCTAGGATTGCTGAAGCAAAAAATTTCAAAGGAGAACACACTAATCATTACACAGGACCACAAAAAAAAAGTCATGTACATAGTTGAAAGTTGAGGTACCATACGGTATGTACCCCAGTAAAATTGATATTTGTGCAAAAATGTTATTCGATGTTCCTTTTAAAATAATTACGGAAATTTTGTTTCGAGTTTGCACTTTTGTTCTCTCATCCTTCATCTTTCTTTGTCGTATGTTTAATTTTTACCAAATTGGAATCTATGGTACCGTTATCTTAAGCAGCGTCATTATCCATACAAATAAAGTGACAAAATTTTTGAGGAGGTATATAGTTGTTAATATAAAAATATAATTGTCATTTATATGTGGTGGCAAATATTTATTTTAGTTCAAGAGGCCTCTTGAAAAGGAACTAACTAACGAAGAGAAAGTTAGAAAAAAAACAATGCATGAAACGAATTTTTGAAACAGCTAAAATAAGCTATTGTTAAGGAGTGGTCGAATATAGATTTGTCGGTTCTACAGAACTTGGTGAATTCAATGACCGATGGTTGAAGTTACTTGATAAAGAAAAGAGCAACACCATCCCATACTAAAATGACCTTAAATTAAATTTTTTTCAAAGATTGAAGTTAAACTTTCACTTAAAATTAGATTGCACAAATATCAATTTTCTATGAAATAAATTAATATTAATTTTTTTTATATATTAAAATGTAATGAATTAAATATATCTATATTTTGTTATGTTCTACTTACTAAAGCCTTTGAAAAAAAAAATAATTCATAAGAAAAAAATCTTAGTGCTTAAATTAAATTTAAAAAAACATATTGCACAAATATCAATTTTACTGAGGTATTTTGGTGTGCTGAATAACACACCAAAATACACTCACGGTCAAAAAAAACGCCGATTTGAATTTTGCAAGAAACCATAAAATTTGCTGCGTAAAATAATATTTTTACGAAATTTCTGTCTCTTTGACGATAATTTCGATCTCTCACACTTTTCTGAGTTCGATCACTGGATTGTGTAACAATTAAAAAACACACAAACTTATTTAGTTATAAAATGGTTTATTTTATTAACGTTCAAATTCTAATATTAATTTAACACTGTATAGAAAACTGTTTTACTTTACTACGGATCACACTGTATTCACTTTATTGCTTTTAATTCAAGTGTTCCACTTCACTGTTGAACTACAACTGTTCTGCTTCGCTGGTTTAATTCTTCTGTTCGTTCAGCTCAGATGACAACCCTTTTTATACTGCAGTCATCACTCTCTCGAATAATCCAGTACCTTCTAAGTGGCGTACATTCTACCATTATCTACAACCCACCAGTGCTACTTTGTAGCGTGCATTCTACTACTATCCACATTTCACCACAATACACCAGCATGGCGCACTGACGTTGAGCTAGCTATTATGCTAGATGTTAGATGGCGTTGTACGTTGTACGACGGCGATAATTTCTCTCGGTTGTTGACTTTTTATTGTTTACTGCAGCGTCTGTTCGGTTTATTATTTTTAGCATTTTGCGCTAGATGGTGCTAATATCGTTTAGTTTCTTTCGTTGGTATTTATTTCAAGAGTCTTCTAGCATAAACCAAATTTCGCTATACTGCCCTCCGCTTAAACTTGTTCGTCCCGAACAAGAGTCTCTCCGTCCCTAGTATAAGGTGCCAGCCTTTCGATGTGGACTACCTTTAATTTACTTTTGTTCCCGGGGTATTTTTGGATTCGATACACAACATCATTAATCCTTGTGACGATCCGGTAAGGTCCCTCCCAATGAGTCTGTAATTTTGGAGACAAGCCTCGTTTTCGTTGTGGGTTATGTAGCAGCACTAGTTGACCTTCTTTGAACCCTTCAGTATTTGCTCGCAGGTCATACCGAGCTTTCATCTTGTCGCTAGCCAATTGAGTACGTCTTCTAATAAGCTCGTGTATATCTGCTAATTCTTCTCTTTTCCGCGACATGTAATCGTCAGCATGGGTCGTTTCTGGGACAACGCTTACTCCGTACTTCAAATCTGCTGGAAGCCTTAAGTCCGTACCAAAAATGGATTTTGCTGGCGTAACTGTAGTGGTATCGTGTATTGCCGACCGATAAGCCATCAGAAACATTGGTAGATGCTCATCCCAATCTTTTTGTCCTTTATCGATAACCTTTTTTAAATGTTCCTCTAGAGTACGGTTAAACCTTTCGACCATGCCATCGGACTGAGGATGCAAAGCTGTGGTGCGTGTCTTCTGTATTCCAAGCATGTCACAAACCTCCTTAAAAAGTGTCGACTCAAAATTTCGTCCTTGGTCGGAATGCAACTCAAGTGGAGCTCCATATCGGCAAATCCAATTTTTGATGAAAATGTCTGCCACTGTTTTTGCTTCTTGATTGGGAATGGGGTATACTTCTGGCCACTTACTGAAATAATCAATTACCACAAGGATGTATTTATTTCCTGCATTGGTGATTGGAAAAGGTCCCGCTATATCCATGGCTATCCTCTCAAAGGGAGCTCCAACGTTATACTGATGCATTTTTCCCCGAGTGCGTTGCCTTAGTCCTTTAGCAATTGCACATTGGTCACAACGGCGGATCCAGTCAGCAACTGATTCTTGGCATCCTACCCAATAAAACCGTTTCTCTATTTTCTCTGTGGTTTTTGTTATGCCCAGATGTCCACCACTCGATCCATTGTGATAATCCTCGATTATTTCCTTAAATTTGGCCTTTGGAATAACCAGCAGTTTTGAGCGAGTTTTACCATCCTCGCTTTCCCAGATTCGGTAGAGACAACCATCATGCAACTCCAAACTTTGCCATTGCGCCCAGTATGCTTTACAGATTTGGCTTTCATTTGAAATTTCTTGCCAAGCCGGTTTCCTACCCAGCTCCTTAAACTTAATTATAATTGCCAAATCTGTATCATTGCGCTGGTCTCGTTTTACCTCCTCTTTTGTCCACTTTTCTTCAGGCAAAACGTTCAAAAGGCGCACATCAATTGTTCCAGCTTTATTTTCTGTTCGCGAACAATGACCGCATTCAATTTTACATGGACGACGGGAAAGTGCATCCGCATTTCCATGCTGGCTTCCTTTGCGATGCTCTATGGTGAAATCATAGCTCTGCAAGCGTTCTATCCACCGTGCGATTTGACCTTCAGGATCCTTGAATTGAAGTAGCCACCTTAATGCCGCATGGTCTGTCCTCAGGAGGAAGTGCTGTCCATATAAGTACTTATGGAAGTGTTTCACGCATTCCATTACTGCCAGTAACTCTCTCCGAGTTACGCAATAATTCCTCTCAGGTTTCGACAGAATTTTGCTGAAATATGCGACGACTTTTTCTTGGCCATTGATGATTTGCGACAAAACTCCTCCAATACCATGGCCACTCGCATCGGTGTCCAATACAAATTCTTTGCCGGGTATTGGGTACGCGAGTATTGGCGCTGTAGACAGTAATTCTTTCAGCTTTTGGAATGCAGTTTCCTGTCCCCCACTCCATTCGAATTTTTGATTTTTCTGTGTCAGCTCATGTAGACTGCCTGCAACATTTGCGAAACCAGGAACAAAGCGTCTGTAATAAGTGCATAGACCCAGAAAACTTCGCAACTCATGAAGATTAGATGGTCGTGGCCAATTTTTCACAGCTTTTATTTTATCTTCATCTGTGTGTATTCCTTCTGACGTAACCTTGTGCCCCAGATATTTGACTTCACGCTGGAAAAGTGAGCACTTTTTCGCACTTAATTTTAGTCCAGCTGCCTCCAAGCGCTCAAACACTTCCTCCAGATTTTTCAAGTGGTCATCAAAATCTTTACCCATGATGATTATGTCATCGAGATACACTAGACAAGTCTTCCAATGTAGTCCTTTGAGAACTCGTTCCATTAACCGTTCAAACGTAGCTGGAGCGTTACAAAGACCAAACGGCATGACGTTGAACTGCCATAGACCATTCCCAATACTAAAGGCAGTTTTCTCTTTGTCTTTTTCATCTATTTCCACCTGCCAATATCCACTTTGTAAGTCCAGGGTGGAAAACCATGTTGCTCCAGATAACGTATCCAGTGTATCATCGATTCTGGGTAACGGGTAGCTTTCTTTTTTGGTGACGTCATTCAGTTTTCTGTAATCCACACAGAATCGCATACTTCCATCCTTTTTCTTCACAAGTACGACCGGTGAACTCCATGGGCTTTCTGATGGTGCAATGACATTTTCTCGCGCCATATCTTCTATAAGGCCCGTCACTTCTTCTCTCTTAGCGAGTGCTAGCCTCCTTGGAGGTTGACGAATCGGCTGAAAATCACCTGTATCAATACGATGTTTGACAACTGATGTTCGGCCATTATTTTCTCCTTTGGACGCAAATATCCGCCAATGTTTTTGCAGAAACCTTTTTGCTTAATTTTTGTTCTGGGCAGACAACTCCTTCGTCCATTCTTTCGTCAATACTTCCATGGCCGACGATTTCGTTAAAGTTGGGCCTTGTGTGTTCTGCTGGTTATTTTCACAATTTATCACAGCCGTAACTTTCTCACATTGCGCTATAAGTTCACCTTTTTGCATCCATTTCGGCTTATTTGTTGGATTCAAAATTCGCACCGGTATTTTTCTGTCTATTCTTGTGTTTACTAGGGTCTTTCCAATAATCAGGTCTTTCTTAAAATTTTTCTTATCTGCTTCCACTACCCACAGATGGCTTGTCCCACAGTCTTCATTTGTTGTGGCCCAAATAATTTCTTCGGTGTTGGGTTCGATTCGACAGCGCTCACTTATGTAGACTCTTGCAATTGTTAATTTTTGTCCACAGCCAATGTCTAAAGGTAACTCTACATTGGCATACCTTAACGTTTTTTTTTAAGATCCAAGGTGAACCCGTGTCGAATCATGAAGTCCACGCCAATGATAACCTCATCGGTGATGTTTGCAACAATAAAATCATGTTCCACAGTTTTGTTGCCGATAAGAATACTCGCTGTAACTTTTCCTACTATTTGCGCAATTTCTCCTGTCGCTGTTCTCAATTGGATTCCATTTAATGGCGTTACTCGTCGTCTATCAAATAAGTCTTTCCTCACAATTGAATGCGATGCGCCTGTATCCAAAGTAAGCTCACATGGTCTTCCGTTGATTTTTCCACCGATGGTAAGGCTGTTGGAATTTCGGCAGAGCTTCGAAACCAAGACTATGGGGCAATCATCTGTAAGAGTCAGCTCACGCCCCGCTGTACTGACTCTCTTTAGTTTAACGACTGCTGATCGCTAACATTTTCGCCATCGTTCACCCTATTTCCAATTCTTTTTTTTGGTGAGCGTGATGCAGATCGTTTACGACGTGATTTGCAGTCACGTGCCATGTGTCCCTGCTTACCACAATTGTAGCATTTTCCGCTGAAGCTACCTCTGGCGAACGATGAATTTTTCTTTTCAGCCTCCACCTCCATCCGACGAGTTTTCAGTGATGGGCGGCATGTCAACGCAATCGTCTCCTGCGTGAGGGCAACCGTTACTGTTTCATTAAATGTCGTCTTCGGGCTCCTCATTGTCTCGCGTTTTGTTTCTGAGTCACGTATGCCGTCAATAAACGCCTCTATTTTGAATTTTTCAGCTACGACACTTAACTCGTCAGGATAGGAAAGGTGTGCAAATCGCTCAATATCCGCAGCATACTCCTGCAAGGACTCACCAGATTTTTGGATACGACTTTTCAACTCCAATCTGTGAATCTGCTTCATGTGGTCACTGCCATATTTTCGCTGTAAGGCATCCATCACCGCCTTGTAATTTTTCTGCTCCGCCACTGGAACCGTTTGCAATACTTCTGCAGCTGCGCCTTTTAATGCCACAATTAGCGCTGCAGCTGCGCTTTCGTTATCCCAACGATTGTGACCAGATGTTGTTTTGAACTGGAGCTTGAAAACACTAAATGGCGTTGTTCCATCGTACGAGGGTGCCTTAAGCCTCTCTGCGCTGATTTCTCTTATCACTTGAGTGGTTGGTTCACTTATTTCCAACTGTTGAATCCTTTTATTAACGTCTTCAAAATTATTTTGAACTTTTTCAAGATTATTTTGAACTTCTTCCTTGAATGATTCAACGTCATCTCGTAACTCAGTCACTTTTGCATCGAGGCCATCTACCATTTTGGCAACCTCCGTTCGAACAGCCTCGTGGATCTGCGTCGCGTTTTGACTTAACTTGTGGTCTATTTGCAGTGCATTTTGACTTAAGCTCTGATCAATTTCTTCCCGAACCGCCTGGATCTGCAGCGCGTTCTGACTTAAGCTCTGATCAATTTCTTCTCGAACCGCCTGGATCTGCAGCGCGTTCTGACTTAACTTCTGGTCCATTTGCAGTGCATTTTGACTTAACTTTTCGTCTATTTGCAGTGCATTTTGACTTATTGCCTGCGTCATCGCCATTAACATTTTCTCGAACTTTGACATGTCTACAACTTCACCACTTGCCGCTGGTCCAGAAGTTTCTTCCACTTTCGCTGCTGTTTCTGATACATCACTATAAAATTCGTGCTCTTCCAGGTTTACACCTTGAGCCTCAAGAGCCTGCCGTAAGCGTTTCTGTAACTCCACCTTTCCGCCAGTAGATTGCAGACTCAGCTGCTGCAACTCCTTCTTCAGTTGATCCACTTTTAGTTCTTCAAACTTAACCATTTTTATTTGTTTTTTAATTAATTGATTGTTAATTCTTTTTACACAATCCCACTTCTGACACCAATTGTTACGAAATTTCTGTCTCTTTGACGATAATTTCGATCTCTCACACTTTTCTGAGTTCGATCACTGGATTGTGTAACAATTAAAAAACACACAAACTTATTTAGTTATAAAATGGTTTATTTTATTAACGTTCAAATTCTAATATTAATTTAACACTGTATAGAAAACTGTTTTACTTTACTACGGATCACACTGTATTCACTTTATTGCTTTTAATTCAAGTGTTCCACTTCACTGTTGAACTACAACTGTTCTGCTTCGCTGGTTTAATTCTTCTGTTCGTTCAGCTATACATGGGCTATTTATTAAATTTCTTTGAATATATACAGTGTTGATTTAATTTTAAATACATTACATTACATTTTGTATTTTTTCTTAACATACATTCGTATTTATCTAAGAGTTTCTAAATTAATATTTACATTTTGTAAAAATAACATTTTATTCTATTACATAAAATTACTTAGCAGATACATACATTGTTTTTATTATTATATGTTTTTCCAAAAAATTTAAAAAAGGAAATTTTCATTAGTTGATTTTATACTTAAAACTACATAATATCTTACAACTACCTAGAAATAAATAACAACAGGTAAAGAACTCTTACTTTAAGTCGTCACATACGTAAATCATTATTTTTATAGAAATTGACCAGTGCTGTACACTGTATTTCTGACGTCAAGTGTTTTGTACCTTCTATGGTATTGTTGTTATTATTTAATACGCTTAAATATATTGGTGACATATACCTTTCTATAATGGGGTATGCTATTTCGCTTTCCTTATTTAGGTAGCTATCTAATAAATCGTTATGAACGAAGGGCAAATTTCCTAAGTATTTCATGGCTAATCCTACCAGAAAGGAATCTATTCTTTTTGTTTGGCTTTGGTCATAAACTATTTTATTAGAGGTACTCTTATAGGTTCCATCCCAGTATCGCTTCGCTCTAATACCTAAGCAAACCCTGAGGATGTATCTTTCAAATTTCCTGAGCCTTTCCATTTGGGCTGATGAAATATCAAACCATATGGGGAACGCATAACCTATAATGGGCCTAATAATTTGCTTATAGCAATTTAATCTTATCTCATACTTAAGGTGTTTTGCTCTGCGAAACAAGTTCGAGTAGCAGAAAAATATTTTTTTGGCTTTGGATAGGGTGTAATCAATATGAGATTTAAAGGTGAATTTCCTATCAAAAACGACACCTAAATACTTAATTTTTTCACTATATCTAATACATTCACCATTTATTTTTATATCAGGGATGTATTGCCTAGCATTGGGATATATATGTTTTTTAAGGCCTTTGAAAATAGTGCTTTCACATTTACCTATGTTCAACCTTAGTTTCCATTTTATAAAGAACCTATTCAGAATTTCAAGGTGGTTATTTATTTTAATATTTGCCGTTGAGGCCCTTGCATTTGAACTGAGTAGGAGAATGTCATCTGCATAGATTAGGGTTAATATATCTGAGTCTGGGTTAGGGATGTCTGCCAAAAGGATATTGTAGAGGATTGGTCCTAGGATTGAGCCCTGGGGTACTCCTGCAGTTATTGACTTACAAATGGAGTTTTCATTATTAAAGTGTACAAAGAAGGACCTATCTGTGAGGTAATCTAACACTATTTTGCAAAGATGCTTGTCGAAATGGAATTTTCTATACATTTTGTACACTATTCCCTCTATCCAGGCTGTGTCAAAAGCTTTTTCAAAGTCAAGCGCCACTGCTATTGTTGCACGCCGCTTATTTAAGTTGGTTGTGACGAAGTCCGAGAGAAGAGTTAGTGCATGGTTAGTGCATGGTTTGAGAATATTGTGTTCGACTATATGATTTTTGATTTTGCCAAAAATAAAACCTTCATAAAGCTTACTAACATTGGACAATAAAGAAATTGGTCGGTAGTTTTTAGGCACTTTCCGATCTTTATTTTGTTTAAGAATTGGAATAACTTTTGCACATTTCCAGGAAGAGGGAAAGTAACCTATACTAAAGGTATGGTTGAAAAGGGTCGCTAGGAATTTCCAGAAAACATATTCAGTTTTCTTCAAAAGAAAATTGGAAATATTATCTTCTCCCGAGCTCCTTTTATTATTTATTCTCTTAAGAGTTATAGCTATTTCCACAGGCTTAATTAACTTTGAATAATTTCGAAAGGCTTCGTTATCTAACCTACTCACTAAAGACTCCCCATCTGCTTTTAGGTCACTATTAAATCTTATGATAGGTTCACGGTAATCTAAATCTGAAAT
This sequence comes from Tricholauxania praeusta, assembly GCA_949775025.1. Lineage (NCBI taxonomy): Eukaryota > Metazoa > Arthropoda > Insecta > Diptera > Lauxaniidae > Tricholauxania > Tricholauxania praeusta. The sequence continues at coordinate 70,734,171 of OX459029.1, read as the reverse complement.
CTCGCTCCTAACCAGCCTTGAAAAGCTTGGGCAACCCAGATTAGAATTTATGCTGTGGATTTCTTCGAATTTATCTGCTAACAAATTGATTTTATTAAAATTTTCTACCTGAACGTTGCCTTGAGCGTCCGTTAAATCAGGCAGATCCCTTTTCTTACTAAGTCCGCACATACCCTTGATTTTTTTGTATGTCTTGTGGTTCATTTTAACGTTCCTACAGATATTTGCCCAGTGCTTTTCCTCATGAATTTTAATGAGTTCGCTAACAATTTTGTCTATATTTTTAATTATTGCCTTAAGTGTGTTTTTCCGTTGAGGATCTACACATCGGTATACTATCCTGCGTAACCTACTCTTTTCTTTAATAAAGTCTAATACATTCTGGGGCAAATCAATCAGTCCTTTATTCTTTACTTTTACCTTTGGAACAGAACCCGCTATTGCTAGTTCGAAACATTCATTTAGCCCTCGTACACAATTGTCTATCTCTAACGTGCTTACATTTCTATCTACGGGAAGAGCATATATGGAAAGATTTCTTTGAAGTGAAATGTTGAAATCTGTAACATTCATTTTGCTATAATTGAGAAACTCAATGGGCGCAGTTTTTTCTATGTCACTAATAGCTAGGACTAACTCAACACCAAAATGGTCGGATTCGTAGTCTAAGGTTCTAAGTCGGTTTGAGAAGTTATCATGGTATTGAATACTAACGAAAGGGGAGGTGAGGAACAAATCTATGAAGGAATTACAAGGGGAAATTTTTGTGGGAAACTTTGTGGGAACTATTTGTATGTTGGGAATTTTGTCCGTCCAATTTTTGAGGACCATCCCACTAGTGTTAGTGTTTTGGTTTCCCCAGTCAGGATGCTTAGCATTAAGGTCTCCCCCAAGGATAAATTGATCTGTAGTAATGGAGCTAAGCAATTTATTGAGGTCTTGTTCTGCTAGAAGATCTCGCGGTCTTGTATACATTGATACGAAGGTCATTTTAGTCCCATCTTTAAGCCCTATTTCTATTGCTGTATTTTCCAAGCTAATAGTTGATATTACTAACTTTTTAAAACTAAACTTTTCGCGCAGACATATGGCTGTACCCCCACCGCTACCAGAGGTCCTATCCTGCCTTACTAGATGATATCCCTTGAAACTCACTTTGTGCCTACTATTCAGTTTGGTTTCTGCCAATAGTACAATGTCGGGATTGTGGTCTTTAAGAAATCTATTGAAGAAGTGCCTTTTTTTGGTGGAAACTAAGGAATTAACATTGATAAAGATGCATTTTATGTTTCTAATCATCTAGTCTAAGACTGATGAGTAGATTAAACAACGCCTTGGATTTATCCTCATCGCACGAGAGCTTTTTATACGAGGTGGAGAACTCGCTCACCTTGTTGAGGCACTGAATGAAATTCTTTCCTAAGAGACGTTTGCAGTCTGTGTCAATTTCCTCAAATTGAGTTTTAGGGTTGCCACTGCTGACTTTTGGTGGTGCTGTGGGCTTTGAAGTGCTACTTGCAAACATGGAGGCATAAGTTTGATTCGTTCTGAACGAAGTGGGTATTGATGCAGCTTTAGCTGCGAAGGTTACGTTTCTTGTCTGAACGTTTTTCTTTTCTCTTAATCTACCTAACAGTTCAATCCTCTTAGGACAAATTTTTGCGTTAGCAGTATGGCCTAAAGAGTTGCAATTAATACATTTCACAGGTACTCCTATATACTTTGTCTTTTCACCTGTGGTAGGTGAAGTAAAAACTACCTCTCCAGTGTTTAACCTTTTCTCTGGTATCTTGCAGTTTTTGGGTCCATGAGACTCACCGCACTTAACACAGCGGTATGGCATATTGCAATTGCTTGCAACATGGTTATACCGCTGACAATTTTTACACTGGACAGGTAGTTTCGACTTGACATCCTCGAAACTAACCTTGCAGTTTAAAATATATTTGATGGACCTAAACTCATTGAGGTTAGAATCCTTGCTTAGTTGAATCAACCACTTATGGTCGCTAATTTTCGAAAGGCCTACAATCTGGATTTTTAAATTTAAACCGTTTAGGTATCCCACAATTTCCTCTTTCTCAAAGGTAGGGGCAAGTTTATTGATAACAATGGAGTATGGCTTAATTTCTGCTGGAGTAAAAGAATAAAAATTTGTCTCCATTGATTTTAAAATCTCTTTTACGTTATTATAGTCAGCCATCGTCAAAGTATTGACGTGGGTGACATTTCTGTTAATAATGTTAAAAGAATAATTTTTATGCTTCAACTTCAGCAGAATATTATCCGAAAGGACTTTCTGACTTACATTGTAAGCAATTAGTGGTGGTGGCATGTTCTTCTTCTTGTTGTTGTTTTTGTTTGTCTTCTGGCTGTTGGTGATGTTGCTGTTTTCGTTGGCGATAATGATGTTGTCTTGTTCAGGATTTTTGGTTGTCGATTTCTTCCGTATTGTTTTGCTTTCTTCAAGCGACGGAAACTCTTGGTTGGTAGTTGTTGTTGCTGTTGTTGCTGCTGTGGCTTTATTTTTCGAAATAGCCTCGACGTCACTTTGAAGGTCTATTTCGATGTCGTTATAGTTTTCTCTTGTTGCGGATTGATGTTGTGGTTGCAGTTGCTGTCGTAGCAGCATGTAATCTTTCCGCATCTCCTCGAATGCCTCTGCCAGCTTATTATATTTTATGACGAGATTAATGTGCTCGTCGCTATCAGAGCCTGAGTTGCTCATCTTTTTTCTCTTTCTTTTCTTCTTCTTCGTGCCGATTAGGTTGGTTGATGCCTCACTGCCACTCACATCGAGGCTGCTGTATCTGTTTTCTGTACCTGGCATTTTGGGCAACAGGTACAAATGTTTGTGTAGTTATCGCTGCTAGTATTCGCTGTAATTTGTCCGTAAAAACAACCTTACGCTTTAAACGCTGAGGTTAGAATCGATCGTTCGTTCAGCTCAGATGACAACCCTTTTTATACTGCAGTCATCACTCTCTCGAATAATCCAGTACCTTCTAAGTGGCGTACATTCTACCATTATCTACAACCCACCAGTGCTACTTTGTAGCGTGCATTCTACTACTATCCACATTTCACCACAATACACCAGCATGGCGCACTGACGTTGAGCTAGCTATTATGCTAGATGTTAGATGGCGTTGTACGTTGTACGACGGCGATAATTTCTCTCGGTTGTTGACTTTTTATTATTTACTGCAGCGTCTGTTCGGTTTATTATTTTTAGCATTTTGCGCTAGATGGTGCTAATATCGTTTAGTTTCTTTCGTTGGTATTTATTTCAAGAGTCTTCTAGCATAAACCAAATTTCGCTACAATATTTATTCTTGTTTATCTGCTTTAAGTTTGTTAAATACGTTTCCCAAGGACAACTTTTGAGCATTTTCAGAACTCTCCACTTAAAAATAATAAATTCTAGGAACTTATTCCAATTAAATACAGAAGTGGTGGTTTTATAATCAAAAATTAAATTTTATTTATATGAAAAATACATAGTTTTTTTACAAAAATTTGATCGTAACAAGTAAGTTCTATTACACTAGTTTACAAATTTGGGGTTGATCTCGAGATCTAGTTTCGCATAGACTTTTTTCGATGTATTTTGGGGCGTAGATTCCAAAAATGGAAACCATTTTTTTTTCTTAAGAATCGTTTTCGAGATATCCCCAAAAAACCCTTTTTTCGGCACTTTTTTAATTTATTTGACTATATCTCCATAAACTTTTTTTCGACTCAAAAACGATTTCCAGCATTCGAAAGATATTTGTATTCCCTTTCTAACGATATGCTGTTTGCTTGAATCGGATAAGATTTGATGGAGTTACAAGCGCTCAAAGTAAAAAAAAACTGACTATTTTGGTCTTTTTTGAAAATCACTCAATTTCAATTGCTCCATTTGAATGAAAGATTTTTTCTTTTTCATATTTTTAAAATTTTTAATGAAAGACTATTCTTTTGCAAATATTTTAAGTATAATTTTGCGAAAATCGGACAAAAACTGTAGAAGTTATTCGAAAAAACAGTAAAAAACTTGCAATAAAATTATACGAAAATACATACATGTTTGTGTGTGGCTAAAGAGCCAGTAAAGACTTTTATTCTCCGTTTCTTTTTAAATAAAAAACGTAGTAATTTCGTTTAACTTTAAAAGAAAACTCAGGGAAACCAATTTGAGTGCCTAGAATCCGCAACCACTTCCATTGTTTAAAAAAATGCATATCACAAAGAGATCGGATTTCGCGCACGGGTACTTAAAATGGCCACTTGCAAAGTAGAGTGAAACGATGAGAGTAAGATCATTCCAAGTATCATATTCTGTGTTTGGGCTACGCCTTACTTATTGACGAGTGCCTTTTCCACCAAAAAAACTATCTTACTCTCATCGCTCCACATAATGCTTATCTACTTTGCAAGTGGCCATTTTAAGTACCCGTGCCCAAAATCCGATCTCTTTGTGATATGCATTTTTATAAACAATGGAAGTGGTTGCGGATTCTAGGCACTCAAATTGGTTTCCCTGAGTTTTCTTTTAAAGTTTTCTACACTCGCTATTATATTAAGCACTTTCTTTATTTCCACAGCAGGCAAAAACGGACTATGTATCGAAAGCCGTATCGAACAATTCACGTCCCGGAGGGACATGGAGAGCATTTGACCTCGTGTTTTTCGTTTATTTCTGTATTTTACTATATCGTATTCGAAACCATTTTCGTAGAGCATCCGATAAAATTTTAAATTTCCTTAAAATTTTTACCTTGCAAAATGGAATTTTTAATAATTTTACTTTACTCTGTCGTAAAATGCTTTCCACGGCCCACTAAAATGCACAAACTCAAAAAAATCATTGGAGTATTATACAAAAATAATAGAACTTACTTGTTACGATCAAATTTTTGTAAAAAAACTATGTATTTTTCATGTAAATAAAATTTAATTTTTGATTATAAAACCACCACTTCTGTATTTAATTGGAATAAGTTCCTAGAATTTATTATTTTTAAGTGGAGAGTTCTGAAAATGCTCAAAAGTTGTCCTTGGGAAACGTATCTAACAAACTTAAAGCAGATAAACAAGAATAAATATTATTTTACGCAGCAAATTTTATGGTTTCTTGCAAAATTCAAATCGGCGTTTTTTTTTTAACCGCGAGTGTATATACTGTATGGTAGCTCAACTTTCAACTACAAGACTTTTTTTTCTGTGGTCCTATGTTATTCATAATGATATCCAAAGGAAAATACTGTATGTTTTTCTCAAAGGAAAAAAATTCATGGAAATTATAATTAAAAAAAAATTACTGCACCAATGGTTAGGAATGGTCAAATATGGTTTTTGGAAGCCACAAGCGAAGTCCCGACCAATTTTTCGAAAAATTTTGTGTTGCACAAATCAATGGGAAAAGGCCGAAAATGGAGTTTGAAAGCAATAAGGGAGGGCCCCGAACCTCCTACTACCCAGTTTTCGTAACAAATTTTATTGCACGATTTGATGGGAAAAGGACAAAAACCATACCCTTTTTTCAAACAAATTTTATTGCGTCTATCGATGGGAAAAGCCGAAAATGGATTTTGGAAGCAATATCCTTAACCCTTTCAATACGGTTTTTTTTCTAATACAAATTTTTTTTTGATGTCTATTGGTTGATTATTGCTCAAATAAAGTACCATAGGGTGGATTTAAGAGATGTTTGTATTGCACGAATCGTTGGAAAAAAGCCGAAAACGGATTTTAACAGAAGAGGTCCCAACCCTCCTATAAGGGTGTTCAGGACCCATATTTCAAAAACAAATTTGATTGTACCAATCGAAGAGAAAAGGCTGAAAATGGATTTTGGAAGTGACAGGGGAGGTCCCTGACCCTTCTGAAAAGGTGTTCCGGACCCATTTTAAGAGAAAATTTTACTGCACGAATCGATAGGAAAATGTCGATTTTAGAAGTGACAGGGCCTTTTAACACTTATGTGAAAAAACACCGTATTTCGTAGGACTAGGTACCCCGTGTAATACATTTTTTCCTATTTGCTTGCGTTTTTGTGTGCTTTATCTCCTCACGGAGCATAGGGCCTTCAGAAAACTCTTTCAACGTGCAATATATGGTAATTTGTACATTCAAATACTTTACTTTAAGTTTTTGTATTTATCAATTAAAATTATTATGTCATTGATATTTGAGTTTGATAATTTTTCTGAAAATTATTTCATTCCAAATAAATTATTCAAACAAAATAGTTATTCTTTAATTTCCGGAGTTTTCAATAGGTTATGGGCCACTGCAACGCCTAAAGAATATTTCGTAAATTTATTTAAGAAATTGTTGGGAAAATAATTTGGCAATCAATTTAAGAAATGGCTGAGTCGAGGTACACGATCGCAAAGCTGAATGGTGATAATTATTTTAACTGGCGGTATAAAATGCAGATGCTATTAATTGAAAAAGGAGCATGGAGTGCAATATCGGAACACAAACCAGAACCAGTTACTACAAAATGGACAGAAACTGATCAAAAGGCACATTCAACGATTGGATTAAATGTTGAAGATAGTCAATTACAACACATCAGAAACTGTAAAACGGCTAAGTTGGCATGGAGTGCACTTAAAGATTTTCATGAAAAAGACACACCAGGAAATCACATACGCGATTTTGAGGACAACTATGCGGCAAAAACTCGGAAGGTGGTAGCGTTGAGGAACATGTGAGCAAAATGAATGAGCTGTTTCAGAAATTGATGGCTCTTGGAGGTGACATTGAACCAGAATTTTTCATGAGTGCTATATTATTAGGCTCGATACCGGAAAGTTATGGTGGGTTAGTTACTGAACTTGAAGCTCGTAACGAGGAGCTTACATCGTGTTTAGTATGTGCAAAGCTGGTTGCCGAATCTAAGCGTCGTTGCCGAGATAAGGTCACAAACGGAGAAGTCGCATTAAAAATTGGCTCTACAATCAGCAAGAAGTTATGCTACTTTTGTAAGGAAAGCGGACATTTCAAAAGTGGATATGGCAAATATAAGGAATGGTTAACAAAGAACGAAAAGAAAAAGGGTAAAATATGTATATATAGGCATATAAATATGTATATACATATGCGTGGTAATAGCCGAATTATATGTCACCAATTACCAGGTTAAATTGATCCACTTGTTATCTTTGTCATGTTGGTTGTAAAAATGACTAAAAAGTTCAATACAAAAATTATTAATATAATAATTATTAGTCTCAAAACAAACCAAAAAATTCTTAATAAGGAGAACCCGCCAATTTTTCAATAATAATAAAAAAAGGAGCTGGAAAATTTTCCAGAAATTTGAAATTATATGAAAAATATAATTATAAAATCATAGCACATGTACATATAAGCCAAATAAGCTTAAAAAGAGCTATGTCAACTGAACATAACTCAGAAAGATAACAAGAAAAATGGAACAATACGTGCGAAATCCAAAGAAACACGCACTTTGTACACATCAAGGTCACATACCCAATAGCTCAAGTGTTAGAGCGACCGTCGCAATTCAAAAATGCATACGGTCGGGTGTTCGATTCTCAGTACAACTTAACCAAAACTGGTCTGATGAGGCTATGTATATGCATATAAATATGTATATACGTGGTAATAGCCGAAACATATGTCACCAATTACCAGGTTAAATTGATCCACTTGTTATCTTTGTCATGTTGGTTGTAAAAATGACTAAAAAGTTCAATACAAAAATTATGAAAAAGGGTAAACTTATCACAAAAGTAAATTTTGCGGAAAGCGGAAACGAAGAGCAATTATTATTCACCACTTCAGCAGATAGTGGTTGGATCGTGGATTCTGGAGCGACTTGTCACATTGTGGGATATAGGAATCACTTTATTGATTTTAATGGGCTGCATCGTGAAAAAGTTTGTGTTGCTAATGGTCAAAAAGTGATTGCTACAGGAAAGGGAACGATTGAAGTGAATTTTGTCAATATATCACGCGAAAAAGTACCGGTGCGCATGGTCGATGTCTTGTACGTTCCGGGAATCAATGGAAATTTAATTTCAGTAAAGCGACTTGCAGCAAAAGGATACACAATCAAGTTCACGAGTGATTGGTGCAAAATCAATAAGGGTGATAAACAGGTAGCGATTGCAGATATTGATGACAATTTGTATAAGCTGCGCACATTAAATCGGATCTACACAACCAAAAATCGTGAGTCTGAGTCTACTAATGGTTGTATACATGAATGGCATAAAAAGCTTGGACACAGAGACATTGAGGTAGTGAAATCTTTGTCATCCGGAGAACTTATGGAAGGTATCAAGTTTTTAAACTGCAGTAGCGATTGCAACAATTTATTAAACTGTGAAGTGTGCATACAAGGGAAAATGCCCCGGATAAAATTTCCTCAAAAATTGCTGAACCGTTCCGTGTTGGATTTGGTGCACTCGGATGTTTGCGGCCCAATGCAAACTATCACACCATCAGGTAAAAGATATGTACTCACTTTCATTGACGACTATTCTAGATACACAACAGTTAATCTGATGAAGGAGAAATCTGATGCATTCGGAAATTCCAGGAATATGTTGAAATGCGCAAAACAATGTTTAATAAGAAACCTAAGGTGATACATACGTACATACGATTCATTGCATATTTGAGAGTGCATGGCATACAGCATCAACGAACGGCACCATACAGTCCGCAGCAAAATGGAGTTGCTGAAAGAAAAAATCGTACACTTGTAGAAATGGCTCGTTGTATGATCTTGGAGGTCAAGTTGGGAAATAAATTTTGGGGTGAGACAGTAATAATGGCAAACTTCACCCAAAATCGTTTGCCGGCAAAAGAGATACAGAAGACACCATTTGAGAGTTGGTTTAGCATAAAACCAAACATAAGCCATTTTCGACGTTGTGCTATGCCTTTGTTCCAAACCAAAAAGGGAGAAAACTTGACGCAAAAGCAGTTCATTCTATTTTGGTCGGCTACGATTTGGTATCAAAAGCATACAGATGTTATGTACAGAACTGGAAAAGTAATTATCAGTCGTGATGTCAAGCTCATTCATAAGGACAGCGAATGGAAGATGACTGAGATCAGGAGGAGAGAAAAGTTATACTTCGACATAAAGAAAACACACAACATTTTAGTGCAGACAATGACTATAAAGAACATAGTGATAAAAGTGTGGTGGATATGGAAGGTTTGATACAAAGAAATGATGCAGAACCAAGTATCATCGTGAGTTCGAACACTGAAGCAGAACCAAGTATCATCGTGAGTTCGAACACCGAAGCAGAAATTCGAAGATCATCGAGATCAAATAAAGGTGTAAGTGCTGTAAAATGGATCAACGAAAGGGACAACTATAAAGGTATGGCACAAAAGCAATTGGATGAAGAAGCAAATTTAATCAGTACTGCAGTAATTGAACCAAAAAGTTTAAAAGAAGTATTAGCTAGTACGCAGAAAAATGAATGGCTTTCGGCGATGAAGGAGGAGATGCAGTCTCTACAAAGTAATAACACATGGGAACTTTGTAAACTACCACCAGATAGAAAAGCAATTGGAAACAAATGGGTCTTCAAACTGAAAGCTGACACTGAAGGGGCTGTTCAAAGCTACAAAGCACGGCTTGTTGCACAAGGATTTTCGCAAAAATTCGGAAGAGATTACGATTTAGTCTTCGCACCTGTAGTTAAGCAGACAACATTTCGAATTCTTCTATCAATTGCAGCAAAAGAAAACGTAAGGGTGCAACATCTCGAAGCAAAGACTGCATTTCTCAACGGAAAACTAAGTGAAATAATATATATGAAACAACCGGCTGGATCCGTGGCTGACGGGATGGAAGATCTTGTTTGCCTCTTGAGGAGGAGTATTTATGGACTCAGACAATCGGCAAAATGTTGAAATCAAGAGATACATGAGTTCTGATAGTTGCTGGATATATTCAAAGTAAAAACGATCCTTCTTTGTACACATTCGCGGCAAATGGTAAATTTTGCTATATCTTGATATATGTTGATGATATTATCATAGCTAGTAAACACGATGAGTTGCTCGCGGCTTGTGAGAACACTTTGGAATCGAAGTTTATAATAAGAAATCTAGGAGACGTACAGAATTACCTGGGACTCAGAGTCAACAGGAATGGAGATAGTATTTTCGCCATCAACCAAAGGACATACTTTAAAGAGGTCGTCAGTGATTTTGGATTGGCTGACGCAAAATCATCAGATGTGCCAATGAGTGTATCATACGAAAAAAGTGTAAAATCAGACATGCTCATTGATAATGATAAATATCGACAATTAGTTGGATGCATGTCATATATTTCGGTCAACACGCGACCGGACATATCGGCCAGTATATCAATTTTGGCACAAAAGGTGTAATGCCCAAGTCAAAAGGACTGGAATGAGCTCAAACGTGTGCTAATATACTTACATGGTACTGCTAATTTATCATTGATACTTGGGAGAGCCAGCAGTAAAAATGATCTTGTAGGATGCGCAGATGCAAATTGGGCGGAGAATCGAGTTGACAGAAAATCGAACAGTGGATATGTATTTATGTATTAAGACGGTGTGATCAGTTGGAGATGCAAGAGGCAAACTTGGGTCGCACTATCCTCTACAGAAGCAAAGTTTAATGCTCTTTCTGAGGCATGCAAGGAAGCACAATGGCTTCGACGATTATTGGAAGACTTTAATCGGTCATTAAAAACACCAACGAATCTGTTTGACAAACACATAGACGTACGATACTACTTTGTAAAAGATTACGTCAAAAGAAATGTAGTTAAGTGCTTATATTGCCCAACTGAAATTAGGCTCGCAGATCTTTTAACAAAACCACTACCAGCGACTCGAATAAAATTGCGGTGTAACATTATTTGAATGAGGAGGAGTGTGGTAATTTGTACATTCAAATACTTTACATTCAAATACTTTATGTGCATTCAAATACTTTACTTTAAGTTTTTGTATTTATTAATTAAAATTATTATATCATTGATATTTGAGTTTGATAATTTTTCTGAAAATTATTTCATTCCAAATAAATTATTCAAACAAAATAGTTATTCTTTAATTTCCGGAGTTTTCAATACAAGATCGTTAACGAGTGCCTTCAATTCTCTACAACATTTTACCGATTCACATATTTCCTCCTCTAGAGAACGTTTCCATGATGATGATGATGATGATGAAAAAAAGAAGACTCAGGGAAATCTAATGACGAGATCCAATGTTAAAAAAAATACATATCACAAAGGGATCGGACTTTGCGCATGGGTACTTGATATGGCCGCTTGCAAAGTAGAGTGGAGAGATGAAAGTAAGATAATTCGAGGGATCATATTCTGTGTTTGGGCTACGCCTTACATACTGATGCGTGCCTTTTCCACCAAAAAGATGATCTTACTCTCATCGCTCCACATGTTTCTTTACATTACATAAATTACATTATCAAAAAAATGTACCGCTATTTTTGAAGCCTATTGAGCTCTGCACAAGTAGAGATTTGATGTGTCTTGTGTAACAGCTCAAATCCTAGTTCTAATTCATCAATAAATACATAACAAAATTAATTTATTTGTTGCAGCAAGAAAAAAGGTTCTTATTCGTTTTGTTTCCGAAAATATTTATGTATGAATAGAGTTTAATTTTGACATATGTTTAAATATGTACGTATTTACATTAGGGTGGTTCTTAGAAAAAAAAAGTTGGGGACGCCCCCTCAATCGGTTCGAAATAGGATAAAAAAATTTAAAAACTAATTTAAAATTTTTATCTTTAACCCCTACGAACCCTATTTCAAAGTGAAATTTGACCTTTCTTATTTGGTTTTTTTTTTTGCGAAAATCAAATGGGACGCCCCCTCAATCGGTTCGAAATAGGATGGAAATATTTGAAAAATTGATTTAAAATTAACCCCTATAGACCCTATTTAAAAATAAAATTTGACCTTTTGAAAAGGAGTGTGGAGCGAAACAAATCACACTTTTGCGCGTATGGGCAGGCCTGAATTAACCTTACAGGCAGAGTAGGCCCGGGCCTAGGGCGGCAAAAACTTAATAACGACAGCATTTTGAAGGCGCAAGAATATAATCTATATATTAATACGTGAACATCGAATCTTGTGGTACACTTTTTGAGTACTTACTATAAAGAGAGGGGAATGAAACTTATATCCATAGATGTGCAGAAAAAAAATTAGGTGTATAAATTTCCGTTAAGGCAGGTAAAATAAAGTGAACATATTTACATGATTCCCCCATACAAAACGCATTAACCCCTAATCGAAAAAAAAACGACGTGACGGCTGAAATGTCTAACCGATTTTTATCAAATTTGATATGGAGATAGATTGAACCTTGAGTAAAAATATTTGTTTAGAGTGGGCGGTGCCACGCCCCTAACAAGAAAAATTGTCTCCACGGCTAAACTAATGGACCGATTGTGATGAAATTTAGTTTGGATATAGATTGAACCCTTAAAAACATTTCTGAAAATGCTATGTTCTTTTGGTGGGCATGGTACTGCTCCGAACACGAAAGTTATTTTTATTGTTAAGCTAAGACCGATTTTTATGGAATTTGGTACAGAGGTAGATTAAATCTTGAGAAAAGGTATTCGGTCTAAAGTGGACGGTGCCACGCACCCAATAGGAAAATATGTTTTCACAGCGAAACTAATTGACCGATTTTGGTGAAATTCCATATGAAGATAGATCGCACCCTAAGGAAGACTAGATAGAAGACATGATACAGTTTAGTTTTTCAATACTGAAAAGTATTTTTTGTTACTATTATGCCCGCATCATAAGAAAATATCCTTATAATTAGAGCTAGCTGATCTTCATTAAATGAGTATTATAACTAAATACTTTTGTAAAACGGTGCTGTAAAGGGCCGTCCATTAATTTCGCATACATATTATGTATTTACAACTGATTTATTTTGAGTTACAGTTGCGATTTAACTTATATTTGTTTAAAATAAACGAAAAATATAATTGTGTTGTGCCTTGCATAAGAACGATATCGGGTCGGACTGAACGGTAAAGGGATAAGGGGACAATTTATGAGTCAAAGTCAAATAAACCGCGTAATAGAAATTATGTAGCACTAATAGGATGTTGTTTTGCGCTCAAATGTAAATTAAATGTAATTCCAAAGGTGAGATGAGGTGATTGGTGAAACTAAATAAGATCATAATCAATGAACAAAAACGTTTTGTTACTAATAGGTCGGAAAAATTCTTCTAAGATTAAAATTTAGTGCTAACGGTCGAATTTCGACCTCAGGCGATACTAGTTATAATTGAAATGAATAATTGACTTGAATTTGTTTTATTATTAATGTATGAAAAGTTTCCTGTAAATCATATTAGATCATTTTATTATTGAATTTAGTTTTTAGATTGCAAGTACTTATACTCTTAATCTCCTAATTTATCAATATTGGCCTTTGATAAAAATCTCTTCGTGGTGTATTTAAGAAAAAAAAAATCATGTGTGCAGTTCACACGTGTAATAAGTGAAACGTTCAGAAAACTAAATACCAAATCCATTTCAAACCATGCTGTTGGACCATTTCATATTACGGAAATGGTTGCCGATTAAATATGTTGTTTTTCAAAGGATATAAGAGGACCCATGTTTACCCGATTTGATTAAACAAATTTTTTCAAGTTTTGGTTGGTGTCAAAAATTAAAAAGCCGCTGAAAGGTTTTTCAAAAAGCAGCATTTTCATCCAAATCAAAATACAGTGGAATCCCGATAAATCGATTTAACGAGGTTCCAATTTTTTCGATAAATTTTTTTTTTTTGCTCCATTATCAATGGCTGAAATGATATTTTGCTTTTGCAACACTTATAAAGTCTTATTCGTACGTTTGTTTGCCATTTTCACGACACACTGTTTCTTACACACCTCTGGTAAAGCAACGAACAAACTGACCACGAAAATCACAAAAAATTCCATCAAAAAAAGTAAATGATGAACGTAGCCTTAGTTGCCTACTATGATTGATATTTTTTTTCAAACTGCAGTTCCATAGAATTTTGCATTGCATTACGAATTATAAGAGGTTTTCAAATCCATTACGATTTATAAGAGGTTAAACAGACTTTATTGCACAAAAAAATACGAATTATAGAGGGGACCAAAATGTATGGAATTTTTACGAATTAAAGCGATTTTTTCAAGGGACAAACATTTTGCTACGAATTATTGAGATTTTCGAATTAACGGGGTACAAATTATCGGGATTACACTGTAATTAACTTTTATCTTTTGACTTTGTCAGATTCCCTACGACCAAGATAAAATAAATTTGTAATCGGTTGGTTAATATTGTTTGGTCGTAGGGGATCAAATTCATGTCACTCTCAAATGGTTGTTACTTTGCGAGGAAACATCACAGATTGCCACTTGAAAGCTAACTTTAAAGAGAAAGAACGGTACTAAATGATGTTATTATTAAAAATAAACTGAAAGTAGTAGTATCACAGATGGCTTGGCAATATTGAAATAAAAATTGAAATTTTTATTTTGAGAAACAATTCTGCTGACTTCAAATGTCTTTAAGCCCGCATAAAACTCATGATATTTCTTTCTTATATTAGTACAAGTCCAAAATACAATTTTAAGCGAAAAAAGTGGGGACTATCAGAAAATTAGCTTTGTTTTTTCTCATAAAAAGCTCTATAACTCATTTTGAAATTTTTTTCTGAATTCTGACAGAGAAAAGGTAGTTCTATTAGAATCAAAAGACAAAAGTTAATTTTTTCATTTGGATGATATTGCCGCTTTTTTTGAAAAAATTTTCAGCGGTTTTTTAATTTTTGACACCGAATCTTAAAATGGTCATAATTTCCTAAAAAATTTTTTTTAATCAAATCAGGGAAATATGGGTCCTCTTATATCCTTTGAAAAACAACATATTTAATCGGCAACCAATTCCGTAATATGAAATAGTCCGACTGCATGGTTTGAAATGGATTTGGTCTTTAGTTTTCTGAATGTTTCACTTCTGCCATGTGTGAACTGCACACATGATTTTTTTTTTCTTAGATACACCACGCAAGCTATGACGCCTATTCGCAAGCCTTCATTAAAAACAGCCGCACACACAATAAACCTATAAAAAAAACAACGTCAAATTGACTATCGGACCACTGAGAAAATTACAGCATTTAGTAACAGCAATAATAGTCATTGTTTGGAACGCAATTTAAATCGCTTCAATGCTGCGAATAAAAAACTTCAGGATTCTCAAATCAATTTATCATCCGTTGTCCAAATTTATGGTCCTCTGACTTCTTTCCTTCAAGATATGAGAGATAAACAGTTTTCTGAATATGAAGAAAAAGCCAAGACACTATATGGACTATATTATTATAATGATACTTGTCGCCAAAAAATCAGAAAACTTCAGCCAGACGAGTCTCGAGCAAACGAAAGTGCACCTGTTTCTGGGCAAGAAAATTTTCGAACTACATACTATTAAATATCCCATTTTGGATACATATAATTAATTCCAGATAGAGGGCTTTAAAGTTGGAATTCGTTGAAAGAAAGCTAAAAAAAGATGTCTTTATCTACTTTCAATCATAACAGCTATAACATTAATACTATTGGCACATTTTGTACCTTGAAGTGTTTTAAAATTGGCTTGGCTGACAATTAAAGTTCTTACAAGCATTTATGTGAAGTATGTATTTGCTCTCAACAGTGCATTTGTTTGAGTTTTGCCATTTATATGGAAAATTGGGATAAAAAAAACCATTACGATATTCGGATTCTAGCAAAAATTTCACTATACATATTTAGAAAATGTTATCGGAATTTGTTATGGAAAATCTTGTTCAGTAGTGTAACAAGATATATAATTTTGACAATCATTTTTATGTAGAAAAAAAGGGCAGCACATCGGCAAGGGCCTAGGGCGGCATCGAACCTAAATCCGCCACTGAGTAAGTATCTGTCTTATTTTTTGTAGGTTTTGTTTTTGGAATTATGTGTCACTTATGTTCAGTATTTTATTTATAAAGTTTTGAGCTGTGTTGAATTTTTGTCCCATTGGCTGAGTGGAATAGAAATTCATCATTCGTTCAGAAGCTGATGGTTTGGCGTACCAGTTTAGGATAATTTTGTTATTCTGCCTGTGTAGTCTAGTGTCCAAGTATGGAATGGTTCCGTTTAGTTCCTTTTCAGTTGTAAATTGTATTTTTTGGTGATGCTCGTTGAAAATCGTTAGAATTGTCTCTTTATCCTTAGGTTTTATGATGGCCAACATATCGTCCACGTATTTAACTAAAATTTTAAATTCAATGTCCTTTTCTTTAAGTTGTTTGATTGCGTCGTCAAGAAGATCTTCTAATATTATATCGGCTATAGTAGGGGATAGTGGGTTCCCCATGGGCATGGCATATATTTGGTGGTACAACTTTCCGTTGTAGCTGAAATAGTTATTGTCTTTAAGACAAAAATCTAAGATTTTTAGAAATTTTAATCTTGATATTTTAGTGATATGTTTAATTATGCTCCATTTTTTCATTATTGTATTGAGATCTTAGTAAAGAGTGATACCACATCAAAAGAAATTAGAAGGTCGTCTTTTTCAAGCGTGATTTTTTCCGTGATTTGTTTCAGCTCATATGCGTTTTTTATGTTGTATTTGTCAGATATTATATGTTTTAATATTGTTCCCATATATTTGGCGAGTCTGTAGCATGGAACATTGAAAGAGGATGAGATTGGACGAAGAGGTATATTATCCTTATGTGTTTTAGGTAGTCCATATAATCTTGGAGCAGATGATGCTGAGCAATATAGTTGTAATTTGTCCTTATATTCAATAATGCTGGTTTTGTGGAGTTCATTAACAATTTGATTGTTGGTCTTTTGTAGTTGTGGCGTAGGATCTTTTCTAATAGTCTTGTATGTGGTTTTGTCGTCCAATAATTTGTTCATGGTTTCAGTTCATTGGCAAAGGCTTTGCATAAAGAATTAAGATATATATATTCTAATGAGTCAATGTACAGTGATGCAAATGTCACACCGCTTATGGAATATGTTGTTTTTCTGATAAAATAGTTTATCATCAAAATGAATTAATCTAATACAAAGTTATAAAATAAATTTTTTTTGCCACAGTTTTATGCGAAATGGGCCACCTCTATGCACATATATTTTACCTCATACCACTAATACTGATGGCTTCTACTCACTCAGCATGTAACGTTTCAGAAACAGTAGGTAACGTTCCAGAGCTGTTTCATTTCAAATATTGCGAATGTAACGTAACAAAAATCTTTCTTATATGCATATTTTAAATGTAATATTTCACATGCAATCATTCTAGACTATTGCTGAAAGGTTACAGATAGACATTTACTAAATTTTTCTAATGAAGTTAAATTGTGTTTTATGATTCTCTGTTTGTAATTTGTAAATTAAGAAACGCCACACATAATAACTTCATATTAAGTATAAACGCAAGTGATGGCGCGGGAAAAATAGCTTAAATCAGGGGTGGTATCTGCTAAGGTGATTGTTGATTATCAACTATCGCACTTTTGCTCTCTGTAAGGTGATTATCAACTTGATTATCGCTTGCTTTTATGTGTTTTTTTCAAAAATAACAATCAAAATACCAACAGTCGACTATCACCTTAGTTATGGTTTAACATCAACGGAATTGTCACAGCATTTAGAAAATAGGCCTTAGGAAAATCTAGTGTCAGTTTTCGGGACACCAATGTCACCAGAAGCTGAGCTATTTCTGAACGCTTCCGCTGTCAATAAATCCTTTTTAAAATTTGCTGTAGCAAAATAAAACAAAAGTCTATGAAGTACTATAGTGAAGAAAAGTTAATTAAATATTAAAATAAAACAAAATTTTCTAAGTATAAAACTTCAAATATGGGCAGCATAGACAAGGCCTGTATATCGGGATTTTTATGTCGTCTATGTTCAGAAATGCATCGCATTGTGATACACATATACGGTGACCAAGGCCAACGACTGTGTCTTGTCGAAAAAATAAACGGGTACCTGCCCATAACTGTATGAAGTTTTTGCTATTTCTATAAACGAATAGGTTATTGGATACAAAATTCTGTTCATTTACAGATTTCGCCAACAGATCCTCTTCCAAAGACTATTTGTGAAACGTGTCTGCGTCGGGTAGAGCAGCATTATGATCTTCTCATGAGGTTATCCAGAATAAAGGAAGATAGATTTTTGCGTCTTAATAAGGTTAGTTAATTGTGTGGATATAAACAGAAACAACTACATTTTAGAGAGTTTCCTGTTTCAAAAAATCATTTGCCGAAAAAGAAGTCTTTTACCAAATGAATCAAATATGTACATTTTTTTTACTTCGGCTGATGTTTCCAATGATGAATTTCTAAATTGAAATTTGAATATCACTAAAATGTAGAGTCCGACATAAGTTTTCTTTATGTGCAATTTTTTTTTAAACTTTTGGAATATTTTTAATTTAGCAATATTAATTATAATTCGTTTTTAGCCTTTTTACAAAATAAAGAATTTTAATTAGAACGATCTTATCACAAAATATATTAATTATAATTTTTCCTTACATGGGATGTTCTTCGTGGTAAAACAGAGTATGTTGACAACAAATATCGCTCGGATCAAAGTAAAAATTAGTTCAGTATGATTTTTTTTTTAAATCTATTAAAAAAATGTATTGCTAACCTAAAGCCAAACTTTAAATTTTGCAGTAGGATACAATTACTCAAAAGATGTCTTTAATGACTAATGATGTTTAAATGAATATGTATTATACAAAAAAAATAAAAATCAGACTTGAGTACACCTAATTCTATTTTTACACGGTAGATACGTTCCAGGAAAAACCGTGTAAAAAAAGACATGAAATATGTATGTACATACAATGAAAAAAGGGGACTAGTTCCATATCCTTCAACCCTATTAACCTTCTAACCCAATTCCCTAACTATATTTCTAAAAGATTAAGGTTGATAAAAATATTTTCTTTAAATTTTCAATCAAATAGCTTTTTTTAGTCGTGCTGAGTCGAAGAATCTAGACCGTGTTAAATCAAAACCGTGTAAAAAAAGACCGTGTAAAAACAGAATTAGGTGTTCTATATATTTTTAAGAGTGTACACCGTATATCAAACTTGTTAACTTAATCTGATTTTTTTTAAATAATTTTGTAAGGTTTTTTAAACAAAATTATTGGCAGCTATACAGTGTGGCCCATAATAACTGTCACTAAAACAAAGTGTTATAAAAATCAAAGTCATCTACAATATTTTTTTTTTATTTATCACAAACGTTTAATATCAATCCAAAATTTATTAAATTAATGATGAAGTTTGAAACTATCACCCTTTTCCTTGCTTACAAGACGTAAACGTTTGAAAAAGAATTCACAGGCGGCACGCACCATTTTCTGCTCCATTTCGTCCCAAATCCTTGTCAAACGCTGCTTGAACCCATCAATTGTTAAGCCTTTAGTTGACCTTACTTTACCTATCATATGGCCTCATACTCAAAAATCCAATGTCTTGAGATCCGGTGATGATGCTGGCCATTTTTCCGCAGAGATGAAATCAGTCGAATTTATCGGCCCTTTTCCTATATGAGGTACTGCTCCCTACACCTTGATTTTGGTCACGTTTTGATATCGCTCAGCAGTCAATTCATCTTTTGGAGCATTCGCAAAACTTCTTGCGCCCAAACGGTTACTCTGCTGGTTGTGGCTGTCTTACAGGAAGAACAGTTTTTCATCCGAAAAAATTATTTCATCTCCACCGTGCCAGTCAAGTAGCTCCTTACTTTTTGTAACAGGTAATTGCTTTTGCTTATTTGTTAGCCCATGAAAGCGTTAGCTTTTATAGGCCTTGAGTCGTAGATCATTCCTGATAAGAAGCTGCTTGAAAGTTTTTTATATTTCCATATTCTTTTCTACAGAAGAGGCTGATTGGGCAGGATATCGTCCTCTCACTTGTTTTATGACGCCACTTGTTCCCACAGTCCGACTGCGTCCAACTTTTTTTTAATCTTCGAGCCTCCCGTATCCTTATATCGTTTTATTGTCTTATGTATGGATTTTTCTGCTATTCCGAGTGGTTTTAGTGTTTTTATAATGTCACAATTTCTGTAATTTTTTTTAAAAAAAATTTATAACTAAATCACATTTACCTTCCATGGCGCTTCTGAGTTTGATATAAAGAATATTTTTTTTTTGCCGTGTACTTTCGCTGTGTATAATTAAATTGTGAAAAGCAATGCATCCTTAGATTATAAAAAAAATCAGGTTTTCAATTTTTTTCGGAACAGTGAAATCTGGTGACAGTTATTATGGGCCATACTGTAAACATTTTCGAAAAGATAAGTTAATTTTTTTTTTTTAAGTTTCAATTACATAATTCGAATACATTGAAAACCCATTGAAACTAGAATTATGTACATAAACTTGGTCTTGGTCTTGGTGCAACTACTAAATTAAAGTGTAAAACCAGGACCACTGTACGTTTTTTTGAAGTTCTATTATTATTGGCTTAAAAAAATACTTTAACCTATTTAGAATCAGGAATAATAAAGCTATTGTAGAAAAAAAATTTCTTGATCGAATTTTGACATCTTTATATAAGCGTGTCAGAAGTCTTCGTTATATATTTCAAAACACGTTTTATGAAAATGCCACGCAAAATAACTCTTAATATTTGTTATTTTAGTGCGAATTTTAGGTGTCAAAATTCGACCTTTTTTCAAATTGTTGCCATTTTCACAAAAAATAAAAATTTTTAAATTCCTTACGAAATTCTCTTGGTATACTCATCTGTAGTAGATTAAACATGATTTTTTTAGATTAAAATTACGGCCGTTACAGTGCGTCCCACGGAGTCTTGTAGTGAAAACATTTTATAAATATTTATGTAATATTATTTAATAAAAAAATATGTTTTTAACACTTAAATAGTCGCGTTACAATTCCTTATAATTTTTTTATGTTTCCTTATACCCTGCATACCTTAAAAAAATTCACAAAAAACACGTTACGGGTTCAGTGGCTTAATCCCTTAATGAAAATGAGAATATTGCGTCAAACAACTTAAAGAACATTCCCCATCCTGTAGTTTGACCTATTGCTCAATAGAAAGCATCACCGCAGTACAACTAACTATCTAGTATAAAAGTGATATGTATTCTCAAAATTTATATCTGAGCCTATTCACATAAAATTCCCGCTTTCTCAATGTATTGATTATTATTATTATTATTAACAGTTTATTTACTAATAAATTATATAAACAAACTTATCACTAGGCACTAACAGCTATGGTTTTCAGCCTATTCATTATGTACAGCTAAATATGAAAATATAAATCAAAAAATTTTAATGTATTAACAATTTTCAAGGTATTATCCTTAGATACATTCTGTAGAGTTCCAAAGTGGTGCTATTGTTTGTTGACTTTTCGTATCCAATCATGACAGGGCAGTTTTCGATCATGTGATTAATAGACAATAAATCGTAGCTGCAGAGTGGGCATATAGAAGGTGTCGAGTTTTCCATTAGGTATTGGTATGTCAAGAGTGTATGTCCCATCCTTAGTCTTGAATATTTTATAAGGTCAAGCCTCCTGCAATCTGCAGGAAATATAAGGGCCTTTCCTGTGGGGTTATCTAATTTGTAAAAATGAGAGTAGTTGCTCCAAAAATGATTATGTTCCTTAGACTGGGTTGCTTTGATATATCTTTTACAATCCATTATACTGAAAGTTTCCTGCATGACAATCGGAGCAAATATTGCATATTTTGCGGCGTCGTCTGTTCCTTTAATCCCATATCTCATTATGTGTTGACATATTTTGTATTGCTTTTATTGTTGACAAAGAGTCAGTGCAGATAATACAATTTTTTGTTTTAGATTTGCAAAGCTTTAGTGCGAATAAAATAGCTTCGGACTCTGCTGTAAATATGGAACAATGCTGTTTTAGCTGAGCTAGTCGTTTTATTTTATAATCTGCATCGACTACCGCACATGCAGTTCCTGTATCTGTTTTCGAACCATCAGTGAAGTAGAGTGTCCAACCTCTGTATTTTTCAATTGTATTGCAAAAATTATTAACATAAGCGTTAGAGTTAGTTGAGTTTTTTGGTAGATGCATTAATGTTTTAATAATGCTGTTATTATTAAATGTCCATGGAGGCGAGTTGGCTACGAATTTAGTATGAGGTTTCAAATCAAAACCCATTTGATTCGCAATTGATAATATGCGGTTAGGTGAGGATGAAATCTTTGGTATTTTGCGGTATAGAATTTTGTCCAGGTTTTGCACTATATGTTTTTCTGAAGGAAACAGAAGTTTTGGAATCAAGGCAGCTGTTGTTGCATTAATCCTTTGCTCTATTGACGGTAATCCAGTTTCAGTAATAATATTAATTACTGGTGTTGATCGAAAAACCCCTATGATAAATCTCGCAGCCGCGTGGTATATGCTTTGAATCTTTGTATTGAAAATCCCCTTGTTACTTCAAAAACTTCATACATTTGATAAAAATAGCACCAAGTTGGTTTTGATCAACTTAAGTTATTTTTAAAAAATGTATGCTGGCCTATTTCCAGTAGCTTTATGTCCAGAACCAGGGAGGAGGGGGTAGGGGTATCAATGGCGATAAATGTACGGGATTGCGATCTCAAAACTCCCCGCCTACAAATCAATTATATTTTTTAAGTGAAGTATATTGTTTCCGTGAATCATTTTTCTTGGATTGAAATGTATCCTAAATTTAAAATATTTGATATACATTGAACTTCGATTATTCGTGATGATTGGGACCGAGTTCATCCCGAATAATGCAAAATCCCGCAATGGTTGTTAATCAAATCAATTTTTTCTTTGATGGTAAGAACTTCTTTTTCTTGACGGCATTGTGTAGAAAATATGTGCAGCGAGAGTTAATAGGTATGCACACAATAGGACTGTCCGTATTACATCTTCATTCCCTTTCTCCATTTTACTGTGCGTGTTGTATGAAAAACGGAGAATGAAGCAGTTCAACTTTTCTCATAACGGATAATGGAGTTAATCACCGTTAATAGAATCAAAATGAGGAACGCCAAAATTTTTAAAACTTACCGGAAAAAGATGTTCCCGGATATTAGAATCATGGATAATCGAAGTTCAAATATAGTTGTCTCTGGTGCTACTAATGCAAAGCTATGTACTTTTTGGTTTTAGTAATTACATACTAAAAATGAATATTTGTTCAAAAACCGTTGCTCCGATCTACCTTTGGAGATATAGTCTCTGAAAAATCGGCGTAGTTTGTTTAAGTTTTTTAATTGAGTTAAAGAACTCATTTTATATTCTTTAAGTGGTATCTAGATTTTAAAAAGTAAGTCTTTTTTTTTGTGGAGAGTTTTTCCAAAACTACATAGCTCCAAACGAAACTTTTTTTTTTGTATTTTATCACAAAATAAAAAAATTGCACTTAAAGAAATCCTGTGTCAGTGTGTGTTTTGAAATTCTGATTGTTTTCTATTAAACAAATTCGCTTTATTAGCAAAGGCAACCTACCACCATCACATTGACAGAAGACATTAGCGACCCGGAGGAATCTGACGATGAATTTTACAATACCGAAGATGAAAACAGATCTGAAACTTTTGAATCCAGACAGAATGTATCCACGTCGACTGGCGACGGAGCAAATGCAAACTCAAACTCTTTGCAGCCATTATTGACACCCATTGAAAGCAACACTGGAAATAGTGAGGAACATGACTGATGACTTTAATTCTTATTTATTATTTTTACTATACATATTTAATTATTATTATAAAATGTAAAACAATATGTGAAATGCGTTATTAAAAAAAGAATCTGCTGTAAATGACCTAAGCAAAAAAAAAAAAGAGTCATTATGACCGGTAGACTTTAGGAACAATGTAAAATTCTTAAAAACTATATATTTTTGTATGTACGTATATTACCGGTAAAACTAGTTTAACCTAGGCTAAACTAGTTTTCGATAGGCCATGTAAACAAAAAGGATCGGCCAAAGACCCCCACTAACCAAGACCTTACTGTATAGATAGATTACCTACTTTGGACTAGCACACTACGTCAAACTTAGTTGTAACAAAACAGTACCTCTGCTGCTTTTTGAAATATATCCTGAAGAATGTAAGACGCCGTCTTTGCTAGTAACTGCTTTGGGTTAAGTAACTGAGTAACTGAATTGGCCTAACGCTCTTTAAAAAAACTAATTTCTCTAAAAATTATTTTTCTCTGCATTATACATAAGTATATGCAAATATGTGGCAGTATTCATAAAAATAGCCCATATGTCCGGAAAGGATTTATGTATAGGATTCTAAGATCAAATATGTACGAATGTAATACGATCTGCGAAAAAGAAGCTTATCTTATCATGGGCTGAATCGCGGCAGTCGTTATCGAGTAAACAATCGTATCGAGTAAAATTTCGAAACGAAACGAGTTGTTGGATCGCTGCACTCGATTCGAAACTAGACGAAATTTTACGATAAAGTTATCGATTTATTTTATTATCATATGAGAAAGTACGTCAAAATTTCAATATAAATTTAGTGCAGTTGGTAAAATTTGTGGGAAAAAAAAATTAATCCGGTGTTATTTTGTTATTCGTCTTCGGAGTCGGAGGAGGAATGCCGGGACATTCAGATGAGAAGACAACTGCGCGATAAAAGCAATCCTTTGTCGCTACGAACAGCAGCGAAAAACACATACAAGTTAAAAATACAGTGAACCCCGCTTAATAGATCCCCGGTTAATTGAATTCCCCGGATAACTGATCCAAAAAAACAATGAAATTTTCTTCATTTGAAATCTGCATCTATACCCCCTGTTAAATGATTCCGGTTTAGTTGATTTCCTCGCTTTAATAATCAGAAAAAATATTTCCCAAGTGAAAAACACATGTAAAGTTCCCCTTTTAAGAGATCAACGATGTTACGAAGGACGGGAATGATGCTACTGGAGTAACGATAAGCAATGATGCGGAATTGCGAAATGCTTTTGAGGAGAACGTGAGATGCGACGACGAATTATTGTGCTTTAGAGATCTTACAATCGACGAAACCGTTAGCACCATTGTAACTTCATGAAGATGCAGACAAAAAAGGGGAAGAAACGACTGATAGGCTTAAGACTGTTGGCGAGATACTTTAAAATATTTAAGCCCTTCGCACATATTTTCTTCCGTACATTAAATATTTCAATGAATTAGAAAATATGAAGGGAGAAAACCTTACCAATAGAATGTAAAATGAAATGCAATCCCATTTTTTAAGGAATACATTTGTGAAATGCTACACATACCAGAATTTATAACTAATTAAGTTAAAAAGTTATTTTACTTTTTTATATGCGTATAATTAAACAAAATAAAACCTTAAACGCTCGTCAAGAAATGTGTGACATCAAAGAGATTACAAAAGCAATTGCATTGAAATGTAGAAGTTTTGTTCTGTTTATTGCTGTGATTCTTAACAGATCAACGCAAGAAATGGAATATAAGGTTTGTTCGAGCCAGAAAAAATAGGTAAATATTTATAAAGTTTTACCACAAAAAGCGTTCGAGCAAGAAAAAATGTGGTGTTTGAGAGAGAAAAAATGAGAGTAAGAAACAGCTAATCACTCCCCCTCCCAAAAATAAGTTCAATTTTCACCCAGATAAATTTCTTGTGGCTAAAAATTGAAGACTGTCAAAATCGTAGGCAACGAGACTGGTGATGCAGGCGAGGGAAATGAAATTTCCTATCTGAATTATACCTGTCAAATACTTTCCATATAAAATAATTTTCAACGTTGATTTTTTTTCACTTCTTATAAGGTTGTAACATAACAAAAAGGTTGAAATCAAAACATTTCTTGGTAAATGCTCATTTATTTAATTAAATAGCTGAGCGATTTTTTATTGAAAAGGAATCGTAAAGTTGAATGTTACCTGAATGGTTGTACGGTAGTCAACCAAATAATTATTTTAAAGATACTGTTTTTCGAAGTGCGCAGTTTTAATATAAGGAATTGGAAGTGTTGCTAAATGAAAGTTGCTCCATTTTTTTGTTGTTTTTACAATTTCATCGAACATAACTCTTTGTTTGAACAAAAAAAATTTAGTGCACAACTTTTCTGGACTAACTAGCTGTTAAAAACGTAAATTCCGTAACAGCGTATGCGAAATTTAAAAACGGCTAAAATTTACTTAACGTCAAACCTCTTATTTTTATCCTAAGCATTGTTTTAAAATGCATTAAAATAAATCAAAGTTCAAGATAATTTATAAAGCTTTAAAAATCAGGCAGAAAACTTTAAAATCGAACATTTACTTTTTAAGTTATTTTAATAATATTCTCGAAAATACTTCACTCGCCTTGCATTCAGAATGTCTTAACCAAACGGTTATGCAACTATGGTGCTGGTTTTAGCTCCTAAACTCTGCCATTGTTTGCTTACTAAAATACGCGCAACTTTTTGACAGTCTTCAATTTTTACCTATTTTTCCGTTCTAGCCAGAATTGTGGTGATTCGAGTAGTCAGAGAAATTTTAGCTTTTACTCTCTCGAAAATCGCGATTTGACACTTTTCAATTTTTACCACAAAATCTGGTTCGAACAAACCTATAGTAGGCTTGCAGACTACTAAACTTCGGCTAACTAAGCTTACTGATGATATGACGTAGCGGTCATTGAAACTAGTATACGCAGCTCGTTGCCCATTTTAATGCATTTTGCGCTTGTAATTTTTTTTGTTGTTTTTTGCACTAAAAGTACTGAACAAGAAGCTCTGTACAAAAATATTATTATGAAATTTTGTTCCAAAAATACAAATAGGGAAAAAATAAAACCTTTCAATTAAAACCGAGATATTTATTAAATTTTTTTCTGGTTCTAATATTGGACTCTTGGGGTGAGGTCAGTAAAATACATATCTACTTTTTTCTTCGCTTAATTGATTAATGCGATCAATTGTCCGGGGATTTTTTATTGATCTGCTTGATCAAATCAGCGGGGCCCGCTTTATTAATTCCCTGGTTAATAGAGCCAATTTTTTTGAGGCGATATAAGATCAATTAAGCGGGGTCTACAGTACATAGAAATATTGAAAGTGATTTATTTGCAGATTTAAGAAACGTTTTAGGCTTACCAAAGAAGCTTTTAATTATGTGCTCTCGGAGCTCAACTTCAGTTGTCATTTATCCACAGCAGTGCCGCCAACGCTTCAGCTAGCAGCAACACTTGCACTATTGGCGGGCGGAAGCTTTCAACACACAGTTGGGAATAATTATTTAGTTGGAATGTGCCAAAGCACATTGCAAATGTTGTGTGTGAAATTGAAACCAAATTGTGCTCAAATATGATAACTTTCTCTGCTGAGTTATGGAAAAATATAAGCTTCCTGGAGGTAGTATTTGTCAACTAAAAGTTTCTTATTAGATATTTAACTCTTGCGTTTTTAAGTAATTAGATTGTCGACAGCACTCACTTTGGGATGTAGAGACCAACTGCAAACGAACATATGTTCTTTAACATAAAAGAGTTCCATAGCCTTGACTCTATAGTTGTATGTTTTATTATGAATTATGGAGTTACATATATAATGATTATGTCCTCAAAATCAAAATACCCATTTTTTTATAGATTTGTGATTACGATTACGGAATTTCAGCTTTTTGTTTGGTGGCGCTACGCATGATTCTTTTGTCTGGAAACATTCCGACCAAAGAAATTTTTTACAGCAGCAATATAAAAGAAATGTTGGCTTGAGTTTACTTTAGGCACAACTCTCAGAATATAATTTATTTTTTTACTGGAAGTAGCGTGCTATGAATAAACAATAAAACTGCAAAAAAAAAAATTATCGCTCGGATCTGGCTTAGGAGATATAGCCATCGGAAGTTGCGGATATAGCTTTTATAAAAAACGCTATAAGTTGGGTATAAAATTGTCTTGTAAAAAATTTAAATCCGTTTGTTAGTTTTCGAGATATGAGGTTTTTTGAATAATTTTGACCTATTTTTTTGAAAAAAACCGTAATTTTTTCCAAAAAATGTATTATTAACCTATAGTGGTACTTATATATTTGGAAAGTATAATTCATTAGATTTAAAATTATGTGCTCTTTATACTATATATTTTTTATATTAATCAATTGTTTTTACCGAAAAACAAAAAAAAAAATATTATTTTTGTTGAAAACAATAAAATATGTATGGGCAACAGTTACATGTTATAGACTGAATCGCGGCCGAAGGCCACCGCGAAGCCGATGTCGGATTTTTAGGAGTTTTAAATCCTGAGCCGCGGCCGAAGGCCGCTCACTTATCCTGACATTTATGTAGCATTACTGTGGCCACCGAAGCCAGTGTTGGATACGTTATAGACTGAACTGCGGCCGAAGGACGCCGCAAAGCCGGTGTCAGATTTTTAGGAGTTTTAAATGCTGAGCCGCGGCCGAAGGCCGCTCACTTATCCTGACTTTTATGTAGCATTACTGTCGCCACCGAAGCCAGTGTTGGATACGTTATAGACTGAATCACTGCCGCAGGCCGCCGCTAAGCAGGTAAGGCTCAAAAGACTCAAAAACAACCCAACGGATTTAATTTTTTATAGCACAATTTTATACCGCATGAAATTACCTTTCATATGATATCCATATTTTGGAAATCCATTCAGGGGTTCCCAACTTAAAGCGTTTTTCATAAAAGCTATATCCGCAACTTCTGATGGCTATATCTCCTAAGCCAGATCCGAGCGATAATTTTTTTTTGCAGATTTATTGTTTATTCATAGCACGCTACTTCCCCTAAAAACTAAATAAAATCGGAGAGTTGTCCCTAAAGTAAACCTGTTCCGAAATGTTTTAAAAAATGTTTGGCTTTTAGACGAGTATTAATTGTATATTCTATTCTTGAAGGTGATTTTGGGTATCCCCTAGGCTATAAGGACAAGGCATCTTATTTTTGGACGAATTTTCAAATAGTACTTCCTTGGATAGACAATCACCATGGTAAGCTACCAGCTTACATCGCACACCGAATCGTCAAAATTCTTCGCTTAACTATTTCTGATAATGGCGGCATGTTGCATCTAAACAAATCCTGCTAATATCCTTTCAAGAGGAATCAAACCACGAGAATTATCACGCCACAACACATGGTTATATGGCCTTCAAAAAGGAATTAACCATCGAAGACAATGCTGTGATAGCTCTAACAGTGCAACAATCAGCTGAAGACGAATCAATTCGCTCCGAGGTGGAGGACGAATCAATTCGTTAGCACAACAGAATCATCAAATGATTTTGTCAGGCAACGACCCACTGACAAGATTGCTGGTAGAAGAAATACAAAAAAAAAGGACTACCGCTGCGGTCCACAGGCATTGCTTGCATAAGTAACACAATGTTTTTGGCCTCTTAAGGCATCTAGGATTTATTTTTCAACTATGCGTCAAATGTACACGAGCAAAACCCAGTGTCTATAATCAAGTTATTGGAAACTTGCCAGACCATCGAGTACAAGCAGCTTGGCCATTTTTAAGTGTGCGTCCACAGTGCGCGCTCAAAGCGGAGCCGAGCGCAAAGCTGATTTTTCATGCGAGAAGCGGAATTTTGGGTGGCCACAATGAATGCGAGAATCGGCGCTGAAATTCTGCTTGTCGTTCGTATTTTCATGTTCGTATTTGCTGTTCGTATTTAATTCATTCATTCATTTGTGTTTATTGAAGTAAAAAGCAATGGATTCGTCTGATGAAGAGTATTTTGTTTCTCCGACTGTCATGGACTATTTTTAAACTTTTTAAATTCTAAACGTAAAATGGAACGAATTTGATGAATTTCATCATTTATATGAAGATTTGAGGAAATACCCAGAAAAATTTTTTGAATATACCCGAATGAGCATCGAAACTTTTGACTACATTCTCAAAAAAATTTCGCAACATATTGATAAAAAATGGACCAATTTCATAAAAATATCCATAACTCCTTGTGAACGACTAATTGTTACTCTCTACTTGTACATTCATTTCTGTTGAAATTGACTTCCATAAGTTTTCTACTAAATTCTACTAAAAATACCCATAACTCCTTGTGAACGACTAATTGTTAATCTTTACTTGGTACATTCATTTCTGTTAAAATTGACTTCCATAAGTTTTCTACTAAATTTCTGTTATGATAACTTTTATTTTTTTGGTCACATAGAGCATAATGAAAAAAAATTTTACTAATCAATAATTCACAGTCCATTTTATTTTTTCATTTACGAATAATGAAAAACAATAACGACGAACAAAACACAAATTCACTTGGAAAAAGCAACTACACATAACATCATCAACACCTGTAATGCGAATCGGCGCTGAAAAACACTTCAAAACTGTTTTCTCGCATTCAATCCGCTTTGCGCTATTTCGTATGAAATTGTATGCAGCCAGTTTTCTTGCATTGCTTCTCGCATTGATCAGCTTTGCGCTCGGCTCCGCTTTGAGCGCGCACTGTGGACGCACACTAATGCAGACGTCGATTATGAAGGCAGACGTCGAAGGAAGTACATCTAGAACTAGCTACCTACTTAACTACTGACGCATTCATAGCGGCGTTAAAACGATTCGTCACAAGAAAAGGACCCTGCAAGACATTATACTGCGACAATGCAATCAATTTCGCAGGGGCAAAAAACCAAATACAGGAGCTCGATAACGATAACTCGAAGGACAACGTGAACGATTTCAAAGGTGTTCAAGTCAACCTTCAGTGTCTCTTCTCATCAGCATTCTTTTAACCAGGATCAGAAACTATGTATATTACCCACAGGCTCAACTTCCATAAAACGATCACGTTTAAGCCCAGGAATCATGCTCACTATGATAGCATTACTAATGCTGCCACTTGCATTAAGCAGCCCAATCAAATAACTCCATGGTGACTCAAAAAATATACCGATACAGTATACCGATTTATATCTGTACAACTCAATGCAGCATATAAAGATTAACTGAAGCCACTTGAACTCACTGATAGCAGATTAATACAATTTCGCGAGGACTACACCATCAGCTTTATAACGATAATGTGTCATACACAAATGGTTACAACAACCCACGCTGAAACACCCAAATTCAACATTCCGCATGCCACAAACAACATAAGCGTCAAATTCAAGCCAAATATACGTGACCTCGAAAGGCTTCAAACACAGCTTGCACACATCGGTGCATGAAACCACCATGAAGCACAGTTTACTCGTCAGTTACGTGGCCATTACTTTGGTGATTATCGTCATCCTGGAAACAACATACAGAATAAGAATGCTCAAGAAGACAACACAAGTACAGCCAGTCACGATGCCACGACAACAATACCAAGTCACAGGTACGCCGTGTTAGTCGCTGGTGGCCAGCATATTTACACATATTATTTTGTGGACAAATGTATGTTCATGAGTTTGTTATGTATGTATTTGTTATTATTATTATTACAATTTATTAGCCTTCAAAAAGATTTACAAAAGCTAACATTAGATGAGAGCATTGGTTGCTAAGACCATCAGTTCTAGATACAAAATATTTATACTTATAAGTTATGAGTTTAAATAAACATTAATATGAAGTTATATGATTATTTTGATTACCTTTATGAATTCGTAAATTTTCTCAATATTCTCTGCTGATGGTTGCTTCAGCGAGTCCATGGGTTTGGTGGTACCAAAAATCTTCTTCCTATGAGTTGAGTGGTCTGGGCAATAATTGAGTATGTGGATTGGAGAGAGATCTGTACCACATGTGGAACATGTGGGGTTCGGTTTTTTTCGAAAATATGGAGATGAGTTGCTAAAGTGTGGCCCAGTCTGAGTCTTGAAAATATTTTGATTTTGGATTTGCTTAAATTTGGAGGGTATTGTGGTGGGTTGTAATCTCTGTTTATATACGTGTAATGATGGTGATTGTAGCCAAGCCATGACGTTAATCTTGATTTTATTAGATTATTTTTAATGTATTTCTTCATGTCCAGTTTTTCCACTGTATTATCCATAGTAATAGGTGCATTGCACGCATACTTGGCGGCTGAGTCAGCGTGGTGGTTTCCATCAATATTAACGTGTCCTGGTATCCAAAGAATTCGTAAAGATGATTTATGTTTATGGTGAACCATTTGTTGTTTAGGGAGTTCATTATAGCTAGAATTGTTGAAAGGCTGTCGGAGCATACTTTTTTTTTAAGATGAGTTTGGGTTGCATTAAGCACGGCATTATAAATGGCCAGAGCTTCTGATGTAAAAATTGAAGAAAAGCACGGCAGCATTTTTAAGGAAACAGAATTACCACTGTGATCAGTTACGGCCGATGACGTACAAACGTTGCTTATTTTAGATCCATCTGTATATAAAAATGACCATCCAGCGTTTTTGAGTTTATTGTATTTTTCAGTGAAGCGTTTTTTAAATAATAAGTCGGGTGTGTTTGTTTTTTTTGAATACGGATAGTGAAATGTCACAAAAATTAGCGTAATTGCGTCCCGACGGATCTACGTTGCTAGGTTTTTGAAAATTGATTTCTAAATTATGTTCGTTTGCTAATTTAAATGAATTTAAAATTGCTGGAGACGATCTCCAATTTCTTTTAGAAGTATGTAATTTCTGAATTTCTTCATCTATGATTGATTTGTTTTGATAGAGAAGCTCAGGTAAAAGTTTTAATTTGCATTCGTAAATATATTCTTCGAATGAAGGGAGTCCTGCTTCAGCAAGTAGGTTTTTTATCGGTGTGCTGCGTAAAGCGAATAGGCTATGTCTGATGCTTTGATGGTACATTACTTTTACAATATTCAGTGTAGATTTCGGAGCATTTCCACATAAAAAGAGGCCGTAGTGAATTTTGCTTAGAACTAATACTTTTGTGAGATAAATTAAAATATTGATATGGACTTGACATTTTTTACTGGCGAAAAAAGTTATGAGATTAACTCTTGCTACAAGAGCTTTTTTAAGAGCAATGAAATGATTTTTCCATAAGTAGTTTTTTGAAAAAATTATACCCAGTATCTTCATTTGTACAACGTTTTCTATTGTGTGTTGATTGAGGATAATTGTGTGGTTATGTGCGTCGCATTTAAGTTTACGGCATATATGCATTTTCTTTGTTTTGTCCCAGGAGATCTTAGCTCCAGAGTTGTTACACCAACTATTGATATCGACTAAAACGTTTTGTAATAAAAGGTTAGTTCCGTAATTGCTGTTTTTCTTGCAAAACACGTATAAGTCGTCGGCGTACAAGCAATGATCCACGTATTTATGTTTCTTCACGATTTGGCTGATGTCATCAAATGCGATTAGAAATAGCACAACAGATAAGGGGGAGCCCTGCGGGATGCCGTTGTGTAGTTGGTAAACTTTAGAGTGAAACCCGTTTACTCTGATTCGAAATTTGCGGTTAAATAGAAATGATTTTATGTAATTGAAAATGTTGGGCCCAACTCCCCATTTGTGTAAAGTATTTAAGATGACGTGAGCTCCAATTCTGTCGAAAGCTTTTTCAAAATCTATTGAAAGGATAGAAAGGTGATTGCGTGTGGAAAGTGTTTTTGAAATATAGCTATCTAAGTAGATAAGAGCGTCGGTACAACCTCTTCCTGATTTAAAAGCCACTTGATTACGTGCAATTAGGTTCTTCTGTTCTGCAAACCAAAATAGTCGAGTTCCAATTATCTTTTCCAATACTTTACTTAAGCAGTTAAGTAGAGAAATCGGGCGGTATGATGAGATGAGCAAACGTTCCTTGGAGCTTGGAGCTAGATTTTGAATCATTTTATATGATATTCTGTCGGGGCCTGGTGTTTTACCCTTTACTTTCGCAAGACAGTTTTCAAGTTCGAATATATTGATATTTTTTTCTATCTCCGACGCTAACGGATTTGTATTTTTACTGCAGGTAAGTTTACGGAGAGATTTAGCTTGTCTAAAGTCAGTTGAAAAATTAGAGTCTGAAGAATATTGGGACCATTTATTAGCAAAGTAGTCGGAAATTTGAGCTGGCTCAGTAGAACTGTATTTGACGTTTGTATTGCTAGTAGCGTTTTTAGTGTGGGATTGACAGTTAGCCTGCGTATCTTTCTCCAAATTTCGCTTATAGATGAGTTAATATTTATTTGTTTAGTAAAATCTGCAAAGCTTTTCCTTTTACATTGTAACATTTCCCTTCTAAAAATGGCGTTGTTTTTTTTGTATGAAATAAGATTTTGTTGAGTTGGACTTCTACGGAAAACATGGAATGATGCCATTTTATTTTGTCTTAAAATTGATAAATTTTTGCTCCACCCTGGGACATGGGACTTGTAGCAATTGGAAGATTGAGGTATATTGTTGTTAGCAGCGGCACGTATGGACTTAGTAATGGATGCGGTTTCTCTATACACATTTAAGGACGGGGGCCGACTCTGAAGTTCAAGAGTGACATTTTTGTTGTAGCTGGGCCAGTCGGCAAAGTCTAGGAGAAATTTTTTTTGAGTACAAGATTTGTTATTGTTTCTCGATAGAAGTAGGTTGATTTTTAATGGAAAGTGGTCGCTATTGTGTAGATCGTCAGGTAATGGTGATGTAAGGTAGTAATGAAGGTGAGCAGGTAGAGACGTCGATGTGTGTAAGTGTATTGTGAGTAGAGAGGTGTGTAGGTCTACCATCGTTTATTACACATCGATTCGTTGTCAGAAACAAAATAATTTTTTGATGCGATAGTATCCTGTGTTAATTTTGACATAGGTGATAGAATATTTGTATTTTCTGTGGTAGATGATGAAGTTGATTTTGAAATTTCAGAGTTTGTTGATGGTTTAGATGTGTCGATTTGGGTTATTGTTGGTGTTGGTAAATTGTTGATTGGAGATTGATGATTTGTATTTTTATTGGTGTTCGTGTTTGAGGAAGTAGGTGTATCTGAGTTGTTGAGGTTGTTGATAGTGTTTGCAGGATGTACTCGAGGGAGTTTGCTGTTATTATTTTCTGTAGTTGGTGTGGGTGATCTTTTTTGCTGTGAAATAATGTTAGTATTTTGTTGATTTTTTGGATTGACAGTGTCGGCGTATGATGTTGTAGTTTTTAATTTTAATAACTTCTTTCATTTGTTGATATCTAGTACAGTTTTTATCTGAGGAAGCGTGTTCATTAATACAGTTGGCACATTGAAGACGGGTGCAAGGATCTGGAGTGTGTGGTGGTAAATTGCATTCAGTGCATGTTGTTGGGTTAGAGCAGCTTTTTTGGGTATGACCTAAAAGTTGACAATTCTTGCAACGCACAGGTGTTGGGAAGTACTTAAGTTTGCACTTTCACTGTATACCAAGCTACTTCAACTGTTCTAGGTAATTGGTAGAGGTTAAATGTGAGTACCATGCTGCCAGTAAATGTAGATTTGTTATCAATCATTTTCGTGTACTTATAAACTCCTGTTACTCCTTGATTTTTCATTTCATTTACAATTTCGTCTTCCTTAACATTTATTAGGTAAGGAGCATATATAATTCCTTTAATTGAGTTGAGTGTGTCGTGAAGATTTACTGATATAGGACATAGATTGGACAGGGTTTTGGCTTTTAGAAATTTTTCAGCGATGTGGTTGTTACGGACAAGTATGAGTAGACTACCATCTATTAGTTAACTTATCGAGTCGATAAGTATTGAAATTGAATCCAAACCTTTTTTGATGGCAAAAGGACTTAATTTCCTCAGCCCATCACCTACAGAAGTGATAACTAAATATTTTGGGTTAGCCAATGTTGTATTTCTTTGTGGGAGCGTTGGGAAATTTCTTTCACTGGGGTGATCCAAATAGTCAGCTAGTATGCTAAACCTATTAGACGATTTGTCCGGCGGCCCCGGGGCCATTTTGCTATTTTGTTGTAAAAAATTAATGAAGGTATGTGTGAGTTTAACCAGTAGTAAAAAAAAAATCAAAACAAAATGTATACGCGAAGTATTATAAAAAAAGGTAAAGAGTGCTGTAATGAGAAAACAACTATGAAGAACCGTTATCAAACACGCGGTAGAAAAGAATAGCAACCAATACGTATGAACGATACGAGAGACAGTCGGTGACTGATGTATTTGTTAAAATTCGATTGTATATTTATGAGGATAACATAAAGGCTTTCATTGTACTGGGTGTTTTTTTTAGAGGTTTGTTTTTCGAATAGAGATAAAACTGGCATTTTATGGTCAAATCTGGCAACTCTAATGTCATTTATGTTCAGTTTGGTTTGCCATTTGATCATGAACAGGTTGACAAAAGAACAACGCTTGCAAATCGTGCAAATTTATTTCGAAAATAATGGTTCAGTTCGCGAAGTTTACCGCAAGCTCCGTCCATTTTATGGTCGACATAATCGTCCATCAGAGCAATTAATTCGGTTAACCATGGGTCGTTTTCGCACTACGTTTACTCTATGTGATAATACGCATCCGCAGAGACGTCGAACAGTGCGCACCGAAGAAACAATTGCCGCTGTAGAGCAAAATGTTGAAGAGGACCCGAATGAATCGATGCGCCACCGTGCA
The DNA here is from genome assembly GCA_949775025.1 of Tricholauxania praeusta. Taxonomy (NCBI): domain Eukaryota; kingdom Metazoa; phylum Arthropoda; class Insecta; order Diptera; family Lauxaniidae; genus Tricholauxania; species Tricholauxania praeusta. The sequence continues at coordinate 70,697,572 of OX459029.1, read as the reverse complement.
CAGCAATTGGAGCTTTGGCCATCAACTTTATGAAAGATTTTGCGCAAAGATCTTGGCTTGCGACCTTACAAGATCCAGCTTGTGCAAGAATTAAAGCCGCGAGACCATGCAATGCGTCGTGATTTTGGTGTATGGGCCGAAAATGAGATTGATCTCGATGCTGATTTTCATCGCAAAATTTTGTTCAGTGATGAGGCTCATTTTTGGTTGAATGGCTACGTCAACAAGCAAAATTGCCGCATTTGGAGTGAAGAGAATCCACATGAGACCCTTGAGACGCCATTACATCCACAAAAACTGACTGTTTGGTGTGCTCTATGGGCTGGTGGAGGCATTGGGCCATACTTCTTCCGAAATAATGCTGGAGAGTCAGTTACGGTTAATGGAGACCGGTATAGAGCCATGATAACCGACTATTTTGTTCCCGAATTGGATGGCATGAATGTGGATGAGTTGTGGTTCCAACAAGACGGCGCTACATGCCACACAGCGCACGTCACAATCAATTTATTGAAGGAAACATTCGATGAGCGCATAATTTCGCGGAATGGACCTGTCAATTGGCCACCAAGATCGTGCGATTTGACACCATTGGATTCTTTTCTTTGGGGATATGTGAAGTCGCTCGTCTACGCCAACAAACCAGAAACGTTAGGGGACTTGGAAGCCAACATTCGTGGCGTTATTGCCGACATACGGCCCCATATGCTCAAAAAAGTGGTTCAAAATTGGACCTGTAGAATTGGCTTTATTCGAGCCAGCCGCGGCGGCCACATGCCCGAAATCATATTTAAACATTAATGGCATAAAATTATCCTTCCAATAAAGCCAAATTGATGGACATTAAAACGATTTTCTTGTGTTTTATTTCAATTCGAAGCTCTATACCTCTAAAAAAAACACCCTGTAGTTAATGCAGTGTATTCTAATCAAGCTATTGCAAACATATAATAATATTTGTTTACTTTTAGGCATAAAGTATTTTCCATTTATTCTATTAAAAAACAAACACCATAACATGATTTAGTTCTTGTATTTATTTTTTACTTAATTAAATTTGCTTGTAAGAATGGTTTATTTTTTGCTACCTCAATAAATTGGACAATTTCTTAAATTCATTTAACTAAAGAAATTGACGATTTAATATTTTTTGCATATTTTAGGAAATTAAGTAGACTTAGAATTATGTAAATTGCTGTTTTATGACTTTTTTTTGTTGCAATTTAGCCTTACGAAATTCGATATTTTTACTTTGGCAATTTTGTGTTTCGATTTTAGCTTGATCTAATTATAATTTAGTATATAAGACAAGAATTTCATTTAATTTAATGAAACAGAATTAATTAATCACATGATGAAACTGCGTGTAATTTTAATTTCTCACGAAGTCAGTCCCAAGTACTTGTTTGTTGTTTAGCAATAACTGACAAGTCAAGGCTTATGTGCCATTACCCTGCGAAGGTGTTTTACTATATATTTATTACATAAATTTTTTTTTTTTTGTTTTAATTATTTTTCGATGTGGTTTTTTTAAATTTCAATTCTTTTTAGTACTTTCGAGCTATTAAGTCGTGAAAATTGGCATTTTTGAGGAAACAAGTACTGGTCTTAAACTCTTGTACGGCGCAAAGCGGTATTTTGGCAGACAAATTCAATTTTTCGACAATTAATTTAAAACATCTAATGAATCAGCTCTATAAAAAAAATTAACCAAGGTTTGTTTCAGCCAGATTTTTGAGAGAGTAAAAGCTGAAATTGACATAATAATTGACAATCAATTATCTCGAAATGCGAATCTCAAAAAAATCCATTTCAAGATAGTTGATGTTTCGTTTATGTCAATTTGTTGAAATAGCTGTATAATTGAGATAGAGAAAATTCTATTCGGAGGTTTTTTATATGTTTGAACTAAGATACCGGTATTTGAAGTAGGACGCGTAATTTCTTAAACTATACAGCAAAATCGGTATCTCAAAAAAAAAGCATATTCTTGATTCTCATGGCATCGGATACCTTAAGAAATTATGCGTCTAATGAACTACGCTAAATGCCGGTATCTTAATTCAATCATATAAGGGATCTCCTAAGAGAATTTTCTCTTTCTCAATTTTAGAGGCATTTCAAGAATACGACATTAACCAAACATCAATTTTCTCGAAACTCACTTTTAGTGAGATACCGCTTTTGTAAGATAATTAAAAACACCAAATTGAGTTTTTTATACCGTTGGATTCGTCTTTTCAAACTCTATCAATTGGTAGAAAAAATAAACGGATAAACCAAATATTTTCTAAAATTAAAATGCTAAATCTACATTTTCTGTGTATTACCAAAAGAATAAAATAGAAAATTACATGAGAATTAAACTTATATACGTTTTATTGCAGATAGTGCATTTTTTCATCTGTTTGAGTAATAAATATTCATTTATTATACATATAAAATGTGCCCATCTACATAGTGTGTTTTTTCATCTGCAATTCCAGATAAATAGGCTTAGAAAAACTGCATATCTGCATTTTCACACCATTGTAAAGAGCGTCCTCAAAGATCCTAAGAACCATTAAAAAAAATTTGTAAATATTAAAATACCGATTTTTTAAGACAAAATAAGTTTTTAAATGTTTTTCTTGTTTTGATTTTGATTCCAATGCAGATAGTGCTTTTTTTCTTCTGTACGGCAGAATAGGCCAAAAGTTTAGTAAAACGAAAAGCTTATTTTGGGAAGGCCGTTAATTTTTATTGCATTTTTTATAGAAATATAGTTTTGCAATTAATTGAATTAAAAAATTAACTGTATCATAAAAGGCAGAAAATTTTACGCAAGCTAAACAAGGTTATACTACCAATCGATGATAACGCAGTGGAAGTACCATCACCTAGCCATGAAGAGGTTCGAGCTACTATCCAGCGACTCAAAAACAACAAAGCAGCGGGTGCTGACGGCCTGCCAGCTGAGTTGTTTAAAGCTGGTGGCGATGAATTGATAAGGTGCATGCATCAACTTATCAGCAAAATATGGCTAGCGGAAAGGATGCCCGACGATTGCAATCTCAGCGTGCTTTGTCCTGTAATAAAGAAAGGAGACCTGACAATCTGCGCCAACTACAGGGGTATCAGTCTTATTTCCATCGCATATAAGATCCTCTCGAGCGTATTGTGTGAAAGATTGAAGCCGTATACAGAAACGCTGATCGGATCCTATCAGTGTGGCTTTAGACCTGGTAAGTCCACCATAAACCAGATTTTTACACTACGCCAAATCCTGGAAAAAACCCATGAATATCAAATCGACACTCACCATCTCTTCGTCGATTATAAAGCTGCGTTCGATAGCTCAGTGCGGGATTGCCTATACGCAACAATGTCTGAGTTCGGTATACCTGCAAAGTTGATAAGGCTCTGCAGGATGACGTTGAGCAATACGTGTAGCTCCGTCAAGGTAGGGAATGACCTCTCCGGAACTCTTAATACCGAGCGAGGTTTCAGACAAGGCGACCCGCTCTCGTGCGATCTCTTCAATTTCATTATGGAGGGGATCGTACAAAAGGCCGGTGTGCATCATAATGGCACCATTTTCTTCAAAGGTGTTCAGCTCCTTGCGTACGCTGATGATATTGATATTATCGGTCGGAGGAAGAGAGATGTTACTGCTGCCTTCACTGCTATTGAAAAGGAATCAGCCAAAGTGGGTTTGACGGTAAACGAGGGCAAGACGAAATACATGATGTCTACTAACAAGAGAGCACGGGATCTAGACTCTCATGTTACAGCGGGCAAATGTAAATTAGAAGTTGTCAAGGAATTCATTTAACTTGGCACTGCCGTAACCAGTAACAATGATGTCAGTCTGGAGATTGAGCGGAGAATAACAATTGCCAATAGGTGCTACTACGGTCTCAGTAAGCAATTACGTTGCAGAGCTCTCTCTCGATCGACAAAGCCAACACTCTACAAGACGCTCATTCTACCTGTGCTTCTTTATGGCGCTGAGGCATGGGTGGTTTCGACAACAGACGCAGCCGCTCTTGGGGTGTTTGAAAGGAAAGTTCTCCGCAAAATCTTTGGTCCAGTTCGAGTTGGCGACGACTATCGCATTCGAATGAACCACGAGCTGTATGAGCTCTACGCCGACATTGACATAGTTAAGCGTATAACAATACAGCGACTACGCTGGCTGGGTCATGTCCATCGTATGGATAAAGAAGCTCCAGCGAAAAAGGTATTCGAAGGGAAGGTCCCCGGTCAACGACGAAGAGGGAGACCATGCCTCCGGTGGATAGACCAAGCTGAGGAAGCCCTAACCGCGCTTGGCATTAACGATTGGAGAAGGCGCGCGCAAAACAGAGGCGCCTGGCGAGAGCTAATGAGGTCGGCCGTAACCTGACAACGGATTGTTATGGCCATCTAAGTAAGTAAGTAAGATGACTGTAGTATAAATAGGTTGTCATCTGAGCTGTCGTACACAGTTGAATTCAAACAGTGAAGCAGAACAGTTGAATTTGAGCAACATAAGTGAACAGTTGAATTTGAGCAAAGTGAACAGTTGAATTAAAACAGTGAAGCAGAACAGTTGTTTTTAAGCAATAAAGTGAAACAGTTGAGTGATACAGTTAATTTTGAAAGTAAATTGTCTATACAGTGCCACATTAATATTAAACTTTGAATGTTAATGAAATAAACAATTGTAACGTGTAAAAACTAACTTTTGTGATTTAAATAAACCACTTTATAATTAAATAAGTTTGTGTGTTTTTTGATTGTTACATAATCCAGTGATCGAACTCAGAAAAGTGTAGGAGATCGAAATTACCGTCTAAGAGACAGGAATTTCGTAACAATATGTATGATCTAGTTTTAAGTATAAGGGGTGTTCAAATTTGAGGTATCTTTTTAAATCATTATATAAATAGGCAATCTCTAAACGGTTGCACCACTTTTTCTCAGCCATAGCACAACGTAATCGCTCAATTTTTTTTTGTTGGAAAGGTTGTGAGGAGAAGGGGGGACATGTATACTTTGTTTTTCAATAGTAGGCGGTACCACGCCCCTAAAAAGGAAAATCGTTTCCTTGGCTAAACTAATGGACCGATTTTGATGAAATTTTGTTTGAATATAGATTAAATCCTAAGATTATTAGAAACTCTGATTTGTAAAAAGGGGCGTGGCATCGCCTCAAATGTGAAAAAACGCTATCACGGCTGTGTCACTGCACCGATTTTGATGAAATTTGGTATGTGGATAGATTGGATCTTAAGTAAAAATATATTTTTTTTGGTGGGCGGTGCCACGTCTATTACAGGAAAATACGTCGTTACTACTAAACTAACGGACCGATTTTGATGAAATTTTGTTAGGATATATATAGACTGAACACTAAAAAAGATTTTTAAAAACACAAATTTTTTTAGACGTGGCATCGCGCCCAATGGGGAAAAACTGTATCACGGCTGTGCCACTACACCGATTTTGATTAAGTTTGGTATGTAAGTAGATTGAATCTTGAGTAAAAACATTTTTTTTAGTGAGCGGTGCCTCTTACAGGAAAATACGTCATTACTACTAAGCTAGCAGACCGATTTTGATAAAATTTTGTTAGAATATAGACTGAACCCTAAAAAAGATTTCTAAAATCTCAAATGTTTTTAGGAGGAGTGGCAGCACCTCTAACAGGAAAAAGAGTTTTCTCTACTAAGCTAATGTGCCCATTTTGATGGAATTTGGTACAGGGATAGTTTGAACCCTGAGGCAAGCTATTTGCTATTTAACATGGTACTATGATCTAAATTTTTGTAGCGATGACAAAAAATTACTCTTTCCAGTTCAGTTTTTGAATACTATAATGGGAAGTCCATAAATTACGTGAGTCAAAATAGGAGGGGAGAGGGTCCGGAAAAATCTCACCAAGTCTCACAAAGAGGGAGGGGGGTCAATAAAAATCTCACGTAAACTTTTTGATACAGAGACTAAGCATTATTATAGCAGATTACATTTAAAAATTACAAGTCAAGTCTCATGGATAGGAGGGGGGGGGGGGGGTCCCGTCAGAACTCACCAAATCTCATCAAGGGGAGGAGAGGGGGGGGGTCCGAATTTTCAAAAATACACCTCACGTAATTTATGGACAGCCCGTAATCGAATCTTAGAGTTGAGGCATGCAACAGCTTCTTACTCTTTGTTTGTGAGAGAGTGAGGATTATCTATACTTACTTACTTACTTGTGTGGCCATAACAACCCGTTACCGGGTTACGGCCGACCTCAAAAGCTCTCTCCAGGCGCCTCTGCTTTGCGCACGCCTTCTCCAATCATTCACACCAAGCGTGGATAGGGTTTCCTCGGCTTGGTCTTTCCATCGGAGGCATGGTCTTCCTCTTCGTCGTCGCCCAGCGGCTTCCGCATCAAACACCTTTTTCGCCGGAGCTTCTTCGTCCATACGCACAACATGTCCCAGCCAGCGCAGACGTTGAATAGTGATGCGCTTGACTATGTCAATGTCAGCGTAGAGCTCGTACAGTTCGTGGTTCATTCGAATACGGTAGTCGTCGCCGACGTGAACAGGACCGAAGATTTTGCGAAGAATTTTTCTCTCAAACACCCCAAGCGTGGCTGCATCAGTCTGCGACACTACCCATGCTTCTGCGCCGTAAAGTAGCACGGGTAAGATGAGCGTCTTGTAGAGTGTCAGTTTTGTCGGGCGAGAGAGGTCTCTACTACTCAATTGCTTACTGAGACCATAGTAACACCTATTAGCAAGAGTTAGTCTTCGCTTTATCTCCAGGCTGACATCGTTTTGAGTGTTCACGGCGGTGCCAAGATAGGTGAATTCCTTGACAACTTCGAAAGTATAGTTGTTCGCAGTAACAAAGGATCCAATACGCCGCGTCTCCCTGTTTGTGGACAGCATATACTTTGTTTTGCCCTCGTTCACCGTCAAACCCACTTTCGCTGACTCTTTTTCGATAGCAGAGAACGCAGCAGTAACATCTCGCTTACAACGTCCAATGATATCAATATCATCGGCATATGCAAGGAGCTGGACACTTTTGTAGAAAATAGTGCCATTACGATGTACACTGGCTCTTCGCAACACCCCTTCCATCACAAAGTTGAAGAGGTTGCAGGATAATGGATCGCCCTGTCTGAAACCTCGTTCGGTATCAAATGGTTCGGAGAGGTCCCTTCCTACTCTGACGGAGCTGGCTGTGTTGCTCAACGTCATTCTGCAAAGCCGCACCAGCTTCGCAGGTATACCGAACTCAGACATGGTGGCATACAGGCAATCCCGTATCGGGCTATCGAAAGCTGCTTTAAAATCGATAAAGAGATGATGGGTATCGATCTGTTTTTCGTGGGTTTTTTCCAGGATTTGACGTAGTGTGAAGATCTGGTCTATGGTGGACTTACCAGGTCTAAAGCCGCACTGATAAGGCCCAATCAGTGTGTTGGCAAACGGCTTAAGTCTTTCACACAGTACAGTCGACAGGACCTTGTAAGAGATGGCAAGAAGACTGATTCCCCGGTAGTTAGCGCAGATTGTCGGGTCACCTTTCTTCAGTACAGGACAAAGGACACTGAGATTCCAATCGTCGGGCATGCTTTCTACTAGCCATATTTTGCAGATGAGTTGATGCATACACCCTATCAGCTCATCGCCGCCGGTCTTGAACAATTCAGCAGGCAGGCCATCGGCACCAGCCGCTTTGTTGTTCTTAAGTCGTTGGATCACAACTCGTACCGCGTCATGGCTAGGTGGTGGTACGTCCACACCATCGTCGTTGATTGGTGGCATCGGGTTAATTTCTCCAAAGGCGGGATTGGTGGAGTCATCGCCAGCAAGCAGCTTGGAAAAGTGTTCCCTCCATAATCTCAGTGCACCCTGCGTATCCGTAACCAGATTTCCATGTTCATCTTTACAGGTTGATGCTCCGGGCTTGAAACCTTGGGTCAGACGCTTGACTTGTTGGTAAAATTTTCGAGCATCATTCCTGCCCCGTAACACTTCGAGTTTCTCACGCTCGTGCCTTTCCTGCTCTCGTTTCTTGCGTCTGAAAAGGCGCCTCTCATCCTTTCTCTTTTCCCGGTAGTTTTCGTGCACGGCTCGCGTTGCTGCTGACTGCAGGGTTCTTTTGTAGGCGGCGTTTTTCACTGCAGTAGCTTCGCGACACTCCTGGTCATACCATTGATTTCGCGGAAGTGGCCGTCGGAAACCAATGACTTCCTCAGCGGCAGAGCGCATGGAGCGGGATATATGCGCCCAAAGTCCACCGGCATCATCGGGTAGAGAGTCAGGTTGAAGGAGCAGTTCTGAGAGGCGAGCGGAATAGGCTTCGGCCGTCCGATGTGATTGCAGCTTAGCGACGTCCAGCTTTCGTTGCGTACCAGAGCGTACATCCTTTGCATTGCACAGCCGCATGCGTATCTTGGCTGCAACAAGATAATGATCGGAGTCAATATTGATTCCCCGAAACGTACGAACATCTAGCACGCTCGAAGCATGCCTTCCGTCGATCACAACATGATCGATTTAGTTGCGTGTTTTCTGATCAGGGGACAGCCAGGTGGCCTTGTGGATATCGAGGTGTTGAAATCTGGTGCTACTTACTACCATGTTTCGCGCCGCGGCGAAGTCGATCAGCCGTAGACCGTTGTTTGAGGTGGTCTCGTGAAGGCTGAACTGACCGACAGTGGGGCCAAATATACCTTCTCTTCCGACCTTTCCGTTGAAATCCCCGAGTACAATTTTAACGTCATGGGCCGGACAGCGGTCGTATACTTCCTCGAGTCTCGCATAGAAGGCATCTTTGACAGCATCGTCCTTTTCCTCCGTCGGGGCGTGCGCGCAAATCAAGCTGATGTTGAAAAATCGAGCCTTGACGCGGATCGTAGCCAACCTTTCGCTCACATGTGTGAACCTGGAGATATGGTGGCGAAGTCTCTTGCTTACTACGAATCCGCATCCCAATTCGCGCCTCTCCGCATGGCAGCTGTAGTAGATATCGCAACTTGCTTGTTTAGAGCAACCTTGTCCTATCCATCTTATTTCCTGGATGGCGGTGATGTCAGCCTTAATTTTTCCGAGGGCATCCGCCAATTCGATAGAGGCACCTTCCCTATTGAGGGTCCGGATATTCCAGGTGCATATCCTTAAATCATAGTCCTTTTTTCGTTTGCAGTGGTCGTCAACGTTGAGGGGTTCATTATCCGAGGCTTTTTTAGTCTTCATTAGAGTGTTTTTTTTACGTGGCGGGTACCAAACCCTGCGCACAACCCAGTTTACTTCCAGGGAGGACATGCTGCACACATTCGCTCACTATCTCAGCGGATGCGGAGATAGCTACCCAGATGGAGCCGCGGGGAGGCTGTGTGTCAACTTGCTAATGGTTGGCTCAGAGATCGCTCTGGCAATCCCCAGGTGGAAAGCAATCAGAAACTTTACTCTGATCAACCAAAAGCCAATCCATCCATTATCTATACATCCATCCTTTTTTAACTGCCATAACACAACATAATCGCTTAGTTTTTTTTTTGTTGTAATAGTTATGAAGAGGACCAGTGCAGAATGTGAATTTTTTTTAATAGTAGGCGGAGCCACGCCTTCATCAGGAAAATACGTTTCCACGGTTAAACAAGTGGACTGATGTTGGTGAAAATTGATTTGGAGATAGATTGGAACCTTAAAAAAGGTATTAAAATCTTCAAGTTTATTAAGGAGGCGTGGCATCGCCACTAATGGGAAAGAGCGGTATAACGGCAGTGCCACTACACCGATTTTGATGAAATTTGGTATGAAGATAGATTGAATCTTGAGTAAAGATATTTGTTTTGAGTGAACTGTACCACGTCCCTAACAGGTAAAATTGTTTTACTACTAAGCTAATGGACCGATTTTGATGAGATTCAGAAATAGATTGAACCCTTTCTTATATCAGTTTTTTAATACCAAAAGCATTTTTAAAGGTTGAATTTCAACCGCTGGGCGAACTCTAGTTTTAAATAAAAGACATAGTTGCATGAAATCTTTTTTTATTTTTATTTCCGGTTAATAATGAAATATTATGTCGTTCAAGGGACCTTCTCTGCTAGCTAGGCAGGATGTCAATCTTTAACCAAAATTATTCCATTATTAAACTTCTCTTTCAAAAGATCGATTGATTCCGATGCTGTGTGTCATGTTGCACCGTTCTGTTGAAATCACATATTCTGGACATCAATATCTTTCAATTGTGTCCTTCACATGAAGATTTTTTGTGTAAAACATTGAACAAAATTGTTGGGGTTTAATTGCTATAAAAGGCGACGAATTGCTCTTCAGCAACTTTTGTGCTAACAACTGCAATATATTAACTTGAGCGACCACTACGATGATAAAGTTTGCTTCTCTGATCTTGAACTGAACCAGTTTTTTTCAAATTTATCAAACATAACGTTTTGTCGGAGCATTTTCTCTACCGTATTTTGAAAGAAATTTTTGTCCAACTTTTGAATAAATTCACCATATTTAAAATAAGTTTTAATAATGAAAACACGTTGTTCATTCGTGTAGGGATCCATTTGAACCGGAATGTATTTACTTCATACCTGAAAAAACATCGGAGTAATCTAGTACCTGTAAAAAAAATGGCGGCAAATTTAAGATACCTCAAATTTGAACACCCTTTTAAAATGAAATTTTTAATATTAAAAAGTCAGTAAAAGTTCAGTATTCAATTTGTGTGGTTTTTACTCAACATTCTAACCGTTAAATACAGTCAGTGATCCAGAGAAGAAAGCAAGGTTACAGATTTAAACAAGATAATCGTCTACAAGGAGCTGAAGTACAAAAGTTTGCGATTATAGGATGGTTGCTTGTTCCAATAAACTGTTTACGTTTACGTATGTATGTTTTTCAGATTATAGATTAAAAATAGTTTTTTTCGCTTTCGGACACTAATGTAAATCCGAAAAAAGTAGTTAATTATTAAATTTTCTTGAAAAAAATATGAATACATTTTCATCTACGACTAACAGTTTTCATGAAGTACCGAGAATGGCCAAATAGTGCATGTTACCAAGATCACATAATTTTGATATCAAAACCAGGCTTTCGAACCCAGTAAATTTTGGGTGCGGGTACGGGTTCGGGTTCAATGCATTTACATTTAGTGGGTCCGGGTTCGGGTTCACGTTAAATTTTTTCCGAAAAAATTAAACAATTTCATTTAATTTTTATTTTAGAATGTTATTGAAAAAATGTTAATTTAAACGCACAAGTAGAATATTCTCTAATGATTCTTGGTAAAGATGCACTCTTTGCGAAGCTAAAACAAACTGCAACGCAGAAAAAGCCCTCTCGACACTGACTTGAGTTGCTGGAACAGCTAATATGACCTGAGCAGCTTCACACAATAGAGGTGCATCAATTTTTTTTTGTTACCAGAATTCTAAAATCTTTAGAAATCCTAAATCCGATAAATTTCGAACTCTTTGATATTGAATTGTTTTTCTTGTTCTTTAGCAGCTCTTTCAGCATGTCTGCTCTTTAATCTTCGGAATAAGATACTACTACACTTGTGTCGTTAACATTTTCATTTGTAAGTTCTATACTAGTTTGTGATACCGTTTCTGACTCTATGTGTGCATTTCCACCGAAATTGTCATTTTAGCTGGCCACGCTGTTAATTTTTTGGAGCACACTCTTCAATCATGATTTTTCTTGAAGTTAAGACTATCTTGATTTTATATTCAAGGTGGAACAACTAAAATTCAAAGTCCTATTTTTTTAAGGAACTTTATGTGTAACTTTTTATGTTTTTTTTACTTTGAATGCAATGTTGACTTTGTCTCCATCTGAATTTAAATTTATCCTCTTTTAATATAAATTCAAAAAGTTTTAACTTCAAGAAAAACGATGGTTGAAGGCTGTGCTCTAAAAAAAAATTAACGAAAAATGGCTGGGCTGAAATGGCAATTTCACTATGGTTTTGATTTTTTTTTGGAGCACACCCTTCATCCATGGTTTTTCTTGAAGTTAAGACTGTCTTGAATTAATATTAAAGGAGGAACAATTAAAATTCAGTTAAAATTGCAAAGTAAAAAAAGTCATGAAAAGTTACATATGTATAAAGTTTTGTAATCTAATAAGCGTTAGAGCATATAAATAGCGGAATTTCAGCGAGTTGCTTTGCTTTGCTTTTTTTAAGCCTAACCTTTTTACTTTGTTTTTAGTCGACTGAATGTTATTAATTAATTTGAAATTTTTAATCGAACTTTACAGTCAATTGCAGTAACCAATATTCTTAAAATAAAATGACAACAGATGGCGCAATCGCATAATATAAATTGCACTTTGTACATGTTGTTCAGCACAACTTCCGTGGCTCAAGTGTTAGAGCGGCCGTCCACATATAATTCATGGAATGGTCGGGGGTTCGAATCACATTACAAATTAACCAAAACTGGTCTGATGAGGCTATGTATATACATATGAATATGTGTATATATGTGGTAATAGCCGAAACATATGTCACCAATTACCAGGTTAAATTGTTCCATTTGTAGTCTTTGTCATGTTTGTTTATAAAGCATTAACCGATTTGTGAAATTTCACAAGAATATTGGTTACTGCAATTGACTGTAAAGTTCGATTAAAAATTTCAAATTAACTAATCTTTTTACCAAAGAAGCTTTAATAGGCGTTTTAGGCTTCTTAGAAAAATCTTTTCACTTAGTGACATTAATATTAACTGTAGATATTGTGTCATAAACTGCCAACTGGGAAGTATGAGCTATGCACCTAAAGTGAATTATATCGTTATATAAACTAGACGAGAGTTCTAATCCTTCTTCATTTGCAATTAATTCTTTTTCTTTATCTTCAACTTCTTCAAAATCATGAAATTCATATTAATTTCTTAGGAGTTAAATGAAAATTGTCAGAGTAAATAAGAACCAAAAACAACAAATAATAATCTTGCTTGGAGAAAAAAAAAAATCTGTTAAATATGAGATTCGAAATTTTAAAAACTTCTGTAAAATATGTAATCTGAATTTCTTTCTAAGCACAATATAAATTGAACATGAACCGAATTTTTGAATGGGTTTTGGTTCGGGTTCACATAATGTAAAAAAAACATTGTTCCGGAGCGGGTTTAGGGTTCGGGTTCGAAACCCTGATCAAAACTTTAAAAATATGTATTGATGAGAAAATTATATATTTAGTAAAGTTACAAGCGTCTTTTTAACATATTTATATAAAAATGCTATAGCATTCAGGTTATTCCACTTAAAAAATGCATCTGTATCGATGTGGATGCTAATGCATTCGTGGTAAGTAACTATCAAAATCTAATCTTTAAAGTACTTGAAAAACATGCCTTTAAAACAATATTTTATTATTAGCTTCACTTCGGCTGGTTTATGCCGAAATAAGTTTTTCACATTTTTTTTCGAGTTTATATCCGGCGGAGAAGTCGCGCTTTGAAGTTAACTCTTAAGCTATAAGATGTGTGTATGTACATTACAATGGATTAAATAAATTTATAAAATAATTAAAGCTACAAGTGCAAACAAAAAATTAATGTCAAATTTGAAGACCTTGTTGCAACAAGGGGTTAACTACAAAATTCTTCAAAATTAGATTATGAAGTAAAACAACTTTAATAGAGTTGTGCAATACTGTATTTTAACCTACATATTTCTTAAAAGAAGGTTCAACTGCTCGACAATTGAGAAGTAAAAAAATAGTTTTTTGAGTACAAAAAATAATTGTTTGCTTTCTCAAAGAACCCACTTACTGCACCAAAGCCTTCCTTTATTCGGATTCATAGTTGTATTCATTTAGAAAAATTTCTTGTGGTATTTTAATAATACTGCTTGCAACTTTTCCACAATTTGACGCTGTTACGGCTTGCTCCTCCAGTGCTTCTATAAGGGGCGTTAGGAAGTTACTATAGGCGTGACTCAGTAGTTGATACCTTTCAACAGCGTCATATACAGCATTAAAAAGCGGTTGTTTGTTGGAGTGAAAATAACCTCGGTTTCCGTGCATAATTTTTATGCCTTTAGACGTGTTACACACATTCATGTACATGCAGTGGTCTGGACGATAATTATATTCACATGAGAATAAATAAAGTTTTTCTAAAAAAAATAATTATATATTTATTTAATACTTTTATTCAATTGTATGTATGTATGTACAGCTGTGATCAGAAAAATAGTAGTGCGATGTCATTTATGAATTGAAAGAAAATATTTCGAACAAATGACGTTTTTTTTTCTATTCTTTTAAAATATAGTTACTTGATAAGTACACAAAATAAGGACATGACGTTTTGTTCGAAAAAAATAACGGTACTTTTTAAATTTGCTATTATATGGAGTAATTTGTAACTTCGAGTGATCAGAATAATAGTAGTGTTCAACTTCATTACTTTTGAAGATTAGATATTTACTCTTATTAAAAAAATTTGTTCGTAAAAAGTAAGTTCTATTATTTTTGTATAATATTCCAATGATTTTTTCAAATTTTTGTATTTTAGTGGGCTGTGGAAAGCATTCTACGACAGAGCAAAGTAAAATTATTAAAAATTCCATTTCGCAAGGTAAAATTTTACGCAAATTTAAAATTGTATGGGATATGCTGCGAAAATGGTTTCGAATACGATAAAATACACAAATAAATGAAAAACACGAGGCCGAATACCTTCCATGTCCCCCCGGGACGTGAATTGTTCGATACGAGTTTCGATATGACTTTCAATACATAATCCGTTTTTGCCTGCAACGGAAATAAAGAAAGTGCTTAATATAGCAGCGAAAGTAGAAACCGTTAAAAGAAGACTCAGGGAAATCAATTTGAGTGCCAAAAATCCACGACGAGTGCCATTGTTAAAAAAAAATACACAGCACAAAAATATCGGACTTTGCGCACGGGTACTTGGTATGGCTGCTTGCAAAGTAGATAACCATTATGTGGAGCGATGAGAGTAAGATCGTCTTTTTGGTGGAAAAGACACTCGTCAGTATATAAGGTGTAGCCCAAACACAGAATATGATCCCTAGAACTATCTTACTCTTATCTCTCCACTCTACTCTTCAAACGGCCATACCAAGTACCCGTGCGCAAAGTCCGATTTCTTTGTGATATGTATGTTTTTTTTAACAATGCAACTCGTCGTGGATTCTGGGCACTCACATTGATATCCCTGAATCTTCTTTTAACGGTTTCTACACTCACTGCTATATTTAACCACTTTTTTTATTTCCGTAGCAGGCAAAAAAGGATTATGCATCGAAAGCCGCTACGAACAATTCACGTCCCGGGGGAACACGCAAGGCATTCGGCCTCGTGTTTTTCGTTGGTTTGTATATTTTATCGTATTCGAAACCATTTTCGCATAACATCCGATAAAATTTTACATTTCCGTAAACATTATTTCCGTTCCGTAAACTATATTTTAAAAGATTAGAAAAAAAAACGTCAAATGTTCGAAATATTTTCTTTCAATTCATAAATGACATCGCACTACTATTTTTCTGAACACAACTGTACATGCTTATTTTCGAAAGTGGTGTAATTTTCATTTTGAGATATCGCGTTTTTAATATAAAAATGAAAGGAGTAGACTTCCGAAAGCACATAACCGCTAATCAAGCTCACATATTGCAGAAACATTTATGGGAATTATCGTATTTGATTGAAACAGTTTCTTGTTATACCCTACACCGAGGGTATATTCACTTTGTCTCTCCGTTTGTAACACATCGAAGGAGGCGTGGCAGGTATAGAAAAGTATATATATTCTTGATCAGCGTCACCACCTGAGTTGATTTAGCGATGTCCGTCTGTCTGTCTGTCTGTTGAAATCAGGTTTACGGGAAAACCAAGAAAGCTAATTGAATGAAACTTTCACATACAGGTCACATCTTCATCTACATACATCATCTTCTTGCAGGCATCTTGCTATTGAAAATGGGCGAAATCGGTTAACGGACACGCCTACCGCCCATACTCTATGTATATTTACCCCTGCCAAATTCGAAAAAAGTTGCAGCGATTTTGATGAAACTTGGTGATTTGGTGCACATGTGAACCAAATTAGGATTAGGCTGGGTTTCAAGTTTCCAAAGGGTCGTACAGGGGCGTGGCACAGCCCTAAATTTTACCATATCTTGTAAGCCGTTCAAGATATTGCGATGAAATTTGGTAAACGGATACGTATCAAATAAATCTTGAATTGAGAAAAATGTGGGCGGAATCAAAAAAGTGGGCGTGGCACTTCTCAACTGTTAAACATTTTAATTCCGTATATCTCAAAATTGGCACGAACGATTTCCATAAAAATTTTGAAGATGATGCCGCTGAAAGCAGTCATCAATACAAGCTCAGCCACTTAACTGAAAAAATTTGCTGAAGGGCGTGGCACCGCCCACAATATTTATAAACGTTATATTAAGAGAACTAACAACGTAATCGTTATAAAATTTTATGAGGTAGATAGACTCGCTATAAGGCCCCTTATTATAAAAATTTGGTCGAATTGTACCTGTGGGCGTGGCACCTCCCATACAAACAAAAAACGTTTATTGTTATAGATAGTGTGGTATGAGAGTAATCTTCATAAAATTTGGTGTATAGATGTCAGTTATTATAAGCTTTAAAAATAAATGAATTCTGACGGGATTGCATTAGTGGGCGTGGCACCTCCTATATTAAATTAAATTTGTAAGCGCTGTTTTAAGTGAACTATTGCAGCAATTGCTATGAAATTTAATGTAAGTGGTTCAGTTGCCATAGAGTATATCTGAATCAAAAGTGGCTGAAATAGCACCAGTGGGCGTGGCACCTCCCATACAAATAAAATGCGGTAAGTGGCATATTTATCGAAATATGTGAGCAATCATACTAAAATTTGGTATTAGGGGTTTATTTATGAAAAGCTATCAAAACCGGGATGGATTGTACCAGTGGGTGTGTCACCGCCCTAAATTTTATATTTAACTGCGGCATTTATCGCAAACTATACAAGATATTGTGCTAAAATTTAATGTGAGGATTTCGATCACAAATATAATTTATTGAACCAAAAGTGGGCGGAATTGGAGGATTGGGCGTGGCATATTTCAAATTTTTCATTTCTATTCGATTTTTTCAACTCTTTAACTTTTTCCAATATATCCTATATGTATTTTTTCGACTTTTTCAACCTCTTTCAACTTTCTTCATAAGTTTCTTTATTTTTTCGGTTTTTTCATCAATTTTGAATAGTTTCAAATTTTTTCAACCTCTTTCAACTTTTTTAGAATTTTTCAACCTCTCTCAACTTTTTTTAACATTTTGCATATATTTACGACTTTTTCAACATTTCTTAACCTCTGTCAACCTTTCTAACATTTCACATTTTTTTCGACTTCAACGTCTTTTTAATATTTATTGAAAAGGTAATTTCAGTGCAGTATAGGGTATGTGAATTTCGGCCTGGCCGAAGATAACACCTTAACTTGTTTTTATGCTAGGATTAAATATTTATTGAAGTCACAAATTGATAACAGATTTTTTATAAAATAAAACAAGAAGGCGAATTTAACCGAATAAATAAACTGTCGAATATACCGGAGCGTAAATTAACTATTTGGTTTAAAAGTGGGAAAAGACTGACTGATTTCTTTGCTGTTGCTTAAGTTGAAGACCGATCCTCAACTTAAGCGCTGACGTCGCCGCTGGCCGAATCCGTTGGCCCTGAAGGAACGAAAATGCTTAGAGCAGCTTATCCCATAAGGAATGCCACCAAAGCCAATTTATTACGAATTTAATCGCGCAGTAAACAACAATAACGATCCCGACGGTTATTGCTCCGTAGCGCAACATTGTATTTGGATATGTTTTGATTTAACAATAAACAAACGCTGTGCACACAAACAACCGCACGGACAAGAGGCGACGAAATATGACACAACCCATTGCTGCAACAATGCGAACGCAGTCAAGTGTCGGTGCCCAAATATTTGTGTCGACCCAAATAAAAAGGCACATCGATAATCAACTGCAACAAAGTTGCCGCAATAGGTTTAGTGTTTCCTAGCGTACCAAGTAAGATGATAAAATAAACATTTTGTCATCGAAAAGAATTTACTGATTTGCACGCGGGAAAGACTAAGAAACACTGAACGAATATTAACTAAACGTATGGCACGTTATCGGAGTTAAATTGAAATGCCAATTTAGTATGCGCGGGCAATACTACAAAACACCGTTTTTATATTTTAGTAAATTTTCGTTTTAAGAAATTAAATTATTTTGTGGAGCTGCCACACATTTTTCTTTTGAATACAAAAAATACAAAAAGGAATTTTCGAAATACCTATCTATATAAAAGCTAATTTAGTGGAATACAATAGATTATAATCAAATAAATAAATTTGAGATCCAACGAATTATATGAACATATTTTCAAAAAAAAACTTCCTTCAAAAAAGTTAAGATAATTTCATATGTTTCTTTATTAGCATTTCTGTACTCGGGTTTGTAGTCAATTGAAATTTTGTTTTTAATTTTAAACAGCTACCAATTTTTGGAGAACTATTTGAAATATTTAAAAAAAGCTGTTGACTTTGAAGATTTTAAAACACAACTGACATTATACCAGAAAAAGTAAAAGCATTGTACTTATATACAATAATCTAAGCTTTATGGTTGTTTAAAATAATAAAATAGTTACTAACATATAATTGAAGTTTTTTTTAAAAGTAACTTGCTGACTGAGTAACAAATTGATTTTAAGTAGCAAGTTAGCATAGCGGGCATAACATAAATATGAACATCATAAAAATAACAAGATATTTAAAAAAATATCAAGATATTTATAAAAATAAGAAGTTATTTTTATGAATAGCAACTGACTCGACTCGGGTTTCGGCATTGCAATGCATATACAGTATTGACCAAGACTTAAGCACCCCCTTAGTACATTTTTTTCAAATTATAAATTTTTTATGAAATCGAAGTTTTTGAAACATGTTGTGCATATAACTTATTTATGTATTTATGCCTTTATTATTGACGAACAAAAACTTAAAAAATCCAGTGACTCCATAAATAAAAAGTTATTATGAAAGGAATATTTTAAGCCAGAAAACTTAACGGACAAAACTAAAGCACCCCCTTTTTATGGTAAATAAAAACTTTTAAAATTAGTACTTAGTTGCGAACCCTTTATTCTGGACGACACAAGAACATCCTTTAGGCATAGAGGACACTAAATTATTAATAATATCCTGCGATATCCCTTCCCAGACTATTTTCAAGGGCTGAAACAGATCTGCCGTGGCTTTGCAATTTTTCCTATTATTTGCATGTTTCCGACCTCCCACAAGTTTTCAATAGGATGTAGATCGGGACAGGCCAACCAAGTACTTCTATCCTATTGCTCTGAAGCCAGGTCTAAAAAACTTAAGACGAGTATTTTGGATCGTTGTCTTGTTGGAACTTCCATTTAAGTGGCATCTCTACATCGGCATATGGCATCATCACATCTTTTAGCATGTCAATGTACATGAAAAGATGCATAATTCTTTCAATCCAAGGATTTGACCCAATCCCTTGACCAAAGAAGAAATTCCAGACCCATTACACTTCCACCTCTGTTTCTTGCAGTGGCTTTGCAATACTTAGGACCCTATCTTTATCCTTTTGGTCTAGTTGACTATGGAACTATTTATGCTCAGTTTCTGCAGCTCTATGCCAAAGTTATTGAATGCTCCTTCAATATCCAAGAACGGCGTCTGCCGACAAATACTGTATTCGACTGTTTCATTTTTCCTCTTGCCACCAAGAAGAATTTTCGAAAATAATTTATATGTGTAAACGCAGAGTTACGGCTTTTAAGATATCGTGGAAAAACTGTTTAAGCCCTTTTTTCAATATGGTGGCTAAGTGGGGGTTCTCAATCTCACACTGACCACCCCTACACATAAACGTAAAAAAAATCTTGTCTAACCAAAGTACAAGGACAATATAATATTTTAATGGACTTGCTATATAAAATTTTTTATTGTTTCTCTTCAACGAAGAGGACTTACACCACTTTCAAAATAAAGGGCTCATGTTACTAAAAAGAATTTGGGATAAGACTCGATGACTAAAAGAAGTGTCATCCTGCTTATCGTTTTATGCATTGAATATTTTTATATTGTTGGGTACCTATGTATATCTTACCTGGATGATAGTAAAACAAAATATTGATAATATCCTGGTCTCCCCATGTGATTCGTAATTTGTATTCTTTATAAATGGGCAGTACTCTAGCTTCCCAGTTGAATTGACGCATTAGCGTGAGATTCATTAGCATCACTCCAGAATTGACTCCTAAGTTTCCATAGAACGGATGTCTAGCAAAGCGATTATACCAACCAATGTTTGGAACTTCATGCTCGGGTGATAATCCTGCTATTTGGGATGAATTAAAGGAGCCAAAATGACTCCAAATATCCGTAACTGGCGACAAAAAAAGTATGTCGGTATCCACATAGAGAACAGAATCTATGTCTATTAGCAGGGACTAGAACAGAAAAAAATTACAATATCACCTAAGCAATGAACACTCACTTACAGGAAGGAATAATCGCTGTGCTGCACAGGGCTTAAAAAGACTTTTCCACTCTTTTTCATGGTGCTGAGGAAATCGTAATGCTTTTAACTCAAATTGGAATTCCTTTGGCAGTAAGTTGTGCCAGTCGGTTAGTTTTTCATTGAATTCACTCCTTAAATTGTCCTCGGTGAAAATAATAAATTTAAGCATTTCCTTTGAATGGTTGAAAAGCAGCGCAGATTTGATCATAGCCAAAGTTTCCTGTAGCCTTTGGCCACAAGCTACTACAACTATGTAAAAAACTGATTTGGATTTCGAAATGCTACAATGAAAGAGTCATAAATTAAAACACTTTAAGAATGGATTGAAATCGTTTACAGAGTTGTTGATTTAATACTGGTTGCAGCATATCCTGGCTTTTTATGAAAATCGTTAAATACATAATAATTGTTGATATAGTACAAGCAAATAATTATTCCCAAGCCACACAACAAATAAACTATTCTTTTAAAACGACAGGCCATATTTCATGCATTTAATAAACAAAAAACAATAACAAAAAATTAAATGTCAAAAAAGTGATAATATACTGTCAAGAAAAAATGTAAAAATGAATTACGATATTCAATCAGCATGGTTGCAACAAAGCGAAATGCAGTTTTTGACAGTTCTTGTGTACGGTCTTGGTAACGTCACGCGACATTATGAGACATAAAAGCTTATCGGTGTGTTTATCTTATGTGAATTTCAGCGGATTTCAGGCCGTACAACAAGATTATGTTTATGTTATTAGCGGTGTTCAGATCATCATACCGTTTGTCAAACGGTTTGACCGTCAAGTGTCCACAAACTTCAGTTGGCATTGCCCTCTAAAGAAAAACATTAACCCTCATCACCGTAGTCGCTAATATTTCCCCGATTTGATTAAAACAATTTTTACGAAGTTATGCCCTTTTTAAGTTTTGGTGTTAAAAATTAAAAATCCGCTTAAAATTTTTCCAAAAAAACGGAATTTCCATCCAAATCAGAATAATAACTTTTGTCTTTTGATTCTAAAAGAACTTCTTATTCTCTGTCAGAATCTTTAAAAAAATTCAAAATGGTTGAAAATTGGCAGAGCTATAGCGTTTTTTATGAGGAAAAAACAAAGCTAATTTTCTGAAAAACCCACCATTTTTTCCGTTTGTAATTTTATTTTGGATTTGTACTAATATAAAAAAAATGACATGAGTTTAATGCGCGCTTAAAAACATTTGAGGTCAGAAGAATTTTTTTCTCAAAATTAAAATTTAATCTTTTGTTTCAACATTGCGGCCATCTGTGATACTACTACTTTCGGCTTATTTTTAATAATTACATCATTTAGTAGCGTTCTTTCTCTTAACATTTATATTTTTCTGGCTGCGTATATGGGGAATTCTACGTCAAATCGGACACAATTTTGCTAATGGATCTCTGATTTTTTGAAAGTTTTATTTCTTTTAATACTGATTGAGACTAGCCCATATAATTTTTTAAAATGTTCTTTATCAATCTGTTCAAGAGATCTAACAATTTTCAATTTTGTTGTTTGTTTTTTTTTTCTGGAGTTTGTTGAAAGCTTAAAATTTTCATTTAGGTTGCAAATTATATCGATATTGCCATTTGTAAAAACGGCGTGCTTTGCTTTGGTATTTTGGACAGTCGTTAGAATAAGAGGTGGTTTATGGGGGGAAGATTGCACGTACCGCAAACTGAGTTACTTTTGCACTATTTTGTTGTGTAACCAATTATTTGACAATTTTTGCTAATGATGATTTTGGACTAATGAACCGATTTTGATGAAATTTAGCTAGAGATATATTGAACCCTAGAAAAGATTTCTAAAAAGGTGCCACGCTCTCAATAAGAAAATATGCTTTCATTGCTAAGCTAATGGATCAATTTTGATGAAATTTGGTATGGAATTAGATTGAGCCTTGAGAGAAAGTATTTGTTTTTAAGTGGGTGGCGCCACTCCCCTTACAGTAAAATATGTTTTCTTAGCTAAATTAATCTACCGATATTAATGAAATTTACCATAGAGATGTGTATATTGAACTCTAAGGAAGAGATAGAGATGTAGATTGGGTAACATGTTATCATGATTTTTATTTTTGAAAGCGAGACAAAAAATACTCTTTTTTAAATCAGTTTTTTTAACACCAAAAGCATTTTTAATGGTTGAATTTCAACCACTAGTCTAGTTAAATTAATTGGGTAAATTACTGATTCCAAAAAATAATATGGAACTAAAACAACAAATGTTTGATGTGCGTATATGAACACAAGTGAACACGGTGAAAGAAAACAGAGAGGAAGAACAACTCACAACTGA
The DNA here is from genome assembly GCA_949775025.1 of Tricholauxania praeusta. Taxonomy (NCBI): domain Eukaryota; kingdom Metazoa; phylum Arthropoda; class Insecta; order Diptera; family Lauxaniidae; genus Tricholauxania; species Tricholauxania praeusta. The sequence continues at coordinate 70,674,648 of OX459029.1, read as the reverse complement.
ACACTTGGAAAGACAATTGATGACTGGATGTAAGTATTTTGGTGTTAATGTTTTAATACCCTACACCGAGGGTATATTCACTTTGTCCATCCGTTTGTAACACATAGAAGGAGGCGTGGCAGGTATAAAAAAGTATATATATTCTTGATCAGCGTCACCACCTGAGTTGATTTAGCGATGTCCGTCTGTCTGTCTGTTGAAATCAGGTTTACGGGAAAACCAAGAGAGCTAATTGAATGAAACTTTCAAACACAGGTCACATCTTCTAGCAGGCATCTTGCTATTGAAAATGGGCGAAATCGGTTAACTGACACGCCTACCGCCCATACCCTATGTATATATACCCAGGTCAATTTTGAAAAAAGTTGCAGCGATTTTGATGAAAATTGGTGATTTGATGCATATGTGAACAAGATTAGGATTAGGTTAGGTTTCAAGTTTTCAAAGCTTCCTACAGGAGCGTGGCACAGCCCTAAATTTTAACCTTTATACCACCATATCTCGTAAGCCGTGCAAGATATTGTTATGAAATTTGGTAAACAGGTACATTTCAACTATATCTTGAATTGTGATAAAAGTGGGCGGAATCGTAAAAGTGGGCGTGGCACTTTTCAACTGTTAAAAATTTTGATTCCATATATATCAAAAGAGGCCTAAACGATTTTCATAAAAATTTTGGAGATGATGCCGCTGAAAGCAGTCATCAATACAAGCTCAGCCACTTTACTGAAAAAACTCGATGAAGGGCGTAGCTCAGCCCACAGTATTTATAAACGTTATATTAAGAGAAATAACAACGTAATCGTTTTTAAATTTAATGAGGTACGTAAACTTGCTATCTTTTTAACATTTAGTTAAAAGGTACTTTCAGTGCAGTGTAGGGTATGTGAGTTTCGGCCTGGCCGAAGATAGCACCTTAACTTGTTAATTTTCAAATTAATTTAAAACGAAAATATAAACAGAATTTAAACAAGTTCCTTAATTTGCTGCAGCTACTAAAGATTTTGCAACGAGTATTATTTATATAAATTTTACACAACTTTACCAAACAACTGATACAGGTGTCGTCAAACAAATGAGCTGTCAAAAACGCAATAATGCCATTGTGAAAGCTATTTTCAAAAACACGATACTTTCAAGAAGCGGACGACAGCTCAGAAAATATTAGTTTTGTTAGGAAAGGGTCCCAACTAAAACATATGTATAAAGAAATTTTACATAATTTCATGGTTCTTTTTATCTAATTCACAAAGCTTAAAAATAGTAATACATACATTATATTATTCTTTAGCTTTCAAACAAGCTGTAATATATTTAAATATCACTACAAATGTTTTTTTTTTTTTTTTTTTTTAGCTACGCAATAATGATCAATGTCTTAACTTCCTTCAGGAATGAATTTTTCACAAAAATCATTTTAGTTTTTCTTAGTTGGAGGATTTCCTTTAAAATAATGTCAATTCTTTTCAGATCTGTTACTATTGATTTTCTGACTTATCAATGTAACGGATAGTGCATCGGAAGCAGCGAAATATTGCGGAGAAGGGGATTATGGCGCAACTTTTCCAACATGGGTCGCAAGCGGCAACGCCTTAGGTTGAAATCTCAGAATATCAATTAAAATCGTTATCTGAACAATCAATAAAAAAAAATAAATAAATATATTCCGCCTCCTTTTGTAAGGTACAGCGAATTATTTTGTAAATGATAATGAATATTATTATTTCGGTGCAACAGCTTATAAAGGGCCTGCGGCTTGTTAATTTCCCACCGTCCTTCTTGTTAAAGGGGGAGATATTAATAAAATTATTATTTATTTGGCAGCCGTGGAATTTGAACCGCAATTACCAGGTTGTGTCGATCTGCTATAGATAATGGAGCCTTTGATTGTTACTAGTTTCTTCACTCTGAAGAAAACTTCTCTCTCTCTTTTTTTATAGAATAATAATTTGGGTACAGTAATAATTTCGATGCAATTAAATATAAATTAATAAAATTAATTTATTTTAGGATCTATTGGTAACAAAGCCAAATATAATAAATAAATAAATTAATAATTCTAAAGATTATCACGTTGTTTCAGTCCCTGTCTCTTCAGTTTCTTGATAGGATGCAATTGCACTTAGGAAAAATTTATAGAATTCATCGATTTGTTCTGCTAAGGTATCTATGTATGAATGAATGAGAAGACAAAATATTATGAATTAAAAAGTGGTCAATAGATAAATATATTAAGCACTGCTTAGTTACCTCTATCAGTTCTTATGTGATTCCTATCCATAATACCATCTTCATCCATTGTCATGTCATCCTTAAACATGTTCTTTAGTTTCGGTATAAAAAGCAATAGAAAAATTACACCAATGAACTTGATTATTTTTTTAAATATTAGCAATTTTAGAATAATTTTTCCAATTGCAAAAAGATTTATTTTTGTTTTTAGCTTATTCCAAAACCAATCGTCACGAGGATGAAGGGTCGGCTTGTAAAAACCGATTGGGGGACCATAAACAGGTGCTGGAGGTCCATATTGTGGAGCTGGAGGTCCATATTGTGGGGCTGGAGGTCCATATTGTGGAGCAGGAGGTCCATAGTCAGGTTGCGGAGGAAGATACTTGTTGCTGTTGGGCTGCGGATAATCATATCCGCCATTAGTTTCTAAAAAAAAAATAATTTCCAATTTGTAAATCATAGTCTTGCATTGAGATTAAAAATGTGATTGCACTTCACGCCAGAAATTATATGTACCCCTATTATGTAAGACAATTCGAGTTAACCCAACTGATTTTTTTTTTTTTAATTATTTAACTAGAACATGAAATATGTTTTGTATATCAAATTTTTGTTTTTGAAATAATTTTTAGGCAAAATTTTACAATCGACAAGTGAAAAAATAAGTTTGAAAATGTATTCTCAGAGTTTCTAATAGAAGTGTGGTAGCATTCAAGCTACCACATCTAAGATGATGGGTAGAGTTATGTAAGTAGGCATGGTACTACTTGACTACACTCGCTGATGCGATTACAATAATCTGTAACTGGTGAGATCTTATGAAAACTCTAGCCTTGATAAAACATTAAAATGGAATTGTTAATTTTCTAAATATGATGTTCTTGTGAGAATGCCTCACCAGTTAGTGCAATCCTTCCCATTTTAAGCATGATTAAAGCTAACTGCCTTCAAAGTACTTCAGCCAAATTTCATTAAATAATTTTTTTTTCTTTCGGGAGTTAGACATCCCTTTCAAAAATGAGTACATGTGTCATGATGATCAGACATTTTACATGCTCCATCATATCCTTGACCCTTGCATATTTTCATTTGAAGATTCAACTCTGTGCAATGTTTTTGGAGAGATTCAGTTATTTTTACAGAAGACTGATCGTAAATCGTAAAAATCATACGATATTTTAGTGAAAAATAAATTTGCGCAAGTTTTCGTGGACGTCAACGTACATATATGAGTCGTAATGACATTTGCTTAGTGCCTGATATATCCATGGTTTCATTCCATGGAGCATTATCAACTTCTCGAATAGTTTTCCTGATGATAATGACGGAAGATAATTATTCTTTATATCTGGACTCATGCATGTGGAACTCTTCGGATTATTTAGATCATGTTTCTTTAGGTTTACATCTCCGGAATCAATTCGAAAACGTAAAAGAGCTCGAAATTTTCCATCGAACAATTGTGGTCGTGTCAACGACAAAGGTCTACTATTGTGATCTTCTCTTAAGGGCAGTTCTTGTTCAGCATAGAAATTAATACTTTCTATTATTGGTCTAATAGCTGCTATGTTTTCTTCTTCCTCTTTAGCTTACAGGGCATTCAATATACATAAATATAATATGTGATAATTTTCCTAACGATATTTTAAGCAAATATTTCACAAGCTCGTCGGAATTTTTGTGGTAATCATTGTTCGCATGCTTTGCAAAATCTTCTATCAAAATTTTCCAATTTATATGACAGCTAGTCAGAAGTTTCTGTGAATTTTCGTGGTTTGCTTTTCCAACTTCTCCTAAAAACACACCATTTCCCTGTTGAGAATTAACGAGGAATCGGAAATCTTTAACCTACATAAGTTGTTTTAGGAAAACAGCATTCCATTGACATCTGTTAGAGACATATGGCATAGGTGGGCAAAGTAGGTAAAATTAGTTTTTCTTAAGAAAAATTACCAAAACAAACACATGCACTCCCCGCTGCTCCGCACATTTTTATCGTTGTGGTTTTTTTATACGCGCTATGCACGGGATTTTTATTATTGTTACTGTTGCATCATACAGATAAAAACAAAACAACCAATGATAGCTAGAACAAGGAAAACACAATGCGCACATTGAGGACAGCTGCTCTCGTTTCGTTTGATCAGTGTACTGTTGTTTCTTGTAGCATAGGCCCTTGTTTTTTTTTTTTTGTTTTTGGTATTAAAAATAAAATAAGATAAAAAAAAATCTAATTCAAATTCTGAAGTTTTTCCGGAAATGCATATGCGCACCTGATATCGCTTACTTTCTTTCTAGTCACAAAAATCAAGTCGTATGTTTATTTTCTAATAAAAAAAAATAAAAATAAATTGAATAAAAAAAATTAAATTGAAAAAAAAAAATACATAAAAATTTGTTTTAGCACGGGATCGATCCCATGCATGTTTCGTGGCGGCACACGGTTCAGCCCATTGAGCTAACGCCCTATTATGAAAATCCAAGGCAATGATGCTTCGCTAGGCGTTAGGATGCAATGTTAGTACTTTGTGATATGAAAGAAGATCGCAATCAAAACAAAGGGCTAAGCAATCAAATTCAATGATAACATGTAAATGGGATGAACATGTAACTGAGCTACCATTTCTGAATGCCTGGTAGCGGCGAATCATTTTCTTCCATTTCCCATGGTATTTGGACCATTTTTTTTCGACCTGTTTTTTTTATGCTGAGGAAGTTTCTAGATCAAGGTTAAGGTGACCGTGAAATTCTCGGAAGGACAATGATCCAGAGTCCCGTAAATATAAGGAGAAGACAAATTTGTAATAAACCAGTTTGACCACAAAATCACCAGATTGCGAAAGTCTACACAAGTCGACAATTGGGCGGATAAAGTGGGACTTCAGAAGGTTAGAAAGTTTCTTGCTAGTATGGCAAAGTTCCAAAAATCAGTCCACGAAAGATTCTTCAGCACGACGGTAAACGGCGGTGATTCTTAGCAAAAGAAAATTTTATTGAAACATCTAATTAAGTGCTAGTAATTTCCAAGGAGTAATTTTGAGAAATAAAGTTAAACTGAAGTGCAGGACGAAAACAAAAACAAAAAATTAAGTTCTTATACAAACAAAAGGACCTTTAAATTTTTTTTTTTTTTAAAAAAAACAGAAGGCGAAAAGTGGACTAAAAACTTAAGTTTAAAAAAGAAACAGGAAAAGTTGTAGTGATAAATTCAAGAAAATAAAGTTGCTATTTGAGAAAGGTGCAAAAATTTCAGGACTTTAAAGTTACAAATAAACAAAAAAACCGAAACTAAATAAAGGACATTTAAAAATAAAAAAAGCTACTAGGAAGAATTACCGGAAAGGATCAATCAAGATTGTTTTATTGCAGAATCTATCAAAATCGAATTTATATTGTGATTTTTTTTCTGTTATAGCAGTTGTTTTTGTTGTAAGCAGCTCCTGCCTCAAAAATTTTGTCCTTCTATGATCTATAGAAAAATTTTAGAATTTGCAGAAACTGTGCGAGCTTTTCTTAACGTCGGGGGAGGGGAGAGGCTCGAGCCCTATGGTTGAATACCAGTAGCGAATCTAGAATTTAAGATTGGGAGGGGCACGAATTTTTTAATGCTTTCCACCCCTTATTTTACTGGCATTCAAACCTTCACCACATTTGGTTTCATCGTTCGCCATGTAATTAGGGCTTTACTTATCGCCTAACCTTCATTAAAATATGGACTTTCATAGTACACTTTTTTCGATCAATCTTTGATTGTTAAAGAATACAAATAAAGTACACCCCCGTCTTACACGCTACTTTCTTACATGTTTTCGATCTTACGCAATTTTTTAAATCAAAAATTCTATTCAAAATATTCGTCAAAACGAACATTTTGGTTTCACATATATTTAATTCTAGACAATGTTAATCTATTCTTTTGTCATAACTTATGATACATATACATATGTTTTAAAAAAAGCACACTTAAATAATGAAAATTTCCCTGGTTTCCTGTAAGCACAAACAATTATTTAACGATATACATGCATACATATAGTATATTAGGGTGCTTATTTTGAATATTTTGTAGATGTACTTTATTTTTCTTTTAGCTTGAGGCTTGAAAATTACTGTCTCAATGTTTGAGATTGCTAGCTCAAACCCGAAAACGGCGCGGACTGCGCTTATGTCCGATTTCGTTGAAATTTTACCTAGATTCTAGAATTTTTCGGGAACACTCGAATATCGGAAATTTGTTCATATTGGAGTATATCCTCATTTAAAAAAATAAAAAATAAAATACTTTTAGGGCTTTTACAAAAGCTGCAAAATTTTCATTTTTCGGAATTTGTGTAAAAAAAAATGAAGAAAATTTGATTTTTTTCTATTTATACAATTTTTTTTAAATTTTCCTTATGGACAAATAAGGAAGTATGAAAAAAATGTACCGCTATTTTTAAGCTTATACATATATAAGGAAAAAATCCATGATCTCTACGGTGTTTCTTGTGTAACAGCTCAAATCCTTTGCTATTTTCACTACTTTTACCTCACACACTAAAAATTGAAATTGTCAATGCCACTACATGTATTTCCCTTAAAAAAATATATGAGAAAAAAAAAATTTAATTTTTGGTCCAAAAATTATCAAAATCAAATTTTTTTTTAAAATACTTTGAAACTTTTTGGACCAAATATGAAATTTTATTTTCCATATAATACCAATACCGAGTAGTCCTTTCGAACGTTGTGATACTTTTAAGATTGTTGGCTACGTTACCAGTCACTTTAGCATCAACAGAAAGGAGTTTCTCTGTATTAAAAAGACTGAAAACTTACTTGAGGTCTACAGTAAGTGAAATCGCCTCATTGGCTTAGTTCTTGCTAATATTCATCAGGAAATTTAAGTGAAAGCAAAATAAATCAGAACGGCCTTTTGCAAAAATAGTCTCCGCATTAAACATGCATCAATAACAAATTATGATAAATGGAAAGCTTAGATCCGCGCCTGCTGACTACGGCTATGATAAATACACGAAGACTTAAACATATGTAGATTGGATTAATGAAGTTTTACAAGAATAAGCAGCCAAACACAAGAAACGACTACTCAACCACACCAACGTGGAACCAAATTCTAGGTATTCCTCATGAATTTAGAAGATTAAAGCTAACGTAACTTATCGTAACGCACGTCTTTCAAAATATGTTTATTATCAAAAATAAATGGAAGAAGCAACAAAAATGTGGAAAAAAAAAATTTATTATTTAGCCTCAAAAAAATCATCTAGAAGGACTTTTTTGAATTTCAGCAGACTTTTCACGTTATGTAGGATGTCGAATAGTTTTCAAAAATTGTTTATTGACAGACGTGAAATATATGGATATATATTTCCTGAGAGGCGATTTTTCTAAACAAATACACATCATTATCTTGACATATTTTTTTGCAAGTGTCCTTAAGAATTTCGATTTTTCTTAAGCAGTTTAAAATTTTATTGTAAAATAAAAAAAAAATATTTTAAAAAAGCTTGAATAATTTGATGCGCTGAGCTCTAATCTGATTGCAATTTGCTCTTTCAGACACCGTAATATCAATATGAATATTAATTTTGCAAAATTCTTAACACTCGCACAAAAGTAAAGTTCGTTTAGGGCAGCAATTTAGGTAATGTTCCAGTTATCGTTTATGTTGAAAATCATCACGTACTTTTAATTTGATTATTTGAAGAAAAACAAGCAACGATTTGCTTAATAATTTCTTTAGTGAAAATCAGTATTTCTGATCTGCATTTAATTTTAAGTATACAAACATCTTATATTCATCTCCGGAGAGATTCCTTTTTTAGTATAACACTATATTTCTAATTTAGTTTTTACAGTGTGCTTCACTTTGTGCAAAGTTTTACTATTTTTATATATATTAAACGCACCGACATCCTGCGTATGTGAACTTTGTAAAGCATTTAAATACGTATCCTGTGAAAACCCGGCTTCGGCGCAACATATTGTTATGAATGCAGCACACAGCGTGCTTGATATGAGAAGCTTTACCATAGCGCACTTGCAATAAATCGAAAATTAACAGCTCAAAACTCAAACTGAACTAAAGCTTAAACAAGAAAGTTATCCTATATAAAACATTATGTTGTCGAAGTTTAAGCATTGATTTTATTTTTACGTTCATGCCATTTGCATGCCTGTAGGAAATTTAAAATAAATTACCTAAAGTTTGAATAGCAAATAACTTTTTTTATTTTATAATCAATTTAAATAACTGAGGGTTTCTTAGCAGGCATATGGAGATTCTCAGCAGAGGAACTTGTAGTGCATTACTAGTGCCATCGATTACGAGCTAAAGCAACCCAAAATATGAGCTTATAATGATTGGAATGAAAAAAAACCCACTCTGATATTATGTGCTGTTGCTCATCCGTCGATTTCGGATGAATATACCCATTCCTGCATCGCTGCCAACACGTAGAAGTACAAAACTGTAAGACCTGGTGATATTCCGGGTCAATGTATTGAACCGTTGCTTTCTATTCATCAATTTTGGAATACATTCAAGAAGTCCTTCACAATCTAGTCAAAGTGACTTGAGGCGCCCTCACGTTGTTAAAAGTGACTTCTCCTTTGTGTAATACCAACAACGTCTATTAGAACGTAGCAATTCATGAATAATAATATCAAATAAGTTTCAAGGTTTGATCTTGGTGTAGCGATAACCGTGTCAGAATTGATGTTGCAACGATGTCTTTTTTTAATGGGGCTTTCAAGTGCTGTCCGAGAGGCAGCTAATTAATCCTAATTAATTTTTTTTGCAATTAATAGTTTAAGTATGTCTGATATTCGAAATATGCGCCAGTCGCCAGAGTCGTGGTGTGACTGGTTATGAGATGATATGTTAAGACCAATATTGTAGAGGAGATAAAAGCACACCAATTTCATTACCGAAAATCTCCTTACCTTGACCCTTGGGTCAGATCTCAACATACAGCATCCAGGTCAAAGGTGGCACCCAGTAAGCTTTTCTGATGTCTACAGACGGTATGGCAAAAAAGAACGGTCCCCCTACTTCTATCTTAACCCGGTCCTGGATGCGTGCATTTTGATATAGATTTCATGTAATGCAATGCCACTGATTATAACTATACATACGTTATAGGAAATGCACAAGGGAGGATATAGACTAACATCGTCTATGATATCAACATTTTGATGCTATTCCTCCTCTAACTATATTTTGCGGTAATGTAAATGAAAAGTGCTTGCCATTATTTGGAAACCTTTGCAAATTTATACGACGTCGGCTTCGTTAACTGATTGGTAGATCAAATACAAGTAAGCAAAATGCATAATAAAGACTTTTTTTAAATAAATAATACGAATTAACAAAATTTTACAAAATCTATCTCCATTTGAAAATTAGAAAGCAGATAACAAAATTAAACATCGTTTTTAGCTAGGATTTCCAACTTGCAGTGGTTTTCCGAAGAACTGTTGTCAAATTTCCGATGGCTATAACATAGTAAATATTTCCGACTGGTGGACATGTAAACACCTAGCCTTATTTTGTTAACTGAGTATTACTGGGAAAACACAGTAAAAAAGTACATTGAAATAGCTAAATATTATCCTAATTTGGATACAAGTATGTAACTACTTACCATATGGCCATAAATACCTCTGATATATTTCACCCAAAAGTATGTGCAATTTTACTATATCTTATAGCATTAAGCATTGGCGTAATTTAGTGAGAGCTTAGAGTTGCGAACGCCTGCAGAAATGATATCTTAAATACATATATCGGTTATATAGTTTTTAAGTTGAGGAGACGTTCTTAAGGGCTTCACATTCTTATGCATTAATCAATTATGGAAATTATATGAATAAACAATTTTTAGTATCAATAAATGGGCCCGGCGATAGCGATATTCTGGAGACTCATCAGTAATGTACTTCTTTCCAAAGGTTCCTTTACGTACAAATACTTTTCCTAAACGATTTTTTCGATACTATGTGTAACTATTTGTCTTTAGATCGACGGTCTAACTACTTATGTCAACAAATGAGAAATATTGATAGATCAATTACAGATGGCGCGAGCTGCGCTTTACAATGAAAAACGCATAGAATAGCTAAAGTGGTAGAGCGACAGTCCCAATATAATTCATTAAATGGCTTGGGTTTAAATTTCACATGGTATGAATTAACCAAAAATGGTATGATAAGGCTGTGCATTAAAAAATTTATCACTTTTGTACAACAAGTTATGCGATCTCAAGTTTGAAAATGTTTAACGTTTCAAAAAAAAACAAGTTAAGGTCTTATCTTCGGCCAGGCCGAAACTCACATACCCTACACTGCGTTGAAAGTACCTTTGAAATAAATGTTAAAAAGGCGTTGAAGAGGTTGAATAAGTCGAAAAAAATGTGAAATGTTAGAAAGGTTGACGGAGGTTGAAAAATGTTGAAAAAGTCGAAAATATATGCAAAATGTTGAAAAAAGTTGAGAGAGGTTGAAAAACTCTAACAAAGTTGAAACAACTTGAAACAATTCAAAATGGATGAAAAATAAAGAAACTAATGAAGAAAGTTGAAAGAGTCGAACATATACATATAGGATATATTGGAAAAAGTTACAGGGTTGAAAAAGTCGAAAGAATAAGGAAAATGTTGAAAAAAATCGAATAAAAATTAAAAATTAGAAATATGCCACGCCCACTTGTCCAATTCCGCCCACTTTTGGTTCAATAAACTATACTCGTGATCGACATCCTCATATTAAATTTCAGCACAATAGCTTGTATAGTTTGCGATATGTGCCGCAGTTAAATTTAAAATTTAGGGCGGTGAAACACCCACTGGTACAATCCAGCCCGGTTTTGATCCAGAAATAGCTTTCCATAAGCAAACCTCTTACACCAAATTTTAGTATGATTGCTCACATATTTCGATAAATATGCCACTTACCGTATTTTACTTGTATGGGAGGTGCCACTCCCACTGGTGCTATTTCAGCCAATTTTGATTCAGATATACTCTATAGCAACTGAACCACTTACATTAAATTTCATAGCAATTGCTGCAATAGTTCACTTAAAACAGCGCTTAAAAATCCTGTCAAAATTCATTTATTTTTAAAGCTTATAGTAACTGACATCTATAGACCAAATTTTATGAAGATTACTCTCATAGCACACTATAACAATAAACGTTTTTTACTTATATGGGAGGTGCCACGCCCACAGGTACTATTGAACCAAATTTTTGTTATAAGAGACCTTATAGGAAGTATATCTACCTCATTAAATTTCATAACGAATACGTTGTTAGTTCTCTTTATATAACGTTTATAAATATTGTGGGCGGTGCCATGCCCTTGAGCGAGTTTTTTTAGTAAAGTAGCTGAGATTGTATTGATGACTGCTTTCAGCGGCATCATCCCCAAAATTTTTATGGAAATCGTTTGTACCAATTCTGAGATATACGGAATGAAAATTTTTAACAGTTGAAAAGTGCCACGCCCATTTTCTCGATTCCGCCCACTTTTATCTCAATTCAAGATATATTTGATATGTATCCGTTTACCAAATTTCATCGCAATATCTTGAACGGCTTACAGGATATGGTAGTTTAAATGATAAAATTTAGGGCTGTGCCACGCCCCTGTATGACTCTTTGGAAACTTGAAACCCAGCCTAATTCTAATTTGGTTAACATGTGCACCAAATCACCAAGTTTCATCAAAATCGCTGCAACTTTTTTCAAAATTGGCCTGGGTAAATTTACATAGATTATGGGCGGTAGGCGTGTCCGTCAACCGACCAGTGTGTGAAAGTTTCATTCAATTAGCTTTCTTGGTTTTCCCGTAAACCTGATTTCAACGGACAGACAGACGGACAGACAGACATACAGATAGACAGACAGACAGACAGACAGACAGACAGACAGACAGACAGACAGACAGACAGACAGACGGACATCGCTAAATCGACTCAGGTGTAGGGCTACCAGATGCGATACTAAAGTAGCAAAAGTGCTACTTTTGCAAGGCTTTGCTACTTTGTTACTTTTGACTCGAAATGTGCTACTTTTGGATGGTTTTGCTACTTTCGATGTTTGCATTGTAAAATAAAATATTTGAACTGAAGTGAGGACCTTTTTTTTTTTTCGAATTTTTTGATATGTGCTACTTTTGTAGTAAGGCCATCTGGTAGCCCTACTCAGGTGGTGACGCTGATCAAGAATATATATACTTTTCCATGCCTGCCACGCCCCCTTCGAGGTGTTACAAACGGAGAGACAAAGTGAATATACCCTCGGTGTAGGGTATAAAAAAAAAATACGTTATTTAGGCCAAAAACCTATTACATCAAAATTTGTTTTTACGCATTTGTATTCTATAGTAAATACACGTGCAATTAACAATAGAAACAATTTCAAGTTTGCAGTCTAGTGTATATACTTAATACGGGCATTTCACGTGAAGCGAAAAATGAAAAAAAATGAGATTTTGAAATTTGCTCATATGGTATTTGACCTAATTGTACTTCTTGAATGTTTCTTCATGAATTATAACTAATTATTTGTGATATACAAATTACGACATAAAAATTAAGTTGAGTAACATTTATTTCCCGAAAATAAAATTGAGAATATCTTACGATGTGACGAAAAACTTCCAAATCTGAGGTCGTATTTTCATATTTCGATAAAAAGCTAAATTTGGACTGTGCTCATAAGAAAGTTTTTAACTCGATATACAAAACTATAGTTACATTTTTGAAAAATAAAACTCATTTTTTCTAAGCTAAAATTTCATTTAAATATCTTCTGTCCGAAAATACGAACAAAGATTGTGGCGGGCTTGCTGGAAAATTTATATAGTTTCAGGTTGTAGAAAAAAACTGAAAATTTAAATTTTACAATGTCGCACTTTAACTCTAAAAATGTTTTTCCAACTGATGTTTATAATGTCTTATTTTTTCTACAAAATAAACCGAACTAGAGGTTAGGATTCATAGACAGTCTAGACCAGGGGTCGACAGCGCCTAACTCTTTCCACTCTTTGCACTCTTCTACAACAACTTCGTATTGTTGTAATTCGCCGAATCGTTGACAGGCGTAACTGCACCAAAACAATTCAACCCTTGCTTGTTGTTGCTTTGCTGTCGTTGTTGGTAAATACGTAGCGCTTGCGACTACGCACAATTCTTGCTAAGCTTTGTTTGTTGTTGGTAATTTTTGTTTGCTGTTGGTCATTTTGCGAACTGGCGCGCTGCCGTGTGCGCTACCGGCATGCGCGTTGTTGCTTTTATATGTTAATAAATCCTTATTGTACCGTATCCAACGATTTGTTGTTATTGTTGGTTTTTTGCTGTTGCACTCTTGAAATAAAATCCTTGTCGACCCCTGGTCTAGACAGTCATTACTTTTGGCCCGGCATACTTTTCATGTCACTCAGATATCTGTTCCTATTAGGATGTTTAACATCAGATACGTGTAGATATGTTTCGCTATAACCCATTCACGCCAATAAATACAGTATGTATGGTATGTAGTTTGAAGAATGCATTTCCCTTATAAAATTCTTAACAGAAATTTGTAAAACTGTCACGTTATTAACTGCCAATAACACACACAGTGTCGCATAAAGTTAATTTTGTTGGTCTTTAACAGTAGTAAATAATTTCAGAATAAGAAAGCCAAATTGAATTTAGGCTTGATTTTTTTTTTTTCAAAAAATATTTCAACACAAAGAAAGAGAAAGTCAATTTCATTGTCTTATATATTGATTGAATTATATTGATACCTAAATAGGAAAGACGCTGGGTCTGGGTATTTTTTTTCTTTTTTCTTTGATTTAAGAAAATACATTTAAGAAATTAATTGCTTAAGAAAAGACTTCATAAGGCGTATTTTTGAAACAATTGATTGGCTTACATATGATAAAGCTTTGAAAGTGGGCAAATAAAAATAACAGGCAAAGCTACGCTTCAATACTAAGTTGGGATAGGGGCTTAAATTAACTTTGTTTTGTCGAATAAAACGTTATCAAAGATTAATCTGAGTATTGCGAAAATAAGTTACATAAAAGAAACTATAGTTTTGTATAATTTCCACTAATCTGATCTTGTTATTAAATGAGCGCTGTTACATATAATTTGTAGCGGTAATAAAGTTGTACTGTATTACGGCTAAGTCATTGATTTTATAAGTTACATTTTACATAGAATTTTACAGATATGACTTTGTATGATTTGGAAGATACTGCATTTAAAATTTGAGAAATCGACCTCCAAACCCGTCCAAAGTTTGATTTGCCTTATCTTAAGGAAAGAACTCTGGCTCCTTGTTGGAATTGCACAGAATCACTATTTGCCAATTTTTGTTTGATTCAAAGTTTTATACATGGATACATATCCATGCAAATCGTTGTGGGTATTTTAAGCAAAAAGGAGCTATGCCTTATGAAAATAAACCCGATTATGATAAGATAAATTTGATTTCTTTCCTTTTTCCGAGACATATTCATTCCAATCTTTTAATTAATGCCGAAAAGTACTGCTTATATCCAGTTTTCGCTTTTAAATACTTAGTTTTGACTCTGAGATTCCATGTGTGCATTTTAATACAAAAAAATCTCAGATCTCACCAGCCAATATTTCACTTCTACTTTAAATAATTTGCTTGAATGCTATTGAAATATGTATGTAGTAAGACTTAAAATAAAACCCCTTAACAATCTGATAGATGCTGATATCACGTAGACAAAAGTTTATTATAGCTGATACAAAAAAAAAAAAAGGACGCGATGGTCTTATGCAAAAATTATTGGTACGGAGACAAGAGAAGAATTTCTGTGCGGAGAGTACACTCAAGTTCAAATAAAATAAAAGGTTCTTTTCAATATTTTTATATCCGTGCCAGGTATAGACAAGTATATGTATGTATATGATCGATCAGCTTTACCATCTGAGTTGTCTTAACCATGTCTGTCTGTCTATCAGTGGAATCGGTATAGGTGAATTTTAATAAGAGAGCGTGGCGCCTCCCACACAAGCATTAGCTTCAAAACGCTATAATGAGAGAATTATTTGAGGAAATACAAGCAAATTTCCCACAAATAGTTGTAATGATTAGTTGCTCTGGAGTAGAATTTGGTAAATTTCTGTTAGTGGGCGTGACACTCTTCATAGAAACAAAAACTTTAAAATGATATACTGAGGGAATCATTTAAAATAATGAAATACAAATACAAGAAACGGTTCCGTCTAGCATCAGATAAAAGGTTGGCACATTCAATGGTAGGTATGTTAAGACAAACCAGATAACAAATAGTGGTACTGTTAACGCAATTTTGGGTATTTAATTTTTGGCGTGGCCAAATGTAACATCCTAACTAGTTATATTTAAAATTGTCTTGTTTTCAATTTTCATGCTATGTTTAAAATTTGTTTTTGGCATTTTTCTGAAATTTGTGTTTCTTGTTGCCGATTATTTTCTTAAAATCTGATATTGGCAAAAAATATTGAAACCGAAAAAAATTTACCTGACATTAAAATATTCAGTTAATATTTCAGCATTACGTGACTAACCAGACTGAATCATGATATAACCCATAGCACGCGCCCAATCGAGAAGTTAACGTTTATACTATAAATCGATGGCCCTTCTCCTCTTGAGCCATTCGTATAAATGGGATGATTACATTTCTTTAGCAGTTTCTTTCACATTTTTTTCCAAATAAGCAAATAAATTTGTCAAACAAAATTATTTATTCGAAAATATCCTTCATTTCTTCAGAGCTAACGCGCCTGCTGCAAGCCAAACTTGTCCATTTTGTCAGTTTCATTTCACTTTCCTCTAATCTTTTGGTAGAATAGAAGAAAGCAAGAATCTGGTGATGTACTATTGACTGATTTCTTCAAGCATTTGCAGTGACAAATAACATATAAAATTATTATGTCTTAACATATAAAATTATATTTCACACAAGTAATTTTCCACATTTAATGTTGGTTTTGATTAAATACTTATATGTACCATATATCATCTAAGTGAAAGTTTAACACAAAAATTTAATCATGAAAAAGAACCTACAGCCAGTTAGCAGTTCCTGTAAAATTTTGCAAATCAATTCAATACTCTACTTTTATTAAACAAAAATGTCATGATTGACATGCTAAAACAGTGCCCACAGTGCTTTGCGCGTTCGGAACAGTTTTGGAGAACTTGAAAACTATTCGAATGACTGTATTTTAAAGTTTTTAACAATGTTTTATGGCAGCTAGATCCTTAGAATGGACTGCATCAAATTAAAATAGAGAAATGTGGTTAAATTTCACTAGCATGGTAGGGTCATTTCGCCTGTTCGCGTCCATTTAGTGCAGTTGGCAAGTTTGACGGCGATAATAAAAATATCCCAGCACTAATTTCGATGAAAAATTTATGTAATGTGTTCATTATATAGTCTATTTTAAGGTTAACTTTCAGTTTAGTTCGAAACATCTTGTGTTTTTTTTTTAAATAGAAAAACTTCAGAATTAGGCGTTTTACCCACTTTGCGTCCACAAAATCCAAATCGCGTCCACTCGTGGACCATTTAGCGTCCACCAACTTAGAAAAGGAATATAGGGGTGATATTTTAAGAATTTGTAAGGAAAGATTGTATTTTAACAGTTTCTTTATTTAAGAATATAAATATTAAAATAATAAGTTTTTGGCTATATTAAAGCAACAAAACAATACAATAATTTTGTCTGACTAGAAGAATTGTTGAATCAATAAATTATGAGACAAGGTATGATTATTATAGCCTTAGAATTTCATTTAATGACACAGGTCACATTCAAAAGTCTTATTTTTGGCCTCTAAATAACTTAATCCTACAAATCGCGTGCATTTCAGATGATACCATCTAATACACTTGTCACAGCCTATGTTTTTCTCATCGTCGTCTTCTACATCTGAAATTAGTATATCGTCACATTCAGAACATTTCACTCGCTCCACGACTGGTAAATTTTCTTTCTCAAATTCCTCGTTTACTGTTTCCTGTGTGACTTCTTGAAGAGGATGCATCTTCTTTTTTCGTTTTGGAGCAGTTTTACGAACTATTTGAGAGTGTTTTAAAGTCTTTTTCTGTTCTTGTTTCTCTATTCGTTCTAACTTTCTTTTTCGTATTGCTTCCTGCTTTTCGTTCTTGATCTGCTCTTTATCTCCATAATACTTTCTCCATGCAGCAGAAGATATGGCTGCTGGAGTTCTTTGATTATCTTTTCGTGCTTTGTTAGAAATTTCAGGTAGCATCAGGTGGTGTTTAAATGCATCAGGGGTTTTCTTCTGTGTTGCTGCTGAAGCTGGTTGTACTAGAGGCTCTGTAGGTAATAAGGATGGTAGCGATAAAGTTGATGCTGATGTTGAAGTCAAAGGCAGTTCTGGAGTTAGTTCTTTGATGAGAGTTTCTTTTTCAACACTTAATATGGTGGGAGTTGATGCGATATCTTCTAATGGAAGGATTAGAACGTCGTCTAAGGACACCATAGAGCCGACGTCGAGGTAACTGCCAGAAAGATGTAACGTCGAAAGGGACAAGTCAGGGAACGAATCGTTTTTGTTGGTGTCAAGAGTTGAATATCTATCTGAATATATTGTGATTTCATCGTAGTCAATCTTAGAAGATGCTAGAGTTCTATTGCTGGTGGTTATTTTTGATGTGCAAGGTTCGGTAAATTGTTCTGGTGCAGAATGTATTTCGGTTGATACTGTTTGAACCTGTACAGTAGGATCAGAGTTAGCTTCATCATTTTTGTTTTCAGCGTCTTCGTGAAATGATTCAGATTCAGTTTCGATAGAAGTCTCTGAAAATCCTACTTCTGCAGGGAGATACTTTTTCAACCTATTAACTGCTTTCGTTATAGTTCGAATGTCAATATTTTTTTCTTTTAGTGTCGGTTTCAGGTGTTTCAAAACTTTTTTAAAACTTTTAATGTCCGAGTGGGTAACATCTTGTGACTGTTGAACAACGGCCTGAACATTTTCCAAAGTGTTTCTTACACATTTAGTGTAATCTGGACTATTAGCATCGAATGGGTAAAGACCACATCGCTTAAACAAATTTTTGATGTTGTCGGGCATGTTAGGATGTTTCAATGCATCATTTAACAATTTGCAAAAGTTTGTTTTTGTGACGGCAGAATTCCAATTTTCTGGTTTTGATAGGAATGCGCGGACTGTAGATTTCCAATATGTTTTTACCGGTGCAAACACGCTAACGTCAGCTGGCTGTAAAATATGGGTGGTGTTGGGCGGAAGGGCATACAAAATAATTTCCATTTGTTCACACATCTTACTTAACATTAAGGACATATGCGATTTATGCCCATCTACCAGCAAAAGCACTGGTTTTTTATGTTATTTTCCACCACCCAGTTGTGAAACTCGTTGGTGATGTATTCAAAGAATATATCTCCTCTCATCCAACCTGTCTCAGATCTGCCTAAGCACCATTCTTGAGGCATACTATTCACTACAGCTCTTGGTGGTCTAATGTATGGAAACACGATACAAGGTGGACACATATCTCCATTCGCATTAAATGTTAATAATACCGTTATTTTTACAAGCAAGTCAATTGTACGAAAATAGTGGACGCAATTTGGTTAATTATTTTCCCCTGTAGGTATAGTTTGCGTCCATTGCGGACGCAAAGTGGAAGTTTTGTAAAATCGATGTAGTAATTCGCGTCCACCTTATTTTATTCGTTAAATATAAAAAACATAAGCAAATTCATAATTAATATTATTCCTTTTTTGTTTATAAAAGTCTTGAAACAGCTATGCATCCTAAAATTCACATAAAACAATAAAAAACTTACCATCGAACACGCCGCTGCACACTATTTTTTATCTAAATATCACGCGCGTACGCACTCTCTTAATGAACAGCCGAGACTAACTATTTTTTTCTAAACGGTTTAGTTTGGCGCACGGACCTTTTGTCCATGTGTGCGTGCCTCTTATACATTGAGGTATTAACGGTATTGACTTTTCGTTTGATTGGTGTGTTAGTTTACTTATTTTCGAGGATTTTTAAAAGCAGATCCGTTAAATGGACGCGAATTGGGCGATGGACGCGAACAGGCGAAATGACCCTATATCAATCTATACTTTTTATATAAAATTGCTTATATGGTAATGGTTTGTAACACTTTGGCGCAAAAACAAAATTGATCTCACACATAGCTAGTTCATCAGATCAGTGTGTGCAACCACGCACGATTGAGAAAACTTCGAACAGCCACTGTTTCCATAGTAGAATACCACGCAAAAAACCTCTCATTTCTGAGAAAGAACCGCAAAATTTCACTTGAAGTTTGCCAAAGAACGAAAAGGATTCGATTTCTGGAAGAAAGTTTTGATTTTTGATGATTCCAAACTTAACTTATTTGATGGAAGAGCATTAGCTTGGAGAAAGAAAAGTACGGCAATGGACTAAAAGAATTAAACATTGGTGGCAATATGATGATTTGGGAAGCCGTCTTCGCGGTTTTTTCTTAGAAATAAAAGGCTTTTTGTGTGAAGTTCTAGGTTTTATGAAATTTGCATGGATGCACATACTGATCTGATGTACTGGCTATGTGCTCGATCAATTTTGAGGCACTGACTTTCGGATTTTTGTCCACTTCTTTTAAAATCAAGCTGACATCTCTACGAGATAGGTCCTTTTAAGCGGCCACT
The DNA here is from genome assembly GCA_949775025.1 of Tricholauxania praeusta. NCBI lineage: Eukaryota > Metazoa > Arthropoda > Insecta > Diptera > Lauxaniidae > Tricholauxania > Tricholauxania praeusta. Next base: position 70,654,688 of record OX459029.1, on the reverse strand, counting down.
ATGGGGCTTGTTTTCAATGGAATCAATATCCTCATAATTTTTAATGATCGACTTAAGTCCAATATTTTTAAAATTTCACCACAGGATTAATTTTATTTTTCGAATTTAACAAAATTTCTCTTATAATTTGAAATTTCCTTTCGCGGAGTCGTTATATCAATCAAATATCACTTTCAAACCACAACTATGTAAGTAATATATTATACCAAAGTATGACTCACATTATAGATATAAAAAATAAAAAAACGGCACTTCACCGTCTTACAAAAAAATTAATCAATAGCAATAGTTTTTTTTTTCAGATAACTTTTTAAATTTATATTGAAGAACATTTTTTTTTCTCATTATCATCAAAAAAGATTTTCAAACAAAACTCATCATTACTTTTTTCCATGATGTTTTCGGATTCTCGATCTAACAAAAAGTGGGGGTGTATGTAGACTTTTGTCGCTCACTCTATGTTTTTAGTCAAAAGTGCGCTAGTGAAACTAAAATTATTTTTTAAGTTTTTTTGCTTCTCAATAAGGGTATATACATATATATTCCTCTAAACGCGAAAGCTCGAAAGTTTTCGAGCTTGCTTTCGGAAACACCCCTATCAATGCAAACGCGTAAATGATTGAGCAATGGCAATTTGACAGTTTGATCAGTGTTGCCGTGTTGCAGTGTTTTAGTCAAAACGTCCACTATTTCAGTTTTTGCTGATTTTGTTGAAAAATAATCAAATTTTCATCAAATTCATTGTCAAATAGGATCCTTAAAATGCCGCAAAATAGTGAAAAAAATAAATTGATTCAATTCATTCAAAAGAAGAATTTCAAATTAGCACCAAATTGTTTCGACAAACGGCAACATTGATTCACTCTCCGACTTTTCGAGGTTACTTGCTCAACTAATTTGCCTCGAAAGTTTTCGAGGGTTGCGCAAACTTTTCTTCATACAAATGATTTTCGAGGCTCAAAAATATGCTCAGTTTTCGCAGTTTTAGAGGCTTTTTCGCGTTTTCAGGAATATCTTCAACGACCTTTTACTTTGTTTCGCTCAGTTTTATTTATTTAAGAAATGTTCCATCAGTCAAAGTGCTCTTTTCACTGCTCATTTAAGTAATCATGGTTCAATTTTTTTTTGAGTTTACCTAACATCATTTAATTAACAGCATTTTCACATTAACATGACATCCGTATATATACAAACGTATGTATGTAATTATGTTTGTGCATGTGTATGGCAGAAATCGGATCACGTGTACGTGCTATTGAAAACGTACGCAATTTGAATTTAGTTAACTTTAATTTGGAAATGTAAGAAATTTCACTTCCACTGTTTAATGGAACAGTCATAAAATGGCTGTACGAGTAAACATAAACAACATTTAGTATAACTGATCCAATTACATAAGGCTGAAAAAGTGCTCAGGTGGCTATATTCACGATCTGTAATTTAAATATCACAGATTCATTAGGCAGGTTTTTTTTTGTATGGAGCTGACGCAACAAAATCAAAAAACTGCCCTTCTAAAAACGAATTCAGTTCGAGTTTCCATTTGCAGTGCAAGGATTGTTAGGTTTCAGGAATAATTTTAAAAAGTATTTACATTATTAAACATAACTGACCTATATAATTTCCTATGTAAAACAGAAAACTGGAAATGGGCGGCCTCTTCTAAAAACATTTTGTGATCAAAATAAATAAATTCGTTTTATTGAAAATGCATAGAAGTGAAGGCCCTTCTATTCCCATGTTTGGGTTCTTCGAGGTCTGTAGAGGTAGTCTAACCCTACCTTAATACATCACGAGTAAGTTAATGCTGGTTTGGCCCTTTTAGCAGTTTGAAATGTCGTATCCAAAGCCTAAATTCAAATATTAAATGAAGAATCGCGTTCGCAAAAGAACATTTGATCAAACCGATTATATTTTTTTGTTTTTTTTATTTAAACGCCTTCCTATGGTTCTGAAGGATACATTTATGCCGAATTCTGACGAAACTTAATTTTTAAGTTTGTTAGAGCTTTTAAAAGGGTATTTAACCCTAGTAGGTTTAACCAGGTCTGTGCAGACCTTTTACATATAAACGTGTGTATAACTTTTTTTGTTTGGGCGTTAGAGATGAATCCGTCCATGACTTCCCAGAAGCGGCTACAGCGAACACGGAGAGCACAAAATCCGACCGTTTATGGTTTTGTGTTCGTTTTTATTCGTGTTTTCAAACGAAATGGTTCATACGGCACAAGTAGGTCTGTGCAGACCTCTCACGCCTATGATAACTAAAATATGGTAAATTGTTACCTAGAAAATGTTAAAATATGTTTTTATTGTTCACTTTGTTTTATTCATAGCATTAAACACATTTACACATACTTTTAGGACACCAGCCTATGCATTCCAATACAAATCCCATATAGGTCTTCGCAGACCTAGTTGTACCAGTTAGCGCCAAAAAATCCCTGAACCTCCTAGGGTTAAGTGAAGCTCTATGAATAAAACTGCCCTCTTTCGCTGTTGTTTTCCGCTTTCTTGGACACTATTTTACATTTTTGGTGCTTCCATACTGCTGTATGCGTTGTAATGTATTCTATACCATCTTTCTGGAACATTTAAGGGACCGACTGGTTTCTGCAACTGTGTTACTATTAATTTTCATTTCATGAATTACCTGCCGGTGAATCTCTGAAAACCACTCTCTTTTTGCCATATCTTAAAATATTTTTTTTTAAAATTAAACTCAAAATTATATAATTGAAGTATACCTTACGAAATAAAACAAATCAAACAAAATATAAAAAAAAATCAGCGATATTTTTAAATTGTGCTAAATTCGTGGCCAACTTGAAAGGCGCGTTAATTTCAAATGTTTGTAATATGTGAAAAATTAGAGTAAAAACTAACATTTAAATAAACGGTAGTTCATCATCTAGTTGTAAGCAACACTTACGGAAAAATATTAGCTTACAATTCTTGGACTATAATATTAATCATTTCAATATGAAGTTATCACTGCAGTGTGTGCTAAATTCGTGGCCACCACTGTATGTATAACTTTGATCAACCGCCAAAGCAAGTTGTCCATAAAAGGGATATCCAATTATCGCCTAAGTTCTACTATCTACTAGCTGTTACCCTATTGCTCCGTCTTCGCAAAGCCTGCTGTCTTATACCACCCATATATTGCAAGGTACTTGGTAATTTATAGATTTTGCTTCTGTTGGAACCTATTGCATATGCCACCAAATTCTATCAAAGTATCACAATTGTCTTTTTTAATACCATGATTTTCGCAGACAGACAGACATGGCTTAATTGACTTAGGAGAAGACGCTTGTCAAGAATATATTTACATACATATATACTTTTCTATATCAGCCACGCTCCTTCTAAGCGTGTAGGGTATAAACATAGCAGGGCATTAACTCGTTAATCCGTTAATCGTGAATTAATTTCGACTAACGGATTAACTTTTAAGTTAACTTTAAAAAATGTTAACGGACTCGTTAATTTCCGTTAAATTTCCCCAAGTACGTTAATCGTTAATCCAGATCCTACTATTTACCAAAAAGATACCACACGCACCGCGCCGCGTGGCGAAAAACACGTTCTGACAAAAAGTACGTTCCGATTTATATGGCTGAAAACGTATGACAGCAGAAGAGGCGTTCTGCCGAAAGTTCGAAGAACAGAGATAGTTTAAGTGGCAGAGGCAGCAACGCAAGTAAAAACGACGGTGATGAGAAAGACTTTTCCAATTCTGTCACTCAGAATTCAGCTAGGTAAATGGCTAAATTTTTGTAATTTCCGTATTTTTTTCGGGACATTTTTAGTCCGAAATTCTTCGGCGGATGCAGTTCTATACGTTTGCAATGAAACATCTTCCATTTGCAGTAAGGGCTTTAAGAGGCGGAGGAATTTCGCAGCCACATCTGTCCATTCCGCAGTTGGAGGAACTACAAAAGGCGATTTTAAGAATCTTGAAAATTTCTCTATATCTGCGAAGTTTTGAAATCTTGCTGCAAATTCCTTCCTAAGATCTAACATGAAACTTAAAAATATGTACTGCATTGTCTATTTCAGAACTATTTTTATTTTCAAGAATTGTTAGAAAGTGAATAAATTCTTGACTTGTAATGTCTTTTTCAAAGATATCCAGCTTGCAACGGAAAGAAGATACATTTTGTAACAGATCACATATTAATTTCCCATTTCCTTGTAGTTCGATATTGAGCGCATTTAAATGTTTCAAAACGTCTTTCAGAAACTAGGAACTCTAAATGCTTCCTTGCTTCTTGTGTATCCAAGTTGCCTATGAAGAGGTTAACTCTTTTTTATTTGCCAAAAACGATCAATAACTTGACCTTTACTTAGCCAACGAGCATTGTTGTATTGGAGAAGGTCAGTATGCGCTAAATTTCACTCAGATAGAAACTCTTTTAACTGTCTGTGCTAAAGAGCATCAACTTGATGAAGTTGTCCATTACTTTTTTCAGAGTGGCAGTAAGTTTTCCTCAAAGGGCTGCTTAGTGAGTTATGCATTGATAAGACCAGTATTTTTATCCTTGATTCTCTTTACTAGTCCTTTTTCTTTGCCGATCATCTCTGGGGACAAACGATATGTTGCTTATAAATTCAACAATAAAATTCAAATTCATGTATGCAGTCTCGTATGGTTACAAACCTACTACTTAATTCAAAATAAAAGTGAAATTCAAGTTATAATTTTTTTAATTCTTGTAGTGTGTGAGTGAGAGGCATACTTTGACTTGATTATTTATGTAAATTTTTTTTATTTTTTTTTTACATAAAAAAGATTTTGTATGTTTATAGTTAAAAAAAAAATAATCATGTCCACAAAAAAATATTGAATAATTTAGTTGAGTGATTTATAATTAAAAAATAAAATTTTTTTTAGTGATCCAGTTTTTGGCCTTCTGCGGTCTGACACTGGATCGCGGTCTGCTAGTTGCTGACCGCTGTCATAGTAGTTTATGTAGTCTGCCTTTTTTTCTTGAACCTGACGGATGTGCTTTGAGATTTAGCTAGAGCTATTCGTTTCAATTGATCAAAGTATCCGAAAATGTCATCTCTAAAGTTGGTGCTTACATGCGTGAAATTAGTTATATTATAATTTGTTGTTCATTTCAATTATTAAAGAATTTTTCATTTTTAAAGTAAACGATATAGGACAAAACTAGTTAAATACTTACTACGTAATTTACAATACTAAGGAATTTCATGACTTCTGCGCTCGTGAAATTGCTTACAACATGACTTTTGGACGCTTTAGGTTGCGTCCATTGGTAGTCCTTTTTTGTTGCGCTACACGACAGCTTCGAAAGCGATGTCGCTACCATCGAAAACGCAAGCGACGTGAGTGTTTCTGGCTGGGCAATTTCCATGCTAAAATAAGGCGTTTATTGATATTGGGAAATCAGTTATTTGCTGCATAAAAAATGTATAAGCAGTTTATACATAAACAGAATACAAGTGCATCCAATTAATGAAGGTGCAAACATTTTTTTTCGCAAATGAGTCCAAACAAAAAAGGTTACTGTGCAAAAAACAAGCAATTCTAAATAAACTTACATATTTTGGCAACATTTCGTTGTACATATGGACCAATACAAAATTTTGAAGGTTCAAGTTCAGTCACGACATGTTTGTAAGGAATATGATATTCGTAGAATAATACTGCATATCCTTCAAAGATAACATCGAAAGCAAGACCGTAGCCAGAAATTTGGTTCAGGGGACATAGCTTCAAATCAAAAAGGGATTAGGGGGGCTTTTATGCTATGGACTTAGCACAATTTCGGGGGAAGAAGGTGGGAGGAGAGCTCGAGCTGTGCGAACCCTTGGGCTGGCTACGGCCTTGAATGCGTATGATAAGTATTTTTTGGTATGGGTTTTGGATCTAACCTTTAAATACAGTCATTGTTCTTAACCCACGTATTAGGTAACACGATTTTCGGACAGTTTTAACCCTTTGTCTCCTTGTCAAACAATACAGCAAAATAACAACCACCCCTACTAGTACCTTCACACATATCAAATATTACGAGTAACTTGCACAGATATGTCTTACAATAAATCTTTGATTAGAGAAGAGGGAAATTAAATTTATCTTTGATTAATTTTTAACCCGAATCATCCTGGCATTGCTATATGGCAACGCAAAGTCGTCACTTTCAAACGATCACAAAATGGAAACAAATTCATGAACCGATATTTTCCAGTTAATTTTGCACTCGCAATTGTTCGTCTTTTAAAAAAAATTGTTACGGGGTCAGTGAGTAATTGCTTGTTGAAACTGGAGTGTCACAAAGTGAGAAAAGTAAAAATTTACTCAGGTTGATTCGGGTTAATTTAAATTGGAAAGAAATACAAACACTGCAAGCTAAAATATGTGAATAGAACTTTTAAAAATAAATGAGCCGAATTTGTTCGATATTGATTGTACGAGTTTAAGATGGAGAAGCCATATTGATATCTAAAAATCAGCTATTTTTTGGTTTCGATGTGGCTACTTAAGATCTTTACATCTACCAGACGTGTGCCACACTCATCTGCCTTAGTGTCACATTTTTCCATGCTGTCCTTGCATCACCATGTTTCGAAATATGTAACGGATGCGCCATCTCAATCTGGGAAATGGAAATAATGAACAACTTTGACGTTTTGAAGCAAGATCTTTACATATTCCCATACAAGATGCAATTGACTCATAGGTTATTGGAAACAGACAAGCCGCGTCGCTTAGCTTACACGAATATCACGATTGGAATGGTTGAAGCTGAGCCGCATTCATGAGAGCTAGTTCTGATGACCGACGAGGTTCATTTCACACCCTCTGTCGCCGTCAACAAAAAAAATTGTCAGATTTGGGGCCTTGATAGTAAAATAACTGTTTGCTCCAAAACCATCTATGTAGCATTCTTCTTTAAATCTGGTGAGACAGTAAATTGATGTTGTTGTTAGCACACTTTGTGCTACCACAAATGCGTGACAATGCTTCTAGTACCAGCAGGTTGGTGCGACATGTCACACTGCGAGCTCAACAAGGAACTTTTGCGTTGGAACCATTTCCATTGACCAAAATGTGATGACGCTCCCGTTATATAACACTCTTTTGGAAAATGTCAGTGATAGTATAGTCGGATAGTGGGAGAAAAAAAATTGATTTATATCTATATATGGGCAGTGTGAAATTTTTAATTTCGACCTACATTCGCAAACGTCGTAAACCTTCGAGCCTTTGTGACACAACTTGAGTTTGTGACATAGACGAATTCTTGAGTTCATACTAAGAAAAATTATTTATTCATATCTTGATTCAGATCATCGAATTGTTTGTCAAACCTATTTGAATTCTAATCAAATTACATATAATTTTTTGTTCGTCAAATTGTTTGACAAATAATTTTAGTAGTTGTGAAAACGAGGTTGATCTGGAGCTTGCGAATTTTGTGACATTTACGACAGTTTACGACGTGCGACCGTCGTAAACCTAAAAATCCTTGTGACATGCAAACACTGATACGAATAAACCAGCAATATTTAAAGCTTTTGTTATTTTGGTAATAAAGCCACATTGCTGAATAGGTAATCGTAAGTTTAACCTTCAGACTGCTCTAAATATTGTCCTATTGCAGCGTTCATATGTACAAAATCATTTTTAAATGCTGAATGGCATAAATAAAATTATCTAGCTAATAAAGCCAAAATAGGGGGAATTAACAATTGTATGTGATTTATTTCAATTCGAAAATATGAGTTTAAAAAAACATCTTGAATCAGCTCAGTACTGTATGAAACGGTAGATCAAGGGGAAAGATTGGAGTCATGATTAATTCATATCAAGGCTCTTTATACTAAAATCACCTTTTTCTTAAAAAATCAAGTTAACTTAAAACACAAGTTTTTAAGATTTTTATTTAAATTTTTGTATCATTTTCTATGGTAATTTTGACGATGAATTGAAATGTGGTTTTAATTAGTTTTTATCACACCTGGCTTTTGAGATAAATTTGGTCAAATACGAGCATTTCTAAGATACTGAATTTTACTATTATCATGTACAGGACACCAACTGCTTTGTAGCATTTCACAAAAATGTAGTGATAAAATTTATTTCATATGCATTTTTTCCCTTGCAGTTTTTGTTCTAAAAACTATGACCATTAATAAGTATAGTTAGTATCAGTACTGATTTGGTACTGCGTCATTACTGTATATATAATGTATATATATTTGGCTGTAACATTATATTGGTACCCGGTCATAACCCCAATGGTCATAGTCCCCAAAATAATTTTGGGTCTTACGTCCGCTTTTTTTCGATCATAATCCCTATTTCTTTTTTGGGCTTATCACAACTTCAATTCCAAAACCCCCTCTCAACACCAAAAAAATTACATTAAGAAAAGATGAATTTAAAAGAAAAAAGGGTAAGGTTAGTCACACTAGTTTATTATGTAACAAAAAAAGCGTAATATCAGACAGAAAAAAGAATTTTTGCTTTGCTTCGTTTTCGACGAAACTAGTTATTATGACTAGCCTTAGCCCATTTTTTTGTTGAATTTATTATCTTTCTTTTGTGTTATTTTTTTTGGTGTTGACAGTAAGCTCTATAAAATAACATATATTTTACCTGTCGATCAAAATTATTTCAAATTGTTGTACAGTGTTACTAATTTGTCATCTGTTTCACAGAAGTTATTGCTATTTAAAAAGCATTTCCGAAAAAATAGCATATCTACTTCTGATAAAAAATGAAAATCAATTTAATATCATAAAAATAAATTTATAAATAACTATGATGTCAAATAATTGTAAAGGGTGATTTTTTAAGCGTTATCTGCAATTGTGAATTTAATATTTATTTAGAGCCATTTACTTTTTAAAGATTATTTCATTGAAATGTTGCCCGCGGCTACGCCTGAAGTGGTTCATCCGTAAGCTCTAATTTTGGCATACTTTTTTCAGCATTTCGGCCTCACCAATGGCAGCTGTAAGATTGTCTTCCAGAACTGCAATTATGGCTGGGTTGCTCCTGTAAATAGTCTAGTGGGGTCAAATGACCCAAACCGTGAGATTAATTGCTCACCAAACTCGCCTCTCAATGGGTCCATGGTATCGCCGTGCCGTTTGGCATGTGACACCGTCTTATTGAAACCACATGCCAACCAAGTCCGCACTAAACAGTGCATTTTTCAGGGTGCATTGGCAGCTCTTGAACTGCCTCGGCAATTCTGTTTGTTGACGTACCCATTGAGCCAAAACTGAACTTCGTCGATGAAGAAAATTTTTCGATATTTCTATCAGAGCACGAATTTTGATAATAAAATTCAATGATTTGCAAGCGCTGTTCGTTTGTTAGTCTATTCATGGTGAAATGGCGAACTTTACTGAGCATTTTTGGCGGCGACACATATTATGTATCACCATTGATTTGATTGAAAAATTTGTTCAAAGCGTTTCTGATTTCGTTTGTAATTAAGAAATATGAGATACAAGAAAAAGTAAGGTTATTTATTCCTACATTGTAGATGCGAAAGTACGAAAAGTTTGTAGTTAGACATAGCTTTTATAGGATTAAATCACCTTTTATCTATTAATCATACCCGTTTCCATCACCTATGTAAGTGCTTCCTATCGAAAAGTCAAAGGAAGTAAAAAAGGTGCACTCTGTGTAGCATACCTAGCACAGTTTCTAATGTAAGGCAACTTATTTTTAATAACACCCTTATTACTCAGTTTTTTGTACAAGCAGACTATAGCAAGATACCATAGTACATTTTACGGGTTTATTTTTAAGATTTAAGACGTTAAAAAATAATTTCGTGCAAGGTTTAAAATGAGTTATTTATTGCTTATGTAAGTTTTTCTTTTGTGAAGCAGTTTCAGTCAGCACTTATTTTAGGAATATGATTTACTTTTAAGTTTTTTCAGAAAGTCCTTAGCTTGCTTATCACCTTGTCGATGTTCTAACGCCCTTATTGTATCGGAATCTGTAAGAATAATATGTTTTTAATTTTATCTGCTCACATTCTGATATTGCGAATAACTAAAGTCTACCTGAGTATTCTGGTCTTGAGAGCTCCATATGAATTTGTTCATTGTCGGACGCCATTATATCAGCAAATGTTATGTAACATTCAGCAATATACTGTTTTGACATTCCAAATAAATCCGTATCCTTGATACTAAATAATATAAGATTGTTTTGTTTTAATCGTTGCTCTTCGCTCAAATTTCTGAAAAAAAACAAGAGGAATTTGTTAAAATTAGCTTAGAATACAAATTATGTAATCTGAGATCTCCAGTCTCGTTAAAATCAGAACCACCTTAACTTTAAATCAGGCATGCTCTCGGGTGCTGAGAATATGTAAAAGTCTGCTTACCAAAATTTCAAGACCAACCCAGCTGTTTACCTCACAATTATCCCTTTTAATGAAAGATCAATGTACAATATAGGGATAAATTCAAACCAAATTTAAGGTCCCTGACCCCAGTGGTTCCCAAGCTACGGAGCTCTAAGATTTGAAAAAATCATCCAAAACTGATTAGCTTTATTTCAGTGTAATTTTTAAAATTTTTCATATACATTTTATATAAAGATATCATTTAAAAAGACGTTCATATGCTTTAAAGCGACATACAGCTTAGTTTCAACTAAGGTCGATTATGCATCACTAAAAAGTTAAAAAAGTATGTAACAGGAACCCATTTTTTAAAAAATCTAAAAAAAAAAACATAAAATTTGGACTATGAGTCATAGCTCTTGAGTAAAATTGTTTTTAAAAGAGATCAAATAAAATTATTGTCTGTACCTGATAATTTTTTATTTATTGAAAATATTGCACACATTTACACACGTAATCCTCAAAAAATCATATACAAGTAATCCTCAAAAAATCATATATGTACATTAGGGTGATTCAAATTTTTTTTTGTTTTTTTAAGGTGCTGTTGCTTAAAAAGTAAGTTTATGATATGAAGATAAAGTTAACGAAATTTCAGCTCTGTAACTCAATTTTATAAGGTGGTGCCGGAGCCTGTTAGTTTTACATGTAAATTGTATGGAAAAATTATTTTTTACAAAAAAGGTATCTAAATGAATAGGTGATTAGTGTTGTTGAGCTGAAAAGGGTCGTTTTTCGAAGTAATTTTTTACGCTGAATCCGAATCTGGCCTCAGAATTTACCCATCATGTCGGAATCCTGAAATATGCGATATGCCATAAGATGAGGGAAAGTAGTTAATTTAAATGTTTGAGCCGTTGAAAGGCTACTGCACTGATTTTAATTTCAGTTTTAGTTTTCAGGTTAACGGCTCAAACATTTTAATTAACTACTTGCCCTCATCTTATGGCATATCGTTTTGAAGCTTACGGATCAAGCTGTAATCTGAAGTTCACCGAAAAAATATTCAGAAATGGATTTTTGAAAAAAAATTCTAAAATTCATTTCAATTTACACAATTTTAGCTCTTTAAATTTTTTTAAAATTAAAAGAAAAACATAAATAATTTTTTTTTTCCACAAAAATTTTTACGGCATTAAGCGCAGAATAATTCAAAGTTTTTTTTAAAAAAAAAAAAAAGTTTTTAAAATACATATGGGTTTTTTTAAAAAAATGCAAAAATATTTTTCAATTCTCAAAATTTATGCGAAAAAATTTTTTTTTTCAAAATCAGTATTTTTTTTTGAAAAGTGCAAATAAAAACCTAAAAATATAAAAACAAAAAAATTTTCAGAAGTGAATTTTTCAAAAAAAAGTTGAAAAAAAAAATTGAAAAATTCATTTCAATTTACAGAACTTTAGGTCTTTAATTATTTTTAAAATTAAAAAAAAAAATATAAACAATTTTTTTTCCCAGAAAAATTTTTACGGCACTAAGCGCTGAATAAATCAAAGTTTTTTTTAAAAAAAAAAAAAAAATTTTAATATATGGTTTTTTTAAAAAAAATGCAAAAATATTTTTCAATTCGCAAAATTTTAGTGAAAATTTTTTTTTTTTCAAAATCAATATTTTTTTTTAAAAATTACAAGTAAAAAGCTAAGAATGTACGTTCACCAATTATTAATTGATAAAGTTTGCTGTAAGCTATGAATTTTCGAAAAAAAAAACACTTATTCTGAAAATGTACAAAAATCGTGAATTTCATACCCGCGTATCTGAACAACAAATCATTTTAGGGCAAAACCTTAAACGCAATTTGGTTCCCAGACATTGATACTACAATCATGTCAAATTTCAGCCAAATCGGAGCCAAACATTTTTCCAGGTGGCGTTTTCGTGTGTTTTACCCCATATACCAAAAGTAAATTTTATGTACACCATAAGGAAATTGAGCAGAGTGTATTTCAGAATAATACTATTTTAAAATATGTTCCTTAAAATAATATATTTATACTAGACGTTGTTCTGCCCTTTTCAATGTGTGGGAGATGTTGTATGAACGCATGTGATGGAATGTAAAAGCGAAACAGCCCATTTTCCCAGTGAAATTAACTCTTGTCCCTATTCTTTTACAAATATATAGCAGGCCTGGCAGACGTTGTCATGTGGGGCGATAAATTTATCCTTTGAAACTTACTTTTGCCCGTACCTTTTATATACATGTACATGGTCTTTTTTTTTGTATTATATTTTTAAATAGTTATGTACCGTAGGTACAGTGGTTCTTTAAAAAATAGATGTTGAACTTAAAACTTTCGTTTTGCTCCATATTTTTTTCAAAATTTAAGCTGGTGTGGTGTAAAAAGAATGTATGACAACCTAGGTGGCCAACTAGGTGTTGCCTATTTAATACAGATTCTAAAATGCTAAAAACATAAGCAAAGCAAAGATATTGCAATTTTAGTGGCAAAGGGGCTTTTTGTAAAACTTAAATTTTAAACAAAATCAGGTCAATTTCGAATTTCACTAACAATAAGAACTCTGAATAACGTCGTGTTTACCGCAACAGCTACCCTAACCGTAATTAAGTAATATAATTCTATGATCTTGTGCATCACCTAATTTCATAATCTACCTGTACTATGGGCACAGAATGTGGCACTCGCTTTAAAACTTTCTCAAGTATAAAATAATTTGATTCATGCCCAAGTCACTCGGACTGATTTACACGTAGATATAAATATACATAATGGGTATTCATCTAAACGCGCAAAACCCTCGCAAACTGTGCATTTTTGCGCTCTCGCAAACGAACTGTCAAAAATCGTATGGAAAGTTTTTTGAACAACCTAGAAAAGTTTGCGCCACAATGTGGTCGCACAAACTTGCGCTGCTAATTGTGCAACTCAATAAAGCTCTTACCATCGTGTTTTCCGAAGAATTCCAGTATTGATAAATCGGCTAGAGCGATTTCTTCATACAATTTAATTAATTAATTTATAATTTTTATATTTTGGCAATAACAAATGCTCATCAACTGCCACAAATTGCACATAATATTCGAAAGGGAAGTTCATGAAACACATCGCGCAAAGTTGCCTATTTGCACAAATACGAAACTTGCGCGTTTAGATGAATACCACTATAGACTGGTATACACAGTCACAGTATTAAACGTTGGAAAACATTTGCGCTTCTTCCCAGCAGGCAAATGAGCAAGGCCTTACTCGGAGAAGGCCTGCTAGCACAGCTGCGATTATATAAGGACTTCTCAAAACTAGATTTTCATGCAAATAAAAATACAATCACAGAAGGCATAATATGCATTGCCACAAAAGACGTGCTATCAGGCCTGATATTAGAAGGCAAAGAAGAAGGACTCCATTTACTTTAGCGCTTTTGTTTCTTTTTTAGTTCATGTATTGCTATGTTTTATGATTTGTCATAACTTTTTTGTCATATGCATTGTACATATACGACATGAAAAGTATACACATGGTTAGAAATTAAGAGAGGTGTGCATATTACCAGGCTAGTCTTCTGTTGTTTCATGTTATGTTAAGGAGGTAGAGTTTTGTGTATTCTTTTTCAAATTGTAAAGTCATTAAAAAAATATCAACGCAAGTGAGATGGCGCGTATAAAAAAAAAAACAATTAATATTTAGAGTCTTTAAATTTATTAAAATTAAATTTTTGTCAAGTACTTCTGAGAGTCCTTCTACGGTAAGCGGTCTTAGAAAGCCTGCTTAGGAAGGCCTGTTTTCTGCGGCCATTTCATATAAAAAAGAAAGTACGTTTGAAAGGAGGGTGGAAGGCCTTATACTTACCAAGGAAGGCCTTCTAGAAGCACTGTTAGCTCCAGCCCTTGCCTACTGGGTTATTGTGTGACACAAACAAAATACATGCAAGGTGCACAAGACGACAATCAATAGTCCACTATTATTATAAGGATACTTACATATTAAAAGACTCATCATAAAGCGGATATCTTGTTTTGTTCTGAACTGCAGTTTTAACTGGTGAAACTCCAATAAATCGATTGGTGGGGAGAAAATGCGCCTTAACGAAGGAGTCACATGATCCATTGGTATCCATAGGCATTAAATTTCTAGCATTCATAATATTAAGCTAAAAGAAAAACAAACCAAAAACTAATAAATACACGAATTAAGAAGCTAATGAAAAATCGTACCTCTAAACCAGTTTCCGTAAATTTAGCTCTAATTGTAAGTAGGCCATATTCAGATTTTTCCGAATCCTTTTGAAGACCCAGTCGCTCCAAATAATACTGATGAATTAAGTCTGCTGTTTCGAATGCATGCAAATCCAGAATTCTTTCAATTTCAGTCAAAACTTCGATATCTGATGTTGCAATGTTGCCAATTTTGAAACAAGAAACCATCACATGAAGAGTTTGCCTCAAGTTTTGGAAAAAGGCAGGTGGTCTACGTTTCTACGTTAAATAAATAAAACGAAAGCGAAAGGATTATTTCAAAAACTACATTTACCAAAGTTTGATTCAATGAAATTGCGATTCTAGGAAAGCATTACACAGGTCGCCAACAGTTGGTCAAATGTCTTATTGTGAAACCCCAAGGAGATTTTTGATGCGCTGAATTCGAATCCGAGGTCAGAACTTCTCTGATGGCTCAGGGTTTCAAGATATTCTAATCTATAAGTGCGAATATCACGGTTTTTCGAGATATTTAAGATTATATTACATCGAAAAGTAATTTTTTTATGAAATCTAAAGAACTACACTCCCTCTTCAAAACCCAATTTGCTTTTTTTCACCAAAATATCGTAAATTGAAATTTTGCCGAAACTTAAGCTCTGTTGACTGTTCTAAACAAAGTCATAAGGATCTTATGATAAGGTTAAACGTACCTTAGGGTACGCTAAAATACATTTAAGTGTCATTTCTTATGTGAGGAGCTTATCTCCAGAATCTTTCTGCGCCTCATATATGATGAGTGGACATCAAAATGAAGTCATGATGAAAAATTGATTTTGCGCTGAAACAATCTCGAGGTAACTTCTCAAAATAGGTGACACTTCATACTTTCTTTTTTGCTTTAGGGAATTTTATTCTTTAATAGTGTTTACTGGTATGATTTCCGAGGCGATGATTGGAAAGTGACAATAAAAGTAATGTGTCGAACTAAGGGCTTATTTCCAAATTGTTTACTGTTTCAAAATAATTTAAGAAAAACATCATCAGTCCGATGCAATGTTTTTTTTTTCTTGTACTTGCCGGTCTACTGCGACTAACTTAGCAGTTTTGCCTGGTAATTTTACATCTGTTGTTTCGAAAGGTTCGCAGGTCGATACAACTTACATGAGCTTTTCTAAGGCATTTGATTAAGTATTTCATGAAATTCTTAATACCAAATTATAAACAAACAACTTTATTATGTGCTGATTGATGGAATGAAATCTGAACCTTTTTTCGGTAGTTCTGGTGTTCCGTAAGGAAGCAATTAAGGCCCGCTTCTTTTCGTTTTTTAATTAAATTGATTCTATTTTTTAAATAGGAAACTTCCTACTTTATGCTGATGATTTGAAATTATTTCTTTATATTCGGTGTTCTTTAATTCTCGTTGTCTTTTGATTCACCAAAACATTCACAAGACATAAAACCCCAAAAATATGTGACCAATAAAAACCATCCCCGGACACGCCTACCTCCCATACAAAGGTAGAAAGTTAATGAAAGTGCATTTTCTGCAAAATGGGTTTCAATTAACATTGATTTGGGACTGCTAACTTAAATAATGCTAAAAGTAGTACAATATCTTTTTAGTTTACAAGTTATTAGAGAAAAACTGTTTCGAAGGCTTATCTTAGCTTATTTTTCGATATATTTCAACTATAACGACCTTTCCGATAATATTCAACTATTATAGACTTTAACAATACAATAAATTTTGTCGATGTTTTGCAATGACAACCTATATCAACTAGTGGGTACTTTTTGAATTTCTTAGACTACTATATATTTTAATAAAGTTTTTCCATACTGTTAGACTTTTGTCCATACCTTTCAGTTTTTGGCGACTTGTTTTTGTTTTCGGATAATATTCGAGTTTTTCGATAATTTCCCATCATCATTACCGTTTTCGGTCATACTATTAAAATAACTCAGACAACGAATTCTCTCAAACCAATTAAATTATACACGGAGAACAGCAAGTGTACAATAAAATATGTGGAAAGAGAACTAAACTTACGTCTAAATTTGACTGTATTAGATCGTACATGATAACTGAAAGTTCGGTCCATATAACATCAAGAGTTCTACCAAAGTTAACTTCATTTAATGTTTCATACAGTGTTCCTAGTGACGTCTCCAGATACATCATTAATTTTTCCATTGAATTAGAATCTTCATGTAGAACTTCTGCTCCTTCAGCCAAAAATCGTCTAATAGGTGGAGCCATTTTTCTAGCAACAATTTCAATAAGTTCAAGTATTTGATTTCTTTCTGTATCCAGAGCGTTTTCAATGACATTTTTAATTGTGGTTGTACAACGTTCAGCCTCTAAGCTTGAACGAAACTCACTCAGCTTACGAATAACATCATCAGCACCTAATTCCTTTATGATATCAGGCACAGCATTATTAACTGGAAACAAATCTGGGTTCGAATTGAAAAAATAAACCTACTTTTATGAACGCTGGTAAGCTCTGTCGAATATAGTCGATGTTGTTAATAGCTAAGCACCATTCGGTAGTGACATTAAAAGGTTCGCTGTTATCTTCTGACAGATTTTCAACACGTCGTGACATCCTTTGAGCATAAAATACGCAACATCGACATATATCCTAAAAGAAAAGAATAATTACAATGAAATGAATGACACAATATTTAAGTTACGATTTCAGCCGCAGTTAGACTTCAATCTAAGCTTGACTTAACCTAAGGAACGAGACTAGAGGTATAAGGAAGTAAGAGAAATTAAATTGATTTTTCAATTGGCATTGGATTTTATTGAATGGTAATAGATAGCGTTTTGATGTAGCTGAATATGATATTGGATGGCATCGTCAAAGTTCAATGAAATCTTATTAATGCCTACATAGCACAAAGTGGAACCTTGATGTGTTACTACTTTGTAACCATATAGGTTGTTTTTTCACAAATCGCACGGATTTGATAAAAAAGTTGACTTCCCCAATTGAGATAAAAACTTTTTTCTGCATTTTTCAACGAATTATCTGACACGTTTTTGGTAAAAAAAAGTTTTTGCCATTGTTACTTTATTCAGTTTTGCAAGAATGAAAGAACTAAATTTATTTTTATCTCTGAGGAGCTGAGTGCCGCCTGGGTATCAGAAAAAATTTGGATAAGAGCTTTTCTAACTCTATAGCAGAAACGTTGGCGTAAAAGACGCAGGACATGTTTTCAAGCGGAACTGGATTTCTGAAGTTGGTTTCAACGATACCAGCGCCAACATCATAATCCATCTTAGAGCCATCCGTATAGCCTCTATGGTCATTACTTTGATTTAGGCCCACCGTTACTTTGAAGTCCCCTGTCATCAATGATGACAGGGAAGCAGAAATTAGAAAGTACTTCCGACGAACACCACACTAACGTGCCGAACTTATTCAAAAGCACGACTTTGCAGCTGTCCGCTGAGAGAACTCTAAGTGTACGTTCTTCGCCACATGAGCGAAAGAGATCAAACAAGTCTCGTTATCGAGGCAACAGGCAAGTTAATCACAACTACCCGAAAATTCTTGGCATCAAATTCGACATTATTTTTATTTGTTTCAGGCATGCCAATATCGTACTTAGCCGCCTTGAGTAGCTAATTGGAAGCACTTCGGTTGCTTATTTCAAATAAAGCTATCAGCCATTTAGCGGCAAACCGTACACTCTCCCATCCAATCTTCATATTCATGAAATACTGCCAAATGCACGCTGACAGGCTACCACCTGATGACCCAAGAGAATTACCTCCATGGCGAGATAAAAATGCTGAAGGTGCAAAAGCATAATGCTCTCTAATACAAGCAGTTCTTCTCGACGTGTCATCAGTCAAGTCCCTAAATCACAATCACCCAATCTATCACAACTGCCGCACACCGTTCTAAAATATTTAAGCCAACATCAATGCGACATAAAGCACTACACGAACAAACTACCATTTGACTATCTTGCTTATGATGTAACTCTCGATTCACCTAGCAGTCTCAGCAGTCGCAACTGCAACTGCTACGACAAACGAGATGCACACTGGTACAACTACGGTCAGATTGAAGCCAAATGCTGTCGCATAGACTGCAATATTGCTAAGCTCTGCTCAGAATTCGATCTTAGCTCTCACGATTCACTATAACTTTTCACATGCCATTGGTGACTGACTTTACACTAACATAACTTTGAACCCGTTACAGCTCAAGTAGCTTAAAGCAATGTTTAACTTTAGTCTGCTCAGTTATTTTTTGATCAAGGAAATTTACTCGTACTGCTTTCAATATTTCTATACATTTTTTTACCTTAAGCCAGAAGCGGCATTTTAAATGACATTCAAGCATACATTTTTTCATAAATGTTTTTTTCAATCGATCGTAATAAACACGTATGTTGACATCTTCACAACACGCCGTCTAAAGAGCTTCGTCATCTTGGCAACTTAGCCAAAAAGCATATATGCATTTGTGTATATGTTACCAGCCAAACTGGTTTTTAGGATAAACTAATTTTTCATGGGCCAAACTAGTTCATCCGAAGTGTGTTAGGATAGGGATATTATTTACTTTAATGGCCTCTCCCGCTTTTCTTGAAATTTTAGTATGTTATGGTAGGTGAGCTGCCTTCGGCCGCGACTCACGGATTACCTCCTCCAATATTTTCAATGCCGGTTCACTATACTATGCCCAACACTGGCTTTGCTAACACACCGGCGTTCGATATATTACAGTGAACCGCGGCCGAAGGCCCACGCGAATCTGGTTGTCGACATATTGGAGGATGTGAGCCCTGAGTCGCGAGTTATTTTACCATCACATACTTAAATTTTCGAAAGATAAAATGGTTCATCCTAACACGCTTCGGATTAACTAGTTTGGTCTAGGAAAAACTAGTTTGTCAGGGAACATATATACAGGGCATTCCATAATAATACGATCTCATCTTCTAGGCGATGAGCTTATAGCACCTCTAGAAAAGTTTAACTAGCTTTTTGAGTATTCCTTTAAATGCTCAATGCTTTAAAATTCGACACCAAGTTCACGAAGACCTTTAAAAAAATACGCGATTAAATTAAATCAATAAAAACCTTTGCCAAAATATTTTCTTATTCATATTATAAGCGACATCAATAAAAGTCCCAGATGTCCTCCATTCAGTCGAAGTTTGGCAGTCTATGGACATTTCATTAAATGATCTAAAAAACAATACTAAGCTCTTACATCAACAATTTTAGCAACAAAAGTGTATGAGCCTTCCGCATCAGGCCAGTCCAACTGCTGCCAGAATATTTTTATTTGATAGAAAATTGCAAGAGTGTCGACAGCAGAAGAACTGTATTTAACTGTTTCATCCACAGCTTTCAGTTGGTCCAGTTCAATAGCCTTTTGGATTCTTGTTAATGCCTTAATTATAGAAATATCAAGCCAATGTGTTACTCCAGGCATAAACCATAAATAAAAAGTATCAATATTTAGTTCATCATTAGAACAAAGCTGTTTGCCTGAAAATAGATAACCCAATTAGTAAAGTTTTTAACAGAGAATATCGTAACTCACCGAGCATTAGAAAACGCTTTAAGATTAGATAAAGTTCAAATAGTGTAGTACCCATGTTAACATCATCGATATTAGGCAAATGGTCACATTGATCGTCAGGAATATCAAGTCGTTTTATATTAGCACAAGTTTCCACAACAATTGAATTAGAAATCTCTGTTAATTTAGCATCGTAGAACTTATACAATGTCGATGAATAATTAATACGAATTTTTCTGTTCAAAGTTATAGAGATATATGTTATATTACACTGTTTTTGTTTTTTATATACATTAAAGTTTGACATACTGATAAAAATGCTTATCGAAATATTCGATGGCTCTCTGTAGATCGGACCGTACCATTTGTATAAGTTTAATCAAATATTGCAAGTTATCCTCATCTGTTCGAGTGCTACCTGTGGGCTTATTTCCTTCGATGATGTGCTCCAGCCATTCTTTTGTACCAGTGTTTATAGCATCCGCTATTGCATTACTTATGTCGTACTTTTTCGAGTCGTCCTCCCTTGATATCCAGCCGTAAACGTTCTTTGGAAATAAGTCAACTTCAGTTGTTTCTTCTAGAGCTGTGATCTTCGAAATAATGTCCAAGACTTCGCACAATGTCTTGATAATATGTCTGTCACTAACGTTTTTAGATCTAACTTTTCGTAGGACAGAGAAGCAGGAAGGCAAAAGTCGCTTTGCTCCATCCCAAAATGTTTTCAAATCTTCACTGTTTTCTTGTAAACATTTCAGTGTAGGTATTATAATGTCCAAGATCGAGTTAAAGAGTGCAAAGCTCAATGGGTGATCTTCATGAATTGTTGCGTAGACTGACCATTGGCTCAGTGCGCATTCAAACTGCGTAAGTCCACTTTGTACCGCATGCTGCGAACGAATGATTTCGGCCTTAGCGTTGAATTTTCCACTCCACCAGTACTTCGCGACTTTTGATAGTTCCAGTTCATGCATTAGGAGTAACTTTAAAAGATGCCTATGCTCCTGAATAGCAACATGTTTATTCTTTTCGGCGCTTAGAGCCAAATTCACTAACAAAGATCCACGACTTTTTGTTTTTGAACCTTTCTCAAGGTTATACCAAACTGTTATACCAGAGACTGGAATGGACTGAAGGTAAAATTATTTATTATTTATTACAATAGGGTCTTTTAATACATCTACATACTTTAAGTGTTATTGCAGACCTGCCGATTAATTCGTTGTCGTGTTTTCCCGTAGATGCCGTCATAGCAATCTCCTTCATCAGTTTACTGAGACCTTTTACGCCCTTCACATCGAAAAGTTTGTTGACTTTTTCTTTAACAGTTTCAGCTGCATCGAAGTCCCTGAATTATTTAGTTTTTATAAAGGCAAATGTTTAAAAAAGTTCTTAGATTTGCATACCATACTTCAACGATTAAGACCTCACCTCTTGGACTCTCTGTAATCGGCCTAAAATTAAATTATAAATTAGAGCTATTGAAATTAGGACTTTTAGTTTTATGGTTTCTTTTTTCGATTCATAACTAATATCAACAAAATTAAGAAAAAGAAGGCATAGACCAACCAATGACCGTTTCATATGCAGAATGAAGCGCTGATTCCAAGAACAATTGATTAAACAATTTAAATGAAATTTTTAGTATTTTTGAAAAAGATAGTTCAATTAGATTAGATTGTTGTAATAAATTGTATACAAAATTAAAGCAAATTAAATTTACAATCATTAGTTTGCACAAGGCTTTTAAATATGTATGTCCAATAGTTTAGGAGCAATAAGCTCTTCAAAAAACGACTTTGTTTCATTTTGAGTAAAAACTTAACAGATTAATGTTTCATGACATTAATAAGTTTCATGACAGATTTCTAATATATGAAGTTCAACATTTGTTTTCAATCCATATTATGTACCCCATAAACTGGATAAAAACTGTAGTATAAGCAACTTGGGAATAGGAAACATATTTATACATTCATATATGTACATACATATGTACATTAGACATTCTCAAACAAATGTCATGTTCTACAATTCTTCAGGAACACTCGATTTTCGAAAATTTATTCATATTCGACTACATACTCACTTAAAAAAAAAAACAAAATATACCTAATATATCCTATTATCATTTATTTTTTTATTGGAAATTCATGTAGTGGCATTGACAACTTCAAATTATAGTGTATTAAGGTGAACGTAGTGAAAACAACAAAGGGTATGAGCTTTTACACAAGAAACACCAAAGCTCTACTCACGCAGAGACCATGTGTTTTTTCCAGGAACGTGAACCGGTTTTGAACCGAAAAACCGCTTTTTTTTAATAATTAACTGAACCATTAACCGAACCGAAATTTTCGACAAATGATTGATCCGAACCGAAAACCGAACCACTTTTTATAACGGTTCGAGGGTTCATTCTGACCAATTTTCAATGAACAAATTTTCCCTACTTGTTTTATTTTTTTTTTTGTTAAATATAGAAATTGATGAAATTTTGAAAGAAATAGGGATGAACGAGACAGAGTTCAAAAATAAATCATTAATAGATAAAATCAAATCGTATGATAATATAAAGCGGCTTTCAAATAATTTTAATGTTTTGAACTTTTGGAATAACTACCCTGCCAAAGAATTATCTGAATTAGCTCAATTTATGATATTTCAGCAACCCAGGTTGGTAGAGGGTGGTAGAGAGGACATTTTCCACCCTAAAATTTATTCTCGGAGACCTGCGGGGAAATATTGACGAGCACTTTTTAGAAGATATTTATCTCATCAATCTCAACTGATTATTTTAAATCAAATTTTTTATCAAACACTAATTTTTTACTACGTAGAGTAACTTCGGGTATTGTGGCATGGTCGGGTAATGTGATATGTCATCATATTTCCTTAAAGGCGTCCGGGAGTTTTTCGAAAAATAAAAGACATTTTTTAAAAATTTTTTTTTTAGCTGCATTTTATCTTAGACCAACACTTTAACTATTTGCTTAACCGAAAAAAATTTAATTTTCTTTTTTCGTATGAACCAGTCTCCAGATATCTTGCTCACCGCAAATTTTGAGGTAGTTCACGGCATTGCACTATTCTAACTTATTGACGAATATTTTTGGACCAAAATTTCAGAGATAAATCTAAAATAGTTGTACTTTAATAATGTAAAAAAAATTTTGGTCTAAGATAAAATGCAGCTTCGAAAAAAAAATTTTAAAAAAATGTCTTATTTTTCGAAAAACTCCCGGACGCCCTTAAATAAACAACTCTCGACAAAAATGTTTTTGTCAGCATATCAGTAACGGAGAAAGATACGAGCTGCAAAGTTTTGTGCGTTCGCATTCACTGTTTTTGGACTCAGTGTGGTGAAATTGATTTAGCCACAAGTCGAGATTTTATTTGTGTACATTTCATGTGTGAATTAAGCCCAAAATAAAGTAAGGATTATAGCCGAAGTACTAAAATTTGTTAGTGGGTGAATATACTTTGTCATAAATAATGTGAGTTCTTTATTTGATGAAGTGTGTTTTAATAAAAATAACCTGAGTGCATTATAACTGAAATTCGGGTTATGTGATATAGTCCAATTTGCTCCACCCAGTAAGGACGTTACCTGTGCCTTTTGCAACAAATTCTTTCAGAGAGATACATAGAATCAGACCTGCCTGTTCAATGCTTGCAACGATATAATTTGGGCTCACAATGATTGTCTTCCAATTTTTGTACGTGAGTCATCTATCTGACTTTAATATGTTCACCTTTTCAGTTATTGATTCAGTTTAAGTCTAGTTTCCTTTTTTATGGAAATTCTATTGAAAAATGTAATGTTATTGTATATTTAGTTCCTACTGTTTTATACTTTTCATGATGGTATATCACATTATCCGAACGCTATATAACACATTACCCGCCAATTTCATTTAGAGGTGTCACTTTGCTTTTTTCCATTTTGTTGAAATAGCTTCAGATTGGCATATGCTATAGAGCTCCGAAGTCATAATAAACTGCACAATGTATCAACAAACCATAATATATAAAGAAGCACAAGAAGCTATGCTATAAAAGTTACGTGTAATTTAAAATACAAAAATACCCATATCACAATACCCGAAGTTACTATACTTATAGCGTATCACATAAATTATATGTACATATATATATTTCTATATTCTTTTAGATTGTTACTGAATAAAAATAACACAAATTTGCATAGTGTTTTTTTTTCATTCCCGAACCATTGAACCGAACCGAAACCCCGGTTCAAAGAAAACAAAAACCGTTTTGACGAACCAATCCAAAAGTGCAAAAACGGTTCGAACCAATAAACCGAACCGAGCAAATTTTTCACCCGGTTTACGTCCCTGGTTTTTTCGTTATATATAGGCTTAAAAAATAGCGATAAGTTTTTTATCGGTACATCCTCATATGTACATAAGGAAAACCGAAAAGAAAATTCAAAAAAAAATATAACTAAGAAAAAATTCAATTTTCTTAGTTTTTTCGGTAGATTCCGAAAAGTTAAAATTCTGCAACTCTGGTAGCAACCCTAGAGGTATATTTCATTTTATTTTTTAAATGAGGGTATACTCGAATATGAATACATTTTTGAAAATCGAGTGTTCCCGAAGATTTCTAGAACATGCCATTTATTTGAACATGTCTACTGTACATATACTGCATTTAACTTCAAAAGACTACTAATATGTATTGCTCCTTGCCAAAAAAAAAGGCTCAAAATTAACAGTAACTTCCGTAAAATTTTAACTTTGCTATAATTTCACCGCTTGAGGAATAGCATCCCATACCACTATATTCGATTCTCGTTTGCGTTGACGCTCCAAATAGCATTTTTGACATAATCATTTTTACCAATCTAGGTAAAGAAAATCCGTATTTGGAGCGTCATCACAGTAGACGAATTTTAAAAGATTAAACTTATGCGTTTTATTCACTCTTAGGCTTAACCAGAACGAATAAAACAAAGCTAATGAAGTAGTCAATCTTATACAAAATGATTTTTTAAGAAGAAATACATTAAAATAACAAAAATCTGTACTGTACAACACCAATTAAAAATAAAGATTTCTTTTTTCTTTTATATGTTTTCGACGCTAAGCCCGAAGCTGTTATTAATTTTTTTGCATAATTTCTGGATTTTGAGATGGTTTAGTGAGTCAAAAACACCGTTTTCAATTGTTTTCGTGCACACAAGTTCCTTTGAGCGCACCATTTTAAATGAAAGTTCTCTACTTACATACGTAAACTATCTGTACTCATATATGCTCCAAAAGAATTTGTGTACTTGAGAAAAGTGCACGGAATAAGCACAATGGGCACATACGAGCCCATATATCATAAAAATCAGACGTAATAAAAAATCACATACATAGCAGATTCTGGTTCAGCGTCAAAAGTAAAATAGAATATAGTATACAAAAAAAACTTTTTAAATTCAACCTTCAAACATATTTATAATTTTACGAACAAAGAGTTTTGTTAAGTGCCTAATGTGCGATATTAAAAAATATTTTCTTGTATACTTATTTTTGCATAAAAACTCATATAGAAAAAAATTTGGGGTACCCCCTAATAACTTTAACTTCAACTTTAAACACAAAGGTTCGAAGGTTTACGTCGTAAATGTCGCAAACGTCGCGCACATTTGCGACATGCCAACACTGGTGTCGACACAACAAAAATAATATACATACATAGATACATAACATATATACTTACAGTGAAAAATGCTCCTCCCATATTGGATTTAACGTTGCCGGCTTCACCGACGAGTTATACCGATGTGATCCATTTGATTCTAGGTAAAGTGTTACGAATGGATCAGACAATCCATTTGAATCTTTAGGTAATAAATTTTCAGCCTTTATAATCTCTACATTAAGCCTTATTTTCGGGGGTTCCTTCTTCTGAGCTATTTCTATAATTTGCTCATGCTTATCGTTTGGTATTTTAAATGCTTCTTGTATGAAATCGATAAGAGTATCTGTACGGACGTCATTGGATTCACAACCAATATTATTGTATATTTCAAAGATGATTTCTTCATATAGGTCCTCAATCTAATGAAAAATAGAGTATATTTAAAAATAATACTTATACTTTCTGAAAACACGTGTTCATAATTTTAAAACAACATTTATTTCTAAATAAACCTCAAAACACTTACGAACAATTTTATTCAAATTGTATTCTTACGTAAACATAAACAATTTTGTTTATAAATGAAATAAAAGATAAATAGTTCACTTAAGTTCTTAATATACCACGAAGCTTAGAAATTTATTGATTTAGACAAAATGTTTGCATGAAAAAATTATGCGTAAGAATAGTTAATGAGATCTTTCAACACCTAGCAGATAAAGAAACGAATTGCGATCAAGGGCGTTCGTAGGATCAGATTCAAGGCGATGAAAACATAATTTCGATATTGCTTTTATACGTATAATATATAGTTTAATCAAAGAATACTTTGATCTTGCGTTCAGCACATACATACTTAAGTGCCATAACTTTGTTTGATAGTAGGTGAGTGGGGAAGGAGTCTAAAACCACGGAGTGCAACCAAAGATTTCGGACCCGTTTCGTTTTTTGCAAATAATTTATTACTCGTTACTGAAATCATTGTTTAGTTTAAGTTATAGCTGTATCTTAAGATGGCGATCAGTGAAGGCATTTTTGGTACATTTACGTCGTGAAAAATCGTCGTCAGTAAATTCGACAAGTTTTCAGTACATTCGGCACATTTTCAATACATTTGAACAATTATTTAAAATAAGCATTATTTTTTGGTAAATTTATCGCAGTATATACATTTTTATTGAGGTTGCAACATTTTAGTGCCCGCTAAAATCTGTCGTTCTAGGTATGTAGTAGCCTTATAGTTAAATGAGCTTTTGAATCCACTATAAAATATTTTGTTTTTGTACAGAGTTCTTATGTTCAGTACATCTAGTGCAAAAAACCACAAAAAATTACAAGCGCCAAATGCATCAAAATGGGCAACGAGCTGCTTATACAAGTTTCAATGACCGCTACGTCATATCATCAGTAAGCTTTGTTTGCCGAAGTATAGTAGTCTGCAAGCCTACTATGTTCCCTTTCTTGCGTTGATCAGTTAAGAATCACAGCAAAAAACAAAACAAAACTTCTACATTTTAGTGCAATTTGACCTTGTAATCTCTTTGATATACTTCGGCTAACAAAGCTTACTGATGATATGACGTAGCGGTCATTGAAACTAGTATAAGCAGCTCGTTGCCCATTTTGATGCATTTTGCGCTTGTAATTTTTTTCTGGTTTTTTGCACTAGAAGTACTGAACATAAAAACTCTGTACAAAAACAAACTATAATAAAATTTTGTTCCAAAAAACCACTATAGAATATTTACGTTTGCTTACATTACATCGATCGTAGTTCAACTTTAGCCACATCAAAAATGTGATTTGACCCCCAGCCTGCACTTCCTAACCTAATTAAAATTTTGTTTTTATCATGGCCACGAAAATTTGTAAGTGTTGCGTACCTATCTTTTAGTAAATGGAAAATAATTGGATAGAATTATGTGATCTTGTAATTCAATATGAAATATATCTGATCCAGGGTCTTGTAACTAAATTTTTAAAATTTCAAAAGACAGAGGAAAGGCGGAAAATCTCGTCTTTGTCCCTCGCATCTGTATCCGTTCAACGGCATTCACTTAACTCCAAGATGTCAAGGAAAAAGCAGATGGTCTGATGAAGTCGACTGCATTGGAAGAGTGTTTTTAGAAAATTAGTATGCATATCAGGGTCTTTTGGTACCCTCATTGATGTTTAAAGCCCATTTTTGATTTTCTCAATCGTAGATTTAAAAAAAATCTACTCTTCGAAAATGGGTTTAAGAAGAAATCTTTCGGAAGATGAAGCCATCGCCTAATTTCACTGCTCCAGATTTTTTCTTGTAGTGCTACAACCAGCATCAAGTAAATTCATTCACGAAGAAATTAGTCTTATACCACAGGAAGCACTCCACAAAGTTATGCAAAATACCATAAAAAGAGCAGATTTGTGTGTTCGAAAAAATGGTTCTTACCTGACTGATATCATACATGATGCAAAAAACATTTAAAATAAACTTAACTTTTGTCATTTTATTAATTATTCAGTTTTTTTTGATCGAATACACTATTGGTTTGAACTACTTCTTTCACGGAAAAAGAACAGCTTAGGGTCATTGAGGTCTTGCTGAACTTATGCAATCGCAGACATTAGGGTGTTTCGGTTAGTTAGTTTTTTTTTCAGACATACCAGTGGAGTCATTTCACCAAAAGCTTGAGGGGGGGCGAGAGTTTAAATAACATATCAAATCGATGATAGTAATTAACACAAATATTGAATCCTTGGAGGTGCCAATGCCCCCCTAGCCCTACCGAATTGACGCCTCTGAGACATACATACATACTCGTATACTATACAGAAATAAATCCGCATCCATGCAAATTTTCGAATTCGAATATTGCCTAAGGACAATAAGGCTTTTTCATTACAAATGTATGGATTTTTGCTTAAAATGAGAAAGTTCATGTCATTTTGTTGACAGTTTATTACTTTCCAAAAAAGGCACGACAAATTAGTCCAATTTAAATATTATCAAAGATACAAGTCTTCACAGAAGTCTTTGCTATTCTAGAAGCCTGCAGGTTAGTGAAGAACTCTAATATGGGAAAGCTAGCAATCTTCTCCGAATGCCAGGCCGCCATTAAGGGTCTGAACTCGGAGATGCTCTGCTAAATTAGTAGAGCAATGCAGAAAGATACTAGTTAGTCTGGGGTATCAACTTGACATAACTTTCATATGGGTTCCAGGCCACAAGAACATTGAGGGTAATATAGGCTGATGAATTGCTCCATTATTGACAAAACCGAAACCTTGGACTGCACTAGAGTGTTAATTTTGAAAATTTTGTAAATATTTTTATTTATTTTTGCCTTGGTTTAAGCATTGGGCTTAAAAATAGTTCTCACAAGATTTCACCTTCCTAGCTCAAACCAATAAGCGGCTCGAACAAAGTTTGTGCCTGATTTTAATGAAATTTGACAAAAAACGAACCTATTAAAACGTTGAGAAAATTTGTCTTAGTTGGCAAGATATAGCGATTTAGATATTTAAGTTATATTAGAGGTGCCACATCCTGTTGTCAAACCACGCCCACATTTTTCGTGTGGCTGATGTTCTGGCATTGAACCGAAAGAAAATTCTCATGGAAAAAACATTTTTTCCATGGCAAAGGAAACCATTATTGAATAGCACATCATTTGAAAGGATATATAAAGTGATTTCACATGTATTAATAAAAAAATATGTTAAAAATATATTTTTTGCAAAAAACCCCGAACGGTTTTGAGAAAAAAAAAATTTCATTAGAAATTTAGAAAAATTGTCTCATCTCGAAAACTATGACATATATTTCAATATTTTGTGAACCAATATTATAGCTCAAAAAACTACCTTTCATATGGCATCTATATTTTGAATATCGATTGAGGGATTTTAAAAATTATAATGATTTTATTAAAAGCTTTATTCCTGCGCAGTGGCGTACCGTGCACATTGGGCGCCCGGGACCAAGAGGTAATTAAAAAAAATTTGTTCAACTAAAAAAAAAAATCCTCACTTTTGAATATATTTTACATTGAATTACAAAATTACGTACACATCCTCTAAAATTATTTTCCATTGACTAGAAAAAAAAGTATCCAACATAACAAAATTTCGTAGTTATGCTAAAAACAAAATTTTGTTTTCGAGAACCATTTTGCCGCTCCCCACTTCCCAAGCAAGCGAAAACTTCGAAACGCTATACTGAGGGAATTATTAAAGGTAATGGAACGAAATATCACACAAATACCAGAAATAGTTCTATCAGACCAAAATTTGGCGTATAAGAACAAGAGGGAGTGGCACCTCCAATACAAGTATGAGCTTCAAAACGCTACACAGAGAGCTATTTAAGTAAAAGCTGCTAAATTCAATGTCAGTACATTTTTTTTAAGCTAGTCAGCAAGTAGCGAG
This sequence comes from Tricholauxania praeusta, assembly GCA_949775025.1. Taxonomy (NCBI): domain Eukaryota; kingdom Metazoa; phylum Arthropoda; class Insecta; order Diptera; family Lauxaniidae; genus Tricholauxania; species Tricholauxania praeusta. The sequence goes on along the minus strand of OX459029.1, from coordinate 70,624,496 downwards.
GTGGAAGACATCCTCCCTTTTAACCCTTAGCGACACCACTTCGATTTTATAACAATCCGGCACATTGGGGTCTTTCATGATCACACGTTAAAAAAATGTATAAAAAAGCGAATTTTCAATTGCAGGCTTCAAAGCTGTGAACGAGTGTTGAGATGATTCTACTTTAAGAAATTCAATGAGGCTTGTGTTACATGAGGCTAAACATGGGTATTTATTAGTTCGAAAAATGATTTCAAAATTTTCGTGGGGTCGTTCACGACCCCATGCTGCTGCTAAGGGTTAATTAAAATTTAGAACTGAAGCGCACTTTTACTGTTAACGCGGTGTAGAGGTATTGCATTTGTGGCTAGACCAAAGATAACATCCTTACTAGTTAGCTTATGTAAGTATTTTTTAATTACGAAAAAAAATTGCTTGAAAATTCCAGCATCCAGCCATTGTTAAAATATCCGAAAAAAACTCACTTTTAAAAAACAACACTTTTTAAAATAATCTACAAGTTATAATTCGCTACTCACTGTCATCGAAGTGCATACTGACTTGGCATGTTTCTCTAATAAATGCTTGTGTATTCCACGAAAATGATTGCGGGATATACTTCCATTTCTATTTAGAATGTTTTTTCGGGGTGAATCACACAGTGACAAGGTAGATGTCGCGAAACTTTTTGAGTATCCAACTGTCGAACTGCTAGCATTTAAAGTTAGATATTTGACATTTCCTTCGCTAGATCTTTTAGGTTTATCGTTGCTTGGCAATGACCGAGGGAGCGACAAGTAGCTCATTGCTGCATAGGATGCTATTTGTAATAAACAAAAGCCAAACGACGACGTACGACAGTGTAATAGAAAGTGACGCAACTTTTCGCAGCAATTAATCTCGTCGAACCAGCAACTTTTTCCGCTTGTCTACCGCAATAGCCGACGCGTTTAACTGGACGGAAAATCCTATCACTGCAATACCCGATTTACTGGCCCATCACTGTGATGTAAACTCATAATTTATGTCACTCCGATTTTCCGTTAATATTTTGTGGCCTTTAATATCGGTTTATGAATGAAAGTGAATAGAAAAACATTCGATGATGGCGAGGGCAATCTACCGAATTGTTAGCGGTGACCGTGAGCTGATTTGTAATTTAAATTCTGCCTTCGTTTACGTATGCGAAAATCAAAGAGTTCTTCAGATCAGTCGTACGTTGTACGGATTTATTTTTAGATTTTTTTAAGAAAAAAAAAGCTTAAATTGTTAATGAAAAATATTTATTGCTCAGAGTACAGAAGCTTTCAATAGTGTATAGTATGCAAACATTAATTTTATTAAGTTTGTTGGCCGAACTTCTCTCGCGTTAGTTAATAAATAAATTTTCCAAATTAAAAGATAAGAGGTTTTTGCAAATATTATTTTTTCTAATTGCCATCCATATTTTCTTCAAAAAAAAAAAAAAATCAGTAAGAGGTTTTAAGAAACAATTTAATATTAAGGGGTCACATATTTTCTAAATCAAAAGATGATAATTTTTACCATTAGACAAAAAGAAAATGGCATTATTCTTTCCTTCAAGAAATTTGAAAGATTCACTTCGAACCGGTAGTTACAGCAATTTGGGGCTGAATTATTTAACATAATTATCAGTTATTATTATTTGTATAGATAACTTATAATAAAGGACATAATAAATAATATAGCTATAACAAAGAAGTTACTTACGTTCATTCCAATAGCCTTCTCAATAATTTCTTCCTTTCGTTCTTTGGTGTCATTAGTATCCAAGGCTCTTTCATCATTATATGCCTTGATGTGATGAGGTACATCTTCGGTGCGTAATACTTCGCCATCAGTTTTCGTAATACTTTCTTCTTCCACAATTTCTTGTAAAGGAGCTAATCCAGTCTCTAAATTTGTTTCCTCCAGAGCTGATTTTTGCCGTAATAAAGAACCAAACTTCTCAAAAAATCCACCGTCTGCATCCTGTAATCTAAGAAAATAAAAATATCATAATTTACTAAGCAATATAGAAATATGCAAGTACCATGTTCAATAGAGTGAATAAAAAAAAAAAAAAACTTTCGATAAACATTTTCTGATTTTTCCTCTCTAGGTATTTATTGAAAGTTCTAAACCAAGAGATTAATAAACCATCGAAAGCGATTTTATTTTGCAGAAAGTGAATTGTCGCAAGGCAAAACACAAATTTATGGCCCAATTTTTATAGTGTTTTTTATTTATTCGTGGGCATTTAAAATGGCAATAAAAACATGTATATTTACAGTCCTTACGTAAATAAGAAGAAAAAACCAAGTCTGCATTCAGATGTACAAAAAAGTTTAAACAAAACTATCGTCATCGGCAAAAGTCAAAACTTTAACTTTTTTTTCAATTTTTCATGTTAAACTGAGCTCTTTTCTTAGATTCAAAAAAGTTCAAATGAGTAAACAAACTTTAAGTGTTTCAATTAAATAATTTTGGAAAAAAAATTTTTTAATTCGATTCATTTTTACAAATTTTTTCAAAATAATGTATATATCTAAAACAGTTTATAATCTTGATTTATGTATTCATTTCTAAAAATGCCAAGTCCGGAAAAAAGTTGAGTTGAAATGAAGAATGAAGTTGCAAAAAAAAAATCTAATTTTTAAATTTCTGCAAATCTGAATACGGATTCGAATTCGTTTTTTACGTAAAAATATGCTACAAACAGTAGAGTGGTTAAAAAAAAATAATTGAGTACATAATTTCTACTAGTTATAGTTTCAACTTTAACTTTCAATTTTCGGAATTTCTCTTATATAGTTTTTTTTTTTTCTTTTCAAACTTCATATTTACACTTAGTAGAAAAAGTCTGCGTACAAAATGAAGAAATTTTCTAGTTATAAAAAATCTTCTAAAAAATTAATTTTTTTTCCTTCCAAGTTATTTTTAAACTTTAGTGCATTATTTTGTCTTCCTTTTAAACCAACCTTCTTTAATAAAAGTTCAACAGAAAAATGACAAAAATTCAAATTGAAAAAAATCAACGCCACCTACGACAGAAAAAGTCTGCGTACAAAATATAAAAAAGGGGAATACCCAATGGATTTACAGGAATATTTGGTTTGATTGCTATTGGAGATGCAACCGTAGATCATAATAAGCAAATGAACGTTCTGGTTAGGTATTTTCGCGATTGAAAAGAGTTTAATTTAATAATGGCTACCAAAAGGAAGGAGATTAGTATTAGTGAGAGAAAAATTATTATCGAGCAATGGGAAAAAGGAAAAACTTTTCGCGAAATAGGCGAAATCGTTGATAGAGCACATTCTTCTATCCAACGGGTCGTCAACAACTATAAAACAACCGGAGAACTAGTGTCAAAGCCCAGATCAGGACGTCCACGAAAGCTTTCAACAAGAGAAACACGCAGTATTATCCTGTCAGTGAAATCCAATCCTCGTGTAACTGCTTTGGATTTGAGAAATGACATTGAGCAAAAGTTCCATAAGCATGTTTGTGTCGATACTATTCGCAAAATATTAAAAAAATATGGGTACCGCGGCCGAGTTGCACGCAAGAAGCCACTTGTCTCCAGAACGAATAGACTTAAGCGATTGGCATTTGCAAGGGAATACGTAAATAAGCCGCCAGAGTTTTGGAAACGGGTGATTTTTCCGGACGAAAGCAAGTTCTGCATCTTTGGTATCAAAGGACGAAAGATTGTTTGGCGAAAACAGGGTACTGCTTACAACAAGGAGAATCTTTATCCAACTGTAAAGCATGGTGGTGGTGGAGTAATGGTGTGGGGGTGCATGGCAAGCAATGGTGTGGGCAAAATGGAATTCATTGAGTCTATAATGAATAAAATAGACTACATGAATATTTTAAAGCGCAATTTGGAGCCAAGTGCCGAAATGCTGGGACTCAAGGATATCTTTATTTTCCAGCAAGACAACGACCCCAAACATACGGCAGAAGTTGTTAAGCTCTGGTTGCTTTATAATGCCCCCAAACAGCTTAAAACGCCACCACAATCCCCTGACTTAAATCCCATAGAGCATCTGTGGGATTTGTTGGAGCGTAAAATCCGGGAACACACCATTACTTCCAAGGATATGTTAAAAAAAAAGATTGCCGAAGAATGGGACAAAATTAGCAATGAGTACACTGCTAAACTTGTTAATTCTATGCCAAAACGTCTCCTGGAGGTCATTCAAAAGAAGGGATACCCAACAAGTTATTGACTATTATATTATTAGCTTAAAAAATAATTTTCACTCACTTTTAAAATTCATGTACGCAGACTTTTTCTGCCATATATAGCGTTGATTTTTCTGTCCTGAATTTTTATATTATTTTCTGTTGATTTTTTATTTAATAAGTTTATGTTAAAATAAAGACTAAATGATAATCTAAAGATTAAAAAAAAACTTGAATTAAAAAAACAATTCTTTCAATTATTTTTCATTAGTAGTATTTTCTTTTTCATTTTGTACGCAGACTTTTTCTACTGAGTGTATTTATTGAACCAACTCGCTTGTAGACTAACAATAATTATACAAATCTTAAGAAACTAATAGAACGTCAGACTTTTCCAAGCCATTGCTTAGAAATGATATTTTTTCAAATTTTGTCTTCAGCTGTGAAAGGAGTACCCATTATGCGTATACATAATAGCTACAGAGGTGGTAAGTCTTGTCTCTTCAATCGAGACGTATTCGATGTTAGGAGTAGGTTCCTAGCTAGTATGTTTGGATGTTGCTGTAGTTTTTGTTGATACGATCGCTTTATGTTTTCCTGTGTCTGCCTAACGAAAGGTATACCAAGATCTTGGTGTATGTTTATATTCTTGACATGCCATGGTGCGCCGGAAATAGTTCGAAGTATTTTTGACTGAGACCTTTGCAATATTTCTATATTCGATAAGCTTACATTGCCACACAGCTGGATTCCGTATGACCATATGGGTATAATGCCAAATTTCCATGTGATCTTTCTCAAACTTATTTTATCAAATATCAGGGAAGACATCACATGCGATAAAGATAGCAAATGTATGCTATTCACTCTCGCATCCTCCAAGCGCATTAGGTTCTGTTCGCATGCTTTTTCTTTCTTACAAAAATTTGATTTGATATCCCTGACATGGAATCAAGAAAGATAGCATGGAAATTAGGCTTAATAATAGCTTTGTACAAAAGATCTTTAAATTCAAGGCTGAGTTCTGAATGTTTATGCAAAAGCCAATTAATGCTTGATGCTTTTAACTTCATTTGAATTTTTTTCTTTTCAATGTGACTTTTCCAAGTAAGGCGTCTGTCGAGGTGCTAACCTAAGTATTAAACTTCAGTGCTCTGAGGTATTGCGGTGTTATTAAGGTGAACTGTGGGGCAAGTCTTTTTATTGAGTGCTTACTTTTTTGCTCGTTTACATTTATTCGCCAGTTTAAAAGCCATGTTTCAACAAGACGCATGTGTTCTTCGACAAGACAAAATTGCAGTGTCATCAGCAAAAGTAGATGTAAGCACAGAGTTGTTTGTTGGTAAGTCAGAAGTGTAAATTAGGTAAAGAATTCGGCCAAGAACACTACCTTGTGGTACGCCTCCAAAAATGTCAACGGCATCTGAAATGTAGTCGTTGCTTTTTACCCTGAGCTTTCGTTCTGTGAGGTAGGACCCTAGTAAAGCATGGGTACTTTTAGGGAGTAATTTTTTTATCTTGTGTATAAGTCCATCGTGCCACACCTTATCAAAAGCTTGAGATACATCAAGAAACACTGCTGAGCAGTATTTTTTTTCTTCATATGTCTTTCTAATTTTTGTTATCATCCTGTGAACTTGCTATATAGTTCCATGTTTTTTGCGGAAACCAAATTGGTGCTGAGGTATTATGTTGAGTTGGTTCAAAAAGTTTTGATGTGGTTGGCAACAAGCTTATTGGCCGATATGATGAAACTTGTGTGGGATTTTTCCCAGGCTTAAAAATCATTGTGATTTTAAACATCTTCCAGCTTTTTGGGTTGTGGCCCAATCCAGTAATAGCGTTAAAAAGTATGGTTAGGTGTCTGACTGCACAGCAAGGTAATTCAATAAGCATATTAGCAGTTATGAGGTCATGACCTGGTGCTTTCTTCTTGTTTAGTTGAAATTTTATGAATGAATGAACGTCTTTAGTTGTGAAGCGCAACAAAATTTGTCTCATATTTTGAGTATCTTGTGGTATTTCAAAGCTGTTGCCCGGAGGATTCGGCTGAAATACATGTTTAAGATGGTGAGCAAATACTTGCCCTTTTTCTTCGTTTCTTCTAGCCAAGCAACCATTACTTAGCCTTATGGGAGAATCTAGATCAGTAGGTTTTTTCATACTTTTGATGACCTTCCATAAAGAGTAGTTCAAAGACTCTAGCGGGCTCAGCTTTTTAATGTAAGAGTCTTTACCTCTTTCAGACTCTTCTCGGACGGCATTTCTCAATTTAAGTTTGGCTAAGGTTAGTTTATGTTTAAGAGTAGGTGACCTGACTTCTTGCCATAGGCGCCTGAGGCGTCTTTTTTCCTTCACTAAACGTTCTATTTGTGAGGAGCTTAGGCGTTGCTTTATATAGATTGGTTGCACAGGAGTAGTATGAAGAGCAGCTGATACAAGCATGCACTTATATAATTGTATGACTGATTCCAGCTCCTCCAAATCTTTAAGGCTTACATCATTACGAAGATGACTACTGATGTATTTTTTATATTTAAGCCAATTCGTTTTATTTGTTGTAAGCCCATTGGGTGTCTGCAACAGCTTTACATATTTATGCAGATGCAAAATGTCAGGAGAATGGTCAGAGCTCAAGTCAAAATATGATTCGGCAGAAATTTGCCTCTTATTGATTCCTTTTGTAATTGCAAAATCCATAAGATCTGGAGTCTTTTGAAGGTCTGATGGCCAATAAGTTGGCTGACCAGTGGAGACATAATCAAGACCATTGCGGCGATTGGTTAATGAAAGCCAAAGTGCTTTGCCTTTTGGATTGATAAGTCGTGAACCCCAGTGATTATGCTTCGCATTATAGTCAGCAGCAGCTACGAATTTTGATCTTAGTGAATTAAAAAAGTGGTCGAACTGGGCTGTCGTAATCTTATATCTTGGTGGACAATATACAGCTGAAACTGTTACTTTGTCATCCCATCATTGTAAGGAAATCGACGTAGCTTGTAGGTAGTCTCTCTCATACTGCTCAAATTCATAGTGCTTTATACGATTTTTAATGAGTATGCCTGTATATAGTAAGCCAATAAAATGCTTAGGTAAAATTTCTGACAGTACTGAGAAGTTACGAAACCTAGGACTAACATTGATTTAATATGTCTCATAAAATATCTTCGTACACGTTCAATACGACGCACGGTGGTGAGAGATCTTGAAAATTCGGTGACCATAAGTAATTTTTCACATTTCTAAATCTAATGATGCAGTTTTGTTACGCGTACTTGGATTAAAAAAAATGCAAATTTCCAGGTTCGTAGGTGGACGGGAACATATTGAGAGGCGTGCCAATTGAAACGTCCATTCCCTTTTTTTGCATATTTTTATTTCTTACGAATTTATTTCAACTTTGTAGTTGTGTAACTTTTGAACAGTACAATATTTGCACACACATTTAATGAAGGTTAATAAAATACCTTCTTAATAATTTTAAATTTTGTTACTACATATACATACATATGTATGTATATTAGGGTGTTTTTTTTTTTCAAACTTTAGGAGAGGGATTTTATTTATTTTTTCCTATATTATAGCTTGAGGAAAAAAAATAATTGTAACATTGTAATTTGAGCTTCCTAGCTCAAACCTGTAAACGGCGCGGGCAGAGTTTATGTCCAATTTTGTTGAAATTTAACGAAAAAACCGACTTACTAAAACGTAGTTAAAGTCCGTCTTAAGTGCCAAGATATAGCGTTTTGGGATTTTTAGTTGAATGGGGGACGCCACCCACTGCTGTAAACCACGCCCACCTTTTTCGTGTGACTAAAAATGCAGAAAAAAAACCCCCGGAGGAGGTATTTTTATTTTTTTTTTTTTAAATTTGCGGTCCTATATGCCCATATAATAGAATCGGGTTTGAAGAAAACTCTCCCCAAATTTCAGCTTCCTAGATCAAACCTGCGAACGGCGCATCCACTTTGTTTCCTAGTACAATTCGTATGAAAAACGAAAAATCAAAAAAACGGCGAAAAAATGTTTCATTCAAATGGAGCAATTGAAATTTAGTGATTTATAAAAAAAAAAACAAAATAGTTAGTTTTTTTGAACTTTGAACGCTCAGCATACCGTTAGAAAGGGAAATATCTTTCGAGTGCTGAAAAGCGTGAGTCGAAAAAAAATTTATCGAGATATAGCCAAATAAATAAAAAAAGTGCCAAAAGAGGGGTTTTTTGGGGATATCTCGAAAACGATTCTTAAGAAAAAAAAAAAAAAAATTACCATTTTTGGAATCTACGCCTCAAAATATATGGAAAAAATTTATGAGAAACCAGATCTTTTTTCTTGTAAACTAGTGATATGCATAGCTGGGCATTAACTCGTTAATCCGTTAATCGTAAATTAACGAAGTTAACATTTCGACTAACGAATTAACTTTTAAGTTAACTTTAAAAAATGTTAACGGACTCGTTAACTTCCGTTAAACTTCCACAAGTCCGTTAATCGTTAATCCAGTACCCACTATTTACCAAAAAGATACCGCATGCACCGTGTGGCGTCGCGCAAAACACGCTCTGACGACAAGTACATTGCAGTTGATATGTCTGGAAGCGTATGACAGCAGTCGAGTGGATGCAGTAAAAAAATGCAAGAAAAAAGAGGTAGAAGAGGCGTTACGACAAGAAGCTGCCGAAAGTTCGAAGAACAGAGATAGTTTAAGTGGCGGAGGCAGCAACGCGAGTAACAACGACGATGATAAGGAAAACTCTTTCAATTCTTTCACTCAGTCTAAAGGAAAACCTAACACCCACAAATCTATAAAGAGTAAAGATCAAAATCTCGTCAAAAGTGGCTAGACATGAAATCAAAAGACTCTTCAACGATGCGGCATTCATCAGGGAACTGATATTCATAAGTCTGTTTATTAAATATAATACTGCTATATCCTCAAGCGCTGCAGTTGAAAATCTTTTTTCCACGGGCAAATATATTTTAACGCCGAAACGTGCCTCGCTTTTAGACCAGAACTTCAACATATTAATGTTCATGAAGAGAAATATCCACATTACACAAGACTAAATTACACACTCCAATTATGTAAATTTATTTTTGTTCCTGACTTTTTAACTTCCAGAACCCAAACCAACAGTTTTTTATAAGAAGATCACTAACGCAACGATATAAAAAATGCAATTTTTATCACGTGTTAACGGATTAACGATTAACGTTAACTTGCGTTAAGTGTTCCGAAATGTAACGCCTTAACGTTTAACGAAGTTAACTTTTTTAGTAACGGATTAGCAATTAACGAAGTTAATTATTTGATTAACGGTGCTCAGCTATGGTGGAATGTATACAAAAAGTTCTAAGAATTACAAAATCAAAAAATGGCAACAATATTCGGAGCTTCAGCCGAATCAATTTTTTCCATTTATTCGACTATTTTAAACTTATCCAACTTCTTTCGACATGTTCATTTTTATAGACGTTTTTAACTTTTTTCAACTTCTTTTAAGCTTTCCTTCGACTTTTACAGCCTCATTCGACTTTTCTGAACTTTTTCAGAGCTATTCAACTTTTTTCGACGAAATATCATTAAGTTCACATATTAAGCAGCAAGTACTTGCACCTGCTTATTGTATTTATTTTTTATATCTAATACTAGACCATATTACATTAAACCCAAGATTATTGTTCAGGGACACTAAAGTATCCAGAACATTACTCAAAGATTGATTCTGTACGTTATATTTACATAAGAAGTCTGATATTATCTATAATCTGACATCATTACCCTGGAATTGTCCGAAGTTATGCATTTTAGATGCTATGGGACACATTTTGAGTCATCTAAAAAAGTTGTGATCGCTTAGCACCGATTTACAATTTATAAGGTTGTCAATATAACGAATGTTAGTCAATTATGGAAATGATCCAAAGAGATAACACAATAACTCAGTTAAATTTCAATATTACTTTATTTCTAGTTAAATTCAAGAGAGGTCAGTAGTTAACTTAATCTTTTTATTAGATACTTTGCACAGGAGTATTGGGCTTGATCTCAAGTGTTTTTTTTTTCAATTTGATTCAAATGACAAAATTTCTTTCACTTAATAATCAAGGCTTTACTTTTGCAACAATTCCAAAGAACTTTCGCCGCGACCGTTGTTAATGCTATGGACTTAAATATGCACTTGGGAATGTTAGTTTCGACCACAATTTATTTTTTTAAATAATTTCTTATGTGCACTGGGATATTTACAACACCATTTATTTTGTATTTGTTATCAAGCTTCTCTTTACCTTTTTCGACCGCAAAAGACCATTTTTTGAACACATATTTCCTGAATTTCTTTTAAACAACGTCGAATTTTCATCGTTACAGACCATGAGGCATTAAATGTCTTTATGCTCCACTGCCCTCAACAAACCCCATGCTGAACTGCCACCGTTGCCGAGATACATAACACTGTTAATTTTTACATGAAAACAAAACCTTTAACTGTGATGTAATTTAATATGTATTTGTTTAACTTTATTGATTTTACAATATCACTTTTAAAAAACTTTTTTAAATGAATGGTACAGCAACAATTGCAATTAGTTATTAGTGAGTTTTGCTTCAAATTGATAATATTAAAAAAAAAAACTTTAATTAAAGCATAAAACCTTTGCGCTTCTCTTTCACTTTGGCTACCAATTTCTACGCGGTCAAAACACTATCTATATCTCCACTGACGGTAAACAACTAAAACAGCATTAAGAACTATCTGACCCTAAGCCAGCAACTTCACAGTCAACTGACTCCACCGTCCCAATGCTCCCCACCAAACAACAACAATTCTGCATACAGCTAGGGTTTCACAACTCGTAACTTAGTTAAATCCGTTAGTACAAGTATACATATGTAGATGCAATATATGAAACCAGCGTATATATATATAGGGGTACTCGTATAGCAGACATAACATTATTTTAAAAGAACAAAAAAAATTTGTAGTTGAAAGCATTTCGGCATGTTAAAGATAATGTAATTTCCTTTTAGAGGTTAATTTTTACAGACGAGCACACATACATACATATGTACACACGTTTTTGAACTTTTATACCCAACACACTACCACTACTAACACAAGTTCTTCTTGTTTCTGATAGGGCTGCTATCTTCGACATAGATAGTTTAAAATTGGTCTGCTTACAATCCGGGAGCCAAGTAGTAGAAGTTGTTTTTTGCTGTGGATCTTAAATTTGGATTAATGACATAGGCCTATTCTGGGTCAGATACTTCCTGAACTCACTCCGGGGTCGTTAGTTCCGTCGTCTCTCTCCAAAAGAGATGTATCTGCGCCATAACACTGGGTATATTTGTTTGTTATGAACAAAAGTGGGCTTTCCGGATACAGAGTACTCATAGTATATCAGTATAGCTCAGCCCATTTACTCAACGAGGTGAGAAAGACTTTGACATTTGAGTTATAGTTATCATACTTTTACGTGTGGACCATGAGGACAAGCGTTATAATATGTGACATCAAAATGCATCGATCGGCTAATTTAAGTGTTCAATTTTGACATTATAACGCTTCAAAGTCGTTCATATCGTTCACACATGCAAGTTAAAATACAAGAACTATAATTTCAAAAAAAGCTTATCTCATTACGGACATGATATTATTGAACAGCAGAGTGGGCAGCATGCCTCTATTTACAGCTCTTATTTATGCAAGAATTCAGAAAAACTGGCATAATTTACACAGTTGTCCAAAATTAAGTACAGAATTTAATTGAAGTCCATTTTAATGAAAAAACTCGATTCATATCTCTTGAAAAAAATCAAACCTTAAAAATTCATATTTATAAACTATTTGTCTAAGGGCATAACAATTTATACAAAATTAGTAATAGCTGTGTTCTATTCGCCAAGTTTCTAGCTACATATGTACGAAGGAAACGACCAAGTTGTTAAGTTTCCTACTCGTTTGTTGTTTTTTCCGCTTTTTTCATTTCAAATTGCTTATTTTTGCCCCCTGACGTTTTAAGCAATGGCTTTTTCTTTTAATTTTTCAAAATTCACAATAGACAAAATACAAATCTTAAGCAACTTGCTTGTTTTTGCTTTCCCATACAATTATCATTGCTAGCTAAAGGTAACTAGCATTTTTATTAACTACATTTTTCATTGAAATTATTTTGGGTAAGTCACACCAGGAATGAAATATTTTCGAAATGGTAAGTTATGCCGTCATACTTCGAAAAAAGCATGGCGAGCGGCAACAACGCATAGTCGAAATCTCAGAATATTAAATAATACATCCTACTAGCAACTTTTCAAAAAAAAAAAAAAAAAAAACATTCCGCAACCTTTTGCGCTGTAAAACTCACCTATCAGTGGCGTACCATGCACGTTAGGCACCCATACCGAAGAGGTAAATAATTTGCCCAAGGGAAAGAAAATATTGTGTTCTTGTAAGATCAAAAAAATGTATTTACTAAAAAAAAATAAAAAGAGGTCTTTACTATTCGCATCTCGAAAACTCTAGCAAAATGAGATATATTTGACATTAAATTACAAAATCACCTACACATCCCAATGTCATATCTCCAATTATTTTCATTAATTTAATTGATATTACGAGGACCATTCGCCGCCCCAAACAGTTGCGTCCGGGGCGTCTTCCTTTAGCTACGCTACTGCTACCTATAATAAATAATAAAGGCTGTTATAAATAAAATTCACATCGAAAATACAGTGCTTAGTTGTTGTATTTTTGTTGTGATAATTTTGTGTACATTGAGTAAAGGTTTTTCGTGAGTAATTTTTAGATTGTCTCGAGACCATAAGCGAAAACTTCAATTATTAACCGATCCAGAGGAATGGAAATGCGACTCATCAGAGAATATGATTTTCATATAGTGTTCCATGGATCCAGGGCAAAACCAGCAAATTCACGGCATTTCCGAAAATTCAAGCACTTTAATTTTGCGTGATAACGATTTTGCATGGAAGAAGTGCAGGTTCGACCCCAAAATACGCAACGTTGTTGTCGTATATGGTCCTATCTTGTAAGAATGCCTTGGAATAGATAAATTTAGGTCTTCATCAACACTAGTCTGAACGACATTATTTTCGTCACTTCGACAGGATCTATGTCTTACTGGCACGCGAACATTATGCAACCATAGACTATGTGCGTGAGCTCACTAGGTCGATTATGACGACCATAAATTGAAAAAAAGTGCACGACAGTTGCAATAAAAGAGCGACTCCAGCAAACATTTCTAATCGCAGAAGAGACGATGGTCTCGATTACATGGAGCTCTTATTCTAATTCTAGACGATGGCTTGTTCGGGAGAAACTGTTCGGGGTTAGTGAATCGTCAAAGCGATTCACATTTGAAATATAAGGAAGAGTTTCAAGTGATTGTTGTTGTAGGGGAAAAAATTTATGACTCTGAATTAGTGTTTCATATATAAATGTTCATTATTTATAATTGAAAACTATTTCATAAAACTATACATAACATACTTAAAACAACATAAAAACACAGGACCAGCCTGGCAACATTAACACCGTCCTTTACTTCTACATTTGATGTCGTATATGTGCAATACAAATAACAAAAAAGCAACATCGAATTGAATTATATGACACTTTAAAAAAAAAAGCCAATTAAATTCTTCTAGAGGAGTTATAATTTCAACGCCTGGAGGATGGGATCCTATAATCTTCTAGAAGAGTCGCCAAATAGTCGCATGAATGACTCTGAATCAACTATTTTTACTTTTGTTGATCGAACTAAATTGATTGATTGAAAATTTAAGAATCTTCCAAATGTTTGTTGGGATTGTTTTGATAAAAAATAAAACAGACATTTTTATGATATTAAATAGCAAAATTTACTGATACAACTGATTCTGACAAAAGATTTTGACGTTTCTTTATTTCTGAGTTATCCTCACGAACAAGCTACTTCCTGGTAGTCCTTTTGAAACTTTCTAGCACCTCTACAAACAAAATAAATTTTAAAAAGTAATATTAGAAATATGTCTACAAAAAAACATTCGGAGTATTTTTTCAATCAAATCAAAAAAAAAAAAAATCTTTACCTACCCAAAATGCAAGGTTTAGCCAAAATTTTGTAACATTTCAAAGGTGAAATTTGAAAATTTTTGATCAAATTAAATATTATTTGAAAATTCCGGAAACCATTCAAAAACTCACTCGGATATCACGTTTTTGCATTGAGCCCGTGGTTTGGTAGTTATCAAACTTAAACTTCGAAAACCTATCGTAAAATAATTCGGCTATAGCGTTTTTCAATTTAACTGATTTTCATGTGGGTAGATTTTTGTTTTTAATGCTTCAGGAAACATCAAAAAAGCTATTTTCTATATACATATGTGTGTAGGTATGTATGTACATTGTACACATGTTTATTAATATTTACAACAGAAACATAGCATATTTTTCGACCAAAAAACAAAAACCGTTTTTGATCTACTTAAGCGACCACCGCAAAAAAATTCCATCAGATATTGAGGAAATCTTTGCATCAGTGAATCAAACATTTCCACAAAGTCTAAGTTTTTCAATAATTTATTAAAATTACAAGTCAATAAGCTATTAGGGTATTTTATTCTTAGCTAGACCAAAGATAACACCTTAATTGGCATTAAATCCGATTCACCAAAAAGTGTTGAAGAAAAAATTGTATGCACTTTGAGTAAAATATGCATTAAAGTATACGAAATTTCCGGGGAAAATACAATGCACATTTCTGACGGATTTTTGTAGAAAGAGCCCTAACAAGATATCAAAATACATGACAACAGAAAATGCTTGTGTTTGGTTTTATTTTCCCCTATTTTCTTCTTCTTTTTTCTTGTGGAGTCGAAGGGCTCGACTTTACACTAATTTTATTTGGAACGGTGTAGAATTAGTGTGCTCATTATATTCGTGCTGCAAATGCAAATGAACAGGAACGTAGGAGAAATATGTTTGGCCAAAAAGGTAATCGTGATTTAATTTCAGAAGCTAGTGAGCGAGTTCAATGAAATACGATTTCAACCGCATATCACTAATTTAAACCGAAAATAAATTAAAGCTGATATGTTTTGTTTATTTCTTAAAAAAGCGTGATTCCTTGCCAATGTGTCACGCACGTTATATTTTTGTTTGTTCATGTTCTTTTTTTTTTTTTTTTGGAATAAAAAACACATTTTTATCTACTAAGGATTACTGCAATTTCTCTATCTAATTAATTAATCTAACCTAAGTACATAGGTCTGATCGAGATATTTTACTGCTAAACGTGACATTTTTCCATAAAATGATTATGCAATGAATTGAATGTTTTTACTTGGAATTATCAATTTTACATACCAAGGAGAGGCTCAAGACACTATATTGCCTTCAGAAACGAAAAGGGTGTATCTCAAAAAAAATGCGTTTGGAGATAATTGATGTTTTGTTTATGTCAATTTGTTGAAAAATGTACCTGTAAAATTGAGATAGGGAAAACTCTCTTAGGAAATTTTTTATATGTTTGAAATAAGATACCCGCATTTGGAGTAGTTCATTAGACGCGTTATTTCTTGAGCTATCCGATGTCATAATGATCACGAATATGAATTTTTTTGAGATAAGCCCTTTTCGCTTCTGAGCGCAGTATAGTCCACTGCAACTACAGTGACATTCCTCTAAACCGAGCCCCGTTTAAGATGTTTTATTGGCTAAAGTGAACAAAATTGAAAAAACGACATTTTTTCTTATACATATGTATTTTTTTGCTTAAGACGATCCCGTTTAAAGAGAACTACATATTTGTTAAAATGAACCGAATTAACATACAAAATTTCTGGATTGTACACTTAAGACGAACTTTTGCATTGCCAGCACTGTAAAATGCGTGTTTCATCTTGTTTTGTGTTTTCGAATTTGAGCTTTCCCTATGAATTTAAGAAACTTAGAAAAAATTTTAAAGGTGAGTCCTGCAAAGATGGAAAGCTTTCAAGGGAAAGAATAATCGTGCTTTTAATGGCGAACCTAACGGGCACAGAAAATAGAAAACTGCTAGTAATAGGTAAACAGAAAAATCCCAGATATTACACGGGATACTCCACAGTATGTTTTTGATCACATAGCTGAAGTGGATGTATACATAAACCAGGCTAATTAATATAAGTACAAAACAAACACAAATAAGTGAATTTTTCAAAAATGACACATAATATTTCATAAAAGTTTTGTTAATAATAATTAACTGCGTTCATATACACATGTGTGTATATTCAATGCTTTATTAAAGTTTTCATACAAAACGAACTTCGCTTAAAACGAACCATTTCTTCCGGTCCCTTCAAGTTTGGTTTAGAGAAATATCACTGTATTTCATTGCAGCTTAAAATATTCATTGTTTATCCCTTGCGAAGCATATGCAATGACATTAATAACTTTGTATCAGTTATATATGTACATTAGGGTGATTGAAATTTTTTTTTTTTTGTTTTTTTTAAGGTGCTGTTGCTTAAAAAGTAAGTTTATGATATGAAGTTTATGATATGTAAGTTTTACAAGTAAATTGTATGGAAAAATTATTTTTTACAAAAAAGGTATTTAAATCAATAGGTGATTAGTGTTGTTGAGCTGAAAAGGGTCATTTTTCGACGTAATCTTTTACGCTGAATCCAAATCTGGTCTCAAAATTGGCCCATCATGTCGGAATCCTGAAATATTTGAGGCTAAGTACCTAAAACATGATGTTTTTTGTCTACTTTCGAGGCCATGTATAAGATTCAAAGAAAGTTGATCATCTTGCCCTTTAAAATGAGCTTTCAAGTGGTGCTCTGTGATGCTTCCTTGCAAAGTTGCAGCCATTTCAAGGTGACATTTTTCAGCACAACAACACTAATCACTTATTCATTTAGATAACTTTTTTGTAAAAAATAATTTTTCCGTACAATTTACATGTAAAACTAACAGGCTTCGGCGCTACCTTATAAAATTGAGTTACAAAGCTGAATTTTCGTGAACTTTTTCTTCATATCATAAACTTACTTTTTAAGCAACAGCATCTTAAAAAAAAAAAAATTTGAATCACCCTAATGTACATACGTTTAATGAATCTGTCGGTAACATAAAACAAAAAATAATTTTGTATTTAAACACACAATTTTTTTAATTATTATTTATTGCTCAATTAGTGTAACATGACAGTCTTATACTAACTATACTAGCGATATTATTGAAAAAAATTTTTGTTGAACAAAAGACTTAAAAGCTAATAACTAGAAACTTTAATACATACAGTGCTGGATTTATAGTAAGGCACACTAGGCACAGGCCTAGGGCATCAGCGCGGAGAAGGCACCAGATAGTGAAATTCTGATATAAAATTATATGTTTTATTATAAATTTTATTTTAGCTTTTGTTTCTAGCTTTTTTTTCATTTAATTTAGTCCTTTTTAGCCTTTTTTTTAAGATGATCTACCTTTTTTTCAAAATAATTGTGGCAACATTGCTTGTAGCCTTGTCATTTAACTCTCTTTTGAGCGTGAGGAAACATTTGAATTTTTGGCTCGGCCAATCATGGTTACTGTACTGAAAAATTATGCCTATTTCTTTTTTAACCTGTACAAATTTATATAAATCATTATCCAGTCTGCTAAAAAATATGCGTTAAAGTGTCGAAAATATTAAAAAAAGTTCTAAAAATCTTCTACCTGATGTCAGCTATACAATTACACGAAGAAGTATAAGAAAGAAAATGAGTAACGTTGGCAATGCTCCCGAAGTTCAACTAAGCCCAAAGGAATATTTTCGTTATATTAGATTAATTGCAATTACAAATGGACTTAAAAGGCAAGATTTACCGTAAAATATCTGAACAATTTGATTTTCTTTGCATTACAAATGAAAAGTCGTTATTATTGCTTAATGTTTGATTTCAAAATATCCAGAAGATCTTAGTTTCGAACTTGCTGGTGAAATTCATCAATTTCATCGCTACAATTGGCATAAAAATGAAAATAATTATAAATTTCATAATCAATCTATTTTATATAAAAGAATGTGGGAAGATAAATTAACATCAGCTTTTCCAAACGTAGATGTTGCTTTACGTATATTCTTGAGTTTGATGAAACAGTGTTTCGGCCAATAAAGTATACATTAAAAATTGTAACTATTTTACTTCAAATAAAAAATTAATATAAAATGAAAAACTAGGGTACCATTTTCTTTAAAAACCTAGAGCACCAAAAATTTAAATCCGGCCCTGACCGCATAGATCAACAGAAATTCGCATAAGAACAAGACGTTTTACACTAAAAGCATAACGTTTTCTACATCTAAATACTGATGTAAATCAAACTTAACATGATTAATTATGTGAAAAGGAATCTGTTATAAAATAAGCCTACAGATATTCAAGTAATTTATCAAAACCCATACTATAGATCTTTCTAACGCTTTGTGTAACATGCATGTTCTCGGTGTTTTGAAGCAAAAACATATCATGTCTTTTTATTAAAAAGTACATTTAATTTGTGCTTCTATCTATATTAGGGTGATGTAGAAAAAAGTTTGAAAAAATCGTTCTTCTTCTAGTGTACTGTCCTATATGTCCTCCGAAACTAGTACGAATTTTTTCAGAGTTTTTAAGTACATTCTAGAGGTGACTAAAACCGCTATAAGACTATTGAAATAGTGATGATTAACGGTTAGATACCGTTATCTCAATGTATACATACAAAAATCGAGATCCCAAAACATTAAATTTATAGGATTTCCTTTACGATAATTTCAAACACATTCAAAAAAAAAAAATCCTATCGTATCGCATGTTTTTAAAACAATTTTTAAATGTGGTTCGCTTATGCCAAATGTAGCCAAATTTTATGATAGAGATAATGCGAGAGGATTAAAACCACCTCTATAGTGACTCGAAATATAAAAAAAAATGGTTAAAAACTTTCCCTTTCCACTTTTTGACTAAAATAACAAAGAGGTTCCACATAATAACTCCGGTAAAGTTCTTATAGAATCTAAAGCTTCGATAATTTCAAATCATTCACGTGGTCCGAACCACCATTTGAATTGGAAAAGAAAATTTTTTCATGAAAAGAATTATTACCCCATATGAAAATAGCTACACTACTATAGGGCCATTTACATTTTTTGTGGACATATGATCTGAATTAAGAATTATAAATAAAGAAATTTGTGATCCAAAATGGGAAAAAGTATATGGGTATTTCCATGGTGTCGAACGTGACCGTCGTACACTTCTAAAGTTAAATAAAAGTTAAAATTAAACACTTAATTTCTTTTGTTACTTTAAGGAAAAGCCCTTTGGTAGCACTATATGTATTTAGTTCCAAGGTAGAGGCAATAAAAAAGCGATTCGCACGTGACTACAAATGGAAGTGTTTTTCATGGCCATCTATAGAAAAGTAGAAGTCAACGAAATCTGTTTAAATTTTTTAATACGACTAATTTTAAAATGTTATGGAATAATATCACTTTTTATTAGATTTCGTTTGATTGAAAAATCTTATTAAATTTTTTTCTTACAAGGCATGATATCATTCAAAACGTGACTTTGCAAACGTTACATATTTTTCCACTATGGTTCACTTTCATAAAGATTTTAATATTTATATATCTACTTATCGTCACCTCAGAGTTTAAGTGTAATATCGCACTTTTTGACAAAATTTTTTTAACACGCCAACTTTAGAAAATACATTTTTTCGTTTGGTGTTATCGAAATTTAGCTACCTCTTTCCGTTCCAAAGATCTCAGTATGCGTTATGTCCTAACTGCAGCTTTCAAAATAAAATCTCGGAGTGCAAATGTCCTAACTAAACAATCGCTCTCAGGTCAAAAGTGAGAATGAACTTTTGTAAGAGAGGGTCAAAGGTATCCCCGGCGGTAATTTGGCCTCGTTTCAAGACAAAAAATTTCTGGCACCAATCGTTGCAAAAAGGCCGAAAATGGATTTTGAAGTACGAATGGTACTTTCTTATATCTGTTTAGGCCTCATTTGATGAAAAAAAAAAATTATTCCACCAATTGATGACTTGTGACTTATTCAATTATGTGACTTATAAAATTATTATATTTTATTTTTTGCATACAGCGCCCTCTGTGAACAGATTTTTGAAGTACTAATAGCTTTATTATACTTTTCTTGGTAATATGAAAACATAGATATTTCGTTTGTCAAAATCGGCACTAGCATGAGCGTGCCGTGAACGTTAGCACTACGCGTGACGTAACGGTTCAGCCAAAACACTTAAGAATAGATTTTTCTACATACCCGTTTTCCTATGCCCCCATCAAACATGTTCACGAATAAAAAAAGAAGACTTTTTGTGTATTTTGGATCAAACGTAATATACCTTTTACGTGGAGTTTCAGAATGCAAATGTCGTAACTCATACAAATCCAGACAATTTTAATTACAGAAAAATCAAATGTAAGTTTTCAAATACCGTATAGGTAATTACAGAGAGGCAAAATACAAAAAAAAAAAAAACATTACTTACTTACTTACTTACTTAGATGGCCATAACAACCCGTTGTCAGGTTACGGCCGACCTCATTAGCTCTCGCCAGGCGCCTCTGCTTTGCGCGCGCCTTCTCCAATCGTTAATGCCAAGCGCGGTTAGGGCTTCCTCAGCTTGGTCTATCCACCGGAGGCATGGTCTCCCTCTTCGTCGTTGACCGGGGAATTTCCCTTCGAATACCTTTTTCGCTGGAGCTTCTTTATCCATACGATGGACATGAACCAGCCAGCGTAGTCGCTGTATTGTTATACGCTTAACTATGTCAATGTCGGCGTAGAGCTCATACAGCTCGTGGTTCATTCGAATGCGATAGTCGTCGCCAACTCGAACAGGACCAAAGATTTTGCGGAGAACTTTCCTCTCGAACACCCCAAGAGCGGCTGCGTCTGTTGTCGAAACCACCCATGCCTCAGCGCCATAAAGAAGCACAGGTAGAATGAGCGTCTTGTAGAGTGTTAGCTTTGTCGATCGAGAGAGAGCTCTGCAACGTAATTGCTTACTGAGACCGTAGTAGCACCTATTAGCAATTGTTATTCTCCGCTTGATCTCCAGACTGACATCATTGTTGCTGGTTATGGCAGTGCCAAGGTAAATGAATTCCTTGACAACTTCTAATTTACAGTTGCCCGCTGCAACATGAGAGTCTAGATCCCGTGCTCTCTTGTTGTTGTTAGTAGAAATCATGTATTTCGTCTTGCCCTCGTTTACCGTCAAACCCACTTTGGCTGATTCCTTTTCAATAGCAGCGAAAGCAGCAGTAACATCTCTCTTACTCCGACCGATAATATCAATATCATCAGCGTACGCAAGGAGCTGAACGCCTTTGAAGAAAATGGTGCCATTATGATGCACACCGGCTTTTCGTACGATCCCCTCCATAATGAAATTGAAGAGATCGCACGAGAGCGGGTCGCCTTGTCTGAAACCTCGCTCGGTATTAAAAGTTCCGGAGAGGTCATTCCCTACCTTGACGGAGCTACACGTATTGCTCAACGTCATCCTGCAGAGCCTTATCAACTTTGCAGGTATACCGAACTCAGACATTGTTGCGTATAGGCAATCCCGCACTGGGCTATCGAACGCAGCTTTATACTCGACGAAGAGATGGTGAGTGTCGATTTGATCTTCATGGGTTTTCTCCAGGATTTGGCGTAGTGTAAAAATCTGGTCTATGGTGGACTTACCAGGTCTAAAGCCACACTGATAGGATCCGATCAGCGTTTCTGTATACGGCTTCAATCTTTGACACAATACGCTCGAGAGGATCTTATATGCGATGGAAATAAGACTGATACCCCTGTAGTTGGCGCAGATTGTCGGGTCTCCTTTCTTTATTACAGGACAAAGCACGCTGAGATTCCAATCGTCGGGCATGCTTTCCGCTAGCCATATTTTGCTGATGAGTTGATGCATGCACCTTATCAATTCATCGCCACCAGCTTTAAACAACTCAGCTGGCAGGCCGTCAGCACCCGCTGCTTTGTTGTTTTTGAGTCGCTGGATAGCAACTCGAACCTCTTCATGGCTAGGTGATGGTACTTCCACTGTGTTATCATCGATTGGTGGTATCGTACTGCATTCTCTCTGGGCGGAATTGGTGGAATCATCGCCCGGGCTTGAAACCTTGAGTTAGACGCTTAACTTGTTGATAGAATTTTCGTGCATCCTTCTTGCCCTGGTACACCTCAAGTTCCTCACGCTCACGCTTTTCCTGCTCCCTTTTTTTACGTCGCCTGCGCCTCTCTTCCTTCCTCTTTTCGCGGTAGTTTTCTCGCACGGCTCGCGTTGCGGCTGACTGCAGCGTCTTCTTGTATGCGGCGTTTTTTTCAGCAGTCGCATTGCGACACTCCTGGTCATACCATTGGTTTCGAGGTTGTGGGCGTCGGAAACCAATGACTTCCTCGGCAGCAGCGCGCATGGAGTGGAAGTGGAAGTCCACCGGCGTCGTCGGTTCCAGAAGTTGGTTGGTTGAGCTTAACCGAGAGTTGAGCGGAGTACGCATCGGCAGACCGTTGTGATTGCAGCTTGGCAACGTCCAGCTTTCGTTGCATGCCCGTGCGTACATTCTTCGCATTGCATAGCCGCATGCGGATCTTAGCTGCAACAAGATAGTGGTCGGAGTCAATGTTGACCCCCCGAAATATACGCACATCCAGAATGCTTGAAGCGTGCCTACCGTCGATCACAACATGATCAATTTGGTTTTTCGTTTTTTGATCCGGGGATAGCCAGGTGGCCTTGTGAATGTCGAGGTGTTTAAATCTGGTACTACTAACTACCATGTTTCGCGCCGCGGCGAAGTCGATCAGTCTCAGACCGTTGTTAGAAGTGGTCTCGTGGAGACTGAACTGACCGACTGTAGCGCCAAAGATGCCTTCTCTTCTGACCTTCGCGTTAAAATCGCCGAGAACTATTTTTACATCGTGGGTCGGACAACGGTCATACACGTCCTCTAGGCTTGCGTAGAAATCATCCTTGGTGGCATCGTCCTTTTCCTCCGTCGGGGCGTGCGCGCAAATTAGGCTTATGTTGAAGAATTTTGCCTTGATACGGATCGTAGCCAGCCTTTCGTTTATTGGCGTGAACCGGGAAACTAGGTGGCGTAATTTTCGACTTACAGCGAATCCGCAACCAAATTCGCGCCTCTCCGCATGGCCGCTGTAGTAGATATCACAGTTCGTCCGTTTAGAGCAGCCTTGTCCTTTCCATCGCATCTCCTGGATGGCGGTGAGGCAGCCTTTATTTTTACGAGGACTTCCGCCAGTTGGATAGTTGCACCTTCCCTATGGAGGGTCCGGACATTCCAGGTGCATATCCGTAAATCATTGTCCGTTTTTCGTTTGCAGTGGTCGTCATCGTAGTGGGGGCTATTATCCGAGGCTGATTTGGTTTTCATTGGAAATGATGATAATGTGTGGTGGGACCCAAACCCTACGCACACATTCCAAGTTTTAAGTCTAGGAGAGACCCGCCTTCTCACAACTAGCTCACCCCCGGACGGATGTCCAAGGGATCTCCAGAGGATACTTGGCCAAAAAAGGCCGAAAGTTTGTGAGCTGCTTGAACTGCTTGCAAAAGAATCATCTCTGGCCACTCCCAAGTGAGTGGCGATCAGGACTTTCCCCACTTACGTGGACTTCTACAAGCAGCCCCATCCTCAAAAAAAAAAAAACATTAATAATCCTTAAATAACAAATCGCAGAGTAAATAACTTTAAAACACTGTTTTCTCAGTTACATGTTTTTGCTGATAGGACACTTACAGGTGACAATATATACAAATAAAAAAAAAAAAGTTTAATATATGTATGTATATCTTTATCGAATTAATTGGTGAGATCAATCTTAACAAGGAAATTAGGAAACAGTAGTAAACGTAATTAAATGTTTTTCTTAAAATAATATGAAACTTTTCTTTTTGCTGTTAAAACGTTTTTTCCTTTAAGGGGCTTGACACCGCCCCACTACAAACAAATTTTTCATCTCAGGAATCAGCTTGTCCCGTGCCAAATTTGATCAAAATCAGTGTAGCGACACAGTCGTGGCTGCATTTTTCTCATTAGGAAGGGTTCCACGCCCACTTAAAGGACTTAGAGTCTCTAATAACCTTTTATATGGTACATTCCATCTCCAAACAAAATTTCATTAAAGTCGGTTTTTAAGATCATCCGTGGAAACGTATTTCCTGTTAGGGGCGTGGCACCGCCTACTATTCGAAAGAAAATTATATTGTGCACTGCCCCTCTTCACAACTTTGCAGAAAAAAATTAAGCGATTAACCGTTTTCAACTGCCTATTTATTACACTTATGTTTGCGAACGTGACCAATTCAAACACCTCCAAAAATTCAAATTTTATTTTTTTACACTCGTTGTTTTTTTTTTTAATTATTTACAGGAAACTCTGTTTGAACAAAAATTTTGACACACTTGCTGCTGTTATCAATCACGAAATGAGAACAAATGATGTGTTTCGATGTCGAATGTGAGATTAGAGCATGAGCTGAGTCAAATGAAAAATTTTCAATTAATAGGAATTAGTTTGATGTTTTTGCATTTGTTTTTAGCTTATTGTTGTTGGAAGAGAGATTTTGCGGAATGACTAACGTCATGTAAGTTAACGCACTGGCTCTCACCTGAACCACTATAGGATACAATTTCAACGATAATTTGCTGACGTTGCGTCTGTCTGATATGTAATATGATTCACGAATACATCCGCTGTGAGAGCAACGTCATACCAGTCGCTGCTGCCGCACAACTTCATGGGAAGCGCAGACTCAGCAGGCTTAGCGTTAGGTTAGGTTGGGTTAGAAACACTTTTAATTTCACCTTCG
Organism: Tricholauxania praeusta; assembly: GCA_949775025.1. Classification (NCBI taxonomy): domain Eukaryota; kingdom Metazoa; phylum Arthropoda; class Insecta; order Diptera; family Lauxaniidae; genus Tricholauxania; species Tricholauxania praeusta. The sequence continues at coordinate 70,599,426 of OX459029.1, read as the reverse complement.
ACAGGAAAGGTAACAAATTTATAAAGACTTTTATTTTACAGGTTTGAAGAAGGAGCCAGTGGCCGTCTCCCATCTTTAACTTTTTTAGTGCTCCCTACGGGGAGCGACCTAAGTTGTATCATCTTTCTTACAGACCTTTTATATAACCCTTTCGCCCCCGCCCAAAGTCAGCTTCCAGAAACAAATTTTCTCTTAATTTAAGGCATTTTGGAAGTTTTTAGCTTTCTACACAAATCCGGTCACTAGATAATTAGAAGTTGCTTATAAGCAACAAAAAATTATAGAAGCGTAACATCGCAATAATTCTCAGATGTTTTAAATTGTATATGTAATTTCACTTTCTTTCTTCGTGAAACTGCAAACTTTGATTTTTGAAAAATTTTTTAAGTATTTTTATTTAATTTTTATATTTTACACTGAAATTCCTGCATATGTGACTCACTTGACTTCACTTTAATAAATGCGTCGTAATTTTGTTGATCACAATATAGCGGTTGCTTTTTAGAAGTTTTCTTATTTTGAGAATTGCAATCAATCAATATGGTGTGTAACTTACAAAATTTATTGCGATTGTGTCATTTAAGCAAAGCTTAGTATTGAAGTTGCTTCTAACTCTGGGGGCTAAAGGGTTAAGCCAAAATAGTATTCAAAATTACAAAAAATAGAAACAAATTTGCAGTCGGTTTGCTCACCGTGGTAAATGAATTGAGGTGTAAGTAAATTGTTTAAGTTAAGAAAATTTGTATGTTTTCCTTAGATAATACCAGATAGTAACGCTTTTTAATAACATTTTATTTTTCTTTCACGGTGGACCATTCTGTGGAAATACCCATTTATACATATGTATAATACATATATAAGTATATCAGCGTTAACTCACAAAAAAATTATCGTAAAGATTGAGACTTACAACAACTAAAATGTGAAAAATGCAAACGAAGTTCGAATAATGGTAATATTTCAATTTGTTTTAAATTAGGTTCTAATGTCACATCCCTATCCCCAAAGCACCATTTATTACTACCATTAGAGTGTTAGCGATCATACTTGATTAAAACTCCATATGCATCTTAATCAAGATCATAGTACCGTAAAATAATGCACACATATTTATTTACCGTCGATAAAACATATCAAAAAAGTCATAAGCGTCTGAAATTTGTCACGTCCGCTATCGTAACACTGCCTTTGCTAGCCACAGTAATTGTAAGTTAAGAATGCGATTTTTAATCTAAAAACAAAATATAAAGGAGGTCCGAGAGCGCCCTATATTTTTATATACTTCAAGAACAAGAAATTCAAAATGTCGAAAAAATTTGAAAAATGTTGAAATAATATGTTCAAAAAAGTTGAAAGAGGTTGAAAAACTCAAAAAAGTTGAAAGAGGTTGAGATATTATGAAACAATTCAAAATCGCTGAAAATGTCTTAAAAATAAAGGGAATAATGAAGAAAAACGAGATTGAAAAAGTCGAACAAATACATATGGAATATATGTATGTATGTATAGGAAAAAGTTAAAAGATTGATGAAGTCAAACGAATATGAAAAACTTTGAAACAAATCGAATAAAAACTAAGAAATTGAAATGAGCCACGCTAACTCCTCCAATTCCTCCTACATATCAAATTTAAGCCCAATAGGTTGCATAACTTGCGATATATGCCGTAATTACTCTTGAAATTTAGGGCGGTAACACACCCACTGGTGTAATATGGTCCAATTTATATAAAAAAAAAGCTTTCCATAACCAACACTCTTTTACCAAATTTTAGTATGATTGATCACATATTACGACAGATAAGCCACTTAAGTTATTTTATTTGTGTAGGGAGTGTCACGCCCACTGGTTCATACCAATTGTTGCAATAGTTCAATTAATATAGCAATTATAGCTTTATGGTAACACAGAAGGTGCCACGCCGACTGCAGCAATCCCGTCAATTTTCATTTAATTTCAGAGCAGCCGACACCTCTAAGCCAAATTTTATGAAGATTACTATCATAAGTATCATACTATCTATAACATTAAACGTTTTTTGCTTGTATGGGAGCCCACATGCTCTGTTGCTCTTTTTGCAAAAGCATACCTTCTAGCAAGTATATCTGCCTCACTAAATTTCATAACGATTACATTGTTAGTTCTCTTAATATAACGTTTCTAAATATTGTGGGCTGTGCCACGCCCTTCAGCAAGTTTTTTCAGTAAAGTTTATGAGCTTGTATTGATGAATGCTTTCAGCGGCATTATCTCTGAAATTTTTATAAAAATCGTTTGTGTCAATTTTGAGATATACGGAATCAAAATTCTTAGCGTTTGAAAAGTGCCACGCCCACTTTTACGATTCCGTCCATTTTTATCAAAATTCAAGATATATTCGATATGTATCCATTTACCAAATTTCATCATAATATCTTGTTCGGTTTACGAGACATGGTGGTATAAAGGTTAAAATTTAGGGCTGTGCCACGCCCCTGTCAGAGATTTTAAAAACTTTAAACCTAGTCCAATCCTAATTTGGTTCACATGAACACCAAATCACCAAGTTCCATCAAAATAGCTGCAACTTTTTACAAAATGGGCTTGGGCAAATATACATAGAATATGGGCGGTAGGCGTGTCAATGAACCGATTTCGCCCATTTTTTATAGCAAGATGCCTGCAAGAAGGTGTGACCTGAGTGTGATAATTTCATTCAATAAGCTTTCTTGGTTTTCCCGTAACAGACAAATAGACAGACAGACAGACCGACATCGCTGATCAAGAATATATATACTCTTCCATACCTGCCACGTCCCTTCTATGTGTTACAAACGGAATGACAATGTAAATATACCCTCGGTGTAGGGTATAAAGATATGCTTTTAAAAATGAGTGCATTGCTTTCCATTTTCAGAACACATCTTGCTCTCATATTTCGCAGAAATTCCCATATTTGCGTATGTGCCTCAAAAGCACTTCAATTTTGTGTTGCGTTCGTGAATCTTGGTATTATAAGTTCTCCTTGCAGCAGAAGTTTCCTTTCATGTACCTGCAACTATTAAACCTGTTTGAACCAAAATCGAATTTGAATCACCCTAATGCACACATACTATGTACATAAATACACTTGCTTAGCATAACATATTTCAAGGTGAAGGTCATCAGTGACGTGTAGCATTTTCCGAATAATTTCCAAAAATCGTATGAGCATCTCAAGTTGTTAGATATAAGATGAGCTACATACATATGTATGTGTATGTATGTATGTACATACATACTTGTCAATTATACTTATTACGTATTTTTATTGTATAGCAAAAACAAGTGTTTTGAATAAGGCTGAAATGGCCGTAATAAATAACTAACCGAAATCTACCTTAATTCAGTAGGCTCTTTCCTTAAATTTTCTCAGCTAAAAATAGACCATGATTTATAATTTTGTATTTTCATTTACTGCACACTATAGTACGAGTATATTAAGAGTCTGCATTCCTAAACTTTCAAATTAACAACAAACATATTAAGAGTCACAATATAATCAATCACCCATGAAAGTATGAAATAAAATAAGGTAAATGATTATTAGGGTGTCCGTTATATGTATATCAGTTTATATCAGACAACAGTTTTTTTCTCAAGTAAATATATTTGCAGCAAGTTGGCTGGCTAAGTAATTATTGAGTTTCTACTTGGTCATATGTCCTTAAAATGTTCTTAAAAGCGTATTTTAGCATAATATTTGTATTTTTTTTTAGCTTAAAAATCGCATTCATCACTCTAGAGTTACTGTGGCTAGCGAAGGCAGTGTTGGACATACTACAGTGAACCGCGACCGAAGACTGTCGCGAAGCTGCTGCTGAACATAAGCCAAGACAGAAGGCCGCTCACTTATCCTAAGCCTTATGATACTTAACGAAATTTTACAAAATATTTCACAATGTACAGTAAAACCTACGATGCAAATAATTATACGCAGATAATTATCTTTATATAAATATAACTTCTTTGAACACTTTTTGAAACGAAATATCTCAAAAACGATGGGATATTATTCATTTATTAACTTACAATTGGAAAAAATGAAATTATAAGTTAATATACGTACAAATAAGCAATGCCATCGAAGGCCTTCAGCTAACTTAATAACTACACAAAATATTTACAGATCGTTTAACAATTAAATTCAGATGTGAAATATAATGATATAATAATACATGCATATAGATATTAACAAAGTTGATTCAATAAACATTAGATTAAATGATATATGTTACCATTTTTGCTTAGAAATGCAAAAAAAAAATAATAAAAAAGTTAAAATACATTTGCTTAAACTTTGTTATTTTTTATTCATTTAAATCTTTCTCAAAATATCTTCGATAAAACATTTTTTTTTATTTTCTATATCGGGCATTTCACGCGAAGCGGGCAATGAAAATAAAGTGAGGTCGTGAAATTTGTTTATATATCTAGTAGACATAAATCTGTACACCTATTTTTTTTTTTCTTATGAGGCTTAATTGCCGAGTTATGGGCTTCTGAAGAATTGGCGAAGTTTAAGGACCGTAATTTTTGAACGCTGTTATTGGAATCAAGGAATTTATGATAAAATATAAGAAATATTGATTTAACTAGTAAAATGGATGCTCTTTTTAATTTTTTAGTTAAATTCGAATTTCAAATTTTTTTAAGTATGGAAAACTGGAAGTAAAAATTTTAAATCATATTTTCAGTAACTTCGACATAATATTTTTTAAATATTTTATTTAAAAAAAAAGCCTTAAGAATATAAATGTTTCACAAAAAAAATTTTAACGTGATCGTTATTAGTTAAGGAGATATATAAATTAAAGTACTTAAGAAAGTGCCACGTCCCATACAAAGTGCGGCACGTATATGTTACACTTCAATTCATACATCTCGTAAACTAATGTAGATCACGTTAAAAAATGTTTAGCATATTACCGGTATATTTTACGCTTTAATTTGAAGTTAAAATAAAAAAAATAAAATATGTCGAAATTATTTCAATTCTGAGATGAAATGTTCACTTCCGGTTTCCCACAAGAAAAAAAATCAAATTTCCAATATGATTTCCAGTAATTGAAACCAGTATTGAAACCACAATGTTTTATATTTTATTAAAATTTTGTTAAGTTCGAAAAACGGCTTCCGAAAAACCCATTTTTCATATTTCGTCAATTTTTGGAAGTCCACAACTTGAAAACTAAGCCTTATATAAAAAAAAATTAAGTGTTTACACCTTCTAGAAGTGCAATTAAGCCGAATATGGACAAATTTCTAAATCTCATTTTTGTTTTTGCATTGTCCGCTTCGCCTGAAATGCCCCATATGTCATTCTTCAATCAATACTAAGAATATATCTGCTTTCAAATCGAAATTCACATCGCAACTTTGGAAAATATCATATAATTCATACAATTAGATCTGTGCGCGCCTTCTTAAAAATTTTATATTTTCCAAAGTTATGTCGTAAGTTTCGTTTTTAAAGATATACGTCCTAAGGATTGATTGAAGAATAACATATAAAAAGTTTTTATAAATAAAAAAAAATAAAGCATTTTTAAACAAAAAAGATATGTTTTTTTAATTTTATTTCCCATAGTTTTCGCAATATTACATTTCAAAAAATGTTTAAATCAAATTTTGAAATACACATGGTTTTTTTGAAAATAATTTCATCAAAATTCACATAAGACAAATACTAAACAATTTATAAAATTCAAAAATATCGAAAAAAAAAATTCCAAAGAGTTTACAGTTACTTAAGAAATGGCCGATACATATTTTAAAGTATTAAATAAATATTTAAATAAAAATACCTGTACTCTTTTTTTAAAATAACCTAATCTATCAAACATTTATAAATTTTTCAATATTCGTCAACACTGAATACAATATTTATCCTGGAAATATTTTTTCATATCGTTTTTCAATAAGATACATGATTTCCACCAAAAATTGGCTGTTGGGGTCGAGGCCCGCATTTCTAAGGAAAAATGAAGAGAACAGACTCTTGATATACAGAACTGTATAGGTACTTACTTACTTAGTGTGTCAGCACTTAACTTTTTCATTTTAATTATTTCTTAAAGATTTTAGTTTCTTAGCTTATACACTAAAAGACGCTTGCAAGATTTCTTCGTGAGAACTATTTTTTTCAGAGTATTTTATTTTTTCTAAAAAGCTTAGGAACAAAGTTTTAATGTTAAATTTTTGAGAGAAAGAATTAGCACGCGAAATAGGACGCCAGTTTGGAAACTTTAACACTGCGGTAGTTGCTTATTCGAATTCTATCTGAACCTCTACAAAATCTTCAATTTGTGGAGTCACGGACATCCTAATATGTAGGTATGTCGGAACAATTACCAAGAAGCACCCGTTCACCCACATCTTTGCGTGCAAACGTTAGAGGTTTATTTTAAACAGCTGATTTCAACTCATTCAATAGAAATAATTAGTAGAAGAGCATAAAGAATACGTAATATGGTGGAAAGACGCTCTCTTTATAAATCGACAAACATACCATATCTGGTTGAATCATAGCTATGACGTAAACTTCAAAACAGCAGTTCTTTTTAATTTTTCTCGCTACTCACAAATTTTTTAGTTCAGTTTTACGCTCCTAAACAAAAACATTTGAATGGTCATACGGACATACATACATACATATGTACATTAGAGCGGTTCAAAATAAAAACTTTTTGATTTTTCACGATGTGTCAGCGGATTACAATAGCCTTATATACAATAGCCTCATGTATGTCGGGACAAAGCAAATTACTAGGAATAAGGTTAATATTGAAAACTGGAATAGTACGCACTGTTTTAAGTAGGGCGAGATATCTGCTTTTTTCTAAATTAATAGACCTGGCATAGTTTGAACTATTCTATAGATTTTTCTGCCATTTTCAAAATTTCAAATTATGCCAGTTCTGTTAATGTAGAAATATGCAGATATCTCGGGTGTGAAATAAGAAAATGATATGCGGTTTACGGCATTATTTTAAGCAAATAACAGTACATTAAAAATTATGTAACACAAGATCGGTGGCAAAATATTATGGGGTGATTTTGCAACTTTAAAGTACAAAATCGGAATTTTTTCCGGTCAATTTTCAATTTTTTTAGAAGGAGAAGGAGAAAAACTTATCACGGATTTGAATTCCTCGAACAATAATAACTGTTTGAAACAAAAAAAAACTAGAATCACCTTAATATGTAAATTTTTCGACTCCGATTCGAAAAAAATTAGGTCTGTTAATTTAGAAAAATCCAGATATTTTGGTTTTGAAATAAGAAAATGATTGATGATGATCGGCATTCTTTTACGCAAACAACAGTAAATTAAAAATAATGTACCATGGGATCGACAGTAAAATAATATTTGAGGTATTGCAACTAGAAAGTGGAAAATCGGTCCTTTTTTTACTTTTGTCCGATTTATTTTCAATTTGTTATAAGAAAGAAAGAAGAAGAAAAACTAACCATGGATTAAAATTCCCCGATCGATAATTGCCTGAAAACGATACACACTTTGTTGGAAAATTTGATAAACTCCGTAACTTGCACCATTTTTTAAATCAATATTTTTGAAAATAGGTTGTCTCCTTAAAACAGAGGGCGCTAATCCAGTTTTCAATATTAACCTTAATCCTAGTAATGGGCTTTGTCCAGACATATATAAGGCTATTGTAATCCGCTGAAAAAATCTAAAAAGTTTTTATTTTGAACCGCTTTACCCTTCATACCTGAAAAAATTCACAAAAAAACGCATTGATTTTTCACGGTTAAGACTCAATAAAATGCCAGTATTTCTCAACGATTAAATAAATGTAAAAACGTATTGCTTATGGGCTGCACATTAATAATGCAAATCGTTTTTGGTCGTTTGTATGATATCTTCTACCTAACGCCGTACGTCAGAAATAGTAAGATTCTTGGAAGCCTCTCCCCCAATTTTACATATTTTATGTTTTTATAGTTTCGTTATTAGTGAATGGAGAGGGTAATAAAACGAATAATAAGAGTCTGTGACAAATCTTTCTTTTTACTTTGGAAAATTTTGGTAATTAAAGCTTCCGAAAAGTACCTACACATGTATGTTATTCTTTACCCCACATTGTTCAGCATGGCATTTCGTCGAACCCCTCCTTCCTCTTACAAGGGCGTGTGGCAACATTCTCGCTCCCATAAAATATTATCACACCAAATAATAATTTTAGCTTATCAACATTAGAGGGAGTGTTATTAACGCGTTTGTTTTGAAAGCTCAATTCCAAAAAAAGTTTTATATAAGAAAATGTTGACCCGCTTCTAAGCTAAGGAAAGTAATTAAAAGAGAAATATACAATACAATTTAATCAAAAATGTTCCACACCAAATCGAACACCGTTTTGCTTTGGCATCTCTGATTTTTATAAAACTTTTTTTTCTTTTAGTACTGGTTGATATATCGACCCCTGTACGCGAAATTATCGTACGTGTAATTTTTTCGAAATTGACGTTTTGATGGAAATTTCATCTATACCCCACTACGCATCACCTGGTAAAATATTGTAGCTGAAATTCTTATAGTTACTCCAAAAATTGACATGGAAATTTTGGTTTTGGACTACTAGCTAAAGCACAGAAAAGTAGAAAAAACACTCTCCTGTAAAATTTGGTTTTTGGCACATACGATAATTTCGCGCACAGGGGTCGATATGTGATTTTTTTGAATTTTTTCTTTATCAAGATAGTCAAAAGGCATGAGTTTTTAATTATTAGCTAAATAAATTAGCTAAATTGCATTTTTTTGTTTGGTAATTTTCGTTTTTAAGCGTACTTTTCATAAGAAATATCAAAAAAAAAATACATAGCTATGAGATTTTCAAGTTTTCAAAAAAAAATTATTACTTTTAACAATGTTCATATCGCACACATTTAGCTAAAGAGGCACAACTCAAAATTTGCCATTTTCGAGTTTACTTTTTAAAACTGTTCACACACATGTCTATCAGCTCAAAAGAGATTAGCTAATTTTTTGCTGTACTTTGGTGTCAAAAAACACCTCTCTTCATGCTGCAATGGAAATTAGGCTACAATATGCAAAAGTGTACTATTTTTAGTGTCAGAGAGTTCAAAGCTAAATGTGTGCGATATGTATGTGCTAGGGGTGACAATCCCGGAGCTTTTTTGAGTTTCGGGATTTTCGGGATCGAAGTTTCCAATCCCGGGATTCCGGGATCAATTCCGGGATTGATAGTTCTAGTAAATCCATACAGAACTACAAAAAAAAAAAAAAAAGCGAGAAGTTCATACTATTGTATATATAAAATTAAAATTGCTTTATTTCACAGCGTTACAACGAAGAATAAGAACGCAAAATAATAGAAAAAATAATAGCTTAAAAATTTAGAACTTAGAACACTTCGAGTGTTAATACATCTAAATCACATTTACTAATTTTGACTAGTAGAAGATAGCCACTATTAAAAGGAGATGATAGAGGATAATCAAGAATTTATGACCAAACTATCAATTTTATTTTTACATGTAAAAATTCGTGTAGCACATTTTGTACTTGATTAATACTATGTCACCTACTTCAAATGTGACAGTGATGGCATTTAGTGGCACCGAATGGCTCGCTCTCAGTAGACGCACCCATAAGTGTTCTTCATTTAAGTTGTCCAAATCTTTAGATGCTGATTTCAGAAAAAAAGCTTCAGACAAAAGTTTAATTATATCTTAGAACTTAAGTTTTGATAGGTCTAGGTATGGTTCAAAATGTCAATGTCAAATCAAGGTCGGCAGTGGTTTTTTTTTGCAGATTTCTATTTTATTATAAAAAAATGAGATATGCTTTGCTTATGTTGTTTTTCTATTGCATTTTTAGTATTTCCGTTAGTGATAATTTTAGTCTAAATTTCATATTTTATCATTTTTCTCATGAACTATCAATTTTCAATACAAATCGCACTTAGTAAAAAATTCTTAAAATTAGTCAATGTATTAAAAAAAATATTTTTTTTGCTATGTGACATTTTTTTAAGAAAATCTTAAACAAAAAATTGCTACAATAAAAAAAATATTTTTACTCAATTTAAGGTTCAGATACAATTGAAGTGCATTTTGAAGGATGATGCAATAATGTTTCTTACATCAAATGTATTGAAAACAATTATTTTGCAGATTTTGTACTTAAATATGTCATATAAAAGAATATTTATTATATATGTAATATAAAATTTTTTTCTAATCCCGAAAATCCCGGGATTGTCTTTTTGTAATCCCGGGACTACTTTTGCCTATATTTAGAGCAAATCCCGGGATCCCGGGATTGCCACTCCTAGTATGTTCTGCCTGATTTTCTTAAAAATTTGTTGTATCTGTCTGGACCTTCTGTAGGAAATTCAATTTCATTTCAGTGAAGAACTGTCAAGATATCATCACGAGAGTTCTTATTTGTCTGAAACGTCAAAAATTTATCTTTACATTTTGCGGAACAATTAAATATTTTTAAAAAACTTGCAATTTTTCATATCAATACATATGCAAAATATGCAAATATGAAATGGCTCTGAACCAAAATAATACAAAACAGGAAAAAATTTAATTTCAGGTTTTTAATTATGGAGTTTAGCTACTAGTGGTAGGTACTATACATCTTTAGAGAGGGTCTTGAAAAGTGGGCATATTGCTTTTTAATCAATTCAGTATGAAAAAAATTCAAATAAAATTACGTTTTTTTTTCAAAAAATCCCTTATGAAACTTGACGTGCTGCGAGAGTGGATGACCAAGCATTTGTAACAGCTGCAAATATAGTTGAAGAAAGAAATTTGAATTACTGTTACCAAGTTCGTCAAAATTGCGCAAACAAGCTTGGAAAAGCCGAATTTATTATTATTTTGGATTTCAAAATGGTTGGCGATGAAGACTCTTCAATACCTGGGTGTCTCACGGTGCACACAATTTATTTAATTTTATATGTCTGTGAATTGATTTTTACGATGATTTGCACACTATTTCTTTGTACAACGATCTTAGCACACAAAAATCTCATCCTAAAAATTTAATTTTTTTTTTTCCAAACTAACCGTTCCTCTAAAAAGTAACAGAAAAGTAACTCTTCTGAAAAAATTAATGCGCGATATCTAAACCATGTTTATTCCAAATAAATCTCTTGCAAATTAAAAATAACAATGAACTTACAGCCAGTTAGCAACGATAGATATTCCAATAATCTTTTGACTATCTTATCTTTACACTGACGTGCAAAAGTTTAACACCACAAGAGGTATCAAAATGCTATTGTTCACAGAGCCCAAACTTTTTTGAATACTTTTTGTTTTGCTTTTTTGTCTGCTGCGACTTTCCCGATAATATATGGTTAATATATCTTAAAAAAAGGGCTGATCTTTCAATAAGTAACATTTCGTTTATTCATTTTACTTCTAGAACAAACAACATAAACGCTATGGAAAAAGGCGCTGCTTTAAGTATAACAACACGTTTAGCAATAATTACTCCTTACAATAAGATGAAAATGACCACAAAATTACATCACAATTAAAATTATCAAAGATTGAGCGATATTGACAATCTAAAAGTTTTATGAATAAACCTCGGTCTGGAACTGCTACTATCAGAGATGCCACACTTATCAAAACACTCAGCAAGCGGAACAAAATGAAAACTGCACCAGAAATCATCTCAGAAATCAATAAGAACTGATACAAAATGTTCGGTTGACACAGTAAAATGGCGTTTAAGACAATCTTGAATTTTGACCGTGTAGCTGTACGAAAATCATTATTTCGACCGACCAATGGGAATAAAGCTTAAGAATTTGATAAAAGGCATCAATTCTGAACAGACGAAGACTTTGAAGACCTATTTGAACTGAAGAATCGAAGTTTGAACTCTTTGGATCAAAGATGCGAGTTTTAGTCCGACCATGTTTGAAGAGTGTGCTCCAAAAAAAAAAATCGAAACCATGGACGAGCTAACATGACAATTTAAATTTTTTTTTTTTTGAGCACACTCTTCAAACATGGTTTTTCTTGGAGTTAAGACTATCTTGAATTTATATTCAAGGTGGGACAATTAAAATTCAAAGGGAGACATAGTTAAAATTGCATTTAAGTTAAAGAAAAACATGAAAAGTTCCATATAAAGTTAAATAAAAAAAATAGCTCCTTGAATTTTAATTGTTGTTCAACCTTGAATATTAATTTAAGACAGCCTTAGCTGCAAGAAAAACTATGACTGAAGGATGTGCTCCAAAAAAAAAAAAAAAAAACGTGGCCAGCTAAAATGACAATTCCTTGGAAATGTATGTACGTATATACATATATTTGAAATCCTAAGAAACACATTTCTTTTTTTGACTACAGACACTGGAGTTTCAAGCAAGTATCCAGCATTTTTCTTTTTAAACCAGATATGAAGCGCACTGTGACGAACCTTCCGGCCGGGGTCTTGGCTCGCCGGTGACCAAGGTTCAGTTACAGAAAATTTGTATTCGCAGGTTGGCTAATCTTTCTTTCTTTTATTAAAGAAAACGCGAGCGGAGTTTTTTTTCAATTTTAAATCATTTTTATTGTTTATAAATTCAATTCAATTAAATTTCCTCTTAATTAGCTAAGAAAGAAACGGATTAATTTCTGTATTAAATAATAAAAATACTTATTGCTTCTCTACCGCTGAGAAATGTTCCTGTTACGCCTCTGGTATCAACCGGGGATATTCCTTTCTCCTCACACTTGCGCCTGACTTGACTCCTGCTGGCACTGAGTCTTTGTATTCGTTTCGCTTTAGCGCATGAGTACCTCGTACACACATACGTAACGAATCGAATTTTAGATAAAGCCTGTCCAATAGATGGGCAGTAAAACATTTTGGTAAATTCAATTTGCAATAGTTGCAGAAAATTTCGGATAGATACATTGCCGTGCCGAATTTCAAGACCAGTACTAATGTAATTTTCCATCAACGGAATGTAACGTTTCAGAAACAGTACGTAACGTTACATGCTGTTGATGGAAAATTAAATTAGTACTGGTCTTAAAATTTTGCACAGCAATGTATCTATCCGAAATTTTCTGCAACTAATGCAAATTGAATTTACAAAAATGTTTTACAGCCCATCTATTGGACAGGCATTCTCTAAAATGAGATTCATTACGTATGTGTGTATGTTACTCGCTATAAGGTGAAGATGAAACAAAAGTGAGCGAAGTAGCACCAGTGGGCGTGGCACACCCAATACAAGCAAATTACCTTAAGTATCCAGTAACTAAAATTTGGTAAAAGAGTGTTGCTTATGGAAAGCTATTTTTGGATAAAAAATGGGACCATACTACACCAGTGGGTGTGTCACCGCCCTAAATTTTAGGACTAATTACGGCATATATCGCAAACTATACAGCCTATTGGGCTAAGATTTGATATGTGGAAGTCAATGACGAATATAATTTAATAAGCCAAAAGTAGGCGGAATTGCAGAAGTGGACGTGGCATATTTAAATTTCTTACTTTTTATTCGATTTGTTTCAATATTTTCCATATTCTTTTGACTTTATCAACTTTTTAACTTTTTCCAATATATCCCATATGCATTTGTTTGACTTTTTCAACCTCTTTCATTTTTCTTTATTTTTAAGACTTTTTCAGCGATTTTGAATTGATTCATCATTTATTAACCTCTTTCAACTTTTTTGAACATTTTCATATTATTTCGACATTTTTAAGCTTTTTTCAAAATTTTTCATACATTTTCGACATTTTGAATTTCTTTCAGCTTTCTTCAATGGTTTCCATATTTTTCTCGACTTTTTCAGTCTTTTACAACTATTTTAAAATTTTTCAATCTCTTTCAACATTTTTTACATGTCACATTTTTTTCGACTTATTCAATCTCTTCAATGTCTTTCAACATTTATCTAAAAGGGACTTTCAGTGCAGTGTAGGGTATGTGAGTTTCGGCCTGGCCGAAGATAACACCTTAACTTGTTTTTCATTTTTTGACAGCAAAAATTTTATTAAATACACTACGAAAGCTGACGTTATAAAGTATTAAATAAATAAAAAACGAACATTAATCCGATCAACACAACTGGAGATAATAGACTCCAAGTAAGAGAAGATTGGAGAAAATCCAGTAAATTGTCGAAAATTCATTTGTATGTTAATATTTAATTTAATTTAAAAAAAAAAATTCAGCAAAATCCTGATATACCTACATATTTATAATGCTTCCGACTCTGCACCGGCAAAAAGAAGTACATTTATCAGTGAAATAAGCAAAAAGGTCTTGACGATATGGAATACAAACGACTTTGGCACGGCAAAAAACAGTATATTTATCAGTGAAATTCCTAAAAAAATGTAGATCTTAATGATATGGAATAAAAACATGCTACTCTGAGTGCGGCTTGTGCTTTTTATGTGCTAAGTTCTCATTTTGTCTGCCTACATCCGCGTTCTTTTCGATTTGTTCGAACAAAAAAATCAGTACAAATCTTCTAGCAGTTCAGACAGCTGAAAAGCAGTATTGTACTGATAAAAGCAGTACAGTTGACGGCATTACATATATACATTAGACATGTTCAAAAAAAAAGTAATGTTCTAGAATACTTCAAGAACACTCGATTTTCGAGAATACTTCAAGAACACTCGATTTTCGAAAATTTATTCATATTCGAGTATTTTCTCATTTAAAAAAATAATAATCGTATGGCTGCTACCAGATCTGCAAAATTTTCATTTCTTGGAATTTGGCCAAAAAAATTATGAAAATTTGATTTTTTTCTTGTTTATAATATCTTTTTTAAAATATTTTTTCGATTTTCCTTATATACACATAAGGAAGTATCGAAAAAAAGTTTGCCACTATTTTTTTAAGCCTATACATAGAGAGAAAAACTGAGGTCTCTCCGCGAGTAGAGCTTTGGTGTTTCTTGTGTAACAGCTCAAATCCTTTGTTGTTTTTACTGCATTCACCTTAATTTACTATAACTTGAAATTGTCAATGCCACTACATGTTCTTGAAGTATTCTAGAACATGAATTTCTTTTGAACATGTCTAATATACATTGTATTTGTACATACATTAGGGTGTTTATTTTGAAATTTTTTTAGATCGATTTTATTTTTTTTGCTGTGCTCATACTTAAGCTTGAGGAATAAAAATAATTCTCCCGCTATTTTAGCTTCATAGCTCAAGCGGGTAAGCGGCGCGGCCAGAGTTTATATCCGATTTCGTTGAAATTTTACGAAAAAATCGACTTACTAAAACGTATAAGAAGTCTGTCTTAGGTGCTAAGATATAGCGTTTTAGGGATGATTAGAGATACCACCCACTGTTGTCAAACCACGCGCATATTTTTCGTGTGGCTGAAAATGCGGACAAAATACACCCGAAGCAGGTTTTTTTTTTTTTAATTTGCAGTTCCATATGCCTATATCACAGAATCGGGCTTGGAGAAATTTCTCCCAAAATGTCAGCTTCCTAGATCATATCTGCCAACGGCGCAGTCAGTCTGTTTCCTATTACAATTTATGTGAAAAAAAATGAAAATGCAGGAAAACGAAAGACAGATTTTTTTTTGCGTCTTAGTAAAAAAAAAATTGCTTCCAACGCTAACTTTTAATAGAATTATTTATGGATGAGAAACAATCAATAGGGAAAATTTGAAGAAGTGACTCAATGATACACAACTGAGCAATTTAAATATGTACAGTGAAACCTGGATAACTGGGATCTCCAAGGGACCAAAATTTTTGTCTCAATTAAAGAGGTTCCCATTTACACAGTTTCCCAAATAATCAGGTTTAAAATTGGGTTGTCAAACTTAAAGAGGGTAACACGAAGAGAGATCAAGATGAACTTTTTTTATTTAGAGGGAAAAAAATTTTCAATAAAAAATAAAAAATCGTCAATAATTCTATGAAATTTTATCAAAATAACCATTTACAGCCTACTCAGACGTGCATATTCAAATCCAAAATAACAAAGAGGTTATTTCTAAACGGTCCCAGTTATAGAGGGATAACACCATGTTATAGAGGCGAAAACGCACAAAAACTTCAAAAATCATATCCCAGATATAGAGGTTAAATAATCCCAGTAATAGAGGTATTTTGAAGCAAAACTGCTGAGACCTTGAAGTGAGTCTCACTAATAGAGGTTTCCCACTTATCCAGGTACCGCTTAACCAGGTTTCACTGTATATTATAAACGAAATTGAGGTATATGAAAAGCAAATTTAAGGGCTTAGGACCAGGTTTCACTGTATATTATAAACGAAATTGAGGTATATGAAAAGCAAATTTAAGGGCTTAGGACCTAAACTTTGGGTGGTGCTACGTCCCTAGTAAAAGCTCTACAAAACTTCAACTCCCCCAAACTCGTTTTTTTGTATGAATAAAAAAACACCTCCTCAAGGTCTATCAGAATTAATTTTTTCTTTAGCACACATTTCTCTCGATCACATTTTTAGAGGAAAGTAAATAGAAAACACAAAATGCGGCACAAAATATTGGAAACAATTTCATAATTTACCCTCAGATATACTAACGGTTTTTTTTTTTTAATTCACGCACATCGAAATAATTCCTTAGGAAAACCCTGCAAACACTGGACTATGAATATTTTACAGCTCCATAGAACATATCTAATTTTTTTTGCACTATTTATTTCGTCTACTGACCCACTGTGTTTTTAGAATACAAACGAAACAAAATAAAACAACAAAAATAGAAACAAACAACAACCAAAACCGGATCTACAGTACCGAATAAAATGATACAAAATTCATTGCTCAAATATATTCTACGTAACCGAGTTAGCACATTAGCGAATTGCCTTCACATTTTGTAATGTTGTTCTACTTGAAAAATTTTTTTGTTGGGCTATTTAACATTGCAAATACCTACTTAAATTCATGTTCAGTTGGTGGATTCATCTTTATTTCTTGCAGCTTGTCGTAAAATCCTTTCCACATAAGTTCCTCATCCATGTTGGCGGAGTTAGCGGAACGCGGCGCACTACTCTCAAATTCACAAACTTAAAGTGACACAGATAAATGCGAAAATAAACAGGGAAAACCACTTGTGCTGAAATTTGGAAACACACGACTTTTTTAACACCGACGAGACGACGCGTTGAGTAGAATCAGTTGTTGAATCATAGGACGATAGCAAACAAACTGCTTTCGCCGGAGACAGAGAACTGAAGTTCAGACCAGAGCATTGCTGTGGAGAACCGTGTAAATCATCAGTCGTTTGTCATAGCAAATTATAATTTTTTTTTTATTCTCCCATACTTAGTATGCACGAGTATTGTGTTTACACTACAAAATTCATATCTGCTTCTTCTGGTGAGAAATGGCAAAACATCTCTTCCATGTGAATCACGATAAAACGTTAAAGGTATGAGTGGGCCTTAGCGATTCTCCAGCATCGCCGGAGTGGCTGTAGTGTTAAACAAAGACCGTCTATGTTCGTTATAAAATTAAAATAAAAAAAAATAAATAAATTTTACCCGTACATAGCAGTAATATGGGAATTATAGTAATTATCTGTTGTTGTTTTTTTTTTTTTTTTCTAGGAAAACAAATGTATCTAATTAGTGGACTCCAAGCTAAAACATTAGATAAAATATTTATTTTGGATGAGTTTTTATCATACAAATTTCCACTTTGAAGATAAGGTTAAATTTAGAGCAAATTTCTCAGTGAAACAATGAGATTAGCAAAGTTTTTTTTTTTGACAAGTGTTTAAAAAATTCTTATGAAGACAAAAAAAAAACATATAAGTACATACATACGAGTACATACATCAGACTGAGCAAAAAAATTAAACAACTTTATTACATTTCATAATGCCACCACACATAACGTTCCTTTTCGGTCAAAAAATAAAGTGAAAAAGAATAGTTTTTTGAAGTCTGCTTTTACTTACTATCAACAAATCTTTGGCCACATTTGAAAATGAAACCAATAGACCAGTAATTCTTGCTATTTTTAAAAATTTACAGTAATAGGCGGAGAATCCGCTGTAGAAAAGACGACTGTGCCAAGATATAGCACTTTAGGTATTCTAATTGTATGGGTCAAACCATGTCTACATTTTCGTTTGGCTGAAAATGCCATGGGCCATGGGCCTGTGTTTTAGCATTGGACTAAAAAAAACTGTCCAAAAATTTCAGCTTCCTACATTGAGAAAGCGATTTGTTTGAAAATAACAAACGTATACTTCATATAGAGCAATCAAATATTTATTTAAGTCAAACGTATTGTATTTGGATCAAATAGCGGTCAGAGGCGTACCGTGCGAATTTGGCGTCCATATGACATCAATATATGTAAAATCGGTTCAGGAGTTTCCAACTTAAAAAGATT
The DNA here is from genome assembly GCA_949775025.1 of Tricholauxania praeusta. NCBI lineage: Eukaryota > Metazoa > Arthropoda > Insecta > Diptera > Lauxaniidae > Tricholauxania > Tricholauxania praeusta. The sequence continues at coordinate 70,581,033 of OX459029.1, read as the reverse complement.
TTTAGAAAAGCTATATCCGCAACTTCCCCATAACTATATCTCGAAAACTAGATCCAAATGATATTTTTTTTTTATATTCTTTCTTAAAATTAAAAGCCACTCAAGAAGAAATAGTTTAAAAAAATGGCGGCTTATGTCAAATTTCACTTTGAAATAGGGTCCGTAGGGGTTAAAGATAAACATTTTTGATTAATTTTTAAATTTTTTTAATACTATTTCGAACCGGTTGAGGGGGCGTCCCCAATTTTTTTTTCCTAAGAACCACCCAAAAATATATATACTATGTATATTATTATATACATATAATATACAGATTCTACCAAATTAAATTAAAAAAATGGAAAAACAGGCAAAATTGCAATTCGGTCATTTTTCGTTCAATTTTATATAGCTTTTCCATTTCTTCATCGATTTTCTTAAATAGTATCTAAAATTCTTCATAAATAACTAATGCCTAATTTCCATGTGATCTTTCTTGAACTTATCTTATCAAATATCAGAGAGGACATCACATGCTATAAATTAGCAAATGTATGCTATTCACTCTCGCATTCTCCAAGCGCATTAGGTTCTGTTCGCATGCTTTTTCTGGATCCACAAAAAAGAAAGATCCCTACAGATTTACATTTGTTTCACCCACACCAAAAATGTGGACGTGGTCTTACATCAGGGTGTGGCACCTCCCACACAACTAAAATACCTATAGCGTTATATCTTGACTTTATGACAGATTTTTTCTACGTTTTAGGTAGTTCGTGTTTTTGTTAAATTTCAATGAAATGGTACACAAACTCTGTTTGAGCCGATCACGGATTTGATCAAGGAAGCTATAATTTTATTTGAATTATTTTTAACTCCCAATGCTAAAATATAGGCTAAAGAAAAAACAAGTTAAGGTGTTATTTTCGGCCATGCCGAAACTCACATACCCTACACTGCACTGAAAGTACCTTTACATCAAATGTTAAGAAGACGTTGAAGAGGTTAAATAAGTCGAAAAAAATGTGAAATGTTAGAAAGGTTGACAGAGGTTGAAAAATGTTGAAAAAGCCGTAAATATATGCAAAATGTTGAAAAAAGTTGAGGGAGGTTGAAAGAAATTTGAAACAATTCAAAATTGATGAAAAAGTCAAAAAATAAAGAAAGTTATGAAGAAAAAGTCGAACAAATACATATAGAATATATTGGAAAAAGTTAAAGGGTTGAAAAAGTCGAAAGAATATGGAAAATGTTGAAAAAAATCGAATAAAAATGAAAAATTTGAAATATGCCACGCCCACTTCACCAATTCCGCCTACTTTTGGTTCAACAAATTATATTTGTAATCGACATCCTCATATTAAATTTCAGCACAATAGCTTGAATAGTTTGCGATATATGCTGCAGTTAAATTTAAAATTTAGGGCGGTGACACACCCACTGGTACAATCCAGCCCGGTTTTGATCCAGAAATAGCTTATCATATGCAAACCCCTAACACCAAATTTTAGTATGATTGCTCACATGTTTCGATAAATATGCCACTTACCGTATTTTATTTTTATGGGAGGTGTCACGCCCACTGGTGCTATTTCAGCCACTTTTGATTCAGATATACTCTATAGCAACTGAACCACTTTCATTCAATTTCATAGCAATTGCTGCAATAGTTTACTTAAAACAGCGCTTACAAATTTATGTTAATATGGGAGGTGCCACGCTCACTGAACCAATTCTGTCAAAATTAATTTATTTTTAAAGCCTATAGTAACTGACATCTATACACCAAATTTTATGAAGAGCACACTATCTATAACAATAAACAGTTTTGCTTATATGGGAGGTGCCACGCCCACAGGTACTATTGTACCAAATTTTTGTAATAAAAGACCTTACAGCAATTATATCTGCCTCATTAAATTTCATCACGATTACGTTGTTCGTTCTCTTAATATAACGTTTACAAATATTGTGGGCGGTGCCACGCCTTTCAACGAGTTTTTTCAATAAAGAGGCTGAGCTTGTATTGATGACTGCTTTTAGCGGCATCATCTTCAAGATTTTTATGAAAATCGTTTTTGCCAATTTTGAGATATATGGAATCAAAATTTTTAACAGTTGAAAAGTGCCACGCCCACTTTTTCAATTCTGCCCACTTTTATCTCAACTTAAGATATATTTGATTGTATCCGTTTACCGAATTTCATTGCAATATCTTAAACGGCTTACAAGATATGGTGGTATAAATAATATAATTCAGGGCTGTGCTACGCCCCTGTACGACCTTTTGGAAACTTGAAACCCAGGCTAATCCTAATTTGGTTCATATGTGCACCAAATCACCAAGTTTCATCAAAATCGCTGCAACTTTTTTCAAAATTGGCCTGGGTATATTTACATAGAACATGGGCGGTAGGCGTGTCCGTCAACCGATTTCGCCCATTTTCAATAGCAAGATGCCTGCAAGAAGATGTGACCTGTATGAGAAAGTTTCATTCCATTAGCTTTCTTGGTTTTCCCGTAAACCTGATTTCAACAGACGGACAGACAGACAGACAGACAGACAGACAGACATACAGACAGACGGACATCGCTAAATCGACTCAGGTGGTGACGCTGATCAACAATATATATACTTTTCCATACCTGCCACGCCCCCTTCTATGTGTTACAAACGGAGAGACAAAGTGAATATACCCTCGGTGTAGGGTATAATAAGAAAATCAACAAAACTTGTCAGAAGAAGCACAATAATGTACAGTGTTGTGCAAAATAATAGCAGGACATTCATTGGAAAAATATGAATTGATTTGTCTTATCTCATATTTAGTTTACAAGAAAAGCTTATTAGAAAAGCTTAAATTTATTTAACTTAACTTAACTTAACAAATTTGTTCAACTTACCAAAACTAAATAATTAAAACCTGTCCGTTTTACTTACATATCGCACACACTCTACTAAAGAGGCACAACTCAAAAAGTTGGAATTTTCAGAAAACGCAAAAAACTGTTTTGGAGCTCGTGAACTATATTTCAGAAATAAAGTGTAGATTAATTAGAAGAAGATACTAACAGAATATGATTTCAAACCACGTAGCAATCACAACAGCTTGAATTCTCTGACAACTAAAAATATGACACTTTTGCATACTGTCGCCTACTTCACATTGCAACATGAAGAGAGACATAACTATTTTGACAACAAAGTACAGCAAAAAATTAACTTTTCCCTTTTGTGCTGGTAGATATGTGTATGATGAACAGTTTTAACAATTTTAAGTTGTGCGTCTTTAGTGGAATGAGTGCGATATGACATCGTGCGAACAATAAATATATTTTTCCGTAAAGAATTCAGCGTGGCGGAAATGACATTAAAAATGTCGATGTTGAAAGTCTTTTCAGCTCACATGGTTCGGCAGCGTTGCTTAAAAACGTTTGTTTTAAGATCCGAAGTGATTGGGTCAATAAGTCAAGGATTTGAATATCAATATCTCATAAGAGTTTTCTGCCAGTGGTGTGTTTTTATGTAGTTATGATGTTAAAACACTTATTAAAGCAGTATATTCGACTCAACTTATACTTAAAAGTGTTCGTGATACCTGTTTTACGAAAAGTTGATCTTATAGTTACGTGAATCAACGCGTATATCTTCTAACGACGGATTAAAAATCTATTCTCTAAATTATTCAAATTAAATTTTGATTTGTTTTAAAACAATTGATTCCAGTTCTCTTTATTCTAAATAGTTTGAATGAACTTATGCAAGCTTCAGTCAGATATTATTGAAAGCTTTATTTAAAATTAATTTGATGAGAGAGTTACGTTTTTAGATCGCAGCATAAAAGTAGACGCGTTGACCCACACAACTAAAAAATCAATTTTAAGCCTGAAGACTGAAACCTATAGGTGTGGACTAAATTTTTCAACTTTTGGAGTTCACTTTTTCCATCAAACAGATACTCTGAATTGTGATCGGTGGTCGAAATACATTTTTAACTTTTGCCATCGGTTGGTGCAATTTTTTCTTATTCTTGAAATGGAACCAAAATGGTCTTTCCCAAGAATCAGGATCGCCCCTCCAAGCCAAGATCCAAGCCATTCAAAATGTTTGCCGGAAATGCTCCCAAAACAGTCCGATCCAATGAAATCCAGTCGATACTAAATTATGTGCTTATTAGAAGCTTAATGCATAACCTCAAAAGTATGCAAAAAAACCATTTTTTGAGTGACTAACCTTAAAACAAAAAAAACGGAGAAATCGTAAGTAAGAAGAAAAGAATGTTTTTTGCTATCATTGCACAAATTTTCAAGAAAAAAAGGTGCCGTTAATAAAAATTTTTTGTATAAATTGATAAAAAATGTTGTGCTACGTCATATAAGCTTTTATTTATACGAAAGCGCCTATAAATGGTGAATCAAAGCCGAAAAACTCAATTTTTAGAAAGCTCAATTTGCAGCAAATAAACTTCAAAATTGCATAAGTCCCGTAATTTCGAGCCGAACCAATAATAAATAAATACGTGTTTAATATTTTTGTACAGAGCTTATTGTTCAGTACTTTTAGTGCAAAAAACCACAAGTTTCAATGACCGCTACGTCATATCATCAGTAATTTTAGTTAACCGAAGTTTAGTAGTCTGCAAGCCTACTATGTTCTATTTCATGCGTTGATCAGGCTTGCAGACTATTAAACTTCGGCTAACAAAGCTTACTGATGATATGACGTAGCGGTCATTGAGACTAGTATAAGCAGCTCGTTGCCCATTTTAATGCATTTTGCGCTTGTAATTCTTTGTGTTTTTTTGCACTAAAACTACTGAACAATAAGCTCTGTACAAAAATATTATTATGAAATTTTGTTCCAAAAACACAAATGAAAAAATTCGTGTTTAATCATTATATGTATATGGAGAATAATGTGGGCACCGCATGGTTTAAGATGGATTCAGTCAGCTAAATAATTTCTGTGGCAACAAGCAATAGCAGCTTTAGTCGATCAACGATAACAATCCAAAACAGTATAAGGGTCATTCCATCTATAATTTGCCTATTTTTAGGCTGAGGTATTTTTAAATTGGCTGAAATTTTTTGAGTAATTGGGCCATTACGTAGGAGATAAAAAAAAATGAGATCAAATTTTTTCGACCAATAGTTTTGATAAAAAAATTAATTTCTTAACTCTGTTCAAAACCGCTCGTAAATAACACAAAAACATTCAATGATGAATACAAACAAACAACCACAATTCAAATTCGCTTTCATATTATTTTTAGGTAGTTGTATACTATTAGATGACAAAAAAACTGCAAGTCTAGAAAAATTAACGCCTAAACGTTATATATGTATATGCAAAAAAGATAAACAAATTTACGTTTCAAGAAAACATCAATTTCTCAAATATTCCAAAATTGATTTCAGCTTTTTAAGCTCAAAATGCTCATGATATACAGGAGTACCATCCCTGAATACTTTATTCATCTTTTTTCACCCTGTTTGATTTGACAAGCATTTTAATAAAGACTTATGAAACTCAAAAATAAAATTTGGATATTCCATTGAAACTTTTGTTAATTTTTCGATACTTTTTGCAATTTTTATAATATTTTCTAAATTTCAAAATCTTCAGCTTTTTTCAATTTTTTAAAGTTTTTAAATTTTTTTAATTTTTCTATTTTTTTACAAATTTCAAAAACTTAAGAAATATTAAAAATTTCAAAAATTGAAAAATTTCAAAAATTGAATTAAGTTAAGTTTTCTATTTTATACCCAACTCTTCCATTCTCTTCCTCAACTCATTTACAATAAAATTACGTTTTCCTCATTCAAATCGGTCCATTAGTTTCGGAGTTATTCAAGTTTTAACAAAACTGTTGAAAATTCATCCCAGCTGTGTTTCTGTTTGACTGGTGGTTTCTAAAATTTTTACAGCTGCAGGCTCGCAATCAGAAACAGCAGTAGGGATGAGTTGAGGACCTTAGAGAAATCGAATCTGTTTACTCATTGCTTTAAAAAGTAATATTTTTTTTCTAAAATTTCACAATGTTTTTCAACAATTAATGTACTTATCATACAAAATTATGGAAAACTTTTTTTTTGCGAGAAATGATTTTCCAAAAGAAAGTTCATCTAAAACTTTATAAAAATTTTTCTGGGACTGATTTACTTACTACATGTAGTATTAAAATAACACTTTTTTCTCGAAAATTCCAAGTAGTTATAGGTGTTATGTTTCACTTATCTTAAGCCATATGTATGTATCGTATGTAATTTTAAGAAAACATTCGATTTTGGTCAAACTGTGATACGTCAAAGTACTTGAATAGACAGCACTACAGCCCAAATTTCAACTCCTTAAGTGGTCGAGCCATATTTGGCCTGAAAATAGCCGTTTTCAGTCCGTTTTAAAAATTTTAGTTTCAAAAGCACACAAATTCAAATTTAATGCTATGGAAATCATTTTTTTTTTATTATGTCATCTTATATACATACATAAAAAAAATTTAAGATTCTAGACCTTTATGCGACCCGATTAACCATAAGATGTGCAGATGGGCTTTTCGAGGCTCATTTTGACTTTGAGTTGTCGGCAAAACGGTCTCTTGCCAACTACCGCTCATGCTTTCTGAAGGCAATGAAACCGGAAATGGGTCGTTTGCACTGAGTTCGCAGAACAAACCTTTTATGTTTATATAGTAACATCATTAGTGAACCGGCTGGGCCTTGCGAGGCCCAGATGTTAAACGTATGGCCATTCTCTAACACACGCAAACATACATAAATATGTAGGTATACCTATACATACATAGCTACAGCCATACACAACACATAAAACCAAACGCAGGCACCAGCAACACTTCTCGCTGGACAAAAATATAGTAGTGTCACTTACCGCCTCACAGGGTTAAATGAAATAGGTCTTAGTAAAGTATGACAACTTTCAAAATGGTGCCCTTAATCGAGGTTTTATTCATAATACTTTAGACGGACTTTTATTTATTTGCCTGCTTATACGGTTTTAAATGAGATATTATACATTGAATTCGGCTGTTTTCGCACAAATAGCGTTTTTTTCGAACTTTGACCTGAGTACTCATGATCCCGAATATCTATGGAGCTAAAGTTTGGGCCTCATTATCCTACAAGGTCTTTTGACGTGTTAAAGTTTGAACAAAACCGAATGTTTTTTAAATTTCACACTTGTGATAATGATCCAATCAAATTTTTGACATAGCTGGATACCATTTGGTACATATATTTCTTATGGTTTGTGAAAGGTTCTAAGCATAGTCTGCATCGTAAAAACTTGGCGATATCACGCCTCATATAAAAGAAAAAAATAATATTCATAATATCTTATCAATTATTTGACGAAGATGAATGAGACTTTATAAATATAAAGAAGTTAAATCGTAAACCGTGCGTTTGTCGCAGATAAACTCGCAAACTACTCAACGAATTTTGATATTTTTTTTTTCAAATGTTTTTTATGGCCTGAGAACGATTGTAAGCAGGGCTGGACAGGCAGAGTAGGCACGTGCCTAGGGCGGCAAGATTTAAAGGGCGGAAACTTTGAAAAATTTTGACGGATTTCATTGATTTGAAAAACTTTTACAATGTACTTTTAATTTTGCTAGGTGTTTTCTTTGAGCAACGAGGACCTTTTTTTTTGCTCATCAAAATGGGAAAAAATACAAAGTTTTGAGGAGGTGGGGCCGCAATTTTTGCAACTGCCTAGGAGCGGCACATTTCTTAATCCGGCCCTGGTTTTAAGCATAGTTTTGTTAGAAAAAATTAGAAAAATCCCACACCCCCCCCCTATATAAGAGCAAAATCAAATTCATGAGATATGACGCTGATGAAATAAAATTTCATGACAATTTCAAATTCTGGTGTACCAAGGTGAATGTAGTGAAAACAACAAAGGATTTGAGCTGTTACACAAGCAACACCAAAGCTCTACTCGCGCAGAGACCATGGATTTTTTTCTTATATATAGGCTTAAAAAATAGCGGTAAGTTTTTTTTTCAATACTTCCTCATGTGTATGTATGTACTTACATAAGGAAAATCAAAAAAAAAATTAAAAAAAATATAAATAAGAAAAAATTCAAATATTCTTAATTTTTTGGCCAAATTCAAAAAAAATAAAATTTACCAGTTCTAGTAGCAAATCCGAAGAATTCTAGAGCACGAGATTTATTTGAAAATGTCTAATGGCCTTTCTTATACAGAGACTTTAACCAAAACAAACTCATCGCGCCACCTACCGGAAAGGGCAGAACGTCTGCCGGGGCAGCTCGTTTGCTTAGAAACAATTAAATATTTCTAAATTTTGCGATGAACTAGGACCACAGAATTTTGAACAAGTAGTGTCTCACAGCCAACGGGCGTACATAATAGTCCCAGTGGTAGCGTTGCATTTTTCAAAGTCATCCCTCCCGCTTAGTTTTTTTTTTGCAATTGATAGTTTAAGTAATAGCGAGAACACAATTGGGACAGCAGAAGCAAAGCAGCAGGAGCAAAACGCTCTGTGGAACACAATTGGGGCAGCAGCAGCAAAATCTGTCACAACTCCAAAAATTTTACATAAACAAACTAATCAAAATAAACATTTTCACTATATTCAAAAAGAAAGTTTTTGATATAAACTTCATTATTAGTGCTGGATATATTTAAAAAAATTAACAAAAACAAAATATTCATTCATGCTCGCTTGAAAACAACACTGATATTTTGCTGCTTTGCTGCCGGATAAAAAATAAAACAATTTTTATATCGGCAGCAGGGCAGCACGGCAGCAAACTGCATAATTTTCTATTTGTCTCTTTCTCACCTCCATAGTTCTCTATAATTTTCATGGTGACAGATTTTGCTAGCCTTTTGCTGCTGCACCAATTGTGTTCTCGCTATAAGGCTGATAATCGTGATGGGCCTGGTTGTGAGAGGCCGACAAAAAAAATGTTGTTCAATAACTCGAAAAGTAAGCCACAAGTAGAAAGATACATATGTGCAGATCAATGTTACAGAGCAGCGGTGGGCATAGAAATCTAACAAAAGAGCAAAACAACAACATCAAGCAACAACAAACGAAATTTTAAAGTTTTTTTTTACTTTCTTTTCCAAAATTAGCACAAAAAAAAACCAAATTGCACTACAAACAAAAACAATTGCTACATTCGTCAAGACACAATGCGGCGCCGTCGTTTATGCCTTTGTGTTTTGTTTTTGTTTTCATTTGAATTCAAGTCAACGCTGTGCCTCGATAGCGTTGAAATTCTGCGAATTTTTTTTCGCTTGCTTGTGCGTCGAATAACGATGAGGGCAATGAGAGCAAATATAGCCACTATGTGCCCATCAGTGTTATAGAGAATATGAAAACACATAGTTTTCATGCAAAAAAATTTACGTATGACAAGACTTGGCCCACTTTTGATAGCCTTAGAATAACTAATGACCATCTTAATTTTCAAAAAAATACGGTTTTTATTAAAAGTTTTAAATTAACAATGCTCGTTCAAATCTGAAAACAGAATTTTTTGCACAAAAAAACTATTTCTGCTCAAAACTACATGAGGCCCAAGTTTGTAAGCAAATATTATAGATAATTCAATGTTCTCGCTTTTACAGCAGTTTGAATATCATTCCATTCTGATACGAAGTCAATTGACGCAATTGTTCAATTGAGGATGATTTTGTCTTAATACCAAAAAATTCACTCTTGCAGTTTCCCGGTTTCTTGGCTCTGATCATGGTGTAATAATAAAGGTGAAGTAATTAGGGAGAGCCTCGATTTTCAATCATCTGTCATCCTATTTGCTGTAGTTTTGACATTCATAACATTTCAATTGCCCATTCAGAAAACTTAAGCGCTTTGATGAATTGCAACGCTTGAGCGTAAAATCTTGAACATTTTCTGAACGATAGCTGCAAACTACATTAAATCTTAAAATTTAGTCACTGTGGTTGTTATTGCAAAAACAAAAAAGACTTATTGCTATCATATTGAAGCCCGCTACATTATTTAGCGTAGTTTTTTTGTTCGCATCAGAATTTTGATACTCAACACAAATACCTCTCAGTAAAACGGGCCAATTAATGAAAACACTGAAGTGTCAAAAAAAATTACGAAACAAGACAATGAAGGACACGAAACCCACATTTTTGAGAAATTTTGTTTTAAGTACTCCACCTTTGTTATTACACCATGGGTCTGATCTTTATGCTTAGTTTTAAATGCTAAGAAATACCAACAGGCTCACTTTCCCCAATTTCTAAGATATTGAAGATTTTGGTTTCGTAAACTATAATACTTGTGTTACTTTCTGTCTCTCTCTCTCTGTTATGCTTCCTTAATTTAGGGCTGAGGGTTTTTGGAAGTTTAAATTGTTTTACCAGAATCTGCAACTCTCATGGGGAGATCACCCTTCATTTTCCTCACACTGTACATTGTATCGTAATACTGATCAACATAAAACACCTTTCCGGGATAATATGTACCTATAGGCATTTCATCTCTGTAAGAAAATAATTTTTTTAAAATTGCTCCAAGCTGAAAATATTGCAAGTTTTAGTTTGAGGATTAAATAAATATATAATAAACATTTACTTAAGCCCAAATACAAATTATAAAATTTAAATTAGAAATCAAGTCTACTTAAAAAATAAAAAAAGACTATACCTTTTGTTGTGGACATTTGTTATTGGTGTTACAATAATCCAGTTTGTTTCATCGCCAAAATTCTCTTCAATTAGATAATACCTTTGAGCATCATGATTTGTCGATGGTTCTATTCTGTACCGCAAAGAGGGAATTTTATTTAAATCTTTACTTTTAATCGAAATGAATCGTTCAAGACTCATTTTGACAACACAAAATTAGCAAAGAACAATTTGCAATGTGAATCCACTGAGAACTGAGACTTAATTGAGAAATGTCGGTTAATGAAGTCATAATACGTAGCAAGAAAAGAAATATACATAGTCTCGTATGGGGATTCCCGATGGAACGTACATACATATATATACATACACAAAAGTTGCTATCGAAAGGGGCTCCTTCAATATATGAAATCAACATAACATACACATTAGAGCCCTGCATGAATATATTCTGTTTGTTAATTGTACCGCTGTACATGCTGTACGAATACTTTCTGAACGAAGAATGTAAACAACAAAACGAAAACTTCAGAGAAGCAAAGCTTATCAGACCGATTATGGTATCGTAGTCGCTTTGCTTGACATGCACTGCTTCCCGATATTCGTTCGTCATTAAGACCGGTTTGTTCGTATTCGGTGACCGAGAACTTGATAAAGTAATCGAAGACATAGCAACTGCACCGAAAATGTTGAAAATACCGTAATTGTCTTTAGTTATTCCCCTTTGCAGTTCAGCAAATAATGTTCATACATTTTAATAATGAAAAGAATTAATATGGAAAAAAACATACCTATGAACTATTATTTCTTTTTTTTTTTTGTTTTTTCCTTTTGTTACCTTGTTATTAAATGAAAAGTTGAACAATAAATTTAAAAAAGCATAAATAAATGTATTTTCTATTTTTCACCTCCATTATTGATCGTGCTAAAAGCTTATTTTCTTTTATTCTATTCATACCGAACATTATTCGTATATTCGGTGCAGGTAAAAAGTGACCGACTACTTTTATTCCGTTTTACCCGCTGCTTACGAATACGAATAAATCAGTGTACTGTGGCAGTTTTTGTTTCGTATCTGTTCGTACCGCAAAGAGACCGGTACGATTATGTTTTGCTCTTCGTTTTCCGTGATGAACTGACGTAGTGTGTGCATGCAGCGCACGAATGTTTTCGGTTATGTGAAAATGCGTACCGTTGCAGTGCTCTAATACACATATTATTATATAATGCACACTGGGATTGAACATTCAGTTTGTTTTTCCGTTTGTAGTACATTTCACTAGTTAGTGAAATAATCATTTGAAAAAGTCGAACAATTGATGCGCAAGTAATTTATGAAACAAAAAAAAAAGGGTTTTTGATCTTAACCCTACGAAAAAGTTGCTGTACATAATTTTAGGAATTAGCTGGTGTTTGAAAACTTTTTTTAAATTTTAATGTAGGGTAAGTGACATTTTGAGTTAAATTTTAAAATTTTTTATATTTTTTTTTTAAATACACAAATAAATGTATCGAAACCAACTGGGGATCTGAATACCTTCAATTTTTCTGAATTTTTGCAATATATATTTTATTGTTTGATTGAGCAAATAAAAAAATAACCTCAAATAACCACATGAAAACGAAGGAATATAAATTGATGAAACTGATGAATTGATACACAAATTCTCTTGACCTCAAATGTTTTTAAGCGCGCATTAAATTCATGTCATTTCTTTCTTATATAAGTACAAATCCAAAATAAAATTTTAAGCGAAAAAAGGTGGGGTTTTTCAGAAAATTAGCTTTGTTTTTTCTCATAAAAAGCGCGATAACTCTGCCAATCTTCAACCATTTTGAAATTTTTTGAAAGATTCTAACAAAGAATAAAAAGTTCTATAAGAATCAAAAGACAAGAGATAATTATTTTGATTTGGATGGGATGTCGCTTTTTTGAAACAATTTTCAGCCTAAAATGGGTATAGCTCAAAATGGCCATAACTTTGTAAAAAAAAATTTTAATCAAATCGGGGAAATATGGGTTACCTTATATCCTTTGAAAAACAACATATTTAATCGGCAACCAATTCTGTAATATGAAATACAGTGAAAGCTCCCGTCACGGACAGCTCCCGCAGGCGGACATCTCTTGTGGCCGGACGAATTTCTTGGTTTTTAGTTATGTTTTTAAAACAAAATAAATTCCGGTGAGCGGACACTCCCGTGGCCGGACGATTTCATTGGCCGTGGGTATCCGCCAACGGGAGCTTTCACTGTAATCCGCGTGCATGGTTTGAAGTGGATTTGGTCTATATAAAATTAAAATAAAAAATTGAAAATTTATATTAAATCAAAAAAAAAATAGATATTTCATCACAATTTAATCCGCTAGATTTTGACGACTATCCAATTTGCTATAACGTTCACGGCTATCGAGCTTTGAGAAAATATGGCCTAGGCGTTGCATTTGTATTTGCTTGGAGATTTTAAAATTTCAAAATAATTATCAATAATGTTGGAATGTTCGCGCGTTCGCTAGTTATGTAAGCCTTTGAAAACTTTTTCTTTAAAACCATTAAATTTTCTGTTGCCAGATTCAATATATTTCAGATGCAATAAATATTGAATCACATCGCGCTTTGTTGGCAATTTGCTTTTTTCCAAACCGCACTTTTCAAAAATAATTTTTTTTATTTAATTCTCTGAAGTATAATACTTTTTCAATATTTTAAGAACACTTCTTCAAAGCTTGAACAATACTGATTAACTTAGTCTTAAACTCCTCTTTTTATACAAAACAATTTTACAATATATATTGGCCAAAGCCCAAAAATTTAATTCAAATATTACGAAAAAAAGGCCGATCAAAACAACAAAAATTTTACAATATAGCAAACTCTATTACCTGACTTAAAACTTATGTAAGAAATTCAACTTATATTCATTGCAAAATCCAAACAATTTAGTACGCCGCATTATAATTAGGACATTCAATCATTCATCTACCAATCCTTAGTAGCAGGTATCTCGCGGGTTGCTGTTACATTGTAAGTATCGTAAAGTTTTATTTTGGGCGGAGCGTATGTGATCAGGCACTAGATTATTTATTTCAATAACTAATTTTGCTTATCCGATTGATTTTAGATGATTTTCCAAGGATTTGTGATGGTCACCGCAAGGCGCTCTGTATGAGACAGGGTCCAACACAGCCAGCTATAACTTTTTTTATTTTTAATTTTTTTTTTTAACTTTCGTCAAGTCAAGTTGAAACATAATGCAATAATGCCATATTATTGCTTTTATTAAATAATTTGAATTAATACCAAAAACAAATGATTGAAAATGCTCTATTACTCACGCATGTGACTAGATCTGCCCCCTTAAACATGAGTTCATTATTCTGATTAAATATTTGCACTGAAATTTTCGATTCACTGTAACTTCTTCAATTTCAATAATTTGAGGAAACTTTATAGAGATGAATTTTATGATTTTGTACGGACTTTGACTTTATGATGTGCCGTTGGCACGTTAGGGTGGTAAAAACTGAAATAATGTATACAACTAGTCGAAAAAAAAGTCTGAGATAAAAGATTTTTTATGAATGAAATACATCCCATGTTGAGATATTTACAACGATATACTATACTTGTTGATCGGACGTCAAATGGCGGAGATATAAGAAAAAAACAAAATTGCATTGAATTTAGAGGCCGAAAAAAATTTTTTTTCCTTAAAAATCTTTCAATATTAGCTTTCAAACTGGGGGATGTCATTCAAACTTTTTTTTTTTTTGTATGGGGGTCGATACTATCAACTGAACACCTAAAACTTAAAATGCTGCACTGAGGAAGCTACATTCATAAATAAATGTTACAAAGCACTGTGTGACGATATTTCGAGGAAAGAGCCACAAGTGCAGGGCTGCCCGACTTTTAACTATTTAATTAACGGTGCCCAGTTATGCCTAAAACCTAATGAACAACATACCTACAAATGAAAAAAAAATAATTTAATGGAATAAGGGAGCGTTCAAGTATTACGTAACCCAGTTTGGGGGAGGGAGTCTTGTAAAACGTTACGATGCGGTACAGGGGCGGGAGGGGGTGTCAAACAACTCGTTAGGTAACTTTGTTTTTGAAATTAAACTTTTTTAGCGGAGAGTGATTTGAAATTAGGTGTGCATAATGAAACGCTTTCTAGATTAGCTACAGCAATAAATATTATATAAATAAATAACGGCGCGTTACTTTCAAAAATTGCGTTACGTAACACTCGCGAGTTATGCTGAGCTTTCTGCATACGAAATTATCATACAAAACATTATATTGTTTTTTTGCAATTTTCCGATTTTTCTTTCAAATTTTTTCAAACTGTTTTTTGCTATAAACCTTGCCTGAACAATTACAAACACAACAAGGAAAAAATTATTTAAATCGGTGGAGCCATTCTCGAGTTTTTGCGAGACTAATGCACGGCATTTCCGCAGAATAGTCCACCATGACAGAAAAATTAAAAGTTATTATAAATGCGTTATATAAGGAAAACATTCAAATTTTGCTAACTTAAACAATTTACTTACACCTCAATTCATTTACCACGGTGAGCAAACCGACTGCAAATTTGCAGTTTCTATTTTTTGTAATTTTGAATAGTATTTTGGCTAAAATATTTAAATCTGTAAGAGAGGTGATACATGATGATAGTCTTTCCGCAAAATCTCTCTTCCAACATCAATTAGCTAAAACAAATGCAAAAACATCAAACCAATCCCTATTAACTGCAAATTTTTAATTTGCTTTAGTTCATGTTCTAATTAGGCTTACCAGATGACCTGTCTACAAAAGTAGTGCATGTGAAAAAACTCCAATTTTCTAATAAAAAACAAAAACTTTTTGATTTCCACAAAACATCGAAAGTAGTGAAACGTAGTGAATTTCACCCAAAAGTAGTGCATTTCAAGCGGAAAGTAGTTTTGCCTTGCAAAAGTAGTACATTTACTACTAAAGTATGTCATCTGGTAACCCTAGCTCTAATGTCATATTCGACATAGAGAAACATCATTTGTTCTCATTTCGTGATTGATCACAGCAGCACGTATGTCAAAATGTTTGTTCAAACAGAGTTTCATGAACAGTAGTGATGTCCAGCTCAACGGCGATACTTGGGAGCCAAACAGTGTAAGGCGAGGGGTATTTTTAAATAAAACGTGAGAGGCCTCTCACTATGATAGCCTTACCATAGTACACTTACACAACCCAAGCAAAGAATTGAGAACGTGAACTTAATATGAGAGAAGAAAACCTTATCTGTGTAGAAAATTTATGTATCAAACAATGAGTTTATTTTCAAATTAAAAATAAACATTTCTCAAAAATAAACAAGTCAACCGCACAAATGCTGTAAATCGGAACGATTACTTCCCTGCAAGCACCCACTACACCCCGTAATTTTTGTTCAAGCTATCTTCACTTTGTCAGTTACGCTCTTCAGTATTTCGATGTTTCCTCTTGCTCTTAGTACCCGTTCGGAAAAGTTGATTTTATTGATAAAATCTAAAACAAGAATATATACACTTGTACTTTTTTCCGGTTTGGCATTCGTTTTCGTTTAGAAATCGAACTCATTAAAGACTTCATACTCTTTTCCTCTGCACATGAAAATTCCCCTCGTCAAACCCCGCCGTGCTCACCTGAAATCATGCGTGCTCTTTTCCCATATGTGCTGAAATGGGCATCATTGTACATTGTACAGAATTCAAAAAAAAAAACAACGAGTCTAAATAAAATTTTGAGTTTTTGAAGCTGTTTGAAGTTGGTCACGTTCGCAAACATAAGAGTAATAAATAGGCAGTTGTAAAACGGTTAAACCACTTGTTAACTGCCATAACACAACATAATCGCTCAATTTTTTTTTTTTTTTTTTGCAAAGTTGTGAAGAGGGGCAGTGCCCTTATCAGGAAAATACGTTTTCACGGCTAATCTAATAAACCGATTTTAATGAAATTTGGTTAAGAGATAGATTGTCCCATAAAAAAGGTTAGTAGAGACTCTAAGTCCTTTAAGTGGGCGTGCCACCGCTCCTAATGGGAAAAAACGCAGCCACGACTGAGTCGCTACACCAATTTTGATCAAATTTGGTATGGGGCAAACTGATTCCTGAGAAGAATTTGAGTTAAGTGGGGCGGTGTCACGTTCCTTACAGGAAAAAACGTTTTAACAGCAAAAAGAAAAATTTCATATTATTTTAAGAAAAATATGTACTGTTTCCGATTTTCTTTGTTAAAATTGATCTCACTTATTAATTCGGTAAAGATATATATACCAAATTTGTTTTTTTAATTACTATATATGTAGATCTTAAATATTATTATTTACATAAATAATAAAATCTCTATGAAAAATTCCCAAGTGAACCATAATGGAAAAATATGTAACGTTCGCAATGTCACGTATGGAATGAAATTATGCCTTGTAAGAAAAAAAAAATAAATAAAATTTTCAATCAAACGAAATCCAATAAAAATTGATATTATTCCATAACATTATAGAATTAGTCGCATTAAAAAATGTTGGCAGGATCAATGGGGTATAAGAGAGACGTAATTTCCTGCGGCGAAACAAAAACCATGTCATGTTATCACGATGGTCCCAATAAAGTTTAATGGAAACCAAACACAGCTCTGTAGTAGAAGAATACCCACGTGGAAAGTTGCCCGTGATGATATGAGGATACATACGAGTCTCATAGGAAGGCGTTGGTGAATTGAAAGTTTCTTCCGATATCATGACGAAGAAGTTTTACTCAAACACTCTTCAAAACGAATTGAAAATAAAATGCTCAAAATTTCGGCTTCACTGACACTTAAAAGACCGAAAAGTTAAGATACAAATTGTATCAGGTCAATAATCCTACGCCCAAATCGGTGTTATACAGGATCTGGATGCTGTATTATTGCAGTAAACTGATAGGCCCAAGGAACCGATGTGAACCCCATCAAAAAATTAATGGGCACACTAAAAAAAAAGGTTGCAAAACGGGGTTCAACAAATAAAAACGCTCTAATAAGAGTTAATAAGGAGGAATGGAAAAAATATACCCGAAGAATACGATTTTCAAAAACTTATTGCATCTTTTCCAAGAAGGATACACGCCGTGATTGATATTCGAGGAGGACACATCAAGTATTGGAGTTTTTCTTATAAGTTTATTAGTTTCTTCATATGTTCCTTCCATGAAATGGCTAGTGTTTTTATTATTGTTCCATAACCTTTTGTTTTTGATTATATCAAATAATTTTTTTGTTGTTTCCTAATGAGGAATAAGTAAGAGACTTACTTGGGTGGCCATAACAACCCGTTACTGGATTACGGCCGACCTCAAAAGCTCTCTCCAGGCGCCTATGCTTCGCGCGAGCCTTCTCCAATCAGTCACACCAAGCGTGGATAGGGTTTCCTCGGCTTGGTCTTTCCATCGGAGGCATGATCTTCCTCTTCGTCGTCGCCCAGCGGCTTCCGCATCAAACATCTTTTTCGCCGGAGCTTCTTCGTCCATACGCACAACATGTCCCAGCCAGCGCAGACGTTGGATAGTGATACGCTTGACTATGTCAATGTCAGCGTACAGTTCGTGTTTCATTCGAATACGGTAGTCGTCGCCAACGTGAACAGGACCGAAGATTTTGCGGAGAACTTTCCTCTCGAACACCCCAAGCGTGGCTGCATCAGTCTGCGACACACCCCATGCTTCTGCGCCATAAAGTAGCACGGGTAAGATGAGCGTCTTGAAGAGTGTCAGTTTTTTCGGGCGAAAGAGGTCTCTACTACGCAATTGCTTACTGAGACCATAGTAACACCTATTAGCAAGAGTTAGTCTTCGCTTTATCTCCAGGCTGACATAGTCTTGAGTGTTCACGGCGGTGCCAAGATAGGTGAATTCCTTGACAACTTCGAAAGTATAGTTGTTCGCAGTAACATAGGATCCAATACGCCGCGTCTCCCTGTTTGTGGACAGCATATACTTTGTTTTGCCCTCGTTCACCGTCAAAACCACCTTCGCTGACTATTTTTCGATAGCAGAGAACGCAGCAGTAACATCTCGCTTACAACGTTCAATGATATCAATATCATCGGCATATGCAAGGAGCTGGACACTTTTGTAGAAAATAGTGCTATTACGATGTACAGTGGCTCTTCGCAACACCCCTTCCATCACAAAGTTGAAGAGGTTGCAGGATAGTGGATCGCCCTGTCTGAAACCTCGTTCGGTATCAAATGGTTCGGAGAGGTCACTTCCTACTCTGACGGAGCTGGCTGTGTTGCTCAACGTCATTCTGCAAAGCCGCACCAGCTTCGCAGGTATACCGAACTCAGACATGGTGGCAAACAGGCAATCCCGTATCGGGCTATCGAAAGCAGCTTTAAAATCGATAAAGAGATGATGGGTATCGATCTGTTTTTCGTGCGTTTTTTCCAGGATTTGACGTAGTGTGAAGATCTGGTCTATGGTGAACTTACCAGGTCTAAAGCCGCACTGATAAGGCCTAATCAGTGTGTTGGCAAACGGCTTAAGTCTTTTACACAGTACAGTCGACAGAATCTTGTAAGAGATGGCAAGAAGACTGATTCCCCAGGAGTTAGCGCAGATTGTCGGGTCACCTTTCTTCAGTACAGGACACTGAGATTCCAATCGTCGGGCATGCTTTCTACTAGCCATATTTTGCAGATGAGTTGATGCATACACCCTATCAGCTCATCGCCGCCAGTCTTGAACAATTCAGCAGGCAGGCCATCGGCACCAGCCGCTTTTTTTGTTCTTAAGTTGTTGGATCACCGCGTCATGGCTAGGTGGTGGTTCGTCCACACCATCGTCGTTGATTGGTGGCATCGGGTTAATTTCTCCAAAGGCGGGATTGGTGGAGTCATCGCCAGCAAGCAGCTTGGAAAAGTGTTTTCACCATAATCTCAATGTACCCTGCGTATCCGTAACCAGATTTCCATGTTCATCTTTACAGGTATATGCTCCGGGCTTGAAACCTTTGGTCAGACGCTTAACTTGTTGGTAAAATTTTAGAGCATCATTCCTGCCCCGTAACATTTCGAGTTTTTCACGCTCGTGCCTTTCCTGCTCTCGTTTCTTGGGTCTGAAAAGGTACCTCTCTTCCTTTCTCTTTTCCCTGTAGTTTTCATGCACGGCTCGCGTTGCGGCTGACTGCAGGGTTCTTTTGTAGTCGGCGTTTTTCACTGCAGTAGCTTCGCGACACTCCTGGTCATACCATTGATTTCGCGGAAGTGGGTGTCGGAAACCAATGACTTCCTCAGCGGCAGAGCGCATGGAGCGGGATATATGCGCCCAAAGTCCACCGGCATCATCGGGTAGAGAGTCAGGTTGAAGGAGCAGTTCTGAGAGGCAAGCGGAATAGGCTTCGGCCGTCCGATGTGATTGCAGCTTAGCGACGTCCAGCTTTCGTACCAGAGCGTACATCCTTTGCATTGCACAGCCGCATGCGTATCTTGGCTGCAACAAGATAATGATCGAAGTCAATATTGACTCGACAACATGATCGATTTGGTTGCGTGTTTTCTGATCAGGGGACAGCCAGGTGGCCTTGTGGATATCGAGGTGTTGAAATCGGGTGCTACTTACTACCATGTTTCGCGCCACGGCGAAGTCGATCAGCCGTAGACCGTTGTTTGAGGTGGTCTCGTGAAGGCTGAACTGACCGACGGTGGGGCCAAATATACCTTCTCTTCCGACCTTTCCGTTGAAATCCCCGAGCACAATTTAAACGTCATGGGCCGGGCAGCGGTCGTATACTTCCTCGAGTCTCGCATAGAAGGCATCTTTGACAGCATCGTCCTTTTCCTCCGTCGGGGTGCGCGCGCAAATCAAGCTGATGTTAAAAAATCGAGCCTTGACGCTGATCGTAGCCAACCTTTCACAACGTTTCACAGGTGTGAAACTGGAGATATGGTGGCGAAGTCTCTTGCTTACTACGAATCTGCATCCCAATTCGCGCCTCTCCGCATGGCAGATGTAGTAAATATCGCAACTTGCTTGCTTAGAGCAATCTTGTTCTATCCATCTTATTTCCTGGATGGTGCTGATGTCAGCCTTAATTTTTCCAAGGGCATCCGCCAATTCGATAGAGGCACCTTCCCTATTGAGGGTCCGGATATTCCAGGTGCATATCCTTAAATCAAAGTCCTTCTTTCGTTTGCAGTGGTCGTCAACGTTGAGGGGTTCTGTATCCGAGGCTTTATTAGTCTTCATTGGAGTGTTTTTTTTTACGTGGCGGGTACCAAACCCTGCGCACAACCCAGTTTAATTCCAGGGAGGACACGCTGCACACATTCGCTCACCATCTCAGCGGATGCGGAGATAGCTACCCAGATGGAGCCGCGGGGAGGCTGTGTGCCAACTTGCTAATGGTTGGCTCAGAGATCGCTCTGGCAATCCCCAGGTGGAAAGCAGTCAGAAACTTTACTCTGATCAACCAAAAGCCAATCCATCCTAGGCAATTTTACTCCCAAAAACCATCCGATAAGAAAAATTTTAATTGTCTTTCATTTTTTATTTTTTTTTTGAATTGTATTTGAATTGCAAAATTCAAATTTTTCTTATCGGATGGTTTTTGGGAGTAAAATTGCCTAAGTGGCGACTCTTAAACATTCGTAACTTTTTGATTTATGAAACGTACTAAAATTTTTTTCAGGAAAAAGTTATGTAGACTTTACAAACCAATTCTGTGGAAAAATTTTGTTTCTGAACATTTGAGAAATTGGTTTAAATTCTATTTGTTTATTAAAAACTTAATTTTTTATAAATAATACATAATATTTTTATAGAAACTTTATTTCATATAAATTGTTAAACGTTTCTTGTCCTATCACGAAAATTTCATTAACTTTTTCCCAATATTTACTGAGAAATCGCAATTTAAAAAAAAACACCCACATAAAAGTTCTTTTGCTGATAACTTTTTAAAAAATCCAAATTTTGCAAAAATAAGTATAAGTTATGCAATAAAAAGTTTAAGTTGAATAACTTGGGTATTACTGTGCCCAGTTGAGAAAACTTTACTCTCAATGCAAATTGTTCTAATGCATTATGGTACGGGAACGCAACTATTTCATAATTTATTTTGCAAACAATTACTTGACAGACTGTATATAGATTTCCAAGCTTGCTTAAGTTTGAAAACTTAGTGCAAGTTATTTACACAGAAAGCTTGTTATGTTAAGATTTTTCAATTTGACCTACTTGACAAATAGTTCAAAGCAAAATTTGAAGAGCAGTATCATGGAATTAAATTTCCACCAGAATATAATCTTCAAAAAGAAGTAGTAGAGAAAAAATTGTTACAATAAAAAAAAATATTTATCTGATTATGTTGACCAATTCTAAAAACTTTTTACTCCATGCGATTTTTACCAAAAATTGATGTTTAGGAGAAAAAAGTAATATGAGGTGAAATTTGACGCATTTGGTTGCTTGCCGGTCAATTATTCAAATTCTAATGAATTTTCCACTCCAAAAATTAGCGATCTTATAGGAAAAAGCTCAGCATTCTTTTGAAATTATTTGAAAAATAAAAGATTCCAACTGATAGAAAAAAAAATTAATTTTAAATTTTCAAAATTGGACCACAACTTTTTTTTTGTTTATTAATTATAAGTCACTGAAATGTAGAAGAAATCCTTTTGAAATTTTCTTATGAAAGAAAAGTTCAAACAATGTACCCCCTTCTTTAATGTCCAATGTTCAGCCCAATCTGACAACTTTTTTTGAAGTGAAAACTTCTTATGACACGTTGTGCGGCTGAGGAAAAAAGTATAAGCTCGCGACACCGACCGTCATCGGGATTTCCCGTCATGAATGCGATAGTAAAATTTGAATGTTCTATTGTTGCTTTTAAATAAATATTCCAAGTGGAAGACAAAAAGCAAAGCAGACACACTAACTGACACATTCCATTCTCATTCAACGATTGTTATGCTTACATGTTTGTTTCTTTCAAAGTCCGCGTTATTGCGTTGACAAATTGCGAATGAGAGCGAGAGCAAAATTTGAATACATATTCCGTTTTTGTCTTCCATTGCATTGCCATATAAAAAGAAAACGCACACATACCAACTAACACACTAACTTGCCATTAAACGATTTGTTTTCACTTCTGTCGGCACTCCCGGAGTGCAACCCGCCGTTTTTTTTTTTTTTGTCCTGAGACAAAGTATGCGCCATATGACGGATTTCATGTTAAATGTCCTGAGCCAAAAATCGATCGTAAGCAATTGACCTTAAATTTGGGAAAACTGTTGTCCTTTTGGATGGTCTATAAAAATATTAGTCCACGTGCTTTCGATAGATTTTTTAATGGTCTTTCGAATGGTTGAAACTATTTTCGAAAATCTTAAAATGTGGCCATGATTTTTTAAAATCAAAAATTTTTAATTTTTTTCTGTTTTTTGATATTTTTTTTCATTTTATATACGTGAAACTCCAGAGAGCGTTTTGCTACTTATAAAGAAACTACACATTGAACATATCGCCATTACTTTTGCCAGTACTTACTTACTTACTTAGATGGCCATAACAACCCGTTGTCAGGTTACGGCCGACCTCATTAGCTCTCGCCAGGCGCCTCTGTTTTGCGCGCGCCTTCTCCAATCGTTAATGCCAAGCGCGGTTAGAACTTCCTCAGCTTGGTCTATCCACCGGAGGCATGGTCTGCCTCTTCGTCGTTGACCGGGGACCTTCCCTTCGAATACCTTTTTTGCTGGAGCTTCTTTATCCATACGATGGACATGACCCAGCCAGCGTAGTCGCTGTATTGTTATACGCTTAACTATGTCAATGTCGGCGTAGAGCTCATACAGCTCGTGGTTCATTCGAATGCGATAGTCGTCGCCAACTCGAACAGGACCAAAGATTTTGCCAGTACAAAAAAAAAAAAAAAAGAGCCACCCTGCCATTCCAATTTCGAACATTCCATAGTGTAGTTTGCTGTGAGCTTTGTTTATCATCTAAAATAACATTGCCGAAATCAAGTGATTCATATTTTCAAGCCAAGTGATTAATATTTACGGAGAATTTGAAATTGTTCGTATTTCAATTGTACACTCATCGTGAAAACAAAGTGAGCTTTCCCCAAGAAAGTTAGAGAAAACAACTGAAATTATGGAAAGCAATTTTTTCGTGATTTTTCTGCACGTGGAAGGCTTAAAACTTCTATGGATACGTAGTACAACAGCAAATTGCCGTTATACCTTTGGTTTTAATCGACAAAAAGTGATATTATATGCGATTTGGATGTAGACCGTTAAAAACATGAAACGTTAATATGATAACCATGATTTTTGGCATTACAGATCGATGTTTTGAATACCGCTAAAATAAAAATCCGTTGATATGCCAGACGAGCGACATTTCATTTCAGAATTCTTCGAAAATTTATTCATATTCGAGTACAGTGAAATTCCCCATTACGGACAGCCCCCATAACCGGACAGCTCCCATAACCGGACATATTTCAGCATATTTCAGGGACACTCACTAACTTGTTCCATACAAAATACATTCCGATAGCCGGACGCTCCAATAACCGGACAAAAATACTGCGACGGTGGGTGTCCGGTTATGGGGAATTTCACTGTATATCCTCAAATAAAAAAATCCTAGGGATGCTAAATTTTCACATTTTCGGAATTTGAGTAACAAAATTAAGAAAATTAAATTTTTTTAACTGTTTTTCAATATTCCGTATATACAACTAAGGAAGCATCGAAAAAAAATGTACCTCTATTTTTTAAAAGAAAAAGTGTTGTTTTCTGACGAAATTAAAATAAATAGAGTGTCACCCGATACGAAAACCACACTTTTCCGTTCCTTTGCATTCCAATGACGATACTTTTTGGCAAACTCAATCCTCTTCTTAAGGTTGC
Organism: Tricholauxania praeusta; assembly: GCA_949775025.1. NCBI lineage: Eukaryota > Metazoa > Arthropoda > Insecta > Diptera > Lauxaniidae > Tricholauxania > Tricholauxania praeusta. Next base: position 70,556,474 of record OX459029.1, on the reverse strand, counting down.
GTTCAAATAATAGGGGCTTCTTCCGAGAAATCCGTCCAAAAAGTCCAACTTCACGTAAACATCTATTAATTGTGTCTACAGATACGGCTGCTTCATTTTCGTCATTGATAGCCATCCCATCTTCATTTGCGGATTTATGCGGATTTTTTTTAGACTCCCGGAGAGTAAGGGCATCTTCTCGAGCAGTTGTTATGCACCTTAGTTGCTTGCGTTGCACGTTTCCTATAGTCGAATATTGCTCTAAATATTGCAGCACACTGCCTACCATGGTTTTGGCATATTCTGTTCTGAGACATCTGCGATTTGTCGACAAGAGCTTCTATCTTAATCCATTTATAACATGATTTTTCGTGTGCTGACGTCACAAAATTTTTTTCTAACCATTTTAAACTACCAAAAATAACTTTTATAATTATTGGTAACCATAAACAATATATGACAAACCTCTTCTTAATTTTTTGAATTAATAAAAGTTATATTTTGTTACGGTCCCTAATTCGTTACACGATATGCTCCTTAACAAAATATTGAATGTCTTCTTCCCTTCAAAAGAATTACGGTAAAAAAAGTATTACCTATGTTGTACTTTTAAAGTATCTAAGTTCAACTTTTAAAAAAGTATTCATACTACGGAATTTGTTGCGAATTTCAAATTGCATATGTCTTTATATAAATCAAAAACTACTGTCCCTAATTAGTTGCACGGAGCTGTTCTTTTGTAACAGCTCAAATCCTTTGCTAATTTCACTATATTCATCTAAATACACTATCATATGAAACTGACATACATACTATTTACATGAAGGTCGCTTAAAAAAATAAATGAGAAAAAATTACCTTCAGCCAGGCCAAAAATCACATACCCTATCCTGCACTGAAAGTACATTTTAAATAAAGGTTGAAAAAATATATGTAAAATGTTGAAAAAAGTTGAGAGAGGTTGATAAACTCTAAAAAATACCAGGACTCGCAGCAACTCTCACGAACTACTTCGATGTTTTGCTGCCTCTTCCCTAAATGTTTTTATATCATGCTGTTGTTATTGTCATCTATTTCTGTACCCCTTGATTGCAATTTGTTTTGAATCAATATTCTTCAATGCCCGTGAATCTTCAGTCATGGAAATTATTGGTTAAGAAATGCTTATCTGTTTGTATCTGCATCGGCGCTGACGTTGGAATCTGTAATGAAGTCTCTTGCCTGTTTTTGGTAACCAATGTACTGCATCCGCTTTAGATGTTCTACGTATTCTTCTCCTTCTAATGGTTTTTGACTAAAACAACAATTTAGTCCGTATTATATTTGTCATTGTCTGTATTTGGAAGGAACATGAAGTGGTGTTTTCTCTATTAAAAAATAAATTGGCCCATTATTGCGGAACTCGGGCTTGTGCGATAGCAGGGGAGCCGCACTTGTGTTTGAGACAAAAAGAAAATAAAACTTGGCATGGAGCCAGGTTTCAGTGACTGGTATAAAAAATATATAAGATCACTACACTGATTTCGCAAATGTTGCAGGTGGTTTGCATCTATAGGTGCAGAAGAGTTGGAATTTTGAATGGAGTGGCGCACAGGAAACTGCGTTACGGAAGCTTAACGAATTTTTGCGCATAGTACTAGTGATTGCATACCGATGCGATTAGTGAAGTCTTTTTCCAAGCCATCAATGAGCCAGAAAATGTCGCATACTCCAGTAATACTACGTCGAAGCATGAAAGAATTTATTTCGTTACTTGGACGGTTTTGCAGACAGCAATGTCTGTCCATCAGTACTTTTTTGGTTTCCGAACTATTCCTATACCTATATTGCTATACCTATATATTATACTACTACCAGCACCGGCTTAAGACTTTGCGGTAAAAAATTCCAAAAAATTATAAAAAAAGGTCATTCGTAAAATAAATTTTTAACTCACATTATGATTATATCATTTCTAAGGCTAATAAATTGCTAGGATTTTTGATACGGAATACAAAAGAATTTTCAGACCCTTACACATTGAAGTCAATTTATGTATCTTTAATTAGATCGATTCTGGAGTATACTTCTTGTATAAGGAGTCCTTCATACGCAATTAGTATAAATCGGATTGAGGATGTGCAAAGGAAATTTTCAAGATATGCATTAAGAAAGATGAATTGGAATCTAAATATTTTGCCCACTTACAAAAGTTGTTGCTTGTTGATTGACCTTAAATCGCTTCAAGCAAGAAGAACATATTTTAGTGTTATGCTAGCTAGAGATAGGTTGTGCAATCATATTGACTGTCCGATGCTCCTTTCTCTTTTCCCAATATATGCTCCTTCAAGGCCATTAAGAGGAAGACATTTTCTTTTTTGGATCCCACGTGCTTTCACGAGTTACGGTTTATCTAATCCAATTACAAAGTCTTGCTCTGATTATAATAAATTTCATAATGATTTGGATTTATCATTAAGTAGAAATAGTCTTAAGTTACATTTACTTTCCTTACTTTGATCTATTTATGATATGATGTTAATTGAATTCATTTGTTTTTGTAAGCAATATTTAAGCTCTTATGGTATATACATATATATTTTATTGTAATAATTTCTCAATGTGTCCAATAGAGTTTATTTCGATAGACATTTGTAAATAAATAAATAAATAAAAATACGTTTTGCTCATTATTGAACATATTTGGGGATGTAGAAGTGGCCGTCAGTGTGATATCCATGGACTCCTAAGTCATTCAACCGATCGCCGAAAGATTTAGTACATATGTTCATTATGGTTTGTGGAAGGTCCTTAGCATAGTTTGGTTTGGATAAAATAAGCGATATGAGGATTCGTTTATTTATAAAAGGTACGACTAAGAGTAAGTTTCAATGATAACAGGAGCATTACCACACCTCCCATAAAAGAAAAAACCAACATTTTTTGTATCTCAACAACTTTTTGCAGCAGGTGAATAAGATTTTTTATATTTATTTCTTATCGTTTGTGAAAGGTTCTTAGCATAGTATGGTTTGAACAAATTGGGAATGCTATTATATTAAGTGGTACAAAGAGCTTCTTTAATCTTACAACTATAATTTCATCAGATATACATAAGGTGCGTTTCATATATATAACGCCACTGTAAATTTGCTTATAATTTGTGAACGAAATATTTTTTACAACAACAATGTTCCCAGAATTTGTTTGCTATGATACAATAATAAAGTGTAGCAAAGCAGACGTCACCGCTGATAACGGTACTTTACTTTAGGGCCAAATAGACGTTCATACGTGCATGATGAATCAAGTGATTGCTCATGCAAACTGACCGTGTAGGTGGCTGATTGACTGATTGGTCATGCGCATGAGCAATATTAAAATATTTTGATATTTTTTTGATTGATCATGAGCAATATTAAAATATTTTGATATTTTTTTGATTGATCATGCATGCATGATAGTGTGTGCTGAACTTAGCTCAGTTTACATAATTTTTTGACGAAGAAGGTGACAATGAGTGCGGAAAAGAAATTAGAAATATTATGCACTAAAGATAATTAGATGAAATCATTAAACTTTTGTATGAACTTTGTTTTTTAAAATACATTTTTAAAGATTTTTTGAGCTTAAATTAAATTCATTTCATACTTTTTTTTTAATATTAAATGCAATTTTAATTGCCGCACATGCTTCTGACTAATGTCAACACGTTTAAAGTTCAACCAAAAATGATATCCATCATGCGTGCATGAATGGTGTGTGTCGAAATCATGATAGCGTCGTCATTTTAATGATCATGCACGCATGAACGTCTATTTGGCCCTTTACGCTGATAAAACTGACTTTTGCATGCTTCATATTTATAACGCCACTTCCAATAATTAGTTTGCAAGTGATGGATGTGTAGGCTATTAAAAGTAAATAGTGCTTTTCTCATTAAATATTGAATTTTTTGTTCGAATTTAAAAAATGTCACGTGTTACATCTCTTACGGAACAAGAAAAGGGAAGAACTCTTCCTCTAAGTGAAGATGGATATGGAGTAACGGAAATCGGGCGCAGGATCGACAGAGACCACTCGGTGATAACAAATTTTTTACGCAGTCCACTGGAGTATGGTACCCCCAAACGAAGTGGAAGAAAAAAACTGTTTTCTGATAGAGAACAGAGAAATGTGGTGCGTGCTGACAGCAACACCTGTCGAAGTATAACCAGTTTGAGGACAGTTGTGGACAATAAGGTGTCACGTACAACAATTTGGCGTACTCTGAAAGAAGCACCATTTATTGAAAATAAAATAATGAACTGCGTTCAGCATTAACGAAAGTGCATAAGGAGGCACGAATTAAATTCGCAAAGACAAACATGATCACAAATTGGAATACCGTACGTTTAACCAATGACTTAACAATTTTGAATAATGCATAAATTTTTCTTATTTTAGGTAATTTTTTCAGACGAAAAAAAATGAAATTTGGATGGACCAGATAGTAATAGAAGCTATTGGCACGATATTCGAAAGGAGGGGCTTTGTTTCTATAAGAGGAATTTCGGTGGTGGAAGTGTTATGCTTTGGGGTGCCTTCTCAGCTGCGGGTTGTTTGAAAGTGCAATTTGTGACGTCCAAAATGAAAAGCTGTGACTACATTAAGGTGCTTGAATGCAGTTTGTTACCTTTTTTGCGGCAATATAATGACATTGAGTGGACAACAGGACAATGCTTCAATCCACGTTAGCCGAGAAACCAAAGCCTGGTTTAATACAAAAAATATTGTTCTTCTGGATTGGCCAGCTCGTTCCCCGGATCTTAATCCTATCGAGAATTTGTGGGGGATTTTAGTTCGACGTGTCTATAAAGAGAATTGACAATTTGACACCGTCGAAGAACTGAAAACCGCAATCGTGAAGGAGTGGTAAGAAATTGATCCAAAAATTATAGAAAATTTGATCAAAAGCATGCCAAACAGAATTTATGATATTGTAGAGAAACATGGGAACCAAATTTAATACTTTTATTTAATGAACAAGCAAATAAATAAAAAATATCGTAAAAATCTATGGTGGCGTTATAAATATGAAACATGCAAAAATCAGTTTCATCAGCGTAAGTAAAGTACCGTTATCAGCGGCGACGTCTGCTTTACTACACTTTATTATTGCATCATAGCAAACAAATTCTGGGAACAGTGGCGTTATACTTAGGGCTACCAGATGACCTGCTTGCAAAAGTAGCACATTTGTAAAATTTAAGAATTTTCAAAAATCACAAACAAATTTCGTAATTTTTACAAAAAAAGTATAGTAATTAGCAAAAAAAAAAAAAGGTCCACATTTCTACTTTCCCATAGGCACTAATAAAAAATATCATTATTGCGTGTTTTTTTATTTATTTACATTCCCACTGGGCATTAAAATAATCCACAGCTCTTGTGAATTTTCGAAAGCATTTAATAAACATTTATAGGGCTCTTAACTTATACCAGAGTATTTATTCGCCTCTTAAAAAAATAAAATTAAATCTTGCGATCAAAATTATTTATAAAGCATTTCAAAACTCCCAATTAAGATGTTTACAAATACAAAAAATACTCAAAATTTTAAAAGTATTTATCAAAGTTTTAACAACGTCTTGTGAGAGGTTCTTAAATCGTCTGTAAAAGTTTCTTTTTTAAGTAGAGCTAAGGTATTTATAAGGTCTTAAGAAGGATTCGGAAGATCTTCATAAAACGCTTATAAATATTTTTGTATTCAAACATTTTAATATTTATCAAGATCTTTAAAAAATGTTTGATAAAAGCTTTTTAATAAATAAAATTTATTTTTTACTTTAAGAGCCATACATTTTATTGAGCTCTTCAATTTCTGAGTTTTTAAGTTCTATATAAGTGCCAATATAAGCTTCAACTCTTACGCGAACTCTTTCCAAGAGCTCTATAAAACTTTTTTTGGTTTCATGCATTTATAGAACTCTTCGCAAGAGCTTTATAAAACTTTATTTGGTTTTATTTATTTATAGAACTCTTCACAAGAGCTCCATAAAACTTTTTATCGAAAAGTAGGGTTACCAAACGTCCGCAATTCAATAAAAAAATTTAAATGACCAGTACTCTTATAAAAATAGTAAATAGCTTATAACTTAAACATTTTCTTAAAAATTAAAGTTTTGGAATTTGATAAATTCTTGATTCAAGTCTCCAAAAGTAGTACCGTTTTTTTGACTTGTTTACTCCGTTTTCACATTTTTGCAAAGTTAAATATTATTTCATTCAACAATGCTAGTACATCATAAAAATGGCCCCCTACCCGTACACTGGTTGTCCAATGGCAAGATCTGATCAATTAAAGACGCCGAGAAACAAGTTTTACTCAAGAATTCGGAAAGTAAGCCACAAACAGAAAAATATATTGAGGCCACTGTTGTAGAGGAGCAGATCAAAACACATCGGTTTCATGCTCGAAAAATCTCCATGTGACAAGTGACCCAACTTTGATTAAAACTTACAATAAATACTTTAATTTTGAACAGAAATAATTATTTACGGCGAAAAATTTAGTTTTCGGAAGCTATGAAAGGAGGGTCAAATCTTGTGATACGAAGACTTGATATGAAATCGATTTCATCTTCTCTTGAACATTGGCCTTAATATATTTTTCTGTTGCAGCTTACTTTCCGAGATATTAAGCAAAACTCGTTTCTCGCCCTCTTTAATTATCCAGATCTTGGCATTGGACAATAAAAAAATATGAGGCACAAATTACCAAAACTAAATTGAGAAAACAAAAATAAACGCAAGATGGCCCAAAATATGTTTATTCGAATTTGGGTTATAATTCGTATTTCTATAAAGAAAATAGCTCATAAAACATCTCTTTCTTAATTTGCCACTTGTTCATATGGTAACCCTAACAATGGACACAAAATTATTTTAAATAAACAATTTTAGCAAATTAAAACTGTCAAGTTTTATTAAGCCCTTAATATAATCCTTAAGTTTAAAGTACCTCTTATGAAGCTTTAGAGATAATCCTTAAGTTTTATATGCCACTTATCGAGGAATTTTAAAAACTTGGCGTCGTCGGCCATCTTTTTTAATATACATGCCGACGAAATAGCAACAACAACAAAAAAATAAATGCGTTTCTTTTTTTTTTTGCTTAAATAATGATTTTTTGTGCAGTAAATCATTTTATTTCGATTTGCTTTTACCTAAAAAATCACTTAAACGTATTTTGAGACATAAATATTAAAGAAAAACCTAAAAATTAATTTTAGCCCAAATATTTTATTTTTCTAATATGTAATATTTCAGAAGCGCGCTAAGTTTTTCGAAGCAAAACCCCAAACTTCACGATAAATCTTTGCTCGCACGTAAATTTTGGTCAATAATTGTGCCGAAAATCATAATTATTCGTTGCATCATTTTCATATTGCCATTTTATAATTCCATTTGCTATTCTCTTTTTATCTATTTAACTTTGTAATACTGCAAAAAGTATGTATACCAAAAACAAAATCTTTATTAAAACTTCGTCAAAATAAAATAAACCTAATTAAAATTCCGTTCGAAAAAAAATTGTGTATAAATATTTCCAAGAGCACAAAATATTTATAGACCTCTAGGTGTATTAATTCATTAAACTCTTGAATAGGTTTTGAAAACGTCATAGCTAACTCTTACATAAACCTCTTGAAGGTCCCCATAGAAGGTGCCCTTTTGGTCTTAAGTAGCATTTATTCTGTGTTTTAAAACCTCTTTAGCGAATATTTCCAAGAGTTCTGCTCTTAAAGAATGGTTATATAGAACTCTTGAAGAGCCTAATAAATGCAAAAATGCCTAGTGGGTTGTTTCCATAAAATTTTTTTTGTAAAATTTTGTTTATCGACCAACAAAAAAAAAAGGTCGTAACTTCGAAAGTAGTGAAAAGTAGCGCATTTCAACCAAAAGTAGTACATTTCAAGTGAAAAAGAGCAAAGTAGCAAAGCCTTGCAAAAGTAGCACTTTTGTTACTTTAGTATGCCATCTGGTAGCCCTAGTTATACTTATATATGAAACGCACCTTACATACATACAGTGGCAGATCTAGGACTTTCTTCAGGGGAGGGGGGCTGACATGTTTCTAAATGAAAATACATATCGATTGAATTAGTCAACGAGCAATGTTTATATTTTTTGGCATATCACAAAAATCTAATCAGTAGGCCAGTCAAGGCCCAAGTAAAAATTTGTAACTTTTAAGGTCACAAAATTCGTGTGCGAGTCACAGTGTGGTTATTGTGACTAAATTTTGTGTAAATAAAGTCACTGTTCCTGTATTGAGACACACTAACCGATTATTAGCTGCCAAAATACTGAAAAGGGCAGTTTGACTTCATGGTAACATTTCAATAATTTTTGTGTACCAAATTGATGCTATTTGTGTCAAATTTTAGTAACAATAACTACACAGTTCTTCTTAAAAGTAATCTGTTCGTAACCACGATATTTTAGGCACAATATCAGTAAAAGTGACTCAAAATATAACCATTTCGTACACAAATTTAGTTAGAGACACATTTCGGTCACATATGTGTACATAACATTTTAAAAGTAGAGCGGTTAAAAAAAATGTTTTTTTTTACGATGTTTTAGCGGATATTTATAGCGTTACATATCTTGAAAATGCTCCTCATCATATTGTCAGCGTGTGAAGAAATAGATTGATTTTAAAAGTTGCTCAAGTTATAGGGGTTTTCGAATTTTCGAACAAGATGGGGGTTGAATTGATATATTCAAGCAGGCGGCACTAATCCAGTGTTCAATATTGATGGAAATCTTTTGAGGAGCGTCAAGATGTGTAATGCTATAGATATCCGCTCAGGCGCGGATCCAGGAAAAAATTTTGGGGGGGGGGGGGCGAATTGGTTATGTTAAATTTATGTCCAAAAAAAGTTTACTATAGTTATATACATGTAATAAATATTATTTTATTGTAATGTTCGTACACGCTTACATTATAAGCTTCATAGCTTCTTCTTCTTCTTATAGCCGAATTATAGCTCTGTTCGCTTCAAAAAGGGTTGCCAAAAGGCCAAGACGTTAATTGTATGTCAAAGCCGGGGGCCTTGTAGGATTTCAAAATTTTCGGAAAAAACCGTTAATTGGATGATTTTTGTTAGTTAAAAAAGGTGATCAAGTTTTCTATGTTAACTTTTTAACCCTGCATTATAGACGCCTTTTACGTAACGCCATTACTGACGTGGATGTAATCCACCCATACTTTAAAATGAGTATATTTCTAAAACTTGTTTCTTTAATTATAAAATTTTATTTTTACAAGTAAAAACACGTATTTTACTATGTATCTTAAAAGTTAATTTTTTTAATTTAGATAATTTCAGTTGAAAAAAAAAATTAAATTATGTAATTGAAATTTCACGTTTCGATTTTTCTTGAAAAATTTCACCGCAAGACACCCAGACACATTTTTTAAATTAGGAGTTTTTCTACTTTAATTAATTAAATACTTCTAAGCCTAGTCTTAAAATATGTGGAATTATATAAATTTAGAATAAATTTGTGGTACAGGTTCATTGCACTTGGGTATTATAAAAATGTTGCCTGATTTTTCAACGTATGGGTACAATCCGTCCTGCAGGGTTAATATTGCTAACAAAAAGAAAACACAAATTTAACACATCTCCGGCGATACTAGAATCTTCAAAAATTCTCAGTTTGTTTCTCAAATGCTGCATGGTTTTTTAAAACTTTGAAATTCTCTAGTGTATTTTTGAAGCAGTTGGAGGGGGAAATTTCCCCCTCCCCAGTGAATCTGCCCTTATATCCGCTTACACATCGTAAAAAACACAAAATTTTTTTTGAATCATTCATAATGAAAAACGTTGAAATTTTTAAGATTAAACAGCTTCGCCCTTTAAGGTACATACGAACTACTTAGTGTAGTTATTGTGTAGGTTTGAGCACAATTGTGTAAATTAAGTCATGTACACCACACTGTGTAGATGCCAGAACATAACTTTTGTACTGAATGGTTACAGTGTAGACACAATCGGTCACAACATATGATAAGGTCACATATAAGCCTGAAACCATTTTTCATATGACATCCATTTTGATTAATAATTGTAATTAATTTCTAAAAAGTTATTATGCAAATTTAAGGCTCAAATTATCTCAATAAGGCTATAATTATACATTTAAAACATCCATCCAGGAGATGCGATGGAAAGGACAAGGCTGCTCTAAACGGACGAACTGTGATATCTACTACAGCGGCCATGCGGAGAGGCCCGAATTTGGTTGCGGATTCGTTGTATGTCGAAAATTACGCCACCAAAATTCTTCAACATAAGCCTAATTTGCGCGCACGCCCCAACGGAGGAAAACGGACGATGCCACCAAGGATGACTTCTACGCGAGCCTAGAGGACGTGTATGACCGTTGTCCGACCCACGATGTAAAAATAGTCCTCGGCGATTTTTACGCGAAGGTCGGAAGAGAAGGCATCTTTGGCGCTACAGTCGGTCAGTTCAGACTCCACGAGACCACTTCACACAACGGTCTGAGACTGATCGACTTCGCCGCGGCGCGAAACATGGTAGTTAGTAGCACCAGATTTCAACACCTCGACATTCACAAGGTCACCTGGCTATCCCCAGATCAAAAAACGAAAAACCAAATTGATCATGTTGCGATCGACGGTAGGCACGCTTCAAGTGTTCTGGATGTGCGTACATTTCGCGGGGTCAACATTGACTCCGACCACTATCTTGTTGCAGCTAAGATCCGCATGCGGCTATGCAATGCGAAGAATGTACGCACGGGCATGCAACGAAAGCTGGACGTTGCCAAGCTGCAATCACAACGGACTGCCGATGCGTACTCCGCTCAACTTTCGGTTAATCTCAACCAACCAACTTCTGGAACCGACGACGCCGGTGGACTTTGGACACACATCTCCCACTCCATGCGCGCTGCTGCCGAGGAAGTCATTGGTTTTCGATGCCCACAACCTCGAAACCAATGGTATGACCAGGAGTGTCGCGATGCGACTGCTGCAAAAAACGCCGCATACAAGAAGACGCTGCAGTCAGCCGCAACGCGAACCGTGCGAGAAAACTACCGCGAAAAGAGGAAGGAAGAAGGCGCATTTTCAGACGTAAAAAAAGGGAGCAAGAAAAGCGTGAGCGTGAGGAACTTGAGGTGTACCAGGGCAAGAAGGATGCACGAAAATTCTATCAACAAGTTAAGCGTCTAACTCAAGGTTTCAAGCCCGGAGCATCCACTTGTAGTGACAAAAATGGAAATCTAGTTACAGATACACAGAATGTACTGAGGTTATGGAGGCAGCATTTCTCCAACTTGCTTACGGGCGATGATTCGACCAATTCCGCCCAGAGAGAATGCAGTACGATACCACCAATCGATGATAACGCAGTGGAAGTACCATCACCTAGCCATGAAGAGGTTCGAGTTGCTATCCAGCGACTCAAAAACAACAAAGCAGCGGGTGCTGATGGCCTGCCAGCCAGGCGCGGATCCAGGAAAAAATATTGGAGGGGGAAATTGGTTATGTTAAATGTATTTCCAAAAAAGTTTACTGTAGATATATACATGAAATAAATATTGTTTTACTATAATGTTCGTTCACGTTTACATTATAAGCCATATAGCTTCTTCTTCTTATAGTGGAATTATAGCTCTGTTCGCTTCAAACAGGGTTGCCAAGAGGCCAAGGCATTGATTGCATGTCAAAGCCTTGTAGGATTTCAAAATTTTCGGAAGAAACCGTTAATTGGATGATTTTTGTTAGTTAAAAAAAGATGATCAGGTCTTCTATGTTAACTTTTAAACCCTGCATTACAGACGCCTTTTTCGTAACGCCATTACTGACGTGAATGTAATCCACCCATACTTTAAAATGAGTATATTTCTAAGACTTGTTTCTTAAATCAAAAAATTTTATTTTTACAAGTAAAATCACGTATTTTACTATGTAACTCAAAAGTTAATTTTTTTAATTTACAATTGGATAATTTCAGTTGAAAAAAAAAATTAAATTATATAATTGAAGGTTCACGTTTCGATTTTTCTTGAAAAATTTCACCGAAGGATACCCAGACACATTTTTTAAATTAGGAGATTTTCAACTTTAATTAATTAAATACTTCTAAGACTAGTCTTAAAATATGTGGAAATATATAAATTTAGAATAAATTTGGGGTACAGGTTCATTGCACTTGGATACTATACAAATTTTGCCTGATTTTTTAACGTGTGGGCACATTCCATCCTGCAGGGTTATTATTGCCAACAAAAAGAAAAAACAAATTTAACTTTCTACTATTTTATTTTGGGAAGCTCCCCTCATTTTTACAAGTGAATTTTCGTCTACTCAGTATCAAATGAGTATTTGTTAGAGAATAAATCCTTTGATTGTGTAAAATGAATTTTAAACTTTTTATAGGTAAAGTTTATTCTCGACTTGCTCTGAAGGGCCACAAAAATAAGTGCTACCACAATAGATTTTTGGTAGAAAAATTATTTTAATTATTGAATCACGAGACTGAATAATCTTTATACATAGCTTCAACGCAAGACTTACGCTATATTGAATTATTACCGTAGATCGAAAGAGGTTGTTTTGTCAAACGTTCACAGATATGTAACATATATGTACGAACGACAATCAGAATTTGAGCGCCGTTTCTCGCGTTTACTATGGCCAACCCTAATCCCGCTTCTCGCATGGAAAATCAACTTTGCACTCGGTTTTGCTTTTAGTGTGCAGTGTGGATACATCTGAATATCGTGATAGTAACAAATATTCCGATTAGCCCCAATTTTCTATATACACACATAGACGGCAAAATTCAAAAAAATGCAGTGTTGAGAGCGCATACTTCACATAAATGCTTGTAAGAACTTTAATTGTCAGCAAATCAATTTAAAATTTTTTTAAGTGTAGAGAAGAGTCCTACAAATATTTAAAGGTATAAAATGTGCCAATAGTATAAGTGATATGGCTATTATGATCGAAATTAGGTAAAAAAATATTTTTTGTTTTCGTTTTTTTTTAACAAATTCCAACTTTGATTAATTCCAGAATTAATTATGTGAGTTACTAAAAGTTAGTCCTTCTATTTCATAGAGAATTTCATTATAAAAATTTTAAACATAGTACCTACACATGTTTATAGAAAAGTCATAACTACTATGGAGCATTTTATTAACATCAATCAAATATTCTTTCTTATATAATTTGAACATTGTACTCGTATGTTAAAATGCATATACGAAAAAAATTCTGAAAGGACCTTGTTTCAAATTGTAGGTATTTCCTTGATACATAATGGGTTTTCATAATTGTTTTTACTTAGCACTAAACGTCAATTTTTGCATAAAACCCATAAAATAATGAAGAAATTTAAAAAAAATATATATAAGAAGTCATTATGTACTAACGAAATACCGACAATTTGAAAAAAAGTCCTTTCAAAATTTGTTTCGTATTTGTAATCTTAACATACAAAGTTTAAATGACGATAACTTCGAAAAATGTGGCTCTTCAACAAAATAAAAAAATATGAGTTTCTTAAATTGAATATCATAACACTATTGGCATAATTAAAATTGTTGTAGAACTCTTCTCTATACTAAAAAATAATTAAAATTTATTTGCTGACAATCAAAGTTTTTACAAGCAATTATTTTTGAATTTTACCATTTATGTGGAAAATTGGGGCCAATCGAAAAAAATCATTAGGATAATCGAATTCTACGGAAACTTTCACTACATTAAATATCATCGCCATTCGATGTGATGTAAGTTTTTGGAAATTTGTAGAGTAATATAATTTGTTAATTTTTAAGTTTATATGAATAAGTTAACAAACTGAAAAACTACACATCTCCGGCGTTACTAGAAACTTCAAAAATTTTCAGTTTGTTTCTCAGATGCTGAATGGTTTTTTAAAACTTTAAAGCTCTCTAGTGTATTTTTGAAGCCGTTGGAGGGGGAAATTTCCCCTCCCGTGAATCCGCCCTTGCTGCCAGCTGAGTTGTTTAAAGCTGGTGGCGATGAATTGATAAGGTGCATGCATCAACTCATCAGCAAAATATGGCCAGCGGAAAGCATGCCCGAAGATTGGAATCTCAGCGTGCTTTGTCCTGTAATAAAGAAACGAGACCCGACAATCTGCGCCAACTACAGGGGTATCAGTCTTATTTCCATCGCATATAAGATCCTCTCGAGCGTATTGTGTGAAAGATTGAAGCCACATACAGAAACACTGATCGGATCCTATCAGTGTGGCTTTTGACCTGGTAAATCCACCATAGACCAGATTTTTACACTTCGCCAAATCCTGGAGGAAACCCATGAATATCAAATCGACACTCACCATCTCTTCGTCGATTATAAAGCTGCGTTCGATAGCCCAGTGCGGAATTGCCTATACGCAACAATGTCTGAGTTCGGTATACCTGCAAACTTGATAAGGCTCTGCATTTCCTTATGAATATTTACCAGAGCCAATCCATTTAAACGAACTTCTGTCATTGTAGATCTTAAATACGATTTCAATCGTTTTAACACAGAAAAACTTCGTTCTGCTGCTGTGAAAGTCACTGGAATTGTGGCAATTATTTGCAGTAAAATTGTAATGCTTGGAAACAACGATTCCAATGTTTTGATTTTGATAATGGTCAATGCTTCCATTGCATTCAAAGCATCTTTGAAATCGGTTTTACAAAAGTACTGATGCTTCAATTTAATATCGGATTCAAGCTCAACCTAACTGCAATTTAAATCACATTCATAAGTAAAAACAGCATCCACGATTTTGTCAACGCGCCTTATCGAGTGATAATCGGTATTAAACCTTCTAAGGGTAAAATGCTCAAAACTTTACCCTGGACTTTTGAATTTAATTCTAAGATCATATGATCCAAATAAGAATAGTATATTGCGGCTCTAAAGCATTTAAGAAAGAAATTAAAAATAAAATAAAGCTATTTAAGGTGTTATCTTCGGCCAGGCCGAAGCTACATGCCCTACACTGCATTGAAAGTACCTTTTAAGTAACTGTGAAATAAAACTCGTTGAAGAGCTTGAATGAGTCGAAAAAAAAATGTAGCATAGTATGGTTTGAACAAATTGGCGATGCTATTATTTTAAGTGATCTACAGTGTTTTCAGCGTAAATGGTACAAAGGGCTTCTTTAATCTTACAACTATAATTTCTTCAGATTACATACATACATATGGCAGAAGCTACAGTGTTGGAAAAAATAATAGGGACAAACGCAGCAAAATATTTTATATTGGAATATTTTTTTATGCTACAATCTGTTTTTAATGGAATTGACAACGTAACTTTACGTTGATTAACGGGTCTTAATTTAGCAAAATCAAACAAGTTTGAAAGCGCACACGTTTTGCATAGAAGCGTCTGGAAATTGAACAGTTAATATTTTAGCTGGAAAAAATAATAGGGACAAAATATAATTTTGAGTCCCTTGGACAAAGTCTATTAATAAAAGTGATCCTAAGTGGTAAGTTGTATTTTAGAATGATATAGTAAATACTTTATATGTAGACGTTTTAGTTACTTACTAGACTTAACCCATATTTATAGGAAATGGGTCGTAGAAAACATTGTACCCAAGATTATAGAGATGATTCGAGATATGGACAGTATAATGGAGTGCTCTAAGCAGGCGCGGATCCAGGAAAAAATATTGGAGGGGGAAATTGGTTATGTTAAATTTATGTCCAAAAAAGTTTACTGTAGATATATACATGAAATAAATATTGTTTTACTATAATGTTCGATCACGTTTACATTATAAGCCATATAGCTTCTTCTTATAGTGGAATTATAGCTCTGTTCGCTTCAAACAGGGTTGCCAAGAGGCCAAGGCATTGATTGCATGTCAAAGCCTTGTAGGATTTCAAAATTTTCGGAAGAAACCGTTAATTGGATGATTTTTGTAAGTTAAAAAAAGATGATCAGGTCTTCTATGTTATCTTTTAAACCCTGCATTACAGACGCCTTTTTTGTAACGCCATTACTGACGTGAATGTAATCCACCCATACTTTAAAATGAGTATATTTCTAAGACTTGTTTCTTAAATCAAAAAATTTTATTTTTACAAGTAAAATCACGTATTTTACTATGTAACTCAAAAGTTAATTTTTTTAATTTACAATTGGATAATTTCAGTTGAAAAATAAAATTAAATTATATAATTGAAAGTTCACGTTTCGATTTTTCTTGAAAAATTTCACCGAAAGATACCCAGACACATTTTTTAAATTAGGAGATTTTCAACTTTAATTAATTAAATACTTCTAAGACTAGTCTTAAAATATGTGGAAATATATAAATTTAGAATAAATTTGGGGTACAGGTTCATTGCACTTGGATACTGTACAAATTTTGCCTGATTTTTTAACGTGTGGGCACATTCCATCCTGCAGGGTTATTATTGCTAACAAAAAGAAAAAAACAAATTTAACTTTCTACTATTTTATTTTGGGAAGCTCTCCTCATTTTTACAAGTGAATTTTCGTCTACTCAGTATCAAATGAGTATTTGTTAGTGAATAAATCCTTTGATTGTGTAATGAATTTTGAAATTTTTATAGGTAAAGTTTATTCTCGACTTGCTCTGAAGGGCCACAAAAATAAGTGCTACCACAATAGATTTTTGGTAGAAAAATTATTTTAATTATTGAATCACGAGACTGAATAATCTTTATGTATACATAGCTTCAACGCAAGACTTACGCTATATTGAATTATTACCGTAGATCGAAAGAGGTTGTTTTGTCAAACGTCCACAGATATGTAACATATATGTACGAACGACAATCAGAATTTGAGCGCCGTTTCTCGCGATCACTATGGCCACCCCTAATTCCGCTTCTCGCATGGAAAATCAACTTTGCACTCGGTTTTGCTTTTAGTGTGCAGTGTGGATGCATCTGAATATCGTGATAGTAACATATATTCCGATTAGCCCCAATTTTCTATATACACACATAGACCTGCACATGCTTATAGAAAAGTCATAACTACTATGGAGCATTTTATTAACATCAACGCAAAAATATTTTTTCTTCTATAATTTGAACATTGTACTCGTATGTTGAAATGCATACACGAAAAAAATTCTGAAAGGACCTTTTTTCAAATTGTAGGTATTTCCTTGATACATAATGGGTTTTCATAATTGTTTTTTACTTAGCACTAAACGTCACTTTTTCATAAAACTCATAAAATAATGAAGAAATTTAAAAAAAAATGTACATATATAAGAAGCCATTATGTACTAACGAAATACCGACAATTTGAAAAAAAGTCCTTTCAAAATTTGTTTCGTATTTGTAATCTTAACATACAAAGTTTAAATGACGATAACTTCGAAAAATGTAGCTCTTCAGCAAAATAAAAAAATATTCAAAATAAATTCTTAAATTGAATATCATAACACTATTGGCACAAATAAAATTGAACTCTTCTCTATACTAAAAAAAAATTAAAATTCATTTGCTGACAATCAAAGTTTTTACAAGCACTTATGTGGAAAATTGGGGCCAATCGAAAAAAATCATTAGGATATTCGAATTCTACGGAAATTTTCACTACATTAAATATCATCGCCATTCGATGTAATGTAAGTTTTTGCAAATTTGTAGAGTAATATGATTTGTTAATTTTTAAGTTTATATGAATAAGTTAACAAACTGAAAAACTACACATCTCCGGCGTTACTAGAAACTTCAAAAATTTTCAGTTTGTTTCTCAGATGCTGCATGGTTTTTTAAAACTTTAAAGCTCTCTAGTGTATTTTTGAAGCCGTTGGAGGGGGAAATTTCCCCCATTTCCCCTCCCGTGAATCCGCCCTTGGCTCTAAGGACGTGATTTGCAATACTCTGAAATTAGTTGCAAAAAGAGACAGCAGATTAAGAAATCCAAGATTTCACCAACTACGACGAACGTTTTGGATCATTGTCGTGCACAAATTCCCATTTAAGAGGCATTTCCTCTTCTGCATAAGACAACATTGTAGAACTAAGTATTTTTACATAATCTGCAGCGCATATTTTGTCTTATATCCAAAAAATTGGCCATTTCTAGCCGCCGAAAAAGAACCCCCTTATCATTATAGATTGGCCACCGTGTTTTATAGTGTATCTTCAATCGAATTCCACGTTTCTGGGCCGCCTAAAGAAGATTTTTCCGTCAGAACCAAACAAATTGATTTCAAATAATTTTGCCTCACACAAAAACCTAGATTGGTAGATTCCTTGACTGACCTTGCAGTAGCCCATACGATAACCCCAATTTTTAAGTACATTTTCTACTACAAGGGGCTGTATTTGACCGATGGCTGCTAATATTTCGTCGTCAAGTACCTCAATCAATATGGTTAGCGTAGCACTTATCTTTAACGGCTTCTCACAAATGATAGCCCAACGGAGTCGCGGTGGCCAATGCACATCACGAAACGGTTAAAAGCGCGATTTTCAAACAAAAATAATAACTGAAATAGTGGATGCCATCTTTTATAGTTTACTACCCCTTTCATGGTTAGCTACTATCTCGCCGTTTTAGTCGCCGAGTAAGAATTGTCTTTATAACCTTAAAACGCCGAGATAATATCCAACCATGAAAGTGCTGTACAAGTTATTGGTGAAGGTTTCGAAGGCTTATTTGCTTTTCGAAAAGCATTCGAATTTATCTCTCATCCCAAGGGGGTGAAAAGGCAAAAACTACCTCTTACCTGCTCCCCTCCCTTTAAGGAAACTCCCTTCTGAATTTAAGCACCACCCCTCACACTGAAAGCTTTTACAATTTATACAATTTTTGTAAAGGATTGCAAAATATTACAATAGAAAAAATTTCATGAGACAAAATTTCTAAAAAGCTGCAGCTGGAACTTTTCATTTTAGTTAATGACATTTTCTTACATAATATATAAGAAAATTAAGGAAATCCGGGGATATATATATTTTTTTCCTGTTAAAGTTTGCGAAACTTCTCAATTATGATTATTAAAGCTCTAATTTTCAAAAATTCAGCAATGTTCACATATAAAATGTGAAACATCAAACATTTTTTCAAAAGAACTTTTTGCCAATATGCTGATTTAGTAAATTTCGATACAAATAAACTAATAAGAACATTTCATAAAAGTTAATATATATTGTTCCTTCTAAAACTGCATTAGGAATAACTTTAAATCAAATTGTGAAAAACTGCAGCTAGATCTTTGGATTTTGGTTAAACATACTTTCGCACATTAGATATGTATGTATATAGAAAATTTTCGAAGTTCCTGGATATGTATTTTTTTTTTCTGTCACTTTTGCCATTTTTTATTCTAATTTTTGAAAAATCCGTCAAATTCATATATAAAGTCGATAGAAGAAAAATTAATTGCTTTTTATAAAGTGAAAACCATTAACTTCCCTCCAATATGCTACATTAGGGCATTTTGTTTCAAACAAGTTAGCTAGAGTGCTCTATCCAAGAGTTGCTTATATAATAAGTTCCACAGAACATTTTTGGTGTTTATAGTTCAACTTTGAGCCCACTGTCTCGTTAAACTCAAGAAAAATATAGAACTTTTATTTTTTATTTATTTCCTTCCCTAAGTATTATCTGAGGATAGTATTAAAAAAATTTCAAGTCCCTAACACTTTCATTTCGTTTGTATTTATGGACACAATCTCCCACTGTGCGGCAGTGTTTTTGTTTTTGCTTATCACTTTACATTTTTTTCCCCCCTTATGCGTTGCAGCGGAAAAAATTTATTTATGTTTGGATTGACCTTTTTTTGCTTATCACTATTTTTTTGTCATTTCTCATAGCAACCTAGCTTACAAACTAATGAGCTATTTGATTTTAACTCAAAATAAAATAATACTAGTCCTATACTAAGTTCATATCCTATGATTTACACTAACGTTCTAGTTTAATTGGGTCGCGTAAATAATGCGATTTAACAATTTTTTGAATAACTTTAAATTTCAAAATAATGATCTTCCTAACTCAAAATGTTAAGTTCTGTTAGGTCTTCTGACTAAGCCATCGTTATTAAGGACATGAATGTGCTGTTGGAGGCGCTGCTAATGACCTTGTGCATTTTTTTATGACATTGATTATCGTGGAGTGTTAATCCCTAAAGCCAAATTGATCCGGAATAAGGTTTTTAACTTTTATGAAAGGTTTTAATCTCATCAGTAGTATACATACAGTGGGCTCACAGTGAAATGAGCCACCTGTGAACAAAAATTTTTAAGTCCAATAAAATCAAAGAAATTAATTAATGTACCTAAATTTTTTATTAATTATAATAGTACATGTTATTCAAATAATAAATACAAAAAAAAGTTCGTTAATTCATTTGCAGTCTTCACAAAAATAGACATTAAGCAAAATAAGATAAAAATACATGTCACATTGAAAATGAGCCACTTTAAAAAATTTTAAATAAAGTATAGGGAAATCTATTCCTAATGTTTTGTTGGAAATCATTTCTGACGAATGACTGATTTTATGTGACTTGGAGTAGATTTCACTAGCTTTTTGGTGTATTCTAGACTTATTTTCCCCATTTCTCCAAAAGGGTCAATTTCAAGTTTTCTTTATTGGAAATCTGATGATTTCGAAATTCAATTTCTAGTTTTTGCCATAAATTTTCAATAATATTCAATTCTAGTGATTGGATAGGGTGTTTCGATTACTCTGGGACAATGATACAGCAGCCATCCTCTTACAATTCCAACAGTATGTTTTCGATCTTTGTCTTGATAAAAATGAAAGTTGTCCTTTATGCCAAGTTTTTCTCCACTTTGTATGAGATTGTTTTTCAAAATTGATAAACATTGAAATGTTTCCATAACCCATTCAACAAAGTGCAATTTACCAACACCAGCTACCAAATTAGCACCCCAGACCACCACGTGACTGCCACCTCTTTTAACTGTCGGACGTAAATACTTAGGATCCATGTCTATTTTTGTGAAGACTGCAAATGAATTAATGAACTTTTTTTTGTATTTATTATAATTAATAAAAAATTTCGGTACATTAATTAATTTCTTTGATTTTATTGGACTTCAAAGTTTTTGTTCACAGGTGGCTCATTTTCACTGTGAGCCACTGTATATTCTTTTCATACATTTGTAGGAAACATAGTTCATCGAGAAAATATCGGGAATTACTACTGTAAGACCTGGCAACCCTCGTAGCAGCTCTTAGGAAATCTAGTAAAAATCTCAAAAAATGGGTATTATCGCTATGACAGGGTAACAGGGGCGTCATGATTTTATCAATTCCGTCCAAGATCTTCTCAAAAATCCTCCTCATCAGAGTTAGAAATACAACCACTTATGCAAAACAGGCAAAATTTCACCCGAACAGATTGTATATTGATCAAATTAATACCTTCGTATTATAATGGATAACTTTACTTTAAAGCAAAAGGTACGTCTGCTTAGCTTCGTAATGTCTGGCAGTCGTCATTCCTGTCAACGGCAACGAAGCTCAGCCTTATAGTCTAACGTGAAACCTATATACGGCTCTGAAACTTGGTTTTAACAAATAGCACCCTGCTACACAATTTACAAGTGTTAATCAACAATTGTTTTCGCCTAATTCTGAATATTTGGTGGCCTAGGACCATTCCCAATGTCGAAGTGCTCACCAGATGTCGTCAAAATCGGATTTCCATTCAAATCAACCGGCGGAAATGGAAATGAATTGGGTATATGTTGCGGAAATCACCAATCTTCCAGCTGACGAGATACCCCAAAAAAACCCCTTTTTTGCACCTTTTTCATTTATTTATCTATATCTCTATGAATATTTTTTCGATTCAAAAAAACTTTTCAGCATTCAAGTCTTTTACTGTTTTTCCGAATAACTTCTAAATTATACTTAAAATATTTGCAAAAAAAAAATAGTCTTTAATTTTTATTCTTAAAAATATGAAAAAGAAAGATTTTTTCATTCAAGTAAAGCAATTGAAATTTAGTGATTTTTAAAAAAGACCAAAAAATGTCAGTTTTTTGGACTTTGAGCGCTTGTAATCCATCAAATCGTATCCGATTCACACAAATAGTATACTGTTAGAAAGGTAATAAAAAATATCTTTTGAATGCTGAAAAGCGTTTTTCAGTCGAAAAAAAATGCATGGAGATATGTCCATTTCCACCAAAAAAGGCCTTTTAGCTGGCCTCGTTTTTTTTTTTTTTTTTGGAGTACATCTTTAAGCCATAGTTTTTCTTGAAGCTAAGGCTGTCTTGAATTAATATTCAAGGTTCAATAAAAATTGAGATAGCTATTTTTTTTATTTGACTTTTCGTGTTTTTTTTTTAATTTAAATGCAATTTTAACTATGTCTACCTTTGAATTTTAATTGTTCCTCCTTGAATATTAATTCAGAATAGTCTTAGCTTTAAGAAAAACCATGTTTGCTTAAAAAAAAAATTCAAGCCATGGTCGAGCTAAGATGACAAATTCGATTTTTTTTATTTTTTTTTTTTGGAGCAGACTCTTCAAACATGGTTTTTCTTGAAGTTAAGGCTATTCTGAATTAATATTCAAGGAGAAACAATTAAAATTCAAAGGGAGACATAGTTAAAATTGCATTTAAGTTAAAAAAAACATGAAATGTTACATATAAAGTTGAATAAAAAAAATAGCTATCTGAATTTTAGTTGAACAACCTTGAATATTAATTCAAGACAGCCTTAGCTTCAAGAAAAACTATGGCTGAAAGATGTACTCCAAAAAAAATATAAAAAAACGAGGCCTTTTTTGGTGGAAATGGACATATACCCAAACAAATGAAAAAAGTGCAAAAAATGGGTTTTCCGGGATATCTCAAAAACGATTCTTAAGAAAAAAAAAATGGTCACCATTTTTGAAATCTACGCCCCAAAATACATAGAAAAAAGTCTATGAGAAACCAGATCTCGAGATGAACCCCAGATTTGTAAACTAGTGTTATTGTGGAAACGTACGCTAGAGCAGGAAAAACCTGAATCATGCAAATGTTGGTAAGAATTGAAGGCACCCGCTACTGATCGTGCACGTTGGAAGAGTTTTTTGGTGGCCCAATGCTCTATGAGGAGATAAAGGACACAAGAATTCATTTAAAATAAAAACCAACTTAGGTTTTATAAAAAAATGATTTTCACCTAGATTTGAATTTTTTCAAAACTTTTCGTAAATCTCTTTTTTTTTTGTTTCTTATCAATTTCACTGCAAAGACCTCGCAACCCGAACCATCCTGTTTTAAAATGAAACAGAGGTTAAGATCACAAAACTATAAATATCAAATAAATTGTATTTTACAAGTGAGCCTTTGTAAAATAATGTTATACATATTTCCTAAGTCCTACTAAATGAGTTCTATCAAATATTTCTTTTTTTCCTAGACCCATCCTCTTTAAATAATTACAAATTAAATATTTTTTATATTGTATAATATGAAAATTTACTTCAAAATAATAATTTAAGACGTGTACAATTATACGATGGAAATAAGTATTCTATTTATTACAAGTGCAACTACAAGGAATGACTTTTTGCAAAACCTTGATATCTCAATAATCAATAGTATTGTAATAATTTATTACGTAAAAATATTACCATGTAAGGTTTTTATACGTTTTTCGTTTTTTAATGTTTGACATAAATATAACGATACAATCGGATTCTTAATAAATTGTTTATGTCCATAATTTAATTTGTGATTTCTCAATAGTCAGTGTCTCTATTACGATCAGCTATTGGGTGCTCGTTGTCCTGTAAAAACAAAATTTGCAGACATAAGCGTAATAATAATATTTTGAAAAAAAGACGCACTCACTTTATAAATTTCTCTTGATCCTCCACGAAATCGTGATTCGCCTTTATTCTGGTCATCAGGGAAATCGCGTTCTCTGTTGTTTGGCTTCGACAATACCCGGTCTTCTCTTCGGTTATAATCGAATTTCTGTACTTGTCTACTACTGAATTCGCTGTTTTCTCTATTTGGAAGTGATAAATCGGCATCATCCTTATCTTTGTGAATGTAATCTCTAGTCCGATGACTTTCAAATCTTCTATTTTCACTATAATTGTTGTGGTAACCACCGCGATGCGAAATATTCCTATCACGGTAATTTGAACTTCCAAAATATCTTTGCTGGCCACCTCCTCTTATATCACGTTCTCGATCTCTATCATCATTTTGACGATTGTATTGGCGGCTAATTGGCGATTGATTTTGCAGAACATTTGTGTTATCGGGAGCTAGTGGTTTTTTTGATGAAATTTCCTCTTCTTGCTTCTTTTCATAGTGGTAAAAATCATCGAAAAGAGAAGTTGAATGCTTGAACGAATGTAATATTTGTAGAACTTCAATGCCTTTAGCATTGGGAACTTCCTGTGCATCCCGAGAATTTGTTACTTGTTTATTGTCATTATTTTCCAGACGAATGTGCCGAAGATTTGGATTTGGGACATCTTTAACATATATCCACTTTACTTTAAACTTTCCTTTCCATTTATCCTGTGACCAAACGCTTGACTTAGAGTTGTAGTCAACTGCTGTCATCATTTGCGCCATGCCACAAAAGTGCCCAGATCCATTTACGGAAAAAAATAATAAAACGTTACCACCATCTTTGTAACGCTCTTTAAATGCGTCATCTAGACGCTTATTGCCATGGTCGGTAGAGCACCAAATTTCATATTTTATGCTGCGATGAATATCGTCTTCAGAATAAGACTTTATGACAAAGAACCTTAAACGATCAAAAAATGATAGAAACAAAATTATTGCTATCGCTCTCGGCTTTTTTTGGAGAAAGTTCAGAAAGGTTTATCAAAACTAAGTGGATATATTTGGGGGTATTCTGTTTATGTTTTTCAGCACTATATAATAAAATAAGCAAATGTTTACTTAAAGACAAACGCGATTGATAATTTTATTTGAAAAAATTGTATTCATTCTTATAAAGTTTTCATTGAAATTAAAAAAATCCAAATATTTGAAGATTTTTAGTTTTTTCTTTTTTTTATTTAAATTTTATCCCCGCAGAGTATTTGGGACCCAGACAAATTATGATTTGAAATCAATTTAATGAAATATGGATACTATGGAAGGAAAAGTGAGTTCATGGTGGGCATTAACCAATTTTTAATAGATAAGTTCAGCAACTCCCGAAATTCGACTTGGGGATGAATTCTAGTATTATCTGAAGACGATATTTACAAAAAATAAAATAGTTCGCTTGGACTTTTTGCACAATGATATTAAATTTTTTATATATGTATGTAACTCACAGAAGAGGTCATGTCAAATTGAGAAATTCCAAATCAAAAAAATAGACGAAAAAGGTTTAATTTAAATGTTTTTTTTGAAAAGTGTATGCATGTTTCGCTCTGATTTGTAACCTTTTGGTACAATTAAAAAAGTGTTCATCATTGAGTACATTATTTATAGAAAGAAGCTTATGGTGTACTTATGTTTTAATATTTAGGAGAATTTGAGCTTGTTCGTTAGTTAATTTGTTTTAGTGTTAAGAGCTAGAGGGCCATATTTAATTTTTAAATTACATTTAGTAAGCATATTAAGCTAGGAATAATAATACATATTATAATAACAACATATGCTATGTTATTATTTTAAATAAAAAAAGGGTGCGGTAACGCCCTTTTTAGCTGAATGTTTAAAGCACTAAGTTAGGAAAACTATTTTAGTAAATATTCAAAGGAGGGTGGGCACCTCCAAAACAAGCAGAAAATTTAAAACGCTACATTAGGAAAGCTTTTCAGGGCGAGATTAGACATATGGGCGCGGCACCTCCCTTACAAACATCAAATAAAAACGATATAGGTATTGACACCTATTTGAGTAACTGTGACCAAATTCTGATCCAACCTACAACAGAAGAAAAGGTGGACTGCTTTGGAGAAGTGGGTGTTACATTTTCCATATAAGCAAAAAACTTGGCTGATAATTTCATTCTAAGCACTTGTTTACTGTTTTAACTCAATGAGAATATCAATTTTTATCTGTTAAAAAAGTGTTGCTGTAAATTTTTATTAGAAAGCATTAGAAAGAGAACGATGTGTGGTTTTTTAAGAATTTTTTTTTTAATAAAACTTCTCGCATAAAGGACCTCTAGATATGACAAAATTATGTGCCAATATTCACACAATTCGTTGAGTGATTCTCGAGATAACGTTCTCAGTGCGAAAAATAAGTGGCTCTGTGAAATAAGTCCTTTATTTTGAAAGTTGAATAACTCACTCTTATTTGAGAAGAAATATCAAGTGAAGTTGAGAACAAATATCAAGTAACTTGAAATCAACTGTATTTTCAGCGAAGAGTGACTTAATTCACTTCAAAAATAAAGGTCTCATATGTACATTAGGGTGATTCATATTTTTTTAAGTGCTGTTGTGGAAAAACTAAGTTTATGATATGGGGACAATTTTTATGCAAACGCAGCTCTGAAGCTCAATTTTAAAAGGTGGCGCCGAAGCCTGTTTCGCATGTAAATTTTACTCAAAGACTATAATTTTACTCAAAATATCTATGAATGATATCGTTTTCGACCCACACTTCAGGATTTTGAAATATTCGACGTTAAGTACTTAAAATGATTTTTCATCTACTATCATGGTTATCCATAAGATTCGAAAATAAATTTGTTCAGCTTATCGATACCATTAAAGAGATAAAGTTTGTTTGTTTGTATGTAAAGCATAATCTTTGGAACTGCTGAACTGATTCTAAAAATTTTTCTATTAGTATAAAACTACACTATTTATGAGTATCAGGCTAGATTTTATTTTTATAAAAGCAAGGGGCGTGGCGCTTTCCAACAAAATCCCTTAACTTCCATGCAACAAAAACGGTGCTGTGACATAATCCCCACGGACATAATCCCCATTTTTGGTATGGAGGTTATGTCCGAACATTTTTCGGACTTAATCCCCATGGGGGTAATGTCCGAAAAATTAAATCAATGATAACAGTTTTGGGCCTTATGTCTGTTTTTTTTTCGGTCACAATTCCCACTTCTGCCGAAGGCCGCAGTTCAGGATTTAAAACTCCCAAAAATCCAACACCGTTTCGCTACGAAGCCGGATTTTTGGGAGTTTTAAATCCTGAGCTGCGGCCGAAGGCCGCCCACTTACCTTAACTTTTATGTGGAATTACTGTGGCTAGCAAACTAGGTGTTGGATATTTTATAGACTGATCCGCGGCCGAAGGCCGCTACGAAGCCGGTGTTGGATTTTTGGGAGTTTTAAATCCTGAGCTGCGGCCGAAGGCCGCCAACTTACCTTAACTTTTATGTGGAATTACTGTGGCTAGCAAACTAGGTGTTGAATATATTATAGACTGATCCGCGGCCGAAGGCCGCCGCGAAACGGTGTTGGATTTTTGGGAGTTTTAAATCCTGAACTGCGGCCTTCGGCAGAAGTGGGAATTGTGACCGAAAAAAAACAGACATAAGGCCCAAAACTGTTATCATTGATTTAATTTGATGGATATATTATAGACTGATCCGCGGCCGAAGGCCGCCGCTAAGCCGATGTTGGATTTTTGGGAGTTTTAAATCCTGAGCTGAGGCCGAAGGCCGCCCACTTACCCCTACTCTTATGTAAAATTACTGTGACTAGCAAACTAGGTGTTGGATATTATATTATAGGCTAATCCTAGCTTTCAGTATTATGTCCACTTTTTTATGGGGATTATGGCCGAAAATTTTGCGTTCATAATCCCCATACCAAAAATGGGGATTATGTCCGTGGGGATTATGTCACGGCACCAACAAAAACACATTAAACGCTATATCTGGACACCTATGATAGCAGGAGTTTTGAAATTTGGTACTAGAAAGTATATTGTCTATGCTAAGCACCTCACAGACGCACCTATGAACAAGACGAAATAAAGGGGTGTGGCACCTTAAATGCAACAAACACTTAAAACGCAATATCTGGTAACTTATGATAGCAAGAGTTATAAAATTTAGTACTAGGGTATGTATTGCGTATTTTAAAATCCTCATGAAATGCGGACGCGATTAGACAACGGAGCGAGGAACCTTCCTTACAAAAGAACACTTTAAATTCTATATCTTGGCATTTATGACAGCTACAGTTGTGAAACTTGATACATGGATCCACATTGATCATGCCAAGCTACTCGCAAAATGTGAACGGGTTTGAACATTGAACATTGCAACAAAAACACTTAAATTGCTATTCTTGGCACTTATACCGAACTCTGAATTTTGTTGCATGGGAGGGAGTATCATCAAAAACATCAAAATGAGCTTTGAAATGGTCATCTGTGATGTATCCTCGCAAAGTTATAGCCATTTTAAAGTGACATGAATTTGATCCCCTACGACCCAACAATATTAACCAAACGGTTTCTGCGGCTGCGTTTGCATGAAATTTTCTTAATAACATAAACTTAATTTTTCCGCAACAGCACCTTAAAAAAAAGCAAACCAAAAAAACTTTCAATCACCCTAATGTACATATCGTCTTCTAACATCCAAATACACGTAACCGCAAAAAAATAAAAATCGAGTTTTTGATTGATTATGAATGATGCATTTGACTAAACTACATGTCCATATAAAATTTTTAAATCATATGTCCAATACCAGCGATTTTACTAACGAAATTCAAAAGGCCGTAAGAACAAGTGATTGGATTTCATATAGCAAATAGACGTAACACACTTGTATGAAAAAAAATGAAACACAAAATTTTTCAATCTTTTACATTAGAAATTCATAACAATATATTTGTATCTGTATACAAGGTTTTTGGCTTCTCCTGTATAAAACTAAAAATTGTGGTTACGACTTTTTTGGATGTTATTTGACGATAAGTATGGATGTGTTTTGAAAAATATTTAAGGGTTCTGCGAAATGCATAAATTACAATAAAAAAAATCATACAACGAAAATTGCTCGTAGTTCGGCTTAAAGCGATTTGCAAAAAGTTTTTTCGATTCGCTAACCAGTTGTAGCCCTTTCATAAAAAATTGCCAAGCGCCCGATTTTAATTTTAAAAATGACTCTAAAAATTACATCAGTTTTTATCCCCAAATCAAATTTCAGGAGTTGCTGAACTTGCCGATTGTAGGTGGACGTCACATCTGAATCGTCTTGCAAACCTGTAATAAAATCTTATAAATATTAAGAACGGTATAATAATATTTAACCCAACATAAGAGAAAAAGTTGATATGAAAGAGACGCATGTAATTTTTCACCATTGCTCCAATGGCAGTGGAGTCCGTTTCAATACATTTTTAATATATATTTTCTCACCTTGCTTTGGCTGCTTTCTTTAAGTCCAATTCCGTAGGATTGTAATTATTTTTGTCTCGTAATTCATCTAAGACTGCTTGTGGAGACTCAGAGGATACTTCGGCCACCACTGATACATTATCAGTGCTTCGAGGGCTGTTTTCATCTTTAAAATCTTGATTGACAATGCCTTGTTCCTGGCGATTATTACTTTGATAATTTCTTTTCTCACCGTAGCGATTTTGGACGCTTGGCGTATTGCCGTCACCTCTGCGTAAAGTACCAGTCTGCGGTTGACGGTTTTGATGTAAGGGGTGTTGTGTTGACCAAGTTTTGCGTGAATGGCCATTAGGCGAGTGACGTGCTCGTCCAAAGTTCGCATTGTTAAAATTGGTTTTACTTTCGTCTTTTAAAGAGTCTGCTAAATTTAGCTTGTCGTCCGACCTGTTTTCTGTTGAATTTTGCTCTAAAGCAAAATTTGGTGCAAAATCTGAACTTATATCTGTCTGTGCGATATCAATTGGGGGAGGAGGCGACGGAACTAATGGTGGATTATTATTTGGTAAGTCCCATGTGTTACCGTCTAAATTATGTTTTCCTGGCACCATGGGTGGTGGTGGCATGCCGGGACCCTTCTTTTTGTGACTGGAAGTTGTAAGAGTAGTCTATAAAACAAAATAGTAAATGCCGGGTGTTAGCTTCAGATAAAATTTAAGTGGGCCAATATAAACATCACCATGCTTACCCTTGAAGTAAGTTTTGCGGGCTGTGAAGCAATTGAAGCCCATGTTGTTTTTTTGGGTGCTGCGACTACTGGTGGAACGTTACATTTCTTTTCTTCTGTCGTAGCAACAGCTGGCCTGTTATCTAGTTTTCCAGACAAATAACTATCATCACCCCTATTCGACTACATATCAAATTAAAAAATAATCCATTTAAAATATATCCAATTGCTTTTAAGTCTAAAGTTTATACTCTGTTAAAGTTTCCAGGAGGATTGTCAGAAACTGGTCTTCTTGGATTATTTGTGCCCCAAGCATTCGATTGAAAATCATCTCTTTTTGAATTGTTATAAAACGCTGGCTTACCGAATTTTTTATTATCTGAAAAAATGTTATAATCATTAATATGTATGTCGGTTGTTCTTTACATAACACCACATCTTGTTTTTTTTTTTACAAATAAATACAAATTCTTTGATACAGAATATCTCAAAAATTTAGGGAATAAAAATAGGACATGAACATCTTTTATATTTGAAAATGTTTTAAGTTTATAAAAAAAAATAAGTTATTTAAATAAATTTGTATAAATTTGTATAAATTATTTTTTTTAAATGTTTTTCAAAATATCTTCGACAGCTTAACATCTTTTTTTTAATTTTTTTATGTTACTCTCTAATATATTCTTAGAATGTAGCTGCTTTCAAATCCAAATTCCCAAAATAGCTTTGGAAAATATGAATTTTATATTGATCATACAACATATATCTTTCTTAGAATTGATTGAATATTTTTTTTATAGAAACATTTTGAGAAACATTAGCTCAATTCACGATCCGGTGCATATGGTCTTGCAAAAGAGCATATGCAAAATATTAGCCGTGTTTTATTCGCTTTAGTTAAACCTAAAAGTGAATAAAACGCATAAGTTTAACCTTTTATAATTCTACATTTGACCAATAGGTGGCATGACAGTGTTTGACAGAAATTCTATTTTGACATCAGAGCCGCCTTTATGGTCGTGTGGTTGAACGGGGCCTAGCACGGTAAGGGGCCTCATGTATCAGTACATAATTTTTTTTTTCAAATTCTTGCTATCAAATGATTTCAAAGTGTTTTTATAGTGTCGCAGATGCTAATAACAAAGTTTTCTTTTCGTTTTCTGTTGTTTCGTCACTGTTTTTATTTTTATTAAGTGTTTCTATTTTAAGCACTGACTGGGTGCACAAGGCCTAGCGTGACCTAAGAGCGCTTCTTCAAAATTTCAGCAAAGCTGCCATATATTTTTGATTATTTTAGGTTTGTGTCTATGATGCTTCAAACTTTAGCAAAGACAAAAAAAGTTCAATCAATTGAACTAGAAATTGAGCTGGTTCACACATTTGTATGAGATTCTGGTTTAACCAAAGCGAATAAAACACGGCTATTATTGCAAAGTTTGCAATGACAATAACAAAATATACACATTTGCAAATGCTATGGTGTTGCAAAAATGCTACAGTCAAACCTTATAGCATTTGTAGCAAATAATTACAATTGTTTACAAATTATGTTTTTGTCCTCTTTTCCCATACGAATTTTGGTTTTTGTCATTCTCTTTTTCCTATACAATTCTCTGACCAACATTTTAGTATGAAACAATCGCTCACAATTCGCTGCAAAGTTTTGCAATTTCATTTGCACTGGATCGTGAATTGGGCTATTTTTAAAAATAAAAAAAATATCAAACAAATTTATTATTATTATTTATTAGAAGAGTATAAAATACCAAACTAACATTAACATTGCGTTGAAAGCAACGTCTTTGTACGACGTCATTCATAAAAATTAAAACTAAAAACAATTCATAAAAATTAAAACTAAAAACAATTCGAGGCTATAAATAGAGTTCAGAAGAAACAATATATCAAAACTGTTAAACACAAAATGTAAAATAATGTTGGCTTAAATTTACTTTACGCCAACCCCTTATTTTTATACTAAGCATTGTGTTAAAATTCACTTTATGGACTTAAAATAAATCAAAGCCAAGGATAATTTGTCAAGCTATAAAATCAAGTACACAACTTTAAAATCGGTCATTCACTTTTTGAGTTACATATTTCAATAATATTCTCGTAAATGTTTCACTTGATTTTTTGAAACAAATCTAATGTGTGTGTGTGTTAAAAAATCTGACATTCGTTTTTCTGCTTTTTCGTTTATTTCATGTTAATTGTAATAGGAAACAAACTGTTTGCGCTGTTCAGGTTTAATCTAGGAAGCTGAAGTTTTTTGAGAATTCTCTTCCAACTCGATTCTATAATATAGGCCTATGGGGCCAAAAAAAAAAAGAAAACCCCCCTCCCCCCCCCCCTTCGAATACATGTATATTGCTCGCATTTTTAGCCAAACAAAAAATGTAGACGTGGTTCAACTAGGGGTTCAACGTGGCTCCCACAGGACTAATATACCTAAAACGCTATATTCTGGAACGTAGTGCAAGTTTTATCGGAAATGAAAATTTTTTTTTATAATAAAAGCTAACAAAAGCGCAAATAAATCGTCAGAGCCTGAATTTCGAAAAACAATGTTCAATTTTTATTTTTTTAAGTTGAATGCCTAAGAAATGTTTTTTTGGGTTTTAATTTAAAATACCATAAAACGAAAATTTGTTTTTCAAAATTCAGGCTCCGATATTTGTTTGTTTTGGTAAGCTTTTATTTTAAAAAAATTTGTTCATTTCCGACAAAATTTCCGGACTCTAGGAATTTTTGAAACAAAAACTATTAAAAAAAATGTTTTTGGCTCTTTCCTAAAAACGATATTTTTTTCAAAATTCGGATTTTAAAAATTTGGTTGAATTTTATTAAGCTTTAATTAAAACAAAAAATTGTTGATTTCGCACTGTTTAGCCATTTTTAAAAAAGTGGGTAGCTTCAGTCAATTTTTTTAAAGAAAGCAGATAAGGGGCCGTTCATAAATTACGTAAGACGTTTAGGGGGGGGAGGGGGGGAGGCGGATTCTTACTACATCTTACGAGGGGGGGGGGGGTCAATGATCATCTTACGTAAGATTTAGAATGCGTATTCATAGATAAAAGTTGTATTAACGCATCGTCATTTGTGACAGTAATGAAATATATTTGAATTTTCGACAGTCACGAAAGATTCAGAGATATCGATTACAATCGATTTAAGTATTCGACTCTGAACGGGACAACTTCTCTTCTGTTTATGTAATGAAATATATGTATGTTGTTTACACTCGGGGACGTCTTAGCTGATCGAGTTTATAATATTTGTGGCCAGTACTTTGCCTCGAAAAAAGCTACTGTAATGCACAAAAAACTCCAAGGAAAAGACTGTAGTAGATTCAACCAGTTTCAATTTTGGAACGCGGACAGGGGAAAAGCCTTTGCATTTTAAAACAATCGGAGATTGGTCAAGTTGCAGAGTGGCATGACGACGAGGATATTGATGTTACAGAGTTTGAATGTGAATCAGAAAATTCAACAGACGAACCGGGTGTACCACTTGTAGGTTCACTATCAGACTGGTTGCAAAGCGCATGAACTAACGATGATTTTTTTTATTCATCTTGAAAAACAAATGTGTAGCTTGTAATTTCGTAATATTTATTTAATATGTATATTAAAATTAAATATAGTAATATAGTACATCACATGAAAAATATATTTTTTGACTAGTTTCACCTTAATTATGAATCTTACGTAAGATTTCGGAAGGGGGGGGGGGGGTAGTGAGAATCTTACCAAATCTTACTCGGGGGAGGGTCAAAAAGTCATGAAATTGTCTTACGTAATTTATGAACGGCCCCTAAGTTATGAAAAGTAATCATAGAAAGAATCTAGCATCACCTAACCAGTGTTGCGGAAGAGGTATAATAATTTAGGGTTTATAAAAAAAATGGTCACGAATTTCAATAAAAATACCATGGAAGCAAATATGAAAATTCAACATGGAATGAAAACTTTTATGAATTAAATATAAGATATGAGTAGTACTTTTGTGAAAATAAGTAAGACTATTTATTCCATTTTGAACAATTTTAATACCATGGACAATCTTCTATCGATATCTGTTAATTTGAAGAGTGTTTCAATTTTTTTATAATTCTTATCTATATCTATACTATTTATATAAAATTGCTTATATGGAAATGGTTTGTAACGCCAAACCGCAAAATATACTGAACCGATTTTTATAACTTATGTTTTAAAACAACACATTTGCACTAAAAAAGGTTATTGTATACTTATTTCTATGATTTTTTTAAGTTAAAAATGCTATTTTTTAGGATTAAGTTTTTTGCAAAACCTCACACAATAATTGTCGTTCGATTTGTCGTTGCTTATGCTTATGCTGCTTCTTTAATTCTGCGTTGTTATTTTTTATTTTCATTTGTACCGTTTGTATTTGGCTTCGAAGTTCAAAGAACAACTCTCCTTCAGTTTTTTTTTTTTTTTTGCTTTTGATGAAAGGAGAGTACGATGTTAATAGAGTTTTGAAAAAAGTGTACATTGCTTTTTACAGTTAAACTGCTATTTGTTGTTTTTATAAAATTTAGTTTTTGCCTGTCCGTCTGTTTGTTTATTAAGGACGCGGTAACTATCCGGCCGATTTTGATGAAAATTTTACAGTATGTTAGTATCGATCACGCGGGTGTCATAGAATATAAGACTTTTATTAAGGATGCATATTTAGGGTGGCCCACAAACAAAAATATTTTTAAAATAGAATTTTCAATTTTTCAATTTTGGTAAATTGACTCACACCGAATTTACACCACATGGAATTTGCAGCACGTGTCTTTTATATTAAGAGGCATAAGTAGGCTATAAAATTGTAATTAAGGGTGCATATTTATATTGGCCATAATACAAAAACATTTTTAAAATATTATTTTCTCGAAGACCGCTTACTATATTCGATTCTCATGGAACTTACACCACATGGCTTTTATATTAAGAGGCACAACTAAAGCCGTACACATTTTATTTAGGTTGCATACTTTGGGTGGCCCTTAAACAAAATAACTTTTTAAATAGAATTTACATGAAGATTTCATAATTGTGGTCTATGGAAGGTTTTTACAAAGTTTGGTTTAAAAAATGGGTGGGGACACGCCCTTCAAAATCAAATTCATCATATATCACCAACTACTGGACACAGAAGAATGGGACTTGGTACATAAACATGTATATAAAAGGTACGGGCAAAAGTTAGTTTCTAATTAAAAAATTATCGCACCACATAATGTCTGCCAGGCCTGCTATATACATATTTGTAAAAGAATAAGGACAAAATTTAGTTCCACTGGGAAAATGGGCTGTTTCGCATTTACATTCCATCGCATGCGTTCATACAACATCGCGCCACACATCGAAAAGGGCAGAACAACGTCTGCCAGGATAGCTAGTCAATTAATAAATATTTCGACGTGTTTGACACGGTGGTTGAACCCATTTCACACGGCTATAAATTTATATCTGTAGTACCTTATTTTTAGATGCAAAAACTTCTTTCATTTTATGAAACTTTGATACTTACATAATCCAAATAATGTTGTTTCAACAGTGGGACATGTCAAGAACATAATGGAAGTATATGTGCTATTTTTAATTTTTTTTTAATTATAGTATGTGAGTGAAACTATTCGATTAATAAAATCGCAGTAGAGACAAAAAAGAAATAACTTAAAAACCGATTTTTGTGGTCGCAGACGGCAAATAGTCCGCCTTAACTGACAATGAAAATCAATTGAACCAGGCTTTGAACTAATTACAGATTATATGCTTATTGAATTAACTTGCTGTGCAGTCAGATAGTCAACCATACTTTTTAATGCTAATACTCGGCTGGGCCACTACCCGAATATGTGGAAGATGTCTCAAATCAGAATGATATACATATATTAGGGCGGATTAAATTTAAGTGGTCCGGAAACTCTATTTTTCTGAAAGTTCGTCAAATTTTAAGCAAAAAAGTCCACTACACCATATGGCTACAATGAATTTCGAGCCTGCAAGTTTTTATTTGAAGTACTGTAAACTATTCAAACTGGTGGCAGTTTTCAGAACTTTAAAGTTTCGGAGTTATTCAAGTTTAAATAAAACTGTTGAACAACTAATGCCTGCTGCTGTTACAAGCGAGCTTCAGTTTTTCATATTGAAAATTTCACAAAACAGAAGGGAGGAGTTGTACTTGTTGTTCTGTTTATACTTGAATATCTCCGAAACTAATGGACCGATTTGAATGAGGAAAATGCCATTTTATTGCTTACGAGTTGAGGAAGAGAACGAAAAACTTTAAAGTTCTGTAAAATGCTACCAGAAGGCGCTATAAGCAGTTTGACTAGTTTCAACTACTTCAAATAAAAACTTGCAAGTTCGAAATTCATTGTAGCCATATGGTGTAATGGACTTTTTTGCTTAAAATTTGACGAAACTATTTTTCTCTATACAATTTAATCCGCCCTAATATATATATAGGTCAATAAACTCGTTGCCTACCACACCAAATCTGTTCGAAAAGTTTTCAGAGTATGGATACACAAATTAAAAAAACCTTCAATGAGAAACTAGTAAGGGTGTTATCTTCGGCCTCACCGAAAATTAAATACCCTACAAAAGTGTCCATAAGTTATATCTATACTATTATATAAAGAGATAAGGTTTGTTTGTTTGTTTGTATGTTCCGGGTAATCTCTGAAACTACGGAACCGATTCCAAAAATTTTTCTACTAATAGAAAGCTAAACTGTTCCTGAGTAACATGGGCTATATTTTTTTTTGATAAAAGCAAGAGGCGTGGCACTTTATATGCAATTAAGACCTTTAACTCGCTATATTATGGTTGATATGATATGATAGCAAGAGTCTTAAAATTCGGTGTCAGGATGCACATAGCACTTCACAAAATATGAACGGGACTAGACACCAGGGGCGTGGTGGCTATAAAACTTTAATTTAGGGTGGCCCTCATGAGCAATTATTTTTAAAATAGCATTTTACAAAGACCACTTAATCGGTTCACATGGAATTTACACCACCTGTCTCTTATATTAAGACGTATAGCTAAGACGATGAAACTTTTATTTAGGGTGCATATTTAGGGTGGCCTTCATACACAAATATTTTAAAAATAGCGATTTCTCAAAGACAGGTGAATCGATTCTCATGAAACTTACACAGTATGGCTTTTATATTAAGGAGCACAGATAAGAATATAAAAATTCTATTTAGGGTGGCCCTCATACACATATATTTTTAAATATCATTTTCACGAAGACAGGTTAATCGACTTACACCGAATTTACACCACGTATTTTTTATGTTAAGAAGCATAGCTTAGGCTACAAAACTTTAATTTAGAGTGGCCCTCACACAAAAATATTTTTTAAATATCATTTTCCCGAAGACCGCTAAATCGATTCTTATGGAATTTACACCACATGGATTTTATGCAAAGAGACACAGATTAGATTGTAAAAATTTTATTTAGGGTGTATACTTAGGGTGGCACTCATACAAAAAAATGTTTTAAATATCATTTTCACAAAGACTGGTAAGTCGATTCACACCGAATTTACACCACGTAGCTTTTATGTTAAGAGGAATATTTAAGTATACAAGACTTTTATTTAGGGTGGCCCTCAGACAAAAATATTTCTCGAAGACTGCTTAATCGATTCTCTTGGAACACCACGTGGTTTTTATATTAAGAGGCACTGCTTAGGTTGTAAAAATTTTAATTTGGATGCATACTAAGGGTGGTCCTCATACAAAAGTATTTTTTAAATAGAATTTTCACGCAGACTGCACACCGAATATACACCACGGTTGAGGTGCAGCGATGCGCACAGGGTAATGCTAGTATTTAATATACCATTCATCCGATTACAATGAAACTTTGGTGAGTTGTTGTGCGTGCACCCAGGAAGGTTTCCCATCTTGAAATATTTACAAAATTTAGTATATATCAGTAACCATAAGAGGCAGACATATTTACACCTTAGGTGGCGCTAAGGTCGAGGTATAGCAGGAAATTTTTGTATCTCCGTAACCATAGAAGGTATCGAAGCGATATTCACACCATACATACGTTGGTTGGGTACTGGAGAAAATGTATATATTTTTTGGTCCTTAGCATGGATTAATTTGAAAAAAAATTGGCGTAGCCACGCCCCCATATAAGATAAAAATTAAATTCATCACATCTCACCAACTATTTGACGCAAATGAATGAGACTATTTACTATTTATAAATAATTGCTTATATGGAAAGGGTTTGTAACGCCAAACCGCAAAATATACTGAACAGATTCTAATTTCTTTTTTAAAACAACATAAGGACTGTCCCAGAAAAATTTTTCGCTTTTATTTTTAGTTATAAAAAAATATGCAATAAACTTTTTGGTCATTTTTCTTTTTTTATTAATAATGGCTAGTGTATGAATATAAATTAAAAACTAATTAACAATTTTTTTTTTTTTCATAAAAATTTCTAACTTTTTTCTTAAAGCTCTTCATTAAATTTTGTACAGTTGTTTCATAGACATTACGGAACGATCTTTTCCACTTAATTCTGAAGTCTTGTAAGTTTTTTGCAGTCTTACCTCTCTTTCGAAGATCTGTTTTCATTAGAGCCCAATATCTCTCAATTGGGCGAAGCTCTGGGCAGTTGGGCGGATTTGCTATTTTTGGTACGAAATTGATCTTTTTACTTTGATACCATTCCATCGTAGCTTTAGAGTAATGAGAGGTTGCTAAATCGGGCCAGAACATCACTGTACCCGTATGTACACGAATAAATGGTAGAACACGTTTTTCGAGGCACTCGTCTACATAAACTTTTGAATTGATTGTGCCTTGCGTAACAAAGAAGCTGCTTCTGAGGCCACAGGTGCATATGGCCTGCCAAACCATATATTGCTTCGGAAATTTCGAAATTTTTTTTTCTTTGAATTTACTAGCCACATGCCTCTTCTTTGGTGACATATAATATTCGTGCCCAGGTAGCTGCTTAAAATCTGCTTTGACGTAAGTTTCGTCGCCCATAACGCAGCAATCAAATTCAGTCAGGTACCTTACATACAATTTTTGGGCTCGCATCTGAGCAATCAACTGCTTTTCATCAAAACGGTCTGGTACTTTTTGAACTCTATATGTCTTCAGCTTACTTTTTTCTTTTATCCTTTGCACAGTAGATTTTGATGTATGTACCTGCTCTAACCGCCATATATCGCACTGAGGTGTTGGGATTCTTTTGAAAAAGACGCTTCGCTGAACCTTTTTTTCGTGAAACAGGTAGACCCTTCTTGTAATTAGAAATAACCGTAAAAACAGTTCTAACCGTTGCACCAACTATTTTTGCTATAGCTGAATATTTTAATTCTGGATTTTGCAGTTATGTGTACAAAATGAGTTCGTGGACTTTTTGTTGCTTGCTCCACATCTTTGTCATTAAAAGTGCTATCACCAAGTGTTATACATCATATTAAACGTCATTTTAAGTAGAACAAATATTGTTCTTTTTAGACATATAAGATTATCAGGTAGACAGTAATCGAACAAAATAAAAAGCGAAAGTTTTTTCTGGGACAGTCCTTATTAAATATCCTTATTTTGGATTAAGTTTTTTCAGAACTTCACACGTTAGATTTTTTGTTGCTTATGCAAAATTATGTGTTATTGTTATTGTTTTTGTTTTCATTTGTGACAAACTCTCTCTCAATTTTTTTAGTTACTTTTGAAGAGAGAAAATAGAATGAGATGTTAAGAGTGTAATCATGGTTGTCACAGTTGGTACATTTGTACTAAAACTAGTACATTTATTTTCATTTGGTACACTAGTACATTATATTCTGATTTGGTACATTTTATCAATGAAAGGTATGAAACGAAGAGTTCTTAAAATTGCATAGTAAAATTACAAAATTGGCAACACTGTTGTCAATTTCCACTGTGTTGGACAGTTTCTTTTTCAAATAGGTAATAATTACACTAGCTTACGGCAGCGTCGGATTAAGGTAGGGCTAGAAGGGGCCCAAGTAGCGGAATATTAAGTTATTTGCTAGAGGTTTAAGATAGAACCTTATGGTGTTCATAGGAGCATATATTTTTTGGCTTACAGCCACTTGTTTTGTTCTCACTATTTTATTTGATGTCAAATGGGCCCATGAATTCGAAAATCACACCTTAAGCTTGGTATAATCGAAATCAAAACAAATTACTCAATTTCTTATTTTCAACCTCTAGTCGGTTCTTTTATGCGTTTTACTTATCATTGGGTTTTAAAGTGATTTTCACAAAATTTCAGCTTCATATCTCAAACCTGTGAACGACGCGAACAGAGTGTGTGTCCGATTTCTTTGAAATTTGACACAAAATCGAACTTATTAAAACGTTGAAAAAATCTGCCCTTGCCAAGATAAAGCACTTAAGTTGTATGGGAGGTGCCATCCCTGTTGTCACACATTTTCATGTGCCTGAAAATGCGAACAATATGTATACGAAGGGATTTTTTTTTCTTGTGCCCATAGGCTTATATTCTAGCATTGGACCTAAAGAAAATCCTCCCAAGATTTCAGCTTGCTATAAAAACCTATGAACGTCTCAAACAGTTTGTTTTCGTGAACGTTTTTTCTATTTTTTTTTTTTTTTGTTCTTTTTTCGGTCCCATAGGCCATTGTTTAAGCATTCTACCAACACCTCAGTATGTGTATATTAGGGTGTAAAAAAATGTCTTATTTGGTACATTTTTTCGGCAAATATTATGCAAAAAAAAAAAATTGTCAAGTGGCAACCATGAGTGTAATTTCATAAAAAAAACGGTACGCGCATATTCTATGACTAATCTTGTTTCTGATATCCTCAGCAGAGCTCGAACTCTAAAAATTGTGGCATTCAATGGACTTTCTGCGAGCATCGGGATGAAATAAAGAGCATGTCAATTACTTGGGTAGCGTATTAACACCTGATGGCGGTACCAATAAGGACATTTATGCTAGAATCAATAAAGCGAAAGGTATTTTCGTTCAGTTTCGTAATGTCTGGCAGTCTTTGCCCCTGTCAACGACAACGAAGGTCAACATTTTTTAAGTCAAACATGACACAGCCACGGTTGTGGTAATTGGCTTATGAACAGTGCTCTGCTACACAGTCCTCACAAACAATTGCCTTCGCCAAATTTTGGATATTCGGTGGTCCGGGACCATCACCAGATGTCGAGACGCGGTTTCCATTCAAATCAAACGAAGAAATGAAAATGGAATGGACACACGTTGCGGAAATTACCAACTGAAGTCTGCCGGCAAGCATTGGTGTGGAACACTCAGGGTAACAGAAAATGTGGCCGTTCTAGGTAAGGTTAGAGTAGCGGCTTAGTAAACACACATAGACCAAGATAGGTCCATAGCACCCCCATATTTGCTTGGATTTAATTGTACAGCTGACAAGAAATTTGAGTGCTTTTGAGCTGTCAACATAAGAATGTATGCAATCTACGTATTCTCCAGACAGAACATGCTCCGTTGACATACTTATCGCCTTCAACTCGGCCTGAAAGATACCACAGTGCGAAGGTAGGTTGTAATTTAGTTTGATGTTAGTGGTCGGAATTTTAACACCAGCTCCCAGAGTTCTTAATTTAAGCTTGTACTATGAATCCGCGTATACATACTATATATTTTAGATAGTTCAGGGAAATTATTTGGAATACTACTGAACTAAATAAAACCAAAATTATTGAATAGTGGAACCCATACAAAGCGCTGCTTAGCTATCATGACAATAAAACCGTTTTATCTTGATAAAATGCTTTGAACCCTGTAAATATCTAAGACAAACTAATTACAATGAAAAATTTTGTATCACTGATGTAATTGTCATCTTCGAAGCTATATTCAAGGTACTTCTTTAAAGCTATAAGTACAATGTTCACGTGATACACCCATTCCTTTCTTCAGGTGTGAAAGTGCAAAAATCAACTTACTACCGTTTTCTAATGTTTTAAAGCCCTATTTTTCTTATATTTTATAAAAGTTTTGACTTCATTTCGTTATAAATATCTTGAGTATTCTATCCATTCTAAGTATACATAAGAGATATTAGATAATTCAGAAACCTTACAAACTTATGGAGTGTTTTTATTTCGTGGAAATCAAACCAAAAACTGTTTGGAAATTATTGATTTGGCGAAAGATTAGAATCCACTGAAACTATATGATTTGACGGAGCAGAACTGATTATTCCGTCCATTCATACTGCTTGATTTTGTAGAATTAATTTTTCGATCAAAAGATATTGCAAGACCTCTGAATTTCTCAAAAAAAAAATGACTTAAAATAAACTGTCAATAGAAAACAATATAAACATTAATTAGTGGTGGCGTTATAACTCTCTGAGTTTGGCCAAAAAATCTCTAATACTTCACACCATTGTGTTTAGTAGACAGACTATCTTAAGTTTATACAAAGTACCTAAAACAAGCACTTAATGTTAAATTAGAAGTCACTGAATGGTGACGTTTTGTTTAGTATAGATCACTTACCAAAATTATTGGATGATTTTCGTGTTTTATTGTTATCCCAATTAGAGCTTTGATTTTCCTTTACATTAAAAGGAGGATATTGAAATTGCATTGAGTTGGGGTTAGCAGCTAAAATGTACAAAAACAAATAAAAAATTATATAGATTAGCGATTTATCTACTAATGCTCTCGCGAAAGTTAGGCATTTTTACCAGTGTTATCATCAGTTGGAGAAGCTAAATTCTCGTAAGACGCTTCATCGACTTGCTGGCTCCAAGGTATGTTGCGTTCTTCGCCATTCTTTGCTAAATTACATGATTTATTTTATTGTTTGTTTTTGTATACATGACGCATTGTAAAATTTCATCTTAAGCTTACATAAATACAAATATATGACATACACAAATAAAATAATAAAATGCATTTTAATAAATTAAAAATAAGCAAAAATAAAACTTAATTAACAAATAAAAAACAAAAAAGAGGATATCCCGGTCGAGCGGAGGTGAATAGGGGCACTTAAGGTGGCTGTAAGCCTATTCGGCGACATTTTGTGTTCCAAAGCCGCCGTTTAATTACTTTGTAATAGAATTACGGAATTACCTGCATTTCCGGGTATTTTCATCTGAAATGACAGAATCAAAAGAAAACAGGAACAAATAAGAATCTGAATCTTTGAATTTGGCAAGATCTGCTCTTTTCAAGCAAATGGTGCAGCAGCAGCACTAGCACTTCTTTTACTACATATATATATATATATATATGTACATATATTTTCGATATTAGTTTTGGACGGATTATGCGATAGAAATAGGCAATTTATACGATTTATACATAATTACCTGCTCTGACACGCCTGATGACATTTGCTGTAAAATATCAGCGGATTTTGCTGCAAAATAATAATAATTTGTATCCCTGCTGCTTTAAATCGGGAAGGTTTAGCTTTTTACCTCTTAAAATAATTAGAAACACAAATTTAAGCACAACAAATAAAACTTTTTAGAAAATATATCAATAATTGTACACCGTTCTTTTTTATTTTTAATAAGAAATAAAGGGAAAAAGAGACACACTCACACACACACAAACACTTAGCTGAGCACCGCTGAGCAAAAAATTTGCTGAGCGAGACCTCTAGATTCGACGCACTGGCTGCGGAATCTGTTTAATTTTGCCGATAACCATTTTCTTTGTGTGTGACAAATACATATTTACTTTGGTCTGTTTAATGAGCATGTCAACGGCCGAGTTTCGTTTGAAGCTATGTTTAATCCGCATTTTCAGTTCGAAGATGTTGCAATTGCGAAAGTACCCCAATGGGAAAATGTATAGGCAATCCAAATTGAGCTACCTAGTTCGCATTATTCTCATGAAGCCGACTTATTTGACTAAACTAACAAAGGCATAGATGGGTAGGTGAAAAGTTACGTGAAACGAGTTGTTTCAATGTTTTGAAAATTTCTAAACTGGGCACCGTTAATCAAATAGCTAACTTCGATAATCGCTAATCCGTTACTAAAAATAATAATAAATAATTTTTGTAAGAATGAAAAAGCGTGCGAGCAGAACCTAAAGCTGCGTATAATGCACTTGA
The DNA here is from genome assembly GCA_949775025.1 of Tricholauxania praeusta. Taxonomy (NCBI): domain Eukaryota; kingdom Metazoa; phylum Arthropoda; class Insecta; order Diptera; family Lauxaniidae; genus Tricholauxania; species Tricholauxania praeusta. Next base: position 70,512,314 of record OX459029.1, on the reverse strand, counting down.
CGAACGCAAAAGTGAATAGGCATACATTTGCTATTTTTATAGCATGTGACATCCTCACTGATATGGGATAGTAGAAGATCAAGAAAGATAACATGAAAACTATAGCCTATAGGCATTACATTTCGGAAGATTTAACGCAAGTTTACGTTAATCGTCAATCCATTAACACGTGATAAATATTGTTGTAAGCTTTGATTTTTTGGAATTGCTACCAGCAAGGGCACACCTACATTGATTGGCTTTTACTAGAATGAGAGTTAACTTGGTAATATTATAAGCATATAAGTATGTATGTATAAATATTTGATAAGTTTGACAACGTTGACAGACAAGGAGGTCATGATCCTCAATATGGCATAAGTCCTTAGAAGAACAGCTTCGTAATTACAATGAAGTTAGAAACAATTTTTTGCGAAAGATCAGTTGCTTGAAAAACGCATTGTAAGGAAGAAAAAACAAAAAGCAAGAAATAAGTATGTACTTTCAGCGAGAAAAAAAAAGTTAGGAAGATTGTAGTAACCAGCGTTGAAGAGGTAAACGGCAAAGACCTTCGATCTTTTGCAGTGGAGATTGGTTCCATCACAGTTTGTGGTTTGTTAGATACTGATGCTTCCGTGAGTTTTTTGAGCGAAGGCTGTGGCTATACATATGTGGGCAAAATATGACGCTTTTGCTGCTGATTTCATTCCAGCAAGTGTGTTTCAGTGAAAGAAAAAATTGGAAAGTCTACAATGTAGGCATCTGTCTCATTTTACATGTAAAATAAGCAGAACAACTAATAGTTCAAAATAAATATATGTAGAAATTTGCCCTGAAATCCTGGAAAAAACCCACGAAAAACAGATCGATACCCATCATCTCTTTATCGATTTTAAAGCTGCTTTCGATAGCCCGATACGGGATTGCCTGTATGCCACCATGTCTGAGTTCGGTATACCTGCGAAGCTGGTGCGGCTTTGCAGAATGACGTTGAGCAACACAGCCAGCTCCGTCAGAGTAGGAAGGGACCTCTCCGAACCATTTGATACCGAACGAGGTTTCAGACAGGGCGATCCATTATCCTGCAACCTCTTCAACTTTGTGATGGAAGGGGTGTTGCGAAGAGCCAGTGTACATCGTACTGGCACTATTTTCTACAAAAGTGTCCAGCTCCTTGCATATGCCGATGATATTGATATCATTGGACGTTGTAAGCGAGATGTTACTGCTGCGTTCTCTGCTATCGAAAAAGAGTCAGCGAAAGTGGGTTTGACGGTGAACGAGGGCAAAACAAAGTATATGCTGTCCACAAACAGGGAGACGCGGCGTATTGGATCCTTTGTTACTGCGAACAACTATACTTTCGAAGTTGTCAAGGAATTCACCTATCTTGGCACCGCCGTGAACACTCAAAACGATGTCAGCCTGGAGATAAAGCGAAGACTAACTCTTGCCAATAGGTGTTACTATGGTCTCAGTAAGCAATTGAGTAGTAGAGACCTCTCTCGCCCGACAAAACTGACACTCTACAAGACGCTCATCTTACCCGTGCTACTTTACGGCACAGAAGCATGGGTTGTGTCGCAGACTGATGCAGCCACGCTTGGGGTGTTTGAGAGAAAAATTCTTCGCAAAATCTTCGGTCCTGTTCACGTCGGCGACGACTACCGTATTCGAATGAACCACGAACTGTACGAGCTCTACGCTGACATTGACATAGTCAAGCGCATCACTTTTCAACGTCTGCGCTGGCTGGGACATGTTGTGCGTATGGACGAAGAAGCTCCGGCGAAAAAGGTGTTTGATGCGGAAGCCGCTGGGCGACGACGAAGAGGAAGACCATGCCTCCGATGGAAAGACCAAGCCGAGGAAACCCTATCCACGCTTGGTGTGAATGATTGGAGAAGGCGTGCGCAAAGCAGAGGCGCCTGGAGAGAGCTTTTGAGGTCGGCCGTAACCCGGTAACGGGTTGTTATGGCCACCCAAGTAAGTAAGTAAGAAATTTGCCCTAAAAAGCCTATGATTTTTTTTAATATTAGGTGAATAAATGCGATTTTTTGTTTTTTAAGGAAACCAGGAGTAAAGAAAAAAGAGCAGTCACATTCACAAATTTTTCTGATACCGGTATTCCAGGTCAAACAAAGCTCACATAAAGCAATGCTTTATTTTCATTCTGCGTTAAACTTAATGCTGAAATCGCAATGCAGCGTTTGGGCGGTCGCACTCTGACAGCTGAAGTAGAAACAATGCATGCTTATGCTGTAATCTTAAATGCGACCTCAAGCGTTGCGTTCCGTTGTATCGTAAATACGATCAACGCCATACCCGAAGTTCGAGTAGAGCTACTTTCTACTAGAACATGCATTTGACACTTCTCGTTTACCCAGCGTTTCATGCAGTGATAAAATAAGGTCCACTAAATTATCCATTTCGTTCAAATCCATTTATTTTATGAAAATATCAATCAAAACTAAAAACATTTTTTATGCAACTTGACTGACTGTAATTTTATTTCAAAATTTGTTTAGGGTCGGTTTCACAGTGTTTAGTTAACTATAGATTTGAGGTTAACTATCCAATTTCAGTTTCATAGCAATTAGTTAACCAGCCAAATTTGGTAGGTTAACTAATAGTTAACTAACAGCTGATTGCTGTTATAACAAAAAAGAACGTAAGAAATAAAAACACAAAGTATCAAAAAAGCAATGGTCCCCCATATGTTTTCCTCCTCGTCTAGACTAACTTTATCGGTTTTTTTGCATTCGATGATGTTTTCAAAGTTTCCGACTAGCTCCAATTAGCAATTTATTTCGTCGGCCGGAAATTTAGAAGTTCTTGTTGTTGATTCCATTTCGCAAACTATGAAATGTCAAATAAAAAACAAATGTTTTGTGCAGTTATGCCAAATTTTGTACAAAAAATTATCATTAGTTAACCAATGGACTATGAGACTTAACAACTTAAATTTGGTAGTTAACTAACAGGCATTAGCTAAGTTAAGACCAATTTCCATGTGATCTTATCTTATCCTATATCAGGGATATCAAATCAAATTTTTGTAAGAAAGAAAAAGCATGCGAACAGAACCTAATGCGCTTGGAGAATGCGATAGTGAATAGCATACATTTGCTATCTTAATAGCATGTGATGTCCTCCCTGATATTTGATAAGATAAGATCACATGGAAATTGGGCTTTAACTAAACACTGTGAAACCGGCCCTTAGTGTAAGAAATCAAACTGCACGCTTTAGCTATAATACCTCGAACGCATCTTTATTTACTTCCATGGTCGGAATGTGCATATATCATTGTTGCATGCAAAGAAATACCATAAACACTATTCACACACACTGAGTTTGAGCGCCGGCGTATCACTTTGGAGTAGTTTTTTAGTGTGTGAGACCGAGATACGTCGGAGTAGTAGTTCGGTACTTCTACGTCGACTCTCAAATGTCAAAAATGCTTATATTAATATTTAAGTAAAATAAGTTTAAAATAGCACTAAGCTGAAATTGAATTTAACCCAAATAAATTTCAAAATAAGAATACAAAAGAAAAATAAGACAAAATATCTATGTATTAATAATAATTTTTCTTCTTAATTTTAGACTACGTCGTACTAAACTACATGATTGGATCATGGTAAACTATTTATTTTTTGTTGGATTTAACTGTAACAACATTTCATGTATGTGCGTGTAAGTGTAGGGTTACCAGATGCCCTGCCTACGAAAGTAGTCCATCTGAAAAATTCCAATTTTCTAATAAAAACAAAAATTGTATAATTTTTTGATTTCCATAAAAATAGTTTTGATTAGCAAAAAAAAAGGTCTTCGTTTTTATACGAAAAACAAAACACTAGCAATGATCAAGAATGATAGAACAGAAGATTACGCTTTGCGCATCTCGTTAGTTTTTATGTCATTTTTGAGCGTCATCTGATGGACGGTTATAGTTGCCGTGATGTAAGAAATTTGTATTCAAGTTACTTTTTTGCTACTAATGTTCCCAAAAAAAATACTAATTACTTTTATATAATCATATTATAAATTTTGAACAAAATTGTGTTTTCCGGTATTGGAACTACTCTTTTGATAGTTCTATATTTTGTAAATGGAAAATTAGTTCAAACTTAGAATTCAAGACGTTGATGTGAAGACAAATATATCGCAAGGTCTTAAATAAGACTTTTCGATGGACTTAGCCAAACATTGTAATAACTAAAACTAAAAAAAAAACAAATTCAAACTAATAAAATTGAATAAATTTAAGTATCGTCTGCGAAGTCAAATCCTCGGGCACAATGACGGAGTTTTGTCTGCTGCAGCTAATGCAGCTGTAGACGATACGCCTGATTTGGAAGGACCATGCGGTCCTCTAACTGGCAATTTGAAATAAATATTGTTACTAACATTTAAGTTTTACATAATTTATTATGTTTAGGAACAATTTTCAAGCCAATAACGAAAACAACAGAAGCAAATTCTTCTGAGGACGATAGCAATAATGAAGATTAAGAGCTTGAATCCTTAGCTTACGATGGCCTAGAAAATATTGCTGGTTATATATGCCACAAACTGCACCAAGAACTTCCTAACATATCAGTACAAGATACTGAGATTAACTTCACATGGGTTAACCATCTCAGTGAAGGTGGCTTATCAAAGCCAACTAACGAACTCATGACTCATAGAGACAGCTAGACAAAATTTTTATAGACTTTAATGAAAATGAAAACTTTTAGAAAATGCAAATGGTGTAAATTGCAATGTTAAAGTAAACAAATTGTTTTTCAGATCTAGGATGTATTTTAGAATAAGACGTCTTAATAGGGTCATAGATCAAAATAATGTTTATAAAAGAAAACGAAAACTTAATAAAACAATTACCTGAGTTAGAATTTGTTTTTCATTGCTTACAACTTTTGTGAATAAATAATGGGAAATAGTTGAATGTAATAAGAATATAAGCGAAACTTAAAGTTGAGCTCAAAATAAATACACTTATCCCTCGCTTTACACGCTACTCGTTTTGCACGTTTTCGATCTTCCACGGTTCTTAAAATCAAAATTTAAAAAAAATTGTGTGGGAAATGACTAATTTTGACTGCAAGCGAATTTATTTCTACTTAATTATAGATCTGGCAGCACTTCAGACGCATATATGATCTACTGCCATAAGCTTATACAAATTTTTTTTTATTTTTATGAAGTTCAATATTTTTTTTCTATGAAATGGATTTTTTATGTTTTTTTTTCACTTTACAAATAAATTTAACTATTTTTATGTATTCTATGACTTGAATGATATTTTTATATTTTATTCAGTGTATTTATTAGTTTTTGTGTTCAATAAATGTTTTTAAAAAAGATTTTTTATAGTCATTTTCGTTTTACACACTTTTTCAATACAAAAATTATTTTTTCGAATTAAACGGATTTGTCAGGAACGTATCTACCGTGTAAAGCGAGGGACAGGTGTAATATATTTTCACATAAGCTTAAGTGTAGTTGAGAAAAAAGTAGATTTTCATTTTTCAACTCGAATGGCGTAATCTTCTTTTCTATCGTTCTTGAGCAATGATAACAATATTTGAAATACACATCCATTCACAATATATGTATTTACAATGCAAACTTCAAAAGTACTGAAAAGTATGACATTTCAAACTAAAAGTAGTACATTTCAGATGAAAAGTATTTTTGCCTTGCAAAAGTAGTACATTTACTACTAAAGCATGTCATCTAGTAACCCTATGTAAGCGCCTGAATAACAACGAACTTGTGAACAAAATTGAAAAAACGACGTTTTTTCTCACAGAACACATGTACATTTTTTTGCTTAAGACGACCCCGTTTAAAGCGAACTACTTCTTAACCCTTTGCGGCACCACTTCAACCTTATAACAATCTGGCACATTGGGGTCTTTTACGACCCCAGGTTGAATAAAAATGATAAAAAAGCGAATTTTCAATTCCAGGCTTCATAACTGCGAATAAGTGTTGAGATGACTCTCCCTAGTAGCATTAAAAGGTCTTATAGCTTCTTTCACAGGCCTTTTAAGGACAAGTAGAAAGATAACATTATACATATGGGTAGTTCTTTGTCAAAAAGGCCACCCCCTCTACCCATTTCAGTTTTGAAAAAAAAAAATGTTCAAGCATATGAAAAAATCAGAAATTTTCTCAATTTCTTGATGCCGTCTGGTCTTTTTTGAAAAAATAGCTTTCTAACCTCAAAAAACGTGTTTGAAGAGAAAGTGCTACTAAAAAAAAGATAAAAATCGCCGAAAAATGTGTTATGCTGCTAGGAAATCTCACCAACCGACTTCATGGGCGGGTTTTTGGGATCTCTGAAGAAGAAACTGTTTTCAGACTATAAATTCAAAATTCAAAAAAAAAAAAATTCTATGTTGAATGTAAGAAGGCAAGGCTTACGGTTAATCACAGTAATCATTTTCACAATTTAAATCTTCAAGTTTTTATTAAATTATTTCTCACTCTATTTCTCACTCTATTGATTCTTGCTTCTGCTATTTATTGTCTACTATTCAGGTTATAGGACTTTTGAGAACAGCGGTAGAACATTCTTTTCGGTTCTTTGCAAAATACGGTAATTATCTGATCAACAGTCCTTTTCAGAATAGTCGTTCAGATTTGTATCGGACTTATACAACCTCCACTCACAGGTGGAACTACAGTCCTTTTCAGGATGTTAGTCGAATCTTCTCTACAGGTGTTTGCAAAATACGGTGTTTACCTGATCAACAGTTCTTTTTAGGAAAGTAGTCGTATTTTCTTTCTAGCTTCATCGCTTTTATGCGATTTTTTTTTTGACATTCTCCCTCATTTTCTAGTTACTTTTGAAGTTACTTTTTATTGATTCGTTAAGTATTCAATAAAATGGATCATAAGGTAAAATTAGATAGATGTGTGAATTCGTTCAGGAACCCCGGTGAAAAAGGACATGTTGGAAACATGTTGCGACTGATAGAGCAACATTAATCACTCAGACTTTAAGTCTTGAAGATTTTTTATCAGAATTGGATAGGAAGTTAAATATTCTGGAAATTCATTCATTCATTTCAAAACAACAGGCAGAGTTTATCAATTCTAAAAAAGAAAATCTTCTATCAAATGAAGTACTAATAATGTTTGATTTCTCAGAAAATTATGCTTACGTGTGCCAGGATGCTTCCCAAGCTTTCCATTTTAACAATGACCAATGCACGGTGGTACCTGTGATCGTCTATTATAAAATAAATAATGAGCTCAATCACAAAAGTATGGTTTTCTTATCTGAAAGTCTGAAACATGACACAGCTGCTGTGTATGCCATTCAAACGCTATTAATTCCAGAAATAAAAGAACTTGTTAAGAAAATTCAGGAAATTTATTATGTTACTGATGGTGCAAAACAACACTTTAAAAACAAATATCAAATTAGTAATTTAATGAGTCATTCTAAAGATTTTGATATTGAAGCAGAATGGCATTACACAGCAACTGCACATGGAAAAAGCATGTATGACGGAATTGGTGCTACCTTCAAAAAAGCAGCATACAAGGCAAGCCTTACAGCAAAACCATCTGAAGCAATATTAACTCCACAAGCATTGTTCAAATGGGCAAAAAAACATTTTAACAACATATCTATTATCTACTTTGATAAAGTATTTCATGAAAAAATGAGACGAAAACTAATCCAACGATTCTTAAATTGCCAAAGTGTACCTGAAATTTCCAAAAATCATGGTTTTGTAGTTCAGAAAGATGGAAGTCTTATAATCAAAAAATTTTCTAATGAAATGAAAAAAAATGCAAACCACTGGTCACCGAAATAGAGTGAGAAATAATTTAATAAAAACTTGAAGATTTAAATTGTGAAAATGATTACTGTGATTAACCGTAAGCCTTGCCTTCTTACATTCAACATAGAATTTTTTTTTTTTGAATTTTGAATTTATAGTCTGAAAACAGTTTCTTCTTCAGAGATCCCAAAAACCCGCCCATGAAGTCGGTTGGTGAGATTTCCTAGCAGCATAACACATTTTTCGGCAATTTTTATTTTTTTTTTAGTAGCACTTTCTCTTCAAACACGTTTTTTTGAGGTTAGAAAGCTATTTTTTCAAAAAAGACCAGACGGCATCAAGAAATTGAGAAAATTTCTGAATTTTTCATATGCTTGAACATTTTTTTTTTCAAAACTGAAATGGGCAGAGGGGGTGGCCTTTTTGACAAAGAACTACCCATATATAAATTCTTTATGGGGGCTTATAAGAGCCATTTGGCGTATGAAGTATGGACTCGGTAAAGTATCTTTCTGAGCTGTTTAAAAGACACCTTAAAAGCATATAAAAAAAAAATATCCGCGTCTTGTAAAACTTTGTTATATATTATTTTATTTATTTATCAATTTTATCAATGTATCAATGTATTCGTGATTCACATATACATAAAAGTTTAAAACATACATGCGTTTATGTGCGTGTAATCGAATTTTTACCTAACGGATTTTACGATAGCCTTGATTAAGGCATTTGCTTAGTCGACGTTTACACGAGGAAAGTCTGAGAGACAAGTTCTTGTCCATTCTCTTTTGTGATTTTCGTTTCGCGTTTGCGACACATGACAATTTTTTTACCTCGTTCCTTTTGTTTTTCCCTTCTTGCCAACAAACAACAAAGAAGTAGATAGGAAAGAACTAGACTCCGAGCTTTTTGCCTGTATTAAATTTTGGCGAGAAGAATGAAAGCTGGAACCAATGAGAATTACGAAGCAAAATCCAATTGGATTTATTTCTGATTTTGTTCGGCTTTTGCAACGAACCGAACGAATTCACAATCTTAAATTCAGACCATTTTGTATTTTTTAATTTATTTATTTTCTTAAATTCATAAAAAGTTATTTGAATATTAGAAAATGAAAATAAATTGAAATTCAAAAATAAGGAAAACTTGTTGAGAAAATTATTCAATTACGATTAAACCTGCATTTGAGAAAATCAATTTTTATATCTACCAGGCAACCAGCAAATGCAATAGCATGATTTTTATTTTGACTCCTTCAAATTTGCAAATTTGCAAGTGATCCGGCGTAAATTTTGTTGTTGGTTTTTCTTCAGAAAAATTCAGTCGAAAAAATCCTAAAAAAATGCGTGTATTTGTTGTTGCGTTTTTGTAGTTTACAACCGATGCCGTTAGTTTCAATTTTGTTGGTATTTTTTCGGCAGAAAAATTGAGTGGAAAACAACAAAAATTATATTCATGTTGTTTGCTTGTATGCGTGCTGAAATTATGCTATTTTTCGCAACTAGGATTTTTCCTTTGGGGGCCATAAATATATAGAAATTATGAAGTTATATTTTTCAATTTTCTTGTTTTACTTGAAACGAATCATTAGTTGAAACAAGTTAATAATAAATAAGTTCAATTAGAATAGCTTAGTCACTAGAACTGATTCTGCATTTAAAAAAACACGAAAATCATATTTTCAAAGATAAAAAATGGAGATTTTTTTAAAATTAACACGGAAACTAAGTCAATGTGTCAAAATACACTACTACTATCGAAGTGTTATCTTAATTTGGGCTTAAACCATTCCGAATCCAAAAATATTCATATAAAGGGCTTAGCACCCTTGATCCCTTGATCAAGTACGTACATTTTTCGGTTCAAACTGAAAAATTAAAATGATATTCATGTTGTTTTATTTGCTGAGCGCCTGCTTCAAACAAAATTTCATTTATCTTACGTATTGAATTGAAATTATTTTACAAAACTCAAAGTATTTCTATAATTTCTATATTTTTCAATATTATCATGGAAATAAAAATAAAGGTTGTATTAAATTATTGTATTAAAATTTGACAGCGAAATGTGGTTTCATAGTTGTCAAAATCCAATGCAAAATGTAAACAAAAGAAATTGAGTTGAACAATTTTTTGACAGTTACGAAGCCATATTTTGCTGTCAAATTTTAAAGTGACAATTTAGTATAACCTTTATTTTTATTTCCATGATAATGTTGAAAAATATAGAAATTATAGAAATACTTTGAGTTTTGTAAAATAATTTCAATGCTATTGCATTTGCTGGTTGCCTGGTAGATATAAAAATTGATTTTCTCAAATGCAGGTAATTGAATAATTTTCTCAACAAGTTTTCCTTATTTTTGAATTTCAATTTATTTATTTTCATTTTCTAATATTCAAATAACTTTTTTATGAATTTAAGAAAATAAATAAATTAAAAAATACAAAATGGTCTGAATTTAACATTGTGAATTCGTTCGGTTCGTTGCAAAAGCCGAACAAAATCAGAAATAAATCCAATTGGATTTTGCTTCGTAATTCTCATTGGTTCCAGCTTTCATTCTTCTCGCCAAAATTTAATACAGGCAAAAAGCTCGGAATCTAGTTCTTTCCTATCTACTTCTTTGTTTATTGTCAGTAATCACTTTTTTTGACATTCGACTGGTGAAGGTGCGAACTATGCTCCGGCTACGTGACCGACAGCCGAAAATGGCATGCCACTTTTTGGGGCAGATTCCATCCAAACTTGCACCACGCCTCCAGCTAGGCATCGGACGACCATACCCTTGGACGCAATGTTCCATGCCACTGAATGAGGAACTTTTCCAAGTTTTTTTCAAGTTTCGCTGCCTCATCGTCTATCTGCCACAAAATGGGGCATGCCATGCCCCCCTCCTGGATTTTGCCGTCCCGTGCCTACTTGCACCCTCTGACCAACTTTCAGCCGGTTCTGCCCCAAAAAGTGGCATGCCACTTTTCTGTGCAAATAATACTGATGAACTGTCAGTATTCACCTCACACCATCAGTATTAATGTCAGTATTTAAAAACTTCGTCAGTAATATCCGATTTTTTCATCAGTCATCAGTATCGTTTTTCTATACTGACAGTACATCAGTACTCACCTCATACGATCAGTAATACTGTCAGCATGCAAAATACTGTCAGTAATACTGATCGTGTGAGGGCCGCTTAAGTATATGTACATAATTTTCTTCTACTCGAGAGAAGTTCTCCAACTGGAGATAACTCGGTTGGGCGCTTCTACTTGGGTTAAGAAAGTTTTTATGCATGCGGGTTAGCTCTACCCGTGTAAGAATAGCGTTAGAAGCGTAACATAAGCATAGTATGTATATATCTACGTAACATAAAAAGATGAACATTTTTTTCCAGGTTCATATATACACATATCCGTCTGCTGAACATATAAAAAGATAAACTTTAGAATTAATAAATAATCTTGTTTTATTAACCATTTACATAAAAGTTCATATTAAATACCGATAATTCTTTCCATTAAAAAAAAAATATTTATTCAAAAGTAGGAGTAAGGATAGAAATACGTACCGAGATTATGATTCCAGAGTACCAAGTTAAAAAAAACTTTGGGTTGTTAGAATAGCGTTTTTACCTGAAACTTAATAAATCATAAAAAAGATTACTTGATTTTCTTGAAAATGTTTGTGTTATCCAAAATATTATAATGCAAACAAATCCACTTCTTCGAGTAGAGATTTACCAACGATTTGTTTGCCTGTAATACCGTCTAACAAATAGGAAACGATACATTTTTACAGTCGTTAAGTGAAGACTTCAACAAGAATTCACCAAGTCTTCAAAGTAGCTGTAAGTAGTGAACAAATATTTTTTTTTATAACATTTATAACACCATGTTTTCAGAAAAACAAAAAGGAAAAAGTAATGCTTCAAATCCACACTTGCAAAAATGAAGAAATCTTTTAAAAAGCGGTCAAACCTACCTTTAAACAAATGCCAAGCATGCGTTTAATATTCAGCATCGATCTCGCCTGCAACATCGGAAAAAATTATTAAGTATTTTGTGTAACTATTTTCTATCATTTCTCCTACGCTTAAACTATGTAAATATTTGGAAAGAATTACATCGATTTACAATTAATAAGCATTTAAATTAAAAATAGAACATACAATATAATCATGAAAAAAATAAAACGTCGCATTACAAGGTCGACTTACAAATTGAAACGAAACGTTAAGAATATTTAGATAAACACCATGTGATTAAAATTCAATCACACAATCCCAAATAAGTTTGTGTAAAATTCAATAAGCATTTTCTTATTGCAAAAATTAATTGGTATTTACCTTGACTGTCATCTCATTGTTATATGAAAAGTTATGCTTAAGGCATCATTTAAATGTGAATTTTTGATTGGGCATGGAATAATTTTTTCACCACAATAAATGTAAAAATATAACCGAATTTACTGGCGGTCTCTTGTAAAACGACGGTGCATTAAAAAAAAAGCTTAGAACTACTTATTTTCTACCTTTTGCGCATTTTGTTTATTCTATGCATCTTTGGTTTGCATTAACTCAGTTGGCAGCGAATAAGATGCATTCCAATGACAGCTTGGGCAAAATTCAAGTGTTACTTTGTTGCGCCCTATATGTAGGCACACTCCAATGTCGTCAGTTGCCTTAGTTTCTTTACACACGTAATTATGATCTTCAGGAATGTCATTGCTGTGTGTTTCGAAAGATTTATTTATAGTTTTAACTGGATCAAACGAAACTTCAGTTTTGAGAGCATACTCCTCCAAAAGTTCATTCAAACTTCCATCGTAGGATGAGGAAGGCTCATAATCTGTGAAAGTATCATTAAACAAATTATTGAAAAACGTTTCAGTTTCATTTTCAGGGGATGCTGAGGGGCAGGGTGAGAGAAACGCATCCTGCCGCACAACGTTGTTGGCTACACTACCATTTTCAGATGCAGCTTCAAAATTGATCGCAAGAGGAGATTCTTGGTCATTAATATAACTGGTGCTGCTGCATGAAGAACGCCGCAATGAATTGGTAGGAGAATTAGTAAAACTTGAGGTATGCAAAGACTGCATAGAATTGAAAGCTATTAATTTATGTGGTGGAAGCTGAGAGTTTAATGCTGTCAGTAAGTTAAGGATTTCTGGTTGATTTGTTATGATGCTTTTGTAGTAAGATTTTTCGTGTTCCAACTTTTTGACGATTTTCAATTGTTTTTTCATCATCTTCAGTAGACCACGATTTTTGTCTTTTATTTCCTGCAGTTCAGTTTCCACAGATTCCAGATAGACTTTCTTTTTGCGACGGTTTTCCCTTGCCAACAGAGCATTTCGATTATATACTTTTGGATCTGGGCGTCTAGTAGGAAGACGTACTACACCATTTCGTTTAATATTTCTTTCTACAAGTTTTGAAATCGGTTTCCGTATGGTATTCTCCAGCATTTCAGATTGTAGCGAGTCCATACTAGAGTTTGTGTCGCTGCCGGAGTCACTGGTTGCGTCACACAATATTTTTTGTATGTCAAAATTGTATCCGTCCATTGAATGAATTTTTTGTGTCAAACAAAATATAAAAAATATTCAAGTTAAGTTTTCACGCGATTTTTTGGCTTTTTAATTACTTACTTTGGTGAATAACTTTTAAATTCACATGAAGTTAAAATGTGAACGTTTAGCAGACGATTAAAAATTTCATCAGCTACCACTGCTGCCAACTAAAAAACAAGAAAAGAAATTGCTGTTTTTTTTTCGATTCTCGTTATTTGACCAGTTCCCACTATCGTCGATTTGAAGAGTGTGACTAAGCTTCAATATTTGATGTAAAGTAAGGTACATACGCTACAATCTATTGTACAACGTGTTGTACTACGATTTAAACTGCTTTTTCTACACACACTCCAATCTGATGTACAATGTGTTTTACAATGTCATTATTCTTATATTATTCATGCTGTTAACAATTTAGCTTAATATGAATTGATGAAATATCTCATAGATAAAAAGAAAAAAATATGAAGCTAAAATTTGTACAGAGTGTGCCAAAAGTCACCAAAAGTCCTGCATGAAATATCAATGAGTGACTATGGAATTATAACTATTGAAAACAATGAATTAAAAGTTTGTATTAGGAAATTCTTTTTCAAAATACAGCGTGGGCCAAAAGTCACCATGGGGCTTAAAAATTTAATAACTTTTTCGCTTATATATTTTTTTTATTTTTTTTCTTAGATTATAAAATATACAAAATGGAAATTTTTTTTAATGATTTGTTTCAAGTAGAACAAGAAAATTGAAAAGTATAAGATCATAATTTCTACATATTTATAGCCCCCAAAGGAAAAATCCTGGTTGCAAAAATAACATAATTTGAACACACATACAAGCAAACAACATGAATATCATTTTTGTTATTTTGAACTCAATTTTTCTGCCGAAAAAATACCAACAAAATTATAACTAACGGCATCGGTATAAACTACAAAAAAGCAACAACAAATACACGCATTTTTTTTGGGATTATTTCAACTGAATTTTTCTGAAGAAAAACCAAAAACAAAATCTACTCGGGATCGATTGCAAATTTGCAAGTCTGAAGAAGTCAACATAAAAATCATGTTGTTGGATTTGCTGGTTGCCTGGTAGATATAAAAATTGATTTTCTCAAGTGCAGGTTTAAATGTAAGTCATCGTAATTGAATAATTTTCTCAACAAGTTTTCCTTATTTTTGAATTTCAATTTATTTATTTTCATTTTCTAATATTCAAATAACTTTTTTATGAATTTAAGAAAATACAAAATGGTCTGAATTTAACATTGTGAATTCGTTTGGTTCGTTGCAAAAGTCGAACAAAATCAGAAATAAAATTCAATAGGATTTTGGTTCGTAATTCTCATTGGTCCCAGCTTTCATTCTGCTCGCCAAAATTTAATTCAGGGAAAAAGCTCGGAGTCTCGTTCTTTTCTATCTACTTCTTTGGTCAAAGTAAAACCTGTCGGAAAATCGTTAAAGTAAATGCCTAAACAGAACTGGAACGTGCAATATCGCACAGATTTTTGCTATACGTTTGTAGTACTTAAGTGCAAAATTGACACTAGAAAATTTTTCGTAGAGAAATAGAAAAAACCCTATTTTTTGGTGCGATTTGACACAGAAGATAAATTGTACGTCCCAGTTCTGTTTAGGCATAAAGCCAGTGACCGGCAGCCCATCTGGCCGCGGCCAAGCGAAGAGCATAAGCATTCGCTCTTGCTTAACGAATTCAACACTTCAGTTTCAATTGAAACGTTGAATGAGTAGTTTCGCGCTGCGCATTTTATTTAGTGCACTGCGAAAAATGTTTAACGAGCAATGGGAAAAACCTTCAATGTTTCAATGTCAACCGCAATGTTTGATTTGCATGCGCGTTTTAGGGGAAATACATAAAGGGAAAATAGAAAGACATTTCTTGTCTGTTCATGAAGATTTTCATAACAAACAGGATAATGAGAGGGAAATTTTATTTTATGAATCGAAAAAACGCTTTTTTGAGCGAATTATTAACGACTCAATTAGTGAAAATAACACGAAGTCTGAAACAGATTTAATTTCTAGAAAACGAAAATCCAGTTACATAATTTCGTTATCATTGGTGAAACAATATCGTCCTTTTGAATATGAAAATTTGTTTGGATGTACGCAAAGAGGTTATGCAGTTTTTTAGTGAAAAGGGAAATGAACCGAAGAAATTTTTTTTCAACAAAAAAAAAAAATCATAATTTTTCATAAAAACTGCATTTTTTATAACTTCACTTTATAAATTTTGAATGAATTTTCTTTAAATAATTTGTTCATATACACTCGGTAAGAAATAGATTCAAAGAGCTAAAAACAAAGACCTGCGAGCGCAATATGAAAATTGTAAGAACATATGCAAACAAATTAAAATATACAAGAATTTCTCTCAGTGGTGAGAGCGCTTTTCATTTCCCTCTTTTTTGAGCGGAAGGAAAAATTTGAGTTTCGCTTTTTGCCGATCACTGAATTAAACAAGCAAACACAATTGCGTCGGAGGATAGAATTTTCAGCAGCCATTTTGTGCTCACAAAAATAACATTTGAATTGAAATACTTTTTATTGTGACAAAGTGACATTTATTTTTGTGAGGACATACTTCCTCTATATATTTTTTTATATGCTACAATTACTTTTCATAGAATTAAACTTGGCAGTAGGAGCTTATAGAAACTTAAATTAATATATTAACACAAGCAACACTAATCGTCACTCGCCGACGGTAGAAATGGAATTAAATCTAAATCAGTGACCGACAGCCCATATGGCAGTGGCCAACCGAAGAGAATCGCTCCTGCTTAACGAATCCAGCATTTCAGCTCCAATTGAAACGTTGAATAAGTAGTTTCGCGCTGCGCACTTTGTCAATTGCACTGCAAAAATTGTAAAACGTTAAATGGGAAGAACTATTTTTTCCGCTGAAAATTTTTTCACTTGTATGCATATTTTAATGGAGATACACTAAGTGCAGATAAACAGATATTTAATATTACTTCATAGATAGTTTCATCCATGGAAAAATGATTTATTTTATTTAATCAGTTATCATGGACTACTTTTTTTATTTTTTTTATTTAATTGCACTTTTCGTATGCACGAAAAGCCAATTTCGATTAATATTTTTTAGTATTTTTAAGTTTTCTTAGATTTTTATTTCATTTTCTAAGGTACTATATGTTGAACTTTAATTTTTTTATCCCAATAAAAATAATAATATCCAGAAGTCCTTTTTAGATTATTTTTCGTAAAAACTGAAATTTCTTGTCTTATATCCAATTCAAAATATAAATGCATAATTTATCATAAAACTGATTTTTATTCAATACATAAAATTTGAAATAATTTTCTTTAAATAATTTGTTTCTGTCCATCCGGTGAAAAATAAATTCAAAAAAATATAAACGAAGAACTACCCGCGAAATATCAAAATTGTAAGATGAAAGAAAGAATGAAAACATACTAGCATTTCTCTCAGTGGTGAGAGCGCTTTTGGTTTCCCTCTTTTTTGAACGTAAGTCAGCGTTTACACGAGGAAACTCTTGCCGGGAAGTTTCCTTGTTTGCAGGCAAGAGAGGAAAAACGAAAGGGTGGTGTACAGAATTTTCGGTACCCGCAAATTCTCTTTCGCAGTTATTGTGTGGTGGATCGACACAGTAACTGCTTTGATATTCACAAGCAGAAAGAAATTCTAGTTTTCGTGTGTAAACGCAAAACAAATTCACAAAAGGGAATGGACAAGAATTTGTTTCATCGAATTTCCTCGTGTAAACCTTGACTATGGAAATATTGGAGTTTTGCTCTTTGCCGATCACTGATCTGAGCCGACGGGCACCTGTCGGCAGGTTTCCAGTCGTTCGCCGCAAGTGGGTACCCGTTGACGGTTTCCCGTTGTCCATCCCGATTCTGCTTACGCATAAAATTACTAATTACAGCGGCTAACTTCGTCGCACTTCAAACGTCTACCTTTCTACTTTTCATTCAACATAAGTATTACATTTCTTGTGTTAAAAATTAGTGGGATTTAATAGCGGACCCATCACATCATTATTGTAGAAAAATTTTGGTTACTACCTACTAAAGTGGTAAAAAAGTAAAATCAAAAAACCAAAAAAAGGTAAACAAAAAAAGTTCCAGATTTAACGTTTTTCAGCTTTTGGTTACGTAGTTTTAATTGGAATTTTCTGCTACAAAAATTTCAGTCCAATTGGGAGTACCCAACACTGTTTATTATCGATATTTCAGATTTAATTTTTGATCTGCTCTATCGAAACCAGCGCTGCCACTTTGCTACTATCGTAGCAAATTTGCTACACTTAAGCAAAAAATAACACATTTGCGACTTTGCTACCCACTCTCATCAAATGTATCAATTTTGCTACATTTTTCCCATTTCTATATAATTTTGTATTATTCATATAATTTTTCTTACTTTTTCTCCTGCAATTTTTTAATTAAACACATTTTCCAATTTATTGGCAACTCTGCATCAGCACTAGCTGAATTGTGAACTAAACAAAGTTTTCATGATTTATAATGCCAGTTACTTTTCAAAAAAATTGCTTGCTTTGCCACACAGCAGTGCATCTGCAGAGCGAATTTTTTCAGACCTCAATTTAATAAAAAATAAAAAAAGTAACTCCTACAAAATAGATACCATAGATTTTATAATGGCTGCAAAATGTTTGATCTCAAATAAGGACACTTTATGGATGCCTTAAATAGATTATAATCAGATGAATTATATAATATGTTTATGAACTATTAAGCCCAATTTCCATGTGATCTTATCTTATCTTATCCCATATCATTGATATCAAATTAAATTTTTGTAAGAAAGAAAAAGCATGCGAACAGAACCTAATGCGCTTGGAGAATGCGAGAGTGAATAGCATACATTTGCTATCTTCATAGTGATGTCCTCCCTGATATTCACATGGAAATTGGGCTTTATATTTATTCTTATTTATGTGAATTGTAATTTGTTAATCACATTTATGTTATGTACTGTTGCACCATTCTGATTTCAATGTGATATTTTCGTTAAAAAAGTTATGTTAAGTTTACTGTTCAATAAACGATAGTTCAGTCAATTATTGACTTTTGCTACGCTGCTCGCCGTTTTGCTACGCAATTTTGCTACAAAAATTTTATCCAAAGTGGCAGCACTGATCGAAACTATCTTTTTGTCTACCTAATTTTCATTCAACATAAAGTATTACATTTCTTAATTAAATTATTTCTTTTAGAATGAAATAATCTCCAATAACCAGCTCATACACATAAATATGTATAGGCGAGTTTTAAAAAATCAACAATATTAAAATATGTGGCCAGAGTTTCAATTAGAACGCTCAGATACGCCACGGGCATTTGTAAAGTAATTTTCCATCAAAGAGCGGTAATTAGAGAATTTAATTTTCGATCACGTAGAAAACGTATAATATGCAAAACGTCGAAAACAAGCCAGATAAAGCGAAAGTCGCGTCTAATGATGACAACAAAAATGGTCCCGAAGTCCTCCTTGTCACCGCGAACGTTGGAAGCCTCTTTGAAGATGTGAGCTCTAAAATTGACATTTGAATACTTATTTACAACTTATTAAAATGATTTCATTCTTAAATTTCAATCCAGCCTGAGCGCCTTCTAAAGACGTGGCTCTGTGAATTTCTTTTGAAAGTTGGTCAGTTGAAACCCGACTTTATAGCACTGCATCTACAGGAGGTGGGCGGAAAGACCTACGAGAAATCGTTGGAACATGTGCATGAGTTTATAAAGCAACTTTGCGAGTCTAACGAATTAAGCGAGTATGCGTGCATTCGGATATTCATGGACGAGGACTTCAATTCAGCTGAACATTTCACTGTAAGAAAACTAAAGTAGAAGATAAAAAATCCAGTAGGAGACATACTCCTATACATTTTTCATTGCATTTTATAGAAGAAAGGGGCTTGTGATCGATTCCAATAGCATGCAAATAAAACTGTATTGGTGGTTTGCTTTTATTGACATTAAACTATTGGCGTAGATAAGACGTCATAAATTTTTCTGAAAAATTAAAAACTTGCAGTACATCACTTCAAATATAGGGTGTACACTAGACATGTTCAAATAAATGGCATGTTCTCATTTATTTATTTTCTCATTAATTTTTTGAATGGAAATTCATGTAGTCTCATTGACAATTTAAAGTTATAGTGTATTAAGGTGAATGCAGTGATAACAATAAAGGACTTGAGCTGTTACACAAGAACAGCAAAGCTCTACTCGCGGAGAGACCACAGTTTTGTTCTATATACATATCGACCCCTGTGCGCGAAATTATCGTATGTGCCAAAAACCAAATTATACAGGAGAGGGTTTTTTCTACTTTTCTGTGCTTTATTTCCATGTCAATTTTTGGCGTAACTATAAGAATTTCAGCTACAATATTTTACCAGGTGGGTATAGATTAAATTTGCATCAAAAAGTCAATTTCAAAAAAATGGCACATACGATAATTTCGCCCACAGGGGTTGGATTTGTATATAGGCTTAAAAAATAGTGGTAAATTTTTTTCGATACTTCTTTATATGAACACAAGGAAAAAATCGAAAAAAATTAAAAGAAATATAAATATGAAAAAACTCAAATTTCCTTCATTTTTTTTGGCCAAATTCCGAAAAATTAAAATTTTGCAGCTCTGGTCGCAACCCTAGGACTTTTTTTATTTTTTTAACCCTATTAGTACTACCTTGAGTCTTTGAGACTCATTTTGACTTTGCGCTGTTTTCCTGGCGTAAGTTTTTTTTTACACATTTGAGGTTTCTTGTATTTTAAACTGCATTAATTCTAAAAAGAATTACGATAAAAAATTGTATCCATAATTTTCTTTATATTTTTTAACAAAATTAGTTTATAAAACTAACACAAAATACTGCAATGAGTCTTAGAGACTCATACAGTTCGAGTGCAGCAGAGTGATGAGAATTTAGAATTTTTGGCTGAAACTGAAGATCAGGCGTTTTTTGGGAAACCTTTTGTACAAAGAAAATGCCTTGATCACAATATCATTAGAGGTGGTGTTCATAAAGTTCCATTAGTGGCCAGCAAGCATGTTGTCACTTTCTCATTATGCATACACGATGAAGTGATCCGAGTCATCATAAATTGTACATATTTCAAGCACAGCCTACACTTCGTGAATTATGGAATCTGATGGATGAAATTGAAATGCACTGTTATATTGGACTTTTATTAAATGCTGGCATAAACAAACAAGGACCTTCTGACTATAAGGACTTCTGGCATCCACTTTTCGGTAATGTTATTTAGTCAGCAAATCACGTGAGAAGTTTTTTGCCTTGATATATGTTCACCTATACGTGACATATGGAATATTGTTAATTCCAATTTCATCAAGTTATATATTCCGGGAGAAAGTTTAACCATCGACGAATATTTGGTGCCATTGCGAGGAAGAGTATCTCTTTGGTAGTATATTCCCTCTAAGCCTGACAAATATGACATTAAGATTTGGTGGTCATGTGATAATACAACCACTAAAGTGAATACTTTATCTTGAAAAAAGAGGACAGAGGGCTTAATTTAGTGCAAGAAATGGTGGTCAAGGAGAGTACAGAACCGTTTCACCGATCAAACCGTAATATTACGTTTTATAACTAAGTATTTAACGAGTTTTAGTTTAGTTAAAAAACTTCTATCAAATGGCCTTACATGTGTTGGAACGGTGAGGAAAAATAAACGATAAATTCCGCAAAATTTCAACAACACCGATAAAGAGCAGTTGAAACAAACGTTTTTGGATAGATTCAAAAAAAAAATATAACTCTTGTCAGTTATGTTCCGAAAAAAAGCCGAGCAGTTATATTTTTATCAA
This sequence comes from Tricholauxania praeusta, assembly GCA_949775025.1. Classification (NCBI taxonomy): domain Eukaryota; kingdom Metazoa; phylum Arthropoda; class Insecta; order Diptera; family Lauxaniidae; genus Tricholauxania; species Tricholauxania praeusta. Next base: position 70,491,069 of record OX459029.1, on the reverse strand, counting down.
CGATGCGATAGGTAGAGAAGGAAAGCAAAAACAAATCAGGCATAAAATTGTACAACAATTCGACAAGAGGTGGCGTGGATACGCTTGATCAGCTCGTCCATGCTTTACGCCATAACGCAAATCACAAACACCCAAAACCGTTGTCAAGAAACGACGCTACTGTATGTGCCCACCTGCACAAGAAAAGGATGAGCAATCAGCTTTGCAGCCAATGATCAAAAAATATATGCAACGGGCATTTTCAAAAGGTTGTAATTTGTATCAAATGTATTAATAAAATACTTAAATCGCTCAAATAATCTATACTTATAAACTTAAAATGTTATAGTCGCTTTTCTTCATACAGAATGTATGTGAGTCCGAAAGACTCACTTCAGTACTTTGTGTTCGTCATTTCACCCAGTACTAATAGGGTTAAATGAGGATATACTCGAATATGAATAAGTTTTCAAAAATCGAGCGTTCTTGAAGTATTCTATTTTATTTGAACATGTCTAGTGTACACTCAGGATTTCCAAGTCTTAATGAAAATTTAATTTCTAAAATGGTAAAAAGTTAAATTTTTTTTTGTGGGAAAGAGGACTCCTTTTTTCTGTTTTTTTGTTCGTTAAACCAAAATTTTCAATTCATTTCACAAAAATCGATTTTTTTCAAATTTTGAGAATTTTTCTTTTTTCATAAAACCGTTTTTTTTTCCAAAAAATGTATAATTTTTTAAAATTTCAAGAACGCTTTATTCATTTCCTTTAAAATGATTTATTTTTTGTATCAATCCATTTTTTTTTTACCGGGAAACAAAATTTGGAATTCATGTATTTATTTACTACAACAACAGTGACTAAAAAAATAACTTCTACAGCGGCTCAGATTTTCCAACTTATATCGGTTTTTATTAAAGCTATGTCCGAGCGACCTTTTTTCGCATATTTACTATATATTTTTAAAACGCTAAAAATCAGAGAGTTGTCCAAAAAGTAAACCTGTGCCTTTTTTTGAGAAAAAGTTGACTTTTTTTTTATAACAAAAATCCTCCAATTAACGGCAGACCTGGCCACGTCAAAAGCGGCCAATTGACAACCCTGAATGTTGATAAATGGTTTATTTAATGTTTGCAATTATGTATGGAGTACACTATCAGATGAATGTCCGCATGATAATGCTAGTAATTAATGATAATTATTCACTTGTATTTAAAAAAAAAATGTTATGGCACAAATCGATGGGGAAAGGTCGAAAATGGATTTTGGAAGAGACAGTGGAAGTATCTAGCCGTCCTAAAGGTGTGTTTTGGATCCATTTTGCGAAAAAATTTTATTCCACGAATCGATGAGAAATGCCGAAAATTAATTTTGAATTTTGGGGGAAGCCTGGAAACTGAAGGCACACAAGAGAGCAGAAAACCCTTAAGTTATCGAAGGTTAAGTGAAAATATTAAAAATACAAAGTGGAGTGAAATGCTTGTAGAGGCAGATGTGGACCAACTTTACAATAGAATAAACACAACGTTTGAAAACATTTACGAAAGGTCGAGTACAGTTAAAAAAAATCAAAAACATCGAAAAATTACTGAATGGATGAATGAAGACATACTACTGTATTGCAGAGAGCGAGATGTATTATATAAAATATACCGTGCAAAATCCTTGGATAAACGAACAGCAATGGAATACAAGCGATTTAGAAATTTCGTAAACAAAAAAATTGAGAAGGTAAGAATGAATTTTATCAAACTAAGTTTTACGAACACAGATACGGCATGAAAAAAATCTGGCAAATTGTTAATGAAATCCTTGGAAAGAAAAATAATAGCTTAGATGAAATAATAAATAAGAACTTCAAAAATGAAAGCAAGGAACAACTCGCAAATAAATTTGCAACCACCTTTCATGAAGGTACTAACAATACGATTCACGATTGTAATATTAAAACCTTGCAATCAAGTCCAAAACGCATTCACAATTCTATCTACATTAATGAAACTGATGAAATTGAAGTTATGTCAATTATAAGAGAGCTAAATGAGAGAAAAGGTCCTGGCTAGGATGGAATCCGACCAAAAGACTTGAAACTCAATGCGAGGACGATTAAACTGGTCATCACAAAATTAATTAACCTGAGCCTTTCTCAGTCAAAGGTGCCAAACAAATTAAATATATCGGTTATTCGTCCAATATACAAAGCAGGTGTCAAATCAGACCCTAAAAACTACAGACCCATTGCTATACTACCAGTGATAGAAAAAATCTTGGAGAAAATCGTTGTCAGAAGATTAAAAAGCTATATAAAAAAATTTAATATCATTGAGCCAAATCAGTTCGGCTTCCAACAAGAAAAAAAATATAAACAAACTATTAGGCAACTCTGAGAGTGGTCTCAACAAAAACTTGGGTAAACGAAACCACAGCCTAGCCTTGTTCGTAGATTTCAGCAAAGCTTTTGACACTTTGTCGCATGAAAAACTGTCTCAGTCACTGGAAAATATCGGAATACGAGGAAATTGCATAAAATGGTCTAAAAGCTACTTGGAACTTAAATCGTATCGAGTACACATCGGTGAATTCTACAGTAAAGAAAATATTCTAACCCACGGTGTCCCACAAGGCTCAAAACTAGGCCCGATATTGTACATAATATACGCAAACAGCATGCTAACTAGTTTAAAAAACTGCGAGACCTATGCTTATGATAATGACACCGCAGTCATTGTATCACATTGTGAGCTTAACAAAGCCGTAGAAATAATGCAGCGAAAATGCAAAATGGTCACACGATAATGGTCTGTCCATAAATTCATCCAAGACAAACCACACATACCCCATGCAGATTAAAAATAATTTTCCATCATTATAATTGTCTCCATAACGGTAATAATTGCACCACCTGCAATACTTGTAACACTGTTATAGAAATTGTAGACACATATAAGTACCTGGGAGTGATTGTTGATAGCAATTTGAAATGGCATGCCCAAATCAACGGACTCCAAAAAAAATTACAAAGCGCATCCTTCATGTTAAGACACTTGAGCTACAATAGCAACTACTCTGTACTTAAACAGGCCTACTTTGCACTAGCTAAATCATATCTTGACAAGTCGTTAGGCTTGGGGGACGTCAGCACATTGCAGACAATTGCAAAATTGCCAAAACTATATATTAACAGCCCTATTCTGGCAGCTTAACAAAGCTCACCACATTAACAAAATATTTAATATTAACACGTTGTTAATGTTCCGTATTCTGGCAAAAATTTAAAAGCTCTTTTCTATACTATTTTGTTAATGTCAGAAAGTGTCTTAACAACGAGTGATATTTCAGTATTGAGCTAAGTAAAATTATTTTTTTTATAAAATTTAAAAGACAGGACAACGTGGTTTTAAATATTTACAACCATGTCTTAAAAAAACATTTATTTTCATTGTATCAATAAAAAAAAAATTTTGGACTTACGAGTATCGAACCCACGCACGCGAGCTATGAGTTCAAAGTCCTTACTACTTCGCCACGATGCCTTGTATATTCAAGTTTTTTATTACTCTATTTGCTTTTTTTTTAATTTAAATTTAAAAAGTCAAAATTTGACAAGTTTACCACGAAAGCTTTTGTGTGGGGAATTCAAAAGCTTTTATGTTGTTAATGATTTTTTAGAATACCAATATTTACATTTCAGAACAATTACATTAACACGAGCACCTTTATTATTTCTTGTTAAGTCAACAAGCAGAATAGGGCTGTAAGACTACTTACTTACTTAGATGGCCATAACAACCCGTTGTCAGGTTACGGCCGACCTCATTAGCTCTCGCCAGGCGCCTCTGTTTTGCGCGCGCCTTCTCCAATCGTTAATGCCAAGCGTGGTTAGGGCTTCCTCAGCTTGGTCTATCAACCGGAGGCATGGTCTCCCTCTTCGTCGTTGACCGGGGATCTTCCCTTCGAATACCTTTTTCGCTTGATCTTCTTTATCCATACGATGGACATGACCCAGCCAGCATAGTCGCTGTATTGTTATACGCTTAACTATGTCAATGTCGGCGTAGAGCTCATACAGCTCGTGGTTCTTTCGAATGCGATAGTCGTCGCCAAATTGAACAGGACCAAAGATTATATATTAAGAATCCTAGCAAAAAAGAAGATGGAACGTCCATTCCCTATGTAAAGAACTTGATGTAATAAATGTAAAGAATACATACAGAACCACTCTACTGATTAAATTTTATGATGAATCAAAATATAGAAACGCAATTGATCATGGACATGACACAAGAATACGAATAGAAGGAAGACTTAAAGTACCAAGCTTTATGAATAATTACACCAATAACACATTGGAAGTGTATATTTCATCACTGCTTAATACACTTCCGGTAGAACTATTGAACTTGCCAAATATAACAAGACGAAAACAATCAATAAAAATCATTTATTATCGATACAATAAAAGCCAGATGGCAAATATTTAAAAACCTGCTCATTTAAATACTAAAATGCTAGTCTCTCTATTCTTCTTTTGCTTTTCCTTTTTAAAATAAAAACACAAACTAAAACATAATTTTAAATGTATTTCCTTATTTACAATTATACTTAAAACTATCGCATATGGGCATTTCCGCCAAAAGGCCAACCGGTGAAAACCAGTTCAAAACGGTAAAACCAATTTTTCACAGCCATAGCACAACATTATCGCATAATTTTTTTTTGTTGGAAAGGTTGTGAAGAGAAGAAGGGACATGCATACTTTTTTTTCAATAGTAGGCGGTGCCACGCCCGTAATGGGAAAAACGTTTTCAGGGCTAAGCTAATGGACCAATTTTAATGAAATTTGGTTAAAAGATAAAATGTTCCATAAAAAAGGTTAGTAGATCCTAAATCCTTTAAGTGGGCATGGCATCGCTCCATATGGAAAAAAACGGTTTCACGGCTGTGCCACTACACCGATTTTGATGAAATTTGGTATGTAGATAGATTTAAACTTGAGTAAAAATATATATTTTTATTGGGCGGTGCCATGCCTGTTACAGGCGTTTTAACAGCAAAAAGACAAGTCTTATATTCTTTTAAGAAAAATATCTACTCCTTCCTCTTTTCTTTGTTAATATTGATGAATATAATCATTAAATTTGTTTTATTAATTACTGTATATGCATATCGTAAATAATATTATTTATATAGATATTAAAGTCGTTTTGAAAATTGCCCAAGTTAGCCACAACGGAAAAAACGAGTGTGCTTTAGACCATACAACTGAAGTATATACTTCTTTAGTTCCATCTACATATGTGTATGTAAAACAGCTGCGGTCAAAATAATAGCAGTGCGGTGCCATTTATTAGTTGAAAGAAAATATTTCAAACAACAGACGTTTTATTTCTTCTAATCTTTTAAAATATAGTTACTTGATAAGTGCACAAAATAAACACATAACATTTTGTTCCAAAAAAATAACGGGACTTTCTAAGATTGCTATTGTATTGAGTAATTTGTACTTTCGAGCGGTCAAAATAATAGCAGTGTTCAACTCCTTTACTTCTCAAGATTAGGTATATACTCTTATTAAACAAAATTTGATCGTAACAAATAAGTTCCGTTATTTTTGTATAATACTCCAATGATTTTTTCAAGTTTTTGTATTTTAGTGGGTCGTGGAAAGCGTTCTACGACACAGCAAAGTAAAATTATTAAAAACTCCATGTCGCAAGGTTAAACTTTTAAGGAAATTTAAAATTTGATGGGATATTCTGCGAAAATGGTTTTGAATACGATAAAATACACAAATAAACGAAAAACACGAGGCCGAATACCTTCCATGTCCCCCCGGGACGTGAATTGTTCGATACGAGTTTCAATACGTAATCCGTTTTTGCCTGCTACGAAAATAAAGAAAGTGCTTAATAAAGCAGCGAAAGTAGAAACCGTTAAAAGAATACTCAGGAAAATCAATTTGAGTGCCAAAAATCCACGACGAGTTCCATTGTTCAAAAAAAATACATATCACAAAAATATCGGACTTTGCGCACTGGTACTTTGTTTGGCCGCTTGCAAAGTAGAGAAACATTATGTGGATCGATGAGAGTAAGATCGTCTTTATGGTGGAAAAGGCACTCGTCATTATGTAGGGCATAGCCCAACCACAGAATATGATTCCTGGAATTTACCTGGAAATTACTGCCTTTGTGTAATACTAAAAAGTATCTTTTGCTCAAGTTTCAGCTTCATAGAAACTTTTTTTGTCAAAGAAAACAAATTAAAAACCAGAAAAACGGTTTTCAGTAATTTTTTCGAAAAATTTTGAGGTTAAGGTGAAAATAAAAGTTTTGCATTAAACTTTTTTTGATAGGATGCACAGTCTAGCCAGAACTAATGTAATACTGTGTTCGACCTCTAAAAATGCACCCAATTCAACCCCGGATAGCTGATGTCAGTTCGATTTATTTTGTCCTCTTTTACAAGAGCTTGTACGACAATATTCCGCTGTGAGATTACTGTAACGAACTATTTTCTTGTTCAAACCCTATTTCTGCTGGACTATTATGTAGAAAAGTAAACAAAATTTAAAGAATACAGAGTTACAAATATATTAATAAAAACTACGTCAAGGGCGATCCATTTTTTTTCTCAACGGAATATTGTACCTTAATGTTTGTTACATTTATATATATTTTTTTGGTTTTCAATCGGACAGGGAAGGCTGTTTTTAATTAACTTTTAATAAATAAACGTAATTTAAAAACTGAAAAAAACTTCACTTAAAACAATTTCACTTGTACTCTAATTCAATACAAATCGAACACAGTTAAATTTATAAAAATCGTCGAACTCGTTTAAAAAATATGAGTTTTTGAAAAAATTTGGTACCCGAATTTCAATTGCCTATAACAACAACAAAAAAAATAATAAAAATAAAATAATATCTCAGTTCGATTTCTGGCATATACCACTATCTAAATAATAAAGTTTCGTGAAAAAATTAGCATTTGTGGTTGAGAAGTGGCCCGTTTTAGAAATTCTTACCCAACTTACTTGTTACGATCAAACTTTTTTAATAAAAGTAAACACCTAATCTTGAGAAGTAAAGGAGTTTAACACTGCTATTATTTTGACCGCTCGAAAGTAAAAATCGCTCCATACAATAGCAATCTTAGAAAGTACCGTTATTTTTTTGGAACAAAATGTTATGTGTTTATTTTGTGCACTTATCTTAACTATATTTTAAAAGATTAGAAGAAATAAAACGTCTGTTGTTCGAAATATTTTCTTTCAGCTAATAAATGGCACCGCACTGCTATTATTAGCTCATTGAGCACACTCATATGAATTCAGATTCATGAAGCAGTGAATGGCTTGAGCCACTGATGTTGAACTGTAGTACAGAAAAACTGTTTTTTTTTTTTTCAATCGATGGGGAAAGGTCGACAATGGATTTTGGACATCACTTAGGGGGATCCGGACCGTGGATAATCGATTGGAGCAAACAAAATTTTAGGGTGGATCAAAACAATTTTTTTTTTTTGTTCCAATCGATAGGGAAATGTCGAAAATAGCCATTTTCAAGCTTTATCTATCGATTGGAACCAAAAAAAAATTAATTTTGATCCACCCTAAAATTTTTTTTTGCTCGATTCGATTATGATAGTTCGAAAATGGCTTTTGGATATCACTTAGAGTGGCTCCGAAACTTGAAAAGGACCAAAATGGGCAAAAACGGTTCTTTCCAGGGTCCGGAGCCACCTTAAATGATGTCCAAAATCCATTTTCGACCATTCTCCATTAATTATAGAAAAAAAAAATCCGAAAATGGGCCAAAAACGGTCCTTCCAGGGTCCGGAGCCACCCTAAATGATGTCCAAGTTTCAGTTTCGACCTTTCCCTATTAATTACAAGAAAAAAATGTTTTCCGAAAATGGGTCGAAAACGGTCCTTTCCAGGGTCTGGAGCCGCCTTAAATGATGTCCAAAATCCATTTTCGACCTTTCCTTATTAATTATAGAAAAAAAAATATTCCGAAAATGGGTCAAAAATGGTACTTTCAGGGTCCGGAGCCACCCTAAATGATGTCCAAATTCCCCATTAATTGCAGAAAAAAAAACCACCACCACCCTGAGTGAAGCAGCATTGAGTTAAATTAAATGCATGCGTAAACACCCAATTTTTATAAAACCTAAAAGTATGCCACACTTTATGTTCAAATTCGCTCATTTCCGTAACATATTTTGTTCGCTCATTTCCGTAACGCATTCACCAGCTTACCCCCATGTCAACGCGCGTATATACTTCAAAAACATGTCCCGTTCGAATGGAGTATTATGCATTGTAAGAAAAAAAGTAATGAGAGAAATGGCCATATGGGCATTTCCATTGTGGCGTTACGTTACATTTGTACGAAAAAATATCAAAAAAAAACATGAAAGAGCCACAATTTTTAAAAAGGTTTTTTTTATATTTCCATAGCAATTAAGTAGCACTATATTAAGTAAAATATTGACAACAATCGACCATAAGGACTTAAGGATATAAGCAAAAATATGCACTGGCGTTACGTTACAAAAAACAGAAGTGGGGTTTTGACTTGGATTACAAAATTGCAAAACTCTGCGAATTGGGTAAAGCTTTTAGTATAAAACTTTTTTTAGTAGAACTTGATATAATATAAGTTTATTTTCCACGTTATCAAATTTAAAAATGTTTCTCTCTTATTTTGTTATTGGCCTTAGTATCTGGCGTTACGTATCGTGACGTTACGTTACTTAAATTTCCATTGGAACATTTTTAGTTAAAATTGTTTTAAAAAAATTATTTAACGCAAATAAAATATGCTCTTGAGCATACGAACATTTTGACACCTTAAAAAACGTTTTTCGGGTGCGCTCAATTTTAGGCAGACCACTGTCCCGGTTGACATGGAACGTCCCATATATATTAATAAAGTTGAATTAAATTGATAGTGACAGGGGAGGTCTCCGACCTTTCTACAAGTGTGTTTTGGACCCATTTACCGAAACAAATTTAACACAAATCGCTGAGAAAAGGCCCAAAAAGGATTTTGAAACTGACAGGTTTTTTTTTTAATTCTATTAATAAAAGTGGCAGGGGAGGTCCTCGACCCTCCTAATGGAGTCTTTTGGACCCATTTTTCAAAAAAAAATTTCTTGCACGAATCGATGAGAAAATGCCGAAAATGGATATTGAAAGTGACAAGGTTTTTTTAATTTTATTAATAAAAGTTCTTTTTGGCTTTTTGAAATATACATACGTACATGTGTAAGAGAAAAACAACTTTTAACTGTTGTCTGCTAGTAAAAATGTTTTAAGCTTTATTTTAAGAATATAAAAGTCTTAAGTTAACTTTTACCTAAAAAAAAATATTTTTAAAAGTTTATTTCAAGCTCTGGTTCAAAGTTTGTAGTTCTGGCGTCAAAAAATTATCAGTCATGTCACGATATCGTTCTGCAGTGACAGTTATCGTTAGCCGTTTTAATGTTCAAAGATGTAAGGCCAATGATTCCTACTGAACAAATCACATAGCCAGACTTGGGAGTAATTACATTTGGTAATTAATTACACATGCAATTACAATTACTTGTAACTTTGTAATTGAAATGTTTCAATTACAATTACATGTTAATGTAATTGAAAGTTACGTTTTTACAATTACTTGTAATTGTAATTGAAATATTTTCGTCGGAAATTATTGTAATCCAAAATATGTAATTGAAAAGCAAAGTAATTGAACGAAATTTGTAATAGATTACTTTTACTTGTAATTTCAAACTGTTTAAGTAATCAATTACAAGATATAACTAATTTATACTAAATACAAATACGTATCCATACATCTACTATTATTAAATGAGCTAAAATTGTATGTTTATAAATATATCTATTATAAAAAATTTATTTTTTGTCTGTCTGTCTGTCCTTTATGGACGCGGAAACTATCCAGCCGATCGTGATGAAATTTTTACAGTATGTTAGTATTAATCAGGCGGGTGTCATAGGCTATAAAACTTTAATTTAGGGTGCATATTTAGGGTGGCCCTCATACAAAAATATTTTAAGAATAGCATTTTCTCAAAGACAGGTAAATTGATTCTCATGAAATTTACACAGTATGGCTCTTATGTTAAGGAGCACAGATTAGATGATAAAAATTTTATTTAGGGTGCATACTTAGGGTTGCCCTCATACAAATATATTTTTAAATATCATTTTCACGAAGACAAGTTAATCGATTCACGCCGAATTTACACTAATGGCCTTATTTTGTAAATCACGGTGGAGCAACGCAACGCAGCGCTTTAATATCGGTATTTTATAAATCACCACGTAATTGCGTTGGCTATGTGACGTTGTTACGATGAATTGTCAGTCAGCTACAGTTGAGCGTTGTCAGATGTAAAACAAAATGAGGATAATTTTTGTAAATTTGTGAAAAATTCAAACATTTACAAATTTTTGTTATCTGGTAACGACATCAGATTTGTTTATTTTATTTTTTTTGTTTATGTTTGTTTTGTTTACACTTAATTGAATTATGTCAATATTGAATTCTTTTTACTGTCTTGAAATGTTTGCAACAATTGGTGCAATTTATTTTCCTTCATCGTTCGAATCTATCGATGCCCTGTGATGATGCTTTCTTTAACCTTTATTTAAGAATTATATTGTATTATTTAAGAATATATGCAAACATAAATACATTACTGTTTTGAATTTTCCATTCTAACGGCAGCTCAATAACAAGTGAAGAAATTGACAGTTCATTTGAACGAAATCGTAGCGTTGCGTTTTACAAAATGCCACATTCAGTACTTTCCACTACGTTATTGCGTTACTCAACGCAAGTGAAGGGTTGAGTTTTATAAAATGCAAATTTCAACAACGCAGCGCGAAGTGGTGTGAAGTGATTTACAAAATGAGGCCATAAGTATCTCTTATGTTAAGAAGCATAGCTTAAGCTACAAAAATTTTTTTAGGGTGCATACTAGGGTGTTTTTTTTCAAACTTTAGGACAGGGATTTTGTTTATTTGTTCCTATATTATAGCTTGAGGAATAAAAATAATTGTCCCAAGATTTGAGCTTCCTAGCTCAAACCTGAAAACTGCGCGGACAGAGTTTATGTCCAATTCCGTTGAAACTTAACGAAAAAACCGACTTACTAAAACGTAGAAAAAGTCTACTTTAGGTGCCAAGATATAGCGTTTTGGGTTTTTTAGTTGAATGGGGGTCGCCACCCACTGTTGTAAAACCACGCCCACATTTTTCGTGTGACTAAAAATGCGGAAAAAATAGGTATTTTTATTTTTTTTTTTTTTAAAAATTTGCGGTGCTGTGTTCTAATAGAATCGGGTTTGAAGAAAATTCTCCCAAAATTTCAGCTTCAAACCCGCGAACCGCGCATTTACTTTGTTTTTTAGTACAATTTGTATGAAAAACGAAAAAGCAAAGCAACGAAAATCAGAAAACTTACTAAAACGCAAAAAGTATTTCTTATGTTAAGAAGCATAGCTTAGGCTACAAAAATTTTTTTAGGGTTCATACGTTATATTTGATTTTTGTTGTTGTTTGCGTTTAAGCAAACTGTAATAAGGGCATTTATACTCGTACATGTACAGTTGCGGTCAAAATAATAGTAGTGATATTATTCAATATGCTTAATCCGTAATTTTTTTGTGTATTCCTTCTTTTCTTAAGACTTCACTGTAATATCCCGTTATGTAGAGAGAGTACATAAAAACGTGTCCCGTTATGTTCGCAGAAGTTTTGTTGTTGTTGTTATTCAACATTTTCCAATTGCAATCGTTATTTAGACGGTCAAATTAATAGTAGTGTTCGCAGAAGTCTTGCTAAAAAATTTAAGTGTGACAAAATATTTATATTTAAAGTTTACAAAATAGTAAGTACTGCAATGTTCTTTTCATTTAGTTAAGTTTTTAATAAAAATTTAATTGAATTTTGTTCAGCAATGGGACGAGGTAAACACTGTACGACTGATCAGCGTGACCTTATCAAAAAATTAATTTCGAAAGGAAAAACGTATGCAGAAGTTCAAAATATTATTGGTTGCTCTCCGATGATGATATGTAATGCCTTAAAATATTGCCCGCAACCTGAAAAGCGTGGACGGCATCCTGTAATGTCACCAAAATTAATTGAACGCGTAGTGAGATACTCGAAGAAGAACCCTTTTTCTGCTGCTACTGAAATAAAAGATGAGCTAAGTGTGGAAGCTAGTGTCGAAACAGTCCGCAGACGCTTGCGAGAGCATAATCTGGCAGCTCATAGTCCAAGAAAAGTACCCCTACTAACAAAAAAACATGTGACAAAAAGGATAAAATTCGCAAAGGAACATTTGAATTGGCCTGCAGAAAAATGGAGGAACATCTTGTGGTCAGATGAATCAAAGGTAGTGCTATATGGTGGAAAGGGGTCACGCCAATATGTCAGACGACCGCCAAATTCCGAATACAACCCTAGGTTCACAACTAAAACTGTTAAACATGGTGGATCCAGTATTATGATATGGGCATGCTTCTCATTTTACGGAGTTGGACCAATTTACTGGATCCAACAAATCATGGATCGACATTTATACGTGAAAATCATGCAGGAGATTATGCTCCCATATGCTAGAGAAGAAATGCCACTGCTTTGGATCTTCCAGCAGAACAATGACCCAAAGCACACAAGCAAGGTCGCGAAAGAATGGTTTCTGAATAATAAGGTTCAGGTCATGGAATGGCCCGCACAGTCACCAGACCTAAACCCCATTGAGAATTTGTGGTGCGATGTGAAAAAAGCAGTGGCTCATTCCAAGCCCACAAGTAACTCACAACTTTGGGAGGTGGTACAGGGTGCATGGAGTTCAATACCTGCACCCAAATGTGAAAATTTCCATCTATGCATCGGCGCTGTGCCGCAGTAATTGCCAACAAAGGCTACGCAACCAAATACTGATTTCTTTAAAATATATTAACTTACACTATTTAATTGAATTTATGAAATATATTAGTTTTTTTTAATCTCTTTTATATTAACGTAAACCATACTACTATTAATTTGACCGTCCATATGTAAGCAATTTTCACAATTTTTAGTTTTTACGTATAAAAATGAATTGAAATCTCGAGTTTTTTTTATGAATATCTTGTTAAGATAGTTAACTTACTTAAAAAATATTAAATAAAATTTTGTCATAAAAATATAAGTAGTTTTTTTTTACTTTTCTATATGCGGTGTGGTACACTACTATTATTTTGACCGCAGCTGTATATTAGACCGGTTAAAAAAAAAAAAAACACATTAAAAATTATGTACCACGGGATCGGCGGTAAAATAATATGGGGCGATTTTGCAACTTCAGAGTAGAAAATTGTTATTTTTTTATTTTTTTTCGGTCAATTTTCAATTTTCTTATAAGAAATAGAGAAAAAGAAGAAGAAAAACTAATCACGCATTCAAGCTACTCGATCGACAATAGCCCCAAAACCATACCTACTATCTTGGAAAATTGCATAACCTCTTTAACTTGCACCATTTTTTAAAATCAATATTCTTTGAAAAAGGTAGACAACTTAACACCCTTTTGAGGAGCTTTGTCGATACATATAAAGCTATAGCAATCCGCAAAAATTTAAAATTTTTTTTTTTTTGAACCGCTCTAATATACATATGTATATAAACATATTGTTGTTGGTATGCCTCTACCTTTACATTATAAGATGAGCCCACAAACCAAATCTTCTTAACAAATCGAATTTTAAAAAATCTTATCGCTTGAAAGAAATTTTTTTTCAAATTTTAATAAATGTAATTGCAGAAAAATGTGTAATTAATTACATTTTTGTTTCAAATTACTTGGCAAAAGTAATGGATTACAAATCTCAAAAGGATTACATTTTCATGGATTACTAATCCAATTACAAAAGTAATTAGAATTGAATGTAATTATAATTTTAATTTACATGTAATTGAAATTAATATAATTGAAAAAAACTTCAATTACAATTACTTTTAATTGATTTTTTCAATTACAAGTAAGAATTACTGAAAATCTGGGCTATCATAGGCAAGCTATAACTACGGTGACCATCCGTTCTGTTTTTAGCAGAACAGTTCTGTTTTTAAGGCGCTTGTTCTGCGTATTTTTTTTTAGTGGAAAATTACAAAAGTGTTCTGTTTTTCGCAAATGTTCTGTTTTTTGTTCTGTTTTCATGCGCCATGCATTTCTACTATTTACTAATCTACATTATAAGTCTATTTCTACTAACGTCAACCCTTTGCTGATCGATATGTAAGTTGTTATCGATATCAATTAGCAATCCCTATCAAAAAGCTGATTGTGCAATGTAATTACCGTGACGCTAAGTCTGTCGGTTTGGATTTGAACCCAAATTTTTGCTGGTTTTTCGCTGAACGCAAAAATGAAATTTGTTTACCTTTCATGATCAAGAAAATAATTTCAGAGTTAGAAAAAAACAGGAACTGAAAACCTAAGTAAATTAAAAGATTGTGTCAAAACTTTTTATAAGAATTGCATTGATTATCTAAATACATCAGTGGGATTATGCATTTAAAGAGGTTGAAGTGATGGAATGGGTACTGTTGCGTACAATGCCATCTTCGAATAAGGTTGAAAGAAATTTGACATACTTTTGTATATTATGGGAAAGAGGAGTCGAATTAAAATTAATTACAACGAACTATTTGATGAGTTTACATGTGTTAAAAGTTATGTGACTTGTGAGATACTAAAGGAATGGACGGATGGTGGAAAGCTAGTCGAGAATAAATGGGTTGAAATATTTGAATATTTTAAAAAAAATGCCATACCTTTTCAAAATATTTTAAACATAGTAAAATTTAATTTGTGTTAACCGGGTTCAAATGCCTCCACCGAAAGGGTATATAACAAATCTCGTAAGAAAATTTTCTCTTTTCCAAGTTTAAAGGTATTTCAATAAATTGACATAAGCAAAACATCAATTATTTCGAAACGAAATTTTTTGAGATACGCCCTTTTCGCTTAGTTCGGCAGTATTGTTAATTAAAATCAAAGCCAACAAAATTCGATTTGTTTTTCTTTTTTTTTTGTTACTTTCAATATAAAAAAATGCGTTTCTACAAACACAATTTTTGTTCTGTTTTTTCAATTTGAATTTATGGTCACCGTAGCTATAACATAAGGTATGTATACGAAAAAAAGTAGTCGCAGTAAACAAAGAGTATCGCGTCGAATATTACAGTAAAAGCAAAAGTAATGGCATCTAATCGTCATAAAATTCTTTGCTTAACATTTCGTCATCATTGTTTTTTTAGAATTTTGAATAGTTTTCAAAATGAGTTCACCGAAAGAGAATGTGCGAGATTTAATTGTTCGCAAAAAACAAGATTTTTCACACTTGTCTCACAAAAACATTGCAAAAAGTATAAATATTGCAAAATTAACGGTAACTCGCGTACTTAAAAACTTTAGTGAGCGATTAACTACGGAAAGAAAAGTTGGAAGTGGTCGAAAAAAAGGATTTATCTCAGAGAAAAAAGCTAAGTAAGTGGTACGTGCCTTTAAAAAAAATCCTGGACTCTCCATTAGAGATGTGGCCAAAATGTGCATATAACGCCGGAATATGTACAGACAGTTCGCAAAGGGAAAGGTTTTCAATCATATAAAGTACCACTAGCACCAAATAGGACTGACAAGCAAAACAGCTGCTAAAACCCGCTTCCGAAAGCTCTACCACCGTTTTGTACACAATTTTGAATGCATTATAATGGACGACGAAACTTACGTCAAATCTGACTTTAATCAGCTTCCCGGCCAACTTTTTTACAACGCAAAAAAGAAAGGCGATGTTGCGCCCACATTTAAAGTAAAAAAAGTGGACAAGTTTGCAAAAAAATATTTGGTTTGACAAGCAATTTGTAAATGTGGTTGGAAGAGCTCAGTATTTGTCACAACTGGTACAATTAACCAACAGATTTACGTGAAAGAGTGCTTGCAGAAACGTCTGTTGCAAATTAGGGATGGGTAAAATCGATAACTATCGATAGACATCGATGTGAGTCAAGCATCGATAACTATCGATGTCTCTTTGCGAAACATCGACATCGATGAACTGATTTATTTTGAAATATAATATATGCATTTTGATTCAACACAAGCAATTATCAGAATACTGATGTACAAAATATAAATATTATATTTCTCGTTAAAATTTTGCAGAATATTATCTAGATTTATATGTTCACATTTACTCTTTGCCAATCTGATAAACGAAAACACTTACCAAACTGACCGTGTGTTAAAGACACGACATTGAACTAATAGAGGGAAAACACGCGCGCGCAATAGTCCTCATTTTCAAACAAACAAAACTAAAAATATTCTTAACCTACCCGACCTAACCTGGATGAGTTCATTCTCTTCCCAAACTTAACAGCAGGAACTTAACCTGCCCGACCTAACCTGGACGAGTTCCTTCCCTTCCCAAACCTAACAGCAGTTACCTAATCTAACCTGGACGAGTTGCCCCACTCCCCAAACCCAACAGCAGGTACCTAACCTGGACGAGTTGCCCTACTCCCCAAACCTAACAGCAGGTACTTAACCTGCCCGACCTAACCTGGACGAGTTAGGTTAGAACCTGGACGAGAAGAACAAATTCATGATAGGAACATCAAATTGTAATAAAAACTACAAGTAAGCTATTATAACTTATACGTTCAATTTAAAATCGAATTGAAAGAAAATGACAAATTAAGGTAGTACCTCCATCCCGCGGAATTTCGACTAGATTTCGTTGAAAAAAATTGTATATATTCCTCTTATAAAACTAAGAATAAAATTCAAATACTAATTTTTTTTTACTGATCGGTTTTTTTTTTGTAAAAAATTTACGAAGTTTACATCAAATCAATGGGAAATATTGTTTTTTTCCGTTTTTTTACGTTTTCCTTCATTTGCGAGCAATTAAGTAGTCACCCAAATTCTTCATTTCCCATTAACTTGATGTAAACTTCATACATTTTTTACACAAAAACCGATCAGTAAAAAAAAATTGGTATTTGAATTTTATTCTTAGTTTCATAAGGGGAATATATACAATTTTTTTCAACGAAATCTAGTCGAAATTCCGCGGGATGGAGGTACTACCTTAATTTGTCCTCTTTCAAATCGATTTTAAATTGAACGTATAAGTTATAATAGCTTATTTGTAGTTTTTATTACAATTTGATGTTCCTATCATGAAATTCTTTTTTCTCGTCCAGGTTCTAACCTAACTCGTCCAGGTTAGGTCGGGCAGGTTAGGTACCTGCTGTTAGGTTTGGGGAGTAGGGCAACTCGTCCAGGCTAGGTCTGGCAGGTTAGGTACCTGCTGTTAGGTTTGGGGATCGGGGAAATTTGTCCAGGTTAGGTTAGTTAGGTTAGGGAACTGCTTATATGTGCTTGTAGGCTTGGGGAGCGAGGAAGCTGGTCTCTTTGAGTTTTTTCTTTGATTATATAAATTAATATTTAAAGAACTCGTTTTCAGTTATCATGTTTTTTGTTAAATGTGTTACTTCTAAAAAATAGATAAAGAAAAGGGAGAGGTCAGAAAAATAATTCTTGCCCGTTATCGATGTCTTATCGATTTCTTCTTATCGATTTTTTGCATTCTTTAGCCTTCTTGGCATACTTTTTTCAAATAGAAATATAAAAACATATTCTTGGTCTTATCGATGTACTATCGATTGAAATCGATAAATTTGGAGAAACTATCGATGCATATCGATATTTTTTCTAATCGATTTTACCCATCCCTATTGCAAATGATACGTCTTCACGAAAACCCTGTGTTATTTTGGCCAGATTTGGCGAGTTGTCACTATGGTAGATTGGTCATGAATTGGTATGAAGAGAATGGAGTCAATTTTGTACCGAAAAATGCAAATCCTCCGAATTGCCCTAAGCTTCGGCTGATTGAAAAATACTGGGCTATAATGAAGAGAAAATTGCTAAAAACGAAGAAACTTGTCAAAAATGAAAAGGAACTACAACAAAAATGGATCAAGGTATCATCCCAAAGTGATGTGCAGAACCTAATGGCAGGTGTTAATTCAAAGTTACGATCTTTTGCATATATTTCAACCAAATGAGGAAACCTTTGCATTTTCTTAAAGAAATGCCTTTTAAGCTTTAAAAAATGTATAACTTTTTTTTTGGTCCAAAAATAAAAATTTTATACCCATTTTTTGTCGACTAATTTTTTTCGGATACATACTTTAATATTAAATTTATGTATGGCGCACAAAAGACGAGTTTCAATGAAAAAATGGGTAGTGACAAGCCTCCCATATGAGAATAAAACAAAATTTTGTATATATCAGCAAATATTTGATGCAGATGAATGAGACTTGGTACATGCATAAGTACAGTGTGGCCCATAATAACTATCACTAAAACAAAGTGTTATAAAAATCAAAGTCGTCTATAATATTTTTTTTATTTATTAAAAACTTTTAATAACAATCCAAAATTTATTAAATTAATGATGAAGTTTGAAACTATCACCCTTTTCTTTTTTTACAAGACGTAAACGTTTGAAAAATGATTCACAGGCGGCACGCACCATTTTCTGCTCCATTTCGTCCCAAATCCTTGTCAAACGCTGCTTGAACCCATCAATTGTTAAGCCTTTTATTGATCTTACTTTACCTAGCATATGGCCTCATACTCAAAAATCCAATGTCTTGAGATCCGGTGATGATGCTGGTTAATCTTCCGCAGAGATGAAATCAGTCGAATTTTTTCGCCCTTTTCCTATATGAGGTACTGCTCCCTACACCTTGATTTTGGTCACGTTTTGATACCGCTCAGCAGTCAATTCATCTTTTGGAGTATTCGCAAAACTTCTTGCGCACAAACGGTTACTCTGCTGGTTGTGGCTGTCTTGCTGGAAGAACAGTTTTTCATCGGAAATAAATTATTTCATCTCTACCGTGCCAGTCAAGTAGGTAACAGGTAATTGCTTTTGCTTATTTGTTAGCCCATGAAAGCGTTAGCTTTTATAGGCCTTGAGTCGTAGATCATTCCTGATAAGAAGCTGCTTGGAAGTTTTTTAGGCTGATTGAGCAGGATATCGTCATCTCACTTGTTTTATAACGTCATTTGTTCCCACAGTCCGACTGCGTCCAACTTTTTTTTAATTTTCGAGCCTCCTGTATCCTTATATCGTTTTATTGTCTTATGTACGAATTTTTCTGCTATTCCGAGTGGTTTTAGTGTTTTTATGATGTCACAATTTCTGTAATTTTTTTTTTAAAACATTTATTTATACTAAGTCACTTTTACCTTCCATGGCACTTCTGAGTTTGATATAAAGAATATATTTTTTGCCATGTACTTTCGTTGTGTACAATTAAATTATGAAAAGCAATGCATCCTTAGGTTATAAAAAAAATCAGGTTTTCAATTTTTTTCGGAGCAGTGAAATTTGGTGACAGTATGTATTATGGGCCACACTGTATATAAAAGACAAAGGCTTTAACAAATTAAACTCATCGACCCAACTACCGGTAAGGACAGAACAACGTCTGCCATGTCAGATATTTGTATGTAAAAGAGTAGGAACAAAAGATAGTTTCACTGGAAAAATTGGCAGTTTCGCTTTTACATTACATCGCATGAGTTCATACAACAACGCAACGAACGCTGTGGCTTTGAGTTGATTGGCTGCGCGCTATTTATTCCAATCTAATTGCGAATATTCCATAACGTCGTTTGCTGTCAACTTTGTTTAACATCTTAAATAATATTGCCGAAATCAAGTGTCCAAGTCAAGTGAATCATATTTACATAACATTACATTACACTCATAAACTGCTTGTTTTCTTTGGGGTATTTTAATTGCATTTAAGTGCACTCTTTGTGAAAATAAAGTGTGTTTTTGTGTGTGCACATACTAAATTGTCGTCATACATTCTGCCAGCATACTTTTCGATAAAACAATTTTTGCTACTTTTCGTGGGTTTCAATCCACAAAAACTTATTTGTTTCCAAATATGCTCTGGTATGTATACAATTAAAAATATGTATGAAACGTTAATATTTTGACCATCTTAACATATTTTGCATGGAATCACTATAGTGAAAGTGGTATTTAATTTTCAAAATATTGATTTGAGATTTTCATTTATGATAATTTTCTGTTTTCAATCTTCAGCTTTTCAAGTTACTTTTAAAAATGTGAATTTTAATATCGATGTAGGTACGGACTATAGGTTTGAATGTCATCACCAATGTTCAGTTTTAAACACCAAGCAGCTAATTTTTCTTCATTGAAATTTTTAAAATGTCTCGCGATTCAACGCTCTTGATCATTGGCGCGGCAATTTTTCGGTCCCCTTGCCTATTCTCCAATTGCGCTAAAGAGCTTTTCTGTCCAGCCTTTTCTATACAGGGACTTAAACCAAATTAAACTCATTGCACCACCTACCGGAAAGGGCAGGTCAACTAGTGTAAAGTAAAACACTTTTACTTTCTTCTGTTACTTTATGGAATAGCCCTTTGGTAGCACTATATTAAGTGGTAAAGCTGATGTCAGATGTAACACTGGTTCGAATGTAGAGACGATAAGAAAGCAATTCGAACGTGACGAAAAACGGAAGTGTTTTTCATGGCCATCAATAGAAAAGCAGAAGCCAGCGACACCTGGCAACATTTTTTAATGCGACTAATTTTAAAATGTTATGGAATAATATGACTTTTTATTAGATTTCGTTTGATTGAAAAATCTTATTTATTTTTTCTTACAAGGCATAATATTATTCGAACGTGGCATTTCGAACGATACGTTTTTTTCCATTATGGTTCACATGGGTAATTTTTCATAAAGATTTTAATATTTATATAAATAATAATATGTAAGATCTATATAGTAATTAAAAAATAAATTTAATATATATTTCAATTTAACAAAGAAAATAGGAAACAGTAGATATTTTCCTTAAAAGAATATAAAACTTTTCTTTTTGCTGATAAAACGTTTTTTGATCAAAATTGGTGTAGCGACTCAGTCGTGGCTGCGTTATTTCCCATTAGGGCGGTTCTGCGCCCACTTAAAGGTTTTAGAGTCTCTAATAACCTTTTTTATGGTACGATCTATCTTCTAACCAAATTTCATTAAAATCGGCTTATTATATTAGGGAGCGTTCAAGTATTACGTAACGCAATTTTTAAAGATTTTTGACCTCCTCTCTCCCCCACCAATGTTACACAATGTTGTGTAACGCGTTGTTCGACACCCTCCTTCCGCCCCGTAACGTTTTACAAGAAACCCCCCTCCTCCGTAATTGCGTTACGTAATACTTGAACGCCCCCTTAGCCGTGGAAAGGTATTTTCCTGTTAGGGGCGTGGCACCGCCTACTATTCGAAAGAAAATTATTTTGTGCACTGCCGTTTTTTCCAACTTCGCAAAAAAAAAAAATTGCGATTATGTTGTGTTATGGCACTTAATAAGTGGTTTAACCGTTTTGTAACTGCCTATTTATTACACATATGTTTACGAACGTGACCAACTCCAAATAGCTTCAAAAATTTAAAATTTTATGTTTTTTGCACTCTTTTTTTGTTTTGTTTTTTTAATTATGTACATGAAACTCTGTTTGAACAAAAATGTTGATACACTTGCTGCTATCAATCACGAAATGAGAACAAATTATGCTTTTCTATGTTATTTGTGACATTAGAACATGAGCTGAAGCAAATTAAAATTTACATTTAATAGAGATTGGCTTGATGTTTTTGCAGTTTTTTAGCTTATTGATGTTGGGAGATATGTATCCCGTGGCAAATTAATTCTGGTGTAAATTGTTTAAATTAACAAAATTTGAATGTTTTCCTTAGATAATATCAGATAGTAACACTTTTATAATAACTTTTAATTTTTCTGTCACGGTTGGCCATTTGGAGGAAATGTACATTAGGGTGATTCAAATTTTTTTTTTTTTTGCTTGAAACAGGTTCAAAAGTTGCAGGCACACGAAAAATATATTCTGGTGAAATTATAAGTAGCTCATAATATTGATATTTACTGGTGGCTCATCGAGCTTTTTTGTTTTCCATACGATTTGTATGGGGAAAAATGCTTGACAAGACATTTGTCTCTATATCTCGTGAAAAAAAAATGTTAAAAATACGGGACCTAGCTTATTGGAAAGATCATAAAATTTTCTATAAAAAAGCTCCTTGCATTTTTTTCGTGAAGCAAGCACTTCGTTAGTTAATTAGCAAACATCGGGCACATTTTGGGACTCGGAACCACCTTTGATGATGACCAAAATCTACTTTCGACATGTATCCAACGACCGGTGCATAAAAAAATTTCGAAAATGGACCAAAATCTTGCACTTTTTGGTACCTTTTTTTTCGACTTCGACCTCTTTCCAAAGATTGGTGTAAACAAAATTTCGAAAATGGTCCAAAATCAGGCACTTTTTGATACCCTTTTTTTCGACTTCGACCGCTTTCCAAAGATTGGTGCAAACGAAATTTCGAAAATGGACCAAAATCAGGCACTTTTTGGTACCCTTTTTTTCGACTTCGACATCTTTCCAAAGATTGGTGCAAACAAAATTTCGAAAATGGACCAAAATCAGGCACTTTTTGGTACCCTTTTTTTCGACTTCGACCTCTTTCCAAAGATTGGTGCAAACAAAATTACGAAAATGGACCAAAATCGGGCACATTTTGGGAACTTTTTTTTGACTTCGACCTCTTTCCAAAGATTGGTGCAAACAAAATTTCGAAAATGGACCAAAATCAGGCACTTTTTGGTACCCTTTTTTTCGACTTCGACCTCTTTCCAAAGATTGGTGCAAACAAAATTTCGAAAATGGACCAAAATCAGGCACTTTTTGGTACCCTTTTTTTCGACTTCGACCTCTTTCCAACGATTGGTGCAAACAAAATTTCGAAAATGGACCAAAATCGGGCACTTTCTGGTACTTTTTTTCGACTTCGACCTCTTTCCAACGATTGGTGCAAAATTTTTTTTGCAAAACAGACCAAAATCAAACACTTTTTTAGTTGGGACCAACTCTGGTGATTGCCAAAGCCCATTTTCAACCAAAACAACGTAAAAAAATATTTTTTCCAAATTAATAGTTATTGACAACTAATAAAATATCTCTTAATCATAATAGTTATGACTCAACGTAAAAAAAAATCCATTGAAAAATAATAGTTATTGACAACTAATAAAATATTTCTTATTCATAATAGTTATGACTCAACGTAAAAAAAAATCCATTGAAAAATAATAGTTATTGACAACTAATAAAATATTTCTTATTCATAATAGTTATGACTCAACGTAAAAAAGAATCCATTGAAAAATAATAGTTATTGACAACTAATAAAATATTTCTTATTCATAATAATTATAAACCAATTTTTTGACATAAAACTTATAATAGTTATGTCCCTGATAAATAGTATAGATAGGACCGCAAATTTTTTTTAAAAAAAAAATAAAAATACCTCCTTCCGCATTTTTAGTCACACGAAAAATATGGATGTGGTTTTGCAACAGTGGGCGTCCCCCATTCAGCTAAAAATCCCAAAACGCTATATCTTGGCACCTAAGGCAGACTTTTTCTACGTTTTAGTAAGTCGGTTTTTTCGTTAAATTTCAACGGAATTGGACATAAACTCTGTCCGCGCCGCTTACAGGTTTGAGCTAGGAAGCTCAAATGTTGGGACAATTATTTTTATTCCTCAAGCTATAATATAGGAAAAAATAAATAAAATCACTCTCCAAAAGTTTGAAAAAAAACACCCTATTATATATGTATGTTACCGGCCAAACTAGTTTTTTTATGAAAAACTAGTTTATCCTAAAACGTATCGATCGGTGCTCAACATATTTATTTTATGATGAGCTTTGCTTTTCTATATGCTACGTAAATGTTGTAAAATAAATTATTGAATCGAAGTCACTCAATGTAGAAAAATTTAAAGTTTACATATAAAAATATTGAATCCTATCGGGAACACAAAATAAAAATAAATTTTCTATCAAATATATACAGTTACAGAATTTATTAATATTTTCTTTTATATTTCTTAGGCGCTGGGAAATCTTTATTTTAATCGCTCTACTACAACGCCTGTAAAAATTTGGAATTTTTTATCGCATACATGGGAAATTGCGCAGGATAAAAACATATATTCCGGTAATATAGAAGCGATTGCTACCAAAGAGAAATCTAAGTTTCCTCAACATTTTTTTCCTGAGGTAAGTTATTAACATAATATTAAGTTAGTATTTACAATCAGGAAGAGAAAAATACACATTTTAAGATCCTTTTCTAACTCATTTCCATACATGTATGTATCTGACAAAGCTAGTAACTAAGGTGAAAATTTATTTGTTTTTGATATTCTTCTACGACTTACTCGTACTTTGTTTTGTATAATTATGTTTAAAACTTTTTTAATTTGGAGGACGGTAGAAAAATGACTATAACTCTGGCCCAATATTTACATTTACAAAATCCAAAATTTTTTAGAATAACTTTCAACGATAAATTAAAAAAGTTTATTTCAATCTATATATGTAATATTAAACAAAAAACAGATAAATAAACATAATTCATAAATAACTCAAATGCGCATATTGATATCGGTCATCCTTAGAATAACTGCACACTTTGTTTATTATTTTTTTTTTTTGAGTTAGTTGAATATATTTTTTAACGAAATATCCCAAAAATATGGGGTATAGAGTATAAAAACCCAGCACTTTTTTGTTTAAAAGTGTTTTAATTACATCGAAGCAAATAAAATTTTTTAAATAAATTACCAAATAATACCAAACTAGGTATTTCTTCCCCAACTGCTTTCAAAATTTTTCCAAATACGCCCATACCTTTCTTCTTCCTATTTTCAAATTAACTTTGAATTCGCCGCTAATTATTTTTGTCTTTACTGTCGAACATTCAATTTCAATAGAACTGATTTTTGATATATGTAAGTATATGCAAAAACCTGAAGCTCCACAAGAAAACGCTTCATGCATAAATTTATAAATCACTTCTAAGGTCTAATTCCACTGTACTAATCACATTTAAAAAATATTTAACAAAATTAACCCTCTATTAGTTAAGGCTGCCTCAGGGCAGCTTTCACTAAAAACTCCACAGTTCATTACTTGAATTTTTTTATTAAAAGAGTAGACTGAACATTCGTTACTAAGGCTTTTTTCATTATTTGAAATTTTGTTTGAACGCGTTTGGATCAGGGACATAACTATTATAAGATTTATGTCAAAAAATTGGTTTATAATTATTATGAATAAGAAATATTTTATTAGTTGTCAATAACTATTATTTTTCAATGGATTTTTTTTTTACGTTGAGTCATAACTATTATGAATAAGAAATATTTTATTAGTTGTCAATAACTATTATTTTTCAATGGATTCTTTTTTACGTTGAGTCATAACTATTATGAATAAGAAATATTTTATTAGTTGTCAATAACTATTATATTTCAATGGATTCTTTTTTACGTTGAGTCATAAGAAAGTTGATTTTTGCGACTGGTTATTTTTTATTATAATTAAACATTATGAACTTACAGTCATTTTAGCAAAGACCAATATTGTAAATTTTACTTATTGATCAATGCTATTTTTTATTCAACAAACATGACAAAGATAACAAATTTAACCTGGTAATTGGTGACATATGTTTCGGCTATTACCACATAGCCTCATCAGACCAGTTTTTTGGTTAATGTTGTACATGGAGTCGATCCCCTGACCGTACATGCATTTCAATTGCATATCTGTCGACGGCCGCTCTAACAACTGAGCTACTGAGGAACTGACCTTGAACTGTACAAATTGCGTATATCCATTTATTATCTCTTGTCACTTTCTCGCTTGTTGTCACAGCTGCTAAGCCATTGGCTTAGAGACTTGCTATGATTTTATTTTTCGAAAATTGTGGTGTTGCCAGCCACATATTTTTTGAAATTGGCGTGTTCTTCCGTATGGTTTAAGAAAGTTGATTTTTGCGACTGGTTATTTTTTATTATAATTAAACATTATGAACTTACAGTCATTTTAGCAAAGACCAATATTGTAAATTTTACTTATTGATCAATGCTATTTTTTATTCAACAAACATGACAAAGATAACAAATGGAACAATTTAACCTGGTAATTGGTGACATATGTTTCGGCTATTACCACATAGCCTCATCAGACCAGTTTTTTGGTTAATGTTGTACATGGAGTCGATCCCCTGACCGTACATGCATTTCAATTGCATATCTGTCGACGGCCGCTCTAACAACTGAGCTACTGAGGAACTGACCTTGAACTGTACAATTTTCGAAAAATAAAATCATAGCAAGTCTCTAAGCCAAGCGAGAAAGTGACAAGAGATAATAAATGGATATACGCAATTTGTACAGTTCAAGGTCAGTTCCTCAGTAGCTCAGTTGTTAGAGCGGCCGTCGACAGATATGCAATTGAAATGCATGTACGGTCAGGGGATCGACTCCATGTACAACATTAACCAAAAAACTGGTCTGATGAGGCTATGTGGTAATAGCCGAAACATATGTCACCAATTACCAGGTTAAATTGTTCCATTTGTTATCTTTGTCATGTTTGTTGAATAAAAAATAGCATTGATCAATAAGTAAAATTTACAATATTGGTCTTTGCTAAAATGACTGTAAGTTCATAATGTTTAATTATAATAAAAAATAACCAGTCGCAAAAATCAACTTTCTTAAACCATACGGAAGAACACGCCAATTTCAAAAAATATGTGGCTGGCAACACCACAATTTTCGAAAAATAAAATCATAGCAAGTCTCTAAGCCAATGGCTTAGCAGCTGTGACAACAAGCGAGAAAGTGACAAGAGATAATAAATGGATATACGCAATTTGTACAGTTCAAGGTCAGTTCCTCAGTAGCTCAGTTGTTAGAGCGGCCGTCGACAGATATGCAATTGAAATGCATGTACGGTCAGGGGATCGACTCCATGTACAACATTAACCAAAAAACTGGTCTGATGAGGCTATGTGGTAATAGCCGAAACATATGTCACCAATTACCAGGTTAAATTGTTCCATTTGTTATCTTTGTCATGTTTGTTGAATAAAAAATAGCATTGATCAATAAGTAAAATTTACAATATTGGTCTTTGCTAAAATGACTGTAAGTTCATAATGTTGAGTCATAACTATTATGAATAAGAAATATTTTATTAGTTGTCAATAACTATTATTTTTCAATGGATTTTTTTTTACGTTGAGTCATAACTATTATGAATAAGAAATATTTTATTAGTTGTCAATAACTATTAATTTGGAAAAAATATTTTTTTACGTTGTTTTGAAAAAAGTGTTCAACAGATTTTCATTTTTGTGAATCTTTTTGCACCAATCGATGGGGAGGTGGTTTTTATGACATCACCAGAGGTGGTCATCGGTTCGAAAATGTGCGCGATTTTGACTCATTTTTGAAGTTTTTTTTGCTTCAATCAATTAAAAGAGGTCTAAAAAGTATATTGGCCATCACTAGAAGTGGAACCGATCCTTGAAAGTGCTCGATTTAGGTCCATTTTCGAAATTTTTTTGCAAAAAATCGATGGGAAGAGGTTGACAATGGGCTGGACGCATACACAGGCAGGCGTCATGTTGGCCGACAAGCGAGAACACCGTCTCAAGAAAGTTCTTCACACGGCAAAATATCTAAGCATCCAATCGATGACGTTTCTAACGACAACTATACTATAAAGCATCGCAAAGGCAATCTTTTTGCCAAAAATGTGAACTCCACTTATGTTGTTCGAACACCAAGAACTGCTTCTTTGAATATCATTATCGAAAGTAATCTGTTCGTGTTGCCTATATATTTTGTTTCCTAGTTTCTTAAAATTTTTCTCAATAAAAAGTATTGAATTCACAAAAGCATACCTGTCCATTTTTTTATAGCTAAGCGGGAAAAGCTGCCCTGAGACAGCCTTTCGTTTTTCTCACCTGAAAACTAAACAAGATGAGCATTTAACCTGCGGTTTTCAATTTTCGAGTTTCTAGCATCTAAAGAACCAGTAGAATAAATATTAAACTTCCTTTCCCAGCTATACAATTTTGCCCGTTAAAGGGTTAAATAAAAATCACCAATTTTGGTGCATTTGTTATAGAAAAAGGACAAACAAATATTGCCTAATAAGTTCAAAGAGAAAAACAAAATTCGAAACTTCCGAAGCAATATATTGTTTGGCCGGCCATATGCACCTCAGTTCCAAAGTTTATACATATAGACGAGTGTCTCGAAAAACCTGTTATACCATTTATGAGGCTACAGTGATGCTCTGGCCTGACTTAGCAACCTCTCAAAAGCTACGATGGAATGGTGTCAAAAAGATAAATTTTGTACCAAAAATACTAAACTGCCCACATCTTCGCCCAATTGAGTCTTATGAAAAGAGATCTCTGAACGAGTAGTAAGATTTCAAAAAATTTTCAAGATTTCAGACTTGTGGAAAAGATCGTACCGTGCTGTCGATGAAGCAACTCTGCAAAATTTAATAAAAGACCTTAAGAAAAAGTATGAAATTTTTATGAAAAAAAATGTGTTTATTTAGTTTTTGGTTATTTGTATTTTAAATACCAGCCAGAATACCATTTGCTGAGGACATCGTCAAGTACTATCGAAAACAAGATTGGAAACAGCAAATATGCTTGGCGCAAACCTGAGACGGACTCAAAAGAGTCAGAAAGTTTCTTGTTATGTAATATTCTACATTTGAAACCTTCGTAATGAGCTTTGCCTTCGGTCGATACTATCAAACGCAATACTTTAGTCGATGAAAGCTTAATGCCACTTATTTATGGGGTAAAACACACGAAAACGCCACCTGATATAATTTTTGGCTCCGATTTGGGTGAAATTTGGCATGATTGTAGTATTGATGTCTGGCAATAAAAGTGTGTTTAAGACTTTGCCCTAATATTATTTGTTGCTCAGATACGCGGGTATGAAATTCACGATTTTCGTACTTTTTCAGAATAAGTGTTTTTTTTCGAAAATTCATAGCTTACAGCAAACTTTATCAATTAATAAATGGTGAACGTACATTTTTAGGTTTTTACTTGTACTTTTCAAAAAAAATATTGATTTTGAAAAAAAAAAAAAATTTTCACAAAAATTTTGCGAATTGAAAAATATTTTTGCATTTTTTTTAAAAAAACCATATTTTAAATTTTTTTTTTGTTTTTAAAAAAACTTTGATTTATTCTGCGCTTAATGCTAATGCCGTAAAAATTTTCGTGGGAAAAAAATTATTTATATTTTTTTTAATTTTAAAAAAAAATTAAAGAGCTCAAATTCTGTAAATTGAAATGAATTTTTCAATTTTTTTTTTGAAAAATCCATTTCTGAATATTTTTTTGTTTTTATAATTTTAGGTTTTTATTTGTACTTTCCAAAACAAAATACTGATTTTGAAAAAAAAAAATTTTTCGCAAAAATTTTGAGTATTGAAAAATATTTTTGCATTTTTTTAAAAAAACCCATATTTTAAAATTTTTTTTTTTATTTTTAAAAAAACTTTGATTTATTCTGCGCTTAATGCCGTAAAAATTTTTGTGGGAAAAAAATTATTTATATTTTTTTTAGTTTTAAAAAAATTAAAAAGCTAAAATTTTGTAAATTTAAATGAATTTTTGAAGTTTTTTGAAAAATCCATTTCTGAATATTTTTTCGGTGAACTTCAGATTACAGCTTGATACGCAAGCTTTAAAATGATATGCCATAACATGAGGGCAAGTAGTTAATTAAAATGTTTGAGCCGTTAACCTGAAAAATAAAACTGAAATTTAAAATCAGTGCTGTAGTACAGCGCGCGCTTAGCGGCTCTAACATTTTAATTTACTGCTTGCCCTCATGTTATGGCATATCATTTTAAAGCTTGCGTATCAAGCTGTAATCTGAAGTTCACCGAAAAAATATTCAGAAATGGATTTTTCAAAAAACTTTAAAAATTCATTTAAATTTACAAAATTTTAGCTTTTTAATTTTTTTAAAACTAAAAAAAATATAAATAATTTTTTTCCCACAAAAATTTTTACGGTATTAAGCGCAGAATAAATCAAAGTTTTTTTAAAAATAAAAAAAAAATTTTAAATTATGGGTTTTTTTAAAAAAATGCAAAAATATTTTTCAATACTCAAAATTTTTGCGAAAATTTTTTTTTTTTCAAAATCAGTATTTTGTTTTGGAAAGTACAAATAAAAACCTAAAATTATAAAAACAAAAAAATATTCAGAAATGGATTTTTCAAAAAAAAATTGAAAAATTCATTTCAATTTACAGAATTTTAGCTCTTTAATTTTTTTTTTAAAATTAAAAAAAAAAAAATAAATAATTTTTTAAAAACAAAAAAAAAAAAATTTAAAATATGGTTTATTTTAAAAAAAATGCAAAAATATTTTTCAATTCGCAAAATTTTTGTGAAAATTTTTTTTTTTTCAAAATCAATATTTTTTTTTGAAAAGTACAAGTAAAAACCTAAAAATGTACGTTCACCATTTATTAATTGATAAAGTTTGCTGTAAGCTATGAATTTTCGAAAAAAACACTTATTCTGAAAAAGTACGAAAATCGTGAATTTCATACCCGCGTATCTGAGCAACAAATAATATTAGGGCAAAATCTTAAACACACTTTTATTGCCAGACATCAATACTACAATCATGCCAAATTTCACCCAAATCGGAGCCAAAAATTTTTTCAGGTGGCGTTTTCGTGTGTTTTACCCCTTATATGCTCCACGATAATTCGAAGGGTATTAATTGGATCAATACACGATCTGTTCGGGCGAAATCCTACCTGTTGTTTTCGGATAAGTGGTTCTATTTCTGCGCTGACTCTGGTCAGAAGAATTTTGGCTAAGACGGAATTGATAAGATCATGATGCCCCTGTAGTTCTGGCATAGCGGCAAGTCCCCTTTTTTGGAATTTTTACTTAAGTTCCTATGAGCCACTCTTCAGATATTCGTTCTTCTTCCCAAATTTGCATATGAACAGAGTATATAAATATAAGAAATCTTAATTTGTTTTAGTCGACTGAGTATTATTAATTAATTGAATTTACAGTCAATTGCAGTTACCAATATTCATGTGAAATTTCACAAATCGGTTAATGCTTTATAAACAAACATGACAAAGATAACAAATGGAACAATTTAACCTGGTAATTGGTGACATATGTTTCGGCTATTACCACATATATACACATATTCATATGTATATACTAACGCTCTGCATGAATGTGTTTGAAATGCGTTTCAAGACATTCTATTGTAAATCAAGCACTTACTTCATTCTATCCACTGCTTGCAAAGCATCTGCATTAGTATAGAAAACATCCCTTCTTAGAACGAAAACCAAACAAAAGAGAGAGCGAAATATTCAAACACTGTACTCATGATATCATACTTGGCTAGAAAAAAATTGCTTGAATATACTGTTCACTGAAGCGAGTGCAGCAAGCATTCTAGTGTACATCAAATTTTCTAGTGTACAGCAAATATACTAGTATACATATTTATGTATAATGAGCATAGTCAAACAAAATTGTGGCTGCTTATTGTCAATTTTTTTTAATATAACTTTGATTTGCTACAATGTTGACGCATGTACATTAGAAAATTAACTTCATTACGTTCTATTCTTGGAGTTTGTCTATTAACAGGTAGTTTTATGTTAACCTCTCAATCAATATTTGTTAAGACTTTTACCTGTAAAGAACTTCATGAATTAACTCTGAATGGAGTACATTTTTCTTTGTAATTTTTCCTATGTCCCGTTATAGTACTTACTTACTTGGGTGGCCATAACAACCCGTTACCGGGTTACGGCCGACCTCAAAAGCTCTCTCCAGGCGCCTCTGCTTTGCGCACGCCTTCTCCAATCATTCACACCAAGCGTGGATAGGGTTTCCTCGGCTTGGTCTTTCCATCGGAGGCATGGTCTTCCTCTTCGTCGTCGCCCAGCGGCTTCCGCATCAAACACCTTTTTCGCCGGAGCTTCTTCGTCCATACGCACAACATGTCCCAGCCAGCGCAGACGTTGAATAGTGATGCGCTTGACTATGTCAATGTCAGCGTAGAGCTCGTACAGTTCGTGGTTCATTCGAATACGGTAGTCGTCGCCGACGTGAACAGGACCGAAGATTTTGCGAAGAATTTTTCTCTCAAACACCCCAAGCGTGGCTGCATCAGTCTGCGACACAACCCATGCTTCTGCGCCGTAAAGTAGCACGGGTAAGATGAGCGTCTTGTAGAGTGTCAGTTTTGTCGGGCGAGAGAGGTCTCTGCTACTCAATTGCTTACTGAGACCATAGTAACACCTGTTAGCAAGAGTTAGTCTTCGCTTTATCTCCAGGCTGACATCGAGTGTTCACGGCGGTGCCAAGATAGGTGAATTCCTTGACAACTTCGAAAGTATAGTTGTTCGCAGTAACAAAGGATCCAATACGCCGCGTCTCCCTGTTTGTGGACAGCATATACTTTGTTTTGCCCTCGTTCACCGTCAAACCCACTTTTGCTGACTCTTTTTCGATAGCAGAGAACGCAGCAGTAACATCTCGCTTACAACGTCCAATGATATCAATATCATCGGCATATGCAAGGAGCTGGACACTTTTGTAGAAAATAGTGCCATTACGATGTACACTGGCTCTTCGCAACACCCCTTCCATCACAAAGTTGAAGAGGTTGAGGTCTGAAACCTCGTTCGGTATCAAATGGTTCGGAGAGGTCCCTTCCTACTCTGACGGAGCTGGCTGTGTTGCTCAACGTCATTCTGCAAAGCCGCACCAGCTTCGCAGGTATACCGAACTCAGACATGGTGGCATACAGGCAATCCCGTATCAGGCTATCGAAATCAGCTTTAAAATCGATAAAGAGATGATGGGTATCGATCTGTTTTTCGTGAGTCCCGTTATAGTAACTTAGGCAAAAGTTACTTTTACATTAAACTAATCATACGAAAAGATTTTTTATGAAATTAAAATGTAATACTTCATGTGTAAAATGTATGCCAAGAATTTTAATTGAATTTTCGATTTCCATTTAGATCAAAAAAATTACTTTTTTCACATATTTCAATCGGTTGAATCTGCAGTTGAAAATGTTGGGAACACATTTGTTGGCTATTTAATTAATTTTAATTTGATACAATTTTTGTCCAAATCGGTAAATGTGAAGTTGAATTTTGTTCAAAAATGTTAGACTACGTCAAGATTCATATCTCGAAAACATGTTCACACTAATTTTGAAAGTGTTTTTTGAGTTTAGCAGTCTATTTTACGTAAAAAAAAAAAATAGTACAACTGCAAAACATTTTTTTTTTTTTTTCATTTTCAAACTAGCGTGTTATCGTCTGAACTGCTTACTAACAGATCAAAACATTCTAAACATTCCTTTTATTTGCTGCACCCGGTTAATTTTTTGCCTTTGACATTTTATTTTTGTTTCATGAAACAAACATTGCAGTCGCGAGAAGAGACTAGAAATGTGTACATTAGGCTGGGTCAAATTGTTCGGGTGGAAAAAACATGACCAAGCGTCTAGCGGAAACGTAATCTACGGTAAATTCTAAGAAAAATTGACCAATAAACCATGGGTCTAAAATCAATATCGAGCCCCCGATTTTTAACAAGAAGATTTTACTATGAAATTTTTATAAAAAATTAGTAACTTCTTTAGAAAACACTGCTTTATCATCTAAAAAATAACATACATATGTCATTGGTTTTGTCAGCTTTTTGAATCTGTTATTATCATGAAAACATTTTTATAACCAGGCCGAATTTCGGAATGTTTTTGTGAAAAATGGTCATAAATGCTAAAAATCTTACAAGTTGCCATCAATTCATCGCAAAAAATTAAAATGTTCTTTATAATATTTATTACAGGGACGTGAACCGGTTCTGAACCGGAAAACCACTTTTTTTACTAATTAGCTGAACCATTAACCGAACCGAAATTTCCACAAATGTTTGATCCGAACCGAAAATCGAACCACTTTTTATAATGGTTTGAGGATTCATTCTGACCAATTTTCAATAAACAAATTTTCCTCACTTTAGGGAAGCATGAAACAGAGTTCATATATAAATCATTAATATATAAAATTAAATCATTTGATAATACAAGGCGGCTTTCAAATAAGTAATGTTGATGTTTTGAACGTTTGGAATAACTACCCCGACAAAGAATTAGCTCAAATGATTTTTGGTGTTCCAGCAACCCAGGTTGCGGTAGATAGGGCATTTTCCACCCTAAAATTTATTCTCGGAGACCTGCGGAGAAATATTGACGAGGACTTGTTCTCATCAATCTCAACTGATTATTGTAAAGCAAATTTTTTATCAAATAACAATTTTTTACTACGTAGTTATAGCGTAAGACATAAATTAGGTCTATATGTATATTTCTATGTTCTTTTGGATTGTTACTGAATAAAAATAATACAAATGTGTATAGTCTTTAACCGTTGAACCGAACCTAAAACCCGATTCAAATAAAAAAAACCGTTTTAACGAACCAATCCTTAAGTGCAAAATCGGTTCGATCACTGAACCGAACCGACCAAATTTTTCACCTGGTTCACGTCCCTGATATATTAAGCAATTTTGTTAGTTTTTTCGTAAAACTTTTCTTATTAATTACACCAATATTTGATTTCTTCCAAATTTCAATTAATTTATCCGCTACTTGCGGAGTGAAAAATGAATACGAGGACATCTTGCTTTCATTTCTGGAACGCTCACTCAAAAAAAAAAAAAAAAAATAGTATCTTAAAATATCGCGACCACTTGGCAAATTGAGTTCGCTCAAAATACTTGGTAAGCCAAAAGCAGAATAGTTTTGATACGGCATATGTCGATTTTCGAGAAATGCTTTTAAAAGTTACAATGGCGAAAAAATGTTAGCATCTCAATACATAATAATTTCCAACTGAACAATTTAACCCTTTCGGTTATTCTATGCCATATGGCATAGTCGTTTTTTAGGGTCAGTTTAAAGTCTAAAAAACTTCAAAATAATT
Organism: Tricholauxania praeusta; assembly: GCA_949775025.1. NCBI lineage: Eukaryota > Metazoa > Arthropoda > Insecta > Diptera > Lauxaniidae > Tricholauxania > Tricholauxania praeusta. Next base: position 70,455,952 of record OX459029.1, on the reverse strand, counting down.
TTTTTTTTATTTTCTAATTTTTTTCGAAAGCTTTGTGTACAAATTAAAAAAAAATTGGATTGATTGGTGGAAGCAGTAAGGTGTATGATTAATTAGAGTTTGCTCTATATCAATATCAATATCCTTTGCCGTATTTTGCAAAAAAATACCACTTCATACTTTAATTTTTTTACTAAACAAATAGCTTTATTTGATAATTTGGTGAATGCCATTTTGAAGCTTAATGTTGGGTTAGTAAGTGTAAAAAAAATTAAATTTGCATTTTGGTACTTTCATTACCATTCAGCACATTTTATGCCATATGACATGGCTCCCAAAAACCACTTTCTAAAATAAAATTTTTATAAATTAGTTTCAATTATTGTTTAAATTGGCCTTAAGAATAAGAAAACGGAAAGTACTGATTTTTAAAGTCAAATGGAAAAAAGAAGTTCCGAAAGGGTTAATCATAACATCAATTTGAAAGCAAAAGCAATGATGTTTTTTTTTTTAAATGTCGTATATAAAAATGTTCTCGGCAAAAATCGGGGGCTCGATATTGATTTTAGACCCATGGTATCTTTGACAAATTTTCTTAGAATTTTCCGTAGATTATGTTTTTGCTAGACGCTTTGTCGCGAAAAAATTTGACCCACCCTAGTGTACATGCTTTGATTTCAAAGCAACAAGCAATGTACATGTGTTGTTCTCTGTTATGCTCTCATTTTACTTCATTCTCTATTGCTTGCTTATTTCAATCAAGCAGTGTTCACTGAAGTAGAGTGCACTACTGTAAACGAAAAAGGGAATGCATTCGTGCAGAGCTCTAGTATATACATAGCCTCATCTGACCAGTTTCTGGTTAATTTGTAATGCGATTCGAACCCACGACCATTCCATGAATTATGTTTGGACAGCCGCTCTTAACACTGAGCCATGGAGGTTCTGCTGAACGACATGTACAAAGTGCACATTTATATGCATTTTTAGCGCCATCTGTTGTATTTATTGTCATTTCTCGTTTGCTGCATAGCTTTTGCTAAACCGTCGGTTTAAAGACTTTGCTATGATGTATCTTTATTATTTCGAATTTCGGGCCACTTATTTTTCGAATAATGGTTGGACGTATTCTTCCGGTTTTAGAAATTTTAATTTGTTTTAGTCAACTGAGTATTATTAATTAATTGAATTCTTAATTGAATTTACAGTCAATTGCAGTAACCAATATTCATTTCACAAAAATTGGTTACTGCAACTCATTTCACAAATATTGGTTACTGCAATTGACTGTAAATTCAATTAATATAAGAAATTTTCATAAAATTTTCGAGTAAGAGTTTGCCAATAGGCATAGGGCACATATCTCTGATATTTTGTTCTATACTCAAACGTTAAGGTTGTTACTTTTCGTATAAATAATTTGCTTAACTCAAAATTGTATTATTTTATATTGTGCCAAACCTCAAATTTTGACGATTTCGACCATTCCTGTTAAAATTTTTTAACTTTTATGCTTTTGCTAAAAGAAACCAAATTTTTTCACGTTAAAACATGTTAGTGTTGTAGCCCAAAAACTAAACGTTTATTTTTTTTTTAAGTATAATAAAAATGATTTGCAGTATATTTTACTTATTCAGAAAAGCCCTTGAAATATTAAACAAAAAGCTTTTCCCCATTTTTTTTCTTAATACTCTGCCAGACAAATAACATTTACAGGTACAAACATTTGAGTGCCTGTTACAGTGTCGTATTATAAGTTTCGGTGTTTTTCCAGTTCAATATGATAAATGTTTATACATTTTAAGAGTTTTATTCGACCTTTTTTTTTAATACAAAATAAAAACACTTTTTCTGGCTTTAGGTCATTTTAAGAGCGACACAGAAAATTGTGCTCATATATACAGACATTTAGTTGACAATTAGGTTAGTTTAAGTTTAGCTTGTCTATAATTTTAACATAAGTTTTGTTTTGTTAATTTATTTAATTGTGTATTGTGTTAAATTGTTCTAATTATTATTTCTTAGTCACCCCTGAAGATGAGGAAGGATCATCCTCGAAATATTGGGGAAAAAAATTATAAATAAAAAACTGACCTAAAGCCAGAAAAAGTGTTTTTATGTTTTATGTTTAGTTTAAATATTTAAAAATAAATTAATGTAATAATTTTTTTAAAATAAATAAATACAACCCCTGAAGAAGCCTGAATCCAACGGGCGAAACGTCGGGCAAAATGTTTTAAGAAATTTTTGTTTTTAATTCACCATCACAAAGACCAAAAAAGAATATTTTTTTTTTCGTTTTTATTATTTTTGTTTTTGACACGGAGACTAAAATCTTCTTTTATAAAATTTCAGTGTAAGTGGTCTCGTAAAGGATTCATGCGTACTCGTTGGGAAATAAGAGGAACTATAGTAGATCTAGTCAATATACATCTATTTCATGATGCTTCAAATTTAGTAGCGTGCGAGGAATTTCCTTCGGTATATTGCAAAACGAGAAGGCGTGCTTTGGTACATACGTTGGAAAGGTATAAAAACTTATTAAGAAAAATTATATAATTTAACATAAACTTTTTAATAGATTCCATTTAGACAGCAAAAATGGGCTGGTCCCATTCTTTATTTTTGGAGATTTTAACTTCAGATGTAATACGCAAGGAGTCGTTAAAGTGATTTATTGTTCATTATCAAATTATTAAATTTAGGAAAATGTTATAAGCTCTATTTTTTAGGAATTAGGAGAAAATTTAACAGCTCACCGTGTTCAATATATTAAACATGATAGTACAAAAGTACATTATCGAAACTCTGAGGGAAACAATGTACTTACAATTGGTAAAAAGGAATTTGTTCATGCGGATCATCAGTTAAAATTTAAAGAACCTTGGGTACTGTTTAAATAAAATGTGCAAGAAACGTAATAATTTTGAATTTTTTCAAATAGCTAAAAAAATATGATAGAGAATTAGATGATCTTAAAGAAATTCTAGCAGAATACCCAATTAACTTCCCACCAACATATCCGTTTGAAGAAGATCCAGATATGCCTTCAGACTATATGTCAACCCGATGTCCATCTTGGTGTGATCGGATTTTAATGAGCTTAATGGCAAAAGAAATCATTGATAGCGACTCAGAATTCGATAATGTCAATAATAAAAATTCATACAGCGTTATTGGCCAGAATGTATGCATGGGAGATCACAAGGTATGCATACATATATTATAAACAGTCCTAAATTAAGTTTAAGTTTGTTAAGTGTCCTTGGTATTTTTTCACAACGCTATCTGGACACACTTTTTGACCCTATCCAAAAAACTTAAGTTAGTTATGCTGAACTATTTAATCAGGTGTAATTTTGTTTTGCGGCCCTAATATATTTCAAACCACTGTATATTTGTAAAGAGCTTTTTGTCTTATCCACAAAATCTAGCAATCGTATTAAACGATATCAAGCAGCGACTAACTTTGATCTTTGTTTAAACGACTGGCTAAGTATTAATCTCATCATTAAGAGCTGAATATTGTTCTTTGACTTTTAACGAGCGCCAACGTATTTAGACAACGTTCGAAGATTGTCTAACAAGTAACTAACTAAGCTCCCCAGGACAGGCCGTAGCCATCCAAAGAAGAATCAGACAAGCAATATATTATACCAGCTATTCTGTCGCTCGGTAGAGGCAGCGCTACTTTTCCTGTATACGAAACGTTCTTTTACAAACTCCTATTTTTTTACATATTCTATGAGATATATTAGAGGACACGTGTGCCGGGAATTAATTTGTTAATATATCTCATAGAATATGTAAAAAAAGGAGTGTGGCGGCCCACAAGTCACAGGTTTCGTTTTTATGGCACGCTAATTGAGGCGCACATTTCAGATGCCGTCGATTTATTGCCCCACATAAGTAAATCGTCGTCAACGACCCTCTGGAATGTGCACTTCAACGTCTTATTACAGCGCCAGCCGTACCGAAATATAATTCCTTCACAGTAAAGGCTACTGGAGCTTTGCACTGTATGTTTTATTAAGTCGACGAATAAGATAGGCAATAGCAGAGCTCATGGTGTCTAATGGTGTGAGTCAACGCAACTATCGTCCGTCCGTTTTTCGTTCTGTTTATGTGCACGATAAACAGAACAGAATAAATTCTGAGAAAAATGTTGACGATGGGCCACAATGTCGCTTGTACGATTCAGCGCAATAGCTTGCGGAATAATAATCGTATCGTATTTCGCCGCTTACTACATAATGAGTTTTTTCCTATGGAATTCGTTTTTCCATTTATTTTTTTGAGCCGCGACTGTGGGTTAGCTTACGACATTGGAAAAGTTTTTGGCAGTTAGAAATTATACCTCCAACGCGTAACTTGTACTCGCCTCTGATGTGCCGGCTGCTATCGCTGCTATTGGTGTAGAGTTTTTTGCTGCTTTCAGATGTTTTCCTGCCAACGCTTTTACGGGTGATGCAGAAAATCAGCAAAAAACCACCCAGGCAATTCCACTTTTTTATTTTTGCATGAATTAGGCTTAACTCTAGTACAACGTGTTTTCTTCTTCATAAGCCTCTGCGGTAAAATTTTCTGTCTTTTCTAGCCCTTCTTTCCAACACAAATTTCCTCCTCCAGCTCAGGTGCAAAATTTATAGTCCTAGTTTCTAATGAAAAACTTGCTATTGGGTGAACTGAGTCCTCTGAAAATTCTTCTGATTCGCTGACACTATAGGGAACAAACGATCTTTTTATTGGGAACTGAAATAAACACATTTTTATCGCGCGAACTGATGTAAAATATTTCCTTATTGTAAGTACTATTTATTAATACACCAAACGACACAGTATCGCGAAAATAATAATCTTTTTTGAAAAAATTTAGATTATTTAATAAAATTATTCGCAAATATTTTGTGACACAAAAGAAAAACCGTATTTGACTTCAATATTCGCACAAGAAAATTTTAACTTAACCAACACTTTGCAGTCACAAAAAATGTAAACAAGTGCGAATGCGCAGTTAAGTTAAAATTGTTTTTGATATAACTAAGTAACAGTACTTTTAACAATTATGAAATTTGCAGAGAAGATGCGTATGGACATAAATTATCGATTTCTATAAAAAACGAAAATCGAAAAATGTGTTGGCTGAGTTATTTTGGCGGTTAGGGCTCGATATGTTATTTTTCAATCAATCCTAAGAATAAATCTGCTTTTATATCGAAATTCCCTTCCTATCAAAAAACCTTAAAGAAAGAAAAAATTAAAAAAGTTTTATGTAGAAGATATTTTGAGAATCAAGGTGCGTGCAATCTGTAAAAAATGTGTTTACGTAAGAAGAAATGTTACATCGACACCATTCATTCAGCATTTGCTGTGAACTTCAGTTTGTCAAATTTTATAAATCGAAAATTAATAATAAAAAAAACGCAAAACCACTTAAATACAGTACTGCAGCTGATAAGACAAAACAAATACACTCGTAGTACCTATATTTAAAAAAAAAAAATTTTCAATAAAAATAAATAATTTCCAATTCTTTTTCTCCATGACATTTGACAAACTTTGAACGCTCACAGCGAATGCGGAGTGAAAGTTATCGATGTAAGATTCCTTCTGCTCGTTTTGTTTCCCCAAAACGTATCGAAACAAGCTAGGATCACAAAATTTGTTATTCAAGAACCCGGGCTAATTATCACCCAAATTCACTCCTCTATTTAATGTAAATTTAAGCGATATTTTTGAGAATTCGAACCTAATCGTCAGATTTTTAATAACAATATGATTTAATAATGAACTTACTGCCAGTTAGCAGTGATCAATATTCATGTAAATTTACAAATTGATTCATTGCTTTATTTTAATAAACTTTTTAAGCGTCAACTAACTATTATATGGTAACTTGTTACTCAGAAAAGTTAGACAGTGCCACTTCATAATGAGTGAGACAATAATAATGAACTTACATACATTGTTGGAACAAATAATAGGGACAAATGCAGCAACATATTTATTATTGGATTATTTTTTTTATTCTACAATCTTTTTTTTAATGGAATTGACTGTAAAGTTACGTTATATAACGGGACTTAATTTAGTAAAATCAAAAAAGTTTGAAATCGCATATCATTATAGATTCGCCACCGCATTGCAAGCGGCCATACCAAGTATTCGTGCGCAAAATCCGATCTCTTTGTGATATGCATTTTTTTAAACAATGGAAGTGGTTGTGGATTCTGGGCACTCAAATTGGTTTCCCTGAGTTTTCTTTTAACTTTTTCTACACTCGCTGCTATATTAAGCACTTTCTTTATTTCAAAAATAAACGGATTATGTATCGAAAGCCATATCGAACAATTCACGTCCCGGGGAGACATGGAAAGCTTTCTTCCTTGTATTTTTCGTTTATTTGTGTATTTCATCGTATTCTAAACCATTTTCAATGAACATCCGATAAAATTTTAAATTTTCTTAAAAGTTTTACCTTGCGAAATGGACTTTTTAATAATTTTACTTTGCTCTGTCGTAGAATGTTTTCCACTGCCCACTAAAATGCAAAAACTCGAAAAAATCATTAGAGTACTATACAAAAATAATGGAACTTACTTGTTACGATCAAATTTTTTTAATAAAAGTAAATACCTAGTCTTGAGAAGAAAAGGAGTTGAGCCCTGCTATTATTTTGACCACTCGAAATTACAAATTACTCAATATAATAGCAAACCTAGAAAGTACCTTTATTTTTTTTGGAACGAAATGTCATGTGCTTATCTTGTGTACTTATCAAGTAACTATACTTTAAAATATTAGAAGAAAAAAAACTGTTCGAAATATCTTCTTTCAATTCATAAATGACACCCCGTTTCTATTATTTTGACCGCAACTGTAAATATTGTGCATAAAATTTAAAATTTGCCACTAAATCTATTTCCTTGTTAGTCCATAAAATGTTTTAGCACCAGATAAAATAATATACATAATCACAAATGTTTATTTGGGATAAAATTTGTATACATATATAATTGACAAGTCACTACGGTCAAATAAAAAACAGAATTAATTTAGCTGAACCAGCTTAATTTAAAACCTAACACATCAAAATTACAAGTTGTAACTTGGCGTATGGTACATATGGGGTATTCCATGCGAAATCACCGAGGTTTTGGCCCGACCCTCTTCGATTTCGCTCATTTTTTGATTTGTGCGTGGGTGATTTCATCTATAATTTGCCTATTTTTACCCTCAGGTGTCTTAAATTGGCTGAACATTTTTTGAATGATTAAGCCATTATCTAATAGATAGAAAAAAATTATATCAAATTTTTTCGAACAATAGTTTTGATAAAAAAATTAATTTCTTAACTCTGTTCAGAGCCGCTCGTAAATAACACAAACAATTCATTGATGAATACAAACAAACACAATTCAAATATGCTGTCATATTATATTTAGGTAGCTGTGTACTAGTAGATGACAAAAAAACTGCAAGTCTGGAAAAATTAACGCCTAAGCGTTATATATATGCTGAAAGAAAAAAAAATTACGTTTCAAGAAAACATCGATTTCTCGAATACTCCAAAATCGATTACAGCTTTTTTAGGCTCAAAATGTTTAAAACATATAGGAGTATCATCGCTGAAAGTTTCATTCATGTTTTTGCACTCTAATTGATTTGACAGCATTTTAGTAAAGATTTATGAAACTTAAAAATAAAATTTGGATATTCCATTGATACTTTTGTTAATTTTCGATGTTTTTTTTGAAATATTTATAATATTTTCAAAGTTTCGAAATCTTCAGCTTTTTTCAGTTCTTAAAAGTTTTTTATTTTTTTGAAAATTTCAAAAATTTATGAAATATTAAAAATTTTGAAAATGGAAAAATTTCAAAAATTGCCATAAAATGGAAAAAGTTAAGTTATTCATTTTATGCCAATTTTTGAAATTTTTCCATTTTTAAAGTTTTTAATACTTCATAAAAAATAGAAAACTTAAAAAAATTGACGCTTAGGCGTTAATTTTTCCAGATTTGCAGTTTTTTTGTCATCTACTAATACACAGCTACCTAAAAATAATATGAAAGCGAATTTGAATATTGTTTGTTTATATTCATCAATGAATTTTTTGAGTTATTTACGAGCGGCTCTGAACCAGAGAACGTCATTGAGTAGCTCACTGAGTGTTTTGGGCCTCTACCAAAAATATGAGCCGTGAGTGTACCTTTTGCATGCAAACAGTGAGTGTGAATCATACTTATACTCACTAATAGTGAATCCGTAGATGACATGCTGCTCATGAATCTGAGCTTTTAGTAGCTCTAGGCTCATGAATGTGAATGCGTAAAAAGCTCACACTCACATGGATTCAGATTCATGAAGCAGTGAATAGCGTGAGCCACTTATGTTGAACTGCAGTACATAAAAACCGTTTTTTTTTCTTTCCAATCGATAGGGAAAGGTCGAAAATGGATTTTGGACATCACTTAGGGTGACTCCGGATCTTTGAAAGGATCGTTTTTGACCCATTTTCGAAAAAATTTTTTTGCTCCAATCGATAGGGAAAGCTCGAAAATGGATTTTGGACATCACTTAGGGATGGTCGGGACCGTAGAAAAAACCGTTTTTGAACCAATTCCTTAATATTTTTAAGGTGGCTCCGGACCCTGGAAGGACCGTTTTTGACCCATTTTTGGAATTTTTTTTTTCTGCAATTAATAGGAAAAGGTCGAAAATGGATTTTGACATCATTTAGGGTGGCTCCGTAAACCAGCCCCGGGAAAGGACCGTTTTTGACCCATTTTTGGATTTTTTTTTTTTTTTGTAATTAATTGGAAAAGGTCGAAAATGGATTTTGGACATCATTTAGAGTGGCTCCGGAGTCCGGCCCCGAGAAAAGACCGTTTTTGAACTATTTTCGGAAACATTTTTTTTTCCTGTAATTAATGGGAATACGTCGAATATGAATTTTTGACATCATTTATGAACCACCCTAAAATTTTTTTTTGCTCCAATCGATTATGAATGGTCGAAAATGCGTTTTGGATATCTTTTAGAGTAGCTCCGGAACTTGAAAACTACCAAAATGATCGAAAGCGGTCCTTTCCAGGGTCTGGAGCCACCCTAAATGATGTCAAAAATTCATATTCGACGTATTCTCATTAATTACAGAAAAAAAATTTTCCGAAAATAGGTTAAAAACGGTCTTTTCTCGGAGCCGGACTCCGGAGCCACTCTAAATGATGTCCAAAATCCATTTTCGACCTTTTCCAATTAATTACAAAAAAAAACAAATAAATCCAAAAATGGGTCAAAAACGGTCCTTTCCCGGGGCCGGTTTACGGAGCCACTCTAAATGATGTCCAAAATCCATTTTTGACCTTTTTCTATTAATTACAGAAAAAAAAAAATTCCAAATATGGGTCAAAAACGGTCCTTTCCCGGGGCCGGACTACGGAGCCACCCTAAATGAAGTCCAAAATCCATTTTCGACATTTTCCAATTAATTACAGAAAAAATTAAACAAAAAAATCCAAAAATGGGTCAAAAACGGTTATTTCAGGGTCCGGAGCCACCCTAGAAGTGTTAAGGAATAAATTATTCCAAAATACAATTTTCGACCTTTCCCCATATTTTAAAAAACTTCCCAAAATGTTCCACGCGAGTATCACAAACTTTTTTGATACAATCTATGCGTTTGATTCATGAGTAGCTCATGAAACACTCATATATTTATACGGAGTGGATCGAGTTGAATCAGGATTCACTAGAAATAATGCAGAAGCAGATTCAGATTCACAGATTTTTCCGTGAATCTGAACGGTGTCTAGATTCACTAAATTTTTTGTAAGTGGTGAATCTGTCTGAATCAGCTGAAAGATTCAACAGATTCATGAATGGAAAAAATGATGAATGGCTCAGTGACGTTCTCTGCTCTGAACAGAGTTAAGAAATTATTTTTTTTATCAAAACTATTGTTCGAAAAAATTTCATATAATTTTTTTCTATCTAAATGGCTTAGTCACTCAAAAAATTTTCAGCCAATTTAAAACACGTCAGGGTAAAAATAGGCAAATTATGGATGGAATGACCGGCGCACTGTGGGAAATTTTTTAACGTTTTTGGACAAAAATCCGTCTACAATGCAATTATTAATGGATTTGAAAAATTTTTTTCTTAAAATAATTGTTAAGTACCACCCGATGTGTGAGTAATGCCCAAAATTTTGAGAACGTTCAACATAACCTCGAAAAATCCTATAAATATATGAAATTCGTGTATTTTACTTAAGCTACTTTACTAAAACTACTTGACCGATTTGCTTGAAATTCGACACACTCTTTAAATACATATAAAACTAGGTAATGACGAAAGGTTTTTTTTTTGCATTACAACTAGTTCTGCAATAATAAATGTACTGATTTTTGTCTTTTTTTTTTAAAAAAATCGGTTTTTGGCTTACAAATTATGCCAAAATCTCAAAAATCGTCAAAGAAAAAAAACCCTTCGTCAATACCTTGAAAAACTTATAAGCTAACCAAATTTTTGGGTTTTTTTGATTTCAGATGATAAAGTGATGAGTTATGTTGTCCACCACAAACCAACTTTTTTTTTTTAGGTGTCCGCGGAAATTTGATGCCAATGGCTTATTCTGCAATATTTTTTAATGAAAGTTTCACAGAATACTCCTTAAGTATTGTACTTTTATATGTTCTTTAAATAAATAAATTTACTTTTACCATATATATAATATATATAAAAAACATTTTTAAACTTATGCCTAAAATGTAGCGCCAAAACCCTACCCCCTCTTTAAGTAAAATACACGAATTTCATATATTTATAGGAGCTTTTGAGGTTATGTTGAACGTTCTCAAAATTTTGGGCATTACTCACACATCGGGTGGTACTTAACAATTATTTAAAAAAAAAACTTTTCAAATCCATTAATAATTGCATTGTAGACGGATTTTTGTCCCAAAACGTTAAAAAATTTCCCACTGTGCGGCGTGTTAAAAGCAACTAGCACACCAATTTCCAGTCTTATATTCAAAACAGTTATTGAGTAATCGATTTTTTATGTTTTAAGGCAAAAAATTTTCAATTAACGATAGACTAGTAATAACTATCGATATCAATAAAAAGTGGGGTATCATATTTTTCGTATTTGAATGTAGTTTCTGAAAAAAAATTATTCGAAGTAATTATCAGTTAGTTATTAACGTTTAAAGATTAAAATCGACATTTTCGAAAAGTGCGACCCCTTCGATTTTTTTTTTTTAAATTTTCTCAAAACTCTACTCTATATTACGCAACTTTTAAGTTGCAGTTCGAGATGTGCTTACTTTTTTTACTATTTTTTTTCCGAATTTTGAAAATTTTATATGTGTTTTTTATGATTTAATTATCTATATCGCTAGTTTACACAAAAAAAGATCTGGTTTCTCACGTGCCTTTTTTTATATCGTAAATTCCAAAAATGCCAACCATTTTTTTCTCTAAAGAATCGTTTTCGAGCTATCCCCCAAAAATCCCGTTTTTTTGCACTTTTTTCATTTATTTGGCCATATTTCCATTAATTTTTTTCGAACTAAAACAGTTGCACACCGTTCAAAAGGTTTTTTTTTCTTAATAACGGTTTGAAGTTAATGAGAATCGAATAAGATTTGGTGGAGTTACAAGTAATCGAATTCCGAAAAGGTGATTTTTTGGCTGATATTAAAAAGTCATCGTGATTTTTAAAAGTCACTAAATTTCAATTACTTTGTTTAAAAGTCCAAAAATCTTTCTTTTTGATATTAAGATTTAGTCCATTCCTTTGCAAATATTTTAAGTATAAATTTGCTTAAATCGGACAAAAGGCTTAAAAGTTATTCAAAAATCGTTAGAGCCACGGCAGACGATTATTGTAAGAAAATATAGAAATTACCATTTTTCATTGATTTTGAATAACTTTAACATTTTTTATTCGGTTTGAGCAGATATATAGATATTTCGAACATTTGTTAAAGAATTGGCTTCCGTTCTATGTTTGAAAATATGAAAAAAAAGGTTTTTGGATTTAATCGGAGCAATTAAAACTTAGTGACTTTTAAAAATTTGCAAAAAAAAATCACTTTTTCGGATTTTGATCACTTGTAACTCCATCAAATCTTATTCGATTCTCATTAACTCTAAACCGTTTGAAAGAAAAAAAAAACCTTTTGAACGGTGTGCAACTGATTTAGTTCGAAAAAAAATTGATGGAAATATGGCCAAATAAATGAAAAAAGTGCAAAAAACGGGTTTTTTTTGGGGATAACTCGAAAACAATTCTTAAAAGAAAAAAAAGGTTGGCATTTTTGGAATTTACGACCCAAAATACCTTAAAAAAAGTATGTGAGAAACCAGATCTTTTTTTCAGGCAAGAAGTTGAATAAAATTCGACACACAGACTACACCTTCAAACATGCTTCTTGGGATTGAAAATGGGTGAAATCGGTTCACGGACACGCCTACCGCCAATGCAAGTACTACGTTTAAAACACTATTGAAAGAGCTATTTGATGTAGTGTAACCACATTTCTCAAAAACAATAGGAAAAACTTCTCTGGACAAAAGTTGGCAAATTTCGACGAGGGGCATGGCATTTCTCATGCTAGTGAAAATTTCAAAACGTTATTCTGAGAGAATTATTTTAGGTAATGAAACAAATTTCACACAAATACAAAAAATTGTTTGCCTTAGCATCAAACAAAAAGTTGGCGAACTTCGATAAGAGGACTTGGACCCCCTTCTATACAAGCATAAGCTTTAAAATGCTGGTTGGAACCGTTTTGGACCCATTTTCGAATCAAAAACAGTTCCAGGGCCATCCCAAATGTATTCAAAATCGTTTTCGTGCTCTTTCTTCATCGATTGATGCAAATACATAGATGTTTGTTTAAATGAATCAAAAATGGTCTCTTCCAGCGTTCGGCGCCGCCCCAAGTGATATCGAAAATCCATTTTCGACCATACCGCATCGATTGGTGGAAAAAAATGGACCAAAAATAGTCCCTTCCAGGCTCCGTGGCTTGAATCACACTATGTCTTGTAGATACAAATAAGCGCACTCATGGAGTACTTTGCTTCAAACTTCGCTTTGATGCTGTGTAGGAATAGGTGCCAATTGGTTGATACACACATATCATAAATACATACATTCATTGTGAGTCCCATTTTCTTCAATAAACCTTACATATATTGCTCGGTAAAACTCAGTGAGTTTTTAATTAATCTTTTTGAAATTTAAAGCTTAAGTATAACGCATAAAAGGAGATATGGCAAATATAACAAAGTATATATTTTTTGGTTAATGTCACCTCCTAAGTCGATTCAGGCATGTCCGTCTGTCTGACTGTTCATCTTCCTGTGGAAATCATGATTACTGAAAACCAAGCGAGGTAATTTAATGAAATTTGATACACTCTCTACATTTCCAATTAAACCTCGTGGGATCGTTTCACAAACACGCCTACCGCTCATACAAATAAAACATTCAAAACGCTATACTGAGGGTTATTTACGGTAATGGAAACGAATTATACACGAATACTACTAATTGCTAAGACAAGCTCTAGAGAAAAATTTAGAGGATTTCAACAAGAGGTCAAGGCAACTCCAATACAAGCAAATACTTCAAAACTCAAGAGATATTTGAGGTAATGCAACCAAATTACACACAAAACATTAAAAATTGGATGTGCTATAGTAAGAGAGGTATATAAAGTAATGCTACTAAATTTTACACAAATACAAGAAATGATAATTGGTAAATACAAGCAAACATTTTTAAATACTATAAAGTAATAAGGTAATCCTACTTCACACAAACTCTAGGAATGGCTTAAACAATCACTTAGCGAAAAGTGAGCGCATTTTGACAAGAGAAAACCTATCCCCTTTTTATAAAATTTAAGACTTTAAGCCAACTTTTTCTATTAATCCCGTATGGGGTATATAATTATTGGCGAGGTCTAAAATAACACTAGTTTGGTTGCTTTTCTTTTTTCATTTTAAAAGTAGATATAAAAGTTTATTATATGTTTTTTACGAAATTTTCCTAATTTTAGACTATAAAATTTCTTTTTCCTCTCTTTTTTCTCAATTCAGCCTATATACTTATATATTAAATTGAAGCCAAATCAAGGTATATATAGATGCTGTAAATGTCATAGAAACTTTGCAAATGCCAACAAATCAACATCACATATCAGCGCAGCATCTATTGCAAACAATAAATGTTCAATTTTTTATTGTCCATATATCAGTAAAGCTTACAGCGAAGTTTTGACTGAATGTTACAAGCTTAATCGCTTACAAGCTTGTCTCAATACAAATCCTAACTGTGAATCTACGTGCCTACATAAAAATCAATGCTTTCCTGTAGACAACGATCCAACGCAGTCTAGTCACCCACAAGTGAGCATCAACATTTTCGACTCAGACAACATTAATGTATGCATGTGTTCCCAGATGGCTGAAAATGCTGTTTACAACAACGATGGTTCAATATGTTCCGGATGTCATAACTTAATAAAAAAACAACACTTAAATCAACGCTGTACACTTATTTCCAAGCGATTAATGATTTCAAATGATATTATTGTTAATCGAATTGACACACACTATTTGAATACTAACTACGATGTTCGCCAGCGCCAAGATCCATATACTCCGGAAAGCGCAGAATCTCACTCACCATGTCCAGAACTTAGTAGCACCACAACTAACTCCAGCAAAAGTCGTAGTCCTTTTGACAAACAATCAGATAGTGAAGATCATCTCAAGTTATGTGATATTTCGCCACAAAAAACCAAAGTGCATTCCGAAGAATACCATCATTTATTTAAGAATACAGACATTAAAGAAGATTTTCTCGATACGATCGAAAAACAGCGACGAGGAATTGTTACACCAGGCCAACTAAAGTCTCGTTTGGAGGACTTGCAGAAATCATCGGTCCAAAATATAGACAATATTTATAATGATGATGCTGGTGATGATGGTGATGTTGACAATGTTGCTAAAAGTTGCCAGCCAAATACGCACAAATTTAGCTGTTTGTCTAGGTGTTGTAAAATTAGTTAATTTATATAATTATTTTTTTAATAGCTTGAATGTTTTACGTAGCTGACTTGAATTCTAAGCAAAAATTTTATTTTATATTTTGTATTTACTAATCGTAAAAATCAACTAAGGTAACACTTTTATTAATTTACTATGCTTTTGTATCAATTTTTTTACAAAATTTTAATTTTAATTATAATTGTAATGTCCAATGTAATTTATGATCCAAGCTTTATAGAAAATCATTCAAATACTTCTTGATTTCATTTAAGACATTTGCTTAATGAACCTTATGTCTCACATACAACATGCACATTTTTTATTATTCTACCTTATGAAATTATTTTATCCAAATCTCTAAAAATATGTACTTATTGTATAATCGGAATATGAAAGTATTCTTGTAATACATTTTTGTGTCTGTTTATTTCTATTACAATTAATAGTTTATATTATTCTTTTCTTAAATTTTGTTTTTTTGTATGTCTACAAATAAAAAATTTTCTAAAAGAAGCCGCAGAAATTAAAATAATTCTATTTTGCTTATAACCTAATAACTCAATATTTGAATAGTCCGGGAGGTAGCGTTGCATTTTTCAAAGTCATTTCCTCCCGCTTAATTTTATTTGGAATTGATAATTTAAGTATGGCTTATATTCTAAATAAGCTTCAGTCACCAGAACTGTGGTGAGAGGCCACCGAAAAAAACTTCGCTCATATTTATTCCCAAAGTAAGCCAAAATTAGAAAAATACGTTAAGCACATCGATTTCATGGTCGAAAAATCTCCATACGATGAGATTTGATCCACCTTTTACCGTTTTAAAGTTTCCAATAAATACTTTAATTTTCATCAAAAATACTTATTTTGGGCGAAAAATGCTGTTTTTAGATCTGAGCCAGTAATTTTACTTTAAAAATTTCAATAAAAACCATATTTTTTCGAAAATGGAGATGGATTTTTAAGCTGCGAAAGGTGGTCATATGAAAATTGTTCGAGCTTGAAATCGACATGTTTTCATCTCCTCTACAACATTAGTCTTAATATATTATATTTTACTACATAGCTTACTTTACAAGTTATTGAGAGACATTTTTTTGACGGCCTCTCACAACCAAGACCACCACGCTTCTGGCGACTGACGCTTATTTCGACTATCAGCCATACTTAAACTATCAATTGCAAACAAATAATTAAACGGGAGGAAATGACTATCAAAAATGCAACGCTACCTCCCGGACTAGACGGTTTTTACTTAAGTTTATATGTTTTTACTATTTTAATTTATTCTAATATCGCAACGCAAATAACCATATACATACAATAATTTCATCCAAATAATTCTAATCTATTATTATTAATAACACTTTGTGGTAAAACCACTATGGCTTTTCTGATTCTAAATCTCGGATTGATATACAGTAACCAGTGTTCGAAAATAAACAGTACAATTCGTTGTGTACCGAGCCGAAGCACAAAACCTTATTTATTTTCTATAGTGTGCAATCCAATGCACAAAACAATATCAGCACAAAACAGAAATGTGAACTCAGTAAGGTACAAAATATGAATCGTTCTGTGCATTTGTTTGCTTTTGTTTTGTTCTGTATTTGTGTTTGCACCTTAGCATGTACTTTATAAATAGAAATAGAGTGTCGTGTTTTGGCTCGGTACAATTCGCAATTGTGTCGTTTATTTCACTCAACAGCGAATTGCACCAGTGATACCACCGGTTCAAAAAAAATTTAATTGTTTTTTTTTTTTTTCAATTTTTATTTAATTCCAAAATTTAGAATAATCATGAAATATGTATTTAAGTCTGAGTTACGGTTTTTTATTGTTTTCTGAGAAAAATTTAAAACACACTTTTTTTATTATTATTAAACTGTTTTTTTACATTTTTTTGTCGCATATGTCGAAAAATTCGGAAAGTATCGAAACATGTGGCCACATTTATGTAAGCTTCTCACAGCAAGAAGAAGCAAGTCTTACATGGTAACGAATTGCTTTTGTTTCGTTCTATTTCACAAAACATAATGAGAATAAGGTTATGTTCTGTGCTCAGAGACGTACAAAAGAAGATTGGTTGTGTGCACTCTTCGTTTATGAAAAGTATGTGTACTCGTTAGAGCTTCGGCACGCTATTTTTATAAGGAAAAATAAACGTATTGTGTTTGCACAGTACAATACTGAATTTTGCGCACATATTAAGATCGTCACAAATCACGATTGAATTGTACCGTACTGTACATTTTCGAACACTGACCGTAACACTAGGCCCAATTAATGTTACCTCCTATCGCTTCTTTAATTTGGGTCAAATTAAAAAAAAATCGTAAAAAATTTTGGAATTGGGTCTTCAGCAAAGTCATTCCCATTAAATTGATCTACAATTTAAAGAAACAAAAAAGTTACAAAACCTTAACACTTGGTTTCTTGACCACAAATTTTAAAGGGCAAGATATTTCTTTTCATTTCAAACGAAAAAATATCCCCAAACAATTCTGGTAACATCAGAAAATGATAACATCAAAAAGCTAACCTATTTAGACGAGTATTTCTTGACCTTAAATGTACAAAAGTAAGTAATTTAAGTAATAACATACATAATATATATTATTTATTGATTTTATTAGGTAACGAAGATTTTATTAGTATTTTTAGCATTCTATAGGATCCCTGAGGACAACACTCACAAAAAGTTATACCCCAGCTTGTTTGGGTTTCGTGATAAAGGACTCAAGTAAGCGATGACCTTTTTTCTAATTTTTATATTCTGCGCAGAGGGATTTAGCTACATACATCTGTATGTCTGTCTGTCTGTTGAAATCAGATTTACAAGAAAACCAAGAAAGCTAATTGAATGAAATTGGCACACACAGGCCAATCCTTCTTGCAAGGACACTCCGCTCGTCGATTTTTTTCATCGATTTTTAAGATGTATGTCTCATATTGTTCATAGGTTATGTGACTTAACGTGAAAGCTATAAGACTTGACACTTTTTCCCGTTTTGGATTTTTCATGATTTTTAAAATTAAAAAATTTTAATTTTTTAGGCAAAAATTATTTTTTTTCTTCATAAATTTATTTATAGCTGCAAAACTGTTGATTACGTAGAGAAACAGTATGTCAAGAGATTAAAGCAATTGTATTTCTTAATTTTTCTAAGTTTGTTGCAGCAAAAATATACTAGTTAGTCGTTCTCGAGTTATGTCAAACAAAAGAGCCAGAAACGTGACAAATTCCCTTATATGATACTTACAAACTTTAAATCGATATCTCTCAATTCCTAGACGTGACCCAGCGAAACGCCGGGATACGTATAACTTTTTTTTGACCGGTATTACTTTTCCCGGTAGTCAGAACTCCCGCCGATTTTGGCTGTCGCACAGTGCTATTATTTTCCTTTAAAAATGCCTTAGTTTTATAAAAAAATAAAAAACTTTTAATTAACATTAATTATTTTATTTATAAAAATGTTTCTGAAAATATATTCGACATTTTATTTTTGTTTTTATTTATATATAACTTTGTTATTCAGCAATAATGCGCGCCTTCAATAAGGAATTAAAACTTGCCAATATATTTTTGTATTTCAATTTGAAAGCAGATAATTTCTTAGGATTGATTGAAGTATCTATTATATAAAACTCATTTTTTGTCTGTCTGTCTGTCTCTTATGCACGCGGAAACTATCCAGCCGATTTTGATGAAACTTTTACAGTATGTTAGTATCGATTAGGCGGGTGTCATAGGCTATAAAACTTTTATTTAGGGTGGCCCTCATACACAAATATTTTCAAAATAGCGATTTCTCAAACAGGCACATTGATTCTCATGAACTTTACATAGTATGTCTTTTTTGTTAAGGGGCACAGATTGGATGGTAAAAATTTTATTTAGGGTGCATACTTAGGGTGGCCCTCATACAAATATATTTTTAAATATCATTTTCACGAAGACAAATAAATCGATTCACACCAAATTTACACTACGTATCTTTATGTTTAAGCTTAGGCTAAAAAACTTTTAAATAGGGTGGCCCTGACACAAAAATATTTTTTAAATACATACTATCATTTTCTCGAAGTCCGCTAAATCGATTCTCATGAAATTTACACCACATAGCTTTTATGTGAAGAGCCACAGATTAGATTGTAAAAATTTTATTTAGAGTGCATACTTAGGGTGGCCCTCATACAAAAATATTTTAAAATATCATTTTCACAAAGACAGGTTAGTCGATACACACTCTTATGTTAAGAGTCATAGCTTAGGCCACAAAACTTTTATTTAGGATGTATATGTAGGGTGGCCATCACACAAAAATGTTTTTAAATATCATTTTCTCGAAGACCGCTTAATCGATTCTCTTGGAATTTACACCACATGGCTTTTATATTAAGAGGCACAGATAAGGTCGTAACAATTTTATTTAGGATGCGTAATTAGGGTGACCCTCACACAAAAATATTTTTAAACATCATTTTCACGAAGACAGGTTAGTCGATTCACACCGAATTTACACCACGAAGCTCTTACGTTAAGAGGCATAACTTAGGCTACAGAATTTTTATTTAGGGTGGCCCTCACACAAAAATATAATTTTCTCGAAGACCGCTTAATCGATTCTCATGGAATTTACACAACGTGGTTTTTATGTTAAGAGACACTGCTTAAGTTGTAAACATTTTATTTTGGGTGGTCCTCATACAAAAGTATTTTTTAAACAGAATTTTCACGCAGACCGCACATCGAATCTACACCACGGTTGAGGTGAAGCGATGCGCACCGGGTAATGCTAGTAACATATAAAATGATTAAAAGAAAGCAACATGTACTGTTGAAGATTTTTTGAAAAATATTTTAAAAGTAAAAAAATCGATATTCAAACAAATTTTTTATAGTTTTATTCTAAAATTAAAGCATTTTAAACAATATTGCATTTTCCTCAATATTTTCTGAAAATTACATTAAAGCATTATTGATAAGTAAATTTTTCCTTTAAGCTTGATACTTACGATCAGGGTTTCGAACCCGAACCCTGAACCCGCTCCGGAACAATGTTTTTTTCACATTATGTGAAACCGAACCCAAACCCATTAAAAAATTAGAAATTTAAATTCATATTTCGCAGAAATTTTTAAAATTTCATATTTCGCAGAACTTGTTTGCTTCAAGCAAGATTATTATTTGTTGTTTTGGGTTTTTATTTGCTATCACAATTTTCATTGAACTCCTAAGAAATAAATGTGAATTTCTTGATTTTGAAGAAGATGAAGAAGAAGAATTAAATGCAAATGAAGAAGGATTAGAACTCTTGTCTAGTTTATATAACGATATAATTCACTTTAGGCGCACAGCTCATACTTCCCAGTTGGCAGCTTATGACACAATATCTACAGTTAATATTAATGTTACTACTTAAGTGCAAAGAAGAACCCTGGAGCGCCTATTAAAGCTTCTTTGGTAAAAAGATTAGGCTTAAAAAAAGCTAAATTTTTTGCAATAAAAGTAGCATTGGTAATCACAAAGCTATAAAACAAGAATTCAAATAAACAATTACGTAATGGATACTTACAACGTTTTTCCTCAATACCTGCTCTGGAGCGTTTTTTGAAGGTATACCCTTTTTTTTGAAAATAACCACATTTTCACTATTCCTTAACCTTTTATTTTGATTACCTTTCCAATTTTCTACATTAGATTTTTTTTTTGTACCTCTGTTATACTTATCAATTACTTTCGATAATTCTGTTCGTATCATTTTATTTGTAACATACGTTTTTCGACTGAAAGACACTTTCTAAATGCATTTTTATATTGATAAGGTGTATAATTTTGGCTGATTTGGTGTTTGAGCAATGTAAGAGAGTCATGTTAACGGTAAGCTGCCAAAAAACTGGTTTTGAAAAAAGTGGCTTTTACAACGTTATTCGCGGCTCTGCTTCAATTATTTAATTTTTTTGGGAAAAAAAAATTGAGCCTGAACCAGGACCCACTAAATTTAAATGCTTTGAACCCGAACCCGTACCCGCACTCAAAATTTACAGGGTTCGAAAGCCTGCTTACGATCAATGCTATTGACACTATAGCATTCCAAAACACCAACCTCAGTTGAGTTCAGCCACTGCACTGCCTTTTGGTACGACGCGTCGTTCTCATATTTCGCACCTTCCAGCGCAGCAAATTCCAAACAACTGATATATCTGCTTTATCTATAATTTTCTTATTAAAACTTAATAATGAATTTACAATAAAAACATTGTATGTCGTCAAAGGCATAAAATACGTTGTGCCATAATTGTAAAAAAATATCTCTTTGTGCATAAAAGACGACAAGAGCTATATCCGTCATGTAAAAACTGCTCCTTACAGGGGCGGCAAAACATATAAAGCTCCTGTGTCGAGTGACTATGGTAGTCTAGGGAGGAGAGGGAGAGGAGTGTCTGTTTTAATATATGATTTAACATTAACATATTCAAGTTCATATTTACATTCGTTTTCATTCGCTACGAACTTTTACAAAATTAAATATAAAATAAATATTTTCATATTTTTAATTATGCTGAATAGCATACATAAATACTAATAGAGCCTTTTATAAATTTCAGGTGGAGGTTTCGACACCCGCAAAATTTTCGGGTATCGAGTACTCTACCCGCGGATAGGCCTTCCGCCGAGTTTGGCTCTTTATTTTGTTAAAAAATATTCAAGATCTTTAAGAAAATATGATTATTGTTGGTTTTTGGTTAAGAAAGTATCATGATCCACTTGGTACGTAAATTTCATGCTATCGTAGCGTTAAAGCGTTACATTTTGTAAGATGTAACGCAAGTTAAAGTTAATCGTTAATCCGTTAACACGTGATAAAAATTGCATTTTTTATATCGTTGCGTTTGGGTTCTGGAAATTAACAGGTTAGGAACAAAAAAAAACGTGTATAATTGGGCGTTGCTACCTCTGTTACATAGACTATTTCTGTTCTTCGAACAGCTTCTTGTCGTAACGCCTCTTCTACCTTTTTTTTCATGCATTTTTTTACTGCATCCACTCGACTGCTGTCATATGTTTCCAGCCATATCAACCGGAACGTACTTGTCAGAAAGTGTTTTTCGCGGAGCGGCGCAGTGCGTGCTGTATTTTTTTGGTTAATAGTAGGTACTGGGATAACGATTAATGGACTTGGGGAAATTTAATGGCAGTTAACGAGTCCGTTAAAATTTTTTAAAGTTAACTTAAAAGTTTGAGGATGGAGCTGCTTGTAGAAGTCCACGTAAGTGGGAAAAGTTCCTGATTGCCACTCACTTGGGAGTGGCCAGGGATGATTCTTTTGCAAGCAGTTCAAGCAGCTCACAAACTTCCGGCCTTTTTGGCCAAGTATCCTCTGGAGATCCCTTGGACACCCGTCCGGGGGTGAGCTAGTTGTGAGAAGGCGAGTCTCTCCTAGACTTAAAGCTTGGAATGTGTGCGTAGGGTTTGAGTCCCACCACACATTATCATCATTTCCAATGAAAACCAAATCAGCCTCGGATAATAGCCCCCACTACGATGACGACCACTGCAAACGAAAAACGGACAATGATTTACGGATATGCACCTGGAATGTCCGGACCCTCCATAGGGAAAGTGCAACTATCCAACTGGCGGAAGCTGACATCACCGCCATCCAGGAGATGCGATGGAAAGGACAAGGCTGCTCTAAACGGACGAACTGTGATATCTACTACAGCGCCCATGCGGAGAGGCGCGAATTTGGTTGCGGATTCGTTGTAAGTCGAAAATTACGCCACCTAGTTTCCCGGTTCACGCCAATAAACGAAAGGTTGGCTACGATCCGTATCAAGGCAAAATTCTTCAACATAAGCCTAATTTGCGAGCACGCCCCGACGGAGGAAAAGGACGATGCCACCAAGGATGACTTCTACGCGAGCCTAGAGGACGGGTATGAGCGTTGTCCGACCCACGATGTAAAACTAGTCCTCGGCGATTTTAACGCGAGGGTCGGAAGAGAAGGCATCTTTGGCGCTACAGTCGGTCAGTTCAGTCTCCACGAGACCACTTCAAACAACGGTCTGAGTCTGATCGACTTCGCCGCGGCGCGAAACATGGTAGTTAGTAGTACCAGATTTCAACACCTCGACATTCACAAGGCCACCTGGCTATCCCCGGATCAAAAAACGAAAAACCAAATTGATCATGTTGTGATCGACGGAAGGCACGCTTCAAGCGTTCTGGATGTGCGTACATTTCGGGGGCTATGTAATGCGATGAATGTACGCACAGGCATGCAACGAAAGCTTGACGTTACCAAGCTGCAATCACAACGGACTGCCGAGGCATACTCCGCTCAACTCTCGGTTAAGCTCAACCAACCAACCTCTGGAACCGACGACGCCGGTGGACTTTGGACACACATCTCCCACTCCATGCGCGCTGCTGCCGAGGAAGTCATTGGTTTTCGACACCCACAACCTCTAAGCCAATGGTATGACCAGGAGTGTCGCGATGCGACTGCTGAAAAAAACGCCGCATACAAGAAGATGCCGCAGTCAGCCGCAACGCGAGCCGTGCGAGAAAACTACCGCGAAAAGAGGAAGGAAGAGAGGCGCATTTTCAGACGTAAAAAAAGGGAGCAGGAAAAGCGTGAGCGTGAGGAACTTGAGGTGTACCAGGGCAAGAAGGATGCACGAAAATTCTATCAACAAGTTAAGCGTCTAACTCAAGGTTTCAAGCCCGGGCGATGATTCCACCAATTCCGCCCAGAGAGAATGCAGTACGATACCACCAATCGATGATAACACAGTGGAAGTACCATCACCTAGCCATGAAGAGGTTCGAGTTGCTATCCAGCGACTCAAAAACAACAAAGCAGCGGGTGCTGACGGCCTGCCAGCTGAGTTGTTTAAAGCTGGTGGCGATGAATTGATAAGGTGCATGCATCAACTCATCAGCAAAATATGGCTAGCGGAAAGCATGCCCGACGATTGGAATCTCAGCGTGCTTTGTCCTGTAATAAAGAAAGGAGACCCGACAATCTGCGCCAACTACAGGGGTATCAGTCTTATTTCCATCGCATATAAGATCCTCTCGAGCGTATTGTGTGAAAGATTGAAGCCGTATACAGAAACGCTGATCGGATCCTATCAGTGTGGCTTTAGACCTGGTAGGTCCACCATAGACCAGATTTTTACACTACGCCAAATCCTGGAGAAAACCCATGAATATCAAATCGACACTCACCATCTCTTCGTCGATTATAAAGCTGCGTTCGATAGCCCAGTGCGGGATTGCCTATACGCAACAATGTCTGAGTTCGGTATACCTGCAAAGTTGATAAGGCTCTGCAGGATGACGTTGAGCAATACGTGTAGCTCCGTCAAGGTAGGGAATGACCTCTCCGGAACTTTTAATACCGAGCGAGGTTTCAGACAAGGCGACCCGCTCTCGTGCGATCTCTTCAATTTCATTATGGAGGGGATCGTACGAAAAGCCGGTGTGCATCATAATGGCACCATTTTCTTCAAATGTGTTCAGCTCCTTGCGTACGATGATGATATTGATATTATAGGTCGGAGTAAGAGAGATGTTACTGCTGCTTTCACTGCTATTGAAAAGGAATCAGCCAAAGTGGGTTTGACGGTAAACGAGGGCAAGACGAAATACATGATGTCTACTAACAACAACAAGAGAGCACGGGATCTAGACTCTCATGTTACAGCGGGCAACTGTAAATTAGAAGTTGTCAAGGAATTCATTTACCTTGGCACTGCCGTAACCAGCAATAACGATGTCAGTCTGGAGATTAAGCGGAGAATAACAATTGCTAATAGGTGCTACTACGGTCTCAGTAAGCAATTACGTTGCAGAGCTCTCTCTCGATCGACAAAGCTAACACTCTACAGGACGCTCATTCTACCTGTGCTTCTTTATGGCGCTGAGGCATGGGTGGTTTCGACCACAGACGCAGCCGCTCTTGGGGTGTTCGAGAGAAAAGTTCTCCGCAAAATCTTTGGTCCTGTTCGAGTTGGCGACGACTATCGCATTCGAATGAACCATGAGCTGTATGAGCTCTACGCCGACATTGACATAGTTAAGCGTATAACAATACAGCGACTACGCTGGCTGGGTCATGTCCATCGTATGGATAAAGAAGCTCCAGCGAAAAAGGTATTCGAAGGGAAGGTCCCCGGTCAACGACGAAGAGGGAGACCATGCCTCCGGTGGATAGACCAAGCTGAGGAAGCCCTAACCGCGCTTGGCATTAACGATTGGAGAAGGCGCGCGCAAAACAGAGGCGCCTGGCGAGAGCTAATGAGGTCGACCATAACCTGACAACGGGTTGTTATGGCCATCTAAGTATGTAAGTAAGTAACTTAAAAGTTAATCCGTTAGTCGAAATCAGAGAACGTCAGTGAGCCACTCATCATTTTTCCCATTCATGAATCTGTTGAATCTTTCAGCTGATTCAGACAGATTCACCACTCACAAAAAATTAAGTGAATCTAGCAACCATTACGTCTCACTGTAAAGTCTGTGAATCTGAGTGTGTTTCAGAATCATTTCTAGTGAATCCTGATTCATTCCGTATGAGTATATGAGTGTTTCATGAGCTACTCATGAATCAAAGGCACATATTGTATCAAAAAAGTTTGTGATACTCGCATGGAACATTTTGGCAAGTTTTTTAAAATTGGGGAGAGGTCAAAAATTGTGTTGTGACATAATTTAGAGAAGCTCCGTATCCTGGAAAGGACCGTTTTTGAGCAGTTTTCGGAAACTTTTTTTTATTTGCTAAAATCGATAGAAAATGGCCGAAAATGGATCTTAGACATCACTTAGGGTGGCTCGGGAAAGGGCCGTTTTTGACCCATTTTCGGAAAAAAATTTGTCTTCTTGTAATTAATGGGGAAAGGTCGAAAATGGATCTTGGACATCATTTAGGGTGGCTCCGGACCCTGGAAAGGACCGTTTTTGACCCATTTTCGGAAAAAAAATTTTAATAATAAAAAATTTTTAATTTATTATTTTATAACTCTCGTTTGTAACATCAATTCTAAATAAACTTTACATTAGGCATTGGTTTGCTTATTTTAGCCCATGAATGTCGATCATACAGTCGACATTCATTCTCCCTACAATTAGGAGTCCCTTAGCGTGGAACTCATACCGATAAACTCGTATTTCTTTCTTATTTTTTCCCCAAAACAGAGTAGTTTTAGACCGTCGTATGGGTTAGGTTTCAAAGACATAGCCATTGGCATTTGCTGGCATAGCTTTTCTTAAAATCGCTTTAAGTTGGAAACTACTGAACTAATTTCAATAAAATGGAAATGGTCATTTGAAAGGCAATTAAAAAAAAGGAAATTTCTGTCCAAATGTCCAAAATCTGTTTAGGAAAAGTTTTACCTTGCCAAAATTGTTATTAACATTCATATTCATTAAGCCATAAGTGTTTTTGAAAATAAGCCAAACAATTTTTATTCCACAAAATGTATGATGGGACGACAATGAATTAAAGGCCCCAGAACGTGTTGTTAATTACATACATAACCAATTTTTCTTTTGATGCAAATCATAATTTTTTTACAGGCATATTTCTTATATAAACCTAAATTTTGTTGTTTTATTTACTAATATTTTAAAATGCAAATATACATTTATTATGATTGTAAAAAAGCTTTTATTTTTTTATTGAATTTTATTTTAGCTGTCTGCATTGATACGAGTACTTTGAAAAACAATATGATTTTCTATGTTCAAAAGTACGAAGGATTTCATTATTCTTTTATTACAGATTTAATTCTAGAGGAACCAGAAGTCCCACAAGAACTGGTTCAACTTGTGGCTGAAACCTTAGGCAGCAAAACAATATGGGTAGAGCAGTCTCAACCAGACCTGTCTACATCAACTTTAAATGCAAAAACTCATTATATTAAAATTAAAACTATTCCAGAGGAAACTGTTTTTATCAATAATGACAATGATACTCGTGTTAACGAAGAATTGGAAATTGACAGTTTGCTTGAATGTAAAAATGCACCTATTTTGCGGGAAACAACAGTTTGATTAAAGTTGGTAGATCAGATTTTTTAAATAGTTAAATGTTATCGTTGCGTATTGAGATAAATGTATTTTAACGTATCTTCCAGTAACCAAATCAAATATGTACCTTTATAATAATAACCTTATGCAAAAAATTGTTATTAGTCAAATGTATAAATTATTGCATTAGCAATGCCACATAAAATATGACTGTGTATGGTCTAAAAATTAAAAAAAAAAATCTTTTATATTTTAGTTTCCTACCATCGATTCTTCAATGCTGCAAAAGAACTACATATCTCGTATTCTTCACATGTATCAAAGAATCATAGCATCTTTATGGGCTCTATCATAGTTGGCTACTGGTTTTGGTTGACAACACTTCACTGACGCCTGACATTTCCGACGTCAGTTGCCAGTCCTGGTTACATTAAAATTAAATTTATGGAAAAATAAAAGCAGTAGCTATTGTTTTTTTTTTTTATTTTGATGAAGGAGAAGATGCTTACCATACACATTTGATGCAGTTCATGTCAAATGTCCCAAGCGAAAAATCGAACATAACCGATTGACCTCAAACTTGGCCAAAGTGTTGTCACAAAAATCATTCAAGGAGGGGGTTTTTACTTGGATATTTCATGTTATGTTATGAAGTTCATAAAAAAAAGTATTTTTGACTACCAAGCTCGTAAAAAAAAGCAAAACTGAATTTCGTTCAAGTGATTCAAGTTCAGTCTTTTGGCAAAAAGTTAGACAAATAGGAATAAGCACAGAAAGATGTAATTAACCTGAATTGGTTGACCTTAATCAACTTAATCAAAATTTTATACAACCTTCTGTCCCATCATCTTCTTTATCTTCATATGATAATTTCACAATTACTGACAATTCTGAAACTTTCTCGTTTACTTGTGTTGATAATATAACTGTCGGATTAGCTATCCTAAAAATTAAATCTAAGGCAGTGGGTTCGGATGGTATACATCCTACATTTATAAAAATGTTGTTGCCTGTTATTTTACAATACATAAAATATATTTTCGACACAATTGTTACCACATCCATTTTTCCAAGCAGTTGGAAAATAACAAAAACTTTACCAATGCCAAGATCCACATCTCAAAACAGACCTGAATATCGACAAAGAGCGTTATTGCCTTCCATCAGCAAAGCATTTAAAATAATTATCTCCAAGCAGATCAAGCTGTTTTTATCCAAGCATAACATCATTAATAAATTTCAGTCAGGTTTCCGGGCCAAACATAATTGTACTACCGCGCTTCTGAGGGTAGCTGAGGACGTACGTGTTGGACTGGATTTGGATATGGTAGGATTGATAGTATTTTTAGATTTTTCTAAGGCGTTTGATTGTGTTAACCATAGGTTATTAATTAATAAACTTTACTATCGATGTTGCTTTGGCAGTACTGCATGCAACTTAGTCCTCTCATATCTTACAGATCGGTCACAATATGTTTCCCACAATATGAAGTGCTCCACTTGCCTAACAGTTCCAAATGGCGTTCCTCAGGGTTCTGTGATGGGTCCTCTGCTATTCACATTGTTTATTAATGATATTTCTGAATCTTTTTCTACATGCCAGTGTCATATTTATGCTGACGAGCTCAAACCTGAAAACTGCGCGGACAGAGCTTATATCCAATTCCGTTGAAATTTAACGAAAAAACCGACTTACTAAAACGGTGCCAAGATATAGCATTTTGAGTATTTTAGTTGAATGGGGGTCGCCACCCACTGTTGTAAAACCACGCCCACATTTTTCGTGTGACTAGAAATGCGGAAAAAATACACCCGAAGAAGGTATTTTTATTTTTTTTTTAAATTTGCTGTCCTGTGTGCCTATATAAGTAATAGAATCGGTTTGTACGAATTGTACTAAAAAACAAAGTGGATGCGCGGTTCGCGGGTTTGATCTAGGAAGCTGAAATTTTGGGAGAATTTTCTTCAAACCCGATTCTATTATATAGGCACACAGAACCGCAAATTAAAAAAATAAATTTGATGTTTATCGATGTTTTTCAACATTGTTAACAATAAAGTTAAAATGGTGACCCACAAAGGTATTTTAGATAAAAATTGGCTGAGATACAGTCATTCAAAGTTGCCAACTTTTGTATGATTTTACCAATTTTTACCTATATACCATGCTAGTTTTAATTTTTACGCACAAAGTTAATGTTAATTCAACTCACCATTTTAACTCACCTTTCTTTTTTGTTAGCTAAACATATTCCTGAATCCACTCAGAAACAAGTTATATCCAAAAATTATTTATTCCAATTCACCATTTTAACGGAAACTATATCACCTTTCTTTTTTGTTAGCTAAACATATCCCTGAATCCACTCAGAAATAAGTTATTTCCAAAAATTAGAAAAAAATAAAATTTTTCGGTTTTTTTTAAATAGTTTTTTAACTTATTTTGATGAAAAAATAAGTTTTTTTTGACTTTATAAAGTGTCATATCGATAGGAAATTTTATTCTCTACAATAAATCTCAGGATGTGTAAACACTATAAATATATAGTTTTCGAGTTATAATTAAAAAAATAAAAAGTGGACAAAGTTGCACCATGCTCAAAAGTCCAAGCCTTAATTTAATCGAACTTTTGGCTACATCATTTTTAGGGTACAATTGAACATATAAGACAATAAAATAACTTTAACGAATTAGTTCCTTTACCCCTCTTTAATATGACATAGTCAATAGCCTATAAGTCGAATATTTTTTCAAAACGATCTGTCCCGATTTGCGGAATAGCGGATTTGGGTACTACAAAGTATCTTTTAAACGCCTGTGCAGTTCAAATTTACTGTCATTGAAAATAAATTCTAATACGCTTGAGGGGACCCGTGTATTATCAAAATAAATGTTATTAATCAATCAATAATGGAGGGGGAAATTTCGATGTTGTCGATGATAATCGATTTTGTAACCAAAAAATATCGAAAACATCGATGTTTTTTTTAACGATTTTTCCCACCTCTATTACCCACCAGATCTTAGTTCTTACCATCCTAATGTACCACTCTCATGTCAGAAACTTAAAGCTTACAAAAAATCATTAAACTTTTCCAAGAAAGGTATTTCGATTCTTCCTTTACTTTTTTATTTCATGTCGTTGAAGTTGAGATCTGCTGGGTACTTGAGGTCAATGACCTTTGGAGCAAAAAAAATTGGTCTCCTCCAGATAAAAAACATCGAAACATCATGCCTTCAGTCTTTGTAACATTTTGCAAATTTCAAGCGCAGCTTTCTGTGTCTCTGAGAGCAGTGGCTTTTTAACTTTTGCACGTCATTTAAGCATAGTTCGACGAACTTTGACCACCAAAGGTGTTGACAGACTGAGCAAAATTGAAGGTCGAATGACAGCGGAGTCGTAGATTAGAATTCTACGAAGTGATTTGCTTGGCACTGTAGACGATTTGGAAGTGAATGCTTCGGATATTGTCTTTCAACAGGACAATGATCCAAGGAACACACAGCAAGAATGACACGAAAATGGCTTCTGGATAATGAAATTCCAACGTTAAGTTGGTATGAGGGATACTAAAAAAATCAAAAGTAGGCGAAACAGGTACTTTACATAAGTTCTATCTTAAGGTGCAAAATGAATGGGATGCTATTGCTGCCGAAACTTGTGAAAATCTTGCAGATAGTATGCCCAGAAGAATAGAAGCTGTAATTGGTGCTCGAGGAGGCTATAAAAAATATAATATTAATTTTAAAGTCTAATTTTATAGTCACAAAATTGATCATATTGAATGTTTTTGATTTTGTTATTAATTTTTAAGGAAAAAAATTTCATGAAATTGTGCCCTTGTTTCTTTTCCAATATTTTCATCCAGTTTGAACAAAATAAAGATTTAGTAAAAAGCAGATTTTATTAGTAGTTTTCATACATAGCAAAAGCGTGATCAATTTCGTGAGTCACTAAGGGTTTGAGACTAAACCGATCAGCTGATCCATAGACATTGTTGATCTAAAGCTGTGCAAGAGTGCAACAGCAATTACAACAAAAAACCAACAACAACAAATCATTAGATTCGGTGTCATAAGGATTTATTGACATAAGAAAACATATAGAAGCAACACCGGCAGCGCACCTTTCAATGCATCCACACAAGTAAATTTATATTTAAAAATAGCTGATGACGAAACCCAACGCAAAATTACCAAAAACAAACAAAGCATGGCAAGAATTGTGCGCAGTCGCAAGCGCTACATATTTACCAACAATGATAAGCAAAGCAACAACACGCAAGGGTTGATTTGTTTTGGTGCAGTTGCGCCTGTCAACGATTCGGCGAATTACAACAATACGAAGTTGTTGTAAAAAAGTGGAAAGAGTTAGGACCTGTCGACCGCTGATCTAAAGTATAGTTTTAGACGATGCAGCGTTTAAAACGAAGATTTATTTGTTACTGTTGTTACAGCATTTGTTCACGAACAAATGAGAGTTTATAAAAATTTACCAACGAGGGCAAAAGAAGGTTCCAGAAGGTATTTAGTTGGGAAAAAATCTAGAGTAAGTTAATCTTAGAAACGCTTCGAATTTTTATGTTTCATCCAAAATAAGGTTTCTGTGATGAAAAAGCAGGTTTGTGGCTTGTGCAATATAATAATAATAATAATAATAGAGTTTAGCTACTACAGCTATTATAGCCTTCTTAGCTATTTAGCATTGAAGCTTTATACCAAGTAAAAAGCTTATTCAATAAAAAATGGAATAGAAAAAATTATCATGCACATTAATTTGTTATTTATTTTATAATTTTTTCTTAGCTTTATCGCACTTTCTCAACATACCCACTCACACCATGTAAAAATAGACATATAGATATTAAAATAATTATATGTATAAATTTACGTGGTCCAAGGCATAAATGTTAGAAAAAATTTACCCAGCATGCTGTGGGGCTCGGACAACACAAACAAAAAAATTCACACCACCATTAAGCTACAAATTTAGCTACAGTTAGTTTTCAGTCTAAGCTTGAGTTGACCTTTTGACAAGCTAATGTTATAAACTTCGCAATTATTAATAAGAGTTGTCATGCGATTAAAAGGAGCTGTAGCCATATAATTAGTTCTACTAACCGGTTGGTAAAATAACTGATAAGAGTTACGAGTACTCCTCCGATTACTATTAAAATTAATGTAGTTAAGAAGCTCTGGTGCAGCAAGAGACCCAGTTACAAGTTGATGCAGATAAAGTATATCCGCAATATTTCTACGCGAGCTCAAAGACTGCATATGTAATAACTTTAAACGATCCACATAAGGAGGAAGGTTTAAAGGGTCAATCCAATTTAAGCCATTGAGAGCAAAACGAATAAAATTTTTTTGAATTCTTTCAATTCTATTTATATGAATATTATAAAATGGTGACCATACTTGGCTGGCGTACTCTAAGTGAGGGCGCACTATTATATTATATAAAGTCACCGTTACTAAAGGGCTATTAAATTCTTTTGCCCACCTCTTAATAAAGCCAAGCAGAGATGAGGATTTTTTACAAATTTGATTAATATGCTCATTAAAAGTCAACTTAGTATCAAAATGTATACCTAGGTCTTTGACTACATCGACACGACAAATATTTTTATCTTTTAATTTATAATCAAATTCCACAATAGTTTTCTTCCTGGTAAAAATCATAGCTTGGCATTTATCAGGATTAAGATGTAAGTTATTCTTAGAACACCAAACTTCAGAGGATTTCAAGTCAGACTGAAGTGGAATAGTGTCACCAACCCCCTTTACGTTCCTGTAAATTTTCATGTCATCTGCATATACTAACAGTTGGGAGTTTTTAATAACATGTGTAACGTCATTAATTGCTAAAATGAACAGGAGCGGCCCCAGGTGGCTTCCTTGTGGAACACCTGATGTCGCGCTAAATGGGGAGGAAAACACTCTCCTAAATTTTATTTGATACGAGCGATCAGATAAATAAGATTCAATCCAGCTGACAAAACATAAGGGAAATCCAAGCTTCTTTAACTTAAACAAAATCAAATTATGTGGTAATTTGTCAAATGCTTTACTGAAGTCAGTGTAGATGCAGTCAACTTGCCCACCAGAGTCTAAAGAGCTTAATGCAAAAGAAGTGAAATCAAGGAGGTTAGAAACTGTAGATCTGCCATTAACAAAACCATGCTGACGAGTTGTTATGACTTCACCACAGCACACCTTAACCTGATCGTATATAATATGTTCAAAAATTTTCGGTATTGATGATAACTTAGCCACGGGCCTGTAGTTTGAAACATCATTTTTACACCCTTTCTTGAAAATGGGGCTAATGTATGCATTTTTCCAAAACTTAGGAAAATAGCTTTCTTGAATTGATCTATTAAATAAAATACTGAGGGGTTGACTCAGCACAGAGCTGCAGTTTACTAAAACTGTCGCAGGAATACCATCCGGCCCGGAGTTGAAGTCATCATCAACAGATGAAATATATTTCTCTATGAGGTCAGGAGAGAAAGATATCTCATTAACCGAAACTAAAGGGTCGTTATCCATATATTCAAAATAGTTGATTTCAGGGCTAAATAAATCCGTAGAAAACGATTCATTAAACAAATTAGCAAACAACCCGGCTATAACTTGTGGATCGCTAGTGAGCCCATCAACTGTTTTAAACTCAGATGGAAACCCGTCAGATTTTTTTTTAGAATTAATAAAACCCCAAAAATTTTTAGGGTCATGAAGAATATTCAGCCTTATTTTATTCAAATATTCAGAATAAACCAAAGCTGACATATCTTTAAATTCAAGAAACAGTCGCTGATAAGCAACAAGGTCATTACGGTCCTGGCTACAAATGTATTTATTCCATGCCCTATTACGGCCATTGCGAACTTTTTTCAAATCCTTTGTATACCAGGGGTACGAGGAATTATTGACGTACTTTTTTGTATATGGAACCGACAATGCTATGGCAGAAAAAAGTTCACCATAGAAAAATTTAATGCAATCATCAAATGTATTGTTATTAAAAAAAATGAGTAAGTCGTCTAATTTATTTCTTAAGTTTTCATTCAATTTTAAAAAGTCAGCTTTCTTAAAATTGAATTCGTAAATATTAATGGATGAACATGCATTAGTCAAATTTTCATTGTCAGATTGGTACACAATACTCAAAGGTGGATGATAGGAATCTACCGTAGACAGAGCATGGATAGCATTTCTTACAATAACATTGCTACTATTTGTAGCCAAGACTAAGTCAAGTTGTCGTCCATGGCAATTAGTTATACAACTTACTTGTTGTAAATTTGAAAGTATTTCGTCAACAAAAATTTGTTGTTGTCGAGTTTTTGGACAAGATGCATAAAAATATGTACCATCGTCCGAAGGAGTCCATTTTAGGTCAGGCAGATTAAAGTCACCTAACAACAAAATGTCGTCATTAGTGTCTAGTTCATTAATAATATATTCTACGGCCATCGAAAGACATTCGTAGACATCTGCGCTACTATTTGGAGGAACATAAGTGTTAAGAATGTATAAATTAGAGTTACAATGTGTGACCTTAACACATAACAGTTCAATATTAGATGCACAGGCAATTTCAACTAATGAACTGGTTAAATGATTTTTTATAGCTATTAAGACGCCTCCACCAACAGAAGAAAGATCTTCCAAGTGTCTGTCTCTTCTAAAAACATGGAAACTATTATCAAAAAGTTCCATATTGAGAAAACTGTTGTTTAACCAAGTTTCGGTAAAAAACGATAATATCCTCAGAGAAATTCTGAGTTGATAAAAAGATATCTTGCGTCTTGGAACGCAAACCCCTTACATTTTGATAGTAAAGGGATAGCCGTTTCAGTTTTTTGAATTGGAACGTGCAGTTTTATCATTTTTTTTCGATTTAAATTCTGAAATATAGATATTATCCACCCATGCTTTAGATTTAAGAATGGCAGAAACATGAGAAGATGCCACTGTTATTTTAAAAGACGCATGAGTTGGTTTATTACCGAGTTTCCTGCAAGAAACGAAGGCGTCGGCAGGAATAATTTGATGTTGTCTGAAAAAATTTTTAACGCTGTCAGAGGTAGTATTGAAATGCAGTCGTGAAATAAAAATCGATTTTAACCTTGGTAATGCCTGCAGGGAAACCGGAGGCACAGAGCTATAAATCGCAACATCCACCCGCGGATTAGCCGAAATTGACAGAGGATTATTTATAGTGGAGGAAGGAGATGAAAGATTGCTACTAGAGATTATAGCGGGAAAATTGGGAGTGGGTGAAGAGGTATTTAGAGAGCAATCCACGGGAGTTTTGTCACGACTGACGGCCGCACCGCCCACCCTCCCCACATTACCCAGATTTTTATTTAATTTCTTATTAGACTTTCTTTTCTTTTTTAAGGAAATAGCTTGTTTAGGTAAAGTGGAGATCGAAGGAGTGGAAGCAAAAACCATAGTAGCCTCGGTAATAGTTTTATTTTGCAAACTAACATCCGGTGAAATAGCCTCATTAAGGCTTTTTTCAATTTGGGGATAATAGTTAAGAATATCTCTGAAATTATTATTCAGATTGTTAAGATTTTCCCCAAAATGCTTAATTTTTTCGTAAAAGACCGACGGGGAAAGGGGTCTGCAAGATGGACAGTACCATTGCAGGCCCGAATGGACAGAGCATAATAAATCAGTAACAGATTTTGCTAAGTTTACACAAGAGGCATGAAACACCTGTTCACAGGGACCTGAACAGGAAAACATAGAATTCAATATATTTTGGCTTTTGCACTGATCTCTTAGAGAGCAAGCTAACAAATTTTCAGAGGAAAAATAATCCATCTTGAAATTTAAAAAAAAAAGAAAGCAATTTAAAATATTTTTAGAGCAGTGCAAAAAGGGTTAAAAATCAAGCAAAAAATTCACCCGCTAAGCAGCAACAACAAACACAACAGAGTTTAAAGTCTAGCTTTGTATACGAACAAAGCACAAAAGCGAATCAAAAACAAAAATGTTGCACTGCTTACACTGATTTATTTTGCTTGCAGAAAGTAAGTTAATATTAACATGAATGTATGTTTGTGTGTAACGAAAAATAAACAAAACACAAAATTAAAGCAAAATTATTAATATAATCATGCAATTTTTCAGAAACGACACTAAATTAAACACAAAAATTATTAATTATTAATTGAGCAAAAATTATTAGAAAATAATAATAACAAAATCACAATACACTTAAAAACACTACCGACACTGACAAAGAGACGAAGTCAACTGAATATCGGAAGTTGCGGATGAATTTTTAAAAATTATTATTTGCTGCGAACCCTTTTAACTGATTTCAACAATATATGTATGTATGATAGATTTTTTAATGGCCTTTCAAATGATCGTAATTATTTATCGAAATTTTAAAATTAGACCTTGAAATATTCTCCAATTAACGGCTTTTTCCGAAATTTTTCAATACCTACAAGGCCCGTGGCTTTGACATTCAATTACCTGCCTGGTCGAATCAAAAGTCGTTTCTCAATAATTTTTATTTGTCTATCGTTAAGTCTCCAAGATTTGCTGAGAAGAAATGCAAATGAAAGTGTTGGAAATGAATTTTAAAAGGAGGAAAAGGGTAGGAAAATCCTTTTGTTTTTTTTTTCTTTTCTGATACTACAAGTCATAAGAAATTTTGTCAGAAAATTTGAAGTCATTAGGAGCAAAACTTTTCGAGTTCCATATATAAACTACAATCGCGTTTTTCTCAAAACTTTTTTTTAAGTCGGTAGTTAAAATTTCTCGAACACTTGTGGACCGATTTTGCGAAAATTTTATACTTATTTTCGATACTAAATACTCGAATATGAACGAAGTATGTTTTTTATTTCTACTTATTTTTTAATTAAGGGAGAGGATATATAAGGAGCAGAAATCAGAGTTTTTTTATTAAACCTGTACCAAAAATTCAAAAATTAATATTTTGTTTATTCTTTCGTTCAAATCCAAGATGAACTTATGTACTAAAGAAATCTTTTTGGTATTTTGATTTCAGATGAAGCAGTCATGAGTTATCCTGCCTACCGCACGTTGACTTTTTTTGAGGTTACTTAGTTCTCTTCTCTCTTCTTAGCAGAATATTCTTGAAATGATGCTTAATAATGTTACAAATTTTAAGAATTTTAATAAAGAAGGTACTGTGAAAAAAGTCAGAAAAATACGCCTAGTTTTAAATAGTTCAAGTTTTTAAGCAAATCGTTGATGATTTTCACATAGTCTTTACTTTTATTATTGCCATAAAAGTCATCAATGATAGGTTGAATCGAATCGAATGCCACCTTTTTGTTTGAAGTTAATTTCAGTTTAAACAGCTCATCTTTCAGTATCTTTTTGATCTTTGATCCTTCACCAAATGTTTGATAGGGCCCAGTTTAATATTCTGGTTGGGAGGAATGATATTGGACTTGTCAACGAGAAGATTATATTAAATGTTGGCTTCGCCCGGTGTAAATACTACTCGTTTTCTACATTATTTTTTACGTAGTCCTCGGCTATCCCACAAGAAAACAGCAATGTTTTGTATATCCGCCTTGCAAACTTAATAATATTCCGACCACTTTCAAATCGGCAACAATTTTTCACTTATGTTGGTTGTACCTGATCATTTTTAACATTTGCGCTATTATCTCGTATGTTTCCTTTGTACGGATGGCATGTGCGATATGAATAAACGGTTTTTCATTTTTATTATGCAGTAAAATGACCTCTAAACTGTACCAGCTGCTGTCGATCAATAATCACCAATTTTCTTTAAAACAAGGCTCCTTTAATTCGTCGAATAAAACGAAAATCTCGTGACAATAACGGAGTATCGCTTAGCACATAGCTCAGCACGATCAGAAAAGACAGAGGCGACATCAAGTAGCCCTGCTTGATATCAGTTCCATTGGCGGTGAGAAATTGTTGTTGTGGACAATACAGCCACGGTTGCCACTTTGGTCCAATTGGACCAAAACTGGTCCTTTTTTTTAGGTTTGGTCCGCTGAACCTTCTTTTTCTGATTTGGTCCTTTTTGGGAAGTATCAATAATTAACATTTCTATATACATACGCATATAGTATACACTTTTCTTTTTGTTTTTATTAAAATTTTTTTTTTTGTTGTTTTCTATTGCAGAATTGGCAAAAGAATTGAATAAAAAAAAATATGTACATATTTCTTTTTTTAATTCAATATTAAAGTGAAAATTGTATTGCATAATTTATTTTGCCAACAATTATACATATGAGTCATTCCAGATGAAAACGTCTAAAAACTGGAAATTTCGTTGCTGCACTACTTTGAATTTTGCTCAGACTTTGTGAGAATCTTTGTTAGAGTTCCAAAGAAGGAAATCCAAGGGCATTTAATTTTCGGATCCGTCAGTTCCCACCTGGCCGAATTGAAGCATATGAAAAACGTCTGTTTCAGGTTTCAATATTTTTAGCTGTAAGAATTTTTCTGTTTAAATATAGACAAACTTGAGATGGCATCTTAAAGCTAAGAGATGGTAGTATTTGTGCAAACAATGTAAATTCAAACAATTTGTATACGCGAAAACTACACGGTGCTGAAAAAACATGCATTTTATTGATTTTT
This sequence comes from Tricholauxania praeusta, assembly GCA_949775025.1. Lineage (NCBI taxonomy): Eukaryota > Metazoa > Arthropoda > Insecta > Diptera > Lauxaniidae > Tricholauxania > Tricholauxania praeusta. The sequence goes on along the minus strand of OX459029.1, from coordinate 70,417,220 downwards.
CGTGATTTTTAACTGGCTCCAGTGTCGCGACTGTTGGATACAAACCATTAATATTTCCTACAGATCAAGAACACATATCGGGAAAGAAATAAAATCTAAAATTAACTCCTTCCGCCTACTTTTTATAAGAAAAATCTGTGCTTGAAATTTCGAACTTTTGGAAAATTGCATTTTTTTATGCCATTATATCAGCATGTGAACCACGAGAAAAAAATATGAAACGTTTAGGATAATTAGTTTTAACCTTGAACTTCAAAAGCCTGAAATCTCGTTAACCGATTTTTATCCTTTCCAAGTGTTCAGGTGGCTTAAAAGAAGCAACAAAAAAAAATTAGAGTGAGTTTTTTGTTTGAATTTCGAACCCAATCATCAATTGTACAAATGAGAGGAAAAAAACAATTGAGGAACGGGCGAACAGAACGGCACATGTTCAGTTGCAAAAATGTTAACAAATCGCGAAAAAAGGCTTGTCTCTGAACTAATTATTCACTTTGCCATCAAAAAAGTACCTTTTGGAAGTGTACCTTTGTGTGCCACTGAAAAGCAATTTTGCTCATTTAATAACATGTGATGTCGATATAATTATAACACAATTTAAATTATTAAGACGAAAAAGCAAAACAACGAAAAACAGATTTTTTTTGCGTTTTAGTAAATTTTCTGTTTTTCGTTGTTTTGCTTTTTTGTTTTTCATATGAATTGTACTAGGAAACAAAGTGGATGCGCCGTTCGCAGGTTTGATCTAGGAAGCTGAAATTTTGGGCTAATTTTCTTCAAAACCGATTCCATAATCCATTATATGGTATCGAAGACAGATGTGAAGTCAGTGAAGCATACATTCACGCTGATTTGCTCCATGATAATACGAAGAGTGTGTATATGAACCGTACATGAGCGATTTGTATGGAAGCTGGCTTGCTGTCAACGCAATGATCTCTCGAGTTTGTTTTGAATGCAATTAAGGATAACTTTAGCCAGTATGTTAGAGGACAAGTAGAGTAGAGCTTGCTTAAGTTGGGGTTACGTGACAAGATCTTTTATCGTTTCTACAGCTTTATCTATTTCTCTAAAGCGCTAGCTCGAGGGTGGCTTTAGTTTGACGGATTCAGCAGTGAACGCGCTGTATATTACCTTTGAGTCTCTCGTCGATTACACCCCTCCAATAGGGTATTATCACTAACGCAATCAAATTTTCTTATACGCCAAGTTCCAACAGCGGTCTGTAGTCAGCTGAATCAAGCTCCACAGATTTGCACATGTATGGTTGATGTCATGTTGGAATAGTCGGTCAAGATATTACAAGAAAGTGATCAGAACCGGAGTCTGGGTTTCTCATTGTGCGAATGTCGAGCAAACTACAAGTGACTGATTTGCGTCTCTGTACCACTGGGTAAACGTCATGTACATTTATTCGGAGGCTTATGAATGGAGTGCGAGCTTCCTTCTGCAATTTCTGTGGGGTTATAAGCTTGTACCATAATTTTTTTTAACTTTGAATCGTGGTGGAGATCGGCTCCCACAGTGAGCGATTTTATTCAAAAAATATCCTACGCCTTTAAAATGGAGGTTGTCATGCCGCAAGTACATATTTTTTTACCTGTGGGGGTGATATGTTCCCCTGTACCCATCCAAATGTATAAACTTAACATCAAGATGTCGAGCTTTCAAGGGTAAATTTATTGTTTTCTAAAAATCCCATCAAATGGTTTTAAGTGGTTCTCTATAAAATAAAACTTCAAGTCCTGGTTCATATGGAATAGCCGTAGAGTGAATTAACAATTTGTAAAAAAAAGTATTCAATAAAAGATGTTTTGAATTATTATGTTGAGAATGTTTGGAAAAGAATAAAATTTAAATTGTTTATATAAATATCAAGAAATATTAATATAATATAATGAAGTTGCAAAAAATAAAAGAGTGTTTTAATATTTAGGTATTATTATTAATGTTCTAAACATGATTTACATTATAATCTGCATATCTTTTCTAAGTTTTATAAAGAAGAACAAGATAAGCGATATTTGTTCACATTCGATTATTTCTTTAACTATTCAATAAGTTTTTTAGCCTTGAAATATCTTCGTAAATATAAGACTTGCCATGTAGCAAGACCCAGTAAACAACACATACTGAAAATACTAAAGAATAACACGCGACTATTTGTTTTTTCTGAAAAAAAATAGACCATTTTATATCGAATCATTAACTTTTATAATTTATTTGTTACCATTGGTGTCACGCATTTCTTCTTCACGTTTTCGCATCAAGGCAAAGTCACGAACAATGGAGTCCGATAAGTCTTCCAATCTTTTTAAATCTACCTCAAGCGGTTTTAGTTTAGCAGCTTCTCCAATCTTTAATGTAAAAGAATGATTTTAAACTTGTTATTGTGTTAAAGTGAAAATACTTATGTTTATGTTATGAACTATAAACCAAAAGCTTTATTCATTTACAATAGTCGGCATAATATTTCGACATGCAACAAAAACTCAGATTTTTGTTTACTTCAAAAAAAAAAAATAAATTGTTATACACTTAGTAAATAAATTAATAATAATAAAATATAGTCGGCTTACAAGCAAAATTGACTATCTGCAAAAAAAAAGTTATTAGTGAGTAACGCTAGTTATTATTTTAATTATGCTTAAGTCCTCTTAACTTTGTGATATATTATTTTTGGTTATTCAAAAATAATGTATAGAGTACCTGATTAGATGTGTTATAAGAGAACATTCTCACCAATTGAAATTTGAATAATTTCTATCCAAAACACAAAGTTTGATTTTTTGTAGATGGTCAATTTTGCTTGTAAGCCGACGATATATACATTTCAACTTAGGTGACATTTTTAATTTTTTATAAAACCCTTTCTTACGAGGCTTTCAATACTGACAACGAATATGGAATCAAACGTTGTTGAACGCATCTAGTTTCGGAGATATAGATATCGGAAATCGAGGATATAGCTTTGGGAACCCCTGAATCGATTGCCAAAATATGTATGTCATATGAAAGGTAATTTAATATGCTATAATATTGGTTGGATGATCAGAGTAAAGTTTCTGACTGTTTTCCACCTAGGGATTGCCAGAGCGATCTCTGAGCCAACCATTAGCAAGTTGACACACAGCTTCCCCGCGGCTCCATCTGGGTAGCTATCCGCTGAGATAGTGAGCGAATGTGTGCAGCGTGTCCTCCTTGGAAGTAAACTGGGTTGTGCGCAGGGTTTGGTACCCGCCACTTAAAAAAAACATTCCAATGAAGACTAAAAAAGCCTCGGATACAAGACCCCTCAACGTTGACGACCACTGCAAACAAAAAAAAGACTATGATTTAAGGATATGCACCTGGAATATCCGGACCCTCAATAGGGAAGGTGCCTCTATCGAATTGGCGGATGCCCTCGGAAAAATTAAGGCTGACATCACCGCCATCCAGGAAATATGATGGATAGGACAAGGTTGTTCTAACCAAGCAAGTTGCGATATCTACTACAGCTGCCATGCGGAGAGGCGCGAATTGGGATGCGGATTCGTAGTAAGCAAGAGACTTCGCCACCATATCTCCAGGTTCACACCTGTGAGCGAAAGGTTGGCTACGATCCGCTTCAAGGCTCGATTTTTTAACATCAGCTTGATTTGCGCGCACGCCTCGACGGATGAAAAGGACGATGCTGTCAAAGATGCCTTCTATGCGAGACTCGAGGAAGTATACGACCGCTGCCCGGCCCACGACGCTAAAATTGTACTCGGGGATTTCAACGGAAAGGTCGGAAGAGAAGGTATATTTGGCCCCACTGTCAGTCAGTTCAGCCTTCACGAGACCACCTCAAACAACGGTCTACGGCTGATCGACTTCGCCGTGGCGCGAAACATGGTAGTAAGTAGCACCAGATTTCAACACCTCGATATCCACAAGGCCACCTGGCTGCCACCCTGATCAGAAAACACGCAACCAAATCGATCATGTTGTGATCGACGGAAGGCATGCTTCCAGCGTGCTAGATGTTCGTACGTTCCGGGGAGTCAATATTGACTGCGATCATTATATTGTTGCAGCAAAGATACGCATGCGGCTGTGCAATGCAAAGGATGTACGCTCTGGTACGCAACGAAAGCTGGACGTCGATAAATTGCAATCACATCACACGGCCGAAGCCTATTCCGCTCGCCTCTCAGAACTGCTCCTTCAACCTGACTCTCTACCCGATGATGCCGGTGGACTTTGGGCGCATATATCCCGCTCCATGCGCTCTGCCGCTGAGGAAGTCATTGGTTTCCTACGCCCACTTCCGCGAAATCAATGGTATGACTGTCGCGAAGTTACTGCAGTGAAAAACGCCGCCTACAAAAGAATCCTGCAGTCAGCCGCAACGCGAGCCGTGCACGAAAACTACCGGGAAAAGAGAAAGGAAGAGGGGCGCCTTTTCAGACGCAAGAAACGAGAGCAGGAAAGGCACGAGCGTGAGAAACTCGAAGTGTTACGGGGCAGGAATGATGCTCGAAAATTTTACCAACAAGTCAAGCGTCTGACCCAAGATTTCAAGCCCGGAGCATCTACCTGTAAGGAAGAACATGAAAATCTGGTTACGGATACGCAGGGTACACTGAGATTATAGAGGGAACACTTTTCCAAGCTGCTTGCTGGCGATGACTCCACCAATCCCGCCTTTGGAGAAATTAACCCGATGCCACCAATCAACGACGATGGTGTGGACGTTCCACGACCTAGACATGACGCGGTACGAGTTATGATCCAACGACTTAAGAACAACAAAGCGGCTGGTGCCGATGGCTTGCCTGCTGAATTGTTCAAGACCGGCGCCGATGAGCTGATAGGGTGTATGCATCAACTCATCTGCAAAATATGGCTAGTAGAAAGCATGCCCGACGATTGGAATCTGTGTCCTTTGTCCTGTACTGAAGAGAGGTGACCCGACAATCTGCGCTAACTACTGGGGAATCAGTATTTTTGCCATCTCTTACTAGGTCCTGTCGACTGTACTGTGTGAAAGACTTAAGCCGTTTGCCAACACACTGATTGGGCCTTATCAGTGCGGCTTTAGACCTGGTAGGTCCACCATAGACCAGATCTTCACACTGCGTCAAATCCTCAAAAAAAACTCACGAAAAACAGATCGATACCCATCATCTCTTTATCGATTTTAAAGCTGATTTCGATAGCCCGATACGGGATTGCCTGTATGCCACCATGTCTGAGTTCGGTATACCTGCGAAGCTGGTGTGACTTTGCAGAATGACGTTGAGCAACACAGCCAGCTCCGTCAGAGTAGGAAGTGACCTCTCCGAACCATTTGATACCGAACGAGGTTTCAGACAGGGCGATCCACTATCCTGCAAACTCTTCAACTTTGTGATGGAAGGGGTGTTGCGAAGAGCCAGTGTACATCGTAATAGCACTATTTTCTACAAAAGTGTCCAGCTCCTTGCATATGCCGATGATATTAAGGAATTCACCTATCTTGGCACCGCCGTGCACACTCAAAACGATGTCAGCCTGGAGATAAAGCGAAGACTAACTCTTGCTAATAGGTGTGACTATGGCCTCAGTAAGCAATTGAGTAGTAGAGACCTCTCTCTCCCTCCCGACAAAACTGACACTCTACAAGACGCTCATCTTACCCGTGCTACTTTAAGGCGCAGAAGCATGGGTTGTGTCGCAGACTGATGCAGCCACGCTTGTGGTGTTTGAGAGAAAAATCTTCGGTCCTGTTCACGTCGGCGACGACTACCGTATTCGAATGAACCACGAACTGTACGACCTCTACGCTGACATTGACATAGTCAAGCGCATCACTATCCAACGTCTGCGCTGGCTGGGATATGTTGTGCGTATGGGCGAAGAAGCTCCGGCGAAAAAGGTGTTTGACGCGGAAGCCGCTGGGCGACGACGAAGAGGAAGACCATGCCTCCGATGGAAAGACCAAGCCGAGGAAACCCTATCCACGCTTGGTGTGACTGATTGGAGAAGGCGCGCGCGAAGCAAAGGCGCCTGGAGAGAGCTTTTGAGGTCGGCCGTAACCCGGTAACGGGTTCTTATGGCCACCCAAGTAAGTAAGTATAATATTGGTTCTAATCTAAATAATTTGAAATCGTTGCTATAGTTTTTGAGGTATGACAATTTATCTAAATTTCTGATAATTTTTTTTTAAGACCTATATTTTTTTTTGGAAAAATTTATTTTAACAAACATTTTTAGTCATATGTAGATAAGAAAAAATGTTGTATGTCTTTTCAAATGATGTGCTATTCAATGTTCGTTTTTCCTTACCAACTAAATTTTTTAAGGAAAATTAATGAAACAAAAATTTTGTATCCCCCTATGAAAAAGTCAGTACAGCAGGCAAAAATCTTGATACCTTAGTGATGCAACACTAAAATATTATTTTTTTATCTGCATTTTTTTTAAACATGCATTTGAAAGGTCTCTCTAGCAGCTTTGCTGCATAGGATAGGATTCGAATTTTTTTCATGACTACGACAAAAGTTGTTTGAAAAAATATGCGCACACCTGCAATGTAACCAACAAAAGCATTATCCATATCATATCAGAGGGTATCAACACTGTATGAATCACCAAGTGCAAGGATTTTAGTCTTCTGAGAATTAATAGTTATATGATTCTTGCTAGCCCATCTAGAGGCCAATAAGTGATCATATTGATTTTTGAAGACACAGTCACAAAATCTACAGTTGAAGCTAGAACCGTATTATTAAATGACGTCGGCAAAAATACGAACTGATTTAGTGATAAAATATGTCATACATCTGATCGTAATCCCTTGCAGTACACCAGATAACAAACCTCACCCTGCATGACCCATTTTGAAGCCTCAAATAGGACTCATTTTCACCATGAATCATTTATTTATGGTCTGCAAAAAGAAACTGTGAAAAATATGTCCGAATCTAAATTGAATCTCAATGCCTTAAATTTTTTTTAAAAGTTTTATTTGTACTGAAAAATTTTCAAACAATCAGAAAAATAGGTTTTGAGCTCCTTCACTACTGGTGTTATCGATTTGTGTTTTGGTATTGTGTTACTTACACGTATAAACCAGTATGAGTACAGTAAGTGCTATAAATTTAACGAGTGAAATGAATACATTTAGTTGAAATTTGGTCTCTCAGACTTCTAAAATCATCTAAGTAGCTGTAAGCATCCCCTAGTGCATGCGAACTTACGACCCGCATGTTACACACTGACCCACGAAGGCTTCCTATATGATCTACTCGTTTATTTATATAAACTTATTTTTTATATCATAATAGAGAGAACAAACTATCAAGACTATATGAAGAGTTGAGATGCAAAACCCGCCAAGTCCAAAAAAATTAAAATGTGTGATATTGTAGGAAGGGACGGAAAAAGTTTTTGTCTACAAGCCTACATACTCTATATTGTAAAAAAAATGTTTCCTTCACAAACTTTTGATTGCAATAATTTTTGATAAATTGTTTTTATCAAAACCCGCCAAGTCCAATTTTATTTGTTATTTGGAGCGAAACATTAATTTGTGAAAAAATTATGGGTAGTCCAAAAGCTGTGAGAAGTAATCCAAATTAAAAGAATATGCTCCAATATTGGTATATAAGTTTTTGAAATCTAACTCACAATTTTCGATACATTTCGGCTCTTCTGCAATTTAGTCTAACTTTTTTTAAACCTTTATTTATTCCAAAAATCCGTTGACCTATAGTTTTATTACCATACTAAGGAAGCTCAATTTATTACCTTTCAAATGAAAGTAACATGTAGTACACTCTATGTTTGTATTAACCATATTTTTACTAGATCAATGCATGTTTTTTTTGGATAATTTTGAATTAATGGATAATAACCACAATTACAAAAATAACTGCAACAACAGCTACTACTTCAACAAAGATTACTACAGCAACTACAATTATTACCAGTATAATTGAAGATGTAAGCCCTGAGCTTGACTTTAGGCCGCCCATTTACCCAAAATTGTGGAATTACTGGTGTTTGATATACTAAAGGCTGTAAGCAACTTAAATATATTTTTATACTAGTGAAATCAATTCAATCGCTAGTTATGTGCATTCTCCATATAAAATATCTATACAATACACCAGGCATGCGCAAAAAAAAATTGTTTCGCGAGCTGACGGCTACAACATCAATTTAAGTAAAAAAAACTAAAAATATTTTGCGAAAAAGTTCCTAGTATTTACGAAAATTTTGAAATAGCGGCGGCAAGCTAATTGCATGTAAACAAAAACAAAAATCTCAAGGTGAATGAGCAAATGAATTGAAAACAAAATCACACAAGCAATAAACAGCGTTGAAGAAAAAATTACAGGATCAAAATACATGCCATGGTTGCAGACCGAAATTATTTAACTTGAGTAACGGCAAGAGTTGAACGAATCGATGTTTTGAAGAAAAAATTACACGACAGAATTCATTCGGTGATTGCGGACTAAAATGATTTTGCTCGAATAACGGAAAGAGCTCGAGATGAGCTCAAGATTAAGAACGTCGTGACGTTTCGCTTGTAGGTTTTAAGCATCCTCAGATGTACTATGTCAAAATTTTCTTGATTGAATTAAGCTATTAAAAATTAGCCAGTTTTAAATTGATGAAAAATAAAAATGATTGAATGTTTTGTAGAGCTTTTTGTTCAGTACTTTTAGTGCAAAAAAAAACACACATCGCAAAATGTATTCAGTGGAGAAAATGGGCAACTAGCTGCTTATACTAGTTTCAATGACCGTTACGTCATATCATCAGTAAGCTTTGTTACTGTTCAACTTAAATTGGAGCGCCAGCATCGTTTTGCTGTCAAAATTCTCTCATGCACATACATTTTATATGAAGCCAACCGAAATAAGCAACGATCTAACGCCAGCGTATTCGATTTTCCAATTTTGACAGAGCGTTGGCAGCTAATTTTTTATTTTCATATGTTGATTTTTGTTTTCTGTCACAAACAGTAAACAAATAAACTCTACATGACATTTAACGCTACGCTCTTATTCAGGTTCAGCGCTCAACTCCAAAGTGTTGCGCTGGCAAAGTCAACGCCCAACGCTCCAATTTTGAACAGTTAGCCGGCGTTTTAGAATCCGCAAGCATACTATATTCTACTTTTTCCATTAATCAGTAAATAACCATGGCAGAAAATATAAATATACACCCCTATCATCGATGTCGAGCGTCGACATTTGTGACTGTCGACTTTTCGTTCGAGTCGACATAAAAAAGCGATCATCGAACTAACTCGACTCGATGATGTTTGTAATAGATTATTTTTCCGACAATAATTTGTGCGACAGGTGACTTATACAATCTGAGTGAATGAAATTCAAAAATATTTTTAAATTTGCTGTCAATTGTCATACATTTAGCAAACGATTTTTAAAATACACATTTTTTTAACCAGTCATGAAGAGGACGAAGTTTAAAAACAGAAATATGTGCCTAAGCCCATGCCGACTGGGTAAATCGTTTCCTTGAAGCACATGATATTGGCGACGGTTGCTTCCAGCTTTTTTGTTTAAATATTCCGTTTCCAGTAGCGTGCAACGGTACCATGTCATTGGCTCCCCAAAATTATTTTGGGAATTATGATCACTCATAACAATGGACATAACTCCTATGGGTATTATGACTATTTTCGTTTTGCTTGTAAATACAAGAGAAATTTTATATTTACTTAAACATTCACTTTGTTTTGTTATATGCAATAAATTAAAATAGTCTAACTAATCGAAAAGCGATACAAGTCACCGATGACCTTGAACCTCAAATGTTTTTGGGGTTATTCATAGCAAGTGTATAGGGCGCCTTCAAATTTTTGGTTAAGCTTGAAAATCGCATTGAATTCTATCGTATGCGTATCCAATACTGGCTTCGCTAGCTACATGAATTATGTATAAAAGTTAAAATCACCGCTGTTAAAATAAGTGGATGGCTTTCGGTTTCTACTCTGGACTTGCATCCTCCAATATGTCCAACACCAGCTTCGTAGCAGCTTTTGGCCATCTATTGTCAACGTAACGCTCAAGACATTTGGCGTTATATCCGTTTTTGAGGACTATGTGCGATTTTAGAAGTGGTCATAAGCCCAAAAAAAAAAAAATGGATATTATGACCGAAAAAAACGGACATAAGGCCCAAAATTGTGTTGGGAATTATGACCATTGGGGCTATGACCGGGTACCTCGTGCAATTCACGTTTATTATGTGGAGTTTTTTTTACCCTTCCTTTTGAGTCTATCGAAACTTATAATTATGCGTTTCACCTTACTAACAACAAAGAACTTTGATAAATTTTTTCTTACTTTTTGCCTTCACGCATTGGCGGACCCAAGCTATTTAGCTTCCCAGCTAGAGAGTTGGAACTCTTGCTTAACATCCAGTTTTGTTAAATCTTTATTAAAGTTTCTTGCAAATTTTTCATTTCTATCCATGTGGTATACTAAAACTTCAAATTGATTTGAATTGGTTATCTTCATTTTTTTCCGCGTATTTTACTTAACTTTTTCGACTGTTTTACTTTAATTTTTCAAGTGTCGACTTAAGAAACGAATTCGACAAAAAATTTCTACTTTCGTCGACACTCAGTTCTCACATCGACATTTGAAATTCGACAATTGTAATAAATTGTTCTATTTTTGTCACTTGATATGTCGAGTTCGACAATGGTGATGCGACAATACTGCTGTCGAGCATTTTAGTGTCGACTTCGACAATGATGATAGGGGTGATAGTGCGCCAAAATTCTATATTTTCTCCCTTTACATGCAATTGCTTTTGTAACTCTTTTAATATTACACATTTCTTAACGAGGACTCCGAAGAAAGCTTTTCTGGCGATACGAAAAATGATTTAAACTTATAACTAAACCATAGGTCTATAACTCTTTTATGTTTGGAAAAATAACGGGTTTTTTAAGAAGAGGTTATAATTTCAGAAAAGTAAGACCACGAAAACTGAGTTAAATTTCAAAAATGTATACACCAATATTGTAGCTTTGGAAATCAGTACCGGCTTAAGTAATTTTTAGCAAAGTTACATATACTCGCAACTTCCGATGGATATATCTCCGATATAGGAAACATTTGTTTTTTACATAATTTTTTTTAAATAACATCATATCAGTTCTTATATTTGTTAGAATGGAAACTTACGCCTTCATAGCTTTTTGTCTCAACGCCCTTTTTCGTTACCAATGAAATTTCTTGCACCATTCCTCTTTGATCTGAAATAAGTCTGATACAATACTAAAACTTTTTATTGGTAAAAGTCTTACGTGGCGGCACTTTCGATATAAAACAAATCTCGTAGGTGTCGTACACTTCCGACATAAAACTAAATTTTCCTTTGGTAATGTGCTCCTTCTGCGATAAAATATGTCCTTTTGTGTCACGTGCCTGTTTTAAAATTTGATATAAATTAATGAATAAAATTGGGGTACATTTTCATATATTTACAATATAGTCGATAACTTGTCCTGGGACATCCGATACTTCGTATTCGCCCATAACCAATTGATTTGCTTGAATATCTTCTTTTAGACATTTTTGAGTATTAGGATTTAAGTGAAACATAACGCTGTCTGTGTAGCATATTATTCCAAAAAGGACTCCTAAAATCGAAATCCAGTTACGCATTTTACTATAGCAAATTTTACAGGAACTAATCGCAGCACTACTAAAAAGAAAAACGACTAAAGTTTCAACTAAATAAACCAGACGAAAAAGATGAGGTGGCTTTGTAGCATTGCCAAAATGTCATTAGGACATTTCACATGATTCACAAGGTTTGACCAAATCAATTTCGGACCATGTGCACTCTTTTTTTTAATTTTTTGTTGCTTTTCCAACTGTTCAAACAGAGTGAGCGCTAATTCGCACGTCTAAAGCCTAATTTCCATGTGATCTTTCTTGAACTTATTTTGTCTAATATCAGGGAGGACATCACATGCTATAAAGATAGCAAATGTATGCTATTCACTCTCGCATTCTCCAAGCGCATTAGGTTCTGTTCGCATGCTTTTTCTTTCTAACAAAAATTTGATTTGATATCCCTGATATGGGATCAACAAAGATAGCATGGAAATTAGGCTTAAAGCACCACCTAGATATGAGATGAATCTTTTTGTCGCACTTTTACTTGATTCAATGTGATTTAATCTTTCGTGAAAACGCTTCCTTACGTTTACGTCAACATATATTAAAAGGAGGTACACACTAGCGATCATGTTCGTCAGTCAAAAATTCATCAGTCATAAAAAAAATATGGCCGCTGACTGACAAATATTTTTGTGGTTAAAGCCCAATTTCCATGTGATCTTATCTTATCTTATTTTATCAAATATCAGGGAGGACATCACATGCTATTAAGATAGCAAATGTATGCTATTCACTCTCGCATTCTCCAAGCGCATTAGGTTCTGTTCGCATGCTTTTTCTTTCTTACAAAAATTTGATTTGATATCCCTGATATGGGATGAAATAAGATAAAATAAGATCACATGGAAATTGGGCTTAACTGTTGACTGACGAAAAATAGCGGTCACACACGCAAACAAGAGAAATTTGAGCAAAAGTGACGAACATGATCGCTAGTGTGTACCGCGTTTAAAAGGCTTAACCAAAATAGACGCGACGAGACGGTAGCAATTGAACAAACACTTGCATTCGTTTCGTCTGTTTTGACGTTTAACCCAAAATGTTTAGCTAGCCAACGAACCGAAAAAGCTGTTACCACGAGTAGCTACGTTTTGAATATCGGTTCTTACGAAACTCTTATGTCTCGTCAAAATGTTGCGTTCACTTTCGATCAATTACGTAGGTTCATTTTGGCTATCAACATTGGTTTACATATATGCAATTTATACTCACCGAATTTGAGCGTCGGCTTATGACTTTGGAGTAGTTTTTTGTTGGGTAAATGCGAGATACGACAGAGTGGTAGTTCGGTATTTCTACGTCGGCGTGGTGAGTCAATGCACAAGTTCGCTGCTGTGTAAATAGGGAATTGAGCGTCGACGTTCAAGTGTCAAAAATCTTTAAATTAATATCTAAGGGCCAGTTTCACAGTGTTTAGTTAACTAAAAATTTGAGGTTAACTATCCAACTTCAGTTTCATAGCAATTAGTTAACCAACCAAATTTGGCAGGTTAACTAATAGTTAACTAACAGCTGATTGCTGTCGTAACGAAAAAGAACATAAGAAATAAAAACACAAAGTTTCAAAAAAGCAAATAAGTACCTGTAAGGCGACAAACTGGCGGCGTTAATAATGGCAAAATCAAACAAGTTTGCTTATTATGTTTAGTATTTAATAGTTCAATTCTGTGGTGACAAGGAATAACAGCTAAAGCCGATCTGTGATGACAAGGAAAAACAGTATAAGTCGTATGCTTATATACAGAACTTATGTTGTTTTGCCTTGTGATCACAGACCAACTTTAGCTGTTATTCCTTGTCGCCATAGAATTCACTTTGATTGATATTATTACAAATATTTCTTTTATAGTTAAATTCTATTGTTTCTTATTTTTAATGCGTTTAATTATGTATACGGTTCCGGCTACGGCTATGTTACTCGATTGTATTTTTATGTGCGCTCGTGGTGGCTAACTTTCGGCAACTGGCTTCTATTCGAAAACGACGGTTGCATAAATGTAATAGATGCACAGGGTGCCTCAACATTTGCTCTCGGAGAATTCTCCATCAATTGTTAGGAGAGCTAGTTTTGTGGCTGGTCGACGTAGTACTCTATGGGATGTACGCACTTCAGCAAAACGTACTTGGTCATCCTTTGCTTTAAAAACCCTTGTTATGCGTCCTTTTTCCCAATGACTGCGTGGCTGGTTAGAGTCACAAATGATCACTAAATCATAAATTTTTAGCGGCTTTACCTTATCATGCCATTTAGATCGACGTATGAGCTGTGGCAGATACTCAACTGTCCATCGTTTCAATAAACGATCCTTCAAATTTTGTGTAATTCTCCATTGCTTTCTCAAGCATATCTTCTCATCCACAGGATGCGGTGTCTGTGTTGAGTTTACACACCCCAATAAAAAATGGTTGTGTGTGTAATTATATGTCTGTGAGTGGGCGCGAATTTATAATGTTTTCGGCTTCAATCAAAACGCTTTGAAGAGTCTCAACTCTAGGTGTCACTTCTCGTATGGCTTTGCGCAGTAATCCCTTTATTATTCGATTCAATCGCTCCCAGCATCCCCCTGTACTTGGGTTTGATGGGCAGTTGAATCTCCATTCTATGGACCTATTGGTGGCTTCATTAACTATGCTGTCTACATCCAATAACCTCTTGGCTTCTTTTAATTCTTTTTGCGCTCCGATAAAATTTATTCCATTATCACACCGCAATCGTATAGGAGTTCCACGGCGATTGACGAAATTTCGCAGGCAGACAATGAAAGCATCAGTAGATCTGCTTTCGTCTAGTTCCAGATGAGCAGCTCTGACGGTTAAACATGTAAAGATGACGGCCCATCTCTTTTCTTTGCGACGACCTATGGCAACATTGATGGGTCCAAAAAGATCCATGCCTGTATAGGTAAATGGCCGAACGTAAGGTGTAACTCGGTCAGCTGGCAACTGACCCATCATCGGTGGCACTGGCTTCGCTTTGTCAATTTTACATTGCATGCAACTACGCTGAATGGATTTCAAAATGTTTCTTATGTCAGGTATCCAAAATTTTTGGCGTACCTATTTCGTTTATAATTACGGCAATATTTTGATGATATTGTTTCTCATGAAAATGACGAATTATGAGGTCTGTAACGATATGTTTCTTTGGCATCAAAATAGGACGTCTGGCATCAAACGGCAGAAATAACGCTTCATCAATGCGCCCATATACTCTCAACATTCCTTCTTTGTCTAAGTATGGCGTAAGAGTATAGAGCTGGCTTCTTTTTGAAATTTGCTGCGAAGCACCTAAAGCGATTTCCTCGGCGAAAGATTGGTCTTGGAAAATTTTATAAATATACTTTTCGGTGTCTTTAATTTCAAAGGCTGTCAGAGGACCGCCCATAATTGACAAATCGTTGCATCTTCTTAGCGTGCTCTTAAAAATCTTGCTAGCTCGCAGAACCCAAGACATTGTTAACTTGAGCTTTAAGTAAGATGAAAAACGATTAAATTTAATTAAACTGGTACTTGCCTTAAAATCGATAACATGCAATGGCTTGATTTCTTCTTCTAGAATCTCTGGTGGCAATCCTATTGGTGAATTTGGCCATTCATTTTCATCACTTACTTACATACTTAGATGGCCATAACAACCCGTTGTCAGGTTACGGCCGACCTCAGTAGCTCTCGCCAGGCGCCTCTGTTTTGCGCACGCCTTCTCCAATCGTTAATGCCAATCGCGGTTAGGGCTTCCTCCGGAGGCATGGTCTCCCTCTTCGTCGTTGACCGGGGACCTTCCCTTCGAATACCTTTTTCGCTGGAGCTTCTTTATCCATACGATGGACATGACCCAGCCAGCGTAGTCGCTGTATTGTTATACGCTTAACTATGTCAATGTCGGCGTAGAGCTCATACAGCTCGTGGTTCATTCGAATGCGATAGTCGTCGCCAACTCGAACAGGACCAAAGATTTTGCGGAGAACTTTCCTCTCGAACACCCCAAGAGCGGCTGCGTCTGTTGTCGAAACCACCCATGCCTCAGCGCCATAAAGAAGCACAGGTAGAATGAGCGTCCTGGAGAGTGTTAGCTTTGTCGATCGAGAGAGAGCTCTGCAACGTAATTGCTTACTGAGACCGTAGTAGCACCTATTAGCAATTGTTATTCTCCGCTTAATCTCCAGACTGACATCGTTATTGCTGGTTACGGCAGTGCCAAGGTAAATGAATTCCTTGACAACTTCTAATTTACAGTTGCCCGCTGTAACATGAGAGTCTAGATCCCGTGCTCTCTTGTTGTTGTTAGTAGACATCATGTATTTCGTCTTGCCCTCGTTTACCGTCAAACCCACTTTGGCTGATTCCTTTTCAATAGCAGTGAAAGCAGCAGTAACATCTCTCTTACTCCGACCAATAATATCAATATCATCAGCGTACGCAAGGAGCTGAACACCTTTGAAGAAAATGGTGCCATTATGATGCACACTGGCATTTCGTACGATCCCCTCCATAATGAAATTGAAGAGATCGCACGAAAGCGGGTCGCCTTGTCTGAAACCTCGCTCGGTATTAAAAGTTCCGGAGAGGCCATTCCCTACCTTGACGGAGCTACACGTATTGCTCAACGTCATCCTGCAGAGCCTTATCAACTTTGCAGGTATACCGAACTCAGACATTGTTGCGTATAGGCAATCCCGCACTGGGCTATCGAACGCAGCTTTATAATCGACGAAGAGATGGTGAGTGTCGATTTGATATTCATGGGTTTTCTCCAGGATTTGGCGTAGTGTAAAAATCTGGTCTATGGTGGACCTACCAGGTCTAAAGCCACACTGATAGGATCCGATCAGCGTTTCTGTATACGGCTTCAATCTTTCACACAATACGCTCGAGAGGATCTTATATGCGATGGAAATAAGACTGATACCCCTGTAGTTGGCGCAGATTGTCGGGTCTCCTTTCTTTATTACAGGACAAAGCACGCTGAGATTCCAATCGTCGGGCATGCTTTCCGCTAGCCATATTTTGCTGATGAGTTGATGCATGCACCTTATCAATTCATCGCCACCAGCTTTAAACAACTCAGCTGGCAGGCCGTCAGCACCCGCTACTTTGTTGTTTTTGAGTCGCTGGATAGCAACTCGAACCTCTTCATGGCTAGGTGATGGTACTTCCACTGCGTTATCATCGATTGGTGGTATCGTACTGCATTCTATCTGAGCGGAATTGGTGGAATCATCGCCCGTAAGCAAGTTGGAGAAATGCTGCCTCCATAACCTCAGTACACTCTGTGTATCTGTAACCAGATTTCCATTTTCGTCTCTACAAGTGGATGCTCCGGGCTTGAAACCTTGAGTTAGACGCTTAACTTGTTGATAGAATTTTCGTACATCCTTCTTGCCCTGGTACACCTCAAGTTCCTCACGCTCACGCTTTTCCTGCTCCCTTTTTTTACGTCTGAAAATGCGCCTCTCTTCCTTCCTCTTTTCGCGGTAGTTTTCTCGCACGGCTCGCGTTGCGGCTGACTGCAGCGTCTTCTTGTATGCGGCGTTTTTTTCAGCAGTCGCATCGCGACACTCCTGGTCATACCATTGGTTTCGAGGTTGTGGGCGTCGAAAACCAATGACTTCCTCGGCAGCAGCGCGCATGGAGTGGGAGATGTGTGTCCAAAGTCTACCGGCGTCGTTGGTTCCAGAGGTTGGTTGGTTGAGCTTAACAGAGAGTTGAGCGGAGTACGCCTCGGCAGTCCGTTGTGATTGCAGCTTGGCAACGTCCAGCTTTCGTTGCATGCCCGTGCGTACATTCTTCGCATTGCATAGCCGCATGCGGATCTTAGCTGCAACAAGATAGTGGTCGGAGTCAGTGTGGACCCCCCGAAATGTACGCACATCCAGAACGCTTGAAGCGTGCCTTCCGTCGATCACAACATGATCAATTTTTTGATCCAGGGATAGCCAGGTGGCCTTGTGAATGTCGAGGTGTTGAAATCTGGTACTACTAACTACCATGTTTCGCGCCGCGGCGAAGTCGATCAGTCTCAGACCGTTGTTTGAAGTGGTCTCGTGGAGACTGAACTGACCGACTGTAGCGCCAAAGATGCCTTCTCTTCCGACCTTCGCGTTAAAATCGCCGAGGACTATTTTTACATCGTGGGTCGGAGAACGGTCATACCCGTCCTCTAGGCTCGCGTAGAAATCATCCTTGGTGGCATCGTCCTTTTCCTCGGTCGGGGCGTGCGCGCAAATTAGGCTTATGTTGAAGAATTTTGTTTTGATACGGATCGTAGCCAACCTTTCGTTTATTGGCGTGAACCGGGAAACTAGGTGGCGTAATTTTCGACTTTCAATGAATCCGCAACCAAATTCGCGCCTCTCCGCATGGCCGCTGTAGTAGATATCACAGTTCGTCCGTTTAGAGCAGCATTGTCCTTTCCATCGCATCTCCTGGATGGCGGTGATGTCAGCCTTTATTTTTACGAGGGCTTCCGCCAGTTGGATAGTTGCACCTTCGCTATGGAGGGTCCGGACATTCCAGGTGCTTATCCGTAAATCATTGTCCGTTTTTCGTTTGCAGTGGTCGTCATCGTAGTGGGGGCTATTATTCGAGGCTGATTTGGTTTTCATTGGAAATGATGATAATGTGTGGTGGGACCCAAACCCTACGCACACATTCCAAGTTTTAAGTCTAGGAGAGACTCGCCTTCTCACAACTAGCTCACCCCCGGACGGGTGTGCAAGGGATCTCCAGAGGATACTTGGCCAAAAAGGCCGGAAGTTTGTGAGCTGCTTGAACTGCTTGCAAAAGAATCATCCCTGGCCACTCCCAAGTGAGTGGCGATCAGGAACTTTTCCCACTTACGTGGACTTCTACAAGCAGCTCCATCCTCCATTCATTTTCATTGCATTTTAAAAATTCTGGACCACATATCCATTTGTTGCTGACTTTAAATTTTGGCGGAAAGGTCGGACGGGTTGCGACATCTGCTGCATTTTGAGCAGATGTTGAGTTGGAACCCACCGCCATTGTGACTGATCTGATGTATTTAATATTTCGGCTATACGATGGCCAACAAATGCTTATACCTTCGATGAGACGAATGTATCCAGTATAACACTGTGCGTGAGTCGCTCCAGTAAATCACACGATTTATATCCACGTCGTGGTTATTTCTGATTATCTTGTAAAGACGTACACCAAGAACTGCTGCTTGGAGTTCCAATCTCGGAATCGACAACATTTATTTTAGGCGCACTACGGGACTTTCCTGCGACGAAGGTTACATCGACACTATTAGGCTGAACTATTCTGAAGTAGCCAACGGCTGCAAAAGCTTTTTGACTTGCATCAACAAAGACATTCAACTCAATTATGCTGGATCTATGTAAGTGTGGCGAATAACAACGATTAATCTTGAATTCCTTGACCTTCTGAAATTTCTGCCACCAAGCGATCCATTTCTCATTCAACTCCTGTGGAATATATTCATCCCAATTCAAATTGCAATTCCATGTCTCTTGAACTAAGATTTTTGAGAAACATAAGAAATCAGCTAAAAGTCCAAATGGATCAAAGACGGCCATGACGATTCCTAATAACTCTCTTTTTGTTGACGGGCGTAAGCCTTGCAGAACTTGTGTTGGAATACGATAAAACGATGTTTGGAATCGAAATGTGTCAGTGGCTGTATCCCAATACATACCGAGAACCTTTTCCACACTTGGCTGTCTCTCCATATTTATTGATTGGGTGCTAACACTTATTACTGCTTCAACATTCATAACTGCTTGTAAATTTCTGTGACTGGAAATAAAATTCCTCAATTCAAAACCGGCTTCAGAATTAATTTTGACAACCTGTTAGCAAATTTGTAATGCTTCTTCTTCGCTGTTGAAACTGCAAACTAAATCGTCTACGTAATGCTTTCTGACTATAGCATCCACGGCATCAGGATATTTTTCTCTAAATTCTTCAGCATTGCGATTTTTAATAAATTCTGCACAGCAGGGCGAACATACAGCACCAAAAATCATAGACTCCATAGCATAATGTTGAATCGGTTCCGATGTGTTACCATCTCGCCATAAAAAACGTTGTGCATGCTGATCATCTGGTCGTATCTTTACTTGTGAAAACATTTCGCAAATTTCAGCGGCTACACCAACGATTCCTTGTCGAAATTTAAACAAAACGCTCATAAGCGGCCTTGCCCTTTCAGGGCCTTTAATCAGAACTGAATTAAGTGCTGTTCCATCACCAGTGGCGGCAGCGTCAAAAACTATGCTCATTTTGTTTGGCTTGAATGGGTTGTACACGGCGAAATGTGGCAGATACCAAACTGGTACTTGGTTTTTGTTACATAGTTCTTCAGTTGAAACTTTTCTAGCATATCCCTTTTCCAAATATTTCGATATTTCGATGCGATATTTTCCGGCAAATATTTTATCGTTATTCATTTTCTTTTCAATAGCAATTAGGCGTTTTGTTGCCATTTCAAGGCTGTTTGGGGTGCCGTGACATAATCCCCACGGACATAATCCCCATTTTTGCTGTGGGGGTTATGTCCGCAAAATTTTCGGACATAATCCCCATGGGGATTAGGATAGCTTTGGGGATTATGTCCGCTTTTTTATGGGGATTATGTCCGAAAATTTTGCGGACATAACCCCCACAGCAAAAATGGGGATTATGTCCGTGGGGATTATGTCACGGCACCGCTGTTTGGTAGCATTGGAGGATAATTTTTCCAAAGTAAACCAATTTCATAACGCTTTCCGATACGTTTCACTGTGTCATTCATAATACGTTCTGCTCTTTTGTTTTCTTCAGATTGTAAAAGTGCCTGAGAATTATTAAAACCAAAATTATCTGTTGAAAAATACTCGGTAACCAACTGATGAAGTTCATCTTGAATTTTCTAGCGCATATGAAATACTACTGGGCGTGACAGAGGTAGCATGCTGGTTGGACAATAGGCAACCCAACCCAATCTGGTCTTCGCAACTATAGGTCTGGCCGACCCATCTTGAATAACCTCCAATGAGGTAGCTAAATAGGCATGATCTAATCCCAATAACATGACAGGTTTGACGTTGGCATAGTCATTTATTGGTACAGATTTAAAAGGTTCAAAATTAGCCTTTACAAATGTCTGTCTTGGTAGATCCAAATTTCAGATCGTGCATACATTTTTCACAAAAAATTTACTTTGCTCACCCACTCCTTCGATTTCCAAATTGCCACGTGACGAATTTTCAGTAATAGTGTTTTCTCCATACCATTGCAGAGTTAAAGGCTGCGGCTGACCTTTTAGTCCCAATTCATTTGCCATACTATCTTCTAAGATAGAAATTGCTGAGCCCTCATCAAACATTGCAAAAACATTTACTTTTCCATTGGGTCCAAACAAAGTTACTGGTAAAATCTTAAATGATAAATTGCTTGTTTTTTGTGTTGTACGACAACTTAATTTATGTTTCCCAATGTTTTCGGGTGGCGGATCTCTTGAATTTGAGTTGACTCATGCAGGTTTGCATTATGATATATACGACAACCATCAACTCCGCAGAATTTTTTTGGCTCGACAATTGGCAGTGTTGTGGCCCTTACTTAAACAGGAAAAACATAGCTGCAAGCTTTTGACCCTCTCCCACCGGGCTGGAACATTTAAGGACTCATTGAACACCTTACATTTGGAAATAGAGTGCTCTCCACTGCACTGATAACATTTGAACCTCTTCTGATTGTTATCGTTAAGATGCATGACACAACGTGGCTGTTGCGTTGAAACTCTTGAACCGGCTGGACCTGATTGTGACACATAACCTTTCGCACTGACCGGAACTAATGAATGAATGACGTATTTCCTTTGGAACTAGCTGTACTGGATGGCGGCATTAAACTTATTATTCTGGCAAGGTCACTGAGCCATGTCAAAAATTCAGCAACTGTGGGGAAAGGCCTGATTGAAATAGCGTGCTTAGCCTAATCAAACTGTTTGTTGGCTGGTAACTTTGATATCAATTGGTCAAGAAGAGTTGTATTTGACAAATGCTGTTGGCAATTAGCTGACGTCATAAACGCTACGATATTACGAACTTTGGTTGAAAACTCAATTAGTTGAACCAAATTCTTTTCACCAATATCCAGGAATTGCTGTATTTTACTTATTTGTGATCGTATAATCAAATCAGGGCGTCCAAAACGGAACTCCAATTCTTCAATCGCTTTTGGCACATCATTTCGATAAATTAACATTGCGTAACAACTTCTCTAGCAGGACCTACCAGGCATTTGTGCAGACGCATAAGATTCTGGCGATGACTGTATCTGCACATGTTAGTGGTGTCATTAAAACTGGCTATAAATAATGGTCACTCCTCGGCATTTCCTGAAAATATCGGTAGGTCGTACAATTTGTTCAAAGAATCACTCACCACTGGCAATATTGGCTGATTCTCCTCCTCTGTAGATGTAGAATTCGACCGCTGTTCAACTAAAGGATTAGGTTGGCATGGCATAGTCTCTATCAAGTTGCGGAGCCTCTCTAAATCTAGCTGGCTTTCGGAGGTGATACTCTGTAAAGATTCTACAGGATTTTTGAGTGCAGTTAGACTCGCAAGAATGTTGGCCAAATTATCTGCGTTAGTGTCGGTCATATTTTCAGGTGACACCGTTTCTGGTGTCAATGTGCTATCCAACGACGAATCCACTTTTTCTTTCAAATTTTATTTAAAATAATGAATTTTAATTTCATAAGCCAATTTTCAAATTTCAACGGCTGGCTTCCTCTCAATAACTTGTGTATCAAAAAGAGATGGCATGAAACTTGTCCTTGAATTTGCAATACCAAAAAATATCAATCGTGGCACTTTCAAACTGATACGAACGTACAAATCGAGTAAACGATGTAAGGCGACAAACTGGCGGCGTTAATAATGGCAAAATCAAAAAAGTTTGCTATTATGTTTAGTATTTAATAGTTAAATACACTTTGATTGATATTATTACAAATATTTCTTTTACAGTTAAATTCTATTGTTTCTTATTTTTAATGCCGCGCCAATGCCCGGGGCGCCTGTCCTTCGTCTCTCTAACTCCACAGCTACCTGATGAAAAATAAAAACATTGTGCTTAAAGCTATTAATCCTGCCCGGACTTTTTTATTCAATATACTAAAAACAACAGTAAAATTAATGGAAATAAAAGTTGGTGGTATGTACATATATAGTATGTGGGAAGGAAAGTCAAATTTCAAAAATTTTGTTTAAGAATTCAATATTTTACGGTCGGTAGGTTGAAAGATATTAAAATAGGTACTGTAAGAAAGTCGATTTAAAACTCTTGAATAATATAGGCTTATGTTATAGCATCTACTTATTAAGAAGGTATAAGAGCCAAATTAAGAACACTTGTTTCCTACAAACGACTTATTATAATTAACGTAATATAGTATAAAGCTATACATTGTTAGAATGTTAAACTAATTAACAACAGTTCAATATAAATTTTCTTTAACCAATCTTTTACGATATGAAACGCAAATGAAACTACAGTCGTGCTCACATAATTAAGTCATTCGTAATATATTCAGAAAATGTGGGACTTGGATTCTTTCATTCAATCGTTCCTAAAGTTGTCATTTTACAGTCGATTTTCTTCTGGCCAGTCAGCAACATTGGGCCTCCGATTACGCCTAAAATTTAACCCTGAGGTGGATGTGCCAGCATGATAAGGGCCCAAAACATGGTTCTCGACTTGTCAAACCTTGGCTAGACACACAATTCACCAATGTTATAATATAGGCAAAATCAAACGAGTTGTAGCAGCACAACAACCGATGAGTAAAACAGCTTTGTTGAAAGTTCTTTTAGAGGAGTGACATAAAATTACTTCAGACCAGTGTGCACGCCTCCAAAATTCAACGATTTCAATTACTTTCTTTCAGGTAACTGAATTATGTGAGCACAGCATATATTTTTGACTTTGACCTTTTTGACGTTTTCGCATTTTTTGGGAAAAAAACAAAATGTTTATTTTGACTTATTACTGTAAATAGCTGCTTACATAGCAGGATTATACAAACTGATAATATAAGAATTAGAAACAAAAGTTATAAATAAATTTTAACAAAAATGTTGTAACATACAAATGAGTGTACAGTGTGGCCCATAATAACTATCACTAAAATAAAGTGTTATAAAAATCAAAGTCGTCTACAATATTTTTATTTATTTATCACAAACGTTTAACAACAATCCAAAATTTATTAAATTAATGATGAAGTTCGAAACTATCACCCTTTTCTTTGCTTACAAAACGTAAACGTTTGAAAAAGGATTCACAGGCGGCTGCTTGAACCCATAAATTGTTAAGCCTTTGTTGACCTTACTTTACCTAGCATATGGCCTCATACTCAAAAATCCAATGTCTTGAGATCCGGTGATGATGCTGGCCAACCTTCCACAGAGATGAAATCAGTCGAATTTATCGGCTCTGTTCCTATATGAGGTATTGCTCCCTACACCTTGATTTTGGTCACGTTTTGATATCGCTCAGCAGTCAATTCATCATTTGCAGCATTCGCAAAACTTCTTGCGCACAAACGGTTACTCTGCTGGTTGTGGCTGTCTTGCAAGAAGAACAGTTTTTCATCCGAAAAAATTAATTCATCTCCACCGTGCCAGTCAAGTAGCTCCTTACTTTTTGTAACAGGTAATTGCTTTTACTTATTTGTTAGCCCATGAAAGCGTTAGCTTTTATAGGCCTTGAGTCGTAGATCATTCCTGATAAGGGGCCGTTCATAAATTACGTAAGATGATTTCATGCTATTTTTGACCCCCCCCCCCTCCCCCGAGTAAGATTTAGTAAGATTCTCACACCCCCCTCCCCCCCTTCAGAAATCTTACGTAAGACTCATAATAAAGGTGAAACTAGTCAAAAACGTGTATTTTTCTTGTGATGTACTATATTACTATATTTAATTTAAATATACAAATAAATATCACGAAATTACCAACTGCACATTTGTTTTTCATATTTAGGTAAGACTAGCATTACGCGCATCGCTCACCTCAACCGTGGTGCATATTCGATGTGCAGTCTGCGTGAAAATTTTATTTAAAAAATACTTTTGTATGAGGACCACCCTTAAGGGCCAAATAGACGTTCATGCGTGCATGATGAATCAAGTGATTGCTCATGCAAACTGACCGTGTAGGTGGCTGATTTACTGATTGGTCATGCGCATGAGCAATATTAAAATATTTTGATATTTTTGTGATTGATCATGCATGCATGATAGTGTGTGCTGAACTTAGCTTAGTTTACATGATTTTTTGACGAAGAAGGTGACAATGAGTGCGGAAAATAAATTAGAAATATTATGCACTAAAGATACTATAATTAGATGAAATAATTAAACTTTGGTATGAACTTTGTTTTTTTAAATACATTTTTAAAGATTTTTTGAGCTTAAATTTAACTCATTTCATACTTTTTTTTAATATTAAATGCAATTTTAATTGCCGCACATGCTTCTGACGTCATAATGTCAACACGTTAAAAGTTCAACCAATAATGATATACATCATGCGTGCATGAATGGTGTGTGTGGAAATCATGATGGCGTCGTCATTTTATTGATCATGCACGCATGAACGTCTATTTGGCCCTTAAGCAAAAGCTTATTAATACGATTATTGGCTTTTACACAGAACATTTACTTTTCTCAGATAGCTTTTACTTAATGCTCTGCCCAGAATTGGGACGGGGTCAGGAAAGCGGCGACGATTACACGCTGTCAAAAATTATAACATACTTGATCATGTGAAATTGAACAGAATTGCGGCGTACGACTGGTAACCTGCCGACGGGTACCCGTCGATTTAGAATTAGTTCTATTTTTACGTCGGATCAGTGTTGCATTTCTAATGTATTAAAATTTGTCACTCTGTTTTCCCATACGATTTTCTCAGCAAAATTTATTGTTTACAAATTTTGTTTTTGTCACTCTCTTTTCCCATATGACTGGTTTTTCTTTTGACAGCGTGTAATCGTTGCCGCTTTCCCGACCCCGTCCCAATTCTGGGCAAAACAAAACTCGTTTTTCTTACTTCGGAATGAAAGCATCATTTAAGCCCAATTTCCATGTGATTTTTCTTGAACTTATCTTATTAAATTTTTGTAAGAAAGAAAAAGCAAGCGAGCACAACCTAATGCGCTTATAGAATGCGAGAGTGAATAGGCACATATTTGCTATTTTTATAGCATGTAATATTCTCCGTGATTTCGGAGATCAGAAAGTTCAAAAAGTTGAACTTTTTTATTAAAGTTGATTACATGCTATAAATTTGGCAGTCATTTTTATAGTTGCGCTATAATTTTACGTAGTGTCAAGTTGGACAGTTTTCAAAATAAAAACAAAAGTCAATGAAAAAAGGTTATAAGGTGCTGAGTTTCTCAAAATTTAGTTTAAATTGTTGAAAATACAATTTTACAAAATAAGATAAACAAGTTAAGTAAGTAAAAAGTATGACAATTGCTATTTTAACAAAAATTAACATATTTCTTTTGTCAAAGTCTTGCAGCATCAACACCAAAATCAGCACCATTATGACATTACGACAATCAATGGATGGAAAATGGTAGTACTATTTAATTTCCTTTCACCATTATTATTATTATTCCATATTTATTTTTTTATGAAACATAGAGCAGCTTATTGAAGAAGTGCGGTCACGGCCTGCACTTTGGAATATGTCAACAATGAGCTACAGGAATATTCAAAAGCGACAACTCTTGTGGATGGAAGTGTTGGCAGAAGTAAGATAACATTTATGGCCAAAACATTGCCCATTACACTGTGTCAGTTATTCTGTCGTTGCCGTTGTTTATTTCTGATAAAAAAAATGCCCTAAAATCACTGCATTTCTTTTTTATTTTGTTTATAAAATATCGGCTTCCCACACAATTTTCTGATCAGTGGATGGAAACTCTGTTTTCATAATAAAAAATTACATTATAGGACTAAATCAATCCAAGGAAAATATGAAGCTCGTTTCGAAGAAATTTGCTAGCCTGAAGTTATCAGTTATTAGTTATCAGCACTGGCTTCAAGGAACAACTGCATCCGGATCAGGAGGAGCAAGTAAAGAATTCCCCTATGCTCGAATTATGTCATTTCAAAATGACTGCTTGAAGCCAAGAAAGTAAGTAAATTATAGTATTCGTACTTTGCATTAGCACAAAACATAAATCAATGTTTGGGAAAATTACATAGGGTTGTGAAAAGTGTTAAAGGCTTCGTTTTCGATATGTAGTGAAACTTTTTTTCAGTTTGCAATGTTATACATAATTTAATTTATTTTTTTTTACCGTTTCATTTGTCTAAAATTTGCTTGTTAAGTTTATAACTTATATTTTTGCAATATCTTGATTATTGTTTTATTCGTTAATACGAATATAACATTTTTTAAATTTTTTTAGAACAACATCATTATGGAATACTGTTGAAATTAATCTTCCAGATGAAA
The DNA here is from genome assembly GCA_949775025.1 of Tricholauxania praeusta. Taxonomy (NCBI): domain Eukaryota; kingdom Metazoa; phylum Arthropoda; class Insecta; order Diptera; family Lauxaniidae; genus Tricholauxania; species Tricholauxania praeusta. The sequence goes on along the minus strand of OX459029.1, from coordinate 70,390,027 downwards.
GTAATATTTTTTAAAGTATTCAAAACTGTTACACATACATTTTCATATTTCGTTTGCAGAAACACAAAGAACGAGTGACACTGCCATTAGGTACGAAAATGTCGAGCACCTGGAGGAATTTGAAGCTGAAGTTCACAAATTGACATGTGAAGAAGCCAACCTTTATTTAGAAGGTAAAAATTTTTCAATTAGGGAAAAAGGTTGAATTGTAGAAATGGTTGACAATAAAACACACTCAATTCTCTTTTTATGCGGTATATACGTTCCAGAGAAAACCAGAAGAAACCGTTCCAGAAGAAAACATTAAATTAACATTAGCTTCAAAAGCAAAAAATAGCAAAAGAAAGCAAGAAGAAGATCATGCGCTTGGTATTCACAAATAAGTACAGATGTAGCAAACACTGCGGAACTAAATTTGTCTTTTTTTATTTATATATAATTTGTAATTATATTTATTCTCATTCAACATTAAAAAAGAAGCACTTCTACTCGAAACTTCATTCATAATCTGAAACAAAGGATTCCGCAGTGTTATCTGAAAATATTGATATGCTATTTACTGTGTACTAAGTAGACCTCTGCACTCGTGTTCTTATAATATTGTAAATTTTTGAAAACTTGGTACGTTGGTCCCCAAACCAACTCGTGCAGGGATCTAGTACGAAGAAATAAAAGATATTCATACATGTCTTATTGTCTTTAACATATTTTAATTTTTCCTTTAATTATTTAAAAAGAATAACGTAAATCCTTATTTTTTAAATTATTATAGAAAAAATGGAGATTAAAAGACAAAATCTGGAGCTAAAAAAGCAATTTCTGAATTCCAGAAAGCAGCCTGATCCAACCGACTCCAAACGATTCTTCTGCGATATGTTGTACGCAGATCTGAAAGATATGGATATGATAAAATTTCGTGTTGTACGATAAAAAATTCAAAAGATCGTGGATGAAGCAAATAGTGATAATTTTTGATTTTAATTACTCCTTTATTTCTCACATTTAAGATTTTTATATTTTATATTTGAAGAGTTGCTACTGCGTAAGTAGTAACTCATGCAAAATTTGTATCAAAAAAAAAATGGCGGTTAATACTAGACAGTACTTTATTTAACGAAATATATATATGTAGTCAATCTTATGAGAGGTCGATCCAAGTAATTTTGTATGCGAACCTTCTCACTCGACTGTTGTAGCATAAGTGAATTAACTAAAATGAAATCGTTATTACGAAAGCTTTTGCAAGCGTTCTGAGTGCAAATCTTTTTGTAAAAGATTATGACAATGCTGCCACATTGCTTAAAGGCTAGTTCACATACAATGACTTTAAAGGCTAGTTCACATGCACTCATAGCGCTGTCATTCGCTTTGTTGAAAAAATAAAATAAATGTAGAAAATACAACTGCTTCAGTCTCCCCCTCTGATGCCGATGACGACCCGATGAGGCATCAGCATAGCTATATCTTCTTTGGACGTCCTCTGCGACGAAGCATATGCACTGGTGGTACTGAATCATCTGACGAGCCTCTAAAAGGAGTTAAGGCTGATGAGTTGTATACGCCCAGCGGTACTTCAATGTTATCTTCATGTGCAATTACATAAGCTGTGTTCCCTTGTTTTTGAGTGATGACATATGGACCATCGCGCTTTGGAACGAATTTTGATGTTATGCCTTTTGCACTGTTGCTCAACACATGTGTGTCTACCAATACTTTGGAACCTATATCCATCTGTGGCTGGTTTCTGCGTTGCTCGTTTGATGCTCTCTTGTTGCGATCTTGCTGTTTCCATTCGCATTCCTTGACTTCTTTAAATGCATCTGCTAAGTGATTTAGATGTGGTGTAATATCAGCGACAAAATTTTCAGACTGGACTATTACTTTAAGATCGTGTTGCACATGGTCAAGCGTTTGCAGCTCTCTGTCGAATGTTAGATATGCAGCTGTGTGTTGAGTACTTTTACATAGTGTAGTATTCATGGCAAAGCGAATACTAGGAAGTTTTTCTGCCCAAGTGTTGTGGTTATTTCCAACTAAAATGGCCAGTTGGGCTTTTAGGTCACGATTCTTTCGCTCAACCGGATTAGCTTCTGGATGGTAAACTGGTGTAAGAATATGCTGTATGTTAAGGCAAAATACAACTTTTTGCATAATTGCTGAAACAAATTGGGAACCGTTGTCAGAGATGATCTTCCTGGGAACTCCATAACGCAGAAAAACTTCATCGATGAGTGTCTTAGCACAGGCTTCTGCAGTTGCATCCTTCAAAGCAAATAACTCAACCCAACGACTGGCTATACAATAAACACCCATTCAAAATTTTGAGGTGTAGGTGGTAACGGGACAAAAAGGTCAATAGCAACCGTTTCAAAACGCTGACTGCTTGAAACAGTTTGATAAAGTCCTGCAGGCTTTAAATTTGTAGCTTTCTAGCGCTGACAGTCTACACATTCTTTGACGTATTTTTCGATATCTTTCCGCATTCCAGGCCAATAATATCGTGAGGCAATCTTTTTTATGGTCATCTCGATTCCATAGTGTCCTGCTGTCTCTTCATTGTGGTAGTGCTTCAAAATAGCGGATCTTTCAAGTTTTGGAACAACCAGTTGCACATTTTCCTCGTCGTTATCGTGGTGGCAGTATAGTACACCATCGTTGACCAAATAACCTCTTCTCGACCAATACACAAAATCGTCTGACTTCTGCTCAAAACAATCGATAATAGCCTTAAGCTCAGGATCACTTGATTGAGATTCTCGAATTTCTATGGCACTTTTCCGTGGCATTTCGATTGAAAACGCACAAATCTCGCATGCCTCGGTCTGGTCGTGTTGAATTTCGCATGGTGGCCGTGAAAGTGTATCCGCAACAACATTTGTTTTTCCAGGCTTATAGTCAATTTGAATGTCAAATGGCTGTAGCAAAAGTGCCCAACGCGCAAGTCGACCTGTTGGAGACTTAATGGTCATTAACCATTTAAGTGGCTGGTGATCTGTAATAAGCTTGACAGGAGCTCCTTCAATGTATCCCCGAAACTTTTTTATGGCCCATACTATGGCAAGGGCTTCTCGCTCGATGGTGGAGTAATTTTTCTCAGCATCTGAAAGCAATGGACTGGCATATTCAATTGGATGTTCGTCACCCACTGGGCATTAAAATAATCCACAGCTCTTGTGAATTTTCGAAAGCATTTAATAAACATTTATAGGGCTCTTAACTTATACCAGAGTATTTATTCGCCTCTTAAAAAAATAAAATTAAATCTTGCGATCAAAATTATTTATAAAGCATTTCAAAACTCCCAATTAAGATGTTTACAAATACAAAAAATACTCAAAATTTTAAAAGTATTTATCAAAGTTTTAACAACGTCTTATGAGAGGTTCTTAAATCGTCTGTAAAAGTTTCTTTTTTAAGGAGAGCTAAGGTATTTATAAGGTCTTAAGAAGGATTCGGAAGATCTTCATAAAACGCTTATAAATATTTTTGTATTCAAACATTTTAATATTTATCAAGATCTTTAAAAAATGTTTGATAAAAGCTTTTTAATAAATAAAATTTATTTTTTACTTTAAGAGCCATACATTTTATTGAGCTTTTCAATTTCTGAGTTTTTAAGTGCTATATAAGTGCCAATATAAGCTTCAACTCTTACGTGAACTTGTAAAATACCTCTTTAAATATCAACATTTAATGAAGAGCTTCTTAAATCGTATTTAAAATTGAACTAGTTTTCAAAATGGCTGCATATGGCTTAAAATGACAATTGTAGTTGTTGCCCAATGATTCATTACATAGCTTGTGCTCAGTGCGTTATCAGAATAACTGTACTTTCACTTAAATACCTCTTTAAATTTTTTCAATATCTCTATAAAACTTTGTATGAGTTAATGTATTTATCGAACTCTTTCCAAGAGCTCTATAAAACTTTTTTTGGTTTCATGCATTTATAGAACTCTTCGCAAGAGCTTTATAAAACTTTATTTGGTTTCATTTATTTATAGAACTCTTCACAAGAGCTCCATAAAACTTTTTATCGAAAAGTAGGGTTACCAAACGTCCGCAATTCAATAAAAAAATTTAAATGGCCAGTACTCTTATAAAAATAGTAAATAACTTATAACTTAAACATTTTCTTAAAAATTAAAGTTTTGGAATTTGATAAATTCTTGATTCAAGTCCCCAAAAGTAGTATCGTTTTTTTGACTTGTTTACTCCGTTTTCACATTTTTGCAAAGTTAAACATTATTTCATTCGACAATGCTAGTGATGTACGTCATAAAAATTGCGGCCTATCCGTGCACTGGTTGTCCAATGCCAAGATTTGATCAACTAAAGAAGCCGAGAAACAAGTTTTACTCAAGAACTCGGAAAGTAAGCCATAAACAGAAAAATATATTGAGGTCAGTGTTGTAGAGGAGCAGATCAAAACACATCGATTTCATGCTCGAAAAATTTCCATGTGACAAGTGACCCAACTTTGATTAAAACTTACAATAAATACTTTAATTTTGAACAGAAATAATTATTTAGGGCGAAAAATTTAGTTTTCGGAAGCAAGTAATATTAGCTTAAAAGTTTCCATTAAAACATTTTTCGCCAAAATACTTTTTTTTGTTCGAAAATCGCGATGGTGGTTGGAAATTATAAGGCTATGAAAGGAGGGTCAAATCTTGTGATACGAAGATTTTTTTTGATATGAAATCGATGTGTTTTCATCTTCTCTAGAACATTGGCCTTAATATATTTTTCTGTTGCAGCTTACTTTCCGAGATATTAAGCAAAACACGTTTTTCGCCCTCTTTAATTATCCAGATCTTGGCATTGGACAATAGAGATCTGCGTAAATGCGCTTGCTGTTACGTCAAACTATTGGATTTATTGACATTTCTAAATCAAGTTTGACATTCTGCAGCACATCAGTAACAGTAGCACGAAACAGGACGATGCAACGAAATGATTTAGCGTCGTTTGCTTATGATTTGTGGTACGCTGAGAACACAACATACGATATAAAACTACAATGTCGTTTTTCTTATGAAAAAATATACGGAACGCACAAGCAAACAACAACAAAGCGCACATTAACGCCAGCGTCCAGTAGGTTATTAACATTCATTAAAAAAATAACAGATGCTTAAAAAAATATTTTTAAATGTTTCAGAAAACTCATCACATCTCCAAAATTGTATGTCAAATTTGAATGATTTTTTAACCAATATTGTAGCTCATTAAACTATCTTCCATACGACACACATAATTTGGATATATGTAAGTCTAGGGGTTTCTACCTTATATTGATTTATACAAAAGCTATATCCGCAACTTTCGGCAGTTTTATCTCCGAAACTACATATGACCGAGATTTTTGATTACATATTCATTCCTAAAATTTAAAATTACATAAGAAAAGTATGGTTTTATAAAAATTTGGAGTTGAATTAAACTTAGCCTCTTCCATAGTATGCTTCGCAACAGACAAAATCGAATTAAGAGTAAAAGGAAGCATGAAAACGTACGATTTGCCCTAATACTTGCGCTTGTATTGTGTTGATAATTTAATTTGCGGTTGCAGCGACCACCTCTCTTGCTGCTTTTTTATTTTTATTTTGATTTGAATTTTGATTCAAATCATAAAAACTTACGTTGAGTTGAAATGTGGCAAATGACTTAAAAGCCGATTTAAATACGCTAACGCAGATCTCTATTGGACAACCAGGCGACCGACCATTTTTATTACTTACACACAGCATTTTCAAATGAAACATCTATGACTTACGAAATTGCTACAAAATTTTGTAGATTGGTATCACTAATCAAAATAAAGCGTATACAAATTAATTATCACCCACTGCTAAATTTGTTTAAAAAAAATATGAGGCACAAATTCCAAAACTAAATTGAGAAAACAAAAATAAACGCAAGATGGCCCAAAATATGTTTATTCGAATTTGGGTTATAATTCGTATTTCTATAAAGAAAATAGCTCATAAAACATCTCTTTCTTAATTTGCCACTTGTTCATATGGTAACCCTAACAATGGACACAAAATTATTTTAAATAAACAATTTTAGCAAATTAAAACTGTCAAGTTTTATTAAGCCCTTAATATAATCCTTAAGTTTAAAGTACCTCTTATGAAGCTTTAGAGATAATCCTTAAGTTTTATATGCCACTTATCGAGGAATTTTAAAAACTTGGCGTCGTCGGCCATCTTTTTTAATATACATGCCGACGAAATAGCAACAACAACAAAAAAATAAATGCGTTTCTTTTTTTTTTTGCCTAAATAATGATTTTTTGTGCAGTAAATCATTTTATTTCAATTTGCTTTTACATAAAAAATCACTTAAACGTATTTTGAGACATAAATATTAAAGAAAAACCTAAAAATTAATTTTAGCCCAAATATTTTATTTTTCTAATATGTAATATTTCAGAAGCGCGCTAAGTTTTTCGAAGCAAAACCCCAAACTTCACGATAAATCTTTGCTCGCACGTAAATTTTGGTCAATAATTGTGCCGAAAATCATAATTATTCGTTGCATCATTTTCATATTGCCATTTTATAATTCCATTTGCTATTCTCTTTTTATCTATTTAACTTTGTAATACTGCAAAAAATATGTATACCAAAAACAAAATCTTTATTAAAACTTCGTCAAAAAAAAATAAACCTAATTAAAATTCCGTTCGAAAAAAAATTGTGTATAAATATTTCCAAGAGCACAAAATATTTATAGACCTCTAGGTGTATTAATTCATTAAACTCTTGAATAGGTTTTGAAAACGTCATAGCTAACTCTTACATAAACCTCTTGAAGGTCCCCATAGAAGGTGCCCTTTTGGTCTTAAGTAGCATTTATTCTGTGTTTTAAAACCTCTTAAGCGAATATTTCCAAGAGTTCTGCTCTTAAAGAATGGTTATATAGAACTCTTGAAGAGCCTAATAAATGCAAAAATGCCTAGTGGGCAGGGCCCTCCCCCTGGATGAGAACTGCTCCAAGTGCATACCCACTGGCATCTGTTTTTATGATGAACGGCTGGTCTTCAGCCGCTTGCTTCAAAATTGGTGCCGTTATCAGTAGCTCTTTTAGTCTATTGAAAGACTCCTGTTGCTCTTCACTCCAGTTCCAAGAAGCATTTTTCTTTGAAAGTTTTGACAATGGCTTAGAAATATTAGCGAAGTCAGGTATGAATCGTCGATACCATGAACATGCTTGAAGAAACGACATCATTTCCTTGAGATTTTTGGGCTCTTTTCTGCAGCGTAGAGCATTTACTTTTTCAGGATCTGTGCGAATTCCCTCTCTAGTGAGTACATGTCCCAAATACTTAACCTCATTGCAGGCAAATCGGCATTTGTTCAGGTTAGCCTTAAGACCATATTCACGTTAACGTTGGAAAACTCGCTGCAGGTCATCAATATGTTCTTTATAGCTAGGAGAGCACGTTATGATGTTATCTAAATAAGCTAGTAAGATTGTGTTACACAATGAGACCTTCATTCTATCTATGAGCCGCTGGAATGTCGCAGGTGCATTTCGTAATCCAAAAGGCATGCGTGTAAATTTGTACATACCAAATGGAGTTACGAATGCAGTTTTTTCTTGGTCTTCTGCATGTACGCCTATTTGCCAGTAGCCGCTTTGTAAATCTATTGTGCTCATGAAGCTTGTCGTTTTGGCTTCATGCAAAATGTCATCTATTCTTGGCAGGGGGTACCGATCCGGTTTGGTTATAGCGTTCAGCTCTCGATAATCGATACACACTCTTATGCCGCCAGTTTTCTTTGGAATGATGACGACTGGTGCAGCCCATGGTGACTCACACTCAATAATAACACCGGTTTCAAGCATCTTCTGAATTTCTTCCTTCAACTCGGATTTTCTCGGAGGAGATAATCTGTAAGGTGGAACCGCAATCGGTGCGTGATCTCCAGTGTCTATTCGGTGAACAGCAAATGTTGTGGCTTTAACAGGTTCTTCAAATAAATCGCGATTAGTGAATAAAAGTTCCTCCAACTTTTCGCGCTCTTCAGCTGATAATCCAACGCCGTCTGTGTCATTCAGAAATTTAAATTCTATTGTGAATAGCGGCATAAAAATGCTTTGAATATATTCTTCGGGATCATTGTCAGCCTTGCGTAATTTTGCCGGTGGTGCAAAAAGTCTGGAAGAGTTATTCGGTGTTCGTTCGCCGTCTGGTAAAGTGTTGCTGAATATCGCCTGTACTGAATGTGGCGAGTACTCGTTCCTAGATTGCAATGTTGATGCGGCGTGCTGGTTCCTCGAACCTATGCCTCGCGTATGTTTGGATTGTTTCGGCTGTGGTCCAAAATTTGTGTCTGGACACACTTCCGGAGTACTTGCAAGTGGAGTTATTTTCTTGCGGTAGTCAACATATTTAATGAAATTTGACACCTCTTGAATCGCCTTAGTACTTGGAGAGCTTTGGGATGCCAGTATAACATGCTCAGCAGCGGTGTCCATGGCAAAAATACCCGTTTCCAATTGTGATGTAAATAAGTATTTTTTTTTTGGTTCATCTTCAAAATGCCAGTATCGTTGAGCCATGTTCAAAACAATGTCTGCCTGTTCCAAGAAATCTGCTCCCAATAAAGTGCGATTTTTTGTTGCATTTGGTAATGCAATAAGACGGATTTTCCGCAACCGATTGCCGATTTTAATATCGCAGATGGTGCTTAGAACTTTTCCAGCGGATACTGAACCATCTGCTAACATCACCTCCGCTCTGACATGTTGGAAAACGCAACCGTGTTGGGTTAAGATTTTTTTTAAATTTGCGCTGGCCACGCTAGTCTTTGCGCCAGTGTCGAAACATGCCTCCCCCTTCAACCCAAACATCTCTACGTGGACTGTGGGCAAGGAGTGGCCAACTAATGTTGAACTAATACTATTAAATGCCAAATATTGTGGACTTTCTTTACCGTGTTTGCTGCAAGTTGAGCAATTCGCTCTATAAACACCTGGTGCCCCGCATCCATAGCATGAAAATGTTGGAACACGCTTTGATGGTGCCGCTGTTTGAGACTGCTGCTGCTGTGGTCGCTGCTGCTGCGATTGATGCTGTACTTGTTGTTCATCGTGTTTCTTTTTCTTAAAACAAATGTCTGCCGTATGTCCTTTTATACGACAAAAGTTACACCTTTTTATTTCTGCTTCAACTTTAGGCTCTACCACCGCTGGCTCCTGACGTGCTTCCAAAAAAAATAGTTCTGAGTCTCTAGCAGCAGAGATAAGCTCATTGAATGACTTAACAGCCTCGCGTCTGACACGTTCTCGAATACGCACCGATAACAGGCCATACACCATACTCAGCTGTACCGCTTCGGTGACTGGTTCCTTTAACTGAGAGAACAGTAGCCGCTTTTTGCAAATAAAGGAATCTGTTGGCTCCTTCTTTTGCTGCTTGGTATCATAAATATTTTGATAGATGCGCCAGTCGGGGATAGGAGGCGAGAAAGTGGTCCGAATGAGGTTTATTGCATCCTCAAACGTACGCAGCGTTTCTTTTATCCCGATCCACCAAGTGGCTGCATATTCTTCAAGCAAAAGAGGCATGCCACGAAGAGCATCCTTATCGGAAATTTTTTCGATGTCTTTATAGACAGAAATGGCTGCCACAAATTCTTCAACAGCTGCTGAATCTCTTTGGTGCATCGTGTAAATGAGCCTGATTTCGCGCCACCACCGATCACTGACATTATTTGCTCAAATTGTTCAGTTGAGAAAGTAGCCATTGCTTCTGAATTCGCAGAATCGTTTGTACTGTGCGCAGCTGTATTATCGTTGTTGTTTTTGTTGTCGTTGTACACGGCCACTATGTTGGGCGCCAATGAAGAGTTGCTACTGCGTAAGTAGTAACTCATGCAAAATTTGTATCAAAAAAAAAAAATGGCGGTTAATATTAGACAGTACTTTATTTAACGAAATATATATATGTAGTCAATCTTATGAGAGGTCGATCCAAGTAATTTTGTATGCGAACCTTCTCACTCGACTGTTGTAGCATAAACGAATTAACTAAAATGAAATCGTTATTACGAAAGCTTTTGCAAGCGTTCTGAGTGCAGGATTGCATTTAACTTTTGTAAAAGATTATGACAATGCTGCCACATTGCTTAAAGGCTAGTTCACATACAATGACTTTAAAGGCTAGTTCACATGCACTCATAGCGCTGTCATTCGCTTTGTTGAAAAAATAAAATAAATGTAGAAAATACAACTGCTTCATATTTCATTTATTTTGTTATTATTTTAAAGAGCGAAAAGTTTCTAAGTAAAGTTTTCTCCGTGTTTTTAAAAACAAATACATTTATACCTTATATTTATTAAAGAATTTGCTTATGAGTAACTACAAAAAATAATGTAAAATCAATTCAATTGAGAATATTTTTAAGTATTATATGTAACTTTATATAATTAAATTTTGAAATGTAACATCATTGAATTAAACATAATAAAAAGTATTAAAATATCCAACTTTATATAATGAAATGGTGTTGTTTTAAGTGTATCTAGAGTATGTTTAATATCTGCCACAGAGCGATCAACTATATTGGATCGTTGGAAAACTCCATTGTCGCTTTCTTTGCCAGCTGCTCCTATTTCGCACATTTCAAAACAATAGTTGGCGTCACATATAGTCATCAACACAATTGAAAAAGTTTTTTTGTAGTTGAAAAATTCGCTTCCCGAACTTGGCGGTGCCTGTAAATAATTTATGAATTGTATGACAGTTGCAAAAACTTAATATAAAATTTTACCTATATGAGAACATGTTTTCCGTCGATAGCACCAATACAGTGGGGAAAGTGCCACTTGTGCTGAAAATCCTCGGCAATTTTTAAGAAATATTCCTCTGAAATTTTCTCAAATACAATACTTTTCAAGGATGCTACCATCGTTGACCAGGTTTCCGGAATTATGCGGTGCACAACAATTGCTGAACATTTGTAGTTCAGCGCTATACTGCACTGAGACTTACCACTGCCAAATACCTAAAAATGCAGATTGGTAAGGATCTCCGAAAACTCTTGAAAGAAATAAACAAATTACCTGAGGGTCACTGCAAGGCGACAGCTTTCATTAATTGGCTTTCTTGTCAACCACATTTTCTGGATTTTTGGAGCCACGAGAGTTAACAGCTCTTCAAATTGAGAAGCACTCATCCTAATGTATTGGTGGAGCAGTTGTGGATCCAACATTTTCAGCGGAACAAAAACGTTATGAAGGAACCATTTAAAATTCGGTTTTCATAAAATTCGCGTATCCATTTACGGCGCTTTAATTTTGAAGGCGATGAGGAGCTTGAAAAAACAAATTCCATAGCTGCAATTTCTTCTTTTTCAAATTGGTTCATTTTGAGTTTGTGTTTTGGTAAAAAAATTGTCATTTGTTTATAAATAAACAAACCGAATTGTCAAACTTTTATAGCAAGATTGACATATATCCATCTCGTTCATTATGGCAAAAAATCTGTGAAATTTGATAAGCTAAGCTCAAGAAAAATCATATTGAAATTGGGCTTTACTCAGGTTTTATTTATATGACTCAATGAATCATACACTTAAATATAGCTGAAGTCCTAAGTAGCTATTGTTATAAAGATTTCTATTAATTTAAATCTTATAAGTTTAGCTATCAATGTTAATAAATAAATAAAAAAAAATCATATGTGCAGTTCACACGTGGTTGAAGTAAAACCTTTAAGGCCCAACTAAACCATGCATCGCCTAGCGTAACCTACTGTCAAATTTGAACGAAAAGCCTGTTAGACTGCAGTTACACTGGATGCGTAAATTTGTTCGTACGAATTCGTACGTACTCGTAAGAATTGCAAAAATTGTGTGTATATGAATGCGGTTACAGTGGCTACGCATCCTTCGTGTGTATTCTTACGAATCTAGACGACTGTTTTGATGCGAACAAAAAATTTTGTTTCTCATCAGTCAGTCGCACGAAAACAAGGAGAAAAACAGCTGATGGATTGCACTTCAACTCAAAATATGAACGAAGTCGCGTCTTATGTAACCACTCTACTCGTACATGTTCGTACGAAAAAAATTCTTGAGAATTCGTACGAACAAGTTTACGCATCCAGTGTAACCGCAGCCTTAAGACTTAACCAAAATAGACGTGACGAAACGGTAGCAATTGAACGAACGTTTGCACTCGTTTCGTCTGTTTTGACATTTAACCCAAAATGTTACGCTAGCCAACGAACCAAAAAAGCTGTTATGACGAGTAGCAATGTTTTGAAGTTCGGTTCTTACGGAACAACTCGTCTCGTCAAAATGTTTCGTTCACTTTCGATCAATTTCGTTGGTTCATTTTGGCTATCAACATTGGTTTACATACACTCGAACTTACTCGTTACGTCTCGTCTCGTCTATTTTGGTTTAGGCTTTAGATGCTTAAGAAACTCAGTGTAGACTTTTTAGTGGTTATGTTGTACTTCGTTGAACTTAAGAAGCGATGTTGCCATAGTTGCAAGCGTATGAAATATTCCCATAATTGCATAAATTTTATTTCTTATATTTCCTAAATAAATTGAATTCATTCTCAAAATGTTATTTAATGACATTAATTTAGATACTTAAAGCAATAAATATGCAATCCAGATATTGTTTTTACTAAGTTTAAGAAAAAAATAAGAAAACAAAATTGCTCATTTTGTTCAATGCGTGTAGATTGCGGGGAAAAGTATTCGAAAAAGCAAAGCGTGGCATCACTGAATTGTCAAACAAATTGTTGTATGTATTGTGTGTATATTAAAATGCATATTTCTGCAACTGCACTCCAAGCCCTTTTCTTTACATTTCGATTACAATAAAATGCTTCAATTTTACTGTATAAACCTTTTAATTTTTCCACACTTCCTATTAATTTCAAAATAAATGGATTTTTCACTTCTAGCTCCATTGCAAAAATATTTTTTTATGTAAACAATGCATAGACAGCTGATTCCGTACAGAAAGTGTGTTCAGTTTCGCTCTTTCCTTAAGAAAATGACATTTGTGGAAATTGAACGAAACTGTTTGTTAAGTACGTGCAGTCTTTAGGCCCAACTAAACCATGCATCGCCTAGCGTAACCTACTGTCAAATTTGAACGAAAAGCCTGTCAAATGCTTAAGAAACTCAGAGAAGACTTTTTAGTGGCTATGCATGATTGAATAATACAGGTTTATGCAAAAGTCAAATGCTGCTTCTTCTATAGTTGGTTTAATGTCAGAATTGATCAACCACAACAAAAAGTGATAACGTTTTTATGCGATTTGAATTTTTTTGTCAAAAATAAATATTTACAAAAATTCATTAAAATTTTAATAAATTTGTGACGCGTTGAATTTTTTAAAACATAAATAAATTTGTTTGCGAAATAAGCCATATATATGCGAAATATGCAACGCGGATTCCTGGAAGGAAAAAATATATTGCAAAGGTTCGTTTACTTCGTTGCAAAATACGCATAAATTGTTCATTGCATCTTTTTATTTGTAGAACAGTGACGGCTGCTTTTGGCACTGCGCAGCTGATGATCTCGAGTGAGGCGCACATATTCAATCGTGATATAATTAAAACGAAAGTACCATGAATGAATATTCTATCATTCTTGCGAAAGTACGCTGCCACTTTCCTAAGCCCCGCGAAGTAAAGCGCATAAATGTGCATGGCTGGGAAAAACATATGTCAACAACAGAGGGACAACGCATATAAGAAAAAAAAAATACTTGTTACTGAATATAAAATGTATATAATTTGCAGTTCTTTGATTCTATAACAAAAACAACTTTAATTATAAAATTAAGTAAAAAATAGATTAAACTTAAAATTAAGTTTTTTGTTTACCACCCAAGAACGTTTCTGAACGATGATAGATTTGTTTAATTGATTTGGAAGTATTATCAGCTACTGTATTATAAACAAAAGGTGCTGTATTCTTTACTTTTGGCCCTTGATTTGTAAACATCGATGAGGGCAAAGGCATTTCACCAATAGCAAGATAATTAACATCAGACATTATGGCGTGAGCCGCACCTGGTAGTAGATAGATTTGATTTACATGGTGGTAAATGGCACGTACAATACCTGAAAAATAAAGTTTTAAGCGTTAATCTACCTTCAAACATTTGCTGCTTGTCTTCTTCATGGCGTTGAAGTGACCTTTTTCTTATTGTACATCGAGACGACCGTCTCGACGAGCTATAACTGTAGTCTCAGAAGTTTAAAAACTTATCCAATGAGATATGATTTTTGTCACATAATTTTGTCTTATATATGAAATACATACCAATTCCTAGGCATTTTAAAAGATCTGAGTTTTCTTCCTTGTGGCAAAGGTAAACCGTATTCGCTTCTATAGCCTTTAGTAGCTGCTCTCGTGTTTATTCGCCAGCAAGTAAATTTACAAATTTTAGACTATCTAGAGATGTGGTATGAGAAAAATTATAAAAACATTGGAACAGTATAACGCTAGTAATTAAATTAAGTTACCTATGTGGTCTGCAGTCTGCTAGGCATAACGCTGATTCTTCCCATTTACGACTCTCTTGTAAAACGGCGGAATTTATGACATGCAAACGATAAGCTTCAGCGTTATTATGAAACTCAAAATCACTAAATATATTTTGTGACACGAATTGTAATTGTTTTTTTCGTGTTTTTGCTTTGGTTAACAATTCTGACATTCGTACATCTGACTTTTGGTTAATGACTTTTTTGAGTTTGACAGCTTGCGAAAACCTTTATAGTTGAATCATGGTGGCTATGTTGTACTTCGTTGAACTTAAGAAGCGATGTAGCCATAGTTGCAAGCGTGTGAAATATTCCCACAATTGCATAAATTTTATTTCTTATATTTCCTAAATAAATTGAATTCATTCACAAAATGTTATTCAATGACATTTATTTAAATACTTAAAGCAATAAATATGTAATCCAGATATTGTTTTTACTAATTTTAAGAAAAAAATAAGAAAACAAAATTGTTCATTTTGTACTATGCGTGTAGATTGTGGGGAAAAGTATTGGCAAATGCAGCGCGTGGCATCACTGAATTGTCAATCAAATTGTTGTATGTATTGTGTGTGTACATTAAAATGCAAATTTCTGCAACTTCACTTCAAGCTCTTTCCTTTACATTGATTTCAATAAAATGCGTCTATTTTACTATTTAATTATTTTCTTTTTCACATTTTCTATTAATTTCAAAACAAAAGTATTTTCCACTTCAAGTTCCATTGCAAAAATTTTTTCTTATGTATACAATGCATAAACAGCTGATTCCGTACAGAAAGTGCGTTCAGTTTCGCTCTTTCCTTAAGCAAATGACATTTGTGGAAAATGAACGAAACTTTTTGTTAAGTACGTTGTAGCTTTGATATACGATTTGTGTGTATTCGCACACTTGCAGAAGTTGACTGCAGTCAAAGCGTGCATGGTTTAGTTGGCCCTTAAGTTCTACTTCAACAGAGTAGAACTCCATATGGTGTTGTACCACTACATGGAAACAAAACTTGCGTGCATGTTGGTGCCCATCATTGCTTAAGAGCGTGGCTGGGTAAAGGGCCAACTAAACCATGCACGCGTTGACTGCAGTCAACTTCTGCAAATGTGCGAATACACACAAATCGTATATCAAAGCTACAACGTACTTAACAAAAAGTTTCGTTCAATTTCCACAAATGTCATTTGCTTAAGGAAAGAGCGAAACTGAACGCACTTTCTGTACGGAATCAGCTGTTTATGCATTGTACACATAAGAAAAAATTTTTGCAATGGAACTTGAAGTGGAAAATACTTTTGTTTTGAAATTAATAGAAAATGAGAAAAAGAAGATAATTAAACAGAAAAATAGACGCATTTTATTGCAATCGAAATGTAAAGGAAAGGGCTTGGAGTGAAGTTGCAGAAATATGCATTTTAATGTACACACACACAATACATACAACAATTTGATTGACAATTCAGTGATGCCACGCGCTGCATTTGCCAATACTTTTCCCCACAATCTACACGCATAGTACAAAATGAGCAATTTTTTTTTCGTATTTTTTTCTTAAAATTAGTAAAAACAATATCTGGATTACATATTTTTTGTTTTAAGTATTTAAATAAATGTCATTGAATAACATTTTGTGAATGAATTCAATTTATTTAGGAAATATAAGAAATAAAATTTATGCAATTGTGGGAATATTTCACACGCTTGCAACTATGGCTACATCGCTTCTTAAGTTCAACGAAGTACAACATAAGATTAACCAAAATAGACGTGACGAGACGGTAGCAATTGAACGAACGTTTGCACTCGTTTCGTCTGTTTTGACATTTAACCCAAAATGTTACGCTAGCCAACGAGTCGAAAAACCTGTTATGACGAGTAGCAACGTTTTGAAGTTCGGTTCTTACGGAACAACTCGTCTCGTCAAAATGTTTCGTTCACTTTCGATCAATTACGTTGGTTCATTTTGGCTATCAACATTGGTTTACATACACTCGAACTTACTCGTTACGTCTCGTCTCGTCTATTTTGGTTTAGGCTATAGCCACTAAAAAGTCTTCTCTGAGTTTCTTAAGCATTTGACAGGCTTTTCGTTCAAATTTGACAGTAGGTTACGCTAGGCGATGCATGGTTTAGTTAGGCCTTAAAACGTACCGCATGCGGGACTGCGGCAGAATGAAACAACTTTTCATATACGTATATAAAGCAGAGAGCGTAAAATTTAATTCAGTTTGCTTTGAAAAACGAACAAAGTACAACGACACATGCATTGGAGAACATTTAAGAGAAACACACGTGTAGTTGTGCCCAGCTCTGCTTAAGAGCTTTCATATGAGAACGGGTGTTTTCGAATTTTTTCTTTTTAACAAAATGGTGTCCATAAAACGACGCCTACACAAAGATATCTATGTATAAATAGGCAGTTAGTAGACAGCCATAATCATAATCGCTTAATTTTTTTCGTAAGAAAGGCTGTGAAGAAAGAGAGTGCAGTGTATACTTTTTTTTTGAATAGTTGGTGGTGCCACTCCGCTAACGGGAAAATACATCGCCACGGCTAAGCTAAACGACCGATTTTAATACAATTTGTTTTAGAGATAGACTGAACCATAAGAAAGGTAATTAGAAGCTCTGAGTTCTTAAATAGGGCGTGGTACCATACTTAATAGGAAAAAGCCACTTCATGAGTTTTGATAAAATTAGGTACGGAGTTAAGTAAAGTTATTTATTTTGAGTAGGCGGTGCCACGCCTCTAATAAGAAAAACGTTTTCTGATTATGGCTGGTTACCAACTGTCTATTTATTCATCGATATCTATGTGTAGGAGTCGTTTTATGGTCGGGATGAATAAAATCTTGAAAATTGGCACCCTTAATACACACATAAGGTTTGTTTGGTTTTGCCCTTTAAAATAACGTTTATCGACTTATTTTCCGTTGGCATAAGAGGAAGGGTGATTATGATTTCCAAACTGTCATGACTTGAAATATTTGAGACTTTTGTTCAAAATGCCAAATTTAACAGATCTTTGTATTTTTTTGAAACATACAATATTTCATAATTATGAAATAGTCCGGCAATAAAAAGTAAAAACTCATTGTCATATAAAGTCGAAGTATGGCAGCGCTGTTCAATGGGTGACATTAGTTATTTCCCGATTTGTTTCATGTCTTTCAACATTGGAATGGGATGCGAATGGGAGCCTCAACAAATATTCTCGTGTTTTGCTTTCATACATTTCCTGGTATTTTTCATTTCGAAGCAGCAATAATTTAACAAAAATTAAAAAAGGTCAAATGAATATAAAATAACATAAAATTTCGAAACCAATTAAAAATAAATATGACTTCTATGCAATTTGTTATTCAACCGCTGCCTGCAACAGATGATCAATTTATTGAAAGGTAAATGCCAAGATTTTTAGTGTTAAAATGTCAATTTTTTTTGTAAAATGTGTTGGTCTGATGAAATTACTATTCTGTAATTAATATAAAGCTGGAGTCTGTACTGCCGTATGTATTTTACGTTTTCCTTTTGTATTGAAACATGTTTTTCTCAAAACATTAATTTCATTAAATTAATATAGGGCAGTGAATCATAGCTAAACATTTGACAAAATTGACCAACTTGCTTGCGGCGAAGATAATTCCGTTAATGACGTGTTTATCATATGTGGCGGTATATGTACAGAGAGGTATCTGAATTGCATACAAAAGGGATAGGTTGACTTAGGTAGGAATAACTATTCACCTGAAAAGCTGTTTGGGAAACTTCACTTAAGTTTACTTGCTTCCCTCAACTCGCTAATTTTTGTTAAACCGAATGTTTGTGTTTTTTAAATCTAATAAGTCTGTATTGTAGAATTATAGCCTCACTATAAGTCGGTATAAGTTTTGAATCCCTACATTGATTTTCAAATTATGTACTTCATAATAAGTTCTAATGTTGATATATCAAGATTTGATAGAACATATTCTTTTTGAGATTAACCCATATTTTTTGAAATTTTGTCTGATATTTTTGAAACCTGCTATTTTTTCCATAAAACGTATTATTAATCTATAGTTTTATTAACATATCAAACAAGTTTAGTAATTCCCTTTAAAATTATGTAATATTTGCATTGCACTTTTCATATTAACTTCTTTTTTAGCGGAATATAATTTCCACATTTCCTTGTAAATTATGCTAGAAAAATTACAATGGCTTAATTTTACAAATTTTATGAGGTGCTAACTTGTGTTCTTATTGTGTCCCTTATAAATGGAAATTACCAGTTGATAGCTTTGAACATGCCCTTACTCAAGTTTTCTTGAACTTAAGTAACAATATTTAATGGATCTGTGGAACAATATGTCCACAGATCTTTGTAGGCACAATTCAGACAATAGCTTAATGTCTAAACAGAATTGGCAATATCGTCTAGATTTTTCCTATACGTTTGTAGTGAGTACAAAATTTACACTACAAAATTTATCGCAGAGAAATAGAAAAAATTTTGTTTTTTGGTGCGATTTCACACAGAAGAAATCGCATGTCCCAATTCTGCTTAGACATTTATTCTTTTCGCTCATAATCAGATTTATATTTTTGCAAACCAAAATTTAGGCATCAAAAAGGACGGGCTGCATAATTTGACTCATTTTAATTTGTCACATTACGATTTTATTATGTGTGAATTGCATAAATATATTTTTTATAACAATTTTAATCTGTAAACAACAGTCTGACGCTGTTTATTAAATTATGTCGAAAGATTATCATTAGAAAATTTTTATTGATTGGAGAAACTGTTTTTATTTTTGCAATTAAAAATGCACACGATTTTTAATAAAAATTCTCATTTTTGAATATTTTTTCTGTTGTAACATTTTTCGCTTCATTCACCAGCCTCCGCACGCTACGCTCGTGGGCACGCGCTTCTCAGTTTTATTTTCGTTTTTTAATTCTGCCTTGTTTCAACAACTAAAGGTGTGAACTTTAACGTGCTTTAACAACTAAAAGTATACAATGAAAATTTTGTTATCTTATATTTGTTTTGATTTGTTCTTTTATCTTCGTTCATTATACAAATTTTCTAACACTAAAAACTATATGTATATGTAGAAAAATATCGCCTCAGATTAAATGTATTGTCCATAAATTCAAAATTTTCTTAGTATATTAATAAAACTATAGGTTTTTCATATTTTATTTAATAATAAC
Organism: Tricholauxania praeusta; assembly: GCA_949775025.1. NCBI lineage: Eukaryota > Metazoa > Arthropoda > Insecta > Diptera > Lauxaniidae > Tricholauxania > Tricholauxania praeusta. The sequence continues at coordinate 70,370,291 of OX459029.1, read as the reverse complement.
TCTTATCTCGGATAGCTATTTATTCAGTGGTCCCCAATTCAAATAATTTTTTAGATAAGCTGTATGCACCACTTCCAATGGCATATCTCCGAATCTATGTAGATCCATCAGACACTGCTTTATTGTTTTAAAAACACAATGGCGAATGCCAGCTAAAGTAAACGTGTGCTGATCGCAAAATTGCATCAAATGAATTTCTTGAAAAAAAAAAATTGCCTTTACCTAGGAATTGATAATATGGGGACAAAAACTATGATATCCACACATAAGGTTACGGTTACTATTCGTTTATATTTTAAAGAACAGTCCTGTTAATTGTTTTTTTGGAATTTTTTTTAATTACCTGTAAAAAACCAGGAAAAATATACAGTTGCGTTCAAAATAATAGGAGTGCTATACTAAAATATTTAACTTGTATCCATACGGCCGCAAACTTTTCAAACATACTGTAAAAACTAACGGTAAATATTAAATCGGCATTTCTCATGAAAAATCAACAGTTATTAGCATAGTTTTGGCATCATTTTTAAAAGATTTCAGTAAACAAAGTGACTGAAGTTGTGAAGCCGTTTTGAAAAATAAATGGTTTTCTACTAAATATTAAGTTTAGTTTCTGTTATTATTAATAAATATCTTAAAAACTTAAATTTTGAAACTTTTTATTAGCATATACTCATGGTTTTTGCAAACACTCCTATTTTTTTGAACAACCAGTATCTGAAGTTGAAGTGGAAATTAATTTTTTTTAAATATATATCGTATTCAAGTTCTTGTTTTTGTTATCACTCCAATTATTTTGAACACAGGTGTACATGCATCGAATGTTACGTTTGTGGAAGAAAAATTTTTCATATTAATTTGAAAAAAAAAAAAAATAAAATCCTGATAAACATTACATCTTTTATGTGCTTACCAGTGTTGGCATGTCACAAATGTCGCAAACTCCAGATCAACCTCGTTTTCACAACTACTAAAATTGATTGCTAAACAATTTGACCAACAAAATTGACGAAGATGAAGAATTAATAAAAACTCTTTTTCAAACATATAAATTAAAAATGTTATGAACTATACGTAAATATATACAGCCGTTGAAAAATACTTAAGAACGGTGTTTATTTTTCATTGTAATAGCTTTTATTCATTAAAATTATCTGAATTTCTTAAAAATTATGCTTAATATGTTGAGATACTCCAGAAAGTAATGTTACCATGGGCCGAAGAGAATTTGACGGTCATAAGGAAATTTCAAAAAGACAATGACCCTAAAAACACGTCGCGAGTTGCTTAAAATGTTTTTTATGACCGGTTTTGGATTGGGCATCCTCAAGCGCGGATTTAAATCCAATCGACCATCTTTGCAATGGCCTGAAAAATGCACTCAATACGCAAAATATTGCGAATTTTGACCAGATATTCGAAAGAGCAAAGGAAGCCTGGGAGGCCATTTCTGTGGAACGATGCAGGGCCTTAATTGAATCTATGCAACGGTGTTGTGCGGTTGTGATAAAGCAAAAAGACTTTGCAACAAAGTATTGATAATTTTTTTAATATTTTTTAATTGATTTTTGATACTTTCCAATCATTGTTTGGATCGTTCTTAAGTATTTTTCTTCGTTATTTTTGATATTTTTCATGTTAAGTAGATTTTTTTTTTGTAATTGAAGCAAAATATTTTATTTTTTCGTTTTAATATTATTGAAATATCTTTATTTTATTAAAATTAAGCATAATTTTTAAGAAATTCAGATAATTTTAATGAATAAAGCTATTACAATGAAAAATAAACACCGTTCTTAAGTATTTTTCAACGGCTGTATATATAATAGCATTACCCTGTGCGCTTCGCCTCACCTCAACCGTGGTGTAGATTCGATGTGCGGTCTTCGTGAAAATTCTATTTAATAAAACTTTTGTATGAGGGCCACCCGAAATAAAATTTTTACAATCTAAGCTTTGTCTCTTTAGGTAATAGCCACGCGGTGAAAATTCCATGAGAATCGATTAAGCGGTCTTCGAGAAAATTATATTTTAAAGATATTTTTGTATGAGAGCCACCCTAAATATAAGTTTTGCAGTCTAAGCTATGCCTCTTAACATAAGAGCTACGTGGTGTAAATTCGGTGTGAATCGTCTAACCTGTCTTCGTGAAAATGATATTTAAAAAATCTTTTTGTATGAGGACCACCCTAAGTATGCACCCTAAATAAAATTTTGACGATCTAATCTGTGCCTCTTCATATAAAAGCCATGTGGTGTAAGTTCCATGAGAATCGATTCAGCGGTCTCCAAAGAAGGGATATTAAAAAAATTTTTTTGTACGAGAGCCACCCTAAATAAAAGTTTTATAGTCTAAGCTATGCTTCTTAACATAAGAGCTACGTGTTGTAAATTCGGTGTGAATTGATTAACCTGTCTTCGTGAAAATTATATTTAAAAATATTTTTGTATGAGGGCCACCCTAAGTATTCACCCTAAATAAAATTTTTACAATCTAATCGGTGCCCCTTATAAAAAAAACTATACTGTTTAAATTCCATGAGAATCGATTAAGCGGTCTTTGAGAAAATGCTATTTTTAAAATATTTTTGTATGAGGACCACCCTGAATATGCACCCTAAATAAAAGTTTTATAGCCTATGACACCCGCGTGATCAATACTAACATACTGTAAAAATTTCATCAAGATCGGCTGGATAGTTTCCGGGTCCATAAAGGACAGACAGACAGACGGACAAAAAATGAATTTTATATAATAGAATAGTATGTATGCGGTATATTCCCAGTAGGCAAGGGCAGGAGCTAACAGTGCTTCTAGAAGGCATTCCTTGGTAAGTATAAGGCCTTCCACCCTCCTTTCAAACGTAATTTTTTTTATATGAAATGTTCCAAGAAAACAGGCCTTCCTAAGCAGGCTTTCTAAAACTGCTTTCCGTAGTAGGACTCTCAGAAGTACTTGGCAAAAATTAAATTTTAACATCATAATGACTAAATATTAATGGTTTTTTTTATCCGCGCCATCTCACGTGTTTTGATATTTTTTTAATGATTTTTTTTTTGTGATGTTTCTTAATTTACAATTTGCAAGGAATACACAAAACTCTACCTCCTTAACATAACATGAAAGAACATATGACTAGCCTGGCAATATGCACACCTCTCTCTCATAAAACATTGCAATACATGAAATAAAAAACAAACAGAAATGCTTTAAAGTAAATGGGGTCCTTCTTTGCCTACTAATATCAGGCCTGATAGCACGTCTGTTGTGGGAAGGCATATTGACCCCTGTGCGCGAAAATATCGTATGTGCCATTTTTTCGAAATTGACTTTTTGATGCAAATTTAATCTATACCCCACTACGCATCACCTGGTAAAATATTGTAGCTGAAATTCTTATAGTTACGCCAAAAATTGACTGTATATTTTATCGTATGTCACACTAGATTATTTGCTTGTGCGCGAAATTATCGTATGTGCCATACAAAAATATATTGTGCATAACTGTTGTTATTATATTCACTACTTCTATTTTTAAATTAGAAGTAGAATGTGAAGCGTAACTATTGCTCGCGTTATTTAGCCTTTCGTACTCTCTCTATTCGCTTTATCGTTACTTATGTACAAATAAGCAGTTTTTGTGAGTACGCCTATTATAATTTTAGCGTTTATGAAAATGACACTAGAAATGGCTATTGTTTTTTTGTGGGGTGAGCGGGATGGTAAGCGAGGATGCAATGAAACTTGCACTGCCCTTTATAAATTTCTAATAATCGTAGACCAAAAACAGACAGCTAATGACATAAGACTATATTGCGACAGTTGTGCTGGACAGAACCGCAACAAGACCGTATTAGCTATGCTGGCACATTTTTCAAGTTCTTCAAACTTCATTGAAAAAATTAAAATTACATATTCACTTCCCGGTCATACCAGTTGATTCTGTGCATAGCACAATTGAATCTTTTGTACGAAATCGTACGATTTGGGCGCCCAGTGAATGGCCCACAATTATTCGCAATGCACGCACTAACCCATAGGGATACGACTGCATTAAAATAAGTCACTCTCAGCTCAAGAACTGGAAGTCACTTGCAGATTCCCTACTACCGAACAAAATTAAACTAGACTCAAATAAACTTCGCATAGCTTCATTCAAAAAAAATCAAAATCAATTGAACCCATCTATCGATGTTCTAAAAATTCCACTAAAAAAACCATAAACAACTTTAATTTTACTTTTAAGCTACAAATGTTGTACCATAAGCCTTTGTGTATCTCCTCGATAAAATTTAATGATTAGCAAAATCTATGTTTAAAAAATAGTATTCCATCAAAATATCACAATGAGTATTTAAATTTAAAACATTCCTCAAGAATAAAAGAATCGTTAAATGAAAGCGACGATGAAGATTGAATTACTTAAATTTAATTATTTTTGAAATTAAAAACATGCTTTTGTTATGTGTAACTTTTGTTTAATGTTATTTTATACCACTTAACATAATAAAAAAATTAATTTTTTCACATATTTTCACAAAGATTTAAGATCACAAATAACTTTGCGTTTCAATTTATTTCCAATTTAAACTGTTTTTCATGTTATCGTAAGTGCCATTTGCTGCGAGCACACCTACGAAACGTTGTGAGCGAAACTATCGTATGTGCCATAAAATATGTTTTTCTCGGAAAATGTACACTTTTCCGCAGGAAAAATTCTGAGTTTTGTTATAATAGTTAATCATCAAGGCACATGGAAAATTTGGTATTGATATTGCCAACCAAAGCACAGAAAAGTAGAAAAAACCTTCTCCTGTAAAATTTGGTTTTTGGCACATACGATAATTTCGCGCACAGGGGTCGATATTATGCCTACAGTGCTAACAGACCTTCTCCGAGTCAGGCCTTGCTCATTTGCCTGCTGGGTTTATATGTATATACATACATATGAATGTATGTATATATATTAGGGTGGTTCTTAGGGGAAAAAATTGGGGACGAAATAGGATAAAAAAACTTAAAAATTAATTTAAAATTTTTATCTTTAACCCCTACGGACCGGATCCTATTTCAAAATGAAATTTGACCTTCATTATATGGTTTTTTTGTAAAAATCAAATGGGACGCCCCCTCAATCGGTTCGAAATAGGGTAAACAAATTTTAATAATTAATCTAAAATTTTTATCTTTAACCCATACGGACCCTATTTCAAAGTAAAATTTAATCTAAGCCGACATTTTTTTAAACTATTTTTTTTTGAGTGGCTTTTAATTTTAAGAAAGAATATATTAAAAAAAGTATCATTTGGATCTAGTTTTCGAGATATAGTCATTTCCGATATAGCTTTTCTAAAAATCAGTTTTAGTTGGAAACTTGCACATATTTTACATATATTGATGTCATATGGAAGGTCATTTTACTGTCTATAAGATTGATGCATAAAAATTTTAAATAATTTTCACGTGTCACTGTCACTATTTTTTTTATATAACTGTTATTTTCTCTAAAAATTAAATTATTAATATGTAATTTTATTAACATGGATAATATATATAATATGGATTGGCTTTTGGTTGATCAGAGTAAAGTTTCTGATTGCTTTCCACCTGGGGATTGCCAGAGCGATCTCTGAGCCAACCATTAGCAAGTTGACACACAGCCTCCCCGCGGCTCCATCTGGGTAGCTATCTCCGCATCCGCTGAGATAGTGAGCGAATGTGTGCAGCGTGTCCTCCCTGGAAGTAAACTGAGTTGTGCGCAGGGTTTGGTACCCGCCACGTAAAAAAAACACTCCAATGAAGACTAAAAAAGCCTCGGATAATGAACCCCTCAACGTTGACGACCACTGCAAACGAAAAAAGGACTATGATTTAAGGATATGCACCTGGAATATCCGGACCCTCAATAGGGAAGGTGCCTCTATCGAATTGGCGGATGCCCTCGGAAAAATTAAGGCTGACATCACCGCCATCCAGGAAATAAGATGGATAGGACAAGGTTGCTCTAAACAAGCAAGTTGCGATATCTACTACAGCTGCCATGCGGAGAGGCGCGAATTGGGATGCGGATTCGTAGTAAGCAAGAGACTTCGCCACCATATCTCCAGGTTCACACCTGTGAGCGAAAGGTTGGCTACGATCCGCGTCAAGGCTCGATTTTTCAACATCAGCTTGATTTGCGCGCACGCCCCGACGGAGGAAAAGGACGATGCTTTCAAAGATGCCTTCTATGCGAGACTCGAGGAAGTATACGACCGCTGCCCGGCCCATGACGTTAAAATTGTACTCGGGGATTTCAACGGAAAGGTCGGAAGAGAAGGTATATTTGGCCCCACTGTCGGTCAGTTCAGCCTTCACGAGACCACCTCAAACAACGGTCTACGGCTGATCGACTTCGCCGCGGCGCGAAACATGGTAGTAAGTAGCACCAGATTTCAACACCTCGATATCCACAAGGCCACCTGGCTGTCCCCTGACCAGAAAACACGCAACCAAATCGATCATGTTGTGATCGACGGAAGGCATGCTTCGAGCGTGCTAGATGTTCGTACGTTCCGGGGAGTCAATATTGACTCCGATCATTATCTTGTTGCAGCCAAGATACGCATGCGGCTGTGCAATGCAAAGGATGTACGCTCTGGTACGCAACGAAAGCTGGACGTCGCTAAGCTGCAATCACATCGGACGGCCGAAGCCTATTCCGCTCGCCTCTCAGAACTGCTCCTTCAACCCGACTCTCTACCCGATGATGCCGGTGGACTTTGGGCGCATATATCCCGCTCCATGCGCTCTGCCGCTGAGGAAGTCATTGGTTTCCGACGCCCACTTCCGCGAAATCAATGGTATGACCAGGAGTGTCGCGAAGCTACTGCAGTGAAAAACGCCGCCTACAAAAGAACCCTGCAGTCAGCAGCAACGCGAGCCGTGCACGAAAACTACCGGGAAAAGAGAAAGGATGAGAGGCGCCTTTTCAGACGCAAGAAACGAGAGCAGGAAAGGCACGAGCGTGAGAAACTCGAAGTGTTACGGGGCAGGAATGATGCTCGAAAATTTTACCAACAAGTCAAGCGTCTGACCCAAGGTTTCAAGCCCGGAGCATCAACCTGTAAAGATGAACATGGAAATCTGGTTACGGATACGCAGGGTGCACTGAGATTATGGAGGGAACACTTTTCCAGCTGCTTGCTGGCGATGACTCCACCAATCCCGCCTTTGGAGAAATTAACCCGATGCCACCAATCAACGACGATGGTGTGGACGTACCACCACCTAGCCATGACGCGGTACGAGTTGTGATCCAACGACTTAAGAACAACAAAGCGGCTGGTGCCGATGGCCTGCCTGCTGAATTGTTCAAGACCGGCGGCGATGAGCTGATAGGGTGTATGCATCAACTCATCTGCAAAATATGGCTAGTAGAAAGCATGCCCGACGATTGGAATCTCAGTGTCCTTTGTCCTGTACTGAAGAAAGGTGACCCGACAATCTGCGCTAACTACCGGGGAATCAGTCTTCTTGCCATCTCTTACAAGGTCCTGTCGACTGTACTGTGTGAAAGACTTAAGCCGTTTGCCAACACACTGATTGGGCCTTATCAGTGCGGCTTTAGACCTGGTAAGTCCACCATAGACCAGATCTTCACACTACGTCAAATCCTGGAAAAAACCCACGAAAAACAGATCGATACCCATCATCTCTTTATCGATTTTAAAGCAGCTTTCGATAGCCCGATACGGGATTGCCTGTATGCCACCATGTCTGAGTTCGGTATACCTGCGAAGCTGGTGCGGCTTTGCAGAATGACGTTGAGCAACACAGCCAGCTCCGTCAGAGTAGGAAGGGACCTCTCCGAACCATTTGATACCGAACGAGGTTTCAGACAGGGCGATCCATTATCCTGCAACCTCTTCAACTTTGTGATGGAAGGGGTGATGCGAAGAGCCAGTGTACATCGTAATGGCACTATTTTCTACAAAAGTGTCCAGCTCCTTGCATATGCCGATGATATTGATATCACTGGACGTTGTAAGCGAGATGTTACTGCTGCGTTCTCTGCTATCGAAAAAGAGTCAGCGAAAGTGGGTTTGACGGTGAACGAGGGCAAAACAAAGTATATGCTGTCCACAAACAGGGAGACGCGGCGTATTGGATCCTTTGTTACTGCGAACAACTATACTTTCGAAGTTGTCAAGGAATTCACCTATCTTGGCACCGCCGTGAACACTCAAAACGATGTCAGCCTGGAGATAAAGCGAAGACTAACTCTTGCTAATAGGTGTTACTATGGTCTCAGTAAGCAATTGAGTAGTAGAGACCTCTCTCGCCCGACAAAACTGACACTCTACAAGACGCTCATCTTACCCGTGCTACTTTACGGCGCAGAAGCATGGGTTGTGTCGCAGACTGATGCAGCCACGCTTGGGGTGTTTGAGAGAAAAATTCTTCGCAAAATCTTCGGTCCTGTTCACGTCGGCGACGACTACCGTATTCGAATGAACCACGAACTGTACGAGCTCTACGCTGACATTGACATAGTCAAGCGCATCACTATTCAACGTCTGCGCTGGCTGGGACATGTTGTGCGTATGGACGAAGAAGCTCCGGCGAAAAAGGTGTTTGATGCGGAAGCCGCTGGGCGACGACGAAGAGGAAGACCATGCCTCCGATGGAAAGACCAAGCCGAGGAAACCCTATCCACGCTTGGTGTGAATGATTGGAGAAGGCGTGCGCAAAGCAGAGGCGCCTGGAGAGAGCTTTTGAGGTCGGCCGTAACCCGGTAACGGGTTGTTATGGCCACCCAAGTAAGTAAGTAAGTAATTTTATTAACATATTATGATAGCCCAAGTAATTGACTTTAATTCCATATGACATCAATATATTTAAAATCTGTTCAAGAGTTTCCAATTTTTAATGATTTTTAGAAAAGCCATATCCGGAACTTCATATGACTATATCTTGAAAACTAGATCCGAACGATACTTTTTTTTAATATATTCTTTCTTAAAATTAAAAGCTACTTAAGAAAAAATAGTTTAAAAAATGGCGGTTTAGGTCAAATTTAATTTTGAAATATGGTCCGTAGGGGTTAATTGACAAATGCTATTTACATGGAATGCGCTTAAGTTGTTCTCGGTGGCAACTTTAATTTAGAATAAGCCAAGTATAAAAATGTACAGTTTTACATTTGATACAACAAATTTCAATAGGAAACTTCGTACAATGTATCATATAAAAAATTAAGACTCAGAATATAAGTAAAGTTTGGTTATTTTCTTGCGAGCTTTAAAGCGTCTGGTAGACATTACCGCCGGCGGCAAGTGTTTGGACGTGTTAATTATTAATTTTTAGCACTATTCCACAAAACATATATAAAAATCAACACTCAGAATTTAAGAAAAGTAAGTAATGATTTTACGTACCTCTAGCACCTGGTACCATTAAATTGGCCGTAGGCCCAAGCTAACGGGCATGCATACGTTCACAGTACATACTAGTACTGCCCTATCCCACACATTTTGTTACTCAAAAAAAAAAAAAGTAACGTCTGGGGACTCTGGGCTCTTGGACTATCAGTATATGTGTTGGTTTATATTTGCTCCTACTTCATTAAAATACTTGTTAAAATTATTTGCTGTAACTGTACCTTCTTGAATTCTTCTTAAGGTGTTTATTGTATCATCTTTATTTTTCAATGTTGAGTTGATTACTTTCCATAATTTTCTTAAATTATTTTCTAGTTTTTCAATTTCTCATTTCTGTGCTTATTATTAAAACATTAACTTTTTTACCTTATTGTATTCATCCAGCATAAGCTTCTGGAAGCGATTTCGATTTTTTGTACAGTTATTGTCTGAGCTTCAGTTTTTTAAGTTCCGTGGTAACCCAATTGTTATTTCTGTATCAGATTTTTGTAAATTTTGGATTATGCTGGTTAGCTTTTCAATATCTATTTGAGCTCTTTTGATAAAATAATTTTTATTTATTTTATTATTTTAAGATAATTGTTTTTCGCAACATGTGTGTGGAACCTTCCGGCCGGGGTCTTGGCTCGCCGGTGTCCAAGGTTCAGTTACAGAAAATTTGTATTCGCAGGTTGGCTAATCTTTCTTTCTTTTATTAAAGAAAACGCGATCGAAGTTTTTTTTTGCAATTTTTAATAATTTTTTTTGTTTATAGATTCAATTCAATTAAATTTCCTCTTAATTAGCTAAGAAAGAAACGGATTAATTTCTGTATTAAATAATAAAAAATACTTATTGCTACTCTAGCGCTGAGGAATGTTCCTGTTACGCCTCTGGTACCAACCGGGGATATTCCTTTCTCCTCACACTTGCGCCTGACTTGACTTCTGCTTGCACTGAGTCATTGTATTCGTTTCGTTCTAGCGCATGAGTACCTCGGCGAAACCCGAAAACACACTCATGCGATTGCTTCTAGCCTCAACTTGTCCCTGCCGCTGTGACCGATGCTGAGCTCGTGCAAACAAATACCTCGGGAAGACCCGAACACGTATTCATTTGGTTGAACGCGTCAACGACCGCCAGACTAAAAAAAAACTCGTCCCTGCCGCTGTGATCGATGCTGAGCTCTTGCAATAAAATACCTCGGGAAAACCCGAAAACGTGTAAGTGGACACCCACCGTCGCAGTATTTTTGTCCGGTTATTGGAGCGTCCGGCTATCGGAATGTATTTTGTATGGAAAAGTTAGTGAGTGTTGCTGAAATATGATGAAATATGTCCGGTTATGGGAGCTGTCCGGTTATGGGGGCTGTCCGTAATGGGGACTTTCACTGTATTATTGCGGTTGTATATTTATGATCAGAAATGTCTGTATCCTCTATCCTGAGAGAAAATATTATGTGAAAATCGTTCCAATCCCACAAATGTGTGGAAAGTAACACAACTTATAAGTTTTCGCGTGGAAAAGAACGAAACAAATTCCTTATTATCGAAAGAAAATGTTCAATGTTTATCGAGCAAAATTCCAAACAAAACAACTCTAGCCGACCAGTACCCAAGTAAGCACCCAAGTAAGATCAAGGGGCATCATTTTGGAACATCATCACATATAATAGCTCAATTATTTAATATATTGAATTATTATCACAATCCATATGAAGAAGTCTGCGTTAAAATATTAAGTGAATGATCGTCAGAATAAAACCACTACTACTAATATCATATAACTCCGTTAGTACCGTAGGGTCTGAAAAATATTTTAATAGCTGTTTCGATCTCTGGTTCATCATATCACTTTAAACTTTCATTTGGCGCTACGATGTTCTAGGTTTTCCTCTTATCTGCCTATGGGTTCCACCAAAGCGCTGATTTTCTCTAGCGTCTTTCGTGAACATGTGGTCTATCCATTGCCGCGTCATTTCATAATCTCAGTTGAGATGAGAATAAGATTCATGATTCGAGATCGTGCGAAGCCACATCCTCAATATTCGTCTCAAGTAGTAGTCCAAGAGCCGGCTGTAGAAAAGTCGAGTGTATAAGATTACAGGATGGGATGCATGCCAAATGATAGAGCTCGACGAGCCTAAATAGAATATCTAGGGTTGCCTTGCCAAAGCCTGTCCCGATGGCCGAAAATGCCCGAATTTTAGCCAATTTTGTTGTTCTTATTAAAACTGTAGTACATAACAGCTCGAAATGAATGCCAAATGATAGAACTCGAATGGCCTAAGTATAATACCTGGAATTGCATTGTTGAATCCTGTCCCAAACATGGCTTTTCACCGGTTTTTTAGGTCAATTTTCATTAATGAAGATAACAGCTTGAAATTTGTGCCAAATGATAGATATCGAAGAGCCTTAATATAATATATAGGGTTGCCTTGTCGAATCCTGTCCCAAACATGGGCTGCCACTCATTTAAGAAAAGTTGACCCCAAAAACGGGTGTGAAATAATGTTTAGGACATGATTCGACAAGGCAACCCTATATATTCTATTTAGGCTCTTCGATATCTATCATTTGGCACGAATTTCAAGCTGTTATCTTCATTAATGAGTGCCGTGACTCCCCTGCAATTTTTACAATGGGTGAGGTCTGCTTTTTTTTAGAAATTTTAGTGAGTACATAAGCCCTTAAGCCATTCGCCAGAAAGTTTATTCTTTTAAAATGATTTCCAAAAGAGGAAGAAGTAGTTGCATGATTAAGGTGGGGTCAACTCTCTTATGGATGGTCAGTGTTATCTCTTCAAGAGAAGAAGGCAAGCTGGAAAGTGTTTGTTATGTAACTTTCAGTTTTGACATTTTCCGTTCTTACTTTCGATTTGACGTGAATTGTTGGTAAATTTTCTTGAAAAACTTTCCATATTGCTGTAGAGTTAGCTTAAGTTGTTACACGCTGCTTCCTCTGCTTCTGCTGAAGACTATTGCCCAAACTCTTATACCGTTTCTGCAGTTGTGTTTAACATCTGAAGTTCTCTATAGTGCAGCTCTAGGTTGTCTTTAGTTTGATGGTTAGGTTCGGCATTGTCGCACTTACTTCGTCGATTATATTCAGGATGTTATCGTTCAGCAGGCATTTTGGGTCAAGCTCTTCAGATTTGGTCATATACATATGTTTGATCTGAGATCAAGGTCGTTACTATTAATTAAAACGGTGAAAATATTTCAAGTGATTTGTCCTTTCCAACATTCTACTGCAAAACGTTTATTTAGACGGCTAGTATCTTTGCGTACTGCCATTACTCTTAGTCTAAAACAGTGTAAGGCAAACCTACACAGATGCATATCAATGTGTGTGACGAACGTAATCGAGTCATGCCGAATCGTATTCCGCAGCGTACACGACAAGTATAAATACACGCAGCCTGTGCTTGAGTTCTGCCGCAGTTGCTCGTGGGAGGCAGAATGCCTTACACTGGTCTTAACTTAAGTCACAGCAAAAAAAGATCAGACTTAGAGTTTGCGTTCTCGTTTTGCGAGTGTCAAGTAAGAAGTTTCGCCAGGATTGTTAATGCCAAAATGATCAATTTGTGTCTGTACCACGCGGTGAACGCAATGCAATGTTTGTGAATGAATAGGAAACTTCCTACGCAATGTAATCTAATGTTTGTGAATGAATGGGAAACTTTCTACTAAATTGTTCTATTATATTGCTCGTTTGCTGGAAGACCGTCATAACTCAAAAAAATTAAATTTCGAGTTAATAATGTCGTTTATTTTTTAAGTAATAAATAAATAAATCCACTTTTATATTTTATTTCACTTTTATTGTCCTTAAGAGCAGCTGTCATATCATATCACTCGTTTGCTGGAAGACAGTCATAACTTGAAATGCGTATTTCTCGAAATTTAGGTATTTTGAGTTATGAAGGTCTTCCAGCAAACGAGCTATATGGCAATTTGAACGGAGTTTCGGGGTCTGCTTATGTAACTTAAATAGTTTGCGAATGAGTGCCACTGTGGCCTCTCCATAGAACGAGCATAACTACTTTGAATAATTTACATTGAAAGTTACAAGTGGTACTCAATCGTACAACAGGCCCTAAACGTTCAAATTCGTGCGATCAAGCTAATTCAACTTATATTCACTGAGAAACTAACCCTAACTATCGAGTTTTAAATATCAATAAATTGATAGGCGACTGAAAGCTAATTAAGGGTCAAGGCTTATTTTTATTGGTTAAGACGAATTATATCAGTAAAGATATTGTGAAATTTTCATCTCCCAAATTTGTCCAATAAAAAAAGTTAAATAGTAATTCTCTTTTGTTAATAGGCTGCGTGAAGTTTCGGATAAAGTAAATAAATATGGATTTGGATCTCATCGAATTTTTGAACAGCTTAAAATTCCAGTAAAAGAGATTGTTGTTGGGCCAAGCCATATTGGTGTCCTTTTAGAAGATGGTAAAGCACTGCGAGTTGCTTTTTCAATTAATTCGGAACGGTTGGACTTAAGCAAATCGGACTCAACAAAAAGGTATAATTTGCTTGATTTATGCATACTTACATGTATAGTAAAATTTATTTAATATTCATTTTAGTTCTTCTAGTAATAACGCTAATTCTTCAAATAATGTGAAAGCAGCTGCTCCGTCATCATCTCGGCAATTGGCCAGATCGAGAGCAAGATTGATGAGGACAACTGGACGGTCAGGTTCAAGTGGTCAAGGTTCTGGTTCGCGCAGTTCAGGTGTTATTATAGGTGGAACATCGTCAAGTCGTCCGTTAGTTTCAGTACCGGCAACATATGTTCCAGAAGAATTAATATCTCAAGCTGAAGTTGTTTTACAAGGAAAAAGCAGAAATCTCATAATAAGAGAACTTCAAGTAATTTTAAATCTTTTTTATTTATTTAAACATTTTTGCGAACGTAAATGCTATAGCATTCATGTTGCATTGATAAAATATTAAATGTCTGCGAACGTGTTAAAAAATACTAGAATCATAAAAAACAAAAAAAAACAAAACTTCAAACTGAAGCATTGCTCTGAAATGCACAATATTACAATATAATCCATTCTGTTAACGTACAACAAACAAATGGAACAATTTAACCGGGTAGTTTTTTACGTAGATTATATGAGGTAGATTTCTCGAACTGATTCGCAAAGTAGAATACATGAAGTAGTTTTGCCGCGAGCTCTGTCGGTTGATGATGTTGACGTATGCGTAGAACCAGAATGTTTTCGGCGATGGAATTTTTTTCCTTCAAGTGAAGAGGAAGTTCCTTCGCCTGAAGTTAACAAATGGAAAGACTCCAATCCATCTGAGTCGAGTAACTCAAAAAGGTAGTCGTACACTTCGTCTTTCTGCAGCAATTTTGGGCAAGTATAAGAAGCTTGCCTGGCGCTTGGACATGTAAATTGAGGCATTCTTCGACGTCTGATTGGATCCATAGTTTTCATGCATTTTTCTTACTGAATCTGCAAAACACGTGAGCATCAATGTTGGCGGCAATTTTTCACCCATACTAACCATATTCTATGCACTGTCACTGAATACAATTCGATCGAGTTTCGTGCCGATATTAATTTATGCGCACAATTCAGTATTGTACTGTGCAAACACGAAACGTTTATTTCACCATATAAAGTTAGCGAGCCGAAGCTCTAACGAGTACATATACTTTTCATAAACAAAGAGCTCACACAATTATTCTTCTTGTGTAAACCACTGAGCACAGAACATTAATTTACTCTCATTATGTTTTGTGAAAAGTTCATTACCATGTGGAACGTGGATCTTTGTGCTGTGAGAAGCTTACATAAATGTTATCACATGTTTCGATGCTTACAAAATTTTTTGACTTATGTGACAAAAAAATTAGAAAACAAGTGAATTTTTCATTTTTTCAGCAAACAATAAAAAACTATAATTCGACTTAAAAAAACATTTCATAACTATCCTACATATTGGAATTTAAAAACATTAACAAAAAAAATCAATCAGTTTACAACACTCATGCAATATGTAGTTAATTGCAGTAAACGACACAATTGCGAATCGTACCGAGCCAAAACAAATTTCAATTTATAAAGTGTATGCTATAGTGCCAACACAAATGCAAAACAAATTCAAACCCGCAAAGAGCACAAAATGTCGGTACAAAAGGAATTGTACTGTTTATTTTCGTACACTGACATCAGCGTATATATCAGCATCGAATAGTTTTTTTGTCAAAACGGTTGCATTCACTACTAGAAGCCTCAGAAGAAATGATTTCGAAGAAATAATTGAACAGGTTTACTTTAACATAAACAAAAAAAAAAAAAAAAATATGAAAAAAGTGTCGGTCGGATCCAGTTTTGGAAATATAGCCATCAGAAGTTGTGGAAGTTTTGTAGAAATCAATATATAAGAGAGATAATTTAATGAGCCACCATATTCACATTTAATTTAAAGGTGTAGCCTACAGATTTGGAGATATGATGATTTTTCTGTAATTTAGACCAATTTTCAGTTTTTTCCTCTTCAAAAAATGTGTTAATAACATGCTAAGAGAGTATGCTAAAAGATCAGAATTATTTCCCTTTTAAATAATGTATCATTTGTACAAAACTTTTTAGGCTATCTTTTATATGATTTCTTCCTCGACAACCACAATAAAACTTAAAAGCACTGTTTTTTTAATCAAAATAAAGGCAAAAACGCCCAGTTACACAATGTTGGCTAGAAAAACTAATGTTGTGAAGCAACACCAAAAATGAGAAACAATACAAAACACGTACAGCTGAATATTAAAATCTTCATTCACGTCGACGATACTGCCACCATTGGCACAGTAAGACATTTTTGCTAGAACAAGCAACACAAAAAAAGTAATAAAATAAATTATGAAAAAAGAGACAACAAGTAAATAAACGGCCAATGCAAAATTAATTATTTATCGGTGCGTTATCAATCCTGTCCTACACGTAGACAATAAAGTACTCGTATTCCAACAAACCTAGCGTTTGGTAGCCACTTTTCCTTGTACATACACTTTTGCAAAACCTTTCCAATATTCGTGCTTGGTCGTCCATCCGATGATCTCAGAATATACGACATTTAATAACTTTATTAAACAAAGATATAGAACGATACGTGCGATCGCGTGCTTGTGACATAAACGAAGTGAATATTTAACTAAATTGAGTATAAAAACAAAAAAGCCTTATGTGTACTATTGTGCGTGTTGCCTTTGTAGGAGGAGAAACTGGGAGAAAAGAGTAATCGCTATTGCTGTCCGAATTTTAGTATTCTTTCGTCTGCTATTTGTATGGATTCGTGTACAGTCTGCAATGAGTATGTACGTCGAGCAAATTTGCGTGTGCATACGTGCATTAGCAAAAATACATCATTATGGTTTTCTACATGTAGAATACATGTAATCTACATCGTTTATGTATATTACATCGGTCGACTAAAAATCATGTAGTTTCGCCAATCCAGGCTGCTGCATACTCGACAAACATGGACGCTGTAGATTGGATTAAAAAGTTACTGCCTTACAGTGTCATATTGCTGTCCAGGGCTAAGGACATTCTCTTAAATCCGATTTAAAAGATCTTGCCACTTATAGCCCAAAATTACTTATACTATATTTTTACAGCGTACGAATCTAGATGTTAACCTAGCAGTTAATAACTTACTATCACGTGATGACGAGGAAGCTGAAGACACAGAAGAGGGGGGAGACAACTATGTTCCAGAAGATCTAATTTCACTTTTAGACAATGGCTTTCATGCCGAAAATAATAGTGTAATAATAGACCCATCGGACGGATTGTTCTCAGAGGAGATTTTTAACAACTATTCAAGTATCCGAAAGTAAGGTTTTATACATTATCTCTTGAAAATTATGTATTTTGACAAATAAATTTGTTTCAATCTGAAACAAGTTTGTTGTTTAATCGTATACGTAGCGAAAGAAATCAATCAAGTTCTGGTGGTGGTGCTGAGGGCAATCAGCCAAGATCGTCATCAACTTCTTCAAACGTTTTGTCTGGAGCAGCTAGCAGCGGCACATCAGCACAGATTTCATCGGTTAGTGCTGATCGAGAGGCTTTTAGTCGATGGAGAGATCGGCAATATTATGGCCCTAGACGTTGGCTAAACAAGGAAGATTATGTTTGGGACAAAGATTCTGGTTAAAAATTTATCTTTATCATAAGAATTTAATACTGACAAATACCATTATTTTTATATTTTTAGACAATAAGAAAAAAGAGCCCACATCGCTTTCTTCCCCAATCTGGATCTCAGAAGATCTTCAACCCTGGCCAGATAGGAATAATTCGATAACATTTAAAAAAATAGGAGCTTTGTACTCTGAATTTATAGGGCTTTCTGAAAGTGGAGAGTTACATCAATGGCGTTGGATGGATGCAGAACCATTCAAATCTGAGGTGAAAAAATTTTCAAACATTGAATGGGCATAGGTTTTATATTGATATTCTAATACATTTCAGGTAGATAATGTATACCATCCAAAAACATTAAATCTAAATTTGACTGAGAAAATAGAACAGCTGTCTGCGAATTTTATACGGTGTTCTGTGGTTACTGAAACTAATCGCGTAGCTACATGGATGGATGAACATTTAGGATATTTGGGTGCAAAATTGGAGCATCCATCTGTTTCCTTTACGGAGTTTGCTATGGACCCAATAATGTCTATTAATACATGCTCATTGTACACTGCAGTACGTACTGAAAATAATAACGTTTATTGGTGGGGTGTTTTACCATTCGATCAGCGTCGTTATTTATGGGACAAATTTAGAACAAAAACAAAAAAACCTGTAAAACCAGTTGCGTCCGATATTTCTGTAGGTACGCAGGTCGTAATGAAGAAGTGTCCCATTTATCAGACAGGCTCGATTGGTTTTACTTGTGTCAACGGTGTACCAAAAGTTGGTCAGCTACTTAATTCAGTTTGGGACTTCAACGATTTCAACAATGTGTGCAGATTCAAGTTACTTAATGTACATTCGGTATCTACTGAAAAATTACAATCCTGTAGCACTTCGACAGTCACCGAAAAAGAATTAAAATGTGCAACATTATCTGTCGCTAGTATACAAACTGCTGGCGCCAATAAAAATGTTACAGTCAACACAAACAAAGAAACTACAGACAGAATTGATATGCCTCCGCCGCCTTCTCCAGCATCGAGTACATGCAGTGATACTGGGAGTGTTAACTCTCATAAACGAACAAAACGTATGGCTACTAAAGATGACAACGATGGCAAAAAGGATGAAGAGCTGTGGCAACTTAAGGATGTTGTGTTTGTTGAAGATAAAGTTGGGCCAATTGGAAAGGTGCTTAAAGTGGATGGCGATTTTGTAGCTGTGCGATTTCCCTTATCAACAAGTTGCACTCCAAATGGAACTGGAAATGAAGGAAAAGAAGATGACTGGCAGCATTGTCGTTTATTACGTCGTGAAGATGTGCAAATTTATAAGACTGCAATGACATCGAGAGGGCCAGACTGGTTGCAAAAACAACCAAAGAAAATCAATATAAATAATAGTAATGATCCTAACGGGTTTCAATTGCTCGCACTAGCTGTTGATACAAAGGGAATACACGTTATTAAAAAAGTTGCATCTAAGCTTCATTATAGCCTCTATAACTTATATAATAGTAAGCAGGAACAAAATTGTCAATTTCCTACAGACTGTACTTCTTTTATGGGTCTGTCTCTAAATAACATTGCGATGTTTTGTAATAATGATTGTAGTGGAAGTTCTAGTACAATTATTTTGCGTGATGGCAATCGAGCCTTATATCCTATTGCTAAGGACTGTGTTGGATCGATTAAAGACCCACAATGGTTTGACTTACCTCCTGTAAAGGGGGTGTGCATGACAACAATTTCATTGCCATCAATTGGGAACAATTTGAAGTCTAAAGTGTGTATAACAGGATTATTATTTGAAGCGCAGAAGTTGATGCCCTTAATTTTGCGATGTGATTTAAAAAATGCATTTGCTACATTAGGTCGCCTTGATAAAGATGAAAAGAATGACGTGCTTTCGATAATAAGTGAACGATGTGATGGAGGGCGTAACATTTATCATGCATGTGCAGTTATGTGCTCTCCAACCTCTAACAGAGAAAATGACGATAAAAAGGTAACACTATCCAGTATTCCCTCACGATCAGCATCTTCTTCATCATCGGGATTTAGCAGTAATAGCAGTAGTGCACCAACTTCAATGGCAAGCAATTTAGATAACGTATCTCCCATTCCAACAACATCGACGTTTGCAACAGTTTCGACAAGTATAGCGTCTTCTTCGAATACAAGCCGAGAAAATCGTACCGTCAGCTTAAGAGAAATGATGAATCGATTAATAAATACAGATGCTGAAAACTCCGGCTCAAATTTAGTCAACTCTAGTGCCAGTGGTGGTAGTGGAGAAGATCAACTATATGTGCCACCATGGTCGGCTGATTCAAATGTCAGCACGAACTCTTCAGGAGTTAGTGACGCAGTAATGGCAGGAACAGAGGATGATATTTCCAAAATAGTTGCAGTAACTTCCAATGCTAGCTCCGCAAGCAAATTGTCTGCTCCTGTTTATACATTTGATCCAATCCAGCGTAGAGAACATGCTGCTCTTATTTTGCAACAGATGTGCATTAGCACAGCACTTCGTCCGTATTTACAACAAATGCTGAGCGCAAAGGATGCACAAGGACAGACACCATTTATGTTAGCAGTATACAGTCGAGCATATGAAGCTGGAATAATTTTACTGAACACAATACTTAGTCTGTCTGATAAAGATCCTTCCTTGAAGGACTCCATGATATTTCCAATTGGTTCTCCTCCGGATCAGTCGCCTCTCCATGTTATCTGCTACAATGACACTTGTTCATTTACATGGACTGGCGCTGATCATATAAATCAGAACATTTTCGAATGTAAAACTTGTGGATTAACAGGGTCACTTTGTTGCTGCACAGAATGTGCGCGTGTTTGTCATAAGGGACACGATTGTAAACTAAAACGTACCTCACCTACAGCATATTGTGATTGTTGGGAAAAATGCAAATGTAAGGCTTTAATAGCAGGAAACCAAAATAAACGTTTTGTCCTTCTGTGCAAGCTAGCATCGTGCACAGATCTAGTCACCAAGTTTAATGCAAAAGGGGAATCTATTTTGTTATTCCTTATACAGACTGTTGGCCGTCAAACTGTAGAACAAAGACAATACCGGGCAAATGCACGTGTTCGTAATGTTAGCGGAAGTGGATCAGGAAATGCGTCTTCTCGTAAAGCGCCAATGGATATAGATACTGATATGCCCGATCATGACTTGGAACCTCCAAAATTTGCGAGAAAAGCTTTAGAACGGCTGTTAATTGATTGGCATGCCGTAAAAGCAATGATTATGACTGGCGCCGATAACAAAACTGATGAGAATCTATCAAACAATACCGAGAGCTATAACATTTACTTACAGACACAGAACGGATCTACTTTGCTTGACAAATTTACCCATAACTTGTTTGTAAAGTGTAGCAGTGAACATTTAGACACATTACTAATGACTTTAGTAAGAGAAATGCAAAATGATTTCGTTGAAGGTCGAAAAATAGAAGCTGAAGAAGTTGCAAGACGCTTCGTTCGCTCAGTCGCTCGTGTTTTCGTGATATTTAATTTGGAGAAACTTCCAAATCCCGAGAAGCGTAAAACAACTTTAGCTCCAAACAAACACATACAAAGCTCTGTTAAAGTATTTCAAACTTTGCACAAAATATCCATTCAGGAACTATGTGAAGTTGCTGATGCGCTGATAGCACCTGTACGTTTAGGTGTAGTTCGTCCAACTGCTCCATTTGCAATGTCTTCATCAAATATAGATGTAAGTACATTTTGTTGTCTTAATTTAGTTTTGAAATAATTTTTTTTTTGTAATTAGAACTCAGATGATTTATTTAATGTTGAGCCTTTGGCCCCTACAGCATTAGAGACTTTAATTGAGCCGACAACCCAAGAAGTATCTCATGAGCAAACCGTTGGATTTAATATGCAAGCAAACTTTGGGTTGGAAAGAAATGAATTAGAAAGTCAGTTTTTTTTTTAACTAAAACCGATAGCATAATCATAATTAACTTTTTAACTATTAGCACTTAGAGACGGCTCTGAGCAGGATGAACCACCACATAGGGACAATAATTCACAAGCTCATGACGAAGAGGTATCCGACAATCCGCGGAACGATGAAGGCATTCAAGATGACGAAAGTGATAATGATTTCACATTTAACGATGCTGAAACTGAATCTGATTCGGACGATAATCAAAGTACACAAGATGCACAACGGAGTGTACAAACAGGCGCAACCGTTGGATCTGAAACAGGTGATTTATTATATCAATTTCATTTCATTTCATTTCGGTGGTCACATGAAGGAGTTTAACGAAAAATTGAGAAGCATACGAGGGTTGTTATTTATGTATCTGGATTTTTTCAATACCGTTATGAACTTGCCGTCATCTAACGGATTTATCGCGAAGTTTGTCATTTTTTACTCTATGCGTAAGCATAACGTTATGTTCTTCAACCGCTATTCGTTTTATTTACAGTTTAAAGAATCATCTCGCAACGAAAACTATAATTGACTCGTCAGAACTTTCGCGCAATAATTTATAATGACTTTCGACTTATCACAACGGCAGTTTTTCGATCAACTCACTTGGATTCCGCATAATTTGTGTGGGTCTTCTAAGAAGAGTCAAACCCAACAATGGTTGCTAATCGAAGCAAATGGTGGCCTGGTTTCTTTTTTTGTATTAAGGGGGATGTGGCTACAGTGCAGTTAGAAACTCGTAGAACAGTTAATTCTAAATAGTACACAACCATTTGTTTGCAAGAAATCTTGAATGAAATAAGGAAAACCAACAAGCGACGTGGGATCGATCATCCTTTACCACGACAACGCGAGCTCCTCTCACATATCGGCCGAAACAACTCAATATGTAACTGTTCAAATCATCGAATTGATAGGTTATCCTCCATACAGTCCTGATTTAGCACCTAAAGACTTCTTTTTGTCCCTGGCATTCAAAAACCATGTTTTAGAGATGTCTCAGTCGGAATGGCAAAACTGCTACGAAAATTAGTTTAAAAGTATGATTTGACCATCGCAGAGAATACTTTGAAATACGATAAAGCCAATTTTTATTAAAATTATTTATTTTCTTTTTGATTCCGGGTACATAGACTGCAACCCTCGTTTTATTATTTTTTAAATGCTATAAAATTGCTTAAAATGAGAATTAGTAAAAATTCAAATAGTATTCTTGCAGCACAATAAAATAGTATTTAGAGATACATTACGAATTGGCTCAAGCATGCGTATTTTAAATTAATATTTTTTCCTGCCCTGCGTTATTCCCATGGTTAGCCAAAATCTTGTATTTATTTTTTCATATTATGTATGATTTTTCAAATAAACGAAGTAAAATGATACGAAATAAAAACAAAATTTATCAGTAAAAAAAGTACTGAACCGGAAACTCAAAAACAAAATATATTAATCTATTTGTGTTTTTGGAACAAAATTTCATAATAATATTTTTGTACAGAGCTTCTTGTTCAGTACTTTTAGTGCAAAAACAACAAAAAAATTACAAGTAAACAGCAGTAAACAGAACAAAACTTCTACATTTTAATGCAATTGCTTTTGTAATCTCTTTGATATCACACATTTCTTGACGAGCGCTTCGTTGTCCGCTTTTCTGGCGATCCGAACAAAGTTGCAAGTGCTATATTTAAATATCGGCGAGCTCACCGAGGGTAATTTTTCTATTTGTGTTTTTGGAACAAAATTTCATAATAATATTTTTGTGCAGAGTTTCTTGTTCAGTACTTTTAGTGCAAAAACAACAAAAAAAAAAAACAAAATATATTGGCGCATATTCATAGTCATATTTAGCTTCAGCTTAAGTTAGAACTTTATTTTAGCAATAACTAAGTCATTCATAGTCGATTTAGCATCGGCTTTTCTGCTTAGTTATAACTAAAAAAATAGTTTCAGCTGAAGTTGATATCAAGTCGATATCAAAAAAGAAAATATGGAGAAAATTCATTCATTTCATATCAGAAAATTCAATTTTGATAATTTTGAGGATTATAAGTTGTTTTTACTTGGCTTGTTAAAAAAAAATATACATGCATATATGATTTTAGAAAAAAAAGCATTTTTACTGACTAGAATCGACCCCACGCACTGTTTGTTATTTTAATAAATTAAAAATTGAAAAGTCAAAATTTGACAAGCTTACCAGAATAGCGCTGTAAATTGATATCAAAACGTAAAAAAAAAATTAAAAAGAAAATATGGAGCAAATTCAACGCGATTTTGATATTTTTGAAGATTTTGACGTTTTGGACAATATTGTCTTATCGAGGAAGACTAAGTCTTACAAAGAACGCATTGACCCATTTCAAATGGACGATGGCGATTTCTACGCTCGATACAGGTTCGATAAGGACACAGTCAAATTCATTATTGAAATTTTAGATATTAATGAAGCGCAAAACAATAGAGGACTGCCTGTTTCTAAGGATTTGCAAGTGCTATGCACCCTACGTTTTTTTGGGGCGTAATGTCCACCAAAGCGATATAGGTTAGTACAAATATTACGTATTTTATTTTGCCATAAAAACTTTATTATTGCTATTTGTTAGCTGATCTTCATGGTTTGTCCCAGCCAACTGAAACCGGAAGGGTAAAAAAAAAATTATGTACACATATGGTCAAAATAATAAGTACACGCTCACATAATTAGTTCAATGGCTTGTAGGCAAAAATTTATTTAAGTTAATAGAAAAACAAATTTATGGTTAACTTCTTACAATATATTAAATAAAATAAAAAGGTATAACATTAATAAAAAACAAAAATATCTATCAGTCTTATCAAAAAAGTAGAAAATGGATGAAAATGACTGGACAAAATAATAAGTACATTCAGTACATTTTAATAAAAAAAAAAATTAACTCGATTTTATCTGCTCTATTTGTTGATATTTAAAGTTCATCGTTAGTAGCCGGTATATCAACCATTGTTTTGAGTAATTTTGTGTACTATTTTTGGCATACTGGAGATAAGCTTACGGCAAGTCTCTACTGGTTTTTCATACCAAGTTTTTTGGACAAAACTCCATAATTGCTTCTTATTTTGGAATACTTCCTTTCCTATTCTCTGCTTCAACTCTCGCCAAAGGTTTTCCAAAGGGTTCAAGTTCAGTCATTGACTTGGCCAGTTAAGCAAGGTCACACTATTGTTTTGACACCAATTCTTCACCAACTTGGAAGTATGCTTAGGATCAATATCCTGCTGAAATGTCCATTTTAGCGGCATACTTTCCTCATCATAGGGCAACATCGTACTTTCCAAAATGTCTTTATAGTGGAATCTGGTCATGCTATCGGAAATTCGATGTATTGGTCTGGCACCGTACCATGAAAAATAACCCCAGACCATAATATGGCCACCCCCATGCTTTACAGTCTTTTTTGTGAAGCGTACGTGAAATTCCTTACCCTTGGGGCGTCGAACATTTCGGGCAGAGTCATTTCCAAACATATTTATTTTTGACTTATCGCTCCACAAAATATTACGCTATTTCTTCTCGCCGTCTGGTGAGGACCAATTTGAATGTTTCTTTGCGAATGATAACAGCATCTTCAATTTTTTTTTTCGAAGTATAGAAACTTTTCTCGCTATCTGTCAAGGTAAATTGGTTCGTTGTAATCATTGACGTACCGTTCGGAACGAGATCACATTGCCGATGTCTGCTGGAATGGCTCTTGAAGATGCGAAATGGTTCTTTTTTGCGACAGTGACAATATGATTATCTATCGTTGTTGAAGAATTTTTTGGTCTTCCGCGGGTTTCAACCACTTTTTTAGTTTTGGACAAAAAATTGACTGATCCATGGCTTCGGCATTAGTACGAAGACTTTGGCCGTAATTTCTGAGTGTCGAAACCATCTGCCTCTCCTCGGCAGTGCAATGTATATGTATAAATAAAATTAACAAACTTGTACGAAAAAGCCGATCAGATTGTTGCAAAATTAAAGAAATGATTAATGTACTTATTATTTTGTCCAATATTATACAATATAATATGAATATACATACATATGTATATGTTTTAAAAGAAAAAAAAAAACAACATGTTAACTGACGAGCTTCGAACCCACGTCCTGAGGGCTATGAGTTCACAGTCCTAACCATTGCGCCACTGTGCCTTGTGTGTAGGGCTACCAGATGGCGTGCCTACAAAAGTAGCACATATCAAAAAATTTAAATTTAGTAATGAAAAGCAAAATTAAAATTCCAATTTTGCAATGAAAAGCAAAAATTTTTTTAATTTTTTAATTCCATACCAATATTTTTCATGAGCAAAAAAAAAGAAAAAAAAAAAAATCCTTACTTTGGAAATTGTTTTAATTCCATACCAATATTTTTGATGAGCAAAAATAAAATAAAAAAAAGGTCCTCGCTTTGTACGAGAAAACCCCAGCAAATTACAAGAATATTTCAAATGCAAAAGTTGTCAAAAGTAGCGCATTTCGAGTGAAAAGTAGCAAAGTAGCACAGCCTTGCAAAAGTAGCACTTTTGCTACTTTAGTATGCCATCTGGTAGCCCTACTTGTGTGCTCAAAATTTTTATTACTGTGTTTGTTATTTAACTAACTTGAAATTAAAAAGTCAACATTTGACAAGTTTACCACGAAAGCTTTTGTGTGGTGAATTTATTAGCTTATGCCAGTTAGTCAATACTAAAAAATCGACTATGAATAGAAAACAATTTTTAGTCATGTCCAAATTTATTTTCAGCTTAGTTTGAGTTTAGTTAATTTCAACTTTAAAATACGACTATGAATATGCGCCATTAAGTTTATCCGAGTTTCTAACTATAAAAAATGTACCGGACTTTCTCTTTCAAGTCAATTTACACATATATCGTTAGCTAAATATGTTTCTAAATATGACTCCAAATTTCAAAGGACTCTGCACCAAATTTATAAAGTTAGCAAATTGGCTGAAATTTTAGTATGATGCCATTTTAATCAAAAGTCTCCCTGGGTATGCGTACTTATTCTGACTAGAAAATGACTACGAAAAATTTACGGTCAAAAATAAAGAAAAGTTGGAAAGATATTCTTCCTTTTACTTACTTTTTTACTTACTTAGATGGCCATAACAATCCGTTGTCAGGTTACGGCCGACCTCATTAGCTCTCGCCAGGCGCCTCTGTTTTGCGCGCGCCTTCTCCAATCGTTAATGCCAAGCGCGGTTAGGGCTTCCTCAGCTTGGTCTATCCACCGGAGGCATGGTCTCCCTCTTCGTCGTTGACCGGGGACCTTCCCTTCGTATACCTTTTTCGCTGGAGCTTCTTTATCCATACGATGGACATGACACAGCCAGCGTAGTCGCTGTATTGTTATACGCTTAACTATGTCAATGTCGGCGTAGAGCTCATACAGCTCGTGGTTCATTCGAATGCGATAGTCGTCGCCAACTCGAACAGGACCAAAGATTTTGCGGAGATCTTTCCTCTCGAACACCCCAAGAGCGGCTGCGTCTGTTGTCGAAACCACCCATGCTTCAGCGCCATAAAGAAGCATAGGTAGAATGAGCGTCTTGTAGAGTGTTAGCTTTGTCGATCGAGAGAGAGCTCTGCAACGTAATTGCTTACTGAGACCGTAGTAGCACCTATTAGCAATTGTTATTCTCCGCTTAATCTCCAGACTGACATCATTGTTGCTGGTTACGGCAGTGCCAAGGTAAATGAATTCCTTGACAACTTCTAATTTACAGTTGCCTGCTGTAACATGAGAGTCTAGATCCCGTGCTCTCTTGTTGTTGTTAGTAGACATCATGTATTTCGTCTTGCCCTCGTTTACCGTCAAACCCACTTTGGCTGATTCCTTTTCAATAGCAGTGAAAGCAGCAGTAACATCTCTCTTACTCCGACCAATAATATCAATATCATCAGCGTACGCAAGGAGCTGAACACCTTTGAAGAAAATGGTGCCATTATGATGCACACCGGCTTTTCGTACGATAATGAAATTGAAGAGATCGCACGAGAGCGGGTCGCCTTGTCTGAAACCTCGCTCGGTATTAAAAGTTCCGGAGAGGTCATTCCCTACCTTGACGGAGCTACACGTATTGCTCAACGTCATCCTGCAGAGCCTTATCAACTTTGCAGGTATACCAAACTCAGACATTGTTGCGTATAGGCAATCCCGCACTGGGCTATCGAACGCAGCTTTATAATCGACGAAGAGATGGTGAGTGTCGATTTGATATTCATGGGTTTTCTCCAGGATTTGGCGTAGTGTAAAAATCTGGTCTATGGTGGACCTACCAGGTCTAAAGCCACACTGATAGGATCCGATCAGCGTTTCTGTATACGGCTTCAATCTTTCACACAATACGCTCGAGAGGATCTTATATGCGATGGAAATAAGACTGATACCCCTGTAGTTGGCGCAGATTGTCGGGTCTCCTTTCTTTATTACAGGACAAAGCACGCTGAGATTCCAATCGTCGGGCATGCTTTCCGCTAGCCATATTTTGCTGATGAGTTGATGCATGCACCTTATCAATTCATCGCCACCAGCTTTAAACA
Source organism: Tricholauxania praeusta (assembly GCA_949775025.1). NCBI lineage: Eukaryota > Metazoa > Arthropoda > Insecta > Diptera > Lauxaniidae > Tricholauxania > Tricholauxania praeusta. The sequence goes on along the minus strand of OX459029.1, from coordinate 70,342,178 downwards.
ACTCAGCTGGCAGGCCGTCAGCACCCGCTACTTTGTTGTTTTTGAGTCGCTGGATAGCAACTCGAACCTCTTCATGGCTAGGTGATGGTACTTCCACTGCGTTATCATCGATTGGTGGTATCGTACTGCATTCTCTCTGGGCGGAATTGGTGGAATCATCGCCCGTAAGCAAGTTGGAGAAATGCTGCCTCCATAACCTCAGTACACTCTGTGTATCTGTAACCAGATTTCCATTTTCATCTCTACAAGTGGATGCTCCGGGCTTGAAATCTTGAGTTAGACGCTTAACTTGTTGATAGACGCTTAACTTCTTGCCCTGGTACACCTCAAGTTCCTCACGCTCACGCTTTTCCTGCTCCCTTTTTTTACGTCTGAAAATGCGCCTCTCTTCCTTCCTCTTTTCGCGGTAGTTTTCTCGCACGGCTCGCGTTGCGGCTGACTGCAGCGTCTTCTTGTATGCGGCGTTTTTTTCAGCAGTCGCATCGCGGCACTCCTGGTCATACAATTGGTTTCGAGGTTGTGGGCGTCGAAAACCAATGACTTCCTCGGCAGCAGCGCGCATGGAGTGGGACATGTGTGTCCAAAGTCCACCGGCGTCGTCGGTTCCAGAGGTTGGTTGGTTGAGCTTAACCGAGAGTTGAGCGGAGTATGCCTCGGCAGTCCGTTGTGATTGCAGCTTGGCAATGTCCAGCTTTCGTTGCATGCCCGTGCGTACATTCTTCGCATTGCATAGCCGCATGCGGATCTTAGTTGCAACAAGATAGTGGTCGGAGTCAATGTTGACCCCCCGAAATGTACGCACATCCAGAACGCTTGAAGCGTGCCTTCCGTCGATCACAACATGATCAATTTGGTTTTCGTTTTTTGATCCGGGGATAGCCAGGTGGCCTAGTGAATGTCGAGGTGTTGAAATCTGGTACTACTAACTACCATGTTTCGCGCCGCGGCGAAGTCGATCAGTCTCAGACCGTTGTTTGAAGTGGTCTCGTGGAGACTGAACTGACCGACTGTAGCGCCAAAGATTCCTTCTCTTCCGACCTTCGCGTTAAAATCGCCGAGGACTATTTTTAGATCGTGGGTCGGACAACGGTCATACACGTCCTCTATGCTCGCGTAGAAGTCATCCTTGGTGGCATCGTCCTTTTCCTCCGTCGGGGCGTGCGCGCAAATTAGGCTTATGTTGAAGAATTTTGCCTTGATACGGATCGTAGCCAACCTTTCGTTTATTGGCGTGAACCGGGAAACTAGGTGGCGTAATTTTCGACTTTCAACGAATCCGCAACCAAATTCGCGCCTCTCCGCATGGCCGCTGTAGTAGATATCACAGTTCGTCCGTTTAGAGCAGCCTTGTCCTTTCCATCGCATCTCCTGGATGGCGGTGATGTCAGCCTTTATTTTTACGAGGGCTTCCGCCAGTTGGATAGTTGCACCTTTCCTTTGGAGGGTCCGGACATTCCAGGTGCATATCCGTAAATCATTGTCCGTTTTTCGTTTGCAGTGGTCGTCATCGTAGTGGGGGCTATTATCCGAGGCTGATTTGGTTTTCATTGGAAATGATGATAATGTGTGGTGGGACTCAAACCCTACGCACACATTCCAAGTTTTAAGTCTAGGAGAGACTCGCCTTCTCACAACTAGCTCACCCCCGGACGGGTGTCCATGGGATCTCCAGAGGATACTTGGCCAAAAAGGCCGGAAGTTTGTGAGCTGCTTGAACTGCTTGCAAAAGAATCATCCCTGGCCACTCCCAAGTGAGTGGCAATCAGGAACTTTTCCCACTTACGTGGACTTCTACAAGCAGCTCCATCCTCCATCTTCCTTTTACTGTATTTAAATTTGACAAAAAATACTTGGTACTACTTAGCAGTGGCGAAGCTAAGGTTATTGGCTAAACTGGCGCTAATAGGCAAAATCAAACGAGTCGTAGCAGCACAACAACCGATGAGTAAAACAGCTTTGTTGAAAGTTCTTTTAGAGGAGTGACATAAAATTATTCCAGACCAGTGTGCACGCCTCCAAAAATTCAACGATTTCAATTACTTTCTTTCAGGTAACTGACTTATGTGGGCATAGCATATATTACCCTTTTTGACGTTTTCGCATTTATTGAAAAAAAAAAAACAAAATGTTTATTTTGACTTATTACTGTAAATAGCTGCTTACATAGCAGGATATAAACTGATAATATAAAAACTAGAAAAAAAAGTAATAAATAAATTTTAACAAAAATGTTAAAACATACGAATGACTAAATTATGTGAGCATAAGTGTACAGTGTGGCCCATAATAACTGTCACTAAAACAAAGTGTTATAAAAATCAAAATCGTCTACAGTATTTTTATTTATTTATCACAAACGTTTAATAACAATTCAAAAATTATTAAATTAATGATGAAGTTCGAAACTATCACCCTTTTCTTTGCTTTCAAGACGTAAACGTTTGAAAAAGGATTCACAGGCGGCACGCACCATTTTCTGCTACATTTCGTCCCAAATCCTTGTCAAACGCCGCTTGAACCCATCAATTGTGTAGCCTTTGTTGACCTTACTTTACCTAGCATATGGCCTCATACTCAAAAATCCAATGTCTTGAGATCCGGTGGTGATGCTGGCCAATCTTCCGCAGAGATGAAATCAGTCGAATTTATCGGCCCTTTTCCTATATGAGGTACTGCTCCCTACACCTTGATTTTGGTCACGTTTTGATATCGCTCAGCAGTCAATTCATCTTTTGGAGCATTCGCAAAACTTCTTCCGTACAAACGGTTACTCTGCTGGTTGTGGCTGTCTTGCAAGAAGAACAGTTTTCGAAAAAATTAATTCGTCTCCACCGTGCCAATCAAGTAGCTCCTTACTTTTTGAAACAGGTAATTGCTTTTGCTTATTTGTTAGCCCATGAAAGCGTTAGCTTTTATAGGCCTTGAGTCGTAGATCATTCCTGATAAGGGGCCGTTCATAAATTACGTAAGACGATTTCATGCTATTTTTGACCCCCCCCCTCCCCCGAGTAAGATTTAGTAAGAATCTCACAACCCCCCCCCCCCCCCCACCCTCCAGAAATCTTACGTAAGACTCATAATAAAGGTGAAACTAGTCTAAAACGTGTATTTTTCTTGTGATGTACTATATTACTATATTTAATTTAAATATACATATTAAATAAATATCAAGAAATTACCATCTGCACATTTGTTTTTCATATTTACGTAAAACTAGCATTACCCTGTGCGCATCGCTTCACCTCAACCGTGGTGTATATTCGATGTGCAGTCTGCGTGAAAATTCTATTTAAAAAATACTTTTGTATGAGGACCACCCTTAGTATGCACACAAATTAAAATTTTTATAACCTAAGCAGTGCCTCTTAATATAAAAACCACGTGGTGTAAATTCCATGATAATCGATTACGCGGTCTTCGAGAAAATAAAATTTCTACGACCTTATCTGTGCCTCTTAATATAAAAGCCATGTGGCGTAAGTTTAATGAGAATCGATTTAGCGGTCTTCGAGAAAATTATATTTAAAAATATTTTTGTGTGAGGGTCACCCTAAGTATGCACCCTAAATAAAAGTTTTATAGCCTATGACACCCGCCTGATCGATACTAACATACTGTAAAAATTTCATCAAAATGGGCTAGATAGTTTCCGCGTGCACAAAAAAGAGACATACAGACAAAAAATTAATTTTATATAATAGATAAATGTTTATATTAGCATTTAGCTAAAATTAATGTTGAAATTTAACATAAATACATTTTAAAATTAAAAGTATATAAGAAAATAAGAGAAAACATCTATTATTTTTAATTTTTCTTCATAATCTTAGACCACGTCCTAGCAATCTAAGTTTTTTTTGTATGTTTTGATAACAACAACAACATTTCAACGTCGACGTATCTGCGTGTAAATGCCTGAATAATAGCAAACTTGTGAGACGGTGTTACAAGTCGACCCTGCGTGTAAACAACATACATATATTTCATTACATAAACAGAAGAGAAGTTGTTCCGTTCAGAGTCAATTACTTAAATCGATTGTAATCGATATTTTTGAATCTTTCGTGATTGTCGAAAATTCAAATATATTTCATTACTGTCACAAATGACGATGCGCTAATACAACTTTTATGTATGAATACGCATTTTAAATCTTACGTAAGATAATCATTGACCACCCCTCCTCCCCCTCTCGTAAGACTTAGTAAAAATCCGCCGACTCCATCCCCCCTTCAAACACGTCTTACGTAATTTATGAACGGCCTCTAAGAAGCTGCTTGGATGTTTTTTATATTTTCATATCCTTTTCTACAGAAGAGGCTGATTGAGCAGGATATCGTCCTCTCACTTGTTTTATGACGTCATTTGTTCCCACAGTCCGACTGCGTCCAACTTTTTTGTAATCTTCGAGCCTCCCGTATCCTTATATCGTTTTATTGTCTTATGTATGAATTTTTCTGCTATTCCGAGTGGTTTTGTGTTTTTATGATGTCACAATTTCTGTAATTTTTTTTTAAAAAATTTATAACTAAGTCACGTTTACCTTCCATGGCGCTTCTGAGTTTGATATAAAGAATATTCTTTTTTTGCCGTGGACTTTTGTTGTGTACAATTAAATTGTGAAAAGCAATGCATCCTTAGATTATAAAAAAAATCAGGTTTTCAATTTTTTTCGGAACAGTGAAATTTGGTGACAGTTATTATGGGCCACACTGTATATTAAACCTACATATATACTCTTAAAAATTTCGTTTACACTTCAATAAGTAAGGTTAATAAAAAAAACATTTTTTGATAGAATGAACATGAAGTGGTATATATGATTCAGAGTAAGTCACATGGAATATACGTTTTCAAATTATATAGGTCTCCTCCCTGAAGGACCCAAAGACCAACAAGAATTGTTTTTTTTTCATTATAACGAATTTTTAAAATCGAAAAGCGCAACATAGACTTGCCTACTTCGAACTCATTTAACTCGTATTGGCTTAGAACAAAATCCGGATCTTTAAATATGACGCTACACAATGAGCTATTTAAGTTAATTTTGCCAAATTCCATGTGGGTACGTTTAGTTAAACTAGTCAGCACGTAGCGAAGTGGAAGAGATTCCCTTAAAATAAAAATTTAGGAGTTAGCGAAGTCTTATTGTCAGCGCAGTGTAGTGTTTTTTTATTATCCGAGCGTTCAGGAAACGAAGCCGAATTCATTCATTCATACCAAAAATATAGTTAATCATATCATGTTTATTTGAGTATTACCTCTCGCTGCAGTGATGAAAATTGATGAAAAATTTATCAGCAATAAGGACCGCTCATTACCACTGAATTTTTTATTAGAATGTTAGGCAGCCATTTTTAAATTTCCTTACAAAATTATGCGCTTTACTAAGTGTAAGTAAGATGCTAAGTATCAAAGTAAACCAAAAATATCAAAACGTATTCTTCAAATTAAATTTTTTCTTAATGCATTTTTAGTACTAGCTGCTAAACTGTTTTCTGAGCGTTTAGCAGAACCAAAAACCTTTTTTTAGTAGTTAAGAGTCACAGCTTTTTACATTTCAGATATTGGTGTTTTATTTCTTGAAGATGAATCCGGAGACTCCTCTCCGCAAGAAGAAGAAGGATCTGAAGATGGTGAAACAGATGAACATTCAGATGAATTCAATTTCGCTGATCATCAGCTAGAGAGACGAAACACGAACTCCAGTGCGCGAAGTGATTTGGCTCCGCAGTCCATGCAATGGGCAATACGAAGTCGGGAAACTGGTAGGTCCTCCGTGCGTGTTCCAACTGGCTCTAGTTTGGTTTTTATTGATCCAATGGCACTACGAAGATCGACTGTACCACCAAGCTCTGCAGTTGCTACACCTTCACAAGAACAACACACAATGGCTACAACAGCCAGTAATTTGGCACGTGCATTTGCAATAATTGTGAGGCAGATATCAGAGCTCTTAAGCCATTTGTCGTATTCTGTCAGCAATGACATTGAGACATCACTTAAGATACAGTTTGAGGAAGCAATCGAGTTACAGGTAATTTTGTTGGTATGAAATAAATTGAATATGCGAAGTGCCTGCCATAACGAAGAAATGTGTTAAGAAACCCTGCGGCTTATATGGGTCATTCATCTGGTTTTCACATTAAATTTTTAGAGTTTGCACAGTGAATATATCATCCCAAAAATAAAAAAATTCGATGTGTATTTTCTTATTTTGTTCTTATGATTTTGTAATGTCAAATTCTGAAAATTTCTGAATTCTTAAGAGTGTATCAAATTGTTCAGGTGGAAAAAATCTGACCAAGCGTCTACCGGAAACGCAATCTACAGCAAATTCTAAGAAAATTTGACTAAGAGAGTCACTTTCATAAGAGATTGCGTACTGAAGAGAATATTGCATCTACTCAGGAGAGTATTGAAGAAGGTCTTTCTTCGTCCACTTATGGAAAAGTACGTAAAAATCTTGGTTTGAAGACTTACAAGATTCAGCTTGTGCAAGAATTGAAGCCAAATGACCATCGATTGCGTCCAAATTTCAGTCAATGTGCCAAAAATCAATTGGCATTGGATCCACTGTCTTATCGCAAAATTTTGCGAATCGATAAGGCTCATTATCGAAAAGTTGTTGTCTTTGACCCGATTCTTTAACAAAGGCAAAAAACCCCTTCGGGTGTATTTTGTTCGCATTTTCAGCCGCACGAAAAACGTGGGCGTAGTTTGACAACAGTGGGTGGATCTCCCATACAACTAAAATACATAAAGCGCTTATCTTGGCACCTAAGGCAGACTTTTTCTACGTTTTAGTAAGTCGGTTTTTTTCGTAAAATTTCAACGAAATCGGACATAAACTCTGTCCGAGTTTTAAAAAAAAATAAAAATACCTCCTTCGGGTGTATTTTTTTTCCGCATTTTTAGTCACACGAAAAATGTGCGCGTGGTTTTACAACAGTGGGTGGCGACCCCCATTCAACTAAAAAAACCAAAACGCTATATTTTGGCATCTAAGGCAGACTTTTTCTATGTTTTAGTAAGCCGATTTTTTCGTTAAATTTCAACGAAATTGGACATAAACTCCGTCCACGCTGTTTTCAGATTTGAGCTAGGAAGCTCAAATGTTGGAACAATTATTTTTATTCCTCAAGCTATAATGTAGGAAAAAATAATTAAAATCCCTCCAAAAGTTTGAAAAAAAAAAAATATACACCCTAATATAAACGGGACTGTCAAGTGAATCTTATCGAAAAATTTGATGTTACCAACTTTCCTGTTTTTTCTTTACTGTGGCAATCACTCGTTTTATAAATAATTTAAGACAAATATTTAAATCAGCGGTGAGAAAATTGAATTGAGCAGTGAAAAATTGCACTGAGCAATGAAAAAAGTTATTGAGCGGTGAAATAAATTTTTCAACGGAGAAAAAATAACGAGCGACTTTAACGCTGAAGTACTTAGTTATCGAAGCCAGTTTTAGACATACATACTTACATATTATAGGATAGATTTCCAGAGTTGCGAATAAATGTTACCTACTAAACCTGACTTGAATGCAGAATCAATGGGCCTAACGAAGGACATACTATGGAATGTAGGTTCTGAGCAACGAACAAAAAATTTACTGATGAAATAGAATTTGAAGCAAATGCCCTCACAATTTGCCGCTCACTTAATTAAAGTAACACTCATAATCAAATTTGAATAAATTAACGCTCGTTTAAATAGAACCTTAAATAAACATAATTGTATGGTATTTTAAAATTTTTTTTTGTTGAAACAGGACTATGTTGAAAATCGATTGAAACCTACATGGAATTGGATGTTTTCGGTAATGGATGGAACAGAGGCTCAACTCAAATTTGGGGCTTACCTTACAAATTATACTGATCCAGCTCATCCATTACATCCTCTTAATTTAAGCGCCCAAAGCAGTACAAATCAAACATCATCGTCCTCTTCAGTTGGAATGAATTTGCTAGGTATTTGGTAGATTATATTGTACACTAACTTAATACTATTTTGATATAAATGCTTTTTTATATATATAGGCCCTTCGTCACGAAGAGAATTCTTTACGTATTGTCTTTCCTTAATGCGTGCACACACTTCAGAGCATCGCGACTCTCTGCCTGTTCTGGATATAACAGCGTTACGACATATTGCTTATGTTTTGGATGGGTTTGTTTATTATATGCGCAACGATTCTTTTTTTTTTGAAAGAAATGAAACCACAAGCGCCGATAGTGCTGTTCACAACAGCAATGAAAATGAAGATACTGACGATGAACTGTCTAACATTACGAACGAAGATAATTATGTTGATCATACATCCTCGGCTACTGCATCTTTAGCGACAACAGCAACTTCAGCAGTATCATCAACAAAAAAACATTCATTCTTTACTAGGTCAGACTCAACTTTAAGTTTAGGCTGCTTGGCTCCGGATGGATTCGATCTTCCATTGGATGTTTCGTTGCCGCTTGCTGACAAACCACACCTGCTGCAGCCAAACTCTAAACGAGAAGATTTATTTTCAAATTTGCCTTTGCCTATATCGGCTGGAAGTCCTTGTTCTGGAAAACCAGTTAATATTCTTGATTTTCCTCCTTCAAAATTAGGATTTTCAGAATATAGCCAATCCACTTCTCTGCTTACAAGCCAAAAGCCTTCCACTTCTTCGTCAGTTTCAGCAATGGATACTTCCTTAGAAAGATATGAAAACGATTCATATGCTAATTTGTATATTCAGCTAAAAAAAAAGCAGTATTCGGAAGATGCAAAGCAAAGGAAAGAAGGTAAAATATTTTATACATATGTATCTGTAGAAATGGATGGATGTTATAAAAATAAAAGATAAAACTGCGTTAAAATTATGATATGCACCAGAATAATTAAATATGGTCCTTAAAAATGCCATATTTATCTAAATATTAAACTATTAAAAACAAGAATAATTTTGCAGTAGAACTACTAAAATATAATCAGTTTTTGCTTTGCGCTTTTACTTAAGGTTATATGCCATTTTATACCATTTTATACCACCAAAACAAGTAAAATTCTACGACCCGCTCCATACGTGTCAATTATTAATTTTTTTTTACTTACTTGCTATTTACTTTCACAATAATACAAAAACTGTTGATAAATTTAAGGCTGAAGTTTGCTGGAAAATGTTCATTTGCTGGAAAGGTTAGACGCCGTTTGTGATTTGACTATTTATATGAAACTAGCTGACCCGACAGTTGTTGTTCTGTCAATTAATGCAAGAATTTGATATAGATAGAATATGGTTTAGAACCCTCGATAGCTCAGTGGAAATAAAAACACTTCAATTATTGTGGAAAAAGGAAGCATTTCAAAAACATCTTTGTATGAAATAAATAAAATTTATAAATCTAAATGGCCTCTGAGTATAAAGACCACGTGGTGTGAATCGATGAAACGATCTTCAAGAAAATATGATTTTAAAAATATTTTTGTATAAGGATCACCCTAAATATTCACTCTTAATATAAGAAACATAACTTTATAATCGCCTCGAAATATAAATCCCACGTGGTGTCCATTCCATATGATGAGTTGAGATACAAAACCCGCCAAGTCCAAAAAAATTAAAATGTGTGATATTGTAGGAGGGGAGGGAACAAATTTTTGTCTACAAGCCTACACACTTTAAATTGTAAAAAAAAGTTTTCCCTTCAGAAACTTTTAACTGCAATAATTTCTGATAAATTCATTTTGTGAAAACACGCCAAGTCCAATTTTTCATTAAACAAGATTCGGCTTTCATAAATATAAATAGTTTTATGTTATTTTGACATAGAAATTAAGTATATTGTGTTATTAAAATTTCAATCTACATTTATTTAAATGTTTTGAAATGAATTTAAACTTAGCCATTTTTAAAAAATGATTTCGAAACCTTTTACTATTATTATTTTTCAAAATCCGTTAAGTCCTGAGGTTTCACTTTAAAAACCCGCCAAGTCCACGTTTTCAATTTCAAAACCCGCCAAGTCCACATTTTTTGTTTCGAAACCCGCCGAGTCCAAGCGTTTTTTTTAATAACTTGTAGGTACAGCTGTGTTCAAAATAATAGGTGTGATAACACACAAATCAAATAAAAGGATTTTTTAAGAAGATTTTAGTTATTACAAAAAAGAAAATTATTTCAGGAAACGTAGTTCATAGTTCGTAGTTCAGTAGTATTTAGCACCATTTTTATAAACAAAAACAAGAACTTGAATACGATATATATTTAAAAAAAATTAAAGTCCACTTCAACTTCAGATACTGGTTGTTCAAAAAAATAGGAGTGTTTGCAAAAACCATTAATATATGCTAATAAAAAGTTTAAAAATTTAAGTTTTTAAGATATTTATTAATAAAAACAGAAACTAAACTTAATATTTAGTGGAAAACCCTTTATTTTTCAAAACGGCTTCACAACTTCAGTCACTTTGTTTACTGAAATCTTTTAAAAATGATGCCAAAACTATGCTAATAACTGTTGATTTTTCATGAGAAATGCCGATTTAATATTTACCGTTAGTTTTTACAGTATGTTTGAAAAGTTTGCGGCCGTATGGATACAAGTTAGATATTTTAGTATAGCATTCCTATTATTTTGAACGCAACTGTATATACATATGTAAATATAGTTAAATTCAGTGAAATACAGTTTTTGTGTTTTTCTCTAAAACGTAAAATATGGACTTGGCGGGTTTTGCATCTCAACTCTGTATACAGTAGTGGCCACAAATTTAGCACACACTGCAGTGGTAACTTTATTTTGAAAATTTTAATATTATAGTCTAAGAATTTTAAACTTATATTTTTCCGTGAGTGCTGCTTACTTCTAGACAATGAAGTACCGTTACTTAATGGTTGTTTTTACTCTGATTTTTCACATGTTACAAACATTTTAAATCAACGCGCCTTTCAAGCTGGACACGAATTTAGAACAATTTAAAAATAACGCTGATTTTTTCTCAAATTTTGTTTAATTTGTTTTATTTCGTAAGGTATGCTTATATTAGCCGCTTTTTATTCGCCAAGTCGCTATCTATGTGCGAATAAAACGAGAAGTTGCCTGTGAGTTGACTGGGTAGCACTGGTAGCACAAAAGTTTGACATTTCTGGTCAAAAAGCTGATATCTGACTTTAATTTGTGTTGTATGTTTTTGTATTTAGCATCAGCTTAAGTTAGAACTTTATTTTAGCAATAACTAAGTCATTCATAGTCGATTTAGCATCGGCTTTTCTGCTTAGTTATAACTAAAAAAATAGTTTCAGCTGAAGTTGATATTAAGTCGATATCAAAAAAGAAAATATGGAGAAAATTCATTCATTTCATATCAGAAAATTCAATTTTGAGGATTATAAGTTGTTTTTATTTGGCGTGTTAAAAAAAATATACATGCATATATGATTTAAAAAAAAAATAGCCTTTTTACTGACGAGAATCGACCTCACGCACTGTTTGTTATTTTAATAAATTAAAAATTAAATAATAAATAATTATATAATAAATAAATTAATGCTTGGCCCAGAATTAGAGCGGGGGCGGTAAAGCGGCGACGAATATACGCTGTCAAAAATTATAACATACTTGATCATGTAAAATTGAACAGAATTGCAGCGTACGACTGGTGACCTGCCGACGATTAGCCGTCGATTGAGAATTAATTCTATTTTTACGTTGGATCAGTGTTGCATTTCTTTGTCATTCTCTTTGGCAATACGATTTTCTCAGCAAAATTTATTGTTTACAAATTTTGTTTTTGTCACTCTCTTTTCCCTATACGATTCTCTCACAAGAAATCAGAAAAAACTAAAGAGAAAAAACTAAGCTGTTTTTATTTAGCGTGTCAAAAAAAGTTTTTAGAAAAAAAAATTTTATTCTGATGAGAATCGAACACACGCACTTTGAGCTATAAGTCCACAGTCCTAACCATTTCGTCACGCTGCCTTGTAAAATCCAGTTTTTTATTACTCTTTCTGTTAATTTATTAGTGTAAAATTAAAAAGTCAAAATTTATAATGGCAGGTCACTTTAGAAACCGGAAGGGTAAAAAAAAATTATATATATTCATATACATATACACTCAAAAAAAAGTGTTTGCCACAAATGATATAGATGGAACTACTTAAAGTGTTTGCGTGAAATAATAAAATAATAATAAAAAAACAAAAACTTTTGATTTTACTTACAAAATAATCAAATTTTTTTTTTGTCACAATAACTTTTGATTTTATTTACAAATTGATAGTTGAAAATTATTATACAAAACTACTCTTTAAAACTTAACATAACATAGAACACAGCCTGGCAACATCGTCATCGTTCTTTGCTCCCAAACACTTATAAACATTTGATATCGTATATGTACAATGCAAGTAACAAAAAAGTTATTTCGAATCAAAGCACTACAAAATATGAACATGAAAAGTTTATAAGTGATAAATCGTTTGTTGAAATGAATAAGTGTTTGGGACAAAAGACAAGTGTTTGTCGAAACACTTCCATAAATTGAATTGTTTGACTGAAATATTTTGACTATTTTCGTAAATAATTATATCATTTAGAAACAACATTTTATGAAATGTTTTGTTAGAAGTAATTGAATCACTTGCCACAACTTAACATTTACTTGTGTCAAATACATTGGTTTTTCTTATATTGTCTACAAATACTTATAGTTTAAGACTAAAATTCAAAAATTTTAAAAATGAAAAAATTGGCTTAAAATGAAAAACTTAACTATTTTCAATTTATGCCATTTTTTGAAATTTTTCCATTTTTAAAATTTTTAATAATTCTTAAATTTTTGAAACTTTCAAAAAAAATGGAAAACTTAAAAAAATTGAAAAACTTTTAGAAATTGAAAAAAGCTGAAGATTTCGAAAGCATGAAAATATTATATAAATTACAAAAAATATCGAAAAAGTAACAAAAGTATCAATGGAATATCCTAATTTTATTTTGAAGTTTCATCAATCTTTACTAAAATGCTTGTCAAATCAAATAGGGTGCAAAACCATAAATGAAACTTTCAGGGATGGTACTCCTATATGTTTTGAACATTTTGAGAAACTCAGCTTTTTTCAATCTATGCAAATTTTTGAAATTTTTCTATGTTTAAAATTTTAAATATTTCTTTAATTTTCGAAATTTTCAAAAAAATATAAAACTTAAAAAAATTTAAAAACTTTTAAAAATTGAAAAAAGCTGAAGATTTCAAAAGTCTGAAAAAATTATAAAAATTACAAAAAAACCTCGAAAAATTAACACAAGTATGAATGGAATACCCAAATTTTATTTTTAAGTTTCATAAATCTTAAGTAAAATGATTTTCAAATCAAGAAACATGAACGAAAGTTTAAGGAGTGGTACTCCTATATGTTTTGAACGATTTGAGCCTAAAAACGCTGAAATCGATTTTGGAGTATTTGAGAAATCGATGTTTTCCTGAAACGTAAATTTTTTTTCTTTCAGTGTATATATAACGCTCAGGCGTTAATTTTTCCAAACTTGCAGTTTTTTTGTCATCTACTAGTACACAGCTACCTAAAATTAATATGAAAGCGAATTTGAATTGTGTTTGTTTGTTTATATTTATCATTCAAGTTTTTGTGTTATTTACGAGCGGCACTGAACATGGTTAAGAAATTAATTTTTTTATCAAAACTATTGGTCGAAAAAGTTGGATATAATATTTTTCTATATATTAGGAAATGCCTTAATCAGTCAAAAAATTTTCAGTCAATTTAAAACACGTCAGGGTAAAAAAAGCAAATTATAGATGGAATAACCCAGCTATTATATAATTTTGAGTTTAATTTTAACGAAAAATATTTTAACATGTGGTAAAAGGAAAGTGGTATTCAGAGATTCACCGGCAACTTGTTGATTAAATGAAAAATAATAGAAGCACAGTTGCAGAAATCAGTCGGTTCCTTAAATGTTCCAGAAAGATGGTATGGAATGCATTACAATATATACAGCAGTATGGGAGCACTAAAAATATAAAAGAGTGTCCAAGAAAGCGCAAAACGACAGCAAAAGACGATAATTTAAGTCATAGAGCTTCACTCAAAGACCCTTCTAAAAGCTCAAATAAACTGAAAAATTAAGTTTCGTCAAAATTTGGCATAAATGAGTCCTCCAGAACCATAAGAAGGCGTTTGAAAAAATTGTACGTGGATGCATAGCCCAACATAGACCACATGTGTCAGAAAAAAATATTAAATGAAGAATCGCGTTCACAAAAAAACATTTGATCAAACCGATTAATTTTTGGAAGAATATATTTTGGAGTGATGAATCTGCGTTTTGCCACTAAGGATCTGATGGAAAGCAATATGTATGGGAAATATTTGAAAAATTTTCAAATGTACATATTTATATCGGAAGAGAAGCATCCTATTGGAAATTAAAAATTTTGCCATAATCAACGCTGGTTTGAACTTTCTGTATACAGATGGGTCATGGGACTGGCGCTCTGTAATAGATACAATCATACATTATTAAAATTTAAAACTATGCTAGCTGATATCCATGTAGAATCTTTTATTGAAAACCCTGATTTTCACAGCCATATAGACTTAATTTTAGCATCGGTTTCCCAAACACCCAATATTATAATTTTATGCTTTAAATTTAAGACATGTTTTCTATGGATCAAATTAAACGCTTTTAATGTCTTTTATTTATTATGATTAACTACAAAATATAACATTTTGTAAGATAAAGAGGTTGAGCACTAGCTCCTAAGAGCTCTACTCTGTAAACCGATGCGAAAGCAATCCGATCCGCAATTGAGTAAAAATGCATGAAGGGTATTCCTCTAAACGCGAAAACTCGAAAGTTTTCGAGCTTGCTTTCGGGAACACCCCTATCAATACAAACTCATTAAGTGTTACCGCTGCCAAACGAAAAAATATATAGAATTAAGTTAATAAATAACAAAACACAAATAGGTAAACAAACAAAAATTCTGAGAATTGCGCTTTTCATATATTTAAAAATCATTCTGTTAAGTTTATGTGCAAATTTCTAAAGAAACTTCAAACTGGCAGCAAATTATTTCGACAAACGGCAACACTGATTCATTTTCCAACTTTTCGAGGCCACTTGCTCAACTAATTAGCCTCGAAAGTTGCGCAAACTTTTCTTCATACAAATTATTTTCGAGGCTCGAAAATGTGCTCAGTTTTCGCAGTTTACGCAGTTTTCGAGGCTTTTTCGCGTTTTCAGGAATACCCTCATTGAATCGCATTGGCAAAAAATAACGCGCTATTTTAAAAGTGTGTATAACTGCTCAATTAATGCGCTGATACTTTTATCTCACCGGAACGAGAAATACTGAAAAAAAAAAAAATAAAATTTTAAAATGCAGATAACAGAGATCAAGATTTTTAGAATCCAAACAAAGCAATAACTCATGCGGCTGTAATGCGTTTTCTCAAAGTAATTAAGAACTGTCTTTTGAATTGAATAATGATAGCAGTATAAAAAAGGCATTTCAATAAATTTGATAAGAACGTTTAATTTTTTTTGGATTAGTGAAAGACAAACTTTTTTTATAAAAAAATTAATTTTTTCAATGATTACTTTTGACTAAGAAATAATTGCTTACAGGCGACATTGATTCGAAAACAGCGGTTGACGCCAAAATGGAAGTGGATGTAACTGAAAATGATGATAGAAATAACTCAAATAAACAAACCATAATTACAAGACCTGAAGTTATTATAACTCCCAACAAATTAACACGCGGGCCAAATGAAGCAGAAAATCTGTCATTTCAGCCAGCCTCAACTTCTGCGTCAAGGACTGTTATAGTACGTGCCGGAACATCCGGCAAAAAAATGGAAGACATGCTTCAAAATCAGAAATGCTCCAGTAACGAATATTCAAGAAAGGCTAAGGCTTTTTCAGCCTTTCCTGCAAGAGGTCATTTATTTTGCAAAAATTTCTCTACTGAATCTCCATCATGGAACTTTCTATTAGGACGATGGAAATTGACTTTGGACTTGTTTGGAAGAGTATTTATGGACGATGTTGGGATGGAACAGGGATCCGTTTTGTCTGAGTTGAGAGGATTTCCAGTAAAGGAAATGCGATTTAGACGACACATGGAAAAACTTCGAAATGGACAGCAAAGAGATTTGATCTTGTGTAAATTGGAACGAAATCGTGATAGTTTGATACTTCAAACATTTAAAGAGTTAAATGCCCAGTTTGGTACTCAAAATCGTCGTGTTCATCCTCCTCTTACATTCAACCGAGTAAAGGTGACATTTAAAGATGAGCCTGGTGAGGGATCTGGAGTAGCACGGAGTTTTTACACATCAATATCAGAAGCACTTTTAGCTAGTGCTAAAATGCCGAACTTAGAGTCAGTGCAAGTGGGAAACAATAGCAAGTACGGTGTACCATTTTCAAGTATATTGAGGAACAGAGGGGCAGCCAGTAGAGAACCTCCATCTTTACAAAGAAGAGGAACTGGTAGCAAAATTCTATGGAGAACATCTAGAGAACGAAAAGTTTTAAATTATGATGCTAGATCATATATTCCACAGTCATCTATTGCAGGTAGCGTAACACTGTCAAGTATCTAAGAAAATCAAATAAGCACGAACATTTTATTTATAGATAATTCAATGGATAATGTTAATGATCACTTATCGGAGCATTTGCAGCAACTTGGAGAAAGACTGCATCCTAAGGTACATACTGTAAAGTATGTAATGAATTTAATCTAATTTTTTTATTCAATTTTAGATTCACTCAATTAATCCAGCAAATGCATCGAAAATAACGGGAATGCTCTTAGAGATTTCGACTCCACAATTGCTATCTATTTTATCTTCTGAGGAAACCTTACGTCAAAAAGTTAATGAAGCTTTAGACTTAATTATGTATAAACAAAAATCTGAAGCTGGAAATTCATCTTCCCAATCAAAGAAAATGATCCCAGTTGTTTTACTAGAGCAATGTCAAGTGGAAGACAATGACCCATTATTTTATTCACCTGGAAAAAGAGGATTTTATACACCAAGACAAGGCTATGGCTCATTTGAACGTATTAACGCTTTTAGAAATATTGGGAGGTGAGATAATCTATCAGAATTTCAATCTATATTAATAAAGTATTGTTTGTTGTCTATTAGATTAATTGGACTATGCCTCTTACAAAATGAGCTATTGCCACTGTTTTTACAAAGGCATGTTCTTAAATATATTCTCGGGAGAAAAATAAAGTTCCATGATCTTGCTTTCTTTGATCCAGCATTATACGAATCATTTAGACAATTGATACAAAATGTACAAACTGAAGAGGGAGAAGAGATAATTAATAGGATGGAACTTTTCTTTGTGTAAGATTAATTTAAGAATATGAAAAAAAAAATTAATATAAACTTATGCAATATTTTCAGCATTGATTTAATGAAAGAAGAAGGTGGGGGTAGTATTGAACTAATACCTGGAGGTAGAGAAGTTCAAGTAACAGCTTGTAATATTTTTGAATATATTCGACGCTATACAGAATATAGACTGATTAAATCACAGGACAAGGCCTTAGAGGTAATTTTATTTACTTTCAGAAGCAACATTTTTATTATTGAAAACATTACAGGCGTTAAAAGACGGAGTATTTGATGTGTTGCCTGATAGTTCAATGGACAGTTTGACCTCAGAAGACTTGCGCCTGTTATTAAATGGTGTGGGGGATATCAACGTATCTACTCTAATATCATATACAACTTTTAATGATGAATCCAGTGAAGGCTCCGATAAATTACTCAAGTTCAAAAGATGGTTTTGGAGCATAGTTGAAAAAATGAACACACTGGAACGTCAAGATCTGGTAAGTAACATTTAGATATCGAAAGTATCAAATTAATGTAAGGGACAAAAGCCGGTTTTGCAGGACATTGAAAATAATATCTTTATGTATCAGAAAATTTTCTGTATTTTTATCTGAGGTCCTTTAAATAGTGCCTAGAGCAAGTTTCTTAGATTTTTTCCTTCATTAAAAATCAACTTATCAAAGGTTTGAAAAGAGTTCATATTATGTACAGATGAGTTCAAAAAAATAGTAGTGAAATGTCATTAATGAATTGAAAGAAAATATTTCGAACAAATGTCGTTTTTTTTTCTAATCTTTTAAAATATAGTTACTTGATAAGTAAACAAAATAAGCACATGATATTATGTTCCAAAAAAATAACAGTACTTTTTAAGTTTGCTATTATATGGAGTACTTTGTTACTTCGAGTGATCAGAATAATAGTAGTGTTCAACTTCATTACTTCTAAAGATTAGATATTTACTCTTATTAAAAAAATTTGTTCGTAAAAAGTAAGATCTATTATTTTTGTATAGTATTCAAATGATTTTTTCAAGTTTTTGCATTTTAGTGGCCCGTTGAAATCATTCTGCGACAGAGCAAAATAAAATTATTAAAAATTCCGTTTCGCAAGGTAAAATTTTTAAGGAAATTTAAAATTTTATCGGATGTTCTGCGAAAATGGTTTCGAATACGATAAAATACACAAACAAACGAAAAACACGAGACCGAATGCCTTCCGCGTCCCCGCGGGACGTGAATTGTTCGAAACGGATTTCGATGCATAATCCGTTTTTGTCTACTACGGAAATAAAGAAAGTGCTTAAATATAGCAGCGAGTGTAGAAACCGTTAAAAGAAGATTCAGGGATATCAATTTGAGTGCCCAGAATCCACGATGAGTTGCATTGTTAAAAAAAAATACATATCACAAAGAGATCGGACTTTGCGCACGGGTACTTGCTATGGCCGCTTGCAACTAAGTTTTTGAGGTTGTCGTCCTGTATCACATTATACCAAAGCTTATCTAAAGCTAAAATTGATTTTTTTTTTATCTTCGGCTTCTGGTCAGTAACTTTGCCCTTCATTATATGTCACAGGTACACGATAGAATTCAGGTCCGACGAGTTTCTAGGCCAGGTCAGACATGATTTGTTTTTTTTTAATATCCTGTTTATAATTTTAAAGTTTCTAAAAATCATAGAAAAAATTACATACACGATTTAACAATTTCACACGGTGGCAAAGCGCAAAATTGTCCTGTAAAATTGCATCCTTAGTGCAAGATAAGTGGTTTTTAAGCATCGGGTCCTAGTCCTCCCTTATAACTTGCCCATATTTTTTCGTATTTATAGTTCCTTCTAAATAGTGTAGAGGACCACGAAAATTGTAAAAAAAACATCCCCAGATCATTTGGCTCTAAGGAAATGGGTATGTTTGGAAATGCAGCAAATTCTGGCATCACTGTTGCAGAGATGCAAGCTTGCACAGCTGATGCGATGCCAGCTGCTTAATAAATAATTTGCTTTAATTTTTCCGCCAACACAAGTAATTTTCTGCAGTTCCTTTTTTGCTTATGCGAAGTTTGCGCATCTACTTAATCAGAGTTGCATTTCCAAACATTCAACTTTGGCAGTGATGCCAGAATTTGCTTTTCAAAACATTATGCTCATCAGATGCGACGCATCAATGCATTTCCGAACAAACCCAATGTTACTGTTTTCACTATGCAGTTTTCTTGCTAACGTTCTTCATCGGAACGACGCACCTACTGCGAATTATCGGCGCCTAGCAAGTTGAATTTACTTTCATCTGACTAAATGACATTTCGCCACTGCTCAAGTGTCCAGTTTTTGTGGTTTTGAGCACAAGCTAGACCCGCTTTTTTAATTTTTGTGTCAACAATGGCTTTTTTGCAGGATAAAACAGCATCTTGCCGCCTCCTGCGGTCAATTTCCACAGTAATTTTATGGAATGATGCGTTTCTAGCTCTGTCCGTATAACAACTACACTTTTAAAATGATCCTTCAAACATATTTTCCACCAGGCCATCTTTGTCCTTCTATTAGTTGCACGTTTAGAACCAGATCCTTTTTCCTCTCCAGCAGCTACTAAATATCCTTTTTTTTTTCCAAAAAGGGATAGTTGTGGAATGTGAGAAATCCATTCTTTCCGAAACTTTACGATACGATACACCTTGGTCCGTTAGTCGCTTTTTGTTCACGTGACAGCTGTTTTGGACCCATTTCTGTACTTATTTTAAAAAACGACCTTCTGCTTTTCACATTTGGAGAGCCACTCACTCATCATACTTTTTCTCAAATTTGTTGATATCCCGCCCAACCGCAATCCAATTTCTGGCAGCTGATTTACAAAAACAATTTACCGAACTTAGCACATTTTTTTTAAACTTGTGATTCAAAACTTTCTACTCCAATCACTTCTAACACATAATTAAAAACAATGGCGCATATTCATAGTCATATTTAGCATCAGCTTAAGTTAGAACTTTATTTTAGCAATAATTATGTCATTCATAGTCGATTTAGCATCGGCTTTTCTGCTTAGTTATAACTAAAAAAATAGTTTCAGCTGAAGTTGTTATTAAGTCGATATCAAAAAAGAAAATATGGAGAAAATTCATTCATTTCATATCAGAAAATTCAATTTTGAGGATTATAAGTTGTTTTTATTTGGCGTGTTAAAAAAAATATACATGCATATATGATTTAAAAAAAAAAAAACATGTTAACTGACGAGATTCGAACCCACGTCCTGAGGGCTATGAGTTCACAGTCCTAACCATTGCGCCACGGTGCCTTGTGTGCTCAAAATTTTTATTACTCTGTTTGTTATTTGATAGAGCTCAATGAGCCTAAATTGAATATCTAGGGTTGCCTTGCCAAAGCCTGCCCCAATGACCGAAAATGCCCGAATTTTAGCCAATTTTGTTGTTCTAATTAAAACTGTAGTACATAACAGCTTGAAATGTATGCCAAATGATAGAACTCGAAGAGGCCTAAATATAGTATCTGGGATTGCATTGTTGAATCCTGTCCCAAACATGGGTTTTCACCGGTTTTTTGGGTCAATTTTCATTAATGAAGATAGCAGCTTAAAATTCATGCCAAATGATAGATATCGAAGAGCCTAAATAGAATATATAGGGTTGCCTTCTCCATGGAACTTACACCATATGGCTTTTATATAAAGAGGCACAGAAAAGATCGTAAAAATTTTATTTGAAGTTCAAACTTAGGGTGGCCCTCATACAAATTTTTTTGAATATAATTTTCACGATAACAGGTTAAACGATTTACACCACGTAGCTCTTATGTTAAGAGGCATAGCTAAGAATACAAAACTTTTATTTAGGGTGGCCCTCACACAAAAATATTTTTTAAATATCATTTTCTCTAAGACCGCCAAATCGATTCTCAAGGAATTTACACCACATGGCTTCTGTATTAAGAGGCACAGATAAGGTCAAAACAATTTTATTCAGGGTGCATACTTAGGGTGACCATCATACAAAAATATTTTTAAATATAATTTTCACGAAGACAGGTTAGTCGATTCACTCCGAAGTTACACAACGTAGCTCTTATATTAAGAGGCATAGCTTAGGCAACAAAACTTATTTAGGGTTGCCCTCATACAAAAATATTTTTAAATATCATTTTCTCGAAGACCGCTTAATCGATTCTCATGAAATTTACATCACGTGGTTTTTATATTAAGAGGCACTGCTTAGGTTGTAAAAATTTTATTTTGGGTGCATACTAAGGGTGGTCCTCATACAAAAGTATTTTTTAAATAGAATTTTCACGCAGACCGCACATCGAATCTACACCACGGTTGAGGTGAGGCGATGCGCACAGAGTAATGCTAGTGTATAATAAAATTTAATTTATTTAGATGCTCACAAATCGAACCCCACCAAAATTTTTGAAGTGCTATAATTTTCCATTTACTGCTGGTTCAGGCACACCGTGCGCAGTGACGGAAATGCTAACGCAGTAAAAACCAACAATACAACATTTTTTGAAAGTGCGAAACAGTTGCGAAACGGAATCAACAATAGGACCCAATATATGTAGAACGAAACATAATGAGATTGATGTCTCACGTTTTGAAATTTTTCGCGCTCAGTTTTAATCGGATCACAGCTCACAATTTATCAAAAGAAAGAACTCAATATCTTTCCACAAGTTCTTATTGATGTAAATTCAATGAGTAATATATCTTTTGTAGTGGTTTGAACCAAAAAATTTGTGTAAAAATACAAAAAAGTCGATTTTTGCGCAATATGAATTTTTTTTATAGCCAAAGCTTCATGATAGGCAAATCCAGCATAGAATAAGTGAATCAATTTAGTTACTTTGGCAGCGTTATAATACCTGACGGTGGTACCATTACTGACATCCATGGTAGTCTAAACAAAGCGAAAGGTATCTTCGCTCAACTTCGTAATGTCTGACAATTTTCGTTCCTGTCAACTACAACGAAGCTCAAAATTATTGAGGCAAACGTGAAGCCAGTTCTGTGAAACTTGGATCATCAACAGCGTCCTGCTACAGAATTGACTAGTGTTCACCAACAATTGTCTTCGCCGAATTCTGATAATTTGGTGGCATAGGATGATTTCTAATGTCGAATTACTCATCCGATGCTGTTAAGATCCGGTCTCCATTCAAATCAAATGGGAAAAATGGAAATGGATTGGACATACGTTGCAAAAATCAGCAAATGAAGTCTGTCGGCATGACCTGGAGTTGATCCTCTAGGTAGTAGAAAACGCTCACGTCCTTAATCATCGTGGAAACGATGGCTAGTATAGGAAATACGTGAGTCGGGGAAATATTGGACGGTATTGAAGGCACTCGCTACAATTGTGCACGTTGGAAAAGTTGTGTGTAGGTCCTATGCTCCGTCAGTAGATACAGAACACAAGCGAAAATGTTTGTAAGGACTTAATCTTTATTTTCTTCGCAAATTTAGGCATGCATTCTGTGAAGAAAAAAAGGGTTCACGTAAAAAACAAGTTTTTTTTGACAAAAAGGGCACTCGAGAAAAACAAAATCGATCCATTGAGTTTGCTCCAAACGAAACAATCAAATTATGTAGAAATCGTTTTCAAGAGTCCACCTAACTTTTCAGACCCCGTCGGGCTGAAACTAAATTTCGATCCGGTCTATTCCTCACGCACCGTATTCTCCAGATCTGGGCCCCAGAGACTTTCTTTATCTCTTTCCAAATTTTAAAAGATGGCTCACGGGAGATTTACACCAAATGAAGAAGTTAAATTGGAAACCGATACGTATTTTGAAGAGATGGACTAAGTGTATCAAGTTAAAAGGAGAGTATGGGGATGAATTAGCCAAAAAAATTGCATATATCTTAGACCTAAAATTTATTGATTCTACCTAGTACTATAGTAGTTAAATGTAAAGCCGGTAGTGACCGGCAATGGCCTGTTATCAGATTTTAATAAAACGCTTTTTCTTTCAAGGTTTATTTTTGGACTGGATCTCCCGCATTACCTGCTTCGGAGGAAGGATTTCAGCCGCTACCATCTGTTACAATCAGACCTGCAGATGACTCACATCTGCCAACTGCAAATACATGTATTTCAAGGTTATATATACCATTGTATTCGAGCAAATCAATACTGAGGAGCAAGTTGCTTCTTGCTATAAAATCCAAAAATTTTGGTTTTGTGTAAATTTTTAAGATTGTGCGCTTTATTAAAGGAATTTTCAAGAACAGTTGAAATTACGAACTATATATCTACTTGATTCAGTTTAAGATTATCATTTTACATACTAGTTCATGTTTTTTTTTATAGAATTAACAATGAATTTCATAAAAAAATTATGTTACGCTCATTCCTATTTAACAATTAAAATATATTTCTTAAATTAATCAAATTGCTATATAAAGATAAACTTGAATTAAAAAAACGATGTTTTTGGTTTCACTGTAGAATGTTTAAATGAAGTAGTTACTTACGCTGAGGGATACTTACTAGAAGTGAAAAGAAATCGTTACAAAAAATTTGCCCAATAACGAAAATCTCCATCCTCAGCTCATAGATTTCTCGGTATAATACTTCGGCATACACCATCCTCGCATACAAGACCACTATATTCTTCCAAAAATTAATCGGTTCGATCAAATGTTCTTTTGCGAACGCGATTCTTCATTTAATATTTTTTTGTGACACAAGAGGTTTATGGTGGGCTATGCATCCACGTATTTTTTTTTTATTTAAACGCCTTATGGCTCTGGAGGACACATTTATGCCAAATTCTGACGAAACTTAATTTTTAATTTTAATGGAGCGTTTAAAAGGGTCTTTAAGTGAAGCTCTATGAATTAAACTGTCCTCTTTCGCTGTCGTTTTGCGCTTTCTTGGACACTATTTTACATTTTTAGTGCTCCCATACTGCTGTATGCGTTGTAATGTATTCTATACCATCTTTCTGGAACATTTAAGGGACCGACTGAATTCTGCAACTGTGCTACCATTATTTTTCATTTCATGAATTACCTGCCGGTGAATCTCTGAACACCACTCTCCTTTTGCCATATCTTAAAATATTTTTTGTTAAAATTAAACTCAAAATTACATAATTGAAGCATACCTTACGAAATAAAACAAATCAAACAAAATTTAAAAAAAAAATCAGCGATATTTGTAAATTGTGCTAAATTCGTGGCCAACTTGAAAATTAGAGTAAAAACAACCATTTAAATTAACGGTACTTCGTCATCTTGTTGTAAGCAACACTCACGGAAAAATATTAGTTTACAATTCTTGGACTATAATATTAATATTTTCAATATGAAGTTACCACTGCAGTGTGTGTTAAATTCGTGGCCACCACTGTATGCTACGCGTATTACAATAAATTTTAAGGCAAAATAATCCATCAGAAACACTTGGCATACGGGTTGAGCTGGGTCTAAGGGCCAATGTCCACTTTTACATGTGTAAAAAAAATACCATTTCAAGCCAATCGAACCATGTATGCCATATATAATACGTTAATGTTTATGAAGATATTTGTATCGGAAAACCATCGGCATACGTGTAAGGCAGGGTCTAAGGGCTCTTTAAGACAATCAGTTTCAGAACAATCGAACCACGAATAAAATTTATTGCAGATTAAAGTTCTAACCTTAAAATGTTTGTGTGCAAAAGGGCATACGATGACTGTGGTGCATACCTCTATAAAAACAGTCAGAATACGACAAAATCTTACAATAATTTGGACCAATCGAACCACGTATGCCCTTAAAAATTAAATTAAAAAATTAAATATTTTAACTGAGCCAACAAAATTCGAAACTTTATCTGTAACGTAAAAGCTATATACGAAAGCGGTCTCAACCAATAACAAGTTGCTTTCAATGTTAATTGAGAATGAGAGTCAGTAAAACAAATCTGTTTGTTGGCGTTTACACGAGGAAACTCTTGCCGCAAAGTTTCCTTGTTTGTAGGCAAGAAGGGAAAAGCGAAAGGGTGGTGTACAGAATTTTCCGTACCCGCAAATTCTCTTTTGTGCTGTTCGTTAGCTTATATTATGCTTTGACTCTTTGTTGTGTTTGTTGTGATGGATCGACGCAGTAACTGCTTTGATATTCGCAAGCAGAAAGAAATTCTAGTTTTCGTGTGTAAACGCTAAACATATTCACAAAAGGGAATGGACAAGAATTTGTTTCATCGAATTTCCTCGTGTAAACCTTGACTTTAATAGCAACACTAACAGACCAGTCGACAAGTCGTACACTATTATGGAAAAAGGTATTAATTAGAACAATTTGTTTCTTCTGATAATGGTTTAAGACCTTGCTAGAAAGCCCTTAAATTATTCCCATTAAGGAATGTCGGAACCACCCTAAAATGGTCGATGAAAATTGTTTTTCGCCAATTTCAATATAATCTACCTTAAAAAATTTCCTTAAATATTCACAAATGTACTTTTTACTAAGTAGGTGTTACTATATTTACGTAAAGTGTCTTTTTGTTAACGAAAATATTTAATAGAAAATTGTCGAAATAATATCATCCGCAGCTTTGTATCTGAAAATTTGGCTCTGACTTACAATACTGATAATGCTTCCATACTTTTTAATATCAAAAAGACTTATTGGCATTGAGCAACGTCTATGTATTCGAATTCCTGGATTTAATTTCTTGTAAAAACTTTACAATTAGACTTAATTCTAATTAGTCTCAAATTATCTCAAATACGGCATTGTTTTTTTTATTGTCTAACGTGATTGCCCCGGCGAACTCGTATGTTATTTTAAAAATCACTTATTTACTAAGGCTGTGCAACGAACCGAACTTGTTCGAACTAACTCGAAACTCACGAACTTTTAACAAAATTTCAACACCGAACCAAGTTCGTTTGGTTCGACTCAACTCAGTTCGTTTAGTTCGGTGCGTTCGCGCACATTTCATTATATTGCTTCTGTTTGTGCCTGCGTACAAGTGAATCGAAGAAAAATGAAAATTGCGGTGCGCAATTACACTAGTTTACAAAATGATTTTTTTTTTCTGTTCCATTGATCTGAGTTTACTTTTCTTATGTAGATTTTCCTGCTGAGTTCGAAAATGAAAATGAAAATTTTTTGAATGGTACAGTTTTCGAGATATTGTGGTTTTTTCACTTTTTCGACATCTTTTCACTTTGAAACTCATATCTTGAGCTACAAATGCCCAACTTCCTTTTTCTTGATGTCATATTAAAGATAATAAAATGACAAATAAACGTGTGTAATTATATTTCATATAAAGAAAGTGGTTCAAAAGATATAGATGAATAGACCAGATTTTAAGAAAAATCAAACTTTACATTTGATTCTGTGGCCACGAAAAAATAGAAATAAAATAAAAAAAAACAATTTTTACTTTTTGCACGTAGAGTTGATACTTTTACGCAAATATTAAAACATTACACAAGAAATCGACTGTAAAATAACAACGTTAGAAGCGATTGAATGAATAAGTCTAAGTCCCACATTTTTTGATCATATAAATTTTTTCGACAATTTGTTGAGTTTAATCGCTGCAATTCTCTATATTGTTTGGTGTTTTCGTATTATTAGAATAAATTTGCTTAAAACCTTCAATAGCCCTGAAAATAAAAATGCACCGGTTACTGTGGAAAAGGAACTATTTCCAAAAAACCACATTTATTTGCACACACAAGCACAGGCTAGCACAAACAATCATAATATACAACACAAAGTTATGTATATGTATGTACTTAGTTGTGGCTTTTGTGTTGTCTTCTGTTGCTTTTGGGATCCGTTTCTCTAGTGAGGAACCATACGTAGTCTCCCAACATTGCTTCATCCCAAAACCCTTGATAGCGCCGCTCAATAGTTTTAATTTGTTGGTGAAATCTCTCACCGTGTTCGTCACTTACGTCACCAAGGTTGTCGGGAAAGAAATTTAAATGCGAATGCAATAAATGGATTTTCAGGCATTTCTAGCTCAAGATATGAGTTTCAAAGTGAAAAGAGGTCGAACAAGTGAAAAAACCACAATATCTCGAAAACTGTACCATTCAAAAAATTTTCATTTTCATTTTCGAACTCAGCAGGAAAATCTACATAAGAAAAGTAACCTCAGATCAGTGGAACATTTTGAGTGTAAACTAGTGTTATTATTAATTGAATTTAAAGAATTTTTTAAAAAAAGATTATTTAGCTAAATATTTTTTTATTTATTGAATATTTTAGGTATTTTAACTTATTTACATATTTTCATGCAAAAATGCAATTTTTTCAACGTGTTCCGTGACATTGTTCAGCATCTTTTGTAGATTCTAGTACGGTACTTACTAACATAATCAAATCAAAGTATCTACCTTTACTAGCTATGACACTTGGACCATGTATTTTTGAATGGCGAAGTAAAGTTGTTGTTGTGGCCGAAGTAACCGTGAACATTTTAAAACACTCCTTACATCTTTTTTTTTTAGCTCAGCGGTATCTTCAAAAAAATGCCTGGCTGCACTTCGCCTAGCTTTTCCTGTTGTTTCCATATTACACACAATATTTGCGTAACTAAACACACCCCAATCGCACTGAAATCGAACATTTTAAAACACGAACTGTTCGAACTTTAGAGTTATTCGAAACTCACGAGTTGCATTCGTATGATACGAACAACGAACGAACTGAACACGAGTTGAGTCGAACGAACTGAGCTGTTCGAGATGGACTCGCTGCGTTTGACAAAAGTTCGAACGTGTTCGATCGGTTCGTTGCACAGCCTTATTATTTACATAACTATTTAATGAAAACCTTAAGGGCATACATGGTTCGATTGGTCTTAAATAATATCAAATATGGCATTGGTTTTTTTTTTTATTGTTTAACGCTATTGCCCCGGCGGATTTGTATATCATTTCAAAAATCACTTATGATTATTTAAGGGGGGAAAAGGGTCAAAGAGACAAAAAAAGCGTATTTTTGTGATTTTTTTTCACAGTACCTTCTTTATTAAAATTCTTAGAATTTGTAATATGATTAAGCACTATTTCAAGAATATTCTGCTAAATTTTCATTAAAAAATAAGCCAGTGGTAGTGGAGAGAACTAAGTAACCTAAAAAAAAGTCAACATGCGGTAGGCAGGATAACTCATGACTGCTTAATCTTATATCAAAAACAAAAAAAATTTCTTTAGTATATAAGATCATCTTAGATTTGAACGAAGGAATAAACAAAATATTAATTTTTGAATTTTTGGTACAATCAAAAAACTCGGATTTTTTACAAAATTTTTTTTTTGTTTAATTGTATTGAAGAAAAACAAAATCCTTCGTTCAGATCCGAGTACTTAGTATCGAAAAGAAGTATGTACAATTTTGACAAAATCGATCCACAAGTTTTCGAGAAATTTTGATTACTGACTTAAAAAAAAAGTTTTGAAAAAAATGCGATTGAAGTTTATATATGATCAATTTTTCATATTACCGCTCGGACTCTATTGTCTGGAAGTCGAAAAGTTTTGCTCATAATGACTTCAAATTTTCTGACAATATTCCTTATGACTTGTAGTATCAGAAAACAAATTAAAAAAAAATTGATTTTTTGACCCTTTTCCCCCCTTAACGAAAGCCTTAAGGGCATACGTGGTTTGATTGTTTCAAAATTTGGTCAAACTTTACCGTGTTTATCTTACATATGACATTGTCACTTGGATTATATTACGAAGGCATGTGAGGTTCGATTGTTCCGAAATGATTATTTCTTTTACACATCTCCATGTCTTTAAGAGCACTTAGACCCTGCTTTACCATATTACCAAATTATTATTCAGTATGTGTAATATGCTTAGAATCCTGAAAGGCATACGTGGTTCGATCAACACCAAATTTCTGTCGCTACCTGCCGGTCTATAAAGCTTGAGCCTAAAGCTTGACTTCTACCTCAAAATTGTTATCATCGATCGTAATTTTGAACTTTGTTTTGTTTAGCAGGTTTATGCAAAATTAAAATATTGCACAGGAATACGAATTGGCACAGATATTTATGACACGCTATGCCGAAAATTGGCGGTAGAGACAAACTACCACGCCCCTCAAAGCAAGAATTTTGCTTTGTGTTAAAAGAAACTTTTGTGTCCAAGAGTTTTGTTTGCATTTTTTTAAATATCTGAATCATATAGTAAAACAATTGATTCTTCAAATTAACAAAATGTTGAAAAAAATAGAGCACACTAAATTTTTGAAATTCGCGAACTTAAAACTTTTATTTGACTCCTATAGCTATGTTCCCGTACTCACAATTGTTAATTATAAAGTGTTTCGGTACGCAATAAATTGAAAATGAGAAACACATTTCCCCCCCAAACATAAGCAAAACATTTTTACAAAGAGGTTAAACATTTGTGTCAATTGTCGAAAGCTGACAAGTAAAAATAAATTCCCATATAAAATTAATGTTTAAACTAATTTATTTAAAGTTTTTTAATTTTTATTTATGAAACTAAAGCATTTCGAAACAAAAATTACGCTAAGATTTTAATTCTTCACCATAGTTTTTGAGATATTTCGTTTCAGAAAAGTCAAAAAAGAAAGGTAAAGTGCAGTCATTTAGAAATAGTTCGTTCAAATCCACATTGGGTAAACTAAATTAAAAATTTAAATTTTCTTTATTTAACTCAAAATATATTCACAGTTTCAAACATTGTATATATTACCGGCCAAACTAGTTTTTAGGATAAACTAGTTCTTCCTAGGCCAAATTAGTTCATCCGAAGCGCCTAGGTTGAATTAGGGATATTATTTACTTTAAGGGGGTGGTAGGGTCTAGTGTTTCACCGAGGCTACGAGGCAGCCTCGTTTTTGACTACGAGAACAAGGCGAGACCGAGGCGAGAACGAGGCGAGATGGAAAAATAAATTTTCCTCGTTTGACCGAGGCGAGGCGAGATCACACGGCACCTCGCCTCGTCCTAGCCTCGTTTTCGAAACCAAGAGCGAGGCGCGTTTTGACCCAATCTGAACTCGTAATACCCATATGCAGATTCAAAATATGAATGTAATTTTTATATTAAAATCTATATTTAACTAATATTTTAGTATTCTATTTTGAGAAAACTACTTTGTTTTATTTTTAACCCGCATGTGCTTCTTACGAGTTCAGATTTGGTCCAAGCGCTAATGCACAGAAGTGCTTGGATCGCATCAGTTTTTATGCGACTTCGCCTCGATTGATCGATTAGGGAAGCATGTAAGACTATGTAAGGCTATAAGCAATCCTGCATGATTGACAACACTGCATTGAAATTGATTTATTCTAATAGTTTTTCTAAGGTGAAGCGAAACGCACAGGGTAATGCTAGTAAATAAAGATCAATATATGTATGTTCCTTGCTAATGGACTCCTAAGCCGTTCAACCGACCGACGAAAGATTTGACATACATATGGGACGTTCCATGTCAACCAGGACAGTGGTCTGCCCAAAATTGAGCGCAGCCGAAAAACGTTTTTAAGGTGTCAAAATGTTCGTATTCTCAAGAGCTTTCATATGAGAACGGGTGTTTCGAATGTTTTGTTTTTAAGAAAATGGCGACCATAAAACGGCGCCTACCTTTAGATATCTATGTATAAATTGGCAGTTGGTAAGCAGCCATAATCATAATCGCTTAATTTTTTAATTTTGTAGGAAGGCTGTGAAGAGAGGGAGTGCAGTGTACACTTTTTTTTCGATAGTAGGTGGTGCCACGCCCCTTACGGAAAATACTTTGCCACGGCTAAGCTAATGAACCGATTTTAATAAAATTTGGTTTGGAAATAGACTGAACCACAAAAATAGTAATTAGAAGCTCTTAATTCTTAAATGGGGCGTGGCATCACCCTTAATAGGAAAAAACACTGTTTCGGCTGAACTGCGTCATCGATTTTGATAAAATTTGGTATGGTGCTAGATTGAATCCTGAGTAAAAATATTCCTTTTGAGTGGGTGGTGCCAGTTGACATGGAACGTCCCATATATGTTTCTTATGATTTGGGATGCTCCGTAACATAGTTTACGATACATGGGTGATGCCACCCCCACATGAGAGAAAAACAGAATTCATCATATATTATCAACTACTAATAAAACTAATAAAACTTGGTGCATATATTTATAAAAGGTAGAGGCATAACTAAGATTAAATTAATAAAATGGGCGGTACCATGCCTTCAATATAAGAAAAAAATTAACTTTATCATATCTCAATATCTATTTGATGTAGATAAATAAGATTTGGTACATATTTTTCTTATAGTTTGTAAAAGGTTCATAGCTTAGTTTGGTTTGGAAAAATAGGCAATGCCTCTCCTTCCCATATAAGAAAAGAATTAAATTCATCATATCTCATCCAATTCACCAAAAATAAAAACAGATATTTATTTTATTTTTTGAGGCTTGATCAGCCTATCAGCCCGGATACATGTATAATTTTTTATTTATTTTAATGAAAACCTCGCTTTTTTACCGAGGCGCCTCGGCCGAGAACGAGGTGAGGCGAGGCGATGCGAGGCATGTGACAGCAAGATCTCGTCCGAGGCCGAGGCGAGGCGAGACTTAAATTTATAAAACGAGGCGAGACCGAGATCAACTAGAACCTCGCCTCCGCTCGGCCTCGGTGAAACACTAGTAGGGTCTGAAGAATTTTTTAATATTATTTAATAGTACAATTCTTCAAAAGTATCCTGTTAAAATTTGGGGTCGATTGGAGCAAAACTGACGGAGATACAGTGCTTTGAGTCTCCCTCATGATTCTGTGTAAGTATGTATGTACAATGTACATTGTACATATATAAAAAAAAAACCGTGTTAAAACTTAAAATGCGTTTTTCGGTGTCTTGAAATTTGCCAAGTATAATCTAAAATATATAAGTATAATCTTTCTTTGTTTCCTGCATTTATTCATTAAAAATTTCCAAGCAATGCGAATTTAAACTCTTCAGGATGTAAGCGATAAAATAATGTAATCTTCAAATTTTCAAAGCGATGGTATGTATTGCATAAAAAAACTGAAAATTTTCATATTTATTGAAGTATGTTTTGTTAGTACTCATAAGTTAGATAAAACGGCAATTGGAAATATAGTGTTAGAAATGTGGATTATATCCTAATATTCATCGTGTTCTGTAACATCTCCCTCGTTTGAGTCGATTCCGACCTCTTCGTAATCCTTTTCAAGTGCTGCCAAATCTTCACGAGCCTCGGAAAATTCACCTTCCTCCATACCTTCGCCGACATACCAATGAACAAATGCACGCTTTGCATACATCAAATCAAACTTATGATCCAAACGAGCCCAAGCCTCAGCAATTGCAGTAGTGTTCGATAACATGCAAACAGCACGTTGAACCTTTGCCAAATCACCACCAGGCACAACAGTGGGAGGCTGATAGTTAATACCAACCTTAAATCCAGTAGGGCACCAGTCTACAAACTGAATTGAACGCTTCGTTTTAATTGTCGCAATAGCAGCGTTCACATCTTTGGGTACAACATCACCGCGATATAGCATACAACATGCCATATATTTGCCATGACGTGGGTCACATTTCACCATTTGGTTTGCTGGTTCGAAACAAGCATTGGTGATTTCAGCAACAGTTAATTGTTCATGATATGCCTTTTCAGCAGATATAACTGGTGCATAAGTTGCCAATGGAAAATGTATGCGTGGGTAGGGCACCAAATTAGTTTGGAACTCTGTCAAGTCAACGTTTAGAGCGCCATCGAAGCGTAGCGACGCCGTTATTGAGGAGACAATTTGTCCAATTAAACGATTAAGGTTTGTGTAGGTTGGCCGTTCAATGTCCATGTTGCGTCGACAAATATCGTAAATGGCTTCGTTGTCTACCATGAAAGCGCAATCAGAGTGCTCAAGAGTGGTATGGGTGGTAAGAATTGAATTGTATGGTTCAACAACAGCTGTCGATACCTAAAGAGAAAATTATTTTTATAAATTGAATTAATAAATTAATAGTGTTCAATTAAATTTATGCTCATATCGTTTGAAACTATCCACACAAAGTAAAACAATAAAAGTCGGTTGCACCACATGGTGCGAAATACGCAGTTTTGAGGCATGTTAGAACACTCACAAAAAGGTGTTTTGATAATATTTTTTTGTATGCAAATAGCGAGCAATAATTTCACTTAACAAATTTCAACTTTTAATCTTTTCAATAGGTTCCTTTCTGATATATCGTCAACTGCAGTTGCCAATCATCTCCCATAGTGAACGGTCGACTGTGTTTTCTTCTCTCGGTGATTTGTCAAAGATTAATAAGGTATTGTTTTTTGTTCGCAGCCTGTGTCAGATTCTGTGTGACTTCGGTCAATTTATCTCTTCGCTATGGCCTCCGATCCGGGAGGACGTGGTAATTCATTTGCTATACTTAGTAGTGAGACGAAAAGAAAAAGACTAAGTCTAGACAACAGAAAAGACTTTCCAAACCTAAACAATCGAACAACAACAACTAGTGTTAACAAAAACAACCAAATATCAAAATTTATAGTAATCAAAAATGTAAACGAGTCTATTCCTATTCAAAGCTTCAACATTTTCATTGTTTCTAAAGCAATTGAGAGCATTTCTTCCGAACAAACTCTCTCAACCTCTTATACAAGAGAAGGTCATCTTCTTATTCTTACAAAAAACAACAATCAAACTACACGTTTCCTTAAAGCAACAAAATTGTCAAACTTATGCGACATTAAAGTTGAGCTGCACCCTTCTCTAAATATAACGAAAGGAGTTGTATACTCAAAAGGGTTAGCCCAATTAACTGAAACTGAAATAATTGATGGACTGAAGGACCAAAATGTGGTTGAATGCAAAAAAATAACAAAGTTTATTAACGGAAAAATCATTAACACTCCACTCCATATTTTGTCCTTCAATCTGTATGACTTACCCAGTGATATTAATGTTGCTTGGGAAAAAACCAAAGTCGAGCCGTATTTCCCTACACCAATGCAATGCAAAAATTGTCACATTATTGGACACACAAAAAAGCACTGCAAAAATGAAAAAAAATGTTTCGTATGCTCCTCTACAGAACACGAACCAACACCGTGCTCAAAAGTAGAATGTATCAACTGTAAAAATGAGCATCGCTCGAATAATCGCGATTGTCCGACTCTTAAAAAACGTCAAGCAATTATTAAAGAAAAAATTTTAAGCAAATGCACATTTCAAAAAGCAATTGAAAACGTAAACAACTCACAAACAAATTTCACACTAAACTCTCCTAAAGAAACGTTAGTAGAAGCTCTGGCTTTTAAAAACAA
Organism: Tricholauxania praeusta; assembly: GCA_949775025.1. Taxonomy (NCBI): domain Eukaryota; kingdom Metazoa; phylum Arthropoda; class Insecta; order Diptera; family Lauxaniidae; genus Tricholauxania; species Tricholauxania praeusta. Next base: position 70,307,493 of record OX459029.1, on the reverse strand, counting down.
AACAACAACAAACAACAACGTAGAAAATAAAAATAACGAAACACCAGAAAATCTATACGAAAAAAGACGTGCTCTCATTCAAGCACAACTACAAAAAATAGCAACAAAAAAAAATATATACGATGCAACCTCAAACCTACAATCGAACCCATCAAACGAACCCAATCACCCACAAACTTCTCCCCCACATTCTTCAACTACAAAGCCTTCTCCCAACAAAAACACTAATGACAACATAGCACTCTCTCCACATATAGAAACAATAACTTCAGACTCCGAACACAGCATGGAACTATCATAATCTCTTACTCTCGTATACTTATACTAGTATACAAAATTAAGAGATCTCCCTCTTTTTTATTTTTAATTATTATGGTTCTTAGATTCCTTCAGTGGAATATTAATGGATACCTAAATAATTACAGCCAACTCCAACTTATTATTAAGAGTAAGTTACCACAAATTGTTGCCCTGCAGGAAACACACCTAAAACAGAACCCCCACTTTTCAAACATTCCAAGTAACTTCTGCTTTTATGCAAAAAATGATATTAGCGCTAATGAAAATTCGAAACGAGGAATCGCAATTCTGGTTTCAAACAGGATTTCCCACAAATTACTAAACATAAATTCAAACATTCTAGCTATTGCCTTAGAAATAAATTCTAATATATCATTCGTTGTAATAAATTTATACATTGCTCCAAGTGAGCAATTAAGTGAATCAAATCTTAACTCCTTAATCGATAATTTTAATAAGCCAATTTTACTTATTGGCGACTTTAACGCATGGAGCCCCATGTGGGGTTCAGCCACACACAACCCCAAAGGAAAAATAATTTCGAAATTTATTGAACATAATAACCTTATTCTTCTTAACGACAAATCACCAACCCACTTCTCTACTCGGCATACATTCACAAACATTGACCTTTCAATTGCAACCCCACCACTCAATTTAGCATCGTCTTGGCACGTTGATAATTATCTTTATAGTAGTGACCACTATCCAATCACTATAGAACTTTTTCAAACAACACCAACCATGCCCAAAATCAAGCCTCGTTTCTTAATCGATTTGGCCGACTGGGTTAAATTCCAGTCTTTTCTCTCTTCCAAACCGTTCTCACTCCCTAATGGAAATAACTTAAACCAGCATATTGCACTATTTAACAAGCATATAAAACGCGCAGCTATCCAGGCTATACCGCGCACAAGCACCAAACGATGCTCAAAGCGTGTTTGCTGGTGGAATGCTGAACTCGGAAAGTTACAAAAAGAGAAGCAACGCCTTTGGAAAATAGCTAAATACAACCTATCTACTCAAAATATATTAGCGTACAAAAAAGCTAACGCACAGTTTAAAAGAGAGGTAAAGAATAGCAAAAAAAAATCATTCATACATTTCACAAAAGAAATAAATCCCTCAACACCATTAAATGCCTTATGGGACAAAGTTAGAAGCCTTTCAAAAATAGGAAAAAGTTTGCACATACATAGTATTGAGCAACTCAACGGATCTTTAACTACCGTTTCAAAGGACATCGCTAACACCCTTGCAAAAAATTGGTCAGATCTCTCAAAGGACAATAATTTTCCACCTAAATTCCAGCAAAGCAAGAATACCATTCCTAACAAAATAAAAATAATTTACACAACAAATAATTCCGCTAGCCTCATTGAAAAGCCTATTACCATGTTAGAACTCCAATCATGCCTTTCTACACTCAAAGGGAAAACTCCTGGCTACGATCAGATCTCTTACCCGATAATTAAAAACTTAAACATCCAAGATAAACAAAATTTATTGATAATATATAACAATATCTTTAGCTCAGGATACATTCCGCAGCAATGGAAAATCGCCTCTGTCTTACCAACCCCAAAACCCAACAAACCAAAAAATAAAGTAGAAGGTTTTAGACCAATATCTTTGTTATCCTGCATGTCCAAAGTCATGGAAAAAATCGTCTCCCGAAGACTAATGTGGTATCTAACTGAAAGCAAACTCTTGACAACCAGACAAACAGCTTTCAAAACAGGTAAAGGCACAATGGAAACTTTGCTAAGCTTAGACGAACATATTTGCAACAGCCTCTCTAGCAGAAACCATTTCTCTATTATATCTTTAGATTCGGAAAAGGCTTTTGACCGCATTGGCATTCATTGCATAATTGATCAGTTAATAGAATGGAAACTTGGGGAAAAAGTTATAAACTTTGTAAGGCAATTTTTATCAAAAAAATACATTCGTGTCAAAGTGAATAACATTTACTCTGATATATTTCCTCTCTACAATGGAATCTCACAGGGTTCACCGCTATCTGTTACATTATTTCTTATAGCCACAAATAAACTAAGTAGAATTATAGACAACCAATCTTTTTTCAAGCATGCAATATATGCAGATGATTTATATATATTTACAAAATATAAAGACTATACTAGTTTTGAACCAAAATTGCAATTACTTTTTTCTAATATAAAAAATTGGTGCGAATATAGTGGAACAAAATTATCTATTCCTAAATCAAAATTATTACATATATGCAAAAAACACAATTGTATTCAGCAAGATGTTATCCTAGATACATTAAAAATCGAAAATGTAGATAATTTAAAAATCTTAGGAATTATTTTTAATAAAAGATACTTATGGAACGAACACGTAAATTATATATGTAATAATCTTTTAAATAGAGTTAATATTATAAAATGCCTCTGTAATCAAAAACTTCAACCAAATACTAGTTCATTAATATACATAGGTAAAACGATAATTCTAACAAAAATCGACTATGGACTACCTATCTACGGTTCCACATCAGTAAGAAATCTACAAAAATTAAAATCAAACTACCATAATGCAATCAGAATGGCACTTGGAGCATTCAGGTCGACCCCAACTCGGAACATATTAGCTGAAAGTGGGATGCCATCAATTCATGACCGAATAACCTTCTTGACGGGACGAATGATTCCAAAAATAATCTACGCTGATGGTTCCGATGTAGCGCTCCTGACAAAAAATAGGCTGAAGAGAAAAACATATACTAAAATTGAACCAGTTCTCCAAAGAATTATTAATGCTGCTATCTCTATAAACATCGATCCAACTCCAACAAAAAAAATAAAGCTACTAGCACCGCCGTGGTTCTTAAGACATGAATCAGTCATTCTTGACTTGTGCTGCTATAGAAAAGATAGTACAAATCCAAATGTTTATCATCAGCTATATACAAATATAAGAAACCAACACAACAATTGGAAAGCGTTATATACAGATGGGTCCAAAAAAGAAAATTGCACTGCATATAGCGTCGTCGATGAAAACAACAAAGTTATACGTATGATCCTACTTCCAAATCACACCTCAATATTCACAGCTGAGGCCGAAAGTATCCTTTATGCAGCTCAGTTTGCAAAAAAGTCAAACTCAAAATACATTATATTTACGGATTCACTGTCGACACTTAAAGCCGTAACAAACTGCAACTACAGCGATAAAACAATTTCAGCCATCAGAGACTCGGTGATAGGCAACAAAAAAATAAAACTTTGTTGGATTCCCAGCCATATTGGCATAAGCGGAAATACCGCTGCAGATGAATCTGCGGACCTTGCTACAAGATCCCCGTTATGCACACAAAACACAAGCAACATAAAGGACATCAAACAAGCTATAAATAATTATTGCTCCGAAAAAATCCGTTTAAACTGGAATTCATACGAACATCACTACAAGAACCTCAATAGGAACTGTATTTCACCACGCTTCCCAATCTCACCAACAAGAAAACAAACAATAAACTACATCCGTTTCCGACTAGGACACACAAGACATACACACCAATATTTACTATCCAGAGGTCCAATACCAATTTGCCGGTTTTGCAGTGTTGAACCACTAAACGTGATGCATCTGCTCCAATCGTGCCCAGCAATTGCAGATAAAATGAGGATGAATAAATTTAAACACGATGTCATACATTTACTTACCAACGTATCTGAAGAAAATATTATTCTGTTCAACAAATTTCTGAAAACTCTAAACTTATATTTTGATATTTAGCATTATTTACTTTCGAAGCGGAAGGCCTTAGTCGCTAATGCTTAGACTTTTTTTTCTTATCTGCTTTTTTTAACTTTTAAGAAATATTAATAAAAAAAAAAAAAAATATCGTCAACTGAATCAAATATCTCGTAACTCTATACAATGGACTTATTTTGTGTGAATTAAAAACATCTAAGATTTTATGAGCTCAGAAAAAAGGTCTAAGGGTATATGTAATGTTGAAAAAAATTAACAAAGTAACTTTTCGTAAGTGTGCGATATCTTTACATATGCCTTAAGACATGTTTTGTACACACCTTAGCAAGGATATCCTGACGCACAAAAAACGTTCGACATACTGGGTCTAACAAAACCTGTTTTTTGTAGACCTATGTTTTGTATGTACATACATATATCTCTATAGCTTATATATATGTATATAACTAGGAATAACATTGGCCTTACTTTATCTTGACATAACAAGAAGGCGTGACACTTTTTCTACCGAAAAAAACTTTAAAATGTCACTAAAAAAGATGTTTAAGTAAAAGAAACCAAACTTGACAAAAATACTGGAAGAACTGAGGCAAGCACTGGGCAATAAGTCAAAGGGAGTGAACTAGTGGACGTGGGATGTCCCATCAAAAAAAAAAGTGCTTTACTTAGAAGGATATTTAGGTAAATGCAACCAAAACTGAAACGAATGATAGATGTGGTTCAGACAGGGCATACATTTTTAATAAAAGTCGAGTTAGGCTGTTCTTGGCAAGTGGTCATTCTGGCTAAAATAAAAATTTTTTGTCGCACCTCTATCTACAAATGTGTAAGAAAATACAAAAATTTATAGCTTGTCTGATATTTTTAACAAATACTTTCACTGTAGTAATAGAAGCGTTACTTGATTTACTGAAATGTCAACGGATTTTATAATCCACTCCCTCCTCTAGTTAATACAGTGTAGAGCATCAGTTTTTAGTTTGCCTTAAGATAACACCCTTGCAAGTTTTTTTAATGTACTCGAATCTTGGAATTTTTCTAAGAAATATCTAACAAAATTAAAATTTCTCGCACTATTTAATTTAAATAATTACTGATTGTGAGTATAATTATTTTTTTCTGAGCCTCCTGTTCAGTACTGTAAGTGCGAAAAACACAAAAAATTACAGCGCAAAATATATAAGAGAAAACAAAAATGGGCAAATAGCAGCTTATACTAGTTTTAATGACCGCTACGTCATCAGTCATCAGTAAGCTTTGTTAGCCGACGTTTAGAAATCATTATTAAATTATGATTTGTTCTAAAACACAAACAAAAAAATTACTGAGTATGTTTATTTCAAAGGATTTTGAAAATTCGGACCCCCACTCCCCATGGTGAGATTTTGCTGGACCCCCTCCTCCTCTATTTTGACTCACGTAATAAATGGATGGGTCCCTTAACACAAAGTATCAACACGGGTAAGGTTGTTTTTAAGTTTTGGACTCACCTTTTATCAATACTTCTTAACCTTTATCATAAATACATGAATATATTTGTGTATAAACAAACCTGTGGCGCCGGATAGATTGAGAATTCCAGTTTAGATTTCTTTCCATAATCTACGGAGAGACGCTCCATTAGCAATGAGGTAAAGCCACTACCAGTACCACCACCAAATGAGTGGAACACCAAGAATCCTTGAAGACCCGTACATTGATCAGCCAGTTTACGTATGCGATCCAGAACTAAATCAACAATTTCCTTTCCAATTGTATAATGCCCACGAGCATAGTTGTTCGCAGCATCTTCCTTTCCGGTAATCAATTGCTCTGGGTGGAATAATTGACGATATGTGCCGGTACGTACTTCGTCTATAAAAGTAAAGAATCGTGACTAAAATATTATTTGCAATATGTTAATAAGATAAGGTAAGTATGATATATTTCGCCATGTACACTAGGGTGTATCACAAAATAAAAGTTCACCAGGAACCAGCCAGTTTGAAAGCTTACCTCAGAACATTTTTAACGAATTTTTTTTCGCTAAAATATAGCTATGTTCCTTTTTTGATTTTTTTTTCGATAGCTCTTCCATTTAATGTCCGATCGTCAAGTATAGTATAACGTAAAGGTCTCAACGAGCGCTACATTTTGTACTAAGAGGTCATTAACTTCAGTTTTTTTCTTTTTCTCTTTCTATTACCCTGAGGTACCACCCTTATATCATAAAACTAAAGCCAGCAAAAAATCTTTTCATTCATCTTTACAAAGTTTCCTCAATTTATTGAAACTGAAAAAATTATATCGGACCTAAATTTCAGTGCAATAAATATTGTATTCGATTGTCCGTGATGAGAAAAGTCTAACGGCTTCATTCTCTGTGTTTTTGTTCGTTTTTCATACGACACGCACAGTAAAATGTAGAATGATAATATAATACGGGGAATCCCCTTTCGTGCATGCTTATTAACTCTCGCTGAACATATTTTCTATACAATGCCGTCAAGAAAAAGAAAAGTTCTTAGAATTAAATAAAAAATTGACTTGATTAACGACCATTTTCTGAGAGTAAGAACAAAAACTAAACGTAGTAGACAAACAACAATCACTGTGCGCCGTGGCGTTTCTGGATTGTCAGCTTAATCATTAAACTTTAATGGCATTCTACAAAAATAAATCCAAAGTCGTCAAATCGTAATTTAAAAATGTGTAAATGTTTTTTTAAAAACAAGTTACCAAATAGCTCTCCCTAAATATTTCTTAAATCTGAAGTACATTCTTTTTACTACAGAACTTAACTCTTTATTTGCAAAGGAGTTGTGCAATTCCAAGTACAATACATTAAAAATTTCAAGAAAAATTACAGCTTTTGGGTATTTATGACATTTCGAGCTAAAAATCAAGCCATTTTTAGAACTTGATGGTTTAAAAAAGCTTTTAAATTCGGTACGATAAGAAATTTATTGATAAAAAATTTTAAAATTGCATGAAAACTGAAGCAATCCTTTGTCCGAGTATTGTTTTTGTATAGCTTATGACAAAATTTGAAGTGAAGTGTAGTTTTTTATGGAGATACTTAGTTTTTTAAGAACTCATTGCATTATGAAAAAATTAAGTTAAGTCTTACCAACAACTGTTGGTTCCAAATCAACAAAAACTGCACGTGGAACATGCTTTCCGGCTCCAGTTTCACTAAAAAAAGTAGTAAATGAGTCGTCGCCGCCACCAACGGTCTTATCAGATGGCATCTGTAATAACATTAATTATTTATGTTAACTTGTATGCCATTGAAGTAAACAAAATGATCCTTACCTGTCCATCAGGCTGTATACCATGTTCAAGGCAATATAATTCCCAACAAGCGTTTCCAATTTGAACTCCAGCTTGACCAATATGTACAGATATGCACTCCCTCTGAAATAAAAGAATACTTATGAAACAACATAGGCAAGTTAGCAGAAATACTGTCTCCAACTAAACAATGAGATAAAATTACTGTGATGGTCAGGATAATAGGAGTTATGTATGTATGTCGGTTATAATAAGAAAGTATTCCCAGTAAATTTACTGTGTGCAGTGGACATGTTGCCGCCCCTAGGCAGTTGCAAAAATTCTTCATTTCTTAGAAAAAAATAATTTGTTTTTTCATTTATGTTAAATTTTTTGACGAGCAACAAAAAAAGAAAGGTCCTCATTGCGGACCAAAAAACACTAACAAAATGAAAACAAAATTTGAAAAGTTTTTCAATCAATAAAATGCAACGATTTTTCAAAGCTTCCGCCAATATTTGCCGCCCTTTAAGTCTTGCCGCCCTAGGTACGTGCCTACTCTGCCTGTAAGGTTAATCCAGGCCTGCTCACCATTCACTGTAACGCATCTTCCCCTTTCATCTTCAAAGGAAAATGGCCCAATCATACTGCCGTTCTATAAACCACACTACACGGTTACTCGTCGGCTTCTCACCAATCACGTGTGAATTTTCTGCACCACAGATGCGACAATTTTGCTTATTTACATGACCACCGCTGCTCGTGACTTATATGCTCCAATATGTCCAATACTGGCTGCGATCTTTTCACGTTTTACCAAATACAGAACGCAATACATTTCCAGAGGCTTATAATTCAGTATTACCTTTACTAATTCTGGAAGCTTAAGTGTGATGCAGAAAAAATCAATGATATTTCGATAAAAATTTAATCCTCAGTATTGCAAAAAGTAATTATGGCATTGTCAAACTGATTACAAAATTGATGTTGTAGTAATCCAATAATAATTTTTTCTCTGGATACCAACACTTAGTTACCCTAGTAACTGAGGTAATGGTAAAACAAAAAAGTTCGGATTACTCTTTTTATTACAGATATTCATATTTTTGGTTGGGACCTTTAATGGCTATCGAGATATACTAAATTCAAATACAGTAATCCGCCCTATAATACGATAGATTCGGTCCGCGTTATAGGAAAACGCGTTGTACGAAAATGCTTGTATGACCCCGTATAACGCGTTATGTACAAATTTCATAACCTTGTACAAATTTACGCGAATTTGATTATGAATTGTACAAATCATTATAAATTTCACAGTACAGAAATATAAAGTGGTAAGTCTCCGCGTTATATGGGGGAAAACACGTATTATATGTACGAGGGATGTGATATCGCGTAATGTGAAAACGCGTTAAAAGAGTACCGTGTTATGTGGGATGATTACTTTATAAAAGTTTGGATGGTGTTACATAGTGTTTCACCGAGGCTACGAGGCAGCCTCGTTTTCGACTACGAGAACGAGGCGAGACCGAGGCGAGAACGAGGCGAGATGGAAAAATAAATTTTCCTCGCTTGACCGAGGCGAGGCGAGATCACACGGCACCTCGCCTCGGCCTCGCCTCGGGCTCGCCTCGTCCTAGCCTCGTTTTGGAAACCAAGAGCGAGGCGCGTTTTGACGAAATCTGAACTCGTAAGAATCATATGCAGATTCAAAATATGAATGTAATTTTTATAATAAAATCTATATTTAACTAATATTTTAGTATTTTATTTTGAGCAAACTACTTTGTTTTATTTTTAACCCGCATGTGCTTCTTACGAGTTCAGATTTGGTCCAAGCGCGAATGCACAGAAATCCTTGGATTACATCAGATTTTATGCGACTTCGCCTCGATTGATCGATTAGGGAAGCATGTAAGGCTATGTATGGCTATAAGCAAAACTGCATGATTGACAGCACTGCATTGAAATTGATTTATTCTAACAGATTTTCTAAGAACCGGTAAGGTGAAGCAAAACGCACAGGGTAATGCTAGTATATAAATAAAGTTCAGTATATGTATGTTCGTTGCTAATGGACTCCTAAACCGTTCAACCGACCGACGAAAGATTTGACATACATATATGTTTATTAAGATTTGGGATGCTCCGTAACATAGCTTACGATAAATGGGTGATGCCCACCCCCACATAACAGAAAAACAGAATTCATCATATATTATCAACTACTTGATGCAGATTAATAAAACTTGGTAATTTATAAAAGGTAGAGGCATAACTAAGATTCAATTAATAAAATGAGCGGTTCCATACCTTCAATATAAGAAACAAATTAACTTTATCGTATCTCAATATCTATTTGACGTAAATAAATAAGATTTGGTACATATCTTTCTTATAGTTTGTAAAATGTTCATAGCTTAGTTTGGTTTGGAAAAATAGGCAATGCCTCTCCTTCCCATATAAGAAGAGAATTAAATTCATCACATCTCATCCAATTCACCAAAAATAAAAACAGATATTTTATTTTATTTCTTGAGGCTTGATGAGCCTGTCAGCCTGGATACATATATAATTTTTTATTTATTTTAATAAAAACCTCGCTTTTTTACCGAGGTGCCTCGGCCGAGAGCGAGGCGAGGCGAGGCGAGGCGATGCATGTGATGGCAAGACCTCGTCCGAGGCCGAGGCGAGGCGAGACTTAAATTTATAAAACGAGGCGAGACCGAGATCAACTAGAACCTCGCCTCGCCTCGGCCTCGGTGAAACACTAGTGTTACACCATTAATTAAAGCTTTAAAAAAATAATATTTTTCAAACCTTATCCTTACCTCTTCATTTACGAATTTAATATATTATATAAGCAACACCTGGTTCTAAAACTAGTGGCTTATGACCACTTAAAAATTGGCCAGAGATCCAGAAATAGTTTTGAGATTTATTATCAACATAATATTGGGCTTTAGTTATACATACATGTGTTCAATCCCACATAAACTCAAAGCAAAATTGCCCATAAATATATGGGCTTAATGTACTAGATAAATAGGTATTTTTGCAAGAATTTTATAAGAATTTTACCAAAATATTACGAAAATAAAAAAACTGTTTTCTCCGCAGTAGTAATGAAGTAAATACGATTTTTATTATAATTATCAGAAAAATAAGCAAAAAAAAAATCTTTGAAAACGGCATAAATACACGAACCACCTACCATATAGACAAGATCGTTTGTGGGTATTTTTGCAGGAATAAAATTTAGTTTTTCGCAAAGCATGTTCAATGCATTGTTAGAAGAAAAAAGTTATTTTAAAAGCACATCACAGAAATAGTTAACATCATCTTCCCACCAATGACATTAATTGTAATTAACAAAACTTAAGATTATTGTTATCTAACTGTCAGAAGAATGTATTCCCTTAACAACTTAATACCATTTTGAGTCAAGCCGTTACAAACAATTTATAAGTCAAAAGAAATCAAATTATGTATTTTGGTTCAGTGTTTGCCAGTAATTTGTTAATAGCAAATCGTTAATTTACTTTTTAAGGAAATTTCGTTTCCGTTTGTAATTCAGACAGTCTGAAAGTTTTAATTTGTTACAAACCATATTTGGCGATTTTCCGCTTGAGCTCACATTTATGTATTTTATTTGAACTATAAAATACAAAATTTGAGGCGTGTATTCCATATGAAAAATCAAAGAGAAACAGCAACTACATATTTTACAAATTGATAAAAAAATGGAATAACAAATTTTTAATATGATTTTTCTAGTGTATCTCTTAATACATGGTCGCTCTTCGCTTACAGAGAGTTTGAGTGACTTATGGACAATAATTCTGTGAACTGTTGAAATCCAAATTTGTTGCTCGAAGTTTTATAATTTTGATGATTTCTCACGAATTTCCATCAATCACAAGTCTAGTGGTTTTGCAATTATAGCATACTGTAGTTTTTTTTTCTTTGGAAAGAAAAAAAGAAGTACTACTAGCGGCAAATACGATAAGTCCAAATTTCAAAGACTTTATTCAATAAATCGGTCCTTAATTCTCGTATTTAATTTTAATACAACATATATCAATGACTCTATATAGCCCCACAAATGGAAGCTCAAAAGTTGTTAAGTTACAATTTCTTGGAGATCATTCGACATCTGCATTTTTTGAGGATATGGAGACTCTAAACTTTTTACAAAATAAATCGATTGTGGCATGGGCTGTGCGGCAGGTAACCCATTTTGGTAAAGCCACTTAACAAATGTTAAGTCAATATTTCCATATGTGGCCATAAAAAGTCCGTGGGGATCTATCTGTACCGCTCAGCATTGACAGTAACTGCGACTGGTTTCTAGGGCCGTGTCTAGATGTATGCGGGCCTCTAAGCTGAACACTTGGTGTGGGCGCTACCGAAAGAGGTTGTTGCCTAAAGGATCCAACGAAACTTTTGTTGAGCACATGTAAAATTAAACTTTTACCCAGTGCCGGATTTAGGTTCGATGCCGCCCTAGGCCCTTGCCGATGTGCCGCCCTTTTTTTCTACGTAAAATTGATTGTCAAAATTATATATCTAATTACACTACTCAAAAAGATTTTCCATAACAAATTCCGATAACATTTTCTAACTATGTATAGTGAAATTTTCCCTAGAATCCGAATATCGTAATGTTTTTTTTTGATTGGTCCCTATTTTCCATATAAATAGCAAAACTCAAACAAATGCACTGTTGAGAGCACATACTTCACATAAATGCTCTTAAGAAATTTGATTGTCAGCCAAGCCAATTTTAAATATGTCATTGGAGAGTCTGACAAACAGTTTAAAGTACAAAATGTGCCAATAGTATTAATGTTATGGCTGTTATGATCGAAATCAGATAAAAACGTCTTTTTTTTCTCTTTTTTTTAACGAATTTCAACTTTAAAGCCTTCTGTCTGGAATGTATCCAAAATAAGATGGTGCGGGCCACATTTTTGGCGCGGGCCCCTTAGGCTGCAGCCTATGTAACCTTTGATTAAAAACGTCTACAAACCACCGTGCGACAAACCACAACGGTTGTTTTATTAGATAGGTTCCTGGTGAATAACTTGTGGATTGACTTAAAACCAGCAACAACGATTTCGTTTATTCGCATCGTCAGAGAAGATGGTTTTCTTGCCAAAATCAGCATAATTTTCAAGTTGCTCGAGAGCAAAATTAAATTGCGAACGATTTGGAACCGAAAAATTTTAGCCTTCATCAACGTTCGCGTGAATGGCTGTAATATTTTTGTCACTTCGACCTTTCGACCTTCGATCTTTGTCTTACTGGCACGCGAACATTGTACAACGAAAAATTACATTCAAAATGATCAAAATGAATAGTGAGCACACTAGGCCGATTATGATGACCTTATATTGTAAGAAGTGCACGATAAGTTGCAATAAAAGAGCGGTCATTTGATAAAAAATTATATAATCTCTAAGCATTAATGAGGCGTGTATCTCTCCAAGATGAAATTGGAACCCTTTTTGAATACACTTGAAAGTAACAAAGGATTTTAATATTTCAAAATGGCCACACTGTCGATTTGAAAATATGCATGTATATCACTGATATTGGGAAAACCCTTTACTTATGAAGTCATGTTTCGGAGCAAAAAATGTATGGGAACTTATTTGCCAATATAACAAATTCATGATGTGACCCTTTTTGACTTTGTTAGTTAGACTAGCACAAAAACATTTCTTAAATTAATATATACGGAGCTTTTCACTTTTGAATATTTTGTATGACAAACTTTAATCGCACATTACTATCACCAAAAGGAAAAAAATCCAAAGCTCACAGCAAAAAGACATCTGCAAGATTAGCGCGTGAAATTTCGTCTGACATGAATAGATTTTCTGTTTTTTTAGGATTATTAATTAGGTAGGGCGGAGCCTAAGTTCCGAAATAACCTATTACATGGCAATATGCGCAATTTTGGTTAATTCGTAGTGAGATTTGAATCCCGGCAATTCCATGCATTGCGTATTGCGTTCTTGACCTTCAGCCACACAAAGTGCGTTTTTTCATTCATTACGCACAATACGCCATCTGTTAACTATTTTTGTTCTCGTTTGTTGCCAAAGCTGTTAAGCCTTCGGCCTAAGCACATGCTATATGACAAAGTCACAAATTTTTTTTACACCGTGAGAAATTTTAATAACCAAAAATTAACGTTTTTCCAGGTGCGACTATACACTCAAAAAAAAAAAGTGTTTGCCACAAAAAATATAGATGGAACTACTTCAAGTGTTTGCGTGAAACAATAAAATTTTTGTCACAAAAACTTTCAATTTTACTTACAAAATAACGAAACTTTTCTCACATAAACTTTTGATTTTACTTACAACTTGATAGTTGAGAAATATTATACAAAACTACTCTCTAAAACTTAACATATCATAGGACTTCAGACTGTCACCATCGTCATCATTCTTTCCTTCTAAACACTTATAAACATTTGATATCGTATATGTACAATGTAAGTAACAAAAAAGTTATATCGAATCATAGCACTGCAAAATACAAAATACAAAAAACATGACAAGAATATCACTTTAGTTTTATAAGTGATAAATCGTTTGTTGAAATGAATAAGTGTTTGGGACAAAAGACAAGTGTTTGGGACAAAATACAAGTGTTTGTCGAAACACTTCCATAAATTGAATTGTTTGACGTAACTATTTTGACGTTTGTCGTAAATAATTGTATCATTTAGAAGCAACATTTTATGAAATGTTTTTTTAAATTTTCCATAGAATTAATTGAATCACTTGCCACAACTTAACTTTTACTTGAGTCAAATACATTGGTTTTTCTTATACTGTCTACAAATACTTATAGTTTAAGACAAAATTTAAGTGTTTGCTTAAAATAATAAGTGCTTATATTAAGCATTCAATAATTTGCCACAAACGCTTTCTAAACAATCCTTTTTTTGAGTGTACTTAAACTGACCTGTAGATAGAACGACTAGTCCAAAGTTCACCAAATATCGAGTAGAGTTGTAATTTTTTTCAACTGATTTTGGAACGTTAGAACTCAAAATTTTTGTATTTATGAAATATAACGATCAAAATTATAAAAATTGATTATTTTTAATTTTTGGTAAACGGATTTCACAAAAATAAGTCTGAAATTTGTAGACCAGTGTACATGTATAAGAAACTCAATTTAACAAATACAATTTTTTTTCAAGAATTCGAAAATAAATATGATCCAGAGATAATTAATTGTAGCTTTGTTTATTAAAAAACGTTTGCTTGCTTGGCATAATCAGCGAAGCGCAAAGCTTGTAACATCAATGAAGCCAAGTTGCATTTGATTTTTGAGTAAGCCTTGATGTTTGTTTGGCAACTGACGAGGAGTCAGGTTTGAAAAATGCGACTGCCATCCATGAAGAGTTTTGCACAATCTTATTTAAATGCTACCCAAGTATCTGGAGGTCTTTCGTAGAGGTATCAGCTTAAAGCCTCAAAAGGGTACTTTTGCACGTAACCAACCTATTTCTGTCGATATCCATGATGTGTTATTACTGTCAGTCACTCTGTCGTGATAACAACCAAAACCAATGTAAACGCCAAAAAAAAAAAAATTAACTCTCTTCACTACGAATTCAAAACTATTTCTAACTAATGTCCTAACTTTCGATTTAAAAAAGATTCCTCAAATATTTTCAAGGATATTTATGAATAAAATTCTAAAGAACATTTTTGATATCCTTTAGTTCAGATAAATTCTGGAAAGACTATGCTTTCAATTGTGCACATTATTTTCTCATTTAATACCCAGGTTGCATTATTCCAGGTTGAGTGCAACTATTTCAAAAAAATGTTTAAATAATATTGATCCTTTAAAAATACCCCGAACTTTCAGGCTTGTTGTCAAAGGTATACCGATCTTTTCACGTAAAACGCCAGCAGTTGGAATTTGTCACATGATGATGTAGAAAATTTCGCTTGCACGATGGAACTTATCCTTTTTTTAAGAAACCAGACAGTAACTCAGAAGTTCATAAACTCACCATTTTTGAATTTCTTTTTTTTTATTTTTAAATAATTTAGAAGACAATTTATTTATCAATGCACGCAACTTTGTTTACTTCACCGTTTCCTAACTGATAAAATTTTATTAAAATTAGGAAATTCTCGCACGTTACCACCCTAGAAGAGTGCTTCACTAATTTGTCTGTAATGCAACAAATCTGGAAAACGACTGAGCGAGTTGGTATGAAATATCGGCTTTTATACATCCACTGTACATTTAGGAAACTCGTCTCTACTAAAGCTACAGCCAAATTTATTTGTTTGGTAGGTAAAGGAAAACAATTTGTTTCACTGCAGACATACATTTTTCTGAATGATGTCACTTTCGTTTCTGTGCTTGCCATACGCATAGTTTAATATGTTGGCGATTAATGAATAACACAGGTTAACAAAAATAAAATTACTATGCACATGCAATAAATACCAGTGCATCTCGTAAGCATTTTGAGATATTTGAAGCTTAAATGCCGAAGGAGCCGTTTTTGATATAGAAGTTCTTAACTTTTCCATGATATAGCATTAAAATATGAACTTTTCGATGCTATATCAAAATCTAGTGTATCATGTCAGAGTTTTGAAATATTTTATTATGAAGTTCCAGTGTAAAAGAAGAAACTGGTTGAATAAGACTTGAAAAAGCCACAAAAGTCCGGAAGTATCGAAAAAAGTTAAAATTCGATATTGACGATACAAACTCTGAAAGCATCATATCTTAAAACATAAAAAAAATCAAGAAAAGTCGGACGGTTATGAATAGTATCAAAAATGTTGGAATATTATAATCATTAAATGGCGTTGTCCTTAAACATAGTTTTGATCGTGATTTGTAGACTTCGAGTAAAGTTTAAGAAAATTTTAAGTCCCTTTGCGCAGAACTTCCGAACTTACTAAGCATATACCCACGAAATTGGTTGTTATTATTTTTCACCCTTTGTCCTGGAGCAATTTTTATCGGGAGATATACATATGGATCTAGAAATTTCCGACAGTTGAAATTTTCGTATTTTAAAAATATTTAAAAATCAGCCAACTGCTATGCTCACCTTTAAAAAAAAGCCATTATCATACGAAATCGAGAAAAAGGAAAATAAAACTCCGGAACTTATCAGAAGCACAGCTAATAACATAATTCCTCCCATAATTCAACATGAATTTCTCTTGAATGTGGCCGAGGCAAAAGTCTTAAGTGAATTGACAATTTTGAATTCATTTTGAAATTTTGGTACACATTTCCGATGAAAATTGCTTTTTCTGGGATAATATTTCATCATACTGGCTTTCGAAGTAAGTTCTTCATACCATTAAAGTTTTTTTGTAAATGATCTTTTGTTAATTATTTTCTGCATTAATGGCTGCCGAAAGAGACTCATGGCATGGGAAAAACTATTTCGTAAGAGAAATGTATTTACATACATACACATATGAAGACGCGAAAAACCTACATTTAGGAGCTAAAAGCGGTGTTACTGCCATTGTCGCAATAAATGGCAAGATCTATTGTTAAGAGCTTAAATTGGCTCATTTTTCCTATTCTACCCACCTATGATCTATACAATACAATACAGTATATCAGAAGCAGACACGATAAAATTATTTAAGGGTTTTTTTTATTGCTATTACAAAAATCATATTTTAAAAAAAACGGGTTTTGTTTTCGACCCATACATTTTTACGAGCTCAACCAAATCGAGAGTTATATATATCGTTATAAAGTTTAGGTCATTACGCAACTTTTGTCCATAGAATATATCATGATTTGATGAAAAGAAAAAAAAATATGACGACGTTTGTCAAGACGACTTTTTTTGCCCAATAAAAAAAGTGGCCCAGTTGTGAGACACCTAGAAAATGTGATGAAATAACACTGAATATGAAGGGATATCAAGAGAAAAATGCCATAAATGTTTAGAAAATTATTCATTTATTAATTTGGAGGCCTTCGGTGGTATAAATGAGTTTTTAAAAAAAGTTTCATTCATTCGATGATTCATCTTCATCGCTGTTGCAATGTATGCAAGTAAAGAAGCTCGAATGCATGTCTGCACACCTCAAATGGACAGGCCGCTTGCATACGTTGCATTTAATAGAGTTGGCAGAAGTGAGCCGGTTCGGCAACAGTTTCAAAAAAAAATGATGCAAAAGTCTTCATCATCATCCGAAGGTGGAGACGTTTTCGCATTTGGTTTGGAGCGTTTGGCTGGTGGTGTCGCCTTTTTCGGTGTCGTCTTCTTCAGGGTCTCCTTCTTCGGCGCCTTTTTCTTAGTTGCTGCTTCGTTGATGTCCTCGAAACTGTCTCCCACTTTTTTTAAATCCGTTGCAAGGTGCTTTTGTCAATGCCATGCCCTCGAGCGTCCTCTCTGATGGCTTGTTTATCGACCAAACAAGATTTTATGGCTTGAAGAAGCGCATTAAAATTCATTTCGGCGGTTGCGACAGGTTTTTTTTTGCTCGACATAGCTTAAATTACTAAAAAGTGAACTAAAATATCAATTCCATTTAATATAAATGCATCATGCCATCAAAAATCACGATATTTTACAATTGCACATGTTTTTATGCCGAAAAAAAGTGTCTCACAACTGGGCCACTACACTGTCTCATAACCGGACCATGACGCCATTTTGAAAATGACAACAAAAAATTTTTTTCCACTCACCACGAGCACAAATCATTATAGATTCACAAAATATAAGTCAAACACTGAATTTTAATGCAAAATACTCACCGTTTGCAGATGATTTTCACAAAGAAATTGAACTTATTCAGTCGATTTTTAACACGATGTTTACTGAATATATACGCAATGCGTCTTTTCAGTTCGGTGTCACGGCAAAAGCTAGCTCCTGTCAAATGAAGCATTTGACAGTAGTAAGATCGCCAATACCATATCACATGACAGAAAAAATTGACTGTCTCACAACTGGCCCTGTCTCACAACCGGGACACCTCCCCTATATTGAAAAAATTCATTAAAATTCATATTCATATGGTAATAATAAACAACGATTAATGAATTTGATGATTTTGTTGATATTTTATTTAGATGACCTTTTTTTCGAATAAATTGTGTTCATAGTGGGTACAAAACGACGGAGTCATCAAATCTAAGCACACGTGAACAAAACGAGGTCGTCGAGTATAAAGTGGCCACAATGCTATGGTGAAATCAAATTTTTTGAACTCTTTTTGCAAGTTTCATAATTTTTTTTTATTTTCAGCTTCTGGGCAATATGAAATATTTTAAGGGCTTAACCTTATTTAGATACCCGAGGGCCTTAAATAATCCAGTCATGTTCGATGTAATGAACCCGCTATGTTCTACACCACAAAATCAATTTGGGGAACCGCTTTTCTCGATGTTAAAAAAAAATCATCACAACAAAAAGACTAGTAAGTTAGGATGTCATCGTTGGATTGGCGAAAAATTAAATACTCTACACTGCATTAACAGTAAAAGAACATGTTGAAATATTAATTTTTTATATAAATGGTTTTGTGGGAGGGCTGCAATACACGTGCTGTGCCCTGCGTAAAAGAATCCATCAGTTTGAAAACTTTTCAAAAATTCTTTTGACTTCAACTGAAATCTGTCATTCATTTAATTGGGCAGTGTAACCTTTTTCTTAAGTCTGCAATTTGAAGGTGGGTAGGGTGTTTCGGAATAGAAAGCAAGCACCTTATTTTTCATCATCTTGAATACAGCGGAACAAGCCAGTTTTGAGAAAATTTGAAAACTACTAGGAAAAAGCTCCTAACGAGTCGTTAACCCCCGGCCTGTGACAAAACCAACATTCACAGGTTGGCGGAATCGGACAAGTAGGTTTGACACTTTACCATAGAAGCAAAACTTTTAAGTAATCATATATAGAGAGCTCCACACAAATGAGTGGATATTACAGCTTTAAAGATTTGATCGTAGGTGACGGTAGATGCAAAAATATTAATATACCTGGAATTAACATTTTAATTTAAAAGAGATCTTTAACGAAGGAATTAATTGATTTTTACCGACTTCCATCAAATTTTCTAAGACTTTTATCGACTTTTTCCAATAATTTTTCACTTTTATCAACTTTTTCGGTCTATTGTGATATTATTCGTTTCTTTTCGATTTTAATAAACTTTTTTTGGTATTGAGCGGTAGTTTTGACTTCTGCTATGTTTTTTGATGCTTTTTAGCTTCTACCGATTTTTTCGATGTTCAATATACTTATCGAATTTCTCGTTACTTATCGACTTTCTCGATGTTCTTGTATGATTTTCGAACCAAATAAACTTTTTCAATGTTTTTCGAAACTGTTTAACTGTAAGAATTGTCTGGATACTATTAGATACTTTGCAAATTCTTAGATGTTTCTCGATACTATTCAATAATATTCAATTACTTTTCGATTTTTTCTTTGCTTTCTCGACTCTTAACGCCTACACTTCTACATCTTCTGGCTGCTTTGATTTCTTTTGATACGATTATTTTGATTTTCTATATTTTCTCGTACCATTCGACTTTTATAACTTCTTCGAATAACTGCTAGATGTTTTTCGGTATTTTTACTTTTTCGACGTTTTTAAAGTTCTTCAACTTATGTATATCAACTTATTAATACTTCTTACTTTTCGGGTTTTTTTGATGGTTTTACACTTTTATACACTTAATCGATGTTTTTGGATACTATTCAATACTTTTTGACTTTTTATCGATTATTATTAAGTTCGATATTTTTACAACTTTTTCGATACTATTCGATAATTTTGAGCTCTCACCAACTTTTGCATGTATTTGATACTATTCCATGCTATTCGAGTTGTTTCGATATTTTCGATATTTATTGATTCTCTTGGAACATTATGTGAAAATAAATATAAATAAGGAAATGAATAATGCATTATGTGTATTTTGATTTGATGTAAACATTTAAAAACCAATTAGTTTTTAACCAAATAATACGCCGACGATGTTGTTGGCAAAGCAAGTATAGAATAACACCGTGCATGATAACTTCGCACAAAATTTAATTAAAATCCAATAGTTAATTGCAAAGCTGCTGACAAAAGAGTGAAATTTTTTTAACTTACAGTACAGTACAGTATTAATATTCTTAGTTATCGAGAAGAAAACATTTTATTTATAAACATCGCCTCAGTAGCTTAGGACTTATCAAATTATAAGCATATAATAGTTCTGCGTACAGCGACCCCATGAATCAGTTTTTGAAGCTTTGAAATCCCGATAATCCATATTGGCTTAGGAGTTATGATTCTTTATTTTCTTTAAGTTGAACAATCGCATTGCGTGATTGTTGCGTTTTGTTATAGAATTTACAAATTTACTCCAGAGTTAATTTGCTCTGATATCCGCCAGATCTTCGCATTTAAAAAAAAAATCCACACTTGAGTTTTCGGGTGTGTTGAATCGAAATCCAAATACACTCACACAACTTGGAAAAACTTATACTTTTGATGCCGAAGTTGCCATGTTTGCATATTTTTTGCCACTTGCTACTTTGGGATATACAAAGTTCTGAAGCTTTAGTTAAATCTTTCGAATGGACTTGATATTAAAGGATCTAAGTGAGAAAACTTATTTATTTATATAAAATTTAAATTGTGGAAAAGTTAAAAATTGATTGATCATGTATGTATGTACAATTTCCATCGTGCATTTTATTTTTGTTGAACTGTGTTATTCTTCCAGTGAGAACAAAGAAAATTCGTCTGCACATTTCATACCTATAAGCATACATCATTTGTGTTCTAGGGTGCCCGTTAAAAAAGCAACTTTTGAATCTCTTTGATGCCCGCCGACCCTAAAGTTTTATTTGATATGACAAAATATTTGGAAAACTTTGAATAAAATCAATCCATTTGTTTAAGAAAATGCATGGATCGATTTGTATTCACATGAATATCGGTCTTAGGAATGTAAGTTGAATTAAAAATATTGTTTAATTGAAATGAACCACGCTGTATGTTTCTACCGAAAATCAAAAGAGTTTTGATATAATAAATTGTAAGACACTTTGAATATGACGGTTTCTAGTTTTCAAACCATTACTTAAACCTTTCATCATCTAAAACGGTTAGGCTAATGCAGTGGTTTCCAAACTGTATTCCGTGGAACCCTGGGGTACAAAATCTTTTCAAAATACAGTGGAATCGCGATAATTCGTACCCCGTTAATTCGAAAATCTCAATAATTCGTAGGAAACTGTTGGTCCCTTGAAAAAATCGCTTTAATTCGTAAAAATTCCATACATTTTGGTCCCCTCGATAATTCGTATTTTTTTTTGTGCAATAAAGTCTGTTTAACCTCTTATAAATCGTAATTGGATTTGACAACCTCTTATAATTCGTAATGCAAAACAAAATTCTATGGAACTATAGTTTAAAAAACAATATCAATCATTGTAGGCTACGTTCATCGTTCATATTTTTTGGTGGAATTTTTTGTGATCGTTGCTTTACCAGAGGTGTGTGAAAAAGAGAGTGTGACGTGAAAATGGCAAATAAACGTACTCATAAGACTTTGGGTTTGTTCGGAAATGCATTGATGCGTCGCATCTGATGAGCATAATGTTTTGAAAAGCAAAATCTGGCATCACTGCAAAAGTTGAATGTTTGGAAATGCAACTCTGATTAAGTAGATGCGCAAACTTCGCATAAACCAAAAAGGAACTGCAGAAAATTACTTGTGTTGGCGGAAAAATTAAAAATTAAAATGGAATCTTATTAAGCAGCAACTTGCATCAGCTGGCATCGCATCAGCTTGTATCTATGCAGCAGTGATGCCAGAATTTGCTGCATTTCCAAACAAACCCTTTATCAGTGTTGCAAAAGCAAAATATCATTTCAGCCATTGATAATGGAGCAAAAAAAAAAAATTTATCGTAAAAATCGAAACCTCGTTAAATCTAAAACCCCTGTAATTCGTAAAAAATTGCTGGTCCCTTGCGATTACGAATTATCGCGATTCCACTGTATAAGAAAACCCAAAAAGATTTCATTCCATGGATTATAAAAATTTGTTTGAATTGAGTTCGGATACCCAATTAGAAGCCAAATTTAAAAAAATATTCTGGTCAGATGTATTCGATGAATATCCAAATTTATCAAAACAGGTTATTCGAATTCTATTGCCGTTTGCAACCACTTATTTGTGTGAAGCTGGGTTTGTTGCGACAAAAACCAAATATCGTAACAAACATGATACTGGACCAGATATTCGAGTTCAGTTATCAAACATAACTCCTAATTTTAAGAGAATCATGGAATCAAAGAAGCAGGTGCACTCTTCACATTAAAGTTTTTTTCATTTATTTTAGCTTATGTTTTATATTTTTACTAGCATTACCCTGTGCGCATCGCCTCACCTCAACCGTGGTGTAGATTCGATGTGCGGTCTGCGTGAAAATTCTATTTAAAAAATACTTTTGTATGAGGACCACCTGTAGTATGCACCCAAAATATAATTTTTACAACCTAAGAAGTGCCTCTTAATATATAAACCACGTGGTGTAAATTCCATGAGAATCGATTAAGCGGTCTTCAAGAAAATGATATTTAAAAATATTTTTGAGTGAGGTCCACACTAAATAAAAGTTTTGTATCCTTAGCCTCCTAACATAAGAGCTACGTGGTGTAAATTCGGTGTGAATCGACTTACCTGGCTTTGTGAAAATGATATTTGAAAATATTTTTGTGTTAGGACCACCCTAAGTTTGCACCCTAAATAAAATATTTACGATCTAATCTGAGTCTCTTCACACAAAAGCCATATGGTGTAAGTTTCATGAGAATCGATTTGGCGGTCTTCGAGAAAATGAAATTTAAAAAATATTTTTGTGTGAGGGCCACCCTAAATAAAAGTTTTGTATCCTTAGCTATGCCTCTTAACATAAGAGCTACGGGGTGTAAATTCGGTGTGAATCGTTTAACCTGTTATAGTGAAAATGATATTTAAAAAAATTTTGTATGAGGGCCACCCTGAGTTTGAACTTCAAAGAAAATTTTTACGATCTTATCTGTGCCTCTTTATATAAAAGCCATATGGTGTAAATTCCATGAGAATCGATTTTGCGGTCTTCGAGAAAATGATATAAATAAAAATTGTTGTATGAGGGCCACCCTAAATAAAAATGTAGAAGCCTTAGATATGACTCTTTACATAAGAGCTACGTGGTGTAACTTCTCAGTGAAAATGATACTTAAAAATATTTTTGTATGAGGGTCACCCTAAGTATTCACCCTGAATAAAATTTTTTTGACCTTATCTGTGCCTCTTAATACAGAAGCCATGTGGTGTGAATTCCATGAGAATCGATTTGGCGGTCTTCGAGAAAATAATATTTAAAAAATATTTTGTGTGAGGGCCACCCTAAATAAAAGTTTTGTGACCTAAGCTATGCTTCTTAACATTAAAGATACGTAGTGTAAATTCGGTGTAAATCGATTCATTTGTCTTCGTGAATAAGATATTTAAAAATATATTTGTATGAGGGCCACCCTAAGTACGCATCCTAAATAAAGTTTTTAGCATCCAATCTGTGCCCCTTAACATAAAAGCCATACGGTGTAAATTTCATGAGAATCGATTTGCCTGTCTTTGAGAAATCGCTATTTTTAAAATATTTGTGTAAAAGGGCCACCCTAAATATGCACCCTAAATAAAAGTTTTATAGCCTATGACACCCGCCTGATCGATACTAACAAACTGTAAAAATTTCATCAAAATCGGCTGTATAGTTTCCGCGTGCATAAGAGACAGACAGACAGACAGACAGACAGACAGACAGACAGACAGACAAAAAATTAATTTTATATAATAGATGACACCCGCCTGATCGATACTAACAAACTGTAAAAATTTCATCAAAATCGGCTGTATAGTTTCCGCGTGCATAAGAGACAGACAGACAGACAGACAGACAGACAGACAGACAGACAGACAAAAAATGAATTTTATATAATAGATTAATTATTTCTATGATGAACTGCTTTTTTTTTTGTTTAATTCAATAAAATCTGAAATACGAAAATAATACTTGTTTCATTTAATATCAGATACTAAATTTTGAAAAGTCGATGTTTAAAAAATATTCAGGGTTCTGCGATCATTGGCAACGAATTTGGGGGTTCTACGACCAAAATAGTTTAGGAACCACTGGCCTAATGAATAGTAATAATATTTTTCAAAATATTCAATCAATATAATATGTTTTACAAAAAAAAAAAAAAAATACTCCAAAATCCATACTCTCACTTAAAAGGCAAATTCAGTTCTCTCTGTGGCTCCGTAAAGGTGTTGCAAAATTTTCCACACTTTTTTTATTAAACTTTAACACCAGGCAAAGTCGTCTTATTAATGGACACTCTTATGTGTACTCACATTTATATACGATGCAAAAGAATATTTCTACTTCAATTTGGAAGTGGTGTCTACTCCACTTCGTTGAGAAGAATTGCTTGTGGAATAATTTCATCAAAACTCTCTGCAACTAATGAATTCTACTCATATATACTGATTTATGTGATATCTTTATCATACACGGGTTTCTTAAACATATGGTCGTCATCCATGCATTACAATTAAGAATCAACTTATAGATTTTACAAAGATTTTCATACATACGAGTACATACTACATAAAATACACGATCAAGTTGACGTTTTCAAGTTACTTTATTGTATTTTGATATATACAAACATATGTATGTACATTAGGCTGGGTCAAATTGTTTGGGTGGAAAAAACATGACCAAGCGTCTAGCGGAAACTTAATCTACGGTAAGTTCTAAGAAAATTTGACCACGAAACCATGGGTCTAAAATCAATATCGAGCCCCCGATTTTTAACAAGAAGATTTTACTATGAAATTTTTATAAAAAGTTAGTAACTTCTTTAGAAAACACTGCTTTATCATCTAAAAAACAACATACATATGTCATTGGTTTTGTCAGCTTTTTGAATCTGTTATTATCATGAAAACATTTTTATAACCACTCCGAATTTCGGAAAGTTTTTGTGAAAAATGGTCATAAATGCTAAAAATCTTACAAGTTGCCATCAATTCATCTGCAAAAAATTAAAATGTTCTTTATAATATTTATTACAGGGACGTGAACTGGTTCTGAACCGGAAAACCACTTTTTTTACTACTTAGCTGAACCATTAACCGAACCGAAATTTCCACAAATGTTTGATCCGAACCGAAAATCGAACCACTTTTTATAATGGTTTGAGGATTCATTCTGACCAATTTTCAATAAACAAATTTTCCTCACTTTTTTTATTTTTTCTTTTGTTAAATATGGAAATTGATGAAATTTTCAAAAAAATAGGGAAGCATGAAACAGAGTTCATATATAAATCATTAATAGATAAAATCAAATCATTTGATAATACAGGGTGTTTTTTTTAGAGGTATAGAGCTTCGAATTGAAATAAAACACAAGAAAATCGTTTTAATGTCCATCAATTTGGCTTTATTGGAAGGATAATTTTATGCCATTAATGTTTAAATATGATTTCGGGCATGTGGCCGCCGCGGCTGGCTCGAATAAAGCCAATTCTACAGGTCCAATTTTGAACCACTTTTTCGAGCATATGGGGCCGTATGTCGGCAATAACGCCACGAATGTTGGCTTCCAAGTCCCCTAACGTTTCTGGTTTGTTGGCGTAGACGAGCGACTTCACATATCCCCAAAGAAAATTATCCAATGGTGTCAAATCACACGATCTTGGTGGCCAATTGACAGGTCCATTCCGCGAAATTATACGCTCATCGAATGTTTCCTTCAATAAATTGATTGTGACGTGCGCTGTGTGGCATGTAGCGCCGTCTTGTTGGAACCACAACTCATCCACATTCATGCCATCCAATTCGGGAACAAAATAGTCGGTTATCATGGCTCTATACCGGTCTCCATTAACGGTAACTGACTCTCCAGCATTATTTCGGAAGAAGTATGGCCCAATGACTCCACCAGCCCATAGAGCACACCAAACAGTCAGTTTTTGTGGATATAATGGCGTCTCAAGGGTGTCATGTGGATTCTCTTCACTCCAAATGCGGCAATTTTGCTTGTTGACGTAGCCATTCAACCAAAAATGAGCCTCATCACTGAACAAAATTTTGCGATGAAAATCAGCATCGAGATCAATCTCATTTTCGGCCCATACACCAAAATCACGACGCATTGCATGGTCTCGCGGCTTTAATTCTTGCACAAGCTGGATCTTGTAAGGTCGCAAGCCAAGATCTTTGCGCAAAATCTTCCATAAAGTTGATGGACAAAGCTCCAATTGCTGTGCACGGTGGCGAATCGATTCATTCGGGTCCTCTTCAACATTTTGCTCTACAGCGGCAATTGTTTCTTCGGTGCGCACTGTTCGACGTCACTGCGGATGCGTATTATCACATAGAGTAAACGTAGTGCGAAAACGACCCATGGTTAACCGAATTAATTGCTCTGATGGACGATTATGTCGACCATAAAATGGACGGAGCTTGCGGTAAACTTCGCGAACTGAACCATTATTTTCGAAATAAATTTGCACGATTTGCAAGCGTTGTTCTTTTGTCAACCTGTTTATGATGAAATGGCAAACCAAACTGAACATAAATGACATTAGAGTTGCCAGATTTGACCATAAAATGCCAGTTTTATCTCTATTCGAAAAACAAACCTCTAAAAAAAACACCCAGTATATGTTTAGTTTGTTGAATTTAAAGTTGTGTATTTATGTAGATTTTGTATATTTTTTTTCTTTCTTATTAGATTTGTTTTTCACTCAACGTGTCACTTTTAGTTTTATGGGTTATTTTTTTTTTTGGTTTTTTAGCGAAGCGCTGGCGCTTCCGCGAATACTGCACATGTTAATTGTTGCATTGGGTTTTTCTTATGGTGGTTCTATGTATGGTGTGGTGTTGTGTGGTTGCTGTTGAATTGGTTAAAATTGTTTTTCTGTTAGTTCTCCAAACTTTTTTTTTTCCGATTGTTAAATGTCACTATTTCTTTTATTTTTTTTTGAATGTCAACCAAGTTTTTGTCATATGTATGCGTGTTCTCGGGGTTACACTTTTATGCGTTTAGCATAGGACGGAGCTCTAGTGCTTCACTCACCACGTTTCCGCGAACACGCTATAAGACAACTCAATGACGACGTGGCGACGCAGTTATGATGGAAATTATTAATTTTTATTTAGTTTCTATGCTCAAGAATTATCTATTACTTAAAATTTTGCTGCGCTTTGTTTAATGGAGTTAAATTTAATTTCTTTACTTCAGTATTACATAAAAAAATAGCTTTTCTTTAACAGAACAATTTTTTTATACATTCAATTACAATTTTATGTAAAGACTTTTCAATTTTTTCAATTAACCGCAGAATGCACTCACACACTAATTTTGATTAAATTTAATTTATTTTAAAACAAATAAGCAAATGTTTTATCAAATAACAATTTTTTACTACGTAGTTATAGCGTAAGACATAAATTAGGTCTACATGTATATTTCTATGTTCTTTTGGATTGTTACTGAATAAAAATAATACAAATATGCGTAGTTTTCTTTAATTCCCGAACCGTTGAACCGAACCGAAAACCCGATTCAAATAAAAAAAAACCGTTTTGACGAACCAATGCTAAAGTTCAAAAACGGTTCGATCACAGAACCGAACCGACCAAATTTTTCACCTGGTTCACGTCCCTGATATATTAAGCAATTTTGTTAGTTATTTCGTAAAACTTTTCTTATTAATTACACCAATATTTAATTTCTTCCAAATTTTAATTAATTTATCCGCTACTTGCGGAGTGAAAAATGAATACGAGGACACCTTGCTTTCATTTCTGGAACGCTCACTCAAAAAAAAAAAATAGTATTTTAAAATATCGCGACCACTTGGCAAATTGAGTTCGCTCAAAACACTTGGTAAGCCAAAAGCAGAATAGTTTTGATACGGCATATGTCCATCTCCGAAAAATGCTTTTAAAAGTTACAATGGCGAAAAAATGTTAGCACCTCAATACATGATAATTTCCAACTGAACAATTTAATCATAACATCAATTTGAAAGCAAAAGCAATGACATATATTTTTTTTTTTTTAAATGTCGTATATAAAAATGTTCTCGGCAAAAATCGGGGGCTCGATATTGATTTTAGATCCATGGTTTCTTTGACAAATTTTCTTAGAATTTTCCGTAGATTACGTTTTTGCTAGACGCTTTGTCGCGAAAAAATTTGACCCACCCTAATGTACATACCTATTGACTGAAAGGTGATGTCTCAAAATTAAGTTTTTTGGGGAAACTTATTAATTTTTATTGATTTTGTAGATGAATAAGGAGAATCTTAATTTAAATTAAATATTTTGAGTTTCATTTGGAGAACAGAGCTTGACTGATTTGTTTTACACTTTTTGTTAAAAGGTATTGCAAACGAACGGTTTGTGTAGATACAGAGCCCCGAGACACGACATTTTCGTTCGGAATATCTTTGTATTATTAACAATATCAAGGGAATCCCCGTCAGAATTGAGTCGTCCCAAATCTGATGTTTAACAAAATTTCAATACGTACAACTGTCACAAAAAACACTTTTTCAATATCAAAAAACCCTGAAACTTTATACTTTAATAAAAAATATTTTGGTTTTTAATATAAAGAGGTCAGGTCTGGCTCACTGACTGTTATCATTATTTTCGAAGCTTCAAAGTACTAAAATGTAAGCTTTTCCATATAAAGGGTACTTTTCGTTAATGTGACAGATCTTATAACTAAGAGTAGTAACAATGTTATCTTTGGCTTTGCCAAAAATTAAATACCCTAAACGTATGTACATTAACAGTAAAAATGCACGTAAGTCTTATTAAAAAGGTATTTCTTCCACCACGTTGAGTGCTGGTTGATTTCACATTGAATTTGGCAACATGTTCTTAAATAATTCTCTGTATGGCGCTTTAAAGCTTATGTTTGTATTGGAGATGACACGTTCTCTTGTTAAAAAGCACCCACTCTTTTTTTTTTGTGCATATGTTAGACCGAGAAATTTCTTATATTAAGCATAACGTTTTTAAATTGCTTGCTTCTATCGGAGGTGCCACGCCTTGTCTTCGAAATTTATCTAATTTTTGTTCATAGCTGTTCCTATCCTTTCCTGCCTTTTGTGTGATGAACTTAGTTTCATTACCTTAAATAATGTCCTCAGTATAGCGATTTGAAGTTTTTGCTTGTATAGGAGGAGCTACGTCCTTTCGTCTGTATTCGAAAGCTTTTTTTCTGGAGTTTATTCAAGTAATTCCTATTATTTGTGAGAAATTTGGTAAAACAACATCAAATAACTATCTCATTATGTATTGCGTTTTAAATGTTTCATTTGTATTGGTAAGGACTGTCCCAGAAAAAACTTGCACTTTGTTTTTTAGTTATAAAAAAATACCCAGCAATTTTTTTGGTTTTTTTTTATTTTTTTATTAATAATGGCTAGTGTTCAGAATATAAATATCTAAAAACTAATTAACAATTTTGTTTTTTCTATAAAAATTTCTTACTTTTTTTTTAAGGCCCTTCATTAAATTTTAGTAGGTGTCTCCTTGCACCAATCCGTCCATTTTCTATCTCAGGAATATTGCTTAAAAGCTATACCCTATTTACCGAGTTTCATTCAATTATCTTGCCTAGTTTTTCCATAATGGAGATATCCACATCCAAACGGACATTGCTAAATCGACTCAGGTGGTGATGCTTATAAAAAATATAAATACTTTTCTATACCTGCCTTGCCTCCTTCTATGCGTTACAAACGAAATGACAAAGTGAATATGCCCTGAGAGCAATGTATAATAAAAATCATGAATAACATGAGTTATTGTTTAAAAATAATTTAAGTCACATGACCACCACGACTAGCTGTAGCAAATCAATGATAAACTTTGAACAAAATTTAGGGACGTTTTGATTTTTAGCCGGGACTTTAACCGGCATTTGACATAAAGCCTCATAAGAAATTTTTTCAGTCAAAGTTCCGGAAAGTTTATCTGAACATTGTAAAAACGGTCCTAGCTCTTCGATGCAACAGCAACAAAAAAGACGAAAAATTGTTCGTACAGAACAAAATATTGATACTCTAAGCGCAAGTGTAGATTATTGATTATTTTTCTTCGGGATATGTCAGTGATACAGGGTGTTTTTTTTAGAGGTATAGAGCTTCGAATTGAAATAAAACACAAGAAAATCGTTTTAATGTCCATCAATTTGGCTTTATTGGAAGGATAATTTTATGCCATTAATGTTTAAATATGATTTCGGGCATGTGGCCGCCGCGGCTGGCTCGAATAAAGCCAATTCTACAGGTCCAATTTTGAACCACTTTTTCGAGCATATGGGGCCGTATGTCGGCAATAACGCCACGAATGTTGGCTTCCAAGTCCCCTAACGTTTCTGGTTTGTTGGCGTAGACGAGCGACTTCACATATCCCCAAAGAAAATAATCCAATGGTGTCAAATCACACGATCTTGGTGGCCAATTGACAGGTCCATTCCGCGAAATTATGTGCTCATCGAATGTTTCCTTCAATAAATTGATTGTGACGTGCGCTGTGTGGCATGTAGCGTCGTCTTGTTGGAACCACAACTCATCCACATTCATGCCATCCAATTCGGGAACAAAATAGTCGGTTATCATGGCTCTATACCGGTCTCCATTAACGGTAACTGACTCTCCAGCATTATTTCGGAAGAAGTATGGCCCAATGACTTCACCAGCCCATAGAGCACACCAAACAGTCAGTTTTTGTGGATGTAATGGCGTCTCAAGGGTCTCATGTGGATTCTCTTCACTCCAAATGCGGTAATTTTGCTTGTTGACGTAGCCATTCAACCAAAAATGAGCCTCATCACTGAACAAAATTTTGCGATGAAAATCAGTACCGAGATCAATCTCATTTTCGACCCATACACCAAAATCACGACGCATTGCATGGTCTCGCGGCTTTAATTCTTGCACAAGCTGGATCTTGTAAGGTCGCAAGCCAAGATCTTTGCGCAAAATCTTCCATAAAGTTGATGGACAAAGCTCCAATTGCTGTGCACGGTGGCGAATCGATTCATTCGGGTCCTCTTCAACATTTTGCTCTACAGCGGCAATTGTTTCTTCGGTGCGCACTGTTCGACGTCTCTGCGGATGCGTATTATCACATAGAGTAAACGTAGTGCGAAAACGACCCATGGTTAACCGAATTAATTGCTCTGATGGACGATTATGTCGACCATAAAATGGACGGAGCTTGCGGTAAACTTCGCGAACTGAACCATTATTTTCGAAATAAATTTGCACGATTTGCAAGCGTTGTTCTTTTGTCAACCTGTTCATGATGAAATGGCAAACCAAACTGAACATAAATGACATTAGAGTTGCTAGATTTGACCATAAAATGCCAGTTTTATCTCTATTCGAAAAACAAACCTCTAAAAAAAATACCCAGTATGCTCTGATGAGCCAGAAACAACTAACATTTTGAAAATCAACATAGCTCGAGTTATTTGGGGCTTAATGAATGAAGTGGTTCAAAGTAAGATTTACTAACACAACAGAAATGAATTCAAATTTTATTTAAATGCAGGTATTTTACATAATTTAAAGTTCTCTCACTTTAAAATAAATCAGAATTTAATGCTGGCTCAAAAAACATACTAAGCCAATTCGGGAACCCCTAAATCGATTTCCAAAATAAATGAAATTTAGGATATAGTTTTCGAGATATAATAGTTTTTCTTAATTTCGGATTTTTTTTTTGAAAAACTGTTTGCCAAAAATTTATTATTAACATACAGTTTTGTTAATACATTAAGAAAGCACTTTTTATATCCTTTCAAATGATGTGCTATTCAATGTTGGTTTTTCTTTGCCAGTCGGAAGTCGTGGATATATTTATATAGCTTTCAATAAAATCATTAAAGCTAGGGAACCCTTGGATCGATAGGTAAGTTCACTAATAAGGACCGAGCGCTAATGGAAGCCATGTTTTTACTTACTCTTCTGTATGTATACTGACAATTGTTCTCCTTAAAAGTTGTTTTCAAATGATACACATGTTGTGCCTACAAAAATATTTTAAACTTGTATTCACCCGCCACAGCACTCAAGCATTAATTTGCATTCAGCTACATAAGTACATATGTATACTTCTGGTTAAGCATTCGAAAATAGCTGTACTAAAAATACCTTTCAAATGACACCTAAATTATTGAGATCTCTGGAACCACAGGTATATGCTGTCCTTTTAAATCAACCCAAAGGCTTTAATGGGCTATTTTCAATCCCCTCCCATTAAAGAATAGCCAGATTCTTTTTAACGTATGATTCTAACTCACAAGAAAAAATTTCAAAAATTGGCATAAAATGGAAAAAGCTAAGTTATTCATTTAATGCCAATTTTTGAAATTTTTTCCATTTTTAAAATTTTTAATATTTCATAAATTTTTGAAATTTTCAAAAAAATAGAAAACTTAAAAATATTGAAAAACTTTTAAAAATTGAAAAAAGCTGAAGATTTTGAAACTTTGAAAATATTATAAAAATTGCAAAAAAACATCGAAAAATTAACAAAAGTATCAATGGAATATCCAAATTTTATTTTTAAGTTTCATAAATCTTTACTAAAATGCTTGTCAAATCAAATAGGGTGCAGAAACATGAATGAAAGGTTAAGGGATGGTACTCCTATATGTTTTGAACATTTGGAGCATAAAAAAGCTGAAATTAATTTTGGATTATTTGAGAAATCGATGTTTTCCTGAAACGGAATTTTTTTGAAGTGAAAACTTCTTATGGCACGTTGTGCGGCTGAGGAAAAAAGTATAAATTCGCGACACCGACCGTCATCGGGATTCCCCGCGATAGTAAAATTTGAATGTTCTATTGTTTCTTTTAAATAAATATTGCAAGTGGAATACAAAAAACAAAACAGACACTAACTGGCACATTCCATTCTCATTCAACGATTGTTATGCTTACATGTTTGTTTCTTTCAAATTCCGCGTTGTTGCGTTGACAAATTGAGAATGAGAGCGTGAGTAAAATTTGAATACATATTCTGTTTTTGTCTTTCATTGATTGCATTGCCATATAAAAAGAAAACGCACATCAACGATTGCTATGCTTACATGTTTGTTTCCTTTCAAATTCCGCGTTGTTGCGTTCATTGTGTCGTATCATACAATAGTGCATACTTGTGCAGGAGCGAATAAACATTTAAAAAGCAAGATAAGGTCAGTACAATATAACAAATATTCTTTTAGTTTAATTTGAGATATACTGCATGATGCTTACTATAATATATGCTATATAATGTTTATTTTCTATTTTAGATTTTTCTCAAATATGGAAAAAAATAGAAGACTAATATTTGATATTGATAACACGTGTGATGAGGAGAAGGAAAAAGAAGAAAGATTACAAAGTCGACGTTTACACGAGGAAAGTCTGAGAGACAAATTCTTGTCCATTCTCTTTTGTGATTTTCGTTTCGCGTTTGCAAACAAATTTTTTACCTCGTCCCTTTCGTTTTCCCCCTCTTGCCAACAAACAAGGAAACTTTGCCGAAAAAGTTTCCTCGTGTAAACCTTGACAAAGAATCAGAGAAAACTCTAGACGGTACAGGGAATAACAAAAACAACTTAATAACACTTAATAACTTTAAAAAATATAGAAAAATGTAAACGCTATCGAGAAAAAAGAAGAACATCACATTTAACAACACCAATTAGTACTTCTACTGATGAAGAAAAAAATGAAGATAAACCAATTAGTAGCTTTATTGATGAAGAAAAAAATGAAGATAGATTACAAAAAAAACAAAGAAAACTATAATGCAGGACAGAAGCATAAAAACATAGAAAAATGTAAACGCTATCGAGATAAAAGAAGAAAATCACATCTACTAACACCAAATATTCCTAATCGAAATAATGTACCAAAGACAATTCATAGTTCACAAATTGCAGGCGCATCCACCCGAGATGTACCTTATGTACCACCTGTCATCAATACTTCACAAATTGCAGGGCCGTCCACTAAATATGTACCTTATGTACCACCTGCCATTCATACTTCACAAATTGCAGGGCCGTCCACCACAGATATTCCATATGTACCACCAGTTATCAATCGTCCTCAAATTGCAGATTTATCAGCGATAGATGTACGTTATAATCTACCTTTACACCCTAACAACGATCCCATCGAAGATAGTGTACAAGAAAGGCATTCTCTATCGCAAGTTGTTCATCCATCTTCACCTATTCAAACATACTCTGCATTTCAACAGAATTCCTCTGCTCATCGACAATTTGAAAAAGATTTTGTTGAAAATGAATTTGGTTATGTTTGCGATAGACTGTGGTTTAAAAATGACTTGAAGTATTTGAAAAATAATGATACAACTCGAAATATTGCATTTATAAGAACATTGCTCTCAGTATTGTTAAGTATTTGTAATAATACTGAAATGTAATTTTTTTATTTTATGTAAAATTATTAAAAATATAATTGTGTAAGACAATAAATAAATATTGTAATTTACCAAAAACATGATAGTACTTTATATTAATAAATAAAACAATTCGTTGAAAATTATTCCATAAACATTACAAAACATCATGAAAAAAATAAATCCAAAATATTATTTCAAGTTTTCACTTCAGTCGGCACTCCCGGAGTGCAACCCGCCGTTTTTTTTTTTCTTTCAGCATATATATAACGCTTAGGCGTTAATTTTTCCAGACTTGCAGTTTTTTTGTCATCTACTAAGTAGTATACAGCTACCTAAAAATAATATGAAAGCGAATTTGAATTGTGTTTGTTTGTTGGTATTTATCAATGAATTTTTAGTGTTATTTACGAGTTAAGAAATTAATTTTTTTATCAAAACTATTGGTCGAAAAAATTTGATCTATCTCATATTTTTTTTTTTTTTTTTTTAAAGCATAAGCCAACGCTCAGGGGATGCCCCCTATAAATGCAATGCACCGTGTTGGTTTTAAGAAAAGGAGAAAGGTTAGAGGGAAGGGGGATAGATGGAGTAGTGTCGGTGTACATTAATCTTGAATCTATGGATGTCACAACTGCCGGGGAAGACAGACGCAGGTAAGCATTTCCACAACTTGATGGTTCGGCCAAAGAAAGAATTATCACGAAAGTGTGATGTCCTGTTGAACACCGGCGTGACGCAAAAAGGATGGGCCTGATGGGATGCCCGAGTGCTGCGAGAGAAAATCCTGGCTGATGGAATCAGTTCCCGTATTTCTCTAGAGCACATCCCGTTATAATATCTATAAAAAAGGGTTAAACACCCTTCATCGCCGGTGAGCAATTATATTTCCGTTTTGCTCATTTAATATTTGCTCATAGCTACAAATTCGCCTCCAATTAAGGTAATCAGTTTTTTTTTGTTTGTTTTCGATTTAATTATTTTTATGTCTTGCTTTTTATAAAAAAAATTCTTTTTGACTTATTAATTTACAAAAGCAGGAATCGTATATTTTACTCTTCTATAAATTTGCCTTCATTTTGAGATAGTGTTCTTAGGAATTCGTCAAGCCATTTTTCAATGATTGGCAAATTTTCATCACTCCATTTAGCTTCCTCTTTAATATTACGCAATGACTTCTCGATAATGTGCTCTGCACTTCCAAACTCTCCACGCCTTTGTTCGTGTAATTGTTTTACCATATCATATCCCTCCTTCGTAGTAAACACACCAGTTGCAGAGCCAATAAGGCTGTCCCATAAATTAGTTTTGTTTTGAAATCTAAAAGAAAAATTAAAAAACGACAGAGAAAGACCAATATTCTTTTTAACATTTATTGTTAAAATATACTCACTTTTGCCTCAATTCGGTCCAGTTTTCAGATAGAAAATTGAATAAGCTCATATAACCACTGGAGCCGCCAGTTAACATGCTAAAAATCAAAAATATATCATTTTCTGTAAAATTTCCGTTTTCTTCTATAATTGCTATATTTAAGAGGCGTTCGATTTTCTCCTTTTGGACAGGACAACCGGCAAGTGTTTTTAAGAGATAAGTTCTTTCACTCTGAACACGTGTTTTCGGGAAATTAATAACACGCTGCAGGCCGAATTCCCATTCTTCCATTGTTCCCCATTTGAAAACTGGACAAATATATTGATTTGGCACGCTGCAAATGATAAAATCAAGCTTAAATTATAAATGTTTTCATGCAATAAATTTTATTAAGAAGGAACTTTATATCATATGTGACCAATAACTTTCCTTAATTTGCTTTTGTTGTTAATGACATTAATGTTAGCGCAACTTACGGATTTCCTTCGTCAGGTGTTTTGCTTTCCATCCATAATTTGAATGCATTTTGAGCTTCCTCTATGCATGGTCTGTATCCAGCACGGCATAGGAATGTTTTAGCTAAAGACCTTAAATCCGATATCCAATTTTCTTCATTTTTCTTCAGTTGTCCTAGTTCTTCATAAAGCGGCGTTAGCAGTACTCTCACATACCTCTAAAAATATTTAGAGTTTAAGACTAAAGAGAAAATTTACGAGCGTATTCAAATAGTCAACCTCAAATTTTTTATGAACTTCGGACATATCAATATGCCTGCCGATATGATCGATAAAAGTGAAAACTGGATTCCATACTATGTGATTTCGCTCAAACTGCATGAAAAGCGTCATATTAAAGGCAGTTGCAAAGCTTAGGTCACCAGCATAGGCTAAGTTCCATGCATCATGTAAAAGTTTTGCTCTTTTTTAATAAATAAAAAATAAATTTAGTTTAGTTATTAGCGAAATTGATATAAGCTGAGTTTCATTCGCCAAGCCGCTATCCACATATGTATGTACATATGTGCGAATAAAACGACCAAGTTCCTGTTTATACGATTGCTCGTTGTTGTTCTATCTACTTTTTATACCCTACACAGAGGGTATATTCACTATGTCATTCCGTTTGTAACGCATAGAAGGGGGCGTGGCAGCTATGGAAAATTATGATTGCGCTAAGCTGTACGTTTTTAACTGCTCTTACAGGCGCGTGGCACAGCCCTAAGTTTTAATCTTTATAATGCCATATCTCGTAAACCATGCAAGATATTGATTTAAATTTGGTAAGCGGATACAACTCATATATATATTGAATTTTACTAAAATTGGGGGGAATTGGAAAAGTAGGCGTACAGTTAAATATTTTGTTTCTGTACCTATGTCTCGAAATCGGCACATACGATTTTCATAAATACTTTAGAGATTATGCCGCTGAAAGTAGATATAAATAAAAGCTTAGCCAGTATACTGGAAAAACTCGTTGAAGGGCGTGGCACAGCCTCCAATTTTTATGAAAGTTATATTAAGAGAACTAACAACGCAATCGTTATGAAAAAACGGATAAACTTGCTATAAGTTTTCTTGTTACAAAACTTTGGTGCAATAGTGCCTGCGAGCGTGGTACGACCTATACAAGCAAAAAACGTTTAATGTTATTTTTTCATTATTTTCAACCTTCTTCGATATTTTTCCACATTTTTCAACTTTTATTTGGATTTGTTCAAGCTCTTTCAACTTTTTTGACATTTTCCATATTTTTTCAACTTTTTCAATTCCTTTCAACTTTCTTCAATGGTTTCCATATTTTTTTACTTTTTCAAACTTTTTCAACTGTTTCGCCATTTTTTAATATTTACCATTTTTTTCGACTTAATCAACCTCTACAACGTTTTTTTAACATTAATTTAAAAAGTACTTTCAATACGATGTAGGGTATGTGAGTTTCAGCCTGGCCTAACACCTTAACTAGTTTTATTTTAAATTGCTTATTTTTTGCTTTTCATTTCAAGATGCATAATAAACAAAATACAAATCTGTTGGGTAGCACTGGGACTTAAGCAACTTCCTATGTATATACGTATAGGGCTACCAGATGGCATACTTTAGTAGCAAATGTGCTACTTTTGCAAGGCTTTGCTACTTTGCTACTTTTCACTGGAAATGCACTACTTTTGGATGGTATTGCTACTTTCGATGTTTGCGACCTTTTTTTTTGTTTTGCTCATCAAAAATATTTTTATGGGACTAAAAAAATTTTTGGTCTTCATTCCAAAATTGGAATTTTTTGACATACACTACTTTTGTAGGCAGGTCTTCTGGTAGCCCTATATGTATACGTATGTACATAGCAACTTTTATTATAATCGTTAAGTTTATGATTTTGTTTTTGCTTTATAGGAAAAAAATTATTACGGGGGGTGAGTAATGTACTTAAAGCATTTCAACTTCTGTTACAATAAAAAGAAAATATTTTTCTGATTACTTTGATCAATTTTAAGGACTTTTTACTAAGTACTGAAAATTGATAGCTTAGGAGAAAAAAAAAATATTGATGTAAAGTTCAATTTGGCGCATTTGGTTGTGCCGATCACTTGTTCAAACTCTAATGAATTTGCCACCCTAAAAATGTGTGATCTAATATGAAAACAGCTCGCCTTTCTTTGAAAATTATTTAAAAAAAAACTATTTAATTTTAAAAAAAGATTAAATTAATTATTGATTTTGAAAATTGGTCTTCAAATTTTGTTCTTTTTCTTTAATAGTATAGAAAACACTATTGAAAACCTAGGATTTTTGCAAATTTATGCCACATATCAACATACATCTACTACAGTGGAACCTCCTCAAGTCGAATCTCGATAAGTCGAAAACCTCCCAACCTCGAAAAAATGTTATGTTCCTTTCCCTTCAAGCCCCAGAACCTCCATTGCTCGAAATCTGACCCCTCTATAAGTCGAAATAATAAGTGAGTCCCTACAAGCAAATTCAGTACATATTTTGTCTCTATAATTCGAAAAAATAAATTTGACCACTGCATCTCGAACATAGCTATGTTTGATTTTACAACCTCTACAACTCGATTATTTGAAACGAATTACCTCTATAGCTCGAAGAAAAAGAAGATACCGACTTTAAGAATATGCCGTCAATGTACAATATTGTTTCTTAGAAATCAATGTAAAACTTACTTATACAATAAACCAATCATATGAAATGATAAAAGAATTTTAGACTGACGTTAACACGTGATTTCATTTGAAATTTAGCGAAGTTAATTTATTGCTGTCGATTGAAAAATTTTCAGAAATAGTTTGGTCCTACTGCAATAAACATCAATGTTTAATACCTATATAACTAGGATTTTTATTTATTTCACCCCTCTAACTCAAAATTAGTTGGAATAAATCTTAACCTCTACAAGTCGAACATTTCCTGACAAAATTCGCTCAAGTCGAAAACTCTATAACTCGAATTTTTTGGCGTCTTCCTTCAAGTTCGAGTTGCAGAGGTTCTACGTATTAATAATATTTGATAAAGACGATACTATCGTCCCAACAATAAGCAATATTTATAATTTAATAAGGATTATACTAAAATCGTCCTTACTTGTCTAGAATAACAGTTTCTTGCTACATACCCAGTACAACACTGAACAAAAGGATGCTTTTGAAGAGTTAATTTTTCATTAATATATTTGAGGATACGTACAGTTTTGTAGTTAAAATAGCATGCACAATATCGAGTGTTAGTCTTTGATTACATGAATGATTTAATCATTTATCGGCTAAAATCTAAGAGGCAAATACTGTCCTTAGCGTCAGTCCCTAGAAGTATGGTCTTTTTCATATTAAATTTTTATTTTTTTATTGAAAATTGAAATATTTTTTAAAGGCAGTGGCGGCATATTGTTTTTATTTCCCCGAACGGCAAATGTTCACAAAACGCCACTGAATCTAAAGACAAGTTAAGGGATATTGAAGTTTTAAAGTATATCCATGAGCTTATTCCAATCTATGTTAAAAACCTATATTAAAATAATTTCTTTGCCTATAAGCAGTAATGTCAGGCCCGTGCGCAGGAATCATCCATGGGGGGGTTTTAACTCGGACATTTCATGTTAGATTTTGTTCATAAAAAACGGTTTACTTTTAATATAGACAGGCCCGGATTAAGAAATTTGCCGCCCCTAGGCAGTTGCAAAAATTAGCTATTTTGCTTAAAGCAAAAACTCATACGCGTTCATTCTTGCTTTTTGTGCTTTATTCTTGATCAAAACAATCGTTGCTGAGTCGAACGCAGAAAAACCCGAAACGATTGGTATGCGAACAAACGATTAAAATTATAGAGACAACATGAATCACATGATTGAATGGATTTAAAATCAACAGCGAACAAGTGTATTCGAGCAAGTTTGATCGCTTGATTGAGAAAGTAGGTTTTTTTGGGTGTTGTTTGCGTATGAACGTTTTTACAATCACCCGTTGCCGTTCTCTGATACATATGTAAGTACATGTGCTTATGTTATTATTCGATATTCAGTTATCATTACGTAATTAGCTAATTCTGCGAGGTACTTGCAAAAACTCGTCCAAAACTATTTCCACATTGATTTCGATATCGCGATTTATATTTAACGAGGCTAAGCCGTTCAGCCGATCTTCGGACATAGTTGATCTGAGGTATGTCTTTAGACGACGTAGCACTGAAAAGGAGCGTTCATTTGTTGCTATTGTCACAGGCAAAGTTGCATAACACGAAGCATTTTTGATGTCTTGCCCGGCAATGCGTTGACGCCAAAGTTGAACTTCATTAATCCACATGTCACGTGAACTATCATGCAAAATAGGAATTCATGGCGCGAATAGATTTGTTCATGAATTTTCATTGAAGCTGATTTTATTGATGCCGGAGCTATGCTTAAACGCGCATTGAAAAAACTCTCGTGTTACTTAGCCTTAGCGACGCGCAGTGGTCCCAAATTGTGTTTTTTGGTTCAAAAATAGCTAGAGAGCGCAAATCTTGTCGAAAATGAAAAACTCGGGCTCCGACGATTTTTTGGCGTTTTAGTTCTTTCATTAAAAAAAAAAAAAAATTTGTTGTGTCTTTTTTATTTTTCATTCAAATTTCAATAAAGCGAAAATTCCCAAAGGGGGGAGGGGGGTTGAACCCCCAAAACTCCCCCTTGCGCACGGGCCTGAGTGGTTTTTCTTCATCAAAAGCTTGGGGGTGGCGAGAGCTTAAATAACATATCGAATCGATGATATTTTGAATTGAATCGATATAATTAATAATAATATCAGATTCTTGGGGGAGGGGCGAATTCCCTCCCTAGCCCTACCGAATTGACGCCTCTGCCTATAAGTAAAGTGGAAAGCTCTTGAATTTAAATGCAGACATTGGAACTTATTTACTATTCAAAATAATAGCGTGACATTCAATGGGACTTTTGGGGTTAGCTGTAAGAATTTGACTATGCCGACGATGTCACGCTTTCGACATCAAAATCGTCGTATATGCAAACAGAGGCGTCAATTGGGTAAGGATCTGATATTATTATTAATTACATCGATTCATTTCAAAATATCATCGATTCGATATGTTATTTAAGCTCTCGCCTCCCCCTAAGCTTTTGATGAAATGACGCTACTGTATGAAAACCAACATAACACGACTCAATGATCAGGCAGCCATAGTTGAACTACAACAATTCGAAAACTGAAGCATTATCAACAATAATGCTTTTCCCAAACTTAAACATATGTGTACGGTAATAACAGATACACCAATTTATCGTTCTGCTACTTTGGTTACGTTCTCACTACAAAAGGCGGTACCGCAGAACACGTAGAAGCCCGAATCAACAAAATGAGAATTGTCTTTGCTTAACTACATCAAATATGGAAATCAAACATAATCTAAACAGCACCACGAATATTAAAATTTACTTAAAAAAAATTAAATTAAAATAATGGTCCCTCACAAACATCCTGTGGCGACGATGTTAAAGGTTTTTTTGTCCCGCACGATCTTAAATCCCAATGTTAATTTGTCTACTAGCTAAACTCAACCAAGTTATAATTAAGTTATTCATACGACATAGCTTTCTCCCAGACTGACATATGACCACAAAATTTAAAACAAGTACCTTGCTACGCTGTAAAATTATAATTATACTAATAGGTGTTATGTTTGTATATGTTACCTTGTGTATATTGGAATGGCCTTTCGACCAGACTCTGTTTGCAAAAATTTCGAAAGTAAATTCCAATTGTTTTCATCATAATTTACTGGAAATGATCCGATTTCTTCTGGATTTACAATGATAAACTTTTCATCACTAGGGAGATTTCTAAGAGTTATTTGGCGTGTTTTTTCCATCCAAGCATGTGGAGTAGAGTTTGAGAAATCCAATTTGTCCTGTGTAATCAAAACTAGAGGAATCCACCACAACATTTTATCCTGTTCGGGTACGTCGTGTGGACGTTCTCTGAGATAAACTTTTTGTGTAACTTGAGCAGTATTTTTTTTGTAGTCTCGTTCAATTTTTATGACAGGCAGACGATCTTTCGTTATCCAGGACCCAGCTATTTCGGATATACTATACTTTTTGTCGATTGCGTTATCCAAAATAGCCTGTTTGGTTAGCGAATCCCAGAGGTCATCTCCAAAAAATGTACTGTAATGGCGGTCAGCAATAAATTTTCGAATCCCTGCTGTGAATGTCGCATTACCAAGGGTAAAATTTAACATACGCATAACCAATTCGGTCTTAAATGACGTTGTTTCCTGTTTCATGCCAGTAATTCTTGAATGCGGATACCTTTTGCTGAACTCGTAATATAAGGAGTATAGTACTGTCATAGGATACTTTCCATTGAATTCTATACCGTTGTCTATCTAAGATGTTATTGTTATTAAAGTTAACGAGCGTCTATTTTGTTAGTGAAAATGTAATAAGAAATTTTTCTTACCTCAATAACAATGCTAGCCGCTAGAAAACTGGCTAAGGCTTTGTTAACATGAGCATCGCTCCACCAATAGGGTGTAACCCACGATCCGAGCCATTGGTAAATGAGTTCTTGTGTTAATCCGTAATATCCTTTTTTCATTAGTTCATTTTCTCTGTAAGAAGATATAGTTAGGTGTTTGTCCATACTTTTTATTTTTGTTAGTTCAGCCTTAAAGAGCAGTTGTGTTTTTTCTAGTTCTATTTATTTTTTTCTCTTTTAACTAAATTTAAAGGTAATAAAATATACATATGTTAGGAAACGAGCGGACTGTACCAACAAATAGAAAAAAATTAAAACGATTATAAGTTCAGTTGAAAAGACAGTTTTATTTATGAATTTTTTATATTTGCAGTTCTTACTCAACTAACTCTAACGTGTAATAAGAGTGTTTAATGTATGTTTAGCAAACACAAAAAAAAATAACGGAATTGCAAATTGATCATAAAAAGAATTAATATGTTCTCCCAAAAACAAAAACATAACGTAAGGTAAATTGGTCTTACTGTAATTAAGGTCATATACAAATAAATAGTACACAAATTATTTTTTAACAAAAAATAATAATAGATTCGTTCTAAAACACTTAATAATACTAAAATGAAACGACGATTTTTAATATAGGAAAAATGACAGCTGACACCTTATGGAAATATGTACTATTATTGTACATCTGGAAATCTTGAAAATTTTGTCGTGTTTGCTTAATTGAGAAGGAATAAGTGTATATATGTCACCGGCCAAACTAGTTTTTAGGACAAACTAGTTTATCCTAGGCCAAACTAGTTAATTTGAATGCCTTAAAGCATGCAATTTAATTTTAATGCAAAAGCACTGTGAATAGCGAAGTCAGTGTTGCACATATTATAGACTGAACCGCGGCCGAA
Organism: Tricholauxania praeusta; assembly: GCA_949775025.1. Taxonomy (NCBI): domain Eukaryota; kingdom Metazoa; phylum Arthropoda; class Insecta; order Diptera; family Lauxaniidae; genus Tricholauxania; species Tricholauxania praeusta. Next base: position 70,263,362 of record OX459029.1, on the reverse strand, counting down.
ATCGGACATATTGGAGGATTTAAATGCTGAGCCGCGGCCGAAGGCCGCCCAATTATCCCCACTTACAACTTGCCAAGTATATAATGAAATTGACAAATTTTGTTTTCTTACTTTGCTACTGTCGTAGTCTTCACTAACCACAGTGCTTTTGCATTAAAATGTCATTGCACATCTTTAGGCTTAAGCTAACTAGTTTGGCCTAAAAACTAGTTTGGCCGGTAACATATATAAAGACACAAGAACGGTGATGTGAGATTTTTCTTATCGGTCCAATTTGACGCTCCAACTTAAGGAGTTTGTTGCTATTTCACAATTATTTTTATCTAAAAACTATGACAAAAAGAAAAACCTTCTTTTGAAATAAATTAACGGTTATTCATTAAACTTTCAATGACATTTTATTTAGTTTCCAGATGCGAATAAATTTATTGAGCCGTCAAGTGCTAGCGGCGTTTTGTAAGTATTTGAGCAGCGAGTAAATTAAATGATAAATCGTAAGTGACGTTCAGCTTCAGTATGAGCAGCGTCTTGTAAAAATTGCTAAAGAAATCATGTGTCGAATGGTGGTAAGTAGGGTTAAAAAAACATTTACTAATATTAAAAAAACAATTGAAGATGAAGAATTCATCACAAAAACGTACAAATAAACGACATTTCACAATTGAAATAACCACAAAGACGAACCCATGAAATAGGGAAGAAACTATAAGATTTCTGTATAGTAGTCATCTTATAAGATTTCCATATTAAAATTGTAGATGTAAAATTCCCAGAATATATAAAAAGAAAATCACTTAACAATCTCATTGCTTTTATAGTGCAAGATCTGACGATACATCGACCTTCACCCATCTGCTTACCGAATGAAACTTATTTTTTATCAAATTTCGAATGTAGACAAACACATCCATGCGTTCCGATGTTTTTTTTAAGGTATGAAGTAAATACATTCCAATTAGTTAAATTGGATGAGTACACGAGTGAACAACAAATTTTTCTCGTGAATTGGCCACCTAGATCATGCGTTTTAACACCGTTGAATTTTTTCTTATGACGTTTCTTGAAGAGAAAAGCTTATGCGGATAGTCCTCAAACTGCCTTATTTTATACGAATCTTTCAAGTTGTACTTGAATTTGTCCGATAACAAGATAGTTTTCCATTTTTGGACTCTTGAGTTGAGGTGGGCGTGGAGTATGGCGTAAGTACGCAGACCAAACGCAGGAAGACTGAATTCTCAGTATTGCAAAGCCACTATAAAATGCGGAGTCAGTGTAATGGTCTGGGGTTACTCCTCAGATCAAGGTATTGGGTCAAATCACAGAATTTGGCAAATTATGAATCGCTTCATGGACGTTGAGTAAAGATGTTATGCTGTCATATGCCGATGTAGAGAATGGAGGTTGCGTCAGGACAACGATCCAAAATATACCTCTAAAGCTTGTAATGCCTGCCTTCAGAGCAATAGGATAGAAGTTTTTGGTTGGTCTGCCCCAACCTGAATTCCTTTGAGATCTTCTGGAATATCTTTAACATGAATATCAACAGAGAAAATTAAAAGCCACGGAAAATCTATTTAATCCTTAAATATATCCTGGGAAGGGATATCGCAGTGTATCATTAATAATTTAATATCCTCTATGCCTTAGAGAAGCGCGTCTGTCGTCCAGAATAAAGAGCTCGCAACTATGTAAGTACTGATTTTAAAATTTTGAATTTACCATAAAAAAGCGGGTGTTTTGGTTTTGTCCGGTAAGTTTTTGGGTTTAAAATGTTCCTTTGAATGTTCCTTTGACTTTTTTTTAATTTTTGTTTGTTAATAACATAGATATAAATAAATAAAGTAAATATGCAATATCGTTCGAAAGCGTCGTTTTCATAAAATATTTATAATATGAAAAAAATGTACTTAGGGCCTGCTTAAGTTTTGGCTAAGACTATATGTGGCTACAAGGAATTACAGCTAAAGTCGATCTGAGATTAAACTGTTTCGCTTTACCAACAAAATCTACTCTAGCTGTTCTTCCTTGTTGCCACAGATATAATTTATGTGAGAGCAAAAAGAAAGCTGTGTTTTATAGGCCCTAATTCCTTGATTTTAAAGAGACTACAACACATCTTAAAGAAAAGTTATAGACGTGCATAAATATTAACACTTACTTAAACATAAGCATACCCCAATTATCTGCAGGTCGAACTGAAGCCAAACCTGGTATAGCAATTACATCAATTTTGGATAAGGGAAGTGAAACATTAAAATAGTTTTCCAAATGCTCGTATGCTGTGCGTAGTTTAATATATATATCCTTAAATAAATAATGTTCTTTGAATCCATAAAATATTATTTTCTGTGTGTGTAAAGTGTACAAACCTTAAGATCTTTATGAATATCTGCGTTTGCCCAGATATTTATGCGAGGTAGTTTCTCTCCTTCACTCACCTTTGAATTTTCATACCTTTCCAGTTGAGATATCACAAATCCAAATGTAAACGAGGACATGGGCGGAGTAGTTTCAAAATAGTCTACAACATAATCCTTTGGTCCGTTTGCTCTAAATTATAATTAAATATAAGTTCAAGATGAATGTACATTTTGATTAAAAAAATTAGTGTAAACATTGTTAATTTATAGATATTTTCTCACTACCCTGATTTTGTGTTCATATAAAACTTTTACAGAGATGAAGGTCCCCTATGGATTAATTCTAAATAGGTTAGACTAGAGTGGCGGCTTAGTACCCATGCTAAGGACCTTAAGTAACACTCAATGTGTCATTTTAATACCAAAGGAATGACCATACAAAACTGATAATAAGGTTATCAAAAGAATTTAAAAAGAAACTTGGTAACGGTAAAAGCTATATTCAATTAGTTCTGTTAAGGTAACTAAGCAGTGATCCAATTTCAGTTTCGGTCGATTCGCTAAGGTTGTTAAATAAAGCTTGTCCTAGATATATGAACCCGGTTCTGGCAAGGGCCTGGCAGTTGCAGAGAAAATGCTCAACAGATTCTTTTTCGTTTGCATTCAGACAACTACGGCAAAAAGGGTTGAATGGAATACCTAATTTTTCAGAATGTTGACCGATAGTCCTTGGACAGTAGGTTTTTGAATAATTATAGGATGACCATATTGCTCTGAATGTTTTACAGGTTTACAGGGTCCTCCAGTTTTTCGCGTTTTCTTAACTATAAAAAGCGGAGTGTGGAAACGCTCCGAAGCTTTGCTTTTGTCAGGAGAGCGACCGTATCTTGCCAAATCAGGCTATCGAACCCTGTAAGTTTTGGGTGCGGGTACGAGTTCGGGTTCAATGCATTTAAATTAAATGGATCCGGGTTCGGTTTCAGGTTCAATTTTGTTACGAAAAAATAAAAAAATTAAACAATTTCATTTAATTTTTATTTTAGAATGCTATTTTATTCATTTTTGGAAAAAATGTTCATTTAAACGCACAAGTAGAATATTCTCTAGTGATTCTTCGTAAAGATGCACTCTTTGCGATGCTAAAACGAACTCAAACGCAGAAAAAGCACTCTCGACACTGACTTGAGTTGCTGGAACAGCTAATATAACCTGAGCAGCTTCACACAATAGAGGTGTATCAATTTTTTTTTTTACCAGAATTCTAAAATCTATTTACTTTCCAATAGAAAGGATGTATTTTCTTTAGTAAGTTGGCATATTAATAATTTTTTTTCAAAAAGTGCGATAGGACACTTACACTTTGAGGTGACGATATATCAACTGGTCTAAGAGATGATGATATATTCTATATGTACATTAGGGTGGTTCAAAACATTAAAGTTGCTCCAAACTTCGCTCCCCGGGCACAAAAAGTTTCGTATTGGTGCCAATAAGAACCACGTAAAACTTGGTTCATTTCAGAAAACATTTGATGGACCCGCCACCCTTTTGAAAACTGGGAAATGGTCCTCAATCTATCAAAAATGATTAATATCTGTCCGAAGCTGGCCCCTAGAGGGATCAAATGTATGACAAGGTCCCATTATTTTTCCTTCTCCAATATTTCTCTTGAACATACTTACCCCCTATCACAACCCCTTAGGGGTGCTCCCCTGCAAAAATTACATTCTTGTGAAATTATGAAATTGACTTCCCCCTCTTCTCAGATGCCTCAGAAGGGGTAAAACGCAAGACGAACTCGCATTATTTTTACTCTCCCAAACTTTTCCCTGTACACATCTACCCCCTATCTGCCACCCTTTTGGGGGTCCCCCTACAAAAAACACAAAAAATTTCGAAAAATAGTTCATAGCTCCCCCGGAGTGACCCAAAAAGGGTTGATATGTATCACTAAGTCCTATTACATTTTTTTTCCAATATTTTTCCCGAACATACCTACCGTCTATCTGCCACCCTTTTGGGGGTCCCCTTACAAAAAACACAAAAAAATTTCTAAAAATAGTTCATAGCTTTCCCTGAGTAACCCGTAGAGTGGTCTAATGTATTACCAGGTCCTCCCTACATTTTTCCGAACATGCTTACCCCCTATCATAACCCCTTTGGGGATCCCTTTGAAAAAATGTAAAAAGTTTCGAAAAAAACGGCGGGTTACACTCCGGGAGTGCCGACAGAAGTGAAAACAAATCGTTTAATGGCAAGTTAGTGCGTTAATTGGTATGTGTGTGTTTTCTTTTTATATGGCAATGCAATGGAAGACAAAAACGGAATATGTATTCAAATTTTAGTCTCGCTCTCATTCTCAATTTGTCAATGCAACAACGCGGAATCATGGTGTAATAACCAAGGTGGCGTAGTTTAAAACGAAATTCTCAAAAGTTTGGGTTTCTTGTCCTTGTTTCGTATTTTTTTTGACACTTCGGTGTTTTGATTAACTTTCCCGTTCAGCAACTTCAGCAACTTTTTACTGAGAGGTATTTGTGTTGAGTTTCAAAATTCTGATGCAAACAAAAAACTACGCTAAATAATGTAGCAGGCTTCAATATGATAGCAATAAGTCTTTTTTGTTTTTTGTTTTTGCAATAACCACATCGACTAAATTTTTAAGATTTTATGTAGTTTGCAGCATATCGTTCAGAAAATGTTCAAGATCTTACGCCTAAGTGCTGCAATTCATCAAAGCGCTTAAGTTTTCTGAATGGGCAATTGAAATGCTATGAATGTCAAAACTACAGCAAATAGGATGATAGATGATTGAAAATCGAGGCTCTCCCTTGGATATTACACCATGCGCGGAATTTGAAAGAAACAAACATGTAAGCATAACAATCGTTGATGTGCGTTTTCTTTTTATATGGCAATGCAATGAAAGACAAAAACAGAATATGTATTCAAATTTTACTCTAGCTCTTATTCTCAATTTGTCAACGCAACAACGCGGAATTTGAAAGAAACAAACACGTAAGCATAACAATCGTTGATGTGCGTTTTCTTTTTATATGGCAATGCAATGAAAGACAAAAACAGAATATGTATTCAAATTTTACTCTAGCTCTTATTCTCAATTTGTCAACGCAACAACGCGGAATTTGAAAGAAACAAACACGTAAGCATAACAATCGTTGATGTGCGTTTTCTTTTTATATGGCAATGCAATGAAAGACAAAAACAGAATATGTATTCAAATTTTACTCTAGCTCTTATTCTCAATTTGTCAACGCAACAACGCGGAATTTGAAAGAAACAAACACGTAAGCATAACAATCGTTGATGTGCGTTTTCTTTTTATATGGCAATGCAATGAAAGACAAAAACAGAATATGTATTCAAATTTTACTTTAGCTCTTATTCTCAATTTGTCAACGCAACAACGCGGAATTTGAAAGAAACAAACACGTAAGCATAACAATCGTTGATGTGCGTTTTCTTTTTATATGGCAATGCAATGAAAGACAAAAACAGAATATGTATTCAAATTTTACTCTAGCTCTTATTCTCAATTTGTCAACGCAACAACGCGGAATTTGAAAGAAACAAACACGTAAGCATAACAATCGTTGATGTGCGTTTTCTTTTTATATGGCAATGCAATGAAAGACAAAAACAGAATATGTATTCAAATTTTACTCTAGCTCTTATTCTCAATTTGTCAACGCAACAACGCGGAATTTGAAAGAAACAAACACGTAAGCATAACAATCGTTGATGTGCGTTTTCTTTTTATATGGCAATGCAATGAAAGACAAAAACAGAATATGTATTCAAATTTTACTCTAGCTCTTATTCTCAATTTGTCAACGCAACAACGCGGAATTTGAAAGAAACAAACACGTAAGCATAACAATCGTTGATGTGCGTTTTCTTTTTATATGGCAATGCAATGAAAGACAAAAACAGAATATGTATTCAAATTTTACTCTAGCTCTTATTCTCAATTTGTCAACGCAACAACGCGGAATTTGAAAGAAACAAACATGTAAGCATAACAATCGTTGAATGAGAATGGAATGTGTCAGTTAGTGTCTGCTTTGTTTTTTGTCTTCCATTTTTTGTCTTCCATTTGCAATATTTTACTATCGCGGGGAATCCCGATGACGGTCGGTGTCGCGAAATTATACTTTTTTCCTCACCTGCACAACGTGCCATAAGAAGTTTTCACTTCAAAAATAATTCATATCAGTACTAGGTTGTATTATATTCATTTTTATTGCATTCATTGTTTATATTAACTGGCTCTTTTCACAAAAAAGGATACTTTTTGCGATATACTTCTACGATTTGTAGCATTTGTAGCGTTTGTCAATTTCACGACGGGATGCAAGAATTTGAGAAGTTCAACTGTTTTTCCCTACAGTTTCTACAATAAAAAAATGCGAGATATACTGTTTCCTCTACCAAATACCACAAATGATTTTTAAATTTTTCTGTATTGTAATGAAAATGGTTGGATCAATATTTTCATATGCAATCTAGTCTCTTACGAAGGAATAATCAATAAATGGAGCTTCCACAGCAGTGCTACATCCAAGCCATACTCGAATATATTTTAGTATTATATAATACAAATATGTATCTCGGACTCCATTTAATCGTTATGCAGACAAAATGAATTGATCACGAAACATAAAAATTAAGAGATTGTATGTCAACCGCGCATGGCTCATTGCCCCAGGCTTAAAGAATTTCGCACTCCCCCTGCACCAAGAAATATTAGTGCTAGCTTTAAAAACTCTTATAATCATCTCTGCTACGGTTTTGATAACAGAAGCTTCATATACATATGTATATCATCGCATTCATCGTTTGATCGCACGAAATTATCTTCCAGGCCGCTTTTATAGGATTTTTGATCTAATTTATTCCACTCATTTAAAATCCGTTCAAAAAGGGTAACCTCAATAGTACTTAGTACTCGAACCAAGCTTTATATCAAAAACACTTCGAAGTACAATTTCATTTACATATATGATGGCGGCATGGAAGATTTATTGTTTTACGTTCTAGTCGGTTCTGCAATACATGCTCCAGATCTTTCGCCTGTATCACTGGGAGTCGTATCAAAGCCCATAGCTGCAATATCATCGACTATATTCCATTGTAGTAATACATTATATACTGCCATTGAAATATTTTCACCAATAGAGCTGCTGATTTTGGCTGCACCCAGAAACTTTTTTGTTTTGTTTGAATTGAATATAGAATGTTCAATAATCATGGGAATCTGATGATGAGATCAGAGATGTGCTCTCTTCTTGCAAAGGCTTAGCTGTTGTAAATGACACCGCTGAAAGAGGTGTTGCGTTTATGAAAGACTACAACCAAATTTTGCCAAATGATGGAGAACAAAAAAAGCTAATACTACAAATCGTGGTAGTATATCGCAAAAAGTATCCTTTTTTGTGAAAAAAGCCAGTTAATATAAACAATGAACGCAATAAAAATAAATATAATACAACCTAGTACTGATATGAATTATTTTTCGAAACTTTTTTCATTTTTTCAAAGGGATCCCCCAAAGGGGTTATGATAGGGGGTAATTATGTTCGGAAAAATGTAGGGAGGACCTGGTAATACATTAGACCACTCTACGGGTCACTCAGGGAAAGCTATGAACTATTTTTAAAAATTTTTTTTAATTTTTTGTTTTTGTAGGGGGACCCCCAAAAGGGTGGCAGATAGACGGTAGGTATGTTCGGGAAAAATATTGGAAAAAAAAATATAATAGGACTTAGTGATACATATTAACCCTTTTTGGGTCACTCCGGGGGAGCTATGAACTATTTTTCGAAATTTTTTGTGTTTTTTGTAGGGGGACCCCCAAAAGGGTGGCAGATAGGGGGTAGATGTGTACAGAGAAAAGTTTGGGAGAGTAAAAATAATACGAGTTCGTCTTGAGTTTTACCCCTTCTGAGGCATCTGAGAAGAGGGGGAAGTCAATTTCATAATTTCACAAGAATGTAATTTTTGCAAGGGAGCACCCCTAAGGGGTTGTGATAGGGGGTAAGTATGTTCAGGAGAAATGTTAGAGAAGGAAAAATAATGGGGTAAGTATGTTCAGAAAAAATGTTGGAGAAGGAAAAATAATGGGACCTTGTCATAGATTTGATCCCTCTGAGGGGCAGCGTCGGAGAGATATTAATGATTTTTGATAGATTGAGGACCATTTTCCAGTTTTCAAAAGGGTGGCGGGTCCATCAAATGTTTTCTGAAATGGACCAAATTTTATGTGGTTTTTATTGGCACCAATACGAAACTTTTGTTGCCCGGGGAGCGAAGTTTGGAACACCTTTAATTTTTTTCATATATGTCTGAACCACCCTGATGGCCACGTTGTTAATTTTTTGGAGAACACTCTTCAACCATAATTTTTCTTGAAGATAAGACTGTCTTGAATTATTATTAAAGGAGGAACATTTAAAATTCAGAGGGAGATTCAGTTAAAATTGCAAAGTAAAAAAAACATGAGAAGCAACATATGTATAAAGCTTTGTAATCTAATAAGTGTTAGAGCATGTAAATAGTGGAATTCCAGCGAGTTGAACAATCAAGCTTTGCTTTTTTTAAGCCTAATCTTTTTACCAAAGAAGCTTTAATAGGCGCTCCAGGCTTCAGAAAAATCTCTGCACTTAGTAACATTAATATTAACTGTAGATGTTGTGTCATAAACTGCGAACTGAGAAGCATGAGCTATGCACCTATGAATTACGTCGTTGTATGAACTTGACAAGAGCTCTAATCCTTTTTCATTTGCATTAATTCTTCATCTTCAACTTCTTCAAAATCAGGAAATACACATTCATTTCTCAGGAGTTCAATCAAAAACAACAAATAATAATCTTGCTTGGAGAAAAAAAATTCTGTGAAATATGAGATTTGAAATTTAAAAAAAGTTCTGTAAAATATGTAATTTGAATTTCTAAGCACAATAAAAATTGAACCAGAACCGAATTTTTGAATGGGTTTGGGTTCGGTTTCACATAATTTAAGAAAAAACATTGTTCCGGAGCCGGTTCAGGGTTCGGTTCGGGATCGAAACCCTGTGCCAAATACAAACGAAATTGGCGATTATTGACAGGATTTTTTACAAGGAAATAAGTATATTTTGCAGACCTTGAAACTTTTATACTTTTATTCAAAAAGTTTTCAAAATAAAAGTTTCTTAAAACTTTTTTGTTATAAAAGTTTTTATAAACTTTCTTCAAAAACTTTTATAGAATAAAAGTTTTTCCAAAAAACTTTTTCATAAGAGTTTTTCTGAAAAACTTTTAAAAAAAACTTTTATTAATAAAAGTTTTTTATAAAAGTTTTTTTTTGACTTTTATTAATAAAAGTTTTTTTTAAAAGTTTTTTTTAACTTATATTTTTAACAGTCACATGCAAAGAGTTTTTTTTTGACTTTTATTTTTCAAAAGGCGAAAATAAAAGTTTTTTTGTATGAAAGAACGAGGAAAATCCAAAAATAATATCTTGGATTACTAAGCAAAAAATTTCAAAGGAGAAAACTTAGGATTATTGATAATAAAGTCCAAAGGAAAATACTTAAGATGTTTCTGAAAAGAAAGAAATTTCTGATAATTATGCACTTATAATATTTAGAAAAATTGTGCTTAACGCATCAATGGGAAAAGGCCGAAAATGGATTTTGGGAGTACAGGGGAGGTTCCTGACCCTCCAAAAAGGTGTTTTGGACCCATTTTTCGAAAAAAATTTTATTGCACGAATCGATGGGAAAAGGCCGAAAATCGATTTTGGAAGTTACAAGTGAGATCCCCGACCCTCCTAAATGGGATTTTTGGACCCATTTTTCGAAAAAAATTTTATTGCACGAATCGATGGGAAAAGGCCGAAAATGGATTTTGGAAGTGACAAGTGAGGTCCCCGACCCTCCTAAATGGGATTTTTGGACCCATTTTTCGAAAAAATTTTTATTGCACGAATCAATGGGAAAAGGCCGAAAATGGATTTTTGAAGTGACAAGTGAGGTCCCCGACCCTCCTAAATGGGATTTTTGGACCCATTTTTCGAAAAAATTTTTATTGCACGAATCAATGGGAAAAGGCCGAAAATGGATTTTGGAAGTGACAAGTGAGGTCCCCGACTCTCCTAAATGGGTTTTTTGGACCTATTTTTGGAAAAAAATTTTAGTGCAAGAGTAAAATTTTTTTCGAAAAATGGGTCCAAAAAACCCATTTAGGAGGGTCGGGGACCTCACTTGTCACTTCCAAAATCCATTTTCGGCCTTTTCCCATCGATTCGTGCAATAAAACTTTTTTCGAAAAATGGGTCCAAAAAACCCATTTAGGAGGGTCGGGGACCTCACTTGTCACTTCCAAAATCCATTTTCGGCCTTTTCCCATCGATTCGTGCAATAAAATTTTTTTCGAAAAATGGGTCCAAAACACCTTTTTGGAGGGTCAGGAACCTCCCCTGTACTCCCAAAATCCATTTTCGGCCTTTTCCCATTGATGCGTTAAGCACAATTTTTCTAAAAATTATAAGTGCATAATTATCATAAATTTCTTTCTTTTCAGAAACATCTTAAGTATTTTCCTTTGGACTTTATTATCAATAATCCTAAGTTTTCTCCTTTGAAATTTTTTGCTTAGTGATCCAAGATATTATTTTTGTTTTTTCCTCGTTCTTTCATACAAAAAAAACTTTTATTTTCGCATTTTGAAAAATAAAAGTCAAAAAAAACTCTTTGCATGTGACTGTTAAAAATATAAGTTAAAAAAAACTTTTATTAATAAAAGTCAAAAAAAACTTTTAAAAAAAACTTTTATTAATAAAAGTTTTTTTTAAAAGTTTTTTTCGACTTTTTGAAATAAAAGTTAAAAAAACTTTTACTTTTATTTTCGGATATAAAAGTTTTAAGGAAACTTTTACTTTTATTGCACAAAAATAAAAGTTTAAAGTTTACTTTTACCTAAAAAAAAACTTTTATAAAAGTTTATTTCAAGCTCTGATATTTTGTTGATGTTAAAAGCAACTAGCTATATCAACACGCTGTAATAATTTATTTTAAGTCCTTTCATTTTTAAATGTCGTTATTGTTAAAGAAAATTTAAATTTCGAAACAGTAAGAAATGGAGACAAACGCTAGTAGTACTTCACTTAGCAATAAACGAGTTATGCGAGCATATTAGTAGAGTTCTCTCGGAAATAAAAAGAAAATTAATTTCGGAGCTATAAATTTATAAGCCAGGTTTTTAGTTGAAATCGCCGTTGTGCATGATTTAGTTCACAGAAGCTATATGGTGTAAGTCAATAAGTCAGTGGCTTTAAAGCAGTGTCAGGCATTCTGTTGCCCGCGGGCAACTGCGGCAGAAATCAATCAGAGGCTGCGTGTACATATGCAAACATGTCGTGTACGCTGCAAAATACAATTCGGGAAGACTCGATTACGTTCGGCTGTTATTTTATGTATTATTATACATACATTGACGTGTTTTGGTAACATGCACCTGTGTAGGTCTGCCTGCGCTGCTTTAAGGTCAAAACATCTTATTATGTACCAAAATTTAACATGTGCATATATTCTGTAACACATTTTAACAATTTTTTTTTTACTTACAGTGGTTCCGATTTCAACAGTGGTGTGTTGAAGAGTGTAACAAAATTTTTTGGCCTTGAGATGATAACCGTGAAAGGAACCTTAATAAACATCAATTGTTGGATTTTAAGAAATAAATACACAAAATAAGTTTCTCCACAGTACCTTAAAACCAGGTTCATCAAAGCATGGAAATAATCTGCGGGCATTATGAGGTCTCATGTATGTGGCAAAGTATTCTTTCTTGTCATTATCGCTCTCTTTAACATAAGTTCCTTTGAACAGACCTTCTGTGTTTTCCCATATATGACCATCAAATTCGATTTCCAGTTCACATTCTGACCCTTGTTTCATAAGATCTTTCAAGTAAATGACATAAACTGTCTTCTTTGGTAATCGATCTGCTCTAAGGATTGGCACATTCTCATATACATTTTTTGTCTCTCTGAAAGTATAAGATTTTGAAAAAATTAATATGTTTTTTTATTTTGAGATTGGGTCTACTACATAGACCTTCATAGGTTCATGGGAGACTCGACGGGGGTCTACGTTGGCGTGACAAAAAAATGGGGGTTCACAATTCGTAAGCGGGGGTTCACGAAAATGTATCTGCTTTCGATAGTGAAGAGCTAAAATGTTGGCTTGACTTCACCTATCAATGTAGGCAGGTAATATTTTAAGAAGCTCAGCAACTGTTACTTGTAATAACTTGCATATTCCACAACGTCCGCAACGCTTATTCAGACGTGCAAACCCAATGTGCACAGAAACGGATGCGAATTCGAAACAAATTCGTTTGTGCGCATTCCGTTTTTTGCAAGTAAAACGAATTTGTTTCGAATTCGTAACGGACTTCAAATACGAATTCGTTTCGAATACGTTTTTTGTTCCTAAAACGAATTCGTTTTTTGTTCATAAAACAGATCAAATTTTTTTGGAAAAATTTAAAAATTTTGTAAAATTTTTCCAAGTCCCGGAAAAGTTTTCAAAGAAAAATTATCAAAAACAAATTTTGTGACTTAATCGAATTAGAAATGTTAAAGAAGTCGAAAAAAACTAATATTTTTTTTGACACTGAATTTAACAATCCGTTTCGAATTCGAAACGTTCATAAAAAGGATTCGTTTCGAATTGTAATTTCAGTGTTAAAAAATATACTAGTTTTTTCGTCTTTTTAAACATTTCTTAGTCGATTAAGACACAAATATTTTTTGAAAATTTTTCCTGGACTTAGAAAAATTTTCCAAAATTTTTAAATTTTTTACAAAAAAAATTGATCTGTTTTATGAAAAAAAAAAACGAATTCGAAACGGACTCGTTTTATGAACATAAAACGAATTTGAAACGAATTGGTTTTATGAACAAAAAACGAATTCGAAATTAATTCGTATTTGAAGTCCGTTTCGATTTCGAAACGAATTCGTTTTTTGTAAATAGAACGCATCAAATGAGAGAACGATATCATTCGCCTTTGACATATATTATAACATCTCAATGTGCACAAAAACGGACGCGAATTTGTTTGTGCGCATTCCGTTTTTTGTAAGTAAAACGAATTCGATTCGAATTCGTTTTTTGGTCATGAAACGAATTCGTTTTTTGTTCATAAAACGAAATCGTTGCGAATTTTGTTTTTTGTAAGTAACGGACTTCAAATACGAATCCGTTTCGAATTCGTTTTTTGTTCATAAAACAGATAAAATTTTTGAAAAGAAATTTTATATTCAATCGAATTAGAAATGTTTAAAAAGTCGAAAAAAACTAATTTTTTTTCCAAAATTTTCAAGTTTTTTCAAAAAAATTTGAGTTAAAAATTTTATAAGTTTTTTTGAACTTTTAAGCAATTTAAGTCGCTTAAAACACTATATTTTTTTTTATGAAGAAAAAACGAGTTCGAAACTGATCCAGTTTATGAACAAAAAACGAATTCGAAACTGATCCGGTTTATGAACAAAAAACGAATTTGTATTTAAAGTCCTAAACGAATTCGAAACGAATTCTTACTTACTTACTTAGATGGCCATAACAACCCGTTGTCAGGTTACGGCCGACCTTATTAGCTCTCGCCAGGCGCCTCTGTTTTGCGCGCGCCTTCTCCAATCGTTAATGCCAAGCTCGGTTAGGGCTTCCTCAGCTTGGTCTATCCACCGGAGGCATGGTCTCCCTCTTCGTCGTTGACCGGGGACCTTCCCTTCGAATACTTTTTTCGCTGGAGCTTCTTTATCCATACGATGGACATGACCCAGCCAGCGTAGTCGCTGTATTGTTATACGCTTAACTATGTCAATGTCGGCGTAGAGCTCATACAGCTCGTGGTTCATTCGAATGCGATAGTCGTCGCCAACTCGAACAGAACTAAAGATTTTGCGGAGAACTTTCCTCTCGAACACCCCAAGAGCGGCTGCGTCTGTTGTCGAAACCACCCATGCCTCAGCGCCATAAAGAAGCACAGGTAGAATGAGCGTCTTGTAGAGTGTTAGCTTTGTCGATCGAGAGAGAGCTCTGCAACGTAATTGCTTACTGAGACCGTAGTAGCACCTATTAGCAATTGTTATTCTCCGCTTAATCTCCAGACTGACATCGTTATTGCTGGTTACGGCAGTGCCAAGCTAAATGAATTCCTTGACAACTTCTAATTTACAGTTGCCCGCTGTAACATGAGAGTCTAGATCCCGTGCTCTCTTGTTGTTGTTAGTAGACATCATGTATTTCGTCTTGCCCTCGTTTACCGTCAAACCCACTTTGGCTGATTCCTTTTCAATAGCAGTGAAAGCAGCAGTAACATCTCTCTTACTCCGACCTATAATTTCAATATCATCAGCGTACGCAAGGAGCTGAACACCTTTGAAGAAAATGGTGCCATTATGATGCACACCGGCTTTTCGTACGATCCCCTCCATAATGAAATTGAAGAGATCGCACGAGAGCGGGTCGCCTTGTCTGAAACCTCGCTCGGTATTAAAAGTTCCGGAGAGGTCATTCCCTACCTTGACGGAGCTACACGTATTGCTCAAAGTCATCCTGCAGAGCCTTATCAACTTTGCAGGTATACCGAACTCAGACATTGTTGCGTATAGGCAATCCCGCACTGGGCTATCGAACGCAGCTTTATAATCGACGAAGAGATGGTGAGTGTCGATTTGATATTCATGGGCTTTCTCCAGGATTTGGCGTAGTGTAAAAATCTGGTCTATGGTGGACTTACCAGGTCTAAAGCCACACTGATAGGATCCGATCAGCGTTTCTGTATACGGCTTCAATCTTTCACACAAAACGCTCGAGAGGATCTTATATGCGATGGAAATAAGACTGATACCCCTGTAGTTGGCGCAGATTGTCGGGTCTCCTTTCTTTATTACAGGACAAAGCACGCTGAGATTCCAATCGTCGGAAACGAATTCGTTTTTTGTAAATAAAGCGTATCAAATGAGAGAAGATATCATTCGCCTTTGACATATATTTTAATATCTGATAAGTAGCCTAGTAGGTAGAGCGCATGACTATGAATCGTTGGGACATGGGTTCGAGCCCGACTTTGGAAATTTGTAAATCGTAAGTAAAATTTAATTTGATAATAAAATAAAATTATATGCAATGAAGTCTTACAATTTGCATATTAAATAATTTGATAGTTAAATAAAATTATTTTTACGGATCCGTTTTATGAACAAAAAACGAATTCGAAATTCGAATTCGGAAGGGTGCTTGCAATCTTGCATGAACCAATATAAATACAAATGCAAAGGATTAACGTTACTCATTTGTTAACCAATTGATTTTCAATTTTTTTTCGCAAACTATCAATTCGCTGTTGGAACAGCCGCAACTCAAATTTCCATAGGGGGGTCCACCGGAACCAGCTTAATTTTGAAAGTGGTCTATGGGAAAAAAGTCTGGGAACCTCTGATCTAAAGCATTTTATTATATTAAAAAAAAGTTTGAAAAATAGTTGCTTGCGAAAAATTGATATTTTATGTTACGTCCTTTTGCTGCAATATTCTTTATGATATGCTATGTGCGTAACTTCTTACCACTTTCTGAAGGCTTACATTACGATGCCCGAAGTAAATCAGCATGTTTTGTTGTTATTGCCGATTTACTTATCTCGCGTTTCATGAACTCCCTTACTTTTTCTATTGGGCTCAGGACTGGCGAATTGACAGACCAGTTTCACACAGTGATATTTTTATCAGCTAAAAACTATTTTTTCTTTATGGAGCTTCATCGTGCATAAAAATTGATTTCTCTCCATCACAGAACCCCATTAACCTCTCATTTAAGAAACCCTTTTAAGGTCGGAGCCTGGGACGATTCGTCATTAAATCATTCTTACTTCTTAAGACTACTTCAGAACAAAAGGTGAACGTAAGTTTATTTGGAAGCCGTGACACAACCCCCACGGGCATAATCCCCATTTCGTAAATGGGGATTTTTGGACAAAAAATCTAATTTTATTCTTTTTTCTCGTTTATTTTTTTAATGGAAATTCATGCAGTGGCATTGACAATTTCAAGTTATAGTGTATTAACGTGAATGCAGTAAAAACAACAAAAGATTTGAGCTGTTACATAAGAAACACCAAAGCTCTACTCGCGGAGAGACCTCAGTTTTTCTCCTAATGTATAGGCTTAAAAAATAGCGGCAAGTTTTTTTTCGATACTTCCTTATGTGTACATAAGAAAAAGCGAGAAAATATTTTAAAAAAAATATTATAAATAAGAAAAAAATCAAATTTTCATCTATTTTTGGCCAAATTCCAAAAAATTAAAATTTTGCAGGTCTGGTAGCAGCTATAGGATTATTTTTTTTTTATTTTTTTAAATGAGGAAATACTCGAATATGAATAAATTTTCGAAAATCGAGTGTTCTTGAAGTATTCTAGAACATGACTTTGTTTTGAACATGTCTAATGTACATACATACATATGTATTTAGATCCATCTTTTTAAACTTTTTGGATTTTTATAACCTCTTTAAACTTAATCGAACTTACTGAGATTTTTTATAATTTCAACATGAATTTTTGAACCTTTTTTTGAGTATTTTCCAAATGTTTTTCGACTTTTCAAAAATTTGTCAAATTTTTCAACATTTCCCATATTTTTTAAAATTTTTCAATTCTTTCAACCATTTCAACTTTTTTCAAAATTTTTAATTTTATTTAGAAATTTTTTTTTAAATTTTCCAAATTTTTTTTTTTCAGCCTTTTTCACGTGCTCCAACAGTTTCCAACTTTATTTCGACTTTTCAACTTTTTTAAATATTTTCCATATTTTTTCGAATTTTCAACTTCAAAACGAATAACTAAACTATGGTCGGCCTCATTCTGCAGTACTAAATAAAACATGCATTCAATAACAACTAAGTGGTTTACTAAATGACTAAAAATATTTTGAAATTAATACATACTCGTACGTACATAAGTGTTTTTGATTGTACTTACGCGTTCATTAAAATTTTTCGAAGTTTGATACTTCTTTCATCAATATTTAAATCGAAATGGGCATGCAGTGATATTTTTTTGGTATCTTCATTCCAGCTTAGATTCATTTTAATACTTCCTCGAAAGGTGCTTTCCTCCAAGTTTGGCCGAAGGTTTATTTCATAGCTCCTTGGTATAACATCTTTAGAAAGTCTTGCATCGGGAATAAGAGCATGAGAAGCTGACAAGTCTATACTCCGTTTGATCCGTAGCTTAATTGTACAAAAAATTGTATATAAATTTTTATATAATATTTTCGAAAAATAAACGAGACGACACTTCCCATTTTTTATGTTACTTTATTGATTGCTTTGGGGCGCAAATATATAGCTTAAGTTACAATAACTAAAAGAGCAATCTAAGGAAAAACATGCCATATTTTTGAAAACTTATTATGATATGTACCTAATTTGAAAAGTATATTCTAGCACTACCTATTAGCGCAATGTGACATTTATGGTTTGAATTCGTTTTAGGTCTTATATTTTAATTTTTTTTGGGTTTTTTTTTCAGAACTTTGCAAACAATACTTCGAGGATTTAATATGAAATGAAACAATTCAATCCGCTTGCAATCTAAATTTAATGCGATCGATCCCCAGCATGATCAAACATTTTTATTTTTTATGGATGCTATTACTTCTACACTGAGAAAACGATTTGTTTGAATATAACAAATGTATATTTTATATAGAGCAATCAAATATATATTTTATTCAAGCCGCTATTTGAGTGAAAATATGGGAAGTGTTGGTTGAAGTACATTTTATAATTGAATCAATCAAATATTAAATTGCTCTTTATGAAATATAATTTGTTATATTCAAACATATCGTTTTCTCAGTATATCATAATATCCTAAGATTCCTTTTAGTTTGAACAAAGGGTCTTTGACTATTTCGATTTCCGCCTCGTTGTTGCATGTTATGCCAATAAAGTATAACGGTTTGAGTTTCCTAAATTCCATATTGAACATTATTTGATCGAACAACAGTCATTAGTAGAAACCGAGAACAAAATGAAAAAATGTAATGATGTAGTTTTGTTTGAAACTATTTTTTAATGATAATAAGTAAAATAAAAATTCTTCAATATAAATTTAAAAAATTATCTGAAAAAAAAAATCACAAAAAACGAGTGAAATAAGACTACAAACACTACGCAACTTATGCCTTGAGCTAATGATTAATCTTTTTAGAAAACGGTGGAGTACTATTTTTTTATGTTTTATATCTATAATATGAGTCATCCTTTGGTATAATGTACTTAATTTTGGTTTGGACGTGATAATTGATTGATATAACGACTCCGCCAAAAAAATTCCAAATGATAAGAGAAATTTTGAGGATATTGATTCCATTAAAAATGAGCCTCGTAGTGGCCGCTCAAAAGGACCTCTCTCGCAGAGATGTGAGCTTGATTTTAAAAGAAGTGGGGCAAAAACCCAAAAGTCAGTGGCACAAAATTGGTCGAACACATAGCTAGCACATCGGATCAGTGTGTGTATCCATGCACATTTCATAAAACCTAGATCTCTACATAAAAACCTTTTATTTCTAAGAAAAAACCGCAACAACGGCTCCCCAAATCATCATATTGCCACCACAATGCTTTACAGTTAAATTAAATTCTTTAAATCCATTGCCGTATCTTTCTTTCTCCCAACTATTGCTTTTCCTGCAAAGATGACATTCTTGTGAAATTATGGAATTGACTTCCCCCTTTTCTCAGATGCTTCAGAAGGGGGTAAAACGCAAGACGAACTCGCATTATTTTTACTCTCCGAAACTTTTCCTTTGACACACCTACCCCCTATCTGCCACCCTTTTGGGGGTCCGCCTACAAAAAACACAAACAATTTCGAAAAATAATTCATAGCTCCCCGAAGTGACTCAAAGAGGGTTCATAAGTATCACTAAGTCCTATTTTATTTTTTTTTCCACTATTTTTTTCCCGAACATTTCAACCCTCTATCTGCCACCCTTTTGGGGTCACCCTACAAAAAACACAAAAAATTAAGATAATTTCTAAAAATAGCTCATAGCTTTCCTCCGAGCAACAATTTCAAGGTCAAGGTCATCGGTGACGTGTAGCATTTTCATAATAGTTACCGATTTTTCAACATTATTCTCATGATAAAATACTACATATTTGCAAGACCGAGATGCATGGCCGAATAGATCAGATTTGGCTAATTTTTCTCGATGCTCTTAGGAAATTAACCGGTAAAATGCCAGAATTTTAACGCTCTAAAATAAATTACTATTTTGTCTTTTCTGTGGTGATTTGAGTTTTTAATGTCATAATATTGGAAAATGTAATTCTACTTAACATTTACATCGTTTCCATATGCAGCTGGTATAATAGCACCAAGTAAAAGCAACAATGCTTTAAGAAGCCACATTTCTTACGACCAAATAGCTGAAATAAAAAATAACAATGCATTAGTTGGTTGCAGGTAAAAAAGTTTAGTTGCACGCTGAATTAATGCATAATCTAAAATAAAAGACAAATTAACAAATTATTAGCAGACATATTTACATCGCTATATACATATGTATGTTGGTATATATAAGTATACAAAATAGATAGTAGATACCAAGTAAAGGAGAGTGTGATGTTCCCTCTTCTGTACTTTTATACGTTTGTTGGAACAATGATAAAAATGCTGAACTTCAGTTAACAAACAACAAAAATTTAAAATCAGGTAATGTATATCTACATATGTACGTACGTATCTACCGACATTAATTGTAAACAGAGATGCCGATTCGAGAGAATCTGTTTTTAAAATTTTCAGCAAAAAGACTGTTTTGGGGGAGAGTGTTCGCAATTTGTAATGCATAATTTATTAAAAAAAAAAAAAAACGATGGCTAGTCAACTGGGGAAGGTGATACATATGCTTCTATACTTTTTATATATAAATAAGCTGAATATAAGATAAAATGGTAGTTTGAGATACCAATACCTTAAAGTATGCATAAATTTCGCTAGTACTTAGAGTGCTTTTGGACGTCTACACGAACGGTGAATTAAATTAGCATTAGTTACGCGCGTACTATTAAATACACGTACAAAGTTATATATTCAAGTTATTACACATTAGGTGATAGTAACAGTAATGAAGCATCTCACTATCTGGGTGATTGTTGCAGCAAGTCTTGTATATGACAGCCACACGTGGAAATATACTGTACAGCAAAATTACCGAAACATTGGTGTGAGTCTTACAAAAAGTGTGAAGTTTACTATTGAGTTTAATCTTTTTTAATCCCCCCCCCCCACCTTATTAGACTGCTGCATGTCCGTTGGATGTTGTTGTCAATTCGAATAATGAAGTGTTTCAATGGAAATCGAATCAGCTGACCACTGACTTCATAACATCCCAAAAACCTGTCTGCTGGGATGAAGAAACAAAAAAGGTTGTTATGCGAAAATGCGATCGACGTACTGGGCAATGGTTTCCAGAAAACGCCAAAATTAATTGTGCTTCATGGGAAAAACGAAATAAATTTTGCCCTGAAGATTTAATCGAAATCGAGCTAAATGGTAAAACTAAAAAATATTTTTGCATCGAGCTATCGGATAAGCCGCATGTATGGGAACAAACAGCTTGTTACGGATCAATACCGTTGCTCTTTGAGTCAGCTATGAAAACGAACGTAACATCAGCTTTGAAACTTTATCTTCGAGACAAAAATATAAAATCTTTTTGGATGCCAGTAACCCGTACAAATAATCATACATACGAACCATTCGTATGGAGATTACCTGGAGAGTATTGGGGAGATGTATTTGATATAGATAAGATAAGGAATACAGAAGCGCAATATGAGGGGTTATCAGCAGAGAAAAATTGTTTGGTAGTCGATCTACATAATAAAACACCCGAATTGCGAATGACTCATTGCACAGAGGAATTTCATTCGATTTGTTTTTATGAACAACCTTTTGTTGCAGATTCCGGCTGCCCACAAAACTTCAAAGCACTGAGTTATGAGCCCAACATATGCTACGGTATTAACTGGGAGAAGGAACTCTTTCCGCAAGATGTAAAGTCAGTTGGAATGTCGCAGTATTATGCCAAACGCAATGTTTTTCAAATAATTTTAGAATCTATAGAAATGGAAAATGATATGTACTTTTCGATAGGAGAATTGGATATAAATGGCACCAAATTGAATGTGGAAATGACTCCGAAAGAAAAGTTTAGGATTGTGCCGTTTGACAGGAATCCTCCAACACTTAGTGTGGAATTGTTAGATTCAAGAAAGAGAGTTGAAATGATAATAACAATTGATCCTGAACTTGATGGTCTCATTTTGACGGTTTATAATCGGAATTATATCTGGCGCATAGGCGAAAACGAAGATGACTACGGCATTAAGTGTTTTACTAATTCTGATTACGATGTCTGGAAGAGTGTTAAGATCAAAAAAATGATTTGGGAAAATTATAGACAGACCAAGTCTATGTTTGAAATGAAGCTATACGGCGATGGCCCAGGTCATTACTGGTGTGAAGCTCACACCATTTTTAACTTCGTTCACGTTAAGTCCGAAAAAATTATTGCATCAAAAGAGCATAAGGGACATCCTTTTGCAACATTTTTTGATGTAGAATGTAAATTGCAACAATGTATCACTCCTTTTATTGCACTTAAAGACTTAGCCAAAGACATAAAAAAGACATTGAGCATCTTGAAAAAAAGTAGTGATACTTTCGAGGACCTCGTAATACACAACGTTCGTATAATGAATATTGAATCGTTTGATGATAAGTCCTCTACAATGCGAGTTCTTTGTCATATCACAGTGTCAGTAAAGTCTTCAGCCGTTGATAACAGCGCTGAAAATTCCAGCGAGGAAGATAATAGTGAGGAGAATAAGTCCGGTGTTCGTCATGATACTGATGTACGTATTCAAATGCGGGACTTACTAAGGAAGCTGATATCAAATAAATTTCCTCACTTAGCAAAAACAGTAAACAGCACGGAATATTGCTTTCCAGAACAATTCAAAGCCACAAATGATGAACAATATCAATGGTCATTGGCAAAACATGGTCAGACTGCTACTATTCATAAGCTATGCCTGAAAGAAAATGGATTACCAATAACGCGTAAGTGCATGGGCGACTTCTTATATGGTGCTTTTTGGGAAGAACTGCGGATACAGGAAATTTCGTGCATTACAAAAACTAATGAAATCATTATTACCAAAGATCTATATGAACTTGATTCATCCAGATTGTATAAGAAAGAACCAGAAAAGGCAGTTAACAATTTGAAAGAGCTTCTGGAAGACAACATGGAAAATTTAATTCCGGCCGATTTCTACTACATCGGAAGGATTATACAGAGTATTTCAAAAAGCATCCTATCGGGCAATCGACATTTTGTTAACATTTCGTCGAATAGCACCAATACAACTAACGCAGACGATAATGCGACACAAGCAACCATTGGAATTGTTAGCATATTCAATTATCTAATGAAAGTCAATGAGAATATAATAAAGCCTTCAATTAAGTTGAATTCCACAAATGTGATACTTGACGCGTTTGAAAACTTTATTGATAGAACTTCTTTGTGGGAACAGTTTGAGACACTGCATAATTCCAACAACAAACTCAGCTACGATGATAAATATGTTGATACAATCAATTACGAAGATGTTGGAGTTATTGTAAAAATCGCAACAAAGTTTGTGATATTTTCGATAAATCCTAACACAGCCAATATCTCAGGTGTTGCGTTATTCAATTCAGATGACTTAAATACAGAACAGTTTGCTGCAGAAGGCTTTCTCAGGGGTGAATCTAAAAATGAATTCTATAGATTTATACTGGCAAATCAGTCAGTTGATGATCTTCTATATGAGCCTGGGATTCAATTGGCCACATATGTACCTGAAAGCCTTTGGAATCGCTTGGATGAAATCGCGCTCCTTTCCAATCGCACTAAAGTCCAACAGCCAGAGACGAGAATTATTATCAAAATATATTCCAATGATGTGTTCTTTCAGGAGGATCGAGATATAATCGAAAAAAAGGTTATTGGCAAGATTATATCTGTTTCCATTCCTGGCCACGATAAAGATCTGCCAGAATTGCTGCCTCTAGTCATACGCACAAATACTGATGCTGACTCGGATGACAATGAAACTGCACAAGGTTGTGGCTACTGGAATTATAAAACCTGGGTGAGCGATGGTTTGGTTTTCTTGGGACGATCTGAAGTTTACAACGATTTGATTGTATGTGGCAGTACTCATTTGACACCATTCGCGTATTTAATTGGAGGAAGCTTTAATTTTTCGGTAGATTCAGACATTGTTGTCATAACTAAAGTGCACGAAAGAGCATTGGACATAATAACACTGTTGGGTTGTTCACTGTCGCTCTTTGGAATTTTGGGAATTTTTATTACTGCAGTATCATTCCAAACTTGGAGGCAAAAAGCATCATCGAAGGTTCTTCTTCAACTATCGGCTGCCATTGCCTTGCAAATGGTGCTTTTTTGTTTTGTAAACACTGAGGAATTCTCAATGCATCTTATTGAAAACGAAATATTTTCCAGTTGTATTGCGATGGGTGCATGTCTACACTATTCAGTACTTGTACAGTTTTGTTGGATGGCTGTTATAGCATATCTGCAATTTAAGAGATATGTGCAAGTGTTTGGAAACACACGGCCCAAACGCTTTTTTGTAAAGTCGTCATTGGTAGGTTGGGGTCTACCGCTTGTACCAGTGTTTATGGTTTTACTTGTTGATCGGAAATCGTACATACCGAGTGATAGCTTAACTGACAAATCCATTTGCTATCCAACGGGATATTCATTTTATTTCGGACTCGTACTGCCGATAGTATTGGTCATTATTGCGAATTTGGGAATATTCTTTGCCATTATTTATAATGTACTGCGGGGACCAGATGGTTCGATTCGACATACAGAAAAAAGATTGGCCTTGTCACAAATAAGGTTATCGGTGCTATTATTCTTTCTTCTGGGATTTACTTGGATATTTGGACTTTTGACCTTAATGAAGGCAGGAATTGTATTTTCGTATTTATTTTGCCTAACTGCAACACTGCAAGGATTTGTACTGTTCATTTATTTCATAGTCTTGGATCCAGTAACGAGACGAATGTGGTGCGGATGCTTCAGGAGGACTTTTAGACTAGGAAACGATTTTGAAAGTTCCACAAGCATGAAGGAGACAACACAAACTCATTGAAACTTTCTCTTAAAATTAATGACTTCAAACTTCTTAAACACGCACTTTTATGTGTCCGATTATGTATATAAAATAAAAATAATATTTATTATAATATTGGTGTGTTGTATTATAATTGATTTTGTAAAAATGAACAACCCTCTGGCTTACTTCGGATATTCTCTTAAGGAAAGTAAACTCTTATCTTGCTATTTTGTTTATTTTTTATCACTTGTTAACCGAATGAAAGTATAATTCGCACTGACAATATTTTCCACTAAACATAATTCTTAAACTTAAATGCAGATACTCGAAAGTTAATTTAATATAAGGCAATTGCCTTTTGAATTATTTAATTAAGGAACGATCTTCTAAATTACGTTGCTACTAGTACGTTTGTTGGGTGTTTCAAAGGTGGCCAGGTCAAAAAAAAAAAGGAAAAAAAATTGCTTGGAAAAGTAACAAATAAAGTTCAACATGATGTCGATTCCTGTTGATAAAATATTCAAAGATAGTAGCTGATCTAGAGAGGAGATATAGGGACTTACAGAGCCTAGAAATTTCATAATTATGGATAATGGCATGATTTCTCCCCCAACTCTTGAATGTACGTATGTACATTAGGGTGATTCAAATTTTTTTTTTTTTGTTTTTTGTAAGGTGCTGTTGCTTAAAAAGTAAGTTTATGATATGAAGAAAAAGTTCACGTAATTTCAGCTCTGTAACTCAATTTTATAAGGTGGCGCCGGAGCCTGTTTGTTTTACATGTAAATTGTATGGAAAAATTATTTTTTACAAAAAAGGTATCTAATGAATAGGTGATTAGTGTTGTTGAGCTGAAAAGGGTCGTTTTTCGACGTAATTTTTTACGCTGAATCCGAATCTGGCCTCAGAATTGACCCATCACTGAGCCTCAAATATTTCAGGATTCCAACATGATGGGTCAATTACGTCGAAAAACGACCCTTTTCAGCTCAACAACACTAATCACCTATTCATTTGGATAACTTTTTTCGTAAAAAATAATTTTTCCATACAATTTACATGTAAAAGCTAACAGGCTCCGGCGCCACCTTATAAAATTGAGTTACAGAGCTGAATTTTCGTGAACTTTTTCTTCATATCATAAACTTACTTTTTAAGCAACATCACCTTAAAAAAAACAAAAAAAAAAAAAATTGAATCATCCTAATGTACATATGTAGTTTAAAAATAATTTTCTTTTATTAAATGCCATTTTTATACCCTACACTCAGGTTACATTCACTTTGTCATTTCGTATGTAATGCATAGAAGAGGGCGTGGCAGGTATAAAAAAGTATTTAGATTTAGTCACGTCCGTCTTTCTGTCCGTCTGTCCGTCTGTCTGTCTGCCTGTCAGACAAAGTAGTGAATAAAATTCGGAACACAAGCTACACAAATAAGATTCCTGTGAGCAAAATCGGTTCACAGACATGCCTACCATCCACACTAAAAAAAACATTTAAAACGCTATATTGAGAGAGTTATTTGAAGTAGTGTAACCAAATTTCTCACAAATACTGGGAATACTTCAGACAAGCTCTGGACAAAAAGATGGCAAATGTCGACAAGAGGATGCGCCACTTTCATTCAAGCAAACACTTAAAAACGCTATAATAACAGAATTATTTAAAGCAATGAAACCAAATTTCACACAAGGAGTAAGAATCATAGAATTAGCTCTGGACAAAAACTAGGCGAATTTTCGAAAGTGGGCGTGGCACCCTCCAAAGATACAAAAACTTTAAAACGCTATACTATGATAATTGCTTATTTGGTAACACAGCCAATTTTCACATACATATGTACGTAAATACTAGAAATGCTTCGGAACACTATGAACACATTTTGATTAAAGGGCGGGGTACTACCATGTTAGTAAAAAAACTTGAAACGTTATACTGAAGCAGTTATTTAAGTAAACCTTGCCAAATTAAAATTTCAATAAGCATTGAAGGCTTACGTGGAATTTTACTGTTAATAGGGTGAGGGTAAATAATTATAAAAACATAATACCTTCACTACAAAGTTTTACTTCACAGCACCTATTCTCGTTTACAAAGTGATAAAAACGAGTTGATTTTTATTTGAAATCGTGGTGTGTGCAAAAAAGATGTCATTGTAAAGTTTAAAATAAAATTTAGATAATTTCGCAAGTAAGATTTTATGAAATAAACTAGAAAAATAATTGACAAAAAGTAAGCAGCTTGAGAATTGTTTAGTCTAAATTCTACAATTTTTGTAGATTCAACCAGATATTTCAATTAGATTGGTACACTTGAAATTATGCCATTGGCGTTATCGTCAATTGATTCAACCGGCCGCAATATGCAAAGGTGGTTGATGTTGTCTAAATTTGCTTTGACAACACCTAGATTAATATGTGTTTATTTAAATTAGTTATAACCAATTTGTTTTGATGCAAGATGTATGTACAAATATATGTACATATGTATAGTAACTTCGGATATTGTGATATGGGTATTTTTGTATTTTAAATTACACGTAACATTTGTAGCATAGCTTCTACTTCTTTATGTATATTATATTACGACTTCGGAGCTCTACAGCACACAGTGTATTATTTTGGCAATATAGCGTAACTAAACTCAAAAAAAAAAAGTTGATTTTGTTAATAGAATTTAAATGCAAACATATTAAAAATTCCCCAATTAGCTTAAAACTTTAAAAATTTTTTGGACTATAGGGCAATACTTAAAATAACGGTACCTTGAAAGTAAGTATAAAGAAAACGTCAAAAATATTATAAGTTTGCTGAATTTTGTGCGCAAGCTTTAAAATCTTGTAAATCCATTGTGAAAAAGTGAAAGTTTTTTTTTTTGTTTAAAAATTAATTTCAAAGTTTTCTTGGTTGAAATACCATAAAATCTAAACAGAGTTATTGATTGCAACAAAAGTTTGTACACACTAAAAAAACCTACTTTATGTAACTGTGAGAATTAAAAAAAAAAACTTTTGTGGACCATAAAAAGATTGCTTAGAATAGTTTAGAGTTCTGACTATGATTACAGTAAAGCTTGATATATATATACTGCGGCACCCATACAACCATTTTCCATTTTCAAATATGACCTCTGAAATTTCCCGCTTCCAAATATTTGAGTTATTGCTTGATACTGCAGTAAACAAACGATGAGAGAGGAAGATTTTGTTTTTATCCGGAAAAGTTGCTGGTGGATCGCAAAGTACTGTTGATATTGATAAGGTTAAGCAATATGCCAAGAACTTGTTGTCGCAACTGAATTCCCGGTGGGCAAATCCTTGTCGGAAGAAAGATCGATTTATTTCATCAAATAAAGATTGGCTCGGAGGTAAAATCGAATTCTCTTTATTTTTGTGCACTACACCGAAAACATTTTCTGGTGGGAGACCAAATAAAGAATTTGAAGAATGCACCGAAAGCACTAAAAATAAAAAAGCCATAGAAGTTGCAAAAGAGCTGAATGAAAATCAAGGCGTTTTTTCAAAGAAGCGGATATAATAACTGAAATAACTGGTATAAATTTGGAACTAAGTGTTAGTTTCACCTTGCTTCAATGCTTAAACTCTTCTGGCTTTCCAATCAATGTGCTTTCTAAAAATACTCGCAGAATACGCTGTACTTATATTTAGAGTTACAGTACGACCTTGCTCAACGCAACTAATAGAAATTCGGGAAGTTGCAAAAACTGAGTCAAGAAATTTTTTCGCCCAAAGGTGATATTTTTGAATAATAATGCATGGTATTCATTGAAATAAACTCGCAATTGAATGATAAAACACAAGAGGAATGAGAGTAAAAGTATTTTATTCAAAATACTGCATTCACTTTATTTAAAACCAAATAAGACTAAAACAAAAATTTCTGACGCTATAGTAGTTCTGTATGTGGAATTGACTTTAACAAAATTATTTTTGAAAAAAATCAGAAATTTTTGACTGTTTTTGTCGCTGCACTGCAGTTTCGCGAAGATCTTGAAGAATCAAAATATTTTTTACGAAAATGCCATTTTCTTCAGCCCACTGAATACAAGTGCTGAATGAACAAAGAACAGTGATAGCTTTTATCATAAATACAGCTGGAGTTATTCCAACAGTGGGTTCGTCTGCGCTTTAAATTCCATTTACTTGATCTTCGTTTGGACCTGGATAGCTAGAGTCAAATGGCGATATAATCAGTTTGAATAGTTTTAACTACTTCAAATAAAAGCTCCCAAGCTCGAAACTCATTGAGGGTATTCCTGAAAACTCGAAAAAGCCTCGAAAACTGCGAAATCTGAGCACATTTTCGAGCCTCGAAAATAATTTGTATGAAGACAAGTTTGCTCAACCCTCGAAAATTTTCGAGGCAAATTAGTTGAGCCTCAAAAGTCGGAAGGTGAATCAGTGTTGCCGTTTGTCGAAACGGCATAAGTAAATTGCTTATAGTATTTTCTTCAATAAATTGAATCAATTTATTTTTTCACTATTTTGTGGCATTTTAAGGATTCTATGTTATTTGACATAGAATTTGAGGAAAATTTCATTATTTTTCAATAAAATCAGTCATAACTTAAATAGTGGACGTTTTGACTAAAACTCTGCAGCACGGCAACACTGATCGAACTGTCAAATTGCCATTGCTCAATCACTTACGCGTTTGCATTGATAGGGGTGTTCCCGAAAGCTAGCTCGAGTACTTTCGATTTTTAGCGTTTAGAGGAATACCCTTATTGTAGTCATATGGTGTAGTGAACTTTTTTTCCTTAAATTTGACGAGTTTTCAGAAAAATAGAACTTCCGGACCACTTAAAAATGTAATCCGCCACAACATACATACATATGTATATTTGTTCTGAGGCATAGCAGAAACATTAAAAAAAGCAATTCAAAATCAAATAAGAAGTCAAAGTAAACTAGATCAAAAGTTAAAAAATTGAAGTTGCAATAATTGAGTTCTGCTTTTTTTAAAGTTGCGTTAACAGAGTCCACAATGTAAATAGCTGAGGTGTTGCAATAATTAAGGAGTTGCGTTTTTCGAGGGCTGCGTTGAGCGAGGTTGTACTGTATATTCTATATGCCACCAACAGTGCACAAAGTGCTTTACCATGGAAGCAGTTTAATAAAAATCTGCATTATACCCATTGGCCAAATGTCAGAGGAAGTACACGAAGCACGCAATAAGGATGTCCGGCGATATAGAGAGCTTTTTACGCGAAAAACTTCAAGGATCGATACAAATTCTGATTTGATCCATAGACCCTTGATAACATCGGATCCATTTAAGGCGAGTTTGCGCAAAACGCCTTAAAAGAAGTATAGAGACCTAAGTCCGGACATGAAAGCATTTCTTCAAATGAAAAACGATGACACTTCTGATTCGAAAGATTTAGATGAGTCTTTGGAGTAAATTTTAGAAATTACAATGTAAGCATTTTTAATATTTATCCTTTTCATAATTATGTTTTGATGATTAATTTTTTATGTATCTACTTTACAGACATACTTGAAATGAATCTAGTCATAAGGACCTCGTACCTACATATGTAATGGTCCCAAATTTGAGAGCAGTATCTCTGAATTGAAGAGCATATAAAAATTGTAAAGTACAAATTTTTTTTTTAAATAAACGAAAAAAAGCAAATAATTTTTTATGTACGAGTACATATTTTTGGTTATATAATAGTATGTTTCGTAATTATTTTCCGAATTCGCGTCCAAATCAAAGCTAAAATCATTATAACTCTGAAAACTGAAACTATTTACACATAGCTGAAAATACACTTTCTTATGTTCTACAACTATCTTAAAAGTCATATTTTTGTATCTTAAGCAAGCTAAAAGTTATGTAAAAATATTAATTTCAAAAACAGTTCAATGAAAAACCACTCGATGAAATATTTATTTTTATTGCAAAATGTTCGTTAGACACTTAAAAATAATAATTTACTATAAACTCAAGCTTTGCATACTTTTTTATTTTGGTCGCCCAATAAAACACCAAGGCGAAAAAATCGGTTATATCGGAGCTATATCCTTAACCCAACCGATTTACACCATTTTTACGTTAATGCTGTAAAATATAAATATAAACATTTGTTGAAAATTTCATTGATCTATCTGCTATAGTTTTTGAGATATTAGTTTAGTACTGCTAGATTGGCACAATAACACACTGTGCAGAGTAAGCCACTCTGAAGCTATTTCAACAAAATGCAAAAATGCCAAGTGACACCTCTTAATGAAATTGGCGGGTAATGTGATATATAGTGTTCGGATAATGTGATATTCCATCATGAAAAGTATAAAAAGTATAAAACAGTAGGAACTAAAAATACAATAGCATTACATCTTTCAATAGAAACTAGATTTAAACTGAATCAATAAGCGAAAAGCAAAACATATTAAGGTCAGATAGATGACTCACAGCCCAAATTAAATCGCATTTCAGGCATTGAACTCAGGTCTGATTCTTTGTATCTCTCTGGAAGACCTTTTTGCAAAAAGCATAGGTAATGCCCTTACTGGGTGGAGCAAATTGGACTATATCACATTACCCGAATTTCAGTTTTAATACACTCAGGCTTTTTTTATTAAAACACACTTCAGCTAATAAAGAACTCACATTATTTATGACAAAGTATATTCACCCACTAACAAATTTTAGTACTTCGGCTATAATACTTACTTTATTTTGGGCTTCATTCACACATGAAATGTACACAAATAAAATCTCGACTTGTGAATGCGAACGAACAAAACCTTGCAGCACGTATATTTTTCCGTTACTGATACCCCAGTAAAATTGATATTTGTGCAAAAATGTTATTCGATATTCCTTTTAAAATAATTACGGAAATTTTGTTTCGAGTTTGCACTTTTGCTCTCTCATCCTTCATCTTTCTTTGTCGTATGTTTAATTTTTACCAAATTGGAATCTATGGTACCGTTATCTTAAGGATAAGCGCGTCAAATACTGCGTTTCATAGAAAATTGATATTTGTGCAAATTGATTTATTTGAGTTTTGAATACTGCAGCGTCATTATCCATACAAATAAAGTGACAAAATTATTGAGGAGGTATATAGTCATTAATATAAAAATATAATTGTCATTTATATGTGGTGGCAGATATTTATTTTAGTTCAAGAAGCCTCTTGAAAAGGAACTAACTAACGAAGAGAAAGTTAGAAAAAAAAACAATGTATGAAGCTGGGATAAAAATATGTGAAATTGCTGGTGCAACAAGTCGCCATCGTAATACCATTACAAATTTTTTGAAAAACCCGCGGAAACATAGCGTAAATAATTGCAAAGGTGCTATATCCAAGGTAGATGAGCGTACCAATCGATACATACGGACTCTTTCCACGAGCGAAATGATGAGCTGCGCATATATTAAGGCAGAACTAGGTCTGTCAATTACCAGACAACTCATACAACAAATTGGAAGAAAGGAGTTAGATCTTTAGTATCAATCGAAAGTGCCCAAACCAATCCTAAAAAACATCACAAAAATGCGCGCATGACCTTTTACGAATAATACAAGTTTTGGGATGATGAGTTCAAAACTGTGATATTAATTGATGAAAAAAATCAACGTAGACGGCCCAGATGAACATCATAAATATTGGAGGGATATGTGCCATTTTAGGTAGACCTGCTACAGGCGCAATCATGCTGGTGGATCTCTGATGGCTTGGGCTGGTTTTGGTGCTAGAGGAATGTCACCAATTTATTTTATGCCCCGTCGTATTAATGCAGAAAAGTATGTTGAATTGCTGGATAGTAAACTTATACCATTCACAGAAGAGTTCCATGGCGACAGTTAGATATTTCAGCGAGATATCGCTCCCATACACGTTGCACGGCATATGATGGCGATTTTTAAGTCTAGAAATATTTCGTTGTTGCAGTGGTCGGCTTTATGTCCGGACTTAAGTCCAATTGAGGACTTATGGGGCATGCTTTCTTCCAAAATTTTTGGTGCCACAAAGCAGTACGAATTTTGGAAACAGCTAAAATAAGCTATTGTTAAGGAGTGGTCGAATATAGATTTGTCGGCTCTACAAAACTTGGTGAATTCAATGACCGATGGTTGTAGTTACTTGATAAAGAGCAACACCATCTCATACTAAAATGACCTTAAATTAAATTTTTTTCGAAGATTGAAGTTAAACTTTCACTTAAAATTAGAATGCACAAATATCAATTTTCTATGAAATAAATTTATATTAATTTTTTTTAGATATTAAAATGTAATGAATTAAAAATAATTCATAACAAAAAAAGTGCTTAATAGTGCTTAGTGCTTAAATTAAATTTAAAAAAATATATTGCACAAATATCAATTTTACTGAGTATGTTGACAAAAAATTTTTTGTCGAGAGTTGTTTATTTAAGGAAATATGATGACATATCACATTACCCGACTATATCACAATACCCTAAGTAGCTCTAACATTAGGGAGTTTATTTTGTAAATTTTGTAGATGAATTTAATTTTTTTTGCCTATATTTTAGCTTGAGGAATAAAAATAATCGTTCCAATATTTGAGCTTCCTAGCTCAAACCTGCAAACGGCGCACATTGGGAAATTTTTGAATGTTTTTGGACAAAAAGCCAATGCAATTATTAATGGATTTGAAACATTTTTTTTAAATAATTGTTAGGTATCACCCGATGTTTGAATACTGCCCAAATTTTGAAAACGTTCAACATAACCTCAAAAAATCCAATAAATATATGAAATTCGTGTATTTTACTTGAGTAAACATTTTCATTTCTGTTTTTTAAAAGTTTTACTTACAAAATATCCTTTATCATATGTTTTTTGGATCGCTGATTAAGAAAACTGGGGTCCCGTTAGCCAAAAATTGATATGGCACCCTTAAAACACCGAAAAAAATCCCTAATAAGGATTTTTTCGAAATATTCTTATTAAAAATGTAAAAAAGTCTAGTAAAGTGTATTTTTTATATGATAAATGTAAAACAATTCGCACACATTTAGCTAGAGAGGTACAACTCAAAATTTCCCATTTTCGAGTTTACTTGTTAAAACTTTTCATCATACACATATTTGTCAGCACAAAAGAGATTAGGTCGTTTTTTGCTATACTTTGGTGTCAAAAAACAGTTATGTCTTTCTTCATGTTGCAATAGAAATTAGGCTACAAAATGCAAAAGTGTCCTATTTTTAGTGTCGGAGAGTTCAAGCTGTTGGGATTGCGACGTGGCTTCCAACCATATCCTTGTAGTACCTGCATCTAAATGATTCACACTTTATTTATAAAAAATAGTTCACAAGCTCAAAACAGTTTTTTGCGTTTTCTGAAAATTTGAAAATTTTGAGTTGTGCCTCTTTAGCTAAATGTGTGCGAATTGTTATTCAAATAATAAATCGATATTCTCACTAAAATCAGTCTCAGAATTTTGTTTGATAAATAAAAAATCCAAAAGAAGCATCAGAAGAAACAGTTGTGGATAAAAATGTATTAATCAGAATGCAACACATTATGCAAATTATAACTTGTGGTCAGAAAGTAAATAATGAGAAGTTTAAGGATTATTGTTTAGATACAGCTAAGCTTTGTGTAACGTTATATCCTTGGTATCCTATACCCCCAAGTGCGTTTAAGCTATTTTTTCATGATAGTGCAATAACTAAAAATTTCGATTCACCCGTTGGATATTATTCAGAAGATAATAAAATCTATTAGAAAAGCTAGATCCTCTAATAGTAGAATGATGGACAGACAATCTACAAATATAAATATAATGCATCACCTTATGATATCATCAAATCCATTTGTTAGTTCCTTGCGTATAAAAGAAAAAAAGAAGTCAAAAAAATTATCAATAGAAGTTCAAAATATGATGCAATAGTATAAATGTCATTTTTATAAAAGAAAATTGTACTTAAAAACAATAAACATATGTTCAAATGTCAAGCATTAAAATATATTTTATGTATAATTTTCTAGCTACATTAGAAGCCAGACGAAATAAGATTTAAATAAAAAAAAATAATAAAAATATGCAAAAAAAAAATAATTAAAAGTTTTAAAAAATACAAAAATCCAAAAAAAAAAAAGTAAAAAAAAATTTTAAGAAATACAAAAATGAAATAATAATTCTGTAGATTAATATCACAATTTGAAAAATATATATATTTGAGTGGAACTTAAAGATCTACAGCCATTTAAGTTAGGTTATGTCGAAATGGAGGTTGCTTCAACCCCTCTGATTATCCCTTGGGGTAAATGTTTACTGAATTATTATTTGAATAACTATTGTTTTACATTTATCATATAAAAAATACACTTTACTAGAGAGTCAGATCATGCCAAGTGGGCACGCGAAATTCCACTTTGTTTTGGAATTAAAAGTTTAACATATCAATCTAAAGTTCTTACTAATAGAATAATTTGTTCAATTGTTACTAGCTTTTTTTATGCATTGAAAATTTTCAAGAAGTTTAATTGAAAAGTTAATTCCACTTAAAGTTGTAAACACAAAATCATAAAACTTGGTACACATGTTAACAAATAATTGCGCTTTCTATTCATAATAAAACCAAAGTTTAATATTTATATTTTCACATTTTTTTATAACTTTTAAACAAAAAAT
The DNA here is from genome assembly GCA_949775025.1 of Tricholauxania praeusta. Taxonomy (NCBI): domain Eukaryota; kingdom Metazoa; phylum Arthropoda; class Insecta; order Diptera; family Lauxaniidae; genus Tricholauxania; species Tricholauxania praeusta. The sequence continues at coordinate 70,228,059 of OX459029.1, read as the reverse complement.
CAATTATAATTATGCCTTCTCCATACGAAAAATTAAAATCTGTGTTTTTTTTTGGAAGCCTTAAATATTTAAGATTGAATATATGCAAAAAAATTAAGGGTGCCGTCACTCATTTCAATAGAAAAAAATTTTTATTATGAACGATCTACGACAAAATACCACATTGCGCTATGCATTTGAACAGAAATAATTAAAAATAATGTACAATGAAAATGCGAGTATTTTTTATGTATACAATTCGTACTTAATGTTTTTAAATTATAATTCAATAATTATTTATGTTTTTTTTTTTATTTCGGATAACTAATGAAAAATTTTTGCATTCACTGTTTTCATTATCTACCAGTCTATATTGATGAACAGTGGCGGATACAAAGGGGGACATATGGGGGCTGAAGCCTCCCCTGAGAGCGGTAAAACAATATTTTTATTCAAGAACGTTCATGGAGGATCGAACAAATCAAAGGAGTTCAGGTTTTGATATCTGAAAACCAACTCTTAGCATTTAACACTCATTTGTTTCAGTCACTCTTTGAATTTGTGAGCAGGCAAATCATATGATATTTCTGAAATTCGTAACATGCTAGGTACAGAGAACAACTATTGACAGATGAAATTTCCGAACGGAGTCCAGAAACATAAAAATCGTTTAAAAGCATTGTGTGCGACTAAATACGTTGATGCTTTCAGCGAATTATTACTGTTAACACTTAAACATTACAAGACTTAGAACAAAGCAAGGAGACCGAAGCGTCTTCAAAAGCGGTCCAACTTTCAGCTTCGATATCATTTATTTATTTATTTCGGTCTACAGAATAAATCTTACAGACTATAACCTTAATTTAATTAAATAAAGCAAATAAATTAAGCTTAAATAAGTTTAAACTTAGACTAAAATTTAACAAATGTGAATGATTATTACAAATACGAATACACTTAGCAATCGGTTCATTTAGAGCATAATTTGTCCTATGGACTTGATCTTCAAACATACGGTTATTTCTTAAATTTCTATTTGGTACATATATCACAAATGAATCAGAAATCTCTAAACAATTAATTTTACTAGACAGAACATTATGAACAAAAATCAAAGAAGAGGATGTACGACGGTCTTTTAAAGACTGTAGCCCTAAGAGTTTACGTCTTGAGTCATAACAAGGGACTCCATCTGGCCATCGCAATTTATAGCATGCAAACCTAGAAAAGTTCCTTTGAACTTTTTCAATTCGATTTGAACTATCGGTATAGAAGGGATCCCATATAATCGAACAATATTCCAATATGCTTCTAACAAAAGATATATAAAGAGCTTTAACTGTCATGGAGTCTTTAAAACTAACAGAATATCTTTTAATGAAGCCTAACATAGCATAAGATTTTGAAACCACGTAATCGTAGTGAGATTTAAATGTGAAGCTTGAGTCAAAAATAACTCCAAGATCCTTAATTTCTTACTTCCTTAGTAATAGGTTATTGTTGATACAATAATCGAAAGTTATGGGTTGAACACACTTCGCAAAAGAAACAATACAACATTTGTTTATATTCAATGCTAGATTATTGCATAAGCACCAATGATTAAAAGATGATAAATCACTCTGAAGTAACATGGAGTCTGAAATGCATGATATCTTACGAAATAATTTGACATAATCTGCAAAAAGTAAACAGGTGGAGTGTTTAAAGACTTTTGGTAAGTCGTTAATAAATAATATAAATAAAAGTGGGCCACAATGTGTACCTTGCGGAATACCAGACGACGCATCGATTGCAATATCAGAAACAATATTCCCAATTTTAACAAATAACTTAGTCAAAAAACTATCAAAAAATTTTACAAGCAAATCTGAAAGACCATATATTTTTAATTTTTTTAAGAGAATGGAATGGTCAACTTTATCAAAAGCTTTCGAAAAATCTGTATATATAACATCAAGTTGCTTATGCTCTACCATGGCCGCAACAATATATTTCGAAATCAATGTCAGATTTGTGCAAGTGGATTTGCCAGGGAGAAAGCCATGTTGAGCTTCACATATAGCTGCTCTTACGTGGTTAAAAAGTTTATTTTTGATAATTATATCAAACAATTTAGCAAAAGTAGGCTGCTTTACAATATAATAATTGCATACATTACTACGATCACCAGATTTATATATGGGGGCAATGATGCAAATTTTCCAAATATCGAGAAATGAACCAGACTCAAAACAAGAATTAAATAATGCGGATAATGGCTTAGCGATATTACCAGAACACTTTTTATAAAACATGGGTGGGAATCTATCCTTTTCATGCTTAAAACTAGGTTTTAAACAAGCGATAGCGTTTAAGACATCCACCTCATTAACAATGAAAATATTGATTAAGTCAAGATTGGATTCATAAGCATCCATCCCTTACCAAGAAGTGTTCTCATATTTATCATAGACTTCTTGAAAAAATTTTGCAAAAAGATTACATGACTGCAATGAATCGGTTGATGTAGAATCACCAAATCTCATGCATGATGCATCAAAAATAAATTTATATCCAATATTTGGATCATCAATGAAATCTAGTGAGGACCAGTCACACGAGCTTAAATACATATTGATCTCCAAAAAATTTCCCTTCACAAAATCAAATTCATTAAATAAATTTACATCTAAAGGGCTAAATTTGTAAAATTCGAAATAAAGCGTCAGAGCTTTATGGTGAATAGAATTTTTTGAAATTGGAGATAAGTTCAGTTCACAGGTCGCCTTAAAGTCACCCGTAACAAATATCAGATCTAATATCCTACCTAAATCATTTTTAAAAGAGTTTAATTGATTAAATCCATTTGACAGAAAAAAGCTTCATGCTCCTATATTGTCGCAAACTACAAGATCCGACCTACAAATCTCTTCAGCCTGTACTCATGTCGAGCGAATTATCAACCTGTTTTCACAAATACGAAAAAATGAAACGTCATTTGATGATATTTTTAATGAAGCATCTTCAATCGCTGCTGAGTTAGACACTTCATTGATTCTACCCCGCCCGTAAATAAATAAATACTAAAAAAAAATATACCCAGCACTGAGTGTATATTCACTTTGTCATTCCGTTTGTAACGCATAGATGCTCTTAGTGGGCGTGGCGACTCTCATACAAGTAAAGTACGTTAAGTGGCATATCTATCGAAATATCTGAGCAATCATACTAAAATTTGGTGTAAGAGGTTTGCTTATTGAAAGCTATTTCTGGATTAAAATCGAATTGGATTGTACCAGGGTGTGTGTCACCGCCCTAAGTTTTGAGGTTAATTAATGGCAGATATTGCAATTCATACCAGCTATTGTGCTAAAATTTGGTATGCGGATGTTGACCTCGAATAAAATTTATTTAATAACCAAAAGTAGGCGGAATTGAAGGAGTGGGTTTGGGATATTTCGACTTTTTAATTTCTATTCGATTTTTTTCAACATTTTCCATATTTTTTAAGTTTTTCCAACCTTTTAACTTTTTCCAATACATATATCTCATAAGTATTTTTTCGTCTTTTGAACTTCTTTCAACTTTATTCGTCATTTTCTTTATTGCTTCGACTTTTTCATCGATTTTGAATTGTTTCAACATTTTTTAATCTCTTCAATTCCTTGAGAGTTTTTCAACCGCTTTCAATATTTTTTCGACTTCTTCAATTTTTCAGCATTTTCCACATTTTTTCGACTTTTTCAATTTATTTCAACAGTCTTTTGCAACTGTTTCAACACTTTTCAAACTTGGCATGGCCGAATATTACTAGTTTTAATTTATTTTTATTTCTCATTTGTTTCTCAGATGTTTCAGAGCTGCAATATTCTATGCTTATTTGGATCGTATAATTTCATTTTACCTTTAGAGCGTTCTCAAAAGTCCAAGCCTAAATTTAATAGTACTTTTGGATTTATCATTTTTGATAAATATAAGACAATAAAATACCTTCAACGAATTAGTTTCTTATTCAATTACTTAGTCAATGGCCTATAATGCCACACAGATGAAAAAAAGCACTATCTGCATTAGAATCAAAGTCGAATAAATAAGAAAAACATTCAAATATTAATTTTCTCTTATAAAATCGGGATTTTAACATTTTACAATTTTTTTTATGGTTTTTGGTATTTTTGGGGGTGCTCTTTTCAATGGTGTAAAAAAATTTGGAAAATTATTTCATTTTCTTGGTGAAATTGCAGATAGGCAGTTTTTCTATGCCGATTTATTGGAAATTGCAGATGAAAAAACGCACTATGTACATAGGCATATTTCGTATGTATAATAAATGAATATTTATTACTAAAACAGATGAAAAAGGCACTATCTACAAGAAAACGTAGATAAGCTAAATTATCATGTAATTTTCCTTTTTATTCTATTAGTAAAACACTGAAAATGTAGATAGGCATTTTCATTTTGGAAAATATAAGGTTTATCCGTTTTTTATTCAACAGATTGATAGAGGTTGAAAAGACGAATCCAACGGCATAAAAAACTCAATTTTCATAAAAATGTAGATAGTGCTTTTCTTCATCTGTACGGCAGTATATACGGGAATGCATGAAAATATGGAAATTACCTCTTTCTATTGATTTTTGAATAACTTTAGCATTTTGTGTCCAATTTGAGCAAATATATACTTTAAGTATTTGTTAAAAAATAGATTTTCATCCTGAATATTAAAAACAAAAAAAAGAAAGGTTTTTGAATTCATACGGAGCAATTGAAATTTGTTAACTTTTTTGAAAAGACCAAAAAAGTCACTTTTTTGGACTTTGACCGATTGTAACTCCATCAAATCCTATCCGATCCGTTAGATAAAATTATTTTTTAAATAGTGTGCAACTGATTTAGGTCGAAAAGAAATTGATAGAAGTATGACCAAATAAATGAAAAAAGTGCATAAAAAAGGGTTTTTTTGGGAATGTCTCAAAAGCGATTCTTAAGAAAAAAATGGTTGTGATTTTTGGAATCTACGCCCCAAAACACATAGAAAAAAGTTTATGAGATATCAGACCTTTTTTTTTGTAAACTAGTGTTATCAAAACCCAAAAAAAAGAAATCGTTCTTCCAATGCATCACAATTCTACTGCCAGTATTTGCCACAATTCCAGCAGAACAAAGTTTTTCTGTGTTAAAATTATTAAAATCGTATTTAAGGTCTACAATGACAGAAGATCGCTTGAATGGGTTGGCTCTGGAAAATATTCATAATGAAATTGTTGAACTATTTTTCCAAAGAGTAGACTGCTGATTAGATTGTTGTAATATGCCAAAAAATATAAATATTGCTTGTTGAAAATTCAATCGATGTGTGTTTTCATTTAAAAAAATTTCAGCTCCCCCCCTCAAGAAAATCGAATATCCGCCACTGTTGATGAAACTGACGCGTGTTCTTGATTGGTTTTACTAGTTTATACGTGATTTCAAACTTTCTTCATGTAAATCGTACTCTTCTTGTAGGCAAAACCCGAAGTTAATGCTCTTATAAAAAGATTTTGCCTATTCAAATAAAGTTTATCAAGTCTTTTTTAAAATATCTTTGACTTATTGTCGCTCGAATGTCGCATATGAACTTACACAAAAAAAAAAACATTAAACGCGTATCTTATGCAATAAATAAAATCGTTTTTTACCGTTATTTCTTACGTATTCAACGGTTGCTAAGTTCAGAACATTTTTTTATTGATGTGCTCCACTGAATGGTTAGATGAAATCAAGCAAATAATTATTAATTTTTAATAATTTATAAACATTAAATACGCATTGTATACATACAAAATACTCGCATTTTCATTGTACATCATTTTAAAATTATTTCTATTCAAATGCATAGCGAAAAGTGGGATTTTGTCGTAGATCGCTCATTATAAAATTTTTTTCTATTAAAATGAGTTACGGCACCCTTAATTTTTTTACATATACATATTCAATCTTAAATACTTAAGGCTTATAACAAAAACACAAATTTTAATTTTTCGTATGGAGAAGGCAAAATTATAATTGATTTTTTGCTTAAGAGTTTTAAAAAAATGTGAAAATATAATTATAAAATTTTGTTTTTATTATGAATAGAAAGTGCAATTATTTGTTAACATGTGTACCAAGTTTCATAATTTTATGTTAACAACTTTAAAAGAAATTAATTTTTAATTAATTGAATTTTAATTGAATTTACAGTCAATTGCAGCAACCAAAATTCATGTGAAATTTCACAAATCGGTTAATGCTTTATAAACAAACGTGACAAAGATAACAAATGGAACAATTTAACCTGGTAATTGGTGACATATGTATGTTTCGGCTATTACCACTTTGCATCATAGCAAAGTCTTTAAACCGTCGCGACGGTTTAACAAAAGCTATGCAGCAAACGAGAAATGACAATAAATACAACAGATGGCGCTAAAAATGCATATAAATGTGCACTTTGTACATGTCGTTCAGCAGAACCTCCATGACTCAATGTTAAGAGCGGCTGTCCACATATAATTCATGGAATGGTCGGGGGTTCGAATCGCATTACAAATTAACCAAAAACTGGTCTGATGAGGCTATGTATATACATATGAATATGTTTATATACATTAGGGTGATTCAAATTTTTTTTTTGTTTTTTTTTTAAGGTGCTGTTGCTTAAAAAGTAAGTTTATGATATGAAGAAAAAGTTCACGAAAATTCAGCTCTATAACTCAATTTTATAAGGTGTCGCCGGAGCTTATTAGTTTTACATGTAAATTGTATGGAAAAATTATTTTTTACAAAAAAGGTATCTTAATGAATAGGTGATTAGTGTTGTTGAGCTGAAAATGGTTGTTTTTCGACGTAATTTTTTACGCTGATTCCGAATCTGGCCTCAGAATTGACCCATCATGTCGGAGTCCTGAAATATTTGAGGTTATTTACCTGAAACATGATGTTTTTTGTCTACTTTCGAGGCCATGTATAGGATTCAAAGAAAGTTGATCAGCTTATTTTTAACATAAGCATCATTTAGAACCGTCCTTGCCCTTTAAAATGAGCTTTCAAGTGGTGATCTGTGATGTTGCCTTGCAAAGTTATAGCCATTTTAAAGTGACATGAATTGGATCCCCTACAAAGGGTTGCAACCCAACAATATTAAGATTGGTGCAAACAAAATTTCGAAAATGGACCAAAATCGGGCACATTTTGGGACTCGAAACCACCTTTGATGATGACCAAAATCTATTTTCGGCCTCTTTCCAAAGATTGGTGCAAACAAAATTTCGAAAATGGACCAAAATCGGGCACTTTTTGGTACCTTTTTTTTGACTTCGACCTCTTTCCAACGATTGGTACAAAATTTTTTTTTCAAAATCGACCACTTTTTTAGTTGGGACCAACTCTGGTGATGGCCAAAGCCCATTGTCAACCTCTTTCCATCGATCGAGCACTTTCAAGGATCGGTTCCACTTCTAGTGATGGCCTATATCCTTTTTAGACCTCTTTTCATTGATTGAAGCAAAAAAAACTTCAAAAATGAGTCAAAATCGCGTACATTTTCGAACCGATGACCACCTCTGGTGATGTCATAAAAACCACCTCCCCATCGATTGGTGCAAAAAGATTCACAAAAATGAAAATCTGTTGAACACTTTTTTCAAAACAACGTAAAAAAATATTTTTTCCAAATTAATAGTTATTGACAACTAATAAAATATCTCTTATGCATAATAGTTATGACTCAACGTAAAAAAAATCCATTGAAAAATAATAGTTATTGACAACTAATAAAATATCTCTTATGCATAATAGTTATGACTCAACGTAAAAAAAATCCATTGAAAAATAATAGTTATTGACAACTAATAAAATATCTCTTATTCATAATAGTTATAAACCAATTTTTAAAAATAATTATTAAAATTGGGCAATTTTTTCAATCTGAAAAAAGAAAATAATAGTTATTTTGGGTCCCTGATATTAACCAACGGGTTTCAAATTCATGTCACTTTGAAATGGTTGTAACTTTGCAAGGAAACATCACAGATCACCACTTGAAAGCTCATTTTAAAGGGCAATGATGGTACTAAATGATACTTTTGTTAAAAATAAGCTGATCAACATTTATTTATTTGATAATGTCTTACAGACTACTTAAAAAAAAAAAAAAATAAATAAAACAATAATATATTCATATAAATGTTATATAAAACAAACAAAATAAATAAAACAAAAACAAAATAACAACGAGTCTTACAATAATAAATGATAAATTAAACTAGATACAGACTATTTAGCAATTTCTTAAAAGACAATTTCGAAAAAGAAAGATCTAAATCATGGACAGAAGAAAGTTGATTATACAACAATAAAGCACGAGTTACAGGCTCATTAAGTGCATAATTAGTTCTATGCATTCGTGAATGAAAAAACGTGTAGTGCCTTAACGTTCTTGAAGGTACATTAAAAGTAACAAAAAGCAATAAATGTGCACAGTCAATATTGCCTTAAATGAGGTCATGAAAAAATATCAAGGATTGCATCTTTCTTCTTGTTTCGAGAGATTTCAAGCCCAATAGCATAATTCGTGCATTATAGGAAGGAAAAGATCCACTGAAATTTAAGGAACGGAGCGCGAATCTCGAAAACGATTTTTGGATTTTTTCTAGTCGAGAGCAATGAATGGTATGGAAAGGACTCCAAATAAAAGAAGCATACTCTAATCTTGACCTTACAAAAGAGTTGTAAAGGCAAATCAGAGTGTAGGAGTCAGAAAAATCTGTACTGTTTCTACGCACGAAAGCAAGTAATGAATATGATTTTGGAACAACATAATTTATATGGTCAACAAAAGTGAACTTAGAGTCAAATATAACTCCTAAATCTCGAATTGACTTAACATTCTGTATAGGAAATCCCAAAAGAGAGTACGAATAAATATGCAAATTATTGGATTTCGAGTACGACACAGAAAAACATTTATTAAAATTTAAGGGTAAAAAATTTTGTAAGCTCCAAGACAATAAATTATTGAGATCACTCTGTAAAAGAGCAGCATCATTTATGTCAGAAACTTTCTTAAATATTTTCAAATCGTCCGCATAAAGCAAAAAGTTCGCTGAACGAAAGTATTTACAGACATCATTAATAAATAATGTGAAAAGCAAAGGGCCAAGAATACTACCCTGTGGTACACCCAAAGTAGCAATGAAGCAGTACGATTTAACGCCATTTATCTCCACAAAACAAACTCTGGATTGCAGATAAGACTTGATCCACTTCAAAAAAGCAGAATGGAAGCCCATTTTAGCAAGTTTAGCTAATAAAACACTGTGAGGGACCTTGTCGAATGCCTTAGAAAAATCAGTAAAGAGAACATCAACTTGATGTCCTAGTTCAAAAGATGAAATACAAAATCTCGAGAAAACTGCTAAGTTAGTTACAGTTGACCGACCAGCAAAAAAACCATGTTGTTCAAGGCAAATATGTCGCTTGACTAAAAAGAATAGCTTATTCTTAAATATTTAATGATACTTTCAAAGAGTTTAGATAGATTAGAGAGCTTAGAAATAGGCCTATAGTTGGAAACAGCATTTTTACTGCCACTTTTAAAAATTGGTGTAATAGATGAAATTTTCCAACAATCTAAGAAAGTACCAGTCATTAATGATGCATTGAAAATTTTACATAAAGGCTTAGATAAGGAAAAAACACATTTATTAAGTAAAATGGATGAAATGCCGTCATTATCAGACTTAACTGAAATTTTAATTTTTGACATAAAATTGCAAATCTCATCTTCAGCAAAGACTATAGAGCTGATATCCAAAAATGAATCAACATTATCTTAAATTGACTCATCAAAACCAAACTTTTCTTTTTCATAATTGGACTTGAAATAATCAGCAAAAAGATTCACTGTATCTTCAATTGAAAAAGCATGATTACATTATAGTATGTAGCCGTTGGAATGCAAGATCCATCTCTCTTAGATTGAATAAAATTCCAAAATGACTTGGGATTAGTTTTAATATTGTTCTCTGTTTGTAGAGAAATTTATTTAAAAAATTAAATTCTCTCGTATAATGAGAATACTTTAATCGATACTGAATATCATTAGTTGATTTATATAATTTAATATATTTATTTCGCAAATTCTTTAGTTTTTTAAGACCTTTAGTGTACCAAGGTAGCTTATACACTTTAGGCGAAAAATATGGAATATGCTCAGTGCAAATAGTAGAGATTTTGGCATTAAAAATCTCAAAACAAGCAGCCACAGATTTATTTAGAAATAACTCACTCCAGTTAATATTGCCAAAAATAATATTCAAGTGCTCAAAATTGCATAATTTAAAATTAAAGTATTTTTCATGTTGAAAAAATTGAAAAAATTCATAGAACTCAAATTCCAAAACAAGAGGGACATGATGCATAACTAAGCATACCAACTTTGAGTTTGAAAAAATAAGTACATTTGCCTAAAATCAATAGTTGAAAATAAGTACAAATAAGTACAATATCAATCCATGTTGTTATTATATGGTGGGTGCAGTAAAGAGAAAAATCAAATGGAACAAAGAAAAAATGCAACGACCAGCTGTCAACGCGGTGTGCTTCAGTGGTAAGAGAACGATCCTGTATTGCACCCACCATATAATTACAACATGATTCCGAGCTATTGTTCTTATACCGAAATTTCTTTATTGAAATCAGCCTTGATTCAGCCTTAGCGTCAGCAGTTTCACCGACAGCAGCCACGGTGCGCTGTTGCTCTTTGAAATTGTATTTTTCTTGACACGAAATTTGTCGCAATAGCTGCGGTTGCGATTTCAAAAAATGGTAAAAATCGACGCGTTTATACTGCAAATTTATTTTTACAAGCAAAATCGATTTTAGAATGTTCACTTCAAGCCGAGAGAGCTCGGTTTTCCAGATGTTTTTTGCTGATGAAAAGACGCGCTTCACTGGTGCAGTCGTTCCAGGTAGGCACAGAATGAATTCGACCAGACGAGAAAATTCAAAATAAGGCACTTGTGAAGCTTCCATGTGCTTTAAGATCTCAACCCAGCGCTCTTCAGATAACAATTTCTTCTCTTTCCATTCTTCAATTAGAATTACGCATTTCGAAGCTTGTTCAGAATATTTTGGAAGCGTGGTCCATGATATGACCAAACGCCTTCACATGCCGTAAGGGTGGTGTGGGCTGACGAAGCAAAAAAGTTCGCAACAGTGCGGCTGTTCGATTTGGCTGACAACGCTTTCTTGTGTTACGTGGATTCAAAATGCTTATCGATTTCACTCTTTCCGGCGTTTGCGATGTTGAGTTCCGCGTCGCACAAATTATACCGTATATCACTTTCTGTTCTTCCTTTTTTCATTTGCGGATATTTTTTCTGAAGATCCGAAGCATTCATGCATCGTATGCTTTTCAACACACATAGAATGCATCTATTAAGATTTGTCACTCTCTTTTCCCATACGATTTACTCAGCAAATAAGTATGTATTGCTTACAAATTTTATTTTAGTCACTCTCTTTTCCCATCCGATTCTCTCACACAAAATCTGTCAATGCTTCGATGCCTACAAAGTTTGACATTTTTAAAAACTACAAGTCTGCGCTGTCAAACTCAAATTTAGTGATGCCACATATCAATTTTTGAAACATTCGTGTGTAAATACTAGCCGCGTTTTATTCGCTTTGGTTAAACCTAAAAGTGAATAGAACGCATAAGTTTAACCCTTTATAATTCTGCATTTGCCCAACAGGTGGCATGACAATGTTTGACAGAAATTCTATTTCAAAATCAGAGCCAGCTTTATGGTCGTGTGGTTGAACGGGGCCTAGCGCGGTAAGGGGCCTCATGTATCAGTACATAATTTTTTTGCAGTGAAAACTTCTTATGGCACGTTGTGCACCTCCGTAAGAAAGCATTCGCGGCTGAGGAAAAAAGTATAAGCTCGCGACACCAACCGTCATCGGGATTCCCCGTCATGAATGAGAGCGATAGTAAAATTTGAATGTTCTATTGTTTCTCTTAAATAAATATTCCAAGTGGAAGACAAAAAGCAACTGAACTGTCACTAACTGACACATTCCATTCTCATTCAACGATTGTTATGCTTACATGTTTGTTTCTTTCAAATTCCGCGTTGTTGCGTTGACAAATTGAGAATGAGAGCGAGAGTAAAATTTGAATACATATTCCGTTTTTGTCTTCCATTACATTGCCATATAAAAAGAAAACGCACACATACCAACTAACACACTAACTTGCCATTAAACGATTTGTTATACTTGCATACTTCTTTCTACGTGTGAAATTAATTTTTTGTTTCAAGTTTTCACTTCTGTCGGCCCTCCCGGAGTGCAACCCGCCGGTTTTTTTTCATATTATTGCTGTCAAATCATTTCAAACTGTTTTTATAGTGTCGCAGACGCTAATACCAAAGTTTTCTTTTCGTTCTCTGTTGTTTCATCACTGTTTTTATTTTTATTATGTGTTTCTATTTTAATATTTCGGCCTAGCACTGACTGGATGCACGGCCTCGCGTTACTTTAGAACGCTTCCTCAAAATTCCAGCACAGTTGCCATATATTTTTGATTAATTTAGGTTTGTGTCTATGATGCTTCAAACCTTAGCAAAGACAAAAAAAGTTCAACCAATTGAACTGGAAATTGAGCTGGTTCACGCATTTGTATGAAATTTTGGTTTAACCAAACCCAATAAAACACGGCTACTAATTACAACTAATTCTAGTTACAACTATTTCGCAATCATCGGGCCAGCGCAAATGATATTTATATTTATTATTAACTTGAGAAACAGATTTCTGCCGAAATAAGTACAAATTAAGTACGCTTTGAAAAATAAGTACAAATTAAGTACGCTTTAAAAAATAAGTACGGCAAGCTGAAAATAAGTACTGTACTTACTAAATAAGTACAGTTGGTATGCTTATGCATAACCGACGGTGAAATCGGGCAAAAACATTCAGATAGCTGGGTCTTAAAATTTTTAGAGACAAATACTAGATCTAAAATTTTACTTAGAGAATTAAAAAAAGAATTTATTTGAATTAAATCTATGCTGAATAAACTATCAATAAAGTAAATTTCGTGAGTGTGATTAATATTATAATATGGGATTCTTTGAATCCCATACATGGCCTCGAAAGTAGACAAAAAACATCATGGTTCAGGTAATTAACCTCAAATATTTCAGGATTCTGACATGATGGGTCAATTCTGAGGCCAGATTCGGATTCAGCGTAAAAAATTACGTCCCTTTTCAGTTCAACAACACTAATCACCTATTCATTTAGATACCTTTTTTGTAAAAAATTATTTTTCCATACAATTTACCTGTAAAACTAACAGGCTCCGGCGCCACCTTATAAAATTGAGTTATAGAGCTGAATTTTCGTGAACGTTTTCTTCATATCATAAACTTATTTTTTAAGCAACAGCACCTTAAAACAAAACAAAAAAAAAATTGAATCACTAATATACATATGTGGTAATAGCCGAAACATATGTCACCAATTATCAGGTTAAATTGTTCCATTTGTTATCTTTGTCATGTTTGTTTATAAAGCATTAACCGATTTGTGAAATTTCACATGAATTGGTTACTGCAATTGCTGTAAATTCAATTAATTAATAATACTCAGTCGACTAAAACAAATTGGAATTAATTTTTTAATTAAACTTGTTGGAAATTTTCATTGTATAAAAAAAACTAGTAACAATTGAAATTTTGATTAATCCTTTGAGACAAATTATTCTATTGGTAAGTACTTTAGATTGATATATAAAACTTTTAATTTCAAGGCAAAGTGGAATTTGGGTGCCCACTTGGCGTGATCTGACTCTAGACTTTTTTACATTTTTAATAAGAATATTTCGAAAAAATCCCTATTAGGGACCAAAAACATATGATAAAGGATATTTTGTGAGTAAAACTTTTAAAAAACAGAAATGCGCATGTTTACTTAAGTAAAATACACGAATTTCATATATTTATTGGATTTTTTGAGGTTATGTTGAACGTTTTCAAAATTTGCAGTGCTCAAACATCGGGTGATACCTAACAATTATTTTTAAAAAAAAATTTTCAAATCCATTAATAATTGCATTGTAGACGGCGTTTTGTCCAAAAACATTCAAAAATTTCCCACTGTGCGGCGCGGACAGAGTTTATATCCGATTCCGTTGAAATTTAACGAAAAAACCGACTTAAGCCTTAACCAAAATAGACGTGACGAGACGATAGCATTTGAACGAACGTTTGCACTCGTTTCGTCTGTTTTGACTTTTAACCCAAAATGTTACGCTAGCCAACGAATCGAAAAAGCGGATATGACGAGTAGCAACGTTTTGAAGTTCGGTTCTTACGGAACTCTTACGTCTCGTCAAAATGTTTCGTTCACTTTCGATCAATTACGTAGAATCATTTTGGCCATCAACATTGGCTTACATGCACTCGAACTTACTCGTTATGTCTCGTCTCGTCTATTTTGGTTTAGGCTTTACTAAAACGTAGAAAAAGTGTGCCTTTTCCAAGATGTAGCGTTTATGGAACTTTTTGTTGTGCTAAAAATGCGGACAAAATGTACCCGAAAGGGATTTTTTTTTTCATATTATTGCTTACAACAACTTTGCTACTATTTGTAGCCAAGACTAATGCCCGGTTTCACCAAAGTTCATTTAAAGCACTTTTAACTAACATTCTTTCAAAATTTTTAAAGCTGCTGAAATTAATTCTGTTTTATCAACATTAAAAGTTGTTTTTAAGTCAACAGCCTGTTAGCCTATTGTACACGAGAGAATGAAATAGAAATACTTAACAGAAATCTCTCTGATTGTATGCGAAAGAGTGAAATGAAAATAGTTTTTGTTGATTGACGTATGCCAAGCAAATTTAACTGTTATTCAAAATTATACAAAATATAAAAACGAAAATACTTATAAAAAATGAGCGAAACTGGGCAAACTAAAAAAGAAAACGAGGCGAGATTACCGGGAGGAGGAAAAAATAATCTCATCGCCAATAGGCAAAAACAGAAAATTGGTAAAGATGACACTACGAAGAAATTACTGCGCTCAAAAAAATAAAATTACAAAACAAATCCAATTAATGAACTCTGAATTGGAAGTAAAAAATTGAGCTTAAAGGTAAAAAAGAAGAACTAAAGTCACTCCAAATAGAGAATATTTTAGTTTAGGCTGAATAAAAATACATATACACAAAATATACCTGTTGTTTCAATTAGCGCAGTGCGCACTGCTGAATGATTTTGATGGGTTATTATCGTGGCTGGGCAAAACGCACCGAGCGCGGGACTGCGGCAGAATGAGAATAACTTTTAATATGCGTATATAAAACAGAGAGCGTAAAATTTAATTCAGTTTGCTTTGAAAAGCGAACAAAGCACAACTACACATGCATTGAAGAACATTTTAGAGAAACACACGTGTAGTGGTGCCCAGCTCTGGTTATTATCATAACATCTGGATTGTTTGCAGGCTCGTTCTCTCCAACATCGATAGTAATATTGTGCAAAACATCGGTTGCAACTATGATTGTAAATATCGTTTCTAAATTCATTCGAATACCTATCGAGAGACAAAATAAGCGTCTTTTCCAATCTCCAAATGCACTTTCTGCATTAGTTTGAGGATTTAGTAGTGGAGTTGGTGTTTTCAGGTTTGGACCTTAATAGTGAATCATCAAATATATTTGCATCACGCGCACTTCCTAGCCATATTGATACTATGCAGTGGCAGATACAAGGGGGGAGACGGAGTATGGAGCTGAAGCCCCTCTTGGGAGTCGCCAAAAAATATTTCGATTCAAGAACGTTTCAGAAAACCTGAAATAATTGAGAACAATCGGAAGCGACTAGGTCCAATTGTCAAAACTATGCTATTTTGTTCGCGCAATAATTTACCACTACGTGGTCGTCGTAATTCGGGTCACATGAATTCGAAAGAACAACTGTATCAAGTTTTTTCAGATCGAGGAGTATTGCGATCATTACTTGCATTTCGTTTAGATGCCGGTGATCATATGAACACAGAGCCCAAAAATTGTACTTTAATCAATAAAACCATACATTATGATATACAATTTTATGCGATGGAACAACTGATGCCAGTAAAAAATAATAACAAACTTTACGCTTTCGTTACGTGGACTTAGGAGAAAAATTTTTGGATTTCACTCACATTACATGGACTGGGGCACTTCTTATTAAACAAGCAATGATAAGTGAATTGACATCATTGAATTTCTCTGTAAAAAACTTGCGTGGTCAAGGCTATGATGGATGATCGAACACGGCTAGAAAAATCAACCTAGTTCAGGCTTTGATATCTGAAGACCAACCTTTAGTACTTTACACTCATTGTTTCAGTCACTCTCTGAATTTGTGCGTAGGCAAATCATGCGATATTTCTGAAATTCGAAATATGCTAGGTACGATTTCATCAGTGTCAATGTTGTTCTCGAATTCATCTTAAATGGTACAACTACTGAAGATAAAATTCCCGAACGGAGTCCAGAAACAAAAAAAAAACATCGTTTAAGAACATTGTGTGTGACTAGATGGGTAGAATGACAAGAATGTGTTGATACTTTCAGCGAATTGTTACTGTTCATCTCTGAAACATTACCAAATTTTAAGCGAAGCAAGGACACCGAAATTTCTTCAAAAACGGTTAAACTTTCAGCTTCGATAGCTTATTCTGAAAATTGTTAATGCTCTTATATTGTCGCAACCGACACTACAAATCTCTTCAGCCTGTACTCATGTCGAGCAAATTATCAACCTATTTTCACAAATGCAAAAAGATCAAACGTCATTTGATGATATTTTTAATGATGCAGTTGAGTAAGACACTGAATTGATTCTTCCCCGCTCGTGTGGTCGCCAAAAACATAAAAAAATCGTACTTTCGGTAAGTAACATGCTAATTATACCCTACTTACTTACTTACTTGGGTGGCCATAACAACCCGTTACCGGGTTACGGCCGACCTAAAAAGCTCTCTCCAGGCGCCTCTGCTTCGCGCGCGCCTTCTCCAATCATTCACACCAAGCGTGGATAGGGTTTCCTCAGCTTGGTCTTTCCATCGGAGGCATGGTCTTCCTCTTTGTCGTCGCCCAGCGGGTTCCGCATCAAACACCTTTTTCGCCGGAGCTTCTTCGTCCATACGCACAACATGTCCCAGCCAGCGCAGACGTTGGATAGTGATGCGCTTGACTATGTCAATGTCAGCGTAGAGCTCGTACAGTTCGTGGTTCATTCGAATACTGTAGTCGTCGCCGACGTGAACAGGACCGAAGATTTTGCGAAGAATTTTTCTCTCAAACACCCCAAGCGTAGCTGCATCAGTCTGCGACACAACCCATGCTTCAGCGCCGTAAAGTAGCACGGGTAAGATGAGCGTCTTGTAGAGTGTCAGTTTTTTCGGGCGAGAGAGGTCTCTACTACTCAATTGCTTACTGAGACCATAGTCACACCTATTAGCAAGAGTTAGTCTTCGCTTTATCTCCAGGCTGACATCGTTTTGAGTGTTCACGGCGGTGCCAAGATAGGTGAATTCCTTGACAACTTCGAAAGTATAGTTGTTCGCAGTAACAAAGGATCCAATACGCCACGTCTCCCTGTTTGAGGACAGCATATACTTTATTTTGCCCTCGTTCACCTTCAAACCCACTTTCGCTGACTCTTTTTCGATAGCAGAGTCAATAAAGTAAATTTCGTGAGTGTGATTAATATTATAATATGGGATTCTTTGAATCCCATACATGGCCTCGAAAGTAGACAAAAAACATCATGTTTTAGGTAATTAACCTCAAATATTTCAGGATTCTGACATGATGGGTCAATTCTGAGGCCAGATTCGGATTCAGCGTAAAAAATTACGTCGTAAAACAAGATTTTCAGCTCAACAACACTAATCACCTATTCATTTAGATACCTTTTTTGTAAAAAATTATTTTTCCATACAATTTACCTGTAAAACTAACAGGCTCCGGCACCACCTTATAAAATTGAGTTATAGAGCTGAATTTTCGTGAACGTTTTCTTCATATCATAAACTTATTTTTTAAGCAACAGCACCTTAAAACAAAACAAAAAAAAAAATTGAATCACCCTAATATACATATGTGGTAATAGCCGAAACATATGTCACCAATTACCAGGTTAAATTGTTCCATTTGTTATCTTTGTCATGTTTGTTTATAAAGCATTAACCGATTTGTGAAATTTCACATGAATTGGTTACTGCAATTACTGTAAGTTCAATTAAAAATTCAATTAAGTAATACTCAGTCGACTAAAACAAATTGGAATTAATTTTTTAATTAAACTTGTCGGAAATTTTCATTGCATAAAAAAAACAATAAATTAATGTTAATTTTGTTTTTAAGTTGATTTTGGCTATCTTATCGAGCCGTGAATATTGACGTCTTACCGAAATGCTTCTAAAAACTCACGTGAATCATTTTATAATAAAAAATTTTCAAAAGCAAGATTAGTAACTGAGATATCTTTCGGAGTTTTGAAAGGACGTTTTCGATGCCTCTTAGCTGCTTAGCTGCAAGGGAGCTACATTGTGCTCCGGAAAAAGTTGTACGAACAACGTATGCGGAATGAAATCCGAACACATTTTGTACGTGCTGTATAAAATGATCGTGAAACTTAAAGTAACAACTCTCTTCGTAAAAAATTAAATGTATATTTTACTGATAAATTGGCATAAAAACTATAGTGGTGTGCTTAAATTCAGTTGTCAAATGTTGTTAAAAGAGTTACAACCTCGGAAATTGATTTGCAAATTTCGAGCAGAAAATCTAAATAAAAACAAAAGTGCGATATTCCAACATTTTAAAAACATTGGATTTGTAAAATCGGCAGTATATCGAACACTTGGACTATTAAGAAATAAGAAAAGCATAAAAAGAAAAAAAGGTTCCGGTAAAGAATGCGTTTTACAAGACCGCAAAGTTCGTGCTCAGCTGAAAGCAGATACTGTAGGTCGCAAGGCAAAATCTTACCGCCAATTAGGAAAAAAGTACGGAGTCAATCAAAAGACTGTTATAGCGTATATAGAATCAATGGATATTCAACTAAAAGAAAGAAAATCAAAACCAGCTACTACGGACAAGCTGTCAAAACTAATCAAACCTAGGCTGCGCGCGCTTTCTGAAAAATACTTTGCCACGTCTTTTAATTATATCTGTATGATGGACGACGAGAGTTACTTCACAGTGGAAAGAACCGAATAGAAGTCAAAACATTATTTCGAGTCTGAAAACTATAAAGCACCCGACGAAGTGAAATATATTCAAGTCTCCAAGCAAAGTATAGCTGTGGTGAGTATTTTTCAAAGGTAGCTTAACGGTTTCAGCGCAGACTTATGCAGAAAAATGTATCCCTGTATTTCAAAAATTTACTCAAAACTATCATCGACGTGATAAAATCATTTTCTGGCCATATTTACCACCATCCCAATATGCAAAGTCTACTTTAACTGCGTTTAAGACACGAGGTATTGAATTTGTGCCAAAGGCTTTAATCCTCAAAACGTGTCGCAACTGCGGCCGATCGAAACATTTTGGGCGAAATTGAAAAGGAATGCTTATAGCAATGGATATACAGCTAAAAATATTAACTGCCTTATTCAAAAAATCAAAAAGCAGCTCAAGGAAATCGATACAAAAGGAAATCGGGAGTCAATGAACAAGTTGCCCCAAAAAATACGGAAAGCTGATCGCAATGGGTTAAATTTTTTTTTGTTAATTTACTATACGTTTTGAAGTATAAAAATATATGTTCACTGTATAAAAAAAATATTGTTGAACACTTTATTCTTTCCAATATACATTTGTTCGGATTTCATTCCGCATACGTTATTGAATGAATGCTGTGAATTGCATATTAAAATAACTGTGTTCAAAAAAATTTTGTATCATATAAGTTTTAAGTTTTGTATTGTTTTTTTGTGAAACAAAAAATATTTTCTCAGTCGAAATAAAAATGAGCAGCAGCTTTTACATATTTTAAATTGCTTAACTTCAATATAACAATAGGTTATGGGTGACCATCGAAAGGAAATTTAATGGAATAAATTATGGATATTGGAGTTCCCAGGTCCAAATGTACCTGAAAAATTCAACGAGAAGATCAAGAGATCGTGAGGCTACAACTATAAGAAAGCAAATTGCAGAATATGTCTGAAAGGTGAAGCAAATCTTGCAAAAATAAAGTTTTTGTTGCAAGAGATGTCAAGTTCGACGAGTAGAGTTATCACTCTGATGACGAAAAGGAAAACTGTCAACCCAAAATCATAACTTTATCCAGTCATAAGCGAGAAGGAGAAAGTGTTGATGATGCTATTCCTGCAGAAACCGACATGGAACCAGACTTGGGCGCAATCAATTACATTTGGTAATTAATTACACATGCAATTACAATTACTTGTATTTTTGTAATTGAAATGATTCAATTACAATTACATGTTAATGTTATTGAAAGTTACGTGTTTTTAATTACTTGTAATTGTAATTGAAATATTTGCGGCGGAAATTACTGTAATCCAAAATATGTAATTGAAAAGCAAAGTAGTTCATCGAAATTTGTAATGGATTACTTTTACTTGTAATTACCAATGTTTAATGTTTGTAATCAATTACAAAATATAATTAATTAATGCTTGATACAAATACATAAATACATGCGTATAAATACATATTATTGTTTGTATGCACCTCTACGTTATATGATAAGCCCACAAACCAAATCTTCTTTACGATAGCTTAAGGAATCTGAGATCAACGTCATTGACTCAATGAGTCACGAGTCAAATTAATCACGCGAAAGTTCTTTTTTTACCTTTCCATATAAATCATATGCAACATGCAATAACATACATATTTTTTGTGAATTTTATAAAATTTTATCGCTTGAAAGAAAATTGTAATTGCGGAAAAATGTGTAATTAATTACATTTTCGTTTCAAATTACTTGGCAAAGGTAATGGATTACAAATCTCAAGAGGATTACATTTTAGTGGATTACTAATCCAATTACAAAAGTATATAGATGTGCATGTAATTGTAATTTCAAATTACAATTACTAATTATTTCTTGTAATTGAAAAAAGAAATTAAAAGTAATTGTAATTGAAGTTTTTTCAATAACATTAATTTCAATTACAATTACTTTTAATTTCTTTTTTCAATTACAAGAAATAATTACTTGTAATTATAATTTGAAAAAAATGTAATCAAAAAATACCCAAGTCTGCATGGAACCTAATAACACGCAAGAAAATAAAAAAATGTCTCAATTCGCCAAGAATAACTTTCAGGATGATATCCCAGACGATCAGAAAGCTTTACAAGAAAAAGAGGCAGACGAAGTTCGCGTCTACCAGTTCCACGTAAGTTTTTGGACTACTTTAAAAGCTACAAAACATGATTTTGCTCCTGAACATCTGATCGTAAGAAGTGGCTCGAAGCGATTGATGAAGAATTACAATCTATAGAGAAAAATCAAGTGTGGATAATTGTAAAGCGGCCAATTGGAGTAAAACCATTGAAATCAAAATGGATATTTTAAATTAAAGAGAACGAAGATGGGAAACCTAAAAAAAAATTCAAATATTGTTCGGTAGCTAAAAGTTTTTTCAAGGAATATGGGATTGACTATGAAAAAAACTTTCCGCCCTTAGCTAAGTTGACCACAATTCGAGCAGTGCTGGCAGTAGGGCTGCAAATGCAATTCTTTTTTCACCAGTTAAACGTAAAAATAGCATGTCTTCATGGACAACTAAAGAAAGATATTTACATGGAAATTCCGGATGGATCAGAAATAAAGGAAGATAATGCTTGCATTGCAAACTGGAAAAATCTTTGTATGACTTAAAGCAATGCCCTTGTTGCGGGAACAAGAAGATAAACGAGTATCTTCTTCAACTTGGATTTAAGAGATGAAGGCATGATTATTGTTTGTACATTAAGAATAACAATGACGATCACATCTTTATTCTATTTTATATTGACGAATCGTTATCCTCAATTCAGTTATTGAAGCAGAGATTGGGTATAAAAATTGATTAAGACCAGAAAAATTGTCATTTAGCTCTGTCACAAGATGTTAACATCGACAAGTTTTGAAAAAGTTTGATATAATAAACTGTAGCCCAGCAGAAACTTCTATGGAAAAGGGACTTCAGATACATGAATCTTAAGAAGTAACAAATCATCCATATCGAGAACAGAAACCTACAGTGTCGTGCACTGTACGACAGTACGGTACGATTTTTTCCACTTAAGTCTGAAATCTTATAAATTTTTTGTAGTCTTACCACTCTTTTGAAGATCTCTTTTTATTAGAGCCTAGTATCTCTCAATTAGGCAAAGCTATGGGCAATTATGCGGATTTGCTATTTTTGGTACAAAATTGATCTTTTTATTGTGTCCTGTTAGACCAATAAGATTATCAGGTAGAGTATAATTAAACAAAATAACATCGCAAATTTTTTCTGGGACAGTGCTTAATTATTTGGAACCTAAATACTTGAGAAATTACAACTTACCATTGCACAAAATGTTATTTCACTCAAATCTATTAATTTCAGTTTGATAGTACTTCTTTTTTTGTGCAACAATGAAGAGTGATTTTTATCATTGGCATCAGCGAATTCTACAAAATTTATTTTTCAAAATATGGCAACATTGTTTTTAGCTAATTTTGACATTCAATACGTGAGAGTGAAAACAAAGAGTGTAAAATATCCTGATCTCCGGAATATTTTATACTCTTTGACATCTCTTTACATATTTTATACTCTTTAGTGAAAAGTTTTGCCACAAAAGAGTTTCACATCTTTTGGTCTGTATTATCTTTCATTGGCTTCTTAGCTGACAAAATCAAATTGAGACAGCTGACAAAAAAATTAATTAAGTTAGCACATGGGTAGCACTCTTTTTTCATATATTCTATTGGATTTTGACAACTATGAAGCCATATTTTGCTCTCAAATTTTTGTTTGACAAATTAATGTCACCTCTTTTATTGGTTCATGTCTTTGGTCTTTGGTGTTTTATACCAAATGTTTTGACTGAATTGTTACCATCGCAGCAGTACACAGGTGCATAGGAAAATTGATGAAAACTATTGCTGTTTAAATTATTCGATATTAAGCATCATTTAAAGGTCAGGTAAGAAGATTTAGGTAAACTATAAAACTATATTTCACTTTTCTATTGCACTGTAGAATGCTTCTAAATTCACCAGTTGTCAGTCGCACTTTTTCTTTAGTACTTGCACACGCAAGGCGTAAACTATTCATAAGTGGATGCTTTGGAAGAAGAAAGTTGTGGACAGACGTTGAGATGCAGAACGGCATCAGAAGATCAAGCAGATTAGCGGCCTTGCCACTGCCTACAAACTCAAATCGGTTTTATTCCGCCCAGCGGACAGCGGGTAATGCGGTTAAAGTGGAACATGACAGGAAGTTAGGCCTTTTCTTTGTGGATATACAGGGCATTGGCCGGGCGTATTTGGAATATGAAAGAGAAGGCAATTTAATGATGATCAAGCATACACAAGTTCCAGACGAATTAGAAGGACGTGGCTTAGGAAGAATTTTGGCCCAGGTCAGCGGTGTTCTTGAATTGCTATTTGTTTGTTTGTTTTGTAGTGCAGCTTGTCTAACATAAATTAATTGAAAACTTCCCTTCCCATATTTAATTAAGTCATATATAAAGTTTATTACGGGGTGGCACCCGTCTTTTATAGCTAAAAAGCGAATGCAGAAAGATGAAATATACTATCTTGAATTGATTAAGGAACGCCACGATAATCTCCGGATCTAAAAGTACCCCTTAGCGTAATTTGAAGCATATTGTATGATTTTTCGGGAAGTTATGGAAGAAGAAACTTTGATTTATCTCTTTTAAACGTAGAATCTCATGTGAAATAATAGCTAAAGTGTACATATGACTTAGGGTATTGAAAATTGTGCTAGGGAACAAGAGCTTACAAGCTTACTTCGATATAAGCGTTTTTTCCAATATCATTATTCCTTGGATTACATTAGAAGTTATTTGAAATAACATTAGAAGTTATTTAGAATAACAACTTATGTGGACATATGACGAAATTTAAATCATATTTATTTTGGAAAACAACTTACATGGAAATTGGTTCTACTAAGTTAAATTCTCTCGTTTGGAAAAACCGCTTAAGATTTATGTTCGCGAATAACTCATTAATTTGCACAGTTTTCATATTTACAAGTTAAGGTGTTATCTTCGGCCAGGCCAAAACTCAAATACTTTTCACTGCACTGAAAGTACATACCTTTTAAATAAAACTTTAGACGTTGAACAGGTTGAATAAGTCGATAAAAATGTGAAATATAAAAAAGGTTGAAAAATGTTGAAAATATATGCAAATGTTAAAAAAGTTGACAGAGGTTGAAAAAGTCTAAAAATGTCGAAAGAGGTTGAAAAATGTTGAAACAAGTCAAAACCGATGAAAACGCCGAAAAATAAAGAAACTAATGAAGAAAGTTGAAAGAGTTTAAAAAAGGTTAACAAATACATATTAGATATATTGGAAAAAGTTAAAAGATCGAAAAAGTCGAAAGAATATGGAAAATGTTGAAAAAAATAGAATAGAAATAAAAAAGTTAAAATATGGCACGCGAACTTCTCCAATTCCGCCTACTTTTGGTTCAATAAATTATATTCGTGATCGACATCCGCATACCAAATTTTAGCACAATAGCTTGAATATTTTGTACCCATTGGTACAATCCAGTCCGGTTTTTATTCAGAAATAGTTTTGCATAAACAAAACTCTCACATCAAATTTTACTATGATTGCTCACATATTTCGATAAATATGCCACTTAACATATTCCCTTTGTATGGGAGTTGCCATGCCCACTGGTGCTATTTCAGCCACTTTTGATTCAGATATATGTACTCTAGAGCAACTGAACCACTAGCATTAAATTTCATTCTATTGCTTCTATTGTTCAGTTAAAACAGCGCTTACAAATTTATGTTAATATGGGAGGTGACACGCCCACTGAATCAATTCCGTCAAAATTCATTTAATCTTAGAGCTTATAGTAACTGACATCTATACATCAAATATTATGAAAATTACTCTTTTTAGCACACTTCTATAACAATAAACGTTTTTTGCTTAAATGGGAGGTGCCACGCCCATTGGACAGACAGACAGACGGATATAGCTAAATCAACTCAGGTGGCGACGCTGATCAAGAATATACATGTATAGTTTTCCATACCTGTCACGCCCCCTTCTATGCGTTACAAACGGAATGACAAAGTGAATATACCCTCTGTGTAGGGTATAACAAGAAATAGTGAATAGAACAACAACTACTATGTACAAAATAATTTTGTATGGCACATACGATCATTTCGCCCACAAGCAAAAAATGCATTGTAACATACGATACAATATACTGTCAGTTTTTGGCGTAACTATAAGAATTTCAGCTACAATATCTTACCATGTGATACGTTGTGGGCTGAAGAATAAATTTGCACCAAAAAGTCAATTTCGAAAAAATGGCACATACGATGATTTCGCGCAAAGGGGTCGATATGGTAATTTTTGTTTGACAGTCTTAAGTTCTTGTTTGTTGGATATAATAAGTTACATTTCCAATTTATTTTATTTTTAAAGTTCAATTCCCTGGTCTAATAAGGCGCATATTGAAAACGAAATGCAAAGCTAAAGAAAGCAATGTTTTTTTTTTCAATTAATGTCGGGATGAACGGGAGGAATTTGATGCTCCACACTCTAAATATTTTTAAAGAACTTAGAAATTAGAACTATGTATATGATTTTAATTTATTTAAATGATGACACTGATTACGATAAAGACTTTATGTGTGTGAAATTTCTTTCCTTTAAGCAACAGTACTCATATTTTACAATCAATCTAAGAAGATTAGTCTTTTGAATGCATATCAAGGCTTATCGCTCAAGTTTTTGAAGCATAGAAAACATTTAAATTGAATGTTAGTTTCTAAAATGTAAAATTTGCAACTAATTCGTTTGAAGGCGTTTAAAATTTTAGGTATAGATTTAAAAACTAAAAAGCTGAAATATTTTTCAAGGAAAAATAATTAATATTAAGATTTTAAAAATATAGTGGGTAGCACTAGAAAACTTTTTTTTGTCTTTTGTTTTGGGATTTGTACATAATTTTACATACAAAATTATTGTGGTACCATTTTTAATAAACTTTCTTGAAATGTTTGAATTGGTGTAATTGTCACAAGATGAGCAGCCAAACGTTATATGTTCGTCAGAAACAATATTTTTTTCACATACCTAATACAAATCTTATGACAAAATCACAATTTTATTTTTAACATGAATACATCTATCTTTATTTTTTTTTTTATTTTCAGGCAGCACTGCAATATATCGAGAAAAATGATTTAAGAGCAGAAATTCATTGCGATTATGTACGCCATGTGGTACAGAAATACGAACCTAAATATATCAAATATATAAACGAAAAGTAAACTCAAAACTTAAATTTAATTTTTTTTATTTAAAAATATATTTAACAGTTAGTTGTTAAATATGGACAAGCAAGACTTCGTAAGTTTAATTTTTTACTATGGAAGGGGAAAGTTTTTTCATTCAATGCAAAAAACCGCTCTTGATGGACTAGCAAAATTTCCAGCTCAAGTAGAATTTCGTCTTTTTAATGGCATTGCGCTGGCCCTAGGAAATCGTGTGCAGGAAGCAATACGTGAGCTAAATCCACTTAAAAATGAACATGAATTTGGCTTGGCAGCAATTCTAGCATTAATATACTCACATAGGCGCTGTAATGTTGTAGATAAAGAGGCTATATCGAATTTGGAATCGAAACTTAAAGACGAACGTCGAAATATCAATGCTAACGCGGCGTACTATGGAGGAATATTCTTATTTTTGACTAATAAAATGGATAAGGCACGCGAATATGCTGATAAAGCAATAAAACTAAATGATTCGATGGATAAGGCAATTGTGCTTAAAGCTTGGACTGAATTAACCCAAAATAACTCCATTAATAATAACATCTTGATAGCACTAGAGAAGGTTTTAGGCAAGGAAAAAAATATTGACGCATCATTGGGCCAAGTAAAATATTTTCAGCTTATTAATGATTTTGACAATGCTATCGGTGTGCTAAATAAACTATCTGTTCGTTTTCCCGAATTAAACATACCTTTGATTGAAAAGATGGAAACACAGTTATCCTGTTTGGATTGGGATCATGCCTTTGAGACAGCTCTCAGGATAGTCAATCTTGAGCCTACAAATATATCGGCATTGCGTGTAAAAGGACTTATTTTGATATGCCGTGATGGAAATATACGGGTTGGAGCAGCTACACTGCAGCAATTGTTGGCAGCTGTTGAACACGTGGAAATGGGAAATTATGGAATTATAATGCAAATTTGTCAATTGTTTTCACGCATATGTTCAAGAAATAAAGAAGTTTTGAACATCACACATAAATATATAGAGAAGACCGTACGCCTTAATCCTAGCAATGTTGAGTACATAACAGAACTTGGATTTCAAAATATATTATTTGGAAACATTTCGGACGCAGTCAAGTATTTTCGAGCCGCTACAAAAGTGGATAACAATTTTGTTTTGGCTTTATGTGGACTAACGCTATGTCAAATAATGGACAAAGGTGTTACGGAGCAGGCACGTCAACAAATTGAGTTTCTTAATGATATTCAGGGGATTGATAAGAATCCTTTGCTGCTGTTTTTGATTTCCAAAATTACGGAGGGCTCTGAACAAGCGTTTGGTGTTTTGGTTGATGCTGCCGAAATGCATTTAAATAAACTAAAGACGTATTCTTTTGGTGTGGAATACATATTGCAATTGAATCCTGATTTTTTATTGCAAATAACAGCTGATTTGCTTAGTTATTCACCAGCGCAAATACAGTTAAACTTAGGAATATCCTTGTCCAAGGACTCGTTGCATGTTTACTTAAAACATTGTATGAACATTTTAGATGTAGTTATAAAAGCGTGTCCTGGTCATGTTCAAGCGATTTATATGAAAGCAAAGCTGGAATTTTTATGCGGTGAACTAACTATCGCCACCATTACGCTTAACCGTATTTTGAATAACATTGATGTTACATACACTGATGCTTACTTACTTCTGGCCCAAGTTCAAATACAACAAAAACAATTTGCGATGGCAATGCAATCTTTAGAAATTTGCTTATCACATAATTTTGGAGTTCGAGAAAATCCTCTTTATCGTTTGTTATTTGGGATTGTACAAAAAAATCAGCAGCAGTATTCGGAAGCACTTAAGAATTTTGTTAGTGCAATGCAAATTATAGGAAGTCCATTTATTGGTGAAGATAACGATGGAAAGCTTGTAACTCCGTTAAGCAACACGGTAGAACCTAAAACATTAGATTATGCGCAATGCGGTTTTACAATGTCAGATAAGCTTACGCTTTATTTGGAACTTATTAACGTATATAGTCGACTAGGAGAGTTGCATGAGGCGTATGAAAGTGAGCGTCTTTTACTAGTTGCAATGGAAGAATTTAGCAATACCCCTCAGGAAGGTAGATTAGTTATAGCAAATGCTGAATTAATGTTACAGAAAAACAATGTTTCGAAAGCGATTGATTTACTTTCAGCTATTCAGCCAGGTCAATCCTATTTTATACAGGTAAAAATGCTTCAACCTAATATTCATTTTAATTGTCACTTTTTCTTATAATCTTAGGCTAAAACGCAATTAGCTTATGTTTACCTTCATTATAAAAAAGATCGTGTTGCATTTGCGAAATGTTTCAAACAACTCGTCGAAAAATGTCCTGAAACGGAAAGTTATTTAATGTTGGGTGAAGCATATATGTCGATTCAAGGTTAGTACTAATTAAAATATGAGGTTGGGTACTGTAGATTTTGAAGCTTATGTGAGTAATATAACGAAAACAGAGCAGCTATCTACATCTATATATAGTATATAGATAAAATGATAGCCGTTTTCGATGTTTGCGCATCACTCAAAAATTACTGGACCAATTTTGAATAAATTTGTTTGGTTTTATTCCTTAGTCACTTGGTCTCAAGCTATAATAAAAATTATCACTATATTCCTATTAAATATCAAGTTTATTGGCAAATTAATGTGTTTTTGTGTGTATGTTTTGTTTTTTCCATGGCAGAAGAAACGACGGGATATTCAAATTTTTCAAATATTACACTCTCGTTCTCATTCTCACTTTTTCAATCTACATTGCAAACAACAATTCGGGATTTGTGAAGAGTAATCAAAAATGAAAGTAGGTCTACTAAAAAAATTTAAATCAGACTACGCGTACAAAGTCGCGGGCGTCAGCTAGTAAAATATTACATTTTGGAATTGATTTTTAAAATCATTTATCATAACGGTACTTAACTTTCTTTCCGCGCCATATTTTTCAATGAAAACAGTGGCGAATTTTCAATTAAACTTAAAAGGTGTGGGCCTACAGCGGACGATGTTTGTAACATTTTTTTTTGGTGGAATACACATTGCGCGCTGAGTGAAATGGTGACTCCATTCGAAATTTTGAAAAATTTAGTACCTAATAAAAGGATCACATGAGTGGTTCTTAAGTGTACTTAATAGGGTAAAAAAATTTTTAAAAATTTGTATCTTTAACCCCTACGGACCTTATTTCAAAATGAAATTTGACCTAAGCCGCAATTTTTTTAAACTATTTTTTCTTAAGTAGCTTTTAAATTTAACAAAGAATTTATAAAAAAAAGTATCGTTCGGATCTAGCTTTCGAGATATAGTCATGTGAAGTTCCGGATATGGCTTTTCTAAAAATCATAAGTTGAAAACTCCTGGACAGATTTTAAATATGTATATTGATGTCATATGGAATTAAAGTCCGTTAATTGGGCTATCATAATATGTTAATAAAATTACAGATTAATAATACAATTTTTAGAGAAAATAAGTTATTTAAAAAAAATGGTGACAATTTTTAAAAAATCGCCATACCTCAAAACACGTGGAAATTATTTCAAATTTTTATGCATCAATTTTATAGACAGTAAAATGAGCTTCCATAATCAATATATGTATGTAAAATCTGTTCAGGAGTTTCCAACTTAAAACAATTTTTAAAAAAGCTATATCCGCAACTTCCCATGACTATATCTCGAAAACTAAACCCAAATTATGCTTTTTTTTTAATAAGAAAAAATAGTTCAAAAAAATGGCGGCTTAGATTTAACTTTGAAATAGGGGCCGTAGGGGTTAAAGATAAAAATTCTAAATTATTTTTAAATTTTCTTTATCCTATTTCGAACCGATTGAGGGGGCGTCCCCAATTTTTTTTTCTAAGAACCACCTTAATGTACATGTATGTGCATTTCCACCAAAAATGTCATTTTAGCCGGCCACGTTTTTAATTTTTTGTTTTTTTTTTGGAGCACACTCTTCAACTACGGTTTTTCTTGAAGCTAAGGCTATCTTGAATTGATATTCAAGACATAATCATAATTTTTTACTCAGTTAAAAAAAAATTTTTTAAAATTTAAATCTTGTAGAGCATAATAGCAAATAACATGAGCGCGGTAACAGTAATGTGGTTTTATTATTA
Organism: Tricholauxania praeusta; assembly: GCA_949775025.1. Classification (NCBI taxonomy): domain Eukaryota; kingdom Metazoa; phylum Arthropoda; class Insecta; order Diptera; family Lauxaniidae; genus Tricholauxania; species Tricholauxania praeusta. The sequence continues at coordinate 70,197,365 of OX459029.1, read as the reverse complement.
TGTAATAAATAAAATTTAAGAATTTTGCATTGTGTCAAGCATTCAGAATTCAACGCGTGGATGAATTGAAGGCTGTCTGACCCTCTGAAACGTCACCGTTTCAATGCTTAGGCTATTTAAAAGCTTAATTTTCACTGTTTTCGATCAAAATTTTGTGCAGCGATGAGGTCCATTACTGTCTTATTGGCTACATTTATAAGCAAAATAGCCATACTTGGGTTGAACAACAACCCAAAGAGGCTCAAGAGCTGCCATTATATTCAGACAAACAACGGTTTGTTGTGGTGAATGGGCTGGTGGTCCCTATTTCTTCAAAAATGAGGCCAGCCGAAACGTAACTGTGGATGCTACCCGTTATCGCGCCATGATAATGGACTATTTGCTGCCTGAAATTGAAGCCCTAGACCTCGAAATTTGATTCCGACAAGATGACGCTACTCGTCACACAGCCAATGAAACTATGGCTTTATTGCGAGAACAATACGGTGAAAAGTTGATTTCACGTTTCGGATCGGTCAATTGGCCGCCTAGATGAACTATATAATTGAACTTTTTTGTTTTTGAAAAAGGAACCTCTAAATGAATCACCCCATATTAAACACTGTATCAACTACCGAAATAATTTGAGAAATTGGGATTTACTTTCATATATTTCATTAATAGTTTTTAGTTGTCATAGTTTTACCAACATTGTTGAAATATCAATAAAATACTCCACAGCGTTTCAGAAATGTGTTTAAACCTCATGATCAGGAATTTTTGATGGATATCGATTCTGTCCTTTCCCCAAATACTAAGGTCGTACGTTAAACAAAAGAGACCCTACGTGCCAAAAACTATTTTCATCAACCGTAACCGTAAACAAATCTACATATTGTTACGAAATTTCTGTCTCTTTGACGATAATTTCGATCTCTCACACTTTTCTGAGTTCGATCACTGGATTGTGTAACAATTAAAACACACAAACTTATTTAGTTATAAAATGGTTTATTTTATTAACGTTCAAATTCTAATATTAATTTAACACTGTATAGAAAACTGTTTTACTTTACTACGGATCACACTGTATTCACTTTATTACTTTTAATTCAAGTGTTCCACTTCACTGTTGAACTACAACTGTCTTGCTTCGCTGGTTTAATTCTACTTGTGTCCTCAGCTCAGATGACAACCCTTTTTATACTGCAGTCATCACTCTCTCGAATAATCCAGTACCTTCTAAGTGGCGTACATTCTACCATTATCTACAACCCACCAGTGCTACTTTGTAGCGTGCATTCTACTACTATCCACAATTCACCAAATTCACCAGCATTGCGCACTGACGTTGAGCTAGCTATTATGCTAGATGTTAGATGGCGTTGTACGTTGTACGGCGGCGATAATTTCTCTCGGTTGTTGACTTTTTATTTATAGTGTACTGCAGCGTCTGTTCAGTTTATTATTTTGCCGCTAGATGGTGCTAGTATGTTTATGCTAGCTAGTATCGTTTAGTTTTCTTTCGTTGGTATTTATTTCAAGAGTTTTCTAGCATAAACCAAATTTCGCTACAATATAATATTATGGTTTCTGAATCAATGATACATATCGTATGAAAGGTGTCTTTCCGTACTGTAACTCTTTCAAAGGAACAATGTGCGAGACATTACGGGTCAAAACAAGTCAATTGCTATAAACTTTATTTGAACTATATTTTTGACCCCAAAAATATATACATACCTACAAAAATAAATACAAAAATTATACTTTTTGGAACTAAAATTTTGAACCCCAATTTACTTTTTTCAGTGGCACAGGAAAGTCAACACTGACCAAAATATAACACTACAAACATATCTCCAATATGCCTTTTACTTAAAATTTTAGGTACTTGTAAACACTCTTTAAAGCTTTCATTTTAACTTAACAGGAGAGATAACAAACCCTATCCCCTGTAAAAATACCTTACCGCGTAGACATGAGGGTTATACACGTTTCTAGAACGCTTTTACCCATTCTGCACTAAAATTTATTTTGCCATATAATTATGAAGCGGATTTATTCTGTTAGAACCAGATCTAGCTGTTGACGCGTTCGAAAAAGCTCTAAACATTAACCCAAATGATTCCTTAGTGGCCAGTAAACTGGGTAGAGCTTATGTTAAAACACATCAGTATAATGCTGCAATTAAATACTATCATGAAGCACTAAAAAATCCCGATCATTCTGGACTTAAACTGGACCTAGCCGAACTATATTTGAAACTGAAGCAGTATCAGAACGCCGCAGATGTATTAGTAGACGACGATGATTCGAAAAAAATGTAATTTTTAACAACTTTGTTTTTGTACTATAAAGTTTAAGAAAATGAAAACTGTTCGTTGCAGCAATGACACTGATATAGCTGAAATGCAGATGCGAACTAAGCAGCTGCTACTTTTGGCACGAATTAGAGAAAAATCGGGAAACATTACCTTATCTTTGAAAACTTTAAAGGAGGCACGAGACAATCAATATCGTGTTCAAAAACGTATTTCCGTAGAACAGAATGGAAACAGCCAGGAGCAGCACAAAATTTTGTCCAAGTAAGTTTCTAGGAATTAGATGCGCATAACAAATTCTTTGTACATTCACATACACTGATCAGTACTCTAATATTGTATTAAAGGTTATAAACGAGACTTTCCAATATCAAGAATTAATTTGCGTGAAAGGTCTACCAGCGATCTCTTCCTTTACATGGGAAGTCTCTAAATTATAGATATCTTTTGCTGTGCTTTTCAAAAGCTTGAATAGTCTTACAGTGTGTCCATTGTCCATCGGGAAGGTTTTTTACTTTATTTTGTCGAGATTTTGGTAAATATTAGTTTCGACAGTTCATATTTGGTAGTCGTGGAGCAAAGGCGTGGAAAATTTATTCGAAATTATAAGATAAGTCAACGTGTTTTAACTGCTAAAGCACTCACTGTTGATTGAAAAATTTCTTATAGAAAAATATTAAAACGTGTGTTAATTGTTAAAATATTGTTGATTGTCTCCACGGTCGTCGGGTTTGACTACTCTAGACTTTTTTTTTTTGTGGGGATATCTGAAGATCAACGCAAAATATCCTTGATGAAATTAATGATACACCTGGTGAAATGTGCCAAAATGTGCTAAAAAAAATCGCATTTGTGAGGCTAGTATAGGCGAACACTTATCTGATATTGTATTCCATACATAATTGCCAACATTAAATAAACCATTTATCAGCATTAGATTCTTTTTCACTTAACCTAAATTTATAATCAAACAAAGTACTTAGTTTACCTTCCCGTCGGATACTCTGTACAATAACTTGTAAAGTTACTTGCATTTAAGTGGGCCGTGGAAAGCATTCTACGCCAGAGTAATGTAAAATTATCAAAAATTCTATTTCGCAACGTAAGACTTTTGAGGAAATTTAAAATTTCATCAGATGTTCTGCGAAAATGGTTTAAAATACGATGAAATACACAAAAAACAAAAACACGAGGACGAATGCCTTCCATGTCCCCCCGGGACGTGAATTGTTCGATATGGCTTTCGATACATAATCCGATTTTGTCTGCTACGGAAATAAAGAAAGGGCTTAGTATAGCAGCGAAAGTAGAAACCGTTAAAAGAAGACTCATGAAAATCAATTTGAGTGCCCAGAATCCACGACGAGTTCCATTGTTAAAAAAAATACATATCACAAAGAGAGCGGACTTTGCGCACGGGTACTTGGTTTGGCCGCTTGCAAAGTAGAGTGGAGTGATAAAAGTAAGATAATTCCAGGGATCATATTCTATATTGACCAGTGCCTTTTCCACCAAAAATACTTACTCTCATCGCTCCACATAAAGTTTCTCTACTTTGCAAAGGGCCATACCAAGTACCCGTGCGCAAGTCCGCTCTCTTTGTGATATGTATTATTTTTTTTTTACAATGGAACTCGTCGTGGATTCCGGGCAATATTAGAATATTTTGCTTAGAGTGACTACTAAGTAGTCTTAAAAAAAAGTACTTAAAAAAAAAATTCAAAAAAAGGATTTACTCGAAAATGAGTAAATTATTGTATTTTAAGCGTTACCGAAGAATTCAGAACATGAGGTTATTTTGAACATGTCTAATGTATATAGATATTTTTAATAAAACAAATCATAGACTTAAAAACTCTTTGAATTACATGCAAAATATATTAATGTGCCTAATCTTAAGTAAAAGCTTATTTAGCGTAGAAAACAAACTTTTTTTTAAAAAAAATTTCAATTTGGTTTCAAAAAGTTTTTATACATTCAAAATTACCTACCATCCTAATTTTTATCAACATTGCATCCACACAGCAAAATCTCAGTCGTTCACCTGGGTCTTGGCTATTGATTAAATATGGGAATTTAAAACAATACAACAGGCAAGTCGACAATTCATAAAAAAAGAAATAAAAAAAGGGAATGGGCTGTACATTAATTACGTAAAACGTTTTTGATAATTTTTGAAACCCCATACCCCCCACTCAAAAAATTGTAGCATAAAAAATATACCCCTTATATGAATCACTTCAAAATCTTCTGGACGTCTTATGTAATTAATGAAAGATAAATGTAAAGATTTTGTAACAATATTTTTGTTCAGAGCTTCTTGTTCAGTACTTTTAGTGCTAAAAACAACAAAAAAATTACAAGCGCAAAATGCATTAAAATGGGCAACGAGCTGCTTATACTAGTTTCAATGACCGCTACGTCATATCATCAGTAAGCTTTGTTAGCCGAAGTATAGTAGTTCTACAAGCCTACTATGTAATGTTTCTTGCGTTGATCTGTTAAGAATCACAGCAGTAAACAAAACAAAAACTTCTACATCTTAATGCAATTGACCTTGTAATCTCTTTGATATCACACATTTCTTGACGAGCGCTTCGTTGTCCGCTTTTTTGGCGATCCGAACGAAGTTGCAAGTGCTACATGTAAATATCGGCGAGCTCACCGAGGGTAATTTTTTTATTTGTGTTTTTGGAACAAAATTTAATAATAACAATATTTTTGTACAGAGCTTCTTGTTCAGTACTTTTAGTGCTAAAAACAACAAAAAAATTACAAGCGTTCGGATCGCCAAAAAAGCGGACAACGAAGCGCTCGTCAAGAAATGTGTGATATCAAAGAGATTACAAGGTCAATTGCATTAAGATGTAGAAGTTTTTGTTTTGTTTACTGCTGTGATTCTTAACAGATCAACGCAAGAAACATTACATAGTAGGCTTGTAGAACTACTATACTTCGGCTAACAAAGCTTACTGATGATATGACGTAGCGGTCATTGAAACTAGTATAAGCAGCTCGTTGCCCATTTTAATGCATTTTGCGCTTGTAATTTTTTTGTTGTTTTTAGCACTAAAAGTACTGAACAAGAAGCTCTGTACAAAAATATTGTTATTATTAAATTTTGTTCCAAAAACACAAATAAGTAAAGATTTTTTTTGGTAGCAATCTATACTTTTAGGCTGAGAGCCGGCTGTAGAAAAGTCGAGTGTATAAGATTACAGGATGAGATGCATGCCAAATGATAGAGCTCAATGAGCCTAAATAGAATATCTAGGGTTGCCTTGCCAAAGCCTGTCCCGATGGCCGAAAATGCCCGAATTTTAGCCAATTTTGTTGTTCTAATTAAAACTGTAGTACATAACAGCTTGAAATGTATGCCAAATGATAGAACTCGAAGAGGCCTAAGTATAGTACCTGGGATTGTATTGTTAAATCCTGTCCCAAACATGGGTTTTCACCGGTTTTTTGGGTCAATTTTCATTAATGAAGATAGCAGCTTAAAATTCGTGCCAAATGATAGATATCGAAGAGCCTAAATAGAATATATAGGGTTGCCTTGTCGAATCATGTCCTAAACATTATTTGACACCCGTTTTCGGGGTCAACTTTTCTTAAATGAGTGGCAACTCATGTTTGGGACAGGATTCTACAAGGCAACCCTATATATTCTATTAAGGCTCTTCGATATCTATCATTTGACACAAATTTCAAGCTGTTATCTTCATTAATGAAAATTGACCTAAAAAACCGGTGAAAACCCATGTTTGGGACAGGATTCAACAATGCAATTCAAGGTATTATAATTAGGCCTCTTCGAGTTCTATCATTTGGCATTCATTTTGAGCTGTTATGTACTACAGTTTTAATTAGAACAATAAAATTGGCTAAAATTCGGGCATTTTCGGCTATCGGGACAGACTTTGGCAAGGCAACCCTAGATATTCTATTTAGGCTCGTCGAGCTCTATCATTTGGCATGCATCCCATCCTGTAATCTTATACACTCGACTTTTCTACAGCCGGCTCTTGGACTATTTACTTACAAGCTTTTAAATTATCACTATCGAGTTTTAGGTATCATCCCAAAATTGTCCAAGAAAGCATTTCAGAATCGGATTTCACCAATTTCTTCTGAACTATTTACTTAACGGAAAGTTGTCCAGGCATTTCTTTTACGTTAGAAAAATGTATTCAGCAGCTGGTACGAGTATCTTTCAACTTTGTACTGTACTAATTCTGTGAATATGGAACGAAAAAATTAATTTAATCACCTTGACATATATCCTAGAGAAAGTCATTTTGGGTCAAAAAGTCTTTTGATATGCACATGGAATTCTGAAAAAATTTTCATAAGCCGTTTTTTAAATTAACAAAAATAAAATTAAATGAATGAATTTTGATAAATTCAGTTATGGTTATATTTAAAGGTCGCTCACATATTAAATTGCGTGTCTAGAGAGGGCCTGCGGATTTGTTTGACATGTGAAAAGGGTCAGCTCATATGTTCCGTCACTTGAAAAGGCCAAAACTTTTCTAGGCCAATGTATAAGGTCAATGACTGCTTTGAAACTCACTATCATAACCGGAATCCATCCAATTCGAAAGCTCTACTTTGTAATTTTTCGCGGAAGGCAGCTAATAAAAATGTGGCCATGACTTAATAATATGTCCCGCAAACAACCTACCTTTGCCTTGAATGTTGCACTTTTGGACAAAAAGATTTGCCCATTATAGACAAACTCTCAAATGAAAGGAGAAAAAATACTACTTACTTACTTGGGTGGCCATAACAACCCGTTACCGGGCTACGGCCGATCTCAAAAGCTCTCTCCAGGCGCCTCTGCTTCGCGCGCGCCTTCTCCAATCAGTATCACCAAGCGTGGATAGGGTTTTCTCGGCTTGGTCTTTCCATCGGAGGCATGGTCTTTCTCTTTGTCGTCGCCCAGCGGGTTCCGCATCAAACACCTTTTTTGCCGGAGCTTCTTCGTCCATACGCACAACATGTCCCAGGCAGCGCAGACGTTGGATAGTGATGCGCTTGACTATGTCAATGTCAGCGTAGAGCTCGTACAGTTCGTGGCTCATTCGAATACGGTAGTCGTCGCCGACGTGAACAGGACCGAAGATTTTGCGAAGAATTTTTCTCTCAAACACCCCAAGCGTGGCTGCATCAGTCTGCGACACAACCCATGCTTCTGCACCGTAAAGTAAGATGAGCGTCTTGTAGAGTGTCAGTGTTGTCGGGCGAGAGAGGTCTCTACTACTCAATTGCTTACTGAGACCATAGTAACACCTATTAGCAAGAGTTAGTCTTCGCGTCTCCCTGTTTGTGGACAGCATATACTTTGTTTTGCCCTCGTTCACCGTCAAACCCTCCTTCGCTGACTCTTTTCCGATAGCAGAGAACGCAGCAGTAACATCTCGCTTACAACGTCCAATGATATCAATATCATCGGCATATGCAAGGAGCTGGACACTTTTGTAGAAAATAGTGCCATTACGATGTACACTGGCTCTTCACAACACCCCTTCCATCACAAAGTTGAAGAGGTTGCCGGATAGTGGATTGCCCTGTCTGAAACTTCGTTCGGTATGAAATGGTTCGTAGAGGTCCCGTCCTACTCTGACGGAGCTGGCTGTGTTGCTCAACGTCATTCTGCAAAGCCGCAACAGCTTCGCAGGTATACCGAACTCAGACATCGTGGCATACAGGCAATCCCGTATCGGGCTATCGAAAGCAGCTTTAAAATCGATAAAGAGATGATGGGTATAGAGAACATGGGTTGCCACTCATTTAAGAAAAGTTGACCCCAAAAACGGGTGGTAACCCTACTTTAGGACAGGATTCGACAAGACAATTCTATATATTCTATTTAGGCTCATCGAGCTCTATCATTTGGCATACATTGGAATCGTTAACCATAAAATTTTTTCTGATAAATGTTGCCTCAAAAAATGGGTGGCAACCCTAGTTTAGGACAGACCTTGGCAAGGCAACCCTATATATTCTCTTTAGGCTCATCGAGCTCTATCATTTGACATACATTTGGAGCTGTTATGTACTACAGTTTTAGTTAGAACAACAAAATTGGCTAAAATTCGGGCATTTTCGGCCATCGGGACAGGCTTTGGCAAGGCAACCCTATATATTATTTTTATGCTAATCGAGCTCTATCATTTGACATACATTTGAAGCTGGAATCTTTAACCATAAAATGTTTTCTAATAAATGTTGGCTCAAAAAACGGGTGGCAACCCTAATTTAGGACAGGCTTTGGCAAGGCAATCCTAGATATTCTATTTAGGCTCGTCGAGCTCTATCATTTGACACACATTTCATGCTGTAATCTTATACACTTTTTATTAAAAACAATTGGCCCAAAAAACGCGAGGCAACCCTAGTATAGGACAGGCTTTGGCAAGGCAACCTTAGATATTCTATTTAGGCTAGTCGAGCTCTATCATTTGACAACAATTTCATGCTGTAATCTTATACACTTTTTATTAAAAAAAATTGGCCTAAGAAACGGGTGGCAACCCTAGTTTAGGACGGGCTTTGGCAAGGCAACCCTATATTTTCTATTTAGGCTCATCGAGCTCTACCTTTTGACACCCATTTCATGCTGTAATCTTATACACTTTTCATTGAAAAAAATTTGCCCAAAAAACGCGAGGCAACCCTAGTTTAGGACAGGCTTTGGCAAGGCAACCCTATATTTCATTTTTAGGCTCATCGAGCTCTATCATTTGACACCAATTTCATGCTGTAATCTTATACACTTTTTATTAAGAAAAAAGTCGGCCAAAAGTGGGTTTTTTTCGGCCATCGGGACAGGCTTTGGCAAGGCAACCCTAGATATTCTATTTAGGCTCATCGAGTTCTATCATTTGGCATAGGTCCCATGGTGTAATCTTATACACTCGACTTTTCTACAGCTCTTGGGCTAAGAGAAATTTATAATGATGGTAACAGTAACACAAGCAAACGCTATGTATACGCATTCAAATCAATAAAATTGACTTCGATAACAGTTTCGTAAGTCAATGATTATACTTATGCAGACATCTAGTTGGCAAACGGCTTAAGTCTTTCGCACAGTACAGTCGACAGGACCTTGTAAGAGATGGCAAGAAGACTGATTCCCCGGTTGTTAGCGCAGATTGTCGGGTCACCTTTCTTCAGTACAGGACAAAGGACACTGAGATTCCAATCGTCGGGCATGCTTTCTTGATGCATATACCAGCTCATCGCCGCCGGTCTTAAACAATTCAGCAGACAGGCCATCGGCACCAGCCGCTTTGTTGTTCTTAAATCGTTGGATCACAACTCGTACCGCGTCATGGCTAAGTGGTGGTACGTCCACACCATCGTCGTTGATTGGTGGCATCGTGTTAATTTCTCCAAAGGCGGGATTGGTGGAGTCATCGCCAGCAAGCAGCTTGGAAAAGTGTTCTCTCCATAATCTCAGTGTACCCTGCGTATCCGTAACCAGATTTCCATGTTCATCTTTACAGGTAGATGCTCCGGGCTTGAAACCTTGGGTCAGGCGCTTGACTTGTTGGTAAAATTTTCGAGCATCATTCATTTAATATATCAATAGATAAGCGATTATAAAATGAGTTGCATGTGGACGCCAGGTATACCGGCTCGACACTTTGTTTGGAATTCCAGTTACTGGAAAAAAAATTTTAAAAGAAAATATTGCCGAAGACTGATGTTAATATTAAAAAATGAAATAGATTTATGATGGTGTTTTTTTTTTTGTAAAGATGACGCAGTCTCAACCTATGGAGTCCGTCGTCTCCGCTACGTCAAAGTGTACAACTGTAAGAAGCTCTGAATACATTATTTTATATGAAGCGTGGCCAAATCTCAATGTACCCGTTGACGCAAAAAATAAAATATTTAGGGATGCATTGTTGAATCCTATGCCAAACATGGATTGCCACCGGTCTTTTGGGTACATTTTTTAATAAAGATTATAGCTTGAAGTGTTTGCCAAAAAGTCTGAATAGAATATATAGGATTGTATTGTCGAATCCTGTCAAATATGGGTTACCACCCATTTGAGTAAAATTAACCCATAAAACGGATGGAAACTCATGTTTGGGACATGATTCGACACGCCAACCCAATATATTCTATCTAGGCTCTTCGAGATCTATCATTTGGCACACATTTCAAGCTGTAATCTTTTTTAAAAAATTTTACGCAAAAACCTGTGGTAACCCACCCATGTTTGGGATAGGATTCAGCATTGCAATACTATATATTCTATTTAGACTCTTCGAGTTCGATCATTTGGCATACATTTCGAGCTTTATTTTTAATTAAATTTTTTTTTTCATTTAACTATTGTACTCACGGTTGTCACATATGGTCGTGTCGCAGTATCTCGAAATTAATGACAATTAATGAAATAAGCAAACTTCATGGATGCTTCTGAAGAAATATACATGTTCTTTTTAGGTTGTATGTATCTTAAAAATTGTCAATGTTATAAACATGAGTTCCAATCTGATCCAATCCTATCGATCAGTTTTGATTTGATTTGTGATTTCCGTGCATAAGGGTTCGATGGACTCGCAACGTGGCGAGTGGCCTGATGGTCCTTTGGAGTGCAACCAAGCAGACTTCTAATGTGTACATTTTGAGAAAAAATTAGTAAAATTAAAAAACGGATTAAATGTGCGGACATGTTAAGAATTGATCACGTTTATACATGATTTAATAGTGTTACCACATACATAGCTCGGCTTCAGCAGAACCAAAATTTTACGACTTAACTCTAAACAAGTATAAACTAAGGATTAAATTAGAACTTAAAACTTAAATATGTATGCACGGAGCTGTTTCTTAAGCAATATGCTAATTATGTGTGCTCTGTCAAAGGTATGTTGTAATTTAAAAAATGCATTTATTTAAAAATTCTGTTACTTCTTTGCAAGCTGGGTTGCCAAGTGCCTAGTTGACCTTAGCGATACTCATCATAAACTAAGAAAGAGATACTCACTTTTATTTATGAAAAATTTCTGTTACACATTTCGAAGATTAAAGACATATGGTATCGCTCGTTCGCTGGAAGACGTCACAACTAAAAAAACCTAAACTTAAAGTTTCAATAAATCACTTTTTACGTGTAAATAAATAAGATAAATATTGTTACGAAATTTCTGTCTCTTTGACGATAATTTCGATCTCTCACACTTTTCTGAGTTCGATCACTGGATTGTGTAACAATTAAAACACACAAACTTATTTAGTTATAAAATGGTTTATTTTATTAACGTTCAAATTCTAATATTAATTTAACACTGTATAGAAAACTGTTTTACTTTACTACGGATCACACTGTATTCACTTTATTACTTTTAATTCAAGTGTTCCACTTCACTGTTGAACTACAACTGTGTCCGAAAACTCAAATGACACCCTTTTATACTACAGGCATCACTTTCTCGAATAAACTACAAGCTGCCAGATGGCGTATATTCTACTATTATCTACAACCTACTAGTGCTACTTTGTAGCGTGCATTCTACTACTATCCACAATTCACCACAATGCATGGCACACTGACGTTGAGCTAGCTATTATGCTAGATGTTAGATGGCGTTGTACGTTGTACGACGGCGATAAATTCTCTCGGTTGTTGACTTTTTATTGTTTACTGCAGCGTCTGTTTGGTTTATTATTGCTAGCATTTTGCGCTAGATGGTGCTAATATCGTTTAGTTTCTTTTCGTTGGTATTTATTTCAAGAGTCTTCTAGCATAAACCAAATTTCGCTACACTGCCCTCCGCTTAAACTTGTTCGTCCCGAACAAGAGTCTCTCCGTCCCTAGTATAAGGTGCCAGCCTTTCGATGTGGACTACCTTTAATTTACTTTTGTTCCCGGGGTATTTTTGGATTCGATACACAACATCATTAATCCTTGTGACGATCCGGTAAGGTCCCTCCCAATGAGTCTGTAATTTAGGAGACAAGCCTCGTTTCCGTTGTGGGTTGTGTAGCAGCACTAATTGACCTTCTTTGAACCCTTCAGTATTTGCTCGCAGGTCATACCGAGCTTTCATCTTGTCGCTAGCCAATTGAGTACGTCTTCTAATAAGCTCGTGTATATCTGCTAATTCTTCTCTTTTCCGCGACATGTAATCGTCAGCATGGGTCGTTTCCGGGACAACGCTTACTCCGTACTTCAAATCTGCTGGAAGCCTTAAGTCCGTACCAAAAATGGCTTTTGCTGGCGTAACTGTAGTGGTATCGTGTATTGCCGACCGATAAGCCATCAGAAACATTGGTAGATGCTCATCCCAATCTTTTTGTCCTTTATCGACAACCTTTTTTAAATGTTCCTCTAGAGTACGGTTGAACCTTTCGACCATGCCATCGGACTGAGGATGCAAAGCTGTGGTGCGTGTCTTCTGTATTCCAAGCATGTCACAAACCTCCTTAAAAAGTGTCGACTCAAAATTTCGTCCTTGGTCGGAATGCAACTCAAGTGGAGCTCCATATCGGCAAATCCAATTTTTGATGAAAATGTCTGCCACTGTTTTTGCTTCTTGATTGGGAATGGGATATACTTCTGGCCACTTACTGAAATAATCAATTACCACAAGGATGTATTTATTTCCTGTATTGCTGATTGGAAAAGGTCCCGCTATATCCATGGCTATCCTCTCAAAGGGAGCTCCAACGTTATACTGATGCATTTTTCCTCGAGTGCGTTGCCTTGGTCCTTTAGCAATTGCACATTGGTCACAACGGCGGATCCAGTCAGCAACTGATTCTTGGCATCCTACCCAATAAAACCGTTTCTTTATTTTCTCTGTGGTTTTCGTTATGCCCAGATGTCCACCACTCGATCCATTGTGATAATCCTCGATTATTTCCTTAAATTTGGCCTTTGGAATAACCAGCAGTTTTGAGCGAGTTTTACCATCCTCGCTTTCCCAGATTCGGTAGAGACAACCGTCATGCAACTCCAAACTTTGCCATTGCGCCCAGTATGCTTTACAGATTTGGCTTTCATTTGAAATTTCTTGCCACGCCGGTTTCCTACCCAGCTCCTTATACTTAATTATAGTTGCCAAATCTGTATCATTGCGCTGGTCCCGTTTTACCTCCTCTTTTGTCCACTTTTCTTCAGGCAAAACGTTCAAAAGGCGCACATCAATTGTTCCAGCTTTATTTTCTGTTCGCGAACAATGACCGCATTCAATTTTACATGGACGACGGGAAAGTGCATCCGCATTTCCATGCTGGCTTCCTTTGCGATGCTCTATGGTGAAATCATAGCTCTGCAAGCGTTCTATCCACCGTGCGATTTGACCTTCAGGATCCTTGAATTGAAGTAGCCACCTTAATGCCGCATGGTCTGTCCTCAGGAGGAAGTGCTGTCCATATAAGTACTTATGGAAGTGTTTCACGCATTCCATTACTGCCAGTAACTCTCTCCGAGTTACGCAATAATTCCTCTCAGGTTTCGACAGAATTTTGCTGAAATATGCGACGACTTTTTCTTGTCCATTGATGATTTGGGACAAAACTCCTCCAATACCATGGCCACTCGCATCGGTGTCCAATACAAATTCTTTGCCGGGTATTGGGTACGCGAGTATTGGCGCTGTAGACAGTAATTCTTTCAGCTTTTGGAATGCAGTTTCCTGTACCCCACTCCATTCGAATTTTCGATTTTTCTGTGTCAGCTCATGTAGACTGCCTGCAACATTTGCGAAACCAGGAACAAAGCGTCTGTAATAAGTGCATAGACCCAGAAAACTTCGCAACTCATGAAGATTAGATGGACGTGGCCAATTTTTCACAGCTTTTATTTTATCTTCATCTGTGTGTATTCCTTCTGACGTAACCTTGTGCCCCAGATATTTGACTTCACGCTGGAAAAGTGAGCACTTTTTCGCACTTAATTTTAGTCCAGCTGTCTCCAAGCGCTCAAACACTTCCTCCAGATTTTTCAAGTGGTCATCAAAATCTTTACCCATGATGATTATGTCATCGAGATACACTAGACAAGTCTTCCAATGTAGTCCTTTGAGAACTCGTTCCATTAACCGTTCAAACGTAGCTGGAGCGTTACAAAGACCAAACGGTATGACGTTGAACTGCCATAGACCATTCCCAATACTAAAGGCAGTTTTCTCTTTGTCTTTTTCATCTATTTCCACCTGCCAATATCCACTTTGTAAGTCCAGGGTGGAAAACCATGTTGCTCCAGATAACGTATCCAGTGTATCATCGATTCTGGGTAACGGGTAGCTGTCTTTTTTGGTGACGTCATTCAGTTTTCTGTAATCCACACAAAATCGCATACTTCCATCCTTTTTCTTCACAAGAACGACCGGTGAACTCCATGGGCTTTCTGATGGTGCAATGACATTTTCTCGCGCCATATCTTCTATAAGGCCCGTCACTTCTTCTCTCTTAGCGAGTGCTAGCCTCCTTGGAGGTTGACGAATCGGCTGAAAATCACCTGTATCAATACGATGTTTGACAACTGATGTTCGGCCATTATTTTCTCCTTTGGACGCAAATATCCGCCAATGTTTTTGCAGAAACCTTTTTGCTTTATTTTTGTTCTGGGCAGACAACTCCTTCGTCCATTCTTTCGTCAATACTTCCATGGCCGACGATTTCGTTAAAGTTGGACCTTGTGTGTTCTGCTGGTTATTTTCACAATTTATCACAGCCGTAACTTTCTCACATTGCGCTATAAGTTCACCTTTTTGCATCCATTTCGGCTTATTTGTTGGATTCAAAATTCGCACCGGTATTTTTCTGTCTATTCTTGTGTTTACTAGGGTCTTTCCAATAATCAGGTCTTTCTTAAAATTTTTCTTATCTGCTTCCACTACCCACAGATGGCTTGTCCCACAGTCTTCATTTGTTGTGGCCCAAATAATTTCTTCGGTGTTGGGTTCGATTCGACAGCGCTCACTTATGTAGACTCTTGCAATTGTTAATTTTTGTCCACAGCCAATGTCTAAAGGTAACTCTACATTGGCATACCTTAACGTTTTTTTTTTAAGATCCAAAGTGAACCCGTGTCGAATCATGAAGTCCACGCCAATGATAACCTCATCGGTGATGTTTGCAACAATAAAATCATGTTCCACAGTTTTGTTGCCGATAAGAATACTCGCTGTAACTTTTCCTACTATTTGCGCAATTTCTCCTGTCGCTGTTCTCAATTGGATCCCATTTAATGGCGTTACTCGTCGTCTATCAAATAAGTCTTTCCTCACAATTGAATGCGATGCGCCTGTATCCAAAGTAAGCTCACATGGTCTTCCGTTGATTTTTCCACCGATGGTAAGGCTGTTGGAATTTCGGCAGAGCTTCGAAACCAAGACTATGGGGCAATCATCTGTAAGAGTCAGCTCACGCCCCGCTGTACTGACTCTCTTTAGTTTAACGACTGCTGCTCGCTAACATTTTCTCCATCGTTCACCCTATTTCCAAGTCTTCTTTTTGGTGAACGTGATGCAGATCGTTTACGACGTGATTTGCAGTCACGTGCCATGTGTCCCTGCTTACCACAATTGTAGCATTTTCCGCTGAAGCTACCGCTGGCGAACGATGAATTTTTCTTTTCAGCCTCCACCTCCATCCGACGAGTTTTCAGTGATGGGCGGCATGTCAACGCAATCGTCTCCTGCGTGAGGGCAACAGTTACTGTTTCATTAAATGTTGTCTTCGGGCTCCTCATTGTCTCGCGTTTTGTTTCTGAGTCACGTATGCCGTCAATAAACGCCTCTATTTTGAATTTTTCTGCTACGACACTTAACTCGTCAGGATAGGAAAGGTGTGCCAATCGCTCAATATCCGCAGCATACTCCTGCAAGGACTCACCAGATTTCTGGATACGACTTTTCAACTCCAATCTGTGAATCTGCTTCATGTGGTCACTGCCATATTTTCGCTGTAAGGCATCCATCACCGCCTTGTAGTTTTTCTGCTCCGCCACTGGAACCGTTTGCAATACTTCTGCAGCTGCGCCTTTTAATGCCACAATTAGCGCTGCAGCTGCGCTTTCGTTATCCCAACGGTTGTGACCAGATGTTGTTTCGAACTGGAGCTTGAAAACACTAAATGGCGTTGTTCCATCGAATGAGGGTGCCTTAAGCCTCTCTGCGCTGATTTCTCTTATAGCTTGAGTGGTTGGTTCACTTATTTCCAACTGTTGAATCCTTTTATTAACGTACTCAAAATTATTTTGAACTTCTCCTTTGAATGATTCAACGTCATCTCGTAATTCAGTCACTTTTTCATCGAGGCCATCTACCATTTTGGCAACCTCCGTTCGAACAGCCTCGTGGATCTGCGTCGCGTTCAGACTTAACTTTTGGTCTATTTGCAGTGCATTTTGACTTAACTTCTCGTCTATTTGCAGTGCATTTTGACTTAAGCTCTGATCAATTTCTTCCCGAACCGTCTGGATCTGCAGCGCGTTCTGATTTAACTTCTGGTCCATTTGCAGTGCATTTTGACTTAAGCTCTGACCGATTTCTTCTCGAATGGTCTGGATATTGCTATTCATCTGTAGTGTATTTTGACTTAAGCTCTGACCAATTTCTTCTCGAATGGCCTGGATATTGCTATTCATCTGTAGTGTATTTTGACTTATTGCCTGCGTCATCGCCATTAACATTTTCTCGAACTTTGACATATCTACAACTTCACCACTTGCCGCTGATCCAAAAGCTTCTTCCACTTTCGCTGCTGATTCTGATACATCACTATAAAATTCATGCTCTTCTAGGTTTACACCTTGAGCCTCAAGAGCCTGCCGTAAGCGTTTCTGTAACTCCACCTTTCCGCCAGTAGATTGCAGATTCAGCTGCTGCAACTCCTTCTTCAGTTGATCCACTTTCAGATCTTCAAACTTGACCATTTTTATTTATTTTTTTTTTTTTCTAAAATTGATTGTTAATTCTTTTACACAATCCCACTTCTGACACCAATTGTTACGAAATTTCTGTCTCTTTGACGATAATTTCGATCTCTCACACTTTTCTGAGTTCGATCACTGGATTGTGTAACAATTAAAACACACAAACTTATTTAGTTATAAAATGGTTTATTTTATTAACGTTCAAATTCTAATATTAATTTAACACTGTATAGAAAACTGTTTTACTTTACTACGGATCACACTGTATTCACTTTATTACTTTTAATTCAAGTGTTCCACTTCACTGTTGAACTACAACTGTGTCCGAAAACTCAAATGACACCCTTTTATACTACAGGCATCACTTTCTCGAATAAACTACAAGCTGCCAGATGGCGTATATTCTACTATTATCTACAACCTACTAGTGCTACTTTGTAGCGTGCATTCTACTACTATCCACAATTCACCACAATGCATGGCACACTGACGTTGAGCTAGCTATTATGCTAGATGTTAGATGGCGTTGTACGTTGTACGACGGCGATAAATTCTCTCGGTTGTTGACTTTTTATTGTTTACTGCAGCGTCTGTTTGGTTTATTATTGCTAGCATTTTGCGCTAGATGGTGCTAATATCGTTTAGTTTCTTTTCGTTGGTATTTATTTCAAGAGTCTTCTAGCATAAACCAAATTTCGCTACAATATCTTCTCACAAAGCAAGATCATTAGATAGCATGAAATTACGGTTATTTCTGCATAATTAACTTCAAATTTTTTATTTTGAATTAAAACGATCTTCTAGCGAACGAGAAATATAATTTAAGAAATGCATCTGAAAAAATTTTATTTTTGTTCTTGCGTAGACTTCAATATTCAACAATTTTGTTTTGTTTGATTTTATAATTTAAAACATGGAAACTGAATGTGTTGATCCTTTTTAAATGAAATTGGTAATTTTTTCCTTCAGTTCAACTTTGGCTTTTTTGTTACCATGGCTTTGTTATGCCTATAAACTTTTGTAGTCAAAGAAAATTAATGAAAAAATTAGAGCCTTTTCAAGCGTTGTATAATGTTAATAATGAAGTTTCACCAGTTTCGCCCATTGTCAATACTTCGTTAAAGAGAAAAGCCATCACAAATATGCAGATTTGTTTTTATTAATTCCTTAAATCTTAACTACTTACATATATAAGAAACCAAAATACAAATTGGTCTGATTTTATTTACAATCCTTTTCGGTACTTTTCACCGACTGTAAAATCAGTCATACCCTTTCCAGCCGTGCCGCACGTGCCGATGCCAACGCGGCCGGATACGTTCTCTGGTGAAGCGAAAATGCTTTTTATCTTCATACCAGGCTTTTTGGAATTTCTCGTTGTAAAGTTAAGCCATTTATTTTTATCTGATTCACGCTCCTCCTCCAAGTCCTTGAAACGCTGCATTTTTTTCTGTTTCCGTTTTTTCAGATATTCCTTCTGATTTGGATGATGACGCCTGAAAAAGGAATGGAATTTAATTTTTTTTGAAAATTTCTACAATTTTGCCATTTTACTTTGTAGACGGAAAAACTTCATTGCGGGTTGTGCGCTCACGTAGTTCCTTAAGATATGTAGTTGAGCGATTCTGATATGCTTCAAATATGACGCTCACCTCACCCTCATCAGTAATGCCTTCTATAGTGGCATCGTAAAACTGGCCATCTTCAGTCCATCGTGCTTGGCATTTGTCTCCAATTTTCCAAATTTTTGTTGGAGAAACGAGTTTTTCCGCTTCTAACAACGCAGCTTCGATTTCATCGTAATATGCTGATGTCGACGCTGAATTAGATGGCTCTACGTAGGATGACTTTTTTTGCTCTTCTAATTGTGTTTTAATCAAATCTCTTGTCAGGCCGATGACTTCCTCGAGATCCTTTTTCAATTTTAATAGTTCCTCATTTTCCGGATCAGTGAGCAGGGCTGCTTCCACCTAAAATTAAATTTTATAATTTTGATTTCGAACAGAACATTTTGTACCTGTTGCAACTGTAGTTTATAATTCTGCAATTCTTCGGACATTTTTGTAGAATCCGTTTTCTGTGAAAAACAAAAGTAAATTTTTTGCGGAACTATTTAGATCAGAAAGAAATGTCAATTTGTTGTTTATGAAAACCTGCCAGATTTTATATCGTTAACTAAATCGGTGCTGCCACATTGTTAAATAATTTACATGGTAACTATGGCGCAGTGCCCAACGGTGCGTGTAATACGAGCTATGCGAGAAAAGCCGCCGCAATTTTTTTTACGGCTGTTGCGCTAGGTGTATTGTAACAGATTTACATTACCTTTTATTGGCATAGTTAAATTTTAATTTCATATTACATATTTACGGATTATGGTGCTGTCGGTCTCAAATGGTTTAGAAGATACAACCGTTTAAAGTTTCAAAAATTCACATTAATTTTTACAAAAATTTCCGCTTCAAAATGCGATTATTATTTATTCAAAAGTGCAAACTAAACCATGCATGCTTTGACTGCAGTCAACTTATGCAAATGTGCGAATACACACAAATCTTATATTAAAACTTCAACAGATTTGACAAAAAGTTTCGTTCAATTTCGACAAATGTCATTTCCTTAAAGTCCAATTTTCATGTGATCTTATTTTATCAAATATCAGGGAGGGCATCACATGCTATGAAGATAGCAAATGTATGCTATTCACTCTCGCATTCTCCAATCGCATTAGATTTTGTTCGCATGCTTTTTCTTTCTTAAGATAAGATCACATGGAAATTGGGCTTAAATCTAAATCGACGATTACCCGTCGTCAGGTTTCCAGTCATCTGCCGTAAATCTGTTCCATTTCATACGATCAATTTTGTAATAATTTTGACAGCGGGTAATCGTTGACGATTTTTCGTCATTCGTCTGTATTCTTTTTAACGCATTAGCATAGTTGTTTATTTCTATGCTGAATTCGTCTATCGTGAAACTATTGCTGTCACCGGTTGGCCGAAAATATATTTTGTTTGTAATAGATTTAGAAAAAATCAAAAAAAAAAAAAATATTTTGCCTATTGAAAAACTGTATTACAATAAAACAGTTGACTGAGTTTTAGTTGAAAAGAATTGCAAGATTTGCCCCGACTTTATAGCCAACTAATTTAAAATTAATTTATAACTTGCTATGGATGCACACAGCTTTCTTATTTTCCTCATCGCTATAAATGCATAAGTTAGCGTTTAACTATCATGAGAAAAAAAAACAATACAAAATAAAAAAAAGTTAAGTTTTAAATATTCTGATTTCTCTATTTCAAATGTTAGCTATTTGCCTATATCAATATTTCGATTGCATCCAACATTGGTATACTTTACCTCAATCATTAAGACCCTTCTTCCATCCACGCTAATGGAAATCTTTATTTACTGTTTTTCTTAGAGGCTATGTAATTTTTTTATTAATTTTTATTAGTTGTGTCTGTTTACTTTCGTAGTTAAATTTGTAGTTAAGTCCGTAGTCAAATAATTTCAGAGAGAAGACCGCAATTTTTGTCAAAATGATATTGAACTAAAAAAAGTAAACAGACAGGAATTAGTTAAAAATGTAGTTATATGAGCCAAGTGTCAAAAACGAAAAATTTATTTTATTACGATCGTTAAATTTCGATTCGCTACAGATTTTTTATTTTGATTTAGTTAATCAATTTTATATTTCTATTTTAACAATATAGGAACCAGTTGATAGGTTATTTATTGAGCTTTAATTTAGTGTGTAAAAGTTTCATATCGGTGCATTTATAAGCAAGAAAAATAGGTTCAAAAATTAAATTTGCACAAAAATTAAATTTTTATTTATTTATTTTTTTGAACAGCTGTTTGTTTTTTGACACTTGACAAAATTTAACTACAAAAATTCTTTTGGCAATTTTTGTTTACTATTTTTCGGAGAGAGAGTGAACAGCTGTTTATTACTCTCATTTTCGCGCTCATACTTAACTACATTTGGAAGTAAACAGACACGAGTTAGGCAGATTTAAGGCCCAACTAAACCATGCATCGCCTAGCGTGACCTACTGTCAAACTTGAACGAAAAGCCTGTCAAATGCTTAAGAAACTCAGAGAAGACTTTTTAGTGGCTATGTTGTACTTCGTTGAACTTAAGAAGCGATGTAGCCATAGTTGCAAGCGTGTGAAATATTCCCACAATTGCATAAATTTTATTTCTTATATTTCCTAAATAAATTGAATTCATTCACAAAATGTTATTCAATGACATTTATTTAAATACTTAAAGCAATAAATATGTAATCCAGATACTGTTTTTACTAATTTTAAGAAAAAAATAAGAAAACAAAATTGCTCATTTTGTACCATGCGTGTAGATTGTGGGGAAAAGTTTTGACAAATGCTGCGCGTGGCATCACTGAATTGTCAATCAAATTGTTGTATGTATTGTGTGTTTGCATTTCGATTTCAATAAAATGCGTCTATTTTACTGTTTAATTATCTTCTTTTTCACATTTTCTATTAATTTCAAAACAAAAGTATTTTCCACTTCAAGTTCCATTGCAAAAATACAAATACAATACATAAACAGCTGATTCCGTACAGAAAGTGCGTTCAGTTTCGCTCTTTCCTTAAGCAAATGACATTTGTGGAAATTGAACGAAACTTTTTGTTAAGTACGTTGTAGCTTTGATATACGATTTGTGTGTATTCGCACACTTGCAGAAGTTGACTGCAGTCAAAGCGTGCATGGTTTAGTTGGCTCTTTAGGCAACAAAAGGCGCCTTAAGTTAACTTTTGGCGAGTAAACAGACACACCTATCATATATACATATGTAATTTTTATACAAAAAATTTTGTGAATTAAATTTTGCTTCAGTTTTTATTCAGTTATTATGGGAAAATTTTTATCTATTTGGAAGTATTTGATTACGCATGTCAATGAAAATTAGACTGATAATTTTTGTTGAAATTGTTCGATTTTGGCTGAAAATCAACCTGAAATGCAGCTCGAAAATATTTTTTTTTCCTCTTTTTCCCTGAGTGTATATTGTTTGTTTGGTTGTCAATCGACAAGCAATAAACAACTTGATAATCGTTTGCTATAGTACGCACTGACCCTAACTTTGACAAAAAGTATTATCATATATATTTTTGTAGTGTAAGGTGGCACCTCCGAAAGAAAACAGATGTTGCACTTTTGTACGCTTTTGAGAAGGAACTGAATAAAAAGTTTTTGTTTACTCTGTTTAATATTTGGTGTCCAAATGAAAGTAGAAATGTCGAATAAAAGTGATGAGGCTACTAATGAAAGTGGAGGAACAGCAAATAAAATATATGGCAGCAGCTACTTGAAGCTGCAACAATCCCACTTGATTCGCTCGAATATTCAAGGAATTTCTCAATTATTGAATACTGGTCTGAGCTCTGATAGCTTAGACATTTGCATCAAGCTGATAGAGGCTGGCGTCCATCCTCAAGCACTAGCAGAAGTAATTTTTCAAATTAGGAGAGAAATTGCGTCGTTGCGTTCAAAAATCGATGAATAATTTCAACATCCACTTAAAATATAAATATTTGTTGTTATGTGAGAAGTAAATATTGTTCAGGAAATAAATACCGAACCGTATATTCTATGATCTTTCAATATCTCAAACGAAAGCTTACAAAATTGAGGTGGTGAGGTAGGTAAATGCTAACGAAATGTGTAATCTGTGGCCCACAATAAAATTATGGAGAAAAATTTTACTTCAATGTTCCTATCCGATTTTTGTTTTGTAGCGAGTAGTTCTCTTGGATAAAATAAAAGTGGGCTTAAGTTTACTTTAGCTGACATTCTCCAAATCAATTTCTTTTTTTAGGGGTGATAGAAGGTGGAAAATAAAAAAATATAAAAATTTCAAAAAAAGTCGCTCGGATCTAGTATCGGAGATATAGACATCGGAAGTTGCGGATATAGCTTTTGGAAAAATGGTTATAAGTTGGGAACCCCTGAATGGATTTCAAAAAAATTGGTGTCATAAGATAGATAATTTAATGGCCTACAATAATGGTGCATGAAGTTTTGAAATTTGACCCATATTTTTGGAGATATTACGATTTTTGTGAAATTTCGACCAATTTTTTTTTGAAAAAACATTTTTTTTTCCAAAAAATGTGTTAATGACCTGAAACTTTTTTAGCATTTTAAGAAAGCTTATTTTATTCCCTTTAAAATGGTATATAGCTTGTTTTAAATTTTTGCGTATTTACCCCCTTTTTTGCCGGAAAATAAAAAAAAATATGCAATAAATTCTTATGAAAAGTCTCTATTTATGGACAAAAACAATATAAAACCAACAACAACAACAACAACAACAATTATTGTAAGACCATTTTCATTTTAAAACTTAAAAATTTTTATTAAAAATCGCGCGCGCGATTTGTAATAAAAATTTTTCGCCTGCGGCGCTCTTTTCCTTCAACATAACCTCACATTTTAAAAAATTTTTAATTTACATATATGATAACCATATTATTTTATTATGAGAATCGTTTAAATAATAATAGTTGTAGGTGTACTGATCGTTGTTGTTGTTGTTTTCCACTGTTTTTGCCCACAAAAACATAGTTTTCATAAGAATTCATTGAATATTTTTTTTTGATTTTCTTTAAAAAGGGGCTAAATTCACAAAAATTTACAAGAAACTATATACCATTTTAAAGGGAATAAAATAAGGTTTCTTAAAATGCTAAAAAAGTTTTAGGTCATTAACACATTTTTTGAAAAAAAAAATGTTTTTTCAAAAAAAAATTGGTCGAAATTTCACAAAAATCGTAATATCTCCAAAAATATGGGTCAAATTTCAAAACTTTACGCACTATTATTGTAGACCATTAAATTATCTATCTTATGACACTCATTTTTTTGAAATCCATTCAGGGGTTCCCAACTTATAACCATTTTTATAAAAGATATATCCGGAACTTCCGATGTCTATATCTCCGATACTAGATCCGAGCGACTTTTTTTGATAATTTTATATTTTTTTGTTTTTAACCCCCTTTTAGGAAAAAAAAAATAAATAAAATTGGACAATGTCAGCTAAAGTAAACCTGTTCCTAAAAGTGTAATCAAAAGTTCCGGTAGGGCTTAGTTTTGCAGGTATAGCGATCGGAAACGGTCAGACATAGATTTACCGTACCGTTTATCGTTAAGTTGGAAGCTCTCGATACATATCCAAATTAGAGCCCTGCATGAATATATTCTGTTTGTTGATTGTACCGCTGCACATGCTGTACGAATACTTTCTGAACGAAGAATGTAATCAACAAAACGAAGAACTCACGAGGCACAAAGCTTATCAGACCGATTATGGTATCGTAGTCGCTCCGCTTGACATGCACTGCTTCTCGATATTCAGTCATCATTAAGACCGCTTTGTTGGTATTCGGTGACCGATAACTTGATAAAGTAATCGAAGACATAGCAGCTACACCGATAATGTTAAAAATACCGTAATTGTTTTTTATTATTCTTCTTTGAAATTATCAGTGTATTGTTGCAAATCGCCGATTAACCCTAGGATGTTCAGCTACCTATGAGGCGGTAAGTGATACTGCTGGGCCTCACGAGGCCCATATGCCATGGCCTCGGTTTACTATATTTTTGTACAGCTAGAAGTGTTGCTGCTACCTGCGTTTGGTTATGTTGTATATAGCTGTAGCTATACACTGCCGTACAGATGAAGAAAAGCACTATCTACATTTTCATGAAAATTGAGTTTTTTATACCGTTGGATTCGTCTTTTCAAGCTCTATCAATCTGTTGAATAAAAAAACGGATAAACCTTATATTTTCCAAAATGAAAATGCCTATCTACATTTTCTGTGTATTACTAATCGAATAAAATGGAAAATTACATGAGAATTCAGCTTATCTACATTTTATTGCAGATAGTGCTTTTTTGCATCTGTTTTAGTAATAAATTTTCATTTATTATACATATAAAATATGCCTGTGTACATAGTGCTTTTTTCATCTGTAAATTCCAATAAATCGCTATAGAAAAACAATCAATTACATAGAAAAACTGCCTATCTGTTAAGTTTAAATATAATTTTCACATTTTTGCAGATAGTGCTTTTTTACATCTGTTTCATTGAGAAATTTTCATTTATTATACATATAAAATATGCCTATGTACATAGTGCTTTTTTTCATCTGTAATTTCCGATAAATTGGCATAGAAAAACTGCCCATCTGCAATTTCACCTAGAAAATGAAATAATTTTGCAAATTTTTTTACACCATTGAAAAGAGCATCCCCAAAAATACCAAAAACCATAAAAAAAGTTGTAAAATGTTAATATCCCGCTTTATAAGAGAAAATAACTTTTTAAATGTTTTTCTTATTTATTCGGCTTTGATTCTAATGCAGATAGTGCTTTTTTTCATATGTACGGCAGTACATGTGTGTACCTAAATATGTGTATGTATGTTTGCGTGTATAAGAGAATGGGCATAGTCAAAAAATAAAACCCTTTTTTTTTTTGGATGGCAAAGGTAAATTTTTACCTCATTTATTTAAGGTCACAAAGAGGGGACGTCCATAGATTGCGTGAGTTAAAATAGAGGGGAGGCAGTCCGGAAAAATCTCACCAAATCTCACCAAAGGGGAGGAGGATCAGTAAAAATCTCACGTCAACTTTTTAATGTAGAGACTATGCATTATTATAGCAGATTACACTTAAAAACTATGAGGCAAGTGTCACCGAAGGGAGGGAGGGGGGTCCGGTCAAAACTCACTAAATCTCACCTCCGAATTTTCAAAAATAATACGGCTGCAGCACAGCCGGAGCATAAGCAAATTTTCATTATGGACCCATGTTCAAGGGACTTGTATTTCCTGCATTTTTCACAGTATAAAAATATTTTGCGCAGTTTCTTGTTCTGGTGAGGGTTTCACCACAGTATTTCCGTGTTTTCTGCACTGATTCTGCGGAGGTTCCTGGCACTCTTGTTTTTTTGCAAATACCTACAAGCACATTGAGTTTTTGATGCCATATTTGGCCGGCTTCGAAGAGATATAAAATTTTTGAAATAACGAAAATATGTAGTTAAAAACTCGAACATTTTTATAAAAAAAAGAACTGTAAACATACGATTATTCCCAACCAGAATAACGCATCGAAATGCAATGAATCAGTTCAAAAACCCTAATTAGAACGTATTGTAAGATATTTGTTTATACGTTTACATATATTTGCCATACATTTAACAGCTGGGCCTGGCGGGCCAACGACCCGTTGCACATCCTAGGGTTAAGAACATTTTTAGCGTATTGTGTTAAAAATCTATTAGATTTTTTTTTTTGGTTTTTTCCTTTTTTTACCTTGTTAATAAACATAAAGTTGAACAATAAACTTAAATAATAGTCCTTGGGCCCTGGAGTAAAAAAATTATTCATGACCATACTGCTCAAACTTTTTGTATGTGGTATTCACGTCGAGTCGGACAAATTTTGAGCGTAGCCAAGTATGATAGTGGGGCGTTTTCCTTTCAAGCCATCGCAAAGTCATGAATCTTACGGGACGAAAAAATTTATGACCTATATGTTACATTTTATTTTAATCAAGAGTTTTTTATACATAAAAAGCGTAAAACATTTTGTCGGACAAAAATGTTGGGGCGTTTAGCGTGTCCGACACGCCAACTATGCCAACTTTATGAAATCAAAAAATGTATGACCTAAGAGTCAGTTTTGGCAGAGTCCATTGTAAAAAATATTTAAAGTCAAGTGGTAACCTTGTCGGACAATTTTCAGGGGGGGGGGGGGGAAATTGTTCTCGGACACACTGAAGTCAAGGGTTTTGTGCAATCAAAAAATTTATTACCACAGATACCATTTTAATTTTTAATGTTTCTGTTGCATGTTAAATGCATATTGAACCACTTGTCGGACAAAAATATTGGGGACTTTTTTAATAAAAATTAAGAAACATTACATTTTCGACCTTATAATACTTGTATACGTTAATACGAGTACTTAATTTGAATTTTTTGTAAAAAAAATCATAAACATATATATGTATATACACCCAACTCTCTTTTTACACGGTACTTTTTTACACGATTTTGAAATAACACGGTTCAAAAATAAGAGCAAATAAACTTTTTTACACGAATTTTTTGTTCTTGCACGAATCTCAAAAAAGATTTTTTTAAGTTGTGTATACAGCCACAAAAATGCAATTGGGGGAATACCCGAATGTTATAATCAGTTTGTTTTTATCTGATTGCACTTCAACTTGAACACAGCATTAGGTTATTCAGTATTTATTTTGTGTTAAAGCGTTCAGTTCGTAGTTTTAAAATTTGATGTTCAAATTAAAGTTTTTTTAATTCGATGGTGAAATTTAAAGTATAATTTGCATTCATGTTAATATTTTACTACTAATAAAGGTAATGTGTTAAATATTCGGCTTAGATAAGTTCTATAAATATGTTATATTATTTTACACCTTTGTTATGTTAAGTACACACCCGATTAATAAAATGCATAAACAACAACAAAATATACCAAAGAGAAGAGCAAATTCGTTAGAAACTAAAATAAAAATCTTAGACTGTCTAAACTTTTTTTTGCACGGTTTTTGGGATAGTTTTTTCATCTTACACGATATTTTAAGGTTGTGGAACACATCCCCAAATTTACCATATATCGCATGTATTTTATTACACGATTTTTTTTTGCACGGTTTTTTAAGGAACGTATCTATCGTGTAAAAAGAGAGTTGGGTGTATATATAAGTTTCTACCTTTAAGCTAAATTATACTAAAATTGTCTTAGTAAAAAAAAATCAGTGAATTAAATTAATGAATGGTATTTAAAGAAATTACTACTATTTTCAAATTTTCACTACATTGTGCACAATACACAATCCTAAAAAATAAAAAAATTAAGCGATTATGATTATGGCTCTTTACCAACTGCCTATTTATACAAAGATATCTAAATGTAGGCGCCGTTTTATGGTCGCTATTTTCTTAAAAAAAAAAAATCAAAAACACCCGTTCGCATATGAAAGCTCTTGAGTATACGAACATTTTGACATCTCAAAAACATTTCTCCGATGCGCTCAATTTTGGGCAGCCCACTGTCCCGGTTGACGTGGAACGTCCCATACATATTTACATATATTATACTACTACTACTACTTTTATATTATAAATAATGACAATTAGTCTACTAATATTAATAATAATATCATAAATTTGTTCTTTCATTATACGTACAATATTAAAAATATCACTGCCAATTACCCATAAAAATTCGATTTTTTGTCCGACTATGGATCTGCCCCGGTATTTTTGTCCGACAATTGCATTTTTTATGACAGAATATCATTTTTTATATCCTCCATTTTTGTCGGAAAAATGGTAATAAATATAAGGGTTGCACAAAACCCTTGACTTCAGTGTGTCCGAGAACAATTTCCCCCCCCTGAAAATTGTCCGACACGGTTACCACTTGACTTTAAATATTTTTTACAATGGACTCTGCCAAAACTGGCTCTTAGGTCATAAATTTTTTGATTTCATAAAGTTGGCATAGTTGGCGTGTCGGACACGCTAAACGCCCCAACATTTTTGTCCGACAAAATGTTTTACGCCTTTTATGTATAAAAAACTCTTGATTAAAATAAAATGTAACATATAGGTCATAAATTTTTTCGTCCCGTAAGATTCATGACTTTGCGATGGCTTGAAAGGAAAACGCCCCACTATCATACTTGGCTACGCTCAAAATTTGTCCGACTCGACGTGAATACCACATACAAAAAATTTGAGCAGTGTGGTCATGAATAATTTTCTTACTCCAGGGCCCAAGGACTATAAGCATAAAAAGTTTAATTTCTATTTTCCACCTCCATGATTGAACGTGCTAAATGCTCAATTTCTTCTATTCTATTCATACCGAACATTATTCGTATATTCGGTGCAGGTAAAAAGTGACCGACTACTTTTATTCCGTTTTTCTAGCTGCTTACGTATACATAAGCATACCAACTTTGAGTTTGAAAAAATAAGTACATTTGCCTAAAATCAATAGTTGACAATAGGTACAATATCAATCCATGGTGTTATTATATGGTGGGTGCAGTAAAGAGAAAAATCAAATGGAACAAAGAAAAAATGCAACGACCAGCTGTCAACGCGGTGTGCTTCAGTGGTAAGAGAACGATCATGTATTGCACCCACCATATAATTACACCATGATTCCGAGCTATTGTTTTTATGCCGAAATTTCTTTATTGAAATCAGCCTTGATTCAGCCTTAGCGTCAGCAGTTTCACCGACAGCAGCTACGGTGCGCTGTTGCTCTTTGAAATTGTATTTTTCTTGACACGAAATTTGTCGCAATAGCTGCGGTTGCGATTTCAAAAAATGGTAAAAATCGACGCATTTATACTTCAAATTTATTTTTACAAGCAAAATCGATTTTAGAGTGTTCACTTCAAACCGAGAGAGCTCGGTTTTCCAGATGTTTTTTGCTGATAAAAAGACGCGCTCCACTGGTGCATTCGTTCCAGGTAGGCACAGAATGAATTCGACCAGACGAGAAAATTCAAAATAAGACACTTGTGAAGCTTCCATGTGCTTAAAGATCTGAACCCAGCGCTCTTCAGATAACAATTTCTTCTCTTTCCATTCTTCAATTAGAATTACGCATTTCGAAGCTTGTGCGGAATATTTTGGATGCGTGGTCCATGATATGACCAAACGCCTTCACATGCCATAAGGGTGGTGTCGGCTGACGAAGTAAAAAGTTCGCAACAGTGCGGCTGTTCGATTTGGCAGACAACGCTTTCTTGTGTTTCGTGGATTCCAAATGCTTATCGATTTCACTCTTTCCGGCGTTTGCGATGTTGAGTTCCGCGTCGCACAAATTACACCGTATATCACTTTCTGTTCTTCCTTTTTTCATTTGCGGATATTTTTTCTGAAGATCCGAAGCATTCATGCATCGTATGCTTTTCAACACACATAGAATGCATCTATTAAAATTTGTCACTCTCTTTTCCCATACGATTTTCTCAGCAAATATGTATTGTTTACAAATTTTATTTTAGTCACTCTCTTTTCCCATCCGATTCTCTCACACAAAATCTGTCAATGCTTCGATGCCTACAAAAAGTTGAAAGTAGGTTTGACATTTTTAAAAACTACAAGTCTGCGCTGTCAAACTCAAATTTAGTGCCAGCGCAAATGATATTTATATTTATTATTAACTTGAGAAACAGATTTCTGCCGAAATAAGTACAAATTAAGTACGCTGTGGAAAACAAGTACAAATTAAGTACGCTTTAAAAAATAAGTACGGCAAGCTGAAAATAAGTACTGTACTTACTAAATAAGTACAGTTGGTATGCTTACGTATACAAATGAATCAGTGTACTGTAGCAGTTTTTGTTTCGTATCTGTTCGTACCGCAAAGAGACCGGTACGGTTATGTTTCGCTCTTCGTTTTCTATGATGAACTGACGTCGTGTGTGCATGAAACGCACGAATGTTTTCGGATATCTGAAAATGCGTACCGTTGCAGTGCTCTAATCCAAATATGAGTGTCACATGAAGGGTACTTCAATGTTGATTTATTTAAATTTGAAACATGTGCCATAAATTTCGAATTTTGGCTTAAGTGTACTTTAGCGACCAGTCCCCGACTAGCTCTCGTCGTGATCAGTTTAACTTCGCTCGTAGCTTATTTGTATTTTCCTCTCTCTTAAAAAAAATTTTTTCATCGGTATAAATCGGTTCATAAAATTAAGCACATCATGTCTCCTAGAGCCCCCAATTTGGGGGACAAAAGGTTTACGGTGCTAGCAAAAAGTCCAAAATCTAAGCGTAAACAATTTACACCTCTTTCGATTGACGACTATCCAGTGCTTCAAACTCAACATAAATGCACAATGCGCGAAGCTATTAAAATTCATAAGTCCACCATAGCAAACATTTGCATTGATAACACCTCTTACGCCGCACACTGTTATATTTTGAGAAAAAATGGACAAAATCAAATTCCCGTCGATAACAATGCCCAAAAATAACGAGGTCGGTCTCATTCGAAAGGTGATTTCATGCTTTTTTTAGAAAAATTGTCCCGAATCGAGATCCCAGCTTTAGGCATTTCTCAGAAATGCCCAAAGATGGTCTTTTTCACTTTTAGACAGTTTTTCCCAATTTTAGTACAATTTTGACTCGTATACATATCCGATGCCCAAAAATAACGAGGTCGGTCTCATTCGAAAGGTGATTTCATGCTTTTTTTAGAAAAATTGTCCCGAATCGAGATCCCAGCTTTGGGCATTTCTCAGAAATGCCCAAAATATGGTCTTTTTCACTTTTAGACAGTTTTTCCCAATTTTAGTACAATTTTGACTCGTATACATATCCGATGATAATTTATTTTGAAAGTCGAGAGTATATATATATATATATAACGTAATGAGACCGACCTCGTTATTTTTGGGCATTGTTATCGACGGGAATTTGATTTTGTCCATTTTTTCTCAAAATATAACAGTGTGCGCCGCCACACTAAAAAACCCGTCGATCAACTTAACAAAGAGAATAAACAATCTAACGTTTCTAACCAAAAGTCATATACAACACAAGCAACAAAAAGCAATAACTCGCACGTAGTTGCAAATTTAAGAGAATCTTCCGTTCCAAAAACACTAAATAACAGCATTGCTGCAACTCAACTTCCACTTACCCAAAATAACATCAACCATACCAAAAAATTTAAATAATACTTCTATATTCAATAACACTATACTAAATAGTACACAAAGGTCAGCTCAATTTCTCCCCATCTCTTCAGAAGAAGAGGTGTAATTGTCTCAAAGCATTGTAGAATTTATTATATTAAGCTCATGACATATTTTTTTCTCTTTTTTATTTACCCCTTAACACGTTGACGACAGCGTCGCACGAAAACGTGCGACACCTATTTTTCCTGGGGGCCCATGTCGCACGAAAAGGTGCGACGCTAGTACTTTTTGTTTTTTTTTTTATCAAAACTTTATGTGTTACGTTATATAGTATATTATTTTTATGCTGGAGAATGAAGTTAAAAACTTTGCCTACATTTTAGTATATAACATGTCCTAGTAGCCTTATTTTTTCGAAGAAAATTTTAAGCATAAAAGTTTACTACACCAAATTAAAACTAATGAGATGAAATTAAGTAAAACGTTTATATGTTTGTTCCTTTGTTTGTTCTTCTTCCTCTTCTTGATTATCTTTTTCTAATTCAAGATCTTCTAGAACCTGTAGAAGACTATTTGTTGATATTGCATCAGACTCCTCTTCCTCTTCCATTCTGGATCAACGTTCGAGTCCTTTGAAAAATCGGTTCCATCGCTGGAATCGGAGTCGCCACTATTATCCAGCAGGGCGCCTATTTGGACGCAATTTAATTTTTGTAAAACTATTTTTTTACTCATTTTTAACACTATCACTTTTAATATTTGACCCGTACAATGCAAAGTTACGAACTGAATGATTGATAGATCAAACGAAGCAAGAAAACAATAAAATTCAAATAATATCTGTAAAAATATTACGGCGACTGAAAAAAACAAATTTCGCCAGAATAAAGCATGGCATGCTATGGTATGCCGCGTCGCATGTTTTCGTGCGACATGGGCTCCCAGTGTAATATTTTTCTTGTAGGCCCATGTCATCTGAAAACGTGCGACACGAATATTCTTCAAAAAAGGGACTTAGAAGGACGCCAGAGATCCAGGACTAGGTAAAAACAACTTTTTTTTTACATAGGGAACACATATCTTTAAAAAAAATTCCGTGGTCCATGGGTGTTTTTTCGCGAAAATACCGTGGTCCCTGGGGAAACATAAGCAAAATCGGCTTCGTCGTCAACGTGTTAATATGTTTTACTATCTTGCATATTAATGGTATTTTTAATAATTTAGCTAAGCTTCAACTATTTAGCAATAAAAGAAAACCATCCAGATATTATTTCTTTGCAAAAAACTCACCTCAGACATAACCAAACAACCATCATATCCTCTTTCTATGAAAATTATTTCTTCAATTTTCCAAATTACACATATAGCAAGTAAGGTGTAGCAGTTTTAGGCAAGAAAACTATACCTCATAAATTGCTCCAAGTTCAATCAAACCAAATGGAAATTACAGTTTTAATACTGCTAGCTCACTAGACACCCCCATGGGCAAAATCTCTGATCCCAAAGAAATTGCTCAACATTATGGTATTATGGAACACACTCTCAGACAATTCCAATTTCAGCTAAAATTTTATTTCATCAAAAAGCTCAGAGCTCAATTGCCCATACTCCAACCCTAGACCCAGTTTTCATGCTAAACAAATTGAAAGTGAAATTACTGTAAGTGAATTTGAATCTATTCTTGCCTCTATTCGAGGTGAGACTCCAGTTATTTACTGCATTTCATATAAAACAACTTATGATTTTAAAAAACAGATTTACAAATCTCAATAATAATATTTTAAGGTAAGGAATATAATAATGTAATAGTTCCCATCCTTAAACCAAATAAATCCAATTCTTGCGCAGCAGGATACAGACCAATATCTCTTTTACCTTGTTTAGGTAAAACGCTAGAAAAAATCGTATCCCATTATGTGGCTTGCATTGCGTAAACATTTGTTTAATCCAAATCAGTTTGGCTTCAAGAAAGGTCACCACACAACGGATGCGCTTCATTTCTTTGAACACTATGCATCTTCAGCACTATCACAGAAAAATCACGTATCAGCTTTGAGTTTAGATTTCGAAAAAAGCTTGGACAGCTACAGAATTGGAAAATCGGCACAAAGACTTATAACTTTGTCAAAACTCTCTTGGCAAATCTAAAGCTTAAAGTCAGAGTGAATAATATTTTTTCTGCAGTTTATTCATTACATAATAGAATTCCTCAGGTTTCCCCAATTTCAGTCACACTCTTTTGCTTTTGAATAAATCAGTAAGACTATCTCTAAATATAATCATATGAAATATTTCATTTAGGCTGAAGATATTTTAATTTTTTCTAAACAAACTGATGCCTACTCCGTAAAAAACACTTTCAACAACATTTTAAATTATATTACAGCTTGGTCGAACCACTCTGGAGCCAACATTGCAACAGACAAATGTAAAGTTTTTTCACAAATGTAAAGTTTTTTTTTTTTTTTTGATTTATGCTACAATAATAGCGGTATTCACGATCTGTTGTATTTTTAGTATTTTTTGTAAATGTTTACAATTTTTGCTACACATTGTGAGCGCTCTAAAATGTTTTTTTGTTTTATAATTATTTTTTTGTTGTTATGACAACTTTACTCAACAAATGAACAAATTGTTTTTTTGTTGTTATGACAACTTTACTCAATAAATGTACAAATATTATACAAAAGCTACAATAGGGTTTTGTTATTGTATTTTTGATATATCCCAGCAAACATTCTGACTCTTTTTAGAGTCAGATATGAATCATAATTCTGAGCCTATACACTCATTATGAGTTCATAAAAGAGTCAGAAATGTGTGTATTTCCCTTCTTGGAAGGGCACACAAATATGAGTCAAAAATTAGACTCATATATGAGTCTGAAATATGGAACTATTCTGAGTCAGAAAAATAAATGTTGTGAATCTTTTCGGAGACATATGTGATACATAATTTAAAGTTTTACGAATCAAAATTTAGACTCATATTAGAGTCTGAAATGTAAAATTATTCTGACCCTAAAATTTCAATTTTTTGACTCTTTTCGGAGACATATGTGACTCATAATTTAGAGTTTTACGAGCTTCAAAAAAACCATCTTCCATTAAACAAATAAACAAACTCTTTTCATTTTGATGGACAATATTGTCTATTGTTACATTTTATTAAAATTAGTTCAGTTTACTTTGCGGTAAAGCGTTACAATTGTTTAAATCATTTTCATGTTATTGCTTGAGCAATTTTATATAAATAGTACAGTAGATATGAGAAAATGAATGAACATGAATATGGATATTATGAAATATTAACAAAATTATACAAGAAACAAGTAGCGTGTTATTTTAAAGAGAGGTGTCAGGGGATACAACGCTGATTTTAAAATATCCGACTGCTGAGGATTATTATCATTCGAGCTTCCGCTCGAGATCTTGATTATTATTGGTCTCAATTTCAATTTGAGGCTCAACTTCTTGAGTAGAAGTAGCCACATGTGAATGATTGCCGTTCTGTTTATCAGCCACAATACAACTTGAGTGGCTCTGTTCTTTATTTTCAACGTTTGCATCAAATTGTTCATGCTGGGGCGTAGATTTGGAAAATATTCCATTTTTTTGCTGTTCTGTGTGAGCACTTAAATCCATTGGTGAACCTTGGGGTGTAGTTCTGAATAACTTTTTTCGTTGCAGAGTCAAAACTACGATTACCACCATGTGCTGGTGTACGTGATTTGGCTGGAGATATAAATGGGTTATTAGTTATTGGCGATGAGGTACTACTACCAAGACGTGGTGGTGTTTTCCAACGTCGACAAAATTGTTATGAAACAAAAGAAAAACATTAAATTTTGCCCTTAAGAAGTTCACAGTAGTGTAATGTAGGCTTTACCTTTGCCTGATCTTTTTTCATTGGACCAGTCAATGCTTGAATTTTTACCTCTGGGCTTAGAGGATCACAATTGAGGTTCTAAAAAACGTCGGGAAAGTTTTATACAAAAAAAAAACTTTGTTGCTATATGCATTTACTTACTGGTGGATTATTTGCAGAAAGTGGTTGTCCTATTTGTGGTGGTACGGCATTAACCACATAATGAATAACAGGCACGTAAAAACGTTCATCTAATAATTGTTCGATTTTCTTAAATTAATTCCACATGCGATACAACACAATATATTAAAATTTTTTTTTTTATTAGTTTATTTTTTTAAATAAATTGCTACTATAGTAACAGTTTCAATTCAAATTTCGTTTCAGAATTTAGGAAACAAATCAGAGTCAGAAAAGAGTCATAGTGTCAGCGTGTTTGAAGTTCAGAATTTAGGAAACATAACGAAGTCAGAAAAGACTCAAAATAATACGTGCCTAGCGACTAGTTTTAGGCTCATATTTTTATCAAAATTATGAATCATTTCAGACTCACAAAATCTGAACGCTCATAAAATTGTTTAAAGGGATAGAGTATTTGAAAAAAGCAAATATTTTGTTTTTGTTAAGATATCAAATTTACTATAAATATCAAATTTATCGAAAATACACAATACAAAACCAAATGCTACAGATCGTGAATACCACTAATGTAAATATATTGAATTCTATTAGTCTTGAAATTCTAGGCTTAATTTTTGACAGCAAGCTTACTTTTAATCTTCATTGTAACGTATGCGGAATGAATTCCTAACAGATGTATGTATATTGGAAAAAATAAAATGTTCAACGATATTTTTTTTATACAGTGAACATATATTTTTATACTTCAAAACGTATAGTAAATTAACAAAAAAAAATTTAACCCATTGTGATCAGCTTTCCGTATTTTTTGGGACAACTTGTTCATTGACTCCCGAATTCCTTTTGCATCCATTTCCTTGAGCTGCTTTTTGATTTTTTGAATAAGGCAGTTAATATTTTTAGCTGTATATCCATTGCTGTAAGCATTCCTTTTCAATTTGACCCAATATGTTTCAATCGGCTGCAGTTGCGACACGTTTTGGGGATTAAAGCCTTTGGCACAAATTCAATACCTCGTGTCTTAAACGCAGTTATAGTAGACTTTGCATAATGGGATGATGGTAAATAGGGCCAGAAAATGATTTTATCACGTCCATGATAATTTTGAGTGAATTTTTGAAATGCAGGGATACATTTTTCTGCATAAGTCTGCGCTGAAACCGTTAAGCCACTTTTGAAAAATACTGGATCACTGAAACTAAGCTCGCTGGTTGTCAACCACAGCTATACTTTGCTTGGAGACTTGATTTTCGCAATATATTTCGCTTCGTCAGGTGCTTTATAGTTTTCAGACTCGAAATAATATTTTGACATCTATTCGGTACTTTCCACTGTGAAGTAACTCTCGTCGTCCATCATACAAATATAATTAGAAGACGTGGCAAAGTATTTTTCAGAAAGCGCGCGCAGCCTAGTTTTGATTAGTTTTGACTGCTTGACCGAAGTAGCTGGTTTTGATTTTCTTTCTTTTAGTTCAGTGGTTTGCAAACTTATTCGCCAAAGAGCCAAATATGTACATTACAACGATTTAAAAAAAAATTTGAGAGCCAAATCTGTTTATTAATTTAGTAAGCCTTTATTATAATTTTAGACCTTCATTAAATTACGGATACAATTAATTTAACTTGATTTCATACTTAATAAACATTTTATTTGTTGATAAAAAATAATACGAAAGTAAGGTATCCATAAATTTTAATGATGACAATGATTGAACACTCAATGCGAACAATGTCCTTGCATCTCCTTGTAATGTTTGAGTATGTCAGGTTTGTATGTTGTTGTTTTTATTTTTAAGCACGATCCCAGGATTTCATCAATAAGACGACTTCTCAGTTTGCTCTTGACAAAATTCATGCTTGAAAAAGACTATCCGCATGAATATGTAGAACCGAAAAGGGGAATAAAGCAAACGCGAGTTTTTTCAGTTGATCATAAGAGTCAGTAATACTATTCCAGACGCTGAACATGATCATGTCTTCCTTCTCCAGGTCTTTCAAAGCAGACCACTTGTGTTGTGAAATAAGTTCACATATGTTGTTCTCCAGTATTTTCAAATCAATACAAAGACGTTCATATTTAGAGCTCCATATTTTCTTGTATTTCAAAGTTACCAATGTCAATGCCAAAAAGGAGAAAATTCAAAATATATAATAGTAGCTGTTCAGTTATTTCACGACTTTTATCTTAAGATTTATGAAATGCTTTCTTTTTTAATCAGTTTCATGAAATTCATGTCAAATTAATTTAGATATTTTTGGTTCTTTAAACTATCCTGTTATAATTGCACTAAGCATTGAATTACATACATACATATAAAAACATAACATATGTACATTAGTAGCCATTGATTTAAGCAATAATGTTCAATAAAGTTAGTTGTTCGTAAAGCCTGAAGATGAAAAGTAGTAAAATTTTTTTCTTTTAATTTAATTGAAGCACAGGCTATTAATTTTTAAATTCGTTAATTTAGCGGTAAACTAGCCGTCTAATAGTAGCATTAAGAGATTTTTGTCGACTGCTAAGGTCATGGAGAGAGCTTTTGAGGTCGGCCGTAACCCGGTAACGGGTTGTTATGGCCACCCAAGTAAGTAAGTAAGCTAAGGTCATTCTGCTGCTTTTGAATTCTTGAAACCAGTTAAGAAATGCTTTTCTCATATTTAAAATTGATGCTTCAGCAGTAGGGGTGGCAATCTCGGAGCTTTTTTGAGTTTCGGGATTTTCGGGTTCGAAGTTTCCAATCCCGGGATTGATAGTTCTAGTAAATGCATACAAAACTACAAAAAAAAAAAAACGAGAAGTTTATACTATTGTATACGATATAAAATTAAAATTGCCTTATTTCACAGCGTAACAATGAAGAATAAGAACGCAAAATAATAGAAAAAATAATAGTTTAAAAATTGACTTAGAACACTTCGAGTGTTAATACATCTAAATCACATTTACTAAGTTTGAATAGTAGAAGATAGTCACTATTAAAAGAAGATGATAGAGGATAATCAAGCATTTATGACCAAACTATCAATTTTATTAGTCAATTTTATTTTTACATTTAAAAATTCGTGTACCACACTTTGTACTTGATTAATACGTTATCACCTTCTTCAAATGAGACAGTGATGGCATTTAGTGGCACCGAATGGCTCGCTCTCAGTAGACGCACCCATAAGTGTGCTTCATTTAAGTTGTCAAAATCTTTAAATGCTGACTTCAGAAAAAAAACTTCAGACAAAAGTTTAATTATATCTTAGAACTTAAGTTTTGGTAGGTCTAGGTATGGGTCAAAATTTCAATGTCAAATCAAAGTCGGCTGTGGTTTTTTTTTTTTTTGAAGACAAACCTATATTTTTTGTTGCAGATTTGTATTTTATTATAAAAAATAGATATGTTTTGCTTATTTTGTTTTTCTATTGCATTTTTAGTAATTCCGTTATTGATAAAAATAATTTTAGCCTAAGTTTCACATTGTATCATTTTTATAGTGAACTATCAATTTTCAATACAAATCGCACTTAGTAAAAAATTCTTAAAATTAGTCAAACTATTAAAAAAGATATTTTTTTTGCTATGTTACATTTTTTTTAAGAAAATCTTAAACAAAAAATTTCTACAATAAAAAAAAAATTTTTTACTCAATTTAAGGTTCAGACACAATTGAATTGCATTTTGCAGGATGCAATAATGTTTCATGCACATCAAATGTATTGAAAACAATTATTTTGCAGATTTTGTACTTAAATATGTCATATAAAAGAATATTTATTATATAATATAAAACTTTTTTCTAATCCCGAAAATCCCGGGATTGCCTATTTGTAATCCCGGGATTACTTTAGCCTATATTTAGAGCAAATTCCGGGATCCCGGGATTGCCACCCCTATTCAGCAGGTACGGAAAGTGAAACAATGTTTCACTTTCAAAATCTTGAGCAAAATGAAATAATTTGTTTTCGAATGAATGAATCTATTACTGTATTAATGAGCAAATTTGTTAATACGTGTTGGGTGACAAACAGTGTCTTAAATTTTTCTTAATGGCTTTGTGTCTTCTTTTGTGATACTACACTATATACGGTGGCCACAGATCAAGCTTCATTGGTGCTAGTGGTATAATCCGCCTCTTTGTTAATGGCAGACCAAATAGATTTTGCCAGATCCACACAGTAAGTTTGAACAACTCCCATAAATTGAGCCAGGTTGCACTGTGTGAGATTGCCGTCACAACCCACGATAAGACACATCATATTCATAGCAAACTTGGCGCTACTACGAGTTGAAATTGTATTAAAGGCATCATCAGAGAACAAATGGGCCCAAGCCCAAGTTTTTTTCTTCTCCGGGGAATTTGTTTGTACCAAGAAGTTAACTATAGCTGTATTTATTTGATGAAATCGCTTAAATGCAATATATATGAGTAGTTCGCAATGATTCTTCTCAGTAATAATACAAGCTGCGAACAACCATCCAAAACAACCGCAAAATAGGTTCAATTAACCCACTGAAGAGTATGAATAAACTACGAATGTCATCAACTCCATGTTGCTGTAATTAAAGCGTTCATAAGTATTAGAAAATAGACTTAATGTTTCATCATGAGATGGAGGAATACATACAATCTCTTCAGGAGACCTTCAAAACTTGGAGTACCTGGTGTAAGAGAATTCCTTGACCTTCTTTCCATCTGGATAGCCAAATACCCAAGCATATTGACAAAAGATATACCTTCAGCAGTTATATTTCCATCCTGGTCTTATTTATCCAAGAAATCCCATACCAACTTGTACCACTTCGAAGCATCCTCACGGTGGGTTTTAACCAAGTTTAAATGGCAAGTTGAGTTGCAACAAAAACTTTAATGTGGAATTTTTTGGGATGTTAATCATAGTTAAAATACGTCAAAAGGAAAAAAATCCTTATATTATTTAGTATAATATGTATATAACGTACGTATGAAATTTAAAAAACATCCGATTGTGCTCAAATTTTAACACGTTAAAGAACTTAAAAAGACAGCTCCACAACCCAAATTTCAGCTTCCTAGGCATTCAGGGTCTTGGGTACTATTAGGTCAAATTTCGGAAAAAACGCAATTTTTGCGAAAACAGCCGAATTCAATGTTTAATATCTCTGAGCCTGGTCAACCGTCGAGTCGTCCGAGTTTTCAAAAAAAACACCTCACATAATTTATGGACGTCCCCTAAGATGACATAATAAAAAAAAATTCATATCCAGAACTTTAAATTTGGATTTGTCGGCTTGTAGAACTAAAATTTTTAAAACGGTCTAAAAACGTCTATTTTCAGGCAAAAATATGACTATTTCTCAGGACCCCGGCCCCTTACAGTCTGTGGTGCCATCTATTAAGGTTCTTTGATGCATAAAAATTTGAACAAAATCGGATGTTTTTTATATTTCGTACGTATGTTATACATATATCATATCATTTAAAAACAGTAAATATGAAATTAAAAAAACAAGCTCCAAGGATTTCTTTTGTTTTAGCATGTATCGACACTAACTTACATCCTTAACAATCTTCAATGAAAATTTTTGTGGAAACTCATGCTTTTATTAAAAGTTGGTTAAAGCCCACCGTGTCCTCCGAAAACAAAGGAGTGTCTTCATTGATTCCTCGAGGCCGTGTTGCCGGTTTGACCTGAGTGTTTCTCCATTGTATTTTTTCCAACTACTCAGCTCCTGTAGGAGGAGAAATGACAGATAATGATTGTACGTCAAACACTTCATCAGAGATGACGAAGTGCCGATTGTCAACTATCATTGAACAAAAAAGACCAAGAATTCTCTCCAGTGATGTAGAACTTAGGATTGCTTTGGCAAATATAATGAACTCAGTCAATGGACTTAAAATGACTTCTTCTAACATCGAAAAAGTTGTGTCTCTTGTAGTTTATGATTAAGCTGATTTAGATGAGACGTAATGTCTAC
This sequence comes from Tricholauxania praeusta, assembly GCA_949775025.1. NCBI lineage: Eukaryota > Metazoa > Arthropoda > Insecta > Diptera > Lauxaniidae > Tricholauxania > Tricholauxania praeusta. Next base: position 70,155,440 of record OX459029.1, on the reverse strand, counting down.
CATGAAATAAAAGTTTTGTATCCACTGATCGTCTGGATAATGAGCATCCTTCTCAAGCAGAAATGCTTTGACTTCTGGTAATTGTGATGCGACTTGCGCGCCTGCTTGAGGCTATTTGTGCAAGAGCCGCATTGAAGGGGCCAAAGAGCCGCATGCGGCTCCGGAGCCACACTTTGCCGACCCCTGTCTTAGTTGAATATTCATTGATTCTATATACGTTATAACAGTCTTTTGATTGACTCCGTACTTTTTTCCTAATTGGCGGTAAGATTTTGCCTTGCGACCTACAATATCTGCTGTCAGCTGAGCACGAACTTTGCGGTCTTGTAAAACGCATTCTTTACCGGAACCTCTTTTTCTTTTTATGCTTTTCTTATTTCTAAATACTTAGTCCAAGTGTTCGATATACAGCCGATTTTACAAATCCAATGTTTTTAAAATGTTGGAATATCGCACTTTTATTTCCATTTAGATTTTCTGCACGAAATTTGCAAATCAATTTCCGAAGTTGTAACTCTTTTAACAACATTTTGACAATTGATTTTGAGCACACCACTATAGTTTTTATGCCAATTTATCAGTAAAATATACATTTAATTTTTTACGAAGAAAGTTGTTACTTTAAGTTTCACGATCATTTTATACATCACGTACAAAATGTGTTCGGATTTCATTCCACATACGTTAAATATATAAAAACGAGCCTAGCTTCCAGAACAAATATTGTAAAATACCTTACTTCTAATCATGCTTATACTCATTTTGATAGTCTTATTAATGTAACCTTATTTTTGGTAAAGATAGATTACAGCCTTCCAATATATGGTAAAAGCGCCAATAGTCATCTCAAACTTTTCACCCCTCAATATCAATTTGCCGTTCGAAGAAGCATACGGGCTTTTCCAACACAACCAACAAAATTTATTCTGACAAGAAATGTGTAATATCAAAGGGATAACAAAAGCAATTGCATGTAAAATGTAGAATTTTGGCGTACAAGTTTATATTTTTTGCTGTGATTCTTAACTGATTAACGCAAAAAGTAGAACATAGTATGCTTGCGGATTCTAAATCATCAAAGCTTACTGATGATATTACGTAGCATTCATTGAAACTAGTATAAGCAGCTTTTTGCCCATTTTAATGCATTTCGCGCTTGTAATTCTTTTATGGTTTTGCACAAATAATACGAGGGACGTGAACCGGGTGAAAATTTGGTCGGTTCGGTTCAGTGGTTCGAACCGTTTTTGCACTTTTGGATTGGTTCGTCAAAACGGTTTTTTTTTGCTTTGAACCGGGGTTTCGGTTCCGTTCAACGGTTCGGAAATTAAAAAAGAACTATGCACATTTATGATATTTTTATTCAGTAATAATCCAAAAAAATAAAGAAATATGTACATTAGCTATGGAATAGTGGAAGATTTTTGGATTTCGATACGCTGGGACCATTTATTTTGTGAGGTTTGATAAAAAAATACTTGAGCCAAAAAATTAAGGGGATCAGAGCGGGGTAAATGGCGTCTCATCAAGGTCAAAGTTGAAAAATTTGGGAGACTTTCAGACAAATCATCCCATAGCTGCTTAGAAGTAGCCCATAGAGCGGTAGAATATAAGACCGACCCTCAATCATTTTTTATGCCCAAAATTTTTTTCGAACAAACTTACCCCCTCTATCCAACCCTTTAGGGGGTTTCCATACAAAAATTATGTTTTATTTATTTATTTATTCTTCCCAATATTTCTGCAGAACATATTATCCTCCTATCTCCGCCCCTTAAATAGTTCCCCATACAAAATTGAATTTCTTATGGAATTTGGCTGAATACTCCTATCTTTTCACCGCTTCCAGTATGTTATGAAAGGATTCTTTTGTATTACCGACCCACATTAATTTTTCATCCCCAACATTTTTTTCAAACATATTTACCCCGTCTTTCCAACCCTTTGGGGGATTCCCATACAAAAGTGATGTTTTTATGAAATTTACTCCCAACGTTCCCAATGCTACTAGGGTGCCCCTAGATGATTCAAGCTTATGCCCAACCCCTATTAATTTATTCTTCTCAACATTTCTTCACAATATACTAACCCCCCATCTTCACCCCTTTAGGGGTTCCCCATACAAATTGAATTTCTTACGGAATTTAGCTCCTTCCAACCCTGCACGGCGCTACTAAATGGTTGCATGCTATTACCAATCCCCATTAATTTTTCACACCTATTATTTTTTTAACAACTTACCCCCTTTGTGTTCTCCCTTATAGGTTTCCTAAACAAAAAAAAACGTAAAAAACACTTTGGAACAAATTAACCTAATAAATAATTCTTCAAAAAAAAAAGCCACCATTGTTTTTTAAAGAAATGTGAGCTTGTTCTTATTAACGTTCAATAAGAAATGATTTTATTATTTTTCCTTTCGTTGAATCATATTAATTGAAAAATGTTTTTCTTTTTCATTTCGACACAGGACGTTGTTACGTATATTCCTCTATTAATTGTATGCCTCTTTCGGCAACATCATTGACTACATGTAATTTAGACACGATCTCATCCGCTTGCTGGTAGTCTTCAGGCTCTACCCAAGTTTCTGTTTCGGTAAAAATGAAGTCTGTCGGCTATTTGAAGCGTTGAAAAAAGTTTGATGTCTCAGACGTGACGAAATGGCTTAAGTCTTTTGAGTTCAGTTCCTTATGTAAGTAACTTTCAGGTTTTGTATGAATGTCTTGCCCGTTATCCTCACTCTTTTCATTAGATGATGTCCTCCTCAGAAACTATGTATGTGCTTTCCTCTTTACCCATATCAAACGCACGAATTGCTTCAATCATTTGTCGTTTGATGTCGTAAGAGACGCTTGGATCGAATAAAGCAAGAGATACCAAAGATGTCCACAGAATTTCGCCACAAATTTATGTGACCTAATCTGTTCAATTGAAGCATACACAGCGCAGACTTATTCAAAAATTGAAAATCTTGATTGGGTGCTCTATAGCTCTGCTGCTGCCAAACTAAGCTTCCACTTAAAGCATCACATAGTTATTTTTCGGTCAAGCAAAAATGCTTTCGAAATAAAAATATTTTTTTGCAGTATATGGCCTTTGCCATCCATCGAGCATGATTGATGGCTCCTGGTGGTCTGACACGGTAATTGGGAATGTTTTCGCCAAGGAACAAAGAACGATTACAAGAACTTGTAATATATTCTGGGATGTTTTTCATTCAGTTGAGCCGAACAAAATGACTTAATGACAGGTGATTAGGCAGCGACTACATCGTCCTCAATGCCAGGGCTGAAGATTTTGTTTTTTACATTGTCCCAATCATCTTTGAAACGTGGAAATGTAAACACTCCTGGGCCAGACGTTTTACCAAATTTGATTTCGAACACTTCTTTTAATACAAATGAATCCTCTTAGGACACACTGGAAGTAAAGGAAAGGTAGGAATAGTCAGCCAAATTCCGTAAGAATTTCAATTTTGTATGGGGAACCCCTTAAGGGGTGGAGATAGGGGGTTGGTACATTCTGAAGAAATGTTGGAAAGAATAAATTAATAGGGGTTGGGCAAAGACTTGAATCATCTAGGGGCACCCTGGTAGCATTGGAAACGTTGGGAGTAAATTTCATAAAAATATCAGTTTTGTATGGGAACCCCCAAAGGGGTGAAGAAAGAGGGTAAGTTTGTTTGAAAAAAATGTTGGGCATGAAAAATTATTAAGGGTCGGTCCTACAACCTACAGCTCTACGGGCTACTCCTGAGCAGCTATGGGCTGATTTATTTGAAAATCTCCCAAATTTTTCAACTTTGACCTTGATGAGACGCCATTTACCCTCCTCCCATCTCCATTATTTTTTGGCTCCAGCAGTTTTGTAGCAAATCTCAAAAAATAAATGGTCCCAGCGTATCGAAAAACAAATATTAATAATCTCCATATGTCACTATTCCATAGCTACTGTACATACATATATATGGGACGTTCTATGTCAACCGGAACAGTGGTCTGCCCAAAATTGAGCGCAGCGGAAAAACGTTTTCAAGGTGTCAAAATGTTCGTATGCTCAAGAGCTTTCATATAAGAACGGGTGTTTTGGAGATAGACTGAACCATAAGAAAAGTAATTAAAAGCTCAGAGTTCTTAAATGGGGCGTGGCATCACCCTTAATAGGAAAACACGCTGTTTCGGCTGAGCCGCGCCATCGATTTTGATAACATTTGGTATGGTACTAGATTGAATTATTAGTAAAGACATCTCTTTTGAGTGGGCGGTGCCATATATGTTTTTATCGTAAAATGAGTGAGAAAGGAGATATTGTCAAAAAACTGCTTTTGGGCGCCATATTTCCAATATGGCGGCGCAAGCGGAAACAACACGAGGTGTCAAAGTTGAAATTCAGAAAGAGCACATCAAAATCTATAAAAATACTCATTTTCAAAACTACCGCAAAACTTTCCAGGTAAAACTACCAAATGATTGTACTATTAATTGAATATGTTAACTTGTTTATGCTGTTAAACAATATAAAATATGTTAAAAAAATATGGTCCTTTTTATTCCATTTTGGTCCTTTTTCTATAAAATTTTGATCCCAAAAAAAATTTCGGTGTGGCAACCGTGATTACATTTGATCCAGAACACACAAAAAGTCTTCTTTTTTTTTGTTCGTGAACATGTTTGATGGGAGGCATAGGATAGCGGGTATGTAGATAAATCTATTCTAAAGTGTTTTGACTGAACCGTTACGTAACGCGTAGTGCTAACGTTCACGGCACGATCATGCTAGTGTTATATTTTAGACCAAAACTTTTAAAATACTGAGCCGATTTTGACAAACGAATCATCGTTGTTTTCATATTATCAAGAATAGTCTAATAAAGATATTAATACTTCAAAAATCTGTTCAAAGAGCAGCTCCTAAAATACTAAGCCGATATCGACAAACGCAGTTTTATCCTCTTGTTTTACTAAGAGGACTAAAATGAGGGTACTTAGATTTCAAAATTTGTTAATAGATGTTGCTATAGGCAAAAAATTATTATATCTATTGTATACATACATACTAGTCCAAGAGCCGGCTGTAGAAAAGTCGAGTGTATAAGTTTACAGGATGGGATGCATGCCAAATGATAGAGCTCGACGAGCCTAAATGGAATATCTAGGGTTGCCTTGCCAAAGCCTGTCCCCATGGCCGAAAATGCCCGAATTTAAGCCAATTTTGTTGTTCTAATTAAAACTGTAGTACATAACAGCTCCCAAACATGGGTTTTCACCGATTTTTTAGGTCAATTTTCATTAATGAAGATAACAGCTTGAAATTTGTGCCAAATGATAGATATCGAAGAGCCTGAATAGAATATATAGGGTTGCCTTGTAGAATCCTGTCCCAAACATGAGTTGCCACTCATTTAAGAAAAGTTGACCCCAAAAACGGGTGTCAAATAATGTTTAGGACATGATTCGACATGTTTCTTGTGTAACAGCTTAAGTCCTTTGCTGTTTTCACTTCTTTCACCTCAATACATTATAATTTAAAATTGTCAATGCCACTACATGAATTTCCCTTAACCCTTTCCGTGTTTTTGTCGAATATATTCGACATTACATGAATTAATTTTTTGAAGGTCAATAGATTACGGTTAATTTGATTTATTTTTGTTTTACTGAATTTCATTGTTCAGAAGGAGACATTAGCACAATATAATTGTTATAGTAGTAGTCGGTTGACTGTGTTATTCAATTTTTTACGAGTAAAACTGAAGTGACCATCAAATTTTTGAAAATAACAAATTTTATAAAGAAAACTTATATATACACTTATATAGGGGGTTTTTTTTAGAGGTATAGAGCTTCGAATTGAAATAAAACACAAGAAAATCGTTTTAACGTCCATCAATTTGGCTTTATTGAAAGGATAATTTTATGCCATTAATGTTTAAATATGATTGCGGGCATGTGGCCGCCGCGGCTGGCTCGAATAAAGCCAATTCTACAGGTCCAATTTTGAACCACTTTTTCGAGCATATGGGGCCGTATGTCGGCAATAACGCCACGAATGTTGGCTTCCAAGTCCCCTAACGTTTCTGGTTTGTTGGCGTAGACGAGCAACTTCACATGTCCCCAAAGAAAATAATCCAATGGTGTCAAATCACACGATCTTGGTGGCCAATTGACAGGTCCATTCCGCGAAATTATGCGCTCATCGAATGTTTCCTTCAATAAACTGATTGTGACGTGCGCTGTGTGACATGTAGCGCCGTCTTGTTGGAACCACAACTCATCCACATTCATGCCATCCAATTCGGGAACAAAATAGTCGGTTATCATGGCTCTATACCGATCTCCATTTGCTGTGCACGGTGGCGAATCGATTCATTCGGGTCCTCTTCAACATTTTGCTCTACAGCGGCAATTGTTTCTTCGGTGCGCACTGTTCGACGTCTCTGCGGATGCGTATTATCACATAGAGTAAACGTAGTGCGAAAACGACCCATGGTTAACCGAATTAATTGCTCTGATGGACGATTATGTCGACCATAAAATGGAGGGAGCTTGCGGTAAACTTCGCGAACTGAACCATTATTTTCGAAATAAATTTGCACGATTTGCAAGCGTTGTTCTTTTGTCAACCTGTTCATGATGAAATGGCAAACCAAACTGAACATAAATGACATTAGAGTTGCCAGATTTGACCATAAAATGCCAGTTTTATCTCTATTCGAAAAACAAACCTCTAAAAAAAACACCCTGTATTACATATTTATCTTTTCATTTATATATTTTTCCTAAAATAAATAAATAATCACAATAAAACTCGATTTTTCTTTCATCAATTCACTAAAAAAAGCAAATGTGCAGAACATTTTTACGTCTTTGAGGGCCAATGTCGAATATAATCGGCAATCTCCACAAGCCAGTTGAGGCATCTCAAGTAAAAAATATTATTTTTCCCGGCTTAAGCACTATCATATTAGCCCACATACCAATTTTCAGATTTTTATCTCGACCTAAAATATTTTTGACACGGAGAGGGAAACATTTTTTTTTTTAATTAGTTACTCTAACTAATAGTGCCACAGTGGGCTTGAACCAACTTTTAATAAAGGTGTGAGTTACTACAAAAACTTTGATTGGGAATTATTTGGGATCCATTTTGAAGTCGATAAATGAAAAATATAAGAAATCCTTAGAGCTTTTTTTTTTAATTCCATATTTACTGTTTTTCAATGATATTACATACATATGTAATACAGACGTATGAAATTTAAAAATTTTCCGATTTTGTTCACATTTTTACACGTCAAAGTACTTAAATAGATAGCACCACATTCCAAATTTCAACTCTCTAGGTCAGGGGTCGACAGCTCCTAACTCTTTCCACTCTTTTACAACAACTTTGTATTGTTGTAATTCGCCGAATCGTTGATAGGCGCAACTGCACCAAAACAATTCAACCTTTGCGTGTTGTTGCTGGGCTTGTCAGTGTTGGTAAAGAAAAGGACTGTTACACAAGAAACATCAAAGCTCTACTAGCGCAGAGACCATGGATTTTTTCTTTTATATGCTTAAGAAATAGCGGTAAAGTTTTGTTCGATATTTTCTTATGTGTACATAAGGAAAATTGAAAAAAAAAAAAGAAATTAAAAAAAGTATTATAAATAAGAAAAAATCAAATTTTCTTCAGTATTTTGGCCAAATCCCGAAAAATTAAAATATTGCAGCTCTGGTAGCAACCCTAGGAGTATTTATTTTTATTTTTCAAATCGAAAATCGAGTGTTCCCGAAGAATTCTAGAATTCGTGCCCCACCAATCCCAGATCACCCACTGTACAGCAGGCTTTGGTTTCAACGAATACTTAAAATAGGATTAAGAAAAATTATTCAGGAAAGCTGGCTAGATTACGTTTTTTTTATTTTTGGCTTTAGAACCTTCGTTCGTGTGCATATGCACATATATTGCACCAATCGAGGCGAAAAGGTCGAAATTAAGTTTTGGAAGGATAAAAAAAAGATTGATAGATATCGTCGAAAATGGAAACAAAAAATTCGTTTGAGAGTTTTTATTTTCCTTATATACACAGTTCGCTTCAAGCAAGATCAAGACCGATAAAATTGTCAACCAAATCTGACAATGCACAATTATTATATAGTTTCCAAATACATAATCTGCAAAATCGGAGCTGGTTCGTTTCAAGCAAGATCAAGATCGGTAAAAATTGTCAATCAAATCTGACAATGCATAATTATAATTTATTGTTAAGAGATTCCAAAAACAAGATCCGTAAGATCGTACCCCTTTCAGACCTGACACTAAACTACTGAGAAGTTTCTTACGATTTTTGGGAAAAATAGTATTTATATGATATGAAAACATATTCAATTTCCAGTTTTCGTTATTTTCATGTTCTTCACGGTCTAATTTGATGCGAAAAAAGCAAAGCCCTATGTAATACATTTTTAAAATTCTTTTAATTTTTTTAGTATGATATAGTTTGAAACAAGTTTTTGTTTTTGCTGAAACATAAAAACACATTGCATATGGTGCTTCGTGTGCGCGTAAGTGACTTACACTCTTAAGCCTAAACCAAAATAGACGAGACGAGACGTAACGAGTAAGTTCGAGTGTATGTAAACCAATGTTGATAGCCTAAATGAACCAACGTAATTGATCGAAAGTGAACGAAACATTTTGACGAGACGAGTTGTTCCGTAAGAACCGAACTTCAAAACGTTGCTACTCGTCATAACAGCTTTTTTGGTTCGTTGGCTAGCGTAACATTTTGGGTTAAATGTCAAAACAGACGAAACGAGTGCAAACGTTCGTTCAATTGCTACCGTCTCGTCACGTCTATTTTGGTTAAGTCTTTAGCTATGGCACATACGGGCTGATTTCAAATCGAGTTCTTCCGGATAGTGATTGAAGCCATGCAGTCGTTTTTTGGGACTTAGCTGGTCTGCTGGACGGTTTCGTTTGGAAAGTAAAAGCTTCAAGCTCATCCGCTTCGTATCAAGAGTTCTACTCTTCGTTGGTAGTTTTCAGAGCTGCCACCAACGCTTCAGCTAACGCAAGTCGCCAAACCGCACGTATCCTTTGGTGGATTTCCGTTTTGCCGACAGTCATTTCGGCATTGCATTGCAAAGTCTATGAAACGGACGATAGCTTTCAATGTGCTTTGAATAGTTGGCCACAAATGTCCACACTTCCCATTGACTCATTGTATTGCCGGACTATATTTGGACGTGCAACTTCGAGGAGTTTCTTCATATCTTTGCACCAACGACGAATGACATTCACGGTACTGCATCCAAATGCAGATGATGCCAATAAGATTGACTTTGAGTCTTTCCATTGAACAATGGCAATTTAATCCTCTGGACTATAGATCGCTCCCATATCTTATTTTTTTATCGTCAGTCAAATCAACATTTTTTATACCATTTTTTATTATCGATCACTTCCCATAAATTCCTTTTGCCAGAAGCTTATCCAGAAGGGGCATTCTTATAAAATACATGTCAAAAAATATGGTTTATCCTTTTGGTAATGTTTGTATAGAGTTTTTCAATTGGTGTGATATATTTTTCAATAGGAATTGCGTACGATAAGGATGTCTGACAAGATGGAGAACGAATTCGGATCTAAGTCCAATATTTTCCCCTTGAAAAAATGTCTTGCTTGGATAAATTCTAAAATCGAGAGCCAGTGCTTCTGATGTTATCATTACCTCATTTTTTGGCCAACCATCTTTTGGTTTGTTGGGCAAACTTTGCCGCATTAACTTCTTTCTCGCCTTCACTATCAGTGCTTTCCTACGACACATAATTTTTGTCCCGTTCTTCATCATCGCTGCTAAAATCAAGCGCATCCCAATCTTGTAGCGCTGCCAAAATATCTTCATCCGAAAACTATTCTTAGGAACGAAATTTAGGAAAAAATACACATTTTTAGTGACTTGATACCCAATACGCACAATTGATGCACTCGTTAAAAATTATAACTAAAACAAATTTTTGTTGCACCAAATGACTTTAATTCATTTGAAATATTGAAGTTGAATATTTTGTTAGTTCAAATGTCTCCATTTCTCTAATTTTTCAATATTAGTAATTGGAAATATAACTTTCTTCTGCGACTTATTTTTACAAAACTGAAATTTAGCTCGAGAATTTCCCGAAGGATCGGTAAAACCAACAGTTAAACCATATGAGAAGCGAACATAAATAATAATCAGCACAATCGATTCATATAGATAAATTTCACATTCATGAAATAGAAGTGAAGATATTGAAACTGAAACTTACCCACACAATCGATGCATGACGGTCTCAAAGGGGTACATGGTCATTTACTCGTTTTATGGCCATTTTAAGGTAAACGCTTTTACCGATAATTTTAATAAAATTATGAAGCGAACCGTGTACAGTTTTTGATGCTTTTAAGATCAAGTGAAATTTTAAAATATGCTATGATAATTTTTTTATGTATTTTGAGTCGCTGAACACGATGAAGTCACTAATTTTTGCAAATATGCAAATGTTTTTGTGTTATTCACCACTTTTCATGGAAAAAGTCGATACAAAAAATTTTTTTTTGTCGGCCGAAAAACTAGTGAAAATTTAATTTTTTTTTATTTTGCCTTTTTTTCTTATAAAAAAACAAAAATATATAAAAATTATTTTTCATTAGTTTTTAGGCCCAAATGAATTTTTTAATTATTTTTTTAATGAAAAACGGTGAGTAACACAACAAAAAAAATGCTTTTTATTTATTGTTTTTTTGTGAGCTTTGTAGTCAAAAATATCTCAAAAGTCTATAAGACAAAATTATAATTTACATTATTTTTCACCAGTTTTAAGGGCTATAAGAATTTTGTTTTTAATATTTTCAATGCTTTTCCATGGAAAATGATGAATAACATAACATATATAAACATTTTTTTCAAGATCAAGATGAAATAAATTTGTAGTCGGTTGGCTAATATTGTTTGGTTGTAGGGGATCAAATTCATGTCTTTTTCAAATGGTTGTAACTTTGCGAGGAAACACCGCAGATTACTACTTGATAGCTCATTTTAAAGAGAAAAAACGGTACTAAATGATGTTATTATTAAAAATAAGCTGAAAGTATTGGTTAGTTAGACATTTATATTTTGTTCAAATGTGGTGAATTTCCTCTGTCTGGTAAAGGGGGAGATGGGGTGTTCCCACTCAAATTTTGTAGCGCCTTAGGGCTCATTTTGCTTAGAAACGTCCAAATTATCGATTAAAAAAGTTTCAGATATGTGCACCTACATAGTTTGAAATTTTCAGTAAATGAGGACGTTTAAAACCAGAAAATTGAAAGAATTCCTCATATAATAAAGTACCATTCGTACTTCAAAATCCATTTTCGACCTTATTGCAACGATTGGTGTCAGAAATTTTTTTCTTGAAACGAGGCCAAATCACCGCCGCGGATATCTTTTCACCTCTCTTACTAAAGTCCATACTCACTTTTTACCTGAGAGGAATTGTTTACTATTTAATGTGACTTCAAAGGCAAAAAAAGCAGTTAGGACTTTTGCACTCCGAGATTTTATTCTGAAAGGTGCAGTTAGGACATAATGCATACTGAGATCGTTGGAACGGGAAGAGTTAGCTAAATTTCGATAACACCAAACAAAAGAGTGTATTTTCTTCAGTCAGTTGGCATCTTAAAAAAATGTTGTCAAAAAGTGCGATAGGACACTTACACTCTGAGGTGACGATATGTATATATAATTTATATCATACGCTATAAGTATGTAGTAAAAGATTTTTATTTTAATTTGATTTACAATAATCAGTTGAGATTGATGAGAAGAATATCTTCTAACAAGTCCTCGTCAATATTTCCCCGCAGGTCTCCGAGAACACATTTTAGGGTGGAAAATGCCCTCTCTACCTAAACTTGGGTTTCTGGAACACCAACAATAATTTGAGCTAATTCAGATAATTCTTCGTCAGGGTAGTTATTCCATAAGTTCAAAACATCAACATTATTTGAAAGCCGCCTTGTACAGGGTGTTTTTTTTTAGAGGTATAGAGCTTCGAATTGAAATAAAACACAAGAAAATCGTTTTAATGTCCATCAATTTGGCTTTATTGGAAGGATAATTTTATGCCATTAATGTCTAAATGTGATTTCGGGCATGTGGCCGCCGCGGCTGGCTCGAATAAAGCCAATTCTACAGGTCCAATTTTGAACCACTTTTTCGAGCATATGGGGCCGTATGTCGGCAATAACGCCACGAATGTTGGCTTCCAAGTCCCCTAACGTTTCTGGTTTGTTGGCGTAGACGAGCGACTTCACATATCCCCAAAGAAAATAATCCAATGGTGTCAAATCACACGATCTTGGTGGCCAATTGACAGGTCCATTCCGCGAAATTATGCGCTCATCGAATGTTTCCTTCAATAAATTGATTGTGACGTGCGCTGTGTGGCATGTAGCGCCGTCTTGTTGGAACCACAACTCATCCACATTCATGCCATCCAATTCGGGAACAAAATAGTCGGTTATCATGGCTCTATACCGGTCTCCATTAACGGTAACTGACTCTCCAGCATTATTTCGGAAGAAGTATGGCCCAATGACTCCACCAGCCCATAGAGCACACCAAACAGTCAGTTTTTGTAGATGTAATGGCGTCTCAAGGGTCTCATGTGGATTCTCTTCACTCCAAATGCGGCAATTTTGCTTGTTGACGTAGCCATTCAACCAAAAATGAGCCTCATCACTGAACAAAATTTTGCGATGAAAATCAGCATCGAGATCAATCTCATTTTCGGCCCATACACCAAAATCACGACGCATTGCATGGTCTCGCGGCTTTAATTCTTGCACAAGCTGGATCTTGTAAGGTCGCAAGCCAAGATCTTTCCGCAAAATCTTCCATAAAGTTGATGGACAAAGCTCCAATTGCTGTGCACGGTGGCGAATCGATTCATTCGGGTCCTCTTCAAAATTTTGCTCTACAGCGGCAATTGTTTCTTCGGTGCGCACTGTTCGACGTCTCTGCGGATGCATATTATCACATAGAGTAAACGTAGTGCGAAAACGACCCATGGTTAACCGAATTAATTGCTCTGATGGACGATTATGTCGACCATAAAATGGACGGAGCTTGCGGTAAACTTCGCGAACTGAACCATTATTTTCGAAATAAATTTGCACGATTTGCAAGCGTTGTTCTTTTGTCAACCTGTTCATGATGAAATGGCAAACCAAACTGAGCATAAATGACATTAGAGTTGCCAGATTTGACCATAAAATGCCAGTTTTATCTCTATTCGAAAAACAAATCTTTAAAAAAAACACCCAGTATTATCAAACGACTTGATTTTATATATTAGTAATTTATTTATGAACTCTGTCTCATGCTTCCCTATTTTTTTATAAATTTCATCAATTTCCATATTTAACAAAAGAAAAAATAAAAAAGTGGGGAAAATTTGTTTATTGAAAATTGGTCAGAATGAACCCTCAAACCTTTATAAAAAATGGTTCAGTTTTCGGTTCGTATCAAACATTTGTGGAAAATTTCGGTTCGGTTAATGGTTCGCTTAGTTTGTAAAAAAAGTGGTTTTCCGATTCAGAACCGGTTCGGTTCGAAGCCGGTATACGTCCCTGAAAAATACTGAACAAAAAGCTCTATACAAAACATAATAAAATGTATTCTGGCCGAAGCTGGTCTTCTAACCATTGAGAAATAATAATAAAATAATTTAACACATGGTGTCAAAAGCATCGAACTTCGAAACACGAAAATTCCGTTCACTATCGCCAAATGTATTGAACTTGCCAAAAAAATAGGTGTATCATCTAAGCCTTCGTTCATACCACCAAGTCGTTATCCGCCGGGAAATTTACCTAGCTCTTCATTAATTACTCATCTTACGCTCTATTAGGGCTGGGAAAAAATCGATTAATATCGATGTTCATCGATGTTTTTTAACATCGCTTACTGTCGATAGATTTGAGCGTTAACGATTAAAATCGGGCTTTGCTTTTTTAAATAAAACTAGACCGAGATGCATCAATTGTGCGAGTCCCGAAAATCCTTGAAGAACATGAGCATAGAAAAATCTAGACATTGAATATGTTTTCATATCATATAAATACTATTTTTCCCAAAAATCATAAAAAAATTCAAAGTAATTTAGTGTCAGGTCTGAAAGGGCTAAGCCATGCGCGCGTTGCAATGCCCTAACATATCAAATAAAATATTTAAAAATTATTTATAACATACACCAGTAATACTTTACTATTATTATCAAAATAAATGTTATTAATGAATCAATAACACTAGCTTACAAATTTGGGGTTGATCTCGAGATCTGGTTTCTCATAGACTTTTTTCGAAATATTTTGGGGCGTAGATTCCAAAAATGGCGACCATTTTTTTTTCTTAAGAATCGTTTTCGAGATATCCTCAAAAAACCCCTTTTTCGGCACTTTTTTCATTCATTTGACTATATCTCCTGACTCAAAAAACAATTTCAGAATTCGAAAGATATTTGTATTCCCTTTCTAACGATATGCTCTTTGCTTGAATCGAATAAGATTTGATGGAGTTACAAGCGCTCAAAGTCCAAAAAAACTGACTTTTTTGGTCTTTTTTGAAAATCACTCAATTTCAAATGCTCCATTTGAATGAAAAATTTTTTCTTTTTCACATTTTTAAAATTTTTAATGGAAGACAATTTTTTTGCAAATATTTTAAGTATAATTTTGCGAAAATCAGACAAAAACTGTAGAAGTTATTCGAAAAAACAGTAAAAAACTTGCAATAAAATTAATCCAAAATACATACGTTTTTTATTTAAAAAGAAACGGAGAATAAAAGTAAAGAGCCACACACAAACACAGTCGTATGTATTTTCGTTACCGTTAGCTTAGTTCGGGAAGCATTCGCTAAGGAATTGGGTCACCACGCCGAAAAGTCACTATATGGTGGTGAAGTAGCGCTAGCGGATGGTTCAACTAGACCACTCAAGTACGCGATAGAAGCCGAATCATGCCAGACGTTACTTAAGACGGCGTACTATGATTAGATTTCCTCACGCGGTGCGGTGCCAGACTAATTATCAGGGGCAATACCATTACAATACGAAAAGATGCACCACTTCAACCATAAAGGTGCATGGTCAGCTCTATACGCATCAAAAGACATTGGTCCAAATTACAACAAGGCTATGGACCTGATTTCCAGCAACCACAGAACCAACAACGTCCACGGCATCAGAAAATTCGAAAAAACGGCATGTAGACTAGGGTTGTAGCGGAGCTCCGCATCCGCAAGTGCGGAACTTCCGCTTGATATCGTACCTCCGCTTCCGCCTCCGCAAATTTTAATGCGGAAAATTGGAGGTGTAACGGAAGTCATAAAATCAAGTTTAGAACTTACAAATTGGAAAATTCCGTGTTTAAGTTAATTTAAATTTTATTGTTTTGTGCTGGTAAGTGGCTAAAATAAGATAAGCTCGACCATAGCTAGAAACTTAGATATTTTTTTAGTTAGTTTCATAAGAAATGGTTATGGGTACAACCTAGTATGAATTTCGTTTGTACATATTTTGAAAGTAGACCACTTCAAAAATATCGTGTTGAAATTTCATTAAGAATAAGTATATTTTGCAACTTTATTTGAGCGCACTCTTCGGTTCAATAAAAAAAAATTAAACGCGTTTCTCTCGAATTCATTTTTTTCATACGGTGCCAGTCTTTTCTCCAAATTTACGGAGCCGATACTTAAGAAAATTTTTTCCACATACTCGTCACATGTATGGGTATCGCATGAACCAAAACTAAGTCAAAATATTAATTTTTTCTATTTTTTCTTAGACAGACTTCTTATTTTTCGAACACTTGCTCAAACAGCCGCCATTTTGTCATGTTTGCACAAAATATAATAATCTTGGTTCAGGCGATAGCCAATGTCATGCTGAATTTAAATTTTTTTGGTTTTTGTGTTTCATTGGCTCCGTTGACACCAATTGTTTATGTATGGCTACGCAGATGGCAATATTTTGCAAATATATGATTTTAAATGAATTAAAAAAAAAATAGTTCGTGTATTGCAAGAGTGTATTTATTGATCCTGAAAAGAATTATAATCATATCTTTTACTGGTGGTGGAATAATCAATTCATAAAAATAGCTCCTTCGGCTGGAAATCTAGGGTGCCTCCTAATGTTTATTTAATGCTAACATTTGTACGAAGTCTTGTTTTAAATACTTTTAAATTGTTTTTCCACCTCCGCTTCCGTTAAAACTCCGCATCCGTGGAGATCAATTTCTGAACTCCGAATCCGCATCCGCCTCCGCATAGATGACCTCCGTTATTACCCTAATGTAGACCAATCCCACACTCAACAACGAAATCCACTCAAGGAAATCAGCCTAGCCGTCATAGCAGAGAATCCAGCGGTAGAGCCACCATCAGTCATCACGGCAGAGCCATCACCAGATATCACGGCAGAGCCTTCACCAGTCATCACGGCAGAGCTAGTCTTTGAATCATCGGCAGAGTCTACATCCGCAGCACCGGCAGAGCCCACATCCACAGTATCGGCAGAGCCTACAGCAGAGCAAAAATCCTTCTCAGAAGAGGCAATAAATCAATTTTTAATAAAAGAACTTCCGAAATTTGATAGGTTACAAGGAGTTACTCACATCACCAAACACATGATAATCATGGTGGACGATCCACCAACTAAGCAGAGATATATACTACGAAACCCTGCCATGCAAGCAGTCATTGATGAGGGGATTAATAAATTGTTAGAAAAAGGGTGCATCGAACCATCTCGCAGTCCATATAGCGCACCGATTGTCTTAGTCCGAAAGAAAACGGGTGCCTGGTGACTCTGTATTGACTATCGACAACTCACCTGCTGGAGGTGTCCCGACGACTACGAGTAGCCAACCTAAAGATTAATCCGGAAAAATGTGAGTTTT
This sequence comes from Tricholauxania praeusta, assembly GCA_949775025.1. Classification (NCBI taxonomy): domain Eukaryota; kingdom Metazoa; phylum Arthropoda; class Insecta; order Diptera; family Lauxaniidae; genus Tricholauxania; species Tricholauxania praeusta. The sequence goes on along the minus strand of OX459029.1, from coordinate 70,138,466 downwards.
TCAGAACAAAAATAAAATACTTGGGGCACGTCGTTGGCAACGAAGGCATTCAAACTGATCCAGAAAAAGTGGCTGCTATTAGGGACTTGGCAGCACCAGAAAACATCAGGGGAGTGCGACGGTTTTTAGGCATTGCGTCATGGTACAGGCGATTCGTGCCAGATTTCGCGGCGATAGTGCAACCATTGACAAAGGGTAAGCACTGGAGATGGGGCAATGACCAGCAGCAGGCATTCGAGATGATGAAGAGAAAACTAATGGAGGCGCCTATACTGACATGCACAGATTTCAACCAGACATTCACCCTGCAGACTGACGCCAGTGATTTAGGCCTAGGAGCGGTTTTAACCCAAGTTATGGAAGGGCAAGAACGCGTGATTGCTTACGCTAGCCGAAGCCTAAATAAAGCTAAGAAAAATTCCTCACCGACAGAGAAGGAGTATCTGGCCATTGCATGGGGAATCAGGAAGATGCGGCCCTACCTATGCTATAAGTTCATCGAGTTACGGATCACCTTTCGCTTAAGTGTTTGAATTCGATCGAGAGCCCCACTGGACGAGTAGCTTGTTGGGCACTGGAGCTTCATCAGTATAAATTTACCATACAATGCAGGAAGGGGAAGAACAACCTAGTAGCCGACGCATTGTCTAGACAACGCAGGAAAATTATCCAGATGGCAGTGGTGAATAATAAGGACGACGTAACCTGTGCTTGGTTGAGAAAAAAAAGCCTGAAAACCATAATGAACCTGGAAAATACCCAGACTTCTTCGAAGTGGAGGGACAGCTAAACTGCCATCTACCAGGCTATAGAGGCGATAAAGATTGTGTGCAATGGAAGCTTTGCGTAGCGACCCCGTTTCGGAAACGTGTGATTTAAGACAATCATGACAGCCCAAGCGCTGGTCATCTAGCAATCCGGAAAACCATCGCCCGTGTGGCCAACCGGTACTATTGGCCGGGCATGTTCCGAGATATATATATTGTAGCGAAATTTGGTTTATGCTAGAAAATTCTTGAAATAAAACCAACAAAAGAAACTAAACGATACTAGCACCATCTAGCGGAAAAAAATAAACCGAACAGACGCTGCAGTACACTATAAAAGTCAATAACCGAGAGACATCTAGATTGTGAATTCAACGTCGTACAACGCCATCTAATAATAGCAACATTCTGGATAATTGTGAACTCAACGTCGATACGCCATACTGGTAAATTATGGATTAAGGTAGAATACATGCCACTTAGAAGCACTGGTAAATTATGGATTATGGTAGAATACACGTTAATTAGAAGGTACTGGATTATTCGAGAGAGTGATGACTGCAGTATGAAAGGGTTTACATCTGAGTTGAGTGACACAGTTGTATTTAAACAGTGAAGTAGAACACTTGAATTTAAGCAATAAAGTGAATACAGTGTGATCCGTAGTAAAGTAAAACAGTTTTCTATACAGTGTTAAATTAATGTTAGAATTTGAATGTTAATGAGATAAACAATTGTACCGTGTAAAAACTAACTATTGTGATTTAAATAAACCATTTTATAACTAAATAAGTTTGCGTGTTTTTAATTGTTACACAATCCAGTGATCGAACTCAGAAAAGTATAAGAGATCGAAATTATCGTCAAAGAGACAGAAATTTCGTAACAATATGTTACTCGTTTTCTTCGACAAGGAGTAATGAAAGCATTCCGCGAAAGGATTCTGGAAAGGTACGGAGCTCCAAAGACTTTTGTTATTGACAATGGTACCCAACTTAAGAAAAGAATCGTAAAATTTACATGGAAGAGATTGGAGTACGGCAGCAGATAATACGCGCCCTACACACCCCAGGAGAACCCAACGAAGCGAGTAAACCGGACAGTTTAAACTATGATGGCGCAACTGGCCAACAATGATCACAGGATCTGGGACGACAACCTTCCAAAAATTTCGCTAGACATCAGAATCGACCAAATATAGTCCAGCATTTCTTACCCAGGGACGTAAGCCCCGACTACCAAAAGCACTATACGAAGAGGTTACACAAGGCACCGGGATATCATGTCAGAAACCTGAGTCCAGAGCAGCACAGATACGAGAAATCTTCGAGATTGTCAACCACAATCTGTCCTAGGCAGTACAAGACCAAGCAAGGCACTACCACCTGAGGAGAGGACAGTGGAAGCCCAAAGTCGGAGACTTGGTTTTAGTAAAACAACACCCACTGTCCAAGTCATTGATAGTTTCGCAGATAAACTCGCGCCAAAATACGCTGGCCCATATACTGTTGCAAGTTTCATTTACCCTGTAATTTGTAATGTAAAAGGAGTCGGAGACAAAATTATCCGCACAGCACACCTGAGCGAAATTAAACCATTCATTTTATAAAATGTTTACCTCTGTTCCTGCCCAAAACTAATTATTTATTTTCTCTAATTTCCAGTCGCAACCTCAAAAGGAAACATAAATTGCAGAATGTCACGAGCTCCTAGGAGTAGCTTCGAGGAGGAATTATCTCGGCCAGACATGACAAGAATGGCTAAAAAGAGGCGCGATCACTTACCACCAACGAGAGAGAAATTTCCTCGGTTCCGGAAACAGATGATGCAAGAAATCGCCTAGAGAAAACGCATCCAGACACTGGGTGATAAATACGTGCGATGGCTGACACGCAAGAAAAGAGGCGCGTACCAGAAGAGGGAATAGAAGCGAGCTCTTGCTCCAAAAAGGCCACCCAAGCCAGACGAAGCGTCACGTAGGCACCCCCACGCCCGGACACGAGAGTAAAAGGCTGCTGACAGGAGCGATGGCCCCCGCCATAGCGATACGCCAAGGCGCATTGGCAATGATGTCCAGGGTAAAAAGCCCGGTGTTGTACCCATGGACGAAGGCGAGGAAGGCTGGGGGCACTGAAGGAGATTGACGTGACCTGGAGTATAGAGAACACAGACGAGTTCTGGGAGATTGAGCAGCAGACAGATCCATATACGCCAAGCCAACTAAGCGAGACGATCGAGACAGTCCCGACGGTCAACAACAACAACGTCGGTTACAGTGGCAACAATAAGAGGCAAGACCATGATTGCACCAGCTCGAGAAGTAGCGGATCTGAAACCACCAGCTCAAGTAGCCGTAACGATGATAGACACGGGAGCTCTACCTCTGACAGTGAAGACACCTCACTTAAATTTGTTTTTGGAACATCGCCAAGAAGAGGATATGCCGAAGAATTTCGCTCTAGCAAGCAGCTCAAATGCAAAACCGGCACCAGCACCAGTCATACAACGGCAACTTGACGACCCAGAACAGCCTGGGCTGTCAGCTCTGATGACTAAGGCAATAGACCGTCTAGCATGCGCTGACCTTAGTTCACTAGATCATTATTTTCCTTTCATTTCTTTCCGATAATTTGGAAGGCCTTTTACTTGCAACGACTGCTTCGAAACGTCCTTCATTTTCTGTCCGTTTAATTATATTGTGAATCGTTCGTGGAGTAAGATTAAACATGTTTGCAAGCTCGCTTACAGTTTTGCCTTTATAGTGATTAAAATATATCAATTGCGCTACATCAGAAGATACTCTTTTACTAGGCATTTTTATTCTACATATCGTTACCTTAATATAGAAAGGCCCTATCTTACATTTTTATTATTTTACAGGAGAACGAAAAAACTTAATAAAAATTAAAGTTTTTGTGAGTTAAAAAGAGTAATGGCTTTTTTTTATTTGCTTGTAATTGATTTATTTTCAATCGTAGCGCACACATTTTTTTGTCAATGGTGTATTAGTGGGTGACCTACCGAAATCTATAAAAATCTCGATTTTTCAAAAAATGTTAGTTAGGGCCTTTCTATATTAAGGTAACGATATGTTGCAACTACTCTAATGGAAAACTGAAGTTAAACTGAATTATTATTGTACTTTGCAAACATTAGAAAGATCACAGAAACGAGAACCAACAACCATTATAACGGTGATAGCTAATTACGCAGACTATTGCATATGAAATATTCCTGGAAATAAAATTTGAAAACATTTTCTTGACAACAAAATTCTGAGAACATTTAAAGTTTTAGTGGTTTTTTTATGTGTTTCCACTAAATGAAAATATTTCTTCATGAGAAATATTCACTTATTCTACAATGCATATGAACTGTTAAAATAAATTAAAAAAATAACAAAATAAAAAAAACACGGTTTTTAATATTATTTTTGCTTGTGAAAACACTTTCTTGACAGACTATATATTATCATAAAATTTTGCTAAAATATTGTAGCGAAATTTGGTTTATGCTAGAAGACTCTTGAAATAAATACCAACGAAAGAAACTAAACCATATTAGCACCATCTAGCGCAAAATGCTAAAAATAATAAACCGAACAGACTCTGCAGTAAACAATAAAAAGTCAACAACCGAGAGAAATTATCGCCGTCGTACAACGTACAACGCCATCTAACATCTAGCATAATAGCTAGCTCAACGTCAACGTGGTGAATTGTGGATAGTAGCAGAATGCACGCTACAAAGTAGCACTGGTGGGTTGTAGATAATGGTAGAATATACGCCACTTAGAAGGTACTGGATTATTCGAGAGAGTGATGACTGCAGTATAAAAAGGGTTGTCATCTGAGCTGAACACACAGCAGAATTAAACCAGCGAAGCAGAACAGTTGAGTTAGAACAGCGAAGCAATAAGCAATAAAGTGAATACAGTGTGATCCGTAATAGAACAAAAACAGTTTTCTATACAGTGTTAAATTAATATTAGAATTTGAACGTTAATAAAATAAACCATTTTATAACTAAATAAGTTTGTGTGTTTTTAATTGTTACACAATCCAGTGATCGAACTCAGAAAAGTGTGAGAGATCGAAATTATCGTCAAAGAGACAGAAATTTCGTAACAATTGGTGTCAGAAGTGGGATTGTGTAAAAAGAATTAACAATCAATTAAAAAAAAAAAAAAAAATAAATAAAAATGGTTAAGTTTGACGAACTAAAAGTGGATCAACTGAAGAAGGAGTTGCAGCAGCTGAGTCTGCAATCTACTGGCGGAAAGGTGGAGTTACAGAAACGCTTACGGCAGGCTCTTGAGGCTCAAGGTGTAAACCTGGAAGAGCATGAATTTTATAGTGATGTATCAGAATCAGCAGCGAAAGTGGAAGAAGCTTCTGGATCAGCGGCAAGTGGTGAAGTTGTAGATATGTCAAAGTTCGAGAAAATGTTAATGGCGATGACGCAGGCAATGAGTCAAAATACACTACAGATGAATAGTAATATCCAGGCCATTCGGGAAGAAATTGGTCAGAGCTTAAGCCAAAATGCATTGCAAATAGACGAGAAGTTAAGTCAAAATGCACTGCAAATAGACGAAAAGTTAAGTCAAAATGCACTGCAAATAGACGAAAAGTTAAGTCAAAATGCACTGCAAATAGACCAAAAGTTAAGTCAAAACGCGACGCAGATCCACGCAATGAATCAAAACATTGAAGCTGTTCGAACGGAGGTTTCCAAAATGGTAGATGGCCTTGATGCAAAAATGATTGAGTTACGAGATGACGTTGAATCATTCAAAGGAGAAGTTCAAAATAATTTTGAGGACGTTAACAAAAGGATTCAACAGTTGGAAATAAGCGAACCAACCACTCAAGTTATAAGAGAAATCAGCGCAGAGAGGCTTAAGGCACCCTCGTACGATGGAACAACGCCATTTAGTGTTTTCAAGCTCCAGTTCGAAACAACATCTGGTCACAATCGTTGGGATAACGAAAGCGCAGCTGCAGCGCTAATTGTGGCATTAAAAGGCGCAGCTGCAGAAGTATTGCAAACAGTTCCAGTGGCGGAGCAGAAAAATTACAAGGCGGTGATGGATGCCTTACAGCGAAAATATGGCAGTGACCACATGAAGCAGATTCACAGATTGGAGTTAAAAAGTCGTATCCAGAAATCTGGTGAGTCCTTGCAGGAGTATGCTGCGGATATTGAGCGATTGGCACACCTTTCCTATCCTGACGAGTTAAGTGTCGTAGCTGAAAAATTCAAAATAGAGGCGTTTATTGACGGCATACGTGACTCAGAAACAAAACGCGAGACAATGAGAAGCCCGAAGACGACATTTAATGAAACAGTTACGGTTGCCCTCACGCAGGAGACGATTGCGTTGACATGCCGCCCATCACTGAAAACTCGTCGGATGGAGGTGGAGGCTGAAAAGAAAAATTCATCGTTCGCCAGCGGTAGCTTCAGCGGAAAATGCTACAATTGTGGTAAGCAGGGACACATGGCACGTGACTGCAAATCACGTCGTAAACGATCTGCATCACGTTCACCAAAAAGAAGACTTGGAAATAGGGTGAACGATGGCGAAAATGTTAGCGAGCAGCAGTCGTTAAACTAAAGAGAGTCAGTACAGCGGGGCGTGAGCTGACTCTTACAGATGATTGCCCCATAGTCTTGGTTTCGAAGCTCTGCCGAAATTCCAACAGCCTTACCATCGGTGGAAAAATCAACGGAAGACCATGTGAGCTTACTTTGGATACAGGCGCATCGCATTCAATTGTGAGGAAAGACTTATTTGAAAGACGACGAGTAACGCCGTTAAATGGGATCCAATTGAGAACAGCGACAGGAGAAATTGCGCAAATAGTAGGAAAGGTTACAGCGAGTATTCTCATCGGCAACAAAACTGTGGAACATGATTTTATTGTTGCAAACATCACCGATGAGGTTATCATTGGCGTGGACTTCATGATTCGACACGGGTTCACTTTGGATCTTAAAAAAAAAACGTTAAGGTATGCCAATGTAGAGTTGCCTTTAGACATTGGCTGTGGACAAAAATTATCAATAGCAAGAGTCTACATTTGTGAGCGCTGTCGAATTGAACCCAATACCGAAGAAATTATTTGGGCCACAACAAATGAAGACTGTGGGACAAGCCATCTGTGGGTAGTGGAAGCAGATAAGAAAAATGTAAAGAAACACCTGATTATTGGAAAGACCCTAGTAAACACAAGAACAGACAGAAAAATACCGGTGCGAATTTTGAATCCAACAAATAAGCCGAAATGGATGCAAAAAGGTGAACTTATAGCGCAATGTGAGAAAGTTACGGCTGTGATAAATTGTGAAAATAACCAGCAGAACACACAAGGCCCAACTTTAACGAAATCGTCGGCCATGGAAGTATTGACGAAAGAATGGACCAAGGAGTTGTCTGCCCAGAACAAAAATAAAGCAAAAAGGTTTCTGCAAAAACATTGGCGGATATTTGCGTCCAAAGGAGAAAATAATGGCCGAACATCAGTTGTCAAACATCGTATTGATACAGGTGATTTTCAGCCGATTCGTCAACCTCCAAGGAGGCTAGCACTCGCTAAGAGAGAAGAAGTGACGGGCCTTATAGAAGATATGGCGCGAGAAAATGTCATTGCACCATCAGAAAGCCCATGGAGTTCACCGGTCGTACTTGTGAAGAAAAAGGATGGAAGTATGCGATTCTGTGTGGATTACAGAAAACTGAATGACGTCACCAAAAAAGACAGCTACCCGTTACCCAGAATCGATGATACACTGGATACGTTATCTGGAGCAACATGGTTTTCCACCCTGGACTTACAAAGTGGATATTGGCAGGTGGAAATAGATGAAAAAGACAAAGAGAAAACTGCCTTTAGTATTGGGAATGGTCTATGGCAGTTCAACGTCATGCCGTTTGGTCTATGTAACGCTCCAGCTACGTTTGAACGGTTAATGGAACGAGTTCTCAAAGGACTACATTGGAAGACTTGTCTAGTGTATCTCGATGACATAATCATCATGGGTAAAGATTTTGATGACCACTTGAAAAATCTGGAGGAAGTGTTTGAGCGCTTGGAGACAGCTGGACTAAAATTAAGTGCGAAAAAGTGCTCACTTTTCCAGCGTGAAGTCAAATATCTGGGGCACAAGGTTACGTCAGAAGGAATACACACAGATGAAGATAAAATAAAAGCTGTGAAAAATTGGCCACGTCCATCTAATCTTCATGAGTTGCGAAGTTTTCTGGGTCTATGCACTTATTACAGACGCTTTGTTCCTGGTTTCGCAAATGTTGCAGGCAGTCTACATGAGCTGACAGAGAAAAATCGAAAATTCGAATGGAGTGGAGCACAGGAAACTGCATTCCAAAAACTGAAAGAATTACTGTCCACAGCGCCAATACTCGCGTACCCAATACTCGGCAAAGAATTTGTATTGGACACCGATGCGAGTGGCCATGGTATTGGAGGAGTTTTGTCCCAAATCATCAATGGTCAAGAAAAAGTCGTCGCATATTTCAGCAAAATTCTGTCGAAACCTGAGAGGAATTATTGCGTAACTCGGAGAGAGTTACTGGCAGTAATGGAATGCGTGAAACACTTCCATAAGTACTTATATGGACAGCACTTTCTCCTGAGGACAGACCATGCAGCATTAAGGTGGCTACTTCAATTCAAGGATCCTGAAGGTCAAATCGCACGGTGGATAGAACGCTTGCAGAGCTATGATTTCACCATAGAGCATCGCAAAGGAAGCCAGCATGGAAATGCGGATGTACTTTCCCGTCGTCCATGTAAAATTGAATGCGGTCATTGTTCGCGAACAGAAAATAAAGCTGGAACAATTGATGTGCGCCTTTTGAACGTTTTGCCTGAAGAAAAGTGGACAAAAGAGGAGGTAAAACGAGATCAGCGCAATGATACAGATTTGGCAATTATAATTAAGTTTAAGGAGCTGGGTAGGAAACCGGCGTGGCAAGAAATTTCAAATGAAAGCCAAATCTGTAAAGCATACTGGGCGCAATGGCAAAGTTTGGAGTTGCATGATGGTTGTCTCTACCGAATCTGGGAAAGCGAGGATGGTAAAACTCGCTCAAAACTGCTGGTTATTCCAAAGGCCAAATTTAAGGAAATAATCGAGGATTATCACAATGGATCGAGTGGTGGACATCTGGGCATAACGAAAACCACAGAGAAAATAAAGAAACGGTTTTATTGGGTAGGATGCCAAGAATCAGTTGCTGACTGGATCCGCCGTTGTGACCAATGTGCAATTGCTAAAGGACCAAGGCAACGCACTCGGGGAAAAATGCATCAGTATAACGTTGGAGCTCCCTTTGAGAGGATAGCCATGGATATAGCGGGACCTTTTCCAATCAGCAATGCAGGAAATAAATACATCCTTGTGGTAATTGATTATTTCAGTAAGTGGCCAGAAGTATATCCCATTCCCAATCAAGAAGCAAAAACAGTGGCAGACATTTTCATCAAAAATTGGATTTGCCGATATGGAGCTCCACTTGAGTTGCATTCCGACCAAGGACGAAATTTTGAGTCGACACTTTTTAAGGAGGTTTGTGACATGCTTGGAATACAGAAGACACGCACCAAAGCTTTGCATCCTCAGTCCGATGGCATGGTCGAAAGGTTCAACCGTACTCTAGAGGAACATTTAAAAAAGGTTGTCGATAAAGGACAAAAAGATTGGGATGAGCATCTACCAATGTTTCTGATGGCTTATCGGTCGGCAATACACGATACCACTACAGTTACGCCAGCAAAAGCCATTTTTGGTACGGACTTAAGGCTTCCAGCAGATTTGAAGTACGGAGTAAGCGTTGTCCCAGAAACGACCCATGCTGACGATTACATGTCGCGGAAAAGAGAAGAATTAGCAGATATACACGAGCTTATTAGAAGACGTACTCAATTGGCTAGCGACAAGATGAAAGCTCGGTATGATCTGCGAGCAAATACTGAAGGGTTCAAAGAAGGTCAACTAGTGCTGCTACATAACCCACAACGAAAACGAGGCTTGTCTCCTAAATTACAGACTCATTGGGAGGGACCTTACCGGATCGTCACAAGGATTAATGATGTTGTGTATCGAATCCAAAAATACCCCGGGAACAAAAGTAAATTAAAGGTAGTCCACATCGAAAGGCTGGCACCTTATACTAGGGACGGAGAGACTCTTGTTCGGGACGAACAAGTTTAAGCGGAGGGCAGTGTAGCGAAATTTGGTTTATGCTAGAAGACTCTTGAAATAAATACCAACGAAAGAAACTAAACCATATTAGCACCATCTAGCGCAAAATGCTAAAAATAATAAACCGAACAGACGCTGCAGTAAACAATAAAAAGTCAACAACCGAGAGAAATTATCGCCGTCGTACAACGTACAACGCCATCTAACATCTAGCATAATAGCTAGCTCAACGTCAACGTGGTGAATTGTGGATAGTAGCAGAATGCACGCTACAAAGTAGCACTGGTGGGTTGTAGATAATGGTAGAATATACGCCACTTAGAAGGTACTGGATTATTCGAGAGAGTGATGACTGCAGTATAAAAAGGGTTGTCATCTGAGCTGAACACACAGTAGAATTAAACCAGCGAAGCAGAACAGTTGAGTTAGAACAGCGAAGCAATAAGCAATAAAGTGAATACAGTGTGATCCGTAATAGAACAAAAACAGTTTTCTATACAGTGTTAAATTAATATTAGAATTTGAACGTTAATAAAATAAACCATTTTATAACTAAATAAGTTTGTGTGTTTTTAATTGTTACACAATCCAGTGACCGAACTCAGAAAAGTGTGAGAGATCGAAATTATCGTCAAAGAGACAGAAATTTCGTAACAATATGAAATAAAGTGGATTGTAAAAATAATAGGCGTAAAAGTTTTTATTAAATATAAATTTTTGCACACGAACCTTGGACACCGACGAGCCAAGAACATGGCAGAAAATTTCGTTACACATGTATCAAAAAAAAAAAAAAAAAAAAAAATCGAACGCTCAAACGCCTGAGAACTGTTTATTTTTCGGATGAACCAGTTTCACGGCATTGCACTTATCGACGAATATTTTTGAACCAAAATTTCAGGATAAGTCTTGAATAGTTATACTTTAATAATGTAAAAAAAATTTGGTTTAAAAAAAAAATTTTTTAAAAGTGTCTTTTTTATTTTCAAAAATCTCCCGGAGGCCCTTAATATTAGCTCTCGCGCAGACAATGTGTCTCGTATGATTCAAAATTAAAGACTAACTTATTTAAGTTTACATGTTAGAAAACTGATCTGATGAGAACTGATCTGTTACAAATGTTCATAGACTTTAGGGTTGCCATGAATATGAAAATATTACGTAAATTAAATTTGATAAAAAACTACAAAATTTTATTGCTGCTTCGAACAGTGCCTCTTATGCCGAACTTCTGATAAGAACTGAAAATCGTATGCATTTTTATTTAAATTCATCAAAAATATAACGGATACTTGACTGTTTACCTCAATTTCAATGCAGCTTGCTCATTTCACTTCCGATCAATTTCGATGTGCTATTGATACTGCCCGAAATAAAGGACGCAAACGCTTTACCAACACATTGCTGGTACGATCCATGGCCAAAAAAGTGAAGTGCTGCCAAAAATCGCGTTCAAAATGGAACTTGGAATGGCTGCATATTTATGGAACAAATTATGCTCTAAAATTAAGATGTGCCCTTCACAGCGGTGGGCAAAAAAATCTAACAAAAGAGCAAAACAACAACATCAAGCAACAACAAACGAAATTTTAAAGTTTTTTTTACTTTCATTTCCAAAATTGCCATTAGCACGAAAAAAAACCAAATTACACTACAAACAAAAACAATTGCTACATTCGTCAAGACACAATGCGGCGCCGTCATTTATGCCTTTGTGTTTTGTTTTCATTTGGATTCAAGTCAACGCTGTGCCTCGATAGCGTTGAAATTCTGCGAATTTTGTGCTTCGATAGTGTTAAATTCTGCGAATTTTTTTTTTGCTTGCGTGTGCGTCGAATAACGGTAAGAGCAATGTGAGCAAATAGAGCCACTAAGTGCCCTTCACTGCTCTAAATAAGAATAGAGCTTTAATGAATTAAATAGAATATATATGTTATTTTTTGTTAAAAAACGGATAAATTTAAAAATTTTATTTATTTTTAATACGTTATTTTTAATTATTGTTAGTCTATAAGGAATTATTTGGCCATTGACTGAAATAAATAAATGAATACGTAATAGTAGACAAAAAGCTTATTTCCAGTAGCTCCAATCTTTTATCCGAAGGAAGTGCTCAATATTTTAATCGTTTGTTTTTGAAACTTTGCAGAATTTGTTTGCTAATGGCTCAACAAAATATTCACTTGAGGGACAACAATCAGGCCTTAGCTTGCTTTAAGGAATGCCTTAAGTATACACCAAATGACATTGAAACTCTAGCAGCACTTGCTCGTCTTTATATGCAAATCAATTCTATGGACTTATGCCGGGATGTGTGCATGCAAATTCTTCACATCGATAGCAATAATGAAGCGGCGTCGGTAATGATGGCGGATCTGTCATTTAGAAAGGTAAATTACAATGGAAAAAGTGAAGCATTCAGTAAAAAATTATCGTCTCTTATATTTTACAGATGGAGTTTGAAAATGCTGCTTATCATTTTTCTCAGTTGCTTATTTCGCAACCATGTTACTGGACAGCACTTGCTCGATTAATCGAAGTTATGCGTCGTTCCGGAACATTGCCCGAGGTTACATCATTCTTGCAACGTGCTGAGCAAGCAACATTAAATCCATCGCAATCACCGGGCTTCAACTATTGCAAGGCCTTGTACGAGTGGTATTGTGGCAACCCAAATGGTGCTCTCAGGCAATTCAATGCTGCCCGACGTGACTACGAGTGGGGTCAACAAGCTATATTCAACATGATAAACATATGTATTAATCCTGATGGTGATTTGCCAACAGCCAATGATTCGATGGATTACTCGGACAGTGGCGAATTCAGCGAATCACGGCTGATTGCTCTGCGAACTGCTGAACGTCTCTTAAAAGACTTGAAACCTCAACCAGGGGGCATGGACAACGAAGCTTTGAATCATAGGTTGCTGCATAATTTCTTGCAGCTGGCATCAAAACAAAAATTTCAAATTGAATCCGCTCTGCAGGACTTTACTGAGTTAGCCTCTAAAATGGAATATCTAAATATGGCCGGACCAGTATTAGGGATGGCATCAGCCTTGGTGCAACTAAAACAAACGCAACGTGCAAAAAACCAACTAAAACGCTTAGCACGTGCATCTTGGAACTTTGAAGAGGCAGAGTACTTGGAACGTAGTTGGCTAATGTTGACAGATATATATATTCAGGCCAATAAATTGGATGTTGCCGAAACTTTTGTTGATCGTGTGTTGGAGCATAATAAGTCTTGTACGAAAGCTTATGAGTTCGCTGGCTTTATTGCAGAAAAAAGCCAATCGTATTTGGATGCAGCTAAGTGTTATCAGAGTGCATGGATTTGCGGCGGTCAATCAAAGCCTCATATTGGTTACAAGCTGGCCTACAATTATATGAAAATAAAACGTTATGCTGATGCAATTGATACCTGCCAACAAGTCATGAAATTGCATCCAGATTACACAATTATTAAAAAAGACATACTTGACAAGTGTCGTAATTATTTAAGATCTTAAACAAAAGAGATAACATCATAAACGATACAAATATATACACAATTCAAATCACATTACCTAAAATTGTCAATAATTCAGGAGTTAACAATCAAAATTGATGCGTCACAAAAATAGATGAAATGATTTTTTCCTCAAAGTACGCTTGAATATTTTTGTATGCTAACATGTATCCAAAATTTATATAAATTTATGCGATTTCAGTCAAAATGTGGTTTGTCTATCGATATAAAAATGAAATCAAATTCAACTTATTTGAGGCTAATTACATTTTTATGTTCGTCTGAAGTACGAAGCTTTTAGCGTAAATGCTTAGTAAGGTTCGATTTTTTGTAAAACTCATTTTCGATATATGTATATAGCGCTAAGGCAGGAACCAGTTCATCTTGAGTATATCTGACTATATGAAAAAAACGTATGTACTTGGCTTTGTTTCATTTTAAATTAATCCCGAAAGATTCTTTTTAATGGCCTTTTTATGTTCATCATAAAAGTGCATTTTTTGATTTCTTCTGCGAAATTAAATTTTTGCGACTTATGGAAATTTGGCAGGATTCTATATACGGATGACGCATTTTTGATTTGGCTGAAATTTTTTTTATGGGTTCTGTATCGAACAAGAAGAGATACGGGTTCGAGAATTTTTTTGAACTTTTTTTTTTTTAAAATAGATCGAATTTATATTTTGAGAATTTCGTGATTTTTGTTGGAGACTCACTTTCAAAAATTCATAGCTCCGGTTCTGGTAAAGCTAGAAAATTGATTTTATTTTTATTTTAAGGCTTAGAGAACGAACTTAAAATGAAAATTATTCTTAAAAAATTATTAAGAAATTAATATTGTTATAAACAATTTAAATGTTTGAATCGATTTTGAACAATTTTACCCACCCTGTATCAAATTTTTAATATGACCATCGTGTTCTGCGTCAAATTTCCTATCGAAAACGTATTTTTTTTTAATGGGCAAACTATTATTACTATTAGAAATAAATTTATTTATGTAGTGCGGTACGTCTTATTTGCGCGCATATTCTATTGCACGCCTCATTTTCTTGTATATTCTAGTGATATATTGGGAGGCTTCTGATCTTAACGCCGAATGAAATAAATGTAAAGTTTTGAATTATTGACAGTTTATCACAAAGCACTTAATCTTTATTTATGTACTTCACCATTAACACAAATAAAATAATTTTACGTAAATATAAAAAAATGTTTTAATGTATTCAGAAATATTAGAGTAGACGTAAGTGATTTTTAATTAATAATACTTTAGAACAAAAAAAATTGACAGAGATAAAATATAAATATACGGGACGAATACGGGAGAGAAAATTTAGTTGAAATGGGCATACCAAGTTACTGACCACATATTTCTATTTTGACTTGTTATAGACCAATCTAACGATCTCGCTGTCATAAACATAGGGTTGCCAGATGGCCGGAATTCGCCTGGATTATCCAGATTTTTAGTCTCAAGTCCAGAGTTCAGACAATTAGAAATATGTCCAGATGAAATTCGAACAACCGTAACAACCATGCCTTTAACGAATCATTTACCGAAAATGCGTTCACTACAATTGGCAGACACAGATTTTCATATTTCAAGGCATAGTGACATTTTGCTTGGTGCAGGCGCTTGGGTGGCTATAGTAAAAGGTAAAATAGTATCAGGCGTGGCAGGCAGTCCAACCGCTCAAGACACAAATTTGGGTTTTATAATTTTTACTGAAGTAGCTGGGGAGATACGTTTACTATGCAACATAATCGCAGTTGATACAAACGAAAAACTGATATCGCTGTTGGAAAAATTCTGTTATTCAGCTATTAATGTTATGAGCTCTCCTTGCACCAACATTTTTCTTTGATGTACTTGCAACTTTCAATCCTGTTTGCAACAAAAAAAAAGTTTTGAATCACCCTACTCTACATATGTATGTACCAGAGAAATGCAGTTAGCCACTCAGCTTGTGAGCCATTCATGAATCTGTTGAAACTTTCTGGACATTCACACAAATTCACCGCTCACAGGAAATATTATTTTACTGAATTGCTATGTTTATTTTGTTTAAATAAAAGATATATGTTCTTCTGAAACTGAGTTTTACTGTTCAACCGTTGGGCGCTGACTTTGCCAGCGCTACGCTTTGGAGTTGAGCGCTGAACCTAAATAAGAGCGCAGCGTTAAGCGTCATGTAGAGTTTATTTGTTTACTGTTTGTGACGGAAAAGAAAAATATACACAATAAAATAAAAAACGCTTTGTCAAAATTGGAAAATCGAATACACTGGCGTTAGAGCGTTACTAATTTCGGTTGGCTTGATATAAAATGTATGTGCATAAGAGAATTTTGACAGCTAAGCGACGCTGGCGCTCCAATTTAGGTTCAACAGTTAGTTTTATTTATTGTCCAGAAAAATCCAGGTTTTTTTTGTTTTTTTTTTGAGTGTCCAGGTGAAACACAATTTGGATCTGGCAAGCCTACATAAACACATTGTTAAAAACTTAAAAGTACATTCATTCGAATAGTTTCTAAGCACGCAAAGCACTGTGAATAACGTTTTGCATTTTTTTTTTGACAATCTTCTATCGCCAATGTATGTATATTACGATAAATGTATTTTTTTAAATGCATTCAATGTATACGATTTTACACACCTTTCGATCTCAAAAACTGGACACAACAAATTCAATGCATCAAAATCCTTTTAAGACGTGGCTCTAAATTTTTTAAATTATTTAACCAAATTTACCCAATTAAAATTTTGATTAAATCGCTAGAGAAGATGTCAATTTTGGCATAACTTTCAATTAAGAACCTCTCTCCTTCTTATTATTACACCACTGTTTTCATACGTGGCTTTTAATACTAACAACAAATATGGAGTCAGAATTTAGGAGACGAATCTAGTTTCGGAGATACAGACATCGGAGATAAAGCTTTTTGAAATATCGTTATATTTACATTGAGAATGCCTAAATCGATTTTCAAAATATCGGTGTCATATGAAAGTTAATTTAATAGGATATAATATCGTTTCATAAAAGGTTGTAATTCGCGCTATGGTTTTCGAAAATTGCCAATTTTTCTAAATTTCTGACCAACTTTTTTTTTAAAAACCGTTAACCATATATTTTAAGGAAAATCACATTCTTCACTAACTTGTAGGTAGAATTACTGTGGCTAGCAAAGCCGGTTTTGGATAAATTATGAGGATACTGGTCTTAAACCAAATTTGTTGGTTCTTTGGTCTTGATTATACTTTAGTCTGAACTGCGACCGAAAACCGCCGGGAAGCCGGTGTTGAACGTATTGGTGGATATTAACCTTAAGCCGCGGTCGAAGGCCGTCTACTTACCCATATTGTAATGTAAAATTACTCTGGCAAGCGAAGCCGATGTTGGATATAAGGAATGAAAGAGAATGATTTTTAATTAAAAACCAGAGCTGGACGATAAGTATTACGATTACCATATGATTATAATTGCGGTAATCCTCAAAAACAAAAAAAAAAAAATCGATTAAGATTTAGGTAATCGTTCATGGAACGACCTTAGATTACGATTGCAGCAATCATAACTTTGAAAAAGTTGAAATTACGATTACTGTAATTGTAATCAAAGTTCGTTCGATGAACGATTGTAATCCCGATTTTTTTTTATAAGGATTACTTTAATCATTGCAAAGGATTACTTTTATTAAATATCGCTTAAAAGCACTGTTATCTACTTTGCAAAGTGTATTTCAATGAGAAATACAATGAGACATTCTTTTACAAATCGAACATTTTTTGACCGACCCATTTTTAAATCGCTCCAAATTTTTTTTACATGCTTCAGGTATTATATGAGTGAACACATGTATCGGGAGTAAAACTTATCGAAGATATCGAGGGATATCGCGATGTGAAGTTTGAACGTTTTATGGTCATATTCAAATTTTCTGATGTGAAGATTATTTATAATAATTTTGTATTTACTTAGATAAATATTATATTCATAGGTAAGGCACTTAAGTTTTGGACATTTCTTAAACTACATCGCTAACGATTGCTCAAACAATCGTAATTTAAAAAAAATGCAGGTCTTTTAAAAACACATCCATATGTAAACAATTACAGTTTAACAATAAAAAAAATTGAAGGAGGTTCGAGCACTCCCTAACCATGGTTGCCGTTGAACAAATTTTTTTTTTGTGCCAAAAAATGAGCCAAAATGAAAAAAAATGTGCCATTTTTGGCACAAAATCATCAACCATGTCCCTAACATTGTATGTATTAGGGTGTTTATTTTGAAAATTTTGTAGATGAATTTTATTTTTTTGCCTATATTTTAGCCTGAGGCTTACAAATAATTGTCACAACATTTGAGCTTCCTAGCTCAAACCTGTAAGCGACGCGGACAGAGTTTATGTCCGATTTTGTTGAAATTTAACAAAAAAAACTGACTTACTAAAACGTAGAAATAGTCTGTCTGCCTTAGATGCCAAGATATAGCGTTTTAGGTATTATAGTTATAGTCCTGATCAAACCTGCGAACAGTTTGTTGCCTATTACAATTGGAGGATTTTTTTTACTAAAACGCAAAGTAAGTGCTAGTTGCTAATGTTGTTTTGCCGATCCCTGTAATATAAGTAGATAAGAAATTTAGTGATATCTGTTTCCTACCTAGATATTATTACTTAAAGTAAATCGAAAAAAGAAACGCAGGGAAAAATTAACAATAAATTTAACGTCATACGCAAATTAAAGACGAACGAAAGACTCTTTCAAACTCAGTCTACAGTTCGTTTTCAAGAGCAAACATTTATTTGGGTGTTAGTAACACTTTTGACTATTAGTTACCCTGTCAGTATTTAAAAGATCTTTTCATCGCTTATCTTTGTCAAGTAACTTTTAAGTCACTCACTGAAGATAGTTGTACGACAGTTGCCATGATACATCGCTTAGTGACTTGCGGAAGATGGTCGTACGATATTTCACCTTCAACAAAAACAAAATTTATAGCGTATAGTAAAGCCCAATTTCCATGTGATCTTATCTTATCCCATATCAGGGATATCAAGTCAAATTTTTGTAAGAAAGAAAAAGCATGCGAACAGAACTTAATGCGCTTGGAGAATGCGAGAATGAATAGCATACATTTGCTATCTTTATAGCATGTGATGTCCTCCCTGATATTTGATAAGATAAGATCACATGGAAATTGGGCTTAAAGCGACGACGTTATTTTGAATAATTTTTCTAATATTAAGTATGTAGTAGGCTTTGAAATCTCAGCTATTTTATTCTGATAATATAAATAATGATAAATAAAATTTATTCCAATTGTGAAATTGGTAAAAGTACTACTACTTTGAATGCTCGTACGGTCAGTGCTTTAAATAAAAAGTGTTTCGGATTATGTCGTGATCTAGCAAACAGTACAAACTAATTTAATAATTTATTTTTAAGATGACTGTCATTGCGAATTCCCCAGCAGTTTTTGGGACCATGCATTACCATTTTTACGATTTGTAATCATTGATTTCATGTATAATACTTAGATGGAGAAAACATGCATGATATGGTAAGCGAATGTGTAATGCATAAACAAACTATCAAAGTTTGTACGTTCATAAAATTCAAAATTATTGTGAAAACTTTTGACTTTTCATGTATCAGTATCAGAAAAATTGAAGTGCGCAATAAATAAGTCTGGCGTGTAAGTTTCTGTATTTTCGTGGAAACTTTGGTAATAAATAAAATAATACTTAATTTTAAAATGTTAAGTGATAGGCACTTTAAAAGAAAATTAGCTGAAGAAATTCGCTTAATCAAATGTTATGAAAGTGCAAGTGAAGGAAGTGCAATTGAAGAAAGTTGTGAAGACGAGATATTTGAAGAAAACTTGAGAACCAATTCAGAAGAGCCAGTGATTCAAAACATTTTATCGCAGGAGTTACAGCACTGGCGAATCAAACACAAAGTGTCTAGGAATTGTTTCGATGATCTTTTGAAAATATTAATATCGCATGAGATACCCCTGTCAAAAACATCACAAAGCTTGCTACCACAAAGATGTGCTGTAATAAGAACTGTGACTCCTGGAATTTACATTCATTTTGGATTAGAAAGCAGCTTCTAAAACAATCAAGTTTCTTGATAAACAGAAACGATATAATTGTTGATTTAGGTATAGATGGAGGCTTCCTCTATATAAAAGTTCAAGTTTAGTCTTGTGGCCAATTTTAGCCAAACTTTTTCCACAGCTTAATACCAAAGATATGTTGATAGGAACTTACTTAGGTAAAAAGAAGCCATGTTCGGTCAATAATTTCCTGCATGATTTTGTTGCAGAAATGATTAAATTAAAAAATGAGGGAACTATAATTTGTAATCGAACTATAAAAGTTGAAATTCGAAGTTTCATTTGTGATGCCCCGGCTAGGTCGTTCATTAATCAAACTGTTGGTCATACATAATTCAATAGATGCAGTAAATGCCAGCAAATAGGGAGAAAAATAAATAATACTGTCGCTTATATATAGTACATTTTCTGCTGCATTGCGCACCGATGAAAGCTTCAAGGACAGACAGAACTTGGAATTTTCACTTGAGGAAGTTGAAATAAAAATGGTGATGACTAGATCCTATGCATCTTCTGGGCATGGGAGTGCGCCTAATATATGGAAAGGCACAGTATAAGCTAAATTTTATTGTAATTTATAATTAAAATATGGCTAATAATCGAAATAAGCGTCAGTCTCAAGAATAATGTTGGAGGTGGTTATGAGAGGCTAAAAAAAAACATCGTTCAATAACTTGGAAAGCAAGCCACGAGTAGAAAAAATGTTAATATCTCATCTCATCTCAAGCACCTGACACTTTAATCATCATATTGCTTCCCGAAAGTAATAAATCAAAAAAAGAATCAAACGGGATGAAATGATTATGTCATTTTCAACGATGCCTCCCGGACTAATAAAGTTTAACCCAAACTTATTCAATTTTAGCTGTATTAGAACTCTTCAATTTGAATTTCACAGAACAAACAAAATGAAAAAGATAACCTTTACAACTGCAACAACGTTTCAAAATCAAAATGAAATACCACGTAAGATAAAATTACTTTTATATTGAAACATTTGTAGTTCTTGTACTTCTTGTGCTGCTTTAAAAAATAAAGTAGAGTCTATAACCAGTAAGCATCTTTTTCAGTTTTTATTTAATATCAGTTATGTATCTTTTAATGTAAATTTTCTTTGCAGAAAGCCTTGAGAGCTGCAAATTGTTATTAGAAAGCCTAATTAAATCGCTGGCTGCAACCAATGTCATGATTAAGAACCTTACTAAGGAAAAGAAGACGACCTTTATTTTCCCTATCAAAGATAGCGAAAAATTAGAAAGTGTAGAAAAAGAAATGGAGGATAAACGTGAGATGTTTTTTATAACTTTATTTTACTCTTAAGGCAGGCCCGTTGAGAGGGGGGGGGGGAGAGGGGGATAAACCCCACGGGCCCGGGCTTTGCAATGGGGCCTGTAAATCAGAGGCACGACAAAAAAATGTTCGCTTTTTTACCATAAAATACAATTAGTGTTTTTACAAATTTTTTATAAAAATTCGTCAAGACACAATGCGGCGCCGTCATTTATGCCTTTGTGTTTTGTTTTTGTTTTCATTTGAATTCAAGTCAAGCCTCGATAGCGTTGAAATTCTGCGAATTTTGTGCCTGGATAGCGTTGAAATTCTGCGAATTTTGTGCCTCAATTGCGTTGAAATTCTGGGAATTTTTTTTCGCTTGGTTGTGCGTCGAATAACGGTTAGAGCAATGTGAGGAAATTGAGGCACTAAGTGCCCTTCACTGCTCTAACCGGTAAGAATGTCTCAAGGCATGCTTCGCAAAATTTTAAATTTTTCTTGAGAAACATACATATCTAGTGACCTTTGCTTTGTAGATTCGGACGCACTTAACGTTTCGTTTCTGTTAACGATTGTGTGTGAAACGTCAGACAATAAATTAGTACGTGAAATTGTGTGCTCGAAATTTAAATTCTTAAAACCAAATTCTTAGAGAAACAAATTTTTATAATAAGGTAAGGTTGTCTACTTTCTATTTATATACTGGTGAATATGAAAAAAAAAAAAAAAAAACGGCGGGTTGCACTCCGGGAGTGCCGACAGAAGTGAAAACAATTCGTTTAATGGCAAGTTAGTGCGTTAATTGGTATGTGTGCGTTTTCTTTTTATATGGCAATGCAATGGAAGACAAAAACGGAATATGTATTCAAATTTTACTCTCGCTCTCATTCTCAATTTGTCAACGCAACAACGCGGACATTGAAAGAAACAAACATGTAAGCATAACAATCGTTGAATGAGAATTAAATGTGTCAGTTAGTGTGTATGCTTTGCTTTTTGTCTTCCACTTGGAATATTTTTTATTTAAAAGAAACAATAGAACATTAAAATTTTACCATCGCATTCATGACGGGGAATCCCGATGACGGTCGGTGTCACGAGTTTATACTTTTTTACTCAGCCGCACAACGTGCCATAAGATGTTTTCACTTCAAAAATTGCTGGAAGAAGTATATTCGGCTCAGTAGCCTCAACTGTGAATAATTAAATTTGAGCTAAGTACTCCTTATGTTTAAAAACAAAAATTTATTCTGATTGCAGTAAGAAACATCATTGCGAATTATGTAAGTATAAGAAAAAATCAGGTAAAAAAAGTACCTGGACCTGTGACTAAATAGCTTAAACATAATTTTTCTTAAACTGAAGATAAAAATCTGCTTCTTCTAACAGACACTATGACACCACATTTATCAAAATCGGCTTATTCGTTGCCGAGTTCTGGCTGTTAGAATATTCAAACTGCTTAAAACGCCATCTTGTGACAGTTAATCATAATACAAATGACTTCAAAAAAATCTGCTTGTTCTTAAAAAAAACTATTACACCTCATTTGTCTAAATCGGTTTAGTAATAGCCGAGATATAACGTTTTAAAGTTTTTCAAAAAACCAAATTTGCTTGCTGCTGGTTCAAGGTGGCCTGGTATTTCAGATTTTTCTCTGCTTTGGGCTGCTGGCTCTGCTTTCGGCTGCGCTAGCAGAGAAAAATTTGCTTACTGAGCAACAACTAACCGGAAGTCAACATATGTATGCTACAAATTTAAAAATTTTTTCCACAAAATTACATACTTTCATGGGCCAATTTTTTCAAAAAACGTTGCCTACTTTTAGGCGCTATTAATAATTTACCCTTAAGCGGCCCTCACACGATCAGTATTACTGACAGGATTTTGCATACTGACAGTATTACTGACCGTATGAGGTGAGTACTGATGTACTGTCAGTATAGAAAAACGATACTGATGACTGATGAAAAAATCGGATATTACTGACGAAGTTTTTAAATACTGACAGTAAAGCGGCCCTCACACGATCAATATTACTGACAGTATAATTACTGACAGTATTTACATTAATGTCAGTGTACCACTCACACGGTCAGTATTGTTTATTGTCAGTAATCAGTTTTTTTGACATTCGACTGGTGAAGGTGCGAACTATGCTCCGGCTACGTGACCGACAGCCGAAAATGGCATGCCACTTTTTGGGGCAGATTCCATCCAAACTTGCACCACGCCTCCAGCTAGGCATCGGACGACCATACCCTTGGACGCAATGTTCCATGCCACTGAATGAGGAACTTTTTCAAGTTTCTTTCAAGTTTCGCTGCCTCATCGTCTATCTGCCACAAAATGGGGCATGCCACGCCCCCTCCCAGGATTTTGCCGTCCCGTGCCTACTTGCACCCTCTGACCAACTTTCAGCCGGATCTGCCCCACTGCGGCCACTTTTCTGTGCAAATAATACTGATGAACTGTCAGTATTCACCTCACATCATCAGTATTAAGCGGCCCTCACACGATCAATATTACTGACAGTATTTTGCATACTGACAGTATTACTGATCGTATGAGGTGAGGACTGATGTACTGTCAGTATAGAAAAACGATACTGATGACTGATGAAAAAATCGGATATTACTGACGAAGTTTTTAAATACTGACAGTAATACTGATGGTGTGAGGTGAATACTGACAGTTCATCAGTATTATTTGCACAGAAAAGTGGCCGCAGTGGGGCAGATCCGGCTGAAAGTTGGTCAGAGGGTGCAAGTAGGCACGGGACGGCAAAATCCTGGGAGGGGGCGTGGCATGCCCCATTTTGTGGCAGATAGACGATGAGGCAGCGAAACTTGAAAGAAACTTGAAAAAGTTCCTCATTCAGTGGCATGGAACATTGCGTCCAAGGGTATGGTCGTCCGATGCCTAGCTGGAGGCGTGGTGCAAGTTTGGATGCAATCTGCCCCAAAAAGTGGCATGCCATTTTCGGCTGTCGGTCACGTAGCCGGAGCATAGTTCGCACCTTCACCAGTCGAATGTCAAAAAAACTGATTACTGACAATAAACAATACTGACCGTGTGAGTGGTACACTGACAGTAATGTAAATACTGTCAGTAATTATACTGTCAGTAATATTGATCGTGTGAGGGCCGCTTTACTGTCAGTATTTAAAAACTTCGTCAGTAATATCCGATTTTTTCATCAGTCATCAGTATCGTTTTTCTATACTGACAGTACATCAGTACTCACCTCATACGGTCAGTAATACTGTCAGTATGCAAAATCCTGTCAGTAATACTGATCGTGTGAGGGCCGCTTAAGGGTAAATTATTAATAGCGCCTAAAAGTAGGCAACGTTTTTTGAAAAAATTGGCCCATGAAAGTATGTAATTTTGTGGAAAAAATTTTTAAATTTGTAGCATACATATTGTAGCGAAATTTGGTTTATGCTAGAAGACTCTTGAAATAAATACCAACGAAAGAAACTAAACGATATTAGCACCATTTAGCGCAAAATGCTAAAAATAATAAACCGAACAGACGCTGCAGTAAACAATAAAAAGTCAACAACCGAGAGAAATTATCGCCGTCGTACAACGTACAACGCCATCTAACATCTAGCATAATAGCTAGCTCAACGTCAGTGCGCCATGCTGGTGTATTGTGGTGAAATGTGGATAGTAGTAGAATGCACGCTACAAAGTAGCTCTGGTGGGTTGTAGATAATGGTAGAATATACGCCACTTAGAAGGTACTGGATTATTCGAGAGAGTGATGACTGCAGTATAAAAAGGGTTGTCATCTGAGCTGAACACACAGTAGAATTAAACCAGTGAAGCAGAACAGTTGAGTTAGAACAGCGAAGCAATAAGCAATAAAGTGAATACAGTGTGATCCGTAGTAGAACAAAACAGTTTTCTATACAGTGTTAAATTAATATTAGAATTTGAACGTTAATAAAATAAACCATTTTATAACTAAATAAGTTTGTGTGTTTTTAATTGTTACACAATCCAGTGATCGAACTCAGAAAAGTGTGAGAGATCGAAATTATCGTCAAAGAGACAGAAATTTCGTAACAATTGGTGTCAGAAGTGGGATTGTGTAAAAAGATTTAACAATCAATTAAAAAAAAAAAAAAAAAAAAAAAAAAAAATAAAAATAAATAAAAATGGTTAAGTTTGACGAACTAAAAGTGGATCAACTGAAGAAGGAGTTGCAGCAGCTGAGTCTGCAATCTACTGGCGGAAAGGTGGAGTTACAGAAACGCTTACGGCAGGCTCTTGAGGCTCAAGGTGTAAACCTGGAAGAGCATGAATTTTATAGTGATGTATCAGAATCAGCAGCGAAAGTGGAAGAAACTTCTGGACCAGCGGCAAGTTGTGAAGTTGTAGACATGTCAAAGTTCGAGAAAATGTTAATGGCGATGACGCAGGCAATAAGTCAAAATGCACTGCAAATAGACGAGAAGTTAAGTCAAAATGCACTGCAAATGGACCAGAAGTTAAGTCAGAACGCGCTGCAGATCCAGGCGGTTCGAGAAGAAATTGATCAGAGCTTAAGTCAAAATGCACTACAAATGAATAGCAATATCCAGACGGTTCGGGAAGAAATTGATCAGAGCTTAAGTCAGAACGCGACGCAGATCCACGAGGCTGTTCGAACGGAGGTTGCCAAAATGGTAAATGGCTTCGACGCAAAAATGACTGAGTTACGAGATGACGTTGAATCATTCAAGGAAGAAGTTCAAAATAACCTTGAAAAAGTTCAAAATAATCTTGAAAAAGTTCAAAATAATTTTGAGGACGTTACTAAAAGGATTCAGCAGTTGGAAATAAGCGAACCAACCACTCAAGTTATAAGAGAAATCAGCGCAGAGAGGCTTAAGGCACCCTCATTCGATGGAACAACGCCATTCAGTGTTTTCAAGCTCCAGTTCGAAACAACATCTGGTCACAATCGTTGGGATAACGAAAGCGCAGCTGCAGCGCTAATTGTGGCATTAAAAGGCGCAGCTGCAGAAGTTTTGCAAACGGTTCCAGTGGCGGAGCAGAAAAATTACAAGGCGGTGATGGATGCCTTACAGCGAAAATATGGCAGTGACCACATGAAGCAAATTCACAGATTGGAGTTAAAAAGTCGTATCCAGAAATCTGGTGAGTCCTTGCAGGAGTATGCTGCGGATATTGAGCGATTGGCACACCTTTCCTATCCTGACGAGTTAAGTGTCGTAGCAGAAAAATTCAAAATAGAGGCGTTTATTGACGGCATACGTGACTCAGAAACAAAACGCGAGACAATGAGGAGCCCGAAGACAACATTTAACGAAACAGTAATGGTTGCCCTCACTCAAGAGATGATTGCGTTGACATGCCGCCCATCACTGAAAACTCGTCGGATAGAGGTGGAGGCTGAAAAGAAAAATTCATCGTTCGCCAGCGATAGCTTCAGCAGAAAATGCTACAACTGTGGTAAGCAGGGACACATGGCACGTGACTGCAAATCACGATCTGCATCACGTTCACCAAGAAGAAAAATTGAAAATCGGATGGAGGTGGGTGGATTCTAAAAAGAAAAGTACATCGTTCGCCAGCAGTAGCTTTAGCGGAAAATGCTACAACTGTGGTAAGCACGGACACATGACACGTGACTGCGAATCACGTCGTAAACGATCTGCATCACATTCACCAAAAAGAAGAATTGAAAATAGGGTGGACGATGGCGAAAATGGTAGCGGGCAGCAGGCGCGTACGTGGAATCAGGGTTCGATTCTGGAGAGGGAGCCTGAGAAACGACCACCACATCGCAAAGAAAGCCAGCATGGAAATGCGGATGCATTTTTCCGTCGTCTATGTAAAATTGAATGTTCACGAATGGAAAATAAAGCTGGAACAATTGATGTGCGCCGTTTGAACGGCGGGATCGTGGTGATTGTGAACGAGAGCGTGAAAGGGAACGTGAAAGAGATCGCGAGCGTGATCGCGAGCGGCGTGAGGAACGCGACAGAGAACGAAAGCGGGAACGTGAAAGAGAACGTGAACGAGAGGAGGTTAGAGAGCGCGCTGAAAGAGATAAAGTTGAAAAGGAGGATCCAGAACGGCCAGATAAAGATCGTGAGCGCAGAAGAAGAGAAAGGGAACGCGAACATGAGAGAGAGCGAGAACGAGAGCAGTCACGCCGAGAACGTTCTCGAAGTCGGGAGAAGTCTTCTAGACGTCGTTCTAAATCGCGTAAAAAGGAACGGGAGAAAGAGCGTGATAAAGATCGCGACAAGATGAAAGCTCGGTGTGACCTGCGAGCAAATACTGAAAGGTTCAAGAAAGGTCAACTAGTGCTGCTACACAACCCACAACGGAAACGAGGCTTGTCTCCTAAGTTTCGGACTCACTGGGATGGACCTTACCGGATCGTCACAAGGATTAATGATGTTGTGGATCGAATTCAAAAATACCCCGGGAACAAAAATAAATTAAAGGTAGTCCACATCGAAAGGCTGGCACCTTATACTAGGGACGGAGAGACTCTTGTTCGGGACGAACAAGTTTAAGCGGAGGGCAGTGTAGCGAAATTTGGTTTATGCTAGAAGACTCTTGAAATAAATACCAACGAAAGAAACTAAACGATATTAGCACCATTTAGCGCAAAATCCTAAAAATAATAAACCGAACAGACGCTGCAGTAAACAATAAAAAGTCAACAACCGAGAGAAATTATCGCCGTCGTACAACGTACAACGCCATCTAACATCTAGCATAATAGCTAGCTCAACGTCAGTGCGCCATGCTGGTGTATTGTGGTGAAATGTGGATAGTAGTAGAATGCACGCTACAAAGTAGCACTGGTGGGTTGTAGATAATGGTAGAATATACGCCACTTAGAAGGTACTGGATTATTCGAGAGAGTGATGACTGCAGTATAAAAAGGGTTGTCATCTGAGCTGAACACACAGTAGAATTAAACCAGCGAAGCAGAACAGTTGAGTTAGAACAGCGAAGCAATAAGCAATAAAGTGAATACAGTGTGATCCGTAGTAGAACAAAACAGTTTTCTATACAGTGTTAAATTAATATTAGAATTTGAACGTTAATAAAATAAACCATTTTATAACTAAATAAGTTTGTGTGTTTTTAATTGTTACACAATCCAGTGATCGAACTCAGAAAAGTGTGAGAGATCGAAATTATCGTCAAAGAGACAGAAATTTCGTAACAATATGTTGACTTCCGGTTAGTTGTTGCTCAGTAAGCAAATTTTTCTCTGCTAGCGCAGCCGAAAGCAGAGCCAGCAGCCCAAAGCAGAGAAAAATCTGAAATACCAGGCCACCTTGAACCAGCAGCAAGCAAATTTGGTTTTTTGAAAAACTTTAAAACGTTATATCTCGGCTATTACTAAACCGATTTAGACAAATGAGGTGTAATAGTTTTTTTTAAGAACAAGCAGATTTTTTTGAAGTCATTTGTATTATGATTAACTGTCACAAGATGGCGTTTTAAGCAGTTTGAATATTCTAACAGCCAGAACTCGGCAACGAATAAGCCGATTTTGATAAATGTGGTGTCATAGTGTCTGTTAGAAGAAGCAGATTTTTATCTTAAGTTTAAGAAAAATTGTGTTTAAGCTATTTAGTCACAGGTCCAGGTACCTTTTTTTACCTGATTTTTTCTTATACTTACATAATTCGCAATGATGTGTCTTACTGCAATCAGAATAAATTTTTGTTTTTAAACATAAGGAGTACTTAGCTCAAATTTAATTATTCACAGTTGAGGCTACTGAGCCGAATATACTTCTTCCAGCAATTTTTGAAGTGAAAACTTCTTATGGCACGTTGTGCGGCTGAGTAAAAAAGTATAAACTCGTGACACCGACCGTCATCGGGATTCCCCGTCATGAATGCGATGGTAAAATTTTAATGTTCTATTGTTTCTTTTAAATAAAAAATATTCCAAGTGGAAGACAAAAAGCAAAGCATACACACTAACTGACACATTTAATTCTCATTCAACGATTGTTATGCTTACATGTTTGTTTCTTTCAATGTCCGCGTTGTTGCGTTGACAAATTGAGAATGAGAGCGAGAGTAAAATTTGAATACATATTCCGTTTTTGTCTTCCATTGATTGCCATATAAAAAGAAAACGCACACATACCAATTAACGCACTAACTTGCCATTAAACGATTTGTTTTCACTTCTGTCGGCACTCCCGGAGTGCAACCCGCCGTTTTTTTTTTGAAGTGAAAACTTCTTATGGCACGTTGTGCGGCTGAGGAAAAAAGTATAATTTCGCGACACCGACCGTCATCGGGATTCCCCGTCATGAATGCGATAGTAAAATTTGAATGACTTTGGAAACGAACTCGATTTTGGAATTTTGAAGACTTGGGAAACGAACTCGATTTCAGAAATTTGAAGACTTGGGAAACGAACTCGATTTCAAATTTGGATGACTTGGGAAACGAACTTGATTTTGGAATTTTGAAGACTTGGGAAACGAACTCGATTTTGGAATTTTGAAGACTTGGGAAACGAACTCGATTTTAGAATTTTGAAGACTTGGAAAGCGAACTCGATTTCAAAAAATTTAAAAAACGTTGCCTACTTTTAGGAGCTATTAATAATTTGCCCCTAAGAGTATGCAACACTTTTTGACAAATTTCAAAATAGCGCCTTTAAAGTAGTAGGCAACGATCTTAAAAATTTCAGATAATGTTGCCTACTTTTAAGAGCTATTTTTGATTTTTGTCTGAAAGTGTTGCATACTTTTAGGGGTAAATTATCAAAAGCACCTAAAAGTAGGCAACGTTTTTTGAAAAAATTGGCCCATGAAAGTATTAAATTTTTTGTAAAAAATTTTTAAATTTGTAGCATACATATGTTGACTTCCGGTTAGCTGTTGCTCAGTCAGCAAATTTTTCTCTGCAAGCGCAGCCAAAAGCAGAGCCAGCAGCCCAAAGCAGAGAAATATCTGAAAAACCAGGCCACCATGAACCAGCAGCAAGAAAATTTGGTTTTTTGAAAAACTTTAAAACGTTATATCTCGGCTATTACTAAACCGATTTAGACAAACGAGGTGTAACAGTTTTTTTAAGGACAAGCAGATTTTTTTGAAATCATTTAAGCAGTTTGAATATTCTAACAGCCATAACTCGCCAACGAACAAGCCGATTTTGATAAATGTGGTGTCATAGTGTCTGTAGGAAGAAGCAGATTTTTAAGTTAAGTTTTAGAAAAATTATGTTTAAGCTATTTAGTCACAGGTTCAGGTACTTTCTTTACCTGATTTTTTCTTATGCTTACATAATTCGCAATGATGTTTCTTACTGCAATCAGAATAAATTTTTGTTCTCAAACATTAGGAAAACTTAGCTCAAATTTAATTATTCACAGTTGAGGCTACTGAGCCGAATATACTTCTTCCAACAATTTTTGAAGTGAAACTTCTTATGGCACGTTGTGCGGCTGAGGAAAAAAATATAAACTCGCGACACCGACAGTCATCGGGATTCCCCGTCATGAATGCGATAGTAAAATTTGAATGTTCTATTGTTTCTTTTAAATAAATATTCCAAGTGGAAGACAAAAAGCAAAGCAGACACACTAACTGACACATTCCATTCTCATTCAACGATTGTTATGCTTACATGTTTGTTTCTTTCAAATTCCGTGTTGTTGCGTTGACAAATTGAGAATGAGAGTGAGAGTAAAATTTGAATACATATTCCGTTTTTGTCTTCCATTGCATTGCCATATAAAAAGAAAACGCACACATACCAACTAACACACTAACTTGCCATTAAACGATTTGTTTTCACTTCTATCGGCACTCCCGGAGTGCAACCCGCCGTTTTTTTTTTATTATTTGAACTTGTGAGTAAATTTTTCTCAAGTGGGCACAGTAAAAGCCAACTTATTAAACTTAAACTTTTTATTGCATAACTTGAAGATTTATTGATCAATATTTCGGCCTTACATTTTTTTTTTGCAAAATTTGGAGTTTTTAAAAAGTTATGAACAAGTGAATTTTTATGTGTGTGTTTTTTTAAACTGCGTAAATATTGAGAAAAAAGTTAATGAATTTTTCGTGAGAGGACAAGAAATATTTTACAATTTATATGAATTAAAGTTTTTATAAAAATTTTATTTATTACTTATAAAAAATTAACTTTTCAATAAACAAACAGAATTTTAACCATTTTCTCATATGTACAGAAACAAAATTTTTAAACAAAATTGTTCGGTAAAGTCTACACAGCTTTTTCCTGAAAAAAAATTTTAGTATGTACGTTTCATAAAAAAAAAGTTACGAAGTTACGTGTCGCCACCTAGGCAATTTCACTGCAACAAACCATCCGATAAGAAAAATTTTAATTATTTTTTTGAATTGTATTGTAGAATGCTGTCAAGCCGCAATTACTTTTTTTTGGAGTGGTTCAAAAGTGTTATGCCAATTTCAGCAGTAGTCCACAACGTTGGGAAATTCTCAAAAAAAGTGTGCCGAGTTCCCTCCATAAACCTTCAGATACAAGGTGGTCAGCTAAAATTGAAGCAGTTAAGCCGTTTGCCAATCATTACTCTAGGATTGCAAAAAGCACTCGAAGGCTTAAATGAACTCAATCTTACGGCTGAAACTCGTAGTGATGTCAACGGCATTCTGAAGTACATGAAAGGATTCGAATGCATATTAATGTCCTCGATTTGGTACAAAATATTGAAAGCTATCAATGAAAGAAGCATCCATATACTTTGTTGTATTCAATCTATGTTAAAAATGATGAGACGATTTTTCCTAATGTATGTGTTGCTCTACGTGTGTTTTGCACTATATCTGTAACTGTTGTTAGTGCTGAACGTTCTTTTAGTGTTCTTACTCAAATAAAAAACTTTCACCGATCGTGCTCCACACAAGAGCGAGCATCAGGACTTCGGACTCTTTGCATACAGGCCCCGTTAGCCAAACAGTTGGACAATTATAAAAATTTTTGCAGCCCAGAAAGCAAGAAAAACGAATCTCTAATGAAAACAAGTTCGAAGGCGAATGAGAATGAATAATTAGAAATTTATTGTTTTATTGTTCTAAGGTTCGAATTAAAGAGTTTAAGCCAAATATTAGACTACTTTTTCACTTTTTCCCCTCTATTTACAATTGACATTCATATTCATTGTGACTAATGACTATTTCAATGATACAATAAAAAAACAAAACCTAAAAATTTTGATAAAATTGTCCCTCATAAAATAAACATATCGCTCACTTACTTCAAGACTGGCATAACTCAAAAAACATAAAGTGGGAGAAAAACGCATTTAAAGTTTTCAATTAGTTGCTTTTTATATGAAAATAATGAAATGTATGTCTACATAAACTCTTCTCACAAGGCAAGTTTATGAGATAATTTTCTGATTTTTTGACACAAAACAAAACATAAAATGGCGGATGTTTCTGCGTCATTAACTCAAAAATCACGTTTTTTGAGTTATGCCAGTCTTGAAGTAAGTGAGCGATATATTATCGTGTCATATTACATAGTGTTTCTTCAGAAAATTGGGGGTAGGGGACCGAATTTAGACATCCCTCGGGCCCGGATTTTCTCTCGTCAGCCCTGAATTTGGGGGTACCCTTAACATAGACAAACTAGACCGGAAAGTATTTTCAGGCGGGAGGAATTTTTGTAACAGTGTTAGTGAACATTTAAGTTCACCCTTGTGCGGTGAGTTCGCTCGTGTGAGTGTGCCACTTGATGAATAATGTTCCATAAATTAGGGAATTTATATGAGTCTTCAATGGATTAAAACGATATAAATCATATTTTTTGTAACGAAAATTATAATAAAATGTTTAAGAAAACGTTTGCACTTACATAATGTGTCAATTTTTAATGATGTAAAGAAAAAATCAAACAAATTGGTTTTTTGTGTAAAAAATTCAAAATCTGGCAGCTTTCAAGCTGTCATATTTCTTAAAAAATTATTGCGCCTTTGAAGGAGATATTAGATCTGTTTGATAACTGAAAATTTGTACGAATTTGTAATAATTCACGGTGGGCTTTAACTAACTTTTAATAAAAGTGTGAGTTACAACTAAAACTTTAATTGGGGAGTATTTGAGATGTAATTTAGAGTCGATATATGAAAAATATAAGAAATCCTTAGAGCTTTTTTTTTTAATTCTATATTCACTGTTTTTTAATGATATTACATATGCATTAGGGTGGAGCGAAATTTTTTTTTTTTCGATTTTCGAAATGAGCCTTATGCGAAAAGATGCTCCATAATATACTTAATAAAAAATGTTCATGGCACTTTTTGATATTTTAATGTTTTGTACTACATTGAAGTTTTGAAAAAAAAAAAAAAAAATTACGTAGGTCTTATTTGTATGGGATAAAGTCAATAAAAGAGCTTAGACGTATCCGAATTGTTATTTTTATTATAATATTAGCAGAGAAGTATGAAACAAACCACATAAATTCTATAATACTAGTATCGGAAATATCCCCCTCTAACATTACAATTTTTCCGGTATTTGATGCAAATTTGTACTCCTTTTTAGTGTTAAAACTGGAGTTATTTTTCGTGATTCCTGCCTTGTTTTAATGGAACCATCTCTTCTTTTTGAACCACATACCGCAGCAGCAACTTCACGCACCTTTCAGTTGCCTGAGTATGACACGGAAAATATTGAATCTGCGCCTGTGATTGGCTGCATCTGGATTTTCAATGCATTCAGAAATAATTTCTGTCGATACATGTATGTTTTAATAGAGGTGGCTCAGATAAAGAAACGGAGTCCCAGTCGATTAATTCCGTATAAGACTTAGCCTGAAAGTTAAATTTTGGCAAAACAAATTGTCGAATGAGACCGTGCGATGCGGATTCTTTTTCCCTTAATTCCAGTATCTTTTTCAAGGCTGAAATCTTAACAAATCTTGACTTGTCTGCAATATTTTCAGGATGACCAAAATAACCATTTCTCTGAATAACAGGGTCAATTATTTTTTTTAATGAATCAGTCATATAACGAGAAAGGGAAATCGTTTGGTGCATATGTTTGGCACTTAGTGGTGGCAACCTATCGATAGTCCTGACCATCGATAGTGGACGATAGTTTCTGGAAACTATCGGTAAGCTATCGATAGTTAGACTTTTTTAAATAGCAAAAAACAAACTTTATATTGTCCCAACAATGTCACTGTAAGTGACTTTAGAAAAAGTCTGTAGTTTTTTTAACTATAACCAATTATTTTTATTCAAAAAACATATAACATCAACATTTTTCGGTTTAAGCTATGACCTTTTTTCAGTTATTATCAACGCTGCTTTACTAAACATGCGTTCGGACTCTACCGATGAAGCTGGAATACACAAATATTTTAGGATACATTTCTTCAATGGCAAAAAATCTTCTTCCGCTAGCTTTAAGTATAAAATAAAATTGTTGCACAATTTTAAACTTTTCCATAGCTATTGTACTGCTTTTGAAAAATTTTACAATTGTTTTGCACTTCGAAATTAGAGATTGTAAGTCCCTAGACTTCAATCCATCCTGCACCACTAGATTCAAGATGTGAGCAACGCAAGGCAAGTGTCGTAATTTTAGCGATTCGTATGCCTTTATCATCGAGGATGCGTTGTCAGTGGTAACACAGCACACTTTATCCAAAATCGACCATTCTAATAACACTTCATGTATGGAATCCGCAATATTTCTTGCACCATGGTTCGTTACATCTATGAGTTTTTTTGTGGGCAACACAAAGTGGCGCAAAATATATTCTTCATCAATAAATTGGCATGTAATTGTAAGGTAGGCTTCATTGTTCAATGATGACCAGCAATCCGTAGTTAATGAAACTTGCTTGACGTTGTTTAAAATGCTATAACGTTTTGCTTTTCGGCTTGCATATAAACTAGCAATATGTGTATTTTTTAACGTATTTTTACTTGGAAGAATATATCTTGGATCCAACACCTTAACGAATTTTCGAAATGCATTGTCATTGACAATGTTGAATGGCTGAGAACTTTCGGCGACCAACTCCCCAAAAGTACATTTGAGGGCACATTTAAATTTCTTAGTTTTTATTCGATTTTTTTCAATATTTTCGACATTCTGTTGATTTTATCAACCTTTTAACTTTTTCCAATATATCCCATATGTATTCGTTTGACTTTTTCAACCTCTTTAATTTTTCTTCATTATTTTCTTTATTTTTAAGACTTTTTCAGCGATTTTGAATTTTTTTATCATTCCTTAACCTCTTTAAACTTTTTTGGATATTTTCATATTATTTCGACATTTTTAAGTATTTTTCAACATTTTCCATATTTTTTCGACATTTTGAGTTTCTTTCAACTTTTTTCAATGGTTTCCATATTTTATCGACCTTTTCAGACCTTTACAACTGTTTCAACATTTTTCATCCCCTAAACCTTTTTTACATATCACATTTTTTTCGACTTATTCAACCTCTTCAATGTCTTTTAACATTTATTCAAAAGGGACTTTCAGTGCAGTGTAGGGTATGTGAGTTTCGGCCTGGCCGTAGATAACACCTTAACTTGTTTAATTTGTTTATAACAATTTGCAATTATACAGCTAAACATAAAAACAGGACTACTTACACTTTCGATAATATTCCATAAAAAAACCAAATTAATGGTTGCTCAGAGTTGAAAAATAATAAGTAAGTAGACTCCTCCCTTTCATAAAATCTATAACCTGTTGCCAATTAGAACGGTAATAGCGAATGCATTTTATTTCAATAGTTTTCTCTTCATATTCAGTATAGTATAGTATTTATATTATATTTTCTTTTTATAATCTCATGTTTTATATATGTATTTAGGTGTATGTATGTGGATACTATTTGTTTTACAGGATATTTAGTTATATGTTAAAATTTCACGAATATACTTTAAGCTGTTATTTACAATTCAACTAGAGGAAAACATAATATCGTGGGTATATTAAGAAAATTCTGATTATATTTTATCTAACTTATTACAAATCCAAATACATAATTTGCGTAGCTGCTAAAGCTCCACAAAGGCTTAAAAAACTAGCTGTGCTGACAACTGCCGTGGTAGTTCCCGATATTGATACAATTGTTCCCATACACAAAGATAAAATAAATTGCGCCAAGAAAACCATACTGCTGACAATTGCAACATCTGTTCCCAAACCGCGTACATTCGATCCCAACTTTGCAGAACCATCAGAATCCAGCTCAAACTGAAATTTAACAAATGAAAAATGTACCTTTGGGACACATAAAATACAATTTGCTGTAGTAGGTACTCACCGTCCCCATAGAGTGGTAATGAGCCACCAAAAGATACGGCATCGTGAAAAGCGTTGAGTACATAACACCTGCCGCCCAACTGAAAATGATGACGCTAGCTTTTGCTCGTGTCATAGCCATAAGCGACATGCCAATGCAGTAGAAGAGCAGACCACCGACGTAGACAGGTTTCGCCCTAAGAAGAAACAAATCAAAAAGAACTCAATTAATCACTGCAGAGCTACGTACACTATAAAGCCATTATGTAAACCAGCAATCAAAATTGAAAACACTTGCATCAGGTATGATACTTTATTGTCAATGCTCAAACTACAGTTAGCCTTAATTAAGGCTAAGTCACAAATCAGTTTTTTTTTTTTGTAAATCAGAAATCCATTGAAATAAATGACAGCCAAAGTCAAAAATCCAGTAGTGGTAATGAACTATCAAAATAAATGGTACTGGTCGCAGCATTCAGTCATCTGGAAAATTTCGATTGATGCGATGATCGATTGGTCAACATATCTAGATAATTTTGCATTGATTTTAAGATTTTTACCAGAGATGAGCTCGAGTGCATTCATACGCAGCTATGAAACATTCGCTAAAAAATGAACATCGAATCAACACTTTCGTGAGCAGCGAAACTCATAACATTTCATTTTGAGCAAGCGTCAACAGTGAAGTACAGTATACGTAAGCATACCAACTGTACTTATTTAGTAAGTACAGTACTTATTTTCAGCTTGCCGTACTTATTTTTTAAAGCGTAATTAATTTGTACTTATTTTTCAAAGCGTACTTAATTTGTACTTATTTCGGCCGAAATCTGTTTCTCAAATTAATAATAAATATAAATATCATTTGCGCTGGCCCGATGATTGCGAAATAGTTGTAACACGAATGTTTTAAAAATTGATATGTGGCATCACTAAATTTGAGTTTGACAGCGCAGTCTTGTAGTTTTTAAAAATGTCAAACCTACTTTCAACTTTTTGTAGGAATCGAAACATTGACAGATTTTGTCTGAGAGAATCGTATGGGAAAAGAGATCGACAAAAACAAAATTTGTAAACAATACATATTTGCTGAGAAAATCGTATGGGAAAAGGGAGTGACAAATTTTAATAGATGCATTTTATGTGTGCTGAAAAGCATACGATGCATGCATGCTTTTTATGTGTTTCGCTTTATATGCTTCGTGTTTCTATTCATTAAATGGTAATGGCGCCGCAGCGCCGTAAGTGCATTTTTAATTCGGATATTAAGAAAAAATATCCGCAAATGAAAAAAGGAAGAACAGAAAGTGATATACGGTGTAATTTGTGCGACGCGGAACTCAACATCGCAAACGCCGGAAAGAGTGAAATCGATAAGCGAAACACAAGAAAGCGTTGTCTGCCAAATCAAACAGCCGCACTGATGCGAACTTTTTTACCTCGTCAGCCGATACCACCCTTACGGCATGTGAAGGCGTTTGGTCGTATCATGTCATAGAAGCGAATAATAGCTTCATTTCATCGGACTGCGCTTCCAAAATACTCCGCACTTGCTTCGAAATTCGTTATTCTAATTGAAAAATGGAAAGAAAAGAAATTGTTATCTGAAGAACGCTGGGTTGAGATCTTTAAGCACATGGAAGCTTCACAAGTGCCATATTTTGAATTTTCTCGTCTCGTCGAATTCATTCTGTGCCTACCTGGAACGAGTGCACCAGTGGAGCGCGTTTTTTCATCAGCAAAAAACATCTGGAAAACCGAGTTTTCTCGGCTTGAAGTGAACACTCTAAAATCGATTTTGCTTGTAAAAATTAATTTCCAGTATAAATGCGTCGATTTTTACCATTTTTTGAATCGCAACAAATTTCATTGACAAATTTCGTGTCAAGAAAAATACAATTTCAAAGAACAACAGCGCACCGTGGTTGCTGTCGGTGAAACTGCTGACGCTAAGGCTGCCTCATCCAACAAAATGTCGATTGGTAGTACTTAGAGCGAACATTAATTATCCTTTAAATTTCTGAACATGTTTTCAACTTTTAATTTGAAGTTATTGTTGACAAATACAATTCAATAAAGAAATTTCGATATAAAAATAATAGCTCGGAATCATGGTGTAATTATATGGTGGGTGCAATACAGGATCGTTCTCTTACTACTAAAGCACACCACGCTGACAGCTGTTAGCTGCCTTTTTTCTTTGTTCCATTTGATTTTTCTCTTTACTGCACCCACCATATATGATATTGTACTTATTTGTACTTATTTTCAACTATTGATTTTAGGCAAATGTACTTATTTTTTCAAACTCCAAGTTGGTATGCTTAAGTATACGCAAGGTGTATATCACCTTGGGGCTGCAGACTCAATAAATCTTTGAAATAAGAAACGGACTTTGGGCTTTTTGAAATTAAGTAAAACTTTCATTAGCGAATTCCAAACTCAAATATGAAAAAGTCAAAAATATTCACGACAACGCAAGAGATTAGCAAAAGATCTCTCTATAATCTTTTTTTTTTAATTATTGTTGCACTGATAATGATGATAATTCATTTGTATTTTTTTTAGACCTTCTTTAGAGTCGTTTGAAAATATCTACTCAATGCATACAAAGGAAATATACCCACTAATGAAATTTTGGCGTCAAAGCTGGGCATTTTCTCAGATGATTTTGAACTGACCAACCTGCATCCTCAACTGCACATATTAAAAAACATGCCTGCTAACAAACCAAAGTGCTGTCCTGATATCGCTGACCAACTTCGGAAATTATCTCAAACAACAAAGCACCTTCTAGATCAAATTAATCGACCGATCAATTTAATAATGACAGTACCAGGTTCCACAGCTTCTTGTGAAACGTCATTTAGCGCTTTGCGATGGTTATAGACTTATCTTCGTTTACAAATGACCCAAAAACGTCTTACCCACACAACGCTCCTTCATGTTTATAAGGAAAAAACTGAATCCATAGATTTGCGAAGAGCTATGAAAGAATAAATCTCGCGAAGAAATCGTAAAGCCACTTTTGGAAACATTTGAACAAATCTTACTTTATCTTTATTTAATGGAAATTGCAACGAATAAAAAACATCTTCATACAAAATTCTCCTTATGTCCCGTCCTAAAGTATAGAATAAATCCTCTTTTTTCCAGAAAAATGTATCGAACTTTTTTATTTGAGTTTGCAACTTTATGCTATGTATTTTCCCTGATATTTGATTTGTTCTTATGCTTATACGTTTTTCAGACAAACGTTACATGGAAATTCAAACATTTACAGCTGAAGGAAGACCAAATCAGATTCGGGGGATCTGCTGCGCTACCAGGCGAAATACTAGAACTAGATACACCTTTTGAGATATTTCCTTTCTTATTCCCTGACGACATGAGACTAATTTATACAGCGTACCGAAAGATGCCAGCAAACCTGCAATTGTCACAAGTCAAAAAATTCGACAGTTTATTGGAACCTTGTACTATGTGTTTGTAGCTCACATGCCCAACGTAAGGATGTTTTGGTCCGATAAAATTGGTGCGGATTTTATCAAAGAAACGATGATAACAAAACGATTCGACCAGCTCAGGCAAATATTGCATTTCAATGATAATAGTAAAATGTTACCATGTGGACATCAGGACTCTTATCGAAACCAATCAGAATTTGGGAAAACTCCCCTAGAAGCCAATTTACCTGTCGATTAGCAAATGTCTTTAAGTAAAGCTTGGTCTGAAACAGTACTTGCCAGACAAACCACACAAATGGGGCTTCTTACAACAGGCGCGGATCCAAGGGGGGGGGGGGTCACGGGGGTCATGACCCTCCCCCAAAACAGCCCGCATTTAAAAAAATAGAGTTGAAACAATATTTTGCAAACCGAAAAACAAGAAAAAAACAAACGAACAAAACCTAGTTTTTGCAAACTTAAGAACCTGAAACTAACCAAACGACCAAAATTAACTTATTTTTTTGCACTCTGAAAAAATTGGAATCAAAAAATGACTAAATCAACAAATTTGACTAATTTTCTTAAACAAGACTGACTTTTTTATTATTTTTTCTATATTTGGATTGTAGCTTTACTTGATATACTATCATCTGTTTACAATCTGTTTACAAGTTCCAACTAAAAGCATCATTTATAAAACAAAATCGAATCTTCTATTTTGTTTCGCAAATCTGTTAATGATCGCATCGATGTCCAATGAAAATTCGAAATAAAAATATTCATCAGCTAAGACATTTCTTAGTTTTAAGAGTACATTTTTTATATAAAAAAGTTTATAATTTTATATAAACAATAAATATATATATACATGTAATGAATTTTCAAGTAAAACAAATTGGACAAGTTTTTCATTTTTCATTTCATTTCTTTATTAAGCCTTTGGATTACATTTCCTTACAGACTAGAAGAGTCTTTAGACCAGGGGTCGGCAAAACACAATGTGTGTGATGTACTTCAGCTCAATTGAGCTATGAAAAATCAAATTTTGCCGACCCCTGCTTTAGACATCGAAATATCAAATTCATTTATGGATGACAATCTATTGAATAATGAGAGAGCTCTTAATATAGGCTCATTCTGAGCATAATTAGTTTTATGTTTTTTTATGAGGAATAAATCAAAATGACGCAACTGTCTAGGTGGGATATAAAAACCAATTAACTGAAGTAACTCCGGACATTCAATATTACTATTAACTATATCATAAATAAATATTAAGGACATAACCTTCCGCCTCGATTCAAGAGTATGTATGCCCAAAAGCAGGCAACGTGAATTATATGATGGCCTTGAATCACCAAAATACAAAGAACGTAATGCAAGTCTAGAAAAAGTTTTCTGAATTCGTTCAATTCTAGCACAATGATTTGCATAAAACGGATTCCAAACAAAAGAGCCATATTCCAATCTAGATCTTACAAATGCAAAGTAAAGGCTCTTAATGGTATGTGGATCCATAAAATCAGAGCTGTGTCTACGAACAAAAGCCAACATTGCATAAGCTTTAGGGATGATAAAATTCAAATGCTCAATAAATGTAAACTTAGCATCGAAAACTACGCCTAAGTCCTTTATAAGATTGATTGACTTAAGAAGTTTACCCTGAATTGAGAAATAACAATCGAGTATATTATTTGATTTTGCAAATGTGCAGCGAAAGCATTTCCCAATATTTAAAGGTAACTGATTAAGTTTACTCCAGTTACTCACATTGGACAAGTCACGTTGTAAGGATTCAACGTCACCTACATTCCGTATACGACTGAATAATTTTAAATCATCTGCGTAAAGCAAAAATTTTGAGCTCTGAAAGCAACTATGAATATCATTCATGAACAAAATAAAGAACAGAGGTCCAAGGATACTACCCTGAGGTACTCCAGACGACGCTACAAAATTATAAGATTTAGTATTATTAACAAGTACAACACACAGTCTATTACTCAGATAGGATTTAATCCAATCCAAAAATGAACCATGAAATCCAATTTTAGCTAGTTTAGCAATTAAAGCACTATGCTTAACCTTATCAAAGGCTTTTGCGAAATCAGCATAGAGCACATCCACTTGATAGCCACGTTCAAAAGAGGATACACAATAATTAGAGAATAATGATAAATTTGTTATTGAGGATCGACCAGATACAAAGCCATGTTGCTCTGGGCAAATATAACACTTAATTAAAAAGTAAAGCTTATCTTTTATAATGCTTTCAAATAATTTAGAGACAATTGTTAATTTAGAAATGGGACGATAGTTCGCGACATTATTTTTAAGCCCATTTTTGAAAATAGGGGTAATACATGCTACCTTCCAGGGCTCAATAAAAGTTCCGGAATTTAAAGATTTATTGAAAATCAGACACAGTGGCTTACACAAAGCCTGAGCACATTTTAATAATACTATAGAGGATAATCCATCGACATCCAGTTTAGCAGAAATCTTCAACTTTTATAATGCGTTAAAAACGTCTGTTTCACTCAAAGTAATAGAACCAACATCCACGAAAGAATTGATGTTTTGCAGGATAGAGGGCTCATACCATGGAGCATCTTCAGTATAATTTGATTTAAAATAGTCGGCAAATAAATTAACTGTGTCTGCAGTTGTACACGAACTAATATTATTGAAAAACATAGAAGTGGGGATGAAAGATCCACACTTTTTCGATTGTACGAAATTCCAAAACGATTTCGGATTCAATTTGATATTGGTTTCCGTTTTCAAAATAAACTGCTTGTATAAAAACTTATTCAAAAAGTTGAATTCTCTCATGTAATGCACATATTGCGCATATTTTTCAGTTTTTTAAGGCCAGAATTATACCATGGAAGCTTATATACCTTATGAGGGCAAATTAGAATATGGTCATGACAGATTTGTGACACATTAAATTTAAACAAATCAAAACAAGTTGCGGCATTTTTACCATTAAATAAATTTTTCCAATTTATATCATTTATATTATTACTTATTTAAAAATTCAAAATCACATAATTTAAAGTTAAATACATGTTTAGCAGGCTGAGGCTCAATAAATTCATAAAATTCTATATCGAGAACAATTGGAACATGGTGCATATTAGATGGTGAAATTGGGCAAAAACATTCAGATAAATTGTATTTAATATTATACGAAATAAAAATTAAATCCGAAATTTTGCCAAGATTATTAAGTACTTATTTTATTAATTTGAACTAATTCAATACTTAAGAAGCTATCAATAAGATTGATTTCATGAGGATGATTGATATTTGTTGGCGTCATGTCATCGGCGAGGTGAGTCCACATTACTTTGTTTAAATTAAAATCCCCCAATATGCAAAGCTGACTTTTATGGTCCAACGATGAATGTAACGATAAAATGTTACTTACATGTGCATCGTAAATTTCATCAGAACTATTTGGCGGGATATACGAGGCACAAATATATAAAGAGCCTGATGAGCCAGAAATGGAGACACTTAATTGTTCGTACAAACTGTCCGCATTCTGAAGGATGCAAGCTGTTGTACAGAAAAAACGTTTGATGGCAATTAGAACACCACCTCCTCGACTACAACCTGTTTTTATAGCGTCACGTTCCTTTCTGTATACTTGATATATATTTGTATCAAAGAATTCTCCATCGAAAAATTCATCATTTAGCCAGGTCTCAACAAATACGATGACAACAAAATCTCCAGCCGCGGTATAATAAAAAATGGAATTGGATTTAGTTCTGATCCCAGACATATTTTGGAAATAAATCCGAAATTGTGAAGTTTTACCTAACTGATTGTTAGGCTGAGCGGATGAATATTTAGTAAAATTAGCTAAGTTATTGCATTGATGTTAAGTTTTTTATATAATAAAATATTCGACTCAGCATAAACACGTCCGCACCTTTTGAATTCACGACTAGGAGTGAATTCTGGCTTAGTTTTTATTCATTGAAGAAATTCGGCTTGCTTTGTTTATTTGGTTATTCTTGTTATTTTTGATTTTTTTCTATCCTGTGACCC
The DNA here is from genome assembly GCA_949775025.1 of Tricholauxania praeusta. Taxonomy (NCBI): domain Eukaryota; kingdom Metazoa; phylum Arthropoda; class Insecta; order Diptera; family Lauxaniidae; genus Tricholauxania; species Tricholauxania praeusta. The sequence goes on along the minus strand of OX459029.1, from coordinate 70,094,763 downwards.
CCCCCAGAAAAAAATTCTAGATCCGCGCCTGTCTTACAATTTGTCATCTGCGGCGTGAGTGGGTTTGCTTATAAATTTGAAGTTTATAGTGGACAAGAAAATAGATGTGCCTGGAGGGGAACCTCAACTGGATGCATCATCAAATGTGGTTGTACGACTTGCCAGAAATGTACCATCAACTGGAAATTATTGAATATTTTTCGATAAATATTACACGTCTTTGCCTTTAATTGAACATTTGTGTGCAATGTGAGCAATTGAATGTTTGGACACCATTCGGCAAAATTGTATTCCTTACTGCAAGCTTCCGAACGAAAAAGAGTTAAACAAATTACCACGAACATGGGTCGAGTAGGTCGGTTATCATAAAGGAGTAGACGTTTCTTTAGCTGCAGGGAGAGACAATAAAGTGGTCACCCTTGCATGTAATTTTGCAGGGACCAGATTCGATAGATCGCAAAAGAAATACCTATCAATCGAAAGACCTTTTGTGATCACTCAATATAATTACCGTATGGGAGGAGTTGACCTATTAGACTTATGGGACACAGCAAAATAAAACTGCGCAGTAAACCCCGGTAGAAGAAGCTATACTACCATTTTCTTGACATGACAATGTGTAATGCCTCAAAGAAAGGACAAAGTTCTGAGCTCTGTAGAATTTTGAATTTTTACTGCCAAAACTTTACAGTCGGGTTGTGGTACAACAAGGCAATCAATTGCTTCAATCAATATCATGAAAATTGAGGCCGTGTTGCATTTCTGCAACAAACATATTCTATGAAATATAAATAATTTTAAATAACTCTGAATTTTTTATTTATTTTTCCTGTTTATTATAAGACATTTATAGTACATTACCATTAAAATAAATTGAAATTCCAATCTTAAAGAACATACTTTTCTCTGATGCTTGGCTGAACTATTTGTATTAGCGTAAAATTTCATTCCATTAATTTAAATAGCTAGAGTTCGCTTACTGGTTGAAATTCAACCTCTATACTGGTAATACAAAACAGTACATTACCATTTTACCTGATTAAATGTCATCGCTTCCAAAAATAAAAATTAAAGAATCATGTTACTCTATCACTATCTCTATTCCTTCCTTAGCGTTCAATCCATCTCCACAAAATATTTTATCAAAACCGATCTATCAGATATTATTTAACGCATTTTCCTGTTAAAAGCGAGACGCCTACTTACAACTTTATACCTTTCCTCAATGTTTAATCTATTACGGTCTATTAGTATAGTTGACGGGCATGGCACCGCCCTTTAAAAAACAAATATCTTTATTTAGGGTTCAGTCCGTCTCTGTAACAAATTTTATCAATTACACTATGGGCTCGTTGATCACTTTTGCTGGCCAAAACCCATTTTTTTCACACTCTGTATTGTTTTGTTGTTATTGTAATCTAATAGAAAATACTTCAAAGCAATACAAAATGTTTTTGTAAATACTAACTTACTGCTTAACAGCAAACCATAAAAGTTCAGCTTTCTGAGTAGAATTGTGAAAACAGTTACGTGCGAATTTTTATTAAGGTTATTAAAATATTATTCTTGGTTAAAAAAAGCGTGTTAAAAAAAAAGTAATATATGGAAAATAAAGGTGATGGTTAGTACTTTATGTACATACATGCAATTTTCTAAAAAAAGATCTGGTGCAGTGCAAAAAATCAATTGTTTGATGCAACCTATAAAAATTTTGCGATTTTTTAATTCTTTAGCTTTAGGCTTGCAAAATTTTGCCCAAGTTTGCCCAGCCTAAAACCAAAAAAAGATAATAATAAGTCTGTTTGTCATGTTTTGCGATTTTTAAGAAAAATCGTTTTTTTCCAGACAACTTCTGCTTCAAAAATTTCGATCTTTTTCATGTTTGGAAAAACGAGCATATCAAAAAACGAAAAAAGACCTGTGTTATCAACTATCTGCTGGATCCGCTATTTTGAATTTTTGATTTTCGACATCAAATTCGAAATCAGCGACTCCGAAATCCCCTAACACAACGTTTGATACAGATACAGAGAAATTTTTAAATTTTGGCAGCCATATCTGATCCGCTATTTTGAATTTTGAATTTTTGACATCAAGTTCGAAATCAACGACCCCGAAAACCACCTTACACAAGGTTTCATACAGATACAACAACAGTTTCATATTTTGGCCGCCATATTGGAACCGTCATTTTGAATTTTTGATATCAAATTCGAAATTAGCGACCCCGAAAACTCCTTTGCACAACGTTTTATATCGATACAACCACAATTTCAAATTTTGGCCTTCATATTGGATCCGTCATTTTAAATTTCTAATTTTTGACATCAAATTTGAAATCAGCGACCTCGAAAACTCCCGTATAGAGCTTTTCAGAGTTTTGGCCAGCAAAAGTGGTCAGCGAGCCCATAGTGCATTAGTGAAAACGTATTTTCCTGTTAGAGCCATGGCGTCGCCCAGTCAAACACAAATATTTTTACTTAGGAATCAATTTGTTCCGTACCGAATTTCATCATTTTATTAGTACAGCGGCTCAGCCATGACACTATTTTTTTCATTAGGGACGACACCACGCCCAATAAAAGATCAAAATTTACCTTTTCTCAAAGTTCAGTACATCTCCAATACATTTGAAAAAAGTTACAATTGGCACTGCCCTTCCGCACATTTCCAACAAAAAAAAAAATCATCCGATTATGATGTTTTGCCTTTGCATATTTACAATGTTATCGGCCAAGCTAGCTTTTAGGGTAAACTAGTTTTTCCTAGGTCAGGATGACCTACTGTAGCCTAGGATAATATAGGGCTATTATTTACTTTAACGACCTCACTCCCGATTTTCATGAAATTTTAGCATCTCAGGATACGTGGGCGGCCTTATGCCGCAGCTCAATGGTTACATCTTCCAACTTTACAATCTGCGCCAGCTGCTTTGTTGTTTTTAGGAGACTTTACGGCCTTTCTTATTTTCATTAGTGAAACCGAGCACGACGTCAGTTGCTGTGGTCTTCTGTCAGAAAGAAGCGTAATAGGACTGATTGAGGGCGGATTGATAGTCTGCGAAAAATTTTATTTTTAAAAAACTAGCTGGTCATCTGTAGTAGTTAAAAGGTAGCCGTTTTTGATTTGATTGGTTGATTTCTCCTGAATTTCTTATCCGTCATCTTGCTGTTATTCCGCAAATAATACGAAGGTCCCTGATTTCTGCGGCTTGTTGAGCTTTGGCTGCGAGGTCGTTGTAGATTTCTCGTTTGTATTTTTTGCATGAGGCTTTTACTTTCTTATTTATTGCGTTATATATTTGTGCAGAATCATACCTCTCTCGCGCGTTGAAATACAGGTCGATAATATATTTTTGAAATTTGGCTCAAAACTGTGGCACCGTTTTTAAACTTTTCAAAATTTTTAATTGCTTATAAAATTTATATTTCGAATTATGTATATGTGATTTTTGTGAAAGCTACATGTACCCTATTTTTATACAGCTATATATTTTTTCGAAACTGGAGCCCAACCACATTTTTCAGTCTTAGAATAAATAACACAAGCAAAAATGGATTTAATGAAACAAAAAGAAAATTCTTAATAAATTATGGGCCTAAGGGTAAAAGTAAAGAATCCAATGTGATGCTAGTATATCAAATAATTTAAAACAAAGTCTTACATAGTTTTCTGTTCATATAAAACAGTAAGCCTATCAATGTAATACAAAATCTTACCTAAATCGTTGAATAAGTTTCTCAATTACTAAAGAATAACAAGCGCATGATAACGAGTACATTGCCATTCCCCAACACCCAAACCGCACTCCTTCTTCATAGCGAACTTGCGATAGACTTCCCTCCATAGCTTTTGGATCGCCATTGAAAACAGCTTCGCCAACGAAATCCGTAAAATATAAAGAGTAGCAGACATGAGCCATCCAACAGAAGAGATTTGTCAGGCAAACCATCCGCAGCGAATGCGGCATGTAAACAATCGATAGCAAATAGTGTGACAGTGATTCAACTGATTCTCGCGGAAGCTCTGCACTTGTCCCAATATCTGTGGTGGGTGGGAGTTCATTGTTTTGAAAAAATGATGTCTCACAGACATTTTCCTTAGGGACATTAAAATAATCTGATTGTGTTGCGTCCTGTTGTGAAGGCTAAAAAAAGAAAGAAAATGCGAGTTATGTAGTATCTGTGTAGGTTGTTATTGCGAAATTAAAACTAACAATAGGGAGAAGATAAAATAGCTTTATTTTTTTATTACGGACGAGAATGCCAGTAAGCCAGTTCCTTTAGCAAAATTGTTGCAATTGTTCGAATAGGTAAAGAAAAATCGAATAACCTTCTTCAAGCACAGTGAAGCTACTTAGGAAATAAATACAAAATAAGCTGATATAAAATTCAACTAAAAAGAAGAGAACTAATGGGAAGATTGAGGATTTATTAATTATGCATTACAAGTACAATGTACCATATTTAAAAATATACACTGGCGGTCATGAAAACCGCACCACCACAAAAAGTCGTTAAAATTCGATATTATTGAGATTTATATTAAAAAAAAAAAATTTTTATTAGTTATTGTTATTAAGCTAATACGTTTACATTCTTAGTTTGAAATCAAATGGACATTTCTGGATCTTACACGCCTATTGTTTTTGACTAAGAACAATAACCTGGAAAAAAGATAATTTTTTTACGATCGCAAAATCGTCCTGTAGAATTGCATCCTTAGTGCAGGATAAGTGCTTTTAAAGCATCGGGTCCTAGATCTCCCTTATAACTTGCCCATATTTTTTCGCATTTATAGTTCCTTCTAAATAGTGTAGAGGACCACGAACACTGTAAAAAAACATCCACATATCATCTGGCTCTATGGAAATGTTACTGTTTTCACTATGCAGTTTTCATAGAACGTTCTTCATCGGAACGACGCACCTACTGCGAATTATCGGCTCATAGCAAGTTGAATTTACTTTCATCCGGTTAAATGACATTTCGCCACTGCTCCAGTGTTTAGTTTTTGTAGTTTTGAGCACAAGCTAGACCAGTTTTTTTAATTTTTTGTGTCAACAATAGCTTTTTTTTCAGGATAAGCCAGCATCTTGCAGCCTCCTGCGGTCAATTTCCACAGTAATTTTTATGGAATAATGCGTTTCTAGCTCTGTCCGTATAGCAACTACACTTTTAAAATTATCCTTCAAACTTATTTTCCACCAGGCCATCTTTGTCCTTCTATTAGTTGCACGTTTAGGACCAGATCTTTTTTTTTCTCTCCAGCAGCTCTTAAATATCCTTTTTTTTTTTCAAAAAAGGCATAGTTGTGGAATGTGGAAACCCATTCTTTCCCATACGATACACCTTGGTCCGTTAGTAGCTTTTTGATCACGTGACAGCTGTTTATGTTTTGGACCCATTTCTGCACTTACATATTTTAAAAAACGACCTTCTGCTTTAAGCAAACTCGTAAAATATCGTGTCAATAAACTTGCTGGAATTGTCTTAATTTTTACATATAAAAACAGTTTTGCTAGTGGTGCGGCTTTCATGACCGCCAGTGTAGCTTTATTTGGCATTTGTTTTAAACACGTAAATCGTTATATAAATTACTTCATGGGCCATAATTGTAACTATATTGAAGAAAAAAAATTATTGTCAAAATCATTCGAAAATTGGTTAGGTTAGGTTAGGTAGGAGTGGCAGTCAGTTGCGAACCATGAAAAAATTGGATAGATGAATAGAGTTTGTAACCACTCACCTATTACGAAGATGCATACGAAAAAATATTATGGCTTTTATTTGGTCTCCTCAATATGATACGCTCCGTAGATATGCGGAGTAACTTCTTTGACAGTCGCGGACAATCAGAGGCTTCGAGAGAGTAGTCTCAGAGAGCTTTCGAATTGCAAAAGTCTCCTTTTATATTGTGAGTTTCAATGATCCCCGAAGAGAAATGTCGAGTACATAATTGGTACCAATTAAATATCTAATATCTACCCGCCAACCCAACGTACACAGTAACGTCATTTATATCATTCTATAAATATAACACGAAAACAACTTCGAATTTAGTTTGACACAACTGTTACAAAATTTTGAAATTACGAAAGACAACAAGTCACTCGGTGCCGTATGTAATAAACTTCGAGTGCTTGAACTCGTAGAACATTTTATTTGCGAGTGCAGCACTCACCTCTCTTGTTTAGAGTTTCGTTTTGTTTTGATTTTTGGTTTTCGTGCACAAGGGCTTGATGGACTTGCAATCGTGGCGAGTGACTTGATGGTCGTTTCAAATGCACTCGTTCAGAATTCTAGTCTGTATCCCACGTTAGGGGAGGCCCTCATATAAATACGGCCTACTGCATGAGACGTTCCGAAAGTTTTCTACCTTAACTATCATGGATACTAAAACGTTGAAATTAAATATATTGGTAAGTTTCTCTGCTTCGGCAGTATGTACGTTTTATTTGGAGGTAAAGAGATCATGTTTAATTGAAGTAGACTCAACACAAATAGGAACTGAAAAAAAAAATTCAATAATTTTATTAATTTAAAGCCTGAGGACAACATTTTCGCGGCGAAACAGCTAATATGTTATAGCACATGGAACGTTCGAACACTCAACGACATTGGAAAGCTGTTGTAAGCGGCAAACGAATTAAAGAGACTCAACATCGAAACATTAGGATGTTTGACTGCAGATGAAATGGTGAACTGACAATAAGCTCTGATGAAAATTTTTTTTATACTCAGTCGATCAGAAAATGACCTGCACCACAACGGCGTTGAACTCCTCCTCAGCAAACGTGCCATAAAATCACTATACTGAATTCAGTAACCTGTCAGTGAAAGTATAATGTGGGTTCGTTCCAAAAGCAGAGCTTAAACGAAGTGTTTTATAGACAAACGGTGAAAGTTCAACATAATTCTACAAACACATAAATCTTATTATTGAAGAAACATTATCTCAGCACAGACTTAAACATTAACATACTCCTCACAAAGTGACCGGAAAGAATCCTGATGGACCATTTGTGTAGAAAGAAAATATAGGATTCATGTGAAAATCAGGAGAGACGCCTATATCGACTCCGACCACATTGTCACTTCTCTTCGGCTCAAGAAAGTGTACATACAACAGACCCTGACAGCAACCAAAAGGTTCCCCCTATATTATCTTCGAAAAAACTTCATCAACTAAATAAAAAAGACACTGGCCCCTAAAGCTGAATCAAGTCTTCATTTATAATAGCTAGTGAGACCATACTTAACTTTAGCATCCAGAGCTAAAAATCCTGGATAATTGAGGCTACCCGGGATATCGTAAGAAAAAATAGGCATAAAACGCGCAAGTATGAAGCACGAACACAAGATCAGAGGCAAGAAACCACATAGATATGCATATAACGCCATTGAAAATGGAAGTAAAAGCCTCCTGCAAAAAAAGACGAGGGATGAAATCAGAGAGCTGCACGGTTTAAACAATGACACACAAGATGACAAGCAAAAAAATCGGATAGTCAAAAAGAAAAAATGAAATTTACTAGCTACAGTGAAACCTGGATAACTGGGATCTCCAAGGGATCAAATTTTTTGTCTCAATTAAAGAGGTTCTCATTTACACAGTTTCCCAAATTCTATGAAATTTTATTAAAACAACCATTTCACAGCCTACTCAAACCGATAAAACATGAATATTCAAATTCAAAATAACAAATTATAAGCACATAAATATTATTTCCACTTATAGAGGTTATTTCTAAACGGTCCCAGTTAAAGAGGGAAAAGCCCATGTTATAGAGGCGAAAACGCACAAAAACTTCAAAAATCATATCCCAGATATAGAGGTTTAAAAATCCCAGTAATAGAGGTATTTTGATGCAAAAGTGCTGGGACCTTGAAGTGAGTCTCACTAATAGAGGTTTCCCACTTATCTAGGTACCGCTTAACCAGATTTCACTGTATATACTACTATGACCAGCTACTTAATTCGTTGGAAAGAAAATTTTTTCGGAGATGATCAGCCATTTACCTTAATTGGTATTCGCTATATGCCTCTACCTGAGGGGAGGCCATAGTAACTGGCCTCGTGCCCGCCATCATAAAAGGAGATAATGAATGCTATAAAAACCTCTCAAAACCAATAAAGCAGCGGGCCTAGATCATATAGTGGCCAAAATATCGAACGCCTTAAAAAGTTCACCGCTGAATTTCTGCATCCCGTCTTTATTCAAATGTGGGAGGAATAGAAAATACCTGAAGCAATAGAAATCTTGGTAAAAGGTTTAAAAATGGGTATCTGGCATATGCATGCATTGAACAAACGAGTGCAACACCCAAAATCATTGATCTCATCAAGGCTCAATACGAAGGTTTGAATTGTTGAGTACTACATAACAAGTATTTTTTATGCCTAATGATTTTGTGTCAGGCGTGTGCCAAAGTCTTATACCATTGCTAATCTCGTTTCTATTAGTTCTAGACGATGTTCTCCGCTGAGCTCTACAAATCGTAGCATTCAGTGCACTTAGCGAGAATCTGGAAGACCTCGCATATGCAGATGATATATGATGATAAAATCACTGCTGTCAGATCTTCTTCGGAAGCAGTAGATTTGAAACAAACATTGATAAAACAAATAGCATGTCGATCCGCCCAAACAGTGTCAGGAATGATTCCAGGATAGGCGAATTCAGCAATGAAGATGTGAAAAACTTTTCTTTTTTTCTGCCAACGAACCTGGAAGTTTTTAAGTCAAACATGAAACCAGTTCTTTGTTTGTCTGTGAAAGTGGGTTAATCAATCACGATTACGCAATCAACAACAATTCTCTTAGCCGAATTCTGAAAATTTTATGGCTCAGTATAAACTTTTTCAATGTCAAATTGCTCGCCAGATGCTGTCAATATCCGCAAATGGAAACGGATTAAACACACGTTGTAGAGATCATCAATTGAAGTCTGCTATGTAGTAGCAATGGAGTGGAAAGGAAATACGTGAAACGTGGAAATGTTTGAGATAGTAGAATGCACTTTCCATTGATTGCGCATATTGACAGAGTTCTGTAAAGGCAATATGCGCCGTGGAGAAATTAAGAACAAAGGAAGAAGAACCTGACATAACATTTATAATTGTTTAAAATTTTGAAACTTAATTTATTAGTAATATAATAGCTATAATTAACTTAGGAAGACCTTTTGTACTGTGATTAGTGTCTGCCTAATTTTTCTAACATTATTCAGGACCACACCGAAAATACTTTGTTACCTAAGTATAGTTTATGTAAGACAAAACACAAAAACATAGATAAGGATTCAGGATAACAAGTTGCGGTAGATACAGGAGGTAATGAATTGGCTTTTGTTTGAAATAGGCTTGAGAGAGAGGATCTTACAATGTGTCATCAATATGTTTCAAGTGAAAGGCAGCTTACTAGTCCATGATATTCTTAATCTCAAGGCTTAGCCTATATTCTGGTGGCAATTCCATTGACAAAATTCAGGCAGCGATGTATTAAGGTGATGTGAGTATATTTTGGACCTAACAAAACGTGAAAAATTTTCATCTCGATTCATTTGATTCCCGAATATTAAAAGCAAATATTTATAAAATTCAACACTCATCCATTTTTAGATTATAAATTTTTCTCATCCAGTCTTATCCAGGGAAAAAATAATCATCCGTAGCTAATTTCGAAGCATGGAAAATACGTAAATATAAAGTCTCGATTCGATTATTTTAATTTCCAGTATTATTTTTATTTAAAGGATCGAAAGGTTTTAAAGAAAGGTCTTGCTTTTCTTCTTCACCGGAGAGAGAACCGCGTTGGTCGTATAGGAGGCGTTAGCATTCCATACATAGCACCAGAAAAGTCTTTTAAAATTGGAGTAAATTTGAGAGAGACGGCACTTTAGTGTTAGATATATAGCATCAGCGTTAATGTCACTGCGACAAATGTCATTTTGATGCTTAAAGACTTTGGTATTGGTGGTATTATTGCGTGTTTCAATAATGAAGTTAGTCGATCGCTACGGTGGACAAGATGCCTTCTTCGCTTCAACGAGCTACCATTTTAAAGCTAATTCCATTCCAATGATGAAGATATATCTGGGCCTATAAGTGTTGGACTTAAAAACTGTGAAAGCCTGCAAAAATCAACTTCTTTTTCGGGCAGGCTCGTCGTCTAAACTGGAAATTTCATCAGTTTCATAAAAATAAATCATTTATAAAAATTTTAAAGACTTAAGTAAAATATGAGCAAAAGAACAGTCCAGTCCAGTAGCAGCATAGTGCGTTTTAAAAGCTGAATTCTTTTGCTAACTTTTTTTTATATTTTATATTGCCTTTGACATTCCTGACGCTACGAAATTAAGTACGGATGATTATATTCATCATTTATGCAACAAATATTTTCTTGGATAATACTTACATATAAGTAGTTTGATAGTACTTCATTTAATAAAGATAATGTTAAGATGAAGAGGGGAAATCTAACACTCTAAAGATGTACATAATTAGTAGTTATTTAGTCCTTAAATTTTACCTGTTCTATATTTTGTTCATCCATTAATGCACCATAGGAAGTAGCACATTCATCCAAATGATCTGTTTCTGCTGTTTGCACTTTACTGCTTTTTGGTGCTATCAAGGCCCATAAAGGGATTTCCCTAAAACTTGTGACAGTGAATGACACACATGCAATAAAAATAAATGTAATTATGGTAAAGACTGCTTTTACGTGACCTCCTAAGCGCCTTCCTATATTAGAAAGAGAAATGAAAATTAGTTAATTATTACCCAAACCTTCCCAATTCATATTGTAACATAATAAGCCTTACCTATAGCGGTGGCATCCCAATTTATGCCTCCCATTGAATAACCCATGAAACCTCCCAAGCCAGCCATAATCGTAAAAGTTGATAATCCTTTAGCATGATCCTCTAAAAAGATATATAACATTACATTGTTCTTACTGACCCATATGCGATATGGGTCGAAATCATAGTGGTGAGAAATTTCGAAGCATAAAATACGTTAAAAATATATACATTGCAGGAACTTATCACATAAAATAGCAGGGTGCGACCTGGAAAAATAATGTATTTTTTTTATTTAAAGTTCAAACGGTGCTCTTGCGACTAAAACGACCAATGCAGACGAAGCAATTATTGCCATCAAGTTTTTTCTCTTTGGCTTGTCCGTTTTGTGTTAAGTGCAAAGTCTAACGATCATGGTAACTACGAGTAAGATAAAACACCTTTTAAGTAAATTAATAAATCATAAGGTATTTTTTTTTTTTTCGATTGACGAAAGCCAATTCGATTCGAGAAATACCAATTTATAATAATTGGATTCGTAATTATATCGACTTCCAAAGGAAAATTACTTCATGTTAATAGAATACTTATTTTTGATTATTTAGCAACGGAAAATGAAACAAAATTGACATGGATATATTGAACAATAGAGTTATTTCAGTGAAAACTGTTATTTCAACTGCTTGAAAAGTTTTCAAAACAAGACATCTTTGACCAACATTTTTTTGGTGATGTCCGTTGACCAGTAAAGGAGGATTATTGAACCCATCCTCATACGTAACTCTACATTTTCGAATTGCTAAGTTGCTGTTTCAAGCAAATCGAGCTGGTTCGTCATTAATACTATTTGCTTTCATGGCAAATAAAATGATTTCAAAATTTGACCTTTCCGCATCCATTGGTGCACACATACCATATGATTAAAAAAAGTTGCGAAATCATTTCTTTTGCCATGGAATTGAAAAATATGACTTCGAAGTCCAATTCCGTGGAGTTGTTTCTATTGAGGAATTTGATTGCCAAAGTAATAATTCCTACCAGCTCTATACACAAATTTTCATTAAAAATTTTTACTATGCATTTTAATTGATTTTGAGAGAGAAAAACTTCCGGTTCCATTAAAAATTATTCTATGGATTATAATTTAAGAAAAAATTTTAATTCGCTCCAATCATCATTGTCTACGCTCAATTCAATCAAACATCATTTGGATCCCAACCTTATCCGCGCTTGTATTCATTACTAAGTAAGAGAACTTTTTATTTTGTGCGTTGGTACGTTTTTCTACGGAAGCATCGCCTTTTTAAAATTTTGAAAGAATTGATTGCATAAATCTTACATATTCTGACAAAACAAAAATCGCAAGGTCGTACCCAAAATGCAAAAATTAGATCGCAGTCTTAATGCAGATAGCATTCTTCTTAAAATACTCTTCATTAATTTGGACTTACGCATATTGTCATTTCAGTTATACATACAACATCCTCATTCAAAGATTTTAAGTGTGTTATAAATGAGGGCCGTTTTACACGGATAACATATTTAAGTAACGAGTATATAGTGAATTATATCCGGCCCGAAATAATTCATCTTCTCAAAGAAGATATAAAAACATTATGTTCTTGTATGAGTTAAAGGGTTAAAAACTGAAAAAAAAAATTAAGTGTTCCACAGACGAAAAGTTTTAGTAAGAAATTGCGGCAGGAATAAATATTTTTTTAAGTTATTGTATTCATTAAATTTGATTTATATTTTGTTTTGTCTCCACTAGTATCTTTAATTTTAGTTTTGGGTTTGCTTTTGGAAGCGCATTAAAAGAAACGATATGAAAAATTGGGTGTCTTAACTTTCTACAAATTTTTGTTAATGTTTTTTTTTTTTTTTTGGGTACAACCATGTACGAAATTATTCTTTTTATTAAACTAATAATAATAAACGTAATTTAAAAAAAGTTAGGGTGTGTACATAATTAAAATAAAACATTGTTTGTTGCTTAATACATTAACCATATTGCACGTTTACTAGAACAGAAGCCTAACTCAAAAAAGACTACTACTATCTACTCGTACATATGTGCATGGCCTTGTAAAGAAATCCCGAAATTTGTACCGTTATGTGACTTTTTGGTGACTTGCGACTCTATCCTACTAACGCATGTCCGTACCGTTTATTGGTCATTCTCAAAAATATCGGCCGTTTTGAACAATTTTTATTTTGATTTCTTAGAACTTAAATTCATTATTACCAACAAAATGAAAATATTTGCTTGGATTGGTTTTACGAAATTGAACACGGAGTTGTCGTTCCTGAAAACACGTTTCATTAAAATACCAATACCAAGAGAACAGCAGTGAGCCAATCTGCATGTGAGCCATATATGTATGTATGAGCTCATGAATCTTTCAGCACATTCTCACAGATTCACGCTCATAGAAAATTTTATAAAACGTGTCACCATCCGTCTCATGGCGAAGTCTGTGAATGCGATTGTGTTTCACACCTATTTCTAGTGAAAGCCGTTTCCTTTCGCGTCACTTGAATAAGGCCACATATTTTTTATTGAACATATTTTTTTACTCTAGTTTCGTAAATATGTATATCGTTTACGAATTGATAGAAAAAAGTGTACCTCGTAGAGTACCGTTAGCGATTTTTTTACTTTGTTGTTATGAGGTATAAAAAATTGCGTTTTTATTTGCGCCACTTGAATAAGGCCACCTAAGAAAATATAGAAAAAAATGCTATCGGATGTTTTTTTTTTTTGAAAATTTGTTTATTTTTAAGCAATTCAAAATATCAGTGATGTGTGGAGCCTCCTCCGTGTGTATTCAAGTGACACGCAGTGTATATATTAAATATTGCGTGAGCTACTTATGAATATCTCCCTCACATAGGATTGCCATAAGCAAACTTTGTATCAAAAATTGTTGGACATTTTGTGAAGTTTTTTAAAAAATAGAATTCAGCAGCGTGAAACATTTTTTTCCACCAATCGATGGAGGTAGGTTATAAATGAATTTTGAAATCACTTAGGGTTGCTACGTATCCATAAAGGGACTGTTTTTGACCCATTTTCGGAGAAAAACAATTTTTTTTTTTTGCTTGAAAAAGAATTATGGACATCATTTAGGTCAGCTCCGCACCCTGGAAGGGACCGCTTTTGACCCATTTACGGAAAAATTATTTTTTGCCTCCAATCGATGTGGAAAGGTCAAAAATGGATTTTGGATACCAATTGCAGTGGTCCCGAGCCATGGCAATTGGCCAAACACATTTCTTCCATGGTCCAGGGATACACCAAGTGATGTCCAAAATACTTTTTCGAGCTTTCTCCATCGCACTTCGCGAGTGCGTTTTTTTGAAAATCAAACAATAATTTCAAAATCAAGCATCGCTGGTTGGTGATATTGACCATTGTGTTAGTTTCGTGACAGTTTTTCATTTTTTTTTTTGAAAACCCTACGATAACTTTGACTCCAACTTATCACAACATAACCAAATAACATTTTCCGAAAAACTTACTTGGAATATACTGTCCTCAGAAGCACAAAAGCGGTACCTCTAAAAAAAGCCATATTATTGGTTCTTATGGCATCGGATAGCTTAAGAAATTACGCGTTTAATGAACTGCGCCAAATGCCGGTATCTTAGTTCAAACATATAAAAAATATTCTAAGAGAATTTTCTATATCTCAATTTTACAGGCATTTCAACATACATATTTACATTTACAAAAAATCAATTATCTCGAAACAAATTTTTTTGAGATACGCCCTTTTCGCTTAGTACGGCAGTATAGGTGTTAAAAATACATAGAAGTTGCAAGTCTGGTACTTGTTATTGATGGTAAACACAGAAATATACACAATTTATGAGAGTTTATTTTAAAATATAAATGAAATGAACACCTTTTTACAAGAGTAATTGGGAAACTCACAGCGATCAAAATAATCAAAACGGTCTACATTTTTGAGTAATACCCTCATAGTGATTCTGCGGCAATTTTAATTTTACAACCATCAGATTAGAAATATTTCCGATTAATAGTGACTGATTGACAAATATGTTTTCAATATTTAAATTTGTCATAGATTACATAGACTCAAAACATAAAAAAGACAAATACAGTCTCGCTTTATCTTTCAACGAGAAAATATCGTCTTCTTTGAAAAATTTTTCAATCAGTTTTTTCAATAAAATAAAATTTTTTCTGAAATTCTTTAAATTTTAATTAAAAATACATATAATTTTCGCGCAGTCTTCGACTGTTTCTTTTCTTCGGACGTGTTTTTAGACTACGTGTATTGTTTTGACTTGCATAGTGCTTTTACTTCCCGCTGCATTCGAAAATAAACAAAAAATTATTTAATCATTTGAGTGCGCTTGAGACTATTATGGCCCCTGGGCCACCCAATTTTGGGGACAATCGGTTCGCTTTGCTTTCCGAGAGTCCCAGAAAGAAACGAAAGAAACCCACTGTTAATAAAAGTGCCAATTTCTTTCCAGATTTACCATCCACGCAAAAACCTGATCCAAAGTTTGTTATTTTAGAGTCTACAGAAAAACAAAAACCTTTAACTCAATATTCATGCTTTGCAGTCCAAAAATCAATTTACCTGATAAGCAAAGAGATCGAATCGATTTCCGAACTTCGCGACGGTAACCTTTTGTTGTTAGTGAAAAATAAAAAGGCAAAGTATTGTACACGAAGCCCTGCATGCGTCAACTGCAACCTCCCTCCTCACAACCCCGACGTTTGCACACGCACCTTTTGCGCTAACTGCTCAGCCGATCATCCTGCCTCTTCTAACAAATGTTCAAGATTTCTGCAAGCAAAAGAAATATTAAAAATTAAAGTCACCCACAAATGCACAATGCGCGAAGCTATGAAAAAGTATAAGTCTCAACCCCCCACATTGTCTTCTTCTTCTCCTTCTTATTCTTCTGTCTTGTCCAAACCCCAAGCAGATAACATCAAAAACATTAATAACTCACAAAATGTAGTTGAACAAATTCCCCCTTCCTTCTCTTTTGTTCTATCTAAAACTCAAGAAAACATCAACAGTAATAAAAATCTCTCACCAATTTCAGTTTTAAATACTTCAATATCAAACCAACAAGACAATTCTACTATTTCCACCCTCTCTACTCCACCTACCACAAATACTCTCAATTCACATTCCAACACCCCAACAATCTCTCAAAATATCGATTCAAACCGTAATACATCACCTACAACTTTAAGCACTCCCGCACTGCCCTTAAATATCACAACACATTTGTTCTCTAACAACAACAATTTTAAAAACTCCGATCTCAATGAACTAACTGAATTTACTCAACAAGAATAAGAATACTTAGAAACACAAAAAAATCAAGACCTTTATGCAATAAACACTAGCTTTTTATCCACTTCTGATACAGAAATTATATCCGATTAAGAAAAACTATGAAATGAATAAAAATGTATAACATATACATACATACATATTTAAATCCGAAATATTATTATTTTTTTTCTCTATTATTTTATGGTCTCCATATTACAATGGAATTGTAAAGGTTACTGGAACAATTACCACGAGCTTCAAATTATTTTAAAGCAGCATAATCCTTCCTTAGTAGCTCTCCATGAAACGCATCTTCCATTTCAAAACTCGCCTAGCACGCCGAAAGCATACACAGGGTACTTTCACAATCTGCCTTGCAACAGATCACGCAAACAAGGCGTTGGTTTTCTTATTAAAAAAGAAATATCGCACCGGGTACTAAATATTAATTCCAACATATCGGTGATTGCATTAGAAATAAACATTGGTTTGAAAATAACTATTTTTTCCATGTATATACCACCTGATCAAAACTTCAGTTCACAAGATATTTTTTCGATACTCAATACTGTTTCAACTCCAGCTCTTATTTTGGGCGACTTTAACTCCTGGAGCCCTCTTTGGGGATCCCCACGATTAAGCCCAAGAGGTAAAATCATTGAAGATGTAATACTTGCTTCAAATCTTTTAGTTTTAAACGACGGCTCACCCACTCATTTTTCAACACACAGTTCTTTCACTCACATTGACTTAACGTTATGTTCAGCCAGCCTAGCACCAAAATGTCATTGGAAAATACTTAATGATTTATCTGGCAGCGACCATTACCCCATAATAACCACTATTGACTCTGTTTTGTATAAAGAAAAAGTAAACAAGCCCCCCAAATTCCTAACTGATCGGGCTGATTGGGTAAAATTTCAACAACATTGTAACCAAATTTCCTCAAAAATACCAATTACAACTAATATCAATAAAGAAGCGGCCTCTATCCAAAAAATAATTAGATCCGCAGCTCATTACCATATCCCACAATCAAAAAATATTTTTCAAAAGCCATCTGTTCCTTGGTGGGATTCAGAACTTTCAAAGTTAAGATTTGAAAAGCAACAGGCTTGGTCAGAGTTTAAGCGGGTTAGGTCGGAAGTAAATTTAATCAAATATAAAAAATCAAATGCTCGTTTTAGGTACCAAGCAAAAAAAGCTAAGAGAATAAGTCTACAAAAACTTACTATGTCTATAAACCACAAAACTAATCCGAACAATTTTTGGCACAATACAAAAACGCTGGTTGGAACATATAAACAAAGTAAAATTCTTCTACTTAATACTCCTAACGGACAAATTTCTTCAACGAAAGACATTGCCAACACATTTGCATTGAGTTGGTCTGCATATTCTGCAGACAGCAATTTTTCACCAAGTTTTATTTCCAACAAATCCTTGGTTCTAAGCCAACAATATAGAAATATCTCTTCTTTATCACGTTCAGCTAAAGCTATCGAAGATAAAATTTCTCTAATTGAACTTGAAAACGTCCTTACCTCAGCAAAAGGAAAAACTCCTGGTTTTGACCGAATCTCATATCCTATACTAAAAAATTTGCCTTCTTCTTTGAAGTCTAGACTTACTGACCTGTACAACCAAATTTTTGACACAGGAATTTATCCACAAAGCTGGAAAAGCGCCTATATCGTTCCAATTTTGAAGCCTAAAAAGCCGCAAGACGAATTAAATAGTTACCGGCCGATTTCTTTGCTCCCATGTATGGGAAAGACATTTGAAAAAATAATTGCAACGCGTTTGATGTGGTTCGTTTCAAAAAACAAATTAATTAGCTGCAATCAGGTAGCATTTAAAAAGCGACAAGGAACCTCTGATTTGCTTTTACACTTTGATCACTTTGTATCAAGTGCCCTCTCCAGTAAGAATCATGTCACGATACTTAGTTTGGATTTTGAAAAAGCTTTTGATCGAATTGGCCCACATATTGTTTTGCGACAGCTTAAAAAATGGAACGTTGGCCCAAAAATATATAATTTCATAAAAAATTTTCTAAGTAACAGAAGATTTAGAGTTAAAGTTAATAACACTTTCTCAAATAGTGTACCTTTATACAACGGTATCCCACAAGGGTCGCCGATATCTGTTATCATTTTTATTATTGCCTTTGATGAGCTGAGTATTTTACTATCAAGACATTCTGTCGAACATTGCTTATACGCCGACGATGTAATTATTTTTTCAAAAAACAGTAGTCTGCAAGCAGTAAAAAGAATGTATACAGATATCCTCGACGAAATATCTGAATGGTCGCTCCACTCAGGAGCTAACATAGCATATCAAAAATGTCATACTTTGCATATTTGTAAGAAGATAAAATGTTCTGGTTTTAACTTATCATATAATAATTGTAATATGGAAGACGTAGCATATCTAAAGATTTTAGGTATTATATTTGATAAGAGATATACTTTTAATGAACATTGTAATATTCTAAAAAAAAAACTTGTAAATAGATTAAGTATCATAAAATACCTCTCAGCAACATATTGTAATATTCATACGTCTACATTAATAAACATTACAAAAGCATTAATATTATCAGTCATTGATTATGGGCTTCAAATTTACGGAAAGTGTGCAAAAACTACGATAAAAAAACTGAACGCGCCATACCATGCAGCTGTACGGAAGAGTCTTCGCGCTTTCCCCACCACCCCAGTGAATAACATGCTTGCAGAATCAGGTTTAATAAAAATATGTGATCGTATACAACAATCAATTTACCGTCTTATTCCGAAGCTTTACATATCCAATAATTCAATTTTACAAAAGGATGTCAAAAATGCCATTGCGCGGAAAAGAGACACAAAACGCCAGTCAACTATTCATAGAGTAGTGAAAGCTGTAGATACATTACCTTTTCCTCTACGTCCAACGCTCTACAAAATCTATCAATCCCCTCCTTGGAAATCTGTCACTTCATCTTTTATTACCAGCTTGCTCCACCATCCGAAGCATACTACAGATCCATCTGTATACCAAAAACTATACCTCGAAGAAAGAAGTGAATGGGTTAAGAAAGGATGGGAGTTTATCTTCACTGATGGCTCCAAAGACTACAATTTTACTTCATTTGCTGTCGTTTCCGACGGCGGAGATCTGATAAAAAAGGGACTTTTATTCCCCCACTGCTCTATTTTTACAGCTAAACTTTTCGCTATCGACGCAGCCACTACGTTTACTTCATCTAAAAAAGGAAAATTCATAATCTGTTCCGACAGTAAGTCGTCAGTTACCGCATTACAAAATTTAAATAACAACGAACCGCTTGTTGCTAAAATCAGAAATAAGTTATCTCAGAATTGTAATAAAACTAAAATAATGTGGATCCCTGGGCACTGTGGTATCTCCGGAAATGAAAATGCTGATACAGAGGCAAAAGAAACTTGCAAATCTCCAACTTTTCTCTTCGAAGTCAATGAAAGGTCGGATATACTTCGCTTTGCTAAAAACTACCTTGAAGAACTTAGATTACGAGAATGGAAAAGATACCAACATCCATACACCAACATTAACCCTGATCTTGAAACACCTGCGCTTCCAACGAATTTTTCAACTCATGAATTGAAAGTATTTACACGGCTTCGGTTGGGTCATACTAAGATCACCCACGAACACCTACTTCTTGGCCACCCTGCCACCGATTGCACATTTTGTGGATTTCACACACTCTCCGTAACGCACATTCTGAACGATTGTCCAAAATTTTTGAATGCCAGGCGTAACATTTTTGCTAATCAAAATCCTTCAGACCTACTGAAAAACATATCTGCTGAAAAAATATCAATGTTTGTTAAGTTCATTCTCCAATGTAATTTACTATATAAAATTTAAATTAGTATAATATATCATTTTAATTTTTTTTTTTCTCTTCATTTATCCTATATATACTAAAATCTTTTAATTATTTTAGTATAAACATTCTTTAAATTATTTAACTGACCGATAGCCTATGTTGCTCGAGTTAGGTATCATAGTAATATTGTTATTTATAATTATATTTCTAATAAATAAATAAATAAATAAAAGACAAATAATATTGCGTTCTATTATCAAGCAACAACTACTATGCATGTATGTTACATATTTCATTTATATCATTTCCTATACTGAAACAGACATAAATATATGGGTACTCGAATTCGTTGAATATACCATTAATATCATAAATTATTAAATCGTAAACTGCCATTTGATAAAACCAAACTTAAAGCATTGAAATGTTCTTGGGTAAAATATTAAAAAATATGAAGGTGCGGTCACAGTTGTGCGGTTGTCTTGCAATTACCAAAATTCAAAAACTTTGAGTTAGGGCACTATTCCAGTTAGCGTGCGGTATGAAATGTGTGAGGCTTTCATCAGGAAAAAGTCTTACGAATCAAATTTCTCACCTATATGCTTTTGAACAATGTCGACTTATTCACCTGGAACACAAACATCCAAAAGATATGCTCTCGATGGACTCTGACAGGCATCCGCATCAAAGTCCAACAAAACCGTTCCTAATATCGTAAAAAATATTCCCCAAGGATGAGATGTTTTCGGCACAGCATCCACTATTGTCTCAGATGCAGTGGCTCTGTGTGGTGATACATTGATATTGTTGTGCGTACCATTTAAACTGACATTCATTGCAGCAATTTGCAATTTTGGATCCAAGTCCCCAAACCAATAACCCAATCCTTCACCATTCGGAACTAGAAGTAAACCTTAAAAACTTAACATTAACAACATAATTCAACTTCAATTGTATAATAAATTTGCAAGTACCTAGAAAAACTCCAACAGACAGCAATATAATGAAAGGTCTTCGACGACCTATGTTCAACTTACAGCGGTCACTCATCGAGCCAAGTATAGGACATAGGAAGAAGCCCACAAGCGGAGACAGTGCCCAAACCAGTGTCATATGTTGATGCTCTACCCCGATTTTCAGAAGTGTTGGCGAAACAAATGCTGTTTCGGCAGCATAAGAAAATTCAATTCCCATTACAGCAGCGGATACACGCACCAGTTCCATGCGAGTTTTATGTCTGTGAATTAAGTTGTTAAGGCATTTTATATTCAAAAAAGCTATTATTATTGGTATGGCATTTTATTAAAGACTTAAACAAGATTAAAAATGTATTCTCTAAAACTAGGGCTGTCATAGCCATTTTCTGCTGATCAAGCAAAAATTCGTGCAAGAACTTATATGTTTATAATATTTTTATCATAAAGTTCAGGTCAATGGATTGTGGTCTTTTTGATTTGACTTATCCCAGCAGGCGATTGAGCAAGGCCTGCCCCGGAGTAGTGCTAGTAGCACTGCTGCTACAGCGTCAATATATTTGCCAGCATTGTTGCATTTGTATGCGCTTATATAAGGCCTTCTCAAAACTATATTTTCATGCAAATAAAAACTACACTAGTTTTTATAGGCTATTATTCCTTCCCACAGCAGATCTGATATTAGAAGGCAAAGAAAAAGGACTCCATTAATTTTAAAGCTTTTTAAGTTTTTTTTTTAATTCTTATTTTGCAATGTCTTATGATTCGACAACACTTTTCTGCCATTTGCATTGAACATAAACGTCATCATAAGTAGATAATTGGTTAGAAGTCGAACGGTGTGCATGTTGCCAGGATGGTCTTCTGTTTTATGTAATGTAAAGGAGATGGTAGAGTTTTGTGTAATCTTTAAAGGTATTCTTCTAAACGCAAAAACTCGAAAAGCATGTAAAGCTCGAAAGTTTTAGAGCTTGCTTATGAGAACATTCCTATCTATGAAAACATAGACTCCCGAATGAGGAATTGCAATTTGACAGTTTGATCAGTGTTGCCGTAGCCATGAAAAAAAATGTAACACACCAAAAAGAAAAAATGTATTTAAATATGTTGAATTAATATGATAAATAACAACACACATATAGGAAAACAAACAAAAATTCTGAGGATTGCGCTCTCAATATATTTAAAAATCGTTATGTTAAATTTATGTGCAAATTTTCAAAGATATTTCAAACTGGCGACAAACAGCAACACTGATTCACTTTCCGACTTTTCGAGACTGCTTTCGTATCTTTGCCTCGAAAGTATTCGAGGGTTTCGTAAGCTTTTCTTCTTATAGATTTTTTCGAGGCTCATAAATGTTCTCAGTTTACGGAGTTTTCAAAGCTTCTTCGCGTTTAGAGGTTTACCATCATTGTCAATTATAAATTAAAAAACATCACAAAAAAAAAAAGTGTCAACGCAATTGATATGAAGCGGATGTGTGGTTTTTGTGGATAGTAATGCATCCTCGGGTGTATCACAAGGTAGTATTTAAAGCCTTTACTTTTTGTCTTATTTGTGATTGACATCAGCAGTTGAATTTCTTTTGCCAAATTTCTACTGTATGCCGACGATTTGAAAATTTATTCTGTGGTAAAAAACCAACAGGATCTAAGCTTGACGAAGATAGCGAAAACCACCGAGGAGGATAAATTTCAGAAGTTTTTAATTACAAGACTATTTGTGTCAATTGTACACTTGTATGAGCATTTTGCAGAAGTTTACCAAAGTAAGCACGTTGAATTAGCTGCGTTTAAAATTTACGTATAGCACTGCGCAGGGCCGGCCTTAGCCATCTAGGCGCCCCGGGCAAGTCATGCTTTTGGCGCCCTTTTAGGTATATTTATGTCATTGCGATTAAAAAAACTTGTTTTGAATTTATACCATATCTCTTATTATATTAACAAAAACTACAAACATCACATGTATTTATTATACCCTACACCGAGGGTATATTCACTTTGTCCATCCGTTTGTAACACATAGAAGGAGGCGTGGCAGGTATGGAAAAGTATTTATATTCTTGATCAGCATCACCACCTGAGTTGATTTAGCGATGTCCGTCTGTCTGTCTGTTTGTCTGTCTGTCTGTCTGTTGAAATCAGGTTTACAGGAAAACCAAGAGAGCTAATGGAATGAAACTTTCACACACAGGTCACATCTTCTTGCAGGCATCTTGCTATTGAAAATAGGCGAAATCGGTTCACGGACACGCCTACCGCCCATATCCTATGTATATGTACCCAAGCCAATTTTGAAAAAAGTTGCAGCGATTTTGATGAAACTTGGTGATTTGATGCACATGTGAACAAGATTAGGATTAGGCTAGGTTTCAAGTTTTCAAAGCTTCCTACAGGGGCGTGGCACAGCCCTAAATTTTAACCTTTATACCACCATATCTCGTAAGCCGTGCAAGATATTGTTATGAAATTTGGTAAACAGATACATATCAAATATATCTTGAGTTGAGATAAAAGTGGGCGGAATTGAAAAAGTGGGCGTGGCACTTTTCAACTGCTAAAAATTTGTATTCCATATATCTCAAAATTGGCACAAACGATTTTCATAAAAATCTTGGAGATGATGCCGCTGAAAGCTGTCATCAATACAAGCTCAGCCTCTTTATTGGAAAAACTCGTTGAAGGGCGTGGCACCGACCACAATATTTATAAACGTTATATTAGAGAACGAACAACGTAATCGTCATGAAATTTAATGAGGTAGATACACTTGCTGTAAGGTCTTTTATTACAAAAATTTGGTACAATAGTACCTGGGGGCGTGGCACCTCCCATATAAGCAAAAACTGTTTATTGTTATAAATAGTGTACTAAGAGAGTAATCTTCATATAATTTGGTGTTTAGATGTCAGTTACTATAGGCTTTAAAAATAAATTAGTTTTGACAGAATTGCGTCAGTAGGCGTGTCACCTCCCATATTAACATAAATTTGTAAGGGCTGTTTCAAGTAAACTATTGCAGCAATTGCTATGAAATTTAATGAAAGTGGTTCAGTTGCTATAGAGTATATCTGAATCAAAAGTGGCTGAAATAGCACCAGTGGGCGTGGCACCTCCCATACAAATAAAATACGGTAAGTGGCATATTTATCGAAATTAGTGAGCAATCATAATAAAATTTGTTGTTAGGGGTTTGCTTATGAAAAGCTATTTCTGGATCAAAACCGGGCTGGATTGTACCAGTGGGTGTGTCACCGCCCTAAATTTTAAATTAAACTGCAGCATATATTGCAAACTATACAAGCTATTGTGCTGAAATTTAATATGAGGATGTCGACCACAAATATAATTTGTTGAACCAAAAGTGGGCGGAATTGGAGAAGTGGGCGTGGCATATTTCAAATTTTTAATTTTTATTCGATTTTTTCAACATTTTCCATATTCTTTCGACTTTTTCAACCCTTTAACTTTTTCCAATATGTTCTATATGTATTTGTTCGACTTTTTCAACCTCTTTCAACTTTCTTCATAAGTTTCTTTATTTTTTCGACTTTTTCATCAATTTTGAATAGTTTCAAATTTTTTCAACCTCTTTCATTTTTTTTAGAGTTTTTCAACCTCTCTCAACTTTTTTCAACATTTTGCATATAATTACGACTTTTCAACATTTTCCAACCTCTGCCAACCTTTCTAACATTTCACATTTTTTTCGACTTACTCAACCTCTTCAACGTCTTCTTAACATTTGATGAAAGGGTACTTTCAGTGCAGTGTAGGGTATGTGAGTTTCGGTCTCGCCGAAAATAACACCTTAACTTGTTATTATTAATAATAACATATTTTAACCATTAATTCTCTCAACAATGCACCTTACTTATCTATATTGTGTGTTAGTAACGTCACGATCCATTAAAAAAAAATTAAAATCTTATTTTTCTAGCTTTTTTGTCAGAAAATTCTCTGATAAGACTGGCAAAATCTAGATTTTCTGCAACTTGATTTTCAATAGATAGCGCGGCCAAACTAGTCAATCTTGTTTGAGATATTGTAGACCGCAAATAAGTTTTTATCAATTTTAGTTTTGAAAAACTTCGTTCGCCACTTGCAACAGTCACTGGTATTGTTAACAGAATACGCAGCGATATCAAAATGTTGGGATATAACTCTTGAAGATTGTGTTTTTTGATGAAGTTTAATGTTTCGATAGGAGTTGCCTGACTGTCTTCGAGATAGTGTTGCAAACCTAAAATTTCATCGCACAACAAATCTCCATCAATATCAGATTTAAAATTGACCGTTAACTTTTCTTGCAGTAAAGAACAATGTTGCATTAGTTCTTCTTTATTTTGACTATTTTTTATGTTAAACAAGAAATTCCATGTGATAGAAAAGTCTTGCATCTGTTGAAATGTTTCCTCCATAGATATAAGCACGTTGTCCAAGAGAATATTAAAAAACTCGGCTTCAAACTTTTTTTTGGATCACTTATTGGTTCATCAGTAGCTTTTTCACCCGGTCTACATTTGATGCGTCTTAGTCGCGTTTGTGGTTTGAAAAATGGCTGCGTATCAAGTTCGGATGCTAATTCAGTTGCTGCTACAATAGCTAATTCGAAACCTGTTTGTCTATATGTTTTCAAATGAGAACATTTTTCAAACATTTCAGTAAGCTCGACAAAGTTGATTTTAAGTGGTTGACTGGCTTTGCTTACAACGTTAATTTGAAAAAGAACATCATACCATGTTATCAGAGAAACAATAAAGCTAAAAACTTTTATTTGTCCTGCCAATGTGTTCGCTTCGTGTGACGTCGCTACATCGCTTTGTTCAGTAAGATCGGCTAAGAAAACCAAAGCATCATGCATTTCACATAACTGATAACGAACCGCTTTGACGCTTTCAATGCGCTGGGAAGCGTGTTACTTAAATTTTTGAGAGTATATATTTTCAAATGATCGGTCAAAATTTTCCATCTATTTACCGATCCTGCGAATAAATTAAACATTTTTTGTAAAATTCCGAACAGGGTAACGGATTTTACAGAAGATTTTGCGCATCGCATAATACTTAATTATAACTATGACATCCACATGGTACAAAAAAAGCTAGCTTCATGTTCGTAATTCTTTTCTGTACGCCTTTATTTTTCCCCCTCATGTTCGCGCCATTATCATAGCCCTGTCCTCTGCAGTTATTAATGTTGCAAAAATGAAATAAAATGTTCTTTTATGCTTTGGCATATCTTAATGTGATTGAAAGTTGCTCTTTATGACTTATATCAGGAGTACAATCAGCTATGATTGCATAATACTTTGAATCCTTTATGCGGGACACTATTGAAGATGTAACTTTTGATGCCATTTATATATATATATTTTTCCCACAATAATGGTCAGCTAAGTCACCGATCACTGCCAATCTGACATGCTCTTTCATGATGGGGTCAAACTTTGCCAATAATTGTACAAGGCCTAAGAATTTTCCGTTGTTCGGAGTAAATAATTTATCGGATGATCCTCTAAATGCCATGTTGTTTTCAGCCAAATATAAAGTTATATGCATAAACCTTTGAAATACATTGTTCCATCGTAATCTTTCTTTAGAAATTACCTTCTGTTCTTCTTTGTCAATAGTTGAACCAGCTTTGAACCTGGTTTCAGCTTCTGTCCATTGGATAAATGTTTTTTTTATGTGCAGGACTATTTTGGTGCATTTTAAAAACATCACTTAAATGTTTCCAATTCCTGAAGCCTTCAGTAGAGGCCAACTTTGCAGTTGACTATAAATCAAACAGTCGACAACAATGCTTTCTTGAGTAATGAAATGAAGAGAAATGACGTCCATTTTTATCTTTCGGAAAATAATTTAGTTGTACTTGTGAGGGTCCGCACAAAATAATGTGATCTATAGTATATTGCTCGCATTGAGTTCTTTTGGCCACGTAGCTACATCAGAAATATTGTATTCTTTTATTTCATGTATGTTGATACTTTTATCAGCCAGACAAGTCATATCTTGAGTTTGACTTGGAGATAAATCAGACGATTCATGTAAGGACTTTATGGGCTGGTCAGCCTGGTCAATTTGGTCACCTTAAATAGATGAGTACGTGTTTTTAGTGTCTAATTGTTTAGAATCTAAAGAAATATTGACAGTTACTTACAGTTGCTTTCGGATTCTGATGTAAAACCAGTGGTATCGGGTTCGATATTTGAAGTACTCGCCTTAGAAATTTCTTTGAAGTATTTATTAATATTTATATGTTGTTTAGTTTACTCAAAAACTTTGCCTTTTTCAGCTTTTCTTTGCGATTTTCTGAACCAGAAAGCTTTTTTTTAATTATTTCGATATTTTCTGCCATAATTCAAGGGTGTCCACTGCTCTATTTCACGATCAAAATGTTAGTTATGTGGAGTTTAAATAAAATGGTCTATTTTTATTGGTTGTAATTTTTTTTTTTTAAAATCCTTTTAAAAATTATTCACAAAATTGAATTGTTCTTTTTCGATTTCAAGAATTTAATCAAGAAAATTATTTGACAACTTTTCAAAATTCAAAGATTGAAAAAAATTTTTATAAAACTAGAAATAATTAAATTTTCAAAGTAAATTAAGACAAGTGTTTTATGTGGTGTAATTGCAAAAGTGTAAATGTAGAAATATAAATGTAGGAGTGTAAATATGGGACACTACAGGCATATTACATTTATAACAAATTAAAAAAAACTGTAACTACGAGGACTTCCTCGACTACAAAATGTAAAGAGTAAACACAAATGTGACGAATGACGGCAAATTCAGAAAAATAGGTATTCAAATTAAGTGGTTAAGTAGAGATAGCGAGCGCGGCGCCCTGTAGTGCCTGGCGCCCCGGGCAGCCGCCCCTGTCGACTCACCTGAAGCCGGCACTGGCACTGCGTGTATGCGGACTCACAAATAGCGCATTGAAACGCGAAAAGATGCGGAACATTTCATTGGCATTTTTTGCAGTGCTTAATTGATCGCGCAAGTATGCAGTATTACGAGGCTTACTGTAGCGTTAATGACGACATAACATACGTTTATTCAGATTTCAAACAGCTACCTGGGCACGAATTTAATACATCTTTGATGAAGAGGGTGGTACAAAGAAAATTTAAAGAAAAGACAGTCACAAAATTTTCCAAGCAGTATACAATTATTTTTTAGGCCCATAGCGTAAATAAATTTTTGTTTTCCCTTGGTTTTTTTCTCTAAGTACTAAGGTGAGCCCCCTTGTGGCAAGCGGTCTTAAGAAACCTGCTTAGGAAAACCTGTTTTAGCGGGTCCTTTCATATAAGTAAAAAACAAAGTACATTTGAAATGAGTTATGAAGGCATGTTTCTGCCAAAGAGGGGCCTTCTAGAAGCGCTGCTCGCTCCTGCCCTTGCCTACTGGGAAGTGATCGTGTAGATATTAACCTCAATATATGTACAGGTAGTCCCCGACTTACGACCGAGATAGGTTCCTAGTCATCGGTCGTACGTCGATTAAGTCGTAAGTCGAGTTTCATAAAAAAAAAAAAGGAAAATATTACATACATACTGTACTACTAACTTTTAGGGTCAGGAGAAATGAAACTACCCAAAATTCATATTAAACTATTTTTTGAACTTTATTTAAAATAATAATATGTAATAATAATAATAACACAAAAATATATATTGAAATGTGTAAACCGAAACTATTTTAAGCATTTTCTATGAAAAAAATTGAAAAAAAAATTGGTCGTAAGTGCGAATAGTCGTAAGTCGAACGGTCGTAAGTCGGGGACTACCTGTATGTTAAAACAAGTGAGTTACTGACAATGCCGCATTTACAACAGCCGTTTGAAACTTTTAACTGAAGACTTTTAACAGAAGTTTTGTTGGAATAAGGTAATTTGATGGCATATCATGTGACAAAAAACGCACTTCTCAAATTACTTTCTGCAAAATTACGGTATATTTAGCATTGCCATTTTGCTTTGTCCGATTATTTGTTGCGCGCAAGATATTGAACTATTTTTGATTTTTTTTATTTAAATATGCAGTTATTATTAAAAAGTTGTTTTTGTTTTATTGTTCAGAGGGATAATAATATAAAGTATAAATAAAAGCGAAAAAAACAATACATTTAGCATGTTTGTTCTTAAGTTTAGAGCGCATTTATATCCAACAAAGTCTTGTCCGATTATGCGATGGCAGACGAACATAAGTCACTTGTTTCGCAATACATAATACGGTATTAAGTTGCATTGCATTGACCCACATTTGGTTTTAATGGGAATGCGAATGAATCTACGTGTTAACAGGGCACCTTAACTTGCAGGGAGATTTTAGAATTTTTATTAGTTTTAACATAACAGCGTAAAGCAATAAATATCATTTGATATTAAATCCTTTGAGCTGCCTTCATTGTCTTACATATGAGTCAAATGCAAATTGATTAGCATATCACAGAGGATTTTCGAATATTCAGTGTTGAGTGCAAAGCCTGACCTTATTTTTATAGTAAAAAGACGCACGAATGAAATCTTTCACATTTCTTTTGCAATCAATTCTTCAATTTGTAAGCAAAGGCAAGAGCGATAAATTTTTCTTAAGGCTTAAACTCTGGCACAGTAGTGTGACAACAATTGGACCTGTGCTTTTTAGCAATGAAAATATGTACTGTTTTTCAAGTAATTTTGCCCACTGATTTTCAGTAGTTTTTATTTTGTGTTGTTATTTTATTACCAATTATGTAAGCAATTATAATGTAAAAATGTTTTTGTTACAATGAATAAATTTATGTATATGGTACGTGCAAATTTTTCAATATTTCCGGCGTCTGAATGCTTCAGCATCATGATTATTAGCTAAGTTGCTGTGTCGATGCTTCTGATTTTCCTGGTTTACCTTTCAGAAAGCAGTCTATATATTTTATTGATTGATTTTCGATACACCTCTGACATCATTCCTATCAGTAAAATAAAAGTCATGGCAGTTGCAACCCATACCATGGATATTTATCAACGTACGAGTTTGCGGTGTACTTTGTAAAGTGGTTAACATTCTTGAAGTTTATAGATTACTCACTTGACAAAGCTATCATTATGAGATCAAACCTTCTAATCAGAACATTATCAGGACCTGTGATATTGGCTGATTCTTTGTTATTTTCAAAGAAAAATCTCTCTTTGTTTCCAGATTTGAATGTGCCCTTTTCATGAAGCACTTTTCCAACTGTTACTCCCTCAGATTTTTCACTCATTAATAAACGGCCGCAGATTGCAGTACATTTCTGCTTCAAACGACTTTTTAGCAATTCACTTGTTACGATATAGAGTAATTTCGAAGTTTGGTGTGTAAGTACGTTGACCATATTTATGAAGACTTAATGCACTATTTATTATAAGTAACAGAAAGAAAAAAATTAAAAGTTTTCATTGCGGTAAAATTTCTTGTCACGAAAAAATTCCTTATGTAGCTAAACTATTTGTTTTAGAATTGATTTTGCAATTTTAAAATAAGAAACCCATATTTTTCCATTCTTTTCTGTCAATTTTCAATTTTTTTTTAAGAAAAAAGAAGATGAGGAAAAATAATCACGGATTCTAATTTTTCGCCTGAAAATAGCACGAAAATCATCCCTATTTAGTTGAAAAATTTGATAACCCCTATAACTTGCGCCGTCTTTAAAAACAATATTTTTCTTCAAAATTTGACAACTTTAATAAGGTGGCGTTAATCCAGGATGCAAAGATGTGCAACGCTGATACATTGTAAAAAAAAACAAAATTTTTTTTGCAAGCACTCTAATATACCCACTCGGCATGTAACATTTCAGAAACAGTACGTAACTTATCAGAAATGTTTCATTTGAAATATTGCAAAAGGAACATTACAGAAATCTTTCTTATGTATCTCAAATATATTGTTTTACAAGAAATCGTTCTGAAGTGTTTCTCAAAGGTTCCAGATTTTATGTTTACTAAATTTTCCAAATGAAATCTAGGTAATTATTTATGATCCTCTGTTTGAGCAATGTTAAATATATGTAGATTATTCTGAATTCTAAATTAAGAAACGTCACAAAAAATAGCTGCATATTAAGTATAGACGCAAGTTGTGATGCGGGTAAAATGAAATATTGATTCAGAGTCACGATGACGTAATAAAATAACAGCGCAAGTGATGCAAAATAAAGAGTCCGATAACGTAATAAATAATTATTGTTTTCGCGCTAACATGATTTCTGTAACGTTTCAAATTGAACCAAATGGCGGACATTGACACATTGTGGAAGGCTTTCTAAAATTTTAATAAAAGATTTCTGAAACGTAACTACAACTATGTATGATTTAATTTGAAAGATTTCTGAAAGGCTTATATACGTTACATGCGTTACGTGTATAGTAAGACAAATATTTAAACATATACATTCTTATACATTGCTAAAAAGCGATATTTTATCGTATTTTTCTCTCATCGAAAGTGCTATTGAGATAATGACCAGCGATGCCATTTAAATACATTTGTACTTTTTCAGTACATTTGAGTTGTGAAAAATATGCGTCAGAGCATTCGACAAATTTTTAGTACATTCGGTACAATTGATTAATTTTCAGTACATTTGGAGAATTTTCAATACATTTTCGGTACACTTAAACTATTTCTGATAATAACCTCTTTTTTTAGTAAATTTTAGAAAAGTTTTGTAAATTTATGTGTCCATGGCAAGAAAAAGTACATTCACCCTACAAAATGTAGATTGCAAGTTTTAAAACTAAATGACATCACTGATACTCACTGATGGGAAATTTTATTATCTTTTTTTTGGAATTTATTCAAAGAAAATCGGTTAATATTTGTATGAGATATAGCCTAAAAAATGAAAATACACTGAAAAAGAATTTAAAAAAAAACTAACAGTGAGAAAACTCGGTCAAAATTTTTTTTAACTTAGGGGAAAAAGTTCATGGAACCTAAAAAAAATGTCAAAATAGTCGGCTAGTGTAATGACCCGAATCCTGAAAGGGCATTAAAGTTCCAACGTGAGCTGAGTAGTTGCATTTCTGGGTACTTAAAACTTCATAAAAAATTACAAAAGAAGTCGCAAAGTTTAATAACTGATTTTGGAACAGGTTTACTTTAGCTCCCATGCTCGAATCTTTTTTTTGTTGTTGTTGCTTAACCCCCTAAAATGAAAATAAAAATAGCTAAAAAAAAGTGTCGCTCAGATCTGGTTTCGGATATATAGCCATCGGAAGTTGCGGATACAGCTTTTGTAAAAATCCTTACAAGATGGGAACCCCTGAATGGATATCAAAATTATGGCTGTCATAAGAAAGATAATTTAATGGATCACAATAATGGTAAGTAAAACTTTAAAATCTATCCTATAATTTTAGAGAAATGACGGTTTTTCTGAAATTTTGACCAATTTTTTTTTAAAAAACCGTTATTTTTTTCAGAAAATGTGTTTATAACCTGTAATTTTTTTAGCATGCTAAGAAAGCTTTATTTATTCCCTTTAAAATGATGTGTAGGTTATTGTAAATTTTTTAATATTTTGACCGAAAAATAAAAAAATTTATTTATTGAATTCTTATGGAAACTATGTTTTTTTTTTTGAAAATATTTATCGTTAACTATCGATAGTTTGTCTTACCGATTTTCCCAGCCCTAGCTCAAATCCTTTGTTGTTTACACTGAATTCACCTTAATACACTATAACTTGAAATTGTCAATGCCACCACATGAATTTTCATTAAAAAAATTAATGAGAAATCAGGGAACTGGAGAAAAATTTCGAGGGATAGGGGTATAAGAAACGTCACAAAAAATAGCTGCATATTAAGCATCAATGCAAGTGATGACGAGGGAAAAATGGGAAAGATACTTCCCGATGACATACTAAAATTACAATGCAACTGACGCAAAATAAAGAAAAAAAATCCGAAAACGTAATAAAATATGTTCAGAAACGTTTCAAATTAAATCAAAAGGCAGAAATAGACACATTGTAGACAGATTTCTGAAATGTACTTGAAGCTTTGTAAGGTTTCATGCTCATTTCTGAAAGGTTTACGAAATGTTACATGCCAAATGGGCATGTACTTAATTTTTTCTGTGATTTGAACCTATTATCATTTCCATCCGCTAAAGATTTTAACTAAAAAAACTGTATTTTTAGGAATTTTAGTGCTACCCAAAGTCAAATGTAATCAGAATGTATCCACATGTGCTCACCGCTGTATGTATATACACCCTCCTCGTGCAGCCACTCCAGATTATCGTCAACTGCGCACAGCATAGCAACTTTTTCAAAACGTATGTTGAGCGGCATGCCGACAAGGTGAAACAAACTTACCAGCAAGGAACCATCAAGGTTTGATTTGACCACAAAAAAAGTCTTGTAGTTGAGGTACCACATGGTATGTATTTTGGTGTGCAAAAAACGAATACTGGGTCAAAATTTACCCTTCGCCCTAAAACTTTGACATAACCTCAAAGTCCCACTTTAAAATACTTTACAAGAAAGTCCCTCAAAAAAAAAAAAAAAAAAGGTAGACCTTACTTACATAACGTATTTAAGTGTGCCAGGATAATATCTTATAATAAAAATGAGTTACCCTATTTAGCCCAAAGGGGTCAAAATCTCATTTCTTATAAAAATTCAAAATAAAT
Source organism: Tricholauxania praeusta (assembly GCA_949775025.1). Taxonomy (NCBI): domain Eukaryota; kingdom Metazoa; phylum Arthropoda; class Insecta; order Diptera; family Lauxaniidae; genus Tricholauxania; species Tricholauxania praeusta. Next base: position 70,061,119 of record OX459029.1, on the reverse strand, counting down.
GCATATCCGGAGGTATTTTGGTGCACGAAAACTCAGAATGTCGATAAAAACCTTCGGGGAGCTGCAATAAAGTACTGGGTTGGGTTTGGCGAGTGATTAGGGGGAAGAAATGAGTTTTTATCGAGTTTTTATGTAAGTTTTTTTATCGATATTGACTCACGTAATATATGGACGTCCCTACCTGCAAACTATGTTATTTAAATTTCAATTTACAGAAAAACTAAAGGTAAGTTTCAATAGTTTTTCTTCAAATATTTTTTAGAAAAAAAACCTTAATGCTCCTTAAATCACAAATCGCTGAATCGTTTCATATTTTTGCTGATAGGATACTTACACTCTGCGGCGACGATTTTCCTTAAGTCGACTTAAGGTTCTAATATACGTGTAACACCAAAAAAATAGCTTTTTTGAAAAAATTTTTTTAGATACAAAAAGTTATTTTTTTTTCATGACATTTTTTTGGCTTTTATGTAAAGGGCGCTGAAAATGACATTGAAAAAAAGACATCCAAAACGGTTCGATAGATATGACCTTTCCCATGCATCTGAAACAACAAATCAATTGGCATTTTAAAGTATAGACAATTATTCGGCACCCACGATACCCGAGTTTTTTTTTTTAAATTATGGCGAGTTGGAGTAAAAATTTCAAAAAAAAAAAGAGATAGAATTTTGCGCGCTTTTTTGTCTAAAAAAAATAAAAGGTACTTGAATTTAGAGGGATGCTTAAAGAACAAGATTACGAACAAAATTCACTAAGATTCATTAAAAGAGATGGAGTTATCTATCGAACCGTTTTTAAAAAAACTGGTTTCGAGAAAATCGCGTTTAAAGTTTTTTGTTTTTGAAATTTTGCATATATTTTAAAATTACTATTTTTTAATATTGAAACTATTTTTGAAAAACTGAGTTTCCCTTGTGCCACTGCAATACATAAATACCTAATGTTTGGAATATCAAATTTTAATAAAATAAAAGTTGTCATTGGTCAGAGGCGCTGTGACGTACGAGTATGTGAAGCTTATTGTTGCTTTTGTTTTTACAATTGCATAGTCGTACTTATGTATGTATGTACATACATATGTCTTTTTACGAGAGTTGTATTGTTGATATATGAAGTACAATTTATTTTTAAATCAAACAATATATGTAATTCTTACCATAAAAGATTAAAACTTGGAAGAATTGCTCACGTTTTCGATAAGAATATTTGTTTTAAACTTACAACACGTAAGAACTCACAAATTCGTTTATATAAAACTAGCTGAACCCGCGGCTCTGTCCGCGTAATCACCGTTGTACAACTCCGCCTACATTTTACACAGTCCTGTAAAACAATTAGGTCCATGTGACAAATTTCACAATTTGGTATAATTATCAAGAACAACAGGCAACAATGGCAAGAGGTTAGGTCACCCATACTTAAACATGAGCTAACATTAGCCAAAATTGAATTAAGAAAAGCCCTACGAGAAGAGTCTTAAAGACGTATAGACACATACATATGTATATTAAAAAGCTGAGCCCCTTACCGTCTTCTAACCACTCTTTATGGAAGGCCATCAGGGGTATGAAAAAACAACTGACTTAGTTAGATTCCCCTATAAGACTAAGCAATGGTCACTGTGGTAGAAGTAATGAAGAAAAAGCTTGGACTTTTTCAAAAGATATAGATATTTTTGGAGGCGTACCATAACGTAGTGTGATTGGCCCAATCCTTTACCTTATTTACACTTATGACTATCCTCGCTGAACGATACAAACAAAGAAAAAAAGTAGCCATGTAACTTTTACACTTAATAAAAAGACTTGCCCACAGTTTATCTAAATAATTACGAAATATCTGAGAAAGGTAAAAAAAAAACATTTACAAAAGCTGATTTCTGTAGCTACTTTCCAGTTAAAGTTATGTAAATTGTTAAATTAACGTATTTTGAAATTTCAAAGTTGTGCAAATTTTTCTACAAAATTTTAAATTCAAAATCCGTCTGATTTTTCCTTCCAATTTGGAAAATAGCAAACAAAATAATGTACATACTTGGAAGTACGGTTTCAATATACGAGAGTACGATATTTGTGAAGTGGTTTTATTTTTTTAAACCTACAGTATTGTTCGAATTAATGTGAACACAAGTGATAATTTGAAAAAACAAAATTTAATAGTTATAGACGAAGAATACAATTTAAATTGTTTTAATAAGAGCTAACATATGTCACCACTTGGCTTTTATAACTTCTCTAACACGTTTTGGCATAGAATCCACAAGTTTTGTACACATTTCAGATACTTGCTGGTCTTGAAATCATATCTGGATTACAGTCCCAATCATTTTTGTTTTTGTTGTGAAGTCTATTTTACGAAGTCTAGCCTTTACAATAACCCAAAGATTTTCAATCGGATTAAGATCCGGTGAGTTTCTTGGTCATTCAAGGCATGATATCTTCGTAACTAACGACAGCTCATATTAACCAAATCCATTAAAGAAGAAGATGTTTCGGGGCTGCTTTTCTTATATCCTTCGAAATTTCAGGTTATTTGTTTCAGTCAAAGTTATTGAAACAAAATTATTATTGTAGTGAAAATCAACTTTTGGTATCTGAAGTAAATACAAATTCCATTTAAGGATATAGTATCAGGCTTACCTGTATATGTGGGAATAATCTTGATCGACACTGGCATTTCCTTTAAGTTGGTCAGTTGCTGTATTTTTCGCTAGGTCCACTAAATTTTCAGGATGCTGTTCACGGAAACTACTAAAGCGCTCCTTGATGTTATCGCGCCACTCATGAACTCGTCCGGAAAAGCCTTGATATTCATGTAGCTTCTCCATGACTTTGTCGAAGAAAGCGTCGTATTTTATTGATCTTAAATTTTTTTTGTTTGTCTACGTCCGGTTCGAACTTTATTTCCTACACTTTCACTCTCAAAGCATTTCGCTTGCAAGAATCACTACGATTTTCTTTGATACCACAAAATCACACAAAATGTTTTAATTAAATTAGAGCTCTTTTGCAATGCCAATTAGCACACTTTTCCAAACGGCAGCATTGCAATAATTGGCTGGAGACAAATTTTCGTATTCAAAGTTGGTAATTGAAGTTTTGTTTTTTGAAAAGTGTTGCCCAAATTCTTCCCGATAAAACTCTTTGGATGGCTGGCAAACTATTAAACTTAATTATAATAATCTGATTTTCGAACTGGAGCGCAAACATTGACCAACGGTTTTGCACAAATTCGGTGAACTTTTCACGTTCCGTCTAAATTCAACTACGCTCGGGCACACTATGAATGAGTTTCTGCCAGTGAAATGATTTCGAACTGAGCTGGAATATGGATTTTGTGTGTGCGCTGGATTAGTTTTTGATAAAGGCAACGCTCGGAGCATGCGTTCAGGGGTGCTCTATTGGAAAGTGAACAATGGAAGCGTCAAGCGAACAAAAGCAAAAGGAAAGTAAACATGAAAATGATTACGGAATCCACTTATTTTGTTTGTTTTGTATCAGACTTGCAATGAATTCAGAACTGTTTTGTGAAAGCTAATGGAACGAAAGAAAAGAATGGGTTGTGGCGCTTAACAATACATAGCAAAAGTATCTTCTTTGACATTGGGGTATGAGCCATTCATTGTTTTACACTGCCAATGCGATTGTATTCTGCTGCTGCTTTTAATATTGAAGGTTGATGTTGTTGTTCTTAACGTATTTAGAGCAATTTGACAACAGGTGGTTGTTAATGCAGTTCAAATGCGATACTATTATTTGCTCATTTTCATTTATTTACTATCATTTAAGTATTGTGTATTTCTTTGTGATATCATTAATATTTATTTATTTATTTTTATATAGGTGATTGTAAAAATATCCCTGCTGTTCGTGCGCGAAGTCATTCTAATTAACTAAAAGTAAATTTACACTTAAAAGCAATGTTCTCATATCTATTCTTGAGTGTTTAATAGAGGTCTGCATAAGTATAATCGTTAACTTACGAAACTGTTACCGAAGTCAATTTTATTGATTTGAATGCGTATACATAGCGTTTGCTTGTGTTACTGTTACCATCATTATAAATTTCTCTTCTTACTCGTAACCAACTGTACGTAGATGAATGCGTCATGTGTACGGATAATATGCATGTATGCTGCGAGTACAACAAGTTGCGCGATTACTACGCATATGATATTTTGTACTACGCAGTAATGCACTTTAACATGCGTAAGAATGTTTAGTGAGGATCAGTGAAAATTTGATGTGTGCAGGCGAGTGAGGTCTTTGTTTTCTAAATAAATTTATGTTATATTATAAAAACAGTTTTTGAAAACAAATATGAGCCATGTAAGATAATACATATGTACACAAAGTGAAATATTATATTAAAGTGAACATGTTTTATTTGCTTCTCCTTTATTATAACTTTTGATATTGTTGGCAATGTTGCCACTTTGTTAATTTATTTATTATTATTTTTTTTTTAATTTGGTCCAGCATTGGTAAATATTTTTAAAATGTGATAAGTACAGTGAAATTCGACTTTTAAAGTGATTTATAAATTTATTCATAAAGTGTTTCTTTGTGAAGCTTGAGCTTTTTGCATATACTTATGTATATATGTATGTATATCAAAAATCTATATAAATCTTTGTTTAATATTTGTTAAGGGCATTCGGGAGATTTTCGAAAAATAAAAAGACATTTTTTTAAATTTTTTTTGAAGCTGCATTTCATCTTAGACCAAATTTTTTTTTACATTATTAAAGTATAACTATTCAAGACTTATCTCTGAAATTTTGGTCCAAAAATATTTATCAATAAGTTAGAAAAGTGCAATGCCATGGACGATCTCAAAATTTGCGGTGAGCAAGATATCTGGAGACTGGACTGGTTCATCCGAAAAAAGAAAATTAACTTTTTTTCGGTTAAGCAAATAGTTAGGGGGCGTTTGATCAACCTTTAAAACCTTTTTTTTTTACTTTTTCACTCATTTTTTGAAACGAAAAAATCAGAAAAACTATGGAAAATAGCATGAAAAACATTGAATCGTTTTTGATAAAAAGTGATGTAATATAAGTACTTTTAAACAAAAAAGATTCCGGGTTTTTTATTCTATTTCCTATAGTTTTTGAGATATTTCGTTACAAAAAGCGTATGTGATTTATTTATGAATTATGTTTATTTATATATTTTGTTATTTCTTTTATATGGACTGAACTAACATTTTTGTTTTATCGTTGTGATTAATAAATTATTCTAAAAAAACTTTGGACTTTGTAAATGTAAATATATGGCAGTAGTTATAGTCATTTTTCTAGCATCATTCTAAAGATAAAACTACCAAAAAGTATTTTAAACACAATGATGGTAAAAAATTAATATAATCTCGGACATTCGTTTTATTTTAGTTTTCAGATAAATAAATAAAAAAGTTGCGCATTTAAATCTTCTGGCAACGCCTTGGTGCATAAATGAATTCTCTCTTCCTCACTTTCATCGAATAAATTAGCGCGTCATTCAGTTCGATTCATTACCTTCAGTTTTGTTGTGCGTACACATACACGAAGCTTATTCAACTTTTTTTACTTTACGCTATGGTACTCAAAGGAAATGTGTACTTGTAATTGGAGGAACAGAAAAGTGAACGAGTACTGAAACGAGTAAATTTTTGGTATCCGTGCAGACCTCTAGTGTTTAACCTCATCTAAAAGAAAATATTTCTTAATGTCTTTACCTTTATATGTCCCAAAGGAAAATTCCAAATGAAATTTTTCTGAAATGATATCTGGCTAAAATGTAAATTTCTTCAAGTTTAAGCTAATTATGTACAATTTTTTCTTGTTTTCTCTTTTAGACGGAGAGCCGGCTGTAGAAAAGTCGAGTGTATAAGATTACACCATGGGACCTATGCCAAATGATAGAGCTCGATGAGCCTAAATAGAATATCTAGGGTTGCCTTGCCAAAGCCTGTCCCGATGGTCGAAAAAAACCCACTTTTGGCCGACTTTTTTCTTAATAAAAAGTGTATAAGATTACAGCATGAAATTGGTGTCAACTGATAGAGCTCGATGAGCCTAAAAATAAAATATAGGGTTGCCTTGCCAAAGCCTGTCCTAAACTAGGGTTGCCTCGCGTTTTTTGGGCCAATTTTTTTTAATAAAAAGTGTATAAGATTACAGCATGAAATTGGTGTCAAAAGGTAGAGCTCGATGAGCCTAAATAGAAAATATAGGGTTGCCTTGCCAAAGCCTGTTCTATACTAGGGTTGCCACCCGTTTTTTGGGCCATTTTTTTTTAATAAAAAGTGTATAAGATTACAGCATGAAAGTGGTGTCAAATGATAGAGCTCGATTAGCCTAAATAGAATATATAGGGTTGCCTTGCCAAAGCCTGTCCCGATGGCCGAAAATGCCCGAAATTTAGCCAATTTTGTTATTCTAATTAAAACTGTAGTACATAACAGCTCGAAGTGAATGCCAAATGATAGCTCTCGAAGAGGCCTAAACATAATACCTGGGATTGCATTGTTGAATCCTGTCCCAAACATGGGTTTTCACCGGTTTTTGGGTCAATTTTTATTAATGAAGATAACAGCTTGAAATTCGTGCCAAATGATAGATATTGAAAAGCCTAAAAAGAATATATAGGGTTGCCTTGCCAAAGCCTGTCCTAAACAAGGGTTGCCTCGCGTTTTTTGGGCCAATTTTTTTTAATAAAAAGTGTATAAGATTACAGCATGAAAGTGGTGTCAAAAAGTAGAGCTCGATGAGCCTAAATAGAAAATATAGGGTTGCCTGGCCAAAGCCTGTCCTATACTAGGGTTGCCTCGCGTTTTTTGGGCCAATTTTTTTTAATAAAAAGTGTATAAGATTACAGCATGAAATTGGTGTCAAAAGGTAGAGCTCGATGAGCCTAAATAGAAAATATAGGGTTGCCTTGCCAAAGCCTGTCCTAAACTAGGGTTGCCTCGCGTTTTTTGGGCCAATTTTTTTTAATAAAAAGTGTATAAGATTACAGCATGAAATTGGTGTCAAAAGGTAGAGCTCGATGAGCCTTAATAGAAAATATAGGGTTGCCTTGCCAAAGCCTGTCCTATACTAGGGTTGCCACCCGTTTTTTGGGCCATTTTTTTTTAATAAAAAGTGTATAAGATTACAGCATGAAATTGGTGTCAAAAGGTAGAGCTCGATGAGCCTAAATAGAAAATATAGGGTTGCCTTGTCAAAGCCTGTCCTATACTAGGGTTGCCACCCGTTTTTTGGGCCATTTTTTTTAATAAAAATTGTATAAGATTACAGCATGAAAGTGGTGTCAAATGATAGAGCTCGATGAGTCTAAAAATAATATATAGGGTTGCCTTGCCAAAGCCTGTCCCGATGGCCGAAAATGCCCGAATTTTAGCCAATTTTGTTGTTCTAATTAAAACTGTAGTACATAACAGCTCCAAATGTATGTCAAATGATAGAGCTCGATGAGCCTAAAGAGTATATATAGGGTTGCCTTTCCAAGGTCTGTCCTAAACTAGGGTTACCACCCGTTTTTGGGGTCAACTTTTCTTAAATGAGTGGCAACCCATGTTTATTACAGGATTCGACAAGACAATCCTATATATTCTATTTAGGCTCATCGAGCTCTATCATTTGGCATACATTTGGAGCTGTTATGTACTACAGTTTTAATTAGAACAACAAAATTGGCTAAAGTTCGGGCATTTTCGGCCATCGGGACAGGCTTTGGCAAGGCAACCCTATATATTCTTTTTAGGCTTTTCAATATCTATCATTTGGCACAAATTTCAAGCTATTATCTTCATTAATAAAAATTGACCCAAAAACCGGTGAAAATCCATGTTTGCGACAGGAGTCAACAATGCAATCCAAGGTATTATATTTAGGCCTCTTCATGTTCTATCTTTTGGCATACATTTGGAGCTGTTATGTACTACAGTTTTAATTAGAATAGCAAAATTGGCTAAATTTCGGGCATTTTCGGCAATCGGGACAGGCTTTAGCAAGGCAACCCTATATATTCTATTTAGGCTCATCGAGCTCTATCATTTGACACCACTTTCATGCTGTAATCTTATACACTTTTTATTAAAAAAAAATGGCCCAAAAAACGGGTGGCAACCCTAGTATAGGACAGGCTTTGTCAAGGCAACCCTATATTTTCTATTTAGGCTCATCGAGCTCTACCTTTTGACACCAATTTCATGCTGTAATCTTATACACTTTTCATTAAAAAAAATTGGCCCAAAAAACGCGAGGCAACCCTAGTTTAGGACAGGCTTTGGCAAGGCAACCCTATATTTTATTTTTAGGCTCATCGAGCTCTATCAGTTGACACCAATTTCATGCTGGAATCTTATACACTTTTTATTAAGAAAAAAGTCGGCCAAAAGTGGGTTTTTTTCGGCCATCGGGACAGGCTTTGGCAAGGCAACCCTAGATATTCTATTTAGGCTCATCGAGCTCTAGCATTTGGCATAGGTCCCATGGTGTAATCTTATACACTCGACTTTTCTACAGCCGGCTCTTGGACTATTTGTTTATTAACATTTCTTTAACATAGAAATATTTTTTAATTTTTTTTTTCCGAAAATAGAGGTCGCGCATCTATGTACATTTTTCTTTTTATCATCGGCATTTACAGTCTGATTTTAAAGTATGATATATCAATGATTTTGTCTCAAGTAGATCAATTGTTTGCTTTGATGGTCACTGGCATCAAGGACCCCGTTCTAGTACTTACCCACCAGATCTCAGTACTTACTATCTAAATGTACCATTCTAGTGTTAGAAAATCAAAGCTTGCAAAAAATCAGTAAACCTTTCCAACGGAAGTATTTTGATTATTCCATTAGAACTATTTTAAACATTTTTTTTAATTTTTTTTCGTCATATCACCGGTATTTAGAGTCGGATCTTAAAACATGATGTATCGATGTTCTTGTCTCGAGGAGACCAATTATTTTTTTGCTCCGAAGATCATTGACCTCAAATATCTACCCACCAGATCTCAACTTCTACAACATGAATTAAAAAATTAAAAGTAAAATCAAAAAAAGTGTCTACAAGACTTTGCCCAGGATCTCGAAGGACCTCACCATATGGTACAATTAAATTCGCACTTCTTATCATTTAAATAAAACAAAAAACTTTTATAGTGAGAAAAGTTATGGCGGTCACCGATGAACAACGCATGAGCTATATTTTATCTAAACTCGAGAGCTGCCAGAAATACAGCCAAATTGAATCATGTCGAAATACGATCGGATAAACTTTGATGCTACATAAAAAGACAACAGTAGAGCTTAGAGAAATGTGCATGTGAAAATTAGCTTAACAAATTAATTAATGTGGGTTTTTTATGATGTATTTTTTTTCTCTAAAAATTGTATTATGTATTAATCTGTAATTTAATCAACATATTATTATAGCCCGATTAATTGACTTTAATGCCATATGACATCAACATATTTAAAATCTGTTTAGGAGTTTCCAACTTAAAAAAATTTTTAGAAAAGATATATCCACAACTTCCCCATGACTATATACAGGGCCTGCCTTAGCCATCTTGGCGCCCAAGGCGAGTCCTGCCTTTGGCGCCCTTTAAGGTATATTTATTTCATTACGATTAAAAAATTTGCTTTGAATTTGAACCATATCTTTTATTGATTTAATGGAAAACTACAAGCATCACATGTACATATTTATTATTATTCACAATAACATAGCGGTATTCACGATCTGTAACATTTGCTCTTTTATTGTGTATCTTTGGTATATTTGATATTTATAGTAAATTTGATATCTTAACAAAAACAAAACACGTGCTTTTTTCAGGTACTCTAAATATCAAAAATACAATGAAAAACTATATTGTAACTTTTATATACATATGTAGTATTTGTGCATTTGTTGAGTGAAGTTGCCATATCATATTTTCATAAAGATCTTGCAAATTATTTCGCAAAATAAAGAAAAATTTTTGCATGGCAATATTGCACATTTACATCAACATACGATTAAACAAACAAAAAAACATTTTAGAGTGCACACAATCTGTAGCAAAAATTGTAAATATTAACAAAAAATACTACTGATCGTGAATACTACTCATGACTCATGACCACTAATTCTCTAAACTACGTAAAACTCGCCATAGAAATTTCTTTGAAGTATTTATTAATATTCATATGTTCTTTAGCTTGCTCAAAAACTTTGTCGTTTTCAGATTTCTTTTACGATTTTCTCAACCAGAAAGTTTTATTTTCTGCCATAATTCAAGTGTGTGCACTGCTCTCTTTCACGATCACAATGTTAGGTACACAACTGCTCAAAATAATAGGTACACTTTTGAGTTTTTAGTTTAAGCTCTATTACAAAAATATTTGGGCAACTTAGAGGAAAAATCGTAGTGGCATCGTACACAATTTGGAAGCACTATATTCAGTAAAATAATTCAAGTGATTCCCTTAAATTTCGAGAGTTTCTACTTACTGTTCATAGTTAGAATATTTGCCTGCTCAAAATTATAGGTACACATGCACGTTGATTCAAATTTTGTTTGAAATTTTTTGTTTTTAATTCTTTTTTGAGTTTTCCTTAGAAGAACATTATGTTTACTTTAATTAAACCTTAAAATGCAGTGAATTGACAGCAAACATTTTAGTTGAGATGGGTCGTAAGTCACATTGACTTTAAACTTGAAATAAATTAAGAATCTCTCTTCAATGCATTGGCGGGTTGCTAAATTGTTCTCACAACTTCATGAGAAATATATTTACAACCAAACAGTAAAAAAAAATTTCGTGGTAGACCACCAAAAACCGCTCCAAGAGTTGATCTTCATATTGTAACTTTCGAAAAAATAGACACATTTATGTCTTCAAAGACAATTTTGGCTGAAATTGGGAACTTGGTTAGTGCTCAAACAATTCGATGGCGTTTATTAAAGGTTTACGTACCTGGGCGATTAGCTAAAAAAGTTCCTTTGTTGCGGAAAAAAAATTTTAGCATTAGGCTAAATATTGCAAGAATCACGGAACATATTTTAATATATTATATTTAATTTGACATATAAGACGTTTAAATATTAATATTAACTCTTGAGATATTTGTAACTAAGTGAAACCATCTTTTTTTTTGGCTCAAAAACCGAAAATGACCGATATCTGGAAAACGACGTAAATAAAAAAATAATGTGATTTTCGGAATCAGCAGTCGATTTTACATATGAAATTAGTAGCCGTGTTCAAAGTTCATTTTGGCTGTAAACTAGTGTTATTTTTATGGAAAACATGTTCAAATATAGAACATTGTTTACAATACTTGCAGGTTCTGATAATAAAATTCAGGGACAATCTTAAGAATTTATTTGTCATACAAATTTAAAGTGTAAGTGCTCCTTTTACATCAGTTTTTATTGCATAATCTTCAACAATATGTTAGACCTATTAATATAAAAAATGTATCTTGAATTAAATGTTAGTTGTTTTCTTTTAGTATCTATATATTAATACGTGAACATTGAATCTTGTGGTACACTTTTAGAGTATTTAATATAAAGAGAGGGGAATGATACTCATATCATTGGAAAGGTACTGTTCCATAGGTGTGCAGAGAAAAAAATCAGGTGTATATGTTGCCGTTAAGGCAGGTAAAATAAAGTGAACTTGATTTACATGATTCCCCCATACAAAACGCATTAACGCCTAACGCCTAATGAGAAAAAACGCTGTCACGGCTGAGCCGCCTCACCGATTTTGATGAAATTTGATATGAAGATAAGTTGAGCCTTAAGTAAATATATTTGTTCAGAGTATGCAGTGCCACGCCCCTAAAAAGTAAAAACACCTCTACGATTAAACTAATGGATCGATTCTGATTAAATTTAGTTTGGATACAAATTGATCCCTAAACAACCCTAAAAACTGTAAGTTCTTTTGGTGGGCGTGGCACTGATCCTAGCAAGAAAAAATGCCTCCACGGCTAAACTAATGTGTGATGAAATTTAGTTTGGATATAGATTGAACCCTTAAAAACATTTCTTAAAACTCTGACTTCTTTTAGTGGGCGTGGCACTACTCCTTACAGAAAAATCGTTTTCACTGCTAAACTATTAGACCGATTTTGATAGAATTTGGTACAGGGATAGATTGAATCCTGGTGCCAGTGCCACGGTGCCTCCAATAGGAAAATATTTTTTCACAGCTACACTAATGGATTTTGATGAAATTTGATATGGAGATAGATTGCACCCTAAGGAAGAGAAAGAGGTAGGAATAAACAACATGATAAAAAATAGCTCTCTTTAGTTTAGTTTTTTAATAATGAAAAGTATTTTTTGTTATTTTTATGCGCGCATCAAATGAGTACTATAACTAAATACTTTTGTAAAACGGTGCTGTAAGGGATAGTCCATTAATTTCGCATACATATTATATATTTACAACTTTGAGAATTGATAAGAAATAAAATAAATAGCCGGAATGAGCTCGGTCCCAACCATCACAGATATTCGGAGCTTACTGATTTATTTTGAGTTACAGTTGCGATGTAACTTTTTTTTGTTTAAAAATAAACGAAAAATATGGTTGTGTTGTGCCTTGAAGAAAAACGATATTGGGTCGGACTGAACGGTAAAGGAATAAGGAGCGAAAATTTTTGAGTCAAAATCAAATAGACCGCGTAATAGAAATTATGTAGCACTAATAGAAATTTTTGCACCTTTTGCACTTAAATGTGAATTAAATGTAATTCCAAAGGTGAGGTGAGGTGAAGTGAGGTGAGGTGAGGTGAGGTGAGGTGAGGTGAGGTGAGGTGAGGTGAGGTGAGGTGAGGTGAGGTGAGGTGAGGTGAGGTGAGGTGAGGTGAGGTGAGGTGAGGTGAGGTGAGGTGAGGTGAGGTGAGGTGAGGTGAGGTGAGGTGAGGTGAGGTGAGGTGAGGTGAGGTGAGGTGAGGTGAGGTGAGGTGAGGTGAGGTGAGGTGAGGTGAGGTGAGGTGAGGTGAGGTGAGGTGAGGTGAGGTGAGGTGAGGTGAGGTGAGGTGAGGTGAGGTGAGGTGAGGTGAGGTGAGGTGAGGTGAGGTGAGGTGAGGTGAGGTGAGGTGAGGTGAGGTGAGGTGAGGTGAGGTGAGGTGAGGTGAGGTGAGGTGAGGTGAGGTGAGGTGAGGTGAGGTGAGGTGAGGTGAGGTGAGGTGAGGTGAGGTGAGGTGAGGTGAGGTGAGGTGAGGTGAGGTGAGGTGAGGTGAGGTGAGGTGAGGTGATTAATAAAACTAAATAAGATCTTAGTCAATGAACAAAAACGTTTCGTTATTAATAGGCCAGCAAAATTCTTACAAGATTAAAATTTAGTGCTAACGGTCGAATTTCGACCTCAGGCGATACTAGTATACATATAACATACATACATACATATATGTAGTATGAAATATTGTATGCCGTCTCGAACAATAGTTTATAAGGACATTATACAATACCGTTCAACGGATAGTTAATAAGCTATTAATATATTCAGTTTTAGACGCTCCATATACATATCTTAAACACTTTATAAGTCAGACTTGTGCTCATTTAGATTTTTGGTCAGAATCATAAAAACTGCGTCATGCTAAGGGGTCACACAAAGGTTTTTATGAGCATGGCTGTCAAATTGACTAAAACTTAAGTATAATGTAGCTCAGGAACACTATTTGTTCTTAGTCGACTGATTATTATTAATTAATTGAATATTATATGATCGGAGTTACCAGTCATTAGCAGAAACCGAATACATCTGCAATTTCACAAATCGGTTAATGCTTTATAAACAAACATGACAAAGATATCAAATTTAACCTGGTAATTGGTATGTAGCTTATGTCGTTGGGATCAAAGCCAGTCTGAGCATAAGTCTGATTTATGGACATTTCAAAAGATACGAAGAGTAAAAAATTTAATATGTAGCTGGTTTTTTTACGTACTCAACTATATATGGGTTTCAGTGATTTTTGATCCCCCATACTTCCAAAACTGCCCATCGGATAGTCTTGTGCCCATACACGGTGTACAAATGGAAGATTCAAATAAATAAGGCAGGAACCTTTTTTTTTTGTTATTTATAATGTTAGGAATAATATCCAATCGATGATCAGTTAAATTTTAAATAATATCTTTTGCACTAAAAAAAAAACACTTATTTTCTTACAGATCAATCTTTCAAATAAGGATAAAACGACAAATGTTTCATCAAATCTGGGAACGTTGTCGTGTAGCAGCAACGCTTGCGTTTTTGGTTAAATTTACTCAATTCACTCAAATTTCAACTTTAAATTCACATGATTTTTTTAAACCATGAAGTCGATTGGCAGCCAAGATTGCATGATTTGACACCACTAAACTATTTCTTGTGACAATGTGTGAAGTTTCTAGCTTGTGCTGATGAACCAGCAATAACTGACGCTTTGAAAGTTCACATTGCTCGGAAATCATGCTGGATGCTGGACGTTTGTAGAAATTTTTCTATTTTATAACGATTCGAAACAACGACAGCCTACAAAAACACCCTATATACCACCAATAGGCCGTCCACCTACTCTCACTTTTAAGTAAAATAACTGTGAGTAGCAAAGCCGGTGTTGGATATATGAGTATTATCGCTTCGTCAGCCACAGTAATAGACCAATGATTTTTTCTGTATAATTCGTAATTAGCGGAGCGAGCTATTTCCTTAATAAGCTAAATTGAAAAATATTTGTTTTGTTTAATAAAATTTTGCATTGACTTTGTTTTATTTAGAAAACCTGTTTTATTACTTAAAAGCTTACACAGTGGTCAAAGGACTTAGCAAAAAACCGTTTTTCCAGAATTGATGATGCAGCGCTTTTGTTAGACCTTCAAAATTTAAATACTCAATTGTAATCTTTAGCTGACTAATCGGCGGGTACCAATGGGTGTCCAATAAGACTCAGTACTTTTTTCAACAAAATTATTTTGATGGGGTGCCAACTTCCTAGAGCCCTATAAAGGGACTAAGAAAAACACAAAGCGCTAGATAAAAAAGCATCAAATTTTTAAAATATTTTCCTATTTATTATTTTTTTAATGTATAAAATATTTATATGTGATCTACAAATATTATCATTAGCCTTAAAACGCACACATACACTTTATAATATACAAAAAAAACAACAATTCTTCAACAAAAATTTAAAAACTAAAACTCTTAATGGCACAGGAACACACTAAAAGTATGGTGCGCCCTAGATCAGACAGCACTTTTCTTATAATCTTGTGAGTGCTAAATCTGATGCTGGGAATATATATTATATTTAATCCATAAGTCTAATTCTTATCTATGATTTGTAAAGCCTCCCGCGATGTGATATCACATATCACATATTTGATTTAGCGCTAACATTTCATAAGAAATAAAAACTTGGATTCAGTTTATGGAAGAGTTAAAGATTTACAAATCATAGACAAAAATTGTTCCAAGATTTAGATTCCCCACACACGAAATCACAAGGAAAGTGCTGTCTGCTTTACCGCGAACCACACTTGTCATGTGTGCCCCTGTGTTATGAACTCTTTTGATAAACAACATATTTTTTTCTTTAAAAACTATCAAGTATCATTTTTTAGTAAATATTTTTATAGTTTATATTCGATGGTTACAAAAGTTTTGACAACACTACTTTTTTTTCTTCTTATAATGAACTTAAGTTCGTTTATCTTATTGAACTTTTCTTAACATAATTCAGCCTAATTTAGATACTTTAGGTACTAAGGTACATCATACTAACAATTGGTTTTAGGTTCTACTGACTTTTATTTAAATAATATGTTTTCTGCCCTATATTTATATGTATATTTACGTATACCTTATACAAAATCCTCAAGAATGAGTCAACACATATGTATAGTATGTACTCGTAAATGATCCAAATTTTGTATAAGCATGATGTATAACAATTTTAAAAACTTATATATATACATAAAAACAAATAAGTCTTTAATCTAAGGCCTCGCCTCCTGTGTTTGGTAGCAGCCAACAGAGGAATCCACTAACTGAAATATTGAAAAATAATTTCATTTTAAAAAGGAATTTTCAATCAATGAAAGTGATTTTAGTACATCAGAGCATTACGTGTTACTAAGGAACTAAAATGTCATTATGTGTAGAAATATTTATGTTTAATTCACTTAAATGTAAATATAGAAAGTTTATTTTCATAAACATTCCATTTTAAAGTTCGACAAAATCTAATTTTTATTTTCTGGCCCACCAAGAACGTCGTGTAGTGTAACCGCTGGAAGTTTTTCATTCTTTTACAATTCTGCTACTGGCCATTTAGTTTGATAGAACTTCTGTTTTGAAATCAGCGTCGGCTTTAGGGCCGGTAAACTCATGTGGTTGCGCAAGGCTTAACGTTTGCGAGCTGTTTTTATAGCGCCGTAGGCTAACACCAAAGTTTTCTTTCCGTGCATAAAATGAAATCGGCGACAGAAGGTGAAGAATAAAACTAAGTATTTAACGTTGTAATAAACAAGAAAAATGAAAGCCTGTTGTTTCATCATTGTTTTTGTTTTTATACCCTACACAGAGGGTATATTAGCCGTGTTTTATTCGCTTTGGTTGAACCTAAATGTGAATAAAACGCATAAGTTTAACCTTTTATAATTCGGCATTTGACCAATAGGTGGTATGACAGTGTTTGACAGAAATTCTATTTTAAAATCAAAGCCGGCTTTATGGTCGTGTGGTTGAACGGAGCCTAGCACGGTTAGGGGCCTCACGTATCAGTACATATTTCTTTTTTTCAAATTCTTGCTATCAAATGATTTCAAACTGTCTCAGACGCTAATACCAAAGTTTTCTTTATAGGCCGAGAGCCGGCTGTAGAAAAGTCGAGTGTATAAGATTACAGGATGAGATGTATGCCAAATGATAGAGCTCAATGAGCCTAAATAGAATATCTAGGGTTGCCTTGCCAAAGCCTGTCCCGATGGTCGAAAATGCCCGAATTTTAGCCAATTTTGTTGTTCTAATTAAAACTGTAGTACATAATAGCTTGAAATGTATGCCAAATGATAGAACTCGAAGAGGCCTAAATATAGTACCTGGGATTGTATTGTTGAATCCTGTCCCAAACATGGGTTTTCACCGGTTTTTTCGGTCAATTTTCATTAATGAAGATAGCAGCTTAAAATTCGTGCCAAATGATAGATATCGAAGAGCCTAAATAGAATATATAGGGTTGCCTTGTCGAATCATGTCCTAAACATTATTTGACACCCGTTTTTGGGGTCAACTTTTCTTAAATGAGTGGCAACTCATGTTTGGGACAGGATTCTACAAGGCAACCCTATATATTCTATTAAGGCTCTTCGATATCTATCATTTGGCATACATTTCAAGCTGTTATCTTCATTAATGAAAATTGACCTAAAAAACCGGTGAAAACCCATGTTTGGGACAGGATTCAACAATGCAATTCCAGGTATTATACTTAGGCCTCTTCGAGTTCTATCATTTGGCATACATTTCAAGCTGTTATGTATTACAGTTTTAATTAGAACAACAAAATTGGCTAAAATTCGGGCATTTTCGGCCATCGGGACAGGCTTTGGCAAGGCAACCCTAGATATTCTATTTAGGCTCGTCGAGCTCTATCATTTGGCATACATCCCATCCTGTAATCTTATACACTCGACTTTTCTACAGCCGGCTCTTGGACTATTAAGTTTTCTGTTCTTTCATCACTGTTTTTATTGTTACTTTGTATTTAAATATTTGGGCCTAGCACTGACTGAGTGCCCAAAGCCTCGCGTGACCTAAGAACGCTTCTTAAAAATTCCAGCTAAGTTGCCATATATTTTGATTATTTTAGGTTTTGTCTATGATGTTTCCAACTTTAGCACAGACAATAAAAGTTAAATCAATTGAACTAGAAATTGAGCTGTATGAGATTTTGGTTTAACCAAAGCGAATAAAACACGGCTATTCACTTTGCAACGCAAAGAAAGGGACGTGACAGGTATTTAGCTATGTCCGTCTGTTGAAATCAGATTACGGGAAAACCAAGAAAGCTAATTGAATGAAATCAGCACATACAGGTCACACCTTCTTGCAGGCATCTTTCTATTAAAAATGGATGAAATCGGTTATCAGACACGCCTACCGCCCATACTCTATGTATATTTGCCCAAGCCCATTTTGAAAAAAGTTGCAGCGATTTTGATGAAACTTGGTAATTTGGTGCACATGTGAACCAAATTAGGATTAGGCTAGGTTTCAAGTTTCCAAAGGCTCGTACAGGGGCCTTAACCCTTATACCGTCATACATATATCGTAAACGCTGCAAGATATTGTGATGAAATTTGGTAAACGGATGCTTATCATATATATCTTGAATTGTAATAAAAGTGAGCGAAATCGGAAAAGTGGGCGTGTCTCTTTAAAACAATAAAAAATTTCGACTCTGTATATCTCGAAATTGGCACAATCGATTTTCATAAAAATTTTAGAGATAATGCCACTGAAACTAGTCATCCATACAAGCTTAACCTGTATGCTATTAAAAGTAGTTGAAGGACGTGGTACAGCCCACAATATTTATAAACGTTATATTAAGAGAACTAACAACGTAATCGCTATGAAATTAAATGCGGCAGATGTACTTGCTATAAAGTCATTTCTTACAAAAATTTGGTCCAATAGTACCTGTGTTATTTTTTGTGTTTTTAATGATTCCTGCATTTATTATATGCAAATATGCAACGAAGCAATACAATGTGAAATAAATCCTTATTTTCAACTAAATTCTAAGAGTTAATTTTCAATTTCAATTGAGGGGAAAACCTGGGTAGAAAGGAATGGCAATTAGTTCCCTCAACCGCGAGTCTACTGTAAAATATATTAAGTGTCATATTTATCGAAATATGTGAGCAATCATGCTAAAATTTGTTTTAAGAGGTTTGTTTATGGAACGCTATTTCTGGATCAAAATCGTAATGAATTACAAGAGTGAGTGTGTCACCGCCCTAAATTTTAAGGCTAACTGCCGCATGTATCGAAAACTATACAAGCTATTGTGCTAAAATTTGTATGTGGATGTCGTTCACGAATATAATTTATTGAACAAAAAGTAGACGGAATTGGAGAAGTGTGCTTGGTGTATTTCAACTTTTTCATTTTTATTCATTCAATTTTTTTCAACATTTTCCATATTCTTTCGACTTTTTCAACCTTTTAACTTTTTCCATGTTTTCCTATACGTATTGGTTTGACTTTTCAACCTCTTTCTTTATTTTTAAGACTTTTGAAGCTACATTTTTCAACCTCTTTCTACCTTTTTTACATTTCACATTTTGTTCGACTTATTCAACCTTTTCAACGTCTTTTTAACATTTATTTAAAAGTTACCGAAGATAACACTTGTTTTTATTTTTTCGTTTGATCGTCTGGTGCTTTTCTTTTATTTTTAATAAAAATATGTATCATCTGACTATCGGAGGAAAAAAAACTAATGTTATCGTTCGACTACCGAATCGAATTAAATTTTTTAGAAAGAGACATAAGATAATTACAAAAATTTTTAAGTAATGATATTTTGCGGTAAGAAATTAAATATTTTATTTCATAAATTCTCTTCTCTGCTCAAATGTGTTTCAGCTTGCGAAACATTATTTCCCTGGTTTAAGTATTTCCCCTGCTCTCTATTAAGCTTACAAAAAAAACATCAAAGTATCTAGTCTTATTGCAGACACAATAAAGTACCGAAATAACTTAAATTTAATGTTTTTATAACTTTTCAAAAGCCCTAAGAATCAGTGCCGTCTTTAACCTATTGGAGGCCCTGGGCATATGAGGATAATGGGGCCCCTATGGCTTTGACAGAACACTATTTTGTTAGAATAGACAAAGAAAGTAGATAAACAAGGTTCTAGAAATATTTTTATTGACAGTCACATTAAATGAATAGATAATGTAATATAATCCACAGAAGTAATTCTTTTAGCATTCACAGATTAGTGCTTAAAAATTTATATTGATTGAAGAGGAACCCTTCTAGATTTAAGATGAGCAAAATCGTTAATGACTTCTTCAAAATCTATATTTTTGAGCAGATCGCATTCTATGGACATCAGCGACAAACTGGTTAATCTGTCTTGAATCATTGTACTTCACAATTCATTTTTAATTCTATTCAATTTGGAGAAGGAGCGTTTCCCACTGCAGTTAGTTACCATCATGCTTAAAAAGATTCTCAATGCGATTTCGACATTTGGAAATGTGTATTCAATTTTGTTTTCTTTCAAAAGTTGATATATTTCCAATATACTAATACTTCCCTCACTTTGTTCACTGTGAACAATTTTAAAGTATTCTGTTCAATGCAGACATTCCATTTCTAACTCTTTCTCATTAACATCTTCATAATAAAATTCCGCAAATTCTTTGCAACTTTGTCTCAGCTCTTCAGAATTCAGAGTCTTAAAGCGAAAAAATAAATCAAAACGTTTACAAATGTTCTTATACGGACTTAATCGCTGTTTTAGATGAACGCTCAGAGTATCAATTATGGGACAAAATGTCTCGACTTTGAATTTCTCTCTTCCATTCAGCTGGACTGATAACGCCGGGCCATCAAAAAAACTCTGGCGAGTGCTTCTGTATTTTGTTCTTTGAGATAGGTCCTTGTAGTTAGATTCCGGGTTTCTTTCTTTGGCGGACGATTCGAAGTAATCAAATCTATCCCTGAGATTAACAATAAAATCATCAAGTGAAGTAAACAGATTAGTTGCAACGTCCAGTGTTATGGTTTCTTTTTGGAGATAGTTATTTATTTTGTTTATTCTTTCCAATATAGAGTTCCAAATTTCTATTAGTATAATATATTCTAGCTCATTTATAATTTTTTTAGGGGCTGTTTTCCCATTACGTCAATAAACTCATTACAAATATTCGCTGATAAATACGAAATGTTACCTTTTCCAGGATTCCCAAATTTTTTTAAGTGATCTGAAAGAAATGGATCAAATTCACTCAATAATTCCACACATCCCAAATAATTTCCATTATTGGGAGATCCTAGGATTTCATTGTCACCACGAAACGAAAGCCCTCTCGATGCCAAAAATTTTACAACAGCTACAATCCATTTAAGTACATTTCTCCAGTAATCTACTTCATTTTGATGTTGAGATAATAAGTCAGTATCTACTCTACCAACCGCTTTACTTCGTGCCAGATAAGTCATCATAGATTGCCTATGTGCTGGGCTATTTTCATGTGTTAAAATTATGTGATTAATGTGCTTCCAATCATTACATCCACTCGGAGAGCATAGATTTACATCAGAAGGGTTAAACACAAAGCAAGAAAAACAAAATACCGAGTTTTTGGAAGGCAAGTACAACAACCATTTTCTTTCGACGCTTTCATTGTTCTTCAATTTGCGAATATATAATATTTTGTTGAAATACCTAGTTACTGATTTATTACCATCTTTGTAGGTTCTGGATGTCTCGGAAAAGTCAGAATCTTTATTTTGAAAATATGAAAGTCCCTTACGAATCAAAATTTCGCGATTTTTTTCTGTAAAATTTTCATGTCAATAATCGGCGGGGTCGTGTGATATTTCTTCCGGCTTGGAAAACTGTTGTTCAACTGACGCAGTTGTCGCTATTCGTGAAGTCACTGAATTTGTTTTACTTTCGTCAAAATTGTTAGAAATTGGTGTAGAACATGAGGATTCAGAAATTCCCGCGATTTGTGATCGACACAACTCATCATGTGGAAGATTTTTTGTTAGATTGCTACTTACAGAAGTTTCTCAATAAGAATAAATCCGTCATATTTTCATATGAGAAGACAAAATATGAAATTAGCCAAATACTTTTTGGTTGGTATTGTAGTCAGTAATTTTGGTTCGATTTATTCGAATTAAATAAGTTTTTGGTAATAAATGTAGATTATCGTTTGGTGATCTGGCAGGAACTAGGGGTTCGATCGCGGGGCCCTGGGCACGTGCCCAGAGTGCCCAGTGGGAAAGAGGGGTCTGCTAAGAATATTGACCTATTATCGTAGAAATATCTATGTTTTATATCTATGTTTATGTATGTCATAAGAACGACTGCATAAGCCATAAATTTAATCTAAAATTAATTAGTATGCAATCAAATAGAAATTAAATATAAAAAAGCCAAAAATTTAATGATCTTTTATCTCGATTATTTGATCCCTTTTTGTGGGAATTTACCATATGTATACAGTGAAACCTGGATAACTGGGATCTCCAAGGGACCAAATTTTTTGTATCAATTAAAGAGATTCCAATTTACACAGTTTCCCAAATTCTATGAAATTTTATTAAAACAACCATTTCACAGCCTACTCAAACCGATAAAACGTGCATATTCAAATTCAAAAGAACAAATTATAAATATTATTTCCCACTTATAGAGGTTATTTCTAAACGGTCCCAGTTATAGAGGGAAAAGCCCATGTTATAGAGACGAAAACGCACAAAAACTTCAAAAATCTTATCCCAGATATAGAGGTTTAAAAATCCCAGTAATAGAGGTATTTTGATGCAAAAGTGCTGGGACCTTGAAGTGAGTCTCACTAATAGAGGTTTCCCACTTATCCAGGTACCGCTTAACCAGGTTTCACTGTATATATATATAAATGTATTTATGGTTAACTTAAAGGTGAAGACTTACTAAAGAGCATTGTTGAAAAAACAACTATGGGAACAATACAGTTCAGATCAATAAGAAACCCAAATATTAAGTTTCCGATTAGAGCTCCACTGCGACCAAAGGTCATTGACAAAGCTGCCGCCATTACTCTGTATAAAGGACATATTAATGAAATCGTATTCTGTATAAAAAATGGTCCATACCTTAAATTAGTTGGGAAAAGATCAACCATAACGCAATAAACCGTGCTAATGCTCAACGATGTCAGTGCTTCAAAAATGCATGATAGTATAAGATTTTCCAATGAACTCCGGACAAAATATAATCCAAATGTAACGATACCAGCAGCTGTTAGACTAAAAACTGAAAAGTAAATAATTCATTTATAAAAATTGCCCAAAAATATTTATTAATTTTGTGTATGATCAAAAAACTACCGTTTACGCAACGCTTAAAATGTGTTTAAATTACTTATTCTGGTTTTTTGTATTGAATACATGGGAGGAGAAGTTTTGTAGAACGTCAGAGGTTTCAGAAATGTTATCAGAATTTCTAGTACAAAAACGCATTCGGTATGTCGGGCTTAAATATTTCAAATTTCTGACGTGAAAGAAAAATTTCTCGAACAAATTTTGCTGTCAGCAGTAAAAAATTTATAAAATTAAAACATTCAAAAAATTTAAAAAAACCAAAAATTAAGAGTTTAGGGTCTGGATACCGGTTTCCTGACCATGTTCTCGATGCTCATCTGCATCTGTCTCCCTTCTAACAAAGCGCTGAATTTTACTAGAATTTTTCCTAATTGTCTGGCCCATTCATTGAAAGCGTATTTTCATAATCTCAGTTGAGACATTGTATTGTTGGTAGTCCAATAAAGATCATGTTTCATGAGATCGTGCGACGCCACCGAATTCTCTATGTTCCCCCGAAACAGAAATTTAACTTAGTTTGTATTCGTAATATCTATGACTGTCTCATGAGTGGCCATTTTTCGTAAATTACAGATAAACTTTTATATGACATTCGATAACAATGGCAGTGAATTTAGAAACTAATCTAGCCAGAGTGGTGATTCAAACTGCCACCGTCTATCTCCGAACGTTCTTTCGCTGTTAAAAAAGGAGTGCTCCCATGACACTGAAATTTTGCGCGCTTGTTTTGTTACAGTTAGTTTAGAAAAGAAAAAATTTCAAAAATGGGAGCGATGCGTCAACGGCCACGCCTACCACCCATACGAAGTATCTATGCTCACTGAGTAAGGGTACGAAAATATTGCAATATAATAGCATCCTATGAAGCATTCTTAGTTATACAGAAAACAAATATCTCAAAATATGTATTTATGTACTGAGTAATTTATTTCTGCTAAATTTAATCCATATTTAAAGTCAATATGAGGAACTCCCTAATGAAAAAGAATCCATCTTAATGTTTTGGTAAATATCGTCTTGTCGAATATCCTTATACATAGTATGATATAATACTGCAAAGTAGAATATAATTTACTCTATATGTACATAGAAAAATTTAGATAAGTTACATTGCGATATATAATGTCAATAATTTGTTTTTATACTTGATGTTGTAGAAATCGTTTTTAAGAGTCACTCTCACTATCCAGACTCCATAGGGCTGAATCTAATTTTCGACCAGGTCTAGTATACTGTATACATACAGTTGCGGTCAAAATAATAGAAACAGGGTGTCAAGTGCAAGTTGCAAGTGGCCATTTTAAGTACCCGTGCGCAAAATCCGATCTCTTTGTGATAAGCATTTTTTAAACAATAGAAGTGGTTGTGGATTCTGGGCACTCAAATTGGTTTCCCTGAGTTTTCTTTTAACGTTTTCATAAACACAAATTTTTTTCACTATATGATCAAAAACTGCATCATGTTTCCTTTCTTTTGAGAATTCCTTAAGCCAAATTTCAAATAATTCACATTTTTTTTATCGCGTGGCAACCAAGCATCATTGCTCGCAAAACGCAAAAAAATCTGAATGGAACTCAAATGAAATGAACTCAAAATATTTCAATATATTCATTTTCATTTAAGTTTGGTTGCACAAATTTGCACAAAATTTTAAAAGCTTGCATAAAGTTTAAAACTTTAACCAACCGGAATTGTTCTTAGGTAACTTAAATTATGGGTCTTTTTTACAAAAAAAAAAGAAAATTTAAATATTTTTTGACTTAAGACATTTATGCTTACTTATTTCAACATTTTCCATTTTAAATTTTGTTTGTTTAATTTACCAAATTTTCACAACCGGCACTTGAAACTTTGCGACCAAAAAAATGAAAATTAAATGAGATGAAATGAAATGAAAATACGGGCATCGTTTTAAAGAAAAATTAGTAAATAAACCAAAGGTTAATGAATTTTATAGCATGTTTTGAAAAATACTCCCCAATTGTTCATATCAAAGTTTTTTTACATTATGTTGTACCAATTTTGCAAGTCGATTCCCTGCTCAATCTCTCAAATTAATCTCTTACTGCTTTTTTTAAAAAAATGAAAGATATCTAAAATTAACTTACCCAAAAAAAATTTGATCCCCAGTCGATGTACACAAAGTGGAAGCCAGAAACTAGTTGGTATGCAAGCTAATCCAATAATTATTGTATGAAAAAATACTTTTCCTTCTATGTTGGGGTCGCAAGGAGCTAACGTTCTGCAAAAAAAAAAGAATTTTGGTTGTATTTGAAAACTCTTAACAAGAGAGAATATTAAGTTACGAGTTAGAAACGACTATAGATGAAACATCACAAACCGAGGCAGACGCACCCGGATTCTCTTTCTCATAGTCATCAAAACGTTGAAATAACTCAGGAAACCAAATCATTAATGTGTAATAGCTGAAATAATATTTTCTAAGACAATGTAATAAAATAATGAAAGTATAAATATTACCTTGTAGTTAAACAAAATTGAATTCCACAAGTTAATGCCGTATTTCTGAGATAAGGCTTTTTGCACAAGGTTTTCGTTTGATTCCAAATCTCTGATAGCAAAAGTTTTAACTCATTTGGCTTTCGTATCCTTAGGGTTATTACACTTTTTTCTCCAGTTCTTTCATAACTTCTACTTGGAGCTTTAAGTCCTTTGCACTGAAATAACCGATGGCTGTTAAACATTAGGCTGCGTTGAAATAAAGTACTTCACTTACCGGATACTCATCAGAAGATTTTCCAGTGTTCTTAATAAATATTTGAGTTAAGATTTCCAATGCTTTATCTGATTCTCCGTGTTCTAAAAGAAATTTTGGGCTCTCCGGGAAAACTATTAACCATAATCCGAGAAACAAACTTAAAATAAATTAATAATAATAATAAGTAAGGATGATGACTAAAATTTTATGAGACACAAGTACCTTGGCACAGCACACATGGCTACAAATAAATTCCAGCTGTGGTAAAAGAAATTTCCTGATTCAAAATGAATATCTAATGGTATAATACACCATGCGATTCCTGAAAAGAAATTTAGAAACAAAGATTCAAAACAATTTCCACAAATGATTCTCAGTTTATCTCTTAATTTTGACACTTATTATTAGTTGTGTAGCGTGAACATTTGATCCCTGCCTTCCAAAAAATAAAACTTTCAAAAATATCATCAATTTTTACACCAAAAAAAAACCTAGCAATGAATTTGACATGTCTTTTTTAACAGCATAAGTTTAAATTTACAAAAAAAAAACGAAACAAATTTTTTATTAAATTTTCAAGTTATTAATTAAAAACAAATTTTTAATTCAATAGTACGAGGACCGATTTGCTACCACTTCGACTCTCCCCAGCTACGCTACTGATTATGGCTGCTGATGGAATCCGAAAAATTTCGGTTGATTAGTGATTAGCTACTCCTAATACTTATGATCACTAATGGTAATCGATCAGTTTATCGTAGTTCTTATAAGCTTTTTTTCCACTGACGGTTATTGTCAACTCTCGTTACTTTTGGACACTTTTGAAGTTGATTGGTAGTGACCAGTGCTCCAAGGAAGCTCATCACAGAGAACTGAGCTTATAATTGTTGATAATTAAAATTAGTACTGTATGGGACTGTTGGTAAGAGTGTTACTATCGCGTAAGGCCGCGAAAATACAAACATATTAGGGTTCCAGTAGTTCTCAAAGGAATGATTTCCCGTCAGCGTATGGCAAACTGGTAATTGAAAATTGTATTTCCTACACCAATGATATATGTATCGTTTGAAATCCACAATATTTCAAGAAAGGCTTAGGGAACAAAAAAAAAAAACTTCCCTTCACGTAGGCTGGAGGTACATATTTTCATTTGATTCCATTGATTATGGAAAAAATTAACAAAGGAGAGCTCCACCAAACTAGTTTTTCCTAGTTCTACCGACTCGTGTTAGGATGAACCAGTTTAGCGTATTAGATAATTTAGGGTATTTGCTTACTTTAACGGCCTCACTTCCAATTTTCCTGAAATTTCAGTAATTTAGTGTTATGGCTTAGGGTTTAAGTCCCCTAATATGTCCAATACCGCTTTCCCGGCTACCTTTGGTGGAGGTTCACTATACTATACTATATACTATACTTTGTCCAACACGGGCTTTGCTAACACACCGTTGACGGGTATAATGTAGTGATTCACGGCCTAAGGCAGCTCACTTATCCTAATATACTAAAGCAGGGGTGGCCAACCCATGGCCTCTAACATTTTTCCAGCCCACGAGATTCATCACACTTTTACAAAATAAATTTATTATATAGTGGCCAAAAAAGTGAAAACCAATGTCTTACAAAACTACATTGATTATGCATCTATTTGTGTTATTGCACTAACAAAAAAGTCTTATTGCTGTCAGAGTGAAACCCGCTGCACGCTATAGAGTAATTTATTTGCTTGCATCAGAACTTAGAAACGCATTACACAAATACCTCAGTAGACTTAAAGCCAAAATATCGAAACCTTGATATGAAAAAAAAAACGAAACATGATAAAATCGAATTGATGATAAATTTCATTTTTAATGGAGGATGCGATTACCCGAGCTTTTTGAGAATACATTTTTTTAATTACTCTACCTCTGTTATTACACCATGGATGACCCCTGATCTAACATAACAAGTCCTATGTATCAGTATTAAATGACCTCAGTGACGTAGTGACCATACCTAGAAATGCACAATTGATTGTTGATAGCAGAGCAGACTCTCAGTTTCAAGTGAAAATTTGCTTTTTGGTTTCATTTTGTGTGCTGTGACTGCAGGATAATTATTTTTATATACCAGTACTGCACTCAAAAGCGAAAAGAGCGCATCTCAAAAAAATGCATCGGAAAAATTAAGAAATTACGCTTCTAATGAACTACTTCAAATGCCAATATCTTAGTTCAAACGTATCGAAATTTCCTAAGAGAATATTCTCTATCTCAATTTTACAGGTATTTCAACAAATTGACATAAACAAAACATCAATTATCTCGAAACGTATTTTTTTGCGATACGCCATTTTCGCTTCTGAGGGCAGTGGAGTTCAACAACATATTTAAAACGACGACAGCCAGGTAATAACTCCATATACAGCCTATGGTCAATATAGGTCTATACGAGTAGTACATCTAAAGCTAATATGGGGATATATAATTTTATATGTGGCCCGCGGTGTTATGATGCATATCCAAAATGGCTGGCAAGATCATTTGGGTTGAACAACCCTGTACAAAAGTCTTCCTAGCCTAAGCTGATTCATTCTCACACGCTTCGGATGAACTAGTTGTGATATTATACGTAAATTAAAAGACGTAATTAAACAAGACTATGTACATAAATCAACAATAGAGGAGAGGAATAATTTTGAGAGTTTGCGAATACCATTAAACAAATTTTGATGAATTAACGTTGTTTTATATTCAATGCTTTTTCTTATTAAATATCTACACCCGGGTACCTAAGATTTTTTGACTCCATCATTGCAACTACCGCGATCATTGCAATAGGCTTGGTTTTTATTAGTTGCGTTAACCGAGGCCGCACTGTATGCGGAAAGAAAAAAAAAAAACATTTGGCCGGTCCTACAGCTATAAAAAAATCAAATTTTGACAAATAGAATTGCACTGATAGCGTAACTTAGAGTAACTTCGGGTATTGTGACATAGGAATTTTTGTATTTTATATTACACGTCACTTTTATAGCAAAGCTTCTATTACTTTGTTTGTGATGCATTGTGCAATATATTACGACTTCGGAGCTTTATAGTGCATGCCAATCTGAAGCTATTTCAACAAAATGGAAGAAAGCCAAGTGACATCTCTAAATGAAATTGATGGGTAATGTGATATATAGCGTTCGGATAATGTGATATACTATCATGAAAAGTATAACAAGTATAAAACAGTAGGAACTAAAAACACAATAACATTACACCTTTCAATAGAATTTCCATTAAAAACTCAGGTTATTTGTATTGAAACACATTTCAGCAAATAACGAACCCATATTATTTATGACGAAGTATATTCACCCATTAACAAATTTTAGTACTTCGGCTATAATACTTTTTTTGTGCTTAAACCCACACATGAAATGCACACAAATAAAATTTCGACTGCATCGCTAAATCAATTTCACTGAGACCAAAAGCAGTGAATGCGAACCTTGCAACACGTGTCCTTTCCCGTTACTGCCATGTTGACAAAAAAATTTTGTCGGGAGTTGTTTATTTATGGAAATATGGTGGCATATCACTTTAGCCGACCATATCACATTATTCGAAGTTACTCTATTATGATAAAATGTACTTGCAACAAAAAATGTATTAGTAAAAATGTGTTGTAAGAATGGCTTGCTCGTATAGCAGCTGCGCTAGTGCGCGTATAACCTGAGTTTGAGTCATATGAATATTCTTCAATTTGAATTGAATAATGTTTTTATTTGGTTCAAAAATTATCATCTTTGAATATTCGAAAATGTTGTCACAAGTCTCTCCCTTAGAGTAAAACGCCTATTTTGTTGATGGTAAGCTCAAAAACCATGGTTAATGAATTTCGTAATCTTGGTGCTCACTTCGACAGTCATCTTAGTCTAAATGATCATATTAATATAATTTTTCCAAAAGCATATTTTCTTATTGCGCTTATCAAACGTTATAGTCCAGCTTTTGTAGATCCCTATACATACTTTAAAACAGCTCTATACCTCCTTTGCAAGATCAACTATAGATTTCGCATCTTTCATATGGAATCTCTACTATGGCGTACATATAGATCGTTTGGAGTGTGTTCAGAAATAGTTCGTTAAATTTGCTTTGCGTTTGATTCCTTTCACTGAACTGAATGCCTTAATACAAAGCTCGTTGCATGCTTATTAACCTAAGCTCCCTGGCGATTAATGAGCCTTTTAATGGAACTCTTTAACTTTAAATTAATTGTATAAAAATAGATCTATTGATTTCTGTATGCCCAAGGATTTATTAAAAAATGTTAGTTAACTATCTTTTAAGTTTATTTGAGTTTCCTCTTATTTGTAAGATAACTTGTTCAAGTCTGTAATAACCTCACAAAATACAATAAATGAAATCCGTAGTAACTTTTTTGAAGCCGTTTTTCAAAAAAAAAAAAAAAAAAAAGCATATATATACATAGATTTAATTTTTACACCGTTATTTGAAGTAAATACATATTTCTTAAGCAATATTTACTTAACGATCTGTAGGGCAAAAAAAACTTAGCTCTTAATAATTTCATTTCTCTTATAGTATGTCACTAGGTGAGTCCTACTCACCAACGGACAATATAATGAAACTTAAATTGTGAGGCATCATTCTGTAACAAAATCATAAGCATCTTTAACTGTGGAATAAGATTTGAAAAGTATTTGATACCTGTCAAATCGGTATTCAATAACGACCGATACTTGAAAGCATTGATTTGACTCGTCACAATGAAACTCGTCTGGTATATTTTGAAATTCATGTTTTGTTTACATAGGATGATTGTACATATAACATTTAGTTGCCTCTGATCAACTTATCTATAGCATATTGAGACATCAACATTTTTCTATTTACTTTCTTCACTGCATATGTACACAAGAGCTGTTTAAGCACCTGCTATAAATTATTTGTACTAAAATGAAGCAACATTTAAATTAACACCTACCTGGTAGAATTATTATTCCAAATGTCCAAAATAACTCCATCCAGCAGAGTATTTTTTCTCTGTATTTTGTAGGCTGAAACTCTCCCAGGTAGGGAAAAACAATTCCCATAGCACCTGCGACACTAAAACAGAAATAAAAAAAGGATTTAGTGAATCAAAAATTTTAACGTTTTTTAATCAAAACGTAGAAGAAGCTTCGCAATATCATACAATTTTCATATAATCGATTGATACGGATGTACATAGCTTCTAAGTTTTTATTTTCAATACTTTTGTAATTGATGCAGCTGCAATTTTAGTATAAGCAATTAAAAAAAAAATTGTAAGAAAATACTTTAAAATATTAAAAACTATAAAGAATAATTAAATTAGAAGAAGGCATATGTTTAAGTTTGCTTTTCAAGTTTTATTGAATTCTGCACAATATCTCTCTTTGTTAACATCACAAGCTCTGGTTTGTGCATAAAAATTACAGCAATAATGAAAGTTTTTGTGATAGTCCAGCTAGTATATTGGCAAACAATTTCGGGAGTAGACGTCAGAGCAGAGGATATATGTACAATGTACATATAGTTAGAATATATCATCATTTCTTAGACCAGTTGATATATCGTCACCTCAAAGTGTAAGTGTCCTATCGCACTTTTTGAAAAAAAATTTTTAATATGCCAACTTACTAAAGAAAATACATCCTTTCTATTGGTGTCATCGAAATTTAGCTAGCTCTTCCCGTTCCAAAGATATCAGTATGCGTTATGTCCTAACTCCAGCTTTCAGAATAAAATCTCGGAGTGCATATGCCCTAACTGCGTTTTTTGCCTTTGAGGTCAAATATTATAGTAAACAATCGCTCTCAGGTCAAAAGTGAGAATGGACTTTTTTTTTCAGTAAGAGATGGGAAAAGGTATCCCCGACGGTGATTTGGCCTCGTTTCAAGACAAAAAATTTTTGGCACCAATCGTTGCAAAAAGGCCGAAAATGGATTTTGAAGTACGAATGGTACTTTCTTATATCTGTTTAGGCCTCATTTGATGAAAAAAAAAAAAATTATTGCACCAATTGATGCGAAGAGGTCGACCTTAAATTTTGGAAGAAATTTGTTTGGCCCTATATAAGGAAAATAAAAACTCTCAAAAGAATTGTTTGTTTCCATTTTTGACGATATCTATCAATCTTTTTTTTTTTTTCATCCTTCCAAAACTTAATTTCGACCTTTTCGCATCGATTGGTGCAATATACATACATATGCACACGAATGAAGGTTCGAAAACCAAAAAAAAAAAGAACGTAATTTAGCAAGCTTTCGTGAATAATTTTTCATAGTTCTATTTTAAGTATTCGTTGAAACCAGAGCCTGCTGATTTGTTTTTGAGTGCGAGTTTCCGAATAAATTCGTGAATGTACCGTTTTCGCTAAATTCAATATTTAAATATATATAAATATATTTATATGTATGTATGTATACAATATAGTAATTTTTTGCCTATAGCAACATCTATGAACAAATTTTTGAAATATAAGTACCCTCATTTTAGTCCTCTAAGTAAAACAAAAAGATAAAATCTTCGTTTGTCAATATCGGCTTAGTATTTTAGGTGCTGTGACTTATGACTATAATTACTATATTTTATTTTTTGCATACAACGCCCTCTGTAAATAAATTTTTGAAGCATTAATAGCTTTATTATATTCTTCTTGATAATATGAAAACAACGATATTTCGTTTGTCAAAATCGGCTCAGTAGTTTTGGTCTAAAATATAACACTAGCATGAGCGTGCCGCGAATGTTAGCACTACGCGTGACGTAACCGTTCAGCTAAAACATTTTAGAATAGATTTTTTGGATGCCCGCTTTCCTATGCCCCCCATCAAACATGTTCACGAATAAAAAAATGAAGACTTTTTGTGTGTTTTGGATCAAACGTAATATACCTGTTACGTGGAGTTTCAGAATGCAAATGTCCTAACCCATACATATCCGAATAATTTTAAATACAGAAAAATCAAAGGAAAGTTTCAATAAACTTTTTTCAAATACCATAAGATAATTACAGAAAGGCAAAATAATAAAAAAATAACATTAATAATCCTTAAATCACAGACTAAATAACTTTAAAACACTGCCTTCTAAGTTTCATGTTTTCGCTGATACGACACTTACACTCTGAGATGAGGATATGTAGGTCTTCCCCAGAGTTCCATTTTTTATTGCCCTCTCAATAGGTTCGAAATAGGATAAAAAATTTTAGGAATTTTTTTCAAATTTATATTTTTATATATATATATTATGTCCTATTTCAATGTGAAATTTGGCCTAATTTGACATTTTTTTATACAATTTTTTTTTGCGTGGTTTTTAATTTTAAAAAAGAACTTATCAAAAATAAATGTCCCTCGGATCTAGTTTTCGAGACATAGACATTGAAAGTTGCGGAAATGGCTTTTCTAAAATTCCATATAAGCTGGGAACGCCCGAATTGATATCACATTGATGGTATTTTTTCAGTCTATAAAATTGATATACAAAAGTTTAAAATCTGTTCCATATATTTTGAAAATGGAGATTTTTTAAGAATGTTTACCATTTTTTTTAAATAAACGTTATATTCTCTAAAAAGTGTATAATTTTATTAATCTGTAATTTTATAAACATATGTATTATGAAAGCCAGATTATTTTCCTTTAATTCAATATGTTATTTGTAACTAATCTTTCTTTTCTAATCATACAATATACAAAAATAATGAACAAACTGGTGTCTATTTTATAATGTAATTTTTTTAAATAACTATTAAATGTTGACTTAAAGATATCGAGAGCTATCGGGTAGTAAGGTAAAAGCTATTTATTTAATTTAAAATAATTTCATAAGTGTTTTTTTGTTTACATTCGAACATTTTTTACGATAATCTTCAGTAACTAAAAGTGGTAGTTTAAGCCAAATTTAACATTGAAATAAGGTTAGTATGGGTGACAGATAAAAGTTTAAAAAATTGCTGAAATTTTTTATCCTATTTCGAACCAATTGAAACTTCGTATTACTTGATTTTTGCAAAAACCTTCAATAAGAACCACCCAAATGTACATATGTATGTAAATAAAACAATTTTTAAACCTAAATTGGTGTGTTATGAAAAGCACTAATTTAAGCTTTTTCAACGTGTGTCGGGCGGGACCTTGGAAAAAACTCATGGACATTTTTTTAACTGCTTTGTTTTCGTAAATCTTTCTTACCAAAAGCCATTAAAGAAACGTATAAACAGGAACATAAGGTAGTATGGAGCCAATGAAGATAGTAGACCACAAATTCCATCAATAAGAAGCGTTGCGATCAAAACGATTTTTCGCCCCTTCGTATCTGCCAGACAGCCCCAAAAATATGATCCAATCAGCATTCCGAGCATTGGAGAGGCCGATAACCATCCCTTATCTTGTGAAGTCATCTGAAAATCGCATGTTGCCGAAGGCAACACAAATGATATAATCGTCACTCCGATAGCCGTATTCAAGTAGATAAGTCCACATACTGCCAGCAACAGCAAATGAAACTTTCCAAATCCAGTTTGAAGTAAAGCATTTTCATAGTCACTTGCTAAGTCTTCCAAAGGGTCAAGGCCTTTAAAAAATTAAAAGACAAGTTTTAAAAAAAATTAAATATATGATTAAAAAATTACATTAATTAGAGAACGTCACTTAGTCTCACGTTATTGAATTATTCGAGACCGCATAAAACCGGGGACCCAAAATAACTATTCGGATTATTTATTGTTTTGTGATTGTAAAAATTGACCAACCTTATAGAATATTTTATCAAGTTGCTCTGTAATAGTTATTGGTTAGGAAAAATTATATTAATTGCTGGTATCATTTTATTTCAATAAATATCTTTTTGAAGTTGCTTTACAGTAAAACTTCCTTATAACGAACTTAAACTTCCTTGCAACGAAGTTCTCCCTACTATGAACTGAGTTCAAGTACACAGCTTTCTCGTTCTATTTTCAGTGTACTTGGATTTCCTTACAACGAATTTCCTTATAGCGAGATTTTCTTTAAAACGAAGAAATTTTGCTGCTGAAAATTAAACTTTTATGCGTTTTTGATCTCCTTAAAGCGAATTTTTTCAAATAATTTTCTGTTACGCATGTCGCAATTGAAGAAAAAAAAGTTGAAGAAGGCGTGACAAAAAAGAAAGATATTGCTAGGGAGTTTGGGATTCCTGGCAACATTTTATCAAAAATTTTGAAAAATAAGGCAATGATTTTAAAATGTGTAGAAGATGCGAAGTTCTTGACTAAATGCAAAAGGTTGCGAACCTGTCTCTTTGAGGATGTTGATGAAACAATGCTGAAATGGATAACCGCCGCACGATGTGAGAATTTTCCCGTATTTGGTCCACTCATTAGACATAAAGCAAAGGAATTTGCTGATGCATTAGGACACGCCGGATTTCAAGCAATTGTAGGATGGCTGGATAAATTTAAAAAACGGAATGACATAATTCAAAAGACCCTTTGTGGGGCTTCTTCTCAAGGAAGAAACGTTTTGTTTTTTGACATTACCGAGTCCACAAGGAGCCTTTTTAATAAAAGTTTTGTTTTTCATTAATCGATAGGGAACGGTCAGAAATGAATTTTGGTCATCACTATGGACAGTTCCGGATAAACAAAATGAGCTAAAGTCCGACCGCTTCTGGTTGAGTCCAAAGATTATTTCGGCCATTATCAATGAGTTCATATGAAAAAAAAAGTTTTTATTTACTCTCACGGATATTGAATCGCTGCGTGTACAATAGGAAAGATGGAACAAAGTTTTAAAGAGAAAGCATTAGTTTTTCTTAATTTTTTGACGAATATTTTTTTTAAGGACGTTCTTCTAGTTGTGTAATTCTCAAAATTTTAGTATTCCTGAAGAGGATTTTTCACGAACTCTAATGTAAAGTACAAGAAATTGTTATTTTTAATATGTTGCTTCAACGATAAATTACAAATAGAAAGCAATAAAAGATTTATCTAATTCAAAAAATTATAACGAGTTTCCAATATATTGTAACTTATGTACATAAATATGTTAAAAAAAATATACCAAAATTTTGTGACAAATTTCAACAGCATGAAACAACAACAACAATGCTTTATGCTACCGTCAACAAGGCATATTGCAAGCTGTCAGCTGACCCCTTCTAATGACAACCCAATGTTGAATTCATCAGTCTACAATACATAGAGTGAGAGAAACTTGTGTCCTTCACCTTGTGACGAGTGAATTCACTAACTAGCTAGTGCTAACGAATCATGGATACATGTACAGTATGTCCTTTAAATTACCGATTGGGATTGAAAAACAAAAAAATTACTTTTTGTTCAAAATACATAATCGATATGAAGCTGGGCGTGGTCAACCAATGCTAGCATGGTTTTTGCAAGACTAGTTTCTCTACTTTGTCGACACATCACTCCTTAAATCGCGCATTTCATCTTGGGGGACAGGAAATAGTCGCAGGTCTATAGTTTAGGCAAGTACGGCGGATGTTGGATACTTGTTCTTAGGACAAAACTCACGATGAGTGAACATTGGATCTTTGCTCTGACACTGAAAACATCATTCCATGAGATTTGACAGATGGTAGCTGATATACCTTCCCATGATTATCAGTCGTTAGTCAACAGATGGTTATATAAATGAAATACTGTGTAAAAAGCCTAAATTAACGAAGGACATATCTGTCTGTCGATGAAGGTTCCACGTTAAATGTTTCTCCATTTGCTTTGAATGGCACGAATGTTGACGTAATGATAGGAGCATTTCAGGAAATGTCCAAACCACTCAATTTTATCTTGAAAATTGAAGTATTAACCGCACAAAAATATTACACTTCATAGTAAACTTATGAAAGATGAAAACTTTAAAGCAGATTCCTGAAAAATTTTTAATTTTGTTACATATCATCTTCATCCACTTATGTTTTTTAATTAGAAACACTCGCAGTGGCGTAGCAAGGCTTGATGGCACCAGGAGCCGTAAGTCGAGTGTCACTCAAAGTAAATAATATCGGAAGTTACCATCATTGTTACATGTTCTTAAGTTTTTCATCTTTTAACAATTTAATAACCGTTGAACTTTGTTCCCTGAGTCCTGCTGATTTATGCCATTTAAATTTCCTTACGAAATTTTGTTTTTATTTTTGTTCAAAAAATGGTTGAACTTAGAAGTAGTAGTGGAGATTCAACATGACTTTCATCGTAAGTGTTTCATCAAAATTGCATAAGTCCAGAATCAGTTTCTTGTGGAACAGGATTTTAAAGATTGAAAATCATTTCCGAAATATATAATACATAATTTATATACGTATATTTATAACCGCTCAATAGGTTTATGTAAGCTACATTTACATATGTCGGGAAAATACATTTTTCTGTATTGACGCAAATATTTTACTCAAAACTAGAATAAATGTAGTTATGTACAATAACAATAGCTGCGATTTTCCGCCATCCACTGCTAGCATCAAAAAACAAATACAAAATCTCAAACTTAGCGAGAAAAACTATAATTGCTATGTTTACATACCAAGATGTTTAAGTGGCTTTTAAGTGTCTATAATACATTTTGAAATGAAAGGAAGACGAGCTATTTCGCTATTAAAAATGTCAGGCGGCAAAAGAAGCAGAAAATAGTACCCTACTCAACTTAACAACTTGGTCGTTCTATTTGCACATACTAGATAGCGACTTGGTGAACAAAATACAGTTAATATCATAATTGCTTGATATTTGAAATAACCTGAACCAAAAGGGTTTATTTCGGGTGATGTTATGCACTGTCTCTGAAGCAAATAAGTAGGTAGACACTAGAGGTCAGCATGAGAGCACTTGAAATGATCATCATATAAACTTCCGAATGCACTTTTCTTCGAGTGCTTGAACTTGCAGTACATTTTAATTGCGATTTATTTTCAAGTGCAGCATTCACCTCTCCAGTTTGGTGTTTCGATTTGTTTTCATTTGATTTGTGACTTGTGTGCACTAGGGCTCGATGGACTCACAACGTGGTGAGTGGCTTGATGGTCGTTTCAAGTGCACTCATGCAGACCTCTAGTAGAAAAGTTAAGTTTGATCATATCAAATTAAAATGCATGGTACACACACGTTTTAATAAAAAAAATATTTGCTGATTATAAAGGTGTGCACAACATTCTATAAATAGACTGCTATTCCGACATTTATTAACACGTAACCTTTAACCTTGTCACTGTTCATTACGCTTCTTCTAAATATTTCAAATAATTTCTTTAGATAATCTTATAAACTTATACTCTTTGCACCAGCAGGAGGTTAAATTGACAAATTTGAAGTAAATTATAAACTATATAAGATGCTTTATCTTACTCATCCTGTATCCGATAGTGATATAATTTCTTGTTGTTCGAATATACCCTTGGAAGTATTTAAGAATGCGTCGTATTTGCAAAACATGAAATGTTGTTTTTTATCAATTGTGTTTATATCCAGACGATGACCACACGGCTTAGTTAAAAATCGAACAGATAAGTATCGGCAATTTAAGTGAAATAACACATTAGAATATCTGAAAGCAAAAATGAGAAAGTATACTTGAAATATATTGAAGTTAACTTTGCGTACAGTCTTTACACTGAGTCTTCTGAGAAAATAATTAAAATATAAGTATTGGAAATAATAAATTTTTAACAAAATTATGCCTACGTAAAAAAATAATATTTCGTTTTGCGGATTCCAACCCTTCTTTGTGTGTCCTTGCGCAAGGCTTGATTTCGCTTATCACCCAACGTCATTAAAAAAATAAAATAAAAACGCGTAGTGGTATCATCTGACCGCGAGCTGTAATATAACCAAACTAAAAAACCAACGATGACCACAGACAACTGAACTACGTTTTTATTATGTTCTAGCAGGTGGGTTGGGTCACGTTATCCTACAACTGTCCATCATAAGATTAACACTGTCGTGTAAAAGTTTCTACACAAGCTTTGAGCTCACACTATACGAATAAGAAAACTGAACTTTTGCTGTAAAATAACTTTGAACATTGACCCTTGTAATAACTTAGAGAGTTTAACTTTCAGCAAATATTTTATTAAATTCATCAGAGGGTTTCTCTTTTGCGAAATATTTAAGATCGAGCCACAATAAAAAGCTTCTTGTTAATATCTCGCATCTTATTCCTCAGACAGAGATTGGGTCTGAACAATAATTCTAGAAAAGACAATTTTTCATAGAAGAGCTAGAAGTTTTGCTCAACTGTTTTCATGGTATTCAAGGTCAAAAGTTAAAACAATTTCTTGCTACCTGTTGGTCTGATTTATGCTAATTTACGTTGGGCAAAAGTTTTAAATTACTTGATTTTCTACCAAAGAAGTTTTCGATAATATTTACCTAAGGCCAGTCTTTCACTCACATAACCTACAAATTTGTCCAACCAATAAGAATTTAAATAATAACAATAAACAATTTTTCTTTTGATCCCTAAAATAATGAAAACGGTTTAATTTAAGTACATGAATAATGTATACTATTCTGTGTAAAAAGTATCCGAAATTGTTAAACAAATCGAAGTAAAGTTATTTGTTCATAATGTTTAATTTTGTCGCGTTCAACCGGTAAAGAAGGAATATTGTTGAGGCATCTTAGAATGTTTGCCGAAAACTGCAAGATTATGGATTTTGCACCACGACAACAAATGCCATCGACATTATTAACCTGATAGACTGAAGGCTGTAAAAAAGGACAAAATACCTTTCCGGCCTCGGATCCACGTCAGATACCTTTTACCCATCGGGAGAGTTTGCTGTCCTGTGAATGCTCTGACTGTGCAACCCCAACCACCCAACCTCCATCAGTCGGATGATCCATACAGCGTACAGTGCTGATAAACAAGATGTCCGTGGCAGTATTGGGAATAACCAAGGAGTTGTCAAGTATGGTTCCAACGTGGCGACACTTCGAATTTGTCACAAAGGCGAAATCGTCTAAAATGGAGCTTTTTCTTCCTCCACTGTGCCAGTTGAGATGGATGTGAAGGAGGTGATGGTGGAACCAGAGGGGTGGGTTGTAACTTAAGCGGTGAACCGGAGGCGTCACTGGACAGTAACATCTCCACGTACACTAACATATTGTTGGGTGAAGAAGTTGTTTTTGTGAAACTTTCATCTGGAATAGATCATAGCGACATAACGATGGTAGAGAAGGGAGACGTTGTGGAATCCGATGAGGACTCTGCAGATTAACCTTCACTACACTTAAGAGGTGTTCGCCGTCTTACGGATCCGCTTCGGAGATATTGTAGTCCTCAAGCTGCAGTTCAGTTGGTTGTAGGGTGTGTGGTTGCCTTCGTTCTGTAATTATAGTAATCGATATACGATCGTAGCTATGATATCGGGCTTCGTATTTGAAAATATCGTCTATTGAAGAGTCTCAACTGAGCACTCTTTTTCGGGTCACCGATATAAAGAATCTACTGACGTTGTGAACACTCCACAACCCATCGTTCAACGTTATGTTAAAAGTATAATCTGGGCTTATGCAACAGTAAGCTTGCAGTGATGTCATCTATGTGTCTCAATTCCCACTGAGAGTCAGCTGTACGTTACATTGACAAGCTGGAAATAAGCTTTACAGAGAATTAAATAATTCCAGGAGGTATCTTGCCTAGTAAGTAAACCCAGGGGAAAGAGAAAACTACCATGGTGATCATCAGAGACTCAAGTACTTAGACGAAGTATCAGAATTTTATACTCTGACATAATTTCTGTTGAAATATTGAAAAGATTTGAGAAGCATTTAGACTAAAAAAATTCTGTTTACGACACCCTTGACTCTCGGTCTTTTAAAACAGAAATTGGTTGCAAAATTTTTGTGACCTAGGACCCAACTCAGAATGACGGTACAGTGATTAGTTGGATCGCGAACAGCTGTTTTGCACTTCAGGACTAGTTAAAATATTATTAAGTTATTATTAAGTGAATAGATTACTACTTGGTAAGTTAATTAAATTCTATATAACATTCTTTGGATACAAGCCCCAAGCATTGTTAAATATAGGCTTATTGATGAACAATGCTACAAAGGCCTATCGAATCACTCTAGTTTTCGTTGAAGTTTTCGGCGCAAACAGTTTGTTTCCTATTTAATTGACATGAAAAAAAAAACCGACATGGCAGAAAAATTATTGGGAGATTTTTTCAACGTTTTAACTATGTTAATTAATTGCAAAACGAAACTGTTTGGCAAAAAGAAAATATTCTGGAAAAGGGACCCTTGTATTTATACTTTCAGAATACTAAATTATAACTTCACTGGACTTAAACTTGAATAATCGCTTCGTCCAAAGAAAAAGGAACACTCGCGTGTATATTCAAGAAGGCACCTTATTCGCGTTTGCATTCGAAAAGGTACCTTTTTCGCTTTAACGTTCAAAACAATAACAAAATGCGGGTTTCTCTTTTTCCTTCACTCTGTGTCATAACATAAGCTCATAAGCCGAGTCAACTTTCGCTTTGACGTGATATGGGCGTTATTTGATATTACAACCCAAAAATAGTCAAATTTATACAATCTATCTAAGATTTGTTGCCCCTTTAAGTCTGCCGGTTCAGGCCTGGTCCTTTTCGGCAGTACCCTAAATCCCAACCGGCACCATAGTCTTTATTCGAATTGAATGGTTTTTATTAGGGATGCATCGACACGCGATTTGGCCGAGACGATACCGATATTCATAAAAATTTATTGCCTTTACCGATATTTATAAAAAGTTATCGCAATTAATTTAAAAATTCTAACAACGCGCGCTTTTGGTTATGAGTATGTAATTTGGAAATGTCGGTGCCTTATCTGAGCTAATTTTGACAGGTAAAGCAGAACTTAAAATTAAGAAGAGAAATGTTTCTTAGTATCGTACTTACCATGATAATTGTACCATGATTTGAAATTTTTTTTTCCCCTTATACACCTGATGTGGTACCTATTGTAAAAATAGTGGTAGTGATAAGTGCTTTTAATTGATATTGATTCTTTGAAGAAATTTTTTTTTGTTTATATCGGTGTATCGGCAAATAAATATCGCCCAGATCGATATATTGGAATGTCGCGATACATCGGTAATCGTATCGATATCTATTACATCCTTAGTTTTATACATAGCTTATGATATTAGTCCTTTTGTAAAAATTAAAGCATAATAAAGGATCTTCCAGAATCTACTCAACAATTATTGTGTCGTAATTATCGCATTGCAAAACTTTCAGTCCCCACTGTTGCTTTTTCTATATGTATGTAGCTAGAGTTTTTGTATTTGTTTTTCGTCCAGTTGCTGTACAAACAGAAAAAAAAAGAATGTGCATATGTATGATTCGTGCTATACGGCGCATACATATGTATTGTTGTACATTTAAGCTTTCATATACATATGTATATGTGTGTTATATGGAAGTATGAAATATAAAATAGACCTTCCAAAAGAAAACGGCTGTCATTTCTGTAACTGTTGTCGTCTTTGTCCGCATATCCTTACTTTGCGCCATTAATTGTTAAAAATCATAAATTCTTCATCAAGTTCAATATTATGACGCATGGTGCCGACTAAGGCTCTCGTGGGTCGATCAAAAAAGTTTTCTGAAATTTTAATGAGAATTTTTTTCCTTAACAGAAAGCACACGAACAGGTGGTTCAAACAGGTGGCTAAAACAGGTGGCTCAAACAAGTGGTTCGTATAAGCAAACGTGGTTCAATAACTTTTGGGACGTGTGGTGTAAAAGCAATTGAACGTGCAATGCCGTCTGCTCAGAATACTTTTCTAATTATGAACTATTAATAGCAGCCAACTATCAATGCTGTCATATAATTCCTTCGGTTTTTTCTATAGAATTACTTGCGAAGGACAATAACGTTGACCTTAAAAAAGTTATGAAGTTTGAAATAAAAAACAAAATCGATTGCTCGAAAAGCATTAGCGTTGTTTACTAATAACTAATTATGCCATCGACCGAGCATTACGAAGCACAAAAGCGCAAAAAAGGAACTCACGCAAAAGTGAACTCAGAAAAATCATTGATATGAACTTCTTGTTATGCCAGATGATTTAACCTTCCATATGTAAAGTGAAACACTGTAAGTAATCTTTATTTCTAATGCCATTCATTCAGCACAAATGCTTTATTTACTGAGTTTTTTATGTCCTTGCTGAACTTTGTTTACATCAATGGAACGATATTTGAATTCAAATAAAAGAACCATTGACCGTAGATATTGTTAATGAGTGAACAAGTTTCTGTGTTGAGCGTTGTGACCACTTAGTAGCTCCGGCATTCTAAAGTTCAAATAAAATTTAATTTGCAAGTTAAAGCTTTACAACATTTTCGGAAAGGTATACTGCCCTCAGAAGCAAAAAGGGCGTATCTCAAAAGAAAATCATATTGGAGATTGTTATGGCATCGGATAGCTTAAGAAATTACGCGTCTAATGAACTACTCCAATTGCCAGCATCTTAGTTCAAACATATAAAAAATCTTTATCTCGATTTAACGGATGTTTCAATAAATTGATATAAACGAAACATCAATTTTCTGGAAACGTATTTTTTTGAGATACGATCTTTTCGCTCCTGAGGGCAGTATAGCCTTTGCTTTCAAAGAACGGACTTTGACAAATTAAATACACTTTTATATAAATATATTTG
Organism: Tricholauxania praeusta; assembly: GCA_949775025.1. NCBI lineage: Eukaryota > Metazoa > Arthropoda > Insecta > Diptera > Lauxaniidae > Tricholauxania > Tricholauxania praeusta. The sequence continues at coordinate 70,017,601 of OX459029.1, read as the reverse complement.
GATCTTTTTTATCAAATGTTTTAATGATTGCTTAAAAGATTACTTATACTTGCAGTTCTTAAAATAAAGCATTGCACCAAATTAAATCTCAACTCAATGAAAACCACAAAAAATTATCTCTTCAAAAATATTGAAAGAACAAAGAACTCTAAAATCTTATGACAATATTTTGACTCACGATATATCTGCAATATTATAAAACTCTTTCGTCAGTCTAGCATAGTTTTCTCAAAGGGTGTTTTGCGGGGGTTGAAATTAAAAAAAAAATCATTACTGCAGAAATTTTTTTTTTATTGGGAATTTTTAACATTTTTTAAGAGCAAGTATTAATTTTAAATAAAAGATATCACGGTGTTGGAGACTTGATAAAAAACAAAATTGCTGAAACCCTGATTTTATTTAACTGCGCTAACTAACGCATTATTTTATATTATTATTATTATATTTTACTAACGCTTTATCTCCGAAAATAAGTCCGAGCTCTTAATTCAAACTTAAATTTTTTAATCAAAAACTCTACTTTCTCTGAAAAGTTAAATAATTCATTCCTGAAAGTCATCGTTAGTCCATGCGCTTTGCAACCAGTCTGATAGTGAACAATTGGCACACCCGGTTCGTCTGTTGAATTTTCTGATTCACATTCAAACTCTGTAACATCAATATCCTCGTCGTCATGCCACTCTGCAACTTGAAAAATCTCTGATTGTTTTAAAATGCAAAGGCTTTTCCCCTGTCCGCGTTTCAAAATTGAAACTGGTTGAATCATGTGAGTCCGACTACAGTCTTTTCCTCCTTTTTTTGTGCATTACAGTAGCTTTTTTCGAGGCAAAGTACTGGCCACAAATATTACAAACTCGATCAGCTAAAACGTTTGCAAGTGATGGACCAAAAAAATCGTAAGGCATGATTTTGAACTGTAGATGTACTTTTGACAAATCGTACTATAACCCTAAGCGAAGAAATATAGGACAAAACTGATTGCTATTTTGGTCTCCTGTAGAAGAAGGAATCGAAAGCGAATCTTCTTGTTGAAGAGGGCAAGGGGGGTGGCAAAAAACCGGGACAACAACAACAACATTTCAACGTCGACGTAACTGTAAATGCCTGAATAATAGCAAACTTTGTGAGACGGTGTTACAAGTCGACCCTGCGTGTAAACAACATATTTCATTACGTAAATAGAAGAGAAATTGTCCCGTTCAGAGTCGATTACTTAAATCGATTGTAATCGATATTTCTGAATATTTCGTGACTGTCGAAAATTCAAATATATTTCATTACTGTCACAAATGACGATGCGTTAATACAACTTTTATGTATGAATACGCATTTTAAATCTGTCGTAAGATGATGATTGACCACCCGCCCTCGCCCCCCCCCCCCCAACGTAAGATTTAGTAAGAGTCCGCCGATCCCCCCTCCCCCCAAAACGTCTTACGTAATTTATGAACGGCGCCTTACATGTTCTCGAATAAGTCCATAAATTCACTATTGGATTTATGTCTGCACCTTAGGGTAATGTTTCTATAACGTGTTGAGAGTGATAGAGTAGTCAGGACCGCACTTTGTAGGCCTTCAGCTTTGGATCATTATCTTGGTAAAACTTCCAGTCGTTGCCAAGGGAAAGTTTACTCATTGTTTGTGCCAAATTAGTTCTTAATGTTTCGAAATATACATTTTTGTCCATTATTCCATCAAAAAAATACAGAGATCCTGGACCAGCGCCCCCACACTATGGCAGAAGTCCATTATAAATAAAAAACAAATCAAATATTAAACTGAAGTTTGCAAATGAAAATGAAAACGGTGATTTTTGTTATCGGAAAACCGTCCTTTTTACTGAAAGTAAATATAAAGTTTTTGGATCAGATGGAAAACTCAATGTGCGGAGAGGAGCCAATTAGCAGTTGCATTTGAGAAACCTAAAACCAACAATAAGTGGGTGGGTCCCCTGCTCCGGGGACACTGCGTTGTATCGTTGGAATAATGGAACATTTAATGGATCCAGTCTCGCTTTTGCCAAAAACTGGTCCAGTCTTTGCCCAACCGACTCAAAATGGTTATAAAAGTCATTCACACAAAATATTCATTGATTTCGTAAAAATATTAAAATTATATAGACATATACATACATACATATGTACATATGACAGAATGGTGTATACCAAGATTTCAAAGGTGGATCGGAACGGTGATGGCTTCGAAAGCTTATCATAAGAAGGTGTCGCAACGAAAACATTCTACTCGCGGCATCCATAGTCTTCGAATCGCGAGTTACTGGCACAAAATACGAACAGCTGGAGGTACTGCGTTCCCAAATAGGCACTTTAACATTTAATAGCTTAAGCAAGATTCAATAGAATTTTTCTTTATGGTTATTTATAATTTTATTTTGAAACCATTATATTGAGAAACCGTTACTTTGGATTATTAAAAAATATAAGTCGTGTATGTGTTTCACTTTGTTAAAAAAATTGTATATAATTTTACTGAAAATGATCGATGTGTTAATACTTTATTCTTAGACGAAATATCTTGTTTAGAACATAATAACAGTTTTATATTGGGAAATAATAAACTGATTAAACAGAATGTGCTTTAGGCTGACATTAAGAAATCTTGGCAACGTCATCCAAAAACAAATTAGACTACATAGTGCTCGTGCATTCGTTAGCGTCTGTAAACAAATCCTATTGCCAACTTATTTCAATGGCGACTTTTTTCTAAATTTATAACATAATTATTTCCGCTCAAGTTTAGTAGATTAACCAAATGTTTTGATCTTGCACATCATTATTGTTTCGTATATAGAACATTGTTTTTTAATAGAAATTTTCGATTGAGGAAATTCTTATCGGAGTTGGAATAAAAAAGGCAAAATTAATTTTTTGTCAGGATTCTCATCGAAATTTAAATATATATGCTCTAAACACAGGGTATATATTATGTCATGTTTGTCAAGAGGTATTTAGAGATATCAAGCGTCGGGAAAAACTCAAAGACATATTGCTACATAGCTGAACTTCCATCTGAAGAAGTAAATTGGTGTAAAGAAGATGAGCATGAAAGCAGAGGAGAAGGGTGCTCGCATGATGAAGATCATGAAAGCAAATAAGTCATTCACTACAACCAGAATGCACTGATGATTAAGAGCTTTTTTTTTAGTACGCAGCAAACACTTTGTAGGTAGTATTGCCGTGAAATTGTGGTGGTTTCACTGCAATTTGCGGGAAGTGTACTGAAGTCGCGTCTGGTTGCTGTCGAGGAGGAATCATTGCCAATTCATTTGACTTTGTTGATATTTATTTAATAAATAACCTAATTTAATGACTTAAGTATAAGTACTTGGGTTTAATTTTACAACATTGTCTTACTTATTTTAGTTTGTATCACCAAATGCTGTCGTTCCGACTTTGTTATCATTTAGTCTAATATTTTCTCAATGTAGCAGTCTTAAATTTTCATTTCTATGAAAGCTGCCGCCACGTGCTGGCGTCCATATTGGATCTGATAACATTTACTTACTTAAATAGTCACCAGTACATATAGCAATTTTAGCTGCTGCTTTAATGGAATTGCGATCACTTTTTGTTTAGCCATTGTCTCTCAGTATAGCTGTTTTTTTGTTGGGAGGTGTCATGCCCTCTTGTCGAAATGTACTAACAGTTTATCCAGTGCTAGTCCAAATCAATCTTGTCATTCGTTTAAAAGTTGCTTGCAGTATCTTGACTAACATTGACAGTACAGCGTTTTGAAGCTTAACTTATAGGGGTAATGCCACGCCTTTTTCAAAATTTGTAGAGTTTTCGTTTACACCTTGTTCGAACAAATCTTAGTACTAGCGTGAAATTTGGTAGCACTGACATGTATGGAATGTGGGTAAAAAATAAGATCTGCAAAAAACTGTTGCGTTTCTATTAGGCAGTCGCTTTTGATCCAAGACCTTGAAAAATTAACTTAAAATGATTTTTTTTTTTATTTATCGAACTACAACTGTGAAACAAACGATTTTTGGTGATAACGACTTGGAACATTGTGATGTAAAATTAAATGGCTTATACATTTTTCATACACTATTTTAATATACATACCGCACCACTAGCATAACTATTTTTATATGCAAAAATTAAAACAGTTCCGTATTTTTTAACTTCGATTAATGGCACTTTCAGCATTAAAGTATTGAAAGTGTATTGACAACGAAAATACGATATTTTTACGCATTTGCTTGAGGCAGAAGGTCGTTTTTCAAAATAAGTATAGAAAGAGGTCCTTAGCATAAACAGCGGTTACATGATCAAATAGCGACTAGCGCACCAAAATGTTTCCTATCGTAAAATTTTGAAATGGATTTCTCACATTCCACAACTCTACGTTTTTAAAAAAAATGATATTTAGGAGCCAATATAAGAAAGAAATGACATGAGTCATGTTTTGAGGTCAGGACCATTTTTTTCTCAAAATAATAAATTGCCAAGCCATCTATGATACTACATCTTTCAGCTTATTTTTAATAAAAAAACCACATAATACCGTTCTTTCCCTTTAAAATGAGCTTTCAAGTGGATATCTGCGATGTTTCCTCGCAAAGTTACAGCCATTTGGAAAAGACATGAATAACCAAACAATATTAGCCAACCCGCTACAAATTTATTTCATCTTGATCGTAGAGGATCAAATTCATGTCTTTTTCAAATGGCTGTAACTTTGCGAGAAAATACCACAGATTACTACTTGAAATCTCATTTTATATAGAAAGAACGGTTCTAAATGATTTTTTCATTAAAAATAGCTGAAAGTAGTAATGCTAACAAATCGTTGGAGCCCAAATTTTGAAAAAAAGTTTTCGTTCTTAATTATTGTAAGTTAAGTCTCAAAATAAATTGTTTTTCATATATTTTTTGGTTCAAAAAGAGCTCCGAAATTTATTGGCATTTTAGTTAACTTTCTCTTAAAAAAATTGTTAATTTTCGACAAGCGCTCTGTAGCGATTTTGAACCAAAAAACACGATTTGGGACCACTGTGCGCAAGTGCGCTGGCATATTTAGACCAGCTAAAAAAATTCGCTTCAAAATATACGGTCCACAAATTCGCTCAAAATTCGCTTTGTTTTCCGAAATGAGTGCAGAAAACAATAAAATAGATTTTAAATCTTATGTTACCAAAGTTGATAATCTAAGTGTGACGCAGGCCCGTTGAGAGGGGGCGGAGAGGGGGACAAAGCCCTCGGGCCCAGGCTTTGCAATGGGGCCCGTAAATCGGAGGCACGACAAAAAAATTTTCGCTTTTTTACCATAAAATACAATTATTGTTTTTACAAATTTTTTCTAAAAATATAAATTTTGAACGCATAGTTAGTTTAAAGTTGAGAGTCAAAAGCTTTTTAAAAAAATTAGTTCGAATCTAACTCTCTAACCAGTAAGAATGTCTCAAGGCATGCTTCGCAAAATTTTAAATTTTTCTTGAGAAACATACATACATATGTACCTAGTGACCTTTGAAAACAAAAAAATTTGTTGAGAACCTAAAGACTGAAGTGTGCCTCAGGGCCTTTTTGCGAGTTCCAATGTAAATTTATCGTCTCACCCTCTATCGATTGTGTCTAAGATCTAGGGATTTTCGGCTTATTTTGTTGGTGGTGTGGATACGTGACTGTACGTTTATCAATCTTAGTCAATTTAAATAAATTTCTGGTAAATACTATTAGCAAGCCTCAATTGAGGCTATAGCTTTGAATTAACTAGATTCATTTTTACTATATTCAATCAGATTTCTGGTTGATATAACCAGTTTTAAACTTGGCACCAATTACGTTTCCGAGTTGAATAAGCCAGGTTAATTTTTTCTCAGTGCATGAAAAATAGCATAAATTGAAACACAAAATTATTTGTGATCTTAAATCATTTTGAAATTATGTGAAAAAATTAAGGTTTTATTAATTCCATATTTTTGTTTATTATTTGAACTTGTGAGTAAAGTTTTCTCAAGTCGGCACAGCAAAAAACCAACTTATTAAACTTAAGCTTTTTATTGCATAACTTGAAGATTTATTGATCAATATTACGGGCTAAAATTTTTTTTGCAAAATTTGGAGTTTTTAAAAAGTTATGAACAAGTGAATTTTTATGTGTGTGTTTTTTTAAATTGCGATTTTTCACAAAATATTGGGAAAAAGTTAATGAAATTCGTGAGAAGACAAGAAATATTTTACAATTTATATGAATTAAGGTTTTTATAAAAATTTTATTTATTACTCATAAAAAATTAACTTTTTAGTAAACAAACAGAATTTTAACCATTTTCTCATATGTACAGAAACAATATTTTTAAACAGAATTGTTCTGTAAAGTCTACACAACTTTTTCCTAAAAAAAATTTGAGTACGTTTCATAAAAAACAAAGTTACGAATGTTCAAGTGTCGCCACCTAGGCAATTTTCTCCTAGAAGACATCTGATAAGAAAAATTTGAATTTTACAATTCAAAAAAATAAAAAAACAATTCAAATTTTTCTTATCGGAGTTCCCTCCATAAACCTTCAGATACAAGGTGGTCTGCTAAAATTGAAGCAGTCAAGCCGTTTGCTAATCATACTCTAGGATTGCAAAAAGCACTCGAAGGCTTAAATGAACTCAATCATACGGCTGAAACTCGTAGTGATGTCAACGGCATTTGAAGTACATGAAAGGATTCGAATGCATATTAATGTCCTCGGTTTGGTACAAAATATTGAAAGCTATCAATGAAAGAAGCATTATTCTTCAAGCAAGAGACGCGACAAAACGGTAGCTGATGGATTGGAAATCTCATAAACGTTCTCTTCCACTAGGCAAAGAAAACGAAAGAGGCCTTTTGAAGAAAATGAAGAATCTGATAACACGTCATCGTTGACCCAGTTATTGCGGGAATGTCTACTCGATTTGATGCCATGAAGGACTTAAATGGGACTTTTTCTTTTTTGTGGCGATTCACGGCGATGCACGAAAGCGAAATTCAAAATGCTCTTACAGATCTTGTCAAAAAACACAAATCAGACGTTTCTGCATAATTAAAAGATGAAATTATCCATCTGACACATATGTATCTACAATGCTAATATCGAAGAACCATCACCATATACTTTGCTGAATTCAATCTTTGTTAAAAATTTGGAGACAATTTTTCCTAATGCATGTGTTGCTCCTAGTGTGTTTTGCACTTGTAACTGTTGCTAGTTCTGAACGATCTTTTAGTGTTCTTGCTCGAATAAAAAAACTTTCACGGATCGTGCTGCAAACAAGAGCGAAAATCAGCCTTAGGACTCTTTGCATAGAGGCCCCGTTAGACAAACAGTTGGATTTTGATACACTTATAAAAAAATTTGCATTCCAGAAAGTAAGAAAAGCGCATCTCTAATGTGAACACGTTCGAATGAGAATGAACGATTTGATATTTAATGTTTTATTGTTCTAAGGCTCGAATTAAAGAGTTCAAGCCAAATATTAGACGACTTTTTCCCCTCTATTTATAATTGACACCTGGATGAATAAATTCTTATTCATTGTGACTAATGATTATTTCAATGATTCAATAAAAAACAAAGTCTAAAAATTTTGGTAATCTTGTCCCTCATAAAATAAACATATATTTATATATCCCCCGGGCCCGGATTTTCTCTCGGCGGCCCTGGCGTGACGCAATGTATGCGGAAAAAATGTCAAGACAAGCGGCAACGCCAGCAATTTTCGTTCACACATGATGACCAACCCCAACTCGTGAGCAGTGCAGACTTTTGGTGATTCAAGTGGTGCTTCAAGGAAGAGGAACAGCCTTCGGACAACGTGCAGGACGCTCTGGCAGTTATAGATGACTCGTATTTTTCTACTGTGAATATGAAAGCGCACTTCCAGTCGCTGTAAAGTTTATTTATTATTATTTCTTTTATTTTTTTTTTTTATCACTCGACTTATGTTATGGGTAAATCATAATTTTTCATTTTGCAGTGATGTATTGATTTAACTCTTGAATTTCGGATATCATTTTTGCAAATTGAAGGAAAACAATGTTGCGGTACTTAAATTTTGCAAAGTTACTCGTTTGAAATAGATAGTTAAAGTCCTTCGGGTTCGGTAAGCTAGATTGATTTGTAGGTTAGAAGGAACTATTTCAAAAATTAAAATCCTCCGCATTCAGTGAGGTGAATGTGAATGAACACAAAAGAAGACAAAGATCACCTAAACTCCAATTACACTTTCGTCATTTAAAATTCGGACAACCTTTAAAGTGTTACATGTTTTTAAGTTTAAATTTTTATGTTTGTTTTTAAGTTAAATTGTATTTGTTTTTTTGCTTTCTTAATTATGTTTATGTTGTAGTGATTGTCTAGGGAATGTTGCAATCAATGTGGGATAAATACAATGTAGGTTAAAAATTAAAATAAGAAAATGATTCTTCTTTTATAACGATTTTTTAAATAAATTACAGATTCAATAAAAACCCTTGAAGAAGTTGGAAAATACCCAACGAAACGTCGGGAAAAAAATGGAATAATTGTTTTTATTCGCTTTATTTAATTTGACTAAAAAGCTGCATGTTTAGTAAGCTAGGTTTATTTGTGGCTTAGAACAAACCTTTAAAAAATAAAAAACCCTCGGGCCCAGTGAGCTAAATTAATTTGTAGGTTAGAATGATCTATTTCAAAAATTCAAACCCTCCGCGTTCGGTAAAACGTAGATTTCAGTTTGTTCGAAAACTGAAAATTTAGATTTTAAAACCTCTCTAGTTTTGGCTGTGTAAAGTTAAAGCATAAACTACATTTTTACCTTCTTTGTCCAAAAATCTGTATTTTACGTTTTAACCATACTTAATCATTATATTGCTCAAAGAATATCGCTTATCGTTATTTTTTGCCAATATACATACATCAGTTCGATTCTTATCGTACTGTGAAAATATCGATATCCGATATTTAATAAAATATCAACAAGCCTACAGTCGTATACAAACTGATTCTCTGCCATATAGCATATATGGCTAAAATTTTGGAAGCAGGAGCCACTTACAACCAAAACAACAATTACAACAAGAAAAACCGCAAAATAACTTTGATCCCGATAGCAAAAAAAAAAAATCAGTAACAAAACAAAAGCCAACTCCAAGAATCAAGCAAGAACAACATGAGTGCAACAATAACAAGTCCCAATAATGAGTCACATATGGCTCATTTTTCGTATTTTGCTCATTAAGCGCTTAATAGTCTTAAATTTATAAAAACCGCCAAGCTATGTGCTGGCTGATTTTGCCAAATATTCCCACATTTCATTTAGCAACATTTACTTAAATAACACTTAATATGTTGTTCATTGGGTCCGTCCAATTAGAGTTTGTGAGCAAAGCAAAAAACTTAGGATTTGTACTTAACTCTAAACTAACCTGTACTGACCATGTTAATAATATTGTTGGTAAAATTTACGCTACTTTGCGGTACTTAAGAACCTCTAGAAACTTTATTCCTACTGAAACCAAACGCAGACTAGTCGTTCAATTAATAGTTCCTCTAATTACATACTTCGATGCTATTTACTGCAAACTGGACTCTCAGTCACAGCATAAGCTTGTTGTTGCCTTTAACAATGCGGCCAGATATGTGTATGGTGTACGACAGTTTGACCATATTAGCGAAAGGAGTAAAAGCATTTTAGGGGTCAGTTTAATGAATTACCTCGACATCAGGAATCTTATTTTCTTATTCAAACTAATTTATATTCAAGCTCCTGATTACCTGTTTAAAAAGCTTAGCTTTTGTCACTCCACTAGATCACTTCATTTGATTGTCCCTAGATGCAACTATCTTAATACTAGCCGCTTCTTTTTCATCAGCACTATTAGGCTTTGGAACTCTTTGCCTATTAATATTAAAAGAATTAGATTGATGTGCAACTTCAAACGTGCTATTTATTCTTATTTTTCCAACTCCTAAATGTTTTTTTTTTCCTATTCTATTTTCTTTTATATCTTTGATCTTTTTCTATCTAACTTTTAACTATTTCTCTTTTTTAATTTTGTTAATTTTTCATAGTTATTATTTATATTTTCAAGTATTTCATATTTTAAAATTATTAATCATATGTAATTCTTAAACTTAAACTTTTGTCTAGAATATATACTTTGATGTACTATAAAAGGCTAAGCCTTATTGTACTTTGAATTTTTAAATAAATAATAATAATATTGCGATTTGTTTTGGTTGGATGAAATTCATATAAATTTTGTCCAAGGCTTGTCCAAATTCGGTTGCATTACCTTATATAACTTTCTCAGTAAAGCATTTTAAATGTATTATTTGTATGGGCGGTAGGCGTGTCTATGAACCGATTTCACTAATTTGCAATCTTACGTGCTATAACTGTAGCCCGTATAACAATTTGCACTATTTTGTATATATGGGGTAAAACACGCGAAAACGCCAGCGAAAATTTTTTTGACTCCGATTTGGCTGAAACTTGGCATTATTGTAATATCGATGTCCAGCAATATAACTGCGTTCAGGAATTTGCCGTAGTATTATTTGTTGTTGAGATACGCGGGTATGAAATTCACGATTTTTGTACTTTTTCAGAATAAGTGTTTTTTTCGAAAACTCATAGCTTACAGCAAACTCTATCAATTAATAATTGGTTTTTAGGTGTTTACTTGTACTTTTCGAAAAAAATACTGTTTCTGAAAAAAAAAAAATTTTCGCAAAAATTTTGTGAATTTAAGATTATTTTTGATTTTTTTTTTAAAAAACCATTTTTTAAAATTTTTTTTTTTTATTTTTAAAAAAAAACTTTGATTTATTCTGCGCTTAATGCCGTAAAATTTTTTATGGGGAAAAAATTATTTATATTTTTTATTTTTAATTTAAAAAAAAAATCAAAGAGCCAAAATGTTGAAAATTGAAATGAAGCTTAGAATTTTTTTTGAAAAATGCATTTCTGAATATTTTTTCGGTGAACTTCAGATTACAGCTAGATACGCAAGCTTCAAAATGATATGCCATAACATGAGGGCAAGCAGTAAATTAAAATGTTTGAGCCGTTAAAAGCGCGCTGTACTACGCGTTGAAAGGCTACTGCACTGATTTTAAATTTCAGTTTTAGTTTTCAGGTTAACGGCTCAAATATTTTAACTAACTACTTGCCCTCATGTTATGGCATATCATTTTGAAGCTTGCGTATCAAGCTGTAATCTGAAGTTCACCGAAAAAATATTCAGAAATGGATTTTTCAAAAAAAATTCAAATATTCATTTAAATTTTCAACATTTTGGCTCTTTGATTTTTTTTTAAATTAAAAATAAAAAATATAAATAATTTTTTCCCCATGAAAAATTTTACGGCATTAAGCGCAGAATAAATCAAAGTTTTTTTTAAAAATAAAAAAAAAATTTTAAAAATGGTTTTTTAAAAAAAAATTTAAAAATAATTTTAAATTCGCAAAATTTTTGTGAAGTTTTTTTTTCAGAAACAGTATTTTTTTTTCGAAAACTACAAGTAAAAACCTAAAATCGTAGGTAGACCAATTATTAATTGATAGAGTTTGCTGTAAGCTATGAATTTTCGAAAAAAACACTTATTCTGAAAAAGTACAAAAATCGTGAATTTCATACCCGCGTATCTCAACAACAAATAATACTAGGGCAAATTCCTGAACGCAGTTCTATTGCTGGACATCGATATTATAATAATGCCAAATTTCAGATAAATCGGAGCCAAGAAATTTTTTCACTGGCGATTTCGCGTGTTTTACCCCATATATCGGTCGAGATTATATATAAAGGGCCCCAATTTTTCATACACATGTGAACAAGATTAGGAACAGGCTAGGTTTCAAGCTTTTAAGGCTTCCTACAGGGGCGTGGCACAGCCGTAAATTGTATCCTTTATACCACCATATCTCGTAAGCCCTGCAAGATATTGTGATGAAATTTAGTACACAGATACATTTCAAATATGTTTTTAATTGTGATATTTTTTCAAGGGTTACAAATTTTGATTCCATATATCTCAAAATTGGCACAAACGATTTTCATAAAAATTTTGAGATTATGCCTCTGAAAGCAGTCAACAATACAAGCTCAGCCACTTTACTGAAAAACTCGTTGAAGGGCGTGGCACAGCCCACAATATTTATAAACGTTATATTAAGACAACTAACAATGTAATCGTAATGAAATTTAATAAATCAGATGCACTTTCTAGAAAGTATGTTTTTGCAAAAAATTTCGCTCAATGGACCATGTGGGCGTGGCACCTCCCATACAAGCAATAAACGCTAATGTTATAGATAGTGTGCTATGAGAGTAATCTTCATAAAATTTGGCTTGGAGGTGTCGGCTGCTACGGGCTTTGAAATTAAATAAAAATTTACGGGATTACAGTAGTGGGCGTGGCACCTCCTACATTACCATAAAGTTGTAATCGCTATATTAATTGAACTATTGCAAAAATTGGTATGAAATTTAATTAAGGTAGTTTACTTGCTATAAGGTATACCTGAATCAAAAGTGAGCAAAATAGCACCAGTGGGCGTAACACTCCCTATACAAGTAAAATACCTTAAGTGGACAATATTACTAGTGGGTGTATTAGTGGGTGTGTTGCCGCTTAAAATTTTAAGACTAATTATGGCATATATAGCAAACTATGCAACTTATTGGGCTAAGATTTGGTATGTGGATGTCGATGACAAATATAATTTAGTAAATCAAAAGTTGGCGGAATTGAAGAAAAAGGCGTGGCACATTTAAATTTCTTAGTTTTATTCGATTTATGTCAATATTTTCCATATCCTTTTGACTTTTAAACTTTCTCCAATATAACCCATATATATTTGTTTGACTTTTTCAACCTCTTTCATTATTCTTCATTATTTTCTTTATTTTTAAGATTTCTTCAGCAATTTTAAATGGTTTCATCGGTTCTTAACCTCTTTCAATTTTTTGAAGATTATCATACTATTTCGACATTTTTAAGCTTTTTCCAACATTTTGAATTTCTTTCAACTTTCTTCTATGGTTTCCATATTTTTTTTTCGACTTTTTCAGTCTTTTACAACTGTTTCAACATTTTTCAACCTTTTTACATTTCACATTTTTTTTGACTTATTCAACCTTTTCAACGTCTAGCATTTATTTAAAAGGGACTTTCAGTGCAGTGTAGGGTATGTGAGTTTCGGCCTGGCCGAAAAAAACACCTTACCTTGTTTTAAATCGAGCCATGATTTGGTAAAGAAAAAACATGACGAAAAAGAGAGTGATGCCCGACGCAAGAAATATTTTCTTTTCACAGAGATTGAGTAGCAAAAAGTTCCTCTTTTTGTTCATCAAATTAACGCGTCATTTTATATTAAGCCGTTAACAAACAAAGAATTAAAAATCTTTTACTAAGCTTTCTGCTCAGTACTGTAAGTGCAACAAAGGTGCATTAAAGGAACACAAAATGGGCAATTATATGGGCTTATACTAGTTTCAACCACTGCTAGATGGTATCATCACTAAGCTTTGTTAGCCGAAGTTTACGAATTCAGAAGCATTTTACTTTTAATTTTTTTATGTTTTTTGCTCTTACTGTGCTGAACAGGAATCTCAGCAAAAAATATAATATTAAATTATGATCTGTTTCAAAAATGCAAACGAACAAAGAATTTGTTTGAGGTTACATCTACACGGTTAGAAATTTTGGAATAAATGTTAATACTTTTGGGCTTACGTATATGACTACACCAGAATTGTATTAAAATTCAACACTGCCTAGATATTAAAATTCATTTTTAATACAAATTTGTATTAAAATTCAATGCTCGTTTTTATTAAAATTTAAAAAAAAAATATGTCGTATCCACTGGGATTCGAACTTGGTTCCCTTTCAATACAAGGGTTGCATGAACATTTTAACGACATCAGCCAACGTAGTATCATATTTACGTTGGCTAAATATAATACTTGCGATAGCATCAAATTGATTCCAAATGTTATAAAATATCGTTTTAATGTTTGAACTGTATTAGAATTTAATACAAAATGTATTACAAAATTTTGTAATATATTCAAAAGTATTAAATTTAATCAAAATTTTATTAAAAATCTTTGTAATACTTCGCTTGTATTAAAATTTATTCCAAGATTTCTAACCGTGTAGCAACAGCCACGAAAGATAATAATAATACTGACAACTGAATGAATTGTGACCTTTACTATTTCTGAGCTTTAAGTTTTAATGTTTTGTATTAAATATTTTCATTTTACTCAACAAATTTATGATATATTATAACTTAAGGCTGATTCGATTTATGATATTACTGCAAATAATAATTACACCTGTTGTATATAATGAATGGGTTGCTTTTTGCCATTGTGTTTCTCTCTGAAAAGCACTGCTTGGAAAAAGGTTAAAATTTTAGTCGCAGAATTAGTATAAATAAAATGCTGTCCTTTTTCCAACTATGGTTGAATTATTGAGACTTACATTTAACTCCTTCTCCAATTCGCTTAATGATTGGTGTTCGTCAACTGCTTAAGAAGGTGCAACTTGATATTCCTGATACTCCTTAGTTCTGAACAAATTAACTATCACTCACTATTTAATGTCACTTTTTTTAGTAAAAACTAACAATAATTGTGGCATTCACACCGACTTGGTTAATTTATTAGTCGTTATTCTTTACTTTTTTATGTGAATTTTGTTTTTGTAAAATTATCGAACTAACGAGTAACAAAGTAACTAGGTGGCATGTCTGATAGTTTTCAGTTAGCTTGTTTAGAAAAAAAAGTTGCGCAAACATGAAAAAGAATTAATTTTAAAAAATGTTATGAGATATTGCGCCAGTGTGTGGCATTTTCGTGCTTAAATTCAAAACTTTTCATGTTAAAAACACAAAACTGTTGGTTTAACGAAACAAAATAAAAATGATGCCTTCACAGTTAAAAGTTTTACCGAATTTCCTATTTACGATTTATCAAATTAACAAGGCCAGTGTGAATACCACTAATGTTACAAAAGAAAAACACAAATATTTTCGTTCTCGTAAATTATCAGCTTATTACATAACTTTCATAAAAATTCGAATGAAATAATCAACAAAGTCGATCAGATAAAATTTTCGCAATGTTTTAAAATCCAAGCTCAACAGTAGTCAACTTTTTGGTTGCTTAAAAAAATCAATTGGTTTTTTTTTTTCTTTTTGCGCACTAAAACGAAAAACCCTTTTTTTCTTTTAATTTTACGGTGCGTTGCGTTTTGGTAAAAAGTTTGGCGAGAACTGAATTTGCAATAGGAAAGCGGAAATGCTCTGAATGTAAATCTAACAAAAGCAATACCTTGAAAAGCTCATTGTCTTAATCTGTTATATGCAGCTTGTCCCATAAAAATGTCTTAATATATTTGATTGTATTTTATTTTAAGAATGCCGACAATGACATGATATTTTGTAGACCCCTTACAATTTCGAAATTCTGCAACAACGTTCGTACTAACATGCATTTCGTCATTCCTTTTGTATAGAGAGAAGACTCTGAATCATGTGCTTTCGAGACTCGAGTAATTACTTTTTTAGTTACATACTCGTACATAAATATGTCAATAGTGTTTCGAAAACAATATCATACGCTGAAAAAAAAGATTAATTATGATATTTGTTCGTATGGATGCACTTAATTGTTTTCTGTTTTGTTCAAAATTGCTCTGGCTATTCAAATAAAAAATAAAAAATTTGGATTCATCTATTAACTTCATTTGATTATCCAATATATGAATAAAAAACATTTCGGATTAAGTCTCTTATGCTTCACCCATTATAACATTTTCAGTTATCAAAAATTTTTTTTTTTTGAAGACAATTAATGGATAGAACTTAGACACTTGGACGTGTAACAGAGTGCTGTTGGTAAACCTGGTTTCACAGCTTTACAAAAGAATTGACTGACACTTAACTCCAAGACTTTGAGCTTCGTTGTCGTTGACAAAAACGCCGAAATACCGAAATGGCCGAAAATACGTTTCGAGTTATGATTTATGACAGCATGGTCATGTTACCTTGTTTGTACCTCCAACAGTTATTATATCGCTGCTCAAGTAAATAAAGTTATCCACTTCTTCTATGCTAGAAATGCCTGTCATGGAGCTATACTGGCACTGGTTGGCTGAATAGAAATGGATTTGGCAGGCATATATCATCGGATTAAGCGTGATCTTCTAGATGCTCACTGAAGTCTATTGAATGCCACGGTTTGCTGTGAACATTGTCCAGTAATATCCGAAACAGAATTGTGGACAGCAATCAATCTTGGTGCACACCTTAATTAAGGTTAAGTCCAATAAAGCATACCACTCATTTATATGCACCAATAACAATACAAAGGATATTAATTTGATCAATACACGATCTGTTCGAGCAAAAATCTGCCTGTTGCCTCCGGATAAGTGGTTCTGTTTATTCGCCAACTCTGGTGAGGAGAATTTGTGTCTAGACTTTGGACGGAATTGACTGCATCATGATGTAACTGTAGTTCTGGCATAGTACTAAGCCGCTTTTTTCACTTACATATGTAAGTTGCTATGGGCAAACCTTTACGTATTCTTTTTCTTTAAAAATTTGGATTGGGACTGGGTAGATAAGTTCAGCGATGAACTCCGGAGAAGCTTTTAACATTTCGGCAACTATACAATCTGCGCCTCATGCTTTGTTGTTTCTACGAGATTTTAGACATTTGTTATTTCCGTTAATGAAGGCGGGTACGAGGCCAGTCGCTTATGTTTTCCCTCAGAGAGAGAAATATGGCCAGTTCCGGATTAGCCATTAACCGAACTAAGCAATTGCTTAGGGCATCACGTCTCGTGGGTGGGGGGGTACCATAAAACCGAAAAAATATTTTCTAGCATATGAAAGGCAAGGGTGTTTGAAAACCCGTGCGTTTAAATTGACTAGAGCAATGGCCGAATTAGAATCTTAGGTTTGTTTTTCATAAAGCTCTAACTAGGACAACCGAATTTTGAACTCAGTCTTAATAAGGTCTGAATGTAATAACCCCATGAGCTCTATCAGCCACCAGATGGGAAGCACACGCTTAAGTGATATCTGCTATTTCAGAGACATACATATAGTAAAATTATAAATACTTTACTATAGACATAATTTCTGTGGATGACATCCAAAAAGGAGAAATCAGAAGATAAGCAGACAAACTACAGGAAATAGAGTTTGTGCATATATTGGTCAATTCGGACGAAATTTTGGAAACCTTCCGAAAAGTCAGCAAGCTATTACAAGACCCAAAAGTCACTCTAGAGACGTGCGCCAATCATTACAAGTCACTCGCCGATTTTTTATAAAAATTTCCAGGCGACTTTGATAATTTAGAAGCTCGCGCTAAGGAAAAGCTACCAGATGTGGATTTTAAAGACAAAGACGAAGGGGAAAATGCCCAATGACGGCCCACTTCCTGAAGTTAGCCTCAGGCCGAGAGAACAATTTAATGTCACGAGTTTTTATGACGTCATTGTTAAACTGAATGTAGAAATGCGAAGAAGGGGAGAGATTATAAAGAAATAGCAGACAAATTCTCATTCTTGACTAAAATACCCGATTCCGATAAAATATGTGCCCCGACCTCGATTCTTTTACATCTCACATTTTTCGACTTATTCAATCTCTCCAAGGTTTAACATTTATTTAAAAAGTACTTTCAGTGAAGTGAAATTTTGACCAATTTTTTTTTGAAAAAACATTATTTTTTCCAAAAAATGTGTTAATAACCTAAAACTTTTTCAGCATGCTAAGGAAGCTTATTTTATTCCTTTTAAAATGATACACAGTTTGCTGTAAGTTTTTGCGAATTTACCCCCTTTTTTGCCGGAAAATTAAGTCACTTTGCTGAATTTTTTAAATTTCATGTATTTTTTCTAAATAATATCACCTTCGATGATATCATCATCATCAGATGATGAATGATTCACCCTTAAATGCGTATATCCTTCATGGCTTAGGCAGTCATATACCTAAAATAAAAAAATATGAGTATATATGTACACATGAAATTTTGTAAAATAATATTTAAATTACCTTCCAACAGTCTGAAATAAATGTGGTGCAGGGGGAAATCCATTCTTTTATAATGGAAAGTAGGACCACCCAGGCACCATGACACACCGCCCAGTGTATCTTTCTATTCCACCGAAGACCTATTATCCCTCCACATGGTGTCCACGGTGGTGCTTTCTTCGCCCGAACTTTGATTCGTCGATTTCCACTATTCTATTTGTTCCACCTTTAAATTTAAAAAATCTTTAAATATACATATGTCTATTTATTCAAAATATTTTAATAAATTTTTACCTATTTTTTCACGTTGAGCGTTCATGGCTGCAATTACTTCTTCTCTATGAAAATAAGCCCAATCTACAGCCGTTTTCTTCGAAATTTGTACCTGTGGGAATTGATTTTTTTTTTTTTTAAAATAAGGTTTTTAGATAAAAATATATGAAAATTTACCTGTATGCAAATGAATTGCAATGTGCAATTCTGAAGCCACAAATGTGAGAAACATACCACCTGAAACAGTGACTGGTAGGATTTTTCGAAAAACGTATTCCTTCTAATGGATTGCCGTACATAACAATTCAGAGTTTTTTATGCATATCTTTATAAGATTTTCGGCACTTCCAAACAAAATTGTCATGACAATCGTCCTTAGCTAACTGCAGTATGTGCCCTTCCGCACAATGGAGTGAACCATTTGATGCAATTAAACGCCACTACTGCAGCTGCTGTATTATTTCCAGCGTTATTGGTCCATCCGTTTGGGAATCGAACAAATTATAAATATCGAAAACATTCATTTTTCAAAATTTTGGTAAATAAAATTTGCAGCAGCTAAAAACACTTTTTACAATTTTAAAGGGAATAGATTAACCCAGTAGTGCCCACTGCTACCATATGGTAACATTCGTTTACCCTATTTTCAAAAACGTTTAAAATTTCAAAATACAGGCTACTAATAGTGTTTCACCGAGGCCGAGGCGAGGCGAGGTTCTAGTTGATCTCGGTCTCGCCTCGTTTTATAAATTTAAGTCTCGCCTCGCCTCGGCCTCGGACGAGATCTTGCCATCACATGCCTCGCCTCGCCTCGCTTCGCCTCGTTCTCGGCCAAGGCACCTCGGTAAAAAAGCGAGGTTTTTATTAAAATCAATAAAAAATTATACATGTATCAGGGCTGATAGGCTGATCAAGCCTCAAGAAATAAAATAAAATATCTGTTTTTATTTTTGGTGAATTGGATGAGATATGATGAATTTAATTCTTTTCTTATATGGGAAGGAGAGGCATTGCCTATTTTTCCAAACCAAACTAAGCTATGAACCTTTTACAAACTACTTATAAGAAAGATACATATGTACCAAATCTTATTTATCTACGTCAAATAGATATTGAGATATGATAAAGTTAATTTTTTTCTTATATTGAAGGCATGGTACCGCCCATTTTATTAATTGAATCTTAGTTATGCCTCTACCTTTTATAAATATACCAAGTTTTATTAATCTGCATCAAGTAGTTGATAATAAAAGGTTTTTCAATAAGAGCGCTACAAAAGTTTTTTAAATAAAACAAAAACGATTTGGGATATCAATGAAATTCTTTATTCTTGTAAAAGAACATTCGATGCCATTCCCACTGGGCATTAAAATAATCTTGGTGAATTTTTGGAAGCATTTAATAAACATTTATAGGGCTCTTAGCTTATACCAGAGTATTTATTCGCCTCTTAAAAAAATAACATTAAGTCTTGCGATGAAAATTATTTATGAAGCATTTCGAAACTCCCAATTAAGATGTTTACAAATACAAAAAATGCTTAGAATTTTAAAAGTATTTATCAAAGTTTTAACAACGTCTTGTGAGAGGTTCTTAAATCGTCTGTAAACATTTCTTTCTTAAGGAGAGCTAAGGTATTTATAAGGTCTTAAGAAGCATTCGGAAGATCTTCATAAAACGCTTATAAATATTTTTGTATTCAAAATTTTTAATATTTATCAAGATCTTTAAAAAATGTTTGATTAAAGCTATTTAATAAATAAAATTTATTTTTTACTTTAAGAGCCATACATTTTATTGAGCTCTTCAATTTCTGAGTTTTTAAGTGCTATATAAGTGCCAATATAAACTTTAACTCTTACATGAACTTATAAAATACCTCTGTAAATATCAACATTTAATGAAGAGCTTCTTAAATCGGATTTATAATTGAACTAGTTTTCAAAATGGCTGCATATGGCTTAAAATGACAATTGTAGCTGTTGCTACATAGTTTGCGCTCAGTGCGTTATTAGATTGGAAATGGAAAACGCTTATATTTTAAAATATTATAGAAAAACAAAAAAAAGTGGTGCTTTTGCTGACTTTGCTAATGGCCAATACAGTATATTATTGTATTCCCATGCTAAAGGCACAATAGTCAACACAAAACTTTTTTTTTCAATACTTTGCACTATTTTGAATTTCCGCATCAAAAAATAAAATTACTATATTTCTATCGTTGAATGAATTCAATCACACGAGTACATTAAGATTTTTTAAAAACAAAACACCAGAATAACTGTACTTTCACTTAAATACCTCTTTAAATTTTTTCAAGATCTCTATAAAACTTTGTATGAGTTAATGTATTTATCGAACTCTTTCCAAGAGCTCTATAAACCTTTATTTGGTTTCATGTATTTATAGTACACTTCACAAGAGCTCCATAAAATTTTTATCGAAAAGTAGGGTTACCAAACGTCGCAATTCAATACAAATTTTTAAATGACCAGTACTCTTATAAAAATAGTAAATAACTTATAACTTATTTTCTTAAAAATTAAAGTTTTGGAATTTGATAAATTCTTGATTCAAGTCCCCAAAAGTAGTTTCGTTTTTTTGACTTGTTTACTCCGTTTTCACATTTTCGCAAAGTTAAATATTATTTCATTCGACAATGCTAGAGATGTACTTCATAAAAATGGCCGCCTACCCGTACACTGGTTGTCCAATGCCAAGATCTGGTCAATTAAAGAGGGCGAGAAACAAGTTTTACTCAAGAACTCGGAAAGTAAGCCACAAACAGAAAAATATATTGAAGCCACTGTTGTAGAGGAGCAGATCAAAACACATCGATTTCATGCTCGAAAAATCTCCATGTAACAAGTGACCCAACTTTGATTAAAACTTACAATAAATACTTTAATTTTGAACAGAAATAATTATTTAGGGCGAAAAATTTAGTTTTTGGAAGCTATGAAAGGAGGGTCAAATCTTGTGATACGAAGACTTTTTTGATATGAAATGGATTTCATCTTCTCTAGAACATTGGCCTTAATATATTTTTCTGTTGCAGCTTACTTTCCGAGATATTAAGCAAAACTCGTTTCTCGCCCTCTTTAATTATCCAGATCTTGTCATTGGACAATAAAAAATATGAGGCACAGATTACCAAAACTAAATTGAGAAAACAAAAATAAACGCAAGATGGCCCAAAAAATCTTTATTCAAATTTGGGTTATAATTCGTATTCCTATAAAGAAAATAGCTCATAAAACATTTCTTTCTTAATTTGCCACTTGTTCATATGGTAACCCTAACAATGGACTCAAAATTATTTTAAATAAACAATTTTAGCAAATTAAAACTGTCAAGTTTTATTAAGCCTTTAATATAATCCTTAAGTTTAAAGTACCTCTTATGAAGCTTTAGACATAATCCTTAAGTTTTATATGCCACTTATCGAGGAATTTTAAAAACTTGGCGTCGTCGGCCATCTTTTTTAATATACATGCCGACAAAACAGCAACAACAACAAAAAAATAAATGCGTTTCTTTTTTTTTCGCCAAATTAATGATTTTTTGTGCACTAAATCATTTTATTTCGATTTGCTTTTACCTAAAAAATCACTTAAACGTATTTTGAGACATAAATATTTAAGAAAAACCTAAAAATTAATTTTAGCCCAAATATTTTACTTTTCTAATATGTAATATTTCAGAAGCGCGCTAAGTTTTCCGAAGCAAAATCTTTGCTCGCACGTAAATTTTGGTCAATAATTGTGCCGAAAATCATAATTATTCGTTGCAACATTTTCAGATTGCCATTTTATAATTCCATTTGCTATTTTCTTTATATCTATTTACCTTTGTAATACTGCAAAAAGTATGTATACCAAAAACAAAATCTTTATTAAAACTTCGTCAAAATAAAATAGACCTAATTAAAATTCCGTTCGAAAAAAAATTGTGTATAAATATTTCCAAGAGCACAAAATATTTATAGACCTCTAGGTGTATTAATTTATTGACATCTTCGAAGTCTTTATAAGACTTACGATTTTTTTAACCGAGAGGTTAATAAATCCTATAAATATGGCGACTAAGTCTTGAACAGCACTAAACACATCATTTATTAAACTCTTGAAGAGGTTTTGAAAACGTCATAGCTAACTCTTACATAAACCTCTTGAAGGTCCCCATAGAAGGTGCCCTTTTAGTCTTAAGTAGGATTTATTCTGCGTCTTAAAACCTCTTTACCGAATATTTTCAAGAGTTCTTCTCTTAAAGAATAGTTATATAGAACTCTTGAAGACCCTAATAAATGCAAAAATGCCTAGTGGGTTATCATCAATTATCGTCAATCTGATCTTGTAAGGATGTAGGCCAAGGTCTTTTTGCGAAATTCGCCACAACGACGTCACAGAGATGCCCAACGCTTGAGAACGACATGTGAGAGACTGATTTGGGTATTCCTCTATTGATGCGCTAACGGCAGCAATATTCTCGACACTACGGGCACTTCTTTGTCTCACTGGCACGGGAACAATTTGTACTGTGCCTGTGGATTCAAATTTTTCCACTAGACGCTCAATTGTTGATCTGACTGGACGATTATGACGACCATAAATTAAACGTAGCGCTCTTAAAGTTGAGGCCACTGACTCCGAATTTCGGTAGTAAATTTTAATAATTTCGACTCGTTGTTGGATCGTATATCTTTCCATGATGAAATGGCAAACCTTACTGAAGAGAAATGTCAAAAGAGTGGGAAAAAATATGGCGTCGTTTGCTGTCCCTATTGGTCTACTTTTGTAGCGTCCCTATTGAAAAACCCTTTATATGATGAATTCTGCTTTTCTATTATGTGGGGGTGGCATCACCCATTTATCGTAAATTATGTTACGAAGCATTCCAAATCATAAGAAACATATATGTATTTTAAATCTTTCGTCGGTCGGTTGAACGGTTTAGGAGTCCATTAGCAACGAACATACATATATTGATCTTTATTTATATACTAGCATTACGCTGTGCGTTTCGCTTCACCTTACCGGTTCTTAGAAAGACTATTAGAATAAATAAATTTCAATGCAGTGTTGTCAATCATGCAGTTTTGCTTATAGCCTTACATAGCCTTACATGCTTCCCTAATCGATCAATCGAGGCGTAGTCGCATAGAAGCTGATGCGATCCAAGCACTTCTGTGCATTAGCGCTTGGACCAAATCTGAACTCGTTAGAAACACATGCGGGTTAAAAATAAAACAAAGTAGTTTACTCAAAATAAAATACTAAAATATTAGTTAAATATAGATTTTAATATAAAAATTACATTGATATTTTGAATCTGCATATGGGTCTTACGAGTTCAGATTTGGTCAAAACGCGCCTCGCTCTTGGTTTCGAAAACGAGGCTAGGACGAGGCGAGGCCGAGGCGAGGACGAGGCGAGGTGCCGTGTGATCTCGCCTCGCCTCGGTCAAGCGAGGAAAATTTATTTTTCCATCTCGCCTCGTTCTCGCCTCGGTCTCGCCTCGTTCTCGTAGTCAAAAACGAGGCTGCCTCGTAGCCTCGGTGAAACACTAGCTACTATGTTTCTAACGGTTTTTTTATAAAGAAAAATTCACAACAGAGCATACAACATTTTGAAATTATCACTCAGCTGATTGATTTTATGCAGAAAACTTGGCTAAAAAATAGTGCAAGGGAAAAACCAAAAAAAAAACTGATGCTGGACGATAATGAAAGTTAAAAACGATTTTATATCTCATTATTTAAATTTTTTTTGAAAATTTTTTTACATAAACTTCTATTTAATAAAGGACAGAATATTTTAAAATAAAAAACTATTTCTTTTTGCTCCGCTTGTGGTGCACAGACAATATTTTTAACGATGTTACCATATGGTAACAGTGGACCATTCGCTACTCTAATTCAATAAACGGATTTTTTTTCTGCTGTTACCATATGGTAACCGTGGGCTATTGTCGCTACTCATACTTTTGATACCTCGTCTTAGTTCTAAAAGTTGTTTTGCATGTTCTTCTTAGTTTTTAGATTTAAATTGACTAGAGAAGAGATTTGTGAATAATTCTAAGAGCTTATGGAGAACAAATATGTAAATAAGGTGGTTCAAGAAATATTTTTGGAGCCACCAGAGAATGGGCAGTCAAATGAAGATTCGGGAGAAGAGAGTGAATCAGGCTATGTTAGCAATTTGCTTAGATCTCAACTGATAGCTCCATGCATGTTGGCTCTAAATTGAATAGATAACGATGAACTTCTCAAGAAAGAACTAATGGAATAATTTAAATGTTGGTCTCTTGGTTTCTGCTCTGTTCCACCAAATTGGCACTTCTTTGCTGACTGCACCAATGAGAGATGCCGTAGAGTTCACACCATTTAAATTAAATATAAGAGACTTTCAAACTCATAAAGGTTTGCTAGTTTCAACAACCACCCGAAAGCGTTAAAAAAAAATTCATCATCATTCAAATTATCTTCACAAAAATCTACTGGACTTTCAATCTTAGTATGGTCTAACGATAGTCGTGGACTTTCGAGGTCTATCGAGATTGCTGATTATCGATGATTGGTGGGTATCGTCGTCCTACAAACAGTGTTAAGTGCACGTCTCGTTATGATAAGCGTGGAAATTTTGAAGTCAAAACAAATGTAGATATGCAAACTGTTCCATTGTACTGTAGTTTGTTCACAATGTTTCAAAATCTAGGTTTATATTTTGTATAACTAAACTGTTTTAGGATATATCATTATGTTGTTTACTGAACTAAGTTACTCATAACTTATATTATATCATTCATTTCATTAAAAAAATACAAAACATTAATAAGTGCTGAGCCAAATTGTTGTATGATAAGGAAAAAATTTTATCCTGAGTATGGCCCACTGTTACCATATGGTAACGGCTTGCCACGCATCTCTTTTCAAATATATAAAGCTAAAATTTGGTATAACAACCACTTATTATTTTGCTAAGAATATCTGTTAAGAATTTCAGTGGTCTGGCCTTTCTAGATCACTGTGGGCTCCAATGGGTTAAGCTATCTTAATATGCTAAATTAATTATAGGTCATTGGCAGCTTTTTTGGGAAAAATAAGGTTTTTCAAAAAAAAATCGGTCAAAGTTTCACAAAAATCGTAATATCTTCAAAAACATGGGTCAAAATTCAAAACTTTGCTTACCATTATTGTAGCCCATTAAATTATCCTTCTTATGACACCCATATTTTCCATTTTCCATTCAGGGGTTTCTAACTTAGAATCATTTTTTCAAAAGCTAAATTCGCAAATTCCGATATCTATATCTACGAAACTAGATCCGAGCGACTTTTTTTGAAATTTTTATATTTTTTTTATTTTTTACCTTCTATTACCCCTAAAAAATAAATTGCTTTGGAGAATGTCAGCTAAAGTAAACTTAAGCCTACTCCTCTTTAAAATGAGATTTCAAGAGGTTATCTGCGATGTTTCCTCGCTAAGTTACAGCCATTTTAAGGTAACATAAATTCGAAACCGTTTGGCTTATATTGTTAGGTTGTAGGTGATTAAATTCATGCCACTTTAATTTGGATATTATTTTGCGAGGAATGTCACAAATTACCATTTAAAAGCGCATTTTAAGGAGGAAGTATGGTACTATACGATGATTTTATTTAAAACTTGTAAGCCCCGCAGATGTTGTTCTACCTCCCTGTTCCCCCCATTTAAATCAATTCATTCGCGAGTTATGTTTTTTTTTACTAAAAACAGACAATAACGAAAAAAAAAATGTAACAAATCCGTCATGCCATTAAAGTAAGTAATTTTTTTGGCCATTTTTAAAAGTCACAAAATTTCAATTGCTTTGTTTAAGCCCGAAAATCTTTTTTTTTATATTATTAAGCTTTAGGATGAAAGTCCATTCCTTTGCAAATATTTTAAGAATAAATTTGCTTAAGTCAGACAATGGCCCATAATCATAGTCGCACAATAAAGTTAAAACCTATTTTTTACCCAAAATCGAAGATACAGACTGACCCCATAAAAAAAAGAAAAACTTTCATTAAATTATGAGAAAATTTTATAAAATTGATTACCCTGCGTTATTGACACAAAATATTGTGGCCAATAGGAATAATAAAAAAATCGAATTTATGAGGCAGCGTGGCGTAATGGTTAGGACTGTGAACTCATAGCCCACAGGACGTGGGTTCGAATCTCGTCACAAAAGATAGTTCGTTGATATCAATAAAAAAAACATTCACATTTACGAGAATCGAACCCACGTACCGAGGGCTATGAGTTTACAGTCCTAACCATTACGCCACGCTGCCTCATAAATTCGATTTTTTATTGTTCCTTTTGTTCACTGTGTCTACAATATTTTGTGTCAATAACGCAGGGTAATCTATTTTTTAAAATTTTCTCATAATTTAATGCAAGTTTTTCTTTTTTTTTATGGGGTCAGTCTGTATTTTCGATTTTGGGTAAAAACCAGGTTTTAACTTTATTGTGCGACTATGATTATGGGCCAATATTTTTAAAAGTTATTCAAAAATCGTTAGAATCACGGCACACGAATATTGCAAGAGTATATCGGGAATGCACGAAAATACAGAAATACAATTTTTCATTGAGTTTGACATTTCTTGTTCGATTTGAGCAGATAGATATTAAGAACATTTGTTAAAGAATGGGCCATTCTAAGTCTTAAAAATTTAAAAAACAGGTTTTTGGAGGGTAGCTCGAAAACGATTCTTAAGAGAAGAAAATGGTTGAAGTTTTTGGACCCAAAATACATAAAAAAGTAAGTGAAAAACCAGATCTTTTTTTGTGTTTGCTAGTGATATTGATAATTCAATCATAAAAAACATATTTAAAATTTTCAAAATTCGAAAATACATCTTGAATTATGACTTGAAAGTTGCGTAATATAGAGTAGAATTTTGACAAAATTTTTAAAAAAAAATCTATAGGGTCCCATTTTTATAAAATGTCGATTTTAATCTTTAAACTATTAACGTTTAACTGATAATTACTTCGAATAATTTTTCTTTATTTTTTTTTTTCAGAATCCAAAATCAAATATATTTATTGCTAGTCTATCGTTAATTGAAAACTTTTCGCCTTAAAATTTAAGAAACTGATTGCTCAATAACGGTTTGGAATACAAGACTGGAAATTGGCGTTCTTGTTCTTTTAATACGCTCTAAAACATTTCATCAAATTATCAAAATCGAAAAGGGTCGGGCCAAAACCTCGGTGAGATGGCATGGAATGCACCATATGGGTATCAATAGATAAGCTGAAAACATTTTTCTGAGTCATATTTATAGCCTTGAAAGTATACGAAAAACCATTTTTAACCATTCTTAACCTCAAATATGTATTCCAAAATCTTGTCGAGATGTGTAGATTTTGAGATCAGATTCGGATTCAGCAAAAAAAATTACTTCAAAAAAAGACCCTCAGCCGCCTAACAACATTCATCACCTCTCCATTCACAGAATTTTTTAATAAAATATAGTTTTTTTCATACAATTTACAATTAAAACTTACAGGCTTTGGCGCTATCTTTTAAAATTGAGCTACATGAAAACTTACTCCAAATCATAAACTTAGTTTTTCCGCAATAGCACCTTAAAAAATATATTAAAAAATATAAATCTTCCTTTTGGGGAGTTATTTATAGTAATGTACCTACCTACCACAATTCTTACAGGGAACAGTAAGGACAAGCTCTAAAACAATTCGGGTTAATTTGATACCTCCTATGCAAGCAAAACTTCCAAAATACCATACTTAAAAAATTATTAAAGTCATGCAATAAAATCTCGCACAGATATGAGTAATGTATCGGTCTAACACCAGCAAAAACTGGTCCGATTTTGATAAAAGGGCGAGGAATCTGCTATATAAGAAAGAGTTTGAGCAACATTTGAAGTTGGACGCATTTTAACACATGTCATCTCTCATACATTTAGAAAAAAATTAGAAAGTTTTGGAATAAACACTAAACAAAAGGATGGCGGTTTCTTAAGTACCTCCCATATAGTAAGGAATTTAAGGCGCATTATTGAATGAACTTTTTGAGAAAATGCACTCAAATTTCTCCCAAATTCTAGAAATGGTTCGGACAAGCAATAAAAATCGTGGGGAGATTGTAATATGAGGAAGTTGCAAATCCCATACATCAAAAACTTAAAATCATCAAATTCATATTAATATTGATTCTTAATCGATACGATCTTTTACAAATTGAAATATAAAAGTGATAATTTTAAGCAAATCACAGAAATATGTTATTGATGAAGCCTTTCATAAAGTTGGGGTGGGGAATTCGACACACGCAAAATCTACACCAAGGACAGTCTTTCCGCAGTGTCAGGGGAACGTATGGTGACAAGCACAAATATTGATCAAAAAGGGGCGGGATTAGCGTAGTGAGCAATATTCAAGCAAGCAAGAAACTCATAAACGTTATCTAACCCAAAAAATTGAGTGCTTCATAAGATTGGACCCATGTTTCTGACGTAGAAGATAAGTGGAAAAACAATATACTTGCAGGGCTTTGCAATCTCAAAATTTCATTTCGCCTCTACACCTGTCCCCATTCCACTCCGTCAAATAACATATGTTATTTGAGAAAACTTTGAGTAGTGGACCTGATGTGTCTATGGTATGTACAGTCTTACTCCAAAGGTTTCTAATATTATCGTATCTTCCCAACAATTCGCATAGATATGGCCTTTTTTTCTCTTAAAAATCAAAAATAAAAGTAGTCCTGATATTAAAAGTATTTCCACATCGTTTCAAATGGAATTGATTTCTTAAAAGAAAAATCTTATTTATGTTGATAATATTTTCTATACGGCAACCTTCTCGAATGAAAGTCTTAGAGAGTTCTAGTAAGTTTTTGTTTTATTTTATGGGGTCGTATTTGCTCTGTGAAGTCACTTATCAGGAATTTCATGTCAAGTGTACAACGAAAGAAAATGAGTTTCTGAAATGTGTTCACATTCGGTCTAATTGTACTTCCAGAAGGTGTAAACACAAAATTTGAAGTACATATGTACGTGCCACACTTACCGACTTATACGGACTTACCTCCAAAATTAATGAAATTTTTAGTAAATTATCTCTATAGATACTGTAAGCTATGTATGTTTTAATATTAAATTTAAAAAGTAAAATAAAAAAGTCGAAGTTGTTGAAATTCTGATTTGAAATGTTTGCTTTCTGTTTTCTACAAGAAAAAAAGTTCAAATTTCAAATCTGATTTCATAATTGAAAAGGCCAATGATTTTCTTATAAGAGTCACAATATCTGTTTAGTTCGAAAAATTGCTTCCGAAAAATGATTTTTTTATAAATTTTTTAACTATTTAGTTTTCTTAAGCGATATTTGAGGCGCTTATGAATTAAAGCATGCCATAGAAATAAAAAACTATTTTTTTTCAATTAACATCATTTTTATGCAATAATCTTAATGGATAAAATGAGAAACCTGTAATTTACTTTACCATCCCGGGAATGGAGAACACCGAACGAGCTTCACGGAAAGGTGTTTTTTAATTTATTCTAAAAATAAATATTTTATGTTAGATTGAAATATGGTGGCATCCGGGAATTTCTGGAAATTGCCACTTGGCCTATATATTTACTGCTGAGGTCAATTAAAACTTTTATTTGAAATTATATTTAAAGAAACATAAAGAGTATGCCTTTTCTCTTATAGCTATTGTTTTTTTTTTTTTAATCAACCGATTCTAGCTGTCACTTTGTCTTTATATTCTGCCATTTTCTAAGATGCAAAATGTGAGAAGACTTTCAACGCAAAGATTTATAAAATTTCTCTCAAGTTTTAATAATCTTAAGTAGTTGCTCTAATCGATTATTTTTTCGAAATTTTGAGATGGCTAAGGAACGCAGCATTACATCAAATATTGCTAAAAGCTCAATTACTTAGGATTACAATTATATGCTTACACAAGTTTTCAGGCACCTTTCCACTATATAGTATATGAATTTACTTTTAGATTTTCTTTTAAATTAAATATTTGAAGTGTGACTATACTTTCTTTGCATAACTGTAATTTGTAGTTAATTTTTTTTCACTAAAATCAAAGTATTTATCTCTCAGGTTTTATATTGAAACTTGTTGCACTGCACTTTCGATTAAATACACAGAAGAACACAAAGTTCACATTAAAACGGGTAATTAATTTCACTAATTACAACAAAATTTGGTGATTGTCTGTTTCAAAATTTACATTTCGAAGAAAGCTTTCAATTTTAAGAACCCTAATCACAACAAGTTAACAGCGACCGCCAGACTGATTTGGTTATGAGAGCTTTATTTCCGATTCTGCACGGCATGTGCTAAGCACACGATGAGTGTGGACAGTTTCAAGATCAAGATCGCGTATAGACGAGGTCATGCAGCATACGAGTGTGAGGGGAAGACATCTGCGTGGAAAATTGCCAATTATTTGTTTTGCATTGTCCACTATTCATCAAAAAGCGAAAGTGCAAAAATAAACAACAGTTGTTGTCAAATTTTTTTTACGAAGCTTTAAAGGATAGGCTTAGGGAAAGAACATTAAGTACACTGTGCTACATGAAATATCTTTAAAAACGTTAATTTACGAATATATAGACTTAAAAAATTTAAATCTATTCGGTTGTGCAAATTATCGCTCTAATTAAAAAAAAAAAATTACTAAATACTTTTTTATAAAAAATTGTATACTATTTCGAATGGACTTAGTTCCGTTCGTGTAAAATATTTCTTTCACTAGATATGGACGAAATTGTCAAATGAAGCATTCTTTCCCATATAAATGGAATAAGAAACTAAAAACTAAAAATGAATTTTTGAAAATGAAAGTAAAATCTATAGAATAAGTAGTTTAAATTATGACAGTTCTGTCAATGTAGAAAAATGCAGATATCTTGGGTTCGAAATAAGAAAATGATATACGGTTTACGGCATTGTTAACAGTACATTAAAAATGTTGTAACACGGGATCGGCGAAAAAAAAATATTGGGTAATTTTGCAACTCTAAAGTTCGGTATCGGATTTTTTTCATTATTTTTCGGTCAATTTTGAATTTTTGAGTAAGAAAAAAAGAAGAAGAAAAACTTATCACGGATTCGAATTCCCCGATTGATGGTAACTGTTTGAAAGAAAAAAAAAATTTGAATAACCTTAATATGCAAATTTGTCGACTCCGATTCGAAAAAAAACAGGTCTGTTAATTTAGAAAAATGCAGATATCTTGGTTTTGAAATAAGACAATGATATGCGGTTTCGGCATTCTTTTAAGCAAATAACAGTACATAAAAAATGATGTACCATGGGATCGGCGGTAACATATTATTTGAGGTGTTGCAGCTAGAAAGTGGAAAATCGGTACTTTCTTACTTTTGTCTCGTCAATTATCAATTATTTTATAAGAAAGAAAGAACAAGAAAAAAACAAATCACGGATTTGAATTCCCCGATCGATAGTTTCCCGAAAACCATACCCACTTTGTTGGAAAATTTCATAGCGTCTGTCACTTGCACCATTTTTTAAATCAATAATTTTGGAATATGGGTTATTTACTTCAAACAGAGTGCGCTAATATTAACCCTTATTCTAGTAATGGACCTTGTCCAGACATATAAAGCTACTACATCGTGAAAAAATCAAAAAGTTTTTATTTTGAACCGCTCTAACCTGCAACTATTAATCCTGTTAAAAAGAAAAAAAAATCAATTGAATCACCCTAGTGCCTACGTTGATGCTTTTCCTAACTATTCGATAAATTTAAACTTTTTTCGACTTTGCTGATTCACTGACTTTATCCGATATTTTTCAAAGCACTGTTTGTACAATACCATCGAAAACTACTATATTTTTCAACAAAAAAATTCGGTGTAATTCGGTTGTTAAAGGTAACGTGATTCAATTAAATTTAACACTTCTAGATATGAATTTTCAAGATAAGATAGATCGAAAAATTGAAAAAAGTACAATATCTCAATTAAAAATATTAATTTTCGAATTCAGCGGGGAAAAAATACATATCTAAGTAAAGTAACCTCTCATCAAAGCTACATGAAAAAAAAAAATCATTTTGTAAACTAGTGTAATTTATCAAGCTATAGATTTCAGGTACAAAACTTTAAAGTCGGTCATTCTCTTTTTTTCTTTTATATCCTATTAATCAATAATATTCTCAATAAGGTTTCACTTGTGTTGCATTCAGAAGGTATGTATTAACCAAATTGCTATGCAACTACGACGCAGGGCTTTACCTGCTGAACTCTGTCATTGCTTGTTTACTTAAATGCGCGCAACTTTTCGACAGTATTATTTTTTCCTCATTTTCGCGTTCCAGCCGAAATTGTGGTGAGTCGACTAGTCAGAAAAGTTTCTGCTTTTACTCTCACATAAATCGCAATTTGACACTTTTGATTTTTTACCACAAAATCCGGCTGAAACAAACCTATTATGAACCCACAGGTGATTCAGTTGTCATATATCCCATATATTTTTAATTTCATGTACCCTATATTGAATTAGTGCACGGTATTATATTATTGTAAAGTTATATTTTAAAGCTATGCTTTTGTATATGTACAGGTGTATCCTATAAGTAAAGAGTTTAACTACTTAGCTGGTAGATTTTCTGACTATTTGGAAGAATTTGTAGCATGAATACGAAAAAATTTAATTCAATTGTTAAGTATTAGGATTGGCAACATGATTGCCGTTGTTATTCGCAGGAGAGTCCAGAAAACAAAACGGTGTTGGACTGTAATAAGGTGGTAGCAGCGAGTTTTGTTGTGAAGCAGCTACTGCCGCTGCCGCAAGGTAGACGTGGTTTCCATAGATTCCCTGGCGCTGTGCAATTTTCAATCGGGACGTTAGCTGTTTCTTCCATTTGGTGCGCCTATTTTGGAACCATGTTTTGATTTGAACCTCTGTTAGGCTTAAGCTTTTGGACAATTCCATACGTTTGCTGACGCTCAGGTATTTATCGTGCTTAAATTCGTTTTCCAAACGATCCAACTGCTTTGCACTGTAAGCTTGGCGCGGCTTCCGATCGATTCCCTGTTTCCGAAAGCGTTTGCCTGTGGGTTTAGGAACTGCTATGAAATATCATATGGAAAACTTATGTAATAAATAAATAGAATACCTGGGACACCAATAAGATAGTTGCCATTGTGAAAATTATTCGATCCAAATTGTTTTGATGAGATTCCAATCCAATCGGTATAGAATATTGGTGAATGTTGTACTGCAGCCAATTGCTCAGTGCATGCACTGTATGAATCAGGTAGCGCTACTCCTCTATATATGTGGTCATTAAAAAAAGGCAGGGCTATTTCATTTTGATATGGGAATACTCTCCTGTTAAGTATCTCAGCTAAGTTTTTTGAAGCTGCTAAAAAGAAAAAAATTAAGTTTTATTGTACAAACTATGCAAAAGTAATTATAATTAGTTACCGGCCAAACTAGTTAACGTTAAGCCTAAAGATATGCAATGAAATCTTAATTCAAAAGCACTGTGTCTAGTGAAAACTAAGGCAGTAGCGAAGTAAGACAATGAATCTTATCAATTTATTGAATACTTGGCAAAGAATTATATAAAAAATTCTTCAACTCAATTTCTGTTGTTTACATTTTGCACTGGATTTTGACAGCTGCGAAGCCACATTTTGCTGTCAAATTTTAATGTGACAATTTAGTATAACCTTTATTGTTATTTCCATGATCATTTTGAAAAATATAGAAATTATAGAAATATTTTGAGTTTTGTAAAATAATTTCAATTCAATCCGTAAGACAAATGAAATTTTGTTTGAAGCAGGCGCTCAGCAAATAAAACAACATGAATATCATTTTTATTTTTCAGTTTGAGCCGAAAAATGTACGTACTTGATCAAGGGATCAAGGGTGCTAAGCCCCTTATATGAATATTTCTGGATTCGGAAAGGCTTAAGCCCAAATTAAAATAACACGGCGATAGCAGTAGTGTATTTTGGCATATTGATTTAGTTTCCGTGTTAATTTTAAAGAAATCTCCATTTTTTATCTTTGAAAATTTGATTTTCGTGTTTTTTTAAATGCAGGATCAGGTCTAGTAATTAAGCTATTCCTATTGAACTTATTTAGTATTAACTTGTTTCATCTAATGATTTGTTTCAAGTAAAACAAGAAAATTGAAAAATATAAGATCATAATTTCTATATATTTATAGCCCCCAAAGGAAAAAACCTGGTTGCAAAAAAATAGCCTAATTTGAGCACACACACAAGCAAACGACATAAATATAATTTTTGTGATTTTTCTGCCGAAAAAATACCAACAAAATTACAAATAACGGTATCAGTTGTAAACTACAAAAAAGCAACAACAAATACACGCAATTTTATTAGGATTTTTTCAACTGAATTTTTCTGAAGAAAAACCAACAACAAAATTTACGCGGGATCACTTGCAAATTTGCAAGTTTGAAGGAGTCAAAATAAAAATCATGTTGTTGGATTTGCTGGTTGCCTGGTAGCAGATCAGATCAGAGGGAATTGCAGCTTCGTTGCTAAAAACCCCAATACGCAGCATAAGCCAAAATCACATTTCCCCTCATTCTAAGACTGTAATTTTATTGTCAGAAAATAAGTGAAGCGAACCAATTATCGCATTTCTGGGAGCGTAGTTCTTTCATATATAATTCTTTGTATTGTGTTACTGCATTTTCTTGCGTTTTAAAAAGGCAAGAAGTACAAGTAACAAAATTTATTTATTTATTAGTAAGGAAAATAACATGACTCGTGTGTTTTGGAATTCGATTTATTCACTGCCACTTATATCGCTTCATCAATCAGTATTAATACCAGTGATGGCATTTTCGGTACATTTGCTTCGTGGAAAATTGTCGTCAGTACTTTCAACAAGTTTCAGTACATTTGGCCTATTTTCAGTACATTCGGTACATTTTCAGTGCATTTGAACTATTTCTAAGGAATAACAATTTTTTAAGTAAATTTAGGTGAAATATGCGTACAAACCTGCCGTAATGGTTTGCTGACCTTATTTTTTTTTTTCGTAAAATAGTTAATTTTTTGTTTGAATTTTCATGGCAAAAAGTACATTCGGCATATAAAAAGTACATTTGAAGTCTCGATTCAGTATATTTTCACAAAACCCAAATGCCATCACTGATTAGTACTCCAAGTGTTTAAAATTAAACACGTGTCTTTAACGCTGAATATATACTCGTGCAGGGATTAAGTCGCGCGGTTTGCTGGATCAAGTTTTTATGGACCGCATATGAGTACATTAACTAATCTTTGACTACAAAAGCGTCACCTCTTGGCATTAAATACTCAACAGTATTTAATGACCGCCAATGTACATAAGTATTATATGCCGAAATTATAGTTTGAATTTGGTTAAGATTTCGCTTAATGAAAATAATTTTTGCCTATTTTAACTCATGAGCCCTCTGATGTTATACCTTAGTTTTTAAATAAAGATTAAGGTATTAAAAAATAACTCTGAGATGAGTACTTAAAAACTAAGTTAGTAATTATTCGCTTTCAAGGCTTTGAACAACCCTATCTTTAGTTTTTCAACCTTTTTTTTCACAAAACACAACAGATCTTGAGGGGGGTTAATCGAAGCACAACCTCCTCCATGGTTTTTAATTTTACGCTATATATTATGAAAAACACTGAATAAATTATCTTTTCACCTTGTTTCGTCCCTTTTTCTAAGTTGAGCCCCCATGACTGAGTCCTAGATCCGCGACTCACTAACTCAGATTTGAATTTTGCTAACTAACGAGAGATAACAGAACCGATCCCTATTAAACTTCCTGAACGCCAAGACTTATGAGTTGAATATATTTCTGGAATGTTGTGGAATACTCGGCTACTTTTATCTTTTGATTGGAGGTCGATATGTTCTATATTCACACCATTGTACAACTCGTATCTCAGTTAAATTTCATGGTATAATCACCTACATTCAAATAATGTGTTACACAGAAATATTTCTTTGCATCAGCACTCTAGTTCTGTATACAGTTTCCCAAAGTAATGATTAAGCCTTACAATACAATACATTACAATAAGCTACTTTCAAGTCAAAATCATAAAAGCGATGCATTAAACCTACAAGGTGATCAACCATTAGTGTTTAATACTCGTATGTAGGCTACAAATGTTGTTTAAAGTCCGTGTTGGATACATGTATGTATTCCAAAATTGTGTACAACTTTGTTTTGATACCACTGGACTACATCCAAAGTAAGGCTCTAGACCATACTAAACTCTACATTCATTGGATCTTCAGCAAGTCTCTGAAAATCTCGCTTATTTAGATGACATATGTATGCCTTTTTGACTCCAATCAGTCCGGAAAACGTAGGTTTCAAAATCAGCATAGTTGCATTTACCAATAATTCATGCTAAAATTAACAAAGTGAACAACACCTTTGCACAGCTTCGAAGTGTCTGGCGCTCTTCAATTCTGTCAACAACAACGAAGTTCGAAACTATTGAGTCTATTTAGAACTTCTACACGTCTGTGAAACGTAGTTAAGCGTGCACAATTTACAAAAGCTTACCAACAATTATCTTCGCTGAATCCGGAAAGGAAGGTGGCCTAGGACCATCTTCAACTTCGTATTGCTTATGAAATGACGAAAAGATCTGATTTTCATCCAAATCTAACTTTAAAAATGGATATGAATTGAAAACATCTTGCGCAAAGCACCATTTAAAGTTTGCCGCAAAGTATTGGAGTGGGACCCTCAGGGTAGGAAAAAACCCGACCATCTTAAACTATCTTGAATACCATCGCTGGAACATGATGTCCGTGAATCGGTAATTTGTTAGAGAGCCCTGAAGTTAATTCACCAATGACTTTACATAGTCAAAGCGTTTTGTGGAGGTCCTATGAAGAAGATAAAGGACACAAATTAACGTCAAGCACGTATAGCGAGAGAGAGTCTAAGTGGTCATTAAATGTAAGGATCTGTTAAGCGCTTACCATAGTTATTAATACAGTCCAGTGCACGTGTTTACTCTCAAGCAGATTTATAAATAAGACCGTTAAATGCTTATTGATTTGCCTTTGTATAAGGTGTGCTAAAATGTAATAAGGTTTTATGTGTTTTAAAAGAGCCAGCTATTAAAAGCAAACATCGACTACGTAAGTGAGCAAATACGCAGGTCTTATCACTTTCCACCAGTTTCCATTTAAAATCAGAGACAAACGCAGTATAGTGTCATTTGCACATTAACAATAAATAACACATTCAATTAAGCAAAATAGTTTGTTGACATTTTTAAAAGTGCGATCTTATGCAAATTTTCAGAAATTTACACCTGTTTGTTAAGTTTGTTAAGTTGTTGTAGTCTCTACAATTTTTTTTTTAAAACAGGTGAGTTTCGCAATTTTAATTTAATCACACTTAAAGCTCTAACAAAATGCAAATAAACAATCCAAGAGATTGAGTATATCGGTTCGAAACAAATTGTCCACTAAAAGTTACTACTTACCAGGGTAATTTGATAAGTCAATAAAAAGATAGCATTCGTATCACGAGTCAGTTTTTTCTTTTCAGGTACCTTTGGAGCAAAGATGCATTTCAGCAATTGTGTCTTCACAATAAATAAAATCAATAAAATTGAGGAAAACATTTTTCGGAAGGGAATCGATGACAAACAAAAAACGCACATTATCGACTTGAGTTTATTATGTTGAATATAACTTTTTTAGGATCACTCTTATTGGAAATCACTAGCCGGCCGCGTGATTTCATATGCAGTTCGATTGTGAGAGCAAACAAAGAGATCGGTTCATGGGAGACCTTCAAGTCCTTAAAGTTGAAACAGCTTAACCCTTAAATGCATGAGGTCAGCCCCCAGTAAGGAGACCAAGCTCCTTTTAAGTAAAATCAGACGCTAACCACGAAATGAGCATTAATTTTCCTGGAAAATGCACCGTTTTCCCGGAAAAGCTCAAAAAGTGTAATTTGTTTAGAAAAATAGGTAAAAAAATTATTTCAGGTGATCGAGTTCGGACTAGATTCCCAATAAGTTGCTAAAACTTATTCCCGTATACTCCCCAATATTTTTTTTTACAAGAATAATGGAAATTATCAATATACAATTCAATGATGAAAATCACTTTTAAAATTATTTGTAAACACAACGTCCGACCACTTCCACAGCTTACTGGGAGCCGAAAATAAACATCGGAGAGCTGAAGAGGCATTTATATGAAAGCTGGTAATGCCTGATACAAGTTCGAGCAAACTTAACGTGATGCAGTTTGTTTGGGTAGATTTGGCTATGATTTTAGGCACGTACCATATATGGTACGCTATGCACTTAAGGGTTAAGTCTGAATTATTTATGTTTAACAGAAAATTTTAAATGTTGTACGAAAAGTTCGGTCCGACGATTTCTTGTACAACTAGTTAGTCCGACAGGATTCATCCCTAATCATAAAATCAATTTTTTCTAAATATCTCGTTTTTACAGAAGAAGTAATTATGCACCAGAAAGTTGAAGTGAGCTTTTTACGTGGAACCAACTGTTTTCATGATATTCAGGTCAAATGTTTAAAGTTGATTTTATTTTACAAAAATTTGACATTTTTATTTTTAACTCAGACAGAGTCAATGGAAAAAAAATAGTTTCCTCGCTGTTTTTGATCGGTCACACACTTTTAATTGACAAAGTTTGTGGAGTAAACAGATTTACACAAATGAATTTTTTATATGTATTGGTCCTAGGACCAGCAGTTTTTATTATATTCAAGGTACAGGTGAGCAAAAATATTGTCTCATCTGCAATTTTGTTTTAACATCAACTCTTAGTAAAATATCAACAGTTTATTGAAATCCAATGCACTTTACATCTAAATTCTATTCTCCATTTGAATCACCCATTATTTTTCTCCCTAGTTTTTTTAAATCTTACGGGTTGCATTAATGAAAAAAGCTTTATAAAAACTGCATCTAGCCTCATAATAGATTCATTTATGTGTTTTAAAAATGACGAAAGTTCGCTTAAAATTTTCCAGAATAGGGCAAATATGAACATGAATAAATTTTCGAAAATCGAGTGTTCCCGAAGAATCCTAGAAGGGTGCCAGTTAATTAGTGATTTTCCGACACGTTTGTTGAGGAAAAGTCCGACTTTGTTGAGATGGAGGTTACTTAATGACCAGCCAGTGTATGATAATTTTACACCAAAGCTGATTGTGACTTCACCTGAACCATTCCATCCGCATTCAGACATCCCTAATACTTATTTCGATGTTGAGTCTCTTTAATTCATTTACAGCTTTTTGCAGCTCTTCAATTTTGTTGAGTGGTCGAACGATTCATGTGCCAACACCAAGGGCGTCCCAACCCTGGGAAGAGGGGCAGTGTATTCATTTTGCTTCCCTTACTCGGAAATAAGCTACATCATAATTCGATCAACATTTTTAGGACTTTGCAAATCTTTTTATGAATGTGATTATCTCACATCTTAAGTCTATCGAAAACTTTCTTTGGAGAATTCCAAACTCAAATATAAAAATGTCAAAAATAGTCACGACAACGCAAAAGATTAGCGAAAGATCTGCACTTGTAATTTTTTTTAGACCTTGATGCGTTAGAGTCGTTGGAAAATATACTACTTGATGCATACAAATCAAATGTACCCACTGAAGAAATTTCGGAGTCAAAACTGGGCATTTTCTCAAATGATTTTGAACTGACCAACCTCCGTCCTAAACTCCAAATATTATTAAACGTGTCTGGGAACAAACCAACGTGTTGTCCTGAAATCGCTGATCAACTTCGGAAATCATCTCACACAACGAAACACCTTCTAGATCAAATTAATCGACTGGTCAATTCAATAATGACAGTGCCAGGTTCCGCAGCTTCTTGTGAAACGTCATATAACGCTTTGCGACGGTTGAAGATATATCTTTGTTTACAAATGACTCAAAAACGCCTTACACATACAACGCTCCTTCATTTTTATAAGGAAAAAACTAGATCCTTAGATTTGCGAAGGGTTATGAAATAATTAATCTCGCGAAGAAATCGCAAAGCCATTTTGGAAACATTTGAACAAACTTACTTTAATTAATGGAAATCGCAACGAATAACGAAACGTCTTCATACAAAATTCTCTTTATGTCCCGTCCTAAAGTGTAGACTAAACCCTTTATTTTTGCAGAAAAATTTATCGACCTTTTTTATTTGAGTTGTCGCCCCCCCTTCCCCCATGAAAAATTTCTTTGCGACGCCCCTGACCAATACATATTTAAATTGTGGTTCATCGAGAAAATGTTATTTTCGAGTTTTAACTTTATAATATTAAAGAGTTTTGTTTTATTTTCTTGTACATTTGAATCTACTTTAATTATTATTATACCATATTTATTCATTATCCTCCCATGCATAAAATAGTAGAAACTTAAGCCAGGGATCACAAGTATAATAAGACTCTCTTCAATAGCCCTATCTTCTAGAATACAATTACATACATACATAGGTCAGCAGTGTTGACTCAACACTGAAAAATGTTTGGGAATTTCACATATGTATGTACATTTTAAATAATTAAATAGCTTTGATTTAAGCTATACTCAAAAAAACTTTCTACCATGTCGCAGCTTAAAATTAAATACATTTTAGTTTTTATGCAATAACTAACTAAATAAATTAACTTCAAAAATTTCTTATAATTTTTAAGTAGCTGCAATTATTACAAACAGAATTTTGCATATTATTTATGAACATGTCAGTACACAAAAACGTTTGAGGAAATGTGGTGAAATAGCTTCTAGTTATGGTGCTATTCGTTTGAAAGGTTTGAAAAATTAATGTAATACATGAATTAATTTGGGTTCAAATCAATAAATCTTTCATTAATATTGATTTTAGAGGCCTGCGTTAACTGGTATCGTCGCTAATATCCTATTATTGAAACCGGCGGATCTGAGCTCCCGTGAATCTATTTGAGAGGAAGTCATCCGCAGTGAGTAGTAAAAACTACTATTGAACTCTGACGAATAGCTGTATTACCGACTCCGACTAGTACACGAAGCATTTTCTGTACGATACCCTCCGCATTCGATCCGCCGGTTTCAATAAATGCACAGTGATTATCAACCGAATCAAATATGTCACGTGTCTCAATAAATAAATTGCACATTTTTTTTTTAAAAAATTAAATTAAATTAATTGTTGTGAATTGAAACGAATTAAGTTGAAAGTGAAGTTATTGAAAGTGCTCAAGTTTAAAGAATAATTAATTTCTTTGTGGTTTTATTTGAACAGAAAATGATTCAAATATGTACATTAGGGTGATTCAAATTTTTTATTTTTTGTTTTTTTTAAGGTGCTGTTGCTTAAAAAGTAAGTTTATGATATGAAGAAAAAGCTCACGAAAATTCAGCTCTGTAACTCAATTTTATAAGGTGGCGCCGGAGCCTGTTAGTTTTACATGTAAATTGTATGGAAAAATTATTTTTTTCAAAAAAGGTGTCTAAATGAATAGGTGATTAGTGCTGTTGAGCTGAAAAGGGTCGTTTTTCGATGTAATTTTTTACGCTGAATCCGAATCTGGCCTCAGAATTGACCCATCATGTCTGAATCCTGAAATATTTGAGGCTAAGTACCTAAAACATGATGTTTTTTGTCTACTTTCGAGGCCATGTATAGGATTCAAAGAAAGTTGATCAGCTTATTTTTAACAAAAGCATCATTTAGTACCATCCTTGCCCTTTAAAATGAGCTTTCAAGTGGTGATCTGTGATGTTTCCTTGCAAAGTTATAGTCATTTTAAAGTGACATGAATTGGATCCCCTACAATGGGTTGCAACCCAACAATATTAACCAACGGGTTTCAAATTCATGTCACCTTGAAATGGCTGCAACTTTGCAAGGAAGCATCACAGATCACCACTTGAAAGCTCATTTTAAAGGGCAAGGATGGTACTAAATGATGCTTTTGTTAAAAATAAGCTGATCAACTTTCTTTAAATCCTATACATGGCCTCGAAAGTAGACAAAAAACATCATGTTTTAGGTACTTAGCCTCAAATATTTCAGGATTCCGACATGATGGGTCAATTCTGAGGCCAGATTCGGATTCAGCGTAAAAAATTACATCGAAAAACGACCCTTTTCAGCTCGACAGCTCTAATCACCTATTCATTTAGACACCTTTTTTGAAAAAAATAATTTTTCCATACAATTTACATGTAAAACTAACAGGCTCCGGCGCCACCTTATAAAATTGAGTTACAGAGCTGAATTTTCGTGAGCTTTTTCTTCATATCATAAACTTACTTTTTAAGCAACAGCACCTTAAAAAAAACAAAATATATAAAATTTGAATCACCCTAATGTACATATGTCATTTTATTGAGCTTTACTGTTCAATATGTTTGTGTGTCAACACCAAAGAAATCACAACTTAAAAAGATAAATAAAAAGGAAAAATGGGCTAAAGCTAGTTATACTAGTTTCATCCTCTGCTAAGAGGATTCATCAGTAACTTCTAAGCCAATTAGTAAGAGTGTGCAAGCCTACTATGTTCATTTTTCTGCATAGATCTGTTTAGAACCCAAGCAAAAACTTAAACAAAGAAAGCAATAAACTCTTTTTTTCCGTTTTGATTATCTTTGTTATCGTGTAATATCAGGGGAGTTACAATAACAAAGATAAACAAAACGGAAAAAAAGAGTTTATTGCTTTCTTTGTTTAAGTTTTTGCTTGGGTTCTAAACAGATCTATGCAGAAAAATGAACATAGTAGGCTTGCACACTCTTACTAATTGGCTTAGAAGTTACTGATGAATCCTCTTAGCAGAGGATGAAACTAGTATAACTAGCTTTAACCCATTTTTCCTTTTTATTTATCTTTTTAAGTTGTGATTTCTTTGGTGTTGACACACAAACATATGGAACAGTAAAGCTCAATAAAATGACATATGTAAATAATTAATTTGGTTGAAAAAATGTCCGGTATAGATTTGGCATTTCTGGCAATCCCTTATGACCGATTTACATATATGTAATTGAGTCACCAATAAAAGAAAATGCAGTCTACTACCAACATTCGCGCTGATCGGATCTCTTTCTCTCCCGCTCGAGTTGTGTGTAAACTAACCAATTGTTTTATTGAGATTACTTGTAATTACTTTATAAAACCCAGTTACTTATTTAATTCTCTAATAAGAAATTCAAGTTCAAGTATAGGGGTGCAATCCCCTTAAAAAATGGCTCAACTACCAGAATTATATAAAAATAGACCTAACCAACGGTATCATATTATTAAAAACAAAAAACCTTACTCAAGCAAATAAACTGGTTAAACTCTCCGCTCATAAGCGCATAACTCTCTCAACTATTCCAAAGGTGTCATATATTCGAATGACCTTCGAGGCATATGTAAAGAAGAAATTCTTGAGGAACTTAAACAGCAAAATGTTAGCGACGTTCATAAATTTCTAAAAAAAACTGAAAATGGCTTGGTCGAATCCGGGCTGATTGCTCTAACTTTTGCTTCATTAGATCTACCCAGTGATACGAAAAATAAATATTCGCCCCTACGTGCCACTACCATTAAGATGCAATAACTGCTTCAGATTTGGACACATTGTCAAAATTTGTAATAAAAACAAAATGTGCCCCAATTGTTCAAGTGATTTTCATTTAGATGCTGAACTTGAAGAGAAATGTGAGTTTTCTTTATGTTGCATAAACTGTAAAGAAGCCAACTCCAATCCCAACAACCATCATGTGTTTGACAAAAGGTGTCCAATTTTTATTAAAGAGAAAGAAGTTCAAGCTATCCGTACATTAGAAAAAGTCGATAGATCGATGGCGATAGCAACATACAAAG
The DNA here is from genome assembly GCA_949775025.1 of Tricholauxania praeusta. Classification (NCBI taxonomy): domain Eukaryota; kingdom Metazoa; phylum Arthropoda; class Insecta; order Diptera; family Lauxaniidae; genus Tricholauxania; species Tricholauxania praeusta. The sequence continues at coordinate 69,973,364 of OX459029.1, read as the reverse complement.
AGCGACATTCGCACAATTCTCCAACTTATGCGTCCGTAGTAAGCAACAGTAGCAGCAGCAATACCACAACTCATCTACCTTCTTCAAAAGCTGCAAACACACATACCAACAGTAAAAACCTCACAATTCAGCCATCAACATCTTCTACAGCACGTGAGATAGTAAACTACAAAGGCATACTCTCTGAGCCCATGTCAGCTATCGCTCCATCTATTCCAAAGCGAGCAAAAGAAGCCACAATAAAAATTTTGCCTAAAAATACCTCAAAGAGACTAGTATCCTCAATTAAAAAAAAGTCTCACAACAAAAAAAACAACACAAAAATCTAACAAACAAAATAATGAATGTGACTCTTCAGAGTCTATGTCTTGTGACTCTCAACTCTCTTAAGTATATAGTAAATATATGTGTATATGCATGTACATATATTTTACGAAGCTTAGTATTTTTTCTTTTCTTTTTTATTACACACAATTATTCCCTTAATAATTTCATTACTAAACATTAAGTTATTGTCTATTAAAATTATTCAATGGAACGTAAAAGGATATTCCAACAATTACAATGAACTTTTAATTTTGATTAAACGATATAACCCAAAACTCATTTCTCTACAAGAAACCCACCTTCACTCCCTATCCAACATTTCCATCCCAATAAACTACTCTCTTTACTCATTAAATACTTCACAGACAAAATATGGAGGAGTGGCTCTTTTGATCCACAACTCCATACAACATAAGGATATAACTTTAAAAAACGATTTTGACGCAATAGCTGTAGAACTGCATTCTAAAATTAAGTTTACTTTAGTTTCTGCTTATCTTCCTCCACAAACCAAATTTAACAGAAATAACCTAATCAATGTTCTAATGTTTTCAAATAACCCAATAATAGTAACAGGAGACTTCAATAGTTCGCACAGTAGCTGGGGCTCTTCCACCAATAACAAAAAAGGGTCAATACTCAACAAATTTATAAATCAAGCCAATTTTATCATATTAAATGACGGCTCGCCAACACACTTTTGTACACATAATTCTTTCACTCACATAGACCTCACATTTTGCTCTCCAACTATTGCAATGTAATCCCAATGGGTTACTGACGAAGATCTTTGTGGTAGTGATCACTTTCCGATCATTATATCACTATTTCCAAATCAACTTAATAACAATCTGGATACAAGAACAAAATTCAAAATAAAACTTGGAAATTGGCCCCGATTTTCAAATTCTTCTCACATAAACTGCGAGAGTCGTCCCATAAGCTCGAATATTAATAAAGAAACAGCTAACATTATCAAAATAATCTTGCAATCAGCTAACGAATCAATGCCGCAAACTTCATCAAAACTTCGTCAACGAAATGAACCATGGTGGAACTCCAATCTAGAAAACCTTAATCGAGAAAAAAAAAAAATTGCCTTCAAAAGAAACATGGTGCAAGAAAATCTTTTGAAGTTCAAAAAGTCAAACGCACTGTTAAAACGCGAAATTAAATTAGCGAAAATAGAATCTACGCAAATATTTACATCCGAAATAAATCCATCGACTTCTACTAGTAAAATTTGGACTAATATAAGAAGTTTTTGCGGTTACAAGACTTCTCATTGTATTCATAGCATATTATCAACTAATATCTCTACTCATCTCCTTACAGATCGAACTCGAATTGCTGAAGAGTTTGCAATGTTCTGGTCAAACAACTCATTGGACTCTAATTTTCCCACACTTTTTCAAAACACAAAAAGTTCTGTCCTCAATTCAATCACTAATAATCGACCATCTTCTAAGGCATTAATAATTGAAAAAGAGATAAACATGATTGTGTTTTTGTCGGCAGTATCAATACTAAAAGGTTACACTCCTGGATGGGACAGAATTTCTTATCCTATGATAAGAAACTTATGTAATGACTCAAAAGTCCGATTGTTAAGCCTTTACAATAAAATATTTAATAATTACATACCTCAGTCCTTCAAAACAAGCTTGGTAATACCAATTTTAAAACCTAATGCAGAAAAAATATTTACAAAATCCTATAGACCTATATCTTTAAACTCATGCCTTTCTAAAGTATTGGACAAAATCATCGCTAACAGGTTATGGTGGATTGTTACCTCTAACAAACTCATACATGACCATCAAATGGGATTCAAGAGAGGTAAATCTGTGGCGGACACTCTACTCTACGTAGTCCCTCAGATCACAAAAAGCCTTTCGCAAAAAATGCATGTGTCTCTTATTTCATTAGACTTTGAGAAGGCTTTTGATAAGATTGGCGTACATGCTGTTATTGAGCAACTACGTGAATGGCAAATAGGTCCTAAAATCATTAACTACGTGTTTAATTTCATGTCCAAAAGAAAAATAGTCTTGCGAATCGGAAAACACTTATCCAACACTCACCCTCTATACAACGGTATCCCACAAGGATCACCGCTTTCTGTTATACTATTCCTTATAGCTTATAACAAACTTTGTGGTATTATCTCAATATACAAAGAAATAGATTTTTGTGCATTTGCCGATGATTTCAACCTGATCATTAACTTTAATAGAAATAAAAACCTAACCTTTAACCTCAACAACCTTTTCCAGGACACTCAAAACTGGTGCAATTTTTCTGGAGCAGTCCTTTCATCCACTAAATGCAAACTTATTCACTTTTGTCGCAAACACAATTGTTCATGTATAATTCAAACTAGTAAGTTTACACTAAATGAAGCTAACTCAATTCGCATTTTAGGAATTGTATTCACAAAACGGTACAGATGGCACTCGCATATCGATTATTTAGCTACTTCTCCAAATCCAAAATTTAACTGCAATACACTTTCTATTATATCTGTTATAAAAGCTTTAATAGTTTCCAAAATAAGCTATGGCTTGTTCCTGTATGGATACTCCGCCAAGTCAACTCTCAACAAAATCAAAACGGTTTTTAATGCATCGATTAGAATAGCTCTGGGAGCATTCCGTTCTACACTCATCAATAACATGCTTTTTGAAACTAATATTCTACCCATGGAAAATCAAAGAGACCTTGTAACAACCAGACTTTTCAAATCGCTTTTACGTAGCATAGACACCCCATTACACAAAATAATTTTAAAATGTAGCAGAGCAAAACGTACACAATCAATCCCTTCAGCTATCTCGAAAGCATTAGTAAATTGCAAAAAATTAGAAATCCCTTGCTCACCTCTAAAATATCCTTTTTTTAACATTTTCTCGATCGACGCAACCCTTAGGAAGTTTTTAAAAACAGACACTAACCAAACAATATACCAAACTGCTTTTTAGAGCTCAAAACAAATTTATTAAGAGTACGTTTATATATACTGATGGCTCTAAACTAGGAGATATTTCCAGCTACAGCATAACGAGCTCTAATCAAGTCATTAAAATATCAACTTTACCTAAGTACAGCACTGTGTTTTCAGCAGAAATCATCGCAATAAGCGAAGCAATAGTCTTTGCAAAAAAAAGTAAAGGCAATTTTGTAATTTGCACTGACTCACTTTCATCGTTGGATGCTATATCTAACGTTAATAATCATGAATACTATCCAAAACTTATTAGACACTTCTTAACACAAAACAAAAAAATAAGACTGGTTTGGATTCCTAGCCATTCTCACATTGAAGGTAACGAGTTCGCGGACAAATCCGCAAAGTATGCCACCAAAGCTCCCTTAACTTTAACACACAACTTTAACTCCAGCGATGTCAATAGATTTATAAACCATCACTTTTAAATTAAGCATCAAAAATCTTTAGAAAACATATCGCAATGGTACAAAACAAACAACAGTCCAAAACTTTCAATAATAGATTATTTAAATTGCAAAATCCAAGACTTGCACCGTAACGAAATTATCAAATTTACTCGACTACGCTTAGGACACACTCAAATAACTCACGGACACCTTATGAACAATAGCACTCCTTCTCCCTGTTCTATATGCAATTCTTCAACTCCATTAAACATCCATCATATCCTTTCCGAATGCACTCGACTCCAAAATCTAAGGCAGACAATATTTAAAAACATAAACCCCATTTCCATACTTTCTACTCCTAGTATTGACTCTATAAAATTAATGGTTAAATTTCTTAAAATAGCTGGTCTTTTTCAGCAAATATAATGAAACTGCATATTAATGTATGTACATTAGGGTGATTCAAATTTTTTTTTTTTAGTTTTTTTTAAGGTGCTGTTGCTTAAAAAGTAAGTTTATGATATGAAGAAAAAGTTCACGAAATTTCAGCTCTGTAACTTAATTTTATAAGGTGGCGCCGGAGCCTGTTAGTTTTACATGTAAATTGTATGGAAAAATTATTTTTTACAAAAAAGGTATCTAAATGAATAGGTGATTAGTGTTGTTGACCTGAAAAGGGTCGTTTTTCGACGTAATTTTTTACGCTGAATCCGAATCTGGCCTCAGAATTGACCCATCATGTCGGAATCCTGAAATATTTGAGGTTAATTACCTGAAACATGATGTTTTTTGTCTACTTTCGAGGTCATGTATAGGATTCAAAGAAAGTTGATCAGCTTATTTTTAACAAAAGCATCATTTAGTACCATCCTTGCCCTTTAAAATGAGCTTTCAAGTGGTGATCTGTGATGCTTCCTTGCAAAGTTGCAGCCATTTCAAGGTGACATGAATTTGAAACCCGTTGGTTAATATTGTTGGGTTGCAACCCTTTGTAGGGGATCCAATTCATGTCACTTTAAAATGGCTATAACTTTGCAAGGAAACATCACAAATCACCACTTGAAAGCTCATTTTAAAGGGCAAGGATGGTACTAAATGATGCTTTTGTTAAAAATAAGCTGATCAACTTTCTTTGAATCCTATACATGACCTCGAAAATAGACAAAAAACATCATGTTTCAGGTAATTAACCTCAAATATTTCAGGATTCCGACATGATGGGTCAATTCTGAGGCCAGATTCGGATTCAGCGTAAAAAATTACGTCGAAAAACGACCCTTTTCAGCTCAACAACACTAATCACCTATTCATTTAGATACCTTTTTTGTAAAAAATAATTTTTCCATACAATTTACATGTAAAACAAACAGGCTCCGGCGCCACCTTATAAAATTAAGTTACAGAGCTGAAATTTCGTGAACTTTTTCTTCATATCATAAACTTACTTTTTAAGCAACAGCACCTTAAAAAAAACCAAAAAAAAAAAAATTTGAATCACCCTAATGTACATATGTATATATACATATATTACTCTTCTCTCTTTTTATTTTCCGCATTGTTGAGTAAAATAAATTCACATTATAACTTATATTCCTTTTTGTATATATATACATAATTATCAATAGAATTTCATAATTCAACAGTTGTATTTTCGTATTCATGAACTCTAATTATCTCTAAGTTTAGCTTAAGGCCTCAGTAGCCATAGCTGTAAAATATTTTAAGCTTTCAATTCAAGCAATTCAATAAAAGAAAATGCTGATTGGAGAAGATGTGCTGTTTTATACAAAATAGAGAAAGAAATCGGAGCTATCGCTTGTTATGGGTTTGGTTATATCCTAAATCAATATCCGCGGAAGGAGGAAGGATTCATTGCCCACGCACAAGCTTTGACATCACCAACTACATCTCCACCAGTCAGCATCAACTTCGTCAGCGCCAACTCCAAATTTCTAGGCACCTGAGACTTTTTGAGGAGCAAATCTCAATGCATAGAAGACTCTAGGACATAAAGTCGAAACAGGCAAAAAATATGCTATTTTTTAAAAAGGGTTAAATGAAGAAAACAAACTGAAAAACCAAACTGAATTTGGAAGAAATAAAGGGTCTTAATATGCGGTTGGAGCAATTGGTTAAGGAGGAGCGACAAATAATAGAAATAAGCTTTAGAAAAAAAAATTGCTTTAAATCGAACTCGAACTGGGTCCGTTCGCTTCAAATGCTACAGTCTTACCCATTGACGCTTTATTTAGTTTTTTGATTGCAATATGTTGCATATTTAAATAAAAATAAATAAATACAGTATTTTAGGTTATTACCCATCATTCGGAGTCAGTAACGATTCCATGAGTACCAAAGTGTTATCAATCTTATCTGATCCTATGGAAGCATTGCGGTGGACTTGTGTCTAATCCATTTCCATATTCGCCGTTTTATTTGAATGAAAATCGGATCTTGACAGCATCGGGTGAGCAAATCGACATTAGAATTGGTCTGGGGCCACCAAATTTTTATGATTCGGCGAAGACAATCGCTGGTGAACACTTTTAAATTCAGTAGCAGGGCGCAGCTGATAAGACAAGTTTTACAGCCGTAAAAAAGAGGGCAAAGGTAACTTTCGCTTTGTTTATTCCTACATATCTGACTGTTGTGTCATGAGGAGGCATATGTCGGCATATGCCAGTTCTTCCAGATGCTCGCTGAAAGTCCATTGAATGCTGCGATTTGTTGAGTCTAGAGTTCTGCTATATATACTATCAGAAACAAGATTTGTGACAAAAACAAGCTTGGTGCACACTTGAGACGGACTCGAAAGGGTCAGAAAGACTCCCGTTATGTAATAACCTAGATTTGAAACCTTCATGTAGAGCATCAATGAAGTCGATGAAAGTCTGTCACTAATTTATCTGCTCCACAATAATGCGAAGGGTATAAATCTGTTCGGACGAAATCCAGCCTGTTGTTTTCAGATAAAAGTTCTATTTTTGTGCTAACTCTAATAAGGAGGTTTCTCGTTAAGACCTTGGACGGTACTGACAATATCATGATGCCCCTATTATTCTGCAAAATGATAAGTCCCCTTTTTTGAGATTTACTCTGAGGTTCATATAAGCCTGTCTTTAGGAGGTGATCTCCGGGCAAGCTTTCAACATTTCGGCAACTATACGATCAAAAACAACAAATGAGATATTCCCTAGGAAGGGACAAATGGCGATTGCTAACGGGTATAGGTGGACGGTTGATGGTCTCCGAGAAATCTTCTTTTAAACGGATTAACCGATCATCTGTAGTTGTCAATAGGCTCCCGTTTTACTTTTGATTTTGTCTGAATTTGTTACTTGCCATCTTGCAAATTATTCCGAAAACCGTACGAAAATCTCTGATCTCTGCAGCTTATAAACTTTTGGTTACGAGGTCATTGAATAGTTCTCTTTTACCCTTTTTGCAGGTGGCTTTTACTTCCTTATTAAGGGTGTTATACGCTAGTGTGGCATTCTGGCTCTGTTCTCTTGTTCGAGCTTCATCTCCCGCGCTGTAAGCAGCTCTCATTTTTTCTATGACATCCCAGGAAGCGTCGCTCATCCAGGATTTTCTGCTCCGTGGGGTAAAGCCAACTACGATTTTACTCGCTGTTATAAATGACGACCTTATGTTTTGCCATTAAGATTCAATTGAGCTCAAGCCGTTAGTGTCACATAGCCTTTTTACTTCGCCGATGAAGTTTTCCCGAAGGCAGGAATCCTTGAGTTTACATAAGGCGAATTTGTTGGTCGTTGCGCGGGTCTGTTATATGCATACTACTTTGAGCCGAAGAGAATTATAACGAGGAGGCGATCTGATCCGATAACGGCGCTTCTCTTGACCCTCACGTCAAGAAAGCTATTTTTCCATGGTTTCTTTATGCAGAAATGGTTTATCTGGTTTTCTGTTTGGTGATAAGGTCAAACCTATGTGTTTTTATGCTTAAGCTGGTGCTGGGACAATGCCTTTTTAATCATAAGATTTGCGTTGTGGAATAGTAGTTCACCGTTTTCATTTCCCTTACCGATGCCATGTCGACCCATAAAGTGCTTAAGTATGTTGTCGTCGATTTTTAATTTAGCGATGAAGTCGAGCATAACCATAAGTTTGACTTCTTTTGAGAAGAATTTTCTGCAGCCATTAGGTGGCTGTAAAACGCTTCTTGAACATTATTTAATTGAACTTTCAGCCATTAGCAGACGCTGATATTCATGTAAATTTGCACTTCGGTCAATGTTTTATCTTAAACAAAAATTACGCGACAGGAGATGGATCATATGTTTGTGACATACTTATGTATGTTTCCGCTAGTGTTACATAAATACATATTTATTTCCACAATTTTATTCAATTTAGTTTTATGTCATTATTAGTAGCTGCATCGAAGAAGTTCAGATTCAGCCTTACGAGTATTATGCTTTCCAGTATATTCTGAGTCCGAACTTCTTCCAAGAGGCCATAGAATCTTTGCGGCTACTCCAATACATGGATGAATAACATAAAATTCTTACATGTTATACTTTTGTAAAAAATAGTAACATCCTCTTCAAATTTTTTTCAATAAATAAATATGGCATCTGCAAATAAGAGTGCACTTTTTAAATTTTGTATAATTTTGTTTTTTATGCAAGTGGCAACTCTGAAATTTGGCAGCTGTAACCTATGATTCTTCCAATTATTAAAAATGGAGCGCTACACAAAAGAACTACGCGTTATCATTGCGATGACACACAATTGGGTGTTTCAATAAGAATGCACTTTTTTACTTAAAATAAAAACATGTATTTTTTGAGCGAGATGTGGTATTTTATTGCATTGTAAAGTAGACATGTTCAGAATGGAATAAAATATCCGGCAAATGGCCACCGCGGCTCTGATTATAGGCATGAAACTTCCGATGACTTTTTACAAAGATGTGGCTCTGCCTCACCGATAACGCGTTGGATCTCGGCCTTGAGCTCAGGAATTGTTTCTGACTTATTCACATAAGCCCGATATTTCACAAAACCCCAAAGAAAGAAATCGCATGAAAACAAAATAGTAAACAAAATTTAGAAAATTATTCAGTATTGCTTCTCTGCCTGTAAGCGATCAAAACAAAATATGAAGAAGAAGAATCAAAACGCATCAGGACCAAACAGTCAACTTGCGACTTTTGAAAAACTGATTCTGCTTCAATTTACGAAAGCTAAAGTCCTGCTGCTGCTTAAACTTCGACATTGCCAACAGTTTCAGTCAATCAAAACGAGAATTGCAGTAGATGTTGATGCCGAAGTGCTTTGCAATTTGTCAGCAACAATTTTCTGCTTCTGCTATAACTTCAACTGTTCGATCTTTCGCAAGCACAAGTTTAAGCAGCAGTTAATTTTGAAATTTTATGAACTGCTCTCTACTTTGACTGCAACAATTTAATCACTGGATCTGCTTATCGTAAAGTAATTTGATTTATTTGTAATTTCTCAATATTGTTCATGCCGACTACTGTTAAAGGTGGCTTTTAAGAAAATAATGCTCGATTTTGCTCAAATTTCGCACACTTAAGAAAAAAATCATTCCAACTTAAAAACAGCTTACTCGCTTAATCCGTGTAGCTTCCAAGTATCATTAACTTTAATTAAGTCATTATTAAATTAGATGAATATTCAAGTGATTCTTATGACAAAGCCACGATATTCTAGTAAAGTACATATTTATATGACAATTTGCAATCAGTGTTTCCAGCGAGGGTACTCATTTATGTGTCACGAAAAACTCAGGCGATGCGCCATGGCTAACAATTGCATGCACTAGGGCGTATAATTCCCCACACAAATAAAAAATAAAGTTTGCCGGTCAATAGCCAGTTTGAAAGCTTACCTCAAAACATTTTCAACGAAATTTTTTTTTTGATTTTTTTTCGATAGCTCTGTCATTTGATGTCCGATCGTCTAGTACAGTAAATCGTTGAAAAGGTTTCAATAAGCGCTACACTTCGTACCTAGAGCTGTTCGAGACATTTACAATGATGAACTATACTTGAAAATCGGACATCAAATGGAAGGGCTATGGAAAACCAATCAAAAAGGCAACATCTATTTCAACAAACAAAAATTAATTGCGTTGAAAGTGTTTTGAGGTATGCTTTCAAACTGGCTGGTGACCGTTTTTGTTCGTGATATGCCCTAATCAGCACGGTATAATTTTATTTTCTTTAATTTTTGGTTTAATTTTGTTATTGTAATATGCCACAATACGCTGAGAAGTTTTAAAATGATTGGTTTCAAGATCCAGAGGTGAAAGTGTAGTGGCGCCTGTATTCAGAAATATGTATTTTAACTTTCAATAATTTTCAATTTAATTTTGTTGGCATAAACCTTTTCTCAGTGTATTGAGAAACTTTCAGTATAAGCCGCTGTTTGTCGATTGATTTCATTCGAGACTCATACTCGATGTAACATACAAATATACCAAAGCTTTATGGAAATATAATGTTATAACTTGAGTTTTGTGTATCACGCCATAAATCTTAAGTTACCTAAAACTTACAGAAAGATTATTCTGTCTCTTACAATTTTGATCTTCATCGTGATAACACGTTTCATCCTAAAATTACAAAATTTTCAAGTTTTTTTTAAATAAAAAGTACAGTCAACTTATACATATTATTTTATGGAAAATAATTACTTGTCCTGCAAAATGAAAATTCTAAATTATAAAAATAATTAAAAGGAAGTTGAGAGCTACAGAATTTGAAAAGAGCGAGAAAAATTCAATAAATTAAAAATGGAAAAAAAAGGATCATCATAATATGCAATTTTTATACAATTGATAGCAGCATTATCAAAAGCGCAAAAATTGCCAAAATCTTATGCAGTTTGAATTTACATCATTACATATCATCTCTTCACCATCATGGATTACATCGAATTTCACCTTTCATCGTTCTTTATGCAAGACGTCACTTGCATCATATAGAAACAAGCAAAATTAGTATAAATCTACCACCAAAGCGGCTACGGTAACTCTTTCGCGAGATCGCAAGAATCGGCAAAGAAAAATAAAAATTATAGAAAAACTATAATCAAAAGCAGTGCTCTTTTACAATAAATTTTTAACTTAAAATGTAGAAAAAAAAAAGACTCAAAAACATTAATATAAGTGTAAGAAAAGTTTAAAATAATATCCTTAGAAAACTTCAAAGAAAATTATGCATCTGTGCTAAAAGTGTTAGATTTTGTTAGAAAAAAAAAATAAGAAGAAGAATCGTTAAAGTGGTAATTTTTTTTTTAATATAATTTTCTTCAGATAATGGGTTTAATTTTACTGGCATAAAGTTTTTATTTTATTAAACTAAAGTGCAAAAGATAAAAGTGCATTTGTATCATTTTGGATGCATGAAAGAGATCGTCACAGTTATTTCGGAGTTTACATACATACCATTTGCATGAAAACATATGTACATACGTATGTTCGTATATTCGCATGTTTTTATGTGAGGTGAAAAAGAAACAGATGAACGAAAAGAATAATAAAATATATATGCATGTTCGTATGCAAACACACTGTGATGTACTTAAACATTCTCTTTTATGCACTCACAATATAAATCTGATAATGCAAAAAAATAAGTAATTCGATTTTTTTATTTGAAACAAAATAATTAAAAATATTTATCTACAATTAATATAATTTGGTTAGATCGCTTCTAATCTAAATTTGGTTAGTTTGGTTAGAACCTTCATACTAATGGTTTAAGCCATAAACATAATTTTGTTGCAATCAAAACCGTTTGCCATATGTCTAATGCAAGCCACAAGTTGCACTCAAACATGTATTGCATCAAAACATACGTTGCAGTCGCATAGCACCGAACGCTGCTAGTTAAAATTTTGCTGTTAACTCTGAGCATCGTCTGTAAATTTTTTAATTATAACATCTCTCATAGCTTACAACACATTGAAAGATCTTTCAACGTGGGAGCAACGCAATGTCAAAGTGAGTTATTTAATATTCATCTTATTCTCTTTCTTATATTATTTTTTTTTATTATTAAACAAAAATAACAAAAATAAACATGATTACCACATTTCAATAAATAATTATTTTTGTAAAAACCTAAAAGCAAATTATTTCAAGGGTTAATATAAAATGTTAAATAATACAGATCATAAACTACAAATAAATATTAAATTTAAATAAATTCCATTAAAAGATTTTCTGTTGATCAAGTGAAGTATGGTAATCAGTAGTTTGTACATACCTCAAAAATATATTTTTTTTTCTTTCTATTAAATAACAAATTAATATCCGCGAGTTTGTAAATTAAACAATTTTTAATGATTATATTTTATTATTGAATTTATGGTTGAGGGTAACCCTAATTCAAACTAACAAGAAGTGCATTTTTGTTGTTGTGCTGAGAGTTGAGCTTAGTTTAACATACATACATCATATTTTTTTTTATTTGCAACGTCAGGAGAACTAAATTTAATGGAACAAAATAGTATTGAAACTAAGGCAGGTCAATGAACTCTGCAAAATTTTTATTTTCAAAATATTCCCCATGTATTCAATTGAGACATATGTGAATTACAACATAGTTAGGATTCATACTTTTCTACTTAGGTTAACTTCAAAAGTTTTTTTATTAAATTAATTAGGCTATATATTTGTAATATTAACCAGTGAATATTATGTACATTATTTTTATAAGAATTATAATCTGTATGCATTATTTTGTACTCAAGTGACTACATTAAATACATAGTCATGATAATTTGTTTTGAATTAAATTTATTATTTAAAATGAACGCTTAATTTTTCGTGTTTGATTTCAAGCTAAGGCGGTAGAGTCGTCGTCGATAAAAGTTTTTTTTGGGATCTTCAGGACATTTTTATTTTTTTTTGGATTTTTATTTTCCTGTTGATCATGGATGGGAGGGCAACCATGAGACCACAATATCTAGTCTCATTCCTAACTTTACGTTTTAACAGCAGCATTACCCTATTTCCGTTTCCTGTTTCTGCTATCTGTTTATTATCTTTAGGCTACCTTGCCTTGCACGCAAACTTTTTTTTTCTCTTATGCTAAAGCACTGTAGTGATAACCAAAAGACGGTAGGAAGCAAGACCTCACCCCCATTAGCCGACGAGCCGGAGCCGGAAACACTGCGTGCACCCGCAACCTACCACTTGACAATATAATCCTGTATCGCTAAGATCGTTGTATGCTACAGTAATTATAATAAGAAAAATAAAAATGGCGCCCAACGTGGGGCCTCCCACATGTGATTTATTTTTTTTAACATCTTAAGAAAGTATTCTTAAATGAATTGTGTGGAGTCCCAATTTCAATTAAAAAAAAAATTCGGCTCATTAATTTCAAAAATTTTGTTTTTGCTGTTTTTCTGAAGTGCTCTGGAATTTAATTTGTAAATGCAGTAGCTTGCTTGCAATTAACCGACACTTAAGTTTTTCATTGCGAATATAAATTTACTTTACTCCCAGATTTTTTTATGGATTCTGGAATTTTAAACAGCCTTCACATAACTATTGGCATTTAACCGTTCCATAAAAGGATGACTTTTAACTAATTTCTACAAAAATTTATGTCCTATTCATAACTTTTAAAATTTTGTGTATTGGAATTTTTATTGCATCATCACATTTTCGTGTTAGCACTAAACCGACACAATAAAAACCTTATTTCTTTTCATTTCTTTCTAATGTTTTGTCTGGAACTCCTGACCAGGATTTAATAAATTCCAGTCTTGCCGATAAAGCATTATCTATGCCTCTCTTTTATGTTGTTGTTAACTCTGTTAGGTGTAAAATTAATTATCACGACTGAATACTCGCAGATAACCTTATGCTTAGAAATCAAATATCTATCTTTTTTTTATCGATCTACCACGTTGTTATCGAAATCGTTTTATTATTTTTTTTTATTTTTACGCAATTGAAATTTTTGTAAAATCTTAAAGTTAATAGACTTTTCCGTATTGAAAAATAAAATATTTTTAATTGAAGCATAGTACACAAATTTGCAAGTTTGTAATTGTGGCTTGATTCAAAAATTATTTTTCTCTTTCGGCTTCATTTGGAAAATCGAGTTTCATTGCTTTGCAATTACATACAACAAAACATAAGTTTTTTTTTATTATTTTTGAGCAAAATTTTAATTCAGTGTATATTGAAATTTTGTTTTATTATAACCTATTCATACTATTGTTAGTTCACAATGCCTGTACAACACAGTGACGAGGAAAACAGTGCTTCGTTTTTAAATACGTCTGGATCAAGTGCGCTAGTTTGCAATGTTTGCAATAAAACTATAAGCGTAATCGCACATTTGCTTAAAACACCATGTGGCCATTCATTCCACAAAGCTTGCATTAAAAGACATATTTTAAGCAGCAACACTTGTCCTGTGTGCTTAACTCTTATTGCAACACAAGATTCTCAAATTTTAATCACTCCAAGTAAATCGACTGATCACAGTCATAGCACTAGATCACAAACCAAGAAACTTGGCGCAGTGCCAAAAGCACTCCCTGTAACGCAATCTAGTCTTGCTGCTGCAGGAGTAATGGAAAGTGCAGCTTTATCCCAAAGAGATGATGAAGTTCAAGAAATTTCGAATCGTTCTCAATCGTTAATGGAAGAGCAACGTAGCAATGTTACGAATATTGTTACGGCTGCAGTTGGTGCGCAACAAGCAGAAATGTTGTCGTTCATGACCCAGCACTTAGCAAAATTAATTGAGACAAATATTGAAGCTAACTTTAGAAAATGTAGCTTACAAAATTCATTGAATCCATCTAACGCTAATGTTGGACCCATACAAAATAATGAAAATTTACCAGCTTCTGCAGAGCAAACCATGGAGCAATTGCTTGGCTTGCCACCCCTTAATTCAAATGTAGCTGGTCAAAATATTGACTTTAATTCAGCTAGATCTCAGAGATCACCTCAATTTTCGAATAATCAAGCGTCTGGAGATTTATTTACTAGACCAGATAAAGTCAGCCATATTATATTTAACTGGAAAGTTAAATTTACAGGTGGATCAGATGGATTGTCTGTCCAAAATTTTATTTACAGAGTTGAAGCTCTTACTAATCAAAATCTTGCAGGTAATTTTGAGTTACTTTGCCGATACGTAAGTTGTCTTTTTGAATCAAAGGCCAGTGATTGGTTTTGGCGCTATCATAAGTCCGTGCGTGAAATACGTTGGCCAGACTTATGCAATGCACTTATTCGTCAATATAAAGATTCCAGAACGGATATAGACTTCAGAGAACTAATCCGTGAGCGCAAACAAAAATATAATGAAACTTTCGATCATTTTTACGAATCGATCGTAGAACTAACTGATCGTCTTGAGCAACCGCTGTCTGAAAATTCGGTAGTTGAAATCCTTCGGCGTAATTTACTACCAGAAATTCAGCACGAAATTTTAAATTTACCTATTTATACTGTTTCAAACCTTAGAGATATTTGTAGAAAACGTGAGTTTTTCTTGCAAGATGTATATAAAAATAAAAATGTGGTTAAGCCAAATATATCGCGTAGACACGTTTCCGAAATTAACGAAGATCTTAGTTACGACAACAATTTCCAGTTAGACATACCCGAAAGTGATGATGAAATTTCAGCTATTTCTTTAATATGCTGGAATTGCAGAAAAACTGGCCATCGCTACCAGGAATGCCTTTCCGATCGAAATATTTTCTGTTATGGTTGCGGATCACCAAACACATACAAACCCAATTGCAAGAAGTGTAATGGGTCAAAAAACTATCTGTCGAATGCACAGAAAAGTGCACCCAAACCAATGCAGAAAACTCAATCGACCAGCATGGAGTAGAAAACCCCGAGCCATCTTCAAAAACCTTTGCTTTTACTTGTACACAAATTTCAAATATATCCTCTTCAAATTCAAATTCGAATCTAAACTTAAAATCACATTTACTTAAGCCTTTAAAACCGTTTCATGTCCGGCTAGCTGCATACGAAGAAGCTAGAAAACGCATATTTAGTGAATCTGTTTCTCAAAGTTCACCCACACGATCTGGTAAGCGCATGAAAATATTCTGGAATAAAATTAAAACTAATCGAAAAAACTTTTTAAGCGCAGTTTTTGACAAGCCAAACGATTTACGTCCATATGCTGAAGTTCAACTTTTTGGTAAATCTGTTGTAGGCTTACTAGACACAGGCGCCACAATCAGTTGTATTGGAGCTCAAGCAGCTAAAGATTTTCTTAACCTTTGCATACCTTACAGAAAAATTAATTCATCAGTACGAACTGCTGATGGTAATGCTCAAAATATATTGGGAGTTATCAAAACAGATGTAGTGTTTCGTGGTGTCTCAAAACCAATTGAAATATTTGTTATACCGAGCTTAGCTCAAAATTTATATCTTGGGATAGACTTTTGGAAGTCTTTCGAAATCTTACCCGCAGGACTTGTTTCTGAATTGAATTCAAGCAACGTAGATGTTTGTCATTGCAGATTTTTGTCAATTGAAAACCAAAATCATCTTTCGAATGTAATAAAACTTTTCCCGTCATTCGCAAAGGAAGGCTTGGGAAAAACGACCTTAATTTCTCACGTTATTGATGTTGGAGACTCGAAACCTATAAAACAACGTCATTTCCCAGTCTCTCCTGCTATAGAAAAGCTTATCTACCAAGAGATAGACAGGATGCTAGGTTTAGGGATCATAGAAGAATCGGAGAGCGCATGGTCATCACCAATAGTGCTTGTCCGGAAGCCAGGGAAAGTACGCTTGTGTTTGGACAGTCGGAAAGTGAATGCTGTAACAGTTAAGGATGCATATCCTTTACCAAACATTGACGGGATTCTTAGCCGATTGCCTAAGGCCGAATATATAACTAGTCTAGATTTAAAAGACGCTTTTTGGCAAATTCCGCTGGATCCAGCTTCACGAGACAAAACAGCATTCACTGTTCCAGGAAAGCCGTTGTATCACTACAAGGTCATGCCATTTGGCCTCTGCAACGCGCCCCAAACGATGTCTCGCTTGATGGATAAAGTGGTACCTGCGCATCTTCGGACCGAAGTATTCATCTACCTTGATGATTTATTGGTTGTATCTGATAGCTTCGAAAGACATCTGGAAGTTCTGAAGGAGATAGCTGCTTGCATAAAAAAATCAGGATTGACGATAAATGTCGAGAAAAGTAAGTTCTGCTTAGAAGAGGTTCGTTATTTAGGTCACTTAGTGGGTATGGGGACTATTCGCACAGATCCGGAAAAAGTTTCTGCAATAGCTGATTTTCCGACACCGAGATCTGTTAGGCAGCTCCGACGTTTTTTAGGAATGTCCGGTTGGTACCGGAAGTTCATCAGAAACTACGCTTCAGTCACTGCACCCTTGACTGATTTGCTAAAAACGAATAGAAAATTTGCATGGTGTAATGAAGCACAACAGGCCTTTGAAGCTTTGAAATCGGCGTTAAGTACTGCTCCAGTATTGCATAGCCCAAATTTCAAAGAAAAATTTTACATTCACTGCGATGCTAGCAATTATGGAGTAGGGAGCGTACTGGTACAAATAAATGCAGAAGGTGAAGAGTGTCCTATTGCCTTCATGTCAAGGAAACTCAACCAAGCCCAACGCAATTATTCAGTGACCGAAAAAGAGTGCTTAGCAGCAATGCTAAGTGTAAAAAAATTTAGACCGTATGTGGAAGGACATGAGTTCACCATTATAACGGATCACGCATCGTTAAAGTGGCTCATGTCTCAAACAGATTTAAGCTCGAGGCTTGCACGATGGGCTTTGAAGCTTCAAGGGTTCTCTTTTACTATTCAGCATAGGCGTGGCAGTCAAAACGTGGTTCCTGATGTTCTCTCCCGAGTCAATACTGAAGATCTGTCTGCGCTTGAAAAGGACAGTGGGTTATTCGTGGACCTCAGTTCACCATACTTCCATTCAGACGAATATAAGGAACTGACCAAAAACGTTCAAGACAATGCTGGTAAGTTACCTGATTTAAAAGTTATGGACAGTTATTTGTATAGACGAATGGAACATGCATGCGGTGATCAACTTCATGATGACCTAGCTTGGAAATTATGGATCCCTAAAGGACTTGTCCAAGATGTTCTCGAGAAAGCTCACAACAGTCATCTTTCTGCTCATAGTGGAATAAACAAGACTCTTGAAAGAATCCGAAGATACTACTTTTGGCCAAATTTAGCTAATGATGTTAAAAACTTTATTAATAACTGTGAGGTATGCAAGTGCACCAAACACCCAAATTATGTTATGCGTCCTCCAATGGGTAAAACCACAGAAACTTTTAGATTTTTCCAAAAACTTTATGTGGATTTCTTGGGTCCATACCCAAGATCACGTTCAGGGCACATAGGTATTTTCATTGTTTTAGATCATTTTTCCAAATATCCTTTTTTGAAACTCGTGAAGAAATTTTCTACTGATGTAGTAACAAAATATATGGAAGAAGAACTTTTTCATGCTTTTGGAACTCCGGAAACAATTATTTCGGACAATGGTTCGCAATTTAAATCGCATAAATTTAGTAATCTTTTACAAAACTATGGCATTCGTCATGTCTTCACGGCAGTACATTCACCTCAATCCAATGCTGCAGAACGCGTAAATCCCTCTGTCATTTCGGCTATAAAAGCATATGTAAAGCCTGACCAAACAAATTGGGATGAGTACTTGAGTAGTATTTGTTGTGCTTTAAGGTCAGCAACTCACTCGTCTATAGGCACGTCACCATATTTTATGGCTTTCGGTCAGCACATGATCAACAATGGAAAAATATATGCGCTGTTAAGAAATTTGGGAATGTTAGAAGACCGAAGTACAAAATTCAGTAAAGAAGATACGCTTGAAATCATTAGATCTAGAGGCACAAAGCTGATAGAAAAGCAACGAGAGCGAAATGAACGAACCTATAACCTCCGATCAAAACAAGTTCAATATACCGAAGGTCAAGAAGTTTTTAGGAGAAACTTCAAGCAAAGTGATTTTGTAAAAGGATATAACGCCAAATTAGGTCCCACTTTTCTAAAGGCAAGAGTGAGGAAACGACTAGGTGGTTGTTACTACGCTCTGGAAGATTTACAGGGTAAACTCATCGGTACGTACCACTGCAAAGATATTAGGCAATGAAAAGAAAAAAAAGTGCTCATCGCTGAATACAAGCGGTATCAGCTTTTGGTTTTCTTTTCTACCCCCAAAACCTGATTTTTCCAGGGGGGAAATGTAGTGGCGCCTGTATTCAGAAATATGTATTTTAACTTTCAATAATTTTCAATTTAATTTTGTTGGCATAAACCTTTTCTCAGTGTATTGAGAAACTTTCAGTATAAGCCGCTGTTTGTCGATTGATTTCATTCGAGACTCATACTCGATGTAACATACAAATATACCAAAGCTTTATGGAAATATAATGTTATAACTTGAGTTTTGTGTATCACGCCATAAATCTTAAGTTACCTAAAACTTACAGAAAGATTATTCTGTCTCTTACAATTTTGATCTTCATCGTGATAACACGTTTCATCCTAAAATTACAAAATTTTCAAGTTTTTTTTAAATAAAAAGTACAGTCAACTTATACATATTATTTTATGGAAAATAATTACTTGTCCTGCAAAATGAAAATTCTAAATTATAAAAATAATTAAAAGGAAGTTGAGAGCTACAGAATTTGAAAAGAGCGAGAAAAATTCAATAAATTAAAAATGGAAAAAAAAGGATCATCATAATATGCAATTTTTATACAATTGATAGCAGCATTATCAAAAGCGCAAAAATTGCCAAAATCTTATGCAGTTTGAATTTACATCATTACATATCATCTCTTCACCATCATGGATTACATCGAATTTCACCTTTCATCGTTCTTTATGCAAGACGTCACTTGCATCATATAGAAACAAGCAAAATTAGTATAAATCTACCACCAAAGCGGCTACGGTAACTCTTTCGCGAGATCGCAAGAATCGGCAAAGAAAAATAAAAATTATAGAAAAACTATAATCAAAAGCAGTGCTCTTTTACAATAAATTTTTAACTTAAAATGTAGAAAAAAAAAAGACTCAAAAACATTAATATAAGTGTAAGAAAAGTTTAAAATAATATCCTTAGAAAACTTCAAAGAAAATTATGCATCTGTGCTAAAAGTGTTAGATTTTGTTAGAAAAAAAAAATAAGAAGAAGAATCGTTAAAGTGGTAATTTTTTTTTTAATATAATTTTCTTCAGATAATGGGTTTAATTTTACTGGCATAAAGTTTTTATTTTATTAAACTAAAGTGCAAAAGATAAAAGTGCATTTGTATCATTTTGGATGCATGAAAGAGATCGTCACAGTTATTTCGGAGTTTACATACATACCATTTGCATGAAAACATATGTACATACGTATGTTCGTATATTCGCATGTTTTTATGTGAGGTGAAAAAGAAACAGATGAACGAAAAGAATAATAAAATATATATGCATGTTCGTATGCAAACACACTGTGATGTACTTAAACATTCTCTTTTATGCACTCACAATATAAATCTGATAATGCAAAAAAATAAGTAATTCGATTTTTTTATTTGAAACAAAATAATTAAAAATATTTATCTACAATTAATATAATTTGGTTAGATCGCTTCTAATCTAAATTTGGTTAGTTTGGTTAGAACCTTCATACTAATGGTTTAAGCCATAAACATAATTTTGTTGCAATCAAAACCGTTTGCCATATGTCTAATGCAAGCCACAAGTTGCACTCAAACATGTATTGCATCAAAACATACGTTGCAGTCGCATAGCACCGAACGCTGCTAGTTAAAATTTTGCTGTTAACTCTGAGCATCGTCTGTAAATTTTTTAATTATAACATCTCTCATAGCTTACAACACATTGAAAGATCTTTCAACGTGGGAGCAACGCAATGTCAAAGTGAGTTATTTAATATTCATCTTATTCTCTTTCTTATATTATTTTTTTTTATTATTAAACAAAAATAACAAAAATAAACATGATTACCACATTTCAATAAATAATTATTTTTGTAAAAACCTAAAAGCAAATTATTTCAAGGGTTAATATAAAATGTTAAATAATACAGATCATAAACTACAAATAAATATTAAATTTAAATAAATTCCATTAAAAGATTTTCTGTTGATCAAGTGAAGTATGGTAATCAGTAGTTTGTACATACCTCAAAAATATATTTTTTTTTCTTTCTATTAAATAACAAATTAATATCCGCGAGTTTGTAAATTAAACAATTTTTAATGATTATATTTTATTATTGAATTTATGGTTGAGGGTAACCCTAATTCAAACTAACAAGAAGTGCATTTTTGTTGTTGTGCTGAGAGTTGAGCTTAGTTTAACATACATACATCATATTTTTTTTTATTTGCAACGTCAGGAGAACTAAATTTAATGGAACAAAATAGTATTGAAACTAAGGCAGGTCAATGAACTCTGCAAAATTTTTATTTTCAAAATATTCCCCATGTATTCAATTGAGACATATGTGAATTACAACATAGTTAGGATTCATACTTTTCTACTTAGGTTAACTTCAAAAGTTTTTTTATTAAATTAATTAGGCTATATATTTGTAATATTAACCAGTGAATATTATGTACATTATTTTTATAAGAATTATAATCTGTATGCATTATTTTGTACTCAAGTGACTACATTAAATACATAGTCATGATAATTTGTTTTGAATTAAATTTATTATTTAAAATGAACGCTTAATTTTTCGTGTTTGATTTCAAGCTAAGGCGGTAGAGTCGTCGTCGATAAAAGTTTTTTTTGGGATCTTCAGGACATTTTTATTTTTTTTTGGATTTTTATTTTCCTGTTGATCATGGATGGGAGGGCAACCATGAGACCACAATATCTAGTCTCATTCCTAACTTTACGTTTTAACAGCAGCATTACCCTATTTCCGTTTCCTGTTTCTGCTATCTGTTTATTATCTTTAGGCTACCTTGCCTTGCACGCAAACTTTTTTTTTCTCTTATGCTAAAGCACTGTAGTGATAACCAAAAGACGGTAGGAAGCAAGACCTCACCCCCATTAGCCGACGAGCCGGAGCCGGAAACACTGCGTGCACCCGCAACCTACCACTTGACAATATAATCCTGTATCGCTAAGATCGTTGTATGCTACAAAAGTTTGGCTACGAATTGTTGTTGGCACCTCTAACGCCAAGAATAACAATAAGCAATAGATTTTTTGAATTCAATGCTGACTTGGTATTCTATTATTTTAACCCAATTTGAAAAACAAGGATAGAAGCAGCTCAATATAAGTCTAATACGAAGGCCGGATTGGAACAAAAGAGGTATTAGAGTTCTTAACGCATCGGCTTGTTTTTGGCGCTAATATGTTTAAATGTTGAATATCAGAGGTCTTCACATATCGCCTTGCGTTAATACGTAAGTATAATTTGAATTGACGTGTGAGCACACTTTTTCGATTTTGTAGCAACATCTATAGTACATATACGCAATTTAATAATGTCTGTATTTATTCAATGCTAGCAACTTGAATATTTTTACAAGGTATTGTTTCATTCAGACGGTATGAAAGCATCAGTTTCTTAGGAATGCGAATTTTGAATTAAAAAAACGAAAGGTTGAGTTGTTGTTAAAGTAGAACAGCGATAAAAAGTGTCAGTTTTCAATTTTTGTTAACAATTTAACACGAAAACAAGATCATATGTGAAGACTTATTATTATTATTTTCATGAGCAATTTATTAACTATCCAACCGCATCTCTGTCAAATTAATATTAATGTTAACTTTAAGTCTTCGTCTAAGTACTATTTAAGTATTAAGGTAAAATAAATTCAGAAAAGTCCAATGGTTTCTGGCGGGGACTAAAATATTTTAGTATATTACTGGTGGTTTGGTAAGTAGACTTAGGGAAAAATATCCTATATACGATCAATAATGGTCCTATTGATTTTATTGTTAAGAAAATTGTTTTCATACTAAATTAATAGGACTTGTATTATTGTTGAGCCAATACTACGTCTACTAAAAAAATGAGTCAGATAAGCTATTGATATGATGTGATTTACTTATGGTATTGTACTATTAATTTCATGGTTACCGCATTAATATTTTTGTTTAATGAAATATCAACAGTCAGTAGCCGAGCTAGCTAAAAAACGGTGTCGCATTTAAACTATTCTAGAAACGATCAAGTTCAAACCTTAGTCGAGTCAAGTTGTGTTATACAAATCATTTTATAAATAAATATTGAATGTTAAATTAAATTAACTTTCCGTTTGAGTATTAGTCACCCGGGTGACTTTTTCAGTTATTTTTTATTGTTAATACTCACCCAACATTCGTTGTAATAGACACAAATATAACTAAAAATCAACTAATTAGTCGGATATAGCGGACTAGGTTGCCGGCAATATCCAACGTATATTTTGCCTATCAAATTTATGCCTATTCATTTTCGGGTCATACACATTACGTACATTTTTTAACTAGTCTCCCGGGTGACTAATACTCTAACGACCGACTCAAAATTCTTCATTTAACGAAGGGTAAAAAAGAAGTAAATGTTCCAGGATTTGAGCCCGTGTGTTCTGCATCCCAGATAAACGTTCTAATAACCGACGTAAGTAAACATTATTTCACTATCGTCAAAATTAAATATACATACATATATGATCCCATTTAATTCTAGACAAACATATTGTAAAATTATCCGAGGGCCACGTTCACTATTTTAAACCTAACTTTCAAACCAAGCCCACTTTTTTGATATTCTACATATTTTGTCTTTTTAGACCTACTTTTATCTAGTAACTACGTATTTTTATAATGGCGGCAATTTCCAATTACAGGCAGTGCCGGTTAAAGTAAGTTGGAATGTCTTCGGACGACTAATGGTATCAGTTCTTCAAAAAACTCAAAACTATTTGCCCTTCATTAGCAAATTTTTTGTTTTTTTTTTTCAACCCATAATGTTTCAGCAAATGGATCTCCGGAATTTATAAGGATCACTGTTAAAAACATAAAAGAAAGAATTGCTACTCGTTTATTTTATGCTACTTAGCAAAAATAAGCAAATATCCTAAGATAAAATACAGGAATTTAGATGAATCAATTTGTGAAGCTATAATTATGAATATGTAATTTTCCCATTACACTTAAAAGGAATATGTATGGAATTCACATCGAAACATAGTTCCATATGTTCAATAGTTCCATATATTCCATAGTTCCATATATTCCATAGTTCCAAAAAATTCAAGTTGCAACGAGAACCTCTTCAACATCCTGACAGCCTCATTGGGCTCAATAATTTCATCTTTAAGAAAAATAATTTTCGATTTGTTTTCTCCATTAAATTTGACAATTTGGAAAGTAGCGATATAAGAGATCTTCTGCTCGTTTTGTTTCGCCAAACGAATCGAAAAAAGCTGGGATCACAAATTTTCTTTAAAAATCCTGAGCTAGTGAAACTTGATCACTTATAGCTAGTAATATTATTTATTTTTTTATTCGAGAACTAGTAGATTTATAGAAAAAGTGACTTGACTTTTTATGTTTATTTTTTTATGAGCTTCTAAATAAAACCAATAGTTTTAAAAAACTCCTTGTGAAAAATTCGTGGAAGGAATTAGTATTTTTAGTAAAGTTGTTTTTTAAACAGAAACATTGATATATTGATTTCCTCCATAAAATAAACTTGGGAAATAACGGATACTCCTTGCAGAGAGTTATATTTTATCTGAACAAAGATTGGCGCCACAAAAGCTATGGTAATTTTCTGTTGATAACAAAAAAAAAAATATTCGCGAATCTTAAGTCATTCAGAAGTTATGATTTTTGCAACGAAAAAAGTCAACGAGCAACTATGCCGCGTCCAAATTAATACATTTTAAGCGGCGTTGAGGCAAACAGCGAGTAAAAATTGATGAAGTGTTGATAAATTCGATTGAGCCGTGAACTTTGAGCAGTGTTTATTCAGTATCGTTAAGCAGTAGCACAGAATTTTCACATTAAATATTGATTAAATGAGCGCCCTTACGCCAACACAGGCTTCGCTAGCCAAACTACCTACTTCAGCATTAAGGGTCTGTGTAACACCGTCTTCGCTAGCGACAGTACATTGGCGTAACTAACTTATTTTAATTTTTTATTTTATTCTTTATTTCATTTTTACATCCTCGCAAACTCACAGTTTTTACATGGCACCATCGACGACAATGGCACTGGTTTCACAGGATGTTGATTTTCCGTTTGTGTGCGTGTGAGCGATAAGTCAATACCGCGATTTCTTAGAATACTTGTCGTTGTACCCAAAATACTGTCAATACTAAAGGAACAATTCCGTTCGGACTTGAAGCTGGCAATATCTTGACGATCACTTATTACCGCAGAGTCGTTAGTGTCTTTTTCACTGAAATTATCACAAATTACTTCGGAATCACAAGCACTTTCCACTTCATCATCGGAAGTACAACAGTCTGATTCGGTTTTCAGAAATTTTTTTTTATCCATGGCTCAACGGACTATATTTTTTCTAATGCCGTTTGCTTACGGTATAATGCGAATTAATCGTTTTTTACGGCGAAACTCTCAAGTTGAACTGAAGCACCATAGACACAAACAAATCGGCAACACACGCGTAAGTGTCATAAATGCCAACCACACATGACTCCGCCCCTTAAATTAACACTTCAGCATCTCTTGCACCCGTTCGCGTAAAGAACGAAACGCAAAGACATCGACTTGAGCATCCCTTAACAAAACGAGAACATCCCACAATTGCAGCTCTGAATTGCGTATCCCTTATCTCAAGGGGGTTAATTGGTACAAAGGCAGCGTACTGACAAATGTTCGCCTCGCATACGACATCCCCAAAAGAGACAATTAGGAACTCTTAACTGACCAATTGGATAAATCTTATTTTAAGCCAACAACAACAACAACTTCGTGCTCGAAATCGCTGGAATATCACTACAAATTAAGTTGTTTTTATGACCAATTTGATTATTTACTTAACGCTTTCGGAGTGTTAACCAACTTATTTGGACAACAATGATGTACTCCAATTATATAAAGATATAATCGCTTAAAGATGATTTATGTGCTAAGTGTTGCTGATGAAGATGATGAGGATAATGTTAATGTTGTCATTGCCGTTGTTGTCAGGGCCGCACCGACTCTCGACAGCGCCTGTGTATGAAGCGTAGTATGCACTTCTTCTGTTATATGTTTTCGGAAATAAAGATTAGTACCAGGAGACCGACCAAAGTTCGGTTTTTCGTTTTCAGGTTGAAAAGTCGAAAAAATGTAATGCAATTGAATGAGAAGTCAGAAATATTTAAAAAATATTGAACATGGTTGAAAAGCCGAAAACAAGTTGAAAAAAAATTTGAAAGAAGTTTATTATATATGAAAAATATTGAAAAACGTTGAGAGATGTTGAAGCAGGTGAAAAAGTTTCATAAACTCGATAGTATATTAAAGTGTTGAAAAAGTTGAAAGAGATTTTCAAAAAAAGTTGAAAGTCTCGGAAAAAGTTGAATGAGGTTGAAAAGCCGAAAAAAGTTAAATATGGTTGAAAAAGTCCAAAAAATATGGAACGTGTTTAAAAAAGTTGAAAAGGTTGAAAAAGTTGAAAGAGTTTGAATAACTCAAAAAAAGTTTAATAAGGTTGGAAATTTCGAAAAATATGAAAAGTGTTGAAAAAAGGTTGAAAAATGTTGAAAAATTTGAAAGAGCTTGAATAGTTCGGAAAAAGTTGAATAAGGTTGAAAAATTCGAAAATATATGGAAAATGTTGAAAAAAGTTGAAAGAGGTTGAAAAATGTTGAAACAGTTGAAAGAGGTTGAATAACTCAAAAAAATATGGAAAATGTTGAGAAAAGTTGAAAGAGGTTGAAAAAGTCAGACAAATTTGGGAAATGTTGAGAAAAGTTGAAAAATGTTGAAACAGTTGAAAGAAGTTGAAAAACTCGAAAAAATTTGAATGAGGTTGAAAATGTCAAACAAATATTGAAAGCGTTGAAAATATTTGAAAAATGTAGAAAATCGTTGAGAAAAGTTGAAAGAGGTTGAAAAATAATGAAGCAGTTGAAAGACATTAAAAAACTCGATGCCACGCCCTGTGCTCCCATTTCGCCCACTTTTGGTTTTATTGAAGATTTTTATTATTTGCATCAGTCTACCAAATTTCGTCAAAATATATTAAGTAGTTTCCGAGTTATCACGTTATAAAAATTAAAGTTTAGGGCTGTGCCACGCCCCTGTTAGAGTCCTTAAGAACTTAAAACCTAGCCTTATCTTCATTTTGTTTTCATGTGCACCAAATCCGTAAGTTTCATCAAAATCTCTACAGTCGTTTTCGAAATAAAGTTCAGTCGTATACATATTTATTTATATATTTATTCACTCGAAAAACATTTCGTTACATCCCGAAAATCGATAGATTTTGTAGACAAAGAAGAAACTCGGAGAAGGGAGGAATCTTCCACCTAAAATTAGATCTGTACTCTACTTCCAAATTACTATGTTACAGTTGTTACAGATATATACTAGCTCCATTTTTCGCATGCCTGTTGCTAGAATAAAAATAGCGAAAATTTCAGTGTTGCTAAGTTGAAAACAAGGAATTCCCGGCCTTCCCAAAATCAAAAATTTTTCATTAAAATGTTATAAAGTAAAACTTTTTTTATGAAAAAAAGTTTATGACTTATTTGGGTCGGAAAATATTAAATAATAATAACTATGAAAAAAATTAAAAAATTGAAAATTAAAAAAAATGTAAGTACTTATAAAAAAATTCTTAGTTACCGGCTTTTTCCGAAATCTCTGGCCTCATATCTCTAGCAATTTTCAAGCTATAAGGTTGAATATAAAACCAGCATGTGTATTTTGACATTGTTACAAATGAAATTATGAAATTGATATCATTTGTTAAGCCTTGCCACGAAAACTGGTTTTGATTTTTAAAATAAAAAGAGCCTGACGAAAAAGTACCCGAGTATTTAAAAATTTAATATCTTAAGTGGTTTTTTACGTAAGGCTTAAAACATTTATTTACGTACATTCGCTCACAGTTTATTTGACCCACATCATTTATAAAATTATTTTTTTATACAAAACGGTATACAAAACAAAAAAAAATTGAACGTAATTTTATTGATTGAAATTTTTTCATTTATTATACACAAAAAAAATAAAACTATTCATTTTTTACAAAATTACATGAAAAAATGGAAAAACTCTAGCAAAATTCATGTCACAGCTTAAATGACCCATCAAAAACATTTAATAAAAAAAGTATATATTCACGGCTTTAAGGCGCTTTGCTCCAAATCCACTTCTTTATTTGTATTTCAAGAGAAATTTTATTCCACTCTATCATGAGCGCATTTTTGAGGTTATTTTGTCTCTTATGTGGTGATTTTGAATACCTCGTTCTAGTACAGACCACAAGATTTCTATAGTGTTCAAGTCGCAAGTGTTGCGATAATAAGTATGGGGACATTTTCAAATGAGCCATGTTCGCACTATTGATAACTTTTATATTGGGTCGTTGTCTTGATAAAATCGAAAATAGGCTTCTATATTTAATTTTTTGGCACCCTGTATCAAATTGACTTGCAGAACTTTCAAATACATACTGTTGTCCATATTTCCTTCAACAAATACGACATTACCAATCCCAGAAGACGCCATGCAACCCCATATCATCACATGCCAACCACCATGCTTAACTGTTGCTCGTACATTTTTTGGTTTGAGCTCTGTATTTGCTTGTCTCCAAATAAATTTCTTACCATCTGACCCACAGAGGTTAAATTTGCTTTTATCAGAAAAAATTACTGTTTTCCAAAACTCTACATCTGCAATTTATTTGCAGTTACTATCTTGCTGTTTTTTCGTTTTGTTTTGATTTGATTTATGATTTAAGTACTATACTTACATTAAAACTTAGGAGGAGTTGAAATGTGGCAAGTGACTTGATGGCCATTTCAAATGCGTTTACGCAGACCTCTAGTACGCATTCGATTGCTACAAGTGAGAATTAAGTATAAATACACCACTGCTGGGGTTTTCTTTCATTCGCAGCGCCCCTGTTGCCTGTGTGTGCCGCATATATCGAACACAGGAGCGGCGCGGCCCTGGTTGTTGTTAACAATAAGCTGATGTATTCGTGAAAGGCAAACAAATAGCGTTCCAACATGCGTGACTTTGAGAAAACATAGCAATTTGGTGTTAAAAAAACCAATGCGTAATTTAAATGTTAAAAAAGCGTTTAGTTACCTGAAAATCTAAGGCTTGTGAACGAGCGTAGTGGTCTAAATGAGATATTTCGTTCTGGCAGTTACGTCTCGTTAATCAATTTAAATAAACAAACAAATATTTAGTATCTAAATGATTAAAGGCAAAGAAATTAAGCTGTATTTTACGTTTTAATTTGTATCAATTTCAGAACTCTAAATTATTCCACAAAACTAAAATAAACACATAGCGCCCGAGTTAAGTTCAAGCGAAGTTCGGTAATTTCGTTAAATTTTGTCCGAAGACTTGTTTTGGGGGAAAGCGATATAAATTTGTTGTTTATAATTTACCTGACCTGGAGCATGTAATCTCCTCTTTTTGTTAAAGAATCCAAATGGATGAGGGAGTAACGGATTCGTCAGTTTCTTTTTGAGAGTGTAAAAAGGCTGTCCTTTATTTAATTAATTTCGGTCTCTAGCTATTTTTGAACCAAAAATTTATTTAAAAAGAGTTTGTTTTCTACAAAATGAAAATTGGTTTTCAAAATTCGGGCTCCAGGGATTAGTTGGAATTTTGGAATGCTTTGAAAAATTGCTAAATTTGGACAAGTTTCGCGCCCTCTAGCCATTTTTGAACCAAAATTTATAAGAAAACATAATTTCTTTTTGGGATTAACTTACAATAATTAAAAACGAAAACTTTTTTTCAAAACTCAAACTCCAACGATTTATTGACATTTTGGTAAGCTTTAATATGAAAAAGAATTGTTCATTTCCGAAGAAACTTGCACCCTCCAGCATTTTTTTGAACCCAAATATATTTTTAAAAAAAATTTGTCAGGGCTTTTAGCTTAAAATTATAAAACCGAACATTTTATTTCGAAATTCGGGGTCCTATGACTTGTTGGCATTTAAGTTAGGTCTCATTTAAGAAAGAAAATTGTTAAATTATGAAAAAATTTTCAGTCTCTAGCAATTTTTGAACCAACAAATATTTAAAAAAAAATTTTTTTTTGCACTTTCCAAAAAACAATATTTTGTTTTCCCAATTCAGTAAACTCTAATCAAAAGTGCGGTTTGTAGCCATTTTTGAACCAAAAAAAAAGTGCAAAAAAAATTTTTTTTCAGCATTTAACTTCAAATAGAAAATTTGGTCCCCGACGATTTATTGGCTTTTTAGTTAGCTTTCTTTTAAAAAAAAAATGTTAATTTTGACAAATTTGCGCTCTGTAGCGATTTTTGAAAAAAGTTCGATCTGGGACCACTGTGCGCCGCCGCGTTTGTGTAAATTGGTCCTCTACTATATTTTATAATTTTTGAATATTTATTTAAAATTTCGAAAAGTTCTCATAATTTTACACAAACATTCTAAAAATTAAAGATTTTGCGGCACCAAGGTCAATAAAACTCATTGCATTGATTGTGGATAAAATATTTTTTTAAATTCGGTTTTGAACAGTTTTCAATTTTATTGTCCTGACTATACCTTTTGTGTCCTTTATCTACTCAAGGAGCATTGGGCCTTCACACAATTCGTCCAACGTACAATTATTGAATTTCGATTGAATTTATTCCAATTTAACATGAATTAGACATCCAAATCCGATGGGCATGCTGCTCAAGCAGGTGGATTTACCGATATGGCTTAGCCACTTCTTGAGTTATTTCATACCAGCCTTTTAGAATCCATGAAAATTAATGATAATTTTGAGCTGTTTCATGCAATAGGTCGTAAGTTACGACTCGTAACCCTTAGCATAAATGTGGTAGGTGCCGCAATCATAGGTGACCCGATTCACTTTTATGCAAACAGCACTTAACCTGGAATACAGATGCCTTTTGTAGCCACTCACTTTAAGTACAGACGATAACAGGTATGAGATTTGTATCTCAGGCGCCTAATGTGGGACAGAGGCTGGCCAATAAGCCACCCTCTCTGTATTTGGTGCTTCCTGGATTCGTTGCGAAATCGTTAAGCCTGACAACTTTCTCACAGAGATATCCTTGCGATGCGATATCCTTAACCCGATGCCACCAATCAACGACGATGGTGTGGACGTACCACCACCTAGCCATGACGCGGTACGAGTTGTGATCCAACGACTTAAGAACAACAAAGCGGCTGGTGCTGATGGCCTGCCTGCTGAATTGTTCAAGACCGGCGGCGATGAGCTGATAGGGTGTATGCATCAACTCATCTGCAAAATATGGGTAGTAGAAAGTAGAAGAATCAGTCTCTTGCCATCTCTTACAAAGTCCTGTGTAAAGACTTAAGCCGTTTGCCAACACACTGATTGGGCCTTATCAGTGCGGCTTTAGACCTGGTAAGTCCACCATAGACCAGATCTTCACACTGCGTCAAATCCTGGAAAAAACCCACGAAAAACAGATCGATACCCATCATCTCTTTATCGATTTTAAAGCTGCTTTCGATAGCCCGATATGCCACCATGTCTGAGTTCGGTATACCAACGAAGCTGGTGCGGCTTTGCAGAATGACGTTGAGCAATACAGCCAGCTCCGTCAGAGTAGGAAGGGAACCATTCTCTCTCTCCGAACCATTTGATACCGAACGAGGTATCAGACAGGGCGATCCACTATCCTGCAACCTCTTCAACTTTGTGATGGAAGGGGTGTTGCGAAGAGCCAGTGTACATCGTAATGGCACTATTTTCTACAAAAGTGTCCAGGTCCTTGCATATGCCGATGATATTGATATCATTGGACGTTGTAAGCGAGATGTTACTGCTGCGTTCTCTGCTATCGAAAAAGAGTCAGCGAAAGTGGGTTTGACGGTGAACGAGGGCAAAACAAAGTATTTGCTGTCCACAAACAGGGAGACGCGGCGTATTGGATCCTATGTTACTGCGAACAACTATACTTTTGAAGTTGTCAAGGAATTCACCTATCTTGGCACCGCCGTGCACACTCAAAACGATGTCAGCCTGGAGATAATGCGAAGACTAACTCTTGCTAATAGGTGATACTATGGTCTAAGTAAGCAATTGAGTAGTAGAGACCTCTCTCGCCCGACAAAACTGACACTCTACAAGACGCTCATCTTACCCGTGCTACTTTACGGCGCAGAAGCATGGGTTGTGTCGCAGACTGATGCAGCCACGCTTGGGGTGTTTGAGAGAAAAATTTTTCGCAAAATCTTCGGTCCTGTTCACGTCGGCGACGACTACCGTATTCGAATGAACCACGAACTGTACGAGCTCTACGCTGACATTGACATAGTCAAGCGCATCACTATCCAACGTCTGCGCTGGCTGGGACATGTTGTGCGTATGGACGAAGAAGCTCCGGCGAAAAAGGTGTTTGATGCGGAAGCCGCTGGGCGACGACGAAGAGGTAGATCATGCCTCCGATGCAAAGACAAGCCGAAGAAACCCTATCCACGCTTGGTGTGACTGATAGGAGAAGGCGCGCGCGAAGCAGAGGCGCCTCTAGAGAGCTTTTGAGGTCGGCCGTAACCCGGTAACGGGTTGTTATGGCCACCCAAGTAAGTAAGTAAGATATCCTTGCGGATGCAATGCGGCAGTTACAGGGTATTTATATGGAGCGGAAAGCTCACCATCGTGCTTCGAGCGTCGTTGAGACCTAAAATTTGAGAGGAGACAGATTCCATTCGGAAACAACCTGAGGCTCCGCTCGAAATCGCTACTACGTTGTTATAAGTTTTATGCTTTATTACAAGTACTATATAAAAATAGCAGAAACGCAAAAGATTGCATTTGGTTCAATATATAAAGAATTTTGCTCTGTAAAATCTATGTTAAATGCTTTTACGCTATTAGATTCCAAATTTTAGCCTGAAAACTGCCATCAAAAAACTTTGTAGAAAATTATTCAAATAAACACCCTATACATACTCGCTACATTTAACCTCAATCGTCTGCAGCACTGCATTTAGTAGTATCGATTACAGTTGTATCTGTGATGCATTGAGCAGACGAAGTGCGTCACTAAAAATCAATAACCTTAATACGATGACTTCAAATGTGGAGTCCTACATAGAGGGAAACTCTTAGATCCCTTTGAGTCCGTTGTCGGAGGTGTTCCAATGTTGTCTGTCATCGCCAATCTTGTTTTTGCTAGAACTAGACGAAGAGCTACAGGCCACACATATCGTTGTATCCATTGAACCTTCAGCGAACACCTCAAAGCTTCTGCTTTTTATTTATTCTGCGTTCTTTGTTGGCCTTGAAGAACTAGCGGAGTTGGAGCTTACCAGCATCCTCAGACGAAATTGTGGTGATTCGATTAGTCCGAGACTTTAATTTTTAATTTCTTACCACAAAATCCGACTGGAAGAAATCTGTCGACAATTCTAAAAAAGTCCTTTCAAATTTTTTTTTTATATAATTTTAACATACAAATGACGATAACCTTGGAAAGTGTGGCTTTTCAGCGAAATAAAAACATACGGGCCTCTTGAGCGTACAATGATACTATGTATATCTTAATCGATTACGCTAAAAGCTTTAATTTTCTTAATTTATTTAAATTAAAACGCTTAAGTGGTTTCATTTCGGAAAAAATGCACTTACATACGTATTTGCAGGTACCACTTTCAAAAACTACGGCTGTTATTTCGAGTTGTAACGCATTCTTGCCTATGGCATTCGTTTGTTTCGTTTTGCATTTTTTTTTCACAGAATATATTAAAACGAATTTCATTTTAGTTTTTCACATAATTCTTTAACTTTTTTTAACCTTCGTGTTAACACATTAAGGAAATGTATCTGAATGCGCTTTACACAAAGGTGTTCTCAGATATAACGTAATTTTCATTTTAATGAAATTTATCCATTGATATTGCATGACAATTTAGCACGCAATTATTGCATGAATCGGCTTGCGTGTTGAACACCAAGTGCGGGATCTCAAGATACTTTTATAGCATCATTTATTTCCTAAAATGATTGAGCAGACCCTGTTTTGTATGACCAACTGCATGTTAACGTTATAGAAGGCCTTTTTAAAGTAGCAAGTCATAGATATGAAATTCTCATAATTGAAATAACCAAATCTGTACTTAAATTCACGAGAAATATAACATGTGTTACATGTTGTTAGTTCTTATCATGCAGCTCATAAATAACTTTTTTAAAGACTTAAATCAATTTATTCTGTGAACGTAGATATAAAAAGAAAGTTGTTTAAGCATAAGTTCCATAGTATGTAATGCCATATGGATTGACACTCAAAAATTTAATTTCAATCAAAACCTCTGATTTTCTACATTTTTTACTATGGGGTTTGTTTTGAAAGAAGTACAAAGTGACCTTGTAAGTATTATAAATATCATATGACTAGTTACGAGAGTGAAAATTCGAAAATTATTATAAACTAAAACGATTTTATGCATCACAAAGGTTTTCTTATCAAAT
Source organism: Tricholauxania praeusta (assembly GCA_949775025.1). NCBI lineage: Eukaryota > Metazoa > Arthropoda > Insecta > Diptera > Lauxaniidae > Tricholauxania > Tricholauxania praeusta. The sequence continues at coordinate 69,938,945 of OX459029.1, read as the reverse complement.
TAAATTCAATTAACTACTATACTGCCCTCAGAAGCACAAAAACGGTATCTCAGTGAAAGTAAGCGTCGCGAAAATTGATGTTTTGTTATTAGGCTATTGACTATGTCATAAATAACAGGGGTAAAAGGAACTAATTCGTTAAAGGTATTTTATTGTCTTATATGTTCAATTATACCCTGAATATGATATAGCCAAAAGTGCGATTAAATTTAGGCTTGGACTTTTTATATTTTTAATCATAACTAACTCAAAAACTATATATTTTTAGCATGTACACGTTCTGAGACTTGTTGTAGAGAATAAAATTTCATATCAAAATGACACTTTATAAAGTCACAGAACTTATTTTTTCATCAAAATAAGCTAAAAAAACTAATTAAAAGAAACCGAAAAATTTCAATATTTTGAATTTTTTTTTTTTTAATTGTGGACAGCATTTTTTTTAGAGAAGATTTAGGGATTTTTTCGAATCACATAAAAGAAAAGTGATGTAGTTTCCGTCAAAATGGTGTCTTATAATCAAAAGAAATATCTTTACACAGGATTCATTCTAGCACCATACCAAATTTTATCAAAATCGATGACGCGTTTCAGCCGAAACAGCGTTTTTCCTATTAAGGGTGATGCCAAGCCCTATTTAAGAACTCAGAGCTTCTAATTACTTTTCTTATGGTTCAGTCTATCTCAAAACCAAATTTTATTAAAATCGATCCATTAGTTTAGCCGTGGCAACGTATTTTCCTTCAGGGGCGTGGCACCACTTACCATTGAAAAAAGTATACACTGCACTCCCTCTCTCACAGCCTTCCTACAAAATAAAAAAAATTAAGCGATTTTGATTATGGCTGTTTACCAACTGCCTATTTATACATAGATATCTAAATATAAGTAGGCGCCATTTTATGGTCGCCATTTCCTTAAAAAAAAAATTCGAAAACACCCGTTCTCATATAAAAGCTCTTGAGCATACGAACATTTTGACACCTTAAAAACGTTTTTCCGCTGCCTTCAATTTTGGGCAGACCACTGTCCCGGTTGACAATGAACGTCCCATATTTATTTTATTTATTTTTTTAGATTAAAAAATATACAAAATGGAAATTTTTATACACTATGTATGAAAAATAATGTCTTTTAAATGACCCCCGTTTTCAGCTTTGCAATGATGGGCTCGTTTTAGAGCATTTTCCATAACAGCTGTCAAAATTTGTGGCTGTAGCGTTCGAATTTCGGCAACAATGTTTGCCTTCAGTTCTAGAATGGTTTCAGGTTTGTTTACATACACTCTCTCCTTCAAATAACCCCAAAGAAAATAGTCGGGTGCTGTCAAATCTGGCGAACGCGCTGGCCAATAAATTTCCGAATTTCTGGAAATTATTTTCTCTCCAAAAATTTGCCTTAAAAGTGTCATTGTGTCTCGGGCAGTGTGGGCAGTGGCTCCATCCTGCTGAAACCACATCTCAGGTCTGTTTTGGAGAGAAGGACGTAGAAAATTTTCAATCATATACCGATACCGCTCTCCATTTACGGATACAGCACTTCCATCTTCATTTTCGAAGAAGTAAGGCCCAATGGTGTTTTCAGATGTAATGCCACACCATACTGTACACCTAATGGGGTGCAATTGGCGTTCATGAATGACTCTTGGATTTTCAGAACCCCAGAACTTGCTGTTCTGCTTATTAACAAAGCCATTCAAATGAAAATGAGCTTCATCACCCATAATCAGATTTTCAACAGATTTTCTTTGCGTTAAAATAATTGATCGCTGATTTAAATAATAAAATTCTATTATTCTGGTTCTTTTTTCAGTTGTGAATCTCTACATTATTTATTCCCCAGGTGTTATTTATATAATCTGAAAAAAAAGTATATATATAAACGAAAAAGCTATTAAATTTTTAAGCCCCATGGTGACTTTTGGCCCACGCTATTTCTGATAATTTTTCAATGAACAACAATAAAGAAACTTCGCTAAAGTTCAAATGGAATCACGTGTTAACGTCAGTCATAAATTCCTCTATCATTTCATAGAATTGGTTTGTTGTATAAGTAGGCTTTTACATTGATTTCTAAGAAACAATGATGAGCACAGTGATGGCATTTTCGGTACATTTGTACTTTTTTCGGTACATTTGCGTCCTGAAAAATCGTCTTCAGTACATTTGACAACTTTTCAGTACATCCGGTAGATTTGACTCATTTTCAGTACATTTGGACAATTTTCAGTACATTTTCGGTACATTTGGACAATGTGTAATACATAACTTTTTATTAGTAAGTCGTAAAGTTGTACGACATTTTTTTTTTAGTAAATTGAATAACATCTCAACATTGCAGTAGCTTTTAAATAATTTCAGTGCAAAATTTAATTAAAACTTAAATAAGGAACCGCTTACAAGTTAGCACAGTATCTTCTTTGATACAAGCAAGAGATTTTTCAAAGTCTAATCTATCCGAACCTTAGAGTTTCATTGTGATAATGAAGAGTTGTTGTTAGATTGAATCAGAATATATGTATATTATATGTAAGTAAGCAAAGAATGAATAAGTAAGAGTTGAATTAATGTAGAGCGTGTGTTTATTTTAATTAAGTTAAGGAATGAGGTCCTACTCATGTTTTTTTTTTTTGGTAAAATATCGAAATTAGACATTTTATTATCACCCAGATGGGATAACCTTTTGTAAAATATGTAAATTTTTACACATTTTATTAAAATTTGCCAAAAAAAGACAAAAAACCAAAAAAGTACATTCGGCCTCTAAAAAGTACATTTGAAGTCTCGATTCAGTACATTTCCACAAAACACAAATGCCATCACTGGATGAGCATTGTCGGCATATTCTTAAAGTCGGTATCTTATTTTTTTAATATAAAAGTAATTCGTTTCAAATAATCGAGTTGTAAAGGTTCTAAAATCAAACATTGCTATGTTCGAGATGCAGAGGTAAGATTTTTTTTTCGAGCTAAAGAGGGAAAATATGCATTTACTTGTAGGGACTCACTAATTATTTCGACTTATAGACGGGTCAGATTTCGAGCAATGGATGTTTTGGAGCTTCAAGGGAAGGGAACAAAACATTTTTTGAGTTTGGCAGGTTTTCAACTTATCGAGGCTTGACTTAAAGAGGTTCCACTGTATTAGCGGTGATATCGATCACCGCTATCATATGAAACGTATACAAAAAGTTCTAATATTGACAATAGTCATTTGGCATCACAGTCTCAGAAGCTTAAATTTTCAAAGCAAAAAGCTCTATTACTAGACGTCAAAACAAAATTAAAAAATAAATTGCTATCGATTGGTAAAATCGTTTTTTTACTAAAAAATTAAAAGATGACAGAAGAGAACAATATGTAATTTTTGTAAAATTTTGTTTTGTATTTATAATCTATGTACATATCTACATACATACATACATACATATGTATGTACTTTGTATTCTAACTGCTTTGATTTCGTTGTTTTAATTGAATTAAATTGTATTTTCTTGTTTAACAGTTCTACGGTAATACTGCCAAATTTGATGTATTAAAAAAATCAAGCGGCAAGTTGCGTTTTTTGAAGTGAAACTTCTTGAATGAAACGACAGCCGTTTTTCCACTTAGTATAGTTTTATCCTCGAAAGTAAGGGTGGGATCTAGAATAGCTAGATATATCAAATCAAAGTACTCATCGAGCAGAGTACTTGAAAATTATCGGCTTTGAGATTGGTAGATCATGATGATATAATCGTGGGAAGATTTCCTTTTTTTTTTTTTCAATTTGTTCAAGCATTGCAATCAATTGCAAAAGCCATATCATAGTGAGGAGAATAAAAAATTCTACTACGCTCTCTCATTGTAATAGTTATTGTCTCCCAATTAGGTGTTGTTGTTATTAATATACAGTGATATTGCTCTAAACCGAACCCTGCTTAAGACGTTTTATTGGCTTAAGTGAACAAAATTGAGAAAACCACGTTTTTCCTCACAGAACACATATATTTTTTTTTGCTTAAGACGATCCCGTTTAAAGCGAACTATTGGCTGAAACGAACCGAATTTACATTAAATTAAATTAAGTTTCTCGAATGTACACTAAGGACGAACTTTTGCATTGGCAGCACTGTAAAATGCGTGTTTTATCTTGCTTGGAACTTTCCCAATAAATTTAAGTCAAAATTGGATTACAAGATTCAAAAAACGTCATAACGTCAATATGGATGTAATCAATGATTCGTTGCAAAACAAATAACCAGACATTAGAAAAAATTTTACAGATGAAAACATACATACATATTTAATGGTGATGAAACGGGCTTATTTTTCAAATTTACACCCTTCGCTTAAAGGTGAGACCTGCATAGGTGGAAAACTTTCAAAAGAAAGAGTAATCGTGCTTTTAGTGCAGTGGTCAGCGTCCCATATGCTCACGAGCAAACGAAGAGAATAAGCGGGAGTAAGCAAACTACAGAATGAGTTGGTTATTTCGTTAATGCACTGCAAAAATGTTTGTAATCAAATGGTCGAAAAGTTTTTTGGCAATGCGCAACGCTTAATTTACAAGCGAGTTTTAGGGATAATCAATAAATTTTATATAAAAAGGTATTTTATTTATAACTAAAATTCATCCCCTGAAATAAAAAATCATATGGAGCGTAAACAGCGAAACGTAGAAGAATTTTTCACAGCGATTGGAGCTTTTGTCATTTCTCTCTCTTGAAGTATCCAACAGCAAAAGTTTTGCGTCAAAATATTGATATTGAGATACAGCTTTTGTCTAAAAATCCAGAAATTCCGATTTCCTGAATTAGAGCTACATAAGAAATATTTTAACATAATGTGAAAAAGCCAGGTCGAAATATTTAGGAAACAATTTTATAACTGATTGAATAAGTTTTAAAAATATGCCCTCTGAAATCAATGTCTATCGGCAAACATGAGTCTACATTAAATTGATTAATACGACAATCGTTATAACAAGCGACACATTAAAATTGTATAAGAATTAAGGCGGCCAACTATTTGGAAAGTCAATGGCGGACACTATTGAGGTATCAAAATGCGGTATCGGAGCAGCTGTTACGGGTATATCCTGTAGTATCTAAGACGTTGGCCGCCTTATTCTAAGCTAAATTTTCAATTGGTGGAATACAAACATAAGAAAAGGGTTCAATCTATAGCCAGACCGAAAATTAAATAAATAATTCATTTAAATACATATGAACATTTGTCTTCCTTCTATTTATGTCCTTTATAGTCACACGAGCAAAGCTAATAATATTTAAGAGATTTATGTATCAAGAAAACAAAACTAATCTTACTTTCATACTTGTTCAATTTAAGCTCTTCTTCTTAATTCTAATTAAAAATTTCCATTGCATGTACCTTAAGTTAATAATTCACCAGATGCACTTGGAAAAGAAACCGAAATCACATTTCTAGAAAATTGATGGTGGTAACTGGAGCATGGCAAAAATATTGTCTCTCATAAGCAAACAAATTAGTTCATTCATTAAGTGTGAAGTCTTCATTACTAAAAATTTTTACTTTGCCACAGCGATAAATTCATTTGCTTAGTTCAGTTCGATTCTAACTTTCTATACAGACACATTAAAATGATAATAAATCGCGAAGGTTCGTTTATAACATACATTGTGGAGTTAGCTTTGATTTGGTCTCTCGATACCCATTATTCCAGAGGCTTTCAAATAAATGTCAATGACATTCTCAACGAGAAGCTAATGCCTGTGCGCTTATTTGCTCAACCATTTCAAAAGTTGCTAAAATATCCAGACGAGAACCATAAACTTACTGGGAAATCGACTTTGAGCGGAAGCTTTTCTAATTGTACAGATTTTTGTGCGGCCTTGTCAACCATGGAGTTTCACAGGTAATTCATTACAACGATGGGACGGTATTTTTTATTTAAAATAGACGAAGGCATTGCATAAAGAAAATTGAGCCTAAAAAGCTATAAAGGGAGGTCAAAATTGCAAGTTACAAGACTTCTTATCTAAAACTCAAAAACCTACTTTTGCGCCACGTATACCTGTGATCTGCACAGAGTGGTTCGTTATGACTTTTCTTGTTGCAAATATAAGTTTCCATAACTTTCTGTTTCTGGGTGCGACGACATGTGCCTTTGAAGTATGGATTTCTGCAGTTTACTTTAACCTTTGTGGGATGATTGTTTTAGGTTTTCACTTTCCAATACATGAAAACTTACTACCCTTGGGTAAGATTACGGCTTGGCTGGTTTATACTTCAAGGTCAACTTTAAATGACAAGTTGAGTTACAACAAAAACTTGAATGTGGAATTATTTGGGATGTTAATCATAATTGAAATACGTTAAAAGGAAAAAAAATCCTTAGAGCTTTTTTTTTAATTCTATATTTACTGTTTTTAAGCAATATTATTTAGTAATAAATGTGTACATATGTATAACGTACGTGTGAAATTTAAGAAACATCCGATTGTGCTTAAATTTTGAAACGTTAAAGAACCTAAAAAGATAGTTTCACAGCTAAAATGTCAGCTCTTTAGGTATTCGGAGTCTTGGGTTCTGTTAGGTTAAATTTCGAAAGAAAGCAATTTTTGCGAAAGTAGCCGAATTCAATGTTTAATATCTCTGGGCCAGTTGAACCATTTTTACTAGATAGTGTCTCATTTAAAAGCGAATAGAACAAATAAAATTTGACCTTAGTATTATGAATAAAACTACGACTTAGGGTATCATTTCCAATGCCGTAATATTTTACCAAAACCTAAAATGCAGCTTGAATTGATTTTGAAGACGTGAGATGCAGCTTGAATTTTTTTAGTAGCTATGTTATGAACATATTACTTACCCAATTCCAATGATTTCGTCAATATTTTCACTATCAAGTGGAAGTGTATACGAAAGTTTCATAATTGATTCATGTAATTAAGAAATTCCGTATCATAATAACGCTCTTCACCAATTAATTTATCCATATTCCGGAAGTTCTTATAGGTCTGAGCATGAAGTTTATCGCAACGTATGTCCAATGCATTTCCATTTTCGTCGTTTGATTTGAATGGAAATCAGATCTTGACGGCATCTGGAGACCAATTTGACATTAGAAATGGTCCTAGGTGACTAAATTTTTAGAAATCGAAAAGACAATTCTTTGTGAATACTTGAGAACTGGCTTCACGTTTGACTCAAGACTTTAAGCTTCGTTGTCGTTGATAGTAATGAAATTTGCCCGACATTACGAAGTTGAGCGAATGTACCTTTCGTTTATTTCTTCTAGCATTAAAGTCCTTATTAGTATGTACCTCAATCAGTTAATATTATAATACCTAAGTAAGTATTCTTCTGTGCTGGATTCGCCTATCATGATGCTATTCCTGGCACCGGTTGGGTAAATGGAAATGCTTTTTGTTTTACTTATGTTGATTTTTAAACCTACTTCTTCCGAAGATGATCTGACAGCAGTGAGACTTAAAACCCTTAAAAATATTGCGATCGCAACCAAACTTTTTTTAGATATGCTCTATAGCTTAGATAAATTATAATACATTTAAGGTTTATTTCATAGAATGTAATATATACCAAATCGACATATAACGTTTCGTAAACGTTTCAGAAATCTTTCACATGAAATTGTAAAAGGCTTCAGTTACATTTCAAAAATTTTTCATTTGCATTTCAGAAATCAAACAATATGTCAATGTCGGTTTTTTCATTTAATTTGAAGCGTTTTTTATTACGTCTTCGGATTTTTTTATTTATTCTGTGTCACTTGCGCTGTTATTTTATTATGTCATCGGAACTATGAAGTATTTTTTTCATTTTACTCTCGTCATCACTTGCACTGATACTTAATATGCAGTTATTTTTTGTGACTTAATGAATTAACAATCCCTTGAAATGTTACTCCAATGTTTCTGATTAGTAATCGTAGAAGATTTTTTGGTTGAGTTATCTGCAATATTTTTTGAGGGAAAATTGTTGACGCTTCTTGCTCATTCCTTTCTCCAACTTTGAAGCAAGCAATTTAGAGACGATAAAGCATTAAAGTGTTAAATTTAAATTTTATTTAAAATAAAGATAACATATTTAAAAATCTAACAACACTAAGAAAGAGCAATTACACTAAAAGAGGTACCAAGCAATGTATTTTATTTTATTATACATATATTTTCTTTTTTTTACAAATTTAGATAAAATTACACAATTTTTACCACTGATCCTATTTGAATTTATTCTTTTGCACTTCACTTTATTTTGTACAATATCAAATATGCAAAATCACAGTTGCATTATTAACTGATAGAAAGTAATTGAAAATATTTTGGACTGCAAAAGATTGCAAAATTTTGCTGTCAGAAAAAAAAATCCAAAAGAATTGTATTCCTCCGAATATTCATGATAGGGGTGTTAATTTATAATCAACAATAAACTATGCTAACATGACATCAAACAGAGAATCATACACTATTTAGATTTCATTAAAAAAAAAATCAGTAAACATCAAATCTGGAACTTTCCAAACACACTTCGATAGATTACATGTTATATGTAGATTTTGTTTATAACGTGTCAGACAGAATCATTTGAAAAGTTCAAGAAACGTTGAATCTGGAAATTTTCAGAAACAGTTCTGAATGATTTCATGTCAAACAGTACATTTGAAATATATAAAGAAGATTTATGTAATGTTCCGTTTGCAATATTTTAAATGGAACATTTCTGGTACGTTACCTACTGTTTCTGAAACTTTCTGAAAAGTTACATGCCAACTGGGAAGAAGACATTAGAATTAGTGGCATGAAGTAAAATACATGAACTTATAAATAAAATTTAATTATCTATTTATTGTAAAAACTTAAAAAATTCCAAATATTAGCCGTATTTTTTTTTTTTTTTGTGTGAGAAATTAGTCGGCGATACTTACCTTAAATTAACTGTCATTCTCAGACAAAAAAAAATTTAACGGGTAACCGCGTCAAAAAAACAGGGCTATTGTCTAGGACAGTGGTTCCCAAACTATTTTGGTCGCGGAACCCTTAAATTTGTTGCCAATGATCGCGGAACCCTGAATATTTTTTAAGCAACAACTTTTCAAAATTTAATATCTGATATTAAATGAAGCAAATATTACTTTTGTATATAAGAATTTATTGAATTAAACAAAACTTAAAAAAACAATTCATCATAGATGAAAAAACTTTAATGTGAAGAATGCACCTGCTTCTTTGATTCCATGATTCCCTTAAAATTGGGAATTATGTCTGATGACTGAACTCTCATGTCTGGTGCAGCATCAAGTTTGTTACAATATTTGGTTTTTGCCGAAACATATTTTGAAAACTCAGCTTCACATAAATAAGTGTTTGCAAACGGCAATAGGATTCGAATAGCTTGTTTTGATAAATTTGGATATTCATCGAATAGATCTGACCAGAATATTGTTTATTAAACTGTTCTAAATTTGGTTTTAAATTATGTATCCGAACTCAATTCAATCAAATTTTCATAATCCATGGTATGAAACCCTTTTGGTTTTTCTTTTATTTTGAAAGGATTTTGTACCCAGTAATTATCTTGATTCTCTAGGTTTGGAAAGAAATCACTGATTGATTGCTGCAAACTGGACAGATGTGTATTTTTTTATACCATCACGGATTTCCATATTTAAATCCACTTCAGGCTCTTCGAGAAAGCCACTTAGCTGTGAAGTTCGAATTGCTACCGATGCTTGTGTTTTCAGTCGCCTTGTTTAATAATTTTAAATTTAATTTGGTGGTCGATTGTAAACTTTCCGAGTAAAATGTGAATACATTAAACACTATTCTTTTTTTTCTGATGAAATAAATGTTGTCGCGCGGAACCCCTAAACTTTTTCGTGGAACCCCAGGGTTCCACTTGTTTTTGAGTTTCTCAACCTCTCCCAACGTTTCTCAACATTTTGCATATATTTTCGACACATTGAATTTCTTTCAACTTTCTTCAATGGTTCCCATATTTTTTTCGACTTTTTCAGTCCTATTCAACTGCTTCAACATTTTTTCAACCTTTTTCACATTTATTTCGACTTATTCAACATCTTCAACGTCTTTTTAACATATATTTAAAAGGTACTTTCAGTGCAGTGTAGGGTATGTGAGTTTCGGCCTGGCTGAAGGTAACACCTTAACTTGTTTTTTTTTTTTAAATTGATGAATAAAGTGTAAATATGTCCAATTGAATAAAAAAATACGATTTATGCAAAAATTTTTTACTCTGCGAAAAATACCGAATCTAAACACCAATGATTAATTCGTCCTCTCACTAATTTTACTCAACAACGGGTGCATGAGAAGTAACACGCTTTGGTGTGATGACGGTAATGTGTTCTTAGGGTAGGGTCCTTAATTGCGCCGTTCGTTGGTTTGATCTAGGAAGCTGAAATTCTGATTTTATAACGTAGGCGTATAGGACCGAAAATTTAAAAACAAAACTTCCCTTCAGGTGTATTTTGTCCGTATTTTCAGCTACTCGAAAAATGTGGGTGTGGTTCACTATTTTTGGGGGTTTCAATGCATAGTTTTAAATGATTTAGAATATTTTTGGATTTTAAAAATTTTCGGTAAATTTTTATTTTTTGCGTTAAAGATTAAAAAAAAGAGATTTTATATCACTTATAACTTTTTTTTCAATAAAATAAAAAAAAGTTACTTGGTGTGACAAAGAATGACCTACATATACATAAATTTTTTTTATGTTATTAAATTCAATATTTATTGATCAATTTTTTTTTTTAATCCAATATTCTACTAAAATATTTTTTTCTATATTATTTTATTTTAATTCTTGCTTGCTTACTTGAAGACCTTCATTGGTGAAAAGTTCATTTAATTTTTTATACTTGTAAATAAATAAATGTATGTCGATATATACTATTTTCAGAAGGCAAGTTCATTAGATACCGTTATGATTTTTTTCACACAAAATAAAACATGAAATGACGGTTATTTCTGCGTATTTAAGTCGATACTTTTTTTGAGTTATGAAATTCTTCCAGCAATCGAGCGATATGTATTTTTTATACATACACTAGTAGCATCAGGGGAAGTTATGAAGACAAAAATCTAGCTTACAAAACAGTGATGTCTTTTAAATAGATGTGTATCAAAATTAATAAAATACTTCGCCTTTGTAGTGAAATCTTGCTAGAATAAGATATAAAATCAGGATAAAGAGACCGAGACACGAGATAGGGCACATTAGTGCTCATTTTTTTGTCGCTTTACCAAAACAAATGAGAGAAAGATATGATTCTCCTTTGACATGCATTATAATCATAGGTAGGCACAAGTTCTTCTGCAAGTTCTAACGAGGGCGTAATTGAGAGTAACGGGAGAGCATTTGTGTATACGTATACAAATGTGAGCGCACAACAACGATTCAATTCTACTTCAGCGGAGTAGAACTTCATATGGTTGTTGTACCACTACATGGAAACAAAATGTGCATGCATGTTAGTGCCCACTATTGATTATAATATATGACAGGTAGCCTAATGGGTAGCGCGCAAGACTACGAATCGCTGGGACAAGGGTTCGAGACTGACTTTGCAAATTTGTAAATCGTAAGTAAAAATTAAATTTACATATTAATTAAATAATTTGATAGTAAAATAAAATTATATATAACAAAGTTTTACAAGACAGTGTTTAAGGTGTCTTTTAAACAGCTCAGAAAGATACTTTACCGAGTCTCTTGAAAGATAACATGGAGGGGAAAGTGTCTTTATACTTCTTATACTACTACATACGCCAAATGGCTCTTATAAGCCCCTATAAAGAATTTATATATATAATATGTTGTCTTTCTACTTGTCCTTAAAAGGCCTGTAAAATAAGCTATAAGACCTTTTTATGCTACTAGGGTACTTATTTTTTCTAATTCAATATTTGTTTTATTTCATTTTTATTCATATAATACGAAAATGTTATTAAATGAACTCAGTTTTTATTAAAAAAAAAGTTTATGAAAATCGCAGATCGTTTAAGGCCCCTTAAACTTTAATTTGCGGAATATTATGTTACAGAAATAATTTTTTTTTTTCAGACAAATGATGAATGAGTATCTGGCATCTAAGTTTCTTGCAAAACAGATCTTAAAATTGTCGGAAGTGGTTGGAAGGCGAATCGGGAAAGTTGAAACGAATAATGAATTTGTGCATACCGATAGTCCGATCCAAGACTCTAATCAGACTGAAGAAAGATCATCACAACGTAAAGCGAAACACCTAAGCAAAATTTTGGCTGATGAAGGTTCCACAAATTACAGAGACTGGCTGGAACGGTATGTTTAAGATCCTTAGCCCTAAACTGTTTTTTTTTACTTCGTATCATATTCTACATCTACAAAACATTTTTTGTTGTTTTTTTATTTGAAAAACAATAATTTGAATGCAATCCTTTGGCGCCATTAGAAATGAATATCAATAGTCCAAGAGCCGGCTGTAGAAAAGTCGAGTGTATAAGATTACACCATGGGACCTATGCCAAATGATAGAGCTCGATGAGCCTAAATAGAATATCTAGGGTTGCCTTGCCAAAGCCTGTCCCGATGGCCGAAAAAAACCCACTTTTGGCCGACTTTTTTCTTAATAAAAAGTGTATAAGATTACAGCATGAAATTGGTGTCAAATGATAGAGCTCAATGAGCCTAAAAATAAAATATAGGGTTGCCTTGCCAAAGCCTGTCCTAAACTAGGGTTGCCTCACGTTTTTTGGGCCAATTTTTTTCAATGAAAAGTGTATAAGATTACAGCATGAAATGGGTGTCAAAAGGTAGAGCTCGATGAGCCTAAATAGAAAATATAGGGTTGCCTTGCCAAAGCCTGTCCTAAACTAGGGTTGCCACCCGTTTTTTGGGCCATTTTTTTTTAATAAAAAGTGTATAAGATTACAGCATGAAAGTGGTGTCAAATGGTAGAGCTCGATGAGCCTAAATAGAATATATAGGGTTGCCTTGCCAAAGCCTGTCCCGATGGCCGAAAATGCCCGAAATTTAGCCAATTTTACTATTCTAATTAAAACTGTAGTACATAACAGCTCCAAATGTATGCCAAAAAATAGAACATGAAGAGGCCTAAATATAATACCTTGGATTGCATTGTTGAATCCTGTCGCAAACATGGGTTTTCACCGGTTTTTGGGTCAATTTTTATTAATGAAGATAATAGCTTGAAATTTGTGCCAAATGATAGATATTGAAAAGCCTAAAAAGAATATATAGGATTGCCTTGCCAAAGCCTGTCCCGATGGCCGAAAAAACCCACTTTTGGCCGACTTTTTTCTTAATAAAAAGTGTATAAGATTACAGCATGAAATGGGTGTCAAAAGGTAGAGCTCGATGAGCCTAAATAGAAAATACAGGGTTGCCTTGCCAAAGCCTGTCCTAAACTAGGGTTGCCACCCGTTTTTTGGACCAATTTTTTTTAATAAAAAGTGTATTAGATTACAGCATGAAATTGGTGTCAACTGATAGAGCTCGACTAGCCTAAATAGAACATCTAGGGTTGCCTTGCCAAAGCCTGTCCTATACTAGGGTTGCCTCGCGTTTTTTGGGCCAATTTTTTTTAATAAAAAGTGTATAAGATTACAGCACGAAATGTGAGTCAAATGATAGAGCTCGACGAGCCTAAATAGAATATCTAGGGTTACCTTGCCAAAGCCTGTCCTAAATTAGGGTTGCCACCCGTTTTTTGGGCCAAGATTTATTAGAAAACATTTTATGGTTAAAGATTCCAGTTTCAAATGTATGTCAAATGATAGAGCTCGATTAGCATAAAAATAATATATAGGGTTGCCTTGCCAAAGCCTGTCCCGATGGCCGAAAATGCCCGAATTTTAGCCAATTTTGTTGTTCTAATTAAAACTGTAGTACATAACAGCTCCAAATGTATGTCAAATGATAGAGCTCGATGAGCCTAAAGAGAATATGTAGGGTTGCCTTGCCAAGGTCTGTCCTAAACTAGGGTTGCCACCCATTTTTTGCGGCAACATTTATCAGAAAAAATTTTATGGTTAACGATTCTAGCTCCAAATGTATGCCAAATGATAGAGCTCGATGAGCCTAAATAGAATATATAGGATTGTCTTGTCGAATCCTGTCCTAAACTAGGGTTACCACCCGTTTTTGGGGTCGACTTTTCTTAAATGAGCGGCAACCCATGTTTAGGACAGGATTCGACAAGGCAACCCTATATATTCTATTTAGGTTCATCAAGCTCTATCATTTGGCATACATTTGAATACATTTTTCGTGTAACCTCAGATGTGTATTGGCTGCTTGTGATAGTTTTTTCTTGATAGTAATAGTACATCTGTGTAAGATATCCGGAACGTTATATTTATTTATTTTGTTGCCTTCAAAATAGGCCCCTCCGCTTGCAATTCAACTACGCCAGCGCTTGAAAGGATTTTGCACCACGACAATGCAGTGCGCAAATCTTGTCCGAAATGGCATGGAGCCTGAATTTTGAAAATTTTTCGCTTTAAGTTAAATGCCAAAAAATAAAATTTTTTAATTTAAAATAATTAAGAAACGAAATCAATTTTGTCTTTCAATATTCGGACTCCGACAATTCGTTCACATTTTGGTAAGCTTTAATTAAAAAAAAAATATTAATTTCCGACAAGATTTGCGCTCTCTAGCAAATTTTATGTCAAAAAGGTCGGTTTGGGACCATATGCAATATCCTTTCACGAATTTTATTGTTATCGGCGGCCATTCTCACGCAAGCTCTTCATACATCCGCTCAGACTATGACTTTTTAATTGGGTTTCTGACATTAAATACAAAATAAATTAAGTTTTTTAATTGTACTTTTAGATCGACGTTATTGCAAGATATACACCGTCAGTTTGAGCTGCAAAACATTTCAAGCAAAGCTTCTCCGACTACAGATGGAAAAACCAAGCTACATAGACTTCACCAAAATCATAGACGATCTTCACAAGATAATCCTGAGCCAATTGACGTTGTTGAGGATGAAGATGAAGAATTTGAAGACGGAGATATTACAGGGTACGCAATGAGCAACACTTCACCAGAATTGGTAATCCTTTTAATTGATTACACTGATCTGCACATTTCAACTTTCGGTTTGCTAATGGAAAGTTATTAGGGGTTTTCCATAGATCGTCGCAAGCTGAACTTGAATCTGGGCTCAATCCATCACGTAAAGTTTTTGAGAAAATGGGGTTAAAACCCTAAATAAATGTGTTTTGGCATTTTTGGGTAGCCGCGAGTACTAAGCCTGGAGTTTTACAATCTTATTAAATATTCAAATTCAAGCTTGGCATTTCCATTTCGACCTCAATAAACTAAAATTTAACCGCATATGAACTTGAAGCACTGTGCGCCTTTGAGCGTAGTCGTGCCAGTGGCCTTCATTCTGAGTGAAAGATAGCATGAAACTTTCAATTTCAGCTATGAATTTTATTTTGGTCGAATCCAAAGACACCCTGAACATTCTGCACCTTCTAAAAACAAACCTTATGTCGATTAATTCACTCTTGTTTTTTTGTGATGGTTACAATCTTTAAAGTTTCCTAGTCAGAAGCTGGATTGTTTGTGTGGCCACCAACGAACAAGTCCTGGGTGGATCGGCGCGAACATTGCATCCTATACACACAACCCTTAAATTGTGACCATCAAAATTTGTAAGCGAAAAATCATTCAGCCACAGAACTGATGATTCTGTATTTCCCGGGACTTCAAGGTCAGATGCGAAACGTTTTTGTCGTCTTTAGGGCGAAAGAGGAAATTACAAGCTTTAATTTAAGATGCTTTAGAAGGTTCTAGATCTCCGGGCTTAATGACCATGGTTATCCAAAAAGGGTCATAGGCGTTTTTATTTGGGGTTTCAACCGCAATTTTTTCAAAGATTGTACGCTTAAAGTTATATATCACTTTTCATTACTATGGGATGTACCTTGAGTCGCGGCCGAAGGGCTCCCACTTATCTAGACTATAATGCAGTTTCGTCAAAATTAAACGGCGATTTCGAAACTTTCTTACCGGAGTTTACCCAACTTATGTTAAATCAAAAATTTTGCTTATGATTCAGAAAAAAAAAGTTCAGAATAATTTGCCGACCTCTCATGATTCGTGTTATCATCATTTAATAACATCAGAATTTATCACCGGTCGGAATTGAACAAAACGCCACTGAAATTGAAAAAAAAATGACTAAAAACTAGCAATTGAATAAAATACCACTAACAATTAATAAAATCACTGTTCATTAAAATACAAACCTTTAAATGTTGTTTTTTAACTTTATTTATAGCCGCAGTCCCGTTTAACATCACCGAATCATTTGTATACACCCGATAATGCCGTTTATATGAACACTCAACAAAATGATATATACACACCAATTGTAAACAAAAATGGTAAGTAATTTAACTTCTATTTCTACCTACACTATTTTGAAGTATTGGCCCGACATATTATTTTCCCACTTAATAAGAAGTTTCGAACGCATTCGATAAACTTTATCAGTACCGGCATTACGTCTGAGTCGTGGAGGTGTGCAGGATCCATGGGGTTACTTAATTTATAGGGACGACGGGCTATATCCAAGTTTTTATGCAAACTTGAATGGGGAATTACTTGGAATGTTATTTAAAATCGATATACTACCTTGATCAAAAAGTTTTAGGACTTTATTTTTAAAATGAAAAATACAAGTTTATTCATCAAAATCGATATTGTCTCCTTCAAAGTACTCCCCATCGACTGCAATGCACTTATGCCAACGCTTGACCCAGTCCTCAAAAGCCTTTTTATACTCGACCGTCGGTATGGCCATCAGGGCCATCTTCGATTTTTCGATGACCTCTTCTCGGCTGCTGTAACGCGATCCGCGGAGCGGTTTCTTCAGGTGGCCGAACAGGAAAAAGTCGCAGGGAGCCAAATCAGGCGAATTCGGTGGATGTTGGACGGTATTCATGGAGTTTTTGGCCAAAAACTCACGAATAATGATCGCATTGTGCGACGGCGCGTTGTCGTGATGCAAAATCCACGAGTTGTTTGCCCACAAATCCGGTCTTTTTTGGCGAACTGCTTCACGCAAACGTCTCAAAACGCCCAAATAATATTCTTTGTTGACGGTCTGACCTTCTGGGAGGAATTCATGATGCACAACACCTCTGTAGTCCATGAAAACCGTGAGCATCGCCTTCTTTTTCGATTGAAAACGACGTGGTTTTTTCGGTCGCGGCTCATTGGGTGAACGCCATTCACTCGCTTGATGTCTGGATTGCGTGTCGTACTCGTAAATCCACGTCTCGTCACCAGTAATGATTCGTTTGATGAATGTTGGGTCGGATTCAGCCTTGGAAAGCATGTCTTTTGCGTCATCAACGCGGTCCCTTTTTTGCATGAAATTCATTTTTTTTTGTAAAAAATCGAAACCACACACAAAAGTAGATGCACACAATACGGCGTCACTTCAAGAAATGTCAAGCTGTCAAGCTGAAAATTTGACATAACGTCCATGACACTTCTACCAACACAACAAAAAAAAGAGAATTGAAATCGGACGAACGAGAGCGCCACACGGTGACGAGTCCTAAAACTTTTTGATCAAGCTGGTATATGTACATTAGGGTGGAGCGCGGCTCTATGGAGATTTTTTATTTTTACATATTCTAAATGGGCCAGTGCGGAAAAGGTGCTCCGTCTATCACCTTTTATAGGTATATAAATATTTTTTAAAAATTTTGAGTTTTAGTACTGTCGCAAGCCAACCAAACATTACGCGATGAGAAAGATGTAAACAAAGGATTTCACGCTCCAGTCTAGCGCAGTATTGGTATTTTCGGTACACTTGTACCTTTTTCTGTATTGAAGACAAAAAAGTACATTTAGCCTCTAAAAAGTACATTTAAAGTCTTGATTCAGTACATTTTCACAAAACCCAAATGCCATCTCTGGTCTAGCTTCGCTTCAACTTGTGATGGTAACATCTTAAAAACGGGTCCAGAAAGAGCTTCAGGAAGCTACAACTTCTCAAAGAGAACGATCAATTAAAGCATTAAATCAGTGGTGTGCACGTAGTGTCCCTATCCGCCCTCATTGCCAGCACCGTTATTCGACGCACAAGCAAGTGAAAAAAAATCGCAGAATTTCAAAGCTATCGAGGCACAGCGTTGACTTGAATTCAAATGAAAACAAAAACACAAAGGCATAAGCGACGGCGCCGCATTGTGTCTTGACCAGTGGTGCCCACTACCACAAGCAACGATAAACATGTGTTGAAAATTCTGTATACGTGCACAGTTTTTTACGCTCTTTGACGCTATTTTACGCTCTTTAAGCGTCTTAACGATCTCATTTTTACGCTCTTTGAGCTCCTTCTCGGGCAGCTCCTTGCGGGCAGCACCGGTCTTGACGAATGTAGCAATTGTTTTTGTTTGTAGTGCAATTTGGTTTTTTTTGTGCGATTGGCGAATTTGAAAATGACAGCAAAAAAAACTTTAAAACTTTGTTTGTTGTTGCTTGATGTTGTTGGTTAGTCCTTTTGTTAGATTTACATGCCCACCACTGCATTAAATCGTTCTTCATACAATGAAAATACGAAATCGCAATTAATGACTATGAAAATTGTACTCACAACTATGTCCCAAGCTCTCTAATGACTTAAGTACTGATAAATTATACCTGTACGAAATGTGCCAAGCTATGAATATGGGCACTTGTTCGGAAAGCTTGCTGAAAAGAAATCCCGGTAAAATAATTTATTCGAGATGGCTTACTAATGCCAACAGAATTTTAAGATTTTATGTTAGCTCAGCAAAACCCTATGAAAATCTACAGATTCTTACAAACTTTATCTTAAAATATACTCTCATATGTGGTTAACTATTAAAACTCAACCAATTTGCATATATGGTACCAAACATTTGCACCGAACAATTTTGATTTCTTATTATGTTAGTGATTCATTAAAAAAATAGTTGACCCTGTTATTCAGAGAAATGGCTTTTTTGGTCATCCTGAAAGTATCTTAAAATCGATGCTTGCAGACAAGTCAAGATCTGTTAGGATTTCAGCATTGAAAAAGATACTGGAACTAAGGAAAAAAGAAACCGCATCGTCCGGTCTTATTCGACAATTTCTTTTGCCGAAATTTAATTTTCAGGCTAGATCTTACACTAAATTGATCAACTGTGATGCTGTTTCTTTATCGGAGCGGCCTCTATTGAAACATACATATATCAACAGAGATTTCTGAAAATATTGAAAATCCGGATAGTTTGGAAGATTTTACCGCAAATTCAAAATTTTCAGGTGCGTAAAAATTGTAAGTGACCGCTGCTGCGGTATGTAGTTCAGAAAAAAGAGTTGGTTTCCTCAAAATAATGTTAATGTTAATGTCGAAAAATAATAACTGTTTACTACTTAAAAGGAGTACAAATTTGCGTAAAATACCGGAAAATTTGTCATATTATAGTAGAGGGGGATATTTATAGTTTCCGACACTATAATTATAGAATTTATGTGGTTTGTTTCATACTTCTACATTAATATTATAACAAAAATCACAATTTGGACATGACTAAGCTCTTTTATTGACTTTATTCCATACAAACATACGCTACGTAATATTATTTATTTTTTTCAAAACTTCTATGTTTTTGCGGCAGTACAAAACATTAAAATATCAAAAAGTACCAAGAATATTTTGTATTAAGTATATTATGGAGTATCTTTTCGCATATGGCCCATTTTGAAAATCGAAAAAAAAAAATTTCGTTCCACCCTAATATACATTACATTATACATACATAATAAAAAAATTTGAATCACCTTAATGTGCCAATTTGTCAACTCCGATTTGAATTCCCCGATCGATAGTTTCCCGAAAAGCATACCCACTTTGTTGGAAAATTATATAGCGTCTGTCACTAGCACCATTTTTTAAATCATTATTTTGAAAAATGGGTTGTTTACTTAAAACAGAGGGCGCTAATCCAGTTTTCAATATTAACCTTAATCCTAGTAATGGGGCTTGTCCAGACATATTAGGCTGACACATTGTGAAAAAATCATATGAATTGGTGTATTTTTTCCGCATTTTTAGTCACACGAAAAATGTGGGCGTGGTTTGACAACAGTGGGTGGCGTCCCCCATTCAGCTAAAAATCCCAAAACGCTATACCTTGGCACTTAAGACAAACTTTTTCTACGTTTTAGAAAGTCGGTTTTTTCGTTAAATTTCAACGAAAATGGACATAAGCTCTGCCCGCGCCGTTTACAGGTTTGAGCTAGGAAGCTCAAATATTGGGACAATTATTTTTATTCCTCAAGCTATAATATAGGAAAAAGTAAATAAAATCCCTCTTCTAAAGTTTGAAAAAAAAACACCCTGATATAAGTATATACATATCCTCATCAGACCAGTTTTGGTTAATTTTGTTCGTGGATTTGAATAAGAACAACACACCGATTTCAAAATATGTGGCTGGTAATGTCATAATTTTGGAAAAAATAAAATCATAGCATGTCTTTAAGCCAAAGACTTAAAAGACAACTATGGCAACAAGTGAAAAAGTGACAAATATATAAATAACAAAAATGGAACATTGTGTGCGGAATGAAATACGAGTAGGTAAGCGCACTTTGTACACCTTGAAGTCACAATCTCAATAGCTCAAGTGTTGACGAGGCCGTCAGAAAGAAAAAATATAATCCATGAAACGGTCGGGGTTCAAATTCAAGTACAAAACTATGTCACTATTTCAGGGTTGTTAAGTTCAAAACAAGGAACTAATGGTCTTCCCAAAATACAATAACTTGTCCTTCAAATGGTAAAATTAGATGATTTTTTTTTTTTGTTTTTTTTTATCAAAAAATCTGCTAACGGCTTTTTCCAAAATTTTTTAATTCGTACAAAGCCCCGGCTATGATATACAATTCCAGGCTTGGCCTCATCAAAAGCAGCTACGTGGCAATCCTGGGCTATGCATATATTTATGTATATAAGACATATGTCACCAATTACCAGGATAAATTGGTACATTTGATATCTCATCTCATGTTTGCTAAATAAAAAATCATTGATCAATTTGTAAAAATTTTCGGATTGTTTGGCCACTGGATCAAAAAGATTTATTTATTTTAATCATAACTTATTTTTAAATTTCATTACAATTTAAATTTCAGTTGAAGTTTTCAATTTCCGTCATTTTCAAACTGCTCGCCCTATGTAAATAGGACGCCATCTTGTATGTTAATCATTTCTTTATTACTTTATTTAAGTTTATGCATAGTCCATACGTACGGTGACCATCCGTTCTGTTTTTAGCAGAACAGTTCTGTTTTTAAGGCGCTTGTTCTGCGTATTTTTTTTTAATGGAAAATTACAAAAATGTTCTGTTTTTTGTTCTGCTTTCATGCACCACGCAGATCTACTATTTACTAATCTACATAATAAATCTATTTCTACTAACGGCAACCCTTCGTTGATCGATATGTAAGTTGTTATCGATATCAATTAACAATCCCTATTAAAAAGCTGATTGTGCAATGTAATTACCGCGGCGCTAAGTTTGTCGGTTTGGATTTGAACTCAAATTTTCGCTGAACGCAGAGATGAAATTTTTTTACCTTTCATGATCAAGAAAATAATTTCGGATAGATGGAGAGCCTACTGTAGAAAAGTCGAGTGTATAAGATTACAGGATGGGATGTACGGGAAACATAGTGAGCCATTTTGGTGAAACTAACGAACCAGGGTTGCCTTGCCAAAGCCTGTTCCGATGCCTGAAAATGCAAGAATTTTAGACAATTTTGTTATTTTAATTTAATTTAAGAAAAATTGGCTCTAGAAACAGGTGGCAACCCACGCTTAAGACCGGATTCGACCAGGCAACCCTATATATTCTATTTAGGCTCTTCGAGATCTATCATTTGGCACACATTTCAAGTATTAAAATTATGTGACTTGTGAAAAACTAAAGGAACGTCGGTGGAAAACTTGTCGAGAATAAATGGGTTGAAATATTTCAACATTTTAAAAAGAATTTCAAACCTTTTCAAAATATTTTAAATATAGTAGAGTCTAGTTAGTGTTTACCGGGTTCAAATGCCTCCACCGAAAGGGTATTTTCTATCTTAAGCAATATATGGAATGACGAAAAGTTCCATATGAAAATTGAGACTGTAAAATCTATTTTAATAACGAGATGCCACTATGATCTTAACTGCTTAGAGTTTAAGGACTAATTACAAAGTCAGGAAAACATGATTAAAAAAAAATTATAACTCAGAGAATTATCAATGATTTGCATTTGGTGCGTATATTTTTGTTACAGTATTGTTAATTAAAATCAAAGCCAATGAAATGTGATTTATGTTTTTTTTTTTTTTTTTTGAATTTTTTCAATATAAAAAAATACATTTCTACAAACACAATTTCTGCTCTGTTTTTTTAATTTAAATTTATGGTCACCGTATCCATACGGCATTTAATTTAATTTCAATAAATTGCATTCCAGTTATATACTAAAGTGCGAACGGACAACAAGTGTTTTTCTTTTATATCGATCGTCGTCGAGCGAGCCCTTTGTGATTTATTTTTCTAAGAAACCCTTATAAATTAAGTGTTCTCGGAGAACACAGAGTTTATATTACATTGTCCTTTTGAACATTTACAAGTCCTAATTCAATTTACATAAAACTAATTCAAACGCATTTTAAATTAGTTTCGGAGTTGTCAAAATAGGCATCTTAAATATGGATATTTTTTAAATTTTCTTATGTAAGTATTATAATTCATAAACATCAAAGTTTTCAATCAATAAAAGATCTGTGGATTTATTTTCTTGTGCCATACATCGACTCTGAATTATGTACATCCTAAATAATCCCCAATTCAAGTTTTTGCTTTAACTCAAGCTTTCATTAAAACTTGCTTAAAGCCCTTGCTTTCGCTCCCTGAGAGGAAGCCACTTCTCGAAAATCCAATCATCCCAACACTTTCAGGGATCAAAGTGCCTTAAATACCTTACACAATAGACAGGCTAGCTGAGAGCGCTTTCTTCCAAGAACTCACGCGCTCCAAGGCCTCATAGCCAGTTAAAATTAAGGTCTACATGCCCAACGTGGAAGACAGGTAAGCTCAGAGCCTTTTTCCATAAACACAGCGAACAGCCGAATGAAAATCGAAGC
This sequence comes from Tricholauxania praeusta, assembly GCA_949775025.1. Classification (NCBI taxonomy): domain Eukaryota; kingdom Metazoa; phylum Arthropoda; class Insecta; order Diptera; family Lauxaniidae; genus Tricholauxania; species Tricholauxania praeusta. The sequence continues at coordinate 69,915,748 of OX459029.1, read as the reverse complement.
ATTGGTGGACAACAAGACTCAAACGCAGTACCGCAGACAGGAGCGCTAAGCCATTAACTTTTCACTAGCTTAGCTCTCTTGTAAGACCTACTTTGAAAACTAAAATGTTGTGCCTCAATGTATTGTATATAAGCTAGTGATGCTCTAACATGATATGTTTCCTACCCCCTTAATACGGCTATGGCAAGTCAAGGGTGAAAATGTAATATCTTTGAATTATCTTTGAACTCGCTGCTGTGAAGCAAAGTACGATCAAAAACCCAGTCGAAAAAGTCTTAAAAACTCGAAGAAAAGTGAAGGTTGAATAAAATTGTTAAATGTTGAAAATTTCATATAAAGTAGATGTTGATAAATTGAAACAAAGAAAGGCAAGTCGAAAAATGTTAAAAAACTCGAAAGAGAAATAAGAAAATGAAAAATGGTTGAACAAGTCGAAAATATCTGAAAAATGTTGAATGATTTCAAAGTTGAAAAAATCGAGAAACAAATTGAATGAGTCGATAAGGCGGTACTTGCGATACCTTAGTGTCACTACCTGATTACGCGCTCGTAATATGATGCCTTGGGCAGTAGCGACTATTGACGATAATTCTGGCGAACAGTAAGCGCACTTCACGATTACACAAATCGGAACATCTTTTTCTTGAAGATCAATCAACCATCGACTATTTTCTGGTCTTGCTCGATAGTTTCCGCTGTGGCGTATCTTTCGACATAGTTGAACTATTGCAAAATTTGTAATAACAAATCGACATGACTATTTTCTCCTAAAAAGTTCATCGATTCTTCAATTTCATAACATTTCGACTTTTGTCTCAGCATTGCCCACTTTCCTTCAACTGACAGCTTTCAAACTTTTAGCTACCATAACTACACTACTCAGAGTATGTTAGACGAGCATTAAAAGTGAACTACTTTTGTATGTTACAATCTATTATATAAAATTCATTGTCTGTCTGTCTGTCTGTCCGTCTATCTGTCTGTCTTTCTGTTTCAAAAATTACTCAAAGTGGTTGCCGAAAACCGGAAAAAAATCTCCAAAATGAACGAATGCGAAATACTAGGAACAAAAATGATTTAATAATCTTTATTTTCTTAAAATCAATTTGTTGCTTTTTTAATCAATAATTTCTCCAGATCGCATCGTTGGTACAAAAAATCTTTGACATTTTGTTTTCCATGTATAGGAGGATGTCCAATCGATTGCGCTTAGTGCCGTGGTAGAAAAATATGAAATAGGCATGGTTTTGGGCTATCAAAGTGGACATATGTCAGATTTTTTTGCATTTTTCACATTCTTATCAATGAATCAATACTCAAATTTGTGCCAATTTTCTGGTTTATAGTTTTTGCACATATTTCACATCATACTGAGTCCATAAAAAATTATAGCCACAAATATAACCCCATGTTGACATTTTTTTTTTTAAATGAAAGCAATTATGCTTTAAATCATCTCGAAAATGCACAAAAATCACACAAATCGACCCACTGACACGCCTTCCCATGGTCCGATTGAGGTGAAATTTTGGCTTCAAAGTCTCAAGATAGGTTTTCAAGCCTGAGCACCAGAATTTTGACGATTTTTAATTTTCCCATACGATTTTGAGCCAGCCTAATTTACATATATCGATGCGTTGAAATAAAAACAAAAACATATTATTTATATAATATCAACATAATATTTTTTCTAATTTACACAAAGGTTACGATGCACCATATGACAGTTACGCACCGCCACATCCACCATCGCAACATCATCACTCAGCACCGGTATCATCAGTGACAATACAAAATAAAGAAATCAGTCTAAAAGATATAACCGATATTGCCTTGACAACATTGGCTTTCCTTTCATTTGGAATGTTTATCCTACAAGTATTGATGTGCATTACCATGGTAACATTTTTCTTTTAACAAAATAAGTTCTATATTAATTTCTTAGTACCATGATAGGTCTTTGAGTTTTGCGCCTTAAATAGAACCATTAATTGACACAAAAACACTTTTGAGCTAAGACTTTACGCTCTGTTGAAGTCAAGGCATTAAAATGTCAGCTTAAAGACTTACTCTAGCCAAAGTACTATTGTTTACCCAGCACACTGCAGCAGAGCTGAATAAAAACCGTCTGGTTTCGGTGATTTATAGAACTTAACCAACCTTACTCTTGATAACATTCTCGCGTCTCTGCTGAGGGAGATGTCCAGAGTGCTTTTCTCGTACGTACAATCAGGGAAATGGGTATTCAGTAGTGATTTCAGAGATTCTTGGGCTTTCTTTGTGTATATTCCATCATTCCTGATAAGCAAACTTAGGATAAAAGGATCCTTAGCGAGTATCTTGCAAAGTCTAACAGCTTCATTTATGTTCTCTATGTTTTCACAAAACTTAACACATGGTTTCATTGTTTCTTTCTGTCTTGTAGATGTTGAACCTGAGCCTATAGCTTTCACAGTCTTCAGTATTCCTTGATATAGTGGCCTTGATGAAAAGTCATATTGTTTCCGTCCATAGTTGCTTTAGCCTTGTTGACACCCACGCCGCTGAACGTGCTCCTTGAGGCCGATTGACCGGACAAAACTTAAGATATGATTCACTGAAAGTCCCAGAAAACTACTGAGCAAATTTTTTTGCGTATGATGTTGATCACTTGCTCTATACATAGAGAAGAAAATCAGCTAATCAGAATTTCAAGCCTGTTCAAGTCTGCTTTCTTTGGGTTTCGATACGAGATATGGGTCATTCCATCTATAATTTGCCCATTTTTACCCTGAGGTTTTTTAAATTGGCTGAAAGTTTTTGAGTCATTTGGCCATTATGTAGAAGATAAAAAAAAATTAGATCAACTTTTTGGTATTTATTTATTAATAAAAGCTAGTGTTAATATAATTACTAAAAACTAATAAGATGACAAAAAAATTGCATGTCTGAATAATTTAACGCCTAAACGTTATAGTCCAAGAGCCGGCTGTAGAAAAGTCAAGTGTATAAGATTACACCATGGGACCTATGCCAAATGATAGAGCTCGATGAGCCTAAATAGAATATCTAGGGTTGCCTTGCCTGTCCCGATGGCCGAAAAAAACCCACTTTTGGCCGAATTTTTTCTTAATAAAAAGTGTATAAGATAACAGCATCAAAAACATTTCAGCCAATTTAAAAAAACCTCAGGGTGAAAATAGGCAAATTAAAGATGGAATGACCCATATGTTTATCAATATTAAAAGGTATCATATAATGATCCGAGAAGGAAAACATGAAAGATGCCCGCCACTTCTTTTCTTATTCACATCTATATATTTTTGGTAAAAAAAAAGTGGATGTCGCTAAGGTACAAATTAAACTCCGTCAATTAAAATGAAACAATAGTTATTTTTAATTTCCTACTATGTAGGCCTTTTTATTCCCTACTATGTAGGGCTCAAACCGAATGATACAAAGTCACTCAAAGAACTAACTGAAAAACCAAATACCAAAGCTAACCTACCCCGAACCTAAAATCAAGCTCTGCTGTTGCTCTGTCCATATTGCTGCCGTTGTTGTTGTTTCTGTACTGTTGCTCTGTTGATATCGCTGCCGTTGTTGTTGTTGCTACTATTTTTCGGGTGTTTGATAACAGTTAATTTCTCACGCGAAAACTCCTAGACATGTCGTCAGCAATTTATATGCAAAAGCGGATGCTTGTGCAAGGTATTGAATTGTGGGAATGGAATGTGGAGTGGCTATTTGTGCAAGATGTCTAATAAACCGGTGTTAACTTACACAATTGCCATTAACATTTCTTTTTTCAAAATTGAGTCGTCGTGACGACATCAGAAGGGTCGGATATAGTCATCTTCCCGACGTCATAACAACGTCTTCAAGATCTTGCTGTGTTGTTTGGGGTATCAATCAAGTTAATCAATCAAATTTCTTATTAAAAGATATAAAATTTTGATGATAATATTTGCTTTTCACAGTTTTTGTTGTTCTATCTTAGCGCAAAACCTTCGGAACCAACTAGGTTTTTTCTTACTTTAGGGAAAAGACGATGCATCTAATATGATGATGCTTCCAATGGAAGCTGTTGAAAATGCTGCTGATATTCCAAATGATGGTACTGAGGAAATACGTCGAAGGAAAAGACGTTCAACTAGTGAAAAGAGCCAACTGTTATTGGTAAGTGGATAATACATACATATCTAAACAATTTAGGACAATTTATCTATGCTCATTTAACTCATATTCTACCGCGTTGAAAAGTTCTTGAATTTTTTGATATAAAATATATTTCTATAATAATTACAGCCATCATCCATCAAAAAAATTTTACCTTGATCCGTTTTCTCGTAACGTTAAAAAATCAAGTGTTCGATTAATCGCACGTTGGCTCTTATCCCATACCATAAGATCCCTTACAAATACGAAATGTCAAATTTTCCCTCCAAGTGACAGCGCCTCTCTCGCTATTTCTTCTTGTTCATCCCTTTCAACACAGAAGTTGACCTTGGAGCTGATGTAGACAGTTTCTTCACATGCTATCATCTTCTGTGTTTGCTATCAGAAAAGGGATTCTGTGCCACTGAAACTGTTCGCTGTAATCGTGTAGCTGCTGGTACTACTAATATGAAGACCGAAAAGTATATACCTCTCTGCGTACATTATTATATGTGCAACTCTCACTCGTAGTCGCTGGCAAGCTTATGAGGAGGCTACTCTTGCTACAAAATACGATCAGATTCTGCCACTCCACTCTATTCGGCGTTGGAAAAAAAGCAACTAAATCTTCTAAGAAAGGACCCATTCGTCAACGTCGATCAGTCTGTTATGCTTCGCAGCTATAACAAGTGGATAGACGGCGTTGATCTATTCGAGTTTAAATAACATATCGAATCGATGATAATTTGAATTGAATCGATGTAATTAATAATAATATCAGATCAGGGGGGCAATGCCTCCCCTACTATTCTCTAAATTATATAAAATCACAAAAATTCATTTAACAATTGTTTTTACTGAATAAATTGTGTTTACACTTCTATTACGATATGTTTCATTTGTATGGGATTTTATGGCATGGGATAAGCGCCAACGTTCGATTAATCGAACACTAAATTTATATTATACCTGTGCCATCCAAATGTCCCAAAGGTGTTGATTTTTTGGTTGTAAAAGATAGACGTCATAATTTCTTTTTTTTTAATAATATATTTTTAATATACTTAACTTACAAGAAAGGTCTAACGGTAAGGTAATTTTCAACCAACCCCCTCTAGATCTATGGGTGGGGATGGGGGATGGTAAATATTATTTTTAAATAGTTTAAAGGTCAAAGTAAAATTTGATACTAACTTTTTTGCCAATATCATTTAATTTCATAGTGTAAAAAATTATTGAAAATAGATAAAATAGCGTTAAAAAATGGGTTAAACATATTTGGGGATTTAATTTGCAGTTTAAGACAATTTTCGGTCGAAGTTTTATGCCAAATTACTACATATTCAAAGAGTAACTACAATTTGAACGAACTTTTCAACATTAAATATACATACATATATATTCTCTTCGGTCAAGATATTTGGAACTATTTCGGGACCCCAGTAGTGATTAGCGTGTCCTAATGGCCTAATGGTCAATGTCCGCAAGTGTAAGCGCATAAAGTAGATCTAAATATTAGAGAAATGCAACAACTTGCGTACCTAGGGAGGAGGGGGACGACATAAGTATAAATGAGCAAAAAAAACAAACCAAAAAGAAATACACACAACATCTCGCCATGCTCAGATGCCTCTCCCCGCTTAAGTATCTGGTGTTTCGGGTATCTTGCAGGGATGATATTTGGGGGCTTTTAGGGCTTTTTTGAGCCCTTTTAATTTTCAAAAGCCCCGTGGCCCTTTTTATTCATTTTTGGCCCTTTTGCAAAATTCGACCGAAAAATAATCACAATTTTTTATTTTTCAAAGGTAAGATTACTGGGATAAGTGATTGTCGACTGGGATAAAACTTAAGTGTGTTTTTTTCTCCTAAAAAATTTTAGTGGACCCTTAAGTAATACGATGGCTTTCGACTTTTTGAACAAATTGAAATTATTTTAAATCAAACATCTGAATTTATTTATGGAAAAAGTTTTATTTGATTTATAAGTAACACTGGTCAAAACTTGTTTTGGTACCGAGAAGCTGTACTTTTATTTTAGGTAAGGATCTTATACTGAATACATTATTAGCAAAAAATTTAATAATGAATTTGTTTTAGCGACCTTTATAAATTTATGATTATTTGTTTAACTGGCTCAATCAATAATCAAAATCAATAATCAAAAATTGTAATATTCTACGTGTAGTTTTCTAGATTTTGACTTGTAAAAAAAAAAGTTTACATGAAAAACAACTTACATTATTTAAATAAAAACTTTCTTTTTCGCGACTTTTGAGAATGGGATGTTGTAGGGACTATCATGTTGCATCCATCCATCCATTAATGGTGATTCCATCGGCCTTGCTATCTTTTTTCCATAGTTTTAGGTCCTGGTGAAACCGCTCTCCTAGTTCTTCGCTATAGGATCCAAGATTTTCTGGAAATTGGTCAATAAGACTGTGAAGGTAGTGCACTTTGATGGAAATATTACATCCTAAGTTAATAAAGTGCTCTAGCATGTCATTTACAATTTCAGAGCAGTTGTTTGACTTGTAATTTCTGAGAAAGTTTTTAGTAACTTCAACAAACGACTTCGTTTAGAACTGTCTACAAAGAGACGCCATTAATTTGAATGGTATTTTGAAAGACCCATTTCGAAAATAAGGTCTTGCACATCCAAAAAAAAAAAAACAATGTCATTTTCCGATTGAAAAAATGGTAGCAAATCTTGCTCTCTTGTTCGATAGAACGTGACTTTTGTACCTGATGCCAACAAGTTTTTTTCTTTTAACCTAAAAGCCAAAACCTCTTCATATTCCTTAGAAAGTTCAAGATCCTTTATCAAATTATTAAATTCTTCTTGGGTAAAAGGTTTTGGTTCTGAAAATAGTATTCCTTCGAAATCGCTTTCGCTACTCACTTCATTAATGATTTCTTCAAATGATGATTCACGAATGGAACAAAATGCTGCAAAATGTCGTAAGGTCTTCTAGCAGAGTCTAAGTCTGGATAAATCATTATTTTAACGTTTACACCACGCAAATTAATACAGCAGAAGTAACAGTCATCGAAGTAACTCTTTTGTTCTTTCCATTGCATAGGCATTCCGAACCTATATGGTTTCTTTTACCACTAATACACTGTCTCAAGTGTTCTTAGCACATTTTACAAACAATTTGGGGTATCCATGGCTTGTATTCAACAACAATTTTTGACTTAAAGTAAGCAAAATTAGCACTTTTTATAAAATTTGTTATAGGTTTTCTGAACTTTTTCACTGTGTATTCACCAAAAATGTAACAAAATACACTTGGATCATTGAGACTTCTTCGCGATGAAGACATGGTATAAAAATCAATTTATTTAAAAAAATCGGTCGATTACAGCGGATATTCAAAACTGACGGTTAATCAAAAATGACACGTAGGAAAACAAATTAAAAATATAACTTAATACAAAACCACTAACTATATCTCGACACCAACATTTTTTTTTCGATTTGTTGACCTGGGTAATAGGTCAAATTTGATGTGCTAAATCTGCAAATATATCGTTTGTTTCTGTATTTCCTTTTAAAGAAGTTTCTAAAAATCGATTTCACCATAGTTAGTTCTTTAATATATAGCTCAAAAATCAGTTATTTCAGGGTAAGCATTTTAACTTAATTTTTACGTTTTTGGGTTATAACCTTTATGAATAAAATGAGCGATATATACAAAAAAATCGTATTAACGCTTAAATATTGATATGTAAAATTTATGTTAACAATAAAATTTAAACAAGAAAATAAATTTTTTAAATAGAAAAAATTTGGTTATAATATAAATGGTTGTATACGATTTGTTTTACAGAAGCCCCATTTATGTCAAAAAAGCCCTATTTTAGTTCGAATCTTGGCCCTTTTACAAATATACCAATATCATCCCTGGTATCTTGGCTGATGATCGTCTTTGAGGGAGTGTGGTTCGCGGACATGAACCACACTCCTACTCGTTAAATAGCGAATGGCTTGTAGACAAACATAAGCGCACTTTTGCAATTCTGTAGTACCAACCAACGGACAATAATATAAATAGATATAAAGGGTGGTTCGGAACTGAGCAGCCGTACCCTAGGTGTCTATTACCTGGTTCATTGTTAGTAAAAAATTGTACGGGAGGGTGCGTCTATCTTGACCACTCACTGAGTAACAGAGTTTCTTTAGAGCAGTACTGACAAACTAATATTGTCATATTACATTCTAAGTAATAGAGCTAAAGCAATAAAATCAGTAGATTCATTAGCTATGAAATTCACATATTTTTTAGTAGTACCATTATTGCTTGCCATATTTTCAGTTCAGAATTAGCACTCTATGAAGCAAAAAAAAATCTTTTTTTAAGTTTTTTTTTTATTTAAGTTGCATAGTTGCAGTTTCTTCATAAATAATGTAGTTTTTTCTATTCATATTTTAATGCATCATAATACGAACTACAAGTTCACTATACAAAGATTTGACCTGGTTAGTACGTTTTTCTGCGTCTAAATTTATCTTAATTAATAGTCAAAGTGATTTATTAGCTACCTACTTTAAATTTGCCATACAACCATCCTGACGATTTTTGTTTTCAAAAAATCTTTTGTTTTTTTAATTTCAGATGAACGATATCTCACGTAGAGTTTTGCATTCTATTGACGCAGTGCTAAGGATACCTAATAATAATGGATCATGTCATTTTTATTCCATTTGCGAACACAATAAGTTCGCAACAAAACAGTTAAACGGACAGAAGCTTTGGATTCCAATATGGAGGTAAATTTTACCAAAGACTCTGATAACATTACAAAGGTTTCAAGAGTTTTCCATGAACTAAAAAGTTTATTATGATGACGATGTTGATGCTGCGCAAGTGTTTGAATTGACGTCCTCTTTCAATAATGCAAACACTCACAGCATTATAATTCTGTCGGCGATCACCTGGTCTCTTAAAGAAGCCTAGGTTCACCTTTAAAAATACCCCAGGACCCCAAAACTTGGCTCAAAACCGAACAACAGGCTCAAGCAATGCCTTTGGTTCTTCCAGAGTGCAGTTTCGATCCTAAAAGTTAAAAAAAAAACAACGATTTCCTAAGGTTTTCCTTCTTCTGATCTCCACAAAAATGTAATTTTTGGAGTTAACATTAGCTGTGTATGTTTACTTTTGTAATAAAATTTTTAGTTAAGTCCTTAGTTAAATAGTTTGAGAGAGTGAGAGAGGGATTTTTATCAAAAAGAAATTTAAATAAAAGAAGTTAACAGACAGGAAATAGTATAGAATTTGGTTGAATTAGCTAAGTGTCAAAAAGCTTCTTCTTTTTCCGTGTGGAACACAAAACAAATTTCGGGCAAAATTCGAACCTGCTGGAAAAACCAAGATGACATGTTAACACTTAGCTGTTGAATTTTGTTTTCAATTGGTGTTTACTTTTTTTTTGCTGATTTAGTGAAAAATTTAATTTTTAAAAGTTGCCTAAAGAGATTCTTTAGGCAACTTTTGTTAAATATTTTTTGGAGAGAGGGTGAACCGCTGTTTATTTTTCTAATTTTTTCGCTCTCATTTAACTAAATTTTGGAGTAAGCAGACACGGTTTAGGGAACAAAAGGGACCTAACGTTAACTTTAAGAGAGTAAACAAACACAACATACAGTACTCACATACTTTAGTCAGCCCTAATGTAGTATATATACTAGGGTGTTTATTTTGAAAATTTTGTAGATGTATTTTATTTTTTTTGCCAATATTTTAGCTTGAGGAATAAAAATAATAGTCCCAATATTCGAACTTCCTAGCTCAAATCTGTAAACGACGCCGACAATGTTTATGTCCAATTTCAGTGAAATTTAACCCTTAGCGGCACCACTTCATTTTTGTAACAGTCCGGCACATAGGGTCTTTCACGACCCCACGTTGAAAAAAAATTATAATAAGAGAATTTTCAATTAAGTCCATTGAAATCATATATGTCTCTGACACCCACAACTACGTATTCAATAGTCTTGACTGCTTGTGGCGGATTGAGCGACCTCTAGAATGTACTTAAAGTTCTGAAAAATGGCATACTAATTTCGGAGGACATACAGAGCAAGATACTAAAAGAAGAACGATTTTTATAAACTTTGTTTGTGTATGAATGTGTCCAAGTCACCTCTTGGTTTGATCCCTTCGAACCGTCCTAACGCTTCTCAATAAAAATAAATTTAAAAAATGAGTATAGGAAATTGTTTGGAATAAAATGTTCTACAAAAAACGTCTGGAGTATTTTTTTAATTAAATCAATAGAAAAAAAGTTATAGTCCTTAAATGATATTTTATCCGAATATTTTAGTCGTTTTTTAATTATAACTTTTTCGTTTTCAATTTTACGATAAAAAGTATATCAACCAATATTGTAGAGAATACAGTTTTCTACTCAAAAAGTCTTAAAAAAATTTTGTGAGACATACGGCTGTCAAGATATCGTGGGAAAATTATTTACACCCATTTTTTTAAATGGCGGCCAAATGGGGGGGGCTTTTAATCCTGAAAACTAAGACTTATACTCACACTAATCCCCTCTACACAACACAAAAAAAAAATGTTGTCCTATCCAAAATGCAAGGTCAATGTAACATTTCAATGGACTAATTGTGATCTTTATAACTGTGAACGATTGTTAAAATGACTATACTTTATTTTTTAGAAAAAAAATTGGAACTTTTTTAGCAGTCAATATTTTTATCTAAAAATATGGGATTGCACTCACGATATACTATATTTTATTGAAAAAATTACCTCATGTGTTTCAAAAACTATATTTATTCTGACAAGAAACTCTCTTGGAAATTTGATATTTTGATTTATGTAAATTTTACATTTTTAATATATATTATGTAGTTATATGACCAATATTTTTTTAAATAATCTTATATATAAAATTCTTGTGTCACAGTGTTTGTTACCGCACCCCTCCCAAACGGCTCAACCGATTCTTATGAAATTTTTTGTGTATATTTGGTAGGTCTGAGAATAGGGGGTAAACTTAAAAAATTCAATTAAGGGTGCATATTTAGGGTGGCCCTCATACAAATTTTTTTTTATAATAGCATTTTCACAAATACCCCTGCATCGATTCACATAGACTTTACACCACGTAGCTTTTATATTAAGGCACATGGTTAAGTTTATGAAAATTTTATTTAGGCTGCATATTTAGGGTGGCCCTCACACAAAAATATTTTTAAAATAGCATTTTCCCAATGACCACTGCATCGATTCACATGGAATTTACACCACGTAGCTTTTATATTAAGGGACATAGTTAAGTCTATGAGAAATTTATTTAGGCTGCATATTTAGGGTGGCCCTCATGCAAAAATATTTTTAAAATAGCATTTTCCCAAAGACTACTGCATCGATTCACATCGAATTTACACCACGTAGCTTTTATATTAAGAGGCATGGCTTAATCTTTAAAACTTCTATTTAGGGTGGCCCTCATTCAATTTTTTTTTATAAAAGCATTTTCACAAACACCACTCCATCGTTTCACATTAAATTTACACCACGTAGCTTTTATATAAAGAGGCATGGTTTAGTCTATAAAACTTCTATTTAGGGTGGCCCTCATACACTTTTTTTTATAATAGCATTTTCACAAACACCCCTCCATCGTTTCACATGAATTTTACACCACGTGTCTTCTATATTAAGAGACATAGTTAAGTCTATGAGACTTTTATTTGGGGTGCAAAAATATTTTTAAAATAGCATTTTCCCAAAGACCACTGCATCGATTCACATGGAATTTACACCACGTAGATTTTATATTAAGAGGCATGGTTAAGTCTATAAAACTTCTATTTAGGGCGCATATTTAAGGTGGCCCTCATACAAAAATATTTTTAAAATAGCATTTTCACGAAGACCGATGAATCGATTCACACCGAATTTACAGCACGTAGCTTTTATATTAAGAGGCATAGTTAAGCCTACAAAAATTTTATTTAGAAGGCATATTTAGGGTGGTCCTTACCCAAAATATTTTTAAAACTGCATTTTCACAATGACCAGTCCATCGTTTAACATAAAGTTTACACCACGTGCCTTTTATATTAAGAGACATAGTAAAGCTCATAAAACTTTTATTTAAGGTGCATATTCAGGGTGGCCCTCATGCAAAAATAGTTTTAAAATAAACCACTTCATCGATTCACATGGAATTTACACCACGTGTCTTTTATATTAAGAGACACTGTTTGGCCCATAACATTTTTACTTAGGGTGGCCCTCATACAAAATTATTTTTAAAAAAATAATTTTCAATAAGACCGGATAATCGATTCACACCGAATTTATGCCAAGTAGCTTTTATATAAAGAGGCATAGTTAAGCCTACAAAACTTTTATTTAGGGTGGCCCTCATACAAAAATATTTTTGAAATAGCATTTCGATTCACACCGAACTTACACCACGTGTCTTTTATATTAACAGACATAGTTTAAATAAAATTGTTTATTTAGGGTGCATATGTAGGGTGGCTCTCATACAAAAATATTTTGAAAATAGCATTTTCCCAGAGACCACTCCATTGGTTCCCATGGAAATTAAACCACGTGTCTTTTATATTAAAAGACATAGTTAAGTCCATAAAACTTTTATTTATGGTGGCCCTTACACAAAATATTTTTAAAATAGCATTTTCACAATGACCAGTCCATCGTTTAACATAGAGTTTAGACCACGTGCCTTTTGTATTAAGAAACATAGTAAAGCCCATAAAACTTTTATTTAAGGTGCATATTTAGGGTGGACCTCATGCAAAAATATTTTTAAAATAGCATTTTCACAAAAACCACTACATCGATTCACATGGAATTTACACCACGTGTCTTTTATATTAAGAAACACTGTTTGGCCCATAAAATTTTTGTTTAGGGTGGCCCTCATAGAAATAAATTTTTAAAAAAATCATTTTCACTAAGATCGGTTAATCGATTCATACCGAATTTACACCACGTAACTTTTATGTTTAGATGCATAGCTAAGCCTACAAAACTTTTATTTAGAGTGGCCCTCATACAAAAATATTTTTGAAATAGCATTTTCACAAAGACCACTGCATCGATTCACATGGAAGTTACAACAAGTATCTTTTATATTAAGAGGCACAGCTAATACCGTGCAGTACCACGCTTTCCATATAAGAAAATACCAAAATTTGTGATGCAGATGAATGAGACTAGATACATATATTAAAAGTACGGGAAAAAGAAGTTTCAATGAGAAAATGCGAATAAAACAACATTTTGTATATATCAGCAATTATTTGATGCAGATGATTGAGACTTGGTAATAATATAAAACGCAAAAACTATAATAAATTAAACTCATCGCACCACCTAGCAGTAAGGTACTTTATGTAAAAGAGTAGGGACAGAAGTTGATTTCGCTTTAAAAATGGGCTGATTGGCTTTTACATTCCATAGCATGAGTTCATACAGCTTCTCGCCACCTACCGATAAGGGCAGAGCAACGTCTGCCGGGATAGCTAGTATGAATATATGTGTGTACGTGTACTTGGGCTTTTTTGGTCACAATGTTATATATGCAAATAAAACAAGTACACGTACACACATATATCCGATCTAGCAGCTCCAAGGTGGTTTTAGGAGCCCCGGCCCAAATGTGTGAGTTGTACTCTAGTTTGGGTCTAATATAAGTGAAATAAATAGTACGAAGATCAACTGGAGTGAAGTATTTCTTACACCGTTTCAAAAAACCAATACACTTGGCCGCATCTTTCGCCACATCGAATACATGATCAGACCACCTCAGGTCCGATTGAACCGATATGCCCAGAACGTCAAGAGTTGTTGACCTCGCAATATCTAAGCCAGCCATATTAAGGGAAGGAAGGGAGAGATCCATTCGTCTATGAGACAACAGACAGCACTGAGTTTTAGAAGCATTAAAATTGACTCGGTTAATACGACCCCACTCGGTGATTGTGTTGAGGTCGAAAACGAGTAAGTCATTCATATGCCGCCTTTTACTCTCAACCTCCACAGAGCTCGGGCGATTTTTGAAGCAATAAGAATGACATATGTTGCTGTCGTCCGCAAAGGAATGGATTGGGTTGGTGGTCGATGACAGAAGGTCATCGATAAAGACCAGGAAAAGGGTAGGAGATAGGACAGAACCCTGGGGAACTCCAGCATTGATGGAGTGTTCGTTAGAGGTGAAACCGTCTACCACAACACGGATAGAGCGATCACTGCAGAAGCTCGAAATCCAACGAGCAAAGGAATTACCGACACCAAATGCAATTAGTTTTGATACGAGGGCGCGATGCCACACTCGATCAAACGCCTTAGAAATATCCAGAGCGACAACCATACTTTCACCGAAAAGGTGAACGGAATGGTTCCATTTTTCAGTGAGGAACGACATAAGATCACCGGTAGAACGAGACCTACGGAAACCATATTGGCGATCACTAAGTAATTCGTTGCGCTCCAGATAGTTCACTAGGTGAAAGTTTATTACACTCTCCATAACTTTGGAGAGCGCATAGCATATCGCAATGGGTCGATAATTATTAGGGTTGGAAACCTCGCGTTTTTTGGAAACTGGCTGAACATTAGCAACCTTCCAACAAGATGGAAATATCCCACTAGTGTAGGATATGGAAAAAATATTGCGTAATGGCCGAGCTAGTGTTGAGGCACACTTTCTCAACACATGGGCTGATATGCCATCAGGCCCTGAGGCTTTATTTATGTTGAGGTTTGCAAGGACTCTTTTTACTGCCCTTGTTCGAAAGTAAATAGTTGGCATTGCCGAAGACCTATTCTGAACAGGGGGTAAAGGCTGACAGCTATCTGGGAGTGTAGCATTTTTCGCAAAGATGGTAGCCAATAGATCGGCTTTGTCAGCAGGGTCAGTGAATATTTGGTCGTTCATTAAAAGAGTTGGAATAGACGATGAGGACTGATTCTTCACTCTCTTAACAAATGACCAAAAACTTTTGCTACCTTTCGGTAGTGAAATGATTCTTTTGCGCAGGTTTTGTTCGTAGAGAAACTTTTCTCGCTGAATCGTGGCATTACAGCAATTTCTAGCCTCAATGCGAAGCCTTTCGGTATCAGCATTTCTAATGAGCCGCCAATTCCGAAATGCTTTCTCTTTGGACCTGACTGCAGTCCTGCAAGTTTCATTAAACCAAGAGTGGTCCTTTGGCTTAACGTCAACTTTTTTATAAGGTATGAAGGACCGCATACCTAATAAAATAATTTCTTGAACCATTAAAGCCGCGGCATTTATGTTCCTATCAGCGAAACACAATTTCCAATTGAAATTACGAAAGAAATTATTTAACGCAATCCAATTTGCTTTATCATAAAGCCATACAGTCCGCTTCGGGGCTTTCGGTGAAACAGTGCGTAAACTTTTAAATGGGAAAGCAGCGGAAATAGTACAATGGTCCGAGTTACCAAGAGGTGCAAGGACAGACACATCGTATCATTGTAGTGCAGGACCATGTCTGATTTATCATACGTAATATTCAGTGTTTGCATATACATAGGTCCAAGCCAGCAAGACCATTTTTCTTTTTTTTTTTGGAGTGTACGAAAGAAGCGTTAGATTCGGTGTGAAGTAAAAACTGTACGGCGCAGCTTTCATCCTCTGCAACAACGGGATCAAGGTGATTGTCCAATTGTCGCACGTAACTATTCGGTCTGTTCCGTGAATAGGGGCTCTTGAATGAAAAACTCGGAAATCGATAGCTGAGCGTCATTCTGGATTTCGGCTGTTTTCCCTAGGTATTGGTTGCAAAAATTAAGTAGGCTGTCTTGGCGTCATTCAGTGTCACTAATTTTAGACCATATTTATCCGGTTTCGACTTTATGTTCATCCGAAAAATGCATCTACCCCGGAAGTTGAGCAATTGTTCATCGACAGTACATTTGCTGCTAGGTCGATAGTATTTGTCGTAGTTTTTGATAAACAAGTCCCACATTTTTCGAATGGGAGAAAAACGATCCCCTGGATCCCGAGTTTCTTTATCATCAAAACGCAAACAAGATTAAAGAAAACCAAATCTGTTCCGCGAAAAGGTGTTACGATAAAAGTTCAAACCGCTTCCCATGTTCCACAGTTCGTTGTTGTCGACATGATTGGCTTTCCAAAGGCCTGCATAATACATGACGTCAATGTACGCTCTTATCTAAATCGCATCTGTGTGATAGTGATATGAAGGATCTCTTTCTTCCCCGACGCCTTCCCAGAAAGTTTCTTCATTTTTTTTTGTTCGTGTGCTCGACAATCACAATTATGTCACTATTGAACAGCAGGTCCCAAAATTGTTCCAGTGTCACACAATTTAAAGCCTCGTTAAGTAATCCAGGCTCTAAATTTATTGAAGCATGGTGCGATCAGATCTTCTACTCGGTAATTTAGTGCTCCATATAAATCAAGTTTTGCCAACTAATTTAGTTGAGGGTCGGCCACGAGCACGATTCTCTAATTCGCCATCATTTAAGTCCTTATGATTAGATGATCGTGGACGTCCAACCCTGCGTGCTTGAGATCGCGAACGATCTTAGCTTACACCACGCTCGCATACTCGGCCTCTTCCACGTCCTCGCGATGATGAAGGCGCAATTGCTTGAGCCTGTCTCATCATGATCTCGTTGGCTGCGTTTACATCACGTAATACGTGATGACTGATTAGTGCACTACGTCGTCCTTGAAATCGTTGTGCACGATAATTTCCCATAGTATTTTCGAGTTCTTCCTCAAAATCGTAGTCAAAAAAAATTATTCTCGGAGCTTCGGTCTTCTTCCAATTCATCTGAATCTGTAACGCCGTGTTCTGACAAGGGTTCATCACTCGACATGTCGTTTTCTTTTTTGTCGAGCAACACTTCACGCTCCTGTCTCAACCGCAGATTGTAAGCCATCTATATTTTAAAAAATTAAGTATGATAAAATGTCACAAGAATGACAAATTAATAATCCTTTGTTCACCTTTAAGTAATTTTTGCTGAAAAAATTTTTTGTTTCCGGACTCTCCTAACGCTTTTGTTTTTAGATCTTGGAATAAAAAAAAATTTAACTTTGATGACTTTTACACTTGAAATTATAAAAGCAAATAAACCCAATTTTGAAAATGAGAATAAACCTGTTTAAAAAGTACCGTTACATGTTCCTAGTACCGTTAGCTTAGTTTGCATTTTGTTTACATTTGACTCGAGTAGATGTGATCATATGACCACGCTATGAGAACTAAGGTTGCCAATGATTTCACAAAATAATATTTACATATTTCACCTCTTTCCATTTTTTCTCAATCGAAAACTCGTAGTGAGCGGTTAGAAAGTTATCTGTAAAAAAAGATTTTGTGAAATAATTTACTTAAGCAATTGAAAAAAAATAAAATCGAAAATTAAACGTGCATGTGATTATATTGATGCGACGTCCGATCGCCTGAACATTATGAAGAAAAAAAATAAACCAAATAATGCTGATACAAAGACGGCACATTCGTCAAATTATTTTTATCCATTACAAACTATGGATGATGATCAAAATAGTGATGAAATTGTAGTTGATAAGACTATAAAGGAACACATTCCTCCAATTACTATATTAAAAGTAAAAATAGAAGAAGTGCATGCCCTATGCAAATCGAATGATATCTCTCATTATTCCATTAGAAAAATTTCTATTGGTCTAAAATTGTTCCTTCAACTCAAGACTGATTTTGAATCTATTTGTAAATTACTTGAAAATAGGTTTGAGTTCTTTACTTATGCAACATAAAGTGAGAAACCTTACAAAGCGCTGCTGTTTGGATTAGATAAGAAAGATCCTAACGTCATCAAAAAAAGACTTAATGATATGGGTTTGAATTGCCTAGAAGTTAAACTCATTCAAAAAGATGCCAATAATACTCAACATATCATATATATTGTTTACTTTCTACGTCAGTCAATCACAATTAAAGAACTCAGACTAAACTATTCAATAATTGATTACGTTAAAGTTAGATGGGAGTTCCAGCGTCAAAATAAAAAACAGTTTACTCAGTGCTACAACTGTCAGATGTTCGGCCACGGCTCCAGCCGTTGTAAGGTTAAAACATTTTGCGCGAATTGCGCCGGCAGCCATAAGACAGCGGACTGTACTGTTTCTTTAGAAAAATGTGCAAATTGTAATGGCCCCCACAAATCTTTTTCAGAGCAGTGTCCTAGTAAACTAACTACATCCAATTGAGACAGCGTTTTCAGCCAAGTTCAAGGCGGCCCACCAATTTCATCAACAGTGGATTCTCCAGTGTAAATTACAACAACAATTTTCCCAACGCTTTACGCCAAAATACCCCAACAACAACAGTCGCCTGGCAACCACAACGGAGCAACAGCAACGATTGTACAAGTAACGCTAACGACTTATTTTCTCTTCAAGAAATTAAAAGCCTAACACTCGAACTTATTACTAATTTAAGAAATTGTAAAAGTAAAGCTGATCAATTTGAGGTTATTACAAACCTAGCCTGTAAATTTTTGTCATAGTGGATAGATCCATTAATACTACATTATGGAATGCGAGAGGCATTCGCAATAAGAGCCAGGAATTTTTTCATTTCTTATTGTCTAATAACGTAGATATATGTTTAATATCTGAAACATGGTTAAAACCAGATTTAAGTATTAGACACCCAGATTTTTTTATATATAGAAACGATAGAATACTTAGAAGAGGAGGGGGCGTCGCCGTAGTTGTTAAAAAAAATATACAACATCAACTTCTACCAATTGTTAATACTGAGCTCATCGAAAATGTTGGTATAAAACTTTTTAACAATACTAATTGTATTCATATTTATGCATGCTATTTTCCTGGTGGCTTAGCAGGTTCGGATGGTTCAAGGAAAAGACTATTTGCATCTGATATATTTAAGTTGACTAGAGGCAATAGATACATTCTAGGTGGTGATTTTAATAGTAGACACCATGCTTGGGGATGCATCAGAGCTAACTGCTGGGGAAACATTTTATATGAAAAACAGGATTCATACAATTTTAATATCATTCACCCTAATGATTGTACCTTTATACCTACTAGCGCAAATAGACAGGGCTCAATTTTGGACCTTTTTATTTCCAACTTAATAGATATCCCACTTAATGCTGAAGTTATTAATGACCTTAGCTCAGACCATTTGCCGGTGAAAATGAATTTAAATTGGCATTCCTCAAGACTTCGTTTCTCTCAATATGACTTCAATAGAGCAAATTGGAACATTTATACCAGACACATAAACAGACATTTATCTTTGCCTTGCATTAATTCTATAACCTCCACTGACAATATTGATACTATTCTAACCGATTTTAAAAATACTATCAATGAAGCAATTGCTCATAGTGTTCCATTGATATTTCCCACTAATAATAGCAAACCTTTGCCGTACTATATCAAACGACTAATAACGCTTAGAAATAGCTATAGACGAAATTGGCAACGTTTTGGATACATTAGTGACTATACCGAAATGAAAATTTTAAGCCTGATAATTCGAGAAGAAATAGATAAATTTCGAAACAAGTTTTGGAATAAATTGCTATCCTCATTTGATAAAGGCTCTTCCCCTTTTTGGAAAGTTACAAAAATTTTAAGGAAGAAGCCTAAAAACGTTCCAATATTAATACATAACAACACAAGATTTTCTGCTACCCTAGAAAAATGTGAAATCTTAGCAAAATCTTTTGCTTCAAACCACACGATATCTGCAAACCTCAGTGGCCCCTCTACTACTAACCAGGTTATAAACACTTTAGATCGCTTTCGAATGCAAAATCTAATTCATTCCGGCAATATTGTGACAAGTATTTCTGAGGTATCAACCATTATACAAAATTTAAAAAATAGAAAATCGCCAGGTATCGACGGAATTAACAATATATGCCTTAAAGCACTTCCAAAGAAAGCAGTTAAATTTCTGACGATCTTAATAAATGCTTGCTTTATTTTCGGTTATTTTCCCAAGACTTTTAAGGAATCTAAAGTCATACCAATACTCAAGCCAAATAAACCACCAAATTGTCCTTTTTCATACCGGCCAATTAGTTTATTGTCGTCGGTGAGTAAAATATTGGAAAAAGTCATCAAAGAAAAATTGATTAATTTTATAGAGGCCAATAATATTCTTCCGTCCCATCAATTTGGTTTTCGCCGTGATCACAATACTGTTCAAGCGTTAATAAGAATCAAAAACTTAGTTAATTCCAAATTTAATGAGCAAAATTCAACGGGTATGATACTTCTTGATGCTAAAGCTGCTTTTGACTCTGTATGGCATGATGGTCTTATTTTTAAAATGATTCAATATAATTTCCCTCAAGATATTATAAAAATAATACAAAGCTTCTTTTCCGAAAGGTGTTTCAAAGTTCACATTAGTTCATATAGATCTCAGTCATTCCCTGTCACCGCTGGCTGCCCTCAAGGTTCTTGTTTATCGCCTGTTTTGTATAATATATACACTGCTGATTTTCCTGTTTTAAATTACTGTACCCTATCCATTTTTGCTGACGATACAGCAATACTCTGCTCAGATATTATGGCTTCAGATATAATTGCTAAATTAGAAAGAGCATTAACAGAAATCGTGGACTACTTCAATAAATGGAAAATTATGCTCAATTATGATAAAACTCAGGCAATATATTTCACTAGAAAGCGAAAACCCTGTTATAAACCACAATCGAACATTAACATTAGCAACTTTGCTATTGCTTGGGATCAGAAAGTAAAATATTTAGGCATCATTCTTGACCCAAAGTTGAAATTCAAAGATCACATCTCATATACAATAAATAAGGTAAACTTATTAATTAAAATTCTTTATCCTTTTATTAATAGGAAGTCAAGTCTCTCTATTAGCAACAAGAAACTAATTTTATCATCTATTTTCCACGCTGTTATGTTATATGCAGCACCAGCCTGGTTTACTAGCGCTTCCTGTCATATAAAAAAATTACAAGTTTCCCAAAACAAGCTTTTAAAGCTTATGTATAACCTACCATGGTTCTATTCCACCAATAGACTTCATGCCTTGGCTGACATTGAGAAAGTTTCTGACAAGTTAAATAGGCTCACTCATAATTTTCTAATCAAATGTATGGGTTCTGATTATAGTTATATCAATGAACTAGTTTCATCTTAGGTAGTATAAGTAAGTAGTTTAAGGTATTTTATCTAAAAAATATTCAAATAGGTTTTTGTAAATTTTTGCCTCCATAAGACTTCGAGTTTAATCAAATATGTATATCTAAATTAAAATGTAATAATTAAGTAGAAAAAGAAAAATCTTAATCTCTTTGAATTATTATTATAAAATGAATGAGTTGTAATATTATGTATGAAATAAATAACTAACTAACTAACTAACCTCTTTCCATTTCTTATTGTCACTTTTCTTATCTTACTGTCAGCTGTGCATTGAAGAACGAATGGCCTCCAAATGAGTGTGGACGGATAGTTAAGCTAATAAACGAATTTTTGGCCACCTGTACCATTTCGAAAATTATTAGTTCGAAAAATAACTTCAAAAGTGCCGTGGGGTCGTTCACGGCACCTCCCTTACAAGCAAAAATCGTTAAATGTTATATTTAGAGCACTAGCAGAGTAATCCTAATAAAATGTTATGTAGAGATGTATGTGATTATTAGCTTTGAAATTGAATGGATTTCGACGGGATTGAATCAAAGGGCGTGGCACCTCCCATACAAGCAAGAAATGTTTAATATTATATATAGTGTATCTACTATCAGAGTAATCCTTATAAATTTTGATGTAGAGCCGTCGGTTACCATAAACTTTGATATCAAATGGAATTTGACGGGATTGCATCAGCGGGCGTGGCAACTCTCATGTTAACAAAAAGATGGTACTGTGGCACTTATAAGCATTTTTTGACTATTTCTGGAAGTCCCCTAACCGCGTAGGCATACATGTTCGTGTGTACCTACAAAGTTCTCAGTAATGAAAATGGGTAGCACTATGGCAAAATCGAAACTTGAGTGCAGGTACCCAGTATGCCAAAAGGATCCGCCTTAAATTCGAAACGGACTCGCTTCTTCGTACAATTTATCCAAAACGGATTTGAGACGGACTCATTTCTTAAAATAAAATGGACTCGAAACTGACTCGGAATAGAAAGCCATTCTGGATATAATAGTTGCCACAAATGCACACAACACGGCATACGGCTTTAACACAAAATTATATTTAGAATAAGCGAAAATTAATTACGATCCAATAAAAGATATGGATGCAGAAAATATCCAGATCATAGTACACAGCAGGAACGAAACGTTTTGGAGTTGTTTCAACTTGACATGTTGAACCAGTTTCCAACGGACTATATGCACGTAGGGAATTAAACAAATTATAATCCGTATTATTTGAAAAAAAGGAGTCTGTCTCGAATCCGTTTTAATTAAAAAAAAACGAGATTGTCTAGAATCCGTTTTATTTAAAAAAAAGAGTCAGTAACGGATCCGTATATATTGTCCGTTCCGAGTTCGAGACGGATCCGTCAAAGCCTGAAAATCCGCATTCGTTTTTGTGCACATTGGGTAAAAGCAATACCACAACAATATTGGTGGGATGGAAGAAATTCGTGTCACCCCTAAGGATATCCAAAACTTTTAATTTTGCTAGTGCTGATCTCTTTAAACATTTATTTAAAAAATATCTGAAAGATGAATTCTTTAATTTTAAGCTTAACTTTTAATATATGTCTTTAAAACTTTTTACAAGACTCGGTCATTCGGGACAGCTCACAACTTCCGCCACCGGACTCGGTACTTTACACATTTGGACATACCATTAAAATTAGTTGAGCCTTTGATTAAAAATTTACCATATCGCTCGTTTGCTGGAAGACCGTCGCGACGTAGCACAAAAAACCTAAATTTGGAGAAAAATGCACATTATTTTCAATAAATCGATTCTTACGAGTAAATAAATGCAAGTATGTCGACACATATTATTAAATATGTCACCGACCAAATTAGTTTTTAGGATAAACTAGTTTATCCTAGATCTAGTTAATTTGAAAGCCTAAAAGTATGCAGTTTATTTTAATGCAAATGCACTGTGAATAGCGAAGTCAGTGTTGCACATATTATAGACTCAACCGCGGCCGAAGGCCGCCGCGAAGCCCAGATTGGACATATTAGAGGATGTAAATCCTGAGCCGCGGCCGAAGGCCGCCCAATTAGACTCATTTACAACTTGCCAAGTATATAATGAAATTGATAAATTTTGTTTTCTTACTTTGCTATTGTCGCAGTCTTCACTAACCACAGTGCTTTTGCATTAAAATGCCATTGCACATTTTTAGGCTTAACCTAACTAGTTTGGCCGGTAACATATATACTATAAAAGTTCATTAAATGCAGTCATTTGTTCATTTACTAAAAAACTTACAATTTTAGTTGTGGCGAAAAATCCTATTTATTTAAAAATATTTCAGATTTATGTATAACCGTTGTTTTAAATAATGCACAAACGTTTCAACGTTGTTATGTAGGTCATTTTGTTCCAGAAAAAAACAAATCCAAAAGTTCGTAACAAACATAGCACGAACGACATGAAAAAAAATTCTTCAGAAATAAGTCTCAGGTTGTGTTTAAGCAAGATTGGAAAAATGTTTTCTAAATCTAAAATATATTTCAGTATGCAACGTTTTTTGCTTCTCCAGTAAAAAACTAAAAAGTGTTGTTGCATGTTTCTGGATATTAATTGACGATGTGCTGTCTTGTTTGATATCAAAATCGTTCAAATTGTTTACGTAAATGGATTCTTTTAAGCAAAATTGTGCATTACTATTAGTAAATAGCTCCTGACGTTACGCAGCAGTTTGTAAAATTTGAGATTTTCACTCCGAAATTTTTTGTTCAAATTATTTGTCAATCTTAGTATGTTCTCGTATGATAACAAGTGAAAACATACTTGTCTGGTCAAATTTAAGTTTTCGGAAATATTCAAATCTGAATTAGCATCAAGTTTTCTGGGTAGAAAATAATGCTAAAGTGGTCCCACTTTTCTAATATTCGAAAAAACTAATGGATACCAAAATAAAATTTTCAAGTGCCAAAGAGTACCAACAATCTCTGAAAGTGCCCATTTGGCACCAAAGTGCTCGTTTTGGAAGCACTAACTAGGAGTCATGCACACAAGCGATGTTACATGTGAGATTGAAACTTAAACAGGTAATTTGATTTCCGTCAAGCTGTTTGTCAGATATTATTATATTTCTTGGCATGAAACTGTAGAAAACATTCTCATGTTTGATATTGTGTCTGGTGCTATTTACAATCCTGTACTTTTGAGGCTTATTAACTTCAATGTTCCTCCAAGCTCTTAGGTCTTGTGTGTCTTTTTATTTGAAAACGCTTCGAAATAATTTTTCTTCTGCCTTTATATCTTTAAAATTGGTTAATGAGATAAATTCAAATTCTAATTTTCTCAATTTCAAAAAATGCCATGAAAACTTTATTAAATAGTATTTATGTAGAAGATTATGTAATTTATACATACTTTTATTTTTCAAAGAACTTGTCTGTAATAATAATTTTTCATAGACTGCAATAAATGCTTAGATGAATAAATTATTATGTTATTAAGAAGTACTGGCCGGGTAAAATGCCGCCCCTGAAAAGTGCCGCCCGCATTCAATTTTTTTTCAACATTTTGCATATTTTTCCAACTTTTTCAACCTCAAAACGAAAAACCGAACTATGATCGGTCTCCTGATACTAAATTTCTAAGTGTATGGCTGCAAACGAAATTTTTAACAAGCTCTTAATTTTCAGCTTAGGAATAAGTTGGCTCAGCTCTCGACTAACACCTGATACGAGGAACGTGAACGAGTATGCTTCTATATCAAAAAGCTTGAAGGCAGCATTAACTGGTTTTGGCAATGGAAATTGTAAAACACATTATGGAGAGGAATGCAGGATGTAGAAGATGAATTCAGGCTTATTGTTTAATGCTTAGGGGCTGTTCATAAATTACGTAAGACAATTTCATGACTTTTTGACCCCCCCCCCTCCCCCGAGTAAGATTTAGTAAGATTCTCACTACCCCCCCCCCTCCCCTCCTTCCGAAATCTTACGTAAGATTCATAATTAAGGTGAAACTAGTCAAAAAATGTATTTTTCATGTGATGTACTATATTACTATATTTAATTTTAATATAAGTACATATGTTACATATTAAATAAATATTACGAAATTGCAAACTACACATTTGTTTTTCAATATGAATAAAAAAAGTCATCGTAAGTCATCGTAAGTTCATGCGCTTTTCAACCAGTCTGATAGTGAACCTACAATTGGCACACCCGATTCGTCTGTTGAATTTTCTGATTCACATTCAAACCCTGTAACATCAATATCCTCGTCATGCAAAAAAAAATCGTAAGGCATGATTTTGAACTGTGGATGTACTTTTGACCAATCGTAATTTAACGCTAAGCGAAGAAATAGAGGACAAAACTGATTGCTGTTTTGGTCTCCTGTTGAAGAAGGAATCGAAAGCGAATCTTCTTGTTGAAGAGGACAAGTGCAAGGGGGTGGTAAAGAACCGGGACAACATCAACAAAATTTCAAAGTCGACGTATCTGCGTGTAAATGCCTGAATAATAGCAAACTTGTGAGACGGTGTTACAAGTCGACCCTGCGTGTAAACAACATACATATATTTCATTACATAAACTTAAATCGATTGTAATCGATATTTCTGAATCTTTCGTAACTGTCGAAAATTCAAATATATTTCATTACTGCCACAAATGACGATGCGTTAATACAACTTTAATGTATGAATACGCATTTTAAATCTTACGTAAGATGATCATTCACCCCCTCCCCCCCTCTCGTAAGATGTAGTAAGAATCCGCCGACCCCCTCCCCCCCCCCCCTAAACGTCTTACGTAATTTATGAACGGCCCCTTATGCTCGTAGATTTAAAAAAAAAATCGATAACATCAATGGTATTATACGAGTAGATAATATTAAATATATAAAAAAAAAAAATTCCACATAAATCAATACGCTGAATCCGAAAACTGTTAAAAATTGTTAAAAAAAATTTGACAGATTGTTTTTAAAATATAGTCAGATAAGAAAAAGTATTAACCGACTTACATATAAATTTACATGCATTTCTGTATTTGCTAATGACTGTAAGTTCAATTACATAATGTACAATTGTAATTAATAATAACACTTGATTATCCTCTTGAAATATTGTTGTTTCTTTCTCTATACTTAACGCATATATAAAATGTTTGTATTTGGGAACGTCCATTGACCTCGGACCACCTTACGCACGTTGCGTTTCTTCCGCCCGAGAGAAGACACGGCGTGCTTGAACTGAGTAATTATTCGACTTAAGCCCCGATATAATCTGACTACAAGAGGTTATTTGGGCAACATTTAACGTAAATTTCCTTCAAAGTTCGAAATCAGATCTGCTCTTCTATCAAGGATATCGCAATTTTATAACTTTCTTAACATTTTTCTACAGATATTTAATTTTTAACAGATTGTGGAAATTTTCAGAAATTGTCATCATCTCGTATGTACATAATAAAATGATTAAAAAAAACATGAGACGGCATGTGAATTTCAAGTGAATTTTATGTCTATAGCAGTGGTCGGCACCCCATATGCTCGCGAGCAAACGAAGAGAATAAGCGAGAGTAAGCAAACTACAAAATGAGCTGGTTATTTCGTTAATGCACTGCAAAAATGTTTCAAATCAAATGACAAAAAAAATATTTTTTCGCCGAAAATTGTTTTTGCCAAGGCGCAATGCTTAATCTGCAAGCGAGATTTAGTGATAGTTAATAACGTTCATATAGAAGGCCATTTTATAACTAAAATTCAACCCCTGAATGATGAAATCATATGGAGCGTAAACAGCAAAACGTGCAAACATTTTTCGCAGTGATTGGTGCTTTTGTCATTTCCCTCTCTTTTGAGAGTAAGGAAATATTTGATATTTGCGCTCTGCCGACCACTGGTCTATAGTCATGCCACCTCATGTCTCGTGAGTGTCTTTATACTGTACATCAGAGAGCGGCAGTGAGGCATTCATCTGTTTTTCCCGTCATGAATCTGTTGAATCTTTCAGCAGATTCACACAGATTCACCACTCCCAAAAAATTTAGTAAATCTAGCAATCATTCCGTCTCAGGCGAAGTCTGTGAATCTGAGTGTGTTTCAGAATCATTTCTAGTCAATGCTGTTTCATTTCGTATGAGTATATGAGTGTTGCGTGAGCTACTCATGAATCAAAGGCACAGATTGTATCAAAAAAGTTTGTGATACTCGCGTATCTTGGAAAGGACCGTTTTTGACCTATTTTTGGACACATTTTTTTTTTGCTAAAATCGATAGAAAATGATTTTTAGACATCGCTTAGGTTGGCTCGGGATTTTTTTTTGCTCCAATCGGTAGGGAAAGGTCGAAAATGGCTTTTGGACATCACTTAGGGTAGCTCCGGATCCTGAAAAGGACCGTTTTCGATCCTTTCGGCCCTTTTCAAGGTCCGGAGCCATCCATCCGGAGCCAAAAGCCATTTTCAACCTTTCCCTACCGATTGGAAAAAAAAAAAAATTTTTTTTTGATCCACCCTACATTTTTTTTGCTCCAATCCACTATAGGTCAAATAGCCCATTTCACTGGACAAAACTAATAACGGCTATATTATCATGGTGACTAACTGGAAATGTATTTTTTATGTTGATCCTAGGCTAAAAGAAGAACTCTGAGAAAAATCTTAACCCTTGTGCTACCGGGTCAAAAATGGCACGTACTACATTTTATAAAATTCCATAATTAATGAAATAAAAGATGTGTTTTTATTTATATATTGTAATATTAGGTTCAGAAATACATAACGTTTACTTAAGCATCACTTTCTAAAGATAAATTAGTTAAAATGTTTAAATACGTTGAACTTAAAATTTCGGTTTCCCCAATTTCATCCTCCTCTTCTTCGTTCTCGCGTGTTTCATAGCTTGTTAGGTTAAGTTCTTCGACTGGGATTTCACACCTTAATAATTGGATCACTTCTGTCGGAAGTTGGAGACGCTTTTTAGTCTGAATACGTCTATTTAAAGTCAGCGAAGAAATTATTGGATCTGATGTGCTTTATGAAACACGTCAAAAAGTATATTAACACGGCTACTTTTACGTGCATGATGTAGTCTATCAGATTTGTATAATTTGTGTCGAGACTCTGCTGATTCTTCTCCAAAATAACCAACAGGAAGAACTAAACCCTCTATAATTTCCTTTGAATGAATAAGAACTTTGTGTAAAGTTGCTGTCATTGGCAGCCAAGAATACATGTTTTAAATATTTTTTGCGGTTTCAAAGCAGTAAACTTGAAATTTGCTTACAATTAAAGGAAATTGACAAGACATGCTTATTAAAATTATTTTAAGCCGAAATATCAAGTCCTTGTGTTGCCATCGTTTGTACTCCCAAAACCACCTACTTTCGGTTTATCTACTATGAGGCCAAGTTTTTTGAAAAATAAATCTTGTATTGATTTCTTTTTTTCTGAAACAGTATTTTTATCATCTTCATTTCTGATTTGCCACTTTTTGATGTCGCACTTGTAACCTGCATGTAATACAAATTCAAAAAAACGGATCCAGCAATGCAAAGGGCTTACACTAAGATTAAAGTGTTGTCTTTTGCTTTAAATATATCGTCGCTATAGTCGGTAACATTTTTAAAATCCTTTGGCGTAGCTCCACATATAGGACATGTTTGTGTCGATTTTGTTCCAGTAAGAATATTTAAAACTTTGCCATCAATAAGAGTTAAAAATAGCTTGCACTCAATTTGAATATATTTTTCTCCTTCAACGTGTATTTTATTCTTTTCCAAGAGTGATATTTCTTTTTTGAGTTCAAAATCTTCTTTTAGAACAACGCTTGATGTTTCTTTCACAAATTCGAGCTTTAGAGGTCTGCAAAATCTAATTGATTGCGGAGTGCGATTGTTCCAAAGAATATTTCCCGAGGAGTCCACGAGCCTTAAAGGAACAACCGTAGTAGCTAAAAGAGAAGACTTCAGGTATTGAGAATCAGTTGCTTCTTTGAATATTTGCTTATATTGGGCTTGTCCTGTACTGCTATCGAATCCGTAACTAACAATCAATTGTGATTTTAAAATATTATCTTGACTTCTATTCATCTGTGCTCTGATAACCTCTTTTTGCATCTCAACTATTCTTCTTGTAGTGTGCTTCAGAAGGTCTTGTAATGGAACTTTCACAAACACCTCACTTTTTACGAGGCCATCTGGCCTGCAATTGATTTTTCTGCTCGCTATTTCATTATAATGTGGATATATGTCACAGTTACGAAGTTTGCTTTCACGGCGTATGTTACAATATTGCTCTTTAGTGAAGTTGTTTTCAAGCAAAAATGCTAACGCTTCATCAGGTGACATACGTATTGGCTTATTACGAGTATTTTCTTCGAAACAAAGGTTTCTCACTTTACTTGGCCTCGTTGGGCTTTTAATTGTTTCCCGTAGGACTGCCTCCATGTTTACTTGACCTTCTTTTCGAGCAGATATAGTCGCAGCTCTTACAAGCAAATTGGTGTCGTTGCTGCAAATATTAGATAGCTCTGCTGCGGCCCGTCGTGTAGAACGTTCCGATTTTTCCCTAAATGAGAGTTGCGGACGGCCGCCCACAGACGTGCTTGATGCCGGTTGTTGCTTTTTTATCAATATTTTGCACTTCAGCCAAGTAATATTTTGCTGTTGGAAAGCAGACAACTTCTAGTGCTTTTTACCCATTTTTCGTATGTTCTAATGCTAAAATTATACGCACTCTGCCGCAAATAACTTAGACTAGTAGCATCCTCAGTATTTTCCAATAAATATTTGAAAACAGCCTCTTTTTTTTTCCTTTTTGTCTGTCTTTTGCAACCAGACTTCGAATAAATCAGAATTGCGGAAGAATAAGTCACCTGACAAAAAAATTCATTAAAAAAAAGCGTGCAAAATCGGGCATCCAAATTTCTAAATAACATTAACAACAGTAACATCTAACTAATTAAGGGTGTCATAAGACTAACAAATCCCAACCAAATTTTAAAAGCTTTGACAAATCAGGGGTATCACTTCCATTTTAGATTTTTTTCACAGAAAACAAAAATATACTTAAATGTTTTAAGTGAAATTACATTATACATACCATCATCAATATTTTCCATTTTTATTTAAAAAAAACAAATTATTTCAATTATTTCACAATAGTTAAAAAAGATGTAAACATCACCACTTGTTTGCGTTATCACAGCAGAATGCAAATGCATCAACTTTGACGCATCGCTAAAAAACGGTAAATTATTTTTTCCAAAAACAAAATACAACTTTGTTTGTTTTGAAGTATTCTCCGTTACACTACAACAGCAAAACTTAAATAGCAACACTTGTATAAATTAGGTTTTGGCCAGTGAAATGGGCTTTTTGACCTATAGTGCAATCGATAGGGAAATGTCGAAAATAGCCGGACTCTGGACCTTGAAAAGATCAACTATGCATCGTTAGAGCATTGGTTCGACCAGGGCCAGATTTAGACTTCTGACAGCCCTAGGCTAACTATGTATGAATATGCGCCCCCCGACCAGTCCTGCTTGTGCCTGCCCGGCCTACGAATATATTTACATGGAAAACAGAACACTGGAAAAATTACAGTTACTATAGTAAAAGCTGTCGCTTCGAATTCAATCGCATAAAAGTTGTAACTTATACTGTAATTATTACGATTTATATAATAACGGAAATAAAACAACGCGAAACTGTAAAACTTGCGGTTAAAAATATACTTTTAATTACTAAACTTTTAATTTTTCACTAATGAGGTCGGCCGTAACCTGACAACGGGTTGTTATGGCCATCCAAGTAAGTAAGTAAGTAATCTAAGAACTGATAATTTTCGGGCACTCTGCTCGGTGAGTACTTTAATTTGATATATCATCTATCATTCTCCTCGCTATGGCTAGGCTTTGGTAGTTAAGCAGTGCAATGCTTAAAAAAATTTAAGAAATAGGAAATCATTCCACGCTTATACCTCTGCTTCTGTTTAACCAATATCGAAGCAGATAATTTTCGGGAACTTTGCTTGATGAGTACTTTAATTTGATATATCATTTATTGTTTGGCTAAAACGCGGCTAATCCCGACTCATGTTCATGGAAAATTGTTTTAACTCAGAAAATGTTAATTTTTATTCCTCTTTTTTCGGGTAGGCATTCAAATATAAATCATACCTTAATCCTCTTGTCAATATTTTTGTTTAGTTCAAAAATTTTTCTAAAAAATACATACACCAAATTTAATTTTCATATGCATACATACATATGTATGTATATTAATGCATTTCATATTTAATTATTTGTTTATTTTTTGATAATCTCGCTCTTAAAATGAAAAGTTTTCATTCTTACCGGTCTATGAATGCTGCTCCTGAGCCAAAAATTTTAATTGGCATTATTGCTGATGAAGTATATTTTCAAAAGTTTGTCATTAACAATAATTTTCTAAATAAATTTCAATCGCAGGAAACAACTGTGGGTTTTTTATTAGCAGGATTGGGAGAAGAAGACTACGATAAAAAATTTATTAAAAATTTCTACATGGCAACAGAAGGTAGGAACTTATATATATTTACCAATACAATGCATCAAAAATAAATTTTTTTTCCAGCAACTCCTATACACGATCTTGAAAGAGACTTTTTTGAGCTATATAATCGCAAAAACATTGGAGTAATTCTTGTTGGATCAGATATTTACCCAAAACTAACTAATGCGATGAGTAGAACATCGAAACTATTGCCCATAGTTATAGCAGTACCAACAAAAACTGCAGTCGTACAATACTTAGAATCACAAAATTTTGAGGAAGTTTTTAGTGCATGAATGACAAGCCAATATCCAAATTAATTAAAAAAATTGTTGTATTGCCACAACGAAAGCAAAAAAAAAGAAAAACTATTTCGTGGGGTAGAATCGCAAATCAAATAAATTAACCATAAAGCATGCAGTATTTGATTTTTAAACAAATTAAACGGTCCGTTCATATTCGAAAGTTTTTATTTTCACGACGATCAAATCAGAGTAAATGGGCGAGATCGTTTCATATTCTGAAATAAGAAAAACTAACAGAAAATGCTACAACAGATTGTACTTCATTTGAAATCCCAACTGCAGTGGAACAATTTTTGCTCAGGCATCAAAGCTACTGTCAAAAAGGCGTTTTCTTACTGAAAAATTCACTCAACTCTTTTTTTTATACATATATGGGCATTTCTCTCATGTTGAACGGGACGGAAGTTTTTTTTTAAAGTGGAACAAAAGTCAAAGTAAAACACTTTTATTTTTTTTAAGTTACTTTAAGGAATAGCCCTTTGGTAGCACTATAATGAGTGGCAAAGTTGATGCCAGACGTAGAACTGGTTCCAAGATAGAGGCAATTAAAAAGCCATTCGAACGGGACAAAAAACGGAAGTGTGGCCATCTATAGAAAAGCAGAAGTCAGCGAAACCTGGCAGCATTTTTTAATGCGACTAAATTTAAAATGTTATGGAATAATGTAACTTTTTAGTAGATTTCGTTTGATTGAAAAATCTTATTAACTTTTTTTCTTACAAGGCATAATAATCCATTTACACGGGACATTCGAGCGGGACATATTTTTCCGTTTATGTTCACATGGGCAATTTTTCAAAACTACTTTAATATTTATATAAATAATAATATTTAAGATATATACAGTAATTAAAAAAACAAATTTAATGTTTAAATTTGTCAAATTACTAATTAATCAGAGGTCAATTTTAACAAAGAAAAGAGGAAGGAGTAGATATCTTTCGTAAAAGAATATAAAACTTGCCTTTTTGCTGTTAAAACGTTTTTGCTGTAAGAGGCGTGGCACCGCCCACTAAAAAAATATATTTTTACTCAAGCTTCAATATATCTACATACCAAATTTTATCCAAATCAGTGTAGTGGCACAGCCGTGATACCGTTTTTCCATTTTGAGCGATGCCACGCCCCCTTTAAGAAATCAGAGTTTCTAATAATCTTTCTTAGGATTCAATCTATCTTTAAACAAAATTTCATCAAAATCGGTCCATTAGTTTAGCCGTGGAAACGTTTTTTCCCGTTAGGAGCGTGGCACCGCCTACTATTGAAAAAAAAGTATACGTTTGCCTCCTTCTCTTCATAACCTTTCAAAAAAAAAAAAATTATGCGATTATGTTGTGCTATGGCTGTGAAAAACAGTTTTGAACTGCCTATTTACTACACTTATGTTTTTGAACATGACCAACTTCAAACAGCTCCAAAAATTTAAAATTTTATATTTTTTGCACTCGTTTTTTTTTTTTAATTATGTACATGAAACTCTGTTCGTGCGAAAATTTTGACACACTTGCTGCTGTTATCAATTTCGAAATGAGACAAATAAATTCTGGTGTAAATTGTTTAAATTAACAAAATTTGAATATTTTCCTTAGATAGTATCAGATAGTAACGCTTTTATAATAACTTTTAATTTTTCTGTCACGGTTGGCTTTTTGACGGAAATGCCCATTTTCGACCAATTGCTGTTTGATTGAATAAAACCGTCTGTGCACCTTGCCCTTTAGTATTTTACTCAAATATTTCAGCCGAAGGGTCTTTGCGTAGAATTTAAAATTTGTGTATGCACATTAGAGCGGTTCAAAATAAAATCTTTTTGATTTTTTCACGATGTGTTAGCGGATTATATGTCTGATCAAGGCCCATTACTAGGATTAAGGTTAATATTGAAAACTGGATTATCGCCCTCTGTTTTAAGTAAACAACCCATTTTACAAAATATTGATTTAAAAAATGGTGCAAGTGACAGACCAAAAAGTGGGTATGGTTTTCGGGAAACTATCGATCGGGGAACTCAAATCCGTGATTTGTTTTTCTTCTTCTACTTTCATTCTTATAAAAAAAACTAACAATTCACCGGACAAAAGTAAAAAAGTACCGATTTCCACTTTCTAGCTGCTACACCTCAAATGTTATGTTATCGCCGATCCCATCGTGCATCATTTTTAATCTACTGTTATTTGCTTAAAATAATGCCGATACCGCATATCATTATCTTATTTCAAAACCAAGATATTTGCATTTTTCTAAATTACCAGACCTGATTTTTTTCGAATCGGAGTCGACAAATTTGCATATTAAGGTGATTCAAATATTTTTTTTATTTCAAACAGTTATCATCAATCGAGAAATTCGAATCCGTGATTAGTTTTTCTTCTTCTTCTTTTTTTCTTACAAAAAAATTGAAAATTGACCGGAAAAAAATGAAAAAATTCCGATATTGTACTTTAAAGTTGCAAAATCACCCCATCATCATTTTTAATGAGCTGTAACAAAAATACTTAATTTTTTATAAATAATATTTTTATAAAAACTTTATTTCATATAAATTGTAAAACATTTCTTGTCCTATCACGAAAATTGCATTAACTTTTTCCCAATATTTACTAAGAAATCGCAATTTAAAAAAACACCCACATAAAAGTTCACTTGTTCATAACTTTTTAAAAAATTTAAATTTTGCAAAAAAAACATTTAAGGCGTTAATATTGATCAATAAATCTTCAAAGTTATGCAAAAAAAAATTAAGTTTAATAAGTTGGTTTTTTCTGTGCCCACTTGAGAAAACTTTACTCTATATTATATTTTGGCCTCTTCGAGTTCTATCATTTGACATATATTTTAAGGCATAATATTATACAGTTTCAATTAAAACAACAAAATTTACTAAGAATCGGGAATTTTCGAGCATCGGGACAGGCTTTGGCAAGGCAACACTGGTTCGTTAGTTTCACCAAAGTGACTTAATATCTTTCCCCTACATCCCATCCTGTAATCTTAAACGCTCGACTTTTTTACAGCGGGCTCTTGGGCTAAAATGGGCTGTTTCGCTTTTTTTTATCATATGAGTTCATACAACAGTAGAACGAACGTTATGATGGAATTCCGTTTGTGTGCGTGGCCAAGTGATGTAAATGCTTTGTGTTGATTGGCTGCGCGCTATTTATTCCATTTTAATTGCGAATATTCCATAACGTCATTTGATGTCAGCTTTGTTTAACATCTTAACATTGCCGAAATCAAGTGGTTCATTTTCAAATCAAGTGAATCATATTTACATTACATTTTATTAACAAACTGTTGTTTTCGGAGAATTTTAATTTCATTTCACATATTTTACATGAAATCATTAAACTGAAAATGTAAGCATTTTGAATATCTAATTTTCAAAATATTGATGTGAGATTTCCATTTATAATGATTCTCTGTTTTCAGTCTACAGTTTTTTAAATTACTTTAAAAAATGTCAATTTTTATGTCCCATATTTAAATGTAGGATTTTGTTTTCAAAATTCAGTGTAGGTACGGACCTTGGGCTTGAATTGTCATTACCAATGTTCAATTTTAAACATCAAGCAGTTCAATTGTCTTCATTCAAATAATTATAATTGGTCATTGGCACGGCAATTTTTCGGTCCCCTTACCTATTCTCCAATCAATTCAGCGAACATTTGTGTCCACATTTTTTTATATAGGCACTTTAACCAAATCAAACTCATCACATCTTATCACAAGTCCTTTCTCCAGATAATCTTCAAAATATATAGTTTTTATGAAATTACCTAAAAATCGGTAAAAGCTACATACATTTATTCAAAAATTATTAAAAAATATTCAACATTTTTGAATTCAGTATGCCATTATTAACTAAAAAACGAAGTCTCATTCAACTCTCACCACTCCTATTTTTGACCATCGTTTGTATAAAGGCGAATCATTGTATGGCGCCTTGAACAAACTACAAATATTGGAAAGCTCCTGTCTGTTTTTTTTATTCGTTGCAATTTCCAATTTTGTTCAAATGTTTCCAAAAATGGCTTTTCGATTTCTTCACGAGATTAATTATTTCATAACCCTTCGCAAATCTAAGAATCCAGTTTTTTCATTATAAACATGAAGGAGCGTTGTGTGGGTAAGACGTTTTTGGGTCATTTGTAAACGAAGATCAATCTTTAACCCTCGCAAAGCGTTAAATGACGTTTCACAAGATGCGGAACTTGGCACTGGCATTATTAAATTGATCAGTCGATTAATTTGATCTAGAAGGTGCTTTGTTGCGTGAGATGATTTCCGAAGTTGGTCAGCGAATTTAGGACAGCACCTTGGTATGTTGTCAGACATGTTTTTCAATATTTGGAGTTGAGGACGGAGGTTGGTCAGTTTAAAATCATTTGAGAAAATGCCCAGTTTTGACGCCAAAATTTCTTTAGTGGGTACATTTCCTTTAAATGCATTAAGTAGATATTTTCTAACCACTCTAAAGCATCAAGGTCTAAAAAAATTACAAATGAATTATCATCATTATCAGTGCAACAGTAATTTAAAACAAAAAGATTGTATAGATATCTTTCGCTAATCTCTTGCGTTGTCGTGAATATTTTTGACTTTTTCATATTTGAGTTTGGAATTCGCTAAGGGGCCGTTCATAAATTACGTAAGACAATTTCATGACTTTTTGACCCCCCCCCCTCCCCCGAGTAAGATTTAGTAAGATTCTCACTACCCCCCCCTCCCCCCCTTCCGAAATCTTACGTAAGATTCATAATTAAGGTGAAACTAGTCAAAAAATGGATTTTTAATGTGATGTACTATATTACTATATTTAATTTTAATATAAGTACATATGTTACATATTAAATAAATATTACGAAATTGCAAACTACACATTTGTTTTTCAATATGAATAAAAAAGGTCATCGTAAGTCATCGTTAGTTCATGCTCTTTTCAACCAGTCTGATAGTGAACCTACAATTGGCACACCCGATTCGTCTGTTGAATTTTCTGATTCACATTCAAACCCTGTAACATCAATATCCTCGTCGTCATGCCACTCTGCAACTTGACAAATCTCCGATTGTTTTAAAATGCAAAGGCTTTTCCCCTGTCCACGTTTCAAAATTGAAACTGGTTGAATCATGTGAGTGCGACTCCAGTCTTTTCCATGTAGTTTTTTGTGCATTACAGTAGCTTTTTTCGAGGCAAAGTACTGGTCACAAATATTACAAACTCGATCGAAAAAATCGTAAGGCATGATTTTGAACTGTGGATGTACTTTTGACCAATCGTAATTTAACGCTAAGCGAAGAAATAGAGGACAAAACTGATTGCTGTTTTGGTCTCCTGTTGAAGAAGGAATTGAAAGCGAATCTTCTTGTTGAAGAGGACAAGTGCAAGGGGGTGGTAAAGAACCGGAACAACATCAACAAAATTTCAAAGTCGACGTATCTGCGTGTAAATGCCTGAATAATAGCAAACTTGTGAGACGGTGTTACAAGTCGACCCTGCGTGTAAACAACATACATATATTTCATTACATAAACAGAAGAGAAGTTAGAGTCGATTACTTAAATCGATTGTAATCGATATTTCTGAATCTTTCGTGACTGTCGAAAATTCAAATATATTTCATTACTGCCACAAATGACGATGCGTTAATACAACTTTAATGTATGAATACGCATTTTAAATCTTACGTAAGATGATCATTCACCCCCTCCCCCCCCTCTCGTAAGATGTAGTAAGAATCCGCCGACCCCCCCCCCCCCTAAACGTCTTACGTAATTTATGAACGGCCCCTAATGAAAGTTTTCACTTAATTTCAAAAGAGTCTGCAGCCCCAAGGTGATCTAATTGACAACCCGTAAAAATTCCAAGTTGGGAATACTCGAGAATACTCAAAATATTTACCTGAAATATTTTCATGGCTGTGTTTCGTAAATGATCAATCAATATTTTCAAGTTTCAACGTGAATATTTTCTGTTGGTCTTATGATTCAAAATGATTGATATTCATTTCATCATCATGTTTTATCAGTTTCATCATTATCATTTATTATACGAATCATTATTATTGTCGTGCAATTTTTTATAAAATCAAAAACATGCCATAGAATCGTCGAGTAGATCGTAATATGAGAAGTAGTACCTTTTTGATCGAGTCTTCTTTCCAATTCGTTTGAGAGAAGGTCCAACACTTCAAAGTAGTCTTTCGAAATCGATCTCTTGATGAAAGTCTTACTTCAATAGTGGGACAATCGGTTTGTTCTAAGCGTCGAGGGATTTTTCTGGTTCTGGGCTCAGAAGAATACTCAAGTTCAAACTTATCAGTTTCATTCATCGCCTTTTTAAAAATTCGTTCGGTCGGTCAAATTGTTTGAGAAACAATTTGATGAATTGTTTTATCATGTGTACCCTCCTATTGAGTATGCATCTCTTATCTCGACTACTATCGTCGATACTATTGATATGACTATATGTAACTTACACTCACAAGCTAATGGAAAGTTTGCTGGAAGCTCAGTTCATATATTCTTTCTTAAATGTTCAGTTTGTCGCATTTCGATAAACTCCAGATGTGAGATAATCACATTAATAAATACATTTGCCGAGTTCTAAAAATGTTGATCGAATTATGATATAACTTAGTTCCGAGAAGGGGAGGCAAAATGAATACACTTCCCCCCTGCCAAAATTGCTGTTGCTGCGACGCCCCTGACGAACTTTGAAGTTTGGCACATGATCTCCGAAAATATATAATATATTTTCTAAAAGGTCTTTGTAGCCATCCCACAAATATGATTTTTCAACTATCGGCGACAAAATTCGATCACCTTTTTTTGAAATCTTATGTCAAGTAAAAGTTGATTAAGGGGTTAACCCACTGTAACCTTAAAACATCGACGTCTTTTTTGTGAGTTTTTTCATATGATGGGCAATAGGGAATGATAGGGAAATGCCTCGCGACTATTTAAGTGCTAAATTTTATTAAGAAATGGCCGCACTACATACCTTTTCCGCAGCTATATTTTCGCCGAGGCACACACTGTAATGGCCGTTATTTTAGTGTAAAATAGTAAATGTGGTACGGAATTTTCGAGTTTATGAAATTGGCGAAAATTTGAGAAAAGATAGATTTTTGACTAAAGGTCGTACTTAAATGTTAACAAAAAAAAAGAAAAAATCGATTGACATTTTAAGAAGTGTTTGGAGTCATTTGAGGAGTAGCCAACCTTAAGACATGCTCCAGGTTTACGTCCGTAATATGAGATCGTAAGCAATATAGGTTGAACCAAACAAAAATGCGTAACGCGCCGCCATATATAGTACAAAATTGGGTTTTGCTTCTTATTCAAGCATTAATAAAATTCTACCCTCCCATTATAGTTTTGTTGTCTTAATATTTCACAGAAGTGCAGATCTATTAATTATTATTATTATTAATTAATAAGTGCTATTTGGTGAGTTGCGAGCCGCAAGATACATCTCTGAGGGCTGCATGCGGCCGGTGGGCCGTACGTTGTGCGTCTCGAACAGTTAAAACTTTGAATAATTTGAATAAAAAATGCGCGATTATGTTGAGTGCCATTTTCAAGAAACGTGTTTGTCTCAAAACACATTAAAAGTTTCAAATACGAAACGGAGCGCTTATATAAAAATGTCTAAATTTCGATGAAAAAATTATTCACTGGAAACTCATTTTATAATTGAAAATTGGGAAATTCTGATTTTCAGCCATTGACAAGCTACTAGTGGACGTATCAAGTCAAAGTGTCAATTTTATTATACATCTAAGGATCACACTAAGCTATACATACTACTAATTTGGCATTTTAAATTAAATCTATTGACAATTGATTTAATTTTTTACCAATTGAATTAACCGTAGTATATTTGAAGTCAATTTTTTACACAAAACCTTAAGAGAACGCTTTAAAGAACATCATTTTATTTAATGTTGTTTGCCCAAGAGGTAGGAAAACTGTGCCGATTACGATTTGAATCCCACTTCTACTACTAATTACTCTCTTCTATGACTCTTAACTAAAGTAATTGAAAACATTTTACATATGTTTATTGGCATTATTTATTTATCGCAATTTTTTATTTGTTACACTTTGCCTATATTATCGCATCAATTACTTTTTTATATAGTATTGTATATTAAAAATGTTAATCCTTAGATTTGTTTACTTCATTTTCTGTGGCTGTTAAAATCTATATTTATGTACCTAATAATGTAAATTCAACTGAATATGAGAGCACATTTTATTTAACCTTTTCAGTTATATTATTATTAATATTTACGTGTATCATCGTCAGATATAGTTTTAATTTATAATGAAAAACGCAGAATTTAGCGTTACTTTTTGCTGTTATTAGCATCGATGTTGTCTTTAAATGAATCTAATTTCATTTAACTAAAAATTTAATCAAACCAACAGCGTGTTCTATGATACCTGTGTGGTGTGAACAAAGTTTTATGCAATTTACATATTGGTTATGAATATAAAATTTTAATTATTACGATTAACTTTATTTTGATATTATTTTTACTACAAAAACTTTTAACAAAATCTTTAGAAAATATAACGTTCTCCAGCTTTTTTATATCTAATTCTAATATTACGGGTTTACTTCAATTTTTCATTTACTTTTTTTTTGTGGAATATTTTTGGTGGTAGGAAGAAACACAAAAGGGATCTCATTGTATATATTTTATATAATTTTTAATAGTTTAACAAGTTTTACTTCATTTAGCATTCATTTTATTATTTTAACATTTTATGTTTTAGTTATTATTATACCGACTTGTTTTGTTTCATTGTAATATTAAGTGTTGTTTTATTATTTTTAATCAAAGAAAATCGATTCTACATTGCCCTTACCGCTGTTCATTTTTATTAAATTTCTTATGAAATGGAATCATAATTCAATTGCATTTTTTGCAGCAAAAATTTGAATTTTTTTTTCTAAATCACGCGAATTGGTAGGTTTTCGAACAAGTATTAGTGTTGATACCTGAGGAAATGAGAAAAAAATAAACATAATACTTAAAATACAATAGCGACAGCAGGTGTAAATTGAAACAATTCAAAGTATTTAATTTTAATAATTAAATGAAAATATGTATAATTTTAATTAATGTTAAATTTTATCAAAGAAAAGAAAACAATTTATTGTAAATATATAACTCTATGTATACATTCATGCTGAATATTTTGTGTATATAATGCATTTTTTGTTATGTTGCTCTATTTGTATTTGAATAAATATTCATATTATCGTTATTGTTTTGCGAAAAGCCAAAGGAATTAACAAAATACAATTTTGAAAACTCTTAGAATCTATTTAAATGAATGTCTCTGTACGTGTGTGTTTTAATGTATGTGTGATAGCCGCAGAAATATTTAATATGTTTTAATCATTTATTTAAATCTGATAAATTTTTACTTTTTTTCTTTCTTTATATTTGCACATGCTTATGTTCTTAATATTTCATGCTGTTTATGTTGTTGTTGTTGTTGCTGTTGAAGTTTTTGCTGTTGCGGTTGTTGATCTTTGCACTCGTATATATTAATCCTTCACCGATTACTGCTCATTTTCATTTGTTACTTGAAATATCGCCTTCATCTCTTCTGCATCTTTATCATCACCATCCCGCAACTAATCCTATTGCTGGTTACTTGACTTCATCTGTCCGTTGACAATTGGCAAAAAATATGGATGTGCCATAGCTTCGCGTGCAGTAAGTCGTTCAACATGATCGTAGCGCAACAGTTTATCAAGAAAGTCAAGTGCTTCGGGTGACACCAAGTGCTGGTTGTCAGAATGCACAAAACGCTCCCATCTTTTGCGTGAGTGTCTCTGCAATATATCGTGGAATCGTGGATCCAACTCTATATTGTATTTATCTAAATAGGCGTATAGCTCCTCGGTACCCAGCACCTTGGCAATGCGCACTAATTGATCGTAGTTATCGTGACCGTGGAAGAAAGGTTCCTTACGGAAAATCATCGAGGCCAACATACAACCTAGCGACCACATATCCAAAGAATAGTCATACATTTGATAGTCCACCAGCAATTCGGGACCCTTGAAGTATCGCGAAGCAACGCGCACATTATATTCTTGGCCAGGATGATAAAATTCTGCCAGGCCCCAATCGATAAGACGCAACTTACGGTTCTCATGATCAATCATAACATTGTGAGGCTTCACGTCGCGGTGCATTATGCCCATACTGTGGCAATAATCGAGTGCCTTCAGCAACTCAAACAAGTAGTAACGTATTTCATAATCAGTAAGGGTTTGGTACAGCTGTTTGAAGTCTGTATTATTCACATGCTCAAAAATAAGTGCTGGTGTACGCGACACTGGATCCTTAACGACAGCAAGCAATGTTATGATGTTGGTGCCACCGCGCAGGTTCTCCAGAATTTTAATCTCTCGCTTGATTTTCTTCTTTTTGACGGGCTTCAAAATTTTAACAACGCACTTTTCAGTAGTTGTTATATTTATTGCCTCAAACACTTCCGAGTATTTGCCGCGTCCTAGTTTACGAACAAGCTGGTAATCATCTTGGTTGGCCCAGTCGACAACATAGTTTTCATAATCCCAATACTCATCCGGCTTATGTGCGTTCACATCAGTGTAGACGCGTGCAGCACTCGGTAAAGTCATTTTAGTACTTCTCGAAGTTATCGTGTTCGCCGTGCCGTTATCTGAGATGAGTTTG
Organism: Tricholauxania praeusta; assembly: GCA_949775025.1. Taxonomy (NCBI): domain Eukaryota; kingdom Metazoa; phylum Arthropoda; class Insecta; order Diptera; family Lauxaniidae; genus Tricholauxania; species Tricholauxania praeusta. The sequence goes on along the minus strand of OX459029.1, from coordinate 69,872,856 downwards.
TCTGAGAGGTAACTTTCTGAAGAATCTGAAGTAGTTGAATGTTTCCAAAACGATAAGTCTTCTAGATAGAAACTCCTAAGGAAATAAAAATAAAAGAGTTATGATGTACTAGGAATATCCAAAATAATAATAATATCAATGAACGCCAAATAGTTGGTGTTATGTTTAAATGTGGGTTATGATTAGTTATCAAGATTCAGCTAAAAAATTAATAAAGGTGGTGTTTATTTACCAGCAGAATTTTTCAACATATTTGCTTCGGATTACAAAGTATGTTCATTTGGTGGTCATTTTGTTTTGGAATGACATTCAAAAATGTACTTTGATGGTGATGTATGTGGTTTGAGATACTCGAAACTGACATCTCAATATTCGCGGACGGATCAAAAATGGACAAAAGCACGGCAATAGGAAACAACTCGGAACGGATAATGCTTTGCTTTTACAGGCTGAATTATATCCCATCAACCAAGCAGCAAGACTAGTCTGACTAAAAGATTTACATACCTCAATCTAATCTGACTTTTTATTGACAATCAATCAGCGATGCTGACGCTTAGAACCTATAAATTATAAATGTTCCAATACACAGTGCGACAAATTTCCACCCAGACTTTCCTCATAAAACCTAAACAATTCAATATTTCAGGGGTTTATTATGGTAAATTTTTTAAATTTTTATGGCAACACTTTCAGATTCAAATTTGAAATTAAATATCAACCTAAGTACGCTACGTTCCATAGTTATTTTGCTTTGAAATTACAGTTGAGCAACAAAATTGTATATGTCCTCAGATGTCACTTACAAAGCTGGTAAAGCTAACATTAGCCAATAAGAACGCTCCATTTTCAATTGCGCTCGAACGTTTTTGTGAGTGTCGGTACTCGGTATTTTAATAAAAAGTTAGTGAAATATTAAAGCATTTAAGCTAATTTTAATTGCAAATGCAAAATGAATAAAAACGCTCGCGAGGTACCTCCAAATAAAGGTAGAAAAGGGCAGGCACATTCGGAAAAATGGAAGACAAATGTTGCGAAGAAAGAAAGGTAATTCCAGGGCCGCATCATTGTGTATATTACAACACAAGTGACTTTTTGTTTTGTTTTAGATGTTCAAATAAAGGGCTGCCTGTAAATTTCCTTAAAATTCGTGACGTGAAGTCGTTGTAGCAAATACATTACCACAATTAGCTATTCATAAAAATATCATTGAAGTAAATCAAGATTCTAACGTGCAAAATGAAGAAATTACAGCGAACATTAATTTTGAGCTTTAATTTAAAATTTACTAAGCTAATTTAAAGGTTAAAAGTGCCTACTGATTGATTAACTTCAACTCCGTGATGTTATAGTAGTAATATTACATTTTTCAATAGAATTTTCATAAAGAAGGAAACTAGATTTAAACTGAATCAATAAGCGAAAAGGTGAACATATTAAAGTCAGATAGATGACTCACGTACAAAAATTGGAAGACAATCATTGTAAGCCCAAATTAAATCGCATTGCAAGCATTGAACTCAGGTCTGATTCAATATATCTCTCTGGAAGAATTTGTTGCAAAAAGCACAGGTAACGTCCTCACTGGGTAGAGCAAATTTGACTATATCACATTACCCGAATTTCAGTTATAATGCACTCAGGTTATTTTTATTAAGACACACACACTTCAGCAAATAAAGAACTCATATTATTTATGACAAAATATATTCACCCACTAACAAATTTTAGTACTTCGCCTATAATACTTACTTTATTTTGGGCTTAATTCACACATGAAATGCACACAAATAAAATCTCGACTTGTGGCTAAATCAATTTCACCACACTGAGTCCAAAAACAGTGAATGCGAACGCACAAAACCTTGCAGCACTTTTCTTTCTCCGTTACTGATATGCTGACAAAAACATTTTTGTCAAGAGTTGTTTATTTAAGGAAATATGATGACATATCACATTACCCGACCATATCAAAATAGCCGAAGTTACTCTAATTATATAAATATCGATGAATGTTTCCAAAAAATTTAGGTTATGCTCTCAAATTATAGGTACATACTCATATAAAACTGCATGTTATAATAAATTATTTTTTTTTTCGAAACTTTTTCTTCTAATAAATGAAGTTATACTGAAAATTTCGTTTATACATATGTACATATATGACTAAATCCATCTCAAACCATGCACCCGGATTATTATATGTTACGGAATTGGTTGCCATATTTCCCCGATTTGATTAAAAAAAATTTTTACGAAGTTAGGGCCATTTTAAGTTATGCCCATTTTAGGCTGAAAATTGTTTCAAAAAAGCAGCTTTTCCATTAAAATCAAATTAATTACTACTTTCAGCTTATTTTTAATAACAACATCATTTAGTACCGTCCTTTCTCTTCAAAATTAGCTTTCAAATAGTAATCTTTGATGTTTCCTCGCAAAGTTACAGCCATTTGCAAAATATTTGAAATCCACTGAGGATGCTTTATTAAAAGTTACTAGTGAAACCTTTGATGGCTCTAATGCAAATCAGACACAAATAGCTCCATTCATAGACATGACAAAAGCGTTTGACATGGCCAACCACAATATTCTCTTAGATAAGCTATATAAAGCTGGCTTTAGAGGGAAAATATATGATTGGTTTGAGTCGTCTTTGACAAGGAGGATTCAAAAAGTTAAAATTAATGAAATTATAAGTGATGAACTAGAAATCAGCTTAGGTGTACCTCAAAGGTCAGTTTTGGGTCCGATCTTATTCCTAATCTAATGTCACTGCCTTTACAGATGACTTTGCCTTTATTTATTCAATGAAAACTATTTTTGAAGCTCTCGTTAACTTGGAAGCGGATTTGAATGTTCTTAGACAATGGTTTGCCAAACACGAACTAATTGTGAGTGACAAAACAAAACTTATGTTTTTTTCTAAAAATGCGGAGTTAATTGACAGAAATGTTATTTTTCACTCATCTTCTTGTCAAATACTGAGCTTATAGCCACATACGTGTAGTAGAAAAAATTTCTTAAACAGTAAACTATATACTGGGTGTTTTTTTTAGAGGTTTGTTTTTCGAATAGAGATAAAACTGGCTCTTTATGGTCAAATCTGGCAACTCTAATGTCATTTATGTTCAGTTTGGTTTGCCATTTCATCATGAACAGGTTGACAAAAGAACAACGCTTGCAAATCGTGCAAATTTATTTCGAAAATAATGGTTCAGTTCGCGAAGTTTACCGCAAGCTCCGTCCATTTTATGGTCGACATAATCGTCCATCAGAGCAATTAATTCGGTTAACCATGGGTCGTTTTCGCACTACGTTTACTCTATGTGATAATACGCATCCGCAGAGACGTCGAACAGTGCGCACCGAAGAAACAATTGCCGCTGTAGAGCAAAATGTTGAAGAGGACCCGAATGAATCGATTCGCCACCGTGCACAGTAATTGGAGCTTTGTCCATCATTTTTATTGAAGATTTTGCGCAAAGATCTTGGCTTGCGACCTTACAAGATCCAGCTTGTGCAAGAATTAAAGCCGCGAGACCATTCAATGCGTCGTGATTTTGGTGTATGGGCCGAAAATGAGATTGATCTCGATGCTGATTTTCATCGCAAAATTTTGTTCAGTGATGAGGCTCATTTTTGGTTGAATGGCTACGTCAACAAGCAAAATTGCCGCATTTGGAGTGAAGAGAATCCACATGAGACCCTTGAGACGCCATTACATCCACAAAAACTGACTGTTTGGTGTGCTCTATGGGCTGGTGGAGTCATTGGGCCATACTTCTTCCGAAATAATGCTGGAGAATCAGTTACCGTTAATGGAGACCGGTATAGAGCCATGATAACCGACTATTTTGTTCCCGAATTGGATGGCATGAATGTGGATGAGTTGTGGTTCCAACAAGACGGCGCTACATGCCACACAGCGCACGTCACAATCAATTTATTGAAGAAAACATTCGATGAGCGCATAATTTCGCGGAAAGGACCTGTCAATTGGCCACCAAGATCGTGTGATTTGACACCATTGGATTATTTTCTTTGGGGATATATGAAGTCGCTCGTCTACGCCAACAAACCAGAAACGTTAGGGGACTTGGAAGCCAACATTCGTGGCGTTATTGCCGACATACGGCCCCATATGCTCGAAAAGGTGGTTCAAAATTGGACGTGTAGAATTGGCTTTATTCGAGCCAGCCGCGGCGGCCACATGCCCGAAATCATATTTAAACATTAATGGCATAAAATTATCCTTCCAATAAAGCCAAATTGATGGACATTAAAAAGATTTTCTTGTGTTTTATTTCAATTCGAAGCTCTATACCTCTAAAAAAAACACCCTGTAGCTCAGACTGTTTCATAATAAAATTTGACGACGAATTCAAATACTTAGGAGTTTTAATTGACAAGGGGATGAATTGGAAGCCACATATTGCTCAATCGAAAAGGTATTTTATGTCTGTAACTCGTAAATTCTATATACTCAAGGGTCATTGTTCCGAAAAACTGTTGATTACCATGGTACAATTATACATGGTAGAACTATCTTGTCAAACACAAATAAATGCAACCGTGAATTTGCCTATCAGAATTGTCAAGAATAAGCAAAACAAAAACAAAAAAAAAAATTTTGACAAGCGCGCGTAAATTGTAAAAAATTGTAAATGGAAAACTATTTTAATGTGAGTTTAAAATGTGAGTTAAAATGTAAAACTATACTAGCCCAGTCAAATTAAACGAAAAAAAGGCGTGAGTTTGCAATAATTCGCATAGAGCTGAAAATTGGTACAGGTGTTAAATATACCATTACAAATGAAATATCAAAAGTCCCCACCGATCCAACCTCTGCAAAAAATTTTATTCAAGGTCGAAACTGAGAAATATCGGTTTTTCGCACATTTCTCTTAAACGGTAAGTGCTGTCGTAAAAGTTGGTTAGAAAAAGATTTAGATCATGCAATTGTCCACAATAATGGCTCAAGTTTTTTTCTCTACATACTACCATTCCTGAGATATGTATATTGATTTGAAAAGTTGGAAAATTCGTATTCGTTAGTCTTAAGAGTTTATTTACTGCGAACAAACATTAATTTTAATATTTTGGATTTCAATTTGTGCCGTTGAATAATTTTTAAAAAAATGTCACAAGTTTGTTTCATTTGTAATAAACCATTGAGTGAAATTGCTGTTGTTGATCGAGGAATAAAGACTTTGATTGATTGAAGTGTTGAAATAAAAGATGGGTTTTGTGAATTCTTGAAGGACGAGCAATCTGTGACAATCCATGTGCAGTGTCGTAAAGTGTACACTCCGAAGACTAGTTTTGCTGCAGCTGCAGCTAAAAGACAGTGCGATATGGAAAATGCCAGTATATCTAGTCCACCTCGTACTAGAACACGAGTAAGTGAATCAGTTTTTTGTTTTCAAAATTATTGCTTATTTTGCGGCGATGAAGCAAATGATAAATCTGAAAAGAAAAAAGCACAGAATGTTCGGCGTAAAGTATATCAAGCTGCTACACTTGCATTTAAGGAATCTATTCTGAACGTAGCCCAGACTCGTTCAGATGACGTAGCAAAAGCTGTTGTTGTAAGCATTGAGTAATAATAATGGGTATTGTTCAAATTATTACTCCAAAAAATTCAGTTATAACAGAAAAGCCTACATCATGAATAAATAAAATCGTTTTAGCAAAATATTTTGCGACAAAAGCTCATGTGCCAATACGAGTCTATCAAAAAGATGGTGTAGGATATAGTAAAATAACTGTGCAGAATTTTGCTTATAAAAGTTATAGTACAATAACTTTGCTCCGGTTGAAATGGTTATATTGAACGTTTGACAAGTAATCTTATGAATTTTTCTGAATCTCAAATTTTATTCTTGCCATTTATTCATCAACCAGCGAGTAACTACAATACTATATACACGACTTTACTTTGTGCTTTGGAGGAGGCAACTGATGCATCTTTTTTCTCAGACCTTTGCATAGAAATCAATCAAGGAGAGGAAGAGGAAAGCGAAGATGAAGACATGACTGTTGAAGTCGAATTGGAAGATTATCAATCATAACAATCAACAACAATCCGATACACTTTGATCTTTATCTTTAGTTCCAAGCTTAAAACCAATAGAAAATTTTCTGGTCCTTCATCGTAATAGACCGTGGAGTATACCTACTAGGGAAACCACATTAAAAAAAAAATGCGCCCAGTACACTACCTCATGGGTGGTGTAAATGTGTGCATGTTATTCAAAATACAACTTTACCAACTTTTGAAACCACAATATCTCAATAATGGTGATTCGTAGGGAAAAAAGTAATGAAACAATTTTTGTAGACAATTGCATGATCTACAACTCATTCTTATAAGTTTTTACGATATCTTTTACCGCTTAAGAGCAAAATGCAAGAAACCGATATTTTTGTCTTTTGACCTTGAATAAAAATTTTTGCAGAAGTCGGATCAGTGGGGACTTTTGATACTTCATTTGTAATGATGTATTTAAGACCTGTACCAATTTTCAGCTCTATGCGAATTATTGCAGACCTAAATGTCTATTTTGACTGGGCTATACCTAATTTTGCATTATCTTTATTAGAAACTAGTAAGAAAACAGTAAAAAGGAGTGAAATTGAGCAGCGCTATCCTGACGTCATAAATAAAAGCAACGATGACATCAAATTAGCACAAGCACATAACATACAAGCGAGTACAGCTACAGCTCAAAGCACAGATTCTCGTAAAAAGCAGATATCCCGTCAAAAATCTCGTAGGAACTTAAAAAATAGCATTGCTACTCAACGACCTGATTTAGGTACAATATCGTGCAATGTTAGGATTTAGGCAAGATATCTCCAGTTAAAAATCAACTACTACTAAAGCAACAGTCAGAAAATATAAAAATGGAAACTCAAAATCACGACAAGAATATGAACCCCAAAGTATTGCACAATCTTTTGTAGGCTCAGTTAGCTATTTGCTACTCGTATTTGGACGCAAGGGTGGATGGCTGTAGACAAAAATGAAATTTTTTGTAAAAGAATATTACGAAAAATGTTCGCAAAGTGCATACTGCACAAAAAGCATTTCAATAGTTTTATACTTTAATTATGTATGCAATTAAACTCTGAAAGAAGAGCATTATATTTTTAATTATCATGTAAATATAAATTGAAGTGCTACATAGTTTTGACTTTTTAGTGTGGTCTTTATTTAATGTTCATCTATGTTCCAACAATTATTCTTACAATTTTCAACCAGTTTTGTTTTGCATCATAAATAACTTTAGCGGCGAAAGTCAGAGGAAAAATATAATTTTTTTTTGTATATTTCTGTTTTTTCAATAATAAACAAAAACAAAACAAGCTAATTTTGACAAAACTGGCTGGCTAAGAATAAAGAAGAAGAACTGTCACTTAGAATTGCTGCTATCATGATTATTGTACCATGTTGATTACCATATACCACGGCCTTGTTGGCTCAAAACTGCAATATGGCATAGCAAGTTGGGGAGGATTTTACTTTAGCGCTCTTGAACCATTAATAACAGCACAAAAACACTTTATCAGAATAATTGCTAAGAAAAACAAAATGACATTGTCTCGACGAATGTAGCAAATGAAAAAAAAGCACAAAAAATATTTGTAACGGGATAATGAAATAGAGTGAGGAGGATCTTGGTCTGTATTGCTCAATTGTAAACTCAATTTATCAGTGTAGGTAAGTACGTGATTTTTTTTCTTTCTAGTACGTGCATAAGTAAGTATTTCTATAAGCGTAAGCGACAGCAACGTAAAACCAAAATAGAAACAAGTGAAAAAGCAACAATAAAGAATGAAACGGAAAAGAGAGATTGGTTCAACGGTGCTACAAAACAACAAAAATTAATATACCTTTTGAGTGACCCAGTGCACGTTGTAACTTTGGTCGAGTACTACACAAAGCCAAATTTGAATTTTTGGAAAACCCTAAAAATCTTAATTTAATTAATTTCAATTTAGTCCTTCTATTGAGTTAACGGTTAATGGAATAGGTGGATTCAAGAAGCTTGCCGCCATTTGCACTGATGGAGGTCGGAGTATGTCGGGTGACTTAAAGAGGCTTAAGGGACAATTCAAAAAAGCGAAACATTGATGTGCCATTTTACCATTGCTTGATTCACCAGGAATCCTTATGTTCAAAAATGACTTAAATGGCAATCTATATATTAATATGAACATATGAAACTTGTGGTACACTTTTTAAGTGTTTACTATAAAAAGAGGAATGAAACTTATATCATTGAACAGGTACTGTTTCATAGATGTGCAGAAAAAAAAATGTGTGTATATTGCCGTTAAGGCAGGTAAAACACAGTGAACATAGACCCATGATTTCCCCATACAAAACGCTTAACCCCTAATGGGAAAAAACGCTGTCACGGCTGAGCCGCGTCACCGATTTTGATGAAATTTGATATGGAGATAAGTTGAACATTGAGTAAAGATATTTGTTAAGAGTGGGTGGTGCCACACCTCTATCAAGAAAAACATCTCCACGGTTAAACTAATGGACCAATTTTGATGAAATTTAGTTTGGATACAGATTGAACCTTAGAAAACATTTATATTTCTTTTGGAGGGCGTAGCACCGCTCCTAACACGAAAATCGTTTTAACTGCTAAATTTATGGACTGATATTGATGGAATTTGGTACAGAAATAGACTGAATATTTTTTTGTATTAGTTTTTTAATACCAAAAGCATTTTTAATGGTTGAATTTCAACCACTGAGCGAAACTAGTAATAATAATTCTTAATAAAATCAGAGGTGGTCCCTATTGTTCGAGCTCAAGGCAGAGTATGCAGACCTATCAATAATTACGGAAGTTCAGTCGCTCAACAAAGGGAAGTGTCTTCTCAGATTTTTCTCCCTTCGAAAAGAAATACACAATTTTTAAAACAGAGTGTAAAAAATTCTGATGATCTGTAAACTAAACTGGAAGACCTTAACTTTCTCACTGAATTAGGCTTCCTTACTGACTTTACATTGATCATTAAACTTGCAACTGCAAACACCAGTCCAGTGGCAGTCTGTGGTGTCAATGTCATCAGCAATTGAAGGCTTTGAGAATAAATTGACACTTCTGCAAAGGGATTTAAGTGGAAATTATTTAAACCACTTCTCTAGTTGCCATGAACTCTCGACACAACATCCTTCGTTAAATGTTGCGCCATATTCTGTGTACTTGCAGCGCATGAGACAAGTATTTGAAACTCGTTTCAGTGATTTTAATGAAATTAAGGAACTTATAGAAATATATAGTCCAAAAGATATAGATATTTAAAAACATAATCCAATCCAAAATCATCATGAGAAGAACCCGATTTTATGCTTAAATTAGAAGCAAGCTTTAGCACGTACATACATACATATGTTTTTGCGAGGTTGCATCACATCTCGGACGTATAAAAATGAGTATAGAAATAAGCCTACTCATCACTTTCTTTATTTCCGTAGCAGGCAAAAACGGATTATGTTTCGAAAACCGTGTTAAACAATTCATGTCCTGGGGGGACATGAAAGGCTTTCATCCTTGGGTTTTTCGTTTATTTGTGAATTTTATTGTATTCGAAATCATTTTTGGAGAACATCCGATAAAATTTTAAATTTTTTCAAAAGTCTTACCTAGCGAAATAGAATTTTTAATAATTTTAGATTGCTCTGTCGTAGAATACTTTCTAGAATGCCACTAAAATGCAAAAACTTGAAAAAAAATCATTGCAGTATTATACAAAAATAATAGAACTTACTTGTTGCGAACAATTTTTTTTTTAATAAGAGTAAATACTTATTCTTGAGAAGTAAAGGAGTAGAACAATGCTGTTATTTTGACCGCTAGAACGTACAAATTACTCAATATAATAGCAATCTTAGAAACCACGGGTATATTTTTGGAACAAAATGTCATGTCCTTATTTTGTGACAATTTAATTGACACCGCACTGCTATTACTTTGACCGCTGCTGTATATCCCATATGTATTTGTTCGACTTTTTCAACCTCATTCAATTTTCTTCAACTTTTTTTATTTTTTCGACTTTTTCAGCGATTTTTAATTGTTTCAATATTTTTTAACCTTTTTCAAGTTTTTTTGAGTTGTTTAACCTCTTCCGACTTTTTTTTAACATTTTCCATGTATTTTCGATTTTTTCAACCTAATTCAACTAAATCGTAATTTTCATTATTTTTTCGACTTTTTGAATTGTTTCAACATTTCAAATTTTTTCAACATTTTCCATATTTTTTCGACTTTTTCAATTTCATATATAATTTTATTTAAGATCGCGTTATTTTTAAAATTTAAAAAAAATCAATTTCTTTTAATTTTCTTCAAGAGTTTCTATATTTTTTAGACTTCTACAGTCTTTTTCAACTGTTTCAATATTTATCAACATTTTTTACATGTTCCATTTTTTTCGACTTATTCAACCTCTTCAACGTCTTTTTAAAATTTATTTAGAAGTTACTTTCATGCAGTGTAGGGCATGTGAGTTTCGGCCTGGCCGAAGATAACACCTTAAATAGTTGTTTTTAAAATGGGTGTCTTAAAAAATTTACCACAAAAATGTATTTCTGAATTTATTGAAATACACACCTGCTCAAAATAATAGTTACTCACTAGAGTTCAAAATTCAACTCAACGGAAAAACTTTTTATTCAAATTATTTAAGAAAACACAGCAGATATTTTTGTAGCCTGTGAGCAAAAAATTTGGGTATGGTAAAGCTAAAAATTTTATTTAAGTTATAAACAAAATCATAATTGTCTATTTATTTAATTAGAACGGTTTAAATCAATAAATATGAAATTACAAATAGCTTTAAAAAAGTTAAAAAAATTCAATGACATGCTCAAATAAATAGCATGTTCTAGAATTCTTCGGGAACTCTCGATTTTCGAAAATTTATTCATATATATTTAAAAATATACTCCTAGGGTTGCTACCAGAGCTGCAAAGTTTTCATTTTTCGGAATTTGGCCAAAAAAATAAAGAAAATTTGTTTTTTTTTTTTCTTATTAATAATATTTTTTTTTAATTTTTTCGATTTTCCTTATGTATACATAAGGAAGTATTGAAAAAAAGTTAACCGTTAATTTTTAAACCTATATACAGCTGCGGTAAAAAGAATAGCACCGCGGTGTCATTTATGAATTTAAAGAAAATATTTCGAACAAATGACGTTTTTTTTTCTTCTAATATTTTAAAGTATAGTTACTTGATAAGTACACAAGATAAGCACATGACATTTTGTTCCAAAAAATAACGGTACTTTCTAGGTTTGCTATTATATTGAGTAATTTGTAATTTCGAGCGGTAAAAATAATAGCACTGTTCAACTCCTTTACTTCTTAAGATTAGGTATTTACTCTTATTAAAAAAATTTGATCGTAACAAGTAAGCTCCATTATTTTTGTATAATACTCCAATGATTTTTTCGAGTTTTTGCATTTTAGTGGGCAGTGGAAAGCATTCTTCGACAGAGCAAAGTAAAATTATTAAAAATTCCATTTCGCAAGGTAAAATTTTTCAGGAAATTTAAAATTTTATCGGATGTTCTGCGAAAATGGTTTCGAATACGATAAAATACACAAATAAACGAAAAACACGAGACCGAATGCCTTCCATGTCCCTCCGGGATGTGAATTGTTCCATACGGCTTTCGATACATAATCCGTTTTTGCCTGCTACGGAAATAAAGAAAGTCCTTAATATAGCAGCGAGTATAGAAAACGTTAAAAGAAAACTCAGGGAAACCAATTTGAGTGCCCAAAATCCACGGCGAGTTTCGTTGTTAAAAAAAAATACATATCACAAACATACCGGACTTTGCGCACTGGTACTTAGTATGGTCGCATCGTAGATAAGCATTATGTGGAGCGATGAGAGTAAGATCGTTTTTTTGGTGGAAAAGGCACTCGTCCATATGTAAGGCGTAGCCCAAACACAGAATATGATATTTTGAATAATCTTACTCTCATCGTTCCACTCTACTTTGCAAGTGGACATTTTAAGTACCCATGCGCAAAGTCCGGTACGTAAATCCATTGGCGTGACCACCCCCACTAATTTTTAAGGGACGCCAATAATCACCAAATTTAAAAATAAATATTTTTTCCAAATAAATTTGATTGATTATTAAATATGGAATCGTAAATTACTAAAGCGACCCAGCACGTGATTTTTTTTTTATCTTTGAATGTGCACAGTAATTGATTGGCTTAATTGGTTTTCTATCCAGAATAGAAAATTCTGTTACCCCGTCTTTTTTAAATTAATATCTACATTTGCGTCAATTCCTGTCACAAGTTGTACCTGCGAGCGTAGCTTCTCTAAACTTAGCATTGTCAAATCGAAGTTACGCTCAACAATGCTGCAGGGTCGCTTGGAAAATTTGATGGTTCCATTCATCGAACAAGAATTAACTGTAAATATTAATCTTGGCACTGTAATTGAAGAATTTAAAAAAATTGTTCCTTTTAACAGACGCATGGTGCTGTAAAATAAATTGATTTTCACACAATTTGAATTTATTGCATTTTATTTAATTATCTTCTTCTTTTTTTTTTTGCTTTTTAAATGCGTGTATGTCTTTTTCCGAACTGACGTTATTTAATCATCAATAAGAATTTTAAAAAATATGTTTGTACTTATTATAAAGCTTAAAAAAAAAGAGATGCAAGGGGCGGAAAATTTTAAGTTGGCACCCCCACTAGTTCAATCCTGGCCACGCTAATGCGTATGTCTTTGTGATATGCATTTTTTTTAAGAATGAAATTCGTCGTGGGTTCTGGGCACTCAAATTTGTTTCCGAGTCTTCTTTTACCTTGTGAAATGGAATTGTTACTAATTTTTCTTTGCTCTGTCGAAGAATGCTTTCCACTGCCCACTGAAATGCAAAAACTCGAAAAAATCATTGGAGTATTATACAAAAATAATGGAGCTTACTTGTTACGATCAAATTTTTTTAATAAGAGTAAATACCTAATCTTGAGAAGTAACGGAGTTGAACAGTGCTATTATTTTTACCGCCCAAAATTACAAATTACTCAATATAATAGCAAACCTAGAAAGTACCGTTATTTTTTTGGAACAAAATGTCATGTGTTTATCTTGTGTACTTATCAAGTAACTATACTTTAAAATATTAGAAGAAACAAAACGTAATTTTTTCAAAATATTTTCTTTCAATTCATAAATGACACCGCGGTGCTATTCTTTTTACCGCAACTGCGAGTAGAGCTTTGCTGTTTCTGGTGTAACAGCTTATATCCTTTGTTGTTTTTACTACATTGTCTTAATATAACACAGATAATTTGAAATTATTAATACCACAACATGATTTTCCATTAAAAAAAATAAATGAGAATAAAGTAAAAATTAATTTTTGGCCCAAAAATTTTTAAAGTATTTTATAAAAAAGTAATTACAATATTTTGCTTCAATAATTAGTCACTCTAAATAACAGTGTATGTATTACTTAAAAAAAAAAATGTAAAACAAAAATTTAATTTTGATAATTTTTGGACCAAAATTAAATTTTGATAAATTTTGGACCAAAATTAAATTTTTGTTTTCTCATATATTTTTTTAAGGGAAATTTAAGTAGTGGCATTGACAATTTCAAATTATAGTGTATTGAGGTGAATGTAGTGAAAACAACACAGGATTTCAGCGCTTCCAAACGAAACACTAAAGCTCTACTCGAGCAGATAAGATGGATTTTTTGCTTATACAGTAGCGAGCATAAAAAATGCAACTGCGATCACTGTGTCAGAAAATATGCGATATCATTCAAATGGTTCCTTACGTTATTGATGTAAATTTTTGATGAATTCTCTGCATCCAGTATTCTGTAATGCATAATATAACAAGACAACCTCTAAAATTAAGCGAGCAAAAAAATGCATTTTTTCAAAATTTAATTTATTTCAATAGTTTCAATATTTACTAAGGACACTAAGGTCTCCATGGATGTCTTATTCCACTCTTCCTGGAGGATTTTTTCCAAGTTCTTTTTAAAATTTTTTTAGATAAGGATATACATACACTTGAGCCCCGATTTGCGTCGTTTCGATTTGCGTCGCTACATTCAATGGATATTTTCACTGAAAATCAATGCGAAAAATTTTTCAACTTACGTGTAAAAAGGGGAATTCCCATTTTATTCTGTAAGGTAAGTTATTCTAAGCATAGCTGCGTGTTAGGAAGTAAGACTTTAGTTCTCAATAAGAAGTGTTCTGGTTAAATCAAAAAATAACTTAAGAAAAGAAAAAAAATTAAGATAAATAAAAGAAAATTTATTAGTTTGAAACTAAAATTGGGTGTAGTACATATGTATTAAAATGTTTTATATCGGGAGAAAAAGTTTTTGACGTAGGAAGAGCCCTTGGGTTAGCACCTACAACAGAAAAATTAATTGGCAAAAGATACATTGTTAAAATAACGAGGTATGCTAAAATTGCCACACCATTCCAATGTAAACAAGTAACAAAAGTAAGAAATTCTTTAGTGGTTAAAATGAAGTCCCTTCTTTCTATTTGGATACAAAATCAAAATAAGTGACTGATCAATAAAAACCTGCATTTATACAGAAAAAAAAAGTGATTCGATTTGCGTCGCATTTCTCTGCTCCCTATTAACGACGCAAATCGGGGCTCTAGTGTACTCGAATATGAATAAATTTTCGAAAGTCGAGTTTGCCGAAGAATTCTAGAACATGCCATTTATTTGAACATGTTTAATGTACACCGTTCTGTTGTTGGAAACTGATTGTGCGTACAAATTCACATGAACAATTACACATTTACTATTAGTATGCATAACTACCTGTTGTAATTTTAATTTTTGGGCACGACACACGCAAAATACCGATAACTCCTAACCTGCTGGTCATCCCATTTAGAATCTTGGTTGACCTCTTAATCTCTTGTGACCTCTTTAACCTTCAAATGCAATTAAAAATACCAAGATGTGGTGGACTACAACTTTGTTGGGAAAAGTTGATCAGGACAACGTCCTCTTTCCGGATCATACCGTGGATACTCTGTTGCAAAAACACTGTTAGACTGTGAAATTAATTTATGCTCTTTTAAATATATTTCTAATTTTATTTGAACAACTTTCTCTAATATTTCTTAAATAGAGGAAGCATATCGTCTATGTAGAACAAAAAGTCACTATCTAAATTTTCTCATTTTCGACCTATGTATTAAAAATTTAAATAAACCGAAACAAATCTTTTGAATAATACGAGCCAAATCCATTTTTTGCGTTTTGGAGAAAACTGTAGAAACTGTATTCCACTGAAATTTAACTATAGTAAAAACGTAGATTAATCCATTGTAATAGTTGTCAAAAGTGATTAAAATCCTGATTTTTCATTACATTTTATTACATAATCTATAAGGACTTTTATAAAAAAAAGTTTGGACTAGTTTGCTACCAATCAAATCTCGCCAAGTCCATTTTTATTTGTTATTTGGAGTTAAATATTCATTTGTGAAAAAATTATGGGTATTCCAAAAGCTGTGAGGAGTAATCCAAATTGAAAGTAATCAATCCTTATTATTATGACATGAGAGTATTTAAATCATAAAACCACCTTAAGAATGTTAAAACCACAAAATGCAGAAAAATTGTCAGAATAAACGTTGTTTTGAAATTAATTTAAGCTTGAAAAAAAAAAATTATTTCGAAACCTTTTACCAGGGCTGTCGTTTTAGAATTTTCGACTGCAGTGAAAATTCCGAAAAACTCTGGAAAATTGAAGTGTTCGCAGCGTTTTAAGATCAAAAGTGCAGTGAATTTCGCAGTGTTATAAGATTAAGGTCTAAGTCCATTTCAAACCATGCAGTCGGATGGTTTTATATTACGGAATTGGTTGCCGATTAATTAATTTGTTTTTCAAAGTATATAAAAGGACTCCTATTTCCCCGATTTGATTAAAAAAAAATGTTTACGAAGTTATGCCCATTTTAAGTATTGGTGTCAAAAACTAAAAAACCGCTAAAAATTTTTTCAAAAAAAGCGGCATTTCCATCCAAATCAAATAATTAACTTTTGTCTTTTAATTCTAATAGAACTTCTTATTCTCTGTCAGAATCTTTAAAAAAATTCCAAAGTGGTTGAAAATTGGTAGAGCTATAGCGCTTTTTATAAGAAAAAAATAAAGCTAATTTTTTTTTTCGCTTTAAATTTTATTTTGAATTTGTACCAATATAAGAAAGAAATGACATGAGTTTAATTTTTTTCTCAAAATAAAAAATTAAATTTTTGTTTTAACCTTGCCAGCCTACAGCATGTCAGCTGTTGGTACCGGAAATTTGGCTTTTGTAGAAAGTATCAAGAGTATGGATATGTGTCTTCAGATTTTAAATGACAACTTGCTGCAGAGTGCCGAAAATCTGGGCATACAGACAAATTTACGGTTTTACCAATATAAAAATCCAATACTGAGAGCGGACATAGTTCGATCCTGGTAAATATATAAGTATCCGATTTTTATGGCACCGCGAGCATAGTCGTCAGATCTAAGTGTGATTTTTAAAAAAAAATGTATGAAAATAAAAAAATTTCATGCTAAAAAGGCCTGAAAGAGGCACTTTAAACTGAATGGCGTAATATTCCGCCAGATTGAACTAAAAAACTTGCTGCTTCGATGCCAAACTACTTTTAAACTGTAGTTGACCGAATAGGCTACAACACTAATTATAAAAAATTACAAAATCATTATTTTTGACAATTTTTTTACAGTTTAACACACATATGTATCTGCATATAATAAGCTGTGATTTGAAATTTAGTAATATGTTTTGATTTTCTATGTTTAAAATTTCAGATAATATTTTTTAATAATAAAACCAACTATTTTTTAAACTTAAATTTTTTCTCTTTCAAATCACAACAAAAATTTTTCAGTAATGGCATGTAGGTTTTGTGGAAATTTTCTGAATGTACCTACTTTTAAGGTCGTTCATTGCTTTGCACGAAAAGAGTTGAAAAGAAAAGTTAAAACTAAGTGTCAAAAGCTGATCAAATTCCAGTAATGTTACAGTAAATGTCTTAACAGAATTGGGACGTGCGATTTTTCTTCTGTTTTTCCTATACGTTTGTAATGAGTACAAAATTAACACTAGAAAATTAAATTTTTCTTTTTGGTGCGATTTGACACTGAAGATAAGTCGCACGTACCAATTCTGTTTAGACATTAAGATTAATTAAAAGTTCAGTGTTGTCAACTTCGAAATGTAAATAATCCAGGATTTAATGTGAAAATGTATTGACAGATTACTTTTGCAAATTTTTTTATGAAAGTGCAGTGTTTTCATAAAAGGTGCAGTGTCGTACTTTAAAATGCAGTGAAAAACTGCGATTGAAGTGTCAGCGACAGCCCTGCCTTTTACTTTTACTATTTTTCAAAATCCGCCAAGTCCTGATGTTTCACTTTCAAAACCAGCCAAGTCCCTCAATATTTTGTCTATGTTTCCCGTTGTATTTTGATATCCTTACACATTTCCTGTACATTTGCAAACAGTTTGTGAAATGTTCATCTGACTGATAATTTTTTTCGAAAATAGTAGCCAGTGATGCGTTGGGAAAGTGTGAATACCCCGTAGAACAGAGGAGCGAATGGTATACAAATATGCTCCAATTCTGATGAAATTCACCACACAAATTACATTTTGAAAAGTATGTTGCGGTAATGTTAATGGGCGAAATCGGTCAACAGATACGCCTATCCCCACAAATTTTAACTCGAATCTAGCTCTGGAACTACCGGACCGAATTCGATAAGTTCGTTACCATTAGAAAATGGTTTTGTTTCAAATATGCATTTTTTCTTTATCACAATATAATAAAGGAATGTGGTACCTACCTACAAGCAAAAACTTCAAAATGCTATACTACTGAAAATATAATAGCAAATTTAACCAAAAACTAGGAATAGCTTAACGTGGTCACTTCCAGTCGATGTCCGGAAATTGTTTGGGAGCATCTGACAAATCCAGTTGGCTTTCAAAGGTGGAAGTGGAGCTGTCGCACTAGAAACTGCGTTCCAGAAACTAAAAAAGAATCAGTTTTAGTCAGTGAATGTATGGTGGCTGCTTTATTTGTGGACTTTTGTCCTTAGTGACCAATGGGCAAGAAACAGTTGTCGGATGCTTCAGTAAAATCCTGTCAGATTTGCTTCTGAGATTTGGTGAAAAGCCATCCTATACATGAAAAACTACGTTGAATTTATGAGCTCATCAGAAAAAGACGTACTCAGATCGCAAGCAATAAGATGAAGGTCAGCATGATCCACAAGCTAATAAGGAAGGATTTAACGAGATTTTATTAGAGCTGCTACACAACCGATAGCGAGTCTTGTCCTTAAATAACAGACCCATTGGTAGTGACCATATCGAATCACCACAAGGACTACCCATGTAGTGTGAATAATTCAAAACACCCTAATAATCAGCAGACATGGGGTAATGCATTAAATTTATGATGTACATATAATTATTTTCATAATCGCAAAATTAATTTAGTGATAGTGAAACATTTTTCCATTATCACTAAATTTAGTGATAATGGAAATACATATTGCCCAAATTTACTATATAACAATAGGTATTTAAGAATCTATCTGTCTGGGAACAGTTTCAAATCAAATTTTAAGTTTCGAACTATCGTTATGGAAAAAAAACTTGAGTCAGTTATAATTGGCCGTTGGTATTATTCGATAAAGACTAAAATAATAAAATGTGTCTGATAAATATTATTTAAACTGAATCAGTTTATCACTAGTTTGTTGGAATACGCCATCTCATAAAATCAAAGGTCGAAATAGTTATGCAGAAATAACCGTAATTTCATATTTTATTTTGTGAGAAGAAATCATAACGGTATCTAATGAACTTGCACGTAAACATTAAATTATTGAAAACTTTAAAAGCGTTTTTCTCTAAATTTAGTTTTTTGAGTTATGAGTCTTTTAGCAAAAGAGCGATATGTAAAATTTTAAATTTTTGGATAAAAGAAGAATTTGTCGCAATAGCATCTGGCATTCTAGGATGCACGCTGTAGATATTGACTTATATTTTTAAGGGGTATGCTGATGAAAAAAGTTAAGCAAACAATGCACATCAGATTTATTTGTGTATTATTTCACTGTCGCTTGAGGACTATGCTATTGCACATTCACATAGGAACTCAGATAGTCTATTTTTAACATAAATAAATCGAAAATAATATCCATAAAACGTTAGCTTCCCATCAAGCATTTTAAAATCGTAGTTTTTTTTAGCTGTAGCTGAATTGATTTATTTTTTTGGTTTCAATGTAACTTACCTTAGCTTAACGTAATTCAATTTTCTTTTTGAACTGCAGTGAGTCTTCTGATGCCGAGTTGCTTCTCTGAAAATTGGAAATCTTTTGTAATTGTTGTTGTAGTTAATTTGGCTTGCCCTACGGGTCACTTTCTCGCCGTTATAGTTAAACGGATGGAATAGACTCTGACAGTAGTGTCCAACTCTGATTCCATAAATTCCAATAACTCCACTTAGGAACGACGTTGGACACAAGCCACAAGTGAGGAGCCACTTTGTCCTCCACCAACAGCAGATTTGACTCACAATATTTTCAAAATTTCAACAGAATATTTTAAAAAGGAATTTTCGTCGGCAAGCGTGGTCGTCGTAAGTAAAAAAAGTGTGCTCTATAAAACTCTTCTTGGCCGAAGGCAACGATTTCTATAACGCAAGGCTATGGGCGATGTCGTTGACGTCTTGTAGTTTTTTCACTTGGCCGTCAAATTTAGACTCGTCTAGGCGATATTTTTTTGTTTCTTTTTTCCGAAAATTCTATCGATATGGATATATTTATTAAAATATCTTTTCAATTTAGTTAATAAGAATTAATTTTTTTCACCGTGCAATAAATCCCAATTGACTTTTTCAGCTTGCGATGTTACTTATTTTTGCCGCAATCGAAAAAAGAAGTGAACAAACGAGACCGCATTCCACCTATGCTATTTCAATTTCTGATATTATGCTGCTGTTGTTTTCACTCTAACTACGGCGATCCGAATCGAAATCAACGCAATGAAAAAGAAAAGCCAATGTTAATGTTATATAGTTGCCTCTTATCGAAAATGCTGTAACGTAGTTGGTTTTGTCAGCGTACACACAGCCAGCGGTTAAAAAGAGACACACATCTATATTGAATCGTAATGACAGACATACGGCACCTCACCGGAGAAATTGACTTTTTGAACTGCTGAAATTCGCGTAATCTGCCTGGGTTCTTTTTTCACTCTCTAAAAATGGTGAAATATTCCGCAAAAAGTAAGTTTATTCACTCCCAGTGTGTTGAAGTAGAAAATAAAAATTGCCAACTGACATTAAGCACCATGAATTCACAGATGAATATGAACTTGAATTACGACGACGTCGGCATGTAAATCAAACTGCGAAAAGAAGGTGACAAATTTGCCATGGTTTTTTTTTTATACAGAGATGCCAGATGTCAAAAGTTAACGTTGTAATATTCCCAGTGTTGCCAAGTCACCGATGTTCATAAAGTTCTTTTCAAGCGAAGCGCGAGAAAATTTCTGCAGTCTCCATAAATTTTCTGTGATAAATTTTCTAGTGTAAATTTTGTACTCACTACAAACGTATAGGAAAAACAGAAGAAAAATCGCACGTCCCAATTCTGTTTAGACATTAATGCTGCGTTTTCATGTTATCTTTCATGATCTTCTACTAGGCTTGGGAAAAATGTATCGATATTTGGTTCGATAATTATCGGCGGTTTTATTATTTTATGTGTTGAAACTCGATTTTATTTTTCGACTATCGAATTTCGATATTTTTGCTTAAAGGTAGCTCTGTATCCATTGGATTGCGTCGCATGTATTAATTCTTCGTTTGTGTTTGTATAATGATGTTAGCTAGCACGCGTTGAAAAACCACTCATGTGATCCCAGCCATAAGCGGCCCTCACACTATCAATAGCCGTGTTTTTTTTTGACGCGGCTATCCGCTAAAACAATTTTTTGTATGAGAAATTAGTCGGCGATATAATCACCGTTTAAATATTAGTCGTGCAAATAAGCGTTGGAGTATTCATAATTGGGCTGGTAAATATGCTATTTGGCAGCACAGTTTCACAAAGTTTCCAATTTTTAATCGAAAATATTTCATCTCTAGACGTCAAATAAGAAAAAGTAAATATTTATATTTGAACAATAATTTGAAAAAACACAGACTAAATATGAAATATTTATTTGTTATCTAATTTTGCCATTTAAAAATGTAGTTTATTTAAAATGTTGATTTACTCTAATTACATTTTTATTTATTGTGCAGATACGCGCTGCTAGCTGATGCTCACTTTCAGTAGCAAGGTGAAAAAGTGCGTCAATTTGAAAACGTCTACAAAAGACAAAGTTGTCTGGTGAACGAAAGTTAATGCCCTGCTCAGTCTAAAGAAAATTGATTTAATTCAGCTGTCAGTTTTTGTTTGACAGTTGCTCTACGGTAATGCTGCCAAACTTGGCTTACGAAATAATTAAGCTGCGAAAGCCGTTTTTTTTTTTTGCCACTGAGGGCCGATTTCACAGTGTTTAGTTAACTAAAGATTTGAGGTTAACTATCCAATTTCAGTTTCATATCAATTAGTTAACCAACCAAATTTGGCAGGTTAACTAATAGTTAACTAACAGCTGATTGCTGTCATAACGCAAAAGAACATGAGTACCTTTATAAATATGGATTCAGATTAGGATTGCAAAGTTCATAGTGATTCAGATATTGAAGTAGCATGGAATATTGCGGGATATTGCGATTGCTCGTCGGGAAAAAGTATTAAGATCCCGTCCATATTACTTTCGGTAGGTTCCTTGCAAGCCGTTAAAATCGTCCACAATGGTCCCCCATACTTTTTCCTTCTCGTCTAGACTAACTTTATCGATTTTTTTTTGCATTCGATGATGTTCTTAAAGTTGCCGACCAGCTCCAACTAGCAATTTATTTCGCCTGCCGAAAATTTAGAAGTTCTTGTTGTTGATTCCATTTCGCAAACTATGAAATGTCAAATAAAAAACAAATGCTTTGTGCAGTGATGCCAAGTTTTGTACAAAAAATTATCATTAGTTAAACAATGGCCTGTGAAACTGAACAACTTAAATTTGATAGTTAACTAACAGACATTAGTTAAGTTAACTAATTGGTTAACTAAATACTGTGAAACCGACCCTGAGATAACTATCTTATACCCGCGTCAATAAAAAAAACAGCTAATATTACTGACAGTGTACCCCTCACACGGTCAGTATTGATTATTACACTAGTTTACAAAATGATTTTGTTTTTTCTGTTCCATTAATCTGAGGTTACTTTTCTTATGTAGATTGTCCTGCTGAGTTCGAAAATGAAAATTAAAATTTTTTCAATGGTACAATTTTTGAGATATTGTGGTTTTTCACTTTTTCGACCTATTTTCACTTTAAAATTCATATCCAACTTCGTTCTTAGTGTCAAATTAAAGATAATAAAATGGCAAACAAACGTGTGTAATTTCATTTCTTATTAAAAAAGTGGTTCAAAAGATATTGATGAAAATAGATCAGATTTTAAGATAAATCAAATTTTACATTTGATTCTGTGGCCACGAAAAAATAGAAATAAAATAAAAACAAATAATTTTACTTCTTACACGTAGAGCTGATATTTTCACGCAAAGATTAAGACGTCCCACAAGAAAATCGACTGTAAAATGACAACGTTAGGAGCGATTGAATGAACGAATTTATTTTTATTATATTATTTTATTGTCTTTAATTTGACACTAAAAAGGAGGAAATTGGACATTTCTAGCTCAAAAAAGTCGAAAAAGTTACAAAACCACAACATCTCGAAAACTGTACCACTCAAAAAATTTTCATTTTCGAACTCAGCAGGAAAATCTACATAAGAAAAGTAACCTCAGATCAATGGAACATTTTGAGTGTAAACTAGTATTATCAGTACTCAGTTTGCTTGACTTTGAATCTTTTATCATTAATAATACTGAGGAAATGTCAGTATCCACCTCACACCATCATAATTACTGTCAGTATATAATAACTTCGTCAGTAATATCAGATTTTTCCATCAGTCATCAATATCTTTTTTCTATACAGACAGTACATCAGTACTCACCTCACACGATCAATAATACTGTCAGTATGCAAAATACTGTCAGTAATTTTGATCGTGTGAGGGCCGCTTAGCAAGATAAAATTTTTTTGTTATACTCAAAAAAACGCAACCGTGAAAAGTTGTACCTTCGCTGGTAAGAACAGAATTTCTTAAGCAAAAATATCGGTTTTCGATTATCGATAAGTCCGATGTTTACTTCTTGACATATTTCGATACTGTTTCGAAATATCGATCATCGATATTTCGATATTTTGTATTTGCCCAACCCTATCTTCTACTATGTCAAGGTTTACACGAGGAGACTTTTTCGGCAGAGTTTCCTTGTTTGTAGGCAAGAGGGGAAAAACGAAAGAGACGAGGTAAAAAATTTGTCATATGTCGCAAACGCGAAACGAAAATCACAAAAGAGAATGGACAAGAATTTGTCTCTCAGACTTTCCTAGTGTAAACGTCGACTATGTCTTATTACTATAACGTTTACACAAGAAACTCTTGCCGCAAAGTTTCCTTGTTTGTAGGCAAGAAGGGAAAAACGAAAGGGTGGTGTACAGAGTTTTCCGTACCCGCAAATTCTCTTTCGATCTGTTCGTTCGATCGACGCAGTAACTGCTTTGTCAGCGTTTACACGATGAAACTCTTGCCGCAAAGTTTCCTTGTTTGTTGGCAAGAGGGGAAAAACGAAAGGTAAAAAATTTGTCATATGTAGCAAACGCGTAACGAAAATCACAAAGGAGAATGGACGAGAATTTGTCTCTCAGACTTTCCTAGTGTATGCGTCGACTTTGATATTCGCAAGCAGAAAGAAATTCTAGTTTTCGTGTGTAAACGCAAATCAAATTTACAAAAGAGAATGGACTAGAATTTGTTTCATCGGATTTCCTCGTATAAACCTTGACATATGTACATAGCAGAGATGTGCAATGTCAAGGTTTACACGAGGAAACTTTTTCGGCAAAGTTTTCATGTTTGTAGGCAAGAGGGGAAAAACGAAAGAGACGAGGTAAAAAATTTGTCATATGTTGCAAACGCGAAACGAAAATCATAAAAGAGAATGAACAAGAATTTGTCTCTCAGACTTTCCTCGTGTAAACGTCGACAATGAGTGGCTCGTTATTATTTATCATTCGTTTAGTCATTGCCATTGCGTGCTTTTATTCGACAACATATGAAACGAGTGCTGCAGTGCATAGCCTTTTAATTTCATTGCCATTGCTTGTCTTTGCTTTCTTTGAACATACTCGAAAGACAAGCACTATTCACTCAAAGCTCATTCATTCGTTTCTATTTTTATGCAACGAATGCTATGGCATTATGCTTTTAAATAAGGGCAGGCCATCAATACCAAAGTCTAACATCAAATTCGGTAATTTCCAATCATTATGCTGAAATCGCAATGCAGCGTTCGGTCGGTCGCACTCTGACAGCTGAAGTAGAAACAATGCATGCTTATGCTGTAATCTTAAATGCGACCTCAGGCGTTGCGTTTTATCGTAAATACGATCAACGCCATACCCGAAGTTCGAGTAGAGCTACTTTCTACTAAAACGTGCTTTTGACACTTCTCGTTTACCCAGCGCTTCATGCAGTGACCAAATAAGGTCAACTAAATTATCCATTTCCTTCAAATCTATTTATTTTATGAAAATAACAATCAAAACTAAAAAACACGACAAAATTAAGCAAAAAACTGACAAATAGAATTCCTTTTATTGACAATGTTGAAATGACAGACACTCGAAACATTATGATTTACAAAAAGTAAGGTCGGGCGTTTTGACAGCCAATAACGTACATTTTAGCAAAGTTTTTCAAACGCCGATCAAAGTTAGCCAAAGCGCGACCGACCGAACGCCGCATTGCGATTTCAGCTTTAATAAACAAAAAATCAGTTAAACCGTTTTTCAGTCCGTAATGAACGTATGTACCTTCTCCAACTTTTCTCTTAATTACAGAACAAGGCGATTTTAAAATGGTCCTAGCCAGGGCTGTCGCTGTCACTTCAATCGCAGTTTTTCACTGCGATTTAAAGTATGACACTGCATCTTTTTTGAAAACACTGCACTTTCAGAAAAAAGTGTCGCAAAAGTAATCTAGCATAAAATTTTCAAATTATAAATTTTCAGTCATAAGCCATTTCCATTTATAAGCCATTGAGGGATGTATACCTTGGCCCGAGAGCTAATTCATTCATTCACGATGGTTTGTGAAGTGAGAAAGAAGCTACAGAAATCAAAAAGAAATGTCATCAATTTTATATGATTTTATGCAAACAAGTGCTAAAAATAATTAATTTTAAGGATCCTGCTTTAAAAGCGTTTCAATCTGAAAGTCCGGTTTCGTAAGCTTGTTGACATTGATTCTGCTTTTTCCTAATCTGATAAATCATGATGACATAGATGATGTCGAAGCCAGAAGAAAAAAATTTGGAAGAGTTTTGGCTCGCTATGCTTGCTTGCTTGGGTGGCCATAACAACCCGTTGCCGGGTTACGGCCGACCGCAAAAGCTCTCTCCAGGCGCCTCTGCTTTGCGCGCCTTCTCCAATCACTCACACCAAGCGTGGATAGGGTTTCCTCGGCTTGGTCTTTCCATCGGAGGCATGGTCTTCCTCTTCGTCGTCGCCCAGCGGCTTCCGCATCAAACACCTTTTTCGCCGGAGCTTCTTCGTCCATACGCACAACATGTCCCAGCCAGCGCAGACGTTGAATAGTGATGCGCTTGACTATGTCAATGTCAGCGAAGAGCTCGTACAGTTCGTGGTTCATTGCGAAGAATTTTTCTCTCAAACACCCCAAGCGTGGCTGCATTAGTCTGCGACACAACCCATGCTTCTGCGCCGTAAAGTAGCACGGGTAAGATGAGCGTCATGTAGAGTGTCAGTTTTGTCGGGCGAGAGAGGTCTCTACTACTCAATTGCTTACTGAGACCATAGTAACACCTATTAGCAAGAGTTAGTCTTCGCTTTATCTCCAGGCTGACATCGTTTTGAGTGTTCACGGCGGTGCCAAGATAGGTGAATTCCTTGACAACTTCGAAAGTATAGTTGTTCGCAGTAACAAAGGATCCAATACGCCGCGTCTCCCTGTTTGTGGACAGCATACTTTGTTTTGCCCTCGTTCACCGTCAAACCCACTTACGCTGACTCTTTTTCGATAGCAGAGAACGCAGCAGTAACATCTCGCTTACAACGTCCAATGATATCAATATCATCGGCATATGCAAGGAGCTGAACACTTTTGTAGAAAATAGTGCCATTACGATTTGGCTCGCTATATTTCATTAAAAAAAGCCTTAGGCGAAACTACTGTATGTATCCTGGCTTATAGAAATTTGTTGGCGCACTATTATGCCTACTTCACAGTAGCGCATCCAAATACCGCATTTTTTCACTTACAAATCAAATAAAAAATTCAACTTGGAATGGTTTAAAAGTGGAGACGGTTAATTCGATCATGCTCATTAAAGGAACGTTTCCTAATGAAGATTTTAAAAATTGGGTGCCATCAAAACAATTACTAGCAAATTACAGAAAATTGTCGTACATAAATCGTATTTTTATATTTTTTTTTTTAAATAAAAACACTTTCTGGCTTTAGGTCAGTGTTTTATTTATAATTTTTCCCAATATTTCAAGGAAGATCCTTCCTTATTTTCAGGGGTGACTAAGAAATGATAATTAAAACAATACACAATTGAATAAATTAACAAAACAAAACTTACGTTAAAATTATAGAAAAGCTAAACTTAAACTAACCTAAATGTCTGTATATATGAGCACAATTTTCTGTGTCGCTCTTGAAATTTATTCTATTGTCAGTGGGGGTGTTAATAATGTGGAGCATCTCTAATATGAATCTCTTCTCATGATTATTTTCTTATTGTAAGATCTCCACAGCGTCAAAATTAAGAAAATGTCCAAGCTCAGCACAGTGGGCTCAAAGGGCTGTCTTAGGGGCTTGTCCATTCCTGTTTTTTTGGTCCGATCTGAGTCCTGAGAGTCTTGTCCTTAATTTGCTTTTTAGTAGTACCAACATATACCTTCTGGCATACATTGGACCCGTCTCCGTCACAAAGAATTTTGTAAATAAGGCAGGATTTGTCAAGTTTTTAAATTGCTGTAAAATTGTCCAACTTTATTATCTGTCTTAATAGCAATTTTTATGTCCTTAAACGCACTTAATTTCGCGAATCTCTCTGTCAAACCTGGAATATGTCATCGATTTATATATGACTGTACCCCTTTCCTGTCTTGGTCCCTTATCCTTATAAAAATTGTCTTTTAATCTTTTTGTTGTGTGTTTTGGAAAACTGTTTTTCTCTAAGATTTTCTCAATTCTTTTTATGTTGTCCCTATGGAATACTTGGTCGCTAATGTTTTTTAGTTTATTTTGATGTACACAGTACATAGAATATATAAACTTTTATTATTATCTTTTTTTTTATATATGTACTGATTTATGCCATGAAGGCACAAAATGACAATGTTATTTGTTTAATTTTAACTATTGACTACATTTTATTAAAAATGTACCGAAAAAGTGTTTTTTTTTTCATGTGACTTTAAAAATATTGTAGAATGTATCTATTTCTTATAACACTGCAAAATTCACTGCACTTTTGTTTTAGAAACACTGCGAACACTTCACTTTTCCTCAACTTTTCGGAATTTTCACTGCGGTCAATAATTCCAAAACGACAGCCCTGGTCCTAGCATCTTTTGGAACTTTAATATTGCATTTTAACAACAATAATAAAAGTGCATTAATTGCAACAAAGCTGATTCCAAATTGGGTAGTCCATTTGGCCAGTCCTTCACTCAATTTTAATTCACTTTCCTCATTTTCACTATCAGAAGAACAGCTACCACTTGTTTCACTTGAATTGGCATTATAAAAATTATTTTCAATGTCTGGATGATTTGGTGCCATCTGCTCTTCACATTTTCTTTAATTATTCTTTTATTCCTGAATATTAATTTTGCGGCTTCTTTTTTTGCTAATCTTTTCAATTGTTTGGCTGACATTTGTCTTTTTTACTTAAATATTTTCACTTTTCTTTACTTTTTGAAATGTGCTTCAAAATTTGACACAAAAAGTAACGATAGAATCACAAAAAGAAAATAACAAGCAGTTTTGAATCGTCAAGATGGGCGAAATATTACTGTACAGCAACAGTCTAAATAATCACATTTCAATCCCCTGTATCATCAATTTGCGATTGCTCTACATTCTTTCTACATTACTTTCAAATAAACTCTTTTTAGTCATCAAAAGCACTCGAATAAGACTCAGCAAGGTGATTTTTGGAATTTTTTTTCTCAGTTATTACTTATAATCACTTTTTAGTCATAAATAGTAGTCATAAATGACTAGTATAGGTGATTTAAAAAAATTATCATCTAAATGCTAGCTGGGTGTGCTCTAACTTTAGCTGTAATACGTTATCTTTCTAGTTAAATATAAAAAAAACATCTTCGATCCAATGAACATAACAACTAGCAAACAAAAACACCTCACCTAATTAATGGACGACCTCTTATAATAAATAAATTGAGTTTTAACCTTTGAAAATGTGTATGGAAGACCTTTCGAATGCATTTTGAATATTAAAAAATTATTTTAAAGAATATGGATCAGCGTTGGAACATTACACGTGTTCACGCAATTCTTGTCTGAAATTAACAATTTTTTCTTTGGATCCTTGGAACATTTTTAAGAAAATGCAAAAAAAAAACAATTTTATTGAATAATTTTTTGGTTGAAAAATAACTAGACAGGAAATTTTGTCGGAAATTTTTTTTGTCTATTCTTAAAAATGCTTCAATGCCATTTTTAAACTAAAAAATTTAAAAAGAAATTTTTTTTTGAGACTTAACTTAAAATAATTAAACACGAAAACTTTTTTACAAAATTCCAGCACCGACGATTTGTTAGCATTTTGGTTGGCTCTTATTAAAAAAATAAATTGTTCATTTCCGACAAGATTTGCACCCTCTAGCATTTTTTGAACCCAAAAATATTTGAAAACAAATTTTGTCTGGGCCCTTAAGTTAAGATAATAAAACCGAAGACTTTGTTTCAAAATTTAGGGTCCGCTGATTTGTTGGCTATTAAGTTAGCTTTTCTTTAAAAAAGAAAATTGTGAATTTTCGACGAAATTTCGGCCGGTTCCAAAAAAACAGTATTTTGTTTTCCATACTCGGGCTCCGAGAATTTGCTAGGAGTTTAGTAAGCTTTAACTAAAGACCAAATCCATTTCAAACCATGCAATCGGATTATTTCATTTAACCGATTAAATATTTTGTTTTTCAAAGGATATAAGGGCACCCATATTTCCCCGATTTGATTTAAAAAAAAATTTACGAAGTTATGCCCATTTTAAGTTTTGGTGTCAAAAATTAAAAAACCGCATCTAAATCAAAATAATTAACTTTTGTCTATTGATTCTAATGGAATTTCTTATTCTCTGTCATAATCTTAAAAAAAAAATTTCAAATTAGTTGAAAATTGGCAGAGTTATAGCGCTTTTTATGAGAAAAAAAACAAGGCTAATTTTCTGAAAAATCCCATATTTTTTTCGCTTAAAATTTTATTTTGTATTTATAGGCTGAGAGCCGGCTGTAGAAAAGTTCAGTGTATAAGATTACAGGATGAGATGTATGCCAAATGATAGAGCTCAATGAGCCTAAATAGAATATCTAGGGTTGCCTTGCCAAAGCCTGTCCCGATGGCCGAAAATGCCCGAATTTTAGCCAATTTTGCTGTTCTAATTAAAACTGTAGTACATAACAGCTTGAAATGTATGCAAAATGATAGAACTCGAAGAGGCCTAAATTAGTACCTGGGATTGTATTGTTAAATCCTGTCCCAAACATGGGTTTTCACCGGTTTTTTGGGTCAATTTTCATTAATGAAGATAGCAGCATAAAATTCGTGCCAAATGATAGATATCGAAGAGCCTAAATAGAATATATAGGGTTGCCTTGTCGAATCATGTCCTAAACATTATTTGACACCCGTTTTTGGGGTCAACTTTTCTTAAATGAGTGGCAACTCATGTTTGGGACAGGATTCTACAAGGCAACCCTATATATTCTATTAAGGCTCTTCGATATCTATCATTAAGCACAAATTTCAAGCTGTTATCTTTATTAATGAAAATTGACCTAAAAAACCGGTGAAAACCCATGTTTGGGACAGGATTCAACAATGCAATTGCAGGTATTATAATTAGGCCTCTTCGAGTTCTATCATTTGGCATTCATTTCGAGCTGTTATGTACTACAGTTTTAATTACAACAATAAAATTGGCTAAAATTCGGGCATTTTCGGCCATCGGGACAGGCTTTGGCAAGGCAACCCTAGATATTCTATTTAGGCTCCTCAAGCTCTATCATTTGGCATGCATCCCATCCTGTAATCTTATACACTCGACTTTTCTACAGCCGGCTCTTGGACTATTATACTAATATAAGAAAGAAATGACATGAGTTCAATGCGCGCTTAAAGACATTTGAGGTCAGGAGAATTTTTTTAACAAAATAAAAAATTTAATTTGTGGTACAACATTTTGGATAGCTTTCATTTAAAAAAAAAATGTTAATTTTCGACAAAGTTTGCGTTGTCTAGCGAATTTTGAACCAAAAGAACGATTTGGGATCAATGTGCGGTGATGCTGACAGAGCTGTATAAGGTGCGTCAAGGAATTTAAAAAATGTACAATCTATATGTATGCAATCGAAACTTTCCCGTCTGGAACGGAAGTATGCGAATCATCATTTTCGGAATTAACACAAATCATGCGGCCACAACGGATAGGCATGTCGACTGATAGATTGAATAATTTACCGTTTTTGACTTTTGATCACAAGTGACTTGAGTCTATAAACCCAGTATGAACTATAAAAATAAGTTTCTTAATTCTTAAAAATTGCGCGTTGGTCAAATGAGACGCGTGGAGGGGCAAAGCCCCCCTAGCCCCTGGGTAGGTACGGGCCTGGCCAGATTATGGGCCTCTTTGTGTATCACGATTAGTCTCCACGGTGGGCTTTAACCAACTTTTAAAAGTGTGAGTTACAAAAAAAGTTTTAATTGTGGATTATTTGGCTGGTAGAAGTTCTGAGAAAGAGCTTTATTTTAGCCTGAAAATAGCCGTTTTTAGTCCGTTTTAAAAATGGACCGCAAATATAAATTTAGAGTCATAGATATCACTTTTCTTTGTTATGTCATCTTGTATACAAAAAAAATAATGTTAAGCCTCTAGACTTTAAGACCTTTTTTTGCGACCAGATTAAGATAAAAAGGTCTGAGTAAATTATAGCAATCTTTAAAATGATGCCCCAAATCAAGTTTTTATTCAAAATACTTAGACTATGATTTATTATATTGACATTTTAATATCCTTTAAAATGAGATATCACGCAGAGAAAATGATTGACCAAGTTCAAAGATATTAGACATTGAATCCGGCTGTTTTAGCAAGAATAGCGTTTTTTGCAAACTTTGACCTAGCAGTACTCAGGACCCCGCTTACTTAGAGAGCTGAAATTATGGCTGTGGTGCTATCTTTTACGGGTCTTTGACGAGTCAATGTTTTTTAAATGTGACCCGTAGGTGACAAACAAAAATTCGTTAAAAAAATTCGTTATTTTGGCTTAAAAATTATGCCAAAATCTTCGAATCGTCAAAAAAAACGCTTCGTCAATACCTTGAAAAACTCAAAAGCTAACAAAATTTTTTGATTTCAGATAATAAAGTGATGAGTTATGTTGTCCACCGCAAACCACCTTTTTTTTAGGCGTCCGCGGAAATTTGCTGCCAAGGGCTTACTTTGCAATATTTTTCAATGAAACTTTCACAGAATTCTCTTTAAACATTGTACTTTGATATGTTTTTCAAATAAATAAATTTATTATTACCATACCACTAAAAAACATTTTTAGGCTTATGCTTAATATATAAAGAATAAATAAAAGTTTTTGGTTTTCTACAACTGCAACTCACAAATCTTTAAAAAATCGATAAGAGCTCCCTATAGGCTTTTGAATTCTTCTTGTTTTTTTTTCCCCTTCCCACAAAAAACTCACACATTCACACAAAATCTTGTCATATTGGGATCCCTTTGTGCTTTGGTTTCGCGGCCCTAGTCTACGTCTATCTTAATACCTTACTTCAACGCAGGTTGAGGGCCCTGGGACTATAGCCCCCTATCTAGCCCTACCTGAATACAGCACTGCTTCTAACACTGCACGTCATTGTGGCGAAGCACATCGTTGGAGCCGCTTTTGGATGTTGTGGGGAAGCACACCCATGGAAACATAATAGATGTTGTAGCGAAGCACATCACATACATTGCTCTTAACAAAATTATAATAAAATTTCGTTAGTTTTAAAAAAAATGTATATAAATTGATATCAGATGAATTATGAATGTAAATGATGTGACAAATGCTTCCACCGAAGCTTTTCAGGGTATTCAACCATTGATAGCCTTTACCTGGTCGTTTGATTCTTCGATTAATAAATAAATATGAAGAATTGTAGTTGAAATAGAAAAACTTGAATTTAATTTATGTAAATAATTTCCCACTTTTAAAGAATTGTTTTTGCATTGAAAAATTTTTAAGTGCTAAATTTTGTGTGTGGATTATTGATTTGTTTCAACGGTAGTTCTAAAATTATA
This sequence comes from Tricholauxania praeusta, assembly GCA_949775025.1. Lineage (NCBI taxonomy): Eukaryota > Metazoa > Arthropoda > Insecta > Diptera > Lauxaniidae > Tricholauxania > Tricholauxania praeusta. The sequence goes on along the minus strand of OX459029.1, from coordinate 69,839,944 downwards.
GGCAACCCCGCTGCTGATTCAGGTACTAAATAAGAAAGTCTTGAGTAAAAATTTGATCCTATTAAAATAAATTTAATATCATCGCGGTTGTAAAGAGTAGTAAAATACTTTTCGAGTTCAGAAATTGAAATTCCTGAAAAGAAAAAGGTTGAAATCAATGCACTTAAACTTTTTATTTGTTTAGATACCTTCGGAAACGATAAAGCAATCTGTGTCAAATTTGCCAAGCCTACTTTCTTCTCCAAGCCCTGCCATTAAAAATGCTAACGTAGTTTCCTGTTGAAGTCATTAAAAAATTTATTTATTTTTATTTAATTTCTTTTTCGTAACTACCTCATCAGCAATAAGTCCAATTGACATTTTTACTTCAGAGTCGAAGTCCAAGGGCGCCTTAGGAGATAAAGTGGACTTGGACATAATAGATTTTAGTTCCAAGTTCTTATAAAGAAAATTGCTTCACTAAATAATTTTGAATTAACGATTGTTGACAAAAAATAAAAATAACTCAATAGAATAAATCATGTTGAAAACGACAAGTTATTTTGTGGTAAAAAGATTAAGATCAACTTGTAAGGTGCTATCGTCGGTCTTGCGAAGAATCTAATACTCTTTACTGCATAAGCAATGAATCAACCTTCAACTTATTGCATCGTAAAATCTTAGTTGAAGAGCCTTACAAACGTAACGTTCTGAGCAAATGTACTAACTGCCACGAATATGTCCTTACAAAACCGTACTGCACTCTACGTTTTATGTATGTCGCATGTGGTGAACTTCATCACAAAGAACGTTAAAAAAAAGAACAACGATCCTTATATAAAAAATGTATAATTGCCAAGGAAATCATATGGGAAATTATAGAGGCTGTACAGTCTACAAAAAATTAAAACAAAGGCAAGCGCTACATAGAAAAACTGTCCCCTCTGCTTCTCAGCACTTCCCTTCTTCTGCTATTGGGGTTAGGTAACGCTATGGAGCAGCAGACACCTTTGCAACCAAATAACGACCTGAAAATATTAGTATCAAACCTTGTCCAGAGCTTTTCACAATTCATGCTAGCAATGCGAAAATTCTCTTGACAGAATAGTTCAAATGCAAACACAACAAATGGCGGCTCTTTTGACTAAAAATGAGTTTCATTAAGAACTGCGCATGGAACTCAAAAGGTGTAAACCAACATAAATTAGAAATTTTCAATTTTCTTAACCGAGAGAACGTTGATGTGATGCTTCTATCTTCACTATTCCTGCCTACATATTTTACAAAATCAACCGCAAAGCACCGGTGGTGGTGGCACTGGAATTCTAATACGTCAGGGATTGAAACATAATAAAGAAATAAAGCATAAAAATCGCAAGAAACTTGTTGCTGTGGCTCCCATGACATCTATTTTTGCTTCACATTTTGCTGCTGAAACATCTGAAGAAGACGTTTCTTTTCATAATATAAATTTAACTTTTCGTATAAGAGGCATACTTCTTCTATGACGTATTTACCGTCGAAAGTTTTTGAAAAGCTGTTAATCCTTCTTACTGGCAAACTAATTGTGTAGTTCATGAATTCGTTCCCAGAACCAGACTCAACGCTCCTACCTAAGCAACTCTTCCTTCCCGTAGCACAAACCAAAAAAAAACAGAATTTTTCCAAACAGTTCAGCATTCTTTCTCAGAACGTTTGCGGCCTAAATACGAAAACGTTAAAGTTTTAAATTAAATTTATTTACCTCAAAGGCAGGTTACAAATTCCTGCTGCTATTAGTAAAGGCGGAGGTGTCTTGATCAGTGCTGTCGTTTGTACTACAATAGTGCTTTTGTACTACCCTTCAGCCACGCGTACTACTCTAGTACCCAACCCTCAATTTGTACTACCCAAAATTTGTTGCAACCAATCCGCAATTTGCACTACCTCACCATTCTTTGATCTCTCATGCTTCAATTATAATGGCATGCAAGTTATTAAACTCATCCCTGAAACTGAAATATTTAATTCTTGAAGTGTCAAAATCATCGCTCATTATTTTGGATTAATAATTTTAACATTAGTCGCTCAAAAACTTATGAGAAAGAAGAAAAATTTTAGCATCGCATCAACCCTTACAATTGAACTATGAACGATCATAATTTATGATTCATAAAAGATTCATACTTTTAGAACGCGACTACTTTCGCTTGTATTAATATTTCTTGTGCGCGTCTTTAAATATGCATAATTAATTAAAAAACTCAAGGAAAGTTGTTGTTTGACCTTCGAAGCCAAATACAAACGGTACAAATGAAAACAAATACAAGTTAAGGTGTTATCTTCGGCCAGGCCGAAACTCACATACCCTACACTGCACTGAAATAACCTTTTAAATAAATGTTGAAAAGACATTGAAGAGGTTGAGTAAGTCGAAAAAAATGTGAAATGTTAGAAAGATTGGCAGAGGTTGGAAAATGTCGAAAATATATGCAAAATGTTGAAAAAAGTTGAGAGAGGTTGAAAAACTCTAAAAAAGTTGAAAAAGGTTGAAAAATTTTTAAACAATTCAAAGTTGATGAAAAAGTCGAAAAAATAAAGAAACTTATGAAGGAAGTTGAAAGAGGTTGAAAATGTCGAACAAATACACACGCAAAAAAAGGTTTTGTAAAAAATAACGTGAGATATTCAAAAAAGCAAAATAATCAGGAAAAATTGTCGTACATATAACCCTGTAATTTCTAATTTCATGAAATACTCAGTATAAATTGATGCGCAAACTGCAATCATTACAGTCTAAAACTTTATTTTTACAGTTTCAGAATGGAAAATATACAATGTGGTCAGGGAAATATTTAGTTAGCAAAAAGTACTAAATAATTAATGAAAATTTCATATGATCGACAAATAAAAATTACAGGGTAAGCTGTAAAACTTCAATAAGTCTCACATAATAAATTATTTATCTTATGATTCGATATGACTTTTTTGTCACCTGCGTTGTACAAATACGACATAAAATGTAGATATACGGTTACAAGAAAATAATTATATGAATGTTGCCAGGCTGGTTCTCTGTTTCGTGCTATGTTAAGAAGTATGGTTAGGAAGTATAATGAAACATAAAATAAGAAAAAAATGAAATAAAAAAAATAAAATAAAAACAAAAAGTAAAATTTTCGTTTTTAAAATTTTTTCGGAGTAAATGATAAATTTTACAGTGTGAGCACTGTAATTTTTCATTGACAATCACAATCAATTATTACAGTTTTTCGCTTACTATCTGGGCATTACAGGGAAAAACTGTAATTATTGTCGGAAATCCAATGAATTTTTACAGAATTTTTTTTCCGTGCATATACCTATGTAGGATATATTGGAAAAAGTTGAAAGGTTGAAAAAGTCGAAAGAATGTAGAAAATGCTGGAAAAAATCGAATAGAAATGAAAATTTTGAAATATGCCACGCCCACTTCTCCAGTTCCGCCCACTTTTGGTACAATAAATTATATTCGCGATCGACATCCTCATATTAAATTTTTGCTCAATAGCTTGTATAGTTTGCGAAATATACTGCAACAAAAATTCAAAATTTAGGGCGGTGGCACACCCACTGGTACAATCCAGCCCGGTTTTGATCCAGAAATAGCTTTCCATAATCAAACCCATAACACCAAATTTTAGTTTGATTGCTCACATATTTCGATAAATATGCCACTTACCGTATTTTTTTGTATGGGAGGTGCCACGCCTACTGATGCTATTTCAGCCACTTTTGATTCAGATATGCCCTATAGCGACAGAAATACATACATTAAATTTCATACCAATTGCTGCAATAGTTCACTTAAAACAGCGCTAACAAATTAATGTTAATATGGGAGGTGCCACGCCCACTGATGCAATTCTGTCAAAATTAATTTATTCTTAAAGCTTATAGTAACTGACATCTATACACCAAATTTTATGAAGATTACTCTCATAGCACACTATCTATAACAATAAACGTTTTTTGCTAATATGGGAGGTGCCACGCCCACAGGTACTATTGGACCAAATTTTTGTAGTAAGAGACCTTATAGCAAATATATCTGCCTCATTAAATTTTATAACGATTACGTTGTTAGTTCTTTAAATATAACGTTTATGAATATTGTGGGCTGTGCCACGCCCTTCAACGAGTTTTTTCGGTCCAGTAGCTGCTTGTATTGATGACTGCTTTCAGCGGCATCATTTTCAAAATTTTTATGGAAATCGTTTGTGCGAATTTTGAGATATACGGAATCAAAAGTTTTAACAGTTAAAAAGTGCCACGCCCACTTTTTCGATTCCGCCCACTTTTATCACAATTCAAGATATATTTTATATGTATCCGTTTACCAAATTTAATCGCAATATCTTGAACGGCTTACAAGATATAATAGTATTAATGATACAATTTAGGGCTGTGCCACGCCCCTGTACGACCCTTTGGAAACTTGAAACCCAGCCTAATCCTAATTTGGTTCACATGTGCACCAAATCACCAAGTTTCATTAAAATCGCTGAAACTTTTTTCAAAATTGGCCTGTGTAAATATACATAGAGTATGGGCGGTAGGCGTGTCTGTCAACCGATTTTGCCCATTTTCAATAGCAAGATGCCTGCAAGAAGATGTAACCTGTGTGTGATAGTTTCATTCAATGTCAATGTATGTATGTATTTTCATTTAATTTTATTGCAAGTTTTTTAGTGTTTTTTCGAATAACTTCTACATTTTATGTCCGATTTTCGCAAAATTATACTTAAAATATTTGCAAAAGAATAGTCTTTCATTAAAAATTTTAAAAATATGAAAAAGAAAAAATTTTTCATTCAAATGGAGCAATTGAAATTGAGTGATTTTCAAAAAAGACCAAAAAAGTCAGTTTTTTTGGACCTTGAGCGCTTGTAACTCCATCAAATCTTATCCGATTCAAACAACCAGCATATCGTTAGAAAGGAAATACAAATATCTTTCGAATCATGAAAATCTTTTTTGAGTCAAAAAAAAAATTTATGGAGATATTTTCAAATAAATGAAAAAAGTGCCGAAAAAGGGGATTTTTGAAGATATCTCGAAAACGATTCTTAAGAAAAAAAAATGGTTGCCATTTTTGGAATCTACGCCTCAAAATACATGGAAAAAAGTCTATGAGAAACCAGATCTCGAGATCAAGCCCAAATTTGTAAACTAGTGTTAGCTTTCTTGGTTTTCCCGTAAAACTGATTTCAACAGACAGACAGACAGACAGACAGACAGACAGACAGACAGACAGACAGACAGACAGACAGACAGACAGACAGACAGACAGACAGACAGACAGACAGACAGACAGACAGACAGACAGACAGACAGACAGACAGACAGACAGACAGACAGACAGACAGACAGACAGACAGACAGACAGACAGACAGACAGACAGACAGACAGACAGCCAGACAGCCAGACAGACAGACAGCCAGACAGACAGACAGACAGACAGACAGACAGACAGACAGACAGACAGACAGACAGACAGACAGACAGACAGACAGACAGACAGACAGACAGACAGACAGACAGACAGACAGACAGACAGACAGACAGACAGACAGACAGACAGACAGACAGACAGACAGACAGACAGACAGACAGACAGACATCCCTAAATCGACTCAGGTGGTGACGCTGATCAAGAATATATATACTTTTCCATACCTGCCACGCCCCCTTCGATGTGTTACAAACGGAGAGACAAAGTGAATATACCCACGGTGTAGGGTATAATAACAACACAGAATTCAAGAAGCAGCATAAGCAACGACAAATCGAACGACAATTATTGTGTGAGGTTTTGCAAAAAACTTAATCCTACAAAATAGCATTTTTACTTTAAAAAAATCATAGGAATAAGTATACAATAACCTTTTTTAGTGCAAATATGTTGTTTTAAAACATAAATTATTAAAATCGGTTCAGTATATTTTGCGGTTTGGCGTTACAAACCATTTCCATATAAGCAATTTTATATAAATAGTATAGATATAGATAGATATGCAATTTGAAATACGCAACAAATTCCGTAGTGTCAATAGTTTTTTAAAGTTGAACTTTGATACTTTTTTTACCGTTATTCTTGTGAAGTGTAGACATTCGATATTTTGTTAAGGAGTAGATCGTGCAACAAATTAGGGACAGATATCTTTTATTAATTCAAAAAATTATGAAGATGTTTGTTATATGTATATTGTTTATGGTTACTAGCAGTGGCGGATCTAGGATTTCCTTCAGGGGGGGGCTAACATGTTTTTTAATGAAAATACTTGGGGTAAAACACACGAAAACGCCACCTGAAAAAATTTTTGGCTCCGATTTAGGTGAAATTTGCCATGATTGTAGTATTGATGTCTAACAATAAAAGTGTGTTTAGGATTTTGCCCTAATATTATTTGTTGCTCAGATGCACGGGTATGAAATTCACGATTTTCGTACTTTTTCAGAATAAGTGTTTTTTTTCGAAAATTCATAGCTTACAGCAAACTTTATCAATTAATAATTGGTGAACGTACATTTTTAGGTTTTACTTGTACTTTTCAAAAAAATATATTGATTTTGAAAAAAAAAAATTTTTCACAAAAATTTTGCGAATTGAAAAATATTTTTGCATTTTTTTTAAAAAAACCATATATTAAAATTTTTTTTTTCTTTTTTGAAAAAGACTTTGATTTATTCTGCGCTTAATGCCGTAAAAATTTTTGTGGGAAAAAAATTATTTATATTTTTTTTTAATTTTAAAAAAAAATTAAAGAGCTAAAATTCTGTAAATTGAAATGAATTTTTCAATTTTTTTTTTGAAAAATCCATTTCTGAATATTTTTTTGTTTTTATAATTTTAGGTTTTTATTTGTACTTTTCAAAAAAATATACTGATTTTGAAAAAAAAAAAAAATTTTCGCAAAAATTTTGATAATTGAAAAATATTTTTGGATTTTTTTAAAAAAACCCATATTTTAAAAATTTTTTTTTTTATTTGTAAAAAAACTTTGATTTATTCTGCGCTTAATGCCGTAAAAATTTTTGTGGGAAAAAAATTATTTATATTTTTTTTTTAGTTTTAAAAAAAATTAGAAAGGTAAAATTTTGTAAATTGAAATGAATTTTTGAAGTTTTTTTGGAAAATCCATTTCTGAATATTTTTTCGGTGAACTTCAGATTACAGCTTGATACGCAAGCTTTAAAATGATATGCCATAACATGAGGGCAAGTAGTAAATTAAAATGTTTGAGCCGCTAAGCGCGCGCTGTACTACGCGATGAAAGGCTACTGCACTGATTTTATGTTTCAGTTTTAGTTTTCAGGTTAAGGTTAACATGTTAACATTAACACTACGGGCATCTTTAAATTGATATCTTATTTTAACGATGAAAACATCGAAAAAATACTTATAAATCACAAAAATTAAAATTCCCTTTTTGAAATGCATCTTTGCGGTCATGATGATGTCAGAACATTCACGACTTTATCATGTTGTCGTCCCTTTTTGTCATGTTTGGTAAAGAAAAAAGAATTAAATCGATTATTACATTTACATGAACATCGATCGCTGCTAGTGACCGAACGTTCGATACAACAATAACTTTCAAATTCATTTATAACATTGAAATATGTTAAGCATGACTTCGACTTTTCATGTTTTTGTATCCAACCTCTTAATATGTGCAAGGTACTACTTAGTTTTGCCCCCAAATATATTGCTACGGTCTATTTTTCTTTAAAGTTCTTATCTTGTGCTTTTCGAAATGAAAAAATTAATTTAACATAAAATGTTTTCCATTTCTTTTTTTTGCAAGTCATGCAAATAAAATTCTTAAGGAGAAATAGAAAAAAAGTGCATAAGAAGGATAAACTCATTCCGGTAATTAATTTTAATTTCGGAAGATACAAGAATGGGTGTTTCTAATAAAGATTTTCAGATCAAATATATATTTTTTCAGATAAACATTTAATTTTTCATACTCATAAGGTTCAGTTGACATAGGTTAGAGAAGCTGAAGGTTTAAGATGAATACAAACGCCCAAGAGCTGTTTACTAAACCGAAAAAATTTTTATTTTTTGGATGAACCAGTCTCCAGACATCTTGCTCACCGCAAATTTTGAAGTCGTCACGGTATTGCACTGTTCTAACTTATTGACGAATATTTTTGGACCAAAATTTAAGGGATAACTCTTGAATAGTTATACTTTAATAATGTGACAAAAATTTTGGCCTAAGATAAAATGCAGTTCCAGAAAAAAATTTTATAAAAGTGTCTTTTTATTTTTCGGAAAACTCCCGGAGGCCCTTAAAGTAAATTATTTTTTTTTATAAAACTAAAGCATTTTTAAACAAAAAAGATTTTAAAATTTGATTCCATTCCGAATATTATCAAATTAATATATACTCATAACTTTTTTGAAAATAGTTTTTTTTTTAACTTAAATATGTCAAAATTCAGCTCTAGATAAGCACTAAGCAATATATAAAAATCAGAAGCATCAGAGAAATAAGTCAAAAGGGTGTGCAGCTATTTAAAGAATGACCGATGAGATATGCATGTATATAAATATATCAAAGATATTCGTAATTGGGTGTCAGGCAAGCCAATATTTTAAAAATTTTACTATCGCAAAAACAAAAACAAAAAAATGCTAATAAATTTCTGCACTAACACTTAATATGACAGTATTTTATCACTACCTCTAAATAAAGTTAGTTATAGTGACATTTTTTATTACTGTATTAACGAATAACGAAATAACGAATTTCCACTTTAATAAACAGTTTTTCAAATTGCACTTTTACTTTTGGTGTCTTTAAATTACAAACGCAAGTAATTTTCACTATTCTAAATAACGAACGCTGTTCAATTCATCTACATAGTGACCAAATCCATCTCAAACCATGCACGCGGATTATTTCATGTTACGGAATTGGTTGCCGATTATATATGTGGTTTTTCAAGGGATATAAGGGGACCCATATTTCCCCGATTCGATTAAAAAAAATTTTTCATGAAGTTAAAATGGCCATAGCTGGCATGTAGCGATGCAAATCGGATCTACGCAAATAGGTGCGTTAGTGTACTTTGAATTTATTTCTGAATGCTTACAAAATTATACCAACCGTGAGGGTGATGTATTTTTACATTGGTATTCTTTTTTTTAGTTCTGTGAACGAACGAACGTTGTGTGATCTACAATTAAAAATATTTGTTCAATGTTTTCGATGGTATTGCTATTTTAGAAAAATGCGCTTAGGAAGGAATTTTTGTTTTGTCCCTCACAAGAATTGCTATAAAAGGGTACGAATTTTTCTTTCTCCAAGAATTGCAAATATTTGAGCAAGCACCAAACAATTTCATTGCCTCCACGTTTGGCCAGTGCTTCCTGCCACATATAACAATATGGGATGTTTGTTTTACTATCGTGCACAGTTAAATTAAATGTCCATAATTGTCTATTGTAAAAGCTTATAGATGTCTGCAAGAGCGGAGTTGCAAGCACTACTGAAGACTGCTTGATTTTCTTCCAACAATACGTCTTTCTACATTGCTGTAGTATTTAAATAATGAAAAAAATGTCAACCAACTCTTTGAAATAAAAAGTACGGTTGCATTGAAAACTATTTCTGAGCAATTATGATTAAGAAAAGAACTAATGGAATAAACCAGTGACGTCAATTGGTTAGGACTAGGGGGGCATTGGCCCCCCCAAGGATCTGAAATTATTATTAATTTCATCGATAAAATTCAAAATATTTCGATTCGATATGTTATTTAAACTTTCGCTCCCCCCAAGCTTTTGGTGAAATAACGCTACTGGAATAAACTTACATTACTGTGATGTTGACATTATTAATTTATTTTTCTATGTAACTACTAAGCTGATGCCAGCGACTCCGTACGAGTAAACCGTTTTTTAGTTTTTTCTGCGGCAAACAAGTCAAATTTATTTAGTAGACAAATCTATTCGCGCTATGTATTTCTATTTTGCATGATAGTTCACGTGACATGTGGATTAATGAAGTTCAACTTTGGCGTCAACGCATTGCCGGGCAAGACATCAAAAATGCTTCGTGTTATAGCAACTTTGCCTGTGACAACAGCAACAAATGAACGCTCTTTTTCAGTGCTACGTCGTCTAAAGACTTACCTCAGATCAACTATGTCCGAAGATCGGCTGAACGGCTTAGCCTCGCTAAATAAACATACATCGCGTTATCGAAATCAATGTGGAAAGAGTTTGGGACGAATTTTTTTAAGTACCTCGCAGAATTAGCTACTTACGTAATGATAACTGAATATCGAATCATAACATAAATTAAGCACATGTACATACATATGTATGTATGAATGCATTTAATTATAATTAAATGTCTATTAGACCGGGTCGAAATTTAGATTGATCCAGACACCAACTCAAAAGTTAGAAGGACCCTTAAAAACGATATCTGTGTCATTTTTTTTTTTCGTTCCGAGAAAAACCAATGGAGCACTTTTGATTCTCCTGAAGGTCCTTTTTGGCTAGAAAAAAAGTATTGTTTGCTAGTAACTTTTATTCCTTCACAGAGTGAATACCCGAATTTTTGAGATACGTCTAATTCGTTTAGTCATTTTTCTTAGTAGATTTTTTGTATGATTGAACTAAGATACCGGCATTTGGAGTATTTCATTAGACGCGTAATTTCTTAAGCTATATAATGCCATAAGAATTTTAAATTTTTTTTTTTAGATACGCCCTTTTCGTTTAGTACGGCAGTGTACACGTTGAAACCGAATCTCGTCGCGAAACTGGCACTACCTTCTCTTGTTACTACTTTTCTCTCCCTTAATAATTGCTTATTTACGAAGAGGTATTTAATTCCGCAAGCAGAAAAACAGCTTCAATATAACTAGGAACGATACTTACTCACATTAATTGCTTGGAAATACCGCTTAACTCACATAAGCACTAATAAAGAAGAAAAATTGCTTTGGAAAAAAAACTTATCTAAACATTAAATATTGCAGATGTATTGAAAAAAAAAACCCTTAAATCGATGTAAGCTGTTTTAACGATGCCTATTGCCGAGTATTCAAACTCTGTTTTTTTTATATGGAAAAACAGCTTATATCGTTTTAAGCTCTTATTTCCTATCTCAATTTTAAATACACCAATTCATAAATACACTTAAGCTATTATTTCAAATGAGATTGTACGTTTAAAAGAGATAAGTCAAAGTTCCTTCCTCCATAATTTTCCGAAAAATTATCCAACATGATTCAAGTTTCGCTCAGGGGTACTTAGATACGGAGATCATTATGGCGTTCTTAACTCAACTTAAGCAGTTTTTCCTTTTCACCACAGACTTTTTCCCACTCTCAAGAAATGTATAGTTTTTATTAGTGTTCTAGTAGTAATAGTGTTATATCATTATTCAAAAAAAATGTAATCCCGGGAACATCTGTGACCACTTTATAAGACACTGTTCTATATTAAATCCACCAACTTATGAGTAGAAATTGAAATGATTATGAGAAAAAACTTGACAATGAAGGCTATACGCACAAAAGATATAAAACATTTGCCTTGTTATCCTTTAAGCTTTGTGTTTGTTTGGGAATTTTAGTTACCGGCATAAGAATAAAAGAGAAAATCATTGTAATATTGACATACGGGATTAATATTGATAGTGCAAGAAACCTTGTAAATTTGTAGCGTTACTTGAATAAAATTTATGTTTGTGGTATGTAATTTAATGCAAAATTTTTGTGCTTCAGCAACTTCTCCTTTTTTTATAAAGTGGTAGTTTGGTTAAAATTTATAAAACTATTTAGAGGATTCATTTTACAATATAATTATGTTATATCAGTTTACCAAGTGACCGGGATTAACCTAGGCAGGCCGGGAACTTCCTGTCAATGCCGGGGGCTTTCTGAAATAGCCGGGAATTGGACGATTTCTGTGACATGGACTTCAAAATTTTGTTTAACGAGCAAAAAAAAAAGCTCAAAAAGTTTTTCCTACACAAAAAATTTACCAAGTTATTTAAATTTTTTAATGTTACCGACCAAAAAAAAATGTATTGGATACGGTTTACCAGATATTGGATACTGGTGAAACCAGATGCAACAAATTCGAAGTCACTTATTTGTTTTGTCTAGCGTGCCATACAATATCGCAATGCTAATTAAAGGAACATTAGAGGCGTCCCCCTGCCCTATGGTGAGATTTGGTAAAATGTGGTGGGACCCCCTGACGTGAGATTTACCCCATAATTCTTAAATGATAAAATTTATTTGATACCCAACGGGAAGTATCAAAGAGGAAAATATGCCAAGTGGCCAGTAAAAATTCAGTTAGCAAAAAATACTGAATTGTTATTGAAAATATGCTATAATCGACAAATAAAAATTACAGGGCAAACTGTAAAAATTGTAATACTTGGAACATAGCAAATCATATTATTATTGCAATTTTTCATATTATTGTACTTGTTCTACAAATTAATTTTTCGTGTCGAGTGTGCTGCGTTTGTTTAATCAAACAAACATATTTTTCTAGTAGGGCTGGGAAAAATCGGTAAGACTATCTGTAACTATCGATAAACATAGGTAACTTCCCCAACCACAATGCTCACAAATTATGATTATACATACATATGTCTGTTTTTCTAGGCGGAGAGCCGGCTGTAGAAAATTCGAGTGTATAAGATTACAGGATAAGATGTATGCCAAATGAAAGAGCTTGATGAGCATAAATATAATACATGGGGTGCATTGTTGAATCCTTTCACGAACATAGGTTTTCACCGGTTTTTTTGGTGAATTTTCGTTAATAAAAATAACAGGTTGAAAAAATTGTGCCAAATGATAGAGATCGAAAAGCTTAAATAGAACATATTGTCGAATCATGTCCTAAACAAAGCATTTCGAGCTACTATATACTACAGTTTTAATTACAACAGCAAAATTGGCTAAAATCGGGCATTTTCGGGCATCGGGACAAGCTTTGGCAAGGCAACCCTGGTTGGTTAGTTTCACCAAAATGCAGTACTATCATTCCCGTAAATCTCATCCTGTAAGCTTTGAAATACCGGGTTAAAGTGTAGGCTTAACGTTGCACGTTTTTATTTTAATGACTAGCTGTTCCCGCGACGAAAGATGGTTGCATACATTTGCTACAAAATTACTATTAAGACCGTTAGGCGATTCGGTTTTGACGAGGTCTCCGAGGATTGCAACCCAAATCTTTAATGAGAGAAAAATAGATATAAAAGTAGAATATTCGCATAAATAAGAAAACAATGTGTAATATTTAATTTTTTATTCTACTTTCTATAATTATTCGTTTAGTAAACAACTTAAAACACAAAAAGAGCAAAACTGAAGAGTTTAAGTTATATCAGTTTTGAATTTTTGACTTATAAAGACTAACTTTACAATTAATGTTAAGATTTACAACATTTTTACTTAGATTACTAATTTTTATCACAAGTTCAATAAAAACACGCTATTAAGAAAATTTGTATTGCTAGGCACAGAATTTTTATTAAAACTGTATAAAACTACATTTAATTTCATAAACAATACAAAAATTTAACAAATTTAAAATTAAAGTTTACAGGTAAGAACAGCACACATTTCACAAAATAATGTAATGGTTACAAAGTATTGCTATGTTTCAATTTTTGCCCCTAAATTGTAACCCAGAATTGCAACTACTCAGCTCACGTTGGAACTCTAATGCCCTCCAGGATTCGGGTCATTATTAAGAAAATGTGCTTCAAATTTTCGGCAAAGTTGAAGACATTCTCGAAATATTTTTGCAGTGCATTAAGGAAACTACGTATTTCAACAATTTTGAAATGCATACGAAAACTGCGCAATCCAACAAAATAAATACAAACTACTTGAAAATTCGCATAAAAAGAGAATTGAGTGTATTTCATCATGAAAGCAACGCTTACTTAGTTGGGCATGTGCCAACGGGCTTCAACACCTTCATCATATCGTATCATCTCAGGTTCGGGATGACTTTTCATTTTATAAAAGATCAAAATTTATATATTCGGTTAATTAAGAATTCAATTCAAAACAATTTTTAGTTTTATTTAAACTTTTTTACAGAAAGAAAATTTACTGTTGAACTGACGCGCTAAAAAAACGTGATTTTCGTTACCGACGCTATCGTTAACAGCAAAAAACCATCGATAGTAACCGATATCGCCAACTATCGATAGTCTATCGATAGTTACCGATGTTTTCCCTGCCCTATTTTCCAGTTATGACTTACTTTTCGAGTTATTGAGCAACATTTTTTTTTGTCGGCATCTAACAACCACGATTCTGGCGACTGACGAAATTGCTTCGAAAAATGCAACGCTTCCTGTTCCTAACAGTAAAAAATATTCTATCGTTCTCCAAATACTGCTGACTTTTGATAAAAGTATTATGACGTAAAGTAAAAATTCAAATTTACAAAATCACTTGAAATTCGCTTATTCATTCGTAACTTTGATTATTGCTATAGGTATAAGGTAGTATTATAAATTTAACAAAAGGGAATTATCGTTTGATCACAATCAATTATTACAGTTTTTCGCTTACTATCCGGGCATTACAGGGAAAAACTGTAATTTTTATCAGAAATACAATGAATTTTTACAGAACTTTTTTTCCGTGTACGATGACAATCCAAAACAGTATAAGTCACATGATTATACACAAAACTTATGTTGCTTGGCCTTGTGATCATATATCGACTTAAGCTGTTATTGCTTGCGACCACAGAATCAACACATACTTATAATTCAACCAAAAAGTAAAAAGCTTCCAATTACTCATGTTTGTCTTTATATTTCCATTGTCCAGATGCAGTTTGAAATGAAAAGTACGCCGACGAAGACTTTGATTATTTGTGCTAATCTTAATTCTTCGAGGTGCTGACATTAGTGCCGTCCCAGCCAATCTGTTTTGACTCATTCTGTTTATTCCATATACTGACGGCACTAAGACATGAAGATAAGCTAATTCAGATTGATAATTATCAAATATTGCTTGCAGCTGAATAAAAATCAATCTGGTTACCCTTTTTCAGACCTTTTTTTCACAAAATCCTATTCATATAGTGCAGGAGAGCCCAATGATTATAGAATGAATGGCCAAAGCTGCAGGAAAAAAAAATGCTGGCCGCAAAATCAAAACACAATTTTTATTTGAATTTTTTAATTAAGTTGATTCCCTTTATTTAAAATAATTCATTTAAGTCATATTCAAATTGAGTATTGGAGATTCTTAGCTCATTTGTTAATCTGCTTCTATAAATATTTTTTGGATAAATTAATCCAGAAAAAAAAACATTCACAATCATAGGTTGTACCAAATAAAGATACTATTTTTAAAAAAATTATTCTTAGGTAATATTTACATACAAACAGAATTTAATCAATGGCCGCACAAAAAAGTAAAAGTGGCCGTAATTTAGGCACCCCTGATATAGTGTCTATTCCTTTCAAAAAATCATTTTCGTATGGTGTACTCCTCACAAAATCGTTTTTACATAGTGTAAGTTACTTGCAAAATTGTTTCTATATGGTGTCCGTCAATATATTGCGGGTGGGCGGGGCTCTTTCGCCTTCCATCCCCCTTAGGTACGTCACTGATTGCGCAGCTAAACTTACATTTATGTAATTTTTTTGGTGGTATTACACACAGTACTGAACAGTAAGCTAAGCACTAAAACAAATGTATTTATTTAATTGTCGTTTTGACATTTGAATTTGAGGAAAAAATCACGTTATTTGAGCAAAAGCTATTTTTTTCATAGGATGCATTTTGGAAGATCTCAACATCTTTTGCTTTTCCTCTATTTATTCGAGAAAGTTCCTCTTTTTATAGAACCGGTGTGTTAAAAACTGACTTCCGCACTTGTTTTGTTTTTAAGTCTACGGCATAGATAATTCTCTTATACGGTTGTCATATTGAACAGTTCAAGTGTTTGTCCTTCTTCGAGTTCGAATGTCAACCATCCTGTACTTTGCAGATTGCAGCATCCAAAGCTTTTAGCGATACATTATTAGTTCAACGTTTAGTTCGAACATGAATCTCGTCCTGAATGGTAGTAAACGGGCAGGTGAAATATACTATATATATTTTTTTAATTACTACATACATATAATTTTCATTATGAAAAATAATACATGTTAAAAGTTGAAAGAATTTGAAAAAAGTGTGCTACAAAGAAAAGTGAGTTTGTTGCAATAAATGTTATATTAAAACCTGGCCTAATAAGTGATAACATGAAAAATGTGAAATATCAAGTGATGGGCGTTTCATCAGGATGCCTGATGTAATAGGTCACGCCATTGGTTGAATTCGATATATACTATAAAAATTGAAAACTACCAATAAGTTCTTATGCAAAAAGTGTAGAAATAAATAAAAATCTTGTTTTAAAAGCGCGTTATTATAAAACCAATTTAAAGTCCATCAGTATTTGTAAAATTGTGTATGTAAATATGTGTGTTAATGTGTAGATAAAAATATGTACATAATATGTATTACATAAAGTTATTACGAATATGTGCTCGTTCGTATATATGAAAATTTGAGAGACTTTATGTTTGAAGGTGCAAATTTTTCGCAACTAAGACATCTGAAAGCAAAATAGTAATAAATCGGTTTTTGGATGAGTTTTGCATTTCCACTATTTATCTATCTACTCGTATCTTAACGTGACGAATAGGTATAAAAGTATAATAAAAAGCAATTTCCAAATTGTTTCGAACTTGAAAGTTAAACCGAAGTGCGCGTGTTTCGAAAGTTGAGCTTTACATTGAAAAAGAGAAATGTGAGAGAAAAGGGAAATCTGAGCATGTAGAGAAGCAACTTGATTTGAGAGTAAAAATTGCTAAATATTTGTTTTGTTTGATTAGAAAATACATAAAAATTAAAAAAAAAAATAATAACATACATACATACATATGAAATAATACGGATAAATACAACTTTGATGCTGGACTGTGAATAAAATGAATTGTTAAAATATGAAAATAATAATATTACAAAAAACTATTAATTTTGTACTTCGAAAAAAATTTGTTTTTAAACAATCGAATATAATTTATTCCACGCATTCATTTAAGCTTACGACAATATAGGCTATTGACTATAAAAACTGCGGTAAAAGGAACTCATTCGTTAGAGGTTTTTATTGTTTTATATGTTCAATTGTACCTTGAAAATGATAAATCTAAAAGTGTGAATATATATATACATTAGGGTGATTCAAATTTTTTTTTTTGGTTTTTTTTTAAGGTGCTGTTGCTTAAAAAGTAAGTTTATGATATGAAGAAAAAGTTCACGAAATTTCAGCTCTGTAACTCAATTTGATAAGGTGGGGCCGGAGCCTGTTAGTTTTACATGTAAATTGTATGGAAAAATTATTTTTTACAAAAAAGGTATCTAAATGAATAGGTGATTAGTGTTGTTGAGCTGAAAAGGGTCGTTTTTCGACGTAATTTTTTACGCTGAATCCGAATCTGGCCTCAGAACTGACCCATCATGTCGGAATCCTGAAATATTTGAGGTTAATTACCTGAAACATGATGTTTTTAATCTACTTTCGAGGCCATGTATAGGATTCAAAGAAAGTTGATCAGCTTATTTTTAACAAAAACATCATTTAGTACCATCCTTGCCCTTTAAAATGAGCTATCAAGTGGTGATCTGTGATGTTTCCTTGCAAAGTTATAGCCATTTTAAGGTGACGACGCTTTTCAGCTCAACAACACTAATCACCTATGCATTTAGATACCTTTTTTGTAAAAAATAATTTTTCCATACAATTTACATGTAAAACTAAAAGGCTCCGGCGCCACCTTATAAAAATGAGTTACAGAGCTGAATTTTCGTGAGCTTTTTCTTCATATCATAAACTATCTTTTTAAGCAACAGCACCTTAAAAAAAACAAAAAAAAAAAAATTTGAATCACCCTAATATACATATGTATAACGTTGGACTTTTTGACCATTTTTTATTTTTTTAATTATAACTCAAAAATTATACATTTTTATTACATATGTACATTAAGGTGGCCCCCGAGTGTATGAGAAAATTTTGATTCAGTGCGATTTTTGATCGATCCCCCTTAAAGTGTGCTAATAGATGAAAAACGATATAATGTGAAGTTTCAGATCAATCCGAAGTGGTTTAGAGGTCGCTCAAGCCGACTAAAACTTCGAAAAATATAATTTTTTTTGTGTTTTGTCCATTTACTCACTTCTAAATCTATTAAATCATAAAAATGAATACTAATGCATATTAAATTAAATTAATTAATTACCTTTCTAACAAGCTGAAAATCATAAAAATCGGTTGACAAATAAAGAAGTTATGACCATTTATATCATTAAAGAACCGAACATTTTAATTTCAATAAGAATATTTCATATTAATGTATCTTTCAAAATTAGGCTTGCACAAGAAAAGCAGGCATTGATATGTACGTTAGATTTAAAAATTTCAGATTTTTGGCGTCTCCTTTCAAGTTCGACTTACAGAGGTTATACTGTATCAATTAATAACATGCTTTATGTAGCACTAATTTTATTTGAATGATTGATTTTGGAATTGGTATTTTCATCAGAAAGTGGAACTTATGGTGACACATACGTAGCTACAAATGAATATGTATCTGGAAAATTGATCTATTACGAACATAATTTACTCTAACAGTGCTTGAAGAAAACAATTTAAGAGATATATGTGCTTTTATTATCCATTTTTATGTGAAGGCTTGGTTTAAATGTCCAATAGCATCATTAGCGCCATTCCAAGACTTGTGTCTTATCAAAAGAATTTTATAATTACAAATCATTTGACAAACAAATATCTGAAGCTGCAGTCAAAAAGTTTTCGAATCATTTATGGTACCTGTCAGACGAATGTGTTGCGCTAAGTGTGTTTGATGAAAATGTTAACAATGAAATTAAAAGAGAAATATCTGAAAAGATAATAATTTTTAAAAATAGTAATGATGGAGGAGATGATAAAGATTGCGATATTGATATAATAGAAAATATGAAGCGTATACCTCTTAAACCAACGGAAATGAAAACATTTTTATATAAAGGGCTTCAGGAATTTGTTACCGTTAACACACATAAATTTTCTAATCGCTTTATAATTTCCACTGATTTTTTAAATGAAGAGCTTTCTAATTGGAATGTCAATGAAGCTTATAAAAAAGGAAATAATATAATTCATAATATAAATGTAGTAACTGATGCAGCAGAACGTGGAGTAAAATTAAATGAAGAATATAATAAAATTTTAACCAAAAAAGAACAATAAAAGCAACATTTATTGCAAGTGGTTACTGACTATCGGAAAAACTTCAAATCGCTTACTAAATCCGCCTTGACTTAAATATTAGTTTTGTATTATTTTTCCTTCTAAATTTTCTTTTTGTAAACAAAATTTTTTTAAATAAAAAATATTGATAGCTATTATCTTTATACTTATATTATAGAAATTAAAATGTTTGGTTTTTTAACCCTTGTGTCGATACCTACTTTGTAAACCTTTAAGTCTACACTTGGATACGTTTGTACCCTAGTACATTTACATGAGGATGGCTCGAATTTTTCAGCAAAAATTTTAAAATTCTATCAGAAATGATAGTGAAATTTGGAAATAATTTAAAATGGTAAGTAAAACAAAAGTTAAAATATGTATGAATAATGCTGATATTTTGCATGTTGGCATTTGAAACATTCATATTGATGTCGGCTTCATCAATCCACTTAACTGGCTTATGGCAATCAAAACAGTTCTGCCGAGTTTTCCATTTGACCTTGTCTTGGTCCCCACACGAGCAGCTCATGTAACACTGTTATCAGAACTTGTGAAACGGAAAATATGCCAAAATCGTAGCAAGGACATTGTGGTTCGAGAATTGGTAAAATGTCTGATTGCCATAACTCCTTCGATGATTGAAAACAGCACTGCATAACCCTAGCCACAACCAGTGATGGCATTTTAGGTACATTTGTACTTTTTTCGGTAAATTTGCGTCGTGAAAATTCGTCGTCATTACATTCGGTACACTTGGCCCATTTTCAGTACTTTCGGTGCATTTCGAACTGTACCGTACTGTCTATGTGAGTGGCTGACAAACCTATAGTATCGCAATTCAAGCTTTCCGGATATAACTGTTTTAATTTGGAATTTCTCAGTCGATATTAAAGTTTTTGAAGGTGGCTGAGACAATTTTCACATTCTTACACGTTTAATAAATTTTTCGCTCTCAAGTTAATTTTTTTTTCTTAAAAAAGAGTTAAAAATGCTTTAGGGTACAAATGTATCCAAGTGTAGATCAACGTAGTAAATTTATAAAATGCACGTCCACACCCCACTGGATGAAGGTACACATTTCTATATTATTGCATTATATTTAGGATACTCTCGTGGAGCATAACCTAAAATATGAAAATTCTGGGAGCATGAGAAATATAGAAAATTTCTATATCCAAGTGTAGACACAAGGGTTAATAATATAAGTGACCATAACTTCTTTATTTATCATCCGATTTTTATGATTTTTAGCTGGTTGGAAAGGTAATCGATTACATAATGTGTCTAGATATTTACTTTTTTATTCAATATGGGTTTAATATACTTCAAGGGTGGGTAAAATGAAAAAAAAAACATTTTTCGATATTTCGACTGGGTTGAGCGATCTCTAAATCACTTCGGATTAATCTAAAACTTCACATTTTATCGTTATTCATCTATTCGCACATTTTTAGGGTGATCGATTTAAGAAAACAACACTTTTGAAAATAAGGGCCACCTTAATGTACATATTACAGGACTTATTGTAGAGAATAAAATTTTCTATCGAAATGATACTCTTTTATTCCACAAAATAAATTTAAAAACTATTTAAAAAAACCGACAGTTTAAATTTTTTTAATTATTTATAATTTTTGGGTATAACTTTTTTCTGAGTAAACTTATGGGTTTTTAGAATAGCTGATGGCGGCTTAAACGTTAGAGATACAAAGACATTCGTATGTGTTTAGCTCTTTACTGCCTTACTTTTTGAATCGGTTGCAAATTCAATTAGAAACTTTTAATTACATTAAGAAAATGAACTACCGAAACTTCATAAACATTCGTAGTTACAAAAAGTTTCCTAGTTTAACCATCTGTCGATAATATTTATGCATAAAATAATTCAAATTCCATTTTGTCACAGTCTTACAATGATACTAAGCTCTGAAATCAGTGTGAAAGCGCTGATTCCTAGGTGTATCATATGGTCGCTTATTTAAACAACAGGCGAAATCATTAGCACCAAGGTACATTAGCATTGCACATACCAGTACAGTAGGGCGTATCATGAAAAAAAGTTCACTGGTCATCAGCCTGTTTGAAAGTTTACCTCAAACCATTTTCTTTTTATGTTAGTATATGGGAGATGTTCGCTTTTTGCTATCTTTTTCGATAGATTGGCCATTTGATGTCTGATCGTCAAGTATATAGTAATACATATATCGTTGAAAAGACCTCGACAAGCTCTAGGCTCTTTTTTAATAATATGTATAAGGTTTTACAATTGGGGCGGGTAGATGAAAGTTTAAAAATTAACAATTTATTTTGAAAGGCCTATTAATGACATTGGGTGTGTTTCAGCCTGAAAAAATACGCAAATATTTATGAGCATTTATAAAGTGTTAAAAATGTGGTGCTTGAGAGAGAAAAAATAAGAGTAAGAAACAGCTGATCACTTCCCTCCGAAAAAAAGCTTCATTTTCACCCAGAAAAATTTCTTGTGGCTAAAACTTGAAGACTCTCAAAATCGTAGGTAACGACTGGAGTCTCACTTTTGACAAGCGAGGGAAATGAAATTTCCTGTTTGAAATATACCTGTCCAATACTTTCCTTATGAAATAATTTTGAGTGTTGATTTTTTTTCTTCAATTCTTATAAGGTTGTGTTGAGAAGGAGCAGTATAACAGAAAACTTTTTTTGGTAAATTGCTCATTTATTTAATTAAATAGCTTAGCAATTTCTTATTGAAAAGGAATCGTAAAAATGAATGTCACATCTAGAAAATTATTTTTAAAATATTGTTTTTCGTACAACCAAAAGAAAATCGACCGTAAGATGATAAAGTTGTTAAAGTCTACTGCAAAATTTGTTTTTTTTTTTGTTTAAATCTGCTATTTCTTTATTGATACCTTTTCAACCGGTTAACCCATTGATAAGTCAATCATATATAAATATATTATATACATAATATATAATAATATATAATTTAATTTGATACCAAGGACGATTAAATTGAAAATTTCTAGCTGAAGATATGAATTTTAAAGTGAAAAGGGTTCGAACAAATTAAAAAAGCACAATACATTTTTAAAAACTGAACTATGAAAGAATTTCAATTTTCACTTTCGAATTCAGCGGGAAAAAATATATTGGAAAAGTAACCTCTCATCAATGGTACATGAAGAAAAATCATTTTATAAACTAAGTAGTGTAATTTATCAAGCTACAGAAATCAGGTACAAAACTTTAAATTCGGCCATTCTCTTTATTTCATATTCCATTTTTGCGTTTTAGCCAGAATCGTGGTGATTCGAGTAGTCAGAGAAATTTCAGCTTTTACTCTTTCAAAAATCGCGATTTGACACTTTTGATTTTTCACCACAAAATCTGGCTGAAATAAACCTATTATGTGTGAAGTATGACGTCGTTCAAATGTCTTCCACTGCTTCGCTGGGTGGCGCTCATCCGAGAGGTTAAATTTTCGATGACTGTGGCTCAGAGTTCAAGCTGAATTTGAGCGATGGCACAGGTTATGTTGAATTTGAGGGCACCTATCGCTCATGGAATATTGACATGGAATGCGACTTAAGGAAACCCTACAAGAAAAAATTTAACAGGGTCAAATCATACAATGAGCGCAACGCGCCTCAACAAACAAAATATAATGTGTTTTTATTTTAGCTGTATTAAATAAGTAAAAATTATTTTTATTGATATTTATCTTATTGCGAGTGGATAAACAACGTTGTTGGTTTTTCTATTTGGCTCATAAATGAACAATTGATTTGGCGGGTATCATTGGAATGCGTAGAATCAGCACCTTGAATTAGTTTAATTTGGTTATAGTCCTTGTCTTCTATATATGTACCGAGTCTCATAGTCATAGTCTTTTCTTATTTTGGAGGCATGGTACTACCCATTTTTTCATTGAATCGTTCTTTCTTTCTTATTTTTTGGCTCATTTTTTCCAAACCAAACTATGTTAAGAAATTTTTACAAACTATAAGAAACATGTGTACCAAATCTTATCCATCTGCGTCAAATAGTTGTTCATACATAAAAAAGTTTATTTTTTCTCATATGGAAGCGTGGCACCGCCCATTTTTGCATTGAATCTTACTTCTTTTACTACTCTTTATATATGCACCAAGTTTCATTTATTTGTATCAAATAGTTGATAAGATATGATGAATTTTATTTTCTTTCAGATAAGGGGGCGAGGCATCACCCATTCTATTCTAAGCTGTGCCTGTTTAAAAGCCACGTGGTGTGAGAAAATTATGTTGAAAAAATATATTTGTATGAAGGCCACCCTAAATAAAAGTATTCAAGCCTTAGCTACGCCTCTTAATATAAAAGTTACTTGAAAATTCGGTATGAATCGATTGACCTGTCTTCGTGAAAAAGATATTTAAAAATATTTTTGTATGAGGACCACCCTAAGTAAAATTTTTACTATCTAATCTGTGCCCCTTCATATAAAAGCCATGTGGTGTTAAGACCATGAGAATCGATTAAACGGTCTTTGAGAAAATGATATTTAAAAAATATTTTAGTGTGAGGGCCACCCTAAATAAAAGTTTTGTAGCCTAAGCTATGCTTCTTAACATAAAAAATACGTGGTGTAAATTCGGTGTAAAGCGATTAATCTGTCTTCGTGAAAATGATATTTAAAAATATATTTGTATGAGGGCCACCCTAGGTATGCACCTTAAATAAAATTTTACAATCTTGTCTGTGCCCCTTAATATAAAAGCTATACTGTGTAAGTTTCATGAGAATTGATTAACCTGTCTTTGAGAAATCGCTATTTTTAAAATATTTGTGTATGAGGGCCACCCTAAATATGCACACTAAACAAAAGTTTGATCGTCTTAGCTATGCGTCTTAATATAAGAGACTGTGGTGTAAGTTCCATGTGAATCGATTAAGTGGTCTTTGTAAAAATGCTTTTCTAAAAATATTTGCGTATGAGGGCCACCCCAAATTAAAGTTTTATAGCCACCACGCCCCTGGTGTCTAATCCCGTTTATATTTTGTGAAGTGCCTAACATAGGCTATGTGCATCCTGACACCGAATTTTAAGACTCTTGCTATCATATGAACCAAGATAAAGCGAGTTATCAAAATAAAATATAACTCATGTTACTCAGGAATAGTGTTATTAAGAGAAGAGTTTTTGGAATCGGTTCAGTAGTTCCAGAGATTACCCTGAACATACAAACAAACAAACAAACAAACCTTACCTGTTTATATAATAGTATAAATAAAAAATTCTACGACCTCAAACTTAAAATCTACCTCGCCTTGCACGACGTTTTTTTTTTTTTTTTGGTTATAAGCAAAAATAAAAACAAAAAAAAAGTCTCTGGGACTTAGTTTCAGAGATATAGCCATCAGAAGTGGCGGATAGTGCTTTTTTAAAAATCAATATAATTTCTGATTGATATCCAAAAAATGGATGGCATAAGAAAGATAATTTAATGAGCTACCACATTAACACTCTTATTTAACTATCTTTAGATAGAAACTTGATCGATTTTTTTAAAACCCGTTATTTTTCCAAAAAATGTGTTATTATGAAATCTATTTATTAAATTAGTATTTAACATATTAAGAAAACCAATCTTTTTTCCTTAAAGTAATCCATTATTTGTATAAAATTATTTCACATTAACCCTTTATTACCGCACAAATAAAATCATTTAAATGAATTTTGGCTACATATGTATACACTATATATTTTGTTTATATGATGTTTTCGTCGACAATATTATATGCATATTCATTATAATAACATGCATTGAAATATATTTCAATCACAATTAAATTTAAAATCAACGTTTTTTGAATCAAAATAAAGGGAAAACTGCATAATGACACTATGAGTAAGACGTAACGCTGGCCACGGCTCAGGGCTTTCTTCAATAAGTTCAACACCGGTTTCCGGGCGGCCTTCGCGGTTCACCACAGTATGTCGAACCCCGGTGTGTTAGCGTTGTTGTTTTTATTTATGCTGTTCCTAAATATATGTATATATAGTTTTCAGCAGAATTTATTAAATAGATTTTTTTGTTTTCCAGTTAAAAAAGAGGTAGATATGAAAAGGAAATAATTAAGCTTTTTTAATATACGCCATAGGTTATTGGCACATTTTTTGGAAAAATAACGGTGTTTAAAAAAATGGTCAATATTTTAGAAAAAAACCAACATATCTCCCAAACTATTAGTTAAATTTCTTCACTATTATTGTAGCTCATTAAATTATTTTTCTTATGATATATTGGATATCAATCCAGGGATTCCTAACTTAAATTGATTTTTGCGAAACCTAAATCTGCAATTTCCGATGAATATATCTTCTAAGCTAGATCCGAACGACACTTTGTAATTATATATTTATATGTAGATTAAAAAGTCCATAAAAATATTTGGTTTTATTAAAATTGGCGAATGGAAGTTAAAGTAAACTTGAGGCAAATTTTGTTGTACATTAGACTGGAAGTTAAAAAATTTTTTTTTTTTTTTTTCGGCCCAGACCAGACGGAAAAGTGATCTATGTGCCAAAAAATAAGCTGTAAAAAATTTCAGCCCAAAAAAAAATATCTAACCCGTGCCACGTGTCGATCGAAGTTTAAGTCTATCGCGTGTGTTTAAGTACAGCATTTTCAGTTAATTCTATATTTTTTATAAGTGAAGTGAAACAATTTCAAAAACTTAGGGCACTTCATTTAAAATTTAAAACAGATCGCGACCTCGAAATCTCGCTTCATAGACGGCCCCAAGCTCATAGCTAATTGTATAATCTTCACAGCCACCAATCTCACCCTACGACAATGAAAATGCTGTACTTAAACACACGCGATAGACTTAAACTTCGATCGACACGTGGCACGGGTTAGATATTTTTTTTTGGGCTGAAATTTTTTACAGCTTATTTTTTTGGCACATAGATCACTTTTCCGTCTGGTCCAGGCCGAAAAAAAAAAAAATTTTTTAACTTCCAGTCTATTGTACATACATTACTTTTTTTGGGCTAAAATGTCAAACTAACCAAATTTTTGTTTCATTTTGTATTTCGTATGAAAATGCTTAAATTTGGTATCTTGTTAGTAATTCTTGAAGAAAATTAACTTATGTATGTACATTAGAGCGGTTCAAAAAAAAAACTTTTTGATTTTTTCACGATGTGTCAGCGGATTACAATAGTCTTATATGTCTGGACAAGCCCCATTACTAGGATTAAGGTTAATATTGAAAACTGGATTAGCGCCCTCTGTTTTAAGTAAACAACCCATTTTCAAAAATCTTGATTTAAAAAATGCTGCAAGTTGTAGAGGTTATAAAATTTTTCAACAAAGTGGGTATGGTTTTCGGGAAACAATGGATCGGGGAACTCAAATCCGTGATTGGTTTTTCTTCTTCTTCTTCCTTTCTTACAAAAAAATTGACAATTGATCAGGGAATTCAAATCCGTGATTGGTTTTTCTTCTTCTTCTTCCTTTCTTACAAAAAAATAGACAATTGACCGGACAAAAGTAAAAAAGTACCGATTTTTCACTTTCTAGCTCCAACACCTCAAATATTATGTTACCGCCGATCCCATGGTATATCATTTTTAATGAACTGATATTCCCTTAAATGAATGCCGAAACCGCATATGATTATCTTATTTTAAAACAAAGATATCTGTATTTTTCTAAATTAACAGACCTGATTTTTTTCGAATCGGAGTCGACAAATTTGCATATTAAGGTGATTCTAATTTTTTTCTTATTTAAAACAGTAACCATCAATCGGGGAATTCGAATTCGTGATTAGTTTTTCTTCTTCTTCTTTTTTTCTTACAAAAAAATTCAAAATAGAACGGAAAAAAATTAAAAAATTCCATTTTTATTTGCTTAACAGAATGCCGTAAACTGCATATCATTTCCTTATTGCAAACCCGAGATATCTGCATTTTTCCAAATTAACAGAGCTGCCATAATTGAAATATTCTATAGATTTTTCTAAAATATTCAAAAATTCAAATTATGTCAGTTTTGTTAATTTAGAAAAATGCAGATATCTCGGGTTCAAAATTAGAAAATGATATGCGGTTTACGGCATTCTGTTAAGCAAATAACAGTACATCAAAAATGATGTAACAAGGGATCGGCAGCAAAATAATATGGGGTGATTTTGCAACTTTAAAGTACAATATCGGAATTTTGAATTTTTTTCCGGTCAATTTTGAATTTTTTGTAAGAAAAAAAGAAGAAGAAGTAAAACTAATCACGAATTCGAATTCCCCGATTGATAATAACTGTTTTAAATAGAAAAAAAATTAGAACCACCTCAATATGCAAATTTGTCGACTCCGATTCGATCTTTTCAATAGGCTAGGTTCCGTTTATGTAACATTTTTTTCTTTCACGAGATATAGAGACAAATGTCTTGTCAAGAATTTTTCCCTATACAAATCGTATTGAAAACAAAAAAGCTCGATAAGCCACCAGTACCTAAATATTAATATTATGAGCTATAATTTCACCAGAACTTTCCTTTAGTGTGCCTGCAACTTTTGAACCTGTTTCAAGC
Source organism: Tricholauxania praeusta (assembly GCA_949775025.1). Taxonomy (NCBI): domain Eukaryota; kingdom Metazoa; phylum Arthropoda; class Insecta; order Diptera; family Lauxaniidae; genus Tricholauxania; species Tricholauxania praeusta. The sequence continues at coordinate 69,812,045 of OX459029.1, read as the reverse complement.
AAAAAAAATTTGAATCATCCTAATGTACCTACATACATCATTGTATTCGTATAATAAATATTGGTCATGCTAGGACACATTTACCCCTAATAATTAGATTCATCCAAAAAGTTTTTTTCCTTTTCTACTTACAAAAATAGGTGACACGTTTTTATTTTTACAGGGTGTGCAAAATTGTACAGCTGTGAATTTTTTAAGATCCAAAGGCGAAAAAAAATGATTTTTGTGACATGTTCATGTTCATGTTTTTCTTCTCCCCACTACAACATAGCTTTTGCAGTTGATTAGTGCAATGATTGAAAACATTCAAAATAATAAGAAATCTTCCCACGCTTACATATATCCCAGCTTTTGGTTCACTCTGCTCGATGAGTACTTTAATTTGATATATTATTGATTGCTGTAGCTATTCTAGATCCCGTCAACTAAGCTTTATCTTCGAGAAAAAAACTATACTAGTTGTAAGTGAAAGTACGGCTGAAAAAATAGTGTCGTTTCAGTATACACACCTGATTTCAAAACGCACCCTTGCTAAAGAAGTTTCACTTCAAAAATTAATTTTTTTCATTGTGTTTTTGGAACAGATCATAATTTAAATATTTTTTACTGAGCCTTCTGTTCAGTACTGTACTCGTAAGTGCAAAAAACTTAAAAAAATTACACCGTAAAATGCATTAAAGAAAAGAAATATGGGCAACTAGCTGCTTATACTACTGCTACGTGGTATCATCAGTAAGCTTTGTAAGCCGACGCTTAAGAGTCTGCAAGCATACTATATTTTATCAAAGCAAAAATATAAGCATAGTGCGCCAAGAACTCTACATTTTTCCCCCCTGCCCATTGTCCAAAACTACAATATTATTTTTACTATATTGACACTATAATCCGATGAATAAATGCACTTAAGTATAGAAAATTTTTGAAGTGTACCCATTAAAGAATTTTCGCTTTTATGTTAAATTTTATAAATATATTTCCTTATTGATACAAATAAATAAATTACTACAGATCTAATAAAAATAAATTGTTTTTCTTTTGCGCATCAATTCAATATTATCCTTAGAAGCGATGTGAAAACGTTAAACCACCACCATAATTGGGTCTGCCATGATGATCGAAATTTTTGCTTGCCTGAGCATAAGCATCCAATCTGCTGTTTCCCCTATTGGCAGACCAAAGATTGTGATTATATTGCGCAGATCCAACGGTGCCGAAGCGATCCCGTTGTACTCCAAGATCAATGTGGCCTCTTTGTGGTGAGCGTGCTACACGTAGATGTTCAGGAGCTTCGTAGTAATCCAGTTGCTCATCATTTTCCAGTGGTGCGTAGTTTTCGTAAGGTTCATAAGGCAAAGCGGATGCAGCTGCCAAAGCGAAAACGACAACCAGCAAAGTAGCAAAAATGTGGCAGATCTTTGAAGACATTTTGTTTTTATTTTTTTTAACTGATGTATTGAGCTTAAAGTTTAAAATCTATGTGATGCTTTAAAGCACATTCAACAATGTTTTTATAGAGTAAACAATTCTTGCATTAAGCTCTTACAATTAGTCTGAAATAAAGATTCTGGGATTCACTTTTGCCATAGATAAGAAATTGTATTTTGAGTGAGAGAAAAGTTCCGCGTGTAATCTTTCTCACAGCTGTTTCTGATAATGGAGTTTTTATTTTATTTGTTGAAGAAGGTATGCATCATAAATGCTGCGTTATCAGTTAAAATGCGCGTAAGTCTTAGAATTTTATTAAAAGACTATTTTTCCCACCACACTACGTGCTGGCTGAACTAATCGTACCCATATCGAATTTGACAATAATTACTTCAAAAGCTCTCTGTGTAGCTTTGAAGCGTATGCTTGTGTGGGAGGTGTCACGCCCTTTTTTCTAAATTCACCTTTTTATGTCTAATGCTTGCCCGAACCATTTTTTTGTAATTGTGTGAAACTTGGTACCAAGAGACCATGATTTAGAAAAAGTGTGGATAAATTTGAAAGAGGATGAAAAAGTCGAAAAATTATTGAAAAAAATTGAAAGCTGTTAATATGGCCGAAAAGTCGAGAAGATATGGAAAATGTTGAAAGAGGTTAGAAGAGTCGAAAAAATATTGACTAAAGTTAAAAGAATGCAAAAAAACTGTTGAAAAAGTCGAAAAGTTGCAAAGACTGAAAAAGGCAGATGTATGATACACAGGCCCGGATTCAAAAATTTTCCACCCCCAGGCAGTTGCAAAAATTTCAACCTAATGTTGGTGGCGGGAAATTCAATCCCCACGAATAAGACAATTTTTCAAAGTTTCCGCCAATATTTGCCGCCTTAGGCACGTGCCTACTCTGCCTCTAAGGTTAATCCGGGCCTGATGATACATAGGTACTGAATACGGAACGTGTTGAATAAAATTTAAAATGTAGAAAAAAGTTCGATAGGTCGAAAGAATGCCACACCAAATTTTCCAATTCCGCCTATTTTTGTTTCAATAAATTATATTCGTGATTTGCATCCGCATACCAAATTTCATTACAAAAGCTTGTTAAGGGAGAAAAGGGTCGGAAAATCAATTTTTTTTAAATTCTTTTCTGATACTACAAGTTATAAGGAATATTGTCAGAAAATTTTGAAGACTTTAGGAGCAAAACTTTTCGACTTCCAAACAATAGAGTCCGAGCGGTCATATGAAGAAGTAATCATATATAGTAATTCAATCGCGTTTTTCTCAAAACTTTTTTTTAAGTCAGTAGTCAAAATTTCTCGAAAACTTGTGTACTGATTTTGCCAAAATTTTACACACTTCTTTTCGATACTAAATACTCGGATCTGAACGAAGAATTTGTTTTTTCAATCACTACTTATTTTTTAATTAAACAAAAGGAGCAATTTTTGGTAAAAATCAGAGTTTTTTGATTAAAGCTGTAGAAAAATTCAAAAATGAATATTTTTTTTATTCTTTCGCTCAAATCCAAGATGAACTTATATATGTACTAAAGAAATCTTTTTGGTATTTCGATTTCAGATGAAGAATCATGAGTTATCCTGCCTACCGTATGTTGACTTTTTTTTAGGTTATTTACAATTAGTTCTCCCCACTACCACTGGCTTATTTTTTTATATTGTTTAATGAAAATTTAGCAGGATAACTATTCTTGAAATGATGTTTAATAATGTTACAAATTTTCAAAATTTTAATAAAGAAGATACTGTGAAGAAAAAATCACAAAAATGCGCTTTTTTTCTGTCTCTCCGACCCTTTTCCCTACTTAAGTTTGCGATATAAGGCGTAATTAGTCTTAAAATTTAGGGCGGAGAAATACTCGCTGCAACTTTTTTCAAAATATGTATGGCCATATGTACAAAGATTATGGTTGGTAGTGGTGTTCGTGAAACGCGTTCGCCCATTTTCAGTCTCAAGAAGTTTGTGCGAAGGTTTGGCTTGCGTGCAAAATGTATATCCCCTACGACCTTTTTCAAATTCATTCATAAAATTGTTAAGTATGGTCATGACAATTCTCGCTAGCAGCGTTTGCAAGAATTTCAGATTACTTATTAATTATCGATGACAACTGCAAACAAGAGGGGAATTCCCTCAAACAGCATCTTTTGTCAAATAAAATTTGGCGCGGTGATTCCCAAATCCTAAATTTTTTCCATCCTCTTGATAACAACTGAACTTTCTTATCTACAGCGTAAGTGAATCGCGGAATTGTTTATTCAGTCAGTCAACACTAATCACCAGATCAACAAATGCTATATAAACGTAAGCATTTGCGCTATTTGCATCAAACAGTTTTCATACTTCCAGTTCAATACATCACTACAAATATTTCCAAACAAAATGTCTTTAAAATATTTTAATCTTTTTGTGACTTTGCTGATTGTTGCTGTCGCCATTGCAGCTACTTCACCAATGCCATACGAAGCTTACGACAGCTACGCACCGCTGGTAGATGAATACCAGCAGTTGGAAGTTGCAGATTACAAAGCTCCCGAGCACTTGCGAGTAGCACGTTCACCACAAAGAGGCAGTGTTGGAGTAGGTGTGAATCGTGATCGCTTTGGTACCGTTGGCTCAGTGGACTACAATCATAATCTTTGGCAGGGAAATAGAGGAAATACCCGCTTGGACGCCAATGCACAGGCCAGCAAAAACTTTGATCATCATGGTAGACCCAATGTTGGTGGCGGTTTGACTTTTTCACATAACTTTTAAGGATTGGCTGACATTTTAGAATCGAATTAATTTATTATGAACTTTAGTAATTTATTTAGTAAACATAATTATATTGTATTATTTGTAAGAAAGAAAAAGTTATTAAACACTCAAGGTTTTAAAACAAAAACCTTTAAATTACATGTTTAAAACATATTACTTTCAATTTGATATCACTAGGTAAGGAGGGCAATTTTAGTTCGTTGAATTCAATTTTTCAATTTTAAAATTATTGGGATTTTTTGGTTTTTGTCGGGTGAAAAATAATGACGTGAGTAAAGTTCTATAACAGAATAACATTGACTGAAGATCCACTAATTTCATGGTTACACCAATTTTATTGATTAAACTAACATCGGCTTACTGGCAAAGCCAAACTAATCTACATCTATGTATATATTAATACGAATCTTGTGGTACACTTTTAGAGTATTTACTATAAAGAGAGGGGAATAAAACTTATATCATTGGAAAGGTACTGTTCTATAGATGTGCAGGAAATCTATATATTAATACGTGAACATTAGGGGTGGCAATCCCGGGATCCCGGGATTTGCTCTAAATATAGTCTAAAGTAATCCCGGGATTACAAAGAGAGAATCCCGGGATTTTCGGTATTAGAAAAAAATTTTATATTACATAATAACTATTCTTTTATATGACATATTTAAGTACAAAATCTGCAAAACAATTGTTTTCAATACATTTGATGTGCATGAAACATTATTGCATCAACCTGCAAAATGCACTTCAATTGTGTCTGATCCTTAAATTGAGTAAAAATATTTTTTTTTATTGTAGCAATTTTTTGTTTAAGATTTTCTTATTAAAAATGTCACCTAGCAAAAAAAAATATCTTTTTTAATACTTTGACTAATTTTAAGAATTTTTTACTAAGTGCGATTTGTATTGAAAATTGATAGTCATGAGAAAAATGATAAAATGTGAAATTAAGTGTGTTTTTTTACTTTTCCAGTAACAATTATCCAGTAAAGAAATTTTAGAGAGTAAGAAAGTATTTGCTCACAGAGAAAAAAATGTTCATAAAAGTAAACAAACACAATCCAGTAAAAATTCGTACAAACTGTCAAGTGAAAAAAAAATATTTAAGTTTTTCAAAACAATTTGCTTTTTTATTTATGAAAAAATATTGACAATTGTCAAAATCATATGTTTTTCTTTTTGAAAAACAATGAGAAAAAACACTGTCACGGTACAAATTCGTACAAATTTTCAGTTAACAAACAGACCTATTTAAACTAAAATTATTTTTATCAATATCGGAAATACTAAAAATGCAATAGAAAAACAACATAAGCAAAACATATCTATTTCTTATTGTTACGAAATTTCTGTCTCTTTGACGATAATTTCGCTCTCTCACACTTTTCTGAATTCGATCACTGGATTGTGTAACAATTAAAAACACACAAACTTATTTAGTTATAAAATGGTTTATTTTATTAAAGTTCAAATTCTAATATTAATTTAACACTGTATAGAAAACTGTTTTGTTCTACTACGGATCACACTGTATTCACTTTATTGCTTATTGCTTCGCTGTTCTAACTCAACTGTGTCCTCAGCTCAGATGACAACCCTTTTATACTGCAGTCATCACTCTCTCGAATAATCCAGTACCTTCTAAGTGGCGTATATTCTACCATTATCTACAATCTACCACTGCTTCTAAGTGGCGTGCATTCTACCACTATCCACAATTCACCAGCATGGCGCACTGACGTTGAGCTCACAATTATCCAGAATGTTAGATGCTAGATGGCGTTGTACGTTGTATGAATTTCACAATCTAGATGTCTCTATGTTATTGACTTTAATAGTGTACTGCAGCTTCTGTTCGGTTTATTATTTTTACACCATTACGCTAGATGGTGTATGCTAGCTAGTATCGTTTAGTTTCTTTCGTTGGTATTTATTTCAAGAGTCTTCTAGCATAAACAAATTTCGCTACATTATAATAAAATACAAATCTGCAACAAAAAATATAGGTTTGTCTACAAAAAAAAAAAACCACAGCCGACCTTGATTTGACTTTGAAATTTTGACCCATACCTAGACCTACCAAAACTTAAGTTCTAAGGTATAATTAAGCTTTTGTCTGAAGCTTTTTTTCTGAAATCAGCATCTAAAGATTTTGACAACTTAAATGAAGAACACTTATGGGTGCGTCTTGAGAGCGAGCCATTCGGTGCCACTAAATGCCATCACTGTCACATTTGAATAAGGTGATAAAGTATTAATCAAGTACAAAATGTGGCACACGAATTTTTAAATGTAAAAATGAAATTGATAGTTTGGTCATAAATGCTTGATTATCCTTTTAAAAGTGGTTATCTTCTACTAGTCAAACTTAGTAAATGTGATTTAGATGTATTAACACTCGAAGATTGCCACCTCTGGTGAACATCGAATCTTGTGGTACACTTTTAGAGTATTTACTATAAAGAGAGGGGAATAAAACTTATATCATTGGAAAGGTACTGTTCTATAGATGTGCAGAAAAAAAAAATCAGGTGTATATGTTGCCGTTAAGGCAGGTAAAATAAAGTGAACATACTTACAGTGAAATTCCCCATAACCGGACACCCACCGTCGCAGAATTTTTGTCCGGTTATGGGAGATGTCCGCTTATGGGGGAGGAACAAAAATTTTTTTTTGAAGCTGCCGTTTACTGAGGTTGCTGAACGAATTTAGACACTACAGGCATTTTACACAAGTTTACATACTTATTTGGTTAAAAAATCTAGTGAGAGTAGATTGTTTTAACTTCGATTGGCTCAACTTAAAATATTTGGTTTCAAAATGCGCCTGTACTTGATGTTATTAAATTCTAGAAAATCATCTCTGGCAAAATACTTCAAACGGGCAGCTTACTTCAATGCCTCATCATATGAAGTTATGGAGTCAGCAGGTTCTTCATCAGCTTTGTCTTCAGACTCGGTTATCTCTAGAGTGGCTCTTTGATTTTCAAATTCCACTTCAGTATTGTTGTCTTCAGTTAATAATCTTTCATCGATTTTCGAAAATTCATCAAAACCTGCGTATCCTTTTTGAAATTTCGCAAAGGTTGCCGGGGGTAATTAATCTTCGGCATCAAAATCGGAAAGATAAATATTAGTTTCAGAGAATCGACCTTACGGAAGCAGTTTCTTATGTTTGTTGCTTCAACTTTATCTTTGATGAAGTACATACAAAGCTTCAAGAACATTTATCGATTTTGACAACTCTGATTCTGAAGTCGCTGTGTCAACTTTTGGTAGTAGGTGTTTTTATAGAGAATAGCTATAATAAATCTTAAAATTTTGTATTATGGGTTGACAAACTGCAGTTGTATTTGGAGGCAAAAAACAATGATTAAATTTGCAAAGTTTAATTTCCTTAGACGAGATACTACGTCATTCAAGAATGTTTTGCTTTTAGATATCATTTTCATCCATGCTTTTTTGTTAGATTTCAAATCAACTGGCATTGCAATAATAGGAAGATCTTCAAATGCTCTAGGGCGAGCTGCTTTACCCACGACCAAAATCAACTCTTTCTCTCCAGCCATGTTTGCACAAAACAAAACTGTGAGCCTTCCTTCGAGGACTTATCACCGATGCATTTTTCGAATTTAAGAGCAAGAGTCTTATCAGGTAATGCGCGAAGGATAATACATTATTATTTAGTGCCATTTTATGGCTCTGAGATGTTAAAAAGAATGAGTAACACGAGCTAAGCAACCAAACTACACCAAACTTCTTCACAAATTAACGAAAAAGTCCATCTCTACTCAACATTTTTGACAGGCATAAATGTGTACAGTTCTTATTTAATTATGTCCGTTTAAGAGAGATATTTTGATCAAAATGATATAGAATATAGTGTCCGCGTCCGGTTATTGGAGCGTCCGGCTATCGGAACTAATTTTGTATGGAAAAGTTAATGAAAAGTGAGTGTCACTGAAATGTGTCCGGTTATGGGGGCTGTCCGTAATGGGGAATTTCACTGTACATGATTCCCCCATACAAAACGCATTAACGCCTAATGAGAAAAAACACTGTCACGGCTAAGCCGCTTCACCGATTTTGATGAAATTTGATTTGAAGATAAGTTGAAACTTACGTAAATATATTTGTTTAGAGTGGGCGGCGCCACGCCCCTAACAAGAAAAAACGTCTCTACGACTAAACTAATGGATCGATTCTGATTAAATTTAGTTTGGATACAAATGGAACCCTAAAAAACATTTCTCAAAACTCTGACTTCTTTCAGTGGGCGTGGCACTACTCCTTACAATAAATCATTTTCACTGCTAAACTAATAGACCGATTTTGATAGAATTTGGTACAGGGATAGATTAAATCCTGGTGCCAGTGCCACGGTGCCTCCAATAGGAAAATATTTTTTCACATCTAAGCTAATGGACCGATTTTGATGCAATTTGGTATGGAGATAGATGGCACCCTAAAGAAGAGAAAGAGTTAGAGGTAGGGATAAAGCAACATGATACCATGATTTTAATTTTTGGGATGTTGACAAAAACAAGCTCTTTGAAGTTTAGTTTTTCAATACTAAAAAAAAATTATGATTACAGTTCACACGTACTAAAAGTGAAATCTTTAGAAAACTAAACTGCGACAGAATGAGGCGAAAATGTTTTATTAAAATGATAAAAATCTATATCTTTATATTAATACGTGAACATCGAATCTTGTGGTACACTTTTTGAGTATTTACTATAAAGAGAGGGGAATGAAACTTATATTATTGGAAAGGTACCGTTCCATAGATTTGCAGAAAAAAATATAATGTGTGTATGTTGCCGTTAAGAAAGGTAAAATAAAGTTAACATAGACCCGTGATTTCCCCATACAAAACGCTTCAACCCCTAATGGAAAAAAAACGCTGTCACGGCTGAGCCGCCTCACCGATTTTGATGAAATTTGGCATGGAGATAGGTTGAACCTTGAGTAAAGATATTTGTTAAATTGGGCGGTGCCACGCCCCTAACAAGAAGAAACGTCTCCACGGCTAAGCTAATTGACCTATTTTGATGAAATTTAGTTTGGATTAGATTGAAACCTAAACAAGACTTCAAAAACCGCTTAAGTTCTTTAGGTGGGCGTGGCACCGCTCCAAACAGGTAAATGGTTTTCACTGCTAAAATAATGGACCGATTTTGATATGGAGATAGATTGCATTCTAAGGAAGAAAAGGGTGGGAGATAAAGCAACATAATACCCTGATTTTAATTTTTTGGAACGATGACAAAAAATAGCTCTATCCAGTTTAGTTCTTATTACTAAAAAGTATTAACGAAATTATGTAGCACCAATGGATATTGATAATTCTGTGTTTTGCATTTAAATGCGCGTTGAATGTAATTTCAATGGTGAGGTGAGGTGAGGTGAGGTGAGGTGAGGTGAGGTGAGGTGAGGTGAGGTGAGGTGAGGTGAGGTGAGGTGAGGTGAGGTGAGGTGAGGTGAGGTGAGGTGAGGTGAGGTGAGGTGAGGTGAGGTGAGGTGAGGTGAGGTGAGGTGAGGTGAGGTGAGGTGAGGTGAGGTGAGGTGAGGTGAGGTGAGGTGAGGTGAGGTGAGGTGAGGTGAGGTGAGGTGAGGTGAGGTGAGGTGAGGTGAGGTGAGGTGAGGTGAGGTGAGGTGAGGTGAGGTGAGGTGAGGTGAGGTGAGGTGAGGTGAGGACGTTCTCATTAGGATTTATTGATGCATCATAAATGGGCTCATATCATCATACAAAGCTGGGAAAGATATCCTCAGGTGTAAAGGGATACTAAAATCTTTTTGAATTTCTTTTCAGAAAACTCAATTGTTGAAAATGAGAATTTTGGGTCGAAATAGACCTCAAGATCTTTAAATTCAATTACTCTAGAAAAGCTTTCACAATTATTGTATTTATAATGATTAGTTTGGCTTTGCCAGTAAGCCGATGTTAGTTTAATCAATAAAATTGGTGTAACCATGAAATTAGTGGACGTGATCTTCAGTCAATGTTATTCTGTTATAGAACTTTACTCACGTCATTATTTTTCACCCGACAAAAACCAAAAAATCCCAATAATTTTAAAATTGAAAAATTGAATTCAACGAACTAAAATTGCCCTCCTTACCTAGTGATATCAAATTGAAAGTAATATGTTTTAAACATGTAATTTAAAGGTTTTTGTTTTAAAACCTTGAGTGTTTAATAACTTTTTCTTTCTTACAAATAATACAATATAATTATGTTTACTAAATAAATTACTAAAGTTCATAATAAATTAATTCGATTCTAAAATGTCAGCCAATCCTTAAAAGTTATGTGAAAAAGTCAAACCGCCACCAACATTGGGTCTACCATGATGATCAAAGTTTTTGCTGGCCTGTGCATTGGCGTCCAAGCGGGTATTTCCTCTATTTCCCTGCCAAAGATTATGATTGTAGTCCACTGAGCCAACGGTACCAAAGCGATCACGATTCACATCTACTCCAACACTGCCTCTTTGTGGTGAACGTGCTACACGCAAGTGCTCGGGAGCTTTGTAATCTGCAACTTCCAACTGCTGGTATTCATCTACCAGCGGTGCGTAGCTGTCGTAAGCTTCGTATGGCATTGGTGAAGTAGCTGCAATGGCGACAGCAACAATCAGCAAAGTCACAAAAAGATTGAAATATTTTAAAGACATTTTGTTTGGAAATATTTGTAGTGATGTATTGAACTGGAAGTATGAAAACTGTTTGATGCAAATAGCGCAAATGCTTACGTTTATATAGCATTTGTTGATCTGGTGATTAGTGTTGACTGACTGAATAAACAATTCCGCGATTCACTTACGCTGTAGATAAGAAAGTTCAGTTGTTATCAAGAGGATGGAAAAAATTTAGGATTTGGGAATCACCGCGCCAAATTTTATTTGACAAAAGATGCTGTTTGAGGGAATTCCCCTCTTGTTTGCAGTTGTCATCGATAATTAATAAGTAATCTGAAATTCTTGCAAACGCTGCTAGCGAGAATTGTCATGACCATACTTAACAATTTTATGAATGAATTTGAAAAAGGTCGTAGGGGATATACTTTTTTCGATCAGAATTGTATTTGAAAACTCACGTTTTAAATTTGCGTTGTTTGAATTATTGCTATTAAGGCTCGACGCCTCGTTTGGGGCGTGAAAATCATGTTTACGGGAAAACCAAGCAAAAGCAAGCTAATTGAATAACATTTTGCACGCAAGCCAAACCTTCGCACAAACTTTTTGAGACTGAAAATGGGCGAAAGCGTTTCACGAACACCACTACCAACCATAATCTATGTACATATGGCCATACATATTTTGAAAAAAGTTGCAGCGAGTATTTCTCCGCCCTAAATTTTAAGACTAATTACGCCTTATATCGCAAATTTAAGTAGGGAAAAGGGTCGGAGAGACAGAAAAAAAAGCGCATTTTTGTGATTTTTTCTTCACAGTATCTTCTTTATTAAAATTTTGAAAATTTGTAACATTATTAAACATCATTTCAAGAATAGTTATCCTGCTAAATTTTCATTAAACAATATAAAAAAATAAGCCAGTGGTAGTGGGGAGAACTAATTGTAAATAACCTAAAAAAAAGTCAACATACGGTAGGCAGGATAACTCATGATTCTTCATCTGAAATCGAAATACCAAAAAGATTTCTTTAGTACATATATAAGTTCATCTTGGATTTGAGCGAAAGAATAAAAAAAATATTCATTTTTGAATTTTTCTACAGCTTTAATCAAAAAACTCTGATTTTTACCAAAAATTGCTCCTTTTGTTTAATTAAAAAATAAGTAGTGATTGAAAAAACAAATTCTTCGTTCAGATCCGAGTATTTAGTATCGAAAAGAAGTGTGTAAAATTTTGGCAAAATCAGTACACAAGTTTTCGAGAAATTTTGACTACTGACTTAAAAAAAAGTTTTGAGAAAAACGCGATTGAATTACTATATATGATTACTTCTTCATATGACCGCTCGGACTCTATTGTTTGGAAGTCGAAAAGTTTTGCTCCTAAAGTCTTCAAAATTTTCTGACAATATTCCTTATAACTTGTAGTATCAGAAAAGAATTTAAAAAAAATTGATTTTCCGACCCTTTTCTCCCTTAACAAGCTTTTGTAATGAAATTTGGTATGCGGATGCAAATCACGAATATAATTTATTGAAACAAAAATAGGCGGAATTGGAAAATTTGGTGTGGCATTCTTTCGACCTATCGAACTTTTTTCTACATTTTAAATTTTATTCAACACGTTCCGTATTCAGTACCTATGTATCATCAGGCCCGGATTAACCTTAGAGGCAGAGTAGGCACGTGCCTAAGGCGGCAAATATTGGCGGAAACTTTGAAAAATTGTCTTATTCGTGGGGATTGAATTTCCCGCCACCAACATTAGGTTGAAATTTTTGCAACTGCCTGGGGGTGGAAAATTTTTGAATCCGGGCCTGTGTATCATACATCTGCCTTTTTCAGTCTTTGCAACTTTTCGACTTTTTCAACAGTTTTTTTGCATTCTTTTAACTTTAGTCAATATTTTTTCGACTCTTCTAACCTCTTTCAACATTTTCCATATCTTCTCGACTTTTCGGCCATATTAACAGCTTTCAATTTTTTTCAATAATTTTTCGACTTTTTCATCCTCTTTCAAATTTATCCACACTTTTTCTAAATCATGGTCTCTTGGTACCAAGTTTCACACAATTACAAAAAAATGGTTCGGGCAAGCATTAGACATAAAAAGGTGAATTTAGAAAAAAGGGCGTGACACCTCCCACACAAGCATACGCTTCAAAGCTACACAGAGAGCTTTTGAAGTAATTATTGTCAAATTCGATATGGGTACGATTAGTTCAGCCAGCACGTAGTGTGGTGGGAAAAATAGTCTTTTAATAAAATTCTAAGACTTACGCGCATTTTAACTGATAACGCAGCATTTATGATGCATACCTTCTTCAACAAATAAAATAAAAACTCCATTATCAGAAACAGCTGTGAGAAAGATTACACGCGGAACTTTTCTCTCACTCAAAATACAATTTCTTATCTATGGCAAAAGTGAATCCCAGAATCTTTATTTCAGACTAATTGTAAGAGCTTAATGCAAGAATTGTTTACTCTATAAAAACATTGTTGAATGTGCTTTAAAGCATCACATAGATTTTAAACTTTAAGCTCAATACATCAGTTAAAAAAAATAAAAACAAAATGTCTTCAAAGATCTGCCACATTTTTGCTACTTTGCTGGTTGTCGTTTTCGCTTTGGCAGCTGCATCCGCTTTGCCTTATGAACCTTACGAAAACTACGCACCACTGGAAAATGATGAGCAACTGGATTACTACGAAGCTCCTGAACATCTACGTGTAGCACGCTCACCACAAAGAGGCCACATTGATCTTGGAGTACAACGGGATCGCTTCGGCACCGTTGGATCTGCGCAATATAATCACAATCTTTGGTCTGCCAATAGGGGAAACAGCAGATTGGATGCTTATGCTCAGGCAAGCAAAAATTTCGATCATCATGGCAGACCCAATTATGGTGGTGGTTTAACGTTTTCACATCGCTTCTAAGGATAATATTGAATTGATGCGCAAAAGAAAAACAATTTATTTTTATTAGATCTGTAGTAATTTATTTATTTGTATCAATAAGGAAATATATTTATAAAATTTAACATAAAAGCGAAAATTCTTTAATGGGTACACTTCAAAAATTTTCTATACTTAAGTGCATTTATTCATCGGATTATAGAGTCAATATAGTAAAAATAATATTGTAGTTTTGGACAATGGGCGGGGGGGGGGAGGGTAAAAATGTAGAGTTCTTTTCGCACTATGTTTATATTTTTACTTTGATAAAATATAGTATGCTTGCAGACTTTTAAGCGTCGGCTAACAAAGCTTACTGATGATACCACGTAGCGGTAGTATAAGCAGCTAGTTGCCCATATTTGTTTTCTTTAATGCATTTTACGGTGTAATTTTTTTGCACTTACGAGTACAGTACTGAACAGAAGGCTCAGTAAAAAATAATTAAATTATGATCTGTTCCAAAAACACAATGAAAAAAATTCATTTTTTTATTTATAAAAATGTTTTCAAAATTTCATCGATGTAACATTTTTTTTTTTTTGATTTTCCTAGGGGCGCTAATTTAAGCGATTCATAGTATTAATCAGTGTTCGAAAATGTACAATACGGTACAATTCAATCGCGATTTGTGCCGATCTTAATTTGTGCGCACAATTAAGTTTTGTACTGTGCAAACACAATACGTTTATTTTTCCTTGTAAAAATAGCGTGCCAAAGTTCTAACGAGTACAAATACTTTTCATAAACGAAGAGTGCACACAACCAGTCTTATTTTGTACGTCTCTGAGCACAGAACATAACTTTATTCTCCAAAATTGACATTTTCTTTAAATTCATTTTCATCTTCACTATTTTTCATTTCTCTTCCATTTACAAATACAGTACTGTCGCGATAATCCGGACACATATAGTTTCGGGGTATGTCCAGATAACTGGATTTGTCCAGAATACAGAAAGCTCAGCAATGCCGTCAACCCTTTTTTGAAGCTTTATATAAAATATGTAGATTATTGTTTTTGAAGGCTCGTGGATTAGCTGACTTTGGTATTATTAAGAGTGACAATTTGTGAGATCTTTTGGCAAGGCACGTGAAACGGTCTTCTTTTTTTTGCACCGAATTCGTATTTGGAGGAACTCTTTAAAAGATTGCAGTTTCATCAGCATTGAAGAGGACATCGAGTTCTATCTCTTCAATAATTTTTTGAAATTTTTCTTTAAAATGTTTGCGATACATATTTCCGAATCAAAAATTGTAGATTTTGACAGTTTAAATTTTTCAGCTGTACATCATATTGATTTTCCAGTTTCAATGAAATCTAAAACTTAACACTTCTTAGAGAGAATTATCGATTTGTGTTGCCTTTTTGTCGGTGGCATTGTAAGGATCAAAACTTTTTTAATTATTAATATCTTATAAACACTACTTCCAATTACAACGTGCTGGTTGAAACTCACAATATAAACTGATTAAGATGCATACATTCATATGTAATGAATATGAACTCACAAAAAGTTCAGTAACTTAACGAAATACGTTTGAGAAAGCAAAAATGATATACTCATACCAGTGACAGTCCATTAGAAAGCCGAAACAAACTTTGATTTATTTCTGTCCGAACTGTAGAGGAAAAGTTTCAAAATGTCCGAAGCGTAGGGATATCCGGATTACTGGGAAGTCCGGATTAGCGAGTGTCCGGCTTAGCGCGACTGTACTGTACTAGAGTTCGCCCGGTGGTTGAAATTCAACCATTAAAAATGCTTTTGGTATTAAAAAACTGATATAAAAAAGAGCTATTTTTGTCATTTTACCTGTTAGAGACTCAAAACAAATATCTTTACTCAAGATTCAATCTATCTACATATCAAATTTCATCAAAATCGGTGTAGTGGCACAGCCGTGATACCACTTTTTCCCATTGGGGCGATGGCACGCCTCCTTAAAGAACTTGAAGATTTTAATACCTTTTTTTTGGGTACAATCTATATTCAAACCAAATTTCATCAACACTCGTTTAATCGTGGAAACGTACTTTAATGTTGAAGGTGAAAAAACTAAGAGATTATGTTTTGCTATGGCAATTACAAAAGGATGGAGCCGTTTTGCAACTGCCTATTTATGTATAGATAATCCTCACTCTCTCACGAACAAGAGTAAAAAGCTGTTGCATGTCTCAACTCTGAGATTCGATTAAGGGCCGTCCATTAATAACGTGAGGTGTATTTCTGAAAACTCGGGCCCCCTCCCCTTGGTGAGATTTGGTGAGTTCTGACGTGTCCACCTCCCATCCTCCTGTGAGACTTGCCTTATAATTTTTAAATGTAATCTGCTACAATAATGTTTAGTATCTGCATTAAAAAGATGACGTGAGATTTTTATTGACCCCCTCCCCCTTTGTGAGACTTCGTGAGATTTTTCCGAACCCCCACCCCCACTTCCCCTTATGTGAAAGATCGGCTAGGCTCAAATCAAAAAGGTATTTTTTAATGAAGCGCGCATAAAAGTAACAAAATCTACATTTTAGTATTAAAAAACTAAACTGAAAATAGTAAATTTTTGTCATCACTCCAAAAATTTAAGTCATAGTACATATAATGTTGCTATATGCCTACTACTATCTCTTTCACTTCCTTAGGGCGCAACCTGTCTCCAAATCAAAATTCATCAAAATTTGTTCATTAGCTTAGCTGTGAAAACATATTTTCCACTGGAGGTTTGTACCGTCCACTTTAAAACAAATAGCTTTCCTTAGGGTTCAATCTACCTCTGTACTGAATTCCATCACAATCGGCTGATTAGTTTAGCAGTGAAAATGTTTTTTCCTTGGTGCTACCACGCCTCCTAAAAATAATATGAGTGTTTAGAAATCTTTTTCAGGGTTCAGTCTATATCCTAAAAAAATTTCAATTAGTTTAGTAATAACGACGTATTTTTCTGTGAGAGGCGTGGCACCGCACACTAAAAAATTTATTTTTACTCAAAATTCTGTTTATCTTCATAACAAATTTCATCAAAATCGGTGTAGTGGCACAGCCATGATACCGTTTTTTTCCATTAGGGGCGAAAAAAATTTGAGCATTTAGAAATATTTTCTAGGGTTTAGTCCTAACAAAATTTCATCAAAATTGGTCCGTTAGTTTAGTAGTAACGACATAAAAAAATATATTTTTACTCAAGATTCAATCAATCTACATATCAAATTTCATCAAAATCGGTGTAGTGGCACAGCTGTGATACCGTTTTTTCTCATTTGGGGCGATGCCTCGCCCCCTTTAAGAAATCAGAGTCTTAAATAATTTTTCTTAAGAATCAATCTATCTTTAAACAAAATTTCATCAAAATCGGTCCATTAGTTTAGCCGTGGGAACATTTTTCCTCTTTAGGGGCGTGGCACCGCCTTCTATTGAAAAAAAAGTATATATGTCCCCCCTTCTTTTCACAACCTTTCCAACAAAAAAAAATTAAGCGATTATGTTGTGCTATGGCTGAGAAAAAGTGGTGTAACCGTTTAGACATTGCCTATTTATATGTACATATATGGGACGTTCCATGTCAACCGGTACAGTGGTCTCCCCAAAATTGAGCGCAGCCGAAAAACGTTTTTAAGGTGTCAAAATGTTCGTATGCTCAAGAGCTTTCATATGAGAACGGGTGTTTTCGAACTTTTTTTTAAGGAAATGGCGACCATAAAACGGCTCCTACCTTTAGATATCTATGTATGTATATTAGAGCGGTTCAAAAAAAAAAACTTTTTGATTTTTTCACGATGTGTCAGCGGATTACAATAGCCTTATATGTCTGGACAAGCCCCATTACTAGGATTAAGGTTAATATTGAAAACTGGATTAGCGCCCTCTGTTTTAAGTAAACAACCCATAATCAAAAATCTTGATTTAAAAAATGGTGCAAGTTGTAGAGGTTATAAAATTTTTCAACAAAGTGGGTATGGTTTTCGGGAAACAATCGATCGGGGAATTCAAATCCGTGATTGGTTTTTCTTCTTCTTCTTACTTTCTTACAAAAAAATTGACAATGCACCGGACAAAAGTAAAAAAGTACCGATTTTCCACTTTCTAGCTCCAACACCTCAAATATTATGTTACCGCCGATCCCATGGTACATTATTTTTAATGAACTGATATTCCCTTAAATGAGTGCCGAAACCGCATATCATTATCTTATTTTAAAACAAAGATATCTGCATTTTTCTAAATTAACAGACCTGATTTTTTTCGAATCGGAGTCGACAAACTTGCATATTTTTTGGGTTTTTACGCTGTAGTCTAAAGACTGTTGAGTACATCTTTCAGCCATAGTTTTTTTTGAAGCTAAGGCTGTCTTGAACTCATATTAAAGGTTGTGCAATTGAAATTCAGATAGCTATTTTTTTTATTTAACTTTATACATATGTAACATTTCATGTTGTTTTTAACTAAAAACCAATTTTAACTATGTCTCCCTTTGAATTTTAATTGTTCCTCCTTGAATATTAATTAAAGATAGTCTAAACTTCGAAAAAAACCATGTTTGAAGAGTCTGCTCCAAAAAATAAAAAAAATAAAAAATCGAAATTGTCATCTTACCTCGACCATGGTTTCGATTTTTTTTTTATTTTTTTTTTTTTTGGAGCAGACTCTTCAAACATGGTTTTTCTCGAAGTTTAGACTATCTTTAATTAATATTCAAGGAGGAACAATTAAAATTCAAAGGGAGACATAGTTAAAATTCCATTTAAGCTAAAAAAAAACATGAAAAGTTACATACAAAGTTAAATAAAAAAAATAGCTATCTGAATTTTAATTGAACAACCTTGAATATTAATTCAAGACAGCCTTAGCTTCAAGAAAAACTATGGCTGAACGATGTACTCCAAAAAAAAAAAAAAAAAAACGAGGCCAGCTAAAAGGCCAAATCTGATGGATTTCCACAGATATGTTTAAAGTAAGCTGTAAGTTTGTTCAGTTGTTTTTGTTTTTGAAATTCGGCGATTTAAGTCGGAGACAAATTTTTTCACAGCTGGACATGGACCCCATTTTTCCAACTCAGGCATGAATGTACAAGTAATTAATTTTAGTTGAAATCATGAGTCTCATTCGCAGCGTTTTTTTTTTTCAAAATGTTGTTGGCACTTATTGTTTGTTCGCAGTCTGCTGAGTGTTGCGTACAAGCAAATATTCTAGCAATCGCTGTGATAATTTCTTTGAAGTAAGTACTTAAAACTATTGCCAGTGGAGACTGGTAACTAATTAATGCTTCTTTTGACTTTCCTCGAATTACCTTCTGATGTATTTGATAGGTTATGATATTGCATGCTTAGCCAATTCAATTCGAAATCCTTTCCAAACGAAGCATGGATCTTAGCAATATCAGCAGAGTTGTCAAGTTACAAAAATGTTTCAATAGTGATCAACAAGTCGCTACCAGGAATTTGTAAACGAGTTGTTAAAAAAGCAGACAAAAAATCGACAATATCCTTCCGAATATCGTCAACTGATTGGGTTGGTCTTTGGCTCGTTTTTGATTTTTGCGACAATTCAATGTTTTTTAAGAAATGTTTGTCATCCTCAATATTCACTTGATCCTATAACTTCGATTCAAATCCACCTATAAGTTTTCTCAACAACGGTTATGTGCGAAATAAAATGTTTTCGTTTCAAAGACAACAACAATTTGAATTATATAATATTTTCCAAAGTTATGTCGGAAATTTCGATTTGAGGGCAGATACATTCTTCACGGTGGGCTTTAACCAACTTTTAATAAAAGTGTGAGTTACAACAAAAACTTTAATTGGGTATTATTTGGGATGTAATTAAGAGTCGATACATGAAAAATATAAGAAATCCTTAGAGATTTTTTTTTAATTCCGTATTTACTGTTTTTTAATGATATTACATATGCATAACATACGTATGAAATTTAAAAGTTATTCGATTTTCTTCAAATTTTGACATAGATAGCACTACAGTCTAAATTTCAGCTTCCTAGGTGGTCGAGGTCTAGAGATAGACGCATACTTAGACCTGAAAATAGTCGTGTTTAGTCCGGTTTAAAAATATTTGTTCTAAAAGCCCTCAAATCTAAATTTAAAGTTGTGGATATCAATTTTTTTTTTTGTTATGTCATCTTTTATACATAAAAAATAATTTTAAGCCTCTAGACCTTAAGGCTTATTTTTGCGACCCGTTTAAGTTAAATACGTCTTAGTAAAGTATGACTGCTTTGAAAACGGTGTACTTAATCGTAGTTTTATTCATAATACTAAAGACCGATCTTATTATGTTTATCTATTTATTCGCTTTTAAATGAGATACCATATAGTGAAAATGGCTTACCAGGCCCAGAGACATCAAACATTGAATTTGCGTTTTTTTCGAAATTTGACCTAACAGTACTCAAGACCCCGAATATCTAGGGAGCTGAAATTTTAACTGTGAAACTGTCTTTTTAGGTTCTTTAACCCTAGATAGATAACGTTATTTTTATGGCGTGAGAAGATAACGATACATCTGAGAGACGTGTCCATTTAATAATCCTCTAATATTTATTTATTTCAATTATTGTTACATGTTTTATACTTACAACACATATTTAGCTATTTTTTCGTAATTTAAGGACATTTGTTAAATAAAATAATGTTTATTTGTTTATTAAATAAAAAATTTAAAATCGTATCGTATCGTAACATCGTATTTAAATTAAAAAAAGCGTACGTCTCGGAGACGTATGTTATCTAAGCAGGGTTAACGTGTCAAAATTTGAGTACAATCGGATGCTTTTTAAATTTCATACGAACGTTATACACATATTATACTAGATAATATTACTAAAAAACTAAACTAAACTAAAAAAATATTAAAAAAAAAAGCTCTAAGGATTTTTTTCCTTTTGATGCATTTCTACTTTGATTAACATCCCAAATAATTTCACATTCAAATTTTTGTTGTAACTCAACTTGTCATTTAAAGTTGGTTAAAGCCCACCGTGCCTTAGGATTGACTGTAAAACAATATTAGGAAAAATCAATAAAAAAAAATTTTTAATATTTTTTAATATTTTCGATTCAGAAAATGTTCGAAAAGCCAAAAATACCGAAAGTGTGCAATTATTTAAAGAATGACCAACATATTTAAAGAACAACTTTTTAGCCTTTTTTCCATGCTTTTTTGCGCTTTTGCAGCAACAAATGCTATACATCTATGATATTGCAGTGTATTTGTGCAAATGAAAACATGTGTGCATTCATAAAACAATTCTTTCGAATTTGAAATCCTTAAAGACTGATGCTTAATTTTGTGTAATTTAACTTTATCGGTAACAAAAGAAATATATTCTTACGACATATACTGCCCCTCAAAAGCGGTATCTCAGTCGAAGTGAGCTACGAGATAATTGATGTTTTGTTAATGTCGTATTCTTGAAATGCCTCTAAAATTAAGGTAGAGGAAATTCTCTTAAGAGATTTTGTATATGTTTGAACTAAGACCTCGGCACTTGGATACTGCTTTTGCGCTTCTGAGGCCAGTATACTGTAAGGAAATAGATTTTCTGGTTAAAGCAAAATAGATTTTTGAAAAAAACTGCTTTTCAATTCAGCCGTTTGTAAAATATGCAGATTTTGCAATACAGTGAAACCTGGATAACTGGGATATCCAAGGGACCAACATTTTTGTCTCAATTAAAGAGGTTCCCATTTACACAGTTTCCCAAATAACCAGGTTTAAAATTGGGTTGTCCCATTTAAAGATGGTAACACTAAGAGAGATCAAGATGAATCTTTTTTATTTAGAGGGGGAAAAATCTTCAATTAAAAAGCAAATTGTAAATGACAGCCTACTTAAGTCAATGATTATATGAAATTTTATTAAAACAACCATTTCACAGCCTACTCAGACCGATAAAACGTGCGAGTTCAAATTCAAAATAACAAATTATACACACCTAAATATTATTTCCCACTTATAGAGGCTATTTCTAAACGGTCCCAGTTATAGAGGGAAAAGCCCATATTATAGAGGTGAAAACGCAGAAAAACTTCAAAAAATCATATCCAAGATATAGAGGTTTAATAATCCCAGTAGTAGTGATATTTTGATGCAAAAGTGCTGGGACCTTGAAGTGAGTCCCACTAACATGGGTTTCCCACTTATTCAGGTACCGCTTTACCAGATATCACTGTATATGAGTAATACTCGTATATGCAGCGTGATGCTCTCTAATTTGTGTTAAACCTTGTGTCAATATCTACTTTGTATACCTTCAAGTCTACACTTGGACACGCTTGTACCCTAGTACATTTACATGAGGATAGGTCGAATTTTTTAGAATAAGTTTCAAAATTTTATATTTATTTATTGAATCCAATTCATATTTGTTATTTTAAATGGACAAAAAAAAATTTATCAGAAATTATAGTGAAATTTGGAGATAATTTAAAATGGTATGTAAAACAAAAGTTAAAAAATGTATCAATAATGCTGACATTTTGCATGTTGGCATTTGAAACATTCGTATTGATGTCGGCTTCATCAATCCACATAACTGGTTTATGGCAATCAAAACAGTTCTGCCGAGTTTTCCATTTGACCTTGTCTTGGTACCCACACGAGATGCTCATGTAACACTGTTATCAGAACTTAAGAAACGGTATTTTAGGTACATTTGTACATTTTTCGGTACATTTGCGTCGTGAAAAATCGTCGTTAGTACATTCGACAAGTTTTCAGTACATTCGGTACACTTGGCACATTTTCAGAACATTCGATGCATTTCGACTCTTTCTGAAAATTATAATAATAATTTTAGTGAATTTATCGCCTATAATGCTTGAAGTAAACTTTGCTAAACATTTTTTTTTTGTAAAAAATTTAAACTTTGCTGTATTTTTGTAATTTTAAAGAACTTTTTCATTTTCATGTCGAAAAAAGTGATCCGGTGAAAACCCACGTTTGGGACAGGATTCAACATTGCAACCCCATATATTAAATTGAGGCCTTGTCGAGCTCTATCATTTGGCATACATTTCGAGCTGTAATATACTAAAGTTTTAATTAAAACAAGAAAGTTGGCTAAATTTCGGGCATTTTCTGGCATCGAGACAGGCTTTGGCAAGGCAACCTTGCTGGTTAGTTTCACCAAAATGCACCATAATCTTATACACTCGGCTTTCTTACAGCGGGCTCTTGGACTATAAGGCAACGCGGGTGCAGCTGCCAAAGCGAAAGCGACAACCAGCAAAGTAGCGAAAATGTGGCAGCTCTTTGATGACATTTTATTTTTGTTTTGAAGTGATTTGAGTGATGTATTGAACTTTAAGCTTGAAAACTGTATGATGCCATTTACAATTTTACAATGCGTAATTTTTGAGAAATGATTTTGTAATTGTAACAATACTAATGGGATTCTACTTAGATTGGCTCGAAAAATAATTTTTAAATTTTTTTTTTTTTTTTTATTATGAAGACAATAAATAGCTGCACTGAGAAAACGATTTGATTGAATATAACAAATTTTATGTAATGTAGAGCAATTATATATATGGTTGACCCATTTTTGCAAATTAAATAAATAAGAGTCATGTATTTCAAAAAGCCAGAAAATATATACATAAATATATATATTTTCTTCTTCTAAGGAGTGAGTTACGTGCGAAATTTAGTTGAATTGATATATCGGCATTTCTATTCTTTTTACGCTCTGAACTGCACTTAATTAATTTTTGCTCTGTGCACTCTATCAAAACTTTCTTTTCCATTTTCGGCCTGACCAAATTTACACCCATATTAGTTGTTTTTTGTATATGCGCAAGAGCCTACATACTTTCTAAAGGGGTGCGCTATAAACATCTTTTCGAAGTAAAATGAAGAAGGTATAGCTACATGCGTATTTTAGTTCTAAGCAAAATGTTTTATAAAATATTTAAGTGAAAATTTATCCAAAAACTTAAGTTTTTTTTTTTTGTATGAAATTCTGAGCAATTTATTAGGATAATGGCGAATTTTGTACTTCTCCTGACTTAATCGCATTTTGCAATTTTTTTCAATCCATAAGGAAAGTTGAGAGTTGAAACACCTTTACTGATTATTTGTCATGAGCAGCATTATCACATGAGTTCCACACTTGTGCATAAGAATATTTCCAATATAACAAAAACAAATAATAAAAAAAGAATATTTTTTGGAAACATTATTAGTAAATTTGTGGTTACCTATTAGTTTTCTAGTTAAGGTTTCTTAAACAGGAGATTGAATTATTTTCTAAATTTGTGAGGAAAAAGAAGAATAATAAAAGCTCCGCACAGTACAATCATAATCTCTGGTCTACCAATAATGGAAACAGCAGATTGGATGCCTGCTGCTCTAAACGGACGAACTGTGATATCTACTACAGCGGCCATGCGGAGAGGCGCGAATTTGGTTGCGGATTCGTTGTAAGTCGAAAATTACGCCACCTAGTTTCCCGGATCACGCCAATAAACGAAAGGTTGGCTACGATCCGTATCAAGGCAAAATTCTTCATCATAAGCCTAATTTGCGCGCACGCCCCGACGGAGGAAAAGGACGATGCCACCAAGGATGATTTCTACGCGAGCCTAGAGGACGTGTATGACCATTGTCCGACCCACGATGTAAAAATAGTCCTCGGCGATTTTAACGCGAAGGTCGGAAGAGAAGGCATCTTTGGCGCTACAGTCGGTCAGTTCAGTTTCCACGAGACCACTTCAAACAACGGTCTGAGATTGATCGACTTCGCCGCGGCGCGAAACATGGTAGTTAGTAGTACCAGATTTCAACACCTCGACATTCACAAGGCCATTAGCAAGCCTGGCTATCCCCGGATCAAAAAACGAAAAACCAAATTGATCATGCTGTGATCGACGGAAGGCACGCTTCAAGCGTTCTGGATGTGCGTACATTTCGGGGGGTCAACACTGACTCTGACCACTATCTTGTTGCAGCTAAGATCCGCATGCGGCTATGCAATGCCGAGGCGTACTCCACTCAACTCTCGGTTAAGCTCAACCAACCAACCTCTGGAACCGACGACGCCGGTGGACTTTGGACACACATCTCCAAGCCATACACAAATTTCATATATTTATAGGATTTTTTGAGGTTATGTTGAACGTTCTCAAAATTTTGGGCATTACTCACACATGGGGTGGTACTTAACAATTATTTTAAAAAAAAAATTTTTCAAATCCATTAATAATTGCATTGTAGACGGATTTTTGTCCCAAAACGTTAAAAAATTTCCCACTGTGTGGCGGCGCGAGCGGCAACAATACGAGGTGGCAAAGTTGAAATTCAGAAAGAGCACATCAAAATCTATAAAAATACTCGTTTTCAAAACTACCGAAAAACTTTCCAGGTAACGTCGTGAAAATGATGTTAAATAAATATTTCGAAAAATATGGAAAATATTTAAAAAGATGAAGGAGGTTGATTAAATATGAAAAATGTTGGAAAACGTCAAAAGAGGTTAAAAAAAGTATAGAAAATGTTGAAATGGGTTGAAAAACCTGAAAAAATTTTGGAAAAGTCGGAAAAATATGATAAATATTGAAAGAAGTTGAAGAAATTTTGAAGCAGTTGAAAAAGTTTGGAAAACTCGAAAAAGTTGAATCACGTTGATAACGTCAAATTAAATTGAAAGAGGTTGAAAAAGTCGATAAAGTATCGAAAATGTTAAAAAATATTGAGAGAGGTTGAAACAGGTAAATGACTAAACATGTGGCAAAAAGGTTGGCATTTGCCAAGGGGCACGTCAATTTGTCCACAGAAAATTGGAAGAATATTTTATGAAGTGAAATGATATTGCCGTATGTTGAGTACGAAACGCCCCTCAGATGGGTGTTTCGAAAAGGTAATGAATGACCCAATCATACCAGCAAAATCGTGGTTTCAGCAGAACAACGTTCCCGTTCTTATGTAGTCAGCACAATACCTCGACCTTAAACTCATAGAAAATGTGTGGGGCAAACCCGAAAAATGTCAAAGGGTTGTCGCGAGTGATTCGCAAAGCATGAGCAACTATACCAGTGAAGAGATTCCAAGTTTTGGTCGATTCCATGCAACGCAGATTTGCGTCAATACAAAAAAATAATGCACATAGAGGCCGTCCATTAATTACGTGAGATGTTTTTTATTTTGAAACTTCAATTCATATGGCAGACTTTTTATACGTTTTAGTAAGTCGGTTTTTTTTGTTAAATTTCAACGAAATTAGACTTAAACTCTGTCTAGGAAGCTAGGAAGCTCAAATGTTGGGACAATTATTTTTATTCCTCAAGCTATAATATATGAAAAAATAAATAAAATCCATCACCAAAAGTTTTAAAAAAAACACCCTAATATATATACATTGAGGTGATTCAAATTTTTTTAAATGTTTGCTTTTAAGGTGCTGTTGCGGAAAAATTAAGTTTATGATATGAAGATAATTCTCACGCAGCTCTGTAGCTTAATTTTAAAAGGTGGCGCCGAAGCCTGTTAGTTTTACATGTAAATTGTATGGAAAAACTTTGTGTTAGTAACAGGGTATAATTAGATAGGCAATGAATTATGTTGGCCTGCTAAATTCGAACTTAACGCAAAAAATACTTCGGAAAACGACCTTAAGCAGCCCAACAAAACTCATTGCCTATTCATTCACACCCCTTTTTACTAAAACAAAGTTTTTCCATACAATTTACATGTAAAACTAACAAGCTTTGAAATTGAGCTACGTAGCTGCGATTGCGTGAGAATTATCTTCATATCATAAACTTAACACCCCAATATACATATCATCACCTAACATAACATAACATAACATAACCACAAAAAAATTCAAAATCGAGTTGATTGATTATGATGTATCTGACTGAACTACATGTCTTTACCAAATGTTTAAGTCATATGTCCAATAATATTGATTTAACAAACGAAATTCAAAAGGACGTAACGCAAAGTGCCTGAATTACATATGTATAGCAAATAGACGTAACACACTTGATAATTAGAAGAAACACAATATTAGACTTTTTTTTATATCTAAGTTAGCTTGGATTCTTTTCAACCTTTTATATAAGAAATTCATAACATTTTGTTTTTCTCATTATTTAATGCAGTGGTGGGCATGGAAATTTAACAAAGGGGCTAAACAACAACATCAAGCAACAACAAACAAAATTTTAAAGTTTTTTTTGCTGTCATTTCCAAATACGCAAACAGCACAAAAAAAACCCCAAATTGCACTACAAACAAAAACAATTGCTACATTCGTCAAGACACAATGCGGCGCCGTCGCTTATGCCTTTGTGTTTTGTTTTTGTTTTCATTTGAATTAAAGTCAACGCTGTGCCTCGATAGCGTTGAAATTCTGAGAATTTTTTGTCGCTTGCTTGTGCGTCGAATAACGGTGCGGGCAATGAGGCCGGATAGGGACACTACGTGCCCACCACTGATTTAATGTATTAATTTCATTAATGAGTGTCAAAAATTCTTAGCTAAAAAATAAAAAACATTTTTTCAGATATGTACTAAGAACTTAATAATATATTAATTCAGGCCGAAAAACCCTAATAATTCAAAAATATTTCAGATCTACACACATATGTATAAACTTTCTTTTATATAATGTAAAAACATTTTATTGTTGTTACACCTTTTTGTTTCAAGAAAAGAAGTCCAAAAGGACGTACCAAACATAACTCGCAAGACATTAAAATAAAGCGCTCCTTTCAAAATAAATCTGTTAAGTAAAAAATGGATTCCAAATATGAAATATTCTTCAGCATACGTTTTTTGCTTCTCCTGTATAAAACTAAAAAAGTATGGTTACGGCTCTTTGTATGTTAGATGACGATTTATATTTCTACCACAGTTTTTACTAAAAGATCGTATATTTTCTAAAATAATTTCAAAATACCATTGTTAATGTTGCGCTGTGTATATGTTACCGGCTGGCCAAATTAGTTTTTAGGATAAACTAGTTTTCCTAGGTCAAACCATATATCGCTCACTTACTTCAAGACTGGCATAACTCAAAAAACGTGATATTTGAGTTAATGATGTAGAAATATCCGCGATTTTATGTTTTATTCTGTGTGAAAAAATCAGAAAAGTATCTCATAAATTTACCTTGTGAGAAGAGTTTATGTAAACATACTTTTCATCATTTTCATATAAAAAGTAAATTATTGAAAACTTAAACTGCGTTTTTCTCCCATTTAATGTTTTTTGAGTTATGCCAGTCTTGAAGTACTTAAGTGAGCGATATGTATGTAGTTGATTTGCATGCCGAAAAGTATGCTATTTAATTTTAATGCAAAAGCACTGTGGATATGTTGAACATGTAGACTTAACGGTAACAAGTTTGGCCTAAACCTAGTTTGGCCGGTAACATATGGTACATATGTATTTATTTACAGTGGAAAACAAATTCGAATTGCATGTAATCAATACGATAAACTTTCAGACCTATCGCTTAGTCTCTTACCTATGTAAATATTAAAATTGTAATAAATTCAATACTTATGTTTTTTTTTATTATTTAAGTTTTTTCAGAAAAATGGCGCAATAATAAATAGGAATTAAAGAAACTATTGAGGCATATCATCACACCAATACTTACATCAATTTTAACCATTTAATTTATAATTCATCAAAAGATCCTATTATGAGAATGTCACCCACAACGGGAGAAACAATCAGAGCATGGCTGTTATCAGCTCTCATGGTACATGGGGCGGTGGCAGGAAATCCGGATGCTAAAAGGCTATATGATGATCTTCTTAGCAATTACAACAAACTGGTTCGCCCAGTAGTTAACACTACAGATGTACTCAAAGTTTGCATCAAACTAAAATTGTCGCAGTTGATTGATGTGGTAAGAGCATAATAAAGGGTGTACAAGACAAAGGCGTCTTATCTATGTACGAGTTTGCTTGAAAAATTAAACTAAGCTGCATACATTATGGTCATTCTTTAAATAACTCCACACTATATTTTTTTTTTTTAATTTTTAAACACATTTTGAAACGAAGTACTTAAAAACTATAGGGAATAGACTTTAAATACTAGGCGCCACTTTTGTTTAAAAATCCTTTAACCTTATGAAAAAAAAAAAAAAAAATAATAAAAACTTGGAATAAATTTTTTAAAAATAAGTTTTTTCTATTTATAAAAATGTTTCTCAAAATGTCTTCGTTATAACATCCGTATCTGCCTTCATGTCGAAATTCACCACTCTAATTGTATGAATTATATGATATTTTCCAAATTTATATCGGGAATTTTGATTTGAACGCAGATACATTCTTAGGATTGCTTGAAGAAAAACATATGGGAAATAAAAAAAAAGATGTTGAGAAACATTTTTATAATTAAAAAAAATTACGCTTAAACAATTTTATTTAATTTTTGTTTTTTGTAAACTTAAAGCATTTTAAATGATTATAACATTTTTCATCTTATTCTTCATAGTTCCTGTCTCAAAAATGTTCAAAAAGCCAAGAAAAAACAAAGTGTGAACATATTTAAAGAATAACCGATATGTATAATTGGCTTAAATTTACTTTAGTTCAAATACTCCACTTTTATTAAGGTCTTAAAAAATAATTATTAATTTTTTTTTACATTCCGGTAAAAAATGGGTTAATATAAATAAATTTGGTACATCTGATATAACATTTTAAAGCTACTAAATTGAGCTTTCTTATGGTGCTAAAAAGTTATATGCTAATCATACATTTTTTTGAAAAAAAATAACGTTTTTTAGAAAAAAAAAATTATCAACATTTTACAAAAATCGTTATATTTCGAAAAGTGTACAACAAATTTTAAATGTTTCAGTTTCAATTTTATGCCTTATTCAATTACCTTTAATATGTTACCAATATTTTGGATATTTATATAGGGTCTTCCAACTTATACTGATTTTTATAAAAGCTATGTCCGCAACTTCCGATAGCTATATCTCCAAAACTAGATTCGTCCGGCCTTTTTTTTTTTTGCAAACTTATTTTTTATTTTTATAGCGCTACTTTTTCTAAAAAAAATTAAAAAATTTGGGGCATTTGTACTAAAGTAAATCTTTGTTTTGACCAAAATTTAGGCAATTAAAAATTGTTTTCCAATAAATTTACGGATAAAATGTAGCGTTTTATTAATTTTTTAAGGGCGAAAAATTTATTGATTCTTAGTGGAAACAAAAATAATCGGTCTCCTCGATTGAAGAACTTAGGAAATGACTGCTGGTCTATTACAAACATGTCCATATTTTTTAAGATTAATGTAAAATGCTTTTTCTATGTTTGTAGAATCTCAAAAACCAAATTATGACAACGAATCTTTGGGTTGAACAGGTATATATTAATATAATCAATATTGTTTCCAATTATCTAATGTGTTTTCTGCTTTAGTCATGGTACGACTATAAACTACGCTGGGAGCCGAAAGAATATGGTGGAGTTCACATGCTTCATGTACCATCAGATCACATTTGGCGTCCTGATATTGTACTCTATAATAAGTAAGTATATGTATATATATATATATATATATCTTTATATCAAAAGTAAATTAAGTTCCGTTCTCCGTGTTTTGCTTAAGTGATAAACTATAAAAAGAAAGAAATCTGTTTGCATATCCCTTAAATTCCAATTAATGTACGTATGTATGTATGTACATATATAAATGTTTAAATAGATCGCAATAAGATAAAAAATATTAAAAAGAAATATGATAACCCATTGAAAATAATAACGACACAAACGAACACTCTAACTGGAATTATAAATACAAGAAAATTCGAATATTAATCAAAATTCAGCACAAAGTTCTAATTCCAAATGACTTAAAATCTTTATTTAAATCGTTGGATAGATTTGTTACTTGTTCTGAACAAAATAAACGTACACAAAAGTATTCGTTTTGGTGCGGTTAGCTTTTTTAAGCAAATAGTAAAATATATTGACATTGGCATCTGCTAGTATGCGTAATTATTATCTTAATATTTGCTTTAATTATGTATGTTACAACTTATATAACACCTATGTTACGTATTGTGAAAGCTGTGTAAGACTGAAAAATTACTTTTAAATAATGAAATATACTACAAATAAAACAAAATGCATTAGTGCCGATGGTAACTTCGAGGTGACACTTGCCACAAAAGCCACAATTTACTCTGAAGGATTAGTTGAATGGAAGCCCCCAGCTATTTACAAATCATCGTGCG
Organism: Tricholauxania praeusta; assembly: GCA_949775025.1. Taxonomy (NCBI): domain Eukaryota; kingdom Metazoa; phylum Arthropoda; class Insecta; order Diptera; family Lauxaniidae; genus Tricholauxania; species Tricholauxania praeusta. Next base: position 69,781,019 of record OX459029.1, on the reverse strand, counting down.
AAATAGATGTAGAGTATTTTCCATTCGATGAGCAAACATGTGTACTCAAGTTCGGCAGTTGGACATATGACGGGTTCAAGGTATGTTTCACCAAAGTGCCTAATTATGAGGAAAGGTTTTTTTATTTTTATCACGTACTATGAGTATTTATTTTTGTTTCAATCCCACGATTCTAAATTTTAACCATTTTTTTAGAAATTTATCAGAGATAATAATCTATCCATAACATATACATATATAATACATTTTGTTACAATCCAAAAAAAAATACATATTTTCCTTATTGTACCGGGCAAAAGCTTTTGAATGCGTTTAAAAATGACAAAACAGCATGCTTACAATATACTATAGTATATACAGACTTATTTATTAAATTAAGAAATGAATATATCGCATTCTTTATCCGATATCCATATATTGGTAGCCTTCGGCGTTCAACCATTGAAAGGGTCTTGAAATGATCAAGCTGTTAAGAATTTTGTTTTGAACAAAAAACTTAAAGAACTGTTAAGACAATTCCAAATTTACTTCATAACTTACAGTTCTTTTGTTGAATCAACAAAAATTAAAATTAATTTTTTTTTTTTAATTTTGAGGAGAATAGTTGTTTTCAATTAATATTTATTTAAGATTTTCTTTCTATGAAAATAAATTCTTTTGTACATATAACACATTTTCAGTTTGATAAATTATCATATTAACAATAACTTTTTTAATTTAATATTTCAATGCGTAGACTTGGTTTTATTTTCTGTTTGAGAGTGAATGTGAAAATTATTATTCTTTTTTTTTTTGAATAATGTACAAAATATGTAACTCGTATTATAATTTATACTTTTTTATAAGCTCCACAAAGTTCAGATATTTACTAATATATATTCTCAGAAAATATGACAGTACTTCACATCGGTATATTGCTTTTTTTTATCTACTGTCAGGTACTACAATTACATTTATTTGAAGACAAAATTGTACTTCAAGCGACTAACACAAAATTATCAATATGTTTACATATCTAATGACTCAAAAAAAAAAATGGGGCTTTCCGAGGAATGAAATAAATCGTTCCAAAAAATTATATCACTTTGTAGAGTTGATTGTATAGCTATAAGAACATACTTTATTTGTCAATCGGTGTTTATATGTAGGTATTTTATTAAAAGTTTCCGTTTTGAATTCACTACCGGAATTATCGAACTCAACACGACAATTCTAATCTAAGTAGATAAACAAAACTAGTAAGTGAAAAAAAAAAATATTTCAAGAACAAAAAATAACATCGTTTAGATTGCTTAAACATAGATACATCATTAATTCTGGAGAATTGTTCAACATATTTTTCAGTGCTGATGGTCATTATGAAGTCACACTTATGACAAAAGCAACAGTCCATAGTAATGGATTAGTTATATGGCAACCACCTGCCGTCTATAAATCATCCTGTTCAATTGATGTTGAATATTTCCCATATGATGTACAGACGTGTATCTTAAAATTAGGAAGTTGGACATATGATGGTTTTAAGGTGCAAATACAATACTTACTTATAATATATTATCATATCTAAATTAAAAAAAAAAAAAAACCTTACAAATTGCAATTCGTTCAAATAACATATAAATATATTTACTCGTATTGTAATTGTTTTTTAAAAAAGCGGAATGTTCCTTTAAACTAGCGTTAATATATTTTTTAATTTTTATAGAAATCAAGAAAAACTTTGTGGATGGAAAAAAACTTGCAGAGATTACGTTTTTTAATTACTTTGCATTTCTGTACCTCTATTTTTAGGGTCTGTGCAAGTTCTAGCTCAACTTATGTATATTACGGAGATTTTTATTTCACACAAAATAATGCCAATGACGAAAAGTTCGGGAAATGGCATTTTCATTATGCTCTCACATTAACTTGTTTTTACATAGTTATTATGTGGGGTAAGTTGAAGCCCTATGAGTAATGACTGATTCCCAGAATAAAATTTGGGGGAAATGACTCACTCGGCGAGGCCATTTTGAGGCCATTTAAAATGGTTGAAAAACAGATTATTTCCTCGAAAAATACATATTACGAGTACTTACTCAAATAGAAAAATGTTCTTAGCATAAATATCTAGAGAAGTAGATATCCTAAACAATGTTATGCCCAAAACTCCTATTAATGATATGATTTGACCAAGTTACATTCGAAATTTGTGGAAAATACCCACTTTTCAGTTATTGTTGCTTTTCTCAGAAAATAACACTTAACCAAAAAATATGTGATGATCAAAATTGCAGATTCTTGGTTCGAAAAACTATGTCTGATCTGTGTGTCGGAAAGTTTCAAAACAGAAAATGATAACAAAAGTCGAGAAGTATAGAAAACATAAAAAAGGTCAAAAAGTATCGAAGGACAGAAAAAGGCAGTAAACTCGAATAAATGATGGAATGAGGATGATTTTTTAAGCGTTTGGTTTTTTTAAATTAAAAAAAGAACAGAAAATTTACAACAGTGAATAAAATATTTATTCAAGGCGATATATGAATTTCTGCCATTTATCTTTTATTGATTCTTTCATGTTGCCCATGGCTATACCTGAGGTGGTCCATTCGTAAGCTCTAATTTTAGTATTTTTTCCCAGCATTTCGGCCGGTATCTCACCAATGGCAGCTATGCCGTTTTCTTCCAGGGCTGCAATTATGACTGCTTGTCCCTGAGAGACTTCACATAGCCCCACAAAAACTAGTCTAGTGGTGTCAAATTGCATGATGAACGTGAGATTAATTGTTCCATTTTGAACACACAAAAAAGTCGGTAATCATCGCACGGTACCTTGCTCCATTGACAGTAACGTTGCGATTTTTATTATTTTTGAAACAGTACGATCCAATGATGCCGCTGGGCCACAAGCATTTTTTAGGGTGCATTGGCAGCTACTGAACTGCCTCTAGCTGCTCTTCAGTCAAAATTCGGCAATTCTGTTTGTTGACGTACCCATTGAGCCAAAAAATGAGCTTCGTCGCTGAAGAAAATTTTTCGATAAAAAAGTGGATATTCACATTTCTCAAAGAGCACGAATTTAGATAAAATTCAATAATTTGTAAGCACTGTTCATTTGTTAGTCTATTTATGGTCAAATGGCATACCTTACTGAGCATTTCTAAATTTAAAATATGTTACAAATCACGCGCGAAATGTCAAAAAATTTACACTGAAAAAAACAAATACCAAAAAAACACCCATTAGTATCGATAAACATCCAAAAAGTCGAATGCTAACGCCACCTATGATCAAATCTTCAACGTTTTTATATCCCAATACTAACCTGTTTAGTAATCGAACAAAAAATTTTAACATTTCTTAAATTCAGTAAATTAGATTAGGAGCTATGAGCCTTTATTTATTTAAATGTACCTTTCGCTTTAATGCGTACGAAAACTTTTAATTGAGTACGTCGGAAGAATCTTCGAAATCAGGCCCGAAAGCTACCTGAAGTCGTTCCTAAAGCGGAGTACTAAATCAAAATCCATTTTCGACCTTTCTTCATAGAATGTTGCAAAAACGATATTTTCAAGAGGACTTAAGGGCGTCCGGGAGTTTTTCGAAAAATAAAAAGACATTATTTTAACATTTTTTGAAGCTGCGTTTTATTTTAGACCAACACCAGACACCCTTAAAATACTTACCACCGCACAGCTCGAAAAAATTAGAAATCGAAAATGACAGTTGTTTCTGGTGCAGTGATTTTTATTTTAAAAATCGTAAACAGCTTTTGATTTTTCTGTATACATATTTCAATTATTTTTTCAGTGTTTGAACATAAATAAATTCAGTTTTATGTATTTTTTGAACTTTAGGAGGTTAGAGCTCTTGTACTGCTCAGGAAAAAATGTTCATATGAACAGTTTTGTAGAGCAACAGATGAGGCTATAAATTTAATTTATTAATTTTATAAACATAATTTCTTAGAATTTCATATATAATTCTAACTTCGACATTTAAATAATAAATATATGAAATTAATTAACTTAGAAACTCAAACTGAATCCGCTTTAGTGTACATTGGGACATTCTTTAAAAATCTGCACATCCTTTTGACTTTTTTGTCCTATATTTTTGATTTGAAATGTTACAAAATTTTGGGTAAACTTTGCATTTAGGGCTGGACAAGATTTACGGCTCTCAAGATATCGCGGAAAAACTATTTAAGCCCATTTTTCAAAATGGTGACCAAATGGGGAAGGGGGGGCCTTTCAACCACGAAAACCGAGTTTTATACTCACACTGATCAATCTTGTCCTGCCCAAAATACATGGTCAATGTAACATTTCAATGAAGTATATTTAAATTTTAAAATATTTGTTTTCAAAAAAGTAATGAATATTTGAAAATTTTAATTTAAAATTTTTTGAAACAAAAAAATATGGGGAAAAGAATAAACAATTTTAAGTCTTTTCTGTCTATAAATGCTTTAAGTTTATAAAAAAAAAAAATATTTTCTCTAAATACATTGGCTTAAGCATTATTTTTTTTATTTATAAAAATGTTTCTCAAAATATCTTCGACATAACATTTTTTTATATATATTATATGTTATTCATCAATCAATCTTAAGAATGTATCTGCTTTCAAATCGAAATTCCCGACATAACTTTGAAAATGTACGAATTGTATGATATTTTCGAAATCATATCGGGAATTTCAATATGTAAGTAGTGGTGCACAGTGGGATGGTATGTCGAAGAAGAAATGTAAATAAAAAAGTTAATATTCAAACAAATTTGTTAAGGGTAACATACATACAAAAAATCACTTTCATTTTACTCATTTGTAAGACGATATAAAAATCAATAAAGATTTTCAAGCTATATCCCGGACTTAGAGATTACTTAGATTTCGGAAAAAAAATATTATTACATAGACTATTTTTTCAGAATAAAATGTGTAATCCTAAAATATACATCAGCCAAACAGCGAAAATCCACAAAGTTTTTATGGAATGGAAATGCCATGTTAATAGTTGATTTGAATATTCAATGAAGTTAACTTATTGTTCCTTGCATGACATCTTCTGCAGCCTCTTTGCATGTATGGTTTCCCTTCTACCGAATAGTAGAAGAAACTTTTACTCATAATCTTTTAATAATTTCTTGTTTTTATTTTTATTTTAATATGTTGTTGGTATCAGAAAAATATAAACAAAGGATCAAGTGAGAAAGTCCAAATTAATGACGTTGTTGTACTAAGTATAATGATTGATAAGTACATAAATAATATTTAATTGAACGTTAATTCTAATTCAATATATATACATAAGTATATCTGTTTTCATCATAATGCACTGTGGTCTGAAACTCAATTTTTTTGGGATAAAATCTAATAACGAAAGAAGAGCTCTGAAACTTTGCACGTGTTATTTCGTTTTTTCCATATATTTCTGTAAAAAAGTTGGGTACGGACCACAAAAGTTGATAAAATTTTGTATATGGGTGCGTCAATTGATAGAAAGCCACCTGGCGCGTGTAGCGCTTTTCTCACCCGAGCATGCTATGTTCAACGCGCTCGTAATCTGACAAAGTGTTAGCTTCACAAAAAAAAATTTCGGAGCTTTTTTATAGGAAATCTTATGATCTTTCTAATAGGCAAGGTACCATTTATTTCACGAGATATAGAGGCAAATGTTTTTCAAAGCATTTTTCCCATACAAATCGTATAGAAAATAAAAAACCTCGATGAGCCACCAGTAAATATTAATATTATGAGCTATAATTGCACTATAATTTTCTATTCATGTGCCTGCAACTTTTGAACCTATTAGAAGCAAAAAAAAAAATTTGAGTCACCCTAGTGAAATCGTTTTATTTTACTATTTCTGATTAAAATTACAGTATTTATTATAAGTATTAGAATAATGCGTGAAATCTTGTCCCATGGAGATTTTTCGGACATGAAATCGATGTGCTTTTATCTCCTCTATAACATTGACCTTAATATATTTTTCTCAATGTGACTTACTTTCTGACCTCTCAGAACCAGGTCCACCACGATTCTGGCGATTGACGCTTATTTCGATTATCAGCCATACTTAAACTATCAATCTCAAAAAAAAAAAAATATTAAGCGGCAGGAAATGACTAGGAAAAGTGCATAATCAACACATTTTTTTTTGTTAAAATAGATGTTCCCTTTTTGACATTTTTGCGATTACTCTGTCATTTTATGTCCGATCGTCAAGTATACCGTTGTAAAGGTCTCAAAGAGCTCCAGGTACTATGTAGCGCTCGTCGTACTTGACGAGCATCAGACAGCAATTGGCAGAGCTAGCGCAAAAAAGTTAAAAAGGGAACATCTATTTTAAAGACACAAAAAAAAAAGAGTTAAAGGCTTTCAAAATGACTGGTGACCGATAAACTCTTCTTTCGTTATAAAATTTCATTTCACAAAAACATTTTTTCAATAAATCCTTCCTCTTTTGTTCTATGCATAAATAGTTCGAAATGATAGTACAAAGATACTTTTTGCCTTTTTTTTAAAAAATGAGCTAACACTTTTAGGGGATAACCCTTTGACACGTAGTCTGTTAGCTTCGAAAAAGGGTGATAGATGAGTAGGAATGAGGTTAACCTATTGAGCGACCGTTTTTTTTTATTTTTTTTTTTTTTAATTATTCTGGCTCAACAATATGTGAAAGTGATCTGAAGCAAGTTTTATGCCTTTGAACTTCATTACACTTCAGTTATTGATGCATTGCTGATATAATGTACTTTTCTTACCACAGCTGAAAAGCTCAATGTGGTGCTAATTTGGTAAGAGCTCGAAAAAAACCTCCAGAAAATTAAGGAGAGGAGAAGAAAATAATTGGAAAGAAAGGAAAATTAGGAAATATGGAAAGTGTATTTAGTACCATGCCTGAACCGGGAATCGAACCCGGGACCTCTGGGTTGTGAACGCAGTACACTACCACTGCGCCACAAGGCCTTAAGTTTTAGTTCTCGCTATTCGCATACCCGAACACTCTTGGTTTTAATAAGTTCTGGATATCGCGAGTGCATTGTAAACACATAATTCTTGGGTTTCCAAAGTTGTTCCACATAAATTTATAATTGGAGATACCTATTAGAATCAAAAAAAAAAATTAAATTTTTATATAACGTAAAGCCAGAAGAAGGGGGATCTTTAGATTTCGTAACGGTTCGTTACAAAGAGTGGTGCGGTAGAAACTCCAAAAATTTGTATTACGTAGTTTGTTAACGCTCCCTAATGTTGCAGCAGTCCGGCGTCAGTCATTTATCAACTATATAACTACATATTTTTTTGTTTTATATCAGTGTCAGGCATTCTGCCGCCCGCGGGCAACTGTGGCATAACTTAAGCAGAGGCTGCGTTTATGTATACTAGTTGAATACGCAGCGAAATACGATTCGGCACGACTCAATTACGTTCGGGTGTTATTTTGTGTATCACGCAAACATAGATATGTTTCGGTAACATGCATCTGTGTAGGTTTCCCTGACACTGTTTTATTTGCACGCAAGATTTTGTGCTTTTTGAACCTGCAAATTAATTTTTTTACTTGCTGAAATCAATTTTGTATTTCTTATTAGCAGGGACCGTTCGCAAAAAAAAATTACTTGAGGTGGTCCTGTATGGGCCGTCGTATTACGTCTGATATTTTGAACGTTTCAAAAAAAGCCAATCAATTTTTAAAACTGCAGTATTTAACTTTCATTTGAGTCCCTACACACCCCTCTACGATATGCGAATTTTTGGAAATGGAAGGTAGGTAGGTAGAACACACTTTCAGAACTGGCTGGTTCAAGAGATAAATTAATAAAAAAATTAATAAAGTAAACATATGAGCATAAGTTATGGTATAAGAGTAAAAATTAAGATATAAAAAAACTTTTCGAAACTCACTGTTAGCGCATCTAACCAAACCCACGTAGGTCCTTCTTTTTTTCTGATATCAAAGTGACAAAAACTTTTTTTAAAGTGCTTGAAAATATCCAGAATGTATCTTGAATTTTAAACTTTTGATATTCTGCATGCATATCTTATCTGAGCAAACAATGTTTATTTTATAAATAAAAGTACAAAGTTATCTTGTTTTTTCTTGTTATGTAAAAATATTTTTAATTGGGATCAGCTGTCCAATTACTTTTAGCTATTAAAGGCATGTGATACTCTAGTAGTTCAACATTATTATCATTTGATTGTGTTTGAATTTGTAATTATTTGGTACTCCTTATAATGATACAATTTGACCATTTTATTGATAATGGCTTGAAATATACTTAGAATAGGATTATTTCCTTAAAATATTATACTTTACAAACCGATTTCATGTAATTTACTATGAATAGAGTTTTAAGTATATAATGGTAAAATATTTTGTTTTTAGTCACAAATTTTATGTGTTTCATTGCATCTTAAATAATAGCCAAGTACTTATAAAAAGCAAAATAAAATAAATAGTAACTCCTTTCTAATGAGGAAAAAAGTAATGGGTACTACTACTACTTAAGTGTTGTTGCAATTAAAATTTATCAGACAGCAAAAACAACTACGTCTTAAGGCTAACCGAAGACACGAAATATTCCAAAATTTTTTATATTATTGTACTTTACTTTAGCTCTATAGAAAATCAGTTTTTTAAACATCAGGATTGCTAATAGAGAAAAGCCATTAGGGTTATTATTGAATACATATACATTTTTTGGTTTGTTTTATTGGCTTTTATCAATAACTAGCATTACCCTGTGCGCATCGCTTCACCTCAACCGTGGTATATTTTCGATGTGCATTCTGCGTGAAAATTCTATTTTAAAAATACTTTTGTATGAGGACCACCCTTACTTAGTATGTACCAAAAATAAAATTTTTACAACCTTAGCAGTGCCTCTTAATATAAAAACCACGTGGTGTAAATTCCATGAGAATCGATTAAGCGGTCTTCAAGAAAATGATATATAAAAATATTTTTGTGTGAGGGCCACTCTAAACAAAAGTTTTGTAGCCTAAGCTATGCCTATTAACATAAGAGCTACGTGGTGTAAATGCGGTGTGATTCGGCTAACCTGTCTTCGTGAAAATGATATTTGAAAATATTTTTGTATGAGTGTCACCCTAAGTATGCACCCTAAATAAAATTTTTACGACCTTATCTGTGCCTCTTAATATAAAAGCCATGTAGTGTAAATTCCATGAGAATCGATTTAGCGGTCTTCGAGAAAATGATATCTAAAAATATTTTTGTATGATGGCCACCCTACATATGTGCTCTAAATATAAGTTTTGTAGCTTAAGCTATGCCTATTAATATAAGAGCTATGTGGTGTAAGTTCCAAGAAAATCGATTAAGCAGCCTTTGAGAAAATGATACTAAAAAAATATTTTTGTATGAGGGCCACCCTAAATAAAAGTTTTGTATCCTTAACTATTCCTCTTAATATAAGAGCTACGTGGTGTAAATTCGGTGTGAATCGACTAACCTGTCTTTGTGAAAAAGATATTTCAATAAATATTTTTGTATGAGGACCACCCTAAGTAAAAGTTTTGTAGCCTTAGCTTTGCCTATTAATATAAGAGCTACGTGGTGTAAATTCGGTGTGAATCGACTAACTGAAAATGATATTTGAAAATATTTTTGTAAGAGGGTCACCCTAATTATGCACTCTAAATAAAATTTTTACGACATTATCTGTACCTCTTGATATAAAAGCCATATGGCGTCAATTCCATGAGAATCGACTTAGCGGTCTTCGAAAAAATGATATATCAATATATTTTTGTATGAGAGCCACCCTACATATGCACCCTTAATAAAACTTTTTTAAGTTTATCTGTGCCTTTTAATATAAAAGCCATGTAGTGTAAAGTCCAAGAAAATCGATTAAGCAGTCTTTAAGAAAATGATATTTAAAAAATAAAAGTTTTGTATCCTTAACTATTTCTCTTAACAAAAGATCTACATGGTGTAAATTCGATGTGAATCAACTAAACTGTAATTGTGAAAATGATATTTAAAAAATATTTTTGTGTGAGGGCCACCCTATATAAAATTGTTGTGGCCTAAGCTATGCTTCTTAAGATAAGAGAGTAAATTCGGTGTGAATCGATCTATTTGTCTTCGTGAAAATGATGTTTAAAAATATATTTGCATGAGGGCCACCCTAATTATGCACCCTAAATAAAATTTTTATCATCCGATCTGTGCCCCTTAACATAAAAGCCATTCTGTGTAAATTTCATGAAAATCGATTTACTTGTCCTTGAGAAATCGCTATTTTTAAAATATTTGTGTATGAGCGCCACCCTAAATATGCACCCTAAATAAAAGTTTTATAGCCTACTAGCATTACCCTGTGCGCATTGCCTCACCTCAACCGTGGTGTAGATTCAATGTGCGGTCTGCGTGAAAATTCTATTTCAAAAGCACTTTTGTATGAAGACCACCCTTAGTAAGCACCCAAAATAAAATTTTTACAACCTAAGCAGTGCCTCTTAATATAAAAACCACGTGATGTAAATTTCATGAGAATCGATTAAGCGCTCTTCGAGAAAATAATATTTAAAAAATATTTTTGTGTGAGGGCCACCCTAAATAAAAGTTTTGTATTCTTAACCTCTTAACGTAAGAGCTACGTGGTGTAAATTCGGAGTGAATCGACTAAGTTTTGTATCCTTAGCTATGCCTCTTAACATAATAACTACGTTGTGTAAATCATTTAACCTGTTATCGTGAAAATGATATTTAAAAAAATTTTGTTTGAGGGCTACCCTAAGTTTGAACTTCAAATAAAATTTTTACGATCTTATCTGTGCCTCTTTATATAAAAGCCATATGGTGTAAATTCCATGAGAATCGATTTTGCGGTCTTTGAGAAAATGATATAAAAAAAAATTGTTGTGTAAGGGCCACCCTAAATAAAAGTGTTGAAGCCTTATATATGACTCTAAATATAAGAGCTACGTGGTGTAAATTCGGTGTGAATCCATTTACCTGTCTTCGTGAAAATGATAATTAAAAATATTTTTGTATGAGGGCCACCCTAATTTTGCACTTTAAATAAAACTGTTACAATCTAGTCTCTGCCTCTTAATATAAAATCCATTTGGTGTAAATTCCAAGAGAATCGATTAAGCAGTCTTTGAGAAAATGCTATTTTTAAAATATTTGTGTATGAGGGCCACCCTAAATAAAGGTTTTGTGGCCTAAGCTATGCTTCTTAACATTAGAGATACGTAGTGTGAATTCGATGTGAATTGATTTATTTGCTTTCGTGAAAATGATATTTAAAAATATTTTTGTGTGAGGGCCACTCTAAGTATGCACCCTAAATAAAATTTGTACGATCTAATCTGTGTCTCTTCACATAAAAGCCATATGGTGTAAATTTCATGAGAATCGATTTAGCGGTCTTCGAGAAAATGATATTTAAAAAATATTTTTGTGTGAGGGCCACCCTAAATAAAAGTTTTGTACCCTTAGCTATGCCTCTTAACATAAGAGCTACGTGGTGTAAATTCGGTGTAAATCGACTAACCTGTCTTTGTGAAAATGATATTTAAAAATATTTTTATGTGAGGGCCACCTTAAGTATGCACCCTAAATAAAATTGTTATAATCTAGTCTCTGCCTTTTAATATAAAATCCATTTGGTGTAAAGTCCAAGAGAATCGATTAAGAAGTCTTTGAGAAAATCCTATTTTAAAAATATTTGTGTATCAGGGCCACCCTAAATAAAAGTTTTGTGACCTTAGCTATGCTTCTTAACATTAGAGATACGAAGTGTAAATTCGGTGTGAATCGATTTATTTGTCTTCGCGAAAATGATATTTAAAAATATTTTTGTATGAGGGCCACCCTAAGTATGCACCCTTAATAAAATTTTTACCATCCAATCTGTGCCGCTCAACATAAAAGCCATACTGTGTAAATTTCATGTGAATCGATTTGCCTGTCTTTGAGAAATCGCTATTTTGAAAATATTTGTGTATGAGGGCCACCCTAAATATGAACCCTAAATAAAAGTTTTATAGCCTATGACACCCGCCCAATCGATACTAACATACTGTAAAAATTTCATCAAAATCGGCTGGATAGTTTCCTCGTGCATAAGAGACAGACAGACGGACAAAAAATAAATTTTATATAATAGATAATAATTAAATGATAATTGAACTTCAGCCATTTTTAGGAACGATCAATATTCAAGTAAAAACTTTTTTACAAGTTGATACAATGCTTTATTTATTAAACAAACTTTGACAACAAAGGAAAAAAACAACAACTCTAGAATATAGACATAAGTATGTTTTGATTCTTAAAATCTTATCAGTTTACTTTGGTTGATGTCTACGTCAGCACTCAAATTACACCCGCCATATTAATGCAAATCTAACGAAAAATTAATTTTTAATTTCAAGCAAATTTGGTAAATTTTCTAAGTGAATTCCAAGATCACACCATTGCGTTGAAATTTCAATCAGCTGTTCCGCTTTTGTTTACATAACTAAAGCATGACGTCACCTGAGTGGATTAAACCGTAATTCTCCGTTATTATCGCAGTTTCTTAAATTATTTGTTTATGTTGTAATGCACATCCATTGGTTGTGAGACATTACTTGTTCAAAGCTATGCGATCCTGGTGCATCGCAGATTTTGAGGGTTCGGCGTGTTCTCCGTAAATTTATTGAAACTGACCACACCAACTTGAATGCAGAAGTACATACATGGTAAGCAAAGCAAGACAAGAAAGACTTATCAAGTTCATTGTATGCTTGACAAGTGGGCAGCCTTCGGTCAATTTGTGGTGCATTAAGATTTCATCGTATATTTCTGGGCTTAACAAAAACTAGTTTGGCCTTTAGCATATCGACCCATTTGCCATCGTATGTGCCAAAAACGAAATTTCACAGGAGGAGGTTTTTTCATTTTTTCTGGGCTTTAGCTGGCAGTGCAAAATCAAAATTTCCATGTCAATTCTTGGTGTAACTATAAGAATTTCAGCTACAATATTTTATCAGGTATTGCGTTAAACAAATTTGCATCAAAAAGTAAATTTCGAAAAAATAGCATAAACAATGATTTCGCGGAAAGGGGTCGATATAATTATGTGACACTTAAGTGCTGAATGTAGCGAAAACTGTACATTTAAAAATTTGCAAAAGCACTCAAAACAAAATACAGCAGAATTCTTCGCGTCAGTTGGTGCAATATTTTTTTTATCCCTAATTGAAACCTAAACAGATGAAAGGAGATCCTTCCTACCTACAAAATCCATTTTCGACCATATTGCATCTATTGCTGGCAGAAATTTTTATCTTTTAATGAAGCCCAATCACCCCTGGGGATATTTTTTCCACTTTCCTTTCAAGGTTCATTTTCACTTTTGACCTGAGAGCGTTTGTTTATTGTCAATGTGACTTTAAAGTCAAAAATGCAGTTAGTACACTTACATTCTGCAATTTTGTTTTGAAAGCTGCAGCCAGGATGATCTTTGGAACGGAAAAAGTTAGCCAAGTTTTTATAGCACCAAACGGCAGAGTGTGTTTTCATATCTAACTCGATTTAGTCAAAAATCGAGTTAGTAAACTTACTCTCTGAGCTTGAGCTGATGATATACTATCGATGAGCTGATGATATACTAAGTATATACATATTTGCTAGTTATATGATCTATACAAGATCGGTTTGTATGGAATCTGGCTTGCAGTCTCGTTTGCTACCATACATATCTTCAGAATAATACAGGGAGTGACGATATGAAACGTACATGAGCGATTTAGGATAACTTTAGAGGATGAGCTCAAAATAATGAAAACTTTTCAATTTTTACAAAGGGTAAGATCACATGTTTTCGAAATTTTATCAAGTAATGCAACAAGCCATTCGTAAGGCTCTGTTCTTTCCAAATGGCTTCGAAAAATTTAAAGAATTAATTGCGCTATCATTACCTGGTGCTCTGTTTAGCTTACGTTGCTTTATGACCAGTGGTATCTCTTCAAATGAGAAAGGCGGGCTAGAAACAGGCTGTACGTTTCAGGAGGTGTTTGCTTGTGGTATTTTTACATTTTCTGTTGTTCTATTTGCATTTTGTTGGGATTCAGCAGTGTTCTGGTTAAAAGTTCATACCATCTATTTAATTGTATGGATTCGTCAGTACACGATTTTACTTTTGATTGGACGTGAAGTGTTGGTATACTCTGCATCTGATACCATTGGTTTAAGCTTCTTAATCGTATCTGTAGTTTAACATTTTTATGCAGCTCTCTAGTGCTGCTCTTTCATTGCTTTAGTTTGTATGGTTCGGATATTGTCGCGCTAGATTTTCATTTACCTCTTTCTAGTTATGATTATTCTTAGTTAGCTTTAATTATGCCACACGCTTTCTGCAAATCTAAGTTTATTAACATTTTCTTAAAATTACGCTAAGTATAACACATATACATTCTAGTTGCTTGTACTAGAGGACCCATGTCCATTTGTCTAAGCTCGTCTACTTTTGGTTCTGTGATTACCTAAGATATTTTCAAATCATGTTTAGTAATATTTGCTAAATAACTCTTCCAACTGAGAGGTGCACACTCCCTTAATTTATGCAGGTTATATATAGTCCGTCATATTTTGAGTTAATGTACTTTCCAACGGTATCAAAATTATTAATTTGATGAGCGATTAGTAGCGAGTGCTTTCAATTCTATCCAGAGTTTCTCCGATTCACGTCTTTCCTGCCACAGCAATCGTTCCCGCGATGATTTAGGACAGTCGCGATTTCTGCTACCCTCAAAACTCCACTCCAATGCTTACCTGGTGACTTGAGATGATGACTTCCACAACGTGTGTCCAAGCTATTTTAATTTGTTTTTAGTCGACTGAGTATAATTAATTTATTGAATTTTAATCGAATTTACTGTCAATTACAGTAAACGATATTCATGTGAAATTTCACAAATCGGATTATGCTTTATAAACAAGCATGACAAAGATAACAAATGGAACAATTTAACCTGGTTATTGGTGACATATGTTTCGGCTATTACCGGTTAATTTGTAATGCGATTCGAACTCCGACCATTCCATGAATTACTTGTGGACAGCCGCTCTTAACACTGAGCCATGGAGGTTCTGCTGAACGACATGTACAAAGTACACATTTATATGCATTTTTACCGCCATCTGTTATATTTCTTGTTTGCTGCATAGCTTTGTTAAAAAAAAAATAATATTTTAATTTTCGCCATTTGATTTGAATGAAAATCGAAATTTGACGTCATCTGGGTATCCAAATTTGGACGGCGACGAAGTTGTAAAATTGTGTAGCAGAGTGCTGTTTATAAGCCAAGTTTTACAGCCGTACAAAAGATCTGGGTTCGCGTTTGCCTCAAAGATTTTAAGCTTCGTTGTCATTGACAGGAAGAAGATTGCAAGACTTGTCACAATGTTGATTTTAGCATACTTTACCTATATTTATATTAAATTTTATTATCGATTGTGGTCATCTTGAGGCAACATTATTGCATCAACTTCCATACGCAAAACAAGAAAATCCAAAGTCTAAGCTAATAAATTAAAACTAAAAACTGTCCGAAATTTCGTTTCCTCGATTTATAAAATATTATGAATCTTATGGTCAGAAAGTGGTTTTATTATTACAGAAACTTTATTATATATACCACATGTACTATAAATACATATGTATGTATATATATATATATTGAGATATCGGTAGATAGGCTTATGAAAAATGGACATATTTTTGCCGCCTTACTTGAATACGAATATTGGTACAGAAAATCTTACACACAAGTAGTACCTAGGTATAGAATCTATATGGAAATTTTCTGGACACGAATAGTTAAAATGAAATTGGGTAAACAATTATTTTTATGCCCTTCATTTGACCTATTTGAGGCAGAGAATACAAATAAAACATTTCCGAAAAAAAAAACAGTTTAATTGAATTTTAAATGGCAGCTACGAATGCAAACGTCAGAGTTATTGCCTTAGGTGAACGTAATATTCTGTAAAGACCGACTCAAGACCATGAATGGGAACATGTTCTTCTGCGACTTCTAATGAGAGCACATTCCAGACTAACGAGAGAGCATTTGTGTATACGGATACAAATGTGAACGCGCAACAGCGAATCAGTTCTACTTCAGCAGAAGTAGAGCACCATATCATTGTTGTACCACTACATGTAAGCGAAGTTTTGCGTGTATGTTGGTGCCCACCATTGCTCAAGACCAAAAGCCATAGAAACATAAGAAAAATTAAAATATTTTTTCCCAATGTTAGCGTCATAATTTTTATCTTGCTGCCATAGTAATTTTTGTAATGCTTGTGAAATGGATGCAGCTTACAAAATTTTCATTGTAAGAGTTATGTAACTTTTCTTTCGGTGTTAAATTCACGAATTATATCTTTTAAAGCTCTTTAAATTTAAGGGAGGTACTAAGCCCACTACATACCTTATTGCAAGTGGACAGCCTGTATTAAACTTTAAAACAATTGCTGCAATAGTTCACTTAAAAACAGTATAATTTGTTTGTGTATGGGAGGTGCTACTCCCACGCCAAGGTTCAACTCTGTTGGTTGCATTCATTTTAAAAGCTTATAGCAAATTTTATTATTCTTTTGACGGATTTTTTCTTATATGGTAGGTACCACGCCTAAGTGGTGGTGTCTTGTCAAGGAACAATTTTTAGCAAGCAGACACGTTATTATTTTTCACAAAATAAAATTTATTAAATCTCTTAGTAAAACGTACAGACGGTGACATGCCTTTCAACGAGTTTTTAGAACATTAAAACGTACCTCATAGTAATGGCTGCAAAGACACTGAAACATCTCTTCTTTGGAAAATGATTGATCATGGATTTTAAAAATAGAGTTCACTACTTTATTTTTGTGTACTCAAGATTCAAACTCAACGTAGAAAACTACTTTGGACAATTCATAAAACACGATTTAAATAAATTGATGTTTCAAGCAGCTTCTTATTTGCAATTATTAGATTTTTTTACTGGTACTTCCTAGTTCATATTCCAGTTTCTTTAATTTTAGTCATCCGTTTGAGCACCGTGTTTTTATGCCACACTAGTCATAGCATCTAAGTGAAATTTTGTGCAAATTGGTTTATATGGAATCAAGCTAGACATACTGAAAATTGTTTAGCTTTGACCATTATGATCGATTGAGGAACACCTCAATGAAAATTTTTCTTTAGCAAATAACTTTTTAATTATTAATCTAATTGAAATTATTTCGACCCCATTTTTAAGAGATTATAGTTAGATTATAGATATAGGATAGAAGAACTGTCTTCTAATTTTTAGCTCAATGTTTTAGTGTCAGTAATATATTTTCTAAATTTAATTTCATTTCCTAAAACTACAAGCTTAATCTTTAATGCGTTTCTTTAAATATTTATTTTACATTATTTTTGCGGAAGTTATAGCTTTTCAAAAATTATCTCTCATATAGAATTAAAGTATCTGCTGTCATATTTGGGTCAGATAAGTTGTAATTAGCAAAATAAACAAAATGAGCATCATAGTTTTTGTTTATAAAGTAACCTAATATTTAATTTTTCAATGACTTTGCAAAAAAAAAACAAATTAAAACATACTATTTAGAATTTTTGTTGGTCCCATAAGCTGTTTTTTCAACATTTCGATACAATCATTACACGTACATATGCATTCTGACTCATTTGTGATACTTACTATATGTTGGTGATAATTTTTGAACAGCTTTGACCACTCACTCAGCAAAAATAATGACAAATTAAACTTTAAAGAAAATCGTGTCATGAAGGTTTGATATTTTAGAAAAATAGTTTTAAATTAGAAAATATATAGCAGTTTGTCATTCGAGAGTATAGGCTTTCAGTAATTGTTTGAGCTTTTTAACGTTATTTTTCAATGCGCTGTATTTTGGGCAAATAGGTGAAAGGTTGGAGCAAAAATTCCAAATGTATGTATTAATATATATATTTTTAGCTCGTTTATGATTAGAAGACATAGTCCGTCCTTCGTTGAATATAAAAAATTAACTAGTACTTGGTGTTCGCATGTTTTATTATCTCAAATAAACCTTTAAAGATACAAAAAAATAAAAATAAGGGAAAGAAGCTCCGCATGAAAAATTCGTCAGTTTTAATTTCAAAATTACAACAATATAACAAAGTGTTTTCCCTGCATGAATATATTTGCATGTTCTATAAATCAAAGGACACTATCTTATAAATAATTAAAATCATTGAATATTCAAATTTTTATATAAATATTGTCTAATGATTCAACTTATTATTTATTTTTTTATGTATTTGTTACTGTTGTTATTTTTTAGGTTTAAATAAAAAACAATTTACCATAAAACTTACAATAAGATTAACCTGACAACTAAACAAAAATTTAATTTTATGGCTATTGAAACAACGACGTACATAAACCTTTGTAGTCTTTAGGAATCATAACTCTGAGTACGAAGGTCGGAAGGCACAAATTACATTGGTTAAACTTTTAATACATCTAATGTTCTTCTCATTAAATTAAGTCGTAAGCCTTAAACCCACTCTTTCAGCCTCTACAAGCCACCGGTAATTTTGCGTATAACAACTTTTCAACCGGCCGATAGCCAAAGTTGCTTCTGTTGTATATTAAAGTAATAATGGTATTCTTATAAATAACTAAGAAACACTGTTTAATATTGCAAGCTGGAAGATACAAAAAAGAAAGAAACAAAAGAAACTAGTGGTTTAACGTGGAAGAAATTGAAATGATACCCTATCACAGATAGGCTACCTTTAGAGGACTTTTCAATATATTTTTGTGAAACATTTTTTTCCTAAAACTTTTTTCTAAGTAGGAACTGGTGTTCTTTATAAACAGGGTGGTCCGGATCTAATGTGGCATCCGGAAAAATTAGATTCTCCGGTTCATTGTAAGTAAAAAATTGTATGAGACGAGGAGAGGGGAGGTATATCTTGAACACCCTATGAGTTACCGAGTCCTTAAAAAACTCTCTTTAGAGTAATACAAACAAAGATTATCTTATAACTTCCTAAGTAATAGAGCTAGCGCAATAAAATTAAAGAGTTTCATTAGGTATACGTAATTAAGTCGTACACGACTCAGGGCAAAACTTTTTATGGTGAATTTGTAGATAGCATTATGGTTACCTTAAAATATGTATAAGAAAACTTCGTTTCGTTGTGAAATGTGCTACGATATTTAAGAAAAAAAACTGCAATTAAAAAAATTAATTGAAAAAAATGTATTTTTGACTTTAACAGCGATAACTTTGAACTGAATTCACATAATGATACCACTAAAAGATTTTAAAAATTGTTGCTGTTTTTTATACATTGACTATTTGGCAGCAAACCTCGAAAAAGATTTTAAAAAAAACTACGTCACCGTATTTTTTTTTAACTTTTTCAAAAAAAGTCGTTTTTGTCAAAAGTACCCCGGCACTTTTGACTTTTTAAGGGGCACATTTGACTTCGGTGCACTTTTTACAATTCATATTCGGTCTGACAAGCAAATGTGTTTTATTCAAAAAATATGGGGCTATAGAATTTACTATTGGTTAAACTGGAAACTAGTTAGTAAACTTTTTTTAAAACGATTTATTACAAAAGAAATAACGAAAAATACATATTAATTCGTTTAATTTAATTAAGTGCGATGTCACACGACAGGCATTTGAGTGCGCGCAAGCAAAATTTGTTGTTGTTTCTATAGAAAATTAAATAATAAATAAAAAATACTATGACAACGAGAGAGAATGAGCTTTTTGTACGACGGGCAAAATAATTCATTTTTGAGTGGCGAACATGACAGCAATCACCACTCAAAATAGTGTTGCGATGTAGTAAATAAAAAAAGTATTGTGTTAAGGAGCGAAAAATGTACATTAAAAAATACTTATTTTGAATAGCATCAAGAAAACGAGTGAAACACAACTCCTTTTTCAAAAACGCATTTAAAAATGGAGTAGAAAGATTAATAAATAATTATAAACGTCAGAAGTTTACCGGCACTCATTTCACTTTTGTGTGACTGGCCTCCACTCAAAAAGTGAAAGAGAATAAAAAATTATTGTTTGCCCGCACTCAAATGCCTGTCGTGTGACATCGCACTAAGAAACTTAACATAAATGAGTTCAAAACATAAAAACTATCAGTTAATCTTAAAGCATTTCAACTGTCAGTTCACTTAAACCACACTTTTTGACATATTCAACTAAATTCTCTGTATGGTAGCGTATATTCAGATGTCAAATGTACCCCTTTGGCAGAAGTCAAACTTTAAACGTTCAAGAGGCGTTTTCCTATTTGTTTTTATTATTACTGTTTTATTTTCACAAAGCACACTTTAATTGTGTTGTTACTTATTTTCCATTTGTTGCTAACATATTTTGCCACTCAATTTACAAAAACAACCACATATAATTCACAAAACGCTTACGTACTTGGTATCGAAAATTACATCAGGGATCGCGAAAACAGAAAAACTCGTGCTACTCCAAAGGGAGTTGAAGAAGAAGTGTCAAAGTTCATAACGTTTTTTTAAGTCAAAGTAGGTTGCTTTCTGCATTTAAACTTTTTGACGCCTTAGTCGTTTTCATACTGAAATTGGCAAAGTCAAATGTACCCCAGTGTCAAAGGTACCCACTTTCCCCTACTCTAAAGGGACTTTGTCAAACATCCTGTAACTTATTGGGTGTTCATAATAGACCCTCCCTTTACACAATTCGTGGCAGATTGCGACAAGTCGAAACAAAGGTACGTGCTTCGACTCCTCGTGCCGCGAGGAGCGTGCTGTGTGAGTTGCGCTCGAAAATGTATAATAACTTCCGATCTATTAGAGACTCCACTTTTTTGGAAAATGGGTTATTTAGATAAAAGAATAAATTATAAAATGTTATTTTTTCAAATTAAACAAGTAAAGTTCATAATCACCCCTATCATCATTGTCGAAGTCGACTCTAAAATGCTCGACAGCAGTATTGTCGCCAGGGTTCTCAGATTGGGGGTTTTTTCGCAATTTTGGGGAAAAGGCTTGGGGAAAAAAATTTGCTCTGGGGAAATTTCGGGGAGAGTAAATAAAGTAAATTTAAATATTTATTGCAAAATTAAAAAGTGTAGGAAGGCGTTAAAAATAACCACCATCATTTTAAGAATTAAAGAATATACATGGCAAACTTCAGCAGACGTTACAGGTCTGCATGGGAATCAGAGCCACAATTTTCAGGTATTCAATTTTAAAATTAAACTAACTTTACTCACAAAGAGTTCGTACTTTGCTCACGGGTACTTGGAATGGCCGCATGCAAAGTAGAGCAACATTATGTGGAGCGATGTCTTTTTGTGGAAAAGTCACTCATCTTTTTGGTGGAAAAAGCACTCGTCAATATATAAGGCGAAAACCAAACACATAATATGATCCGTGGAATGATCTTAGTCTCATAGCTCCACTCTACTTTGCAAGATGCCAAGGGAACTCGTCATGGATTCTGGGCACTCAAATTGATTTTCCTGAGTCTTCTTTTAACGGTTTTTACACTCGCTGTTATATTAGTTATGCACTTACTATATTTCCGTTGCAGGCAAAAACGGATTATGTATCGAAAACCGTGTCTCGAGGAGACATGGATGGCATTCGTACTCGTGTTTTTCATTTATTTGTATATTTCATCTTATTCGAAACCATTTTCGTAGAAAAAAGTTCAAGCTTTCGAAATGGAATTTTTAATAATTTTTAACGCAAAAACTTGAAAAAAACCATTAAAATAATATTATAATATGTTCAAATATTCTTTATGGTAAACAAAATTATTTTTCTCTATGTTAAGAAAAAACAAAGCAACTATTTTTAAAATAAATATTTATATTAAATGTGCATATTTATGTATAAATAAATAAATTAATTAATTTTATTTGAGGAAAATGCTTAGCAATTGCTTCATTTTGGGAAAAAAAAAGTTAGCAAAAGATAACATTATGCATACATTAAAGTTTATATTTTCAAAAAAAAAAAATAATTATTATGAAAAGTTTTTGGGGAAAATTTTTGAAAATTGATGGATTTTGGGGGAAAAAAAATTTGTTTGGGGAATTTTTGAAGGTTTCATCTGGGAACCCTGATTGTCGCATCACCATTGTCGAACTCGACATTTCAAATGACAAACATAGAACAATTTATTACAATTGTCGAATTTCCAATGTCGATGTGAGAACTGAGCGTCGACGAAAGTAGCAATTTTTTGTCGAGTTCGTTTCTTTAGTCGACACTTGAAAAATTAAAGTAAAACAATCGAAAAAGTTAAGTAAAATACGCGGAAAAAAATTAAGATAACCAATTCAAATCAATTTGAAGTTGTATTATACCACATGGAGAGAAATGTAGAATTTGCAAGAAACTTTAATAAAGACTTAACAAAACTGGATGTTAAGCAAGAGTTCCAACTCGCTAGCTGGGAAGCTAAATAGCTTGGGTCCGTCAATGCGTGAAGGCAATGGCTGGCAAAAAGTAAGAGAAAATTTATCAAAGTTCTTTGTTGTTAGTAAGGTGAAACGCATAATTATAGGTTTCGAAAGACTCAAAAGGAAAGGTAAAAAAAACTCCACATAATAAACGTGATTTGCACGAGGTAGCCGGTCATAGTCCCAATGGTCATAATTCCCAACACAATTTTGGGCCTTATGTCCGTTTTTTTTCGGTCATAATTTCCATTTTTTTTGGGCTTATGACCACTTCTAAAAACGGACATAGTCCGCAAAAACGGATATAACGCCAAATGTCTTGAGCGTTACGTTGACAATAGATGGCCAACGAAGCCGGTGTTGGACATATTGGAGGATGCAAGTCCAGAGTAGAGACTGAAAGCCATCCACTTATTTTAACTTTTATGTATATAGCGAAGCCAGCATTGGATACACATACGATAGAATTTAATGGGATTTTCAAGCTAAACCAAAAATTTGCTATGAATAACCCCAAACAATATCTGAGGTTCAAGGTCATTGGTGACGTGTATCGCTTTTCGATTAGTTAGACTATTTTAATTTATTGCATATAGCAGAACAAAGTGAATGTTTAGAAAAATATAAAATTTCTCTTGTACTTACAACCAAAACAAAAATGGTCATAACACCCATGGGAGTTATGTCCATTGTTATGAGTGATCATAGTTCCCAAAATAATTTTGGGGACTATGACCATTTTTGAGGTGGACATAAGGTACAAATATTTTTGGCTATTATAGCCAATGACACGGTACCGTCGCACGCTACTGGATTCGGAATATTTAAACAAAAAATCTGAAAGCAACCATCGCCAATATCATTTGTCGGGATGGTCTTTGGCACTTATTTCTGCTTTTGAACTTCGTCCTCTTCATCACTGGTTTAAAAAAATGTGTATTTTAAAAATTCTTTGCTAAATGTATGACAATTGACAGCAAATTTAAAATATTTTTGAATTTCATTCACTCAAATTGAATAAGTCACCTGTCGCACAAATTATTGTCGGAAAAATAATCTATTACAAACATCATCGAGTTGAGTTATTTCGATGATCGCTTTTTTAGGTCGACTCGAAAGAAAAGTCGACAGTCACTAATGTCGACGCTCGACAGCGGTGATAGGGGTGAATATTTTCCATTTGTTGACAGTTAATTTTTTTTTAATCCACTGTGAAAGTTAACGTAACAAAGTATTAAATGAAATAAATCGAAATTGATCCGATGAGTATAATTGGAGATAATGGACTTCAAAATGAGAAGATTGGAGAAAATCTAGCAAATTATCATAAAAACAAATTTCTGTAAATATTTGGTACACGTGTCAACTAAATTTGTTGCAAGATGCAGAAAAAAATGTTATCGCATTTTAAAAAAATCGAATTTTTTTTTCCAAAGATCCGTGCGGTTCGTAAAAGAATGCCTGAAATATGGCATTGCGGTAACCAAAACGGAATAAATAAATTTCATTGCTTTTTTATGTACATCTATAGCAATCTTCTATTCAAGCAATTTAAGTTCTTATTTCCAAACCAAATACTAACTAAACCTTTATTTCTCAAAAATTACTAACAGCCAGATTATGTAAAACGCGGTGACACTTTGCGTACGCGACACTTTGCGTCACAAATTGGAATTATATAATTATTTACGTCTTGGCGTTCGTCCAGTTATTTTGTCACTAGAGTTGTCAGCTTTAAACGTAAAACTTTACGTTGTCATGATGCCACCCTTTTTTGGTGCAAAATGTAAAAGATTTGCAAGACATAGAATCTTGTATTCCTCCAATGAAGACAATTTCTTAGTGTGTAAAAATGATCAAGTATGTGGTTTTTCTAATTAATTGCTAAAAGTTTGAATGCAATAATGTGCCTAGAAAAGTCGATGTTAGACAAACTAACTACAAAACACAATTTACCACATAACACCCTTGGCCAAAATCCAAGAGCTCACATTTGGAGAATGGTCTTCATTCATTTGCATGTACAGCTTTACAAAATAGACACCCTACTAGTTTTTGGGGCCATGATTTAATTTTGTAAAGATTGATATCATTGATTTCTTACATTACACTTTGATTTAGAAATAATGCACAATGTGGTAAGCGAAGGTGTAATGTAATAAGCAAATTATCAAAATAACAGTAAAATTACACAAACATTTGTAAAACAATAGGTTAGGACTGTGAGCTCAAAAATAATCGTTAATGAGATCGATACTCTGTTAGGTATTTTTTTTTTTCATACCAATGAAAAGTTTAATTACTGAGTAAAGGAAAGGATGGCGCACTACTTTTGCTATGACATCGCTGTGCTAAAAATCATGTGCTATGTAATAAGAAAAAACCTGAAATAAATGAAAGCATAGATTACTATCGATGACCAAAATCTTCTGGTGTGCAAACGCTAAATTGTGTGTGTGTGATACAATGAAATCTTACAAAAACAATTATTTACTTTATAATTGTGATAGTATTGCTAAATAAGTAAAATCTGCAATTGTTAAAAATTGCGTCACTCCATAATTCGGCCGTATAACCACTCCATCGACTTAATTTTCATTTTATTTAACAACAACTTGTTTTTCCGCATTCTTGAAATCTGACCTGAGAAGCCTTTTTTGCTTAAATTTGAGATTTTGGTATTAAAAATATGTTGAAGCAATACAATTCTTAATTAAAAAAAAGCCGTTGCTACAGTAGTCGTATGTATGTAGCAAACGAACTTTCAATTCAATTTTTCACTTTGATAGAAAAATTATGGCAAAAAACTACCTAAAATTACAAAAACTCCCAAGTCTGGGAACTCTGACAAAATGACAATTCAAATAAGACTCTGTTAAAAAAATTATTACACTTTTAGCGAACCAAAAATCATCAATGAGTTTGGTTAATCTCGTTAAACTGCGCATCCAGCAGCGAAAAATGCCTATGTTCGAACCCCAGTGGATGCAGAAAAGAATTTTTTTTTTCGTTGAAATCTGTTTTTTTTTTTGATTTCGCATAATAATGCTTAAACACCAAATTAATAAATATGTCACAGTTTAATATTTATTAAAAAATTGAATAAAATAATGAAAATCAAATGAGAAAAAATCGACGCAAGCATAAAGACGACTTTGACAATTGAAGTGCGTTTTTGTGCCTCTTCGCGCCTGTGCATAATACCAAAAAAACGTAAGGAACACGCTATCCGTCACTTTTTGACGATAATGTCAGTGAGTGAGCTTATATAATACGAAATTGGCTGCTGACGCGAAAATGTAACTCGTCGCGTTGCGTCGCGTTTTACATAATCTGGCTGTAAAACTGTGTTACTAAGTATGTTTTAGGATTCGACAGGAGACTTTTTTTAGCAACATTAGAACGCTTAGCTAATTTCATTTAAAGCTTTGTCTTCTTAGAGTATTTACCTACCCTACCAAGAATAGTGGGTTGTTATACTTTAAAAAAGGACAAGTAAATAATATTTATATTTTCTTCTAATATGTGTGTTCATTCTATCAGAAGAAATGGTAAGCTAACGTGACCAGATATTTTTCGGTAAACGAAAAAAAATCCATCAAGTTTGCGTTAAAATCCTAAAATTTTCTCGAAAAAGTTCATGACCTTTTCTTTTTTGTTTTTGTTTTTGTTCTCACTTTCACCTTCAGAAATTTGTTATATAGGGTGTTTTTTTTAGAGGTTTGTTTTTCGAATAGAGATAAAACTGGCATTTTATGGTCAAATCTGGCAACTCTAATGTCATTTATGTTCAGTTTGGTTTGCCATTTCATCATGAACAGGTTGACAAAAGAACAACGCTTGCAAATTTATTTCGAAAATAATGGTTCAGTTCGCGAAGTTTACCGCAAGCTCCGTCCATTTTATGGTCGACATAATCGTCCATCAGAGCAATTAATTCGGTTAACCATGGGTCGTTTTCGCACTACGTTTACTCTATGTGATAATACGCATCCGCAGAGACGTCGAACAGTGCGCACCGAAGAAACAATTGCCGCTGTAGAGCAAAATGTTGAAGAGGACCCGAATGAATCGATTCGCCACCGTGCACAGCAATTGGAGCTTTGTCCATCAACTTTATGGAAGATTTTGCGCAAAGATCTTGGCTTGCGA
This sequence comes from Tricholauxania praeusta, assembly GCA_949775025.1. NCBI lineage: Eukaryota > Metazoa > Arthropoda > Insecta > Diptera > Lauxaniidae > Tricholauxania > Tricholauxania praeusta. The sequence goes on along the minus strand of OX459029.1, from coordinate 69,754,389 downwards.
CCTTACAAGATCCAGCGCACGTCACAATCAATTTATTGAAGGAAACATTCGATGAGCGCATAATTTCGCGGAATGGACCTGTCAATTGGCCACCAAGATCGTGTGATTTGACACCATTGGATTATTTTCTTTGGGGATATGTGAAGTCGCTCGTCTACGCCAACAAACCAGAAACGTTAGGGGACTTGGAAGCCAACATTCGTGGCGTTATTGCCGACATACGGCCCCATATGCTCGAAAAAGTGGTTCAAAATTGGACCTGTAGAATTGGCTTTATTCGAGCCAGCCGCGGCGACCATATGCCCGAAATCATATTTAAACATTAATGGCATAAAATTATCCTTCCAATAAAGCCAAATTGATGGACATTAAAACGATTTTCTTGTGTTTTATTTCAATTCGAAGCTCTATACCTCTAAAAAAAACACCCGTTATAAGAATATTTACCAATCGACATGGAAAGGTCGGAAAAAATATGAAACATCACTTGGAAAAAAACATTTTCAAATCATTTTCATAGGTCGGGATCACACCACGTGGTATCCAAAATTAATTTTTGGCATTTCCCCATCGATTGGAGCAATATTAATTGTGAAAATGGTCCGTGACATCTCAAGTGATGTCCAGTATTATTTTCAACCTTTATCGATTGGAACAAAAAAAATCCGAAAATTGTGCAAAACGGTACTTTTTTATTAATTTTAGAAAGAAAAAAACAAAGCCCGTTCAATTTTCTTTATGTGTTACATAACATATGTACATAAATATTTGCAAAACTCAGATTTGCGCTCATTACTGCATGCAATGTGCATACTCACTAAGGCGGATGGATTTTTTTTAACAATTGTATCAGCCTTTACGGGGAATAGTTGCCATATATACTTAATACACATATGGTCAAAATAATAAGTGCACTACCTGATATCTTATTAATTCTCAATTATTTTTTGTTTTACTGAAAATATATATGGAAATTCTTTTTTATTTTGATAATTTCAATATGGCAATGCCTTTAAAAGTGAAAAAGAAGAAAGGATTTCCCCGAATTTTTCTATACGCGTATGTTTTCATTTAAAGGGCTTATTTCACTTGGACAAAATAATAAGTACATTAATCATTTCTTTAATTTTGCAACAATCTGATCGGCTTTTTCGTACAAGTTTGTTAATTTTATTTATTTTCATATTTAGTTATATCAAAATAAAAAGAAAAAAATTTCATAGATGGGAAGAAATCAACATTGTACTGCCGAGGAGAGGCAGATGGTTTCGACACTCAGAAATTACGGCCAAAGTCTTCGTACTAATGCCGAAGCCATGGATCAGTCAATTTTTTCGTCCAAAACGATAGATAATCATATTGTCACTGTCGCAAAAAAGAACCGCTTCGCATCTTCAAGAGCCATTTCAGCAGACATCGGCAATGTGATCTCGTTCCGAACGGTACGTCGATGGTTACAACGAACCAATTCACCTTGACGTATAGCGAGAAAAGTTTCTATGCTTCGAAAAAAAAATTTGAAGATGCGTTTATCATTCGCAAAGAAACATTCAAATTGTTCCGGACCAGACGGCGAGAAGTTACAACGGCTACTAATGATGAACTTTGAATATCAACAAATAGAGCCGATAAAATCGAGTTAATTTTTTTTTTATTAAAATGTACTGAATGTACTTATTATTTTGTCCAGTCATTTTAATCCATTTTTTACTTTTTTGATAAGACTGAAAGATATTTTTGTTTTTTATTAATGTTATACCTTTTTATTTTATTTAATATGTTGTAAGAAGTTAACTATAAATTTGTTTTTCTATTAACTTAAATAAATTTTTGCCTACAAGCCATTGAACTTATTATGTGAGCGTGTACTTATTATTTTGACCATATGTGTATATTGTAAATAAGTGGAAGCTAGGTCTTGTCGGACATGATCTTCAGGTGCCGAGAGCAGTTCAAAAAAAAATTTCAAAGTTATTATTAATTGAATTAAATGAAGCCGTGAAAGTGGATACTGTCTAGAATAAAGAAAATAAAGCAAAATTTAAAAAAAAAAATTACAAGCGCATTTTTTCATATTGTGCAAAAAAATTCATTTTATAAAATGCGAACTCGTGAAGAACTAAAAGAAAATTTATTTCCAACTTTTGCAGTCATAAGAGATTATTTGCGGAGAAGATTTTTGCTAAAAAGTGAAATGGTAAAGATCCTTCTGCAACAGAAGGATTATCTTTTTCTTTTTTTTTATCTGGGTCTTGGCACCTCAAGATATTATTGAAAACTGGTTATATTTTGAAGACTTAAGTATTTTCACCATCAATATACAACTTTTTATCACACAGAAATAATGATTTTTAGAGAATCGCCAATATTCAAACAAGTTCACTCCACCCTAATACTCACGTTTCATACTTTTGGTAGTTGCTTGACAACATGGATGAATCTCGAATGTATGGGGGCAGGGTAGGTACCATGTCAAATATTTTATTTCGTTTATGTTCAAAAGCAGCAGTTAATTGAAAAATGGGCGGAGTTGACTAATGGGTGAAATTGAAAAAAAGGACGTGACACCTTCCATAGATACAAAAATTCGAAGTTATCAAATCTATCATACTTTCAGAATATATAAAAATACTAAGTAACAAAGGCATTTCTATGACGAAAATTGGACGGGATTGGATAAGGGGTGTGGCACGTCCTATTGAAGCAAAACTTGTCATATCTGGATAGTTTTCAATAGAATGTTATGAAACATTGGACAAGGGCACAAATTGTCAAATCCACTATTCAGACGCTAAGTTGGCGTAGTGGGTGTAGCAATCCATAAAAAAAACTTTTTAGTTATAATTTCTAGAGAGTTTCCCAACAGAATGCAATTTTGCATGTGTAAAAATATAAATAAGTTACTATTTAACCTTCAAAAATTTGATCACAGGTAGCGCTGTAGCTAAAAATTAATGTTGAACAATAACTCTGGAATCAACTTTAGGATTTCAATGAAATTTTGCGTTATGGGTGTCAACTTTAAACGATTTTTTTAGAAACTATTCATCGCTTTTTGGTTTAATCGGTTTTCTCGTTACTTATCGATAATTTCTGACTTTGCAGATACTTTTCAACTTCTTTCATGTTTTTTTGATGCTACGATGTCAATTCTTTTCAACTTGTTTAATGATTTTCGATACTTTTCGATATTAATCGAATTTTTCCGATCTCATTTGATACTTTCCGAATATTTCGACGTTTCTCCATACCATTCAATACATTTCGTCTTGCTCTATGGTTTTCAGCATTTCTAGCTTTTTCGAAGTTGCTCGATTCTGATAAAATGCTTCAATTGCCTTCCTCGTTCCACATAAGTTGGTGCTCACAAAAATAAGTACAATATCTTATAAGTATAATATCGCTCGACAAATGATATCGCATCATTAAAAATTGCTTTTTTATGATGGTTTTTTGGCATTAAAGAAACCCTTGTATATTAGTCCTGGAGATCTCATTGCAAAACATGTATTTTTCTATTATGCCTATTAAGTTATATCGTCCGTCTGCCGCTCACTTGATGGAATAGAGGCGCACAGTTAACCGAATTGAATATACTTGAACAAAATTAATTTTCCAGCTTAAAATTTAATATCTCCAGCTGAAACGTAGCACTCTAAATGTTTTTTGATAAGTGAACATTAATGTTTTTTGAATAAAAGTACGTTCGATCCAGTATGACCGCTTGAATATAAAGAAATTCAACATTTTTGCAGCTTACTCGAAAAGTACGTCTTAAGTAGAAAAATATGTAATGACAAATGAAAACTTTAAAAATGCAATGAAAACTGTTGAAGCAAATTTTAACAAGCTCGGTATGGACACGTTTCTTTATGAAAGTAAGCTTTGGGCAAATAGTGGACTCCGAGCGAGTAAGAGAGTGTTTATATAAAGTGTGCAAATATTTGTTTGTGTTCTCAAGTAAAGGACAAGATAGAATGAACCTATCTCCGTACAACTTTAAATGTTAAAGTACTATTGATTCTATTAAAACATTCCAATTTGGACCGTGGTAGTGTACATTGCTTACAACCAAAGGTCCAAAGTGCATCCACAATTCCGAAGTTATTTTCTTTAAATGATAACTTTCAGAAGCGTACTTAACCCTTATGTTCGTATCACTTTCAATATACACTAATTCATAATATAGGACTGGCAATGTGTAAAGGTATATACTTATTACATAATTTAGCAAGTTAAATCATCAGTTTTTCTGATAATTTTAGTTCTTGTCAACTGATTTGGATTTTATATACTTTTGTCATTGCTCAGAATGCTGCAATCAATCGGGTCCTTCAGATTCCACACACAAAAATAATGTTTTTTGCTGTATTTTGTCTCTGTGCCAGCACGTATTACAACTTTTTTTTTTTGGTTCCCGGTTGTAGAATTTACATTTTCAGCGATGGCATTAGATTTTAAAAGTACTTGCTCTCCCAAAAATGCTTCTTTACCAGATCGAGGATCAAAATGTCGCATGGCACTTTTATTTTGCATACTGTTTTCAATTTGAGGCTGAAAAAGTTGGTCTACCAGCGGATTTGAAAATAATCGACTGCTCTCTGTTCTGTTTGTCATTAAAATCGTATACAATTGACTTGAAGATTTTTATTGGCAAACATGGCAGTTGGTATACATGTACGAACGGGCAGTATGTAGTAAAATTGATATAACTTAAGAACCAAAAGGAAAATAAACAAATTTTTTCCATATATATGTACCTTAAGCATTAATCAGTCAAGGCTATCCTAAAGCATATATTTCATATCTATATTTTTCAATGAGAAAAAATACCTCAAACTAGTTAATAGGTCTGGCCAGGCCTAATCATGAACATAAGGGTTAAGACTTTTTGTATTGTTTTATTATCAAATGAATTTGATGCCTGTCACCTGAAAGAGTACTTGCAAGGCTTGATATATTAAGCTACACTTAAAATAAAAATAATAATAAAGCCCACTTAGTTCCCACTTTCATGATGTACCAGATGATACACTTTTAACCAGAGCTTGAAATAAACTTTTATAAAAGTTTTTTTTAGGTAAAAGTAAACTTTAAACTTTTATTTTTGTGAAATAAAAGTAAAAGTTTCCTTAAAACTTTTATATCCGAAAATAAAAGTAAAAGTTTTTTTAACTTTTATTTCAAAAAGTCGAAAAAAACTTTTAAAAAAAACTTTTATTAATAAAAGTTTTTTTTAAAAGTTTTTTTTGACTTTTATTAATAAAAGTTTTTTTAAAAGTTTTTTTTAACTTATATTTTTAACAGTCACATGCAAAGAGTTTTTTTTGACTTTTATTTTTCAAAAGGCGAAAATAAAAGTTTTTTTTGTATGAAAGAACGAGGAAAATCCAAAAATAATATCTTGGATCACTAAGCAAAAAAGTTCAAAGGAGAAAACTTAGGATTATTGATAATAAAGTCCAAAGGAAAATACTTAAGATGTTTCTGAAAAGAAAGAAATTTATGTTAATTATGCACTTATAATTTTTAGAAAAATTGTGCTTAACGCATCAATGGGAAAAGGCCCAATTAATTTTTATTACTCTTGCACTAAAAATATTTTCGAAAAATGGGTCCAAAAATCCCATTTAGGAGGGTCGGGGACCTCACTTGTCACTTCCAAAATCCATTTTCGGCCTGTTCCCATCGATTCGTGCAATAAAATTTTTTTCGAAAAATGGGTCCAAAAATCCCATTTAGGAGGGTCGGGGACCTCACTTGTCACTTCAAAAATCCATTTTCGGCCTTTTCCCATCGATTCGTGCAATAAAAATTTTTTCGAAAAATGGGTCCAAAAGTCCCATTTAGGAGGGTCGGGGACCTCACTTGTCACTTCCAAAATCCATTTTCGGCCTTTTCCCATCGATTCGTGCAATAAAATTTTTTTCGAAAAATGGGTCCAAAAATCCCATTTAAGAGGGTCGGGGATCTCACTTGTCACTTCCAAAATCCATTTTCGGCCTTTTCCCATCGATTCGCGCAATAAAATTTTTTTCGAAAAATGGGTCCAAAACACCTTTTTGGAGGGTCAGGAACCTCCCCTGTACTCCCGAAATCCATTTTCGGCCTTTTCCCATTGATGCGTTAAGCACAATTTTTCTAAATATTATAAGTGCATAATTATCAGAAATTTCTTTCTTTTCAGAAACATCCTAAGTATTTTCCTTTGGACTTTATTATCACTAATCCTAAGTTTTCTCCTTTGAAATTTTTTGCTTAGTAATCCAAGATATTATTTTTGGATTTTCCTCGTTCTTTCATACAAAAAAAAACTTTTATTTTCGCCTTTTGAAAAATAAAAGTCAAAAAAAACTCTTTGCATGTGACTGTTAAAAATATAAGTTAAAAAAAACTTTAAAAAAAAACTTTTATTAATAAAAGTCAAAAAAAACTTTTATAAAAAACTTTTATTAATAAAAGTTTTTTTTAAAAGTTTTTCAGAAAAACTCTTATGAAAAAGTTTTTCATAAAAGTTTTTTGAAAAAACTTTTATGTATAAACTTTTTGAAAAAGTTTTTTGGAAAAACTTTTATTCTATAAAAGTTTTTGAAGAAAGCTTATAAAAACTTTTATAACAAAAAAGTTTTAAGAAACTTTTATTTTGAAAACTTTTTGAATAAAAGTATAAAAGTTTCAAGGTCTGCTTTTAACACAAATATTGATTTTGTATTAAAAAAAATTGTGCGCAATTGCGTGTTAAGTTTCTCTGAAAGTGTGATCGAAATGATCTGTAATACTCGTAAATTATTTGCGTAACAATGCGGCACACCATGTTAAGGGGCCTACAGAAGGGCATATGGGTCATTCCACCTCGTTTTTACTTTCAAAATTTAGATTTCTCAGAAAAAAGTTTTTTCCGATACTTGGGTCAAGAAATATTTGATAAGTGTTTTTGGAAAAAGTTTTTTCGGGCTTATTTTCGAAAATACGATTTTTTGAAAATCACAAGTTTTAACAATACATGGATTTTCGGACGCTTGTATTTCAAAATGTACGCGTCAGGTAGAAAAACTGTTGGGGCATAAAAGTTAGCATTTTACGCATATTTTCTTATCGTATTATAAGCTTTCTTCTCTTAAGTAATAAGCTATACTTTTGCAATTTGAGACTTAAAATCAAAAATTTTCTTCTTTGGGTATGTTTAATTTTTTTGATTTTTTGTTTTTTTTAAGAGAGAAAATAAAATCCTAGCAATCATTTTGCAATTTATTTAAAATTGGGCCGAGTCCTGGTTCTCTAAATAAAATTAATTACAAAATCATATAAAACAATCAATGCAACGCAAATGGGTAATGGTAAATGTACGACGCACCATGTATGTATGTAATATCAATGCTCGCGCGCGCGCCTATTACTTTGCTCGCGGCGATACAGAAAAATTCATATTTACAGAACCAGGACTCGGCCCAATTTGAAATAAATTGCAAAATGATTGCTAGGATTTTATTTTCTCTTTTAAAATGAAAATCAAAAAAATTAAACATACACAGAAAAAACAGAATTGGTAAAATCAAATAATTGCAGTTCTATGAATATAATTTCTAGAATTCAATTATTCATTTCTTTAAATTAAAGAAAAAATTTGCAAAATCAAAACACCTTACTTGTTAGATTTTCAAATTCAAATTTTGTGATTTTACAACAAAATATTTTAGCTTAATCAGCTAAATGTTTCACAGTTAGTGCAAATAAAAAACTTTGTTACCGAATTAGTAAAATCAATTCAAAGTTTGGAATTTTTAACAAGCTCATATTTGTTTAAGTTTTATCAATAGCATTACCCTGTGCGCTTCGCTTCACCTTAAATAGAAAATTTTACCCTAATTTTTTTTTTATTTCAATAAAATAAAATCAAATATTTTTTATAATGATAAAATGAAATTTAACATAAAGACTTGAAACTCACTTGCTTTTGAATTTGTTAAAATTGTAAAACCGGTTCTTAGAAAAATTATTGAAATATATCAATTCCAATGCAGTGTTGTCAATCGTGAAGTTTTGTTTATAGCCTTGGCGGCGTTGAAGTATTGCGAATGCATGCTATGGGGGGAATTCAATATTTTCTTACATTTGCTAGTATAAGGAGCGGAGTTATTTTGAAAAATTTACGTCTGAAGGCCACCCTAAATAAAGTTTTTACGACCTAATCTGTCAATATAAAAGCCATGTGGTGAAAATTTCATGAGATCGATTAAGCGGTCTTTTAGAAAATTATGTTAAAAAATATTTTTGTATGAGAGCCATCCTAAACAAAAATTTTGTAGCCTAAGCAGCGCATCTTAACATAAGTCCTACGTGGTGATAATTCGGAGAGAATCGACTAACTTGTCGTCGTGGAAATGATACATATAAATATTGCGTATGAGGGCCACCCTAAATAAAATTTTAACTATCTTATCTGTGCCTCTTCATATAAAAGCCAAGTAGTGTAAGTTCCATGAGAATCAATTTAGCGGTCTTTGAGAAAATGATATTGAAAACAAAAGCATCTAAGCATGCACCTTAAATAAAATTTTTTTGATATTATCTGTGCCTCTTAATATAAAAGCCATCTGGTGTTAATTCCATGAGAATCGATTAAGCGGTTTTTGAGAAAATGCTATTTTTAAAATATTTTTGTATGAGGGCCACCCTAAATATGAATCCTAAACAAAAGTTTTATAGCCTATGACACCCGCCTGATTGATACTAAAGTACTGTAAAAATTTCATCAAAATCGGTTGGGTTTCCGCGTCCATAAAAGACAGACAGACAAAAAATTAATTTTATATAAAAGATTATAAGATTTTTCAAATCATACTTTTCACTCTAATGAGCTAAATAGTTCTTATTTAGTTTCTGTCTTTTCAGTGTTATATTCTTTTCATTATAGGTGCATTATATAGAAATAATTCTTAGATTTACCTAAATGATTATATGTTTGCACCAAAATTATTTGTAAATAATTCTTCAATTAAACCAATTTTTTCTAATGCTCCCATTTAGCAACGGTAAAAATAATTCTTAAATTTATCTAAGTAAATGATTCTATGCTTGCACCAAAGTTTTTTTGTAAATTTAATGAATTAAGTGAACAATTTACTAATTGTTTTCTTCAATACTGCCAAAAAAAATCGGTAAAGCCAGAAACATTTATTCAATTTAACAAATTTTAATTTTTATAATTCGTTGAATTTTCCAAATCTTTAAATAATTTTTCTAATTGAAGTTCGTTAATAAAACCAATGAATTAATTGATGCAAAGAATGTTTTAGTTGAATAAAAGATTGACAGAAAAAATTCCTTGAAAATACGAATTAAATATTTGCAATATTTACAAATGTTTTTTTGAAATCAGCGAATTTATTTTAAGTTTCAACAAAAACTGTAGGATGGAAAACAACAAATCACGATTTGTTATATCAGACAAACTGTTTCTATGACTGAAAATCATACAATAAATTCGTTGAAATCGGACACGAAATTGTTTGATATAATAGAATTTGTTTTTTCTGTGTACCCAAAGAAAAAAATTTTTGATCTTAAGTCTCAAATTGCAAAAGTATAGCTTAATACTTAAGAGAAGAAAGTTTATAATACGATAAGAAAATATACGTAAAATGCTAACTTCTATGTCCGAAAATCCATGTAATGTTAAAACTTGTGATTTTCAAAAAATCGTATTTTCGAAGATAAGCCCGAAAAAAACTTTTTCCAAAAACACGCTTGTTTCGAATATTTTTTGACAAAGTATCGTAAATAATTTTTTTCTGAGAATTCTAAATTTTGAATGTAAAAACGAAGTAGAATGACCCATATTATTTAAATTGCAAGTAAAAGAAAATTTTTTAAAAAAACAAAGATTTCTAAAAAATTTGCTATAACTCAAAAACCAAACCATGCACGCGGATTATTTTATGTTACGGAATTGGTTGCCGATTAAATATGTTGTTTTTCAATGGGTCCTCTTATACCCATATTTCCCTGATTTGATTAAAAAAAAAATTTTAGGCTGAAAATTGTTTCAAAAAAGCAGCATTTCTATCTATATCAAAATAATTAATATATATTATATAATATATTATATAATAATTAGAATCTTTAAAAAAATTTTAAAATGATTGAAAATTTGTAGAGCGCTTTTTATGAGAAAAAACAAAGCTAATTTTCTGAAAAACCCCAACTTTTTTTTGCTTAAAATTTTATTTTGGACTTGTACTAACACAAGAAAGAGATTATATGAGTTTAATGCACGCTTAAAGACATTTGAGGTGAGGAGAATTTTTTTTCCAAAAAAAAATATTTAAATTTTTGTTTCAATCTTGCCAGCCATCTGTGATACTTCTACTTACAGCTTATTTTTAATAATAACATCATTTAGTACCGTTTTTTCTCTTCAAACTGAGCTTTCAAGTGGTAATCTGTGATGTTTCCTCGCAAAGTTACAGACATTTGAAAGACATGAATTTAATCCTCTACGACCAAACAATATTAGCCAACCGGCTACAAATTTATTTCATCTTAATCGTAGGGGATCAAATTAATGTCTTTTTCAAATGGCTGTAACTTTGCGAGGAACAATCACAGATTACCACTTGAAAGCTAGCTCATTTTAAAGAGAGAGAACGGTACTAAATAATACTATAATACTAATAATAATAATAATATTACTTACTTACTTGGGTGGCCATAGCAACCCGTTACCGGGTTACGGCCGACCTCAAAAGCTCTCTCCAGGCGCCTTTACTTTGCGCGCGCCTTCTCCAATCATTCACACCAAGCGTGGATAGGGTTTCCTCGGCTTGGTCTTTCCATCGGAGGCATGGTCTTCCTCTTCGTCGTCGCCCAGCGGCTTCCGCATCAAACACCTTTTTCGCCGGAGCTTCTTCGTCCATACGCACAACATGTCCCAGCCAGCGCAGACGTTGGATAGTGATGCGCTTGACTATGTCAATGTCAGCGTAGAGCTCGTACAGTTCGTGGTTCGTTGCGAAGAATTTTTCTCTCAAACACCCCAAGCGTGGCTGCATCAGTCTGCGACACAACCCATGCTTCTGCGCCGTAAAGTAGCACGGGTAAGATGAGCGTCTTGTAGAGTGTCAGTTTTGTCGGGCGAGAGAGGTCTCTACTACTCAATTGCTTACTGAGACCATAGTAACACCTATAAGCAAGAGTTAGTCTTCGCTTTATCTCCAGGCTGACATCGTTTTGAGTGTTCACAGCGGTGCCAAGATAGGTGAATTCCTTGACAACTTCGAAAGTATAGTTGTTCGCAGTAACAAAGGATCCAATACGCCGCGTCTCCCTGTTTGTGGACAGCATATACTTTGTTTTGCCCTAATAATATTATAATACTTTATTACTAAAAATAAGCTGAAAGTAGTAGTATCACAGATGGCTCGCAAGGTTAAAACAAAAATTTAAATATTTTTTTTTTTTTGAAAAAAATTTCTCCTCACCTCAAATATCTTTAAGCTTGAGATGGATTTGGTCATAAAGTTTTTTAAATGCACTTTCGGATCACATCAATTTTGTTGGAATCGATTAATGGATTTTGATGTTATAGCAATTTTTATGACTTTTTTGCCGACATAACTTATTGGCTCAGAAGTAGTTCTGCTATACCCGGTATAGTATAACCTTGATTATAAAACTGCGAATTCAAGTTAAATGAGAAGTTCGGCAATATCTTTCTTAGTAAGTATTGGGAAACATGCTTAAAAGGAGGTCGCCCTAGCGTTAAAAATTACAGAAATTGATATAAGCAATGCCTGTGAAAATAGACACTAAATATACAATGTTAATATTTTTTGAAACGCCATGAGTATGATTTTTGATTTTTATTCATTCTTATTCCAGATGTTTTCTTAAAACTTTAAAAAAAAATATTACCGAACTTTTCATTGAACTTGAGCATTATACCACGGTGTTGGTACTTATAATAATATTTGGGATAGGATATTTTCAATTATCACTCACTACTACGTTATTTAATAAAAAATGGACAGTTACTATTTCAATCATATTTAGTCTACATTCCAACTAACACAAAACACATCAAGTCACAACTTGAACAATAACCCGACTTAAATAATTAAAATTAAATAAAAAACTAAACGAGAATAGTAGAAATTTAAATTTAATGTTTTATTTTGTTTTTGCTTAAAAAGGCATGATATTTGCATGTTAATGTAAAGCGAAATTTATACAAATGTGTGTAACCGAATGCTTTTGTATTGATGCTTTTAATTTGTTTGCCTAATCCAATTCTGTAATAAGTATATATATCTTTATTATATATTGTATATAGCCTATGTATACATATATTATTATTTTCGTCATACATACTTTTATATAAAAAACTCATTGGAAATTAGAAATACATAAGTAATAATGAAAAAATTATTTTGTATACATGAGGTATTCATTACCAAATCGAAAGGAGTTGCACCAAGAGGTATACGATTTTGTTTTTTTTTTGTATTTGACTAATAATTAAATGATTTGAATTTGTCTCAAAATATTTTTATCTCTTTAAGTATCAGGTCTACGAGAACGATCCTTAGCACATAAAATGTTGTATGTATGTATACTAATTAGTCCCTTTGAAATTTTTCTTTTCCAAATTTTCATTTTTTATAGGGTAAATGAATTTATGAATTACTCTTGAAAAACTTGAAAATTTCGATATTTTGAATTTATTGCTTTTGTTTTTTAAATCTGCAAAGTAAAATAATAATAGTACTTTATTCTTTATTTGGAATTCTTAAAAAATTATATTTCTGTTGAATATTTTTAAGAAATTAAAAAAAAAAAACGTTTTGAGGTATCATTTTGTTTATATATTTATATACATTTTTTTTCTGCGATTTAAAAAGTAAGGAAATACCAAAATTTGAGCTTTGGTCAATTTTTGAAATTAGCTCATAATATAATTTAGTAACATTTTTTCAATTAACAAAGACAAATAATACAAATCGGTCATTCTTTTAATAACTGCACACTTTGTTTTTTTTTTTAACGTTTTCAAACATTTTTTGAAACGAAATATCTCCAAAACTATTTTGGATTATTGTTAAGAAAGACTATAAAAAATATTTATAAAAAAAGTTAAAAAAACTTAAATAATTTTGTAAAAACACTAATTTTTTTAATTAAAAAAATTTTTCTCAAAATATTTTCCATATAACATATTTTTTTTGTTTTTATTTTTTTATATGTTATTATTCCTCAATCAATCCTAAGAATGCATGTGCTTTTATATCGAAATTCCCGCCATAACTTTGGAAATTACGAATTTTTTACTTATGACGCGTACCATGTTTTTTCAACATAAAATGGAAAATAGTATACTATTCATACAATTAGACGCCTTTATAAAAACTCATATTTTCCAAAGCTGTGGCGGGAATTTTGATTTGAATGCAAATGCATTCTTAGGATTCATTGAAAATAACACCACAAAAACAAATTAAAAAAAAATTTTTTATGTCGAATTTTATGCTGAAAAAACATGGCGCGCGTCATCAGTAAAATATTCGTATTAATTAAAAAAATTAGTGTTTTAACAAAATTAGTTAAATTTTAGTAACTTTTTTTATAAAGTTATAGTCTTTTTTAACAATTATGATTAAATGATTTTTTATCCTATCTACTACTTATATGTAGTTTTTGAGATATTTCGTTTCAAAAAATGTTCAAAAACGTCATAAAAAAAAGTGTGCAGTTATTAAAAAAATTACCGGTACATAAATATACGACCCACAAAAAAAAAAAATCAACAAAATCTGAGACCTCAAAGTTCAGCTCTTTTCGTTTTGACAAATACCCTATATGTACTTGGGCGGTCCATTTAAGACCATATTGTCAACGTTGTAGCTCAACTGAAAGAAGTACACTGTGAATATTAATTCCAGCCTTAAATTTTAATTTTTAAAGGATCATCGTTAACACATACATATGTATGTTTTTCCATATAAGTTACATGTTCAATCTCAGAATTTCATACCTAGGCCGGGTGCTCAAGTTTTTTCCACACAAAAACTTGATTTATTTTCTAGGATTATATTAGCGGTATTCACGATCTGTGGTATTTTTAATATTTTTTGTAAATGTTTATAATTTTTGCTACACATTCTGAGCGCTCTAAAATGTTTTTTTGTTTATTAATTATTGTTTTGTTTATTTTTTTTTGATGTTATGACAACTTTACTCAACAAATGTACAAATACTATACAAAAGTTACAATAGGGTTTGTCATTGTATTTTTGATATTTAGAGTATTTGAAAAAAGCAATTGTTTTGTTTTTGTTAAGATATCAAATTTGCTACAAATATCATATTTATCAAAAATACACAATACAAGACCAAATGCTACAGATTGTGAATACCGCTATTGATTATTTCTTAATATTGCCGATTAAAAAAAAAAAAGCCCTCAACTTTATTCCAAAAAAAAAAAAACTTAGACTTTTTCTCACAAAAAATTCCTTCTTTTCGACTTGGCAACCCTCTTTCCCATGTTATTTTGGCCACGTAATGTATGCGAATCAAAGGTTCCGTATGCGCCAATCAACGGGAAATATTTTTTATAAAGTTATAACTTTTTTAAAAATAAATACAAATCACACGTTTTATAGACAAAGCTTTAAAATCTTAGAAAATAATTTTAAGTTTAAAAGAGTACTTATGATTTTCCCAGTATAACTACAACTTTTTGGATGGCAAATTTTTAAAAATCCTTAACTTAAGCAAGTTCAAATTGTTTCTACATAGATAGCGCGATAGAAAACAGTAAAGCATAATTTTTCTATGTAATTCGTATGGACAAAAATTATATGAATAGACTTCTAAATAATAATATATGGTATATGAAGTTCAAACATAACTCTTTTTCTGCCTAAACTACAGAATTTTCTTGTGTAAACAGAGAAAAACAAATGTTGGTCTAAAATGAACTGGCCCAGGTACTATGAACAATGTTCATTTATGATTACTTACATATGTACATTAGGGTGCTTTTTTTTTTTGAACTATTTTTTTTTTTCGGTCCCATCGTGAAATTTTGTTGGAAATACCCAAAAAAAAATTCCCTGAAAGTTTGAGCCCTTAATATTAATTTTAAGTACTCGACCAAGGCGTGTGAAGATTTCCCATTGAAAATACACGGAAACTCTGATTTTTATTTTTTAAATTTCTATAGCTCTGCGGCATTTCATGGCATCGCTTTGACCAAAGACAGGTTTTTTTCAGAATTGAACGCTCTACAAAAGTGCCCATTGCGGCCAAGTCGTATCTCTTACGGGCGAGGTAGTACGGGCCACTAAACCTGATTTTTTCATAAAATTTGCGTTTTTTCGCCTTTATCTCGTAAATGGCGAGAGCTACGGAAAAATCGTAGATGAGAAACCTGTAGGAAATTTTATTTCCTACAAAAAAGTCTTTGGCGCTAAATCGATAACTTCAATACTGCTTAAGATATTTCAATTTTAATGTCATCTTGCCAAAAAAAATGTATCATATTTTTTTTGCGACTTTTTTTTTTTTGTACAATAATATATGCCAAATCACCGAGATTTTGGCTCGACCCCTTCGATTTTTGTTAAAAATTTTCTCAAAATTTTACTCAATATTACGTAACTTTAAAGCCGTAGTTAAAGATGTGCTAATAATTTTTTCTATTTTTTTTTTTCGAATTTCGAAAATTTTAAATATGTTTTATGATTGAATTATCTATATCACTAGCTTAAACAAAAAAAAATCTTATCTCTCATATACTCTTTTAATGTATTTTGAGTCGTAACTTCCAAAAATGCCAATCATTTTTTTATTTTAAGAATCGGTTTCGAGTTATCCCCCAAAACCTATTTTTTGCACTTTTTTCATATATTTAGCCATATTTCCATCAATTTTTTTCGAACTTAATCAGTTGCGCACCGTTAAAAGGGTTTTTTTTTTCTTACTAACGGCTTGGAGTTAATGAGAATCAAATTAGATTTGATGGTGTTACAAGTGATCAAAGTCCGAAAAAAGTGATTTTTTTGCTTATTTTTAAAACTCACTAAATTTCAATTGCTCCGTTTAAATTCAAAAACCTTTCTTTTTCATATCATGACAAAGGAGTTTCACTTAAACACTCTTTTAAAGCGAATTAAAAAAAAAATGCTCAGAATTTCGGCTTAACTGACACCTAAAAGTCAGAAAAGTCAGAATACAAATTGTATCAGATCAATCCCAATCGGTCTTATGCCGGATCTGGGTGCTATATTATAGCAGTAAAGTGATAGGCCTGAGGGACCGATATGAACCCACTGAAAGAAAAAAGTTGTAAAACGGGCTCCAGCAAATAAAAACGCTTTAATAAGAGTTATTAAGGAGGAATGGACAAAAATATACCGGAAGAATATGTTTTAAAAAAACTTATTGTATTTATTTCAAGAAGGATACAAGCCGTGATTGATATTAGAGGTGGACACATCAAGTATTGAAGTTTTTCTTATAAGTTTATTAGTTTCTTCATATGTTTCTTGCATTTTGCAAAGAATTATTTGACACCATGAAATGGCTAGTGTTTTTATTTTTGTAACATAAACCAGGCCCGTGCGCAAGGGGGGGTGGTTTGGGGGGTTCAAACCTCCCATTGGGAATTTTCGCATATAGGTTTTTATTAAAATTTGAACAAAAAATCAAAAAACCACAGTAATTTTTTATTTTCAAATGAGAGAATCGAAATGCCAATAAATCGTCGGAGCCCGAGTTTTTCATTTTTGCCAAGACTTGCGCACTCTAGCTATTTTTAAACCAAAAAACACGATTTACGACCACTGCGCGTCGCTAAGACTAAGTAACAAAAGCGATTTTTCAATGCGCGTTTAAGCATAGCTCCGGCATTAATAAAAACAGCTTCAATGAAAATTCATGCACAAAGCTATTCGCGCCATATATTTGAATTAAGCATGATAGTTCGCGTGTGGATAAATGAAATTCAACTTTGGCGTCAACGCATTGCCGGAAGCACTGGATATTTGCGATGAAAACGCGTTTCCAAATGTCCATCAAATGCTTCGGGTTATGGCAACTTTGCCTGTGACAACAGCATCAAATGAACGCTCCTTTTCAGCGCTACGTCGCACAGTGTTATATTTTGAGAAAAAATGGACAAAATCAAATTCCCGTCGATAACAATGCCCAAAAAAAACGAGGTCGGTCTCATTCGAAAGGTGATTTCATGCTTTTTTTAGAAAAATTGTCCCGAATCGAGATCCCAGCTTTGGGCATTTCTCAGAAATGCCCAAAATATGGTCTTTTTCACTTTTAGACAGTTTTTCCCAATTTTAGTACAATTCTGACTCGTATACATATCCGATGATAATTTATTTTGAAAGTCGAGAGTATATATATATATATATATATATCTTTTAAAACTAATTCGTTATAAAAAAAAAATTTTTTTTCGTATTATAACTAAAAAAATGACAAAAATGACAATTTTCGAAATTTTGCGAATTGAAAAATATTTTTGCATTTTTTTTAAAAAAACCCATATTTAAAATTTTTTTTTTTTTTAAAAAAAAAACTCTGATTTATTCTGCGTTGAATGACGTAAAAATTTTCGCGGGGAAGAAAGTATTTATATTTTTTTTTTAATTTTAACAAAAATTAAAGAGCTAAAATTTTGTAAATTGAAATGAATTTTTGAATTTTTTTTGACAAATCCATTTCTGAATATTTTTGATATGATTTTGAAATGATATGCCACAACATGAGGGCAAGTAGTTAATTAAAATGTTTTTTTTAACCTATATGAAATTTTAACTATGTATGTCTCCCTTTAAATTTTAATTGTTCCTCTTTGAATATTAATTAAAAAAAATTACAAAAAAAAAAATCGATTTTGACATCTTAGCTCGACCATGGTTTCGTTTTTTTTTTTTTTTTTTTTTTTGAGCAGACTCTTCAAACATGGTTTTTCTTAAAATTCAAAGAGAGACATATGGTATTTTAAATTGCATTTAAGTTAAAAAAAGAAACATGAAGAGTTACATATAAAGTTAAATAAAAAAAATAGCTATCTGCATTTTAATTGAACAACCTTGAATATTAATTCAAGACAGCCTTAGCTTCAAGAAAAACTATGGCTGAAAGATGTACTCAAAAAAAAAAAAAAAAACGAGGCCAGCTAAAAGGCTAATTTCGGCGGATTTGTGCATGTGTATATCTATCGTACACATATGTATATTAGAGCAGTTCAAAATAAAAACTTTTTAATTTTTTCACGATGTGTTAGCGAAGCCTTATATGCCTGGACAAACCCCATTACTAGGATTAAGGGGCCGTTCATAAATTACGTAAGACAATTTCATGACTTTTTGACCCCCCCCCCTCCCCCGAGTAAGATTTAGTAAGATTCTCACAACCCCCCCCCCCCCCTTCCGAAATCTTACGTAAGATTCATAATTAAGGTGAAACTAGTCAAAAAATTTATTTTTCATGTGATGTACTATATTACTATGTATATTTAATTTTAATATACATATGGTACATATCAAATAAATATTACGAAATTACAAACTACACATTTGTTTTTCAAGATGAATAAAAAAAGTCATCGTTAGTCCATGCGCTTTTCAACCAGTCTGATAGTGAACCTACAATTGGCACACCCGATTCGTCTGTTGAATTTTCTGATTCAGATTCAAACTCTGTAACATCAATATCCTCGTCGTCATGCCACTCAGCAACTTGACAAATCTCCGATTGTTTTAAAATGCAAAGGCTTTTCCCCTTTCCACGTTTCAAAATTGAAACTGGTTGAATCATGTGAGTGCGACTACAGTCTTTTCCATGTAGTTTTTTGTGCATTACAGTAGCTTTTTTCGAGGCAAAGTACTGGTCACAAATATTACAAACTCGATCAGCTAAGACGTTTGCAAGCGAAGGACAAAAAAATCGTAAGGCATGATTTTGAACTGTGGATGTACTTTTGGCCATTCGTAATTTAACGCTAAGCGAAGAGAAGGAATCGAAAGCGAATATTTTTGTTGAAGACGACAATTGCAAGGGGGTGGTAAAGAACCGGGACAACATCAACAAAATTTCAAAGTCGACGTATCTGCGTGTAAATGCCTGAATAATAGCAAACTTGTGTTACAAGTCGGTGTTACAAGTCGACCCTGCGTGTAAACAACATACATATATTTCATTACATAAACAGAAGAGAAGTTGTCCCGTTCAGAGTCGATTACTTAAATCGATTGTAATCGATATTTCTGAATCTATCGTGACTGTCGAAAATTCAAATATATTTCATTACTGTCACAAATGACGATGCGTTAATACTACTTTAATGTATGAATACGCATTTTAAATCTTACGTAAGATGATCATTCATCCCCCCCCCCCCTCTCGTAAGATGTAGTAAGAATCCGCCGACGCCCCCCCCCCCTAAACGTCTTACGTAATTTATGAACGGCCCCTAAGGTTAATATTGAAAACTGGATTAGCGCCCTCTGTTTTAAGTAAACAACCCATTTTTCAAAATATTGATTTAAAAAATGGTGCAAATTACAGACGTTATAAAATTTTCCAACAAAGTGGGTATGGTTTTCGGGAAACTATCGATCGGGGAATTTAAATCCGTGATTTGTTTTTCTTCTTCTTCTTTTTTCTTTCTTATAAAAAAATTGACAATTGGCCGGACAAAAGTAAAAAAGTACCAATTTTTCACTTTCTAGCTGCAACACCTCAAATATTATGTTACCGCCGATCCTATGGTACATCATTTTTAATGTACTGTTATTTGCTTAAAAGAACGCCGAAACCGAATATCATTATTTTATTTCAAAACCAAGATATCTGCATTTTTCTAAAGTAGCACACCTGATTTTTTTCGAATCGGAGTCGACAAATTTACATTTAAGATGATTCAAATTTTTTTTTTATTTCAAACAGTTATTATCTATCGGGGAACTCGAATCCGTGAATAGTTTTTCTTCTTCTTCTTTTTTTCTTACGAAAAAATTGAAAATTGTCCATAAAATATGAAAAAGTTCCGATATTGTACTTTAAAATTGCAATGCTTTTGATAAGAAAATAGTTCGATGGGTTTTTTTAATAATTAATTTTTACTCGGCTAAAAGTATAAAACATGATTCAGTAAGGAAATACTATTGTATTTAAAATAAATAATTAACAATAAGTATGTGTACTTCATAAATACAAATCTTTAAAATAAGTGACTTCAGAACTTCAACTGACCCACTCTTATGGTCCCCCTTTCGAAGATAACTTATCATGTGTCAAATGGACTCACTCCTAGTTTTTTAGTGATATAAAAAAAAAACAAAACGACAATAAATCGTACAATAACACTATGGCCAAAATGATATCTAGATAGTAAAAATTAAACTTGCAGAAACTACATATATATATGGTACATATACATTATAGGTTTAAGGTATTTCTAAGGCTAAATATTAAGATTTAACAGATCCAAATAGTTTTTTTGCAGGACTCCAAATATGTTTAATTTATTGTTTTGTCTCCAAAAACATATTTTGCTAAATGTACTTGCGTCATGTTAAAATTTTTTGAAGTGTAATATTGTGCCCACTTTAGCGGTTATTATAACTTTATCAAAATAAAACAAAACGTTTTATTTTTTCAAGCTTACAAAGTTTACTTAGTATTAGACATTCCACCTGTCAATCTCACCCCAAACAACATCTAATGCATTCTAAAATAATAATAGTAACTGCTTTAGTAAGCAATTGAGAGCACTGTTGAGCAGAAATTACTTTGAAGATCGATCTATTTAGCCAAAAACAATAACTTGTAATTTCATATACATTCGAGTCAGCGTTGCCGTTTTGGCCCGATCCAACTTATATTTGGCCCTTGGCCCCCTTTTCCACATAGTTTCACAACTTACAATTAAACAAAATTTAGCAATTTGTTCAGCAAACAACACCATCGATACCAAAATTTTACAAAGATAGATATATATACATATGTACGTTTCAACTAAATGTATTAATGTTATAAGCTGTAGGAAAAACATTTTTATAGTGATATGCCGCCACGTACATTTTTATTTTTTTTTTCCGAAAATATACCAGGATCCCACTCTGTAACTGAGTGAGTTTATAGAGAATTATATAAGCTACCACAAAAAAAAAATTGAAGATGGTATATTTTCAAAAAATTAAAAATTTTTTTTTTTTGATACCCAAAACCTGTGGGGAAAATTGGAAAATCCTTCAAAAATTATTTACTCGAACGATTTTTTGACGGGTATTATTTTGACATCGGATATTCATTGACGATTAACCGTCACCCGTCCGTATTCTGTTTAACACATAGGTCTTATTTAATTAAATATTTAATTAATAATTTAAATAAATATTTTGATCACGTGGTAGAAAAAAAGAAAAAAGATGTCAAGCCATATTTGTTTTGATAAATAAAGGAGCAATATTTATTAAGTAATAAATAAAACTTCTGTGTAATCTATCAATTAAATTTACTCTCCATTGAACAGATTTTAGAAAAACTGTTCCCAAGAAAAGTTTGGATGGGAATCGAAAGCTTGAGATTATGCCTGATTCTCCAATGTCATTCGTTGGAATTACTGTTGGGATCAGTTGAAAATACAAGGCATTCACTACAAAAAGAGCGCACTGTTTGCTTATCCAGTAAATGATGCACTTGCATTCGATTGGATATTAAGTCCTGTTTCCCAGTTTAATTTTATATATCCATTTTTTTCCTATCTCCTGCCTCGGATAAAACATTGGCTTACAAATTGAGGTTATTTGGAAGACTCCACTGGAATCATGTGTACAATTTATTCTTGGTCAGAAAAAATGTTTATTGGTAGTAAACTTTACACGTTTCACACCACTATTTGATAATATTTTTGATGCAAAATATACTCAAAATTACAAATTATTATTGAACGCGTTTTCGATTTCCAAAAATAACTCATTATTTTGAAGTTTGCAAATTTCTTTTTTTTTTTTTGTTGTTTTTGGTGTAGGAACCCTCTAATAATTGCCAAACTTGATGTTTATGCCATATTTAAGCTCATTTATATACATGTAGAGTAATTTCGGGTATTGTGATATGGTCGGGTAATGTGATATGCCATCATATTTCCTTCAATAAGCAACTCTCGACAAATTTTTTGTCAACATAGCAGTAACGGAAAAAGATACGTGCTGCATTTACTGTTTTTGGTCTCAGTGTATTGAAATTGATTTAGCGGTGCGGTCGAAATCTTATTTGTGAGCATTTCATGTGTGAATTAAGCCCAAAATAAAGTAAGTATTATAGCCGAACTACTAAAATTTGTTAGTGGGTGAATATACTTTGTCATACATAATGTAAGTTTTTTATTTGCTGAAGTGTGTTTTAATAAAATGACCTGAGTGTATTAAAACTGAAATTTGGCTAATGTGATATAGTACCATTTGCTCCACTCAACAAGGACATTACCTGTGCTTTTTGCAATAAATCCTTCCTGAGGGATACAAAGATTCAGACCTGAGTTCAATGCCTTCAATGCGATTTAATTTAATCTATCTGACTTTAATATGTTCTGCTTTCCGCTTATTGATTCAGTTTAAATCTAGTTTTCTTTTTTATGGAAATTATATTAAATGATGTAATGTTAGTGTATTTTTGGTTCCTACTGTTTTATACTTGTTATACTTTTCATGATAGTATGTCACATTACCCGCCAATTTCATTAAGGGGTATGTATCACTTGGCATTTTTCAATTTTATTGAAATAGCTTCAGATTGGCTTACGCTATAGAGCTCTGAAAACGTAATTTACTGCACAATGTATCAACATACCAAATACGAAAAGAAGTAGAAGCTATACTATAAAAGTAACGTGTAATTTAAAATACAAAATGCCTATATCACAATACCCGAAGTTACTCTATATGATTGAAGCTAGGATGAACTAAGTAGTTTTTCCTAGACCAAACTAGTTGATTTGCATGTATGCAATTTAATTTTAATGCAAAAGCGCTGTGGATAACGAAGGCGATTTTAAACATACTATAGACCGAGCCGCCGCCCAAGGCACAGATTGTACCAAAAAAGTTTGTGATACCTGGAAGGACCGTTTTTGACCCAAATTTTTTTTATTTCCGTAATTAATGGGGAAGCTCCGGACCTTGGAAAGGACTGTTTTTGACCAATTTTCGGACAATTTTTTTTTATTATTATTGGGAAAGGTCGAAAATGGATTTAAGACATCACTTAGGCTGGCTCCGGACCATGGAAAGGACCGTTTATTTTTAAAGAATTATTTATATTCAAATGCATAGCGAAAAGTGGGATTTTGCCGTAGATCGCTCATTATAAAATTTTTTTTCTATTAAAATGAGTGACGGCACCCTTTATTTTTTTTACATATATAACAAAAATACAAATTTTAATTTTTCGTATGGAGAAGGCAAAATTATAATTGATTTTTTGTTTAAAAGTTATAAAAAAATATGAAAATATAATTATTAAATTTTATTTTTTTTTATGAATAGAAAGTGCAATTATTTGTTAACATGTGTATCAAGTTTTATAATTTTATGTTTACAACTTTTAGTGGAATTAATTTTTCAATTAAACTCGTCGAAAATTTTCATTGCATAAAAAAAGCTAGTTACAATTGAAATTTTGATTAATCCTTTGAGACAAATTATTCTATTGGTAAGTACTTTAGATTGATATATTAAACTTTCGATTCCAAAACAAAGTGGAATTTTGGATGCCCACTTGGCGTTATCTGACTCATAGCAAGCCTTGATTTATAGCTAATAGATTATGTGATGTTAAGAGGGTAACATGATTTACTGTCTGTATTTATTTGTATTTACATTTTAATCTTTAAGATTTTATCTATGAGACTGTAAGGACTGATCCATAGGCTCAATTTAAGTTCCACTATCTATCGCAAAACAGCGACTTTTTGTAATTTACTAAAGCTCACACATAAATATAAATATTCTGGTACTTCCGTTTCGCTTCTATTAATATTCCATGGCATTGCAATCACAATAATTGCAGAAGTTTTTGATTTTTATACGGCTCGGATATTTTTTGTAAAGATTTTATCAAAACAAACTAAGGTCTGCATGAATGCACTCGAAACGATCATCATATAAACTTCCGAATGCAATAAACTTCGAGTGCTTGAACTTGAAGAACATTTTATTTGCGATTTATTTGCAAGTGCAGCACTCAGCTCTCCTGCGTAGTGTTTCGATTTGAATTGTGGTTTTTGTGCATAAAAGCTTGATGTACTCGTAACGTGGCGAGTGGCTTGGTGGTAGTTTTGAGTGCATTCACTTAGACCTCTAAAACAAATCCGAATTCTATTCTTAGAATAAGAAACATCATAACGCAACGCAATTATTATGTTTGCAATCGATTGTCTTACTATGACAGCATTAATTGCAGAAAACAGTAACGATACTGCGTCGCTATGTTTGTTTCTATTTGCGCAAGCAGTTTAAAGCAATTCAGACGTTCCTAAGCTAAGCAATTTTTATTCTAATAACTATTCACTAAGTTCCATTGAAATCCGTTCAGACGTTGGCATTTATCATGTTAGTAAGATATCTCTATGAGACATTGAGACATGGGTTGTTCATAATTTTAGAATATTGCGAATGTGTGAGCGATAGGCAACCTAATGTTCAATATCATGACAAATAAGGACCACTCATTTCTAGTTCAAAATGTGATATCGCAATAAAAGTGAAATCGTACGATAAATTGAATGATTGTGGGTGAATAAGTATTATATGTACTATAGTATATGGCACAATTTATAAATTTATACTATCAAATACGTTTAGTTTTTCATTAATTGTCTCATGAAAATATATTAAATATGCGAGTATTTATATATATGCGAGAAAACATTTTTATTCTTACAAAACAAAAACATTACATACCGCATGCAACGCATCCTGAAACAAAACTATGTCTGATTGAAACTCATGAATGCATTCCTTTAAGTTTTTCATAATACTTGAAAATTTTTAGTTTATTTTGTTCAGAATTGGATGGAAAATAGCATAGGCATGTGCATGGAATAAAAAAAAAAAAGTTTTCAAACTTGAAACAAAAATGCATAAGCATGGCATGGCATAGCATGAAAGCATTATCTGTTTTAGAAACATTTCATTAAATTTATTTTAATTAGCGCTTTTTGGTACATGTATTTCCATATATTTGCATATGTGTACATTCAAATGAAGACTCAAATATATGTACTTGCATACTTATTCTTATGCCGCATATATAATAAATTTTTTATTTAATTTGTAATTGAATGAATTTTAACATGGCCTTTCTAATCAAACTGCATGGAATGCGTATTATTTTTCATATTGCATGTAGCCAACCCAGCATTCAATTTTGATTTCAATAAGTATCGATAGTACATTGGCATGTTCTGTTGTTTTGAGTTCAAATTTATGGGTGATCAAACAATAATTTTGTAAGTGTGGTGTACGACCTAAATGACGTAGAATGTTCCGTACAACAAATTTGTTTGATTACCACTATAGTAGATATTCATATATTTCTGAATTAACTTAATTTATTTTTTAACGAAAAACAAAAACTTATTGGTATATTCTTACTAGCTTAAGCCTCTGCTTTAATTAGAAGAAATTTTTAAATTACAAATCTTCTTTTAATATCAGCCTTTTCCTCAGATAATTCGGTTTCATACAATTTAAATGATATCATTTATCATTCAAATTCTGTTGTTTTCTTTCGTCATAACTCATAAAGTTAAAAAAAAAAAATTTTATTAATAAAAGAATCTTGTAATGTTATGAGGCAAATTTTTTCAAATTCTCTAGATACACTAAATGTTTAAAATTTTAATTTCGAAATTAAAAAAGTTTAAATTATACCTACTTGCTTCAATTAAATACATACTTAGGTTTGTTTTAAATAACTGAAATATAAAATGAGACCTTTTACATGTATGATTTTTTTTGATTTTGCATGACTTAAATGCTTACAAACATATATACAGATGTTAAATTGAAATACCTGGCAAAATTCGATTATTATAAAAGTTCCTTAGCTTAATTAATATATTTGCTTTAGAATGAAAATATTTGTTTGAAATTTCTAATGTAACTGTTGGCTAATATGCTCTGCTTTGCGATTTTATATAATCGCTATACTCATTTATAGGTGGACCTGAGGCACATGGATGAGCAGCAAGGCAGCAATGTTGTGGACGTTGGCGTGGACTTGTCTGAATTTTATATGTCTGTTGAATGGGATATCTTGGAAGTTCCAGCAGTAAGGTATTTCACAAATTTTTATTTCGTATGCTAAGTAGAGTGAAAGTTTCGTGTTACATAAATATAATCCAGTTCATATATGAGGATTTCGCGAAAAATTTTTAAAAATATTTAAGCTAATAGAAAAGTAGAGACGAAAACAACTATTTTGGAAAATTGTCTTTCAAATCGAATGGGGCTTTCTGTTTTTAACGAAACTTAAAACCAAATTGCCAACCGTTATAGGCAAGTAGATCTTTTGATTATCATTTTTTATAATTAACCTACTTTTTAAAAAATTTAATTAACTTTTCAAATTGAACCGTTTTTAATAATTTTTGTATTGAACTTTTTAGTCATTTATACAACCAACATGACAAGGATAACAAGTGGATCAATTTAACCTGGTAATTGGTGACATATGTTTCGGCTATTACCACGTATATACATGTTTATATGCATATACATAGCCTCATCAGACCAGTTTTGGTTAAGTTGTACTGAGAATCGAACACCCGACCGTATGCATTTTTGAATTGCGACGGCCGCTCTAACACTTGAGCTATTGGGTATGTGACCTTGATGTGTACAAAGTGCGTGTTTCTTTTGATTTCGCACGTATTGTTCCGTTTTTGTTTTGCAAAGTTTACTTTTGTTGATGGTCACTTTTTAAATCCAGTATGGACGGATGGCAACCCATGTTTGAGACAGTATTCGACAGACAACCCAATATATTCTATTTAGGCTTTTCTAGCTCTATAACTTGGCA
The DNA here is from genome assembly GCA_949775025.1 of Tricholauxania praeusta. Taxonomy (NCBI): domain Eukaryota; kingdom Metazoa; phylum Arthropoda; class Insecta; order Diptera; family Lauxaniidae; genus Tricholauxania; species Tricholauxania praeusta. Next base: position 69,727,278 of record OX459029.1, on the reverse strand, counting down.
CATATTTCAAACTGTAATCTTTATTAACAAAAAATTACCCAAAATCCGATGGCATGGGACAGGATTCAAGAATGCAACCTTATATATTCCGATTAGGCTCTTCGAGTTCAATCATTTGGCATACATTTCAAGCTTAAATCTTAAGCGCTTTTAATAAAAATAACAAAATTGGCCAAATTTCGGACATTTTCGGACATCGGGACGGGCTTTGGCAAGGCAACCCTCGTTGGTTAGTTTCACCACAACGCATCACTATCTTTCATGTACATCACGTCCTGTAATGTTTACATACGACTTTTCTACAACGGGTTCGCCGCCCATATGCGCTGATGATCAACCAACACTTGCCTAAAAATATATGTATACCCAGAATATATAATTTTTGTCACTTTAGATATTTTCGGCGCTTATGTCTTTAATAACTCAAAACATAGCGGCATAGATTTAGTGCACACAAAGTCATGGAACGTGCCGCCTGATGACCCATGCAAACAGTGGCATCATAACACCTTTCTGGCACGGTGTGGCAATACCTTTGGGGCAATCATTTGCTATATATAAGAGCCCAGCTCAGCAAACTAAACTAAGTTTATATGGAGTCCCTTACCCAGGGGAACAAATTTGGAAAACTTGTATTTGCTCATCAAACTGAACTCTGAACTATGTATGGAGTTCCTTGCATTACCACATAAAACATCTTACATAATTGATACTCCACGATACAAATTAAATTGGGAAGTAGTGTCTCAAGATCCTTCAAAATCAAAAAAAAATATTCGGAAATTGCAGTTTTGATTTGAACTATTGAAATAATAAGAATAACTGATCATAAAAAAAAGTTTTTATTTTCGGAAACCTCATAAAAAAACATGTTTTTTTTTTTGGAATGAAAAAAAATTGCGACAAATGATTGCTGCCGACGTTAAATTCGTTCGAGGAAACACATTTGCGATTGATTTGGTAATCATGTCACTTTCTGCTTATAAAAAAGATATTTTTATTTGTGAGCACGTGATAACATTTTGTTTGTGAGTAAGGGCGCCGAAACTGTTAACAGCTGATCAAAGAACCCAGGCCCGTGCGCAGGAATCATCCATGAGGGGATTTTTAACTCGAACATTTCTTGTAAGATTATGTTCATAAAAAACGTCAAAATACGGTTTAATTTTAATTTAGGCATTTAATTCTAATTAAATATATAAATACATATTTACATGTGTTTATTAGACATGTTCCAAAAATGCCATGTTCTAGAATACTTCAAGAACACTCGATTTTCGATAATTTATTCATATTCGAGTATATCCTCATTTAAAGATAATAAAAAAAAATAGTCCTAGGGTTGCTACCAGAGCTGCAAAATTTTCACTTTTCGGAATTTGAATTTTTTAATATTTTTTCTTAAATTTTTTTTCGATTTTCCTTATTTCCATTAAAAAATAAATGAGAAAAAAATAAAATTCGATTTTTGGTCCAAAAATTTTCAAAGTATTTTATAAGCAAGTAATTAAATATTTTGCTTCAATAACTGGTCAGTGCATGATTAGCTTAACAAAATATAAAAAAATTTTAATTTTGATAACTTTTGGAACAAACACGCAAACACTTTTTTTTTCTCATTTATTTTTTTAATGGAAATTCATGTAGTGGCATTGAAAATTTCAAATTTTAAAACAACAAAGGATTTGAGCTGTTACACAAGAAACACCGAAGCTCCATCTGCGGAGAGACCACCGTTTTTCTCCTTATGTATAAGCTTAAAAAAAAGCGGTTAATTTTTTCGATGCTTCCTTATGTGTACATAAGGAAAATCGAGAAAAAATTTAAAAAAAATATTATAAATAAGAAAAAAATCAAATTTTCTTCATTTTTCTTTTGGCCAAATTCCGAAAAATAAAAATTTTGCAGCTCTAGTAGCAACCCTAAGGCTATATTTTTTTTTTAATTTTTTTAAATGAGGATATACTCGAATATGAATAAATTTTAGAAAATCGAGTGTTTTTGAAGTATTCTAGAACATGCCATTTATTTGAACATGTCTAGTGTTTATGTTATGATTCGATATTCAGTTATAATTACGTAAGTAGCTAGTTCTGCGAGGTACTTGAAAAAACTTGTCCAAAACTCTTTCCACTTTGATTTCGATATCGCGATGTATATTTAGGGAGGCTAAGCCGTTCAGCCGATCTTCGGACATACATAGTTGACCTGAGGTGTGTCTTTAGACAACGTAGCGCTGAAAAGGAGCGTTCATTTGTTGCTGTTGTCACAGGCAAAGTTGCCATAACACGAAGCATTTGATGGACATTTGAAAACGTGTCTTCATTGGAAATATCCAGTGCTTCAAGAGAATTTTTGATGTCTTGCCCGGCAATGCGACATGTCACGTGAACTATCATGCAAAATTGAAATATATGGCGCGAATAGATTTGTGCATGAATTTTCATTGAAGCTGATTTGATGGATGCCGGAGCTATGCTTAGAAGCGCATTGAAAAAACGCTCGTGTTACTTAGCCTTAGCGACGCTCAGTGGTCCGATAAAGTGTTTTTTGGTTCAAAAATAACAAGAGTGCGCAATTCTTGTCGAAAATGAAAAACTCGTGCTCTGACGATTTATTGGCATTTCAGTTTTTTCATTTAAAAAAAAAATTGTTGTTTCGTTCAAACGTCAATAAAAACCTTTGTGCGAAAATTCCCAAATAGGGGGGGGGGTTTGAACCCCTCACTCCCCCCTTGCGCACGGGCCTGAAAAACCCAATTTTGTCCCGTAGACGCTCGACGATAACAAATGAATTAAATTTAAGTCGACAGCTGAAAGTCATTAATAAAATTACCATGCTTAATATTTCATCAAAACTCTCATTTGATTCGAAAAATTTCTTTTTTTTCTTCATTGTTCCAGAAATGAGAAATTCTATACGTGTTGCGATGAGCCGTACTTGGATATAACGTTCAACATCACAATGCGAAGGAAAACCCTCTTCTATACCGTGAACATCATCATCCCATGCATGGGAATTTCTTTTTTGACTGTATTAACATTCTATCTGCCATCTGACAGTGGAGAAAAGGTAATTTTAATCCTTAAATAGGAAAACTCTTAAAAATCTTCTAAAAAAAATTTTATTTATTGTGTGCTTGGCACTAGGGTACTATAAATGGCGATCACTTGTACATACATACAAATAATTTGTTTCTCGTAATAGTAATCATAATTTTGCACTTTCTTATCCAGGTAACTCTCTCGATTTCCATTCTTATCAGTCTTCACGTGTTCTTCTTACTGGTTGTGGAAATTATTCCGCCGACATCTCTAGTAGTTCCTTTGTTGGGAAAATATTTAATTTTTGCAATGATTTTGGTATCGATTAGGTAAGTTTTTTGCACTCATATTTAAATTGTGATTTTTTTAGAGTGATAGAATCTTAAATTGACTAATTGTAATTAATTACATTTAATTAGATCGATTTTGAACCTTTTTTTCAAACAATTCAAGTAACTTTCTTCTGAAATAACACCAGTTATGTTAATTTTACAATTTTGAACTGTTGCCGTCTTCTATCCAATGGCGTCAAATTACCTGACCTTAAAGGTTAGTGAAATGTAACAGTTTTGTGCAGTTCCACAATTTGCAAACGATTCTATATTGAATAAACAAAAATGTCAAAGCAGATGTCATTCCCCATCTGTCAAATGACAACTGTCCATCGAATTTTCTATCAATCTAAATCACATGCATTTCTTTTTTAAATGTGATATAAATCCTTTATTATCTTACTCCAGCATATGTGTTACTGTCGTAGTATTAAATGTTCACTTTCGTTCTCCTCAAACTCATCGTATGGCACCATGGGTAAAAAGAGTATTCATAGATTTTTTACCAAAATTTTTGTTTATAAAACGTCCCATTTACAACTTTGAGACAAGGTAATACTTTGAGAAAAAAAAAATAAAGCGAAAACATTTTGAAATTAATTTTAAATTTTCAGCAAGCTTCTTCTCAAAGACACTCACGCCTGTTTCTATCCATATTTTTCATCAACAAATCTGGAACATAGTCCAACGGGATATTGCAGAACATCTTCAAAAGAGGAATTGTCACCATCAAGGTAAAAAAATAACAACACTTAACTACTTATTTTGTACTTTAGCGAGGCTTGAATGAAACGGGAAACTTTGTACATTATACCTATTTCTTGTTATCCTGCAAATATTTTTTCTCAAACTGATTTCTATACTGTCAGAAATAAAGTTTACATATGGTAGTCTTATCCTTTCAGCCGTACAGCAAAGTCCTTTACGCAATTATAGAAAGCAACTAAATAATAATTATGCCTTAAGAGCATGCGTGCATGATCAATCAAATGATGTAGGGCTGCCACATGGCATACTTTAGTAGCAAATGTGCTATTTTTACAAGGCTTTGCTACTTTGCTATTTTTAACTTGAAATGCACTACTTTTGGATGGTTTTGCTACTTTCGATGTTTGCATTGTAAAATAAAAGTTATTTCAAATATTCTTTTAATTTTGCTGGGGTTTTGTCGTAGAAAGCGAGGACCTAAAAAAAATTTTGTTTTTCATTACAAAATTGAAATTTTTTGATATACACTACTTTTGTAGGCAGGCCATCTGGTAGCCCTAAAATGATGGCACCATCATGATTTCGACACACACCATTCATGTACGCATGACAGTTTTCATTTTTGGTTGAACTTTTAACGTGTTGACATCGTGACGTCAAAAGCTTGTGCGGCAATTTAAATTGCATTTAGTGTTAAAAAAAAATATGAAATGAGTTTCATTTAAGCTCAAAAAATCCTTAAAAATTTCGTTTTAAAGAAAAATTCATACAAAGGTTTAATTAATTATTCTCAGTCCAGAATCTTTCTAATTTCTTTCCCGAACTCATTGCCAACTTCATCAAAAAATCAGGGCAAACTGAGCTAAGTTCACCACACACCATCATGCATGCATGATCAATCGAAAAAATATCAAAATATTTTAATATTGATCATGCGCATGATCAATCACTCAATCAGCCACATACACGGTCAGTTTGCATGAACAACCACTTGATTGATCATGCACGCATGAACGTCTATTTGGCTCTTAACAAATAACTGCAATGTAATTGATATATGTTAGAAAAATAACGATATCAATCGTTTTCTTAAAAAAAAAAAAATTATGCTACCTTAGCTACTTGACTTATTATTATTATTAAGGCGCCTTTTCCTACTTTTTCCAGAGTCATTCTGAATTTCTGATGTTTTTCAAAACTCTTCGACTTTCATCGATTTTCCCGATGTTTCTTGATACACATATTTCGACTTTTATAGACTCAATTTATATTTTTCGTTCCTTTTCGAAACTTTCCGACACCATAAAGTGTCGAGAAGTATCGAAAAATATCGAACAACAGAAAGAGATGATAAGAGATAAATTCGATAAAGGTTGCAAGATATCAAAATTATCGAAAAACCGATAAAGTTCAAAGAGTATCGAATAACATACAAAATTCGGAGAGAGTCGAACAACATCAAAATCGGTGAAATAGTTGAAAAGCATCGAAAATTATTGAAGTTCATCAAGTGGGAAAATATTGAAAAAGGAGAAAAATGCCGGAAAGTATTGAGAAATATCGGAAAATATGTAAATGGCGCATGAATCAATCCACAAGACAAGGTGTTTTTTCTCATCATCATCAAATTAAAAATATTTTCTAAAATTTCAACCACTGCACAGGCAATTTCAATTTCTGAACGACCACTGTGATTTACCAAAATATACAAAAAGTTGAATTAGGCCTCCTTATCTTATCACTAGGGCAACCAAAAGAAAGCTTAAAAAACCGATTCTAAGCAATTAAAAAAGTCTGAAAAATCCTAAGATAAGCTTGAAAAATATGCAAGTCAAATTTTATCTTTAAATATTTCCACTTATTTGTATTATAATGAAAAACCAAATTAATTTTCAGGCATTGAAAACTCCTCCTCTGTTAATTAACTACCAAAAAATTAAATCTTCATCATGCTGAATTCGTTACATTATAGCAATGCTGTCATTCAACGGAAGTTCTCGAGTTTCTACTTTTGTTGTGCCCATTTCTGGAAAATAAATCCGGAAATGGACCCAAAATGGTCCTTCGGAGCTGAACCAACTCATGTAAGAAATCCATCTTTTCCCAATCGATGGGATCAAAAAAAAAATTTTTTCGAACACGATCCCTATCTGGTGCCAGACCCACACCCAGTTACGTTGAAAATCCATTTTCAACCTTTCTGGTTCGTTTGGAGGAAATTTTTTTTTTTCAGAAATGGTAGCAAAACGATCTCTTAATGGGTCTGGGACCACACCAAGTCATGTCAAAAACCCTTTTTCAACCTATCCCCTTAAATTGGAGCCAACAAAAAATTTACCTTAAATGGTCTCGTGCTCGGCCCAGGGTGCCTCTAGTTACGTTCAAAATCCATTTTCAGCCATTTCCCATCGATTAGAGCAAACATTTTAAAAAAAAGTTCAATTACCTTTTCCGTCGCTTGGTGCAATTTTTTTTAAATATGTCATAAGCACTGCATGAGAGCGGTCGACGATTCGTGACTTCCAAAGCTTAAGTTTGGCCTTTATCTGTCAATCAGCTCGTGTTTACTTTTATTGTATTTGTAGTTTGCAACTCTATTTTCGTCACAAGGTATTAGCTAAAATCTGTTCCTAAAAGCAAGTCACCAGCAAAAATCAACTCACTTGCCGACTTGAAAATTCAGGCCGGCTTGCAAAGAAATAACGCAATCGACACATAAAGCAAGGGAATAAAATTTCCCAACCAACGATTTTGGGTGTAAATCACAGCCATCACGAAGCTCCCACAAGGGGGTCAACCCATAACCCGTTGTCAGGCTAAAACCGATGTTCCAGGGCCTCCTGACAACCCGTGGTGCCAGAAAACCTCTGGTCAGGTTTCGTAGTAAGCTACTACCAGTTTAGCTCGATTTAGCTCAGAGCACCTCACACTCAACAATTACACAACATACACAACGTTCAGTCAACCGAAACATAAAACATATACATGCACCATGCGACGAAAGCACCCAGCAGACAAATGAGCAAGGCCTGCCTCGGAGAAGGCCTGCTAGCACTGTTGCGATTATATAAGGACTTCTGAAAACTAGTTTTTCATGCAAATAAAAATACAATCACAGAAGGCATAATATGCCTTCCCACAACAGACGTGCTATCAGGCCTTATAGAAGACAAATAAGAAGGACCCCATTTACTTTAAAGCTTTTCGGTTTCTTTTTTATTTCATGTATTGTAATGTTTTATGATTCGGCATTACTTTTTTGTCATATGCATTGTACATATACGACATGAAAAGTAGACATATGGTTAGATATTAAGAGAGGTGTACATATTGACAGGCTAGTCTTCTGTTGTTTCATGTTATGTTATAGGCGTAGGCGGTAGAGTTTTGAGTATTCTTTGTCAAATTGTAAATTATTGTAAGAAACATCACAAAAAAAAAATCATTAAAAAATATCAACGCAAGTGAGAAGGCGCGGATAAAAAAACAATTAATATCTAGAGTCTTTACGATGTATTAAAATTTAATTTTAGTCAAGTACTTCTGAGAGTCCTACTACGGTAAGCGGTCTTAGAAAGCCTACTTAGGAAAGGCCTGTTTTCTTGGGACACTTTATATAAAAAAGAAAGTAAGTTTGAAAGGAGGGTGGAAGGCCTTATACTTACCAAGCAAGGCCTTCTAGAAGCACGGTTAGCTCCTGCTCTTGCCTACTGGGCATGCACATTTCTCATTGTTTTTTTTTTTTACTTTTCAGTTTAACTGGTACTGGACCATTTGGAGGTAGCTGCCAAATACATGGCCCCATACCGCCTATAACACAATCAGCATCAGATGATCTAACTGCCGTCCCAGATTTAGATGTGGGCCCATCTGGAATTAAAAGTCCAATATTAAATAATCCAGCATTTTCCCATTCGAAGTGCCCGCCAAGAGTTCATCGAAGCTGTTTTTGTGTTCGATTTATTGCAGAGCATACGAAAATGCAAGAGGATTCAACGAAAGTAAGTGAATACGGACTAAACGTCCTGGTAACGATTAAAACTGAATCCTTTTATGTTTCGTTTAGGTCAAAGAAGATTGGAAATATGTTGCTATGGTATTGGATCGGCTTTTTCTATGGATTTTTACATTAGCTGTCTTAGCTGGCACGGCAGGAATCATTTTGCAGGCGCCAACACTATATGACGACAGAATTCCTATTATTGAACAGAAAGAAATAGATTTCTCCGGGACATCTGCTGGACGTTGCCGACCTCCGCAATAGCATTTCAATAGCTCATTTGATACTCGCAAGTTTTAGAAGCCTTCATTTATCGTTTAAGAAGAATGAGTGCCTGTTTTGAGCTAATGCAACTATGTATTTTGAATATTCAAAAACAACTTTTGAATTCTACGTCCTTTAAAAAAACAATTGGTTTGCTTATGGTGCAGTCAAAAAAATATTATAAATCAGCTCAAAACGATTAAAACTGTTTGTAGGTAATACAAGGGCTATGTCAGGTTGAACAAATTAAATTTATTTCACTTAACTTAAAAACAAATGCACAAATTTTGGTCAATTTCACGAGTGACTAATTCAACAGATTTACAGAGTATAACTACAAATATAACACCAGATACAGTCTTTACGACCAAGTGGCCAGCTTATAGTTGGCGCCTAAGGTTAACTTAAGGCGCCTTTTGTTGCCTAAATCTGCCTAACTCGTGCCTGTTTACTCCAAAATGTAGTTAAATGAGATCATGAAAATGAGAGAAGCAAACAGCTATTCACTCTCTCTCCGAAAAATAGTTAACAAAAAAATCGCCTAATGAATTTCTGTAGTTAAATTTTGTCAAGTGTCAAAAACGTTAGTTTTCAACCAAAAAAATTATCTTTGATTTGTTAAAGAAATATTTTTTGGATTAATTTGAAGCCTATGGCTCTCGTTTATAAATGGACCGATTTGAAACTTTCACACACTAACATTAAAGCTCAATAAGTTACCTGTGAGCTGACATCTCTATTTAAGTATTAAATGGATATATAAAAATTGTTTTGAAAATCCAAAATTTGACGATTCTAATCAAATATACTTTTCATTTTTAACACTTGGCTAATGTAACTAATTCTGCTGTTTACTTGTTTAGTTAAATCTCTCTTTGAGAGCAATTTCCCTCTCTCTTCTCAAATTATTTAACTAAGGACTTAATCAAAAACTTAACCACAAAAGTAAAAAAATACAGCTTACATTTATATCTATATTATTCCTTAAGTGACAGTTGGGTCAGGGTTCATGAAAAGCTCAAAAGTATCAAAATGTTGAAAAAAAAATGGTTTTTTTTTTTTGTAACAAATTTACTGTAAAAAAAAATGTTCGGTAACTTTCTAAACAAAACCGTTTTGTCCTTAAGCAAATCTATTGATAACTATTAAACATCTGCTTTGCAATGCCAAAGTTTAATTCTCATCGGATGATTTGTTCAAATCAATGAAAATTTGATTTTACAATATGTAATATTTTGTTAAAAAGCAAATTACTATTAAAGCAAACTGATTTTAATTTGATTGCTTATATCGTTAAGATTTTTTTTCACACAACAATTTTGACAGCTTTAAGCATTGAGATGAACCGGGCCTCCTTAACAATATAGATAGGGAACAAAGTATAGTATAAGCCTTATTCTACAAATCCAAGCCTCACATTAGCGATCATGTTTGTCAGTCATAAGCTTAGCAGTATTGAATGATTGTACACTGCTGTCGAATTGACTTCATGTTTGAAGCTCAAACCGTCATTCAAGTTGTAAAATTTGACTAATAATGAGATATAAGAAAATCGGGTGTGCATTCTTAATTATCGCGCTAGTTGAATAAAAGAATAGACTTAAAAAAAGAAGCGAATGGGTAAAGTGATGGGTTGTCACTAGAAAAGAGTATTCACATGTTAAAAAAAAAATATTCACATGTGAAAATTAAAAAAAAAATTAGAGACTCTAAGCCCATGGACTTCAAAAAAAAAAACTATTTAGAATGTCAAGTGAGAATTATAATTATTTGCTTAAACTCGTAACTCCACTCATAAGAAAGTGTCTTCATCCGACAATGCTTGGTTTTCCATATTTTTCGAGGAACTCGCACGAATTTAACCACCATATTTGCGGTTGGTAGACGTTATCAAAAGCGGCACCGAAGATTGGTTCATTTTTTCAAATTCCGTCTGTTGGACGACCGCATTGTGCTAATTTTTTTTTGCGTCCTAAGAGAACAATTTTTTTTTATATTTTTTCATGACATTTTACAAATTTTCATAAGATTTGTTATTAATTTCTCGTATAATGTACTCCAGGCTAGTTACATACACTGCGCGACACTTGAATAAAGCCACATATTTTTTATTGGATTTCTTCTGATTTTTCTTCTTGTGAATGTTTTGAACATATTTTTTTATTCTAATTTCGTAAATATGTATATCGTTTACGAATTGATAGAAAAAAAAGTGTACCTCGTAGAGTACCGTTAGCTGTTTTTTTAATTTGTTGTTATGAGGTACAAAAAAATGCGTTTTTATTTGCGTCACTTGAATAAGACCACCTAAGAAAATATAGAAAAAAAATGTTATCTGATGTTTTTTTTTTTGAAAATTTGTTTATATTTAAGAAATTCAAACTATCAGTAATGTGTGGAGCCTCTTTTTTTAAAAATCATTTAAAAAATACGGTTATGCATTGCATCGTAGAGTGACTCTAAATAATTCCAAGAAATTGTTGCCCATGGCTTGAACTAGTGATTTTTTGTCTTCAAACTACCTTCCGTTTTCATAAACTTTTCTAACCAACCATCCCATGATGTTTATATCGCGCGAATTTGCCGGCCATGACAAAACCTAAACGTTTTGGTGTTGAATCCAGGCTTTAACAATTTTTGCTGTATGTATCGGAGCATGATCTTACTAACAAATCCATGGAATCCAGAATGAATTTGTCGAAGTTTGCTGTCATTTTTGAATTTACAAACACCAAATCAATTGTTGCATAACATGAAATGGCCCCCATGCTATTACGCCACTTTCTCTGCTGCCATGTCTACCAAAAAGACTTCTTCTTGTCTTAAGTCGTGAAAATAATGGTTAAAGCCATCAGGGCCATGTTTGGAAGTTTTTTTGGGTAGATGTTGATTTTCTCGTAAACGTGATTTCAACATACAGGCAGACGGACATAGCTAAATCGACTCTGGTGATGACGCTGACCAAGAATATAGATACTTTTCTACAGCTACCACGCCCCCTTCTATGCGTTACAAACGGAATGACAAAGTGAATATACCCTCTGTGTATGGTATAAAAATGGTCGACAGATTCTGGAAATATCACACTAATAGAAAAATTATTAGTAGAGTTAAGAATTTTGTATTAGAACTATAACATTCACTAAATTGTAATAATAATTACGGAAAAAATATTTCACCTATGCAATTCACAGTTCATAGTAAAATTGTAACGTAATAAAATTACAATGTGTTAAGTCATACAATTGTGAGGTCAAAAAATTATTGTTCGCAAATTATCTCACCAAAATAGCAAAAATTTATTGTTAACAAATTTTTTTTTTTTGTCACTCTTTTTCCTATACGAAATTCTCACCAAAATAGAAAACGAATACAACTTTCAAAATACATGCTTAAGGACATGTTCAAATTTATCGACTAGTGGTAATTTGCATTTAAGTATATGGGAAACAATAACAACTCAAGTTACCACCTCGTAAAATATTGTTAAATTACAACATGTAATTTTACCAGCCCAATTTACAATGAACTGTGAATTGCATAACTATTTCGAAACACTTATCTAGGTATGTACCTAAACAAAATTTTACTACAACAATTGCATACAACGATGAAAACTATTAGAATTTCTCGACAACGAAAATATTGGAGTGTACAACACAAGTGTTATTGTTTATTTTTTCCGACGATGAAAAATATTAGAAAGTGCAATTAATCTTTAGTTGACAGTGAAATATTAGAGTATCAATGCACTTGTAGTTCTTTATGGATGGATATACATAGAACTAGATCATTTTATCTGTAAGTTCCTAGATAGAACAGAGTTCTTTATGTCATAACTGCAGTCGCAATTTGAAATGCTTCAATTTAAAAACCAGATCCTTTTATAAATCAATGGAATATTATTACTGAAATGTTTTTGCTACTGCCTCAACTACTTCCGTCTCTTTACTTCAAAGTTTGTAGAGTTTATTTGAGGTGATGCAGTGGCAGCGGCTAAGGCATACGACTAAAAATAAAAAATCGTCTGTATAATATATACAAACATCATTGCATATTGGGTGATGTGAAAAAAAAACACTTTTGCTAGAAATAGTTATTTTGTGGTGGAAGAAAATGAGGGGAAATGCTTAAATCATTTACTTTTTGTATAGTCACTTCACCAATAATCTCAAAAATACAGTAACATGTAGTAAGAAGTACCTACATACATACATATGTATATAGAAGCCGTTTATTTTGAATGTGGCCCAGTACTAAATTTTAAAAAAAAAATTATCATACCCATACATATTTGTAGATTTATCTAATCTTTCAATATTTCCATAATGTCAATCCAAATTTATGGTATGACCAATATCGTAACAAAGATGCATGGAACCTGCATTAAGTTTCTTCTCGAATTTCGTACAAAATATTTGCAACTTTATTGATAGAGACTATTTAAGAAAACAAAATCTGTATTAAGAAAATTCATATAATTGCGGTAGAAACCAAGGTATTTTAAGATTAAAGAACTCTCTGGTGTCACCCACCAATATTTTTAACGTTAAGAAAACATACTATCATACATCTTTACGTTGAAGCCAGCATCTAATTAAACTTTTTAATGCAATGACAAAAGTGGATGTGAAAAATCGCGGAGTTTAATATTGTCTAAATTCTTCCTTCCTATCTGTTCCATATCCAAAACCCTATTGGCGTGAAGATTCCAAAGTGACGTTTGCTTCACTTTTATTTAGGCTATTATTAATAATAGCAGCTTTACAAAAGGATAAATAATTGCCGTATGGTCTCTCTTTTGCCCAAGTTTGTAAGGTCAGATTTCTATAAGGACGTGTTACAATTGCCAGCTTTAATTATTTTACTGAGTTTACTGTTCAGTAGAGTATGTGACAACACCAAGAATATTACACAAAATAATGAACAAAACATCAAAAAAAAAATAAGACTAAAGACAATCATACTAGTTTCATCCATTGCTAAATGGAATCATCAGTGACCTTTGAGTCGATCAGTGAGAATTTCTTAGCCTGATATGTTTCCGTTTTTGCATGGAATTGTTGCGAACCTTGTGATGAGCTCACCGATTTATACGATTTGTGCTTGCTAATTCGTCTTGAATCGGCAAGAAAGCTTGATCAAAGACACACAATAGAAAACAGAATTTTGGTGTAACTTTGTTTCACTTTTTGAAAACCTATGCAAAAAGGGCAACATTTCAGGCTAAGAAATTCTCAATGATCGACTCAAAGGCCACTGATGATTCATTTCATTCGGCAATGGATGAAACTAGTATCACTAGTTGCAGCTGCTTTTTTTTTTTTGTATTGTCACACATTCTACTGAACAGTAAGCTCAGTAAAATAATTATATATTATTTTTTGTTTCGATAAAAGTAATTCTAAGTTTTATTTTAGTTCACAAGAAAATGTGTTAATCTGCATTGGATCTGTTTCATGGTGCGGATGAAGGGAATGATGAACAAAGAAATAAAGTATGAGGTGAAGCCACAATCTCTTCAATCATTCGAGTATTCGAATTTTTTTTCAATCCGTGGCTTTAAGAATTATAAAAAAGCAGTTTAGTATATCTTAAACTTTTTATTTGTAACATGCAGTTAGCCAACTTTACCAACATTTAAGAACACCTAAAATTTTTGCTAGTAAAATAAATTAAGCAACATATAATTATTAACTGCCGCACTCAAAACCGTTTTTTTTTTTTTTCCTTAAAGACGCGAATAAATATTTCAGCTTCCTCTTTCCTTTTAAATGTATAGCTTCGGCATTCTTTGTTAAAATTGTTAGACCTTAGAAGATGCACTTTCTCTGCAAATGCTCTTCGCCAGAGAGTAATCCTTTTCATTGAACTCAGTGAACTTAACGAAATTGAAGTTGGATCCGATTCAGCTTTAAAAAAATATAACTAATATGAGGAGAAGGGGCGTGGGCTTTTCGGACTGTTGAAAACAGCATCAATTCTGACATTCTGGATTCATTGCAAAGTAGTTAATGCTTTTTAAAATCCGATTATTTATCACGTATATAAATATGGAGCATGTATTATAGGAATAATTTCTTCATTTTGTTGACCTTATCCAGCAAGTCTCTTTAGGTTACAGAAGACCAAAATCTATTTTATGTTATGTGCTTTGGGAAAATTTAAAATTCGTACACATTTTTATCTCGAAAATTTCAACAACTCAATACACCTAGTATTTGGTGCTCCTTTATTTTCTTACCTTTGGGAATTCGAGGAATAGATGCATGAAATTTAAGAGCTAACAAATTAAGAAACACTCTGATGTACTTTGGACTGTCTGATACTTCTCAATTTTCTTTAATCGCGGAGCCCGGTAGATATATCAATATTTTTGTTAAAAAAGTACGAATTTCGCACTAGCAGTTCCTTATTTGTTTATTGCTTAAAAACTATAAAACTTACAGAAAAATGTTCTTAAGCTTTTTCGTTTATTACTCCATGAGCTCTTCAGGAAAAATGTCAAAATGTACTGATGTAAGAATGTTTTCTTAAAAATCTTACGAAATAATATGTATCAAAGGAGCAAACGAGTAAAAAATAATTAAAGAAACTACGTTAAAATACAAATTGGTCAAAATTCTTCTTCAAGTTTTTTGTAAAAATTTAAGTTGGAGTGGAAATACTGCACGAAACATGGTTTTAAGTCAAATTTTTTTATTACGGTACATATTGAAATATGGCTCATGGTTGCTGCTGTTTGTCTGTCACAAATGTGAAAAAAGAAAATCTAAGAAATCTAAGTATTATTGCTATTCTTTGCTGAAACTTTTATCTGACTAAATCCTAATTCAAAATAATTAAACGAAAGATAACAACAACTGCCAAAAAACAATACATGGAATTATAAGATACTCGTACCACACATAAGGATTGAAATTTGCTCGTGTAACAACTCTAATATGTACTTTGATGTTTGAGGGCTCCATTACCATTTAGGAGACGAATCGAACACGTGGGCTAAATGTCTTACAAATAAATTTCGCCCGATTTCTTTTATAAGTTATTGATTTGTCTTGTTTATGGCAATCGGGCTCAAAATATACGATTTCTTTTGAAATTTTAATTGAAACAAGCAAAGTGTCTAGTCACATAATATAAAGTTAAACAACATTAATGTAAGATTTAAGTCTGCTACTAATGACTGAGCAGAATTGAAGGTGCATGGTTATAAAAAGTTAGATTGGATAAAAATTGTGAAATAGAAAGTTAACATTTTAGAATGTAAGTTGCATTGCATATTTGTTAAAGTTGATATGAAACTAAAAAAATATTAAATAATTGATTAAAAATAAAAATAAAAACTATATACATATATACACATATATGAAAACACATACTCCATTAGACTAGTAGAGAGACATTTAGTAGTAAATTATTTTAAAAAAATAAAACAAGAAGCAAACTATTTAACGCAATGAGATAAATGTTTAAACGATAACGCAATGAGATAAATGTTTAAACGAATTAAATGAAATTAAATTAATAACATGTATATAGCATTCATTAACGAATATTAAACAAACAATTGAATTAATGAGTCAAATCATGCCAAACTTACAATATTTGTAGCTGCAATGTAAACAATTAAATAAATTAAAGGATTAAATTTTTAAAAATTGCGTTCCAACAGGAACACAATATTCTTAAAATGAGGTGACACGCGGAAACAAACAAGAAAACAATTTTAGTTTTTATATGATGTTTCATTAGCCACTAACAATAAGTTGAACGTATACAAAAAAATGTAACAGTGTAACAGCTTGTTTCAAAAATGTATTTTTATTTAATCATCGAGAAGAATGAAACAAAATTTATGTACTGCAATTATTTTATATATTTATTGTATAGTCTAAGTTTACAAGCGATATTTCCCGAAATTCGTTGATATTACGAAATAACAATTGTAAAACCAACCAACGTTAGATATTGTTATTAAACAAGTGGTAAAATATTTAAATAAAGTGTTAAAACTTGATAAAAATGTGTGTTCTTTTTGTAAATTAAAGTTGCTTCATCTTTGGAAACTAATTTTGATATTAAGTCCAGCAGTACCTGTTCATTCTGTATTTCGAAACTGATTTCCTTCATCTTAAAAGTATAAACTTGAACCGAAACTCTTTTACAAACTTTGTTTTTAGCAAAGTTCATATGTCGGGATTGAAATTATGTTTAGGTTAAATTTAGCACAAAATTGACAACTACACGACTTCCCCAAATGTTCCAACTACGCGGTGTTAAAAATTGAATTTAAGTAAAAAGTATGAATGCGATACCTTTTCTGTTTTTTGAAATGATGGCTATGTGTATAACTTTTTAATAAATCGATTAGACTCAAAGCGATGTAAGTATTTTTGTGTTAAGGCAAATTAAACACCCGAACATTTTGCGGGTGTTGAATTCCCCACCCAAGCTTTATAAAAGACTATATCAATATTTCTGTATGTTACTTACTTCGTTTGCTTAAAAATATTTCTTTTATACATATATCAATTTATAAAAGTTCGTTGCGATTAAAAATGAATATGAAATTGAATATCAAGCCATGCGACCTGCCCCGTACTCCCCAAAACAATGCTCACGCAATTTTTTTACCTTAATGGAGACTTAAAAACCCAATTATAGGTCTCTGATATTAAAAGCTCAATTTATGTTAGAATGAGCTTTAATGCACTGACTTCTCTGTCCCAAACATGGGTTGTCACCTATTTAAGAAAAATTGGGCCAAAAAACGGGTAGCAACTCATGATTTTTTTTTTGTTTTGTTATTTATTTATTTTATTTTATTTTAGAGATTCAAAGTACAATAAGGCTTAGCCTTTTATAGTACATCAATGTATATGGGCAATTCTCTAGAACCTTTTACTTACGATATTTCAATTAATAAAAATTCAAGTCGGTGGCACAGCCACATATTCATGATTTTTATGTTTATTTTGGCTTAATTATACATATTTTTATGTTGAACATTGAAATTTTCAATACCGAAAGAAGTTGAAAAATTTCTAAGGTCGAAAGAATATGGAAACCATTGAAAAAAGTTGAAAGAAATTCAAACTGTCGAAAATTAAAAATGTCGAAATAATATGAAAACGTTGAAAAAAGTTTAAAGTGCTCAAAGTCACTGAAAAAGTCTTAAAAATAAAGAAAATATGTAATGAAGAAAAATGAAAGAGGTTGAAAAAGTCAAACGAATACATATGGGATATATTGGAAAAAGTTAAAAGGATGATAAAGTCAAAAAAATATGAAAAAAATTGAATAAAAACTAAGAAATTTAAATGTGCCACGCCCACTTCTCCAATTCCGCCTACTTTTGGGTTACTAAATCATATTCGTCATTGACATCCACATACCAAATCTTAGCCCAATAGGTTGTATAATTTGCTATATATGCCGAAATTAGTCTTAAAATTTAGGGCGGTAACACACCTACTGGTGTAATGTGATCCGATTTTTATCCAGAAATAGCTTTTTATAAGCAACACTCTTTCACCGAATTTTAGTATGATTGATCACATATTTCGAAATATATGCTACTTAAGGTATTTTACTTGTATGGGGAGTGACACGCCCACTCGTGCTATTTCGCCCACTTTTGATTCAGGTAAACCTTATAGCAAGTAAACCACCTAAATCAAATTTCATACCAATTGTTGCAATAGTTCAATCAATATAGCGATTGCAACTTTATGGTCATATAGGAGGTGCCACGCCCACTACTGCGATCTCATCAATTCTCATTTAATTTCAAAGCCCATAGCAGCCGATACCTCTAAGCCAAATTTTATGTAGATTACTCTAATAGCACACTATCTATAACAGTAAACGTTTTTTGTTTGTATGGGAGGTGCCACGCCCACATGCTCCATTGAACCCAGTTTTTGCAAAAACATACCTTCTAGTCTTATTAAATTTCATAACGATTACGTTGTTAGTTCTCTTAATATAACGTTTATAAATATTGTGGGCTGTACCACGCCCTTTAATGAGTCTTTTCAGTAAAGCGGCTGAGCTTGTATTGATGACTGCTTCCAGCGGCATCATGTCCAAAATTTTTATGAAAATCGTTTAAGCCACTTTTGAGATATATAGAATCAAAATTTTTAACTATTGAAAAATGCCACGCCAACTTTTACGATTCCGCCCACTTTTATCACAATTCAAGATATATTTGAAATGTACCCGTTTACCAAATTTCATAACAATATCTTGCACGGCTTACGAGATATGGTGGTATTAAGGTTAAAATGTAGGGCTGTGCCACGCCCCTGTAGGAAGCTTTGAAAACTTGAAAGCTAACCTAATCCTAATCTTGTTCACATGTGCATCAAATCACCAATTTTCATCAAAATCGCTGCAACTTTTTTCAAAATTGACCTGGGTATATATTAGAGGTCTGCACGGATACCAAATATTTACTCGTTTCAGTACTCGTTCACTTTTCTGTTCCTCCAATTACAAGTACACATTTCCTTTGAGTACCATAGCGTAAAGTAAAAAAAGTTGAATAAGCTTCGTGTATGTGTACGCACAACAAAACTGAAGGTAATGAATCGAACTGAATGACGCGATAATTTATTCGATGAAAGTGAGGAAGAGAGAATTCATTTATGCACCAAGGCGTTGCCAGAAGATTTAAATGCGCAACTTTTTTATTTATTTATCTGAAAACTAAAATAAAACGAATGTCCGGGATTACATTAATTTTTTAACATCATTGTGGATCTGTTTAAAATACTTTTTGGTAGTTTTATCTTTAGAATGATGCTAGAAAAATGACTATAACTACTGCCCTATATTTACATTTACAAAGTTCCAAGTTTTTTTAGTATAATTTATTAATCATAACGATAAATTAAAAATGTTAGCTCAGTCCATATAAAATAAATAACAAAATGTATAAATAAACATTATTCATAAATAAATCACATACGCATATTGATTTCGGTCAATTTAGTTAAAATAGCTCCAAACTTTTTTTTTTTGAGTTATTTGAAAATTTTTTGTATCGAAATATCTCAAAAACTATAGGAAATAGAATAAAAAAACCCGGTATCGTTTTCGTTTTCAAAAACTGTTTTTATAATATAACATAAATTTATTTAGAAAACAAAGACCTCACTCGCCTGCACACATCAAATTTTCACTGATCCTCACTAAACATTCTTACGCATGTTAAAGTGCATTACTGCGTAGTAATCGCGCAACTTGTTGTACTCGCAGCATACATGCATATTATCCGTACACATGACGCATTCATCTACGTACAGTTGGTTACGAGCATGGTGTAATAACCAAGGTGGCGTACTTAAAATCGAAATTCTCAAAAGTTTGGGTTTCTTGTCCTTCATTGTCTTGTTTCGTAATTTTTTTTGACACTTCGGTGTTTTGGTTAATTGGCCCGTTCAGCAACTTCAGTATTTTTGAAGCGCTTTAAACAACTTTTTACTAAGAGGTATATGTGTTGAGTTTCAAAATTCTGATGCGAACAAAAAACTACACTAAATAATGTAGCAGGCTTCAATATGATAGCAATAAGTCTTTTTTGTTTTTGCAATAACAACCACATCGACTAAATTTTTAAGATTAAATGTAGTTTGCAGCTATCGTTCAGAAAATGTTCAAGATCTTACGCCTGAGCGCTACATTTTATCAAAGCGCTTAAGTTTTCTGAATGGGCAATTGAAATGTTATGAATGTCAAAACTACAGCAAATACGATGACAGATGATTGAAAATCGAGGCTCTCCCTAATTACTCCACCTTGGTTATTACACCATGGTTACGAGTAAGAAGAGAAATTTATAATGATGGTAACAGTAACACAAGCAAACGCTATGTATACGCATTCAAATCAATAAAATTTACTTCGGTAACAGTTTCGTAAGTTAACGATTATACTTATGCAGACCTCTAGTATATATACATAGGGTATGGGCGGTAGGCGTGTCCGTTAACCGATTTCGCCCATTTTCAATAGCAAGATGCCTGCAAGAAGATGTGACCTGTGTGTGAAAGTATCATTCAATTAGCTCTCTTGGTTTTCCCGTAAACCTGATTTCAACAGACAGACAGACAGACAGACAGACAGACAGGCAGACAGACAGACAGACAGACAGACAGACAGACAGACAGACAGACAGACAGACAGACAGACAGACAGACAGACAGACAGACATACAGACATACAGACAGACAGACAGACAGACAGACAGACAGACAGACAGACAGACAGACAGACAGACAGACAGACAGACAGACAGACAGACAGACAGACAGACAGACAGACAGACAGACAGACAGACAGACAGACAGACAGACAGACAGACAGACAGACAGACAGACAGACAGACAGACAGACAGACAGACAGACAGACAGACAGACAGACAGACAGACAGACAGACAGACAGACAGACAGACAGACAGACAGACAGACAGACAGACAGACAGACAGACAGACAGACAGACAGACAGACAGACAGACAGACAGACAGACAGACAGACAGACAGACAGACAGACAGACAGACAGACAGACAGACAGACAGACAGACAGACAGACAGACAGACAGACAGACAGACAGACAGACAGACAGACAGACAGACAGACAGACAGACAGACAGACAGACAGACAGACAGACAGACAGACAGACAGACAGACAGACAGACAGACAGACAGACAGACAGACAGACAGACAGACAGACAGACAGACAGACAGACAGACAGACAGACAGACAGACAGACAGACAGACAGACAGACAGACAGACAGACAGACAGACAGACAGACAGACAGACAGACAGACAGACAGACAGACAGACAGACAGACAGACAGACAGACAGACAGACAGACAGACAGA
This sequence comes from Tricholauxania praeusta, assembly GCA_949775025.1. Classification (NCBI taxonomy): domain Eukaryota; kingdom Metazoa; phylum Arthropoda; class Insecta; order Diptera; family Lauxaniidae; genus Tricholauxania; species Tricholauxania praeusta. Next base: position 69,706,026 of record OX459029.1, on the reverse strand, counting down.
CAGACAGACAGACAGACAGACAGACAGACAGACAGACAGACAGACAGACAGACAGACAGACAGACAGACAGACAGACAGACAGACAGACAGACAGACAGACAGACAGACAGACAGACAGACAGACAGACAGACGGACATCGCTAAATCAACTCAGGTGGTGACGCTGATCAAGAATATATATACTTTTCCATACCTGTCACGCCTCCTTCTATGTGTTACAAACGGATGGACAAAGTGAATATACCCTCGGTATAGGGTATAAAAAGAGAATAGAATCGAAAAAGATTTTGAAGTTGCACATCAATCTAATTCTTTTAATATTAATATGCAAAGAGTTCCAAAGCCTAATAATGCTAATGAATAAGAAGCGGCCAGTATTTAGGTAGTTGCATCTAGGAACAATCAAATGAAGTGATCTAGTTCAGGGGTCGACAAGGATTTTATTTCAAGAGTGCAACAACAAAAAACCAACAACAACAACAAATCGTTGGATACGGTACCATAAGGATTTATTATCATATATATAAAGCAACAACGCGCATGCCGGTAGCGCACACGGCAGCGCGCCAGTTCGCAAAATTACCAACAACAAACAAAAATTACCAACAACAAACAAAGCATAGCAAGAATTGTGCGCAGTCGCAAGCGCTACGTATTTACCAACAACGACATGCCAAGCAACAACACGCAAGGGTTGAATTGTTTTGGTGCAGTTGCGCCTGTCAACGATTCGGCGAATTACAACAATACGAAGTTGTTGTTGAAGAGTGCAAAGAGTGGAAAGAGTTAGACGCTGTCGACCCCTGATCTAGTTGATTGACAAAACTAAGCCTTTTAAACAAATAGTCAGGAGCTTGAATATAAATTATCTAGTTTGTTTAAGATGGATTTTTGGATGGATTGGCTTTTGGTTGATCAGAGTAAAGTTTCTGACTGCTTTCCACCTGTGGATTGCCAGAGCGATATCTGAGCCAACCATTAGTAAGTTGACACACAGCCTCCCCGCGGCTCCATCTGGGTAGCTATCTCCGCATCCGCTGAGATAGTGAGCAGCGTGTCCTCCCTGGAAGTAAATTGGGTTGTGCGCAGGGCTTGGTACCCGCCACGTAAAAAAAAACACTCCAATGAAGACTAAAAAAGCCTCGGATACAGAACCCCTCAACGTTGATGACCACTGCAAACGAAAAAAGGACTATGATTTAAGGATATACACCTGGAACATCCGGAGCCTCAATAGGGAAGGTGCCTCTATCGAATTGGCGGATGCCCTCGGAAACGACTTAAGAACAACACAGCGGCTGGTGCCGATGGCCTGCCTGCTGAATTGTTCAAGACCGGCGGCGATGAGCTGATAGGGTGTATGCATCAACTCATCTGCACAATATGGCTAGTAGAAAGCATGCCCGACGATTGGAATCTCAGTGTCCTTTGTCCTGTACTGAAGAAAGGTGGCCCGACAATCTGCGCTAACTACCGGGGAATCAGTCTTCTTGCCATCTCTTACAAGGTCCTGTCGACTGTACTGTGTGAAAGACTTAAGCCGTTTGCCAACACACTGATTGGGCCTTATCAATGCGGCTTTAGACCTGGTAAGTCCACCATAGACCAGATCTTCACACTACGTCAAATCCTGGAAAAAAACCACGAAAAACAGATCGATACCCATCATCTCTTTATCGATTTTAAAGCTGCTTTCGATAGCCCGATACGGGATTGCCTGTATGCCACCATGTCTGAGTTCGGTATACCTGCGAAGCTGGTGCGGCTTTGCAGAATGACGTTGAGCAACACAGCCAGCTCCGTCAGAGTAGGAAGGGACATCTCCGAACCATTCGATACCGAACGAGGTTTCAGACAGGGCGATCCACTATCCTGCAACGTCTTCAACTTTGTGATGGAAGGGGTGTTGCGAAGAGCCAGTGTACATCGTAATGGCACTATTTTCTTCAAAAGTGTCCAGCTTCTTGCATATGCCGATGATAATGATATCATTGGAATTCCTACCAACTTTATATCATTTCTAGCAATTGGAAGCACTTTAGATTTGGTTGGACTTATAAGAAGTAAATTGTCATGAGCCCATATGCTTAGAGAAGACAAGTCAGCGTTCATTCTAAAAGTAAGATCCTCTATATATTCAAGAGGTCGCGAAAGATAGAGCTGAAGGTCATCAGCATAAGCGTGAACAGTTGAGTGTTCACACTAAGAAAATATCATTAATAAAAATTGAGAATAACAGTGGACCTGGAATGGAGCCCTGTGGAACACATAATTTTATAACTTTAAGAGAAGAAAATGTATTACCAATTTTCACTTGCTGCAATTTTTCATTAAAAAAATTGGCCACGAGTTTAACAGCACTGTCATAACAATTAAAAAGTTATTTTAGCTTTTTACAAAGTAACTTATGATTAACTGAATCAAAGGCAAAGAATAGTGACAAGGTCCTGGTCGTATTGGATCCAAACATCATCAGTAATTTTCATCACAGCAGTTTGACAACTGTGGCCAGTACGAAATCCAGATTGCAGAGGAGATAAAAGAGAGTGGGTATTGAGATAATCTGTTATCAGGTCAGACATAATCATCTCACATACTTTACCTAAGGCAGGCAAAATGCTTATAGGCCAAAAATCATTGGATCCAGAAGCAGAAGATGACTTTGCGATCGGTATAACTGTTGCTATTTTCCACAAGTTAGGAAATCTAGAACTGTTAAAACAGTGATTTATTATGTGAGTTAAAGGGGACAAAATAAAAGGCAAAATAATTTTTGTAAATCTAATGGGTATACCATTTACTCCAACTGCATTAGAGCTAATACAATAACACACGCGGCTACTTTATCTTCACTAACAGCAAAGCATTGAAAAGGGCTATCAGTTGAACGTTCAGGTAGTTCAGCAAAGGTGGGGATAAAACAGGTTCGGAAGCGATGAGGCTTACATTGTTAAGGAAAAAGTCATTTAGATTATCAGGGTCCGATTCGCATGATTTCGTGTCTTTGCTATAAAACCTAATATTTTGCCATAACTGTCTAGCAGTTAAATTAACATTTAACTTTAAACAGAAAAATATAGTTTTTCTTGCCTAAGCACACTAGAAGCTTCATTCCTCGCCCTCCTAAATTCATTCCAATTAGCATCAGTGCGATTTATTTGCCATTTAGACCTAGCTTATTTCTTTTCTTGATCGCACACATTACACATTGAGTAAGACACGGAGTTATCGAGTTAGATGCGATAACTGTTCGAAAGGGTACATGACGCCTAAAAACAGAGTACACTTTAGCCATAAATAAAACTAACTTCTCATCAACTGAATGAACGAACCAATAATCATTCCAACACACGTTAGACAACTCAGAGGTTAGACCACTCACATTAATTAACTTGAAATCAGGGAAAAAAAAACAAACCGGTGAAGTACTTTTATCAAAATTAAGTGTGCAGAAGATTAGATCGCGATCAGACAAAAATGTTATCTGTTCAAATTTTAATACTGATGTAGCATTGGATACGAGGAAAACATCTAGAAGGCTAGGTTCGCTATCATTAGCATAGCGAGTAGGTGATACTGCATTTATAAGATTTAATCCACAGGAACAAAAGTTATGGCAAAAATTCAGAACTGTGCTGTCATTTATCAGAAGATTAATATTAAAATCACCACAGATGATACATTATTAATATCCGTAAGTCTATTGCATAAGTCAGTGAAAAAGAGTTCAACGCTATTGCACCGGGAAGGATTATAAACACATGAAATTAAAGTTTTCGTACTACAGTCAGAAATTTCAACATTTAAAAATTCGCAAACATCGCTACTCTCATTCACATACCTTACAATAAGACCTGACTTGCAATAAATCGCCACCCCCCACAGTTCCATTAAAATCATAAAAATTATTCGGGCAATCATCCTTAAACCACGTTTCAGTTACGCATATAACATCCACAAGACAGTTTTCAAAAATAAGCCTCGCATGATCAAGTTTCGTATCACTTAAACCATCAGGCCAATCTATACCATTTAAAAAATGTAAAATTTCGAATTTTTTCGAAGATAAGTTTTATTATTATACCACAATTTAAGAAAAAAATGTTGAACTTTAAACTCGAATAACTTTCAAAGAAGTGGACTTAGAGAAAAAACATATGAGACAATTTATTTAGAGCGTTCAATTTCCTTCAAAAATATGTATCTCTCACCCCGACATGCTAATTCCAAAATGAGTTGTAAAATTCCAAAGTTAAAAAATTTTTTTTTCCATGTTATTTAAACGTAAAATAGACATTTACGATGAGCGACCTTTCAAAATTGATATTGAGAGCTCCCGCTTTCACAGGCTTCTTTTTACATGACGGTTAGATATTTCACTGCGGGTTTTGAAAAAAAAACATAGTCGATTTTTTTGAACCGATCTAATGTGTATGTAGCTACAGCCAAAATATTTTATTAAAATGATAAAAGTTGACGGGATCTAGATAAGCTACAGCAATAAATGATATATCGAATTAAAGCACTTATCGAGCAGAATGTCCTAAAATCATCTTCGAGATTGGTTTACCAAAGCCTGAGATATAAGCGTGGAAAGATTTCCTATTTTTAACATTTATTGCTGTAGCTGTTCTAGATTCCATCAACTTTTATCATTTTAATAAAATATTTTCGCCTCATTTTTCGCCATTTTAACATATTTTTAACTTAAGCAAATGTTTATTTCATTATGTGTGATTTCTTATTCAACAACAATATGAAAAAGTTTAGGTGTTATCTTCAGCCAGGCCGAAACTCACATGCCCTACACTGCACTCAAAGTACATATATTTCAATAAATGTTAAAAAGACGTTGAAGAGGTTGAATTATTCGAAAAAAGTGTAATATGTTTAAGAGGTTAACAGAGGTTGAAAAATGTTGAAAAAGTCGTAAATATATTTAAAATGTTAAAAAATGTTGAGAGAGATTGTTGAAAAAATTCCAAATCGATGAAAAAGTCGAAAAAATGAAGAATAAAGAAATTTCATCACAATATCTTTGTGCCACGCGAATCTTTGGAAACTTGAAACCTAGCCTAACCCTTATTTAGTTCACACGTACACCAAATCACCAAGTTTCATGAAAATCGCTGCATTTTTTCCAAAATGGGATTAGGCAAATATACATAGAGTATGGGCGGTTGGCGTGTCCATGAACCGATTTCGCCGATTTTTAATAGCAAGATGCCTGCAAGAGGTCTGATCTGAGTGTGCTAATTTCATTCAATTAGCTTTCTTGGCTTTCCCGTAAACCTGATTTCAACAGACAGACAGACGGACATAGCTAAATCGACTCCGGTGATGACGCTGACCAAGAATATATAAACTTTTCTACAGCTACCACTCCCCCTTCTATGCGTTACAAACGGAATGACAAAGTGAATATACCCTCGGTGTAGGGTATAATTTGTGACTTTTAGGTAAATATGTTCCCTTGGGTGTTCAGTACTTTTAGTGCAAAAAACCACATAAAAATTACAAGCTCAAAATGCATTAAAATGGGCAACGAGCTGCTTATACTAGTTTCAATGACCGCCACGTCATATCATCAGTAAGCTTTGTTAGCCGAAGTTTAGTAGTCTGCAAGCCTACTATGTTCTATTTCTTGCGTTGATCAGTTAAGAATCACAGCAATAAACAAAACAAAAACTTATACATTTTAATGCAATTTGCTTCGTTCGGATCGCAAGAAAAGCGGACAACGGAGAGCTCGTCAAGAAATGTGTGATATCAAAGAGATTACAAAAGCAATTGCATTAAAATGTAGAAGTTTTTGTTTTGTTTGTTGCTGTGATTCTTAACTGATCAACGTAATATAGAGTAGAGTTTTGGGAAAATTTTAAAAAAAAATCGAAGGTGTCGCACTTTTTGAAAATGTCGGTTTTAATCTTTAAACGTTAATAACTAACTGATAATTACTTTGAATATTTTTTTTTTTATTTTTTTTCAGAAACTACATTCAAATACCCCACATTTTATTGATGTCGATATTTATTACTAGTATATCGTTAATTGAAATTTTTTTGCCATAAAATTAAAAAAACCGATTACTCAATAACGGTTTTGAATACAAGACTGGAAATTGGTGTGCTTGTTGCTTTTAATACGCACTAAAATATAACAAAATCGAAGAGGGTCGGGCCAAAACCTCGGTGATTTGGCATGGAATGCCCCATGTATATTAGTTAGACCCTATGAAATTTTTCTTTTCGAATTTTTAATTTTTTATAGGGTAAATGATGTTATGAATTACTCTTGAAAAACTTGAAAATTTCGATATTTTGAACTTATTGCTTTTGTTTTTTAAATCTGCAAAGTAAAATAATAATAAAACCTTATTCTTTTTTTGGAATTCTTAAAAAATGATATTTCTGTCTAATATATTCAAAAAACTAAAAAAAAAAACGTTTTGAGGTATCATTTTTTTTATATACAGTGACTTACAAAACAGTTCACAAAAAAACATATTTCTCGTTTTAAGGCTGTATTTTTTTTCTTGTAAAAAAGGTTTTAAAAAAAAAGTACGCAAAAAACTTGCAAATTCTTTATTCTAGCTAAAAAAAAATCAAAACTAAAATATTCCACGTTTTGTTTAATTTGGGTGGTTATTTTTATACTTACAGCCCTATTCTGCTTGTTGACTTAACAAGAAATAATAAAGGTGCTCGTGTTAATCTAATTGTTATGAAATGTAAATATTGGTATTCTAAAAAATCATTAACAACATAAAAGCTTTTGAACTCCCCACACAAAAGCTTTCGTGGTAAACTTGTAAAATTTTGACTTTGTAATTTTAAATTAATAAAATAACAAAAAGAGTAATTAAAAACTGGACCACACAAGGCAACATGGCGAAGTAGTTAGGACTTTGAACTCATAGCTCGCGTGCGTGGTTTCGATACTCGTAAATCCAAAATTTTTTTTTATTTATATCAATAAAAATAAATGTTTTTTTAAGACATGGTTGTAAATAATTAAAACCACGTTGTCCTGTCTTTTAAATTTTATAAAAAAAATAATTTTACTTAGCTCAATACTGAAATATCACTCGTTGTTAAGACACTTTCTGACATTAACAAAATAGTACAGAAAAGAGCTTTTGAATTTTTGCAAGAATACGGAACATTAACAACGTGTTAATATTAAATATTTTGTTAATGTGGTGAGCTTTGTTAAGCTGCCAAAATAGGACTATTAGTCTTTTGTGAACAGTTTTGTAACTTAAAGTAATAAAAACATTTTAAATCATTTTTTAATATTTTATGTGGCCGCTTTTGGCTTTAGTGGTGAAGTGTATTTTCTTAGGCATACTCGCTTTCAATTTGTCTAGTATTTGAGTACTGATCGCGGACCATTGCCCATTGGCGACCTTCCATAGCTCATCCAGATTTTGTGAGGTTATTTGACTCATGGGTATTTTTTTAAAAAATATTCCACAAATTTTCAATGGGTATAATTTCCGGTGACTGTGCTGGCCAATCCAAGCAGGTAATATTTTGGTCTCGAAGCCATTTCATTGTAATTTTAGCCATAAACTTCGGGTCATTATCCTGCAAAGGGATGACATCGTCTGGCTCGTAGCCGAACTATTCCAGACTAGGTGAGTTTAAGGCCACTCGAATGTTAAAATAATCTCTTGCTTTTATTATTCCATTATACCCAAGTTAAACAAAACAAGGAATATTTTAGTTTTGATTTTTTTTAGCTAGAATAAAGAATTTGCAAGTTTTCTGCATACTTTTTTTTAAAAAACTTTTTAACAAAAAAAAATACAGCCTTAAAACCAGAAATATGTTTTTTTGTGAACAGTTTTGTAAGTCACTGTATATGGGACGTTCCATGTCAACCGGGACAGTGGTCTGCCCAAAATTGACCGCAGCGGAAAACGTTTTCAAGGTGTCAAAATGTTCGTATGCTCAAGAGCTTTCATATGAGAACGGGTGTTTTCGAATTTTTTTTTTTTTTTTTAAGGACATGGCGACCATAAAACGGCGCCTACATTTAGATATCTATGTATAAATAGGCATTTGGTAAACAGCCATAATCATAATCGCTTACTTTTTTTATTTTTTAGGAAGGCTGTGAAGACTGTGTACCCTTTTTTTTTTAAAAACAGGTGGTGCCACGCACCTAATGGAAAATACGTTGCCACGGGTAAACTAATGAACCGATTTTAATAAAATTTGGGTTGGAGATAGACTGAACCATCAGAAAAGTAATTTAAAGCTTAGAGTTCTTAAATGAGGCGTGGCATCATCCTTAATAAGAAAAAACGCTGTTTCGGCTGAACCGCGTCATCGATTTTGATAAAATTTGGTATGGTGCTAGATTGAATCCTTAGTAAAGATATTTCTTTTGAATGGGCGGCGCCACGCCTCCAATTAGAAAAATCGTTTGTACTGCTAGGTAATTGTTTCAAATAGGACGGTGACACGCCCAAAATAGAAAAATATGTTGACACAGGTAAATTAGGAGACCGATTAGATCCTGACCAAATTTCATCAAAATCGGTCCATAAGTTTAGTAGTGAAAGCGATTTTTCTTATTAGAGGCGTGGCACCACCCAATTAAAAGGAATATCTTTACTCAGGATTCAATCAATACGTACTTAGGCGGTCCATTAAAGACCATTTTGTCAACGTTGCAGCTCAGCTGAAAGTATTATAATTTTTAGAGGATCATCATTAACACATACATACATACATTATATTCCGTATAAATTATGTCCAAGCTCAGAATTTCATGCCTAAGCCAGGTGCTCAAGTTTTTTCCACACAAAAACTAAATTTATTTTCTAGAATTTTATTGATTATTTCTTAACATAGCCGACCCAAAAAAAAAAAACTTTGACTTTTTCTCACAAAAAATTCCGTCTTTTCAACTTGGCAACCCTCTTTCCCATGTTATTTTGGCCACGTAATGTATGCGATTCAAAGGTTGCGTATGCGCCAATAAACGGGAAATAATTTTTATAAAGTTATAACTTTTTAAAAAATAAATACACACGTTTTATGAACAGAGCTTTGAAATTTTAGAAAATAATTTAAGGTCTAAAAAATGTACTATTTATGATTTTTAGAGTATAGTACTTACAACTTTTTTGATGGCAAATTTTTAAAAATTCTTAACTTTAGAAAGTTTAAATTGTTAAAGGCAAACAAATTAATTCTAAATAGATAGCGCGATAGAAAACAGTAAAGCATACTTTTTTTCTATGTAATTCGTATGGACAAAAATTATATGAATAGACTTCACTTCATATAATAATATATGGTATATGAAGTTCAAACATAACTCTATTTATGCCTAAACTACAGAATTTTCTTGTGTAAACAAATGTTGGTCTAAAATCAACCGCCCCACGTATACTATGTACAATGTACATTTATGATTACTTACATACATAGCTGGGCATTAACTCGTTAATCCGTTAATCGTTAATTAACGAAGTTAACATTTCGACTAACAGATTAACTTTTAAGTTAACTTTAAAAAATGTTAAAGGACTCGTTAACTTCCGTTAAATTGTTCCGGCTTATATGGCTGGAATCGTATAGCAGCATTCGAGTGGATGCAGAGATGGTTTAAGTTGCGGAGGCAGCAACGCGTGTAGAAACGACGATGATGAGGAAGACTTTCTCCACTCTTTCACTCAGTCTTAAGAAAAACCTAAGAGCCACAAATCTCTAAAGAGCAAATCTCAAAATCTCGTCAAAATGTGGATAGACATAAAATCAAATAACTTGTTCAACGATGCGCCATTCCTCGGGAAACAGATATTCATAAATCTGTTCATTAAATATAATACTGCCATACCCTCAAGCGCTGCAGTTGAAAACCTTGTTTTCCACGGGCAAAGATATTTGAACGCCGAAACAAGCCTCGCTTTCAGACGAGAACTTCAACATATTATGTTCATTATGTGTAATATCCACATTATGCTAAATGACTTAATTACAAACTCCAATTTGGGGGCATCCATAATTTACGTCACACGAAATTTATGATTTTTTGACCCCACCCGTCATTGTCAAAGCTGGTCACATTTGTAAGACTCCCCCCTCCCTAGTGTGACGTCACATATTTGCAATTTTCATCTAGAAATTATTAAATTAAAACAACAGTTCCGAAATAAAATTCAAATATTTTTTTTAATAAAATCAACATCAAATCAAACATTTGAAAAAATTAATTAACAAAAATATTTTTTCATCGACACCGCATGTGTTTTTCCATCCTAAAATAAAATAAAAATAAAAAAAAATCTAAAAAATCTAAGACTAAATAAATTGTCTAATTTTGCAAATAAAAAAGATAATTTTAATCAATACCATATAGTTTAAATTGGTACCATTGGAAAACGTTTGCACGATTGCAGTTTGTATTACTGCCAGCCATTTTGATGCAATGCAGCTCGACCATCATATTTGTTATTAATACATTTAAATGGAAGACGTTAACTTAATCAGCGCAGAGGCCGCGCAGCAACTGCTCAACCTCTCGAATGAGGCTGAGTTGGATAATTGGAAAGTTCCTTCGAAACGGAAGCGAGCGTCTCCTACCCAATTCATTAATAAAGACAATGGCGAAAAGGCCTACATTAACAAATTCTCATTATTGGATGATCTAACTATCAAGCAATTATCGGCAGGGCTAAAAGCTCAAAAACCTCAAACATCAAAGCGCTACAAGCAACGGAACAACATGAAAAGATGACATCAATAGTCAAGCAACAACGAACAAGCCGGAAGTTAAAGATACGTTTTGTCCACCAATTTTCATTAATCACATTGACATAAGGGAATTGGTCAAAGATTTGAGATCCAAGGGGGTTAATTTCAAAGTAACGTCCAAGGGAAAAAAAAATAAGATTTTCGTTGAAGATAGGGAAGTGCACGATGCACTCCTTAATAAAATTAAAGCGACTCCGGGGGTTGAAGCATACTCATTCACGCCGAAAGAGGATCAATCAGTAAATATTTTACTAAGAGGACTAAGTGCCTCATATGAAGACGAGGAAATCCTCAATGAAATTAATGGGCTTATCCCTGGCCTAATAAATAAAGTTATCAACTTCTCTACCATAAGATCTGTAAGAGAAAATTTAAAATATGACCTTTTCCTAATTTCTTTATCCCCGGGAAAGTCTTCGAATGAACTCACAAAAATTAAATACGTTTTTAACACGAAAGTCCACTGGGAAAAACTTGAAAAAAATGCAGGTCCTCTTCAATGTAAGAGGTGCCAGCAATTTGGACACATCGCAAAAAATTGCGCTTGCGACTACAAATGTGTTAAATGTAACACAAACCATTTACCAGGCGATTGCAAGATATCCAAAGAGGTGGGATTGAACCCCATCTGTGTAAACTGTGGCGGCGGCCATCCAGCTAACTATAGAGGTTGTGCTAAATTTAAATTGTACAATAAAATAAAAAAGGATGCCTTTAAAAAGGCTAAAGAGGATAAATTTCAAAAGAATTTACCAATATTTATCCCTGCATAAAGCCCCCCTCCACTCAAGGCTTCGTATGCCAGCCTCTTTAGAGAGCGAGATGGCCCCACCACAGCTCGACTGGAAAATTTCAATGTGAATAAAAGTGTTCTTGGACAATTTCTGGAATTGTCTAATAAGTTGTTCGGTATGAATGTCCATGTTCTCTTGAATAAGCTAGAGAGTTTCCTTGTAAACATTAAAAACTGCAACTCCTTGCAGGACAAAAGAATGGCCTACTTGGAGCTACTGAACAAAATTATTCTTTGCAATTGATAATGACTTTGGATTTTTCAATTTTTTGACCTTTAATCTGGCTTCTCTGATAGAGCACAGCAGAAGGATTGAGACTCAAAGGATACTTCATGCAAATAACATCTCAATTGCATTTCTTCAAGAAACTCACTTGAGTTGTAAACATAAGGTATATTTTGATAATTACAACATTTTGAGAAACGATTGGCGACAGGGAGTGGCAATAGCTATTAAAAAAGGTATTAAGTATAGTTCGGTTGATTTGCCAAATATAAACTTTCCAGGAATTTTTGTATCGATCAAATCGAAATTTTACGGTATAACCAAAAACTTATTATTTGGATCGATTTATTTTCCAACTAACTGCAGAGCGAATTTGCTTCTTGATGATTTAACTAGAATTAATAATTTGGCCGCATCTTTTGATGGTGCTATTATCGGCTGCGACCTGAACGCTCGCAGCCTTACCTGGGGTGATTCGTTAATTAATATCAATGGACGAATCATCAAAAATTGGCAAATCAACCAATTACCTAATTTATTAATTATGTCCCCAGCTACGCCGTCCTTCCCTAGGACATCCTCTTATTTGGACCACTTTTTGGTTTCCACTCAATTAATTAATCTTGTTGACACCAATTATTCTATAAATACTCTTCCTTCATTTTCGGACCACTTTCCTGTTTTCTTTACATTAAGAATGGAAAATTTTGAGTTGTCATTAACTCATCCTATCGCTTGCAAAACTTTTAAAAAAACGGATTGGGTAATGTTCGGATCTGACTTAGATTCCAGTCTCTCTCACTGTCTTCCTTCCGATGTTGTTAATTTATCTAATTCTGAGATTGATGGTTACATCAATTCATTTAACTCTATTTTGACAAATACACTGAGTAATCATGCTGACGTGGAAACTACCAGTTTTAAAAAATACAAAGATCTACCTTCAAATACATATTTTGAAGCTTTTGAAAATAAAACATAACTGGCAGAAAAAACTGAAGCGCATATATCATAGCTCATATAATAGAGTGAATGTAGAATTTAAAAATCTATCATCCAGTATTTCGATACTTAATAAATTAATCAAAGATCAAGTAAGGATCTGGAATAACAAGCAATTCAGTGAGAGATTGACTAAAATTACCCCAGGACCATGGGCGTTTAAAGAAGTATTTAGAATAATTGGTAAAAAAAAAGATTCTCGTGCAATAAGGTTATTGTGAATGGTTCAACGATTACTGGTGAATTGGAAGTGGTCTCAGTTTTTGGTAGCCATTTCAGTGAAATTTTTAAGGAAGTAACTCCAAATTTTGGTTTAAATCTTATTAGTGAAGTACAATCCACTGTAAGGTCAATGCGATCATCTAAACCCCAGAATATTTTCATTTTTGGACCTAATAGCTCTTCTCTAACTCCTCATGAAACCGAAATCTTCACCTCTAAAGTTGAGATAATGGATATTATTCAGAGTTTAAAACCTAAAAAATCAAGTGGTCCTGATAACATATCAAATTTTGCATTAAAAAAGATATCCAACGTAGCTCTTATTTTTTTAACAATAGTTTTTGATAATTGCATTAATAACGGATACTTTCCAATAATTTGGAAACAAGCTAGAATTCTGCCTCTTGCTAAAAAACAGGATGATCACAACATCAACAATTTCCGCCCCATTTCTCTCCTTTCCAATGTAGGCAAAGTATTGGAGAGAATAATTATGCAAAAAATAGATTCGCCAGAATTAATACCTATAGAGTTTATTCCAGATCTCCAGTTTGGTTTTAAAAAGAGGCACTCGACCGTTCATGCCTTATTGAAAGTACATAATGACATAACCTTGGGATTAAGAGAGAAAAAATGCACAGTCATTTGCTCCCTTGACTTGGAGAAAGCATTTGATAAAGTATGGAGAGAAGGATTACTTTTCAAAATTCTTAAATTAAATTTTCCACCTTTTTTGTTTTACATGTTGGAAAGCTTCTTGGCTGATAGAACTTTTTTTGTTCAAATGCAGGCAAGTACTTCCAATATCTTTGAAACCACCAGTGGCGTTGCTCAAGGGTCCGTTCTGGGTCCTTACCTCTTCAACATACTCTTACACGATTTTCCACATACTAATACTTTCAACGACAACTCTTCTTTAGGTATTTTATATGCGGATGACACTCTGGTCTATGCCAGTAACCACTATCCTCTAAATGCTACGAGAATTGTACAGATCCATGTTAACACCTTCTATAAAAAATGGGGCATTAGTGTCAATTTCCATAAATCAAACTGTATCTGTATTAGAAATGCTAGCGGTAAGGGAATGGAAGGTGCGGTAAGAGAAAGCCGCAATCTCAAATTATACATAGATGGGACCGTAATTCTTTTTAAGGATGAAATAAAATATTTGGGCGTCAATTTTAACTGCCTTTTTAAATTTAATGAGCACGCTAGGCTCAATATTGACAAAGCGAGAAAAATCGTCAATATGCTATCCTCTCTGCTGTGCAATAAAGATTTAATGAAAAATTCAAAATTATTACTTTACAAAACTCTCATCAGACCTGTCCTACTTTATGCATTCCCTGTATGGTTCACTATTTCACCCATAGTGGCCTCGGAAATGGAACGTCTGGAAAGGAAAGTACTCAGATTGTGCGTAAACAAAAATTTTGCATCAAGATTTAAGAAATATTCCAACGAAACAATATATGGTGATGCAAATATCACTCCGCTTATGGAATATGCGGTTTTTATGATGGAAAAATTTCTCGTAAAAATGAATGAATCCAATAATGAAGTTTTTAAAGAAATTTGTTTGTCACAATCTGATACGAAGTGGTCCAACTCTATATACCATTCCCCAGTGGGAGTTCTTCATGAAGATCTCGGTTCAGTTCATAATGGATCCAGATCATCATACTATTCTAAAACCTTACCCGGGCACAATCGTGGTTGAACTTTATAAGTTCTCATCTTTACTCATTTATGAAAACTTGGTTCAACCCATAACTGATTCAGCTTATCTTATCATCTCACTCCATCACCCGGGCTCAGTCGCGGTTAGTCCTTAAAAGCCATATTTACTCAACTCGTTTAAATTCGACTCAATATCAATGTGGTACAGGTTGGTGTGCAAAACTTACCTTTAAATTAAGTATTTTGCTTTCTTTATTTTTTTTGTTATGTTTAATATTATTTATGTCTTAGAAGTATGTATATTACTTACTAATAATATTTCTTAACAAGTATAAATTTCATAAATTGAATACTAAGAAATAACTAAATAATTATGTTTGAGGTTGTGATGAGATGTTCGATGGATCGGCTTGTTGTGGCGGTGTTGTACGGTGGAGTACTGTAATCTTCAGTGCTGGGCCGCGCAGCAACGTTGCTGTAGGCGGAATCTTAATGTCCCTCAACTAAGCTTTTTGAACGTTTTACATTAAATGTACTCGCTTTAACATTAATCAAATGGTCAATCTAATTTTTTGCTTTTATGTTTTCTTGTAATCTTATATTAATGATATTTGATACTAATTCAAGATTCTTAATGTTTATATGTTCAATATCTGACAAAAAGATAGTTAATTACGTACTCAATTAGTACCTTCATTTTTACCATGCCATGGGTGGGGGGTGGTGCAACGGGGGTTGGTCGGTGAATGTAATGGCGCCACCAACTACGTTGTGCTGCCTCGTGCACTTGGTTATGTTTATTGAAAATTACATCCTAAGTGTATTCGATTCATAATGAACTAAAAATTAGCTTTGTCTAAAAAGTATTTCTTATAGAGTCAGCGATGTCACGTTTGAGTTGCATTGTTCTAGTGTTTCTGTGTGCTATCGCTTTCTCTTTCGTTTTGTTTTGTTATTTAATTTAGTTATAAGTTATATACTTGACGCAACGTCAAAAAAACAAACATAGTGCTCCGTGAGCAAGATATATATTGATATTATTTTAGTAAAAGAAGAATTTTGCCATAAGGCATTCAATTTATTCATTTGAATATGTTAAAGTATAAGCTGGTCATACCTTACAGCCGCTAAATATAAAACATAGCTATCTCAGTCACTTTTATGTAATCGATATATGAAAAGAAAAGTCTCAATATAGAATTCAATTCAATTCAATTCAATTCAAAAATTAATTAAACAAAAAACAATTAATTATAATAGCCCATTAAATACTGGTGCTAGAAGGACCCGTACAATTTCGATAAAATTTGGTGTGGGAGGGCAGGGGATCAATAAAAGTTGCCGATGAAAAAAAATAATGTTTTCCCCATCGGCACACCAAAGATATGGCTTGGGTAAATTTTTATCCATTTGCCCACTATGAGATAAAAAAAATTAATTTATTGTACAATCTTTTCTTCAATCAAATCTATTTTATTATAGCATGCCATACAGGCTCCTTAAAATTGTTTCGCATTTTCTTTTTAAATTTTTCTGAATCGACTTTCCACCAAAATTTTGAAAAGTATAAATTAACTAAATTCTACCTCATGAAAATACAGGTTAACCTAAGAAGTTCAGAAAAATAAAATTGTTCATTTCAGACTAATTTTTCTTCTACCCAATAAGGCTTTAAAAACCACAACATCTCTTGCCTGTCGTCTGGTAGGATATTTTAAAATGCACTCTTGTTTGGATAATAATTTACCCATTAGACCTTAATGTGTTAATGAAAGATACAAACTTAACCATCTTGAGTTCATGGATCTTGAACCCGCTCCTTTAAATTACATATTTATATCTGGCATAGCAGTCAAATCGTTCTCGTTTGGAGAGCAAGAGCAGTAGCGGTTTGGTAGTTAATCAGTACAATTCTTGAAAAAATAGGAAATCTTTCCGCGCTTATACCTCAGCTTTTGGTTAATAGATCTCAAAGCTGTTAGTTTCCGGGCACTCTGCTCGATGATTATTTTAATTCGATCTTTCCGCGCTTATACCTCAGCTTTTGGTTAATAGATCTCAAAGCTGATAGTTTCCGGACACTCTGCTCGATGTTTATTTTAATTCGACCGCCCCCCTATCCCTTTACCGTTCAGTCCGACCCAATATCGTTCTTATGCAAGGCACAACACAACTATATTTTTCGTTTATTTTTAAACAAGAATAAGTTAAATCGCAACTGTAACTCAAAATAAATCAGTTGAACTTCGATTATCCGTGATAGTTGGGACCAAGCGCATCCCGGATAATGGAATCACATTTTTATTTTATTCCTTATAAATTTTCAAAGTTGTAAATACATAATATGTATGCGAAATTAATGGACGGCCTTTTTCAGTACCGTTTTACAAAAGTATTTAGTTATAATACTCATTTAATGAAGATCAGCTAGCTCTAATTATAAAGATATTTTCTAATGATGCGGGCATAAAAGTAACAAAAAATACTTTTCAGTATTGAAAAACTAAATTGGAAAGAGCTATTTTTGTATCATGTTGTTTATTCCTACCTCTTACTCTTCCTTAGGGTGCAATCTATCTCCATATCGAATTTCACCAAAATCGGTCCATTAGTTTAGCTGTGAAAACATATTTTCCTATTGGGGTTGTGGCACCGTCCACTTTAGACCGAATACCTTTTCTCAAGATTCAACCTACCTCTGTTCCAAATTCCATAAAAATCGGTCCATTAACTTAACAATAAAAACAATTTTCCTGTTCGGAGCAGTACCACGCCCACCAAAGAACATAGAATTTTCAGAAATGTTTTTAAGGGTTCAATCTATATCCAAACTAAATTTCATAATAATCGGTCCATTAGTTCAACCGTGGAGACGATTTTTCTTGTTATGGGCGTGGCACACCCACTCTAAACAAATATCTTTACTCAAGGTTCAATTTATCTCCATATCAAATTTCATAAAAATCGGTAAAGCATTTCAGCTGTGACATCGTTTTTTTTTTCCATTAGGGGTTAATGCGTTTTGTATGGGCGAATCATGTAAATATGTTCACTTTATTTTACCTGCCTTAACGGCAACTAATACACCTGACTTTTTTTTCTGCACATCTATGAAACAGTACCTTTTCAATGATATAAGTTTCATTCCCCTCTCTTTATAGTAAACTAGCTGTCCCGGCAGACGTTGTTCTGCCCTTTTCGATCTGTGGCGCGATGTTGTATGAACGCATGCGATGGAATGTAAAAGCGAAACAGCCCATTTCCCCACTTTTTAACTAACTAACTTTTGTCCCTATTCTTTTACAAATATGTATATAGCAGGCCTGGCAGACGTTGCTATGTGGGGCGATAATTTTTTCCTTTGAAACTTACTTTTGCCCGTACCTTTTATATACATGTTTATGTACCAAGTCCCATGTACTGTGTCCAGTAGTTGGTGATATATGATGAATTTGATTTTGTAGGGCGTGTCACCGCCCATTTTTTGAACCAAACTTTGTAGAAACCTTCCATAGGCCACAATTATGAAATCTTCATGTAAATTCTATTTAAAAAGTTATTTTGTATAAAGGCCACCCCTAAATAAAATGTGTACGGCCTTAGTTGTGACTCTTAATATAAAAGCCATGTGGTGTATGTTCCATGAGAATCGAATTAGCGGTCTTCGAGAAAATAATATTTTAAAAATGTTTTCGTATTAGGGCCAATATAAATATACACCCTTAATTAAAGTTTTATAGCCTATTTATGCCTCTTAGGACCGGTTTCACAGTGCTTAGTTAACTATAGATTTAAGGTTAACTATCCAATTTCAGTTTCAAAGCAATTAGTTAACCAACCAAATTTGGCTGGATAACTAATAGTTAACTAACAGCTGATTGCTGTCATAACGAAAAAGAACATAAGAAATAAAAACACAAAGTTTTAAAAAAGCAATGGTGCCCCAATTTTTTTCCTTCTCGTTTAGACTGACTTTATTGGTTTTTTTGCATTCGATGATGTTTTCAAAGTTGCCGACCAGCTCCAATTAGCAATTTATTTCGTCTGCCGAAAATTTAGAAGTTCTTGTTGTTGATTCCATTTCGCAAACTATGAAATGTCAAATAAAAAGCATATGTTTTGTGCAGTGATGCCAAATTTTGTACAAAAAATGATCATTAGTTAACCAATGGACTGTGAAACTGAACAACTTAAATTTGGTAGTTAACTAACAGACATTAATTAAGTTAACTAATTGGTTAACTAAACACTGTGAAACCGGCCCTTAATATAAAAGACACGTGCTGTAAATTCCATGTGGTGTAAATTCGGTGTGAGTCGACTTACCGGACTTAGTGAAAATTCTATTTTAAAAATATTTTTGCTTGTGGGCCACCCTAAACATGCACCCTTAATAAAAGTCTTATATTCCATGACATTCGCGTGATCGATACTAACATACGGTAAAATTTTCATCAAAATCGGCCGGATAGTTTCCGCGTCCATAAAAACAAACAGATAGACGGACAGGCAAAAGCTAAATTTTATAAAAACGACAAATTGCAGTTTAACTGTAAAAAGCAATGTACACTTTTTTCAAAACTCTATTAACTTCGTACTCTCCTCTCATCAAAAGTAAAAAAAAAAAATGAAGGAGAGTTGTTCTTTGAACTTCTAAGCCAAATACAAACGGTACAAATGAAAACAAAAATAACAACACAGAATTCAAGAAGCAGCATAAGCAACGACGAATCGAACGACAATTAAGCCCAATTTCCATGTGATCTTATCTTATCTTATTTTATCAAATATCAGGGAGGACATCACATGCTATTAAGATAGCAAATGTATGCTATTCACTCTCGCATTCTCCAAGCGCATTAGGTTCTGTTCGCATTCTTTTTCTTTCTTACAAAAATTTGATTTGATATCCCTGATATGGGATAAAATAACATAAGATAAGATCACATGGAAATTGGGCTTTATTGTGTGAGGTTTTGCAAAAAACTTAATTCTAAAAAATAACATTTTCAACTTAAAAAATCATAAAAATAAGTATACAAAAACCTTTTTTAGTGCAAATATGTTGTTTTAAAACATAAATTATTAAAATAGGTTCAGTATATTTTGCGGTTTGGCGTTACAAACCATTTCCATATAACCAATTTTATATAAATAGTATCGATACTAAAATAGTGTACCACAAGATTCGATGTTCACGTATTAATATATATTCCATTTAGTTTCAGAATTATAGAGCGCTGAAGTTAAAACTATGCTCTGCATACAATAAGCTATAGCTCAAAGCTACAGTTAAAATGTATTAAATGCCAAATAGATTCAGGGGCGGCGCAGAAAAAAATAAGATCTATGGCGCCTACCACACGTTCAATATTTATTGTAATATTTGGATCGCGATCCATATTGATGGATTTTTGGATCGCACGCAAATGCTACACATTCAATATTTATCACGTCAGTATTTATAATTTTATCGTGTCAGTATTTATTTTATTGTTATAATAATAATAGAGTTTAGCTACTACAGCTATTATAGCCTTATTAGCTATTTAGCATTGAAGCTTTATACCAAGTAAAAAGCTTATTCAATAAAAAATGGAATAGAAAAAATTATCATGCACATTAATTTGTTATTTATTTTATAATTTTTTCTTAGCTTTATCGCACTTTCTCAACATACCCACTCACACCATGTAAAAATAGACATATAGATATTAAAATAATTATATGTATAAATTTACGTGGTCCAAGGCATAAATGTTAGAAAAAATTTACCCAGCATGCTGTGGGGCTCGGACAACACAAACAAAAAAATTCACACCACCATTAAGCTACAAATTTAGCTACAGTTAGTTTTCAGTCTAAGCTTGAGTTGACCTTTTGACAAGCTAATGTTATAAACTTCGCAATTATTAATAAGAGTTGTCATGCGATTAAAAGGAGCTGTAGCCATATAATTAGTTCTACTAACCGGTTGGTAAAATAACTGATAAGAGTTACGAGTACTCCTCCAATTACTATTAAAATGTATATAGTTAAGAAGCTCTGGTGCAGCAAGAGACCCAATTACAAGTTGATGCAGATAAAGTATATCCGCAATATTTCTACGCGAGCTCAAAGACTGCACATCGTTACCTTAATATAGAAAGGCCCTATCTTACATTTTTATTATTTTACAGGAGAACGAAAAAACTTAATAAAAATTAAAGTTTTTGTGAGTTAAAGTGAGTAATGGCTTTTTTTTATTTGTTTGTAATTGATTTATTTTCAATCGTAGCACACACGTTTTTTTGTCAATGGTGTATTAGTGGGTGACCTACCGAAATCTATAAGAATCTCGATTTTGAAAAAAGTGTTAGTTAGGGCCTTTCTATATTAAGGTAACGATATGTAATAACTTTAAACGATCCTCATAAGGAGGAAGGTTTAAAGGGTCAATCCAATTTAAGCCATTGAGAGCAAAACGAATAAATTTTTTTTGAATTCTTTCTATTCTATTTATATGAATATTATAAATTGGTGACCGTACTTGGCTGGCGTACTCTAAGTGAGGGCGCACTATTGTATTATACAGGGTGTTTTTTTTAGAGGTATAGAGCTTCGAATTGAAATAAAACACAAGAAAATCGTTTTAATGTCCATCAATTTGGCTTTATTGGAAGGATAATTTTATTCCATTAATGTTTAAATATGATTTCGGGCATGTGGCCGCCGCGGCTGGCTCGAATATAGCCAATTCTACAGGTCCAATTTTGAACCACTTTTTCGAGCATATGGGGCCGTATGTCGGCAATAACGCCACGAATGTTGGCTTCCAAGTTCCCTAACGTTTCTGGTTTGTTGGCGTAGACGAGCGACTTCACATATCCCCAAAGAAAATAATCCAATGGTGTCAAATTACACGATCTTGGTGGCCAATTGACAGGTCCATTCCGCGAAATTATGCGCTCATCGAATGTTTCCTTCAATAAATTGATTGTGACGTGCGCTGTGTGGCATGTAGCGCCGTCTTGTTGGAACCACAGCTCATCCACATTCATGCCATCCAATTCGGGAACAAAATAGTCGGTTATCATGGCTCTATACCGGTCTCCATTAACGGTAACTGACTCTCCAGCATTATTTCGGAAGAAGTATGGCCCAATGACTCCACCAGCCCATAGAGCACACCAAACAGTCAGTTTTTGTGGATGTAATGGCGTCTCAAGGGTCTCATGTGGATTCTCTTCACTCCAAATGCGGCAATTTTGCTTGTTGACGTAGCCATTCAACCAAAAATGAGCCTCATCACTGAACAAAATTTTGCGATGAAAATCAGCATCGAGATCAATCTCATTTTCGGCCCATACACCAAAATCACGACGCATTGCATGGTCTCGCGGCTTTAATTCTTGCACAAGCTGGATCTTGTAAGGCCGCAAGCCAAGATCTTTGCGCAAAATCTTCCATAAAGTTGATGGACAAAGCTCCAATTGCTGTGCACGGTGGCGAATCGATTCATTCGGGTCCTCATCAACATTTTGCTCTACAGCGGCAATTGTTTCTTCGGTGCGCACTGTTCGACGTCTCTGCGGATGCGTATTATCACATAGAGTAAACGTAGTGCGAAAACGACCCATGGTTAACCGAATTAATTGCTCTGATGGACGATTATGTCGACCATAAAATGGACGGAGCTTGCGGTAAACTTCGCGAACTGAACCATTATTTTCGAAATAAAT
Source organism: Tricholauxania praeusta (assembly GCA_949775025.1). NCBI lineage: Eukaryota > Metazoa > Arthropoda > Insecta > Diptera > Lauxaniidae > Tricholauxania > Tricholauxania praeusta. The sequence goes on along the minus strand of OX459029.1, from coordinate 69,683,606 downwards.
TTACACGATTTGCAAGCGTTGTTCTTTTGTCAACCTGTTCATGATGAAATGGCAAACCAAACTGAACATAAATGACATTAGAGTTGCCAGATTTGACCATAAAATGCCAGTTTTATCTCTATTCGAAAAACAAACCTCTAAAAAAAACACCCGTTATAAAGACACCGTTACTAAAGGGCTATTAAATTCTTTTGCCCACCTCTTAATAAAGCCAAGCAGAGATGAGGATTTTTTACAAATATGATTAATATGCTCATTAAAAGTCAACTTCCCAGCAGATTTTTTCATCGATAGTAATCTAAACTTTCATCGATCTCATAGACTTTCTATCGCCTCCAGAATACATGAATTTTAACACGGCGATGTCATAGCAAAAGTAGTGTATGATTCTTTGCATTACCGGGGATGTAAACTTTTCATCGATATAAAAAAAAGTTTAAAAAAATGTCTGACCGAGTATCGAACTCACGCACTTAGAGTTAAGAGTTCACAAACCAAACCATTTGCCCACGCTGTCAGTTGCTTTACAGGTATCTGTTTTACACTATGTTATTCACAATTGAGATTTTGAAAATTTGTTTATGCATTACGTCTTCGCTTCCCTCATCATGCATGTTTTCTCCATCTAATTATAATATATGAAATCAATGATTACAAATCGTAAAAATGGTAATGCATGGTCCCAAAAACTGCTGGGTTAGTATCAAAATGTATACCTAGGCCTTTGACTACATCGACACGACAAATATTTTTATCTTTTAATTTATAATCAAATTCCACAATAGTTTTCTTCCTGGTAAAAATCATAGATTGGCATTTATCAGGATTAAAATGTAAGTTATTCTTAGAACACCAAACTTCAAAGGATTTCAAGTTAGACTGAAGTGGAATAGTGTCACCAACCCCCTTTACGTTGCTGTAAATTTTCATGTCATCTGCATATACTAACAGATGGGAGTTTTTAATAACATGTGTTACGTCATTAATTGTCGCGCTAAATGGGGAGGAAAACACTCTCCTAAATTTTATTTGATACGTGCGATCCAAGCTTCTTTAACTTAAACAAAATCAAATTATGTGGTAATTTGTCAAATGCTTTACTGAAGTCAGTGTAGATGCAGTCAACTTGCCCACCGGAGTCTAAAGAGCTTAATGCAAAAGAAGTGAAATCAAGGAGGTTAGAAACTGTAGATCTGCCATTAACAAAACCATGCCGACGAGTTGTTATGACTTCACTACAGCACACCTTAACCTGATCGTATATAATATGTTCAAAAATGTTCGGTATTGATGATAACTTAGCCACGGGCCTGTAGTTTGAAACATCATTTTTACACCCTTTCTTGAAAATGGTGCTAATGTATGCATTTTTCCAAAATTTAGGAAAATAGCTTTCTTGAATTGATCTATTAAATAAAATACTGAGGGGCTGACTCAGCACAGAGCTGCAGTTTACTAAAGCTGTCGCAGGAATACCATTCGGCCCGGAGTTGAAGTCATCATCAACAGATGAAATATATTTCTCTATAAGGTCAGGAGAGAAAGATATCTCATTAACCGAAACTAAAGGGTCGTTATCCATATATTCAAAATAGTTGATTTCAGGGCTAAATAAATCCGTAGAAAACGATTCAATCAACAAATTAGCAAACAACCCGGCTATAACTTGTGGGTCGCTAGTGAGCCCATCAACTGTTTTAAACTCAGATGGAAACCCGTCAGATTTTTTTTTAGAATTAATAAAATCCCAAAAGTTCTTGGGGTCATGAAGAATATTCAGCCTAATTTTATTCAAATATTCAGAATAAATCAAAGCTGACATATCTTTAAATTCAAGAAACAGTCGCTGATAAGCAACAAGGTCATTACGGTCCTGGCTACAAACGTATTTATTCCATGCCTATTACGGCCATTGCGAACTTTTTTCAAATCCTTTGTATACCAGGGGTACGAGGAATTATTAACGTACTTCTTTGTATATGGAACCGACAATGCTATGGCAGAAAAAAGTTCACCATAGAAAAATTTAATGCAATCATCAAATGTATTGTTATTAAAAAAAATGAGTAAGTCGTCTTATTTATTTCTTAAATTTTCATTCAATTTTAAAAAGTCAGCTTTCTTAAAATTGAATTCGTAAATATTAATGGATGAACATGCATTAGTCAAATTTTCATTGTCAGATTGGTACACAATACTCAAAGGTGGAAGATAGGAATCTACCGTAGACAGAGCATGGATAGCATTTCTTACAACAACATTGCTACTATTTGTAGCCAAGACTAAGTCAAGTTGTCGTCCATGGCAGTTAGTTATACAACTTACTTGTTGTAAATTTGAAAGTATTTCGTCAACAAAAATTTGTTGTTGTCGAGTTCTTGGACAAGATGTATAAAAATATGTACCATCGTCCGAAGGAGTCCATTTTAGGTCAGGCAGATTAAAGTCACATAACAACAAAATGTCGTCATTAGTGTCTAGTTCATTAATAATATATTCTACGGCGATCGAAAGACATTCGTAGACATCTGCGCTACTATTTGGAGGAAAATAAGTGTTAAGAATGTATAAATTAGAGTTACAATGTGTAACCTTAACACATAATAGTTCAATATTAGATGCACAGGCAATAAATAAAAATAAATAAATAAAAATAAATAAATAAAAATAAATAAATTTCAACTAATGAACTGGTTAAATGATTTTTTATAGCTATTAAGACGCCTCCACCAACAGAAGAAAGATCTTCTAAGTGTCTGTCTCTTCTAAAAACATGGAAACTATTATCAAAAAGTTCCATATTGAGAAAACTGTTGTTTAACCAAGTTTCGGTAAACACGATAATATCCTCAGAGAAATTCTGAGTTGATAAAAAGATATCTTGCGTCTTGGAACGCAAACCCCTTACATTTTGATAGTAAAGGGATAGCCGTTTCAGTTTTTTGAATTGGAACGTGCAGTTTTATCATTTTTTTTTCGATTTAAATTCTGAAATATATTTTTGTTGTTTTGATCGGCCTTTTTACGTAATGTTTGAATTAAATTTTTGGGCTTTGGCTGTATTATTAGAAAATAAAAACTGTTTGTTTTTGTTTCAATTTTTTTATTTGTTTCCGATATTTCGGTTAGATTTTCCAACCATCATCAGGGACTGAAAATATTATATAACACAGAAAAAACATTTACAAAATATTTACAAAACATTATTGTTATAAATTAAAAGAAAATTACCCAATTAAGAAATTGAAAAAATTGTCTCCGTCTGTACGTCTTATTGTTATGTCGTACTTTTGTCAACTGTTTTCTGTTTTAATCAAATATTTGTAAATGTGCGCACAGTTGTCTGTGTCGGTCTTGTAGTTCAGTCTGTTTTTTGTAGGTGTATTGATGATGTGCAACATTTCTATTTCATTCCCACTGCGTAAGAAAGGGTCATTTTCCAAACTTCAGCAACACAAAAATATTGCAACAAGAAAACAACTATGCGAGACGCTACACAATAGAAATGTTGCACATCATCAATACACCTACAAAAAACAGACTGAACTACAAGACCGACACAGACAACTGTGCGCACATTTACAAATATTTGATTAAAACAGAAAACAGTTGACAAAAGTACGACATAACAATAAGACGTACAGACGGAGACAATTTTTTCAATTTCTTAATTGGGTAATTTTCTTTTAATTTATAACAATAATGTTTTGTAAATATTTTGTAAATGTTTTTTCTGTGTTATATAATATTTTCAGTCCCTGATGATGGTTGGAAAATCTAACCGAAATATCGGAAACAAATAAAAAAATTGAAACAAAAACAAACAGTTTTTATTTTCTAATAATACGGCCAAAGCCCAAAAATTTAATTCAAACATTCTGAAATATAGATATTATCCACCCATGCTTTAGATTTAAGAATGGCAGAAACATGAGAAGATGCCACTGTTATTTTAAAAGACGCATGAGTTGGTTTATTACCGAGTTTCCTGCAAGAAACGAAGGCGTCGGCAGGAATAATTTGATTTTGTCTGATAAAATTTTTAACGCTGTCAGAGGTAGTGTTGGAATGAAGTCGTGAAATAAAAATCGATTTTAACCTTGGTAATGCCTGCAGGGAAACCGAAGGCACAGAGCTATCAATCGCAACATCCACCCGCGGATTAGCCGAAATTGACAGAGGATTATTTATAGTGGAGGAAGGAGATGGAAGATTGTTACTAGAGATTATAGCGGGAAAATTAGGAGTGGGTGAAGAGGTATTTAGACGGGAGTTTTGTCACGACTGACGGCCGCACCGCCCACCCTCCCCACATTACCCAGATTTTTATTTAATTTCTTATTTAATTTCTTTTTATACTTTCTTTTCTTTTTTAAGGAAATAGCTTGTTTAGGTAAAGTGGAGATCGAAGGAGTGGAAGCAAAAACCATAGCAGCCTCGGTAATAGTTGTATTTTGCAAACTAACATCCGGTGAAGTAGCCTCATTAAGGCTTTTTTCAATTTGGGGATAATAGTTAAGAATATCTCTGAAATTATTATTCAGATTGTTAAGATTTTCCCCAAATTGCTTAATTTTTTCGTAAAAGACCGACGGGGAAAGGGGTCTGCAAGATGGACAGTACCATTGCAGGCCCGAATGGACAGAGCATAATAAATCAGTAATAGATTTTGCTAAGTTTGCACAAGAGGCATGAAACACCTGTTCACAGGGACCTGAACAGGAAAACATAGAATTCAATATATTTTGGCTTCTGCACTGATCTCCTAGAGAGCAAGCTAACAAATTTTCAGAGGAAAAATAATCCATCTTGAAATCTTAAAAAAAAAGAAAGCAATTTAAAATATTTTTAGAGCAGTGCAAAAAGGGTTAAAAATCAAGCAGAATTCACCCGCTAAGGCTCGGTTCACACGAGCGTTTTGTCAACGCGCGTTAGCTAACGCGCGTTTCAGCATAACACACTACTTTATGCAGCAACCACACCATCAACGTTGCGTTGATGAAACGTGCGTTGAACGCGCGTTGGTTTTGTCAACGTCGGTGTTATGCTAAAACGCGCGTTGGATCTCAGCTGTATTTTTTGTTTGTAAGCTCCTGAATAGATATCAGTAGTATGGGTGTCATAAGAAAAATAATTTAATGGTCTACAATAATGATACGCAAAATTTTGAAATTTTACCAATAATTTTGAAGAAATGACGATTATTGTACGAATAAATAACGCGCGTTGACTGCCGTGTGAAAAGTACCAAAACCTGCGTTGAAAAAACGCAATAGCCAACGCGCGTTGACAAAACGCTCGTGTGAACTTAGCCTAAGAAGCAACAACAAACACAACAGAGTTTAAAGTCTAGCTTTGTATACGAACAAAGCACAAAAGCGAATCAAAAACAAAACTGTTGCACTGCTTACACGGATTTATTTTGACCGGCTTGCTAATAACTTTGGAAACTTCTGTTGTCGATTTTGGCACACTAGCCTTTGGATATTATTGCAATTTACGTATTATAATTCGCTCACTACATTTTGATAGGAGTTTTTTCTGCCTCTATCTATAGAATTCATCAATGTACTTTCGTATCTCCACTTGTTTATAATATTTTAAACTGTATAATTAGGTCTTCCAATAATTTCACCAATTTCGCGATACGATTTCCATTTACAATATCATCTCATCACCAATTATCTTGTTGCAAAAGTTGTATTCTTGCTAGTGGTCACCATTGCGAAACTAACGCGTAAAACGAAATGAGCTTGTATTCAAACTATTATAGTCCAGTAGAATTAGTCGAAAAAATGAGAAAAAAAAAATAATTCGTTACAGCAATCTGACAGCGGAATATTGTTGAACAAGCTCTTGTAAAAGCGGACAAAAAAATCGAACCGACAGCAGCTATCCGGGGTGGAATAGGGTGCATTTTTAGAGGTCGAACACAGTTTTTCACGATTTCTGGCTAAACTGTGCATCATATCAAAAAAAGTTCAATGCAAAAGTTGAAGTTTTCGCCTTAACCTCAAACCGGTTTTCAGCCATTTTTTTGGTTTTTAATTTTTTTCTTTCACAAAAAAGTTTCTATGGAGCTGAAACTTGGGCAAAACATACTTTTCAGTGTTACACAATGGCAGTAATTTTTTAAGACGGAAATATTAAGAGGTTGTTGTTAAATTTCATTTTTAAACTAAAAAAACCGAAATTTTTAACTGAGATTCCTCTTAAAACTACACCTCCTAAGAAGTTCTGTTTTGGCTCACTTACTCTTTGTTATGTCTTCTTTAGATAAATGTTAAAAAAAGGTATAGTGCTATGGAAAAATTGAAAATATGTGATCTCTCCACGAGTAGAGTTTTGGTGTTTCGTGTGTAACAGCTCAAATCCTTTGTTGTTTTCACTGTATTCACCTTATTTCTTAATGAGAAAAAAATTTTGATAATTCTTGGACCAAAAATTAAAAATTTTTTTTTTCTCATTTAATTTTTTAATGAAAATGTATGTAGTGGCATTGGCAATTACAAATTATAGTGTATTAAGGTGAATACAGTGAAAACAACAAAGGATTTGAGCTGTTACACACGAAACACCAAAACTCTACTCGTCGGAGAGACCACAGATTTTTAGTTTTCGGTAATTTTTTTCATAGCAGTATACCTTTCTTTTACCATTTATCTAAAGAAGACATAACAAAGAGTAAGTGAGCCAAAACAGAACTTCTTAGGAGGTGTAGTTTTAAGAGGAATCTCAGTTAAAAATTTCGATTTTTTTAGTTTAAAAATTAAATTTAACAACAACCTCTGAATATTTCCGTCTTAAAAAATTACTGACTTTGTGTAACACTGAAAAGTATCTTTTGCCCAAGTTTCAGTTCCATAGAAACTTTTTTGTGAAAGAAAAAAGTTAAAAACCAAAAAGCCGGTTTTCAGCCATTTTTTTGAAAAATTTTGAGGTTAAGGCGAAAATGATCAGTACAAAAGTTGTAGATGTTCTTATTTCCTACAACTTTTGCATTAAACTTTTTTTGATATGATGCACAGTTTAGCCAGAAATCGTGAAAAACTGTGTTCGACCTCTAAAAATGCACCCCATTCCACCCCGGATAGCTGCTGTCGGTTCGATTTTTTTGTCCGCTTTTACAAGAGCGTTTTCAACAATATTCCGCTGTCAGATTGCTGTAACGAATTATTTTGTTGTTCAAACCCTATTTCTACTGGACTATTAGTCGAAATAGCCCTACAAACTTTAAAAAGCTTTCCAATACTTCCGTGATAAAAAAAATTGAATTTGATGTCAAAACTGGCAAGTGTATACTTAATTTCATGACTTGAATTTTGCTTTAATTTTGCTTTAATTTACGTTTTTTACGAATTCATTTTGTGTTTTGTCTTAAAAATATTAAAATTTGTATTCGTTATTAGTTCGTCAGATTGGTATCTATCCCCATGCATTAAAATTATTTACTAAACATTTTTAATTTCTTTAAAACCTGCCAATTGTTTCTTTCAAATCAAGGTGTATACTCAATTTTGTGAGTAACTGTATGTACTTATGTTTGTGTGTAACGCAAAATAAACAAAAACACAAAATTAAAGCAAAATTATTAATATAATAGGCGGAGAGCCCGCTGTAGAAAAGTCGAGTGTATAAGATTACACCATGGGACGGACCTATGCCAAATGATAGAGCTCGATGAGCCTAAATAGAATATCTTTTTTCTTAATAAAAAGTGTATAAGATTACAGCATGAAATTGGTGTCAAATGATAGAGCTCGATGAGCCTAAAAATAAAATACAGGATTGCCTTGCCAAAGCCTGTCCTAAACTAGGGTTGCCACCCGTTTTTTGGGCCAATTTTTTTTAATAAAAAGTGTATAAGATTACAGCATGAAAGTGGTGTCAAATGATAGAGCTCGATGAGCCTAAATAGAATATATAGGGTTGCCTTGCCAAAGCCTGTCCCGATGGCCGAAAATGCCCGAGATTCAGCCAATTTTGCTATTCTAATTAAAACTGTAGTACATAGCAGCTCCAAATGTATGCCAAAAGATAGAACATGAAGAGGCCTAAATATAATACCTTGGATTGCATTGTTGAATCCTGTCGCAAACATGGGTTTTCACCGGTTTTTGGGTCAATTTTTATTAATGAAGATAATAGCTTGAAATTTATGCCAAATGGTAGATATTGAAAAGCCTAAAAAGAATATATAGGGTTGCCTTGCCAAAGCCTGTCCCGATGGCCGAAAAAAACCCACTTTTGGCCGACTTTTTTCTTAATAAAAAGTGTATAAGATTACAGCATGAAATGGGTGTCAAAAGGTAGAGCTCGATGAGCCTAAATAGAAAATATAGGTTTGCCTTGCCAAAGCCTGTCCTAAACTAGGGTTGCCACCCGTTTTTTGGGCCAATTTTTTTTAATAAAAAGTGTATAAGATTACAGCATGAAATTGGTGTCAAATGATAGAGCTCGACTAGCCTAAATAGAATATCTAGGGTTGCCTTGCCAAAGCCTGTCCTATACTAGGGTTGCCTCGCGTTTTTTGGGCCAATTTTTTTTAATAAAAAGTGTATAAGATTACAGCATGAAATGTGTGTGAGCTCTATCATTTGATACCAATTTCATGCTGTAATCTTATACACTTTTTATTAAGAAAAAAGTCGGCCAAAAGTGTGTTTTTTTCGGCCATCGGGACAGGCTTTGGCAAGGCAACCCTAGATATTCTATTTAGGCTCATCGAGCTCTATCATTTGGCATAGGTCCCATGGTGTAATCTTATACACTCGACTTTTCTATAGCCGGCTCTTGGGCTATAATCATGCAATTTTTCAGAAACGACACTATATTAAACACAAAATTTATTAATTATTAACTAAACAAAAATTATTAGAAAATAATAATAACAAAATCACAATACACTTAAAAACACTACCGACACTGACAAAGAGACGAAGTCAACTGAAATATTGTTATTCTGAGGGGTTCGTCGTTCAAAAAATGTCGCAAGAAAACACAAAAAAAAAAGCTTGTTTAGCTATCTTGCTGGCTTTTTCTTTAAAGAAAAAAGTGAATAGAAAGATATGGAGTAAAATATGGTTGCAAGATCGAGAAAAATACACCCATTTAAATTTATTAAACAAAATTCGTCTTTAGAAAGAAATGGAAGATTATGAAAATTATTTTTAATAATTTTTGATATGCACCCGTTTTTTTATCTTATCACTGTAAGATTTTGCCGACGAGTCCCACAACTCCGGCAATGCCTCCAAATTCAAAATAAACTCTTTTAATGATTGCTTTCCTACCGTTAGATCTTCTACCGGTAGCACACACTCGCTTTCAACATTATGTTCCATTACACTAGTTTACAAATTTGGGGTTGATCTCGAGATCTGGTTTCTCATAGACTTTTTCGATGTATTTTGGGGCGTAGATTCCAAAAATGGTAACCATTTTTTTTTCTTACGAATCTTTTTCGAGATATCCCAAAAAAAAACCCTTTTTTCGGCACTTTTTTCATTTATTTGACTATATCTCCATAAACTTTTTTTCAACTCAAAAACGATTTTCAGCATTCGAAAGATATTTGTATTCCCTTTCTAACGATATGTTGTTTGCTTGAATCGGATAATATTTGTAACTCCATCAAGCGCGCTCAAAGTCCAAAAAAACTGACTTTTTTGGTCTTTTTTGAAAATCACCCATATTTTTAAAATTTTTAATGAAAGACTATTCTTTTGCAAATATTTTAAGTATAATTTTGCGAAAATCAAACAAAAAATGTAGAAGTTATCTGAAAAAACACTAAAAAACTTGCGATAAAATTAAACGAAAATACATACGATTGTGTTTGTGTGTGGCTCTTCATTTTTTTTCTCCGTTTCTTTTTAAATAGAAAACGTATGTATTTTCGTTTAATAAGAAAATTAATTTTTTTTTTATTTGAAATAAATTTTGGTTTTATTTCGCAAGAAATTTATATTAATCTATAGTGAAATTTTTGCATAATTGACTATTAAATAAAACAAGTTTGGTAAATTTGTTTCTCACATAGTTTTTCTTTTATCAATTTTGTGCTTTCGTGAAACAAATCAACGCTGGATCCTGTAGTCGTTAAACAAATCAGATCTCTCAAAAAAAATTCTAATTTTATGTGAAAGTCCATAAATTCACTAGAAAATTAAGGTTGAATATTTTGAAGGACTTTGTTTACTAAAAATGTTTTTATATTTTATCTGTGAACTGAGGCAAATGTTGTCTTATAACTTTTTGGTCGAATGCGCAATTCCCACTTTCAATTTTATGCATTACTAAAATAATATGCGGTTTTCAGCTGTATATTTATTTTCTAAACATAAATAACAAAAACGCAACATTTTTTAATTTAATTTTTCTTTAATTGAAATCAAGTCAAATTGAAAAAAATTAAAAAACAAAATCAGCCGCTCATGTGTTTCATCAAAATTAATTGTCAGTTTTGAGTCATGCGAAGTAGAGTTGATAGCACCCAACATTTTAAACTATGGGTGAACAGATATTGGCTATAGTAGCAATATTTCTATATTACATATATGTTTTTTGGTCATATAAGATACAACATACCTGCATACATACATACATACATACCTGCAACTATTAAACCAATTGAACTAAGTAAATAAATGTTAATCACCCTAACAACTTAGAGAAGCAAATACTATTTTTTATCTCAAAAATTACAATGATATTCTTTTATAAAATCGATAACATCAATTCGAATCTGTTTCGGAGTCCTTAGACGATTTACTTTCGCTTTCACTTTTTTTTCTATGTTTCTTTTTTTTACTTGTTTTCTTTTTTGTTTCTTTATGTTTAACTTTCTTTGATTTATTCTCTTTTTTCGACTTATTAGAGCGATGTATTTTGTTCAAGTCCATACTTGTGTTTTCTGTCTTTATATTTTCTGTGGATATTTGAGGTTTTGGCGCACATCCTTCCATATATAGCTTAAGGGTTTCTTCATCGTGTTTCTCGTGCTCCTTTGGAGGTTTATAGTCAGCTACGTGGTCTACTCGAAGTGTCCTGCCAAGAATCTGCAATAATGAAATTTAAATAGATTTGTAGTATGAATATTTAAGACGTACATACAGTAGCGAGCAATATTGGGACAATGTTAGGCAGTTTCATGCTTACATGATCATAAAAGTATTACTAATAAACTGATTTTCAAAAGTTTTTGATTTTCAAATCCTTGTTCCTTCTACTTTAATATAAAATTAATAAATAAATTTAAAATTTATAAAATAGTTAATTTTTTTTTTTCAAAAACGCTAAAAACCGCATGTATCCAGTTTTGCACGTCTGTATTGTTTTTTGATTTATAGCTGTAAAATTCCCGTTATTTCGATCGTTTTATTAAAAATTTTTATGGCAAGCTTCTATTTTGTTAATTTTCAGTTGAAAACTGTAAAATAACTGCAAGTTAATAATTCGGTTTTTCTTATTTAAGAAAAAAAGAACAATTTAATTAATATGAAAAAAATATCTATTTAAACCGAAGATAATGTAGTTATTGTGACTCAAAATGGTCAGTCGTCAAGAACTACAGCAAAAGCTTTGAAAATTAGTCACAGAACCGTTCTTCGTGTCCAAAATCGGCGCAATAATAAGCATACAATCAACAAAAGAGGCCGACCCAGAAAGCTAACAGACAGCCATGTCCGCCTTATGGAGCGTATACTAAGACGCAATCACTTTAAATCACCTAAGGAAGCTGCATTTATAATAAATAAAAGCGTTAGCGAGTGGATCACTTCGTAGGATTGGGCTAAAATCAGCTATTAAACAAAAACAAAAAAATCAGCGCTATCAGGAAAAAATTTCATAACGCGACTAAAATGCTGCAAGGAGCAATAACATTGGGGTGTGGAAAACTGGAAACAAATTAATTTTGGTTTCGTTAGACCAAATTAAAATAAAATTAAATTAAAATAAAATTAATTTGTTTGGTTCTGACGGAAAAATCTTCGTTAGGCGGCCCAGAAACGCGGAATTCGATTCGAGATACACTGTTTAACATGGTTGCGAATCTATAATGATAAGAGGGTTCGTTTTCGGCGGCTGGAGTTAGGCAAATTTTTTGGATAAAAGACAAAATATGCGCTGCAGATTACGTAAACATACTTAGTTCAACAATGTCACGTTACGCAGATGAAGAAATGCCTCTTCAATGGGAATTTATGCACGACAATGATCCAAAACGTTCGTCGAAGTTGGTGAAATCTTGGATTTCCTTCTCTGCTCTCTCTTTTTGCAATTGATTTCAGAGCATTGGAAATCACGTCCTAAGGGCACTCCATTATACTGGCCATATCTCGAATTTTCGGCCTGATTTTCCCAATTAATAGTGGTTAATAGTGCTAATTTTCTTGCATTTATGCAGATTTTAGTGCCCACGATTTATCAGCTCGGGATAAGATGCTCATGACATTGAAATTTTATGCAATAGGCAGGATTTTGCAAGCCGTCATGTCTTTCAAGTGACTTATATGCAGTGTTGCCCACTACTACAAGCAACGATAAACATGTGTTGATAATTCTGTATACGTACACGGTTTTTAACGTTCTTTGATGCTATTTTACGCTCTTTAAGCGTCTTATCGATCTCATTTTTACGCTCTTTGAGCGCCTGCTCGTTCTATGGGCAGCACCGCTTAAGCCTGAACCAAAATAGACGTGACGAGACGGTAGCCATTGAACGAACGTTTGCACTCGTTTCGTCTGTTTTGACATTTAACCCAAAGTGTTACGTTAGCCAACGAACCGAAAAAGCTGTTATGACGAGTCGCAACGTTTTGAAGTTCGGTTCTTACGGAACTGTTACGTCTCGTCAAAATGTTTCGTTCATTTTCGATCAATTACGTAGGTTCATTTTGGCTATCAACATTGGTTTACATACATTCGAACTTACTCGTTATGTCTCGTCTCGTCTATTTTGGTTTAGACTTAAGCGAGAGTAATGCCTAGTTTTCATGTTATCTTTCTTGATGTTATCTTATCAAATTTTTCTAAGAAAGAAAAAGCATGCGAGCATAACCTAATGCACTTGGAGAATGCGAGAGTGAATAGGCATATATGTGCTATTTTTATAGCACTTGATATCCTCTGTGATATCAGGAAATCAAGAAAGTTCAAAAAGCTGAACTTTTTCTATCAAAGTTGATAACATGCTATAAATTTGGCAGTCATTTTTATAGCTGCGCTATAATTTTATGTAGTGTCAAGCTTGACAGTTTTCAAAAAATGAAACAAAAAGGAATAAGGAGATTTATTTTTATTGTTGAGTTTCACAAAATTTAGTTTGAATTTGAAAAAATCTGAGAGTACAGCAAAAGTAGCTACTGTTAAAATTAGAATTTTACAAGACAAGAGAAACAAGTTAAATAGGTAAACAGTATGAAGAATTATATTTTAACAGCTGATATTTAAGCTGTAGATCCGACATTTTAAGAGGAACAAAGTGACATAAAGGCACCATCTAAGTTGCGGTTTTTATATCGCGCTTTCGTTTTGGAGGCGATGGTTCGTCATGTTAGGAGCTTGTAAAAATAATTTCCATAGCTGTAATGGTTTCTTCGTCTTCAAAGTCGTTCATTTCGGTGGAAGTTTTTGTTCTGAAAAATAAATTGTGATTTGCCGAATGTCAAACTCTTATAACAAGAATGACATATATCCATCTCGCTTATTATGGAAAAAAATTTGTGAAATTTGATCAAGATCAAGATCAAGAAAGATAACATGAAAACGCCACTTAAGGAAACTAAAAAATGAGCTGGTTATTTCGTTAATGCACTGCAAAGATTTTTGAAATCAAATGGCAAAATAAATATTTTTTTGCCGAAAATTTTTTTTGCCAAGGCGCAATGCTTAATCTGCAAGCGAGTTTTAATGAAAGTTAATAACTGTCATATAGATAGCCATTTTATAACTAAAATTCAACCACTGAATGATGATGAATGTGATGAAATCACATGGAGCGTAAACAGCAAAACGTCCAAACATTTTTCGCAGTGATTAGTGCTTTTGTCATTTCAATCTCTTTTGAGAGTAAGACAATTTGATATTCGCGCCCTGCCGACCACTGGTCTACAGTATTAAGACATACGAGCAATGATGGGCACCATGCACGCATGGTCTGACTTAGACTTCTGACAGCCCTAGGCTAACTATGAATATGCGTCCTCGGCCCATCGTGCTTGTGCCTGCCCAGACTACAAATCTATCAGTTTCAATAGTAAAGCTATCACTTCGAAATCAAAAACATTAAAGTTGTAATTTATACTGTAATTATTACGATTTATATGATAACGAAAATAATACAGCGCGAATCTGTAAAACTTCATAGATGGGAAGAAATCAACATTGTACTGCCGAGGAGAGGCAGATGGTTTCGACACTCAGAAATTACGGCCAAAGTCTTCGTACTAATGCCGAAGCCATGAATCAGTCAATTTTTTCGTCCAAAACGCTTTAAAAGCTAAAAAAGTGGTTGAAACCCGCGGAAGACCAAAAAATTTTTCAACAACGATAAATAATCATATTGTCACTGTCGCAAAAAAGAACCATATCGCATCTTCAAGAGCCATTTCAGCAGACATCGGCAATGTGATCTCGTTCCGAACGGTACGACGGATAGAAGAAGATGCGTTTATCATTCGCAAAGAAACATTCAAATTGGTCCGGACCAGATGGCGAGAAGAAATAGCGTAATATTTTGTGGAGCGACAAGTCAAAAATAGATATGTTTGGAAATGACTCCGTCCGAAATGTTCGACGCCCCAAGGGTAAATAATTTCACGTACGCTTCACAAAAAAGACTGTAAAGCATGGGGGTGGCCATATTATGGTCTGGGATTATTTTTCATGGTACGGTGCCAGACCAATACATCGAATTTCCGATAGCATGACCAGATTCCACTATAAAGTCATTTTGGAAAGTACGATGTTGCCCTATGCTGAGGAAAGTATGCCGCTTAAATGGACATTTCAGCAGGATATTGATCCTAAGCATACTTCCAAGTTGGTGAAGAATTGGTGTCCAAACAATAGTGTGACCTTGCTTAACTGGCCAAGTCAATGACTGAACTAGAACCCTTTGGAAAACCTTTGGCGAGAGTTGAAGCAGAGAATAGGAAAGGAAGTATTCCAAAATAAAAAGCAATTATGGAGTTTTGTCCAAAAAACTTGGTATGAAAAACCAGTAGAGACTTGCCGTAAGCTTATCTCCAGTATGCCCAAAATAGTACACAAAATTACTCAAAACAATGGTTGATATACCGGCTACTAATGATGAACTTGAAATATCAACAAATAGAGCCGATAAAATCGAGTTAATTTTTTTTTTTTTATTAAAATGTACTGAATGTACTTATTATTTTGTCCAGTCATTTTAATCCATTTTTTACTTTTTTGATAAGACTGAAAGATATTTTTGTTTTTTATTAATGTTATACCTTTTTATTTTATTTAATATGTTGTAAGAAGTTAACTATAAATTTGTTTTTCTATTAACTTAAATAAATTTTTGCCTACAAGCCATTGAACTAATTATGTGAGCGTGTACTTATTATTTTGACCATATGTGTATGTATATCGTCATATGAAATCAAAAAATAGTCTAGGGAATAAAGCAGTTAGCTTCGGAAAAATTAGGAGAAAGCTGTATTTTCGTATTATTCTTCCTTTTATGGCTCTAAGCAAAGTCCCAAAAGTCCCTATCGATACGTGTGCCGCTAGAAATTTTACACGGGGCCAAAGGTCGCCAAAACGGGTTTTCATGAAAATCTCGTTAACGGTCATTTATATCGAAAAATAATATAAAAATTTTTCTAAAAAAAAGAATTTTTAAACATCAAAGTATTTTTTTTTTTTGTAAAGACCATGAAAAAATTTATTGGAATCACTCATTACAATTCCTAATTAACAAATGAAACAGGCATTAAAATAAGCTGCAATAATGCACTATTTCTGCAGTAATGACTTTAAATTTGCAGTAATGATTTCAGAATTTTGTAAAAATCGTAGTAATGACTTTCAGCCAAATTCATAATACTTTGTTGTGCGTTTATCTTTGAAACGAAATACACATTTTATTTCGCATATAATTGTTGTTTTAGTTGTCTAATTCCCGAACGACTACTTTGAAAGAAATGATATCCAAGCATAATTAGAAGTACTTGGTGATGCCCAAATTATTTGAAATTCGATCGACGGAATATACATGCATATCAACTTCTGAAAGCTGTTCCCAACAATTGGCATGACATTGCGCTACATTGCGATGAAAATCGTGATGCACAGTCAAATGGATTTCGTGCATAATTGTGCGATACTGAAAATTTGGATTTGATTTCATTTTGTGCTGATTTGATGCTATATTCCAACGATTTCAAAAACAAATGTAATCTGACTTGCTTACCAACATTTTGTTTAACCCTAAACATATATACTGACGAACTTTCTATACACATTTGGACGGACGGGGTACCTAAGGTTTTGTTTTCATACTTATTGTATGGCTAGAGCGCTTATAAACACTCATTTCGACACTTTTGGCTCTATAAGGCGCCTTCTGCTGCTCTCTTAAGGCCTATATCTATAAAGGAAAGCCGCCTAGTGCTCAACGCCAAAAGAACATATGCGAGCGTAACAACGGGCACTTACTCCACGTCTTTTCGATTGAATAGCTCTCTACTGTCTCGCTCTCTTCAATAACATGTTGGGTATTGCTGCATGATAAAATTTTTTGCATAATTTTTCTGGAGGATCTCTCGAATCAACTCGGCTGCCTGAATATTGTGGCCAGGTCCAGAATACCACGGATAACCCAGCATTTTTCCTACCGACTGGCCATGGAAACAGAGGTGAGAAACACCAGCAGACTAACAACAACAGCCTGCATACCAACGCAATGAAAATTGTGAAAGGCGTGTGCCATAACTGGAAGCGTCTCGGTCCAACCAAAAAACGACGCAAAACTCGTACTCAGTCTTCGTCTTGCTTCAAGTCAATTTGTGCCGACCACTCTACAAATGTATGTTCGGATTTCGAGTGCTTGCTATGAATACCGTTTGAAAAGTTGAGGAATTATTATTATATTTCAAGCAGCAACAATAAAAATGTATTAAAGAAGGAGCGAACAAAATTGTTGTTTTAATTGTTTCCACACATTTTGCACTACAAAATATCGGGTACCCAGGTACCCGCGTCCGTCCGAATCTCGGATTGATTTTTAAAGGGTTATTTCTCGAAACTGAAAATACATTCGAAGCCAAAAACAAGTTCTATACATACTTTGCTACGATCACAACTTTCAGAGATACATTCAATCAAAGTTGCCGTGGGTACCCAGGTACCTCGTCTGCACGGTTAGGATTAATCGTCCGCCACTTTATCCGCTTTATGAGCGGCTTACGTGAGAAAAAACTTATCGGCGAATTTGAATCGAAGTTATGAGATCAAATGAATGTTGAGGATGACAAATATTTCTTAAAAACATTAAAAAGTCGCAAAAATCAAAAAGTGTCAACGCAATCAGTTGACGATATTCGGATATCGATACTTTGTCTGCTTTTATAGCAACTCGTTTACAAATTCGTGATACCGCCTTGTTGAACACCATTGAAACATTTTTGAAACTTGACAACTCTGCTGATATTACTAAAATTCATGCATCGTTTGGAAAGGGTTTCGAATTGAGTTTGCTAAGCATGCAATATCATGACCTATCGAATACACCAGAAGAAATTCGAGGAAAGTCACATGAAGCAATAATTCGTTACCTGGGAACTGGCAATATGTAGTTTTAAATACAGGTAGTCTCCGACTTACGACCGAGATAGGTTCCTAGTCATCGGTCGTAAGTCAATTAAGTCGTAAGTCGAGTTTCATAAAAAATAACTAAAGAAAAATATTACATACATACTGTACTACTAACTTTTAGGGGCAGGAGAAATGAAACTACCCAAAATTCATATAGTTCAAACTTTATTTAAAATAATAATATGTAATAATAATATTTTACATATTTTAGGGATTCCCCGAAACTATTTTAAGCATTTTCTATGAAAAAAATTGAAAAAAAATTGGTCGTAAGTGCGAATAGTCGTAAGTCGAACGGTCGTAAGTCGGGGACTACCTGTACTTCGAAGAAATTGTCACGTGTTTGCTAGAATATTTGCTTGTACAACACACTCAGCTGACTGCGAACGAACGATAAGTGCCAACAACCTTTTGAAAACAAAGCAACGATTGAGACTCATGATTTCAACTGAAAATTACTTGTACGTTCCTTTTAACATGCCTGAGTTGGAGAAATTTGTTTCAGATTTAAATCGCCGAACTTACTTTAAACTTATTTTTGTAAATGGAATTTTCAATTTTGATTTAGACTCGGTGTTCCATAATATCTGTTAATTAATACTATGAATCATTTGAATTAGATCTTCTAAATTGAATCATTTTTGCCGTGATATAATATTAACATTATATTACTTGAATAAGCTCTTCAAAAATTTTGTTAACAAAAAAATTGCCAATAAAAAAAAATTATTCTGCAGTAATGATTTTTTCTTATTTCAACCCCTTAAATGAAATCCAAGTACGTACAGAATTTTCAAAAAAAGACGTTCGTACAAAAAAATGTCAAAAATTACCAATTTTACACCTCTGTATTTTTGGAAACTAATAACGTTGGAGTAAAATATTTATTTCCGGAATTTGATCGATCTCTATTAAAATTACAAATAACCAAAATTTAAACAAGACCGGAGCATAAAAATTTTAGCCTTGTACGCTTTCCAAATTCAACTCCATATACGACACATATCGTCACCTCAGAGTGTAAGTGTCGTGTATTTGTGTATTTCATCGTTTTCTAAACCATTTCCAATGAACATCCGAAAAAATTTTAAGTTTCCGTAAATGTCTCACCTTGCGAAATGGAATTCTTAATAATTTTAATTTGCTCTGTCGTAGAATGCTTTCTACGGCCCACTAAAATGCAAAAACTCAAAAAAATCATTGGAGTATTATACAAAAATAATGGAACTTACTTGTTACGATCAAATTTTTTTAATAAAAGTAAATACCTAGTCTTGAGAAGAAAAGGAGTTGAGCACTGCTATTATTTTGAGTGCTCGAAATTACACATTACTCAATAGCAAACCTAGAAAGTACCGTTATTTTTTTGGAACAACTACTCGTATACTGTAAAATATTAGAAGAAAAAAACGTCAGTTGTTCGAAATATCTTCTTTCAATTCATGAATGACACCCTGTTTCTATTATTTTGACCGCAACTGTAAGTGAATTATGGATAAAGATTTGAATAGACATTTAATAACCTATTGTTAGATTGAATTAAATTATACATATAGCTTTTTTTAAGCCTTTTTCAAAAAAAATTCTGGCGACACCGATTGAGAAGTTACCAAGGATAGGGCCTTGAGTCAAAATTTACATGTTCTCTCTATAGTAATCAATCCTTATACATAGCTCATTTGCAAAAAAAAAAGTACCATTAAATTCTTAAAACTTCTTTCACAGTTGAATGGTGGAGCTTGTTTTCTCAACTTAAAACGCATAAACGAATGCCATATATACCTTTAAGCCGTTAAGATTATCAACAGCTAAAATAGTGGAGCGTTGATCTTCATAGCAGATGAAACAAAATCCTTTTGATTTTCCCGTTGCTTTATCACGAGTTAAATTTATGTTTACGATTTCGCCGTATTGTGAGAATACGCAAATGATATCGCCTTCTGAAAGTGTATATGGAAACCCTCCAACAAAAATCCAAGCGGAGCCCCGATACATATCGTGCCAAGAACTTTTTGAACCACTCCTGAGTTCATGTTCACTCAACTTCAGTACGTTTTTCATGTTGCTAAAAAACAAAATAACTTATAAAAATAACTTGAATGAAGTATAGAACATATATTACGTTAGAGGATTCATTTTGAAGAAAAATTATTATTATTATAGGATAAACTTTGTGTTCTATTACAGCTGATAGATATCCAAAAACTTTTAACACTAGTGACCAAAGATTATGATATTCGTCGTTAGTGATGCACAAACCAGATTGCAAAAGGATTCTATAGACACATTCATAAGGGCGAAACACATGGTACAATCATACATGGTAAAACTATCTTGTCAAACTCAAATACTTCAACCGTGAAATTGCCTATCATATATGCCAAGAATAAACAAAACAAAAGAACATAAGAAATCTAACAACGTACGCTTCTAGCTATGAGTGTACAATTTGGAAATGTCGGTGCCAGATCTAAGCTGACTTTGACAGAGAGGTAGGCATAAAAATAAAGAAGTGAACGGCGACTTAGAACGGCTACTACTATGATAATTGTACCATGCACGAAGCACATAAAAAGCATGCATGCATCAAAGCATTTGACATATCATTCAAATGCACGTGTGCTTATGAAGTAACGCACTTAAAAACTAAATTTTCAACTTTTTTAAGACATCGAGGCATTGACAGAATTTTTTTACATTTGATTTTGTTTTGAAGGTGTTTATTTGTCCATGTTTGAAGAGATTATGAAATATATAAATAAAATCAAATTACGTATTCCAACAGATATCAATTTTTTTTTAGATTTCAATGCTTTCTATGTATTACTGAAGACCATTAAACTATCTTTCTTATGACACCCATGTTATTGATATCTATGCAGGAGTTTACAAACAAACAAAAACCAACCTGCGTTTTAGCATATCACAGGCGTTGATAAAACAAACGCGTGTTGTAACGCACATTTTTTTAACGTTTGTTGATGGTGTGGCTTACTGCATATAATTTAGTGTTGCGCTGAAAATCGCGTTAGCTACGTTCAAAAACGCTCGTTTGAGCTGAGCCAAAGTCGACATATGGAGAATAAAGATTTGTACGTCGGCTCTAAAATGTCAAAAATGTTTAAATTAAAATTTATGTTAAATAGTATTTTGAAATATCATTTAGCTAAAATTAACTTTAAAAATTTATGTTGCTGATTTGTTCTTCTTAATTTTAGGCTGTGTCGAAAGGCTACGAAACGAAAATAAAAAAATAGCTTGCTATAACGTAGTCAAAAAGAAAAAACCATGGAATTAGATGTTTTTTCTTACTCTTCTTATATATTTCTTTTAACATGTATTTTTGCTAAGTTTTTAATTAATTTTAGCTAAATTGTATTTTACACATTTATTTACCTTAAGCTCAAACTTACGCATTTTTGACATTTGAACGCCGACACACAAAAACCTATTCATACGACAGCGAACTTGAGCATCGGCTCACTACATCGACGTAGAAATACCGAACTACTCGCCGACACAGTTCACATTCCGACAACTTAAAACGACCCCGAAATCATATGCCAAAGCTCAAGCGTGTGTGAATAGCGTAATTATTGATGGCT
Source organism: Tricholauxania praeusta (assembly GCA_949775025.1). NCBI lineage: Eukaryota > Metazoa > Arthropoda > Insecta > Diptera > Lauxaniidae > Tricholauxania > Tricholauxania praeusta. Next base: position 69,662,154 of record OX459029.1, on the reverse strand, counting down.
TCGACAATTACGGCTGCGCCAGAGTCATTATCAAGCAAGTGACCAATTTGAGAGCAGAAATGCGTTTTTATGCCTCTTCGCGTGTTATATAATAGCAAAATAACGTAAGGCGCGCTCTAACTGTCATATTTTGACGTATATGTGAGTGATTGAGTTTATATAACATGAAATTCGCTGGTCACGCGATGTGTGATCGCCGCGTCGCGTTACGTTACGTTTTACATAAACTGCAGTAGGTAGAATAAATGTTTCAAATAGCATTTAGCTAAGATTAATTTTAAAGCTTAACATAACGAATTAATTTCAAATCATGCAGTTTGACTAACTTCAATTTGTGGAATTGGTTGCCGATAAGATATGTTGTTTTCCAGAGAACACGTATTCCCCCAATTTGAATGAAATACATTTTTTACGAAGTTTTGCTTATTTTAATTTAAAGTATCAAAAATTGAAAAACCGCAGAAATTGCTTTGTCATACCAAGGAGAAAAAATTTACTATTCTCTCTCATTGTAATTGTTATTTTTTTCCGAATTAAGCGTTGTTACTATTAAAATATCAAAAACAATAGCAAATTCAAATTACTGATTTTTTCTTCTCACTATGACAAGGTTTTGATAGTGCAATGCTTTAAAAAATGTAGGATATAGGAAATATTTATACGCTTATATGTATCTCAGCTTTTGAATAACCGATATCGAAGCTGAAAGTTTTCTATACTCGATAAGTACTTTAATTTGATATATCAATTATTGCTGTAGCTATTCTAGACCCCGTCAACCAAGCCTTAACTTCGAGAAAAAAAAATATGCCTAGTGACAGTACGGCTAAAACAAACAGTGTCGCGTTTTGCGTTTCATTATACAGATCTAATTTCAAATAACACCTTTTTCAGAAGTTTCACTTCAAGAATCATTAAAGATTTGCTAAGTGAATACTAATTTTTAATATTGATGGGAAAAAAGCAGTAATCAAATACGAGGGCAAAAAATATAAAGCAGCCCTGGGTAGCACGACTGACTCAAATGACTTTTCAAGTATAACACCTTTAAAATAGTGTGCGGCAATACTGGTGTTTAACGACACTAGTCTTCAGGAGAAAAATATTTGACAAAGTCAGCTGACCTTTTACTAAATCGATTGAATTGACAAAAATAATTTTACTTCAGCTAAAATGGCTCTACATTCAGCAATAAAAGGGAAACTAATTTCAGTAATTGGAGATGAAGTAAGTATAGAAAATTAATATTGAATTATTAAAAATTCCTGTTTTGCCGTTATTCGTAGGATACTTGCGTAGGATTTCTTTTGGGAGGCGTAGGCGAAATCAACAAAAACCGCCATCCTAATTTTATGGTCGTCGATAAGAGTATGATCACATTTTTTTTTTCATATAATTATGTGCAAATATACGTTATTTATATTTTACAGACACTGCGGTAAGTGAAATTGAAGACTGCTTTAAGCGCTTTTTGAAACGTGATGATATTGACATCATTCTTATTAATCAAAATTACGCGGAGCTGATCCGTCACGTGATTGACGCTCATACTTCACCAGTACCAGCTGTGTTGGAAATCCCTTCCAAAGATCATCCGTACGATGCTAGTAAGGATTCTATCTTAAGACGTGCTAGGGTAAGAATCGCAAATGCCAAAGTCTTTTTTATCAAGAAATTAACAAGGTTTTTATTTCTTTCAGGGAATGTTTAATCCTGAAGATTTAGTTCGTTAAAACGATCGACTTGTTTCCTATTGCATTGATTTCACTTTAGTTTGTTGTTGTAAAGTATAATATTTTGCATACTTGTGAGTGTAATAAAACGGATTTTTTCGATTCCTTACAAAAGCTAATAAAAGTATTGTTCATCACCATTCCAACAAACATTGTTTGAATGAATCGATCATTTCAGAACAAATCCATTACAAGATATACAGTGATAACAGCAGAAGTCGGTCACTTAACTTTTTCTAAGCTCAAATAACTAGCAAAAGTCCGTTATTTTTTTTATTGAGGTACAGCAGCGGTCAAAATAATAGCAGTGCGGTGTCATTTATGAATTGAAAGAACATATTTCGAACAAATGACGTTTCATTCCTTCTAATCTTTTAAAATATAGTTACTTGATAAGTGCACAAAATAAGCACATGACATTTTGTTCCAAAAAAATAACGGTGCTTTCTAAGTTTGCTATTGTATTGAGTAATTTGTACTTACGAGCGGTCAAAATAATACCAGTGTTCAACTCCTTTACTTCTCAAGATTAGGTATTTACTCTTATTAAAAAAATTTGATCGTAACAAGTAAGTTCTATTGTTTTTGTATAATAATCCAATGATTTTTTCAAGTTTTTGCATTTTAGTGGGCCGTGGAAAGCATTCTACGACAGCAAAATAAATCTTAAAAATTCTATTTCGCAAGGTAAAACTTTTAAGGAAATACAAAATTTTATCGGATGATCTGCGAAAATGGGTTTGAATATGATAAGATACACAAATAAACGAAAAACACGAAGCCGAATGCCTTCCATGTCCCCCCGGGACGTGAATTGTTCGATACGGCTTCCGATACATAATCCGTTTTTGCCTGCTACGGAAGTAAAGAAAGTGCTTAATATAGCAGTGAGTGTAGAAACCGTTAAAAGTAGACTCAGTGACATCAATTTGAGTATCCAGAATCCACGACGAGTTCCATTGTTAAAAATAATACATATCACAAAGGCCGCTTGCAAAGTAGAGGAACATTATGTGGAGCGATAAGAGTAAGATCGTCTTTTTGGTGGAAAAGGCACTCGTTTATATGTAAAGCGCAGCTGGAATGACCTTACTCTCATCGTTCCGCTCTTCTTTGCAAGCGGACATTCCAAGTACCGTGCGCAAAGTACGATCTCTTTGTGAATGTATTTTTTTTAACAATGGAACTCATCGTGGGTTCTGGGCACTCAAATAGATTTTCCTGAGTCTTCTTCTAACGGTTTCTAAGCTCGCTGCTATATCAAGCACTTTCTTTATTTCCGTAGCAGGCCAAAGATTTGACAATAATTGTAAATTTACTTATATTTTTTTTTTTTTTATGAGCGAGCAAAAAAAAAGTCAACTGTTTCCAAAAAAATTTAGCACTTTTAATCATTTTACGTCTTAATTTTAATATTGCTGACCAAAAAAAATTAGTTTTTCCAAAAAAAAATTTAACCTTACGAATTAATTTTTTTTTAATATTGCTGACCAAAAAAAAAATCAAGTTCAAAGTAATTTTTTTTTTAGTGGGCCTGAAATTGTTTTTTAAGACTTTGTAGCCCTGTACATACTGCACAGTGGGTTTTAACCAACTTTTAACCCTTGTGTCAATACCTACTTTGTATACCTTTAAGTCTACACTTGGATACGTTTGTACCCTAGTACATTTACATGAGGATAGGTCTAATTTTTTAGCATAAATCTTACAATTTTATATTTACTTATTAGCTTCGTTCCAGAACTTTTTGGGTAAAATCCTGTAAAACTGTCAAACACGAGAGAATAAGAAAATTGCGCTCTGTGTAAGAGAAATAATGTAAAAAGTACAGGAACGGAAAAAACCATTTTTTTTAGCACAAGAATAAACTTCAAAATTTTTTGAATTTAGTTGGTGCAAAAAGTTAATTTTCTAAGTCCAGACAATAAATAAACATCTTAAATTGAATGTAGTTGAACAATAAATTCAATTCTAGAAACGCAAACAATAAAATGGAAAATAAAAATAGTCAAAATAAACTCAATGTTTACAATTCAGCTTGCACAACATAGAACAGCTGATAGTTTGACAGTTTTACTGAGTTTACACACAAAAATTCTTCGGGTAAAAACCTGTAACTTCTTACAATGAGAGAACATAAATTACTCTCTCATTTTTGTTCTCATTTACAGGTTTTTCGTGTACGGGAACGATTTTTGGGTAAAATCCTGTAAAAACCTGCAAATTGTACTAATGCATTATTGTACGGGAACGCAACTATTTAGTCCAATTTATATTTGTTACTTTAAATGGATAGAAAACAAATTTATCAGAAATTATAGTGAAATTTCGAAAAAATTTAAAATGGTATGTAAAACCAAAAGTGTCTGTTATCAGAACTAATGAAACGGGATATATGACAGTTGTAAAGAACTTTTTCATTTTCATGTCGAAAAAAGTACATTCGGCATCTAAAAACTACATTTCAACTCTCCATTCAGTACATTTCCACAAAACCCATTTGTCATCACTGGCCACAACTGGCAATCCATCAAATTCTGTCGATGTGAGTGGCTGCCAAACTTATAGTATCGCAATTCCAGCTTTCCGGATATAATTGTATTAATTTTGAATTTCTCAGTCGTTATTTAAGTTTTTGCAAGTTGCTGAGGCAATTTTTACATTCTTACACGTTAAATAAATTTTTCGCACTTTAATTAATTTTTTTTTCTTAAAAAAAAAAGTTAAAAACGCTTTGGGGTACAAATGTATCCAAGTGTAGACCAACGTGGTAAATTTATGAAATGCACGTCCACACCCCACTGGATGTAGGTACACACTTCTATATTATCGCATTATATTTAGGATACTATCATGCAGGATAACTTAAAATATGAAAACGCTGGAAGCATGAGAAATATAAGAAATTGCTGTTCAAGGGTTAATAAAAGTGTGAGTTACAACAAAAATTTGATTGGGGATTGTTAAGGATGTAAGTTAGAGTCGATACATGCTAAGACAAAAGAAATCCTTAGAGCTTTTTTTTAATGTCATATTTACTTTTTTTTAATGATATGACATATACACACCTGCTCGAAATAATAGGTACACCTTTGAGTTTTTAGTTTGAGCTCTATTACAAAAATATTTTGGCAATTTAGAGGAAAAATCATAGTGGTAACGTGAAGTACACAATTTGGCAGCACGATATTCAATAAAACAAATCATGTGATTGCTTTAAGTTTTGAGCGTTTCTACTCACTGTGCATAGTTTGAATATTTGCCTGCTCAAAATAATAGTTACACCTGCACGCTGATTCAAATTTTCGTTTGAAATTTTATTTTTTTGAGCTTTCCTTAGAAGAACGTTAAGTTTTCTTTAATTAAACCTTAAAATGCAGTGAATTGGCAGCACACATTTTAGTTGAGATGGGTCGTAAGCCACATTGCTCTGCTGAGGAAAAGAGACTGACTTTAAACTTGAAAAAAAGGAAGAAAATCTCTTCAATGCATTGGCAGGTTGCTGAATAGATCTCACAATTTCGTTAGTTATGTATTTAAAAATAAATGGTAAAAAAAATCTTGTGGTAAACCACCAAAAACCGCTCCAAGAGTTGATCTTCATATAGAAAATAGACACATTTAAGTCTTCAAAGACAATTTTAGCAGAAATTGGGAACGTGGTTAGTGCTCAAACAATTTGATAACGTTTACTAAAGGCTAACATACCTGGGCGCTTAACTAAAAAAGTTCCTTTGTTGCGGAAAAAAAATTCTATCATAACGCTAAATTTTGCAAGGGTAACGGAAACTGGTCAGCACTAACCACGTTCCCAATTTCTGCTAAAATTATCTTTGAAGACTTAAATGTGTCTATTTTCTATATGAAGATCAACTCGTGGAGCGGTTTTTGGTGGTCTACCACGAAATTTTTTTGAAGTGAAAACTTCTTATGGCACGTTGTGCGGCTGAGGAAAAAAGTATAATTTCGCGACAATGACCGTCATCGGGAAGACTTGGGAAACGAACTCGATTTTGGAATTTTGAAGACTTGGGAAACGAACTCGATATTGGAATTTTGAAGACTTTTGAAACGAACTCGATTTCAGAAATTTGAAGACTTGGGAAACGAACTCGATTTCAAATTTGGAAGACTTGGGAAACGAACTTGATTTTGGAATTTTGAAGACTTGGGAAACGAACTCGATTTTAGAATTTCGAAGACTTTGGAAACGAATTCGATTTCAGAAATTTGAAGACTTGGGAAACGAACTCGATTTCAAATTTGGAAGACTTGGGAAACGAACTTGATTTTGGAATTTTGAAGACTTGGGAAACGAACTCGATTTTCAAATTTTGAAGACTTGGAAAATGAACTCGATTTCAAAAAATTTATAAAACGTTGCCTACTTATAGGTGCTATTAATAATTTTCCCCTAAAAGTAGGCAACACTTTCTGACAAATTTCAAAAAGAACGCCTAAAAGTAGGTAACGATTTTAAAAATTTCAGATAATGTGTCCTAATTTTATGTGCTATTTTTGAAATTCGTCGGAAAGTGTTGCATACTTTTAAAGCGGCTCTCACACGATCAATATTACTGACAGTATAATTACTGACAGTATTTACATTACTGTCAGTGTACCACTCACACGGTCAGTATTGTTTATTGCTCCGGCTACGTGACCGACAGCCGAAAATGGCATGCCACTTTTTGGGGCAGATTCCATCCAAACTTGCACCACGCCTCCAGCTAGGCATCGGATGACCATACCCTTGGACGCAATGTTCCATGCCACTGAATGAGGAACTTTTTCAAGTTTCGCTGCCTCATCGTCTATCTGCCACAAAATGGGGCATGCCACGCCCCCTCCCAGGATTTTGCCGTCCCGTGCCTACTTGCACCCTCTGACCAACTTTCAGCCGGATCTGCCCCAAAAAGTGGCATGCCACTTTTCTGTGCAAATAATACTGATGAACTGTCAGTATTCACCTCACACCATCAGTATTACTGTCAGTATTTAAAAACTTCGTCAGTAATATCCGATTTTTTCATCAGTCATCAGTATCGTTTTTCTATACTGACAGTACATCAGTACTCACCTCATACGATCAGTAATACTGTCAGTATGCAAAATACTGTCAGTAACATTGATCGTGTGAGGGCCGCTTAATACTGATGGTGTGAGGTGAATACTGACAGTTCATCAGTATTATTTGCACAGAAAAGTGGCCATGCCACTTTTTGGGGCAGATCCGGCTGAAAGTTGGTCAGAGGGTGCAAGTTGGCACGGGACGGAAAAATCCTGGGAGGGGGCGTGGCATGCCCCATTTTGTGGCAGATAGACGATGAGGCAGCGAAACTTGAAAGAAACTTGGAAAAGTTCCTCATTCAGTGGCATGGAACATTGCGTCCAAGGGTATGGTCGTCCGATGCCTAGCTGGAGGCGTGGTGCAAGTTTGGATGGAATCTGCCCCAAAAAGTGGCATGCCATTTTCGGATGTCGGTCACGTAGCCGGAGCATAGTTCGCACCTTCACCAGTCGAATGTCAAAAAAACTGATTACTGACAATAAACAATACTGACCGTGTGAGTGGTACACTGACAGTAATGTAAATACTGTCAGTAATTATACTGTCAGTAATATTGATCGTGTGAGGGCCGCTTTACTGTCAGTATTTAAAAACTTTGTCAGTAATATCCGATTTTTTCATCAGTCATCAGTATCGTTTTTCTATACTGACAGTACATCAGTACTCACCTCATACGATCAGTAATACTGTCAGTATGCAAAATCCTGTCAGTAATACTGATCGTGTGAGGGCCGCTTAAGGGTAAATTATTAATAGCGCCTAAAAGTAGGCAACTTTTTTTGAAAAAATTGGCCCATGAAAGTATGTAATTTTGTGGAAAAAATTTTTAAATTTATAGCATACATATGTTGACTTCCGGTTAGTTGTTGCTCAGTAAGCAAATTTTTCTCTGCTAGCGCAGCCGAAAGCAGAGCCAGCAGCCCAAAGCAGAGAAAAATCTGAAATACCAGGCCACCTTGAACCAGCAGCAAGCAAATTTGGTTTTTTGAAAAACTTTAAAACGTTATATCTCGGCTATTACTAAACCGATTTAGACAAATGAGGTGTAATAGTTTTTTTTAAGAACAAGCAGATTTTTTTGAAGTCATTTGTATTATGATTAACTGTCACAAGATGGCGTTTTAAGCAGTTTGAATATTCTAACAGCCAGAACTCGGCAACGAATAAGCCGATTTTGATAAATGTGGTGTCATAGTGTCTGTTAGAAGATGCAGATTTTTATCTTAAGTTTAAGAAAAATTATGTTTAAGCTATTTAGTCACAGGTCCAGATACTTTTTTTACATGATTTTTTCTTATACTTACATAATTCTCAATGATGTGTCTTACTGCAATCAGAATAAATTTTTGTTTTTAAACATAAGGAGTACTTAGCTCAAATTTAATTATTCACAGTTAAGGCTACTGAGCCGAATATACTTCTTCCAGCAATTTTTGAAGTGAAAACTTCTTATGGAACGTTGTGCGGCTGAGTAAAAAAGTATAAACTCGTGACACCGACCGTCATCGGGATTAGCCGTCAATAATGCGATGGTAAAATTTTAATGTTCTATTGTTTCTTTTAAATAAAAAATATTCCAAGTGGAAGACAAAAAGCAAAGCATACACACTAACTGACACATTTAATTCTCATTCAACGATTGTTATGCTTACATGTTTGTTTCTTTCAATGTCCGCGTTGTTGCGTTGACAAATTGAGAATGAGAGCGAGAGTAAAATTTGAATACATATTCCGTTTTTGTCTTCGATTGCATTGCCATATAAAAAGAAAACGCACACATACCAATTAACGCACTAACTTGCCATTAAACGATTTGTTTTCACTTCTGTCGGCACTCCCGGAGTGCAACCCGCCGTTTTTTTTTTTACTGTTTACTATTAAATACATTTCTCATGAAATTGTGAGATCTATTCAGCAACCTGCGAAAACATTGAAGAAATTTTCTTTCTTTTTTTTTCAAGTTTAAAGTCAGTCTCGATTCCTCAGCAGAGCAATGTGGCTTACGACCCATCTCAACTAAAATGTTTGCTGTCAATTCACTGCATTTCAAGATTTAATTAAAGAAAACTTAACGTTTTTCTAAGGAAAGCTCAAAAAAGAATCAAAAAAAATAATATTTCAAACGAAAAATTGAATTAACGTGCAGGTGTACCTATTATTTTTAGCAGGCAAATATTCAAACTATGCACAGTGACTAGAAACGCCCAAAACTTAAGGCAACATAAGGCACATGATTTGTTTTATTGAAGATCGTGCTGCTAAATTGTGTACTTCATAGTGTTTCACCGAGGCCGAGGCGAGGCGAGGTTCTAGTTGATCTCGGTCTCGCCTCGTTTTATAAATTTAAGTCTCGCCTCGCCTCGGCCTCGGACGAGATCTTGCCATCACATGCCTCGCCTCGCCTCGCTTCGCCTCGTTCTCGGCCGAGGCACCTCGGTAAAAAAGCGAGGTTTTTATTAAAATAAATAAAAAATTATATATGTATCAGGGCTGATAGGCTGATCAAGCCTCAAAAAATAAAATATCTGTTTTTATTTTTAATGAATTGGATGAGATATGATGAATTTAATTCTTTTCTTATATGGGAAGGATACGTATTGCCTATTTTTCCAAGCCAAACTAAGCTATGAACCTTTTACAAACTATAAGCAAAATATGTACCAAATCTTATTTATCTACGTCAAATAGATATTGAGATATGATAAAGTTAATTTTTTTTTATATTGAAGGCATGGTACCGCCCATTTTATTAATTGAATCTTAGTTATGCCTCTACCTTTTATAAATATACCAAGTTTTATTAATCTGCATCAAGTTGTTGATAATATATGATGAATTCTGTTTTTCTGTTATGTGGGGGTGGCATCACCCATTTATCGTAAGCTATATTACGGAGCATCCCAAATCATAAGAAACATATATGTATGTCAAATCTTTCGTCGGTCGGTTGAACGGTTTAGGAGTCCATTAACAACGAACATACATGTATTGATCTTTTTTTATATACTAGCATTACCCTTAGAAAGACTATTAGAATAAATCAATTTCAATGCAGTGTTGTCAATCATGCAGTTTTACTTATAGCCTTACATGCTTCCCTAACTGATCAATCGAGGCGAAGTCACATAGAAGCTGATGCGATCCAAGCACTTCTGTGCATTAGCGCTTGGACCAAATCTGAACTCGTAAGAAGCACATGCGGATTAAAAATAAAACAAAGCAGTTTACTCAAAATAAAATACTAAAATATTAGTTAAATATAGATTTTAATATAAAAATTACATTCATATTTTGAATCTGCATATGATTCTTACGAGTTCAGATTTCGTCAAAACGCGCCTCGCTCTTGGTTTCGAAAACGAGGCTAGGACGAGGCGAGGCCGAGGCGAGTACGAGGCGAGGTGCCGTGTGATCTCGCCTCGCCTCGGTCAAGCGAGGAAAATTTATTTTTCCATCTCGCCTCGTTCTCGCCTCGGTCTCGCCTCGTTCTCGTAGTCAAAAACGAGGCTGCCTCGTAGCCTCGGTGAAACACTAGTACTTCACGTTACCACTATGATTTTTACTTTAAATTGCCAAAAAAATTTTGAAATATAGCTTAAACTAAAAACTCAAAGGTGTACCTATTATTTTGAGCAGGTGTGCACGTACGAAATTTAAAAAAACATCCGATTTTGTTTAAACTAGGACACGTCAAAAAAAAACTTTAATAGATGGCACCACAGCCCAAATTTCAGTTCCCTAGGGGGTCGGGGTCTTGAGAAATAGTCATATTTAAGCCTGAAAATAGCCGTTTTTAGCCCGTTTTAAAAATGTTAGTTCTAAAAGCCGACAAATCCAAATTTAAAGTTCTGGATATGAATTTTTTTATTATTATGTCAGTTTATATGCTTAAAAAAAATGTAAGCTCCTATATCTTATGACTTATTTTTGCGAAACGATGTGAAGTGAAATAAGTCTCAGTAAAATAGACAGCTTTGAAAATTGTGCCCTAAGTCGTAGTTTTATTCACCTCTACCTATTCGCTTAAAAATTAGATACCATCTAGTACCATCTATGGTTGATCAGGCCCAGAGATATTAAACCTTGAATTCGGTTATTTAAGCAAAAATTGCTTTTTTTCGAAATTTGACCTAACAGAACTCAAGACCCCGAATACCTAGAGAGCTGAAATTTAAGCTCTGAGGCTATCATTTTAAGTTCTTTAACGTGTGCTGAAAAAACATGGTGCGCGTCATCATTATAAAATTCGTAGTTTCCAAAGTTATGGCGGCAATTTCAATATGAAAGCACATCCATTCTTAGGATTGATTGAGGAATAACATATGAAAAAATAAAAAAAAAACGGAAGATGTTATATTGAAAATATTTTGAGAAAAATTTTTTTAATTAAAAAAATTAGTGTTTTAACAAAATTATACAAATTTATATCCACTATAGTTTTTGAAATATTTCGTTTCAAAAAATGTTCAAAAACGTCAAAAAAAAACAAAGTGTGCACTTATTAAAAGAATGACCGATACGCAATGTCCAAACGGTTACACCACTTTTTCACAGCCATAGCACAACATAATCGCTCAATTTTTTTTTTGTTAGAAAGGTTGTGAAGAGAAGAGGGACATGTATAGTTTTTATAGTGCCACGCCCCTAAAGAGGTAAAACTTTTCCACATTTTTCAAAATTGCTGACATCATAACTCGAAGAGAAATTGACCGATCGACTTCAAATTGAAACTGAGTATTCTTGGATATGTTTACTATACAATGACCTACGATCTTTTTGATTGGCTGAAAATTGTCAATTTGGCATTAAAAAAACGACAATTTTTTTACCCCAAAAAATAACACTTTTTTTCAGAACAACGCCATTTTGTTAATTTTTGATATTTTTCAAAAATCATTGGTCATTGTATAGGAAATACCTTTAACTTTAATAACCTATTTGAATTTTTTTGTTTCAACTATTCATTCGGCCGGAATCATGTCAGCAGCTGGGGAACTTTTATTTATTTTTCAATAACGGTGACGGTGCCACGCCTCTTACTGGAAAATACGTCGTTACTACTAAACTGACGGACCAATTTTGATGAAATTTGGTTAGGATATGAGCTGAACCCTAAAAAACATTTCAAAAACTCAAAATTTTTTAGGTGTGGCATCGCCCCTAATGGGAAAAAACGGTATCACGGCTGTGCCACTACACCGATTTTGATAATATTTGGTATGTTGACTGAATCTTGAGTAAAGATATTTGTTTTGAGTGGGCGGTACCACGCTCCTAACAGGTAAAAAGGTTTTACAACTAAACTTATGGACCGATTTTGATAAAATTTGATACAGAGATAGATAGATTCCTAAGAAAACGTATTTGTTTTAAAGTGGAGGGTGCCACCCCTTCAATAGGAAAATTCACAAATTAACTAATAGACCGATTTTGATGAAATTTGGTATGGAGATAGATTGAAGCTTTTGTTTTTATGAGGGTGGTGCCACGTTCTGAACAGGAAAATATGTTTTAGCTAATCAAATTGACTGATTTCGATGAATTTTGGTATGGAGATATATGTATGTATGTTGAACTCTAAGAAGGGATATATAAGTTAATAATAAAACTCATTTCATTGCAATTATTTCATATTTTATGCTGACACTTAGTCTGCAGTCCGTCCGTTTAAATAAAATTCACGCGCAACAAGAATGCAAGCGCGTAATCCGATCCTCTTCAATCCTCATACTTACAATTTGTCACGTAGGCGATGTTTCCGTTAGAATAGAATTTATTTTAAGTTTCAGTTTGTAACAACTCATTTCAGCCATTGCACAAATATTAGAAACTTAAGTGAAATAAATCAATCGAATTAAAAAAGTGAAATTTTATCAAACACATTGGTAAAGAATATTTTTTCCGCTCTTGCAAAATTATAATAAGAAATTAATAACTGACTTAAAGTGAACTGAAGAAATTATTTGAAATAACATAAAAAATAGACTATCAGTGCAAAAAGACAATCAACATAACACAGAAAAAATAGACTATCAGTGAAAAAAAAAAATCAACATATTGTTCCAGCAGAATTTTATAAACAACGCATAAATCTACACTACAATAAAAGAAGGAAAACCAAAGCTGCAATAAGTGGACCAAATATCAACACTCCAACAACCTTAGAATACAACAGAGATTACAGGATATCAACATGATTCGCATATTAATAATATCGTAAGCTCAAAATTTGGACATATTTTTGTAATTAAGTTATTAATTAGTAAATCAGATTTTATTTAACAATTCAAAGTTATTTATTTTTTTCAAACTATTGGATATTATTAAATGAGTGTAGACGATCTTATAACACGTTTAGATAATCTTATACTAAAATCAAGAGAAACTACTCCAACAATGAGTCCCACCAATTCTACAACCAATTCTCCCCATCCTCATTAACAGAATCCCAAATAAATGAAATACAACAGTTGATAACTCAAACGATTACGAGTGTATTAAATCCTGATGAGAGTGAATTTCAAGAACAACAAATAGATTTTAGTAGAAATATTTCAGAAACAGAAAGGATACCCGACTTAGTAAAGACACTTAGAGAATTCTCAGGAAAGCCTGGTGAATTCAATTCATGGAAAAAAATCAGTAGATAGGATACTAACTCTTTATGAGGCCTATAAAGGCACTGCGAAATTTTACGCAATTTTACATTCAATTAGGCACAAAATCGTCGGAGAAGCCGACACCGCCCTAGAGTCTTATCGAACTCCATTGGACTGGGAACAAATTAAAAAATGCCTTACGCTTCATTATGGTGATAAAAGAGGCATAGGAACTCTCGAATACCAGATGAATACTCCAACAATGAGTCCCACGCAACCTCTCTATAGCCGAATTTTATCAAAAAGTCTATCAACATTTGTCTCTAATATTGGACAAAATTGATTGTCTTGAACTAGGAGAGGAAAAGGCCATGACGAATGCTTACAAAGACAAAGCACTTGATACGTTCATTCGTGGTCTAAACGGTGAACTACCAAGTTTATTAAGCGTAAAAGAACCGTCAAGCCTACCCCAAGCACTCCGTATGTGTTTAAAATTAAATAATTTGAACTTTCGTGTTAATTACCAGTTTACCAAACACTTCAATATCAAGTGCATCCTCAACAAAATAAACCTTACGGACCAGTTTATCAACAGCAAACTTATCAGCGACCACCATTACCTCCAAAGCCTCCAACACCCATGGATGTGGATCAATCACTACAGACTCGTCAAGTAAACTACCAAAATAGACCGCAGCAACAGTCTGGACCGAACATTAACAATTCTTATAACCGCAACGATGTAATTGGGCAGCAACCACAAATTAATAGACCTTACTCCCAAAATACTCCGCAACCAAATAAATATCATAGAGTTTTTAATACTGAAGCAATAGTTCACTCACCACCTGACCAAATTGCAAGCCAAGGAATATATTTGGTAGAACCAAACGAAGAAATTCACCAAGGCCAACAGTTTCAATGTGAAGAGGAAAGCATTGAAGTTATTCCTTATATTGATGATATTAATTTTTTAGATTAAACTCCTTCGGAATCCGATACCCAACAAACCTTTCTTTGCAAACGCAGTTGGTGGAAAAGTCGAAATCACCCACCATACAAATATAGAAATTTTTAACAGTGAAATAGGAAAGTTGAAGTTCCATATTTTACCTCGACTAGTAACATTCGACGGAATTATAGGAAATGATACTATGAAAAAACTGAACGCAATAATCTTTACAAAAGAAAACTACTTTACACTACTCAATAAATTTAAATAACCCATTCAACAGTTGCATATCAACTCAATTATGCACGTTGAATTAAGACTAGGTCACCTTAGCCCTGAAGACAGTTTAAATTTAAAACAAATCGTTTTATCCTGTCCAACTTTGTTTTCCGAACCAAATAAGAAACTTACATTTATAACCAATATCAAAGCAGAAATTCGAACAAAAAGCGAAAGAGCTATTTATTCAAAGTCATACCCTTATCCAATGGCTTTAAAATCCGAAATAGACTCTCAAATAGAAGAATTATTAAGAGATGGCATTATTCGCCCATCGAAATCCCCTTTTAACTCCCCAGTATGGATAGTGCCTAAGAAGCAAGATGCTTCTGGACAGAAAAAATATCGTATGGTCATTGATTATCGCAAACTCAATGAAGATACCATACCAGATAAATATCCAATCCCGGACATTGTCACAATTCTATCCAATTTAGGATCAAACAAATATTTTTCCACTATCGATCTCAAAAGCGGCTTCCATCAAATGAGCAGCTCAGTGCACACTTCGATTAACTCCACTTTTCAAAATTTTTAATTTTCATGCGCTGCAGTAATTTATTAGAACTCTTCTTTTCGTATTTGTTATAAATTTGGCTAAAAAAATTGGTTGAACATTACAAATGCAAACATTTATTATTCGTTCGCCACACACAATGTATGGAAGATTGAATTTGTTTACACGTTTTTCTCAACTTTTTGTTTTATGGAGTTAATCGATGTGTGCTCTGAACGGCTCAAATAGCTCTCACTGAAGCAGATATTGAAAAAACTCTTTTTCCGTTAATTGCGGAAAGTACGAGTTTACACGACTCCCATTTAGCTTAAGGAATGCCCCTTCAATTTTTCAGCGCACATTAGATGATGTGTTAAGAGAACACATTGGTGTTCGATGTTACGTCTACATTGACGACATCATTATTTTCGCTAAGTCTAAAAAAGAGCATCTTGATAACCTAAAAATTATTTTCGACACCCTTGAAAAAGCAAACTTGAAAGTATAGCTCGATAAATGCGAGTTTATCAAGGAAGAAATTGAATTTTTTGGCATTATTGTCGAACAGAATGGTATTCGTACTACGCCTAAGAAGGTGGAAGCATATTAAATTTCCCATGTCCTAGAACAGTTCACGATTTACGGTCTTTCTTGGGAATGACTGGACATTATCGAAGGTTTATTAAGGGATATGCGCAAATCTCAAAACCTCTTACCTTGATACTAAGAGGCGAACTGGGTCGAGTTCGGAAGAGCTCATCTAAAAAACACTTTTAAATTTAACATCAGAATAAATAGAAGCATTTAAACAATTAAAAAACTGTTTAGTATCAGATGATGTTATTCTTCACTATCCAGACTTTGAAAAAGTATTTGAGCTTACCACAGATGCTTCTAACTATGCACTGGGTGCTGTCCTTTCTCAAGAAGGTTCTTTCCTTTCAAGAACGCTAAGTAGATCAGAAGAAAACTTTGCAGCCAATGAGAAAGAAATGCTTGCAATTATTTGGGCTTTACGTTCTCTCAGATGTTTCCTATACGGATCAAAAAAAGTAAATATCTACACTGACCACCAGCCTCTTACTTTCGCACTCAGTAATAAAAACACAAATGCAAAAATGAAAAGGTGGAAGGCACAGCTAGAAGAGTACAATCATGAACTCATTTGCAAACCCGGTCCCACAAATGTAGTGGCCGACTTTTTATCTCGTCCACCCATTTCAAATATAAATTCGCTAACACCCACTATTCATAGCAGTGACAGTTCTTCAGAATATCTTATACCTTCAGTAGAAACACCAATCAATGCCTACAGAAATCAATTATTAATTGAAATAGGAATTGCTTCTTATCAGTTCAAAAAGATATTCCCTGGTTACAACAGACATATAATACTAGAACCAGAATTCTCAACCAACAAACTTATAAACACGTTAAAAAGCTATCTTAATCATTTAGTCATTAACTGTATTAAAACATCAGAACGCATTATGCTTCAATTACAATCAGTCTATCGATCTCATTTCTCGAACTATAAAATCCGTTTTTCACAAATTCTAGTGTCAGATATCACAGATAAAGAAGAACAAAGAAAAATAATAATTGAGACTCATAATAAAGCACATAGAAATGAAAAAGAAAATAAGCAACAAATCTTGGAAATTTCTTACTTTCCATCAATGGCGAAAAGTATTAAAGAAATTGTAAAACAATGCAAGATATGCAAGGAGAACAAATATGAAAGGCATCCTAACAATCCAACTTTAGGTGCAACCCCAATAGCAGAATATCCAGGTCATACAATTCATATGGACATTTTCTCCACCGACAAATGCAAAGTCTTAACTGCAGTAGATAAATTTACAAAGTTTGCAGTAGTTAGAATGCTTGAAGGCAAAAGTATCGAAAACATTAGAGAACCTTTGAGACAAATCCTTTTTTACTTCGGAGTAGTATGATGGAAAACGATTTAAAAACTAAAATTTTTACAACACCCCCTTATAAAAGCCAAGTTAACGGACAAGTGGAACGATTCCACTCAACTCTTTCTAAGTTAATGAGATGTTTAAAACATGAATTCCCCAATAGATATTTTAAAGAGCTTATAGAAACTTCTGTAAATAAATACAACCATGCAATCCATTCTACAACAGGAAAAAGACCAGTAGATTTATTTTTCGGTAGACCTATGACTTTTGGTCCGAATTATTACGAAAAAACTCGACAAAACAATCTCCAACGACTCTTACAAATACAACAAAAAGATCTAACATATCATAACCAAAATAGGCAAGAAGCCAAAAACCAGGAGAAAAAACTTACGTCAGACAAAATAAAAGATTGGGTACAAAATTATCCAAAAGGTTCAAAGAAGAAATAGTCAAAGAAAATTATCACTCAACGGTCGTTACAGAATCAGGAAAAGTTGTCCACAAAAGTCACATTCGAAATTAAAAAAAAAAATTAATAAAAAAGAAAAACCCTTACTTTTCATGTCCTATTATTTCATTTCCTTTCTTTCCCAGGTTGTTCGCTAGTAGTCTGGCTATAGTTGACATCCTAGATTATTCTAGAGCAAAAATTATCACTGTGGAAACAGGTCTTGCAAAAATACAAATCGGTAACTACAAAATTATTCATATTATCGACATCGGAACTTACAACAACAAAATCGAAGAAATTGAAACGGAAGCGAAATCGATCCAAATATCCCATCCTCTTCTTCCCTTCCTTATTAATACCATTTCCCAACTTAAAAAAGAGTTTTTATAAATAAAGAATTAATGTCTAGAATTAATAATATTACAAGAGTAAGCAACGAAATTGTAAAAACCCTAAGAAATGAAGAGGGTAGACAAAATACCTCATTATTGTTTTTAAAATTTAAGTAAATAAAGGGGAAATAGAAGGCTTAAAAATGGCCATTCATTTAGCTAAGGTCAACATTGTAAACCCAATAATATTAAGTAAAAAAGAAATCGATTTAATTAATAATCAATTTAAAGAAGATAATGTAACTTTTGCTAACATTGAAGAAAGCTTAGATTATTCAAAAATAACAATTGGAGTTAACAAAGAAAAACTCATTTATATTATTACTATACCAAAAACTACTAAAGAAATTTGTAAAAGATTAATTGTTAAGCCAGTAAAGAAAAATAGTCAAATGATAAATTTAGAAAATGAATCAACTAAAATGTGTAACAAAGAAATTTTTAATGTAAAACAAAAATGTAATATTTTTCATAATACAACAATATGCCTTAGAACAGATTTAAGTAACATAACAGATAACCATTGGCTAGGAAACCTCTTGTTAGGAATACCGTTTACATGTCCTACTACTACTAATAGTAATCATAAACCTATGATTGAAGAAATTCTACCAGGTACTATTTTTTTAAACCAATTTGACGGTAACGTCACAACAGATTCTCAGGTTCGATCACTAAACGGATCATATTTATTAATTTTTCAGAACTCCACAATTTCAATAAATAATCAGAGCTACACAAATTATGAAATAGTGTTCTCAAAACCACTACCTGCCGTGGTTCACCAAAAAGCATCAGAGGGTCCATTCAAGGAAATGCTTTCCCTTGAATTAATAAAGGAATTAAATATAAAAAATACCGAAAAAATTCAAGTCTTAAACAAATATTTCACGGGCAGCTTATTTACAAATTTCGGATTTTCAGCTATCATCGCGATAGTCATCGTACTTACCGTAGTTAAGAATTGTTTAAAAAAAGGAGTGAAAAGTTCAACTATTCAGATACAGACAAATCCTGTGTCTGCAAATCCAAAAATTCCAGTTAGAAGACCACGTAGTGTCAATAATATCCCTCTATACTGAGTCCAATCGGGACGCTTGGAATTAAGGAGGGAGGAGTTAATAATAAAACTCATTTCATTGCAATTATTTCATATTTTATGCTGACATTTAGTCTGCAGTCCGTCCGTTTAAATAAAATTCACGCGCAACAAGAATGCAAGCGCGTAATCCGATCCTCTTCAATCCTCATACTTACAATTTGTCACGTAGGCGAGGTTTCCGATAGAATAGAATTTATTTTAAGTTTCAGTTTATAACAACTCATTTCATAAAGCGCTACAGCGCTCTAAATAAAATTTTAACATTAAAAAACAAACTAATTGTTTAATTTATACATATGTATATAGGGATAAGGCAACATTTTAGCATGAATTTTGGTTTTAAAAGCGATGACAAAAAAATAGCTAATTTTTATATCAGTTTTTTAATACCAAAAGCATTTTTAATGGTTGAATTTCAACAACTGGGCGAACTCTAGTTCAACTATGATTATGATTAACATCCCAAATAATTTAACATTCAAGTTTTTGTTGTAACTCAACTTGTCATTTAAAGTTGGTTAAAGGCCGCCGTGACTGATTTCGAATGTTTGTTGTATGTGGTTATGAAAAACACTAACTATATAAAGATTATTTAAAGGCTTATAGGGTTCTTTTTTCTAAATAAGGAGTTATAAACATGTTTAACTAGTTGATCTCCTTTTTTCCCAACGTCGGACATAAAGTATCTAGTAGCCGGCCACTTAGGTCCCGATGGATGCCTGATGATTCTATGAAATAATGTGGAATCATGGAAGACCCTTGATTATTGAATTGAAGTCTATCCAGGCCAAGCCTGGAAATGCATGTCAAAGCCGAGGGTCTTGTATGAATTGAAAAATTTTGGAATAAGCCGTTAACTCCAGGAGTTTGGTTAGACGTACTTAAACTCAAGTTTTTTCCATTTTTCCCCATAAAGAAAATGTAACTTTCCACCAGTTTTTATTTTGAGAAGACCGGGGATTCCTTCTTTTCAACACTGGCAACCCTGTTAGGACTGAAGAATATTATTGAATCTCGGAGAATCATATTGGTTTTCAGACTCTATACTGACCCAACGATCATTAAGAGCATTATGGTGTTATTTCATTTTAAAAATCTAAAACAAATTTCACGATACACCTTAATGTTTTTGTTAGGCTTTTTTTATTTTAAGTGTTTCACGAAATAATAACTCAAGTTTATGTTGTGACCACAATTTTTTACAGAAAATTAAAATTAATTAGTTATTAGTTATTTATATTACTTAATACCTTTTTTATAAATAATGAAATATTATTCCGCAGTGATAAACACAAGAGGATCCAAAACATGTACATCATTATTTAAAAGTTAAGTACATGTCATGTAATACTTTATAGTTAATATTTCACAAAGTACAAGTTTATTTAATACTGAAACAAAGTATAGATAAATTAAACTAAACCCGCAAGGAATAAAATCATAAATATATATTATACGTATTTGTTGCGATTGAAAAATCAATTGTAACATTTTTTGTTTCCTCATTTCGATTATTTATTCAATATAATACAAAATGCCCAATTGGTCAAATACACACATTAATCCAACTCTTATATAGCCAATACGATGTTTTGTTCTTTTGAAACAACTTTTTTAAGTTTACACGATAATTTTTAAGTTTGTATATTAGGGTGTTCATTTTGAAAATTTTGTAGATAATTTTTTTTTGTCTACATTTTGGCTTGAGGCTTAAAAATAATTGTCCCAATATTTGAGCTTCCTAACTCAAACCTGTAAACGGCGCGGACAGAGTTACGAGAAAAGCGACTTAATAAAACAAAGAAAAAGTCTGCCTTAGGTGCCAAGATATAGCGTTTAAGGTATTTTAGTTGTATGGGAGATGCCACCCACTGTTGTCAAACCATGCACACATTTTTGCATTCATTGCATACTAAATACACCCGAAGGGTTTTTGTTTTTTTTTTAATTTGTTGTCCCATATGCTCATATTATAGAATCGGGTTTGAAGAAAATTCTCCCAAAATTTCAGCTTTCTAGATCAAACCTGCGAACGGCGCAATAAGTTTGTTTCCTATTACAATTTATATAAAAAAACGATAAAGTAGACAAACGATACACATATATTTTGTGTTTTAGTAAAAAAAAATTGCTTCCATATGAATTGATATTGGGAAACAAACTGATTCTTCAAACCCGATTCTATGATATAAGCACATAGGACCACAAATTAAAAAAATAACCCCTCTTTGGGTGTGTTTTGCATTTTCAGCCACACGAAAAATGTGAGCGTGGTTTGACAAGAGCGGGTGGCATCTCTCATACAACTAAAATACCTTAAACTTTATATCTTGTCACCTAAGGCATACTTTTTCTTCGTTTTAGAAAGTCGGGTTTTTCGTTAAATTTCAACGACAATCGGACATAGACTCTATTTGCGCCCTTTACAGGATTGAGCTAAAAAGCTCAAACATTGGGACAATTATGTTGAAACCTCAAGCCAAAATATAGGCAAAAAAAAAATAAAGTCCATTTACAAAATTTTCAAAATAAACACCCTATTGTACTATATGTTATCGGCCGAACTAGTTTTTAGGATAAACTAGTTTTTGGAATGAAACAGTTTAGCCCAGGTAAATTTTAGTTTGCTAGGGTAAGTGGACGGAATTCGGCCGCGACTCAGGGTTTACAACCTCCAATATATCCAACACCAGCTTCGGGGCGGTATAGTGAACAGCAGCCAAAGGCCACCTCGATGGTAATGTTGGACATATTGGAGGATGTAAGCTCTGAGACGCGGCCAAAGGTCGTCCACTTAAACTAACATACTAAACTGGTTCATCCTAACACGCTTCGGATGAACTAGTTTTGCCTATAAAAAACTAGTCTATCCTAAGAACTAGTTTGGCCGTTAACATATATATGTACATATAACGAAAGAAACTCACCCTAAGGAAATTTCCAAATTCGAATATTTATAGATTGCTATGCTCCATGAAGCTTTTTCATAAAAATATACATATATGGAAGCATCATCACTTTTACCTTAAGTGCGGAAACAGCTTAACTTTCAGATATATATTGGGAAATTTCCTTTGGAGTGTATTTTCATCCGTATATGGGGAATTCAACGAGAAATCGAACACCATTTTGCTTTTGAGTATTCTCCATTATTTTTTCTTAAATTTTTTTATCAATTATCAATCAAACTCAATGTAAACTCTGCAAATAATTAGTCAAATAAAATTTTTTTTTTTGTTTTCAAATTTTCGTTTTTATATACTTTTCATAAAAAATATCGAGCTTAAAATGATATTTAACTAAGTTGGTACAGATCAATTTTCTTCAAAATTTTTTGTAAAAAACTGTTATTTATTTATTATATTATTTATAATATTAATTCTAGGACAATGTGCTAAAAATGGGATCTATTTTTTTTTTGTTTTTTTTTTTAATTTTCAACGTTTATGCTTTTATTTATACATGTTGAAAATTCAGCATTTTGAATTTGAAGGGCATATTTTTTCTATAAACCTGAACATTGTTAATTCGCAAAAATATGTCCCATCGCTTGCACATTATCTGAATAGACTTAAAATTTGGTAGATGAATATCTAACAGATTTTTACAAACATTTTTTAAGAAAATTTATCAGCACATTGCTAAAACTGACGATTTATTTTTGAAACTTAAAAATCTTATAGTAAAATCGTTTTAAAAAAAGTTTCGATATTTTATACGAAAATAATGTTTAAAAACGAAAAATTTGAAACATAAAACTAATGCAATTTGGCCGATTATTCGCGTCAATTTCCAAAAATTTATATCTCTTAAATACCTGATCAAAATATTTATATAGAATTCACTCAACCAGTACCAAAAGAAAAAAAATTTTCCAAAAAACCAGGAATGCAAAAGCAAAATGGAGTAGGATTTGGCGTGGAATGTTTCAGATATACTAAAAAATTATGATGTAATTTTACAAAATTTTCCCAGCGGGTAGAGAACTAAATTTTAAATGAGCTTCATAATATCTATTTAGATCGCTTTGTAGTCATAGCTGATCGGATCATACGCCCTGTCGTTCTTCTGGTTTGCGAACGAGTAATAGGCCTTGCCTTCATTTCATCTGAGCTTATAATCGTTTTAAACTTTTTTATATCTTCCTGTTCTTCACAGTTAGTTAAATCAATTTCAAAATTTTTTTCGTTTATTTGGTCTTTTTGCATTTTAAAACAAATTTTGGATTCATCAGTTGAAAGATCAGCATTTTCTATGTCAGCACTTATTTCATGAGTGAAAAAAGACTCTTTAGCCACAGCTTCGCAACGTTTTGTATGTATTGCCAAAGACCTTGTGGTTTTAAAAAGTTTCATACATTTAGGACATTTAAGTGATTTGGCGCCCTGCACCAAGCCAATGTCGCTTTCTACAGAATCGGACTCAGAACTAGTATCAATTCTGTCAATAGATATTTTTGAACGTCCTTGACGTATTGCGATTGATAATGAAATTTTTTCTTCAAAGGATGTAGAAGATTCATGAACGCCAGATTGCTGATTGGTAGTAACATTAATAACACATTGTTTTTTTTGTTGCGGAGCTGCTACTATTGGCGGAGCAACGTTTGTTCTTTTTCCGCCTGATGTTGATAAGGTTGTTTTCTTTTTACGTTTGAATATTTCTTCAAGTTCTGGAAGCTCAGTCTCAGGGTAGGGATCTCTTTCTAATTTAGAGTTTTCGGTGCCTAAAGAGGATAGAGCAACTGATGATTCATGTTCATTTCTTTGTATTTCAAACACTAGGTTTTCCGCTCCTGAAACACAAATAAGAAAATGTGTAAAGTATGGATTTTCAGCTCTTTAGTTTTAGTTATAGTTCTGTTATTAATTTTATTAATCAAATGCATCTACTTAATCATTGATAACAAATGATTACTTTAATTCTTGTTATCTGTTTTTCGTAGAGACCGCAAATGTCAGATAAGTCCATGATTTCATCACTACTGAATTCTTTGGCTGATTTTTCGCATTTTTGCCAAACAGGCTTTTCGTCAAAATAAAGCTTTAATATAAATTATTCTATTAAGCCATAACCGTAAGCTATTTCGAATAATTACTCACCAAAAATCTGAAATCATGAATATGTCAACTTTCGAAGCCAATTTTCTCGAAATCAAGAAAGATGAACTTAAAAGTTAGTAGAGACAGCCACAAATATTTTTATTGCATTCACTACTAAAAAACAGAAATAAATTCAGAAACGTTGTTACATATGGGCGTTACGGGTGGGATATTGTTGGTAACCTGTATAACATGTAACCCTGTATATCCCTTGTAGCCACTTCACGTTTGTTATTCGATACTTTATGCAATAATCAAATTTAAAGCTCGAAGTTGGTTACTGACAATGTTAGCAACAATAACCGTCCTAAACTCTGCTCAATATTACAATATTCAGGCCTATTTCGATCAGTGTTGTCGGAATGTTACGTTACTGACATTTTACGTAAGTTTTCATAATTACATGTAACTTGTATGTAAAAAAATTTTTAAGCATATCTACGTAACTTTTTGAACAGTTATATTGTTATGTGCCATCCTACCTGACGCGGATCGCACCGTTGCTGTCTCTGACAAGAATTTCCCAACGATTAATTTATTAATAATTTTTCGGTACTTAGCATATTTGACGTTTCGTCAATCTAGTAAAATTATTAGTGTCAATTTATTAAATTATAGTTTTCGAATTGTATCATGTACATATGTATATTAGACCGGCTTAAATATTGGCATATTTTTCATGCTAGGATTTATGAAGTTTTATTCATAAGATGAAGTTTGAAACATATTTCATCAGTCAAATTTCAAACGACATGCGCCACATGCTTTAAAGTTTGAACTCATATACTTATAGTAATGCAACTGAAAAAATTTAATTTCTTCAGAAGATTGCAGAGTTTATTGCTGTTAATACATTAGAGGAGGTAACGGTGTTTCGCTATGTCTTTTTTCTTTGGTTTCGGTTCCCAATTCGAAAAACTGCGCGCACCAAATGTAGCGAACTGCCATCTGTGTTTTCCGTGGCTGAAATCGAAGACTTGGTACTATTTTTACTAAACAATTAAACTATCTTCATTTATAAAAATTAACCCTCACAAACCATCAATTCACAAGAATAAACCGTAGCATATTATTAATGATGGAAGGTGAATACAAGAAATTAATATTTAACACTCAGTAAAAATAGAATTATATTATGGATGACGAGACAGGTTGCGACAAGTTGTAACACAGTGGAGGGAGGATGACGAAAATGTCGAAAAACAGCGTTACGTAATATATGAACAGTCCCTTAAGCTCTATATGAAGTCTCCATCAAAATATGCAAAGTATTAGTATGGCCTCAAAAAGTGATTAAAGGTATAGTGCAGAGTCAGGCATTATGCTGCTCGCTGGCAACTGCGGCAGAACTCAAGCATAGGGTTTATGTATGTATGTATGTATACTCGTTGTGTACGCTGCGAAATACGATTCGGCTAGACTCCCTTACGCTCGGCTGTTGTTTTGTGTACATGGTAAAAATAAATTATTCATATTAATGAAAATATTTGTATAGTTCACGCACATATTTAAATGCATTGGTAAGTAACATGCATCTGTGTATGTTTGCTTGACCCTGCTCTACAGCAGCCCAGTAGGCCTTCCATTGCACATTAGGTCAAACGACCGGGTTTGCAGTGCGAAATTGAAACTTCGCAATTGCCGTTATACTATTTATGATTCATAATCCTTAGGAATATGCATTTTGTTTGTGTAAAATATTAAATTCCGTTTGACAGACCTCACACAAAGTAGTCGTATTTTAATTTTAATTTTTTTGCTCGCAAAGTTTAAAGTGCCGGTTGCGAAAATTTGGTAATAAATTAAACAAAATTTCAAATGGAATATGTTGAAATAAGTTAAAGCTCCTTCAGACTATGTGAGGAGTCGTATGCTTTTTTGTAAATTTTTTTGTATGTCTTTGCATATGATATGTCAAATCGCATAACATTTATTTTATTGTGTTCAAACTGATATGATTTATGTTAAGAGAACTTGACTTTTCTCAATAGTAATTTTGACATTATCTATCAAATTAATTTTTATTTTTCATGAATCAATAAAATACAGATTGCACCATGCGCATGTTTTGAAGTCTGATGACGTCAGCGTTGAACATCCAAGGTTGCCAACCTTATACTCTGTGAAATCAAATCTTATATATTTGTTTTTATGTTGACTTTTGTGTCACAAAGGACTGGAATTCGCTATATATGCTATCGTTATTATATTTGTTACGTAGATATTGTAATTCAGTTATAAATAAAATGTTTTACGTGCCTCTTTGACCTAAGAATGATAAAACATTCTTCGCTTTGAACAGATCTTACAAAAAAATTTATTATTATTATGTCGTATTTTGAGTTTTGGCAACTCTGCTCTGAGTATTGTGAGAGAGATTGTTTACAAAAAATTTGAAAATTTGAAAATTTGAAATCGCTAAAACCTTTTGTTTTGAAGTGTTCAAGTGCAATTATAGTGTTTAATTAATTATTTTAAGTGAAAAACCAGCAAATAAAACAACTTTCAATTTCAAATAAGTGTTCAATAAGCTTAAAACAAAAAAAAATAAATAACGTAAATTGACGTTTTGCTAGTCATGACGTGTACAGTGGGCAGTTGCAAGCAAGACAGCCGCAAAAAAAGTAATATATTTGGGAATAAATTTGAATATATTTTGTGGCTAAGACGAAATCTATATGTATATGATTGGTATAATAGGTTCTGGAGAAGTAATACATTACTTCAGGTTTCCAAGTGAGCCGGAGCAATTGAACTGCTGGTTTGACTTTTGCGCAAGAAGCAGACCACTTACTTAGCATGACAGAATATGCTCGTTGCACTTCAAAAATGAAGACTGTGAGAGAAATTTTAAATTTGAATTGGGTAAGGTGCAACTCATGTCAGCTGAGTGTATACTTAAGCCTCTAACGTGACGTCATCTTATGTATATTAAATAGGACTAACTTTAAATAATGTGCCCAAGCTTAAGCCAAATGTAGTCCCAAGTGTTAAACAGCCTTTACAAGAGATAAACTTCACACAACAATGCAACGACGAAAATAGTGTTGTTATAGAACATGGTGATGAGTGTAGAGACATTAATAATAATGCTCTTAACCTTCAAATACGTGCTTTGGAACAGCAAATGTAAGTAAATTATAAGTAAAAGTTGAAAATAGTCACGGTACAACGAAATTCCTGAGATAAATTAACTTAAATTTTCTATAGAGTGTCATTGCGGCTCGAAAATGTAACAATGAAAAATTTTCATAGCCAATCTTTGCATACAATAGAAGAGCTGCGTCAACAATTAGATAGCGTAAGTTTATATAACCGAAATTTAGAAGAAACGTTGGGGCGAATATTTACTGCAGGGCAGGTGAAAAAAATGAAGAATGGCGATAAAAGGCAAAACTGGACGAAAGCCGACATTACCCAGTCAATAACACTGTATTAGCTAGAATGTTTTTTAGAAGAAGACTTTTAAATAATGAAATTAAAGAAAAATATTCTAATCGGAAGAGAAAATTTAATAAAATTACAACATAAACAAAGAAACCTTCAAACTTCCTTATTTGATGTAATATATGTAATATGTAATTGTAAGTACCTTCAAAGTTCAATTCAAAAAATATTGACTAAGTTTTATTAAACATTGTTGCTTGCACCATACTAAATTTCTTACGAAGTTTGACACAAAAACCAAAAAATAAACCGATATCACATCACCTTCTTTTTAAATGAACTGTTATTTGCTTAAAAGAATGCTGAAACCGTATATCATTATCTTATTCCAGAACCAAGATATCTGCATTTTTCTAAATTATCAGACCTGATTTTTTTCGAATCGGAGTCGACAAATTTACATGTTAAGGTGATTCAAATTTTTTTTTCTTTCAAGCAGTTATAAGTGATAGACGAATTTGAATCCGTGATTAGTTTTTCTTCATCTTCTTTTTTTCTTATAAAAAATTGAAAATTGACCTCAAAAAAATGAAAAAATTCCGATTTTGTACTTTCAAGTTGCAAAATCACCCCATATTATTTTGCTGCCGATCTCGTGTTACATCGTTTTTAATGTATTGTTATTTGCTTAAAAGAATGCCGTAAACCGCATTTCATTTTCTTATTTCAAACCCGAGTTATCTGCGTTTTTCTAAATTATCAGACCTGATTTTTTCGAATTGGAGTCGACAAATTTACATATTAAGGTGATTGAAATTTTTTTTTCTTTCAAACAGTTGTTAGTAAAAGAGGAATTCGAATCCGTGATTAGTTTTTCTTTTTCTTCTTTTTTTTTCTTATAAAAAATTGAAAATTGA
This sequence comes from Tricholauxania praeusta, assembly GCA_949775025.1. Classification (NCBI taxonomy): domain Eukaryota; kingdom Metazoa; phylum Arthropoda; class Insecta; order Diptera; family Lauxaniidae; genus Tricholauxania; species Tricholauxania praeusta. Next base: position 69,633,739 of record OX459029.1, on the reverse strand, counting down.
CCGAAAAAAATGAAAAAATTCCGAAAATACTTTTATACACCTTATACAGCTCTGTCAGCATCACCGCACATTGATCTCAAATTGTGTCTTTTGGTTCAAAAATCGCTAGAGCGCAAATTTTGTCGAAAATTAACAATTTTTTTTCAAATGAAAGTTAACTAAAATGTACCACAGATGACTTTGTAATGTTGAAATAAAAATTTTATTTTTTATTTTTTTTTAATAATCTTTTTGTTTGCAATCTGTTAATATAAACAGTAAGCAAATTTAATAATAATAAATTTAACATATTTTATTGTGCCCAGATATGCACCCTAAATAAAAGTTGTATAGCCTATGACACCCGCCTGATCGATACTAACATACTGTAAAAATTTCATCAAAATCGGCTGAATAGTTTCCGCGTCCATGAAAGATATACAGACAGACAATTTTATATAATACTTGTATTACCCGGTGGGATCGCTTCACCTCAACCGTGATGTAGATTTGATGTGCGGTCTGCGTGAAAATTCTATTTAAAAAATACTTTTGTATGAGGACCACCCTTAGTATGCACCCAAAATAAAATTTTTACAACCTAAGTAGTGCCTCTTAATATAAAAACAACGTGGTGTAAATTCTATGAGAATCGATTAAGCGGTCTTCGAGAAAATGATATTGAAAAATATTTTTGTGTGAGGGCCACCCTAAAGAAAAGTTTTAAAGCCTAAGCTATGCCTCTTAACATAAGAGCTACGTGGTGTAAATTCGGTGTGAATCGACTAACCTGTCTTTGTGAAAATGATATTTAAAAATATATTTGTATGAGGGCCACCCTAATAATGCACTCTAAATAAAATTTTTACCATCCAATCTGTGCCCCTTAACATAAGAGCCATACTGTTTAAATTTCATGACAATCGATTTGCCTGCCTTTGAGAAATCGCTATTTTTAAAATATTTGTGTATGAGGGCCACCCTAAAAAAAAGTTTTATAGCCTATGACACCCGAATGATCGATACTAACCTACTGTAAAATTTCATCAAAATCGGATGGATAGTTTCCGCGTGCATAAGAGACAGACAGACAGATAAACAGACAAAAAATTAATTTTATATAAAAGATTTTATTAACATACTAGCATTACCCGGTGCGCATCGCTTCACCTCAACCGTGGTGTAGATTCGATGTGCGGTCTGCGTGAAAGTTCTCTTTAAAGAATACTTTTGTATGAGGACCACCCTTAGTATGCACCCAAAATAAAATGTTTACAAGCAGTGCCTCTCAAAATCAAAACCACGTGATGCAAATTTCATGAGAATCGATTACCTGTCCCTGTGAAAATGCTATTTTTAAAATATTTTAGTATGAGGGCCACCCTAAATATGCACCCTAAATAAAAGTTTTATAGCCTATGATACCCGCCTGATTAATACTTACATACTGTAAAAATTTCACAACGATCGGCTGGATAGTTTCCGCGTCCATAAAGGACAAACAGACAGACAAAAATGAATTTTATATAATAGATTATGATAGCCCAATTAATTGACTTTAATTCCATATGACATCAATGTATTTAAAATCTGTTCAGGAGTTTCCAACTTATAATAATTTTTAGAAAAGCCATAGATATCTGCAATTTCCCATGACTATCATTCCTTTCATGGTTGGCTACTAGCTCGCGTAAGAATTGGCTTTATAAACATACAGCCAATTCTTACTCGGCGACTAAAATCGCGAGATAGTAACCAACCATGAAAGGGGGGTATATCTCGAAAACTAGATCCAAATGATATTTTTTTTTTAATATATTCTTTCTTAAAATTAAAAGCCACTCAAAAAAAGATAGTGTAAAAATGGCGGCTTAGGTCAAATTTCACTTAGAAATAGGGTCCGTAGGGGTTAAAGATAAAAATTTTGAATTAATTTTAAAAATTCTTTTACCCTATTTCGAACCGAAATAAAAAAAAAAAAAACCTTGTCGGAAAATTTCCGGTACAGTTTGTAAATATTGACTCATAGTAAGAGGTTGAAAAAAACGTACCTGGAATAATATTTAGTTTTTGTTTTCGTCTGTTTTCATTTTTTGTTTCCGAACGTGGTCGTTCACGTATCATTGGTATATTTATTGAACTAGTGTCGAAGTATTCAGATAAATCTATTGTTGTGCCAGTACAAGCGGCTCTACGTGTGGTCATTAATTTCCTCGTTCGCAGTGGATGCATAATAATCATTTCCGGAGGATGAATAAAATGTTTGCGTGGGAAAACTGCCGACCAATTGAAACGATTATGTGGCACTGCCTGAAAAAGTTTTGATGCTACATCACCCGCGCCAATTGCAGGAGCTGACTGGGTTTTTTGTGAAAGCAAACACATATTCTGATTAGAAACGCCGCAAATGGGCATAGGAGCAACGACTTGTGGATATTGATTTTGATTAAGAACAGTGATTACTTTGTGCTGCTGCTGTGCTGTTTGCCCCTGAAATAAAATTTACGTTACATAAAAACAAATCAGATAGGTATGTTGAATTCGCGTTTGGCTGTGATATAAGGTTTGGACATAGCCAACTAAACATTTAATTATATTGATTAGTCGATTCGGTTAGCCAAAAAAGTTAACACTGATTGAAACTGGGAATTTGCTTCGGCTAAATAATCGTTAATAAATAAAATTTCTTCAATTGGTTCATACAGTTATTTCGACAACCAACAATTTTCTACTGAATTGTGTTCCAATGGGAATAAAGAACCTAAGGTGCCTCAAAATACATATGTTAATGATTGACAAGATATTTTATTTTTACTTACCATAGGCGCAACAGTTTCCATGTTAAACATTGAGTTTCGTTTTAAAACGCAATTTTGAAAACGATTACTATCATCATATTGATGTGGAGTAAACTGATGAAAGGGCCCTACTTGTGTAGGCATATTTTCGCCCGACGATGCAAAGTTCTCCAGCTGATTACTCTTCGCCCCACGATCGGGAACGTATCGAGCTTCAATAGTTACTTCCTGCTGCTGAATGGGTGACAGGGAGCGATGCCCAGTCTGTCGCTCCTCACCAGATATTGGTGTGATGGTAGTAGAAGCAGGAAGTGAACCAATTGTGCTAAGAAACGCGTCCGAAAAGTTGTGCGCCGCCTGTGTGGATGGATGGGAAATGGCGGTGAGGGGCGTGGACATTAATAATTGTTGTTGCTCGAAGCTTTGAAACAATTGATTAAAAGATGAAACATAATCACAACTTAACAAAGATGTGTCCGGAGTTGGATACTCTGCCGTAAGTTGTAATTGACCCCCTTCACTTGCATTGCTGATGTTGAAGAAGCCACTGTCGTGCGTAACACTGTCTTGTGGAACCGATGTGGTAGCTGTAGGTACACCAATAAATGAAGAGGATGATACAGGTTCCGTCAATGACCAGTTGCAATTAAGCGAATGAAGTGGTGCTGCAATCGATTGTGGAGCTTGAGTGGGACACACCATGTGGTTGTTAACGCCAAAAGTCTTGCTAAATTCACAGATATCGCCGAGTATATCATTTATTGGATTTAGATAAGAATTGGAGTCTTGACAGTTTCTAATAAAAAAAAGGATATATTACGGATCAAAACATTCTTCTTTTATTTACCCCATAGGCTCGATTGAATTCAGTATACTTTCTTGAGCCTCCATCAGCACACGCTCTACATCAGTGCTGGTAAACTCGCTTCTGTTAAAATTATTTTCACAATTAAATTCGAGCGGTTCCAAAGCGTCATTTTCGTTACGACTATAGGGTTCAATATTATTTTAACATCGAAAACATATTTTGAAACGTTTAAATTAAATATCTTATATATACCTAGCCATTTCATAATTAAAATCTTCCATTTTTATATAGTTTTAATTTCAGATAGATTCAAAAAAGAACAAAATTGGTATTCAACTAAATATAACAAATAACGGTTTAATTGGAAAAATGGCGTCGATTCATCATAAAGACGAGTTTTCAAAATAGTTCAGTACCATTTGAATAATCGAAGTGTCGATACTTCTTATATCAATTACTAGAGATTATAGACGATCAAATGTTTCATAAAACGCTTTAAGCAACTCAAATATGGGTGAATTTTGATCGGAATTTAAAGCTCAATTTCCATGTGATCTTATCTTATCAAATATCAGGGAGGACATCACATGCTATTAAGATAGCAAATGTATGCTATTCACTCTCGCATTCTCAAAGCGCATTAGGTTCTGTTCGCATGCTTTTTCTTTCTTACAAAAATTTGATTTGATATCCCTGATATGGGATAAAATAAGATAAAATAAGATCACATGGAAATTGGGCTTAAAGCTCGTGAAATTTGACAAATTCCAGGATTGCAAAATAATAGTCGTATTTTATTCGTTTTGGTTAAACATAAAAGGGGGTACACACTAGCGATCATGTTCGTCAGTCAAAAATTCATCAGTCAAAAAAAAATATGGCCGCTACTAACACTCAACCACAAAAATTTTTGCGGTTGACTGTTGACTAACGAAAAAGAACGGTCACACACGCAAACAAGAGAAATTTGAGCAAAACTGACGAACATGATCGCTAGTGTGTATCACCTTTAAAAGTGAATAAAACGCATAAGTTTAACCTTTTATAATTCTGCATTTGACTAATAGGTGGCATGATAGTTTGACAAAAACTCTATTTTAAAATCAGAGCCGGCTTTATTGTCGTGTGGTTGTTCGGGGTCTAGCGTGTCAAGGGGCCTCACGAATAAGTAAATAATTTTTTTTTTTAAATTATTGCTATCAAATGATTTCAAACTGTTTTTATGGTGTCGCAGATGCTAATACCAAAGTTTTCTTTCCGTTTTCTGTTGTTTCATCTCTGTTTTTATTTTAATTATGTGTTTCTATTTTAATATTTGGGCCTGCCCCTGAATGGGTGCTCCAAAGCCTCGCGTGACCAAAGAACGCTTCTTCAAAATTCCAGCAAAGTTGCCATATATTTTTGATTATTTTAGGTTTGTGTCTATGATTCTATGATTCTTCAAACTTAAGCCCAATTTCCATGTGATCTTATCTTATCTTATTTTATCCCATATCAGGGATATCAAATCAAATTTTTGTAAGAAAGAAAAAGCATGCGAACAGAACCTAATGCGCTTGGAGAATGCGAGAGTGAATAGCATACATTTGCTATCTTAATAGCATGTGATGTCCTCCCTGATATTTGATAAAATAAGATAAGCTAAGATCACATGGAAATTGGGCTTTAAGCAGAGACAAAAAAAGTTGAATCAATTGTACTAGAAGTTGAGCTGGTTCACACATTTGTATGAGATTTTGGTTTAACCAAAGCGAATAAAACACGGCTATTGCTAAGCCCAATTTCCATGTGATTTTTCTTGAACTTATCTTATTAAATTTTTGTAAGAAAGAAAAAGCATGCGAGCACAACCTAATGCGCTTAAAGAATGCGAGAGTGAATTGGCACACATTTGCTATTTTTTATAGCATGTAATATTCTCCGTGATTTTGGAGATCAGAAAGTTCAACTTTTTTATTAAAGTTGATTACATGCTATAAATTTGGCAGTCATTTTTATAGTTGCGCTATAATTTTATGTAGTGTCAAGTTTGACAGTTTTCAAAATAAAAACAAAAGTCAATGATAAAAGGTTATAAGGTGCTGAGTTTCTCAAAATTTAGTTTAAATTGTTGAAAATACAATTTTAAAAAATAAGATAAAAAAGTTAAGTAAGTAAAAAGTATGACGATTGCTATTTTAACAAAAATTAACATATTTCTTTTGTCAAAGTCTTGCAGCATCAACACCAAAATCAGTTCCATCAAGAACGACAATCAATTGTTAGTGGAAAATGGTAGTACTATTTAATTTCCTTTCACGATTATTATTATTATTCCATATTTATTTTTTTATGAAACATAGAGCAGCTTATTGAAGCAGTGCGGTCACGGCCTGCACTTTGGAATATGTCAACAATGAGCTACAGGAATATTCAAAAGCGACAACTCTTGTGGATGGAAGTGTTGGCAGAAGTTGGTAAGATAACATTTAAGGCCAAAACATTGCCCATTACACTGTGTCAGTTATTCTGTCATTGCCGTTATTTATTTCTGATGAGGAGCTTGAAAAAACAAATTCCATAGCTGCCATTTCTTCTTTTTCAAATTGGTTCATTTTGAGTTTTTGTTTTGGTAAAAAAATTGTCATTTGTTTACAAATAAACAAACCGAATTGTCAAACTTTTATAGCAAGATTGACATATATCCATCTCGCTCATTATGGCAAAAAATCTGTGAAATTTAATATTATAAGTTCAAGAAAAATCACATGGAAATTGGGCTTTAATGTATGCTGATACAAAAATAATTCTTAAATAATATAGAGTTAAGGATATAACTATTAATCCATATCGTACCTTTGATTCTTTAACGACATTTGGACATTTTTTTCATCATAAAATAACAAAAAATTCGAAGGTTTATATTTTTTATATTAAAGTTTAATCTATTGGCTTTTCTTTAAAAATTTATTTTCTCGTGCTACGCCTACTTTTCAGGATTAAGTGGCAGTTTAAAAAAGCAATTGTTTCGGATATTGTTTTGAAAATTAATCGAAAATATTAAAATTAATAAAATGTGGACAAAACCTACACAGAATAGATTCAAAAGGACTAATGTTATTCTCCACAATAAAAATTATAGATCCAGATTGTTTAGGTGAGCTGTATATAGCACTCAATTATGGTGATGCGTATACGAATCAATGGCCACTTCCCAGGGTAACTATTTGGCAATTTTTATGTTTGAAGATGTCAAATTTTTTGAGTAGGCCAAGCGCTAAAAAATTCAAAATCTTGAAGAAACAACATTTTTCGATTAGATCAAGCGCTGAATAAATTGAAAAATTTTGGCTAAAAATTTTTTCCGATCGACCTCAAACTTACTTTGCGCGATTTTTTCCACTCAATATTGTTACGAAATTTCTGTCTCTTTGACGATAATTTCGATCTCTCACACTTTCCTGAATTCGATCACTGGATTGTGTAACAATTAAATACACACAAACTTATTTAGTTATAAAATGGTTTATTTTATTAACGTTCAAATTCTAATATTAATTTAACACTGTATAGAAAACTGTTTTACTTTACTACGGATCACACTGTATTCACTTTATTGCTTATATTCAAGTATTCTACTTCACTGTTTAAATACAACTGTGTCCGAAAACTCAAATGACACCCTTTTATACTACAGGCATCACTTTCTCGAATAATGGCGTGTATTCTACCATAATCCATAATTTACCAGTGCTTCTAAGTGGCGTGTATTCTACCATAATCCATAATTTACCAGTGCTTCTAAGTGGCGTGTATTCTACCATAATCCATAATTCACCAGCATGGCGCACTGACGTTGAGCTCACAATGATCCTGAATGTTGCTATTATTAGATGGCGTTGTACGACGTTGAATTCACAATTATCCAGAATGTTGCTATTATTAGATGGCGTTGTACGACGTTGAATTCACAATCTAGATGTCTCTCGGTTATTGACTTTTATAGTGTACTGCAGCGTCTGTTCTGTTTATTATTTTTAGTACAAAAACTGCACTTTGCCGCTAGTTGGTGCTAATATCGTTTAGTTTCTTTTGTTGGTATTTATTTCAAGAGTTTTCTAGCATAAACCAAATTTCGTTACACTGCCCTCCGCTTAAACCTGTTCATCCCGAACAAGAGTCTCTCCGTTTCTATTATAAGGTGCCAGCCTTTCGATGTGGACTACCTTTAATTTACTGTTGTTCCCGGGGTATTTTTGGATTCGATACACAACATCATTAATCCTTGTGACAATCCGGTAAGGTCCCTCCCAATGAGTCTGTAATTTAGGAGACAAGCCTCGTTTTCGTTGTGGGTTATGTAGCAGCACTAGTTGACCTTCTTTGAACCCTTCAGTATTTGCTCGCAGGTCATACCGAGCTTTCATCTTGTCGCTAGCCAATTGAGTACGTCTCCAGATAAGCTCGTGTATATCTGCTAATTCTTCTCTTTTTCGCGACATGTAATCGTCAGCATGGGTCGTTTCTGGGACAACGCTTACTACGTACTTCAAATCTGCTGGAAGCCTTAAGTCCGTACCAAAAATGGCTTTTGCTGGCGTGACTGTAGTGGTATCGTGTATTGCCGACCGATAAGCCATCAGAAACATTGGTAGATGCTCATCCCAATCTTTTTGTCCTTTATCAACAACCTTTTTTAAATGCTCCTCTAGAGTACGGTTGAACCTTTCGACCATGCCATCGGACTGAGGATGCAAAGCTGTGGTGCGTGTCTTCTGTATTCCAAGCATGTCACAAACCTCCTTAAAAAGTGTCGACTCAAAATTTCGTCCTTGGTCGGAATGCAACTCAAGTGGAGCTCCATATCGGCAAATCCAGAAAATGTCTGCCACTGTTTTTGTTTCTTGATTGGGAATGGGATATACTTCTGGCCACTTGCTGAAATAATCAATTACCGCAAGGATGTATTTATTTCCTGCATTGCTGATTGGAAAAGGTTCCGCTATATCCATGGCTATCTTCTCAAAGGAAGCTCCAACGTTATACTGATGCATTTTTCCCCGAGTGCGTTGCCTTGGTCCCTTAGCAATTGCACATTGGTCACAACGGCGGATCCAGTCAGCAACTGATTCTTGGCATCCTACCCAATAAAACCGTTTCTTTATTTTCTCTGTGGTTTTCGTTATGCCCACATGTCCACCACTCGATCCATTGTGATAATCCTCAATTATTTCCTTAAATTTGGCCTTTGGAATAGCCAGCAGATTTGAGCGAGTTTTACCATCCTCGCTTTCCCAGATTCGGTAGAGACAACCATCATGCAACTCCAAACTTTGCCATTGCGCCCAGTATGCTTTACAGATTTGGCTTTCATTTGAAATTTCTTGCCACGCCGGTTTCCTACCCAGCTCCTTATACTTAATTATAGTTGCCAAATCTGTATCACTGCGCTGGTCCCGTTTTACCTCCTCTTTTGTCCACTTTTCTTCAGACAAAACGTTCAAAAGGTGAACATCAATTGTTCCAGCTTTATTTTCTGTTCGCGAACAATGACCGCATTCTATTTTACATGGACGACGGGAAAGTGCATCCGCATTTCCATGCTGGCTTCCTTTGCGATGCTCTATGGTGAAATCATGGCTCTGCAAGCGTTCTATCCACCGTGCGATTTGACCTTCAGGATCCTTGAATTGAAGTAGCCACCTTAATGCCGCATGTTCTGTCCTCAGGAGGAAGTGCTGTCCATATAAGTACTTATGGAAGTGTTTCACGCATTCCATTACTGCCAGTAACTCTCTCCGAGTTACGCAATAATTCCTCTCAGGTTTCGACAGAATTTTGCTGAAATATGCGACGACTTTTTCTTGTCCATTGATGATTTGGGACAAAACTCCTCCAATACCATGGCCACTCGCATCGGTGTCCAATACAAATTCTTTGCCGGGTATTGGGTACGCGAGTATTGGCGCTGTAGACAGTAATTCTTTCAGCTTTTGGAATGCAGTTTCCTGTGCCCCACTCCATTCGAATTTCCGATTTTTCTGTGTCAGCTCATGTAGACTGCCTGCAACATTTGCGAAACCAGGAACAAAGCGTCTGTAATAAGTGCATAGACCCAGAAAACTTCGCAAATCATGAAGATTAGATGGTCGTGGCCAATTTTTAACAGCTTTTATTTTATCTTCATCTGTGTGTATTCCTTCTGATGTAACCTTGTGCCAGATATTTGACTTCACGCTGGAAAAGTGAGCACTTTTTCGCACTTAATTTTAGTCCAGCTGCTTCCAAGCGCTCAAAAACTTCCTCCAGATTTTTCAAATGGTCATCAAAATCTTTTCCCATGATGATTATGTCATCGAGATACACTAGACAAGTCTTCCAATGTAGTCCTTTGAGAACTCGTTCCATTAACCGCTCAAACGTAGCTGGAGCGTTACAAAGACCAAACGGCATGACGTTGAACTGCTATAGACCATTCCCAATACTAAAGGCAGTTTTCTCTTTGTCTTTTTCATCTATTTCCACCTGACAATATCCACTTTGTAAGTCCAGGGTGGAAAACCATGTTGCTCCAGATAACGTATCCAGTGTATCATCGATTCTGGGTAACGGGCAGCTGTCTTTTTTGGTGACGCCATTCAGTGTTCTGTAATCCACACAGAATCGCATACTTCCGTCCTGTTTCTTCACAAGTACGACCGGTGAACTCCATGGGCTTTCTGATGGTGCAATGACATTTTCTCGCGCCATTTCTTCTATAAGGCCCGTCACTTCTTCTCTCTTAGCGAGTGCTAGCCTCCTTGGAGGTTGACGAATCGGCTGAAAATCACCTGTATCAATGCGATGTTTGACAACTGATGTTCGGCCATTATTTTCTCCTTTGGACGCAAATATCCGCCAATGTTTTTGCAGAAACCTTTTTGCTTTATTTTTGTTCTGGGCAGACAACTCCTTCGCCCATTCTTTCGTCAATACTTCCAAGGCCGACGATTTCGTTAAAGTTGTACCTTGTGTGTTCTGCTGGTTATTTTCACAATATATCACAGCCGTAACTTTCTCACATTGCGCTATAAGTTCACCTTTTTGCATCCATTTTGGCTTATTTGTTGGATTCAAAATTCGCACCGGTATTTTTCTGTCTGTTCTTGTGCTAACTAGGGTCTTTCCAATAATCAGGTCTTTCTTTACATTTTTCTTATCTGCTTCCACTACCCACAGATGGCTTGTCCCACAGTCTTCATTTGTTGTGGCCCAAATAATTTCTTCGGTATTGGGTTCAATTCGACATCGCTCACTTATGTAGACTCTTGCAATTGTCAATTTTTGTCCACAGCCAATGTTTAAAGGCAACTCTACATTGGCATACCTTAACGTTTTTTTCTTAAGATCCAAAGTGAAACCGTGTCGAATCATGAAGTCCACGCCAATGATAACCTCATCGGTGATGTTTGCAACAATAAAATCATGTCCCACAGTTTTGTTGCCGATAAGAATACTCGCTGTAACTTTTCCTACTATTTGCGCAATTTCTCCTGTCGCTGTTCTCAATTGGATCCCATTTAATGGCGTTTCTCGTCTTCTATCAAATAAGTCTCTCCTCACAATTGAATGCGATGCGCCTGTATCCAAAGTAAGCTCACATGGTCTTTTGTTGATTTTTCCACCGATGGTAAGGCTGTTGGAATTTCGGCAGAGCTTCGAAACCAAGACTATGAGGCAATCATCTGTAAGAGTCAGCTCACGCCCCGCTCTACTGACTCTTTTTAGTTTAACGACTGCTGCTCGCTAACATTTTCGCCATCGTTCACCCTATTTCCAATTCTTCTTCTTGGTGAACGTGATGCAGATCGTTTACGACGTGATTTGCAGTCACGTGCCATGTGTCCCTGCTCACCACAGTTGTAGCATTTTCCGCTGAAGCTACTGCTGGCGAACGATGAATTTTTCTTTTCAGCTTCTACCTCCATCCGACGAGTTTTCAGTGATGGACGGCATGTCAACGCAATCGTCTCCTGCGTGAGGGCAACCGTTACTGTTTCATTAAATGTTGTCTTCGGGTTCCTCATTGTCTCGCGTTTTGTTTCTGAGTCACGTATGCCGTCAATAAACGCCTCTATTTTGAATTTTTCAGCTACGACACTTAACTCGTCAGGATAGGAAAGATGTGCCAATCGCTCAATATCCGCAGCATACTTCTGCAAGGACTCACCAGATTTCTGGATACGACTTTTCAACTCCAATCTGTGAATCTGCTTCATGTGGTCACTGCCATATTTTCGCTGTAAGGCATCCATCACTGCCTTGTAGTTTTTCTGCTCCGCCACTGGAACCGTTTGCAAAACTTCTGCAGCTGCGCCTTTTAATGCCACAATTAGCGCTGCAGCTGCGCTTTCGTTATCCCAACGATTGTGACCAGATGTTGTTTCGAATTGGAGCTTGAAAACACTAAATGGCGTTGTTCCATCGTACGAGGGTGCCTTAAGCCTCTCTGCGCTGATTTCTCTTATAACTTGAGTGGTTGGTTCGCTTGTTTCCAACTGTTGAATCCTTTTATTAACGTCCTCAAAATTATTTTGAACTTTTTCAAGATTATTTTGTACTTTTTCAAGATTATTTTGTACTTTTTCAAGATTATTTTGAACTTTTTCCTTGAATGGTTCAACGTCAACTTGTAACTCAGTCATTTTTGCGTCGAATCCATTTACCATTTTGGCAACCTCCGTTCGAACAGCCTCGTGGATCTGCGTCGCGTTCTGACTTAAGCTCTGATCAATTTCTTCCCGAACCGCCTGGATCTGCAGCGCGTTGTGACTTAACTTCTGATCTATTTGCAGTGCATTTTGACTTAAGCTCTGATCAATTTTTTCCCGAACCGCCTGGATCTGCAGCGCGTTCTGACTTAACTTCTGGTCTATTTTTTCCTGAACGACCTGGATATTGCTATTCATCTGTAGTGCGTTTTGACTCATTGTCTGCGTCATCGCCATTAACATTTTCTCGAACTTTGACATATCTACAACTTCACCACTTGCCGCTGGTCCAGAAGCTTCTTCCACTTTCGCTACTGATTCTGATACATCACTATAAAATTCATGCTCTTCCAGGTTTACACCTTGAGCCTCAAGAGCCTGCCGTAAGCGTTTCTGTAACTCCACTTTTCCGCCAGTAGATTGCAGATTCAGCTGCTGCAACTCCTTCTTCAGTTGATCCACTTTTAGTTCGTCAAACTTATCCATTTTTATTTATTTATTTATTTTTTTATTTTTTTTTTTAATTGATTGTTAATTCTTTTTACACAATCCCACTTCTGACACTAATTGTTACGAAATTTCTGTCTCTTTGACGATAATTTCGATCTCTCACACTTTTCTGAGTTCGATCACTGGATTGTGTAACAATTAAAAACACACAAACTTAGTTATAAAATGGTTTATTTTATTAACGTTCAAATTTTAATATTAATTTAACACTGTATAGAAAACTGTTTTACTTTACTACGGATCACACTGTATTCACTTAATTGCTTATATTCAAGTGTTCTACTTCACTGTTTAAATACGATTGCATGCTCAAAAATACATTGAAGATTCTGGCCATTATTTTATCAATTGTTTTTCGTCGCGAACTCCAAAAATTGATGCAATTTTTCGTATGGAAGCATTTTCTCCGTAAGCTCAAGTCTGTATAAGACAATGGCTAACTGTAGTTCGATGGAGAATTGCTTGCATGAGTGTGGCTTTGCAAATTCGAAATTGTTTTCAAGAAGAGACACCAAGTATAAGAACTGAGTCTTATTTACCCTTATCATCTACAAAAAGCGGTTAGTATCCATGCTTGCCAACACCTCATTACGCCACTCATATGAATTTGGAACATTTATTTCAATTCCACGGTGACATTCCAAGACTAAAGAAACTTCTTCCATCGTCTCCTCCAGTATAACATCGACAGCTTCATCTTCATCATCTGAAATTTCAATTAATTATACATACATATATCAAATAATGAAAACAGCACTCGTTTATTTAACAACGTACCATTCAAATCCTCAATTAAATTTTCTGCATCTTTTATAATGTAGTGTAATGAATTTGTTTTTTCACTGGTTTTCGGCATTTTTATTTTTCAGCAATCAAAATCTAATTTACTTTTTACTATCTATGATGAGTTTGGCAAATTGCAATGTCAAAATCAACATACGTCAAAACAAACAAAAACATTTTAGAGCGCTCACAATCTGTAGCAAAAATTGTAAATATTTACAAAAAATACTAAAAATACCACAGATCGTGAATACTGCTATTGTGTTTTTCTTTTAATTTAATTAATAAAATATGTTCTGTACAATAAAATAGTATTTTGCGATTCTGCAATTTGTCAGGTTGTGGGCCAAGGAACTGGTGGAAAATTTAATTTACAATTATTTCACAGAATTGATTTGCTGTAACAATATTTATAGCTGATTTCCAGACAATACAAGAGTTATTAAGATTCAACAATTCGATGGAACCAATTTTTGAAATTGAAAATTTCGTGTTGGAGCTCTTCTAGATAAAAGAGGATTACGCAAGTATATTGAAGGACATTTGGATAATATTTTGTTAGAAGCAAAAGATACTGAAAAGGATAAAATTAAACTTGATGAAAAGAAATGTATTTCAATTTTGATGCAAACAGTTAGTGATGAGTAATTGGAATATGTACATAAGAGAAAAGAAAACGGCTAAAGAAATTATTCAAATAAATTATGTGTTGTTAAATTATTTCTGCGTCAAAAAAAAAAGAATATTTTTTATTAAATTTTTGAAAAGAGCACATACAATAAATTGATTGACTATAAAAGATATCGAAGAATTTTAAATATATGTATATGTATATGAACTTAATTGTAAACATCCATCTAAACCAATAAAAATGTAAGAACTTGAAGGATGTGTAGCACCACAAAAATGTTCGACACATTATGTGGTATTTTCGAGCGGAAAAGTATCGCAGGTTAGTTTTTACTGCGAAAATAATTGTTAATGATGAAATATCATGAGAGCGATAGCATGATTCAGCACTTCCTGGAGTTCGATGAGAAAATACGCGAGTTGAAGTCAATGGGTGCAAAGATGGAAAATTTGGACATCATTGTTCATTTATTGCTAATGAAAATTTAGTTACGGCATAGAAAACGATGAATCAAGATTGTTTAACGTTAGAGTTTGTGAAAACTCGATTGATGGATGAAAATAGCAAGCGAACTGGAATGATATCATCAAGCAAATCAAGTGAATCAGATGCGATGAACGCAAGAGGCAAAAAAATCAGCGGGACATTTCAATGAATTTTCAAACAGAATTGGTGATAGAAAACAAGCAACGATGTGATCTGTTGTGAAGGAACATGAAAATAATTTAAATTGAAGTCAACAGTGACAGTACAAATAAAGTTTGTTTTAGATTCTGGAGCTTCGCAGCATATAGTGAATGGCAAACGATATTTTAATCATTTGGAAAACGTCGTTGAAATTTAAATTTCAATAGCAAAGAAAAATCAGTGCTTATCTGCAAAACAACAAGGGGAAATTCCTGTGAAAACATTTTATAAAGGTGACTGTTCAAGCTTATCGCGTTGTTTTTAAAGGTGATTATGCACATGCGTCTATCAATGGACAAACACAATTTGTAACGCATACTAATGGTAGATTGTACGAAGTCAACACATATTGATCGTGATGTTTTTGCTGGTATATCAGGTAAGAACAATGTAAATAAAATTTCGAAGAGTAAGGTAAAGGTGCACTTGGAAGCGTTCAACGTGTTTGATGTTCTTACAGACAAACCACCGGAAGCGCAGACAGAGAAGCAGGAATTTATAAGATGTGATCGGAAGGCAAAGGATCGGCTTGTTGGTTTTATCCACAATGATTACATGTGCTATGTTCGTGGTAAGAAGACAGTTAGAGAGATGTGGTTGAACTTACAATCAACATTCGCGAAGAAATCTGTGGTTAGCCAGTTACTTTTGTGGAAGCAGCTAGCAAAACTTCGGATGAAGGATGGCGATTCAGTAAGTACGCATCTAATACTGTTTGAGGGCTTGGTGAGACCGCTTAAGATATCAGGAGCGACTTTGCAGGAGAGCGATCTCTTAGCGCAATTTTTCTTAACTTTGCCTGAAAAGCATGATCCCCTCGTAATTGCTCTGCAGAATTTGGATGAAGAAAAATTGACACTATCAATTGCTAAGGAAAGATTGCGTGTCGAAGAAATAAAGCTTGGTGACCATCAACAAGAAGATACAACAGAGAAAACGGCGTTTACTGGTAAGAAGTATTTTAAAAAAGCATCGTCAGTAAAGTTCCAAGCAAAGTGGTTTAAGTGTGGAAAGATTGGTCATCGTGCAAAAGATTGTCGTCAAAAAGAAGCACACGTTGCCAGTGAGAACGTCAAGGTCTGCTTTATGGCGGATAGGGTTGTTGTAAAAAGCTCAACTCTAAAGTTGAAGCTCGATTCAGGAGCAAGTGACCATTTAGCTAATAATAATATTTCTCAAAACTGTTGGAGCTCAAAACACCGGTTTATATCAACGTTGCAAAGAAAAACCAATCTCTGATAGCGAAGAAGTCAGAAAAAATAAGCGGATATAGCAATAAATTTGTTGAGATCCTGATGAAGGATGTTCTTTTTGTGCCATAGCTACGCGATAATTTAATATCAGTTCAAAAATTGACAAGTGCAGGTATCGAGGCTAAGTTTTGTGGAAGAAAAGCCAATATTACGAAGAACGGTAAACTTATTGCTACGGTGAATTTGCATGATGGCTTATATGAAATTGAACTAAAACTTGATCATGCAGATGTAAATTTATGTAACTTGGACAGAGCCAAGTAGTGGCACAAGCGTCTTGAAAACATTGGAGAGAACGCGTTGAATGAGATGGTGAAAAATTAATTGGCAATTGGACTCAATGTCAAGACTGAAAAGATTGGGTTCTGAGATGTGTGTATTGAAGGGAAGCAATGTCGTGATCCTTTTAACGGAAGTCGAGAAAAAGTAAAAAGGCCGCTTGAAAGAGTTCCGATTGATCCAGTGGCTTGGAACGGGTCACGATATTTTGTATCATTTATCGATGACATCACACACTTTTCCATGATATTTACTATTAAGAAAAAGTCTGAATTATTTGCGGCAATGAAGGAGTACAAAGCCATGGTAACGGCACAGTTTGGCACATCAATCTTTATGATTACGGTCGATCAAGGAGCTAAATACTGCTCTAAAGATCAAGCAAATTGGTACAGACAAAAGGGGATTCAAATTGAACCAATATTAGCCTATTTTCCTCAACAAAATTGAGTTGCGGAACGATTTAATAGGACCTTAGTAGAAAAGTACGGTCAATGTTAATCGAATTCCAAGTACCGAAATGCATGGTGTGAAGCGGAGTTGCATCAAAACGCCCAAATTCGGTTACGATATAACGCCCAAACATTTTCCATATAAATTGGTATTGCGGTTCACCAGGCAAATAGACTTCAAAGGTGGGCACTTCAACTTCTTGCTTATGATTTTGAAATAAGTTTCGTAAATACGAAAAATTTTGGATATGCAGACGTTTTGTCACGCCTCATCAACCGAGACGACAAAGTTCCCGAAGATTTCGTAGTAGCATCAATTAAATTAGAAAGTGAAGTCAACACCATTATCGGTGACACCGTGAAATTGCTACCAATAACATTTAATATGATACAATATGAGACATCAAAAGACAAGTCTTTGTCAAATGTGTTAAAATACATCAAAAAAGGATGGCCTGAGAAAATTATCGAAACCAATGAGCTTAAGGAGTTATTTCACAGGAGAGACAACTTAACAAACGTTGATGGATGTATAATGTTTGGCGATAGAATCATCATTCCTCCAATTTTTCGCAAACGTATTTTAAAACAACTTCATCGTGGACATCCAGGGATAGAAAGAACAAAAGCTATCGCTAGAAGTTATGTCTACTGGCCTAGTATCGACAACGATATAAAAATGTTGATAAACAGTTGCAACAATTGTGCAGCAGCAGCAAAAATGCCTGTAAAATCAACTTTACGACCATGGCCAACAGTTAAAGTATGGGAACATGTCCATATCGATTACGCTGGGCCGATTGATGGCTTTTACTTTTTACTAGTTGTCGACTCATTTTCAAAGTTGTGGCGGACACAAAAGACATTAAACTCATCTAATGTGAACGCACATAAAAAGATGCAGGGCATGGTCCATGTGAACAAAGAAAAAAAAACAAAAAAAAGGGGTGCGTTCAGAGTTGGTTGAATAAAAAGGAGCGCAGCTAACTTCACAAAATAAAAAAAAGAGAGAAAGAAGGAAGATGGGTTTCCGTAGGCGAATATCCGGCCTTTCCAATTTTGACGTTCACCGAGGCAACAACTTGCGAAGAGAGAATCCGACGAAATCAAGTAGAGACCATCAAGATTCTAAAGGAAGTCCAAAACCGAAAGAAAACTGAAAGGCTGAAAAGTAAGAATTCGAAAACCTGAACTAAGAAATACGGAAAACTAAGAAAAAGCGAAAGTAGGAAAATCGGAAACTAAAAGTAAAAATCGAAAAACCTGACAACCAAGAAAAATACGGACAATTAAAAAAAAGTCGAAAATTCAGAAAATTAAAGAAAGACAGAAAATTAGGGGAAACGGGAAATCTGAAAATACGGAATATTAGAAAAATCGGAAAATCTGAGACTAAAAAAAGAAAAATCCGAAAATTAAAGAAAATTGGAAATGAAGAAAAATCGAAAGTAGGAAAACCTGAAATTAAAAGAAAAACGTAAAATCTGACATAAAAAAACCGGGTATTTCTGAAAATAAAAGAAAAGTGAAAAATCGGATATTTCTAAAAATTAAAGAAAATTGGAAATAAAGAAAAATCGAAAGTAGGAAAACCTGAAATTAAAAGAAAAACGTAAAATCTGACATAAAAAAACCGGGTATTTCTGAAAATAAAAGAAAAGTGAAAAATCGGATATTTCTGAAAATTAAAGAAAATTGGAAATGAAGAAAAAGCGAAAGTAGGAAAACCTGAAATTAAAAAGAAAAACGTAAAATCTGACATAAAAAACCGGGTATTTCTGAAAATAAAAGAAAAGTGAAAAATCGGATATTTCTGAAAATTAAAGAAAATTGGAAATAAAGAAAAATCGAAAGTAGGAAAACCTGAAATTAAAAAGAAAAACGTAAAATCTGACATAAAAAACCGGGTATTTCTGAAAATTAAAGAGAAGTGAAAAAAAGATTAAAATCGGAAAATCTAGAAATAATAGAAAACTGAAATTAAAGAAAATCACAAATAAGTACTTCTAAAAATAAAAGAAAACTGAAAACTTAAAAGTTAAGCAAAACCGGTTATTTCTGAAAGCTAAAGAAAAGTGAAAAAAAAGATTAAAATCGGAAAATCTAGAAATAAAAGAATCTGAAGATAAACCAAAATTAAGGAAATTCAGCAGTAACAGCAAAAGGTTCATCACCAGTTAATTCACCACCAGTAAATTCAGCAGCAACAAAATTTTAGCAGCAAGATACAGACAATTAACCTGAAAAATAAAGAAAAGCTGAACCTGAAATACAATCGGAAAAAGAAACAACATAAAAACATTTACCAGAAAAAGACAGGATATCGAACAGCACAGCAGCGATTCTGAAGCAGAGTGCATCCAGATCCAGTGGGGAAATCCAGACTAGAGACAACAAACCAGACACAAAACAACAAGGATACATGTAAGTCGTCAGCTTTCAAAAAAAAGAGTAATTTAAAAAATTTAAAAAGACAAAAAACTACATATAGAATCATAAAAATATATGGTAGAAAATTAGAAATTAATGAAAAACATATATTAAAGAAAAAAAATCTAAAAAGAAACAAAATCAATTTATTAAAAAAGTAAGTTAGAAGTTAGTTTTGATTGAAGTGTAAATTAAAGAATATGTACTAAGGGTACTTAAAATTAAATTATGTGATAGATTTTTTTTAGTGATTCAAAATTTTATTTGAAATTCAAAGGTCAGTAGCCTATTTCCCAGAAGATTTGGCGCAAAGTCAGGCAGGGTGAGGGTACAACATTTTTCAGAGACCTTATCTAAAACATACTTTTCGGCCATTATTAATTAAAAGAAACCTAAAATTAAACAAGCAAATAGTAAATAATATAGGTATTTAAGTAATATTCTTGTATGATGTTTTAGTGCGGTTATTGTTTTGTCAGTGTAACCTTCAGTTATTACTATAGTCATACATTATAGTTGATTA
This sequence comes from Tricholauxania praeusta, assembly GCA_949775025.1. Taxonomy (NCBI): domain Eukaryota; kingdom Metazoa; phylum Arthropoda; class Insecta; order Diptera; family Lauxaniidae; genus Tricholauxania; species Tricholauxania praeusta. The sequence goes on along the minus strand of OX459029.1, from coordinate 69,613,877 downwards.
ACTCGATACTTATTTGTATGTGGATATAATACGCTACGTTTCAATAAATCATTTCATATCGGCTAGATTATTGACTCTTAGATTTTAAGTGGAACGCGAAGCAGCTGTAATTAATTTTAAGTTAATTAAAATTAATTTCAAGCTAGAATAAAATCCTCGTTTAGTTTTTTTTTGTAATATGTGTTGCTAATTAATTACTTACCTGTTATTTACTTACCCATTAGTCTCTCGTGATTTTTCTTACAATAAAGTTTATAAAATATAAGTCAAATGAAATGTAAAATTGAAATGCTGCTTTATTTTTAAGCTTATCCGTTATATTGAATGTTCTTAAAGTAAAAATAAAGAAAAAAACATACATTAAAAATAACTAAAACAATAAAAAAATAAGAAACCATTAATACCAAAAGTAAATAAATATGTTTATGTATAAATTTAAATTTTGAACTGTGTCGTCTTTATGTTATAATGGAATCTTAGATTGAAATTTTAGGTGAAGGAATGTTGCAGTGAGGTAGGAAATTATTGGATCGTGTAAGGGGTACCTACAAGATTTGAAGGCTCAATGGGTACCACGGATGGCTATGAGGTCATAGGGGTGGGATGCCATGGTGCTAAAACATCAAGCACCTTGAAATTTATTTGTTTGCGTGAAGCTTCGGTGTAGACGTCACCAACACTTTTTGTGTCTCCTTTTTGTTTTCGTGTTTCTCTTGTTCTACCTATCTCTTTCTGTTTTTTCTTTCTCATCTTCCACATCCTTTTGGCACGCATTAAACTTTTAAATGTAGTGATTTTGGTGTGAAAACGAACCACCAATTTCCGGCGAGCTCAGCCGAGCAAAAATTATCGTCAGCGTGCCACACACCAAATAAAGCATTACATTTTGGCGCCCAACGTTCAGGCATTTTGTCTGACGGTTTTCCTTTTTCCTTCCTCTGTCTATAATTATTCAGTTTCATTCCATTCGCATCGGTGTTCTAAAGCAAATAGCACCGTAAGTCCTGGAAAGCTACACCTACAGGGTACAGCTATGCCTGAGTTGCGACGGTGAACACTGCTGGAGAAGACCGATCCGACTAGAATGTAACGCGACGAAATGCGTCGGTGCAAAGAGAGACTGTGTGGTATGTCATGTTCTTGTCTAGATAACACAACTCATTCGCGATCCACAGACGAACTTCAACACCGACTTTCGACTCGCCTATGTGTTTGTGATTTCGTTTTAATTTCTTTTCCGCTTTTCTGTTTTTTTTTCTCAACGTATAGTGGCGACATTTCATTTCCCCGGTTAGTAAGTCAAGTAGGTTTACAAAACAATGCTTTCGCGACTGCTGTGGAGATAGAAGTGTCAAAACAATATCGAGCTTTCTATCAGTCTTTCTATTTTTTTTTTCTCTCTAAGTGACGTTTACATTTGCTAAAAATAATAAAAAAAAAAAAAAATTAAAAATAAACTTATGCAAGCGTAAGGTAGGGTCAGTAAACGAAGTTTTTTGTGTAAAAACGTTTTTATTAGGCATTCTGCTTTCCGTCCGCATGTATGAAAATCTTGTTTTAAGCATGTACAATTATCGTGATGGCAGCAATTTTAAATAACAGTTCTTCATCTGTATTTTTGGGCATACCTAGTCTGTCAAAATCAGCTTAGATAAGGCAAATTTCCAAAATTACACACTCATAGCCAAAAGCGAGTGTTGCCAGATTTCTTGTCTTCCTGTGTTTTGTATATTCTTGACATATAGGCTAGGCAATTTCACGGTTGCATTATTTGAGTTTGACAAGATAGTTCTACCATGTATGATTGTGCCATGGTTGTAAGTAAGATGTGCAACTTAGAAAGTTTGACAAAGTGACGCGGCATTCAAATGAATTTTCCAATATAATAGTACTTATACACTGCAACAAATTCCTAAACCTAGAATACATACTCAGTTTTGAAATTGTTTGTTTGTGTGGCGGAGATAAATCGCTACAGATTCGTAAGTATACGTTTGTGTTGTTATAAAATTATTACTTATAGTTACTAACGTAGTTACCTAAATAAGACTCTTAACAAAATTGTCAGTTCTATGTTTAAATTTCGTTTGTTTTGATAACATAGCTGAGACACTTAGTAGAAGTCTTTACCTCAAGTAAAATTTAAAATCTTTTCGGCTTATCGTGATATGCGTTTAAGGTCTGGAAATTTAAGTAGAGGAAGTTCAAACTCCACGAGGAATAGTAGGTTAGCTCAAGGTAGAGCCACATCGATTCCTAATTCGAGGCGAGAGTTTTTTGGCCCAGGTAGTCAGAATATTAGGTCATTTGAAATGGCGACTACGACCACTACCACAACAGCAACTTCAACAGCTCCTACTGTTGCGGATCAATTGGTTGCCACGGCTAGCGCAACCTTGCCCAGTTCCAATGTGCTTGATACCAATGCAAGCACAAGTTCAGGCTTAAATGCGACTAATACTACGGTTCAGTCCCCACCATACAGCAGTATTACTGCACAAGGGATCAGGGATGCATTTGGTCAGGTCCGTCTGAATGAGTTTCAGACTCAACCAACTGCACAAAGGATAACGCCAAATGTTGTTATCAATGAACAAGGCTTAACGCTTCGCGACTATCTTAGTGCAAGCTCTGGCATGGTTCGAGCGACGGTGATGCAAGAAGTTGAGGCATGCATTCGACGACTTGTGCCACGAATTGTGACAGAATCCATGAGAGCAGAAAGAGAGCGTGTGCAAGACAACATGACATCACCTTCTCTAAATTCGTTTTATGAACGAGAGCACATTGATCAGGGTAATCGAAATGGTCCTGGTGTTAATCCTTCGCAGACGAATAATGTCCAACAACCAAGTTCCAATGAAGTACCACAGCCACACTTACAGCAAAATAATAGTGGTCCGTTTCAAGAACCTTTACAAAATCCGGATGGCCAACAGTACAATTTCCATAATCCACAATTGGGACATCGAAATTTACCTAATTTGTATTTTCCATATAATCACGCGAACTTGTTTAGGCACATAGATTTAAGCAAGTGGGGGGTCAAATTCGATGGTTCTTTGAAGTCAAACACGGTTGATGACTTTTTATTTCAGGTTGAAGTACTTAGGCAGGATTTTGGTTGCACTTGGGATGATCTTATAAGAAATTTTCATCAGTTGCTTGTCGGTGAAGCATCTGAATGGTTCTGGGGGTACCGAAGACAAAATGCAAATATAAATTGGGACGCGCTTAAGGCAACAATGCACAAAAAGTTTCGACGTTTCGATAGTGACTATGAGATACAGCGAAAGATTATGGAAAGACGTCAGCTAGGCAATGAATCCGCCGAGGATTATTGCAAAGCAATAAACGTTCTTAAAAATCAAATGAGAGACCAAATTCCAGAATTTGAACTGGTAAAAATCGTGAAGGATAACTTGAAAGAGGGTTTGGCACAACTAGTATTTCCGATGTCTATTTACTCAATGGACAAGTTGTTAGAAGAATGTAAACGGGCGGAACGAAATATCGCAAAACGTCACAAAGAACGCGAAGGTGTTCGTAGCAATTATCCTAGAAAAGTTCACGAGTTAGATTTTGAAGACCCTCAGGAGAGTTATTTTGATGTAGACGCTTTGAGTACGTCGCAGCGCGAGCAGAAACCGAAGCAACAGTTAGTATTTTGGAACTGTCACCATAATGGTCATGGTTTTTTTGAATGCCCATCTACTCAAAGGAACGTTTTCTGTTATCGTTGTGGTGCTGAAAACGTCATTGCTCCGAATTGTGTTCGATGCCAGGGAAACGGACAAAAGTGCACGAAACGAGCTGGTGTTTCATGTCAGGAGCCTCCGAACCAGCAAAAGTAGACAAAGGTGTTATTAATTTAAACGTAGATGATAAGAGAGTTATTTTGATAGCAGATAATAATAGGAAAATAGAAGAAAAGCAAAAAGAACCTAAGTTAAGAGAAATTGTACCATACCATGTTAGGTTAGCACAATATGAAGAAAAAAGAAAAGAAATTTTTAGTCAAGAGAATTACATTGTCAGTAAGAAAATTTTAGTTGCCAGAGAAAGATACGCAAATAGAAAGTGCGAAAGGAAAGAGATAGCTTCTTCAAATATGCCGTGTGAGTTAGATGTGCGACCTTATATGGACATTCTAATTAACGGTTTCGAGATGAAAGGCCTTATGGACAGCGGAGCTAACGTAAGCTGCTTAGGCAAAGATTGCGTTGATACAGTCGAAGAGCTCGGTCTTGACATATTAGATTTCAATTCCGTAATTAGAACAGCAGACGGCAAAGGTCAGAAAATCATAGGTAAAGTAAAAGGTAAGATCACGTGTCAGAAAAAAACTGAAGAAGTTATTTTATATTTAGTACCGTCGCACACTGTTGTATTTTGGGAAAAAATGGACAAAATCAAATTCCCGTCGATAGGAATGCCCAAAAAAAACGAGGTCGGTCTCATTCGAAAGGTGATTTCATGCTTTTTTTAGAAAAATTGTCCCGAATCGAAATCCCAGCTTTGGGCGTTTCTCAGAAATGCCCAAAATATGGTCTTTTTCAATTTTAGACAGTTTTTCCCAATTTTAGTACAATTCTGACTCGTATACATATCCGATGATAATTTATTTTGAAAGTCGAGAAAAATACCTTTAATTTGGTATTTTAAAAATTTTTCTAGGTGCTTGGTATCGAAAAATACATCTATATTTAATTAGGGGTAAATTAACGTTAATCTATTATATAAAACTCATTTTTTGTCTGTCCGTCTGTCTGTCTGTCTCTTTTGCACGCGGAAACTATCCAGCCGATTTTGATGAAATTTTTACAGTATGTTCGCATCGATCGGGCGGGTGTCATAGGCTATAAAACTTTTATTTAGGGTACATATTTAGGGTGGCCCTCATACACAAATATTTTAAAAATAGCGATTTCTCCAAGACTGGCAAATCGATTCTCATGAAATTTACACAGTATGGCTTTTATGTTAAGGGGCACAGATTGAATGGTAAAAATTTTATTTAGGGTGCATACTTAGGGTGGCCCCCATACAAATATATTTTTAAATATCATTTTCACGAAGACAAACAAATCGATTCACACCAAATTTACACTACATATCTCTTATGTTAAGAAGCATAGCTTAGTCCACAAACCTTTTGTTTAGGGTGGCCCTCATACACAAATATTTTAAAAATAGCGATTTCTCCAAGACTGGCAAATCGATTCTCATGAAATTTACACAGTATGGCTTTTATGTTAAGGGGCACAGATTGAATGGTAAAAATTTTATTTAAGGTGCATACTTAGGGTGGCCCCCATACAAATATATTTTTAAATATCATTTTCACGAAGGCAAATAAATCAATTCACATCGAATTCACACTACGTATCTCTAATGTTAAGAAGCATAGCTTAGACCACAAAACTTTTATTTAGGGTGGCCCTCATACACAAATATTTTAAAAATAGTAATCTTCAAACGAAAAAATAAACGATACTTGGCCAGATGTAGGCAACGATTATTATTTTGATTTAGTGGGCTCTTGAAATTATTATTTGAACGATAAAGATGCAGTTCATGATCGTGGCAAACCATGTAAAAGCGAAAAAAATTTAAATGTACATTTTAACTTAGTCAGTGTCCATTTCCTCTATAACTTGACTAGAATGATTACTGCAACAATAAAAATACATTCAATGTATACACGAATGAAAATGCTAAGACGCAGTTTCAAAAATCACTTATTATGCGTATTATAACTAAATACGGAGAAAATATGGAGAAATCGCTATTTTTAAAATATTTGTGTATGAGGGCCACCCTAAACAAAAGGTTTGTGGACTAAGCTATGCTTCTTAACATAAGAGATATGTAGTGTAAATTTGGTGTGAATCGATTTGTTTGTCTTCGTGAAAATGATATTTAAAAATATATTTGTATGGGGGCCACCCTAAGTATGCACCCTAAATAAAATTTTTACCATTCAATCTGTGCCCCTTAACATAAAAGCCATACTGTGTAAATTTCATGAGAATCGATTTGCCAGTCTTGGAGAAATCGCTATTTTTAAAATATTTGTGTATGAGGGCCACCCTAAATATGTACCCTAAATAAAAGTTTTATAGCCTATGACACCCGCCCGATCGATGCGAACATACTGTAAAAATTTCATCAAAATCGGCTGGATAGTTTCCGCGTGCAAAAGAGACAGACAGACAGACGGACAGACAAAAAATGAGTTTTATATAATAGATTAACGTTAATTTACCCCTAATTAAATATAGATGTATTTTTCGATACCAAGCACCTAGAAAAATTTTTAAAATACCAAATTAAAGGTATTTTTCTCGACTTTCAAAATAAATTATCATCGGATATGTATACGAGTCAGAATTGTACTAAAATTGGGAAAAACTGTCTAAAATTGAAAAAGACCATATTTTGGGCATTTCTGAGAAACGCCCAAAGCTGGGATTTCGATTCGGGACAATTTTTCTAAAAAAAGCATGAAATCACCTTTCGAATGAGACCGACCTCGTTTTTTTTGGGCATTCCTATCGACGGGAATTTGATTTTGTCCATTTTTTCCCAAAATACAACAGTGTGCGTCGCTTACACAAAAACTTTATTTGGGAATCGATTTTTGGCGTAAGTTCAATTTCATGCCATTCATGATTAGTAGTTTAGAGGTCAAATCGAATGAAGTCAACACTGTATTACCTAAAATGCATGTCTTGACGAAAGAGCAGAAACAGCAACTCGAATTAGCGAAAAATGAGTTTAGGTGTTATACCAAATACGGTCTGGGGAAAACGAATTTAGAAGAGCATAGGATCGACACAGGTGATGCTCCGCCAAAAAAGATGCGGTATTTTCCGATTTCACCAGCCGTTCAAAAGTTGACTTATGCAGAATTAGATAGAATGCTCAGCCTCAATGTCATTGAGCCAGCATCTCAAGCAAGTTGGAATAACCGAACGACACTAGTCATGAAACCAGGGAAAAATAGATTGTGCCTAGACGCTAGGGAACTAAATAAGGTAACAATAAAAGACGCGTACCCATTACCTAATATAGACGGTCTTCTGAGTAGGCTTGGCGAAACGATTTTCATTTCGGCGGTAGATTTGAAAGATGCCTTCTGGCAAATACCATTAGAAGAGTCCAGTCGACTAAAGACAGCTTTCACTGTACAGGGAAGGCCACATTATCAGTTTACTGTAATGCCCTTCGGCCTTTGTAATGCCGCACAACGTCTTTGTCGACTGATGGACAAAATAATACCGTCCGAGTTGAAAGATCGTGTTCTGGTCTACCTGGATGACTTGTTGATAGTTTCAGATAACTTTAAAACACATTGCGAGATTTTGAAGATGGTAGGACAGAAATTAACGGCGGCAGGCTTGACAATAAACATGGAAAAGTCCAAATTCTGTTTTACTGAACTAAAGTACTTAGGTTATCTTGTTGGAGGTGGTAAGCTAAGAACAGATCCAAGTAAAATAGAGGCAATAGTACGAATAACGGCACCAAAGAGTGTGAAACAAGTTCGGCAGTTTCTCGGAACCGCTGGGTGGTACCGCCGATTCATTTCAAACTATGCCACACTTGCAGCACCAATAACAGATACCCTAAGGAAGTCACCAAAGTTTCAGTTCAGTCCAGAAGCCCAGGAAGCATTTCAAAAGTTGAAAGAGGCCTTGATTTCAAGTCCCGTGTTAGTTAGTCCGAATTTCGATAAGCATTTCTTTGTACAATGCGATGCGTCTGACTTAGGCATAGGCGCTGTACTTTTCCAATTAGATGAAACGGGAGAAGAGCATCCTATCGAATACTTTTCACAAAAGTTGAACCCCGCACAGAAAAATTATTCCGTAACGGAAAAAGAATGTTTAGCCGTTGTAGCCGCCATCGCCAAGTTCAGGCCCTATATTGAGTTGATGCCATTTACGGTGATCACTGATCATTCTAGCTTAAAATGGCTCATGAAGCAGCAAGATCTAAATGGCCGACTTGCAAGGTGGAGTTTAAAGTTGCAAGGATTCACTTTTGAAATTCAACACCGAAAGGGTTCGAAGAATATAGTCCCAGATATGCTCTCCAGATTCGACATGGAAGAACTTAACCTAGATAGCCATACAGCAATTATAGATTTAAATTCAGAAGCGTTTCAAAGCGATAAGTATAAAAAACTTATTCAGACAGTTGAAGAAAACCAAGATAGACTTCCGGATATAAAAATTATTGACGGTTATGTTTACAAGCGTACTTGTTTTTATGACGGAGAACCTCTTAACGAAGACCATGCTTGGAAGCTGTGGATCCCAAGTGAATTGACAGAGAACATAATAAAATTTGCTCACACTTCAAGTATAGCGTTGCATGGAGGGGTAGCAAAAACTCTAGTTAGGATCAGGGAATACTTTTATTGGCCTGGAATGTGTGCTGAGGTGCGTAAATTTGTTGGAGAATGTGATGTCTGAAAAGAGTGTAAACCTGTTAATAAAATTTTAAAACCGACCATGGGTGCTGAGGTTAAAACCGGCAGAGCATTCCAAAAACTTTATATCGATTTCCTCGGACCATACCCTCGCTCAAAAGGTGGCAACTCTTTTATTTTGATCGTGTTAGACCATTTGACTAAATTTGTTTTACTAAAAGCATTACCAAAAGCTTCAGCGAAAGCTGTTGTAAAGTTTTTAACTGCAGAGGTGTTCCACAAGTTCGGAGTACCCGAAACCATTCATTCCGATAATGGATCACAATTTGTTGGTAAAGAGTTTGGCGAACTCATGGATACCTTTGGTATAGGGCATATGAAAACTGCGATACATTCACCTCAAGCAAACGCAAGCGAAAGGGTAAACCAGGTGATTTTAGCTTCAATAAGAGCTGTACTAACTAATGATCAGGCTGAATGGGACCAAAATCTCTCAAGCATCGAATGTGCGATTAGGTCTTCCGTGCATGCTTCCACCGGTGTCACACCGTATTTTGCTTTATTCGGAACCAACATGATAACACACGCTAGCGCTTATCAAATTGCCCGAAGGCTTAATTTGTTAGGTGACCATGAATCTAATATCTTAACACAGTCACAAAAACTGGAACTAATTCGAAATCGAATAAAAACTCAAATGCATAAAGCTTACGAAAGAAATGTAAAAACATATAATAAGAACAGTAGGGAAATCACTTTTAAGCAAGGTCAAGAAGTTTACCGAAAAAACTTCGTTCAAAGCGATTTCATTAAGGGCATTAATTCAAAACTTTGTCGGCCCTGGTTGAAATGTAGAATTATCAAACCAGTGGGGAAAAAAATGTATGAGGTAGAAAACTTGCAAGGAAAACGCATCGGGATTATGCATGCGCAACACTTAAAGCAATGACAGTTTGTCTTTGCTTTGCAGTTTGTATATATAGTATCCTACTAGGAAGAACAAGTTTTCTTACAGCGATTAATCAGTAAATTCTAAATGAAGAGTATAAATAACGTCAATATTTGGTGCGCGCATGAACTAACTGGTACATTGTTACGTTATTCCTTTAGCGATTCCTTTAGTTTAGCTTTTTTCTAGTTACTAAAATTCTAAAAACATTTAAACATCAATAGACCGTCGACTTTGGTTTGTGTAAATTTTTAATTGTAGTTAAAGTATCTCCTGTAAATAGATAATATGATTAAGGTATCGTAAACAAATTTTTGGTATTGTTTCATATTTAGACAATAATTACACAAGTCTACAACACAAAAGTAAAAATGGTTGTAAACAGAAGGCAGCGAAATTATCCGAAGTTTGCAACAAAAGATTTCAGAGATGATGAAATAACTGGACTGGTGGGGATCGAGTACGTCATCAAAATAATTAAAGATCGCAACGATTATTCACCACAATATGAATGTAGTCTTTGTGACCTTATGTTTGATGGTTTCAATATGCAAAATCACCTTTCTGGTCAAAATCATAGCATGAAATACTTTTCAAAACATTTCCCCACATCAATAGAAGAATACAGGCGACATTGCGGTAACCTATCATCCCACGTAGTACGTGATGTAAAAACCTCTGTACTGTTGAAATTGGCCGTAGCAATTGAGCAACACCACGGACGTGATCTTCCATATGAATGTTTGCAAGATAGTTATAATTTAAATCGGTGCGCTATACGGTCGAAGGTACATTCCTTTCGTCATGCCTCAGAACATAACGGTCCATCATTTATTTATATCACCTGGAGTAAAGAAAACTACGTGGATACGACGAAGAAAGGTCCTGTCAAGTCTCCAAGCGGAACGCTAAAACAAATGTTTATTGAACGCCCTGAACTACTGTCGTACCGAGATCGTAGAAGGCGAAGCACTGTGGCACCACAGCCTAGATGGCCACGTGAAAGTTCACTGCAATGTCTGATTGGAAGCCGAGTAAATTTAGTTGATGATGACCGGTATGAGCGAAACAATGAAAATGTCCGATGTGACAGTAATGTCGTGCGCCCTTTGTCTATCTTCTGCGCGGACATCAAACACAAAAATAAAAACTTATCTCCGTTACACCGAGAAGATACGTGGCAGATATGTCGACGGGAGATTAACAAAAAGATTAGCGACCTGAATACAGTATATAAACTATACTATAGTTGTCCTGAAACACATCCCATGTACGACGAGGAGTGGCATAAATTTTGGAACCAGCATAGGGACGAACTAATCGCGGCAGGCATTGATCCTTGCTTATATAATCATCAATTAAAATGGAAATTGTACTTCAAAATACGCATGGAACAACTTCATTTGCAAACCGCAGAAAAGCTTAAAATTCAGGCAAGAGAACGCTTTGGGCTACAATGGCAAATGTTTGCCTAAAACAAAATCATATTGCTGACGAATATAAAAATTAAATGTTTTTTTTATGCATAGCGTGTCCGGTCTTCGGATTTTCCCAACCTTTTGTACCACCTAATTAGGAGTTCCAAATGGCTGGCTTTGTGGCGGACACAAAAGACATTAAACTCATCTAATGTGAACGCACATAAAAAGATGCAGGGCATGGTCCATGTGAACAAAGAAAAAAAAACAAAAAAAAGGGGTGCGTTCAGAGTTGGTTGAATAAAAAGGAGCGCAGCTAACTTCACAAAATAAAAAAAAGAGAGAAAGAAGGAAGATGGGTTTCCGTAGGCGAATATCCGGCCTTTCCAATTTTGACGTTCACCGAGGCAACAACTTGCGAAGAGAGAATCCGACGAAATCAAGTAGAGACCATCAAGATTCTAAAGGAAGTCCAAAACCGAAAGAAAACTGAAAGGCTGAAAAGTAAGAATTCGAAAACCTGAACTAAGAAATACGGAAAACTAAGAAAAAGCGAGCGAAAGTAGGAAAATCGGAAACTAAAAGTAAAAATCGAAAAACCTGACAACCAAGAAAAATACGGACAATTAAAAAAAAGTCGAAAATTCAGAAAATTAAAGAAAGACAGAAAATTAGGGGAAACGGGAAATCTGAAAATACGGAATATTAGAAAAATCGGAAAATCTGAGACTAAAAAAAGAAAAATCCGAAAATTAAAGAAAATTGGAAATGAAGAAAAATCGAAAGTAGGAAAACCTGAAATTAAAAGAAAAACGTAAAATCTGACATAAAAAAACCGGGTATTTCTGAAAATAAAAGAAAAGTGAAAAATCGGATATTTCTAAAAATTAAAGAAAATTGGAAATAAAGAAAAATCGAAAGTAGGAAAACCTGAAATTAAAAGAAAAACGTAAAATCTGACATAAAAAAACCGGGTATTTCTGAAAATAAAAGAAAAGTGAAAAATCGGATATTTCTGAAAATTAAAGAAAATTGGAAATGAAGAAAAATCGAAAGTAGGAAAACCTGAAATTAAAAAGAAAAACGTAAAATCTGACATAAAAAACCGGGTATTTCTGAAAATAAAAGAAAAGTGAAAAATCGGATATTTCTGAAAATTAAAGAAAATTGGAAATAAAGAAAAATCGAAAGTAGGAAAACCTGAAATTAAAAAGAAAAACGTAAAATCTGACATAAAAAACCGGATATTTCTGAAAATTAAAGAGAAGTGAAAAAAAGATTAAAATCGGAAAATCTAGAAATAATAGAAAACTGAAATTAAAGCAAATCACAAATAAGTACTTCTAAAAATAAAAGAAAACTGAAAACTTAAAAGTTAAGCAAAACCGGTTATTTCTGAAAGCTAAAGAAAAGTGAAAAAAAGATTAAAATCGGAAAATCTAGAAATAAAAGAATCTGAAGATAAACCAAAATTAAGGAAATTCAGCAGTAACAGCAAAAGGTTCATCACCAGTTAATTCACCACCAGTAAATTCAGCAGCAACAAAATTTTAGCAGCAAGATACAGACAATTAACCTGAAAAATAAAGAAAAGCTGAACCTGAAATACAATCGGAAAAAGAAACAACATAAAAACATTTACCAGAAAAAGACAGGATATCGAACAGCACAGCAGCGATTCTGAAGCAGAGTGCATCCAGATCCAGTGGGGAAATCCAGACTAGAGACAACAAACCAGACACAAAACAACAAGGATACATGTAAGTCGTCAGCTTTCAAAAAAAAAGAGTAATTTAAAAAATTTAAAAAGACAAAAAACTACATATAGAATCATAAAAATATATGGTAGAAAATTAGAAATTAATGAAAAACATATATTAAAGAAAAAAAATCTAAAAAGAAACAAAATTAATTTATTAAAAAAGTAAGTTAGAAGTTAGTTTTGATTGAAGTGTAAATTAAAGAATATGTACTAAGGGTACTTAAAATTAAATTATGTGATGGGTTTTTTTTAGTGATTCAAAATTTTATTTGAAATTCAAAGGTCAGTAGCCTATTTCCCAGAAGAATTGGCGCAAAGTCAGGCAGGGTGAGGGTACAACATTTTTCAGAGACCTTATCTAAAACATACTTTTCGGCCATTATTAATTAAAAGAAACCTAAAATTAAACAAGCAAATAGTAAATAATATAGGTATTTAAGTAATATTCTTGTATGATGTTTTAGTGCGGTTATTGTTTTGTCAGTGTAACCTTCAGTTATTACTATAGTCATACATTATATTTGATTTACTCGATACTTATTTGTATGTGGATATAATACGCTACGTTTCAATAAATCATTTCATATCGGCTAGATTATTGACTCTTAGATTTTAAGTGGAACGCGAAGCAGCTGTAATTAATTTTAAGTTAATTAAAATTAATTTCAAGCTAGAATAAAATCCTCGTTTAGTTTTTTTTGTAATATGTGTTGCTAATTAATTACTTACCTGTTATTTACTTACCCATTAGTCTCTCGTGATTTTTCTTACAATAAAGTTTATAAAATATAAGTCAAATGAAATGTAAAATTGAAATGCTGCTTTATTTTTAAGCTTATCCGTTATATTGAATGTTCTTAAAGTAAAAATAAAGAAAAAAACATACATTAAAAATAACTAAAACAATAAAAAAATAAGAAACCATTAATACCAAAAGTAAATAAAAATGTTTATGTATAAATTTAAATTTTGAACTGTGTCGTCTTTATGTTATAATGGAATCTTAGATTGAAATTTTAGGTGAAGGAATGTTGCAGTGAGGTAGGAAATTATTGGATCGTGTAAGGGGTACCTACAAGATTTGAAGGCTCAATGGGTACCACGGATGGCTATGAGGTCATAGGGGTGGGATGCCATGGTGCTAAAACATCAAGCACCTTGAAATTTATTTGTTTGCGTGAAGCTTCGGTGTAGACGTCACCAACACTTTTTGTGTCTCCTTTTTGTTTTCGTGTTTCTCTTGTTCTACCTATCTCGTTCTGTTTTTTCTTTCTCATCTTCCACATCCTTTTGGCACGCATTAAACTTTTAAATGTAGTGATTTTGGTGTGAAAACGAACCACCAATTTCCGGCGAGCTCAGCCGAGCAAAAATTATCGTCAGCGTGCCACACACCAAATATAGCATTACAAAGTGGCCAGAAATAATTGAGACAAGATCAATATCATCACAACAAACAGTAAAGATATTAAGCGAAATTTTTGCTCGCTTTGGCTTACCATCAACACTCGTATCCGATAACGGTACGCAATTCAAAAGTGCATATTTTGAAGATTTCATGAAAAAAAATTGCATAAAGCATCTGTGCATCAGCCCATATCACCCAATGTCAAATGGACAAGCTGCAAGATTCGTAGATACATTTAAGAGAGCACTTAAAAAGATGGAAGGAGAGGGGTCGGTCATAGAGAATATGCATACATTTTTACAAACGTACCGGTCCAACGAAAATCCTCAAATTCCAGACAAGAAGTCACCAGCTGAGATAATGCTTGGGAGGCGAATGCGCACGACTTTAGATCAACTTAAGCCGCTTATAAGCAACAAGCTGCAAATGTCGACAGTCGCGACTAAAATTAAAGAACAGTTTGATAGAAAACATGGAGCTATCCAAAGGCAATTTCAACAACATGATATGATTTTTGCAAGAGTGCCGAATGAAGTTAATCATTTCAAATGGGCTCCTGGAGAAATCATAGAGAGTCGCGGTGCTGTTATGTACCACGTGAGACTTGCAAGTGGCAGAATAATAAGGTCGCATATAAATCAGCTTCGACGACGTGTTGTTAGACAAAACGATTTTGAAGACCAAACAAAACCGTGGGCTTCAGCACTCGAGGTTTTTGAGAAACCATCCGATATTACTCAGGTTGGACCTGAAATCATCATCACCGAAAAAGATAATGAACCAACAACACCTGCTAGTTTGGGAGATGAACAGCAAACATTCGACACATTTCTGCCTTTACGACGATCCGATCGTAAACGTAATCCTGTGTATAAGTTCAACGCTTCGTAAGGACTTAATTCAAAAAGGGAGGTGTTACACCGATCGATGAAAAACCGAGCGTGTGTAAACAGGCCTTGGATACGTGACAAGAGTACGTAGAAAAAGAAGAAATTGAGTTGGAGTTTGTACGTCATTCAAAGCGGTAGACATTAAAAATAACTAAGTTCTTGTATTCTTTAAGACTTTACTAATTGTATTCACTGAATTAAATAAATAAATATATGTTAATCATAACAATTAGTATTCAAAAAGGGTTCAAATAAACAAATTTTTGGATAAGCAGATGCTGATTCGGCAAGTGATTCGATAGATCGAAAGTTTGTTAGCGGATTTATTTTTCAAGTATATGGCTGCACAGTTTCTTGGTCAAGCAAGAAACAGGTTTACTGTATCAACTTCTTCAAGCGAATCTGAGTATGTGGCACTAAGCGCAGCAACAACTCAGGCAATATGGCTAAGAGGCTTACTACAAGCCTTAAAACAAATGGGGGATGAACCAGTAGAAATGTTTGAAGACAAGAGAGGTTGAATTGGGATGTCTAATTCCTTAGAATCGAAACGTGCAAAAAACACATTGATATTAAGCATCATTTTATAAGAGATCACATTGCAAACGGAATTATTGAGTTAAGGCCAATTAACACAGAAGACTAGTTGGCAAACATTTTTACAATATCTATTCTATAATATAAAAATGAATCGCAAAATGTGTTGGTAAGCGCATAACTCAACAACGCCTGGACCAATTTGGCCAAATCTTTTTTTAAAATGTTCGTTGAAGTTCAAGGATGGTTTTTACGGCGAGAAAAATTAGGGGGCATATTTAGGGTGGCCCTCAAACATAAATATTTTTGAAAAATAGCATTTTCACGAAGACCGATAAATCGATTCACATGGAATTTACACCACGTAGCTTTTATATTAAAAGACATGGTTTAGTCTATGAGACATTTATATAGGCTACATATTTAGGGTGGCCCTCATACAAAAATATTTCTAAAATAGCATTTTCCCAAAGACCACTGCATCGATTCACATGGAATTTACACCTCGTAGCTTTCATATTAAGGGACATGGTTTGGTCTATGAAACTTCTATTTAAGGCGCATACTTAGGGTGGCCCTCAAACAAAAATATTTTTAAAATAGCATTTTCACGAAGACCGATGAATCGATTCACACCGAATTTACACCACGTAGCTTTTATATTAAGAGGCATAGTTATGATTACAAAACTTTTATTTAGGCTGCATATTTAGGGTGGCCCTTACACAAAATATTTTTAAAATAGCATTTTCACAATGACCAGTCCATCGTTTAACATAGAGTTTAGACCACGTGCCTTTTATATTAAGAAACATAGTAAAGTTCATAAAACTTTTACTTAAGGTGCATATTTAGGGTGGCCTTCATGCAAAAATATTTTTAAAATATCATTTTCACAAAAACCACTACATCGATTCACATGGAATTTACACCACGTGTCTTTTATATTAAGAGACACTGTTTGGCCTATAAAATTTTTATTTAGGGTGGCCCTCATACAAATATATTTTAAAAAAAATCATTTTCACTATGACCGGTTAATCAATTCATACCGAATTTACACCACGTAACTTTTATGTTAAGATGCATAGTTAAGCCTACAAAACTTTTATTTAGAGTGGCCCTCATACAAAAATATTTTTGAAATAGCATTTTTACAAAGACCACTGCATCGATTCACATGGAAGTTACAACAAGTATCTTTTATATAAGGAGGCACAGCTAAGACCGTGCAGTACCACGCTTTCCATATAAGAAAATACCAAAATTGGTGATGCAGATGAATGAGTACGGGAAAAAAGAAGTTTCAATGAGAAAATTCGAATAAAACAACATTTTGTATATATCAGCAATTATAAGATGCAGATGATTGAGACTTGGTAATAATATAAAACGCAAAAACTATAATAAATTAAACTCATCGCACCACCTAGCAGTAAGGTACTTTATGTAAAAGAGTAGGGACAGAAGTTGATTTCGCTTTAAAAATGGGCTGATTCGCTTTAACATTCCATAGCATGAGTTCATACAGCTTCGCGCCACCTACCGGTAAGGGCAGAACAACGTCTGCCGGGATAGCTAGTCTCTTAATATAACTAGGTTCAAGAATTTAATTTTAAGACTAGGGTTGCACGATTGAGAAGGGGTGTTGGAATAAAGAAACACTTTGCAATCGTGTTTTCTAAATGAATTAAAGAAAAATTTGTTTGTCAAATTTTTTCACTTCGAATTTTTATCTCAACGATACACTATTAATAAATTCTTAATTCTTTCAAATAAACCTCTTGTTTGTTCAATTATTCCAACTTTAATTCTGAAAATAATCACATTCCAGCATGTAACCGGTCAAAATTGGAAGCGAAGGCGACAAAATGTTTGATGTTTGGCTATATTTCTTCAAAAGGCTCGTATCGTTTGTGGTAAACTGAAAAACACAAACTAGTTTTTGGTCGTCATCTGACATTTAATGAGGCATCTGTGCTAAAACGAGCAAAATTGATAGAAATACTGGATTCAGAGGCGGATACGAACCAAGTTGATGATATCGTGGGATTCTGAATGAAAAATATGATGAATTGAATCTGCGCAGTGATGAATCGGATGTGTACAATAGTTGTTCTGATGAAGTAGATGCATACGATGATATCAGTGTCAATGAAAGAACAAAGAACAATGGTTCAAAGTAGCGAGAGAAATCGTCGAACACCTGAGTGGTATACTGAATGGAAAGTGCAGATTTTGCATTTTCTGTTGAACATTTTGTGAATAATGATCCGAATTGCTGAAGCTAAGGTGAGAGATGATTGGCTTGAATGGGAACGAGCTATTGATAACGAATATCAGTCATTAATTAAAAATTAAACCTGGACAGAGTGTGACTTACCTAAAAATCGTAAAGCAGTAACAAATAAATGGGTGTTTAAGTTAAAACGTAAAGCAAATGGTCAGATCGACAAATACAAGGCTCGACTTGTGGCACGTGGTTTTACTCAAAAATTTTAATTTGATTACAATGAAACATATGCTCCAGTAGCAAAATTAGTCACATTGAGAATATTGCTAGTTATTGCGAATCAGTATGATATGCGCATTCATCAAATTGACTTCAAGTGCGCATTTTTTAATGGTGCGCTAGCTGAAGAAATTTATGTGGAGCTGCTAGACAGATTCAAAAATGGAAATATAGTATGCAAACTTAATAAAGCACGCGTGCATGGAATGAGCAGTTCAATGAATTTATGGGTCGGATTCGATTCAAGCGCTGTGAATCAGATCGTTGTGTATACGTGAAATCGCAAAATGGTGCCATCTGTTATGTTTTGTTGTACGTCGATGATACATTGGTTTTCTGTAGCAACATCAAAGTAATTAACGCAGTAAAGCAAGTGCTGATGAAGAAATCTAAAATGACTGACGTTGGTGAGGTAAATTTTTTTTTTTAGTATACAAATAAAACAAGACGTCATAAATCACACCCAATATTTATAATGTGAGGAGCGAGTCCTCCCTGGAAGTAAACTGGGTTGTGCGCAGGGTTTGGTACCCGCCGCGTAAAAAAATACTCCAATGAAAACTAAAAAAGCCTTGGAAAAACCCCTCAACGTTGACGACCACTGCAAACGAAAAAATGAAAATGATTTAAGGATATGCACCTAGAATATCCGGACACTCAATAAAAAAGGTGCCTCCATCGAATTGGCGGATGCTCTCGGAAAAATTAAGGCTGACATCACCGCCATCCAGGAAATAAGATGGATAGGACAAGGTTGCTCTAACCAACCAAGTTGCGACATCTACTACAGCTGCCATGCGGAGAGGTGCGAATTGGGATGCGGATTCGTAGTAAGCAAGAGACTTCGCCACCATATCTCCAGGTTCACACCTGTGAGCGAAAGGTTGGCTACGATCCTCGTCAAGGGTCGATTTTTTAACATCAGCTTGATTTGTGCGCACGCCCCGACGGAGCAAAATTACGATGCTGTCAAAGATGCCTTCTATGCGAGACTCGAGGAAGTATACGACCGCTACCTGGCCCACAACGCTAAAATTGTACTCGGAGATTTCAACGGAAAAGTCGGAAGAGAAGGTATATTTGGCCCCACTGTCGGTCAGTTCAGCCTTCACGAGACCACCGCAAACAACGTTCTACGGCTGATCGACTTCGCCGCGGCGCTAAACATGGTAGTAAGTAGCACCAGATTTCAACACATCGACATCCACAAGGCCACCTGGCTGTCCTCTGATCAGAAAACACGCAACCAAATCGATCATGTTGTGATCGACGGAAGGCATGCTTCCAGCGTGCTAGATGTTCGTACGTTCCGAGGAGTCAATATTGACTCCGATTATTATCTTGTTGCAGCCAAGATACGCATGCGGCTGTGCAATGCAAAGGATGTACGCTCTGGTACGCAACGAAAGCTGGACGTCGCTAAGCTGCAATCACATCGAACGGCCGAAGCCTATTCCACTCGCCTCTCAGAACTGCTCCTTCAACCTGACTCTACCCGATGATCCCGGTGGACTTTGGGCGCATATATCCCGCATGCGCTCTGCCGCTGAGGAAGTCATTGGTTTCCGACGCCCACTTCCGCGAAATCAATGGTATGACCAGGAGTGTCGCGAAGCTACTGCAGTGAAAAACGACGCCTACAAAAGAACCCTGCAGTCAGCCGCAACGCGAGTCGTGCACGAAAACTACCGAGAAAAGAGAAAGGAAGAGAGGCGCCTTTTCAGACGCAAGAAACGAGAGCAGGAAAGGCACGAGCGTGAGAAACTCGAAGTGTTACGGGGCAGGAATGATGCTCGAAAATTTTACCAACAAGTCAAGCGTCTGACCCAAGGATTCAAGCCCGGAGCATCTACCTGTAAAGATGAACATGGAAATCTGGCTACGGATACGCAGAATACACTGAGATTATGGAGGGAACACTTTTCCAAGCTGCTTGCTGGCGATAACTCCACCAATCCTGACGATTGTGTGGACGTACCAACACCTAGCAATGACGCGGTACGAGTTGTGATCTAACGACTTAAGAACAACAAAGCGGCTGGTGCCAATGGTCTGCCTGCTGAATTGTTCAAGATCGGCGGCGATGAGCTGATAGGGTGTATGCATCAACTCATCTGCAAAGTATGGCTAGTAGAAAGCATGCCCGACGATTGGAATCTCAGTGTCCTTTGTCTTGTACTGAAGAAAGGTGACCCAACAATCTGCGCTAACTACCGGGGAATCAGTCTTTTTGCCATCTCTTACAAGGTCCTGTCGACTGTACTGTGTAAAAGACTTAAGCCGTTTGCCAACACACTGATTGGGACTTATCAGTGCGACTGTAGACCTGGTAAGTCCACCATAGACCACTCACACTAAATCAAATCCTGGAAAAAACCCACGAAAAACAGATCGATACCCATCATCTCTTTATCGATTTTAAAGCTGCTTTCGATAGCCCGATACGGGATTGCCTGTATACCACCATGTCTGAGTTCGGTATACCTTGGAAGCTGGTACGGCTTTGCAGAATGACGTTGAGCAACACAGCCAGCTTCGTCAGAGTAGGAAGGTACCTCTCCGAACCATTTGATACCGAACGAGGTTTCAGACAGGGCGATCCACTATCCTGCAACCTCTTCAACTTTGTGATGGAAGGGGTGTTGCGAAGAGCCAGTGTACATCGTAATGGCACTATTTTCTACAAAAGTGCCCAGCTCCTTGCATATGCCGATGATATTGATATCATTGGACGTTGTAAGCGAGATGTTACTGCTGCGTTCTGTGCTATCGAAAAAGAGTCAGCGAAAGTGGGTTTGACGGTGAACGAGGGCAAAACAAAACAAAGTATATGCTGTCCACAAACAGGGAGACACGGCGTATTAGATCCTTTGTTACTGCGAACAACCATACTTTCGAAGTTGTCAAGGAATTCACCTATCTTGGCACCGCCGTGAACACTCAAAACGATGTCAGCCTGGAGATAAAGCGAAGACTAACTCTTGCTAATAGGTGTTACTATGGTCTCAGTAAGCAATTGAGTAGTAGAGACCTCTCTCGCCCGATAAAACTGACACTCTACAAGACGCTCATCTTACCCGTGCTACTTTACGGCGCAGAAGCATGGGTTGTGTCGCAGACTGATGCAGCCACGCTTGGGGTGTTTGAGAGAAAAATTCTTCTTAAAATCTTCGGTCCTGTTCACGTTGGCGACGACTACCGTATTCAAATGAACCACGAACTGTACGAGCTCTACGCTGACATTGACATAGTCAAGCGCATCACTATCCAACGTCTGCGCTGGCTGGGACATGTTATGCGTATAGACGAAGAGCTCCGGCGAAAAAGGTGTTTGATGCGGAAGTCGTTGGGCCACGGCGAAGAGGAAGACTATGCCTCCGATGGAAAGATCAAGCCGAAGAAACCTTATCCACGCTTGGTGTAACTGATTGGAGAAGGCGCGCGCGAAGCAGAGACGCCTGGAGAGAGCTTTTGAGGTCGGCCGTAACCCGGTAACGGGTTGTTATGGCAACAACAACAATATTTAGATAAAGTCTTACAAAAGTTTAGAATGAAGGATTGTAAATCGCGTTCAACTCCAATAGAAAATGGTTCGCATATGGGCATTTCTCTCATGTTAAACGGGACGGAAGTACACTTTTAAAGTGGAATAAAAGTCAAAGTAAAACAATTTTATTTTTTTCTGTTACTTTATTGAATAGCCCTTTGGTAGCACTATATTGAGTGGTAAAGTTGATGCCGGACGTAATACTGGTTCCAAGATAGAGGCAATAAAAAAGCCATTCGAACGGGACAAAAAACGGAAGTGTTTTTCATGGCCATCTATAGAAAAGCAGAAGTCAGCGAAACCTGGCAACAATTTTTAATGCGACTAATTTTACAATGTTATGGAATAATATAACTTTTTAATAGATTTCGATGATTGAAAAATCTTATTTATTTTTTTCTTACAAGGCATAATAATCCATTCGAACGGGACATATTTTTCAATTTTGGTTCACTTGGGCAATTTTTCAAAACGACTTTGATATTTATATAAATAATAATATTTAAGATATATAAATTTAATGTTTATATTTATCAAATTGATTAGTGAGATCAATTTTAACAAAGAAAAAAGGAAGGAGTAGATATTTTTCTCAAAAGAATACAAAACTTGTCTTTTTGCTGTTAAAACGTTTTTCCTGTAAGAGGTGTCGCACCGCCTACTAAAAAATATGGTTTTACTCAAGCTTCAATATATCTACATACCAAATTTCATACAAAATCGGTATAATGGCACCGTCGTGTACCGTTTTTTTTCCATTTTGAGCGATGCCACGTCCCCTTGAAGGAACCAGAGTTTCTAATAATATTTCTTAGGATTCAATCTCTTTAAAAAAAATTTTATCAACATCGGTTAATTAGTTTAGCCGTGGAAAAGTTTTTTCCTGTTAGGAGCGTGGCATCGCCTACTATTGAAAAAAAAGTATACATGTCCCTCCTTCTCTTCAAAACCTTTCCAAAAAAAAAAAAATTATGCGATTATGTTGTGCTATGGCTGTGAAAAAGTGGTTTAACCGTTTTGAACTGGTTTTAACCAGTTGGCCTTTTGGCGGAAATGCCCAAATTGACAATTTTTCGAATCATCTATATAGTGAACTTATTGGTTATTTAACGTATGCAACGGTATCCACGAGCCTTATATACATATGTTCAGCAACTAGTTGTTTTTGTCGATTTCAAAGCTGTTTCGATGATTGTTACTTTAATCATGCTAAACATATATTGCAATATATTCGCGGAACGATCGACTTTGGTTTATACAATTGGCTTATGCAAAGCAAGAAGATGCAGAAACATTAGCTGGATATAGTGATTCAGATTGGGGTGGTGATAAAAACCATGGAAAATCAATGTCTTTAAATTGTTTGGAAATGCTGTCATCTGGGCATCACGAAAACAAAAGACTGTATGTTTATCTTCAACCGAAGCTGAATATGTTGCACTGACCGAAGCGATTTATGAGCTCAAGTGGATTCGAAAAATTCTGATTAATTTAAACATTCAATGCAATACAAGACAAGAAAATCAGTCATGCATCAGTATTGCAACTGATTTAAAGTAGAGCAAGCGAATCAAAGCAAAATCTTTTTGTAAAGCAACATAAAATTTGAATTTAATTTCATTATTTTTAGCTAAGTAGTATTTAATTAAGATGTTTTATTTTGCAAAGCAGTGTTTCTATTAAGTTCAGAGATTAGATTATGTACTTTAATATAACACACTATAACTCTTTCAATGAAGTTAGTTTCGAATTATGCTTTTACATATTTTATGAACTGAGTTTTATATTCATTCACTTCCCTACAAAAACACTGTCAGTCAGATGATAGGTCATCTGATAGATAGTTCTGATGGAAATTTTGGTCAGAATTTTCTATGAGTTTTTGAAGAGCAGTGTAAAAAATCTGATGGAAACTTTTGTATACATGTCATTTGACATTCTTTTCTATCACATCAAGTTTTAGGTTTCATCAAACATTGTCTCGACGTTGTCTCGAATATTCTAATCAGTCATGACTGCATTTTTTGTCATCAAGTGAGAGCGTTTCTCAATAGTCAGATATGACGTAAATATAAGTCAGAACTGATGGAAAATTCCATATCGTTTGACTTAAGACCCCATCCATTAAAACCAAATTTTTATGTGTATTTTAAAACTTTTAATAAACCTCATAAGAATATAACCTTAGGAACATATAACAACGCTGGCTGGGTCATGTCCATCGTATGGATAAAGAAGCTCCAGCGAAAAAGGTATTCGAAGGGAAGGTCCCCGGTCAACGACGAAGAGGGAGACCATGCCTCCGGTGGATAGACCAAGATGAGGAAGCCCTAACCGCGCTTGGCATTAACGATTGGAGAAGGCGCGCGCAAAACAGAGGCGCCTGGCGAGAGCTAATGAGGTCGGCCGTAATCTGACAACGGATTGTTATGGCCATCT
This sequence comes from Tricholauxania praeusta, assembly GCA_949775025.1. Lineage (NCBI taxonomy): Eukaryota > Metazoa > Arthropoda > Insecta > Diptera > Lauxaniidae > Tricholauxania > Tricholauxania praeusta. The sequence goes on along the minus strand of OX459029.1, from coordinate 69,589,975 downwards.
AAGTAAGTAAGTAAATGTACATATTTATGTATATACTAGTGCAAAGTTAAATTAAACCGAAATACATTAACAATGTCACCTAAATGAAAACATGCCACCTCTGGTAGCAATTAACAAATCAATAATGTCGTTTTCTTGCCAAATCTCTGCGCTTATTGTTGAGGAATTACCGCCTCCTGGCTTTAATACGATGATCGAAGAGAAAGTTATTTGTTGTGCCTGCGTAGGAGCACTTGGTCTCAAAGATTTTGGTAAACCACGACCCTGTACATCAATACGTAAAGTAACAACACTAAATGTTTGTTAAGATTCTTGATAAGTAATGCGCCGTGGTGCTTTACCAAGTGACACGGTACGAATGTGAAGCTTTTAAGTTTCATCAATAGTTCCAAGTATAACCGAATTTCTTGTAGCTAGTCTAGATATGCTTGTGCATTAAGTGAGCACATATTAAGCCCAATTTCCATGTGATCTTATCTTATCTTATCAAATATCAGGGAGTACATCACATGCTATTAAGATAGCAAATGTATGCTATTCACTCTCGCATTCTTCAAGCGCATTAGGTTCTGTTCGCATGCTTTTTCTTTTTTACAAAAATATGATTTGATATACCTGATATATGATAAGATAAGATAAGATCACATGGAAATTGGGCTTTATACTCAAAAGATTAAATCTTAATAAGATATTTATTTTTATAATTTGATTTGAACTTATATTTTGATTTAACTTATTTCCTATTATTTTGTGATAAAATCGTTCTAATTAAAATTCTTTATTTTGTAAAAAGGCTAAAAACGTTTTAGCCTTATTACAAAATAAATGAATTATTTCCAATTGCGTAGATATTTCTAGCTTTTTGTTTTTCAACGCCACATAAACTTTTTATTTTTTCTATTAAACGTAAAATTTTCTATCTATCTATCTATCTCTTTCCTTCTTCTCATTTTTATAGCATTAATAGCCGTGTTTTATTCGCTTTAGTTAAACCAAAGTCTCATACAAATGTGTGAACCAGCTCAATTTCTAGTTTAATTGATTCAACTTTTTTTGTCTTTGCTAATGTTTGAAGTTCATTGCATTAGCTGTAGACACAAACCTAAAATAATAAAAAATACAGTGGCTAACTTTGAAATCCGGACAAACAAAAAAAGTTGAAAAAAATCCTTTAGGATCTAAATTTTTTATCGATTCTAAAAACTGATGCAAGGATCAGAGGAGCAAATAATTTATACTGAAAATTTTTTGCTTTAGGTCGGAAAATCACACCATAAACGTTTATTTTTAGCAAAAAAGAGATATATGTCCTTAATTAATAAAAAAGAGTTTTTGGTAAAATGTATTAAAATTTTATTTTTAAGGAACTTATTTTAAAATATTAAGCAGTATTTTAAGGACTAATATTACGGATTAAGAAAAAACAGGTATCAATATTTTGTTGTTCCTCCCTTCACTTTTATGACCGCCATAATTCACTGCGGCATGGAAGAAACCAAATTTTTCGGAAGATCTTGCGAACTGCCTTCGTACCAATTATTTGGAATTATTCGGTCTAACTCAGGTAAATTAGTGGGCTTGTGACTTGCTACCTATACGTTTATTAAGATCGGGATTATTGCCTGGCCACGATAAAGTTGAAATGCCAAGTTCATTCAAGTAATTCCTTATCTGTAAAAGAAAAAGAAGAAAAAAAGGATAAAAGTTGCGGATTATTAAGTACATAATAAAGATTTACAAAATACTAATGCTAACCAATTGCACTAGATGTCAAGGCGCAGAATCATCTTGAAAAAATCACGCTGTCCACATGCGAAAAATACTCTTCAATAAAGGGCTCCAAGTTTTCTTTCAGGATGTTTTTATAGTCAGCTGCTTTAGTAGACCTTTCTACTAATCGGTTGCCCAAATGTTCTTTGGATGCACTCATCGCTATAACGCTCTCCAGTTCTATCGGCGCACATACAGCATTCCATCGGAGCCGGATACCATATGTTGAACTTTGATTCATCTGAGAAGATCACATTTTGCCAATCAGATATAGACCACATTTTGTGCTGGTTGGCCCACTCCAAGCGTTTCCGACGCATTTGAATGGTCAAAAAAGGCTTTTTAGCGGGGCGATGTGCTGATAAGCCAGCGTTATGGAGCCTTCGTCGCGCAGTCATTGGAGCAATTTCTGTTCCTCCACATTCAACAAACTCTTTTCTAATTTACACAGCCTTTTGGAAGCGATTTCTAAGACTAATCCTTTTTAAAAGTCGATCATCAGCTTCTGTAGTTGTTTTTCGCGCTCCTGACCCTTCCTTTCGACTTGTTGACCCAGTTTCAGAATACTTTGTAAGAATTTCCCCGAATCGTTAATTTATCGCTGCGAAACTTTAAAATCTCGTGCTTATTCGTATCGCTCATTTTTTTTTATAATTTGGCATTTTTTCAACATAATAACACAAGAATGATTAAAAACTAACAGTGTAACTTCCATTTATACTAAGATATTGTCCTACCCCTAAAAGAAATCCCTAGCTAGCCATACCTGTAAAAAAAAAGCCGTACCTACAAAACAAAGAGGTTGACGGGGTCGTAAAACCCTTTTTTTTTAAATTTTTTTGCTTGTCCGAATTTCAATGTTTGCCACTGTATATGGCAACTTTGCAGGAATTTTGAAGAAGCGTTCTTAGGTCACGCAATGCCTTGTGCACCCAGTCAGTTCTGGGCCCAAATGTTGAAATAGAAACTCATAATAAAGATAAAAACAGTGATGAAGCAACAGAAAACGGAAAGAAAACTTTGGTATTAGCATCTGCGACACCATAAAAACAGTTTGAAATTATTTGATAGCAATAATTTAAAAAAATTATGTACTGATTCGTGAGGCCCCTTGACACGCTAGGCCCCGTTCAACCACACAACAATAAAGCCCAATTTCCATGTGATCTTATCTTATCTTATCAAATATTAGGGAGGACATCACATGCTATAAAGATAGCAAATGTATGCTATTCACTCTCGCATTCTCCAAACGCATTAGGTTCTGTTCGCATGCTTTTTCTTTTTTACAAAAATTTGATTTGATATCCCTGATATGGGATAAAGATAAGATCACATGGAAATTGAGCTTAAAGCCGGCTCTGATTTTAAAATAGAGTTTCTGTCAAACACTATCATGCCACCTATTGGTCAAATTCAGAATTATAAAAGATTAAACTTATGCGTTTTATTCACTTTTAGGTTTAACCAAAGCGAATAAAACACGGCTATTATTTTTCAATCCTGGAATTTGTCAAATTTCACGAGCTTTAAATTCCGTTCAAAATTCATCCATATTTGAGTTGTTTAAAGTGTTTTATGAAAGATTTGATCGTCTATAATCTCTAGTAATTGATATAAGAAGTATCGACTTTTCGATCATAGACAAATTAGTCTATGTCATCGATTATTCAAATGGTACTGACATAATACCCAAAGCTAGGATTAGCCTATGATATATCCAACACCTGTCACGGCACCGTCCACCATCCTTTTATCATGTCGACGGTCCTTACATGCTAACGTTCCATCTGCAGTCAATTGTTAAAATTTACTTCGCTTTAAGTTCTTTGTGGCAGTGTCGGGATATAATTCGGGGGTATTAATGATCTTGTTTTTTTGAATTTTGCTTAAAAATACGATGAAAATATGCAGCTATAATTCCAACTGTTAAACAATGTTTATTCCTTTAAGTGACATATAGAAGGGAATATGTGAGAGTACTTTATAGTGTGTTAACCCGCTCTGAGTCATACGTCAATCTAACTCGTTCTGACTGCCATTCCCCACTGCACAACAACTGTATAAATTAAAGCCTGTCTGCAGAATGTTACTTTGTTCTTTGTGAACTGAACAACTTATAACTAGCTATGCTTCGGATAGCGCTGTATTGCGTGTCCTTTCAATTTAACCAATTCGAAACTAAAAGAGTCTAAGTACAATATATCGTAAGCTAATTCTAAAATAAAACTAATACTAATTGTGAAAAATCATGATGAATCAATATAACAGTAACCCAAGTTTCAGCAATCTAGCTTTAGAAACAAAGTTGTCAAAAAAAAGTGATTTTTGCCCGTCCTGTAAAGTTATGTTTTTGCAATTAGCACGATATACTTAAATACATATGTACATAGGGACATAGGAAGAACGATGTAAAGTTTTTGGTCTCATGTTGTTTATGCAATGAATGTCTGTAACTGTCTGTCTGTCTGATATTGTTAAAGAAATTCTGAAAAGAATTATTGTTGTAGGGAATCTAGAAAACATAAATTTTCAGCCCATTTAGCATTAGATTTTTTTATTTTTACTTTTTCATTTTACTATAATTTGAGGACATCTTAAGCCTTTATACTTATTTGATATTAAATCTTTTTATTACTTCTACCACAGTTAAAACTGATCAACGATTATCATCAAATTGTTTGGCAAACGCATTCCCCAATTTTGGAGAGAGAAAACGATGCCCTCGCTCTATCATGGCTCAGAAAGGAGACACAAACGCTTTAATATTTCAACGACTTTAAATTCGTATTAAAGTAATACTTAATATTCTACTTTGTATGACTTAAAATACGCATAATTTTACTTATTTATTTTGTTTAATTTTATTCTTATCATAGCGGTATTCACGATCTGTGGTATTTTTAGTATTTTTTGTAAATATTTACAATTTTTGCTACAGATTGTGAGCGCTCTAAAATGTTTTTGTTTGTTTTGACGTATGTTGATTTTGACATGATTTATAATTTAAAAGTTCTTGCAATTTGCCAAACTCATCATAAAAAGTATAAAATAAATTAGATTTTGATTGCTGAAAAATAAAAATGCCGAGAACCAGTGAAAAAACAAATTTATTACACTACATTATAAAAGATGCAGAAAATTTAATTGAGGATTTGAATGGTACGTTGTAAAATAAACGAGTGCTGTTTTCATTATTTGATATATGTATGTATAATTAATTGAAATTTCAGATGATGAAGATGAAGCTGTCGATGTTATACTGGAGGAGACGATGGAAGAAGTTTCTTTAGTCTTGGAATGTCGCCGTGGAATTGAAATAAATGTTCCAAAATCATATGAGTGGCGTAATGAGGTGTTGGCGAGCATGGATACTAACCGCTTTTTGTAGATGATAAGGGTAAATAAGACTCAGTTCCTATACTTGGTGTCTGTTCTTGAAAACAATTTGGAATTTGCAAAAGCCACACTCATGCAAGCAATTCTCTATCGAATGCCACGATACGTAAAGCGTTCAATTTGCACCACAGCAAATATAGAGCCAGGATAGAACACTGCTTTGGAGTTCTGAAAGAAAAATTTAGAAGCTTGAAAGAACTACTATGCGAGTGCACAATGATGCAAGCCGAAAATTTTGTTGTGACTGGTTCCGAGTCTGTTGCATTCTGCACAATGTTCTCATCACTGACAACGATGTCAACTGCAGCAATATTGATTGCAATGAAATAACTGAAGATAATAATTCTTATGTTGATTCTTCTGGTTTAAACAGAAATGAATTCGAAATTAAGCGCCAAGCAATATATCAAATAATGTTTGGTTAATTTTATTTAAATAAAAATCATAAAAATTTACTGAATAAAAAAAGTTTATTTCCGTTTCTTTTTGAGGTTTGATTTTTAATAATTTACTGAATTATTTCAATTAAATAAATTGTTCGATTTTTATTATTCATCTCCTCTTTTCTTATATGAATCCACATAAATTAAAAATAATTGTATGACAACTTTTCTTAGCAATTAAAATTAAACATAAGCAAATGTCAAAAAAGTAAAAAAAACAACTTAAAAAATGCACTTCAAGGACAACAAAAAATAGTATAATGAAAAAAATGACTTAATATTTATGCAAGCATTGTCAACAGAGACAATACGAAGAAATAGTAAGTTTATTTGATAGATTAAGTGCAATTGATAGTTTAAGCTTAATAGCTATTTTGCGTTTTCAGATTTGATCTAGTAATGTTAATTTAAAACTTTTAATAGAAATCGTATTTTTGTCGGCCTCTTGCAACCAGGTCCACCATGATTCTGGCAAATGACGCACATTTGGATAATCACCCATACTTAAGCTATCAATTGCAATAAAAATTTAGCGGGAGGAAACAACTACAATATTAATTTTCCTTCCTTTTGCAACTTATTTCGTGTATTTTAATTCTAATTCGTAACGCGCAATTCTTTCTTTCATTTTTAGTTCCATCTGCCGTAGCTTTATTTCTTCCTTCTTGGTTTCTTCATCCATTTTTAACTTTCTTCTTCAATCTGAAGCATTTTTTCTTGGCGTTCTCTTTCCATACGAAGCTTTTCTTTTTTCAGAGCTATTTTTCTTTCCTGGAGCACTTCGTCTCTCTTTTTTTCCTCAAAAACTAGCCGTTTTAAGTGCACATCGTTCCGCTCGGATTGTAATGCTGACAACCGTAATACAGCAGATTTGGGTGCAGATTTTTTAATTTTTCTTGCAAACTCGGCAGATTTTTTTGAACTCTCTGCAGCAGATGTTGTCAGATCTACGTTCCCTTGCACTGGCGCTGGACTTTCTGATGGCAGTTCAAAAATTTAATCGACTGTGTCGTCAGGTATTTCTAAATATTCCAAAATATTCGTGGGTTCCTCAATAATATTTGACTCAATGACTATGGCGCTCGTCCGTGTATTTTGCTTGCCAAATATTGTATGCATATCATAATATGGACACATTTTTGCAATTTTTTCTGGAAATTACATTAAAGCATAATGACTATCATAGACCCTTGTCATCGTATCCAATTGGCTTTTCCCCGGCTAGCTCAAATTTTTCGGGGTGGTTCTTAACCCAGCCAATCGGAGGTCGGACAAAAAAAAATTCTCAGCCGAGAATTCCTAAAAAATTCAAAAACAAATCCTAAAAAAAATCCCCAAACCCCTGAAAAAATCCCCACACACAACCATCAATATCTTACCCTTCTCGCACTTTCATGAGACCAAGCCATGATCTCCTCTTGTCGTGATGAATTCCTTAAATTTCATAATTATATAAAAAAAACGAAAAGGATTATACTTTATAATATATGTATTTTGGAGATTCCAAAAACCCCCTTTTTAGCATACAAAAAAAAAACTTTTTTTTTTTGTTTATAAATTCAAAGACACTTTTATCTTAGAACAATAATATGCTATATCTAGATATCTTAACTTAATTTAAAGGTAATTATAGATCCTAAAAAAAAATGTTTCCCTGTTTTTCCCTACCACTCCTCAACCAATTCTTCCTGGTGAGTATTTTTCATCCTCTACCCAATTATCCCTACACAGGCCATGGCGCCATTTTCCTATCAGGTCATCAAGAATTTAGTGGGGGGGGGGGGAGAAATAAACGGGATTCTTCTGTATAAAAAATTTTTTTTTTATCCAAAATTTCCTTATTATTTCTTTTTTTCTTTGTTTGTTTTAATCTCCTCTTTTTTTTTTGATCTAACGAAGTTTTAGAATTATTTCTTTCAAATTCAAATCTCTTTTTTTTTTTTGCTTCTTTAGCTTATTTACTATTTCTTAAATTTATTTTTTTTTTTATTTTTTTGTAAAAATTCGGATTCAAAATTTGCCTTTCATATATATATTTTAAGATACTTTTATTTTTTTTTTTATTCTTATTCATAGTATTATTAATAATAATTACACGAAAGATCAAGAGTAGCTCACATAATTCGTGGTTGTTGGTTTTGTTTATGATGGTGCTGCTGTTGTTGGTGCTGTTGATGATGAAGTTGCTGCCATGTTTCTGATGCAGTGTTGTTTTTTTTATAGCTTCTGCTGAAAATTACGTAGATGTTGATGACGGTGGTGACGTTGATGGTGGGCTGCTGACGACCCGGTCGTTTGCGAAACAATTGTTATCGTTATTATATTTTTTTTTTTTTGTTAATTGTCTTTCTTGACTGTCACATTCTCTTGTTTTCTGTATTTTTCATTATCTTCTGTCACTTTTCCTTTTTTGATGTAAATTTTCTTTCTTAAATGTCACTTTTAGTTTCTTTGTTTAGTTTCTCTTTTTTTATAGGCATATGTCACCTTTTCATTCCATAGATTTTTCCTTTTAAACTGTCAGTTTTCCTTTTCACTATTGGTTGCTATGAATTTTCTTTCTCCAAGGTCACTTCAATTTTTTTTTTGATTTTTCTTTTTTGTAAATTTATACCGTCAGAATACATAAATATATATATATTTTTTTTGTCATGTTGAACAATTTCACCGTAGCATCTTATTTAAACTTATTACATATACGATCAATGGTAAATTTTAAAAATAAATTAATTTTTCTACACTTTCCGCTCAAAATTTTATAATAATTTATGTTACAATTTCGCTTAGCTGTGACGTTTTGTTTGTTTCTATATTTTATAATTTTTTTAATTTTGCCATATAACAACTTACTATATATCTTATAAAACTGTTCTACTCAAAAAATAGATTTTACGCCTTAACCGACTTATAATTTTCACGTTTTTTTTTACATTTTTCACTTAACTTATTAAATTTTAATATTATTTTTATTATTTCTTACATTTTGCAACATTATTATTTTAGGACAGAAAATCCCGAAACGACCGATCAGAACCAAGCTTAAAAAAAAACTCAACTTTTCTTTTCCAAATCCAACCATTCTCCCTTTTCGCACACCGACGCCATCTTTTTTTCTTGTCAAGTACTTATTCTTGAAAGTTCTATCAAGAAAAAAGATGGCTGCCCACGAACTTGGCCCGCCAAATTTGAACATTTATCATAGTCAGACACGAGAGGGAGAGGAACAACAACAGATAGCTGACGGCATAACAACTGTCATGGCCTTATTAAGGATTGTTGTTTCTCATTCCTTTTTTTTTGTCCCTATTTCGACTCTATGTAAAAAAAAATATTCTCTTTCCACTCTTCCTCTTTGACATTTGCAGATTATGATCAAATGAGGTGGGCCTTATTCAGGGTGGATGTCAAAATTTCTTTGCTGAAATTTTATTTTATTTCAGAGGGTCACACGCTACATGACATTATAGCATTTGTCATTGACCCTTGCTATCGTATCCAATTGGTTTTTCCCCGGCTAGCTCAAGTTTTTCGGGGTGGTTCTTAACCCAGCCAATCGGATCGAGGTCGGACAACAAAAAAAAACTTCTCAACTGAGAATTTTTTGAAAGTTAAAAATCAAGTACATACTAAATAAAAAAAAATCCCCAAATCCCGGGAAAATCCCCCACACACACACAACCATCAATACCTTACCCGCCTTGCCTTGCCATGAGACCCAGCCATGATCTCCTCTCGTCCTACAGATTTTTCTAAAATTCCATTTTTACAATTAAAGACACCAAATTGTAATTCATGAACATAGGTATATTTTTTTTGATATTTAAATTCCTTTACATAAAAAAAATATCTCTTTTGTTTTTATTTTTATACGGCAATAATGATAGTTAAGAACGAGTATATAAATCTAGATAGAAATAATCAGAAAAAAAAACTTTTTATATTAATGCAAATAAAAAGTATATAAATAATGAATTTAATTATATATATATATGGTATTTATATAGGTGCTTAGATCTATAAATCAGATTCCTCTAGACAATTTATTTTGGCTTATTCTTTTAGTTGTTTTTTTTTTGTTACTTAGTTTTCTTTTTCTCTTCTTATTTTCTTTCTATTCTTCTTCTGTTTTCAGACTCTATATATATATTTTCTTTTTGCTATTAATATGAATTAGGATTAGGGTCAAAGGGGGCTACCTCACGAGAATTCTCAGGACGCAAACTCCCTCTTTCCTGTACAACAACCATTCTTAAAGTTGTCTTAAACTTAAGATTTGTTTATTCCTGCATTAACTGATTTAACTAAATCTACGAAATCTTATTTTATGACTCGGCCCTGGCCTAAATACCATTAGGTTATTTTAACACGTATATTCTAATTTTGATTTAATATAGGTATAATATTTTGTTATACCTTTTTCCAGACAAGTTTTCGTTTGTTTAACAGCCGTACCGATGATATAACAAATGAATCGAATTTACGAAATTTCAACAAAAATTAATTGTTCAGAATTTATCAAAGCAAAAAGGAATCAATGAATTGAAATTCAAACTTGTGAATACTAAACGGTAATGTGTTAAAGCTGTATTTAAGAAACGAAAACTAGTCTTATTTTAAGTTATTGTTTTATTATAACTTTTTGTTTTGTTTTTCTCTTTTCTTTTTTTTTTATTATTTTATTTAATTTAATGTGTTCTGAATATACCTTTTTTTTGTTTGTTTTGTTTTACATATATATATTTTTTTTTTTTTGATTTTTAAATTCCTTTACGCTGCTGATGACTCAAATGTTGACGATCGTGTACTTGATTTGCATAGTGAAGCAATAATCTTCATTTTATTGATGTGCAAGATGCGGATGTGTTTGTGCCATAGGTGTATGATGCGACTGAGGTTTCTGCGGCTGTTGTGGCTGTTCGCTCGAATCTGGTTACTTTGGCAAAAGTTATAATGACGACGTTTGCTGTTGTTGTGCAACCTGCTGCGCCAAATTTTGGAACCGCGCCGTATGTTGCTGTTGTTGTGTTGCGATAGCTGATGGTGATAATTTCGTTGTTCCAACAATTGGCTCATTGGACGATGACACCACTCAATTCATTTCTTTGTTCCAACGATGGTAGCAGTTCCGTATGATTGATAGTTGCTGCTGTCAATTGCTGTGCGTTTTGGGTATAAACTAATGGGTACGCATTAACGAGTGATAAATAGCGAGAAGCTGAGCGTACGGCGTTCCATCAGGGTGGTGGTACCCTTTTTTTATGAGGAGAAATGTCAGCGGAGCACCTTTTACTGAGCTTTGCCTCTTTTTTTTTTATGCAAGTTAAAATTAGTCATATACGAAAATACCGCTTTTACTATTTTACTAGTAAGATTCTTTTTGTGACACGAATTTCAAAAAAATTACAAATTTTTGATATTATTTTTCTTATTTAATGTCATTTGGCCAATTTCTACCGTTTTCTTTTATTTTACCGGACAATTACTTTATTCTTATTCCTCCAAAAAACAACTCGCGAAAAACTGACCAGCACGCACCGAACCACCAAATCCAAATCAACTCCTTTGTTTCCAAAACCCAACCATTCCCCCTTTTCGCACACCGACGCCATCTTTTTTCTTCTCAAGTACTTGTTCTAGAAAGTTCTATCAAGAAAAAAGATGGCTACCCACAAACTTGGCCCGCAAAATTTGAACATTTATCATAGCCAGACATGAGAGGAAGAGGAACAACAACAGATCGCTGATGGCCTAACAACTGTCATGGCCTTATTAGGAATTTTTGTTCCTTATTTCCTTTTGTCCCTATTTCGACTCTATGTAAAAAAAAATTCGCTTTCCTCTCTTCCCCTTTGACATTTGCAGATTACGATCAAATGAGGTGGGCCTCATTCAGGGTGGACGTCAAATTTTCTTTGCGGAAATTTTATTTTATTTCGGAAGGTCACACGCTACACATTATGGGAAAAAATAAATTTATCCTTTAAGCATGATACTTACGATCAATGATATTGACTCTATCACATTCCAAAAGACCAACGCCAGTTGAGTTCTGCCACTTCACCGCTTTTTGGTATGCCGTTCTCAAATTTCATACCTTCCACCGCAGCAAATTCCAATCTACTGATATATCAGCTTTTTCTAAAATTTTCTTATAATAAATTTGAGCACATGGCATCTGTAATCGAAAAAATATTAAGCAACTATGGATAACACTTTGACAGGCAAGACGCTCTGCAGGCATTTGGTTATGTTTTTATGACATGCACTCATTTGTTATTGTTTAAAGGCACTTTACGACTATGTATCCTATGTATGTAGGTGTCCAAACGTTAGACAAAAGCCAGTGAAAACTGCTCGGCATAATAAGAAAAAAAAAAGAATATATTGAGGTAAACAGCCCACACATAATTCGTGAATACAACGCCACATTGGCGGTGTGAATCTTATGGAGTCTTACATGGGGGAAACGGTTTGCGGATAAAAACTATGGATACCATGACGCGCATATTTTATCATTTATTCAATATGGCCGTTACTAATTCATTCGTTATTTACCGACGAAAAAAACCATCAGCTACAGAGGAAGACGAAGTGCGAGAAAAGGATATGACGCTATACAGGTTTCGTTTGGAAATTGCTAAAAGCCTCTGAGCTACCACCGAAAAAAGAACTGTTGGTCGGCCATCAAGCGGACCACAGCCTTGTGGTGGCAGTGTTGGCAAAAGAGCAGTGCACCCTGTGGAGGACATAAGGTATGATGAGTTTAACCATATGCCTGATTGGGGCTTAAAAAAATCATGTAAGTCGTGCAAAAAATCCGTAATGCACGCTTTTTGCACAAAATGTAATATACATTTATGCCTTTTAAAGGCCAAAAATTGTTTCAAAGACTTCAAAATTCCTTGTTGTAAACCAAAAAAACACACCTGTTTATTCTTTTTACTCTTACACGGGCAAGACCTTCTATAGACGGTCTTCAATTTTTTGCACCTGGCTGCCGAACCAATAAAAATTTCGGAAATTGGACTTCAAATTTCAAGTTTCTTGTACCAAAATCATTCGGAAACCAAAATATCCGAAACAAAAATCTTGCTATTTTTATTTTGTCCGTTAAAGGGTTAAGAGCTATTTTCAAACCGCAAATGGCCTGTGCTCCAGCAAAAGTTGCAAAGTTTTTACAACTTCCTCATCGGTTTCCATTTCGGTTTGGTTTATCGCGCTTTCTTTTTTTTGCGCTTCGGGTGCTGGACTCTCCAATAATCTGCAAAAAAATGGCTAAGTATTTTACATAATAAGTTCTTAATAAAAATAACTTACAATATAATCACAATCCTTTTCCATTTTTCTATATTTTGCTTAGTATTTAACAAAATGTTTGACAAAATATTATAAGAAAACTTCACTCAACAAATTTACAAATTTTATACAAAATTAACAATAGGGTTTTGTAATTGTATTTTTGATATTTAGAGTATTTGAAAAATATATGTGTTTTGTTTTTGTTAAGATATCAAATTTACTACAAATATCAAATTTATCAAAAATACACAATACAAGACCAAATGCTACAGATTGTGAATACCGCTAATGCTAATGTGATGAATGTATTCAAGTAAAGCCCAATTTCCATGTGATCTTATCTTATCCCATATCAGGGATGTCAAATCAAATTTTTCTAAGAAAGAAAAAGCATGCGAACAGAACCTAATGCGCTTGGAGAATGCGAGAGTGAATAGCATACATTTGCTATCTTAATAGCATGTGATGTCCTCCCTGATATTTCATAAAATAAGATAAGATAAGATAAGATCACATGGAAATTGGGCTTAAATGAATATAAAACTCAGTTCATAAAAAATGTAAAAACATAATCCGCAACTAACTTGATCTAAAGAGTTACAGTGTGTTATATTAAAGTACGTAATCCAATAAAATTGTTTGCAAAACGTTTGCATAAAAAACAAAATATTGAATGGAATAGAACGCACATTTGAATTTTTTTTAAAGAGTATATAAGTAATTAATATCTTTTTTTTTGTACATTGTACAGTTCTAACTGAAACAATACTTGAATCGTATAAACAGCGGCACATAATCAGAGGTGAGGGATACAAAATACGATTACCGCATGATTATAATTGGGGTATTCCTCAAAAACAAAGAAAAATCTATTACAATTAAAGTAATCGTTCATCGAAAGACATTAGATTACAATTACAATTTAAAAAAAATGGAAATTCCCATTGCTGTAATCGTAGTCAAAGTTCGTTCGATCAACGATGATTTTAGTCGTAATCCCGTTTTTTTTATAAGGATTACTTTTAACACCCTTGTAGCAAAAAATGTTTTATAACTTTTTTTACAGGCTTTTTAAGGGCAAGTAGAAAGACAGCATACTTTATTTATAAATTCTTTATCCTTTTTTTTTCTCAGACTCGGTAAGGTATCTTTCTAAGCTGTTAAAATGACACCTTAAAAACATTTAAAAAAAATTCCGTAAAACTCTGTTATGCTGAAAACACATGTGCAGATTGTCTGCATGCAGCACATAAATATATCTGCAGCAGTGCTGCAGGCAAAATACATGTGCAGATCTCTTTTGATAGTAGGCTTCATAGTGATTGACATAATGCTGAAAACACATGTGCAGATTTTCTGCTGCAGCAAAATTCAAATACATTGATTCAAATAGCCATAAACACATGGAAACTCTGCACTGTATCGCAGCACTGCAAGTAGTCTTCAAATTAAAATTTGCTGCGCAGAGGATTCAGGGCTTCCACTTTTCAATAGAATTTTATTCATTTCAAAAATGTCAAATAAATTTGTCATGTCAATCAATATGAAGCCTACTATCAAAAGAGATCTGCACATCTATTTTGCCTGCAGCACTGCTGCAGATATATTTATATGCTGCATGCAGAAAATCAGCACATGTGTTTTCAGCATAACAAATTTATTTGACATTTTTGAAATGAATAAAATTCTATGGAAAGTGAAAGCCCTGACTCCCCTGCGCAGCAAATTTTAATTTGAAGACTACTTGCAGCGCTGCGATGCAGTGCAGAGTTTCCATGTGTTTATGGCTATTTGAATCAATGTATTTGAATTTGGCTGCAGCAGAAAATCTGCACATGTGTTTTCAGCATTATATATAACTTTATTTTATTATCAAATTATTGAACAATATGCAAATTGTAGATTATATTTTAAAATTCAACACATGCAATTTAAAAATTGCAAGGTCAGTCTCGAACCCATGCCTCAGTGATTCATAGTCCTGCACTCTACTTACTAGGCTACCTGCCATATATTATATTATACATATGTCAAAGGCGATTTATATCTTTCTATCATTTGTTTTGGTAAAGCGGCAAAAAATGGGCCCTATCTCGTGGTCACTGCAAACATGAGGCATCATGATTTCAAGTGACTTATATGGCTACATTATTAACCCACTCGGCATGAAACGTTTCTGAAACCTTTCAGAAACCTTTCATATGAAACGTTACACCTCTCAGAAACGTTTCTAAAAGGTTTCATTTTCGCTTCAGAAAGCTTTCTGCAACGTTTCAATGTCCGCTTGTTTGCTTTCATTTGAAACGTTGCAGAAATATTTCATGATCTGTTCTTGAAACGTTGATTAAACGTTTCTGAGGAGAAAATGAAAGCACTTCAGAATAATTACACATGAACGACTTCGCTTACAATGTGCCAAAAAGACTTAATTTAAAAGGTTCAGGACACGTTGGAATTGAAACCTTTCAGAAACGCTTCAGAAAGATTACATGTGAAAGATTGCATTTGAAACGTGTCAGAAAGATTTCTGCAACGTTTCATTTTCAACGTTTCAAATGAAGCGTTTCTGCAACGTTACGAAATATTTCTGAAACGTTACATGCCGAGTTGGAAGATATAAGGGGACGTCCATAAATCACGTGAGTCAAAATAGGGGGGAGGGGGGGTTCAATAAAAATCTCATGTCAACTTTTTAATGCAGAGACTGCACATTATTATAGCAGATTACATTTAAAAATTCTAATGCAAGTCTCACGGAAGAGAGAAGGAGAGTCCCGTTAGAACTCACCAAATCTCACCAAGGTGAGCTTAGGGGGGCGGGGGGGGAGAGGTCGAAATTTTCAAAAAAACACCTCACCTCACGCGGTCTCTTTATTATGATTTTAAATCTTGTTCCAGCAAGATATTATAAAATCAAATCTTGCTACAAAGGCGAATTATCTTATGAATTACGATACAAAACTATTTTAAAGACATCACTTATTCGTAAGCTGGATTTTTGTCTTCATATGTATCTTCTTCTGATGCTACTAGGGTTTTCAAGGTGTAAAAGTTCATAAGCAGGAAAAAAAATTTGAGAACCTGTGAAATTTATGCCGCGTTTTCATGTTATCTCTCTTGATCTTCTACTATCCCATATCACAGAGAATATCACATGCTATAAAAATAGCACATATATGCCTATTCGCTCTCGCATTCTTTAAGCGCATTAGGGCGAAACACATAAAAAGCATGCATGCATCGGTGCCTGCGTTGTACAGTGGCAAGATTTCACTTTTTTGATTGCAAAAATCATAAAGGAATAAAGATGAACGAATAAAGATTTTTTGATTATGTGATAGCAAATTTTTTTAGCTATTACAGTGCTAAATTTAATTTAAATAGGTTCACAGAGTCTAACGCAATTGATTGTTGAAGTTGAGATTTTTGTAGGGAGGAAAAATTTATCTTCTGCATATAAAAATTAACTTCTGTTTTGTTTGTCGCTATGTATATATATATATATATGTATAGCTAAAAATGTAAAAAAATTCTAAGATATTTTTTAAGAAAGTTCTCTTTTTGTACGATTTGTGCTCATCCATTTTATGTTTATATTCCAATATAAGTTAGATGCGATTTTTTCAAATTCAGACATCTTATGCGTTGCAAAACTATTGTCGGTAAACTAAAGATAATCTCTTACGTCCATTATGAGCTCTGCTTGAATTGACGTGCTTTGAACAAGTTGGAATGATGTAGCATTTTTTATATACATGTTGAATTTTACAAATTCTTCGTAGCATAAGTTAAGAAGAGTTCTCTTGTGGGAATAAATTTATTACGTGTCGGAACGACTTTATACATGTTCCCAGCCAAACTAGTTCTTAGGTTAAACTAGTTTTTCCTAGGCCAAACTAGTTCATCCAAAGAATGTTTAGCCTAGGATGAAATAGTGTTATTATTTACTTTAACGCCCTCACTCCCGATATTCTTGAAATGTTAGTATGTTATTGTAAGTGGACAGCCTTCGGTCAATGCTAAAGGCTTACATTCTCCAATATGTCCACTGCACTTTGTCGAACACAGGATTCGCTATCACACCAGGGTTGGAAATACTATAGAGAACCGTGGCCGATTGCCGCCGCGAAGCCGTTTTTGAACATAGTATTGGAGGATGTAAGTCATGGGTAGCGACCGAAGCCTGCCCACTTACCCTACCATATTAAAATTTACCTAGGCTAAACTGGTTTATCCTAACAAGCTTCGGATAAACTAGTTTGGCCAAGAAAAAGCTAGTTTACTCTATTTGAGATCCTTAGATCAACTGTTGCACTACCTGTTACTCCAATACATCAAATACCTGTTACGCGAAATTCACTGAAACGGTTAATAAAAATTACTTAGTTACTTTATAATAAAGCAGGCAGTTTTATATTCTAAAATTTCAGTTTTATTTTTCTCTACACAAATCCTTTGAAATCTTTTTGCCTGTTCTTGTAATCCTTATGTAACTTTCAAGATATCAGGAATTTTACCTTCAAAACGATAAGTGCAATCAAAAAAATTTTTAGTTAAAAACTTATTGCATATGTACATATAATAGATTCAAAAGCTATAAGAGGTAGTTTTTGACTAAAACAATAAGGTGCGCCCACTATTAAAAAAAGTGAGCGGGGCCGTAGTTTAACTTAAACGTTTTTAATTATGAACTATGACTTATCAAATAGGCACTGCAAATCAAATAAAATGTTTTTTAGTTAAAGGCTTTAATATTTCCAATATGCATATGGACTTAGGGTGCTATATCCACAGGTTTGTCGATAAATATCGCTCTAGCACTCAAACCGGCAAACTCTGGTGCCTAAATTGTCCTGAGAATATGTTAAGAAAAATTCAGTGATTATTTGTGTGGAAGTTCAGCTTGAAGTTTTGTGAAGTTTACATTTAAGCTCAACTGAAAGCTCAAAAACTTCGATAAAAACAGTGTTTCAAAAACAAAGAAAAAAAAACTAACGCACTATTTTTTTTTTGTTTAAATAAGAGCAATAATGCTTTTTTTAAAAAAAGTATACGTCTTTCTCTCAGCATTTGTTGAATTTTTCAGCTCAAACATGAAATTTTTATCCAAAAAATTTAATTTTTTTCAAACTTCAAAAATGTCTCAACTTTGACTAACTGTAAAAACTAAACTACTTATCCGAATGGATTGAAATTTTAAATTTATCAGCTTTAGACTTTTTTCTATCCGACGCAAGTATCAAATTTGTCAAACAGACCCACACCAAAATCGATTTTTGCAACGCTTTCTTAAAAAGTTTGCCACTATGCGTCGTATGCTTTTCAATACACATACTGTTGAACCTAAATTGGAGCGCCAGCGTCGTTTAGCTGTCAAAATTCTCTCATGCACATACATTTTATATGAAGCCAACCGAAATAAGCAACGCTCTAATGCCAGCGTATTCGATTTTCCAATTTTGACAAAGCGTTTTTTATTTTATTGTGTATATTTTTCTTTTCTGTCACAAACAGTAAACAAATAAACTCGACATGACACTTAACGCTACGCTCTTATTTAGGTTCAGCGCTCAACTCCAAAGCGTAGCGCTGGCAAAGTCAACGCCCAATGCTCTAATTTAGGTTGAACAGATAGAAAGCATTGAAGTTTAAAAAAATTATATTTGTCAAAATACTCACTGTAGCTGCAGCCCATGATTTTCCCCTTTTTATCTTATTTTTATAGCCCCAGTCTTTTTTTATTGAAAATGCAAGGATATTTGTATGTTTCATTTATTAAAGTTTCATCTTCATGGACATTTTTAAAAACTGAAACAAATAATTAAAATCAAAACAAAATCAAATGTCAAAAAAATCTGTCAATGCATGCATGCTCACTTTTTATGTGTTTTACTTCATAAGCACACGTGTATTTAAATGATATGTCAAATGCTTTGATGCATGCATTTCGCCCTATTAGTTCTGTTCGCATGATTTTTCTTTCTAACAAAAACTTGATAGTAGAAGATCAAGAAAGATAACATGAAAACGCGGCATAAATCATGACTCTATTAGCTGAAAACTTTTTCGAAATTCGAGTAAAACAATTGCACTTTTTTGTTAATTAAACTTAAAGGAAGTACCGAAAAAAGTTTTACCGCTATTTTTAAGCATATATGTATATAAGAAAAGTTCCGTGATCTCTGCGTAAGTAGGGATTTCATTTTTCTAATTTAATAACTCAAATTCTTTGCGGTTTTCAGTGCATTCACCAAACGCCCTATTATATGAAATTGTCAATATCACTACAAGAATATTCTTTAAAAAAATAAATACCGAAGAATCCCAGAACGTGAGGTTAATTTGAACCGGCCTCATGTACATATTTGCAATAGTCCTTCTTAATGACCGTAATAATGACAAGTAAAGCGATTCAGTGATTTTTGGGAGTATGAAATTAATTTTAATTAGAATTTACATCTTTTCATATTGCCAGCATTGGCTCCTCTAGCCAAAACAAAAGCAAAAAAAAGAAACATTGAAAACATGTCTCTATTATGTGAAAAACACAATATTTGCCTACCGTTTTATTATCATCACAAAATATGTAATATATGTTGCTTGCACGCAGCGTCGACTCGTAAAAGCGACTCAAAAGTTCGCTGTTATTCAAGCACTTACACGTGCATATGTAGGCATTTAAATAGATGTAATAAAGTAGTTATAAAAAAAAATCAAAAATAATATTTTGCTACGACGTTAACTGAAATTAAAAGTGAAAAATTAATAATAATGGATGTTTTCGAATTTTTTTCTCATATTTTTTTAGATTAAAATTTATTTATATTAAACTTTAAAATAAATTTTAGCTAAATGCTATTTTAAACTTTTATTTTACATAAATTTTAGTTTAAACATATTCACATTCGAGCGCCGAAGTTCTTAGCCCTATTTACACAACAGCGAATATGTGCATCGACTCACTATATTGATATGCAAATACCGAACTACGTCACCGACGTATTTCGAATTCACACAACTTAATGCCTAGTTTTCATGTTATCTTTCTCGATCTTCTACGATTCCATACCAGGGAGGACATTACATGCTATTAAAATAGCAAATGTGTGCCTATTTACTTTCGCGTTCGTCAAGTGATTTAGACGCATTTTTAGGTTCTGATCGCAAACTCTTTCGTTCTAGCAAAAATTTGAATGGATATCCCTGATATTGGATCAAGAAAGATATCATGAAATCTCCACTTAAAACTACTTCCAAGTCATTCGCCGGTGCTAAAATTCAGCTTGTGTGAATTGCGTGACAGCATATTTGACGATCGTTCACATCATCAAATTGTTGGTGAAAAACTGTTGTCAAATAAACAACAGTTTTTGCTTGCCGTTAAATATGATGAATGGTCAAATTCTGATCAAATTTCATATATACGTATGTATATATAAGTTAACACATTTGCCTCGCCACAATTTGCTGACTATGCGTCTACATATTGCAACATGATCTGCACGCGCATCCGCTGTGAGAACCACGTCATGCAAATTATGTGAGTTAATCGGAAGCGCAGACTCAGTAGTTTTAGGTCACTAAGTAGGTTAAGACTTAAGTAATGAGAATATAATAAATCATTTCAAATTTGGAGACCAACGATAGTGGTAACAAACCTGTTTTATTCTAACTTGAAAGTTTAATTTATTTGCAGGTAAAACAAGGAGGAGCCAGTGGCCGGCTCCCATCTTTAATTTTTTTGGTGCACCCTAACCGGTGCACCTGTACTTATATTTGGGGCTTAAAGTTTTGACAAACAGTTCGATCAAGTATTTGAAGGTCTGAACCCTGGTATTGTGTTTTGATAGATAGAAAAGGAAATAAAAACAATTTGTCGCTAGTTCGCTTATTTAAAAATTGATAGGTATTTAGGTTAACTCCACGAGCTCATCATAAAACTATAATTTAAAATAGATATGGAAGGTGTGCTTGGTGTTCTTCAAAGCATCCTCGGGACAGAGGATGACTATCTGGAAATTTATCTCAATGCATTGGAAGAACACGAAAGTTTTCACTCAAAGGTAACCCTAAGTTTTGTAATTTAATTCATGTAAAAATCGTTTTAAAAATATGTCTGTAGTCTTTAGCTGGAACGGAGAAGGTTGTACAGCACATAAGCTCTGCTCTAAGCAAAAGTGATACTTGCCGTGTTGGTCTGATCTTACTAAAATGCTACATGAAGCAGGCCACTTTGGAAATTGTCGAGGCAAAAGCATTATTATGGTCCAACTTAACTCTGAAGGCATTTAATTTTAAAGATGTCGATTCAATAGTTATTTTAATTTATTCGGCATTATGTGCGTAAGGAAAATTGGAACAGGTTTACTTTTGCTTTCATTGCCCTTGTTTTGAAGTATTGGGCTAAAAGCAAATATGTAATGGAAAAAAATGTGTCAGATCTAGTTTCAAAGAAGGAAGTTGCGGTTACAGCTATTGTAAAAAGCCATAAGACGGAAACACCCTGGTTCGAATTATATAATGTGGGTGTCATAAGAAAAAACACTACTTATAATATAGTAAATATATATTTTACATTTAACCTAGTTTTGGAAATATGACGATGAAATGAAAATTTATTTTTTCCAAAAAATGTGTTAACCTACATATATATTTTGGCTTAAGTTTACTTTAGGGACAACTCTCAGAATTTATTTATTTTTTTAGGGGAAGTAGCGTGCTATAAATAAACAATACTGCAAAAAAAAGGCACAGGTTTACCGTGGCTCCCATGCTCCAAGCTTTTTTTTTTTTTTTGTTTTATCCCCTAAAATGGAAATAAAAATAGCAAAAAAAAAGTGTCGCTCGGATTTGGTTTCGGATATATAGCCATCGGAAGTTGCGGATGTAGCTTTTGTGAAAATCTTTATAAGTTGGGAACCCCTAAATGGATATCAAAAATATGGCTGTCATAAGATAGATAATTTAATGGCCTACAATAGTGTTTCGTGAATTTTTGAAATCCAACCCATAGTTTTGGAGATATGACGATTTTTCTAAAGTTTTGACCAACTTTTTTTTAAAAAACCGTTATTTTTTCCAAAAAATGTGTAATCAACCTATATGTCATAACGTAGATAATTTTATGTCCTATAATAATGCTACTAAAATCTTTGAAATCCAACCCATAGTTTTGGAGATATGACGATTTTTCTGAAATTTTGACCAACTTTTTTTGAAAAAACTGTTATTTTTTCCAAAAAATGTGTAATTAACCTGGAACTTTTTTAGCATGGTAAGAAAGCTTAATTTATTACCTTTAAAATGGTGTATAGATTGTTGTAAATTTTTAAATATTTAGCCCCTTTTTGATCGAAAAATAAAAAAATGTATTCAATAAATTCCTATGGAAACTATGTTTTCATGGTCAAAAACAATGAAAAACAACAACGACTATTACAACAACAACAAGTATTATAAAACGATTCTCATTATAAAATGACAAGATTATTATATAAATTAATAATTTTGTAGAAAGTAGGGTTATGTTGAAAAAAAGAGCACCGCAGTCGAAAAATTTTATTCGAGCGCGATTTTAAATAAAAAATTTTAAGTTTTCAATGAGAATCGTCTTTTAATAATTGTTGTAATTGTATTAGTTGTTGTTTTTGTAGTTTTTCATTGTTTTTGAAAATAAAACATGGTTTCCATAGGAATTTATTGAATAAATTTTTTTATTTTTCGATCAAAAAGGGGCTAAATACTTAAACACTTACAACATTCTATACACCATTTTAAAGGTAATAAATTAAGCTTTCTTACCATGCTAAAAAAGTTATAGGTTAATTACACATTTTTTGGAAAAAATAACGGTTTTTTTTAAAAAAAGTTGGTCAAAATTTAAGAAAAATCGTCATACCTCCAAAACTATGGGTTGGATTTCAGAGATTTTAGTAGCATTATTGTAGGCCATTAAATTATCTATGTTATGACACCCATATTTTTGACGTCTATTCAGCCGTTCCAAACTTATAAGGATTTTCACAAAAGCTATATCCGCAACTTCCGATGGCTATATATCTGAAACTAGATCCGAGCGACTTTTTTTGATTACATATATGTGCTTAGAATAAAAAAGCACATAAGAAAAGTTTAGTTTCATTACCATTGGACAATGGGAGCTACGGTAAACTTAAGTCAAAAAAAATTATCGCTCGGATCTGGCTTAGGAGATATAGCCATCGGAAGTTGTGTATATAGCTTTTTTAAAAAACGCTTTAAGTTGGGAACCCTAGAATGGATTTCCAAAACATGAATATCATATGAAAGGTAAAAAAGGTATAAATTTGTCTTATGAAAAATTTAAATTCGTTGGATAGTTTTCGAGATATGAGGTTTTTTGTATAATTTCGACCTACGTTTTTGAAAAAAAAAAACGTAATTTTTTCCAAAAAATGTATTATTAACCTATAGTGATACTTATATATTTAGAAAGTATAATTCATTAGCTTTAAAATGATGTGATATTTGTTTATATATTTTTTATATTAATCAATTTTCTTACTAAAAAATATGTATTGGCAACAGTTATATGTTGTAAACTGAACCGCGGTCGAGGGCCTCCGGTATTGGATTTTTGGGAGTTTTAAATCCTTAGCCGCGGCCGAAGGCCGCTCACTTATCCTAACTTCTGTTTAGCATTACTGTGGCCACCGAAGCCAGTGTTGGATACGTTATAGAAGCCGGTGTTGGATTTTTGGCAGTTTTAGACCCTTCGCCGCGGCCGAAGGCCACCCAATTACAATAACTTTTGTGTAGAATTTCTGGGCCCAGCGGTTTAGTCTATAACATATGGCAGTTGCCCATATATACATATGTATTTTATTGTTTTCAATATGAAAAAAAGAAATATTCTTTTTTTTTTCCGGTAAAAAAAATTGATTAATATAAAAAATATATAAACAAATAGCACATCATTTTAAAGCTAATGAATTATACTTTGTAAATATATAAGAACGGCTTTATTCAAAAAAAGGTGTCAACATTTTTCAAAAAACCTCATATCTCGAAAACTATCTAACGGATTTTTTTTTACAGCACAATTTTATGCTTCATTAAATTACCTTTCATATGACATCCATATTTTGGAAATCCATTCAGGGATTCCCAACTTATAGCAATTTTTATAAAGCTATATCCGCAACTTCCGATGACTATATCTCCGAAGCCAGATCCGAGCGATAATTTTTTTTCCAGATTTATTGTTTATTCATAGCACGCTACTTCCCCTAAAAAAATAAATAAAATCGGAGAGTTGTCCCTAAAGTAAACCTGTTCCCCTATTTTTTACTTAAAAAGTAAAATCACTTCAGTAAATTTTAGTGTTAAAATATATGATAATTATTTATTTTAACGGCCTCAATCTCGAATTTCTTGAAATTTTAGAGTGTTGCACAGTTCAGTATGCTAATCAAGAATACATACATACTATATACATATGCAGTATGTTGGGCGCGGAAACCCCTCCATATATTTTTTTGAGCTTGAAAATGGCTTACATCCTGTAACATATTTAACACCGGCTTCGCTAGCCACAGTAATTCTACATGAAAGTTAGGGTAAGTTGACGGCATTCAGCCAAGGATCAAGACTTACATCCTCCAATATGTCCAACATCAGTTTCGCGGTGGCCTTCGGCCGCGGTACACTATACTACCAACACCGGCTTTGCTGACAAACTGATGGACAATTTTTCTATATTTTTTGAAAAAAATTGGTAATAATTTCGAAAAGTCCAAAACAATAGCCTAAATGTGAAAAATTTGTTTTCCATTATTGTAGGTCATTGAATTATATTCATAATCACACCCATATTTTTGATATCCCTTCAGGGGTTCCCAACTTATATTGATTTTAGCAAAAGCTATATGCCCAACTTTGATGGCTATATTTCCGAAACTAGATCCGTGCGACACATTTTTTCTTCGAATTTAAAAACAGAAAAAAGTTTTGTTTGATAAAAATTGGCGAATGGGAGCTAAAGTAAACTTAAGCCGGAAAATTCTTTGTTTTAATAAACTTTTTTTTATTGCAGCTGAATTGGCTTTAAATTGCAATCGGTTGCCTGAAATATCAAAATCATTCGCCTCAAACCACTTGCCGAAAATTTATGAATCGCTGAACAAGATTTCTCCGTTAGGGTATTCGGCCGCTTTAAAGTGTACAGAAATATGTTTACGTTTATACCCTGGACCAAGCGGACCATATCGAGGTACCGTGGAAAAGTTTTTTGTAAAATTTATTGACATTCCGGATGAGTCTTTGAATATTTTGAGTGGAAAATGTATACATTTGCTGCAACAGGTAATTTCATGTTAAATGTAAAACCAAGAATGGATCAACAGTTAAACGTTAGTTACTTTCGCTTTATTTTGCTTTATTAATTTTTCCAATTTTCATACGAAAACACGTGCTTACTGTGTACGGTGTTAATTCGCGAATCGTTATTGCAACCGTAGTATTTTTGAGTTGTTTTGCAGTCATACCATCTGCTCTAGAGGAAAATCACTGTTCTTATCTTCATCTCGAAAGTAATCCTACCAAAAAGAGAAAAGGAGCTAACGAAGCCTGTTCTGATTCCGATCCAGTTCGGAAGAGAAATTAAAGTCAGAAGTTGAATGTCAATAGCTCTTCTGAATCTAATGTTCGGCAATTTGAAAAATTTGGCTTATTTTGTACGATCCTGCGATCCTCATACAAAAATATATTTAAGATAGCATTTTCACAAAGACCACTTCATCGATTCACATGGAATTTACACCCCGTGTCTTTTATATTTAGAGACATAGTTGAGTATATAAAACTTTTATTTAGTATGCATATTTAGGGTGTCCCTCATACAAAAATATTTTTAAAATAGCATTTTTACGAAGACAGGTTGATCGATTCACATGGAACTTACACCACGTGTCTTTTATAATATTAACGACACGTGGTGTAAATTCCATGTGAAACGATGTAGTGGTCTCTGTGAAAATGCTATTTTAAAAATAATTTTGTGTGAGGGCCACCCTTAATATGCACCCTAAATAAAATTTTTATAGCCTGCGAGCTATTCTCAAACCTACCAAATATACACACAAAATTTCATAAAAATCAGTCAAGCCGTTTCGGAGGAGTTCGGTAACAAACACTGTGACACGAGATTTTTATATATGAGAGATAAATACCTCAATATCATAAAAACTAGAGCCAATCCAGCACTTTCATGAATATATTCGTAAACTGTGAGCTTGAACCTATAGAAATCCGCAGAGACATACAGGGCAACAACAAAAAAAGTTAATTTTGTTGAGTAGTGTAATAACAATTTTAATTAATTTTACTATTTGTTTTTAACTATTATTACTTATAATTATAATCAGTTGCTAGATCAACAATTCAGTTGACCAATAGTCAGTTGCTCGATCAACAATTAAGTTGACCAACAAAAAATAATCTTCTTTAATAATTGCATACTCAGCAAGCAGTAATAAATAATTTAATTTAAATAACTACGTAGCCAAATATTACAACTATTGTGCCATACTATTAAACATACTATTAAACAAAATGCTTTAAATACAACAGCTGTGTAAAACATTAACATACATATACAGTTGAACTTCGATTATCCGGAAACATCTTTAAAAATTTTAACGTTGCTCATTTTGCTTCTGTTAACCGTGATTGCCTCTATTATCCGTGATGAGAAAAGTTTAACTGCTTTATAGCCCTATTACCGATGGCGAGTCGCCTGAATTTGTCGATTCGCCTTTCGTGTCTCTATATTATGGTTGGCGAATCTACACGTTCGCCTACATAACAATGCTGCCAAATTACAAAACAGAAATTGACGTCTAAAAAACTTCAAATTTTAAGTTTTAGAAATATTCAACTTCTAGTATTTATTAGTGAAAGATTGAATTAGCAATGCGAAAGTATTTTTTGAAGACGAATACGATGTTTTGGAGAGCAATATTCAAAAATGCTGAGGCGAAGCTCGAACCTACTCCAACATTTATTCAAAAATTCTTTATCAAGATTTGTGTTAGTAAAACTCTTGTGTTTAAATGGAAAGCTTGTTCGCATCGTATCGTACGTAGTGAATCAATTCTTTCGATTTTGGAACTACCGCATTTGGCTGTGCAAACGGACATACAATACTTGTCAATTGATAATGTAGATACCACACGCACCACAATGCTCTTGTTGACTTTGGATGTAGCATTATGTTCATTGCCTAACTTATTCTAATCCCTCCAATAATGCGTGAATGGGCCTAACGAATTCAGTTAAGCTGCAAATTGTCCCACATTCCTTTGTTTTTCTTCTTGCTCGACCCAAAGCTACTTTGGCTCAGTCAAGATTTTCCTCCAACACCTTAAGCATTTTTCGGAACTGCTGCCCATTGTTTTTTTCAGGCTATTAATTTAAAATATTCCAAATGCTTAAATCAAATTGATTTATTAACCATTTCTATGTGCATTCCGACATAATTTGCAGTTTCTTCACTTTTTGTAATATTTTTAATGAAATGCAAAATATTTGTCACACAAAAACTTTACTGGCCTGATTTTGACATTTCTGGCGAACGAAAGTTACTGTTCAACCTAAATTAGAGCGCCAGCGTCGTTTAACTGTCAAAACTTTCTCTACATGACATTTAACGCTACGCTCTTATTTAGGTTCAGCGCTGAACCGCTATAACTTGCAAACCGTTATATCAATTTGGGCGAATCGCCTAATTTTCCAGGCGACACGCCATCGGTAATAGAATAATAATTCTCTGTATTTTTGTTCGTTTTTCATACGACACGCACAGTAAAATGGAGAAAGAGAATGATGATATAATACGGGGAATCCCCTTTTTTGCATGCCTATTAACTCTCGCTGCACATATTTTCTATGTCAAGGTTTACACGAAGAAATTCGATGAAAGAAATTCTTGTCCATTCCTTTTTGTGAATTTGTTTTGCATTTACACACGAAAACTAGAATTTCTTTCTGCTTGTGAATTTCATAGCAGTTACTACGTCGATCCACCACAACAAACGTAGAGTCAAAGCATAATATAAGCTAACGAACAGAACGAAAGAGAATTCGCGGGTACGGAAAATTCTATCCCCTCTTGCCTACAAACAAGGAAACTGTCCGGCAAGAGTTTCCTCGTGTAAACGCTGACTTCTTACAATTAAATAAAAGAATGACTAGATTATCGACCATCTTTTATGAGAAAGAACAAAAACTAAACGTAGTAGTCAAACAACATTAAATGAATAATATTCAACAAGTGCCATTATTGAAGAAATATTAGAAAGGACGTATCAGATATGACGTATCAGATATCGTTTTTGTTTTACTCTGTCCTTTCTAATATTTTTTCAATAATGCACTTGACGTTTCAGTCGTGTTGGTGAAGATGAGCAGAAAACTGCTCAAAATGCATACAAAATAAAAATATAAAACAATCTCAAAATAAAGGATTTTTAAATATTAGTAAATTATTTGAACATATTTGAAAACTATTTTCTATTTTAACATGAATAATTAATATCTTATTTCAATCTAAAATTAAACCATTATAGTTCACTTTTATGTCGAATTTAAGTTAAGAATATTCAAAAGTAGACAAAAGTGAGTGCGAAATAATTAAATAAGCGGCTCTCCCGCGATCAGCCAAAGTGAAATAATACAAGCTAGCGCGCGTACCAACACTACAGTGCCACCCACCAATACGCAAACAGTCGCTCCCGCGCTAAAAATCAACCGAGCTCACACACACCAAAAAATGGTAAATGCAGAACCAGCAGCAACTAACAAAGCGGGTTCTCTTACTGCTAAGTCACCATGGAGTGTACAATGCAGCTCTATTCCGATTCCCCAGCAGGGAAATGAGTCACCTACAGGAAACTTAACACCCCAACTGGAAAAAATAATACAACCGCAAGTATAAATTTTGCCAATGTTTCTAATGTTTTTAGCCAAAAAAGGAATCACACCACCGATGCTAACTCCAATAAGGTTACAAATTCAGCAATCCAGACTGGCATGGATCGCTAAATTAAAATCAAGCGAAAGCTAAGTCCATCAAAGGGTAAAGTAAATAACTCAAGAAAGATGTATAAGGTAAGCAAAAGCGAACAAATTATTGACCCGCTAAGCCAAAATCGGTATGCTTTACTTGATAACGACCCATCTGATTTGAGTAACGACAACAGAAACTTCGTACTATTTGTGTTGCTTGTGGCGACTTTCACCCCTCGTCAGCATTTTCTACTGACAAAAAAGATGCTACCACAAAACAATAATTGCAATAATTGCGGAGGCAACCACACAACCAACTACAGGGGGTGCCCAGTATATGCTAAATTAAAAAACAAAATGCGTTTACGTAAGGAAATAGTTCGAAGCCCACCTACCCAAGTCATGCAGACTTTAACAAATAACATTGTACCTACAAACTTGCCCAATATGTCGACCCAGACCTATGCTAACGTGCTCAAATCGAGTCAAGATAAACCTGCAAATATCTGAGACCATATTGAGACCATGCTTATGACGCTCACTCAATGCATGACTCAGTTCATGACAACAATGCAGACAATGATGCATGAGATGATGAACAATCAAAACCAACTTATGAAAGTTTTGATTGGAAACAAATGAACATACTCAAAATCTGTCATTGGAATAAAAACGGCGTAAGCCAACACGAATTGGAAATTAAAAACTTCCTTTGCAACAACGAAATTGATATTTTACTAATTTCTGAAACACATCTTACCCACATGAACAATTTTAAAATTGAAGATTATAGATTATACAAAGCCTGTCACCCTGATGGTAAAGCACGAGGAGGTACAGGAATACTCATTAAAAATCGCATAAAGCACTATGAATTTGAGAAATACGAGAGGGGCTACCTACAAGCTACTTCGATTTGCTTACAATGACAAAGTAACAGTTTCAGCTGTATATTGTCCGCCTAGATATAAGATCACGGCAGCCCAGTTCAAACACTTTTTTTAATCATTAGGGTCGAAATTCGTAGCTGCTGGTGACTATAATGTGAAGCATAATCACTGGGGTTCGCGACTTATCAACCCAAAAGGCAAAGCACTTTGGCTTTCATTCGCCGTAATGGACTTGATTATGTCTCCACTGGTCAAACAACTTATTGGCCATCAGACCTTCAAAAGACTCCAGATGTTATGGATTTTGCAATTACAAAAGGAATCAATAAGAGGCAAATTTCTGCAGAAACATGTTTTGACTTGAGATCTGACCATTCCCCTGTCATTATGCATCTGCATAAATATGTAGAGCTGTTGCAGACACCCAATGGGCTTACAACAAATAAAACAAATTGGCTTAAATACAAAAAAACACATCAGTAGCCATCTTTCTGATAATGTAAGCCTTAAGGATTCCAAGGAGCTGGAATCAGCTATTTAACAGAATGATAGTATCAGCTGCTCTTCATGCAACTCCTGTGCAATCAGTAATAACCTATAAAAGGCAACATCTCAACTCTTCTCACATAGAACGCTTAGTAAAGGAAACAAGACGACTCAGGCGATAATGGCAAGAGGTTAGGTCACTTAGACTTAAACATAATCTTACATTAGCCAAAATTGAATTAAGAAAGGCCCTACGAGAAGAGTCTGAAAGAGGTATAGACACATATATTAAAAAGCTGAACCCCTTACAGTCTTCCAACTACTCCTTATGGAAGGCCATAAAGGGTATGAAAAAAGCAACTGACTTAGATTCCCCTATAAGACTAAGCAATGGTCACTGGGCTAAAAGTAATGAAGAAAAAGGCCAAGCTTTTTCTCACCATCTTAAGCATGTATTCCAGCCAAATCCTCCTCGCAATAGCTTTGAAATACCAGAATAAACTCATAATACGAGACAAATTTTGTTGAGCTTAGCAACTAAAGATGTTCAATTTTTCATACGAACTCAACTGAACAAAAAGAAAGCATCATGTCATGACTTAATTTCTGCTAACATGCTTATTGAATTGCCTTGTTGTGCAGTCAGTCACTTAACCATAATTTACAACACTCGATTGGGCCACTACCCAAAAGTGCAGAAGATTTCTCAAATCACAATGATTCCTAAGCCGGGCAAAAATCCCACACAATTATCATCATATCGGCCAATAAGCTTGCTACCCATCACATCAAAACTCTTTGAAAAGCTGCTACTTTCAAAAATTATGCCTCACTTAAATCAACTCAGCATAGTACCCCAACATCAATTTGGCTTCCGAAAAAAACACGGAACTGTAGAGCAAGTTCACAGGATAGTAGCAAAAATTAGAAAAGCATATGATGATAAAAAATACTGCTCTGCAGTGTTTCTTGATGTAGCCCAAGCTTTTGACAAGGTGTGGCACGAAGGACTACAACATAAGATAAAAAAATTATATCCAAAAAATACCCATGCTTTACTATGGTCCTACCTTACAGGACGACAGTTCCGGGTAAAATGCAAAGGTTACATTTCAGAAGATGTAGAAATTTTTGGAGGCGTACCACAAGATAGTGTAACTGGCCCAATCTTTTATCTTATGTACACTTATGACTTGCCAACAAACAACTCTATACTTACATCTACTTTTGCTGATGATACTGCAATTTTGTCTCGTCACGCAGACCCTTATGGTACGTCACATACCCTAGATGAACATATGCGTCTAGTTGAAACATGGCTTTTAAACTGGCGAATACATGTAAACGAGCAAAAAAGTACACATTTAATTTTTACACTTAATAAAAAGACTTGCTCCACCGTTTATCTAAATAACACCGCAATACCCCAGAGCGCTGACGTTAAGTACTTAGGTATGCATCTCGACAGACGGCTTACTTGAAAAGCTCATATTGAAAAGAAAAAAATGCAAATGAAATTGAAAGCATCACGGGAAACGGAAGCGCGTTTGAAAGGCTTCGGATGTGCTTCAAGGGAAGTGGAAGCTGCTTCCAATGCGCTTCTCACTGCTTATCTTTTTTAACATACGATGTCATTACGGCGATGCACATCTTTGGAAGCATATTTGATGCGCTTCCTAGAATGTTGAGTAGAAGCACATCTTTGGAAACATATGAAATACGCTTCTTTGGATGATGAGTAGAAGCATATTAAGCTTAAATTGAAAAAAAAAAGTCAACCAATGCTTTTAATTAGTCTCCGATCAGATTCGAACCTAGGTCTCCTGCGTCATGCTACTCGTGGTGTTCTGAAATGCTCACATCTTAATCAACTGAGCTACTCTTATTATTAATGTGAAGGAGACAAAAACTGCAAAAGTCTTCTGTCAAAATTAAATGATGAAATTTTGATTTCTATAGTTGCCACTTGATAATTTAAATAATAATCTTTTAGAAACCTAATTATAACAAGAGTCTTGGCTGATGTCGTTAAACTGTACGTAACTGCATGTAACAGCACGGGATGCCTAGGTTCGAACCCCAGTGGATGTGGAATAGAAAAGTTTTTTTAAAGTTAGATTGAATTGCAAATTCAATGCATCAGAAAAAGCACATAAATTTCACTTTGGGAAGCACATCTGACGTGCTCCCCTTGGAAGCTGCTTCCGAATTTCCCGTTGAGAAGCATTAATTGGCTTTTACATAAGCATTCAAAACTCAGTCTTGAATATAAAGTTCTTTTGTATAATGCTGAAATCGCAAAGCGGCGCTAGGTCGGCCGCGCTTTGACCAACTTTGATCGGCGTTTGAAAAACTTTACAAAAATGTACGATATTGGCTGTCAAAACGCCTGACCTTACTTTTTGTAAATCATAATGTTGCGAGCGTCTGTCATTTCAACATTGTCAATAAAAGGAATTCTATTTGTCAGTTTTTTGCTTAATTTTGTCGTGTTTTTTAGTTTTGATTGTTATTTTCATAAAATAAATAGATTTGAACGAAATGGATAATTTAGTGGACCTTATTTTATCACTGCTTGAAACTCTGGATAAACGAGAAGTGTCAAAAGCACGTTCTAGTAGAAAGTAGCTCTACTCGAACTTCGGGTATGGCTTTGATCGTATTTACGATAAAACGCAACGCAACGCCTGAGGTCGCATTTAAGATTACAGCATAAGCATGCATTGTTTCTACTTCAGCTGTCAGAGTGCGACCGACCGAACGCAGCACTGCGATTTCAGCATATAGCTATTATTATACCTATATGGTCATACGGTATCCAACTGTGGGGCAACGCAAGCTTATCAAATATAGAACTATTGCAGAGGTCTCAGTCAAAAAAACTTCGAACTATTTCCGGCGCACCATGGTACATCTAGAATATAAACATTCACCAAGACCTTGGAATACCGTTTATTAAACAGATACAGGAAATCAAAAAGCGAACATATCAATTAAAACTGCTGCAATATCGAAACATACTGGCTAGGAACTTACTCCTAACATCGAATACGTCTCGACTAAAAAGACAAGACTTACCACCCCTGTAGCTATTATGGACACGCATACTGGCAACTCCTTTAACAACTCAATACAGAATTTGATTAAAAAAAAACTTTTCTTAAGGCCCCTTCAGACTATGTGAGAAGTCATATGCTTTTTTGTATGTCTTTGCATATGATATGTCAAATCGCATAAGATTTATTTTATTGTGTTCATACTGATATGATTTGTGTTAAGAGAACTTGACATTTCTCAATAATAATTTTGACATTATCTATCAAATTAATTTTTATTTGTAAATATTGCTTTTTTTTTACAAGGAACTCATATGACTTTTCTTTTGAAATAGACTTGAATCTAATGTCAAAATAGTCATATGCTTTCTCATATGAAAACTCATTTCTGTAATATAAACATATTCACACTGTGAGAGTTGTCATATTTAAAGACTCATAAAAGCCCCTTCAGACTATATGAGAAGTCATATAAAAAGTCATATGAGTCGTCAAATATGACAACTCTCATAGTGTGAATATGTTAATATTACACAAATGAGTTTTCATATGAGAAAGCATATGACTATTTTGACATTCGATTCAAGTCTATTTGAAAAGAGAAGTCATATGGGTTTCTTGTTAAAAAAAAAATTGTTTACAAATAAAAATTAATTTGATAGATAATATCAAAATTACTATTGAGAAATAATGTCAAGTTCTCTTAACATAAATCATATCAGTATGAACACAATAAAATAAATCTTATGCGATTTGACATATCATATGCAAAGACATACAAAAAGCATGTGACTTCTCACATAGTCTGAAGGGGCTTTAAGGCTTTTTATATGACTTCTCACATAGTCTGAAGGGGCTTTTAGCATTGGCTTAGAAAAGTACAGCGCTTCATTAATTTTTATCATTTTAAAATATGCATAGTTATTGTTAGTTTCCAAGCGAGTTGATACAATAAATATGTTTTAATAAAAAAAAAAGGAAAAAAAAAGAAGTAGACATTTCTGCTTGCTTTTGTAACATAAAATGATTCCATATTAAACCTTTTTTTGAAAAATATTCTGGTTTTTGGTCCCTTGGTCCTCAAAGAGTTAAGGACTAATCCAAAGATAATTAACGCTCTACAAAAAGGCATGATGACAGAGTTTATGCTGGAGCATCAAAATTTTTCAAAAAACCGTCTGCCAAACTGCGCGCATGGGAAAGTCATGTTCCAAAAGCTTTGGGAAGAGCTAACTAAAAAATTAAATGCTGCAGGCCATCCCATCTTTGGGCATAATTTGGTTTCAATTTCACACACAACATTTGCAACGATTTTGCAGAATGTGCTTTGGCACATTCCAACTAAATAATCATTCCCAACTGTGTGTTGAAAGCTTCCGCCGGCCAATAGTGCAAGTGTGTGTTACTGCTAGCTGAAGCATTGGCGGCACTGCTGTGGATAAATGACCACTGAAGTTGAGCTCCGAGAGCACATAATTAAAAGCTTCTTTGATTAGCCTAAAACTTTTCTAAATCTGCAAATAAATCACTTTCAATATATCTATGTATTTTTAACTTGTATGTGTCTTACGCTGCTGTTCGTAGCGATAAAGGATTGCTTTTATCGCGAAGTTGTCTTCCCATCCGCATGTCCCGACCTTCCTCCGAAAAACAAAATAACACCAGATTAATTTTTTTAAGCCCAAATCTTACCAAATTCACTAAATTTAAATTGAAACTTTGACGTACTCTGTCATATGATAATAAAAGAAATCGAATTGTCGCCATTAAAAGCGCGCTGTACTACGCGTTGAAAGGCTACTGCACTGATTTTAAATTTCAGTTTTAGTTTTCAGGTTAACGGCTCAAACATTTTAACTAACTACTTACCATCATGTTTAGGCATATCATTTTGAAGCTTGCGTATCAAGCTGTAATCTGAAGTTCACCGAAAAAATATTCAGAAATGGATTTTTCAAAAAAAATTCAAAAATTCATTTCAATTTACAAAATTTTAGCTCTTTAATTTTTGTTAAAATTAAAAAAAAAATATAAATACTTTTTCCCCGCAAAATATTTTACGTCATTCAACGCAGAATAAATCAAAGTTTTTTTTTTAAAAAAAAAAAAATTTTAAATATGGGTTTTTTAAAAAAAATGCAAAAATATTTTTCAATTCGCAAAATTTTTGAGAAAATTTTTTTTTTTTTCAAAAACAGTATTTTTTTTCGAAAAGTACAAGTAAAAACCTAAAACTGTAAAAAAAAAAGTATTCAGAAATGCATTTTTCAAAAAAAATTCAAAAATTCATTTCAATTTTCAACATTTTGGCTCTTTAATTTTTTTTTTAAATTAAAAAAAAAGTATAAATAATTTTTTCCCCATAAAAAATTTTACGGCATTAAGCGCAGAATAAATCAAAGTTTTTTTTAAAAATAATTCAAAAAAAATTCAAAAATAATTTTAAATTCGCAAAATTTTTGCGACAAAATTTTTTTTTTTAGAAACAGTATTTTTTTCGAAAAGTACAAGTAAAAACCTAAAATCGTACGTATACCAATTATTAATTGATAGAGTTTGCTGTAAGCTACGAATTTTCGAAAAAAACACTTATTCTGAAAAAGTACAAAAATCGTGAATTTCATACCCGCGTATCTCAACAACAAATAATACTAGGGCAAATTCCTGAAACAGTTCTATTGCTGGACATCGATATTACAATAATGCCAAATTTCAGCCAAATCGGAGCCAAAGAATTTTTTCGCTGGCGTTTTCGCGTGTTTTACCCCATATGTAAATGTAAAGTAAATGCTCATAAGAGGGGACCGTCGGTTGGAGAGACGAGGGAGTGTTGATGATCTCGGATAATACTATAAGTGTTTGGAGGTGGAGGCGCGGGATGGAAGTAAAAAATCGAAAATTTAAATGAAAAATAAATTTTATACGAAATAAAATTTGAAATACTTTGGAAGATATCAGGAATGACTTCCGATGTACGCCATAACAACAATATATATAAGTTTTACATTTTTCACCCCCATCCCCTGCGCCCCCTTCTCCAGTGTCTCCATGTTTGCGTCCCCACTGCTTATTCCACAAAATGGAATCATTCAAACTCCCTCCATCTCGAGTACCCTTTTTTTTTCTTTGCTCATCAAAATTATTTTTGTTTTATGTGTTTTTAGCCGAGGAACTTCGTTTTTTTATTCGTTTCTGTTCAACCTAAATTGGAGCGCCAGCGTCGTTTTGTTGTCAAAATTCTCTAATGTACATACATTTTGTATGAAGCCAACCGAAATAAGCAACGCTCTAACGCCAGCGTATTCGATTTTCCAATTTTGACAAAGCGTTGGCAGCTAATATTTTATTTTATTATGATGATTTTTATTTTTCTGTCACAAACAGTAAACAAATAAACTCTACATGACATTTAACGCTACGCTCTTATTTAGGTTCAGCGCCCAACTCAAAAGCGTAGCGCTGGCAAAGTCAACGCCCAACGAACGAATTGAATGAATTATGTCACGGTGGCAACACTGGCTGTTTGCATACAACAGTAGAGACACTGGAGTCAGTTAAAAATTTCGAAAAATCAGTAAGATACATGTATTTTCGACAACGTGTTATTTTTCGGGTAAATCGGTTGTGTGAATTTACCGTACATCTTTTAGCTTTGAAATGCAACTAAAAATATTAAAGCATAAAAATTACGTTTTCTATATGCTTTAACTCAATCAGGCGGGAACTGATTCATCCGAAAATCAAATGCCGTTCCTTCTTTGGGACCTTAAAAAAGATTCTCACAAAGTTTGTTACAAATTTAAAGCAGTGGAGTAACAAATATTTTTTCTTAGGGTATTTCATTTGGAATGACTCATATATAATTTGACACACATTTTAAGCTCGAATCTTACACCATACAATTTTTACTAATAAAAGTTGGCTCAAAAAATGGGTTGCAACCTTAAATTGGGATAGGATTAAACAAGGCAATTCTATTTATTCTATCTCGGCTCATCAAATTCTATTATTTATAAGACATTTCAATTTCAAGTTAGAATTTTATACTATACACTTTTTATTAAAAAAATGCGTGCAGAAAACAGGTGGCAACCCATGTTTGGAACAGGGTTCGACAAGGCAACCCTATATATATATTTTATTTAGACTCATTAAGTCAGTGTTGTCAAGTGGTTAGAATTTTATGTCAAAGCCGGGGGCCTGGTAGGAATCTCAAATTTCTAAAATAACCGGGAATTTGTTTGTGACATGTATTTATAATTTCATTGTTAAACGAGCAAAAAAAAAAGAGTTTAGTTTTTCATATTGCTAACTAAAAAAAAGTATACTTTTTACTTTAAGTCTATCATTTGATGCACATTTCAAGCTGAAATCTTACACAACAAATTTTTTATTAAAAAAAAAAATTAGCGCAAAAAATGGGTGGCCGCTTCTTTTGGGACGGGATTCAAAAGGCAACATAATATATTATATTTAGACTCGTCGAGCTCTATAATTTGACATATATTTCAAGCTGTAAACTTATGCAGTTTTTATTAAAAAAATCAGTCAAAAGTCGGGACGGGCCTTGGCAAGGTAGCCCTGGTTGGTTAGTTTCACTAAAATACATAATTATCTTTCCTGCACATTTTATTTTTTTGAAATGTGTTTCAAATGATAGAGCTCGAAAAGCGCAAATTGAATATATGTATAGGGTTGCCTTTCGAATCCTGTCCCAAAGATGGGTTGCCACCCACATTGGCAAAATTGTGCAAAAAAAAAAAAACGGGTTTCACGTTATTATTTGTAATACGATGCTCAAAATCCTTCAGTGGAATTTGAATGGTTACCACAATAACCTTCAAGAACTAAGTCTAATTATTTAATTACTAGCAAAACCTGGCGCGCATTGCTAAGCCTCAACAAATAAAACATAATGTGTTTTTATTTTAGTTGGATTAAATAAGTAAAAACTGTTTTTATTGATATTTATCTTATTGCGAGTGGATAAACAAAGTTGTTGGTTTTTCTATTTGGCTCATAAATGACCAATTGAATTGGCGGGAATGATTGAAATACGTAGAATCAGCACCTTTGAATGAGTTTAATTTGGTTACAGTCCTTGTCTTCTATATACGTACCGAGTCTCATAGTCATAGTTTTTTCTTATTTTGGAGGCATGGCACTATCCATTTTTTCATTGAATCTTACTTTCTTTCTCTTTGGCTCATTTTTTCCAAACCAAACTATGTTAAGAAATTTTTACAAACTATAAGAAACATATGTACCAAATCTTATCCATCTGCGTCAAATAGTTATTGATACATAAAAAATTGAGTTTTTCTCATATGGAAGCGTGGTACCGCCCATTTTTGCATGGAATCTTACTTCTTTCTCTACTCTTTATATATGTACCAAGTTTCATTTATCTGCATCAAATAGTTGATAAGATATGATGAATTTTATTTTCTTTTAGATAAGGGGGCGTGGCATCACCCATTCTATTCTAAGCTGTGCCTGTTTATATAAAAGCCTCGTGGTGTGAATTCCATGAGAACCGATTAAGCGATCTTCGAGAAAATTATGTTCAAAAAATATATTTGTATGAAGGCCACCTTAAATATGCTCCCTAAATAAAAGTATTGAAGCCTTAGCTTCGCCTCTTAATATAAAAGTTACTTGGTGTAAAGTCGGTATGAATTGATTAACCTGTCTTCGTGAAAAAGATATTTAAAAATATTTTTGTCTGAGGATCACCCAAAGTAAAATTTTTACTATCTAATCTATGCCCCTTCATATAAAAGCCATGTGGTGTTAAGACCATGAGAATCGATTAAACGGTCTTTGAGAAAATGATATTTAAAAAAAATATTTTTGTATGAGGGCCACCCTAAATAAAAGTTGTGTAGCCTAAGCTATGCTTCTTAACATAAGAGATACGTGGTATAAGTTCGGTGTGAATCGTCTAACCTGTCTTCGTGAAAATTATTTTTATAATATTTTTGTATGAGGGTCACCCTAAGTATGCACCCTAAATAAAAGGTTCGCTACCTTATCTGTGCCTCTTACTATAAAAGCCATGTGGAGCAAATTTCATGAGAATCGATTGAGCGGTCTTCAAGAAAATCATATTTATAAATATTTTTGTATCAGGACCACCCTAAGTATGAACCGTAAGTAAAATTTTTACTATCTAATCTGTGACTTTTAATATAAAAGTCATGTGGTGTAAATTACATAAGAATCAATTTAGTCGAAGACCGCTAAATTGATATTTAAAAATATTTTTGTATGAGGGCCACCCTAAATTAAAGTTTTTTAGCCTTAGCTATGCTTCTTAACATAAGAAATACGTTGTGTAAATTCTTCGTGAAAATGATATTTAAAAATATATTTGTATGAGAGCCACCCTAAGTATGCACCCTAAATAAAACTTTTACAATCTAATCTATGCCCCTTAATATAAAAGTCATACTGCGTAAGTTTCATGAGAATCGATTTACCTGTCTTTGAGAAATCGCTATTTTTAAAATATTTGTGTATGAGGGCCACACTAAATAAAAGTTTCACCGTCTTAGCTATGCGTCTTAATATAAAAGACATGTGGTGTAAATTCTATGTGAATCGATTAAGTGGTCTTTGTAAAAATGCTATTTTAAAAATATTTGCGAATGAGGGCCACCCTCTGTTTTAAGTAAACAACCCATTTTCAAAAATCTTGATTTAAAAAATGCTGCAAGTTGTAGAGGTTAAAAAATTTTCCAACAAAGTGGGTATGGTTTTCGGGAAACAATCGATCGGGGAATTCAAATCCGTGATTGGTTTTTCTTCTTCTTCTTCCTTTCTTACAAAAAAATTGACAATTGACCGGACAAAAGTAAAAAAGTACCGATTTTCCACTTTCTAGCTCCAACACCTCAAATATTATGTTACCGCCGATCCCATGGTACATCATTTTTCATGAACTGATATTCCCTTAAATGAATGCCGAAACCGCATATCATTATCTTATTTTAAAACAAAGATATCTGCATTTTTTTAAATTAACAGACCTAATTTTTTTCGAATCGTGGTCGACAAATTTGCATATTAAGGTGATTCAACTTTTTTTTTATTTCAAACAGTTATTATCAATCGGGAAATTCGAATCCATGATTAGTTTTTCTTCTTCTTCTTTTTTTCTTACAA
This sequence comes from Tricholauxania praeusta, assembly GCA_949775025.1. Lineage (NCBI taxonomy): Eukaryota > Metazoa > Arthropoda > Insecta > Diptera > Lauxaniidae > Tricholauxania > Tricholauxania praeusta. The sequence continues at coordinate 69,549,421 of OX459029.1, read as the reverse complement.
AAAAATTTAAAATTGACCGGAAGAAAATGAAAAAATTCCGTTATTGTACTTTAAAGTTGCAAAATCACCCCATATTATTTTGCTGCCGATCCCGTGTTACATCATTTTTAATGTACTGTTATTTGCTTAACAAAATGCCGTAAACCGCATATCATTTTCTTATTTCGAACCCGAGATATCTGCATTTTTCTAAATTAACAGAACTGACATAATTTGAATTTTTGAATATTTTAGAAAAATCTATAGAATAGTTCAATTATGGCAGTTCTGTTAATTTGGAAAAATTCAGATATCTCGGGTTTGCAATAAGGAAATGATATGCAGTTTACGACATTCTCTTAAACAAATAACAGTACATTAAAAATTATGTAACACGGGATCGGCAGCAAAATAATATGGGGTAATTTTGCAACTTTAAAGTACAATATCGGAATTTTTTAATTTTTTTCAGGTCAATTTTGAATTTTTTTGTAAGAAAAAAAGAAGAAGAAGAAAAACTTATCACGAATTCGAATTCTCCTCTTGATGGTTACTGTTTTAAATAAAAAAAAAATTAGAATCACCTTAATATGCAAATTTGTCAACTCCCATTCGAAAAAAATCAGGTCTGTTAATTTAGAAAAATGCAGATATCTTTGTTTTAAAATAAGATAATGATATGCGGTTTCGGCATTCATTTAAGGGAATATCAGTTCATTAAAAATGATGTACCATGGGATCGGCGGTAACATAATATTTGAGGTGTTGGAGCTAGAAGTGGAAAATCGGTACTTTTTTTACTTTTGTCCGGTCAATTGTCAATTTTTTTGTAAGAAAGAAAGAAGAAGAAGAAAAACCAATCACGGATTTGAATTCCCCGATCGATTGTTTCCCGAAAACCATACCCACTTTGTTGAAAAATTTTATAACCTCTACAACTTGCAGCATTTTTTAAATCAAGATATTTGAAAATGGGTTGTTTACTTAAAACAGAGGGCGCTAATCCAGTTTTCAATATTAACCTTAATCCTAGTAATGGGGCTTGTCCAGACATATATGGCTATTGTAATCCGCTGACACATCGTGAAAAAATCAAAAAGTTTTTTTTTGAACCGCTCTAATATACATACATATATCATTTCAGGTATTTTGCTTGTAGGGAGGTGCCTTTTCTCCCTCTTTTAAATCAGATATACCTTATACTTTACACCTGCATTAAATTTCATATCAATTGCTGCAATAGTTCACTTAAAATAACGCTTACAACTTTTTGTTACTATAGGAGGTACCACTCCTACTGATGCAATCCCGTCGAATTCCATTTGATTTTATAGCTTTTACCGACCAATCGCCGTCTAATATTTCGGGAACTGATCTAAGCACTCATTTCAGCAGCAATCGACAATGAGAACTTAAAGACGATTTTTTTTTGCCAACATCATTAATTTGAGACGGCCATGCGTTTTTTTGGAGCATTTTGGTTTGAAGGCATTCGTTATAAAACCCTCTGACCTTCCTAGTGCTCGTAAAATATATTTATACCTGGCCCTGAAATCTTAGCTCTTCCACAAACCATCTTTCTTCTGGAGTGCAGTAACTTTCGACCCTTCTAGAAATCGATTATGTTTGTATTAAAATAGTATCATACACTGTTCATTATATGTACATATAATATTTTACGAACCTTTCGAAATTACCAAATAAACTAGAAAATTCTGCTCCGAAAATACTCACACCTATTTTTTGGTCAGTTTTAATTCTCAACTTAAGGAAAATGCTGATCTATGCAATCAATAGCGGAGCAAACGACTGTCAAACGCAAATAAAATAGCTTCACACCAGACACAGCTGCAAGCAGATAACGGTACATTTTTTATTTTATTTTGCATTTCGCCGTTAACTTGTAATGTTTGTTGCTGAAGGAGTCACACCTATTATATTGTCATAAGTGTAAAATTCGAAAATTTACTCATCTCAATCAAAAAATAAATCTTCTAGGGTTGCTACCAGAGCTGCAAAATTTTAATTTTTCGAATGTCTTAATACATATATATTAGGGTGTTTTTTTTCAAACTTTTGGAGATGGATTTTATTTATTTTTTCCTATATTATTATAGCTTAAGGAATAAAAATAATTGTCCCAATATTTGAGCTTCCTAGCTCAAACCTGTAACGGCGCGGACAGAGATTATGTCCAATTTCGTTGAAATTTAACGAAAAAACCGACTTACTAAAACTTAGAAAGAGTCTGCCTTAAGTGCCAAGATATAGCGTTTTTGGATTTTGAGTTGAATGGAGGACGCCACTTACTGTTGTAAGACCACGCCCACATTTTTCGTGTGACTAAAAATGCGGAAAAAATACACCCGAAGGAGGTACTTTTTTTTTTTTTTTAAATTTGCGGTCCTATGTGCCTATATAATAGAATCGGGTTTGAAGAAAATTTTCCCAAAATTTCAGCTTCCTAGATCAAACCTGCGAAGGGCGCATCCACTTTGTTTCCTAGTACAATTCGTATGAAAAATTAAAAAGAAAAACGAAATTGGACATAAACTCTGTCCGCGCAAACTTATAGGTTTGAGCTAGGAAGCTCAAATGTTGGGACAATTATTTTTATTTCTCAAGCTATAATATAGGAAAAAATAAATAAAATCCCTCTCCAAAAGTTTGAAAAAAAAACACCCTAATATATATACATATATGTATTTATATATCTGTGACCGCAATGATTAACAGCTAAAGTCGAACTGTGATCACAAGACAAAGTGACATAAGTTCTGTGATTAAGCCTGTGACTTATACTGTTTTGCCTTATCATCGAAAATCGACTTTAGCTGTTATTCCTTGTTCCCACAGGTATATCGGTCATTCTTTTAAGGACGTCCGGGAGTTTTTCGAAAATACAATATTAAAGTATAACTATTCATGACTTATCTTTGAAATTTTGGTCCAAAAATATTCGTTAATAAGTTAAAAAATGGGAAATCCCGTGAACGACCTCAAAATTATTTGAGGTAGCAAGATATCTGGAGACTAGTTCATCCGAAAAAAGAAAATTAATTTTTTTTTTCGGCTAAGCAAATAGTTAAGGGGCGTTTGATCGTTGATTTTTGAAAAATATTAATTTTTGACAAAATGGCGGGCGTACAAAGAAAATTTTCATTTTTTGTGCACAAACTTGAGGTCGTTTTAGGCTATAAATCAAAAAATATGTATCCAAAAAAAAAATCGAACGATCAAAAGCCCCCTAAATATTTGCTATATGTAACTTTATAAAAAAAGTTTAAAAAATTTAAATAAATTTGTTAAAGAAAGTTGATTTTTGCGACTGATTATTTTTATTATAACTAAACATTATGAACTTACAGTCATTTTAGCAAAGACCAACATTGTAAATTTTACTTATTGATCAATGCTATTTTTTATTCAACAAACATGACAAAGATAACAAATGGAACAATTTAACCTGGTAATTGGTGACATATGTTTCGGCTATTACCACATAGCCTCATCAGACCAGTTTTTGGTTAATGTTGTACATGGAGTCGATCCCCTGACCGTACATGCATTTCAATTGCATATCTGTCGACGGCCGCTCTAACAACTGAGCTACTGAGGAACTGACCTTGAACTGTACAAATTGCGTATATCCATTTATTATTTGTTAAAACTGAATTTTAATCGAATTTACAGTCAATTGCAGTAACCGATATTCATGTGAAATTTCACAATTTGGTTAATGCTTTTTAAACAAACATGACAAAGATAACAAGTGGAACAATTTAACCTGGTCATATGTATGTAGTATATACAAAGCCTCATCAGACCAGTTTTTTGTTAATTTGTAATGCGATTCGAACTCCCGACCATTCCATGAATTATATGTGGACGGCCGCTTATAACACTTGAGCCATGGAAGTTCTGCTGAACGACATGTACAAAGCGCACATTTATATTATGCATATTTAGCGCCATCTGCTATATTTATAAATGTGCATAATATTAATGTGCACTTTATACATGTCGTTTAGCGAAACCTCCATGCCTCATTAAAAAATTTTTCTCAAAATATTTTCAATATAAAATTTTTTTTTGTTTCGATTTTTTATATGTTATTCCTCAATCAATGCTTTCATATTGAAATTCCCGCCATAACTTTGGAAACTACGAATTTTTTACTGATGACGCGCACCATGTTTTTTCAACATAAAATTTGACGTAAAAGACATAAGAATGTATCTGCATTCAAATCGAAATTCCCGCCAAAACTTTGGAAAGTATGAGTTTTTATAAAGGATCAGTCTAATTGTATGAATTGTATGCTATTTTCCATTTTATGTTGAAAAACATGGTGCGCGTCATCAGTAAAAAATTCATAGTTTCCAAAGTTATGGCGGGAATTTCGATATGAAAGCACTGAATTCTTAGGATTGATTGAGGAACAACATATAAAAAAATCGAAAAATTGAAAATATTTTGAGAAAAATTTTTTAATGAAAAAAAATTAGTTATTAAACAAATTTATTTAAATTTTTTTATAAATTTTAGTCTTTTTTAACAAATATGATTAAATGATTTTTTTTCCTATCTACTATAGTTTTTGAGCCATTTCGTTTCAAAAAATGTTCAAAAACGTCAAAAAAAAACGAAGTGTGCACTTATTAAAATAATAATCGATATATATTTATGTATATATTTAAATTTCTTAATTTCTGTATTTAAATTTTAAACTTGTTTGAGACATTATTAATATTTAAATGATCATGTAGGTAACATATGCAGATAAAATTTTAAACAATGTTGTAGCGTTAAATTTGTTTCAAATTAAGATCGTTTTGCGGATTGGGTTTCGCTTCCTTCAAACATTTTCCTAGAGTTTCAACTTTGTAAATACTGGCTAAATAAGGCCATACATATTTTCTTTTAGTTCGATACATGTAATTTTTTATATGAAAATAACTTTTTTTCACGCTTATTTAAATTTTTTCATTAATAGGTGCGTGGTGGTGGAGTTCAGGGCATAAGTCATAAGGCGGCATGGATGAACTATCAAAAAAAGCTGCTAGGAAGCTTACATGATGTTCTTGATTTTGCGTACTCGAATTGCACTGAATTATATGAAAAACACGTTGAAAACGAAAAACTCGATATTCCTGACTTAAAGCTGAGTGACGAGCCTGCTAATCGTGCAATGCAATTGTTTATACGGTTTCGCAATTTGGTTAATTATTTAACTATTGCTTTGCAGTGAGTTGACATTTAATTGATATAAATAATTTCATACTTATTTTTTTTTGCTATGTTAGACAGCCATTTCCAGTTGCAAAGCCTGTGTCACCAAAGAAAATTCTAAATTTTATATCTCGCGGATTGAGCGTAACCTGTCTTATACTTCAAAACAATCCAATATCTGACAACTTAACGCTTGAATTGTTGCTTCCAAAAATGCACTGTTCTCTAATGAAACTTTTAAAAACACTTATACTAACGTATGTACAAAAAATATAATATATTATTATAATTTTTAAATTTAACAAATTCTTTCAGATTGAAGATGAATTTAAAATTGCATCATCACGCAATATTGGGGTTTGTTGTTGATACCCTACAGTGGACTTCTGCAAGAAAAGACGATGGTATAAACTTGGCTTTGATGTAAGTTTTGTCCCTTTTTTAGGTATCTATTGTAATTGAAGAATCGATAAAAAATCAACTGAGCATGAAAAACTCATTTGAGTGGAGAATATTATTGAACAGGATAAATGCGAAAAAGAGGCCTATTGAGTTATCGTTGGTTTTGGACTATTATTTCTCCGCTCAAATTATTTTTTCTTCGCTGAAAATCGCAGAATCGTAATTTGACTACTAAAAATGCAAATTTTCCTTTGAAATTTAACAGAAAAAATTTTCCGGGTGCTTCAAATTGTAGAATTGATTGCCGTTAAAATATGTTGTTGTTCAGAGGAAACAAGAGGGCGCGAAGGCGAAGTACAGAAAGGCAGTTAAAATTTTATATATGGAAAATCTTGTTTATTTCCATGTTTCAGCGGTTTTTTGATTTTTGACACCTAAAATTGAAATGCGCATAACTTCGTAACAAATATTTTTCGTTAAAATTTTGGTTAATATTAAGTTAAGACTATCTTAAGTTAATATTCAAGGTGGAACAATTAAAATTCAAAGGACAAATTGTTAAAATTGCATTTAAAGTAAAAAAAAAACATGAAAAGTTACATTCAAGATAGTCTTAACTTCAAGAAAAACCATGGTTGAAGAGTGTGGTCCAAAAAAAAAAAAAAAAAAAAACGTAGCCGGCTAAAATGACAATTTCTGTAGAAATGCCTTGTTAAATCCTGTTCGAAACATGGGCTGCTGTTTTTTGAGCCAACTTTTTTTAGTTAAAATTGTATGGTGTAAGATTCGAACTGGAATGTGTGTCAAATGATATACGAGTCATTCCAAATAAAATCGTCAAATAAAAAAAATTTGCTACTCCACTACTTTAAATTTTTATCAAACTTTATGAGAATCTTCTTTAAGGTCTCAAAGAAGGAAATCCAACGGCATTTAATTTTCGGATGCATCAGTTTTCCCGCCTGATTGAGTTGTATTTAGAAAACGTTATTTTTATGCTTTAATATTTTTAGTTACATTTCAATGCTAAAAGACGGTAGTTTTTATGCAAAGGATATATCCGGAGAATAACACGTTGTCGGAAATACATGTATTTTACTGATTTTTCGAAATTTTTAACTGACTCCAGTGTCTCGACTGTTCTATGCAAACAGCTAATATTTCTCAGAGGTACACATAATGTGAAAAAATAGAACCTTCAATTGACTCGCTCGGCTTACTCTTAAAAAAATCTCTGCTTCAAATTTTGATATTTTGAAAAATTGCATTATTTAGGTCATAATATTAATATGTGGACTACGAGATCAAAATATGAAACTTACAGGACATTTAGTTTTCACTTTGAACTTCAAAAGCCTGTAAGCTTGTTTTGATATTTTCATCATTTGGACATGGCTTAAAAGAATCAAAAAACAAATAAATTGAAGTGAGTTTATTCTTTAAACTTCGAACCCAAAGACAATGGTAAAATCATCATTTGTACATGGCTTAAAAGAATCAAAAAAACAAAAAAATGAAAGTGAGTTTATTCTTTAAACTTCGAACCCAAAGACAATGGTACAATTTGTAGGAAAAAGGAGCAACTACTACACGGAATTCAGGAAGCAACATAGGCTTTAAAGCATTGGTTCCCAAAGTGGTCCAGGTGGACCCCCATGGGTCCATGGGAGATTCTACAGGGGTCTACGTTGGCGTGATAAAAAAATGGGGGTTCACAATTCGTAAGCGGAAGCTCACGAAAATTTATCTGCTTTCGATAGTGAAGAACTAAAATATTGGGTTGCCTTCACCTATCAATGTAGGTAGATAATATTTTAATTAACTCATTGACTGTTACTTGTGAAAACATGCATGTTCCATATTCAGTACAAAGTGTCGGAGCTCAGCTGCAACGCAAATTTTCATAGTTAGATCTAATCTTCACATTTTTTGTCGAGTTTTGGGAATATAGTAGAAATATAGCTGCAGGGGGTCCACCGGAACCAGCTAAAGTTTGAAAGTGGTCTATGAGAAAGAAAAGTTTGAGAAACTCTGCTTTAAAGCATAAAAATTACGTTTTTTAAATGCTTTAATTCGGGCAGGTGAGAACTGACGCATCGACTTAAACGTAAACTCATTGTTATCTTAAAACAACTAAATGTGGAAAGCTCATGTTTGTATAAAAAATAGAGTATAAAAATATTTAAATTGCGTTTAGGGATGCCAACACTCAGGGTTTCGCCCGGAGACTCAGGGTTTTGAGTATGATTTCCGGGTCTCCGGGTTCAAAGTCAATCCCTCCGGGTTGAATATCATTTTTGTCGACCGCAATGAAAAAAATTTTGATTTTGTTGACTTACTTTTCCGAAGGTTTTGACGCGCTGAATTCGAATCCAAGCTTAGAATTTTTCAAATGGCTCCGGTTTTCGAGATATTCTAACCTAAAAGTGCGAAAATCACGATTTTTCGAGATATTTAGGGCAAATTTATATAAAAATATAATTTTTTTTTATGAAACCATTAATGGGTTTCAATCTGTTATGGGTTATGGTCTCAATACTCACTTAGAATTATATCGATAATTTTTTTGCTTTTCAAAGTATCCTAAATTGAAAATTATTATATAGGTCTCCATTAGAGCGGTTCAAAATAAAAACATTTTGATTTTTTCACGATGTGTAAGCGGATTTCAGTAGCCTTATATGTCCTAGTAATAGGCTTTGTCCAGACATACTGGCTACTGTAATCCGCTGACACATCGTGAAAAATCAAAATGTTTTTATTTTGAACCGCTCTAGTCTCCATACAAACTTTTGTATGTAAATTTGTATGAAAAATTAGAAAAAAAGATATCATTATGATTTCAATTGTGTTTTGAAGAGGAAGAGAGAGGGAACCTCTGAATGGATATCAAAAACATGGATGTCATGAGAAAGATAATTTAATGGCCTTCTATAATGGTAAGATTAGTTTTGAAATTTAGCCAATAATTTTGGATACATGATAATTTTCCTGAAATTTTCACGAATAAAATTTTTAAAAAAAATTGGTAAAATTAAAAAAAAACTATGCAAATTGTACATAATCTTAAAGCAAAATAATCAAGCATTCCTATCATGCTAAAAAAGTATCAATTTTTAATACATTTTTTTGAAAAAATAACGTTTTGTTAAAAAAATAATTGGTCAAAATTACAGGCCATTAAATTATCATTCTTATGGCATCCATATTTTAGATATCCACTCAGGGGTTCCCAACTTATAATCAGTTTTACAAAAGCTATATCAGCAACTTATGTTGGCTATACATAAGGGCTTGTCGATTTTTTTTTTAAAAGGGTATAGTAGGAAAGGGTTCTACTGATAATTCTGAGCAATTGCCAGACTTGGGTCTAAAATCAATTTCGAGCCTCCGCATTTTTACAAATAGGTTTTGTACAGTACTTACATACATACCCTTTTATGGGAACAATTACAAGGTATTTCATATTTTCAGCAAATATTGGGGTAAATCGGCAAAAAAAAGTCGGTGAAACTTTCGAGCGTAAATCGTGATTTTCTTCGTTTTTTTCCAATTATGGAGCTACCATCAACACCCACATCCTCCGGATCCAGCCTGTTGCATATGCCATCTCAAAATATACCTTTGCCTTGGCAAGTGATTTAAATGGAGCTAAAGCTGAAACCAGAATGTTTTCGTATAAAAGTTTTACACCTCAAGTACTAAAAAAATTATTTGAAATTTGGAAAAATTAAATATCGAAATTATTAATGTAGAAGTTTTGCTAAAAAGTTAAACTCTTTGGTCGACTATTATCAAAAAGAAACAAGGTTCAAATCTAAAAATAGATTTCAAGCATTTTTAGATTGGACTAAAAATATATTTTTATTGGAAAGTGCACATGCGACTTAAAACATAGTAAATGTTCTTGTGGATTAATACCTAACCGTTTACAAAATTTCAAGTTTGATCAACATAATGACAGAAAGCTGACGATACCAGAGCCAATTACTGAAATGACTGAGCAAGAACCAACAGTGGCGTCAGCTAGTCACGATCCAATACCATACCTGAGCAATTGAATCTGGTCGTTGGCGAATTCAACCAATCTATCGAACATGTATGTAGATGAAGTGTTTATTCCACAGAGACGATATAACAAAAACTACAGAGCCTATAGCTTTGCCATGTTGTGCGATACGTTAAAGTTGATGCTGAAGACACTGAAAATAAAACTCGAGAGCTGAAAACCTTTTTTGATAGCACAGTATTTCTATGGATGGATTAATTGGCATATGCTGTGACGGCGAAACAACTAATACCGGCATAACAAGGGTAAACCCTTGCATTGGTTTGTATGTCTAATGCATTTCAATGAGTTGCCTTTTCGTCGTTTGTATGCAGCACTGGAAAAATGCCTCCACTTATGACAGGTCCACGCGTAAGTGGATGACCACCGCTATTTCTGATGGTTGCTGTTCAACTGGCTGTAGAAAAGTCGAGTGTATGAGATTACAGGATGAGATGTATGCCAAAGGATAGAGCTTGATGAGCCTAAATAGAATATCTTGGGTTGCCTTGCCAAGGCCTGCCCCGATGGCTGAAAATGCCCGAAAGGATGCAAAAAACCTTTCCAACGACATCAAAATGGCCGATTTGGCTCAATTTAGCTGATAATAGGAAATACATTGGCATTGTTCCCATAAAAGTGCAATATAAGTAAGTATGTATGTAAGTACTGTACAAAACCTATTTGTAAATATTCGGAAGCTCAAAATTGATTTTAGACCTACAGTTTCTGCATCAAAGTTGTTCAGAATTGTCAGTAGAATATTTTCCTGTCATACCCTTCGATGACGTTTTCCCGATCTACTATACACATCTCCGAAACAAGATCCAACATATATACATACATATGTATGTATTTACAAAAATATATATCTATAAACATATACACAAATTGGCGGTAATCTGACGATGGTTTTCGATAGAACAGATATTGAAAATCTTAAATAAAAAAAATCGATATCTCGTTTAGTTTTCAAGATAACTTTTATGTAATAAAAAGAAATCCGAGAGAAAAACGAAGTGTTGGATTCAATGAAATCTAGTGTAAATATTAAATAATTTTACTTATGTTTTTAAAAAAATTCATATAAAAACTTTAATTCAATTTCACCCACCCCACTTATTGAATCTCCGGGTCAGACATCAGTCCGTGTTGGCAACCCTAATTGCGTTCCGTCTTTAAATTTTACTTTAAACTTTTGTTTCAGGTCTTTGCGGTGTAAAACCTATGAGGTTTTAACATTATGGTGCACCACAATGGGACACGGAAGTCGGGTTGAAATAATGTCTGAAGCACTTATAAAAGAAATTATTTTTGACATTGTACCTCCTCAAACGGAATTTACATTACAGGTAAGCGAATTACCGATAACTCAGTCTAGATAACTAGATTTTTAACATAAGCATTGAAATTCTATAAAATATTTTATAATTCACTAGTACCTAAAAGAGCTGCTGGCTATGAATAATTTTTACCAAGCATTTGAAATCGACCTTACCAATTTCAAGGAATTTGTTGGAATTGATTCATCTGTCGATTATATTCAGGGACTCAAAGTTTGGAAATGAAGAAAAAAATTTAGTTCCATTCTGAGCTGGAGTTTGAAATCGGCTCCTTTAATTCCATAGTAAAGGTGTACACGAGGAAATTCGATGAAACAAATTCTTGTCCATTCCCTTTTGTGAATTTGTTTTGCATTTACATACGAAAACTAGAATTTCTTTCTGCTTGCGAATATCAAAGCAGTTACTGCGTCGATCCACCACAACAAACGTAGAGTTAAAGCATAATATAAGCTAACGAACAGAACGAAAGAGAATTTGCGGATACGGAAAATTCTGCACACCACCCTTTTGTTTTTCTCCTCTTGGCTACAAACAAGGAAACTTTGCGGCAAGAGTTTCCTCGTGTAAACGTTGACATTACGAAAGTAATTGAACGCAGAAACAGAACTGTAACGTGCGATTTATCTTCAGTGTCAAATCGCACCAAAAAATTCAATTTTTTCTTTTTCTCTGCGATAAATTTTCTAGTGTCAATTTTGTACTCACTACAAACGTATAGGAAAAACAGAAGAAAAATCGCTCGTCCCAGTTCTGTTTCTGCGTTTAATCCGTGGAATTGGAACTTGGAATCGACTTTTTCATTGCAAAAGATGTGGATTTGTCGATTCCATTCAAAAATAGAATTCTAAAATTGAAAAATTGTTTCAATTCCATTGCAAAACGAATAGCCTAGTTCACATTATCACACATGCTGTCCAACATGTTGTGACAACATCAATGTTCGATAATGTGAACTGTACCGCTTGAAGCCCAATTTCCATGCGATCTTATCTTATCCCATATCAGGGATATCAAATCAAATTTTTGTAAGAAAGAAAAATCATGCGAACAAAACCTAATGCGCTTGGAGAACGCGAGAGTGAATATCATACATTTGCTATCTTAATAGCATGTGATGTCCTCCCTGATATTTGATAAAATAAGATAAGATAAGATCACATGGAAATTGGGCTTGACACACATGTTAGATGGATTTCAAAAATTTTTGATTTCTCTGCTGGCTTGTCCAATCGTACAGTTAGTGTGAACGCTGGCTGTCGAGCCTAGTGCAAATTTTTCATTTCAAATAAGATTTCATGGAGTGAACTTCAATGGCGGCCATTAATAATAATCAGTTTTAGCAAGATTTTTTTGAACTTTATTAAATTTTTTCAGAAACTTGGGAAAATAAAAAGGGAAATGTACAAAAACCGAAATGCATAAAACAACGCATATGATGTGCTTTAAGTAAAATTGAAGGAAATCGAGTCAAATGCTACGGTTGATGTGCTAAAAAAAGAGATTAACTCTATACGATTGTTAGCAAATAGAACAATTAAAATATTTTCTCTTCAGAGGTTAAATCAGAGCTAAAATTTCGTGATGTTTACGCCTCAAAATTTTTGTGCAAATGATGTGTGACAAGCATGTGTGATGATGTGAACGCAAAACGATATTTACAGTTATTCGTGTTGTCAAGCCATGTTGGACAGCATGTGTGATAATGTGAACTGGGCTAATGAATTCATAACCGAAGATTTGAGTTCCATTTCAAGGAATTGTAATTTTGAATTGATTTTTTTCAATTCTCTAGCAAAGAGAATAATTTCATTTTCGTGATTTCAAAACTTTTAATTCCATTCGAAAAAATTAGGAATCGTTTTTTTTTTTTTCAATTCCATGGCAAAAGAATGAATTCATTTAAAACAATTTTTTATTATATTACCTAATTAATAATGTGTTTGTTCAAGCCCCGAACAAATTCCCAAATTGGAAGCCCTAGTTTGGAAGACCTAGTTATTTGAACTAGAACAAAATTACAAGTGTACGCACATACATACGTACTAATTTGCCTAAGCTAAGCATCGTCGTCGTAGTCAAGCTGCTGTTACCACGCAGCTGCATTCTTTTTCGCATCACTCTCAAATTCGTCATCGTTTTCGCTTGTGTCAACATACAGAAAGTAGAATCACCTCATCGTGCTAGCAACAACAAAAACATCACCACCACCAACACCTACTCATCGTCATCGATTTGATCTTTTCGCATTCTTTGTAACAACAACAACCACATACAGTCCACTAACGCTAGAATCGTATGATTTTGTTTTCGACCGTTCATTAAGAAGTAATAGAAAAGTGCGTACATAAAAAATGCAATTTTGGGCACGACTTTTTCTGCTTGCTTGTTCTTGCAGCTGCTCTCATTGGTGTACAAAGTGACGAATAGTTGAGGTCAAACAGCATTGGATGATTGCATCTTCGTCATCGATAGCGCGCGCATCATCACAGTCTTTGCTCCGTGTTCTCATTTATAATTAAGTTAAGAGTAAAATTTAAGTTAAAATAAAATAAAGAAAATTTGTGAATTTAAGACTTGAGATTATCATTTTGAACATCCGGGCTAGGAAAAAGCTTCTAGCATCGCCATAAGGTCCTTCGAACCGGATTTAATTTAAGCCAAATTTACTTAAACTATTTTTCTCTGGATTTAATTAAATTTCGTCGCATACTTTTCGCATATCATTTAAATCGTACAGTTTCAAATCAAACGTTAATTTTTGCATACAAATTAAAAGTATTCATTTTCGCAAGCGGTTAGAAATCATGGTTAACGATAATTCAAGCTGTGGAGGTGCAGACTCCTTCACACCGCGACGAAGTTGAAATATTGCAGCGGCAGCAAATTGTCGATCGCCTCAAGGCACAACTACTCGAACCTTCGCAGCTCAATTCATTGTCAGCCACGACAGTGGAAATAAAATTGTCGCTAATCGAGCATCAGTTTCAGTTATTTGAAAGTCTTCAAGCTCAACTGGAGTTAAACGAAACGCAGCTGCAATTAGATCATCGCAGAGAGTTTGAAGAAACTTATTGCACCGCGAAAACTCTATTTGTGGACAAACTATCGCAACTGCGATCAAATGATTTAGATGACACTTTCACCAGTACAAGAGTATCGCAAGAACTTTCGTCGAGACGACCACGAGTCAACCTTCTAAAATTACAGCTAACCATAATCACTGGACTTAATCGAGAATGGCTCGATTTCTACAACATGTTTTTAGTCTTGGTCCATAACAATATTGAAAAATTTCAATATCTTCAATCGAGTTTGGGTGGAAATGCTGCCAGACTTGTTCAGTCTTTGGAGGTTACAGACTCCAACTACAATAAAGCCATCGATTTGCTCGTTGCTCGCTATGACAATAAACGGTACATCTTTCAATCACATTTGCAACACATTTTCGGCACGCAAAAAATCACTAATGCAAATGTTTCTTCGCTTCGAGATTTCATCGACACAGTCAACGCCAACATGCGGGCCATGCAGTCTTTGTCATCAAAGCCGCAGATAGCTGACGGCATCGTTCCTTACCTGGTCGTATCCAAACTTGATCCTGATACCCAATCAAAATGGGAGGAAGAGATCGCATCAAAATGGGATCGAAACTCATCGTCATCTACACTGTATCTTCCGTCTTGGGAAAATCTTTCAACATTCCTCGAGCGCCGTTGCCAAACTATCGACATGATTGAGGCCATTCATATATCGACAAAATTACAAAACACAATCTCGTTTCGTGCAGTATCTTCATCAGCAAAAGGGCGCATAACGCAAAAACAGTTTTCGTTCGTTACGACAAGCCAGCCACGGTGCAACTTGTTTGAAGAATAAACGTCGCATAATGCCTTCAAATGTGATGTTTTCATGGAAATGGATCCAATGGAGCGGTACAATTTGGTCAAACGTAAAAACTTGTGCATAAATTGTCGTTGCACAAATCATACATCGAACGCTTGTCCATCCACCAACAGGTGCCAACATTGTCGTGCAAGCCACCATACCCTCCTGCACCGGGGTCCACAACCATCAACGTCTTCGACTGTTAACAGTGCACCAGCGACAGCAACAGTGCTCCAGGTGCAATATAATGAATGTGACGTTATCATTGCTACCGCGTTGGTTCAATTATCCAACAGAATGGGTGTATCCATTACTGCGCGAGCCTTGTTGGATTCAGCATCGCAACTTCACTTTGTGTCGGAGCGCATAGC
This sequence comes from Tricholauxania praeusta, assembly GCA_949775025.1. Lineage (NCBI taxonomy): Eukaryota > Metazoa > Arthropoda > Insecta > Diptera > Lauxaniidae > Tricholauxania > Tricholauxania praeusta. Next base: position 69,534,158 of record OX459029.1, on the reverse strand, counting down.
TCAATCGCCTTTGGAAATTAATTGTATCGGTGTTAAGACAACAAATACACAACAGGTTGCAATATTGGAATCAAATCCATTCACCAGACATTTTCGTCAACAATTGAGGCAGTCATTATGCCAACGATGACTACAAGTCAACCGCAACATCAAATAGACATAGAGGCTAGAATTTTCCAAAAACATAAATCTCGCAGACAAAAACATGACATGCTACTGGATGCCAGTCTCTTCTACGAGCTCTTGCAAGTGGGACAGATTAAGTTTAATGAATCTCTGCCAGTCCTTCAAAAAACAAAATTGGGCTGGATTGTTTCTGGAGCAATCACCACAAGCACTTCACCATCTTCGTCAACGCCAAAATCGAAATCATCTTCGCATCGCACCACACAATTGTTTTCGTCATTAGTAACAACATCTGCAACCACGGATACGCCGACAGCCTGCTCTAGAAATTTTAGAATCTTGAGGATAAATGTCACTAAGACTTCACCACTTTCATCATCCCAGCCAAATTCATCACTGCATCACCTCAAATGCTCACTACTTGCTTCGTCATCATCAGAATCTACAACCACCACCCAAAATATGTCGATCATCGCTAGTCTTCTCGAGAAATTTTGGAAACTTGAAGAAAAATAATTTCACACATCGTCTAAACTCACGCCAAATGATGAGGAATGTGAGAAATACTTCCAGCAAACAACACGGAGATGTCCCACCACCAAGAAATTCATCGTTCGTCTACCCTTTAAGGAGAATCCCACCAGCCTTGGCCAATCCTACGAAATAGCTCGTAAACGGTTTTTGTCGATCGAAAACAAAATGCAACGAGATAGCGAAATGCGTATCAACAAAGGTTTTGAACTTCATTCCACATCATTGTGTCACCAAGCTAGATAATTCAACAAAAAATTTTTGTGTCGTATTTGACGGCTCGTTCCATACATCAAATGGTAAATCATTGAACAATTCATCTTCGTTTCCCGTAGGCGCAGAAGTCACCCTCAGGGATATCCATATCGACAACTTAATGACAGGCGGTTCCACCATTCAGGAAGTCATCGAAATAAAACAAGTCATCGGATTCCTGAATAGCTGCACATTTCCAACGACCAACGAATTATCAAAAACATACCACCAGATATGGTAATTTTAAACTACGTTGAGTCCATCAAAGCTTTGGGTTTGAAATGGTCACCTAGAGAGGACAGTTTCCTTTTCAACTATACACAGCAGCCATCATCATCGAAAGTGAGTAAGAGGATCATTTTATCTCACATTGTCAGTTTCTTCGACCCCATTGGACTTTTCAACCCTATCATCGTCACTTGCAAATTTCTTATGCCACAGTTGTGGAAAATCAATCTGGATTGGGACGAGAGTGTACCGCCAGGCGTACATTTGCAGTGGGAAACACTTTGCTACCAATTTTCGCTCATTGAACATTTTCGAATTCCCAGGTTTGTTCCATTTTATTCTGACTCTCATATTCATGCCTTTGCATATGCCAGTACCAAGGCTTATGGTGTTTGCATGTATGCTGTCACTGAACTTGGAGATACGAAAAAGTCATCGCTCATCTTCGCGAAGTCTCGCGTCGCCTCAAACAAAGAAGTGAGTCTACTTAAACTCGAACTTTGTGCAGCGTTGCTGTTAGCTGAGTTTCTTGACAATTTGGCAAAAATCATCGCACCAAATCAACAAAATGTACACTGCTGGTCAGACTCAGCAATCACGTCATCATCGAGTTGCCGGTGCAGCGCCGTCACCACATAGCTCTCATCGTTGATCACACCACTGATATCATCGCACAGCGTAAATATATATAAACAACTACAACAACTTCTTCGGACTTTCGCCTACGTAAGACGTTTCATTTCAACATTTCGAAAGGGTTCAAATAATATCAAAACCGGACCCATAACAGCAAAAGAATTGAAAAATACGTTACATGTAATTTGTCGTCGAGTTAAGCACAAATCATTTGCTGAAAAAATCTTCATTCAAACCTGTCGTCGTCGCTCGTCATTGTCACAACTTTTGCCTTTTTTGGATGATGGTTCTTCAAGTGGGTGGTCGCATGAGAAGTTCTTCGTTATCGTTCACTACCAAGCACCCCATCTTGCTGCCAAAAACACACTCGCCAAAATGTTCATGCTTGCAGTCAAACTCACCTAAACATACTTCGAGATGTCTCCTGAATAGTCAGTGCTCACAGCGCAATCAAAAAGTTATAACACAAACGTATAATTCGCTATCGTTTTCGTCCAATTTTAGCTGAACAAATCATGGGATCATTGCCGAAGGATCGCGTGAAATCGTCATTTCCATGTGAAATCACAGGCGTGGATTACTGCCGTCCCCTATCAATACGCAAAAAATCGAGGCAAAACTTCAGTCAAGATAGCTGCCAATCGAAGTTGCACATTAATTGGATACTTGGAAGTCAAACTTCCAAGGGGGGAGTATGTTCAAGCCCCGAACAAATTCCCAAATTGGAAGCCCTAGTTATTTGAACTAGAACAAAATTACAAGTGTACGCACATACATACGTACTAATTTGCCTAAGCATCGTTGTCGTAGTCAAGCTTGTAGTTGTTGAAGGTTCTTTAATATTTTATATCATAAAATTTATTTTTATTTAATATTTAATTCATGTTCATTATTAATATTAATAATAATAATTAATATTAAACTATTTTCGTTTTTTTGAATGGATAATTTAATTTTTTTTTTACATATAAAACGAAATCTTTTGATTTTACAAATAGGAACTTAAACATTATTTTAAGTTTTTGTACAAAGTATTTCTTGTGTGTTGTTGTTTATATATGTTGGTATTAAGTTACCACATTATTCCCCCCCATAATGTTTAAGTGTATTAAAAAGGAACATTGAAACGAACTTGTTTAACTGGTTTATGTGTGGAGGAGAGTGTTTGTGTTATGTCAGTGTTCAAAACGGTTGATTTAAGTCTATCTATATTAACTGTAATACTAGTATCTTTTAAAATTTTGATGATCTCTCCAAAACTTCATAAGGACCGTCGCACGGATTCTGTAACGAACGTCGAATTGAATCATTACGGATAAATACAAATTTACAACTCTTTAACGCTTGAGGAACATATACATGACAATTGGTATTGTGATGTGAAATATTTGATTGATTATTCTTTATTTTCTCTTTAAGTTTAAACAAAGTATCTGACGGATTGAAAGATTGACTGTTACGAACTACTAGTTGATGAGGTAATCTATGGGTTTGACCAAAAACCATTTCAGCAGGAGATGCCTTTATGTCTTCTTTAACAGTTGATCTAAGACCTAAAAGAACTAGTGGTAATTCTGTATACCAGTTCATCTGATTGTTACTTGCCATTAACGAGGTTTTTAACTGTCTGTGGAATCGTTCTATAATTCCATTGGCTTGAGGATGATAGGCAGAAGTCATTATGTGATGACTACCAATAGTCTTAATAAATTGCTTGAAAGTATGAGAAATGAACTGAGGCCCACGATCTGAAGTAATTTCAAGTGGAACACCGAATCGTGAAACGAATTCTCTATTGAATGTATCAATAATCGTAGCAGTTTCTGTATTTTTAAGTGGATACACCTCAGGCCAACTTGTGTGTCTATCTATGGTAGTGAGCAGGTATTTATAATCATTTGATATGGGTAGTGGGCCGACTAGATCGATGTGTATATGCTCAAAGCGACCATGTGGAATGTTAATTTTGTTAGATAGTGTTTTAGTGTGTCGATGTATTTTTGTCTTTTGGCAGTTAATGCATTCTTGGGACCATTTGTTAACATATTGGGCCAGAAGTAACGTTGTGTAATCAGTCGTCTAGAAGCTCGTGTCCCAGGGTGTGAAATGTTATGTAGCTGTTCAAAAATCTTCTTACGTAAAGTTTGTGGAATGTATGGACGTGTAGTATCTGTAGAGTGTTCGCACCAAATTTTAATGTTTAAAAATGGAATGTCAATCTGTTCGAATTTATACAAGTTTTTGTTAATGGTATTTTGAAGTTCTGGATCTATTTGTTGTGCTCTGTGTATTTGTTTAAGATCAATATCAGGTGGTTTAAGCTCTTCTATTTCGCATCTAGAAAGAGCATCAGCTACTGTGTTATCTGTTCCTTTTATGTGTACGATTGTGTTTGTAAATTGCGCGATGTATTCGAGGTGTCGTGTTTGTCTAGGACTACGTTCTGTTTTGGAGTGCAATGCTGTAGTTAACGGTTTGTGATCGGTGTAGATTGTGAATGCATTTCCTTCTAAGTAATGTCTGAAATGTTTTATTGTAAGGTAAATAGTAATAATTCTCGGTCAAATGTGCTGTATTTCCGTTCTGAAGGTCCAAGTTTTTTTGAAAAGAATGCTAGTGGTTGAAGTGTTTTATTGTATTCTTGTAGAACTCCACCGATAGCTGTATTGGATGCATCTACGGCGATTGAAAGTTTTGCTTTACTATTAATGTGATTAGTTAGTGTTTGCTTAGCAAAACTCTCTTTAATTATCAAGAATGCATGTGAAGTGTTATCTGTTCATTCAAGTTTTTTGTGTTTTGTTTAAGAGGCATTGGTAATCATGTCGTAAATAGGGCCTAGCATGTCAGCTTTAGGTATGCATCTATGATAATAATTTGTCATTCCAATGAACTTTTGCATTTGTTTAATAGTGGTTGGTTGAGGATAGTTTTGTATGCATTGTACTCGCTCTTCCGAAGGTTGTATACCTTGTTGAGAAATATTATAACTAAGAAAAGTAATATTGTTGACTCCGAAAACATATTTGTTTGGTTCAATATTTAGTCCATAACTACTTAGTCGTTGAAATACTTGTATAAGGTGTTCAATGTGTTGGTCTTCTGTTTCACTTGCTATTAAAATGTCATCTAAGTAAACGAAAATTAAGTCCAGTCCATTTAGAACTTCATTTATGAACCTTTGGAATGTTTGTGCTGAATTCCTTTCTTCGAAGGAACTCGAACATTCCAAAAGGTGTAGTGATTGCAGTCTTGTGTATGTCGGTTGGGGCCATTGGTATTTGATGGTAAGCTCGCACTAAATCAATTTTTGAGTAAATGTTTGTATTGTGTAAATTGATTGAGAGGTCGTGTATGTGTGGTAATGGATAGCGGTCCAGTACAGTAATTGCGTTTAGTCTTCTATAGTCACCACATGGTCTCCAGTCATTAGGTTCTGATTTTGGTACAAGATGTAATGCGGAAGCTGTTTGAGAATCAGAAGGTCTACATATTCCAACTTCAACTAGGAAGTCGAACTCATGTTTCGCAATCTTAGATTTTTGTAAATCCAAACGTCTAGGTCTTGTAAATGGTAATTGTCCTTCAGTGATAATGTGATGTACAGTTTGATGTTTGACAGGTGCAGTGTAATCGGGTTCTGATATTAATGATGGAAATTTTTTAAGTAATTGAGTGTATTTGTTGTCTAGTGTGAATAATTTTGGAAGAGTAGTTTCAGTAAATCCAGAAAATGCATTTACTGAAATGTTTGTAAGTGGATCAATGAGGCGTTTATGTTTAAGGTCGATCAGGAGTCCATATTTTGTCAAGAAATCTGCACCTATGATTGGTCTTGAAATGTCAGCTATGATAAATGAAAATGGTAGATCGCGCCTTAATTTTAAATTAAGTGTAAGTAATTTCTTTCCAAAAGTTGAAATATTTGTGCCATTGGCAGCTGTCAAAGTTATATCAGATTGTTGGTTATTATTTTTGAATTTAGAGGAAGGAAGTACTGATACTTCGGCTCCACTGTCGATAAGAAAATTAAGTTTATTGGTGGGATCATAAATAAAGAGACGACGTGTTAGTGTAAAAGGTCCATTGTCAATCGTTGCGATAATGGATTCATTTAGTTTAATGAGTTTTTGTCGTTTTGAACATATGAGCATGGCTGTTCACATCTTCGTGCATCTTTGCCAAATTTGTAATTATATCTGCACAACCAATTAGACGGACGTGGACGAGATGTGTGTCTAGAATTCGATCTACGTCTGGGTCTTGAACACGATCGTGAAAACGATCGATTGTGACTTTCAGATCTGATAGCCTGAACTTCTAAAGAGAGCTTATTAAAACATTCAAGCAATTTTGTGGTAGTTTGCGTGAAAGTTTGCATCATATTTGCCATTTGCTCATTGGAACTAGGTTTATTTGTAACATGGGAACTTTTGTATACGGATGAAATTTCATTTTCAGTAATAACTTCAAATAACCTGTCAGCAAGTTTCAAAAAGTCCTCTACTTCTGTATGGCCTGATCCTGTTTAAGCAATGTTAAGACTTTTAGGAAGTTTTCGTAGCCATAATTTTATTAAAAAGTCTGGTTCTACTGAAGAATCAGCTAAAAATAAAAGAGATCTATAAAACTGGGATGGTTTTCGGTCTCCCATCTCAGGGTCTGATAAAATTTTGTCAATCCTTTTGTTTTCGCTTAAGGAGTGACGCTCAATCAAAAGTTTCTTTAATGATTCATACAAATAAGCAGTTGGGGGTTTTTGTATGAAGTCAAGTACTGTCATGATTACCTCTTGTGGAAGAGCTGTAATCAAGTACTCATATTTTGTTTTGTCCGTATTAATGGCTTTGGACTGAAATTGTATCTCTGTATGGATGAACCATGCTTCAGGACAGTTGGTCCAAAATTGAGGCAACTTTACTGATGTCGCACAAATGTCCATACTATCGGGTGTAGTATTTGGAAGAAAATCAGGGCCTAAATTAATAAGTTGAGGATTGTCTCCCTCTCCGCGGTGAGTGGAATGTGGGGGAGTGTGAGTTAGACTCATCTTAAGTTAATGGTTAAAGATTATTAAATTTTGATGAAGGGTTAAAGGCGAAAGTCCTAAGGGTAAAATATAATAAATTCTTAAATGTGTACCTAATAATGTTGTGTATCTACGTGTAGTGTAGTGCCTACGAGATGCAAACGATAAGTTTCTTCCCTCCCTATCGTTTGCATTCTTTGAAAAACTAAATACTTCACTTGCTGCTGGTATTGTTGTTATTCTGGGGTCGCGGATTTCTTCTTGTTGAAGCATATGTTGCTATATGATCTGTTGTGATCCCATCTGTTGAAGGTCAGCAGTAGTACTAATTAAAATTGCTGTTTGAACTTGTATAAATTTCGGTTGCTGTTGGTACTACGTTTGTTGTTGCACTTGTACAACTTGTGTATTGTCTGTCTTCTGGTTGGGTTGTATTTGAATTCGCTGTGTCTGTCTTCTGGTTCTCTTCCTGCAGCGACAGCAGCATTCGTGTGCATACGTGCTATTTTTTAATTCTTTTTTTTTATTTCGGCCTTATTTGTTGTTTTGATGAGAGCCTGGTGGGATCGCCAATGTAGTTGTTGAAGGTTCTTTAATATTTTATCTCATAAAATTTATTTTTATTTAATATTTAATTCATGTTCAATATAGTGTAATATTTTCTTTTTTTTGAATGAATAATTTAATTTCTTTTTTACATATAAAACGAAATCTTTTGATTTTACAAATAAGAACTTAAACATTATTTTAAGTTGTTTTTGTACAAAGTATTTCTTGTGTGTTGTTGTTTATATATGTTGGTATTAAGTTACCACAAGCTGCTGTTACCACGCAGCTGCATTCTTTTTCGCATCACTCTCAAATTCGTCATCGTCTTCGCTTGTGTCAACATACAGAAAATAGAATCACCTCATCGTGCTAGCAACAACAAAAACATCACCACCACCAACACCTACTCATCGTTATCGATTTGATCTTTTCCCATTCTTTGTCACAACAACAACCACATACAGTCCACTAACGCTAGAATCGTATGATTTTGTTTTCGACCGTTCATTAAGAAGTAATAGAAAAGTGCGTGCATAAAAAATGCTATTTTGGGCACGACTTTTTCCGCTTGCTTGTTCTTGCAGCTGCTCTCATCGGTGTACAAGGTGACGAGTAGTTGAGGTCAAACAGCATTGGATGATTGCATCTTCGTCATCGATAGCGCGCGCATCATCACAGTCTTCGTTCCGTGTTCTCATTTATAATTAAGTTAAGAGTAAAATTTAAGTTAAAATAAAATAAAGAAAATTTGAGAATTTAAAACTTGAGATTATCATTTTGAATATCCGGGCTAGGAAAAAGCTTCTTGCATTTCTTTGAAAAGGAACTTAAAATGTATTTTCGCTCTTGTAAAATGTGTCAAATTAAAATTTTTTCCTTAAAGAATAAATCCCAATTTCCATGTGATCTTATCTTATCTTATCTTATCTTATCTTATCTTATCTTATCTTATCTTATCTTATCTTATCTTATCTTATCTTATCTTATCTTATCTTATCTTATCTTATCTTATCTTATCTTATCTTATCTTATCTTATCTTATCTTATCTTATCTTATCTTATCTTATCTTATCTTATCTTATCTTATCTTATCTTATCTTATCTTATCTTATCAAATGTCAGGGAGGACATCACATGCTATTAAGATAGCAAATGTATGCTATTCACTCTCGCATTCTCCAAGCGCATTAGGTTCTGTTCGCATGCTTTTTCTTTCTTACAAAAATTTGATTTGATATCCCTGATATGGGATAGGATAAGATAAGATCACATGGAAATTGGGCTTAAAAGAACTATAAAGGCATATGCCAAAAATATTTGTACAAAAACAAAACTTTGGGGACACGTGCATTAAAGCATCATCTTAACATATGGGTCAGAATGCGGGTAATTTAAAAAAAAACCATCATGGTTTTTATCGCATTGTTGAAAAATTTTTTCTACATAACCAAAAAAGGTCCTAATTGCTTATTTTTTAAATAAGTATGCATGCTTACACGAAAGGCAGATCCATGAAAATTGCATGTGGGTGTGCATAGTGGTTATTATTGAGAAACTCTACATATAAGAAATTCGCCCTGACGGCGTTCCTGGATATTGAAGGAGCATTTAATAATGTTGACGCAGGTATAATTAACTCAGAACTGCAGAAACTAGGCATTTTACAGCCATATTATGTAAAACGCGGTGACACTTTGCGTGTGCGACACTTTTAGTCACCTTGCGTCATAAATTGGAATTATATAATTGTTTACGTCATTGCGTTCGTCCAGCTATTTTGTCACTAGAGTTGTCAGCTTTAAACATAACATTTTACGTTGTCATGATGTCACCTTTTTTTAGTGCAAAATGTAACAAAGTATATGCTGTCCAAAAACAGGGAGACGCGGCGTATTGGATCCTATGTTACTGCGAATAACTATACTTTCGAAGTTGTCAAGGAATTCACCTACCTTTGCACCGCCGTGAACACTCAAAACGATGTCAGCCTGGAGATAAAGCGAAGACTAACTCTTGCTAATAGGTGTTACTATGGTCTCAGTAAGCAATTGAGTAGTAGAGACCTCTCTCGCCCGACAAAACTGACACTCTACAAGAGGAAGGCCATGCCTCCGATGGAAAGACCAAGCTGAGGAAACCCTATCCACGCTTGGTGTGACTGATTGGAGAAGGCGCGCGCGAAGCAGAGGCGCCTGGAGAGAGTTTTTGAGGTCGGCTGTAACCCGGTAACAGGTTGTTATGGCCACCCAAGTAAGTAAGTATGTAACAGATTTGCATGACATAGAATCTTGTATACCTCCAATGATGAAAATTTTCTAAGTCATTTTTATGTGTAAAAATGATCAAGTTTGTGGATTTTCTAATAAATTGCTAAAAGTTTTAAAGCAATATTGTGACTAGAAAACCCGATGTTAGACAAACTAAACTACAAAACACAATTTACCACATAAAACCCTTCACCACAATCTAAGAGCTCAGATTTTGAAAATAGTCTTTATTCATTTGCATGTACAGCTTTACAAAAAACACATCGTACTAGTTTTTGGGGCCATGCATTAATTTTGTAAACATTGGATTCTTACATTACACTTAGATGTAAAAATAATGTCCAATATGGTTAGCGAAGGCGTAATGTAATATGCAAATTATCAAAATCACAGTAAAATTACACAAATATCTGTAAAAAAGACAGCCTGGACCATTTGGTCCAGGCTTTGCGCACGCCTTCTCCAATCATTCACACCAAGCGTGGATAGGGTTTCCTCGGCTTGGTCTTTCCATCGGAGGCATGGTCTTCCTCTTCGTCGTTGCCCAGCGGCTTCCGCATCAAACACCTTTTTCGCCGGAGCTTCTTCGTCCATACGCACAACATGTCCCAGCCAGCGCAGACGTTGAATAGTGATGCGCTTGACTATGTCAATGTCAGCGTAGAGCTCGTACAGTTCGTGGTTCATTCGAATACGGTAGTCGTCGCCGACGTGAACAGGACCGAAGATTTTGCGAAGAATTTTTCTCTCAAACACCCCAAGCGTGGCTGCATCAGTCTGCGACACAACCCATGCTTCTGCGCCGTAAAGTAGCACGGGTAAGATGAGCGTCTTGTAGAGTGTCAGTTTTGTCGGGCGAGAGAGGTCTCTACTACTCAATTGCTTACTGAGACCATAGTAACACCTATCTAACTCAAGGTTTAAAGCCCGGAGCATCCACTTGTAGAGACGAAAATGGATATCTGGTTACAGATACACAGAGTGTACTGAGATTATGGAGGCAGCATTTCTCCAACTTGCTTACGGCCGATGATCCCACCAATTCCGCCCAGAGAGAATGCAGTACGATACCACCAATCGATGATAACGCAGTGGAAGTACCACCACCTAGCCATGAAGAGGTTCGAGCTGCTATTCAGCGACTCAAAACAACAAAGCAGCGGGTGCTGACGGCCTGTCAGCTGAGTTGCTTAAAGCTGGTGGCGATGAATTGATAAGGTGCATGCATCAACTCATCAGCAAAATATGGCTAGCGGAAAGCATGCCCGACGATTGGAATCTCAGCGTGCTTTGTCCTGTAATAAAGAAAGGAGACCCGACAATCTGCGCCAACTACAGGGGTATCAGTCCTATTTCCATCGCATATAAGATCCTCTCGAGCGTATTGTGTGAAAGATTGAAGCCGCATACAGAAACACTGATTGGATCCTATCAGTGTGGCTTTAGACCTGGTAAATCCACCATAGACCAGATTTTTACACTATGCCAAATCCTGGAGAAAACCCATGAATATCAAATCGACACTCACCATCTCTTCGTCGATTATAAAGCTGCGTTCGATAGCCCAGTGCGGAATTGCCTATACGCAACAATGTCTGAGTTCGGTATACCTACAAAGTTGATAAGGCTCTGCAGGATGACGTTGAGCAATACGTGTAGCTCCGTCAAGGTAGGGAATAACCTCTCCGGAACTTTTAATACCGAGCGAGGTTTCAGACAAGGCGACCCGCTCTCGTGCGATCTCTTCAATTTCATTATGGAGAGGATCGTAAGAAAAGCCGGTGTGCATCATAATGGCACCATTTTCTTCAAAGGTGTTCAGCTCCTTGCGTACGCTGATGATATCGATATTATCGGTCAGAGCAAGAGAGATGTTACTGCTGCTTTCACTGCTATTGAAAAGGAATCAGCCAAATTGGGTTTGACGGTAAACGAGGGCAAGACGAAATACATGATGTCTACTAACAATAACAAGAGAGTGCGTGATCCAGACTCTCATGTTACAGCGGGCAACTGTAAATTAGAAGTTGTCAAGGAATTCACTTACCTTGGCACTGCCGTGACCAGCAACAATGATGTCAGTCTGGAGATTAAGCGGAGAATAACAATTGCTAATAGGTGCTACTACGGTCTCAGTAAGCAATTACGTTGCAGAGCTCTCTCTCAATCGACAAAGCTAACACTCTACAGGCCGCTCATTCTACCTGTGCTTCTCTATGGCGCTGAGGCATGGGTGGTTTCGACAACAGACGCAGCCGCTCTTGGGGTGTTCGAGAGGAAAGTTCTCCGCAAAATCTTTGGTCCTGTTCGAGTTGGCGACGACTATCGCATTCGAATGAACCACGAGCTGTATGAGCTCTACGCCGATATTGACATAGTTAAGCGTATAACAACACAGCGACTACGCTGGCTGGGTCATGTCCATCGTATGGATAAAGAAGCTCCAGCGAAAAAGGTATTCGAAGGGAAGGTCCCCGGTCAACGACGAAGAGGGAGACAATGTCTCCGGTGGATAGACCAAGCTGAGAAAGCCCTAACCACGCTTGGCATTAACGATTGGAGAAGGCGCGCGCAAAACAAAGGCGCCTGGCGAGAGCTAATGAGGTCGCACACGCTATCCGTCACATTTTGACTATGATGTGAGTGAGTGAGCTTATATAATACGAAATTGGCTCCTGACGCGAAAATGTGACTCGCCGCGTCGCGTTTTACATAATCTGGCTGTAAATATAATACTGAAGACTACTTTTTTTATACCTTACACCGAGGGTATATTCACTTTATCTCTCCGTTTGTAACACATCGAAGGGGCGTGGCAGGCATGGAAAAGTGTATATATTCTTGATCAGCGTCACCACCTGAGTCGATTTAGTGATGTCCGTCTGTCTGTCCGTCTGTTGAAATCAGGTTTACGGGAAAACCAAGAAAGCTAATTGAATGAAACTTTCACACACAGGCCACAACTTCTTGCAGGCATCTATCTATTGAAAATGGGCGAAATCGGTAGACGGACACGCCTACCGCCCATACTCTATGTATATTTACCCATCCCAATTTTGAAAAAAGTTGCAGCGATTTTGATGGAACTTGGTGATTTGGTGCACATGTGAACCAAATTAGGATTAGGCTGGGTTTCAAGTTTCCAAAAGGTCGTACAGGGGCGTGGTACAGCCCTAAATTTTATCATTTATACTATCATATCTTTTAAGCCGTTCAAGATATTGCGATGAAATTTGGTAAACGGATACATATCAAATATATCTTGAATTGAGAAAAAAGTGGGCGGAATCTAAAAAGTGGGCGCGGCATTTTTCAACATTTAAAAATTTTGATTCCGTATATCTCAAAATTGGCACAAACGATTTCCATAAAAATTTTGGAGATGATGCCGCTGAAAGCAGTCATCAATACAAGCTCAGCCACTTTACTAAAAAAACTTGTTGGAGGGCGTGGCACCGCCCACAATATTTATAAACGTTATATCAAGAGAACTGACAACGTAATCGTTATGAAATTTAATGAGGTAGATATACTTGCTATAAGTTCTCTTATTACAAAATTTTAGTCCAACAGTACCTGTGGGCGTGGCACCTCCCATATAAGCAAAAAACGTTTATTGTTATAGATAGTGTGCTATGAAAGTAATCTTCATAAAATTTGGTGTATAGATGTCAGTTACTATAAGCTTTAAAAATAAATGAATTTTAACGCGATTGCATCAGTGGGCGTGGCACCTCCCATTTTAACATAAATTTGTAAGAGCTGTTTTAAGTGAACTATTGCAGCAATTGCTATGAAATTTAATATAAGTGGTTCAGTTGCTATAGAGTATATCTGAATCAAAATTGGCTGAAATAGCACCAGTGGGCGTGGCACCTCCCATACAAGTAAAATACGGTAAGTGGCATATTTATCGAAATATGTGAGCAATCATACTAAAATTTGGTGTAAGAGGTTTGCTTATGGAAAGCTATTTCTGGATCAAAACTGGGCTGGATTGTACCAGTGGGTGTGTCACCGCCTTAAATTTTAAATTTAACTGCGGCACATACCGCAAACTATACAAGCTATTGTGCTGAAATTTAATATGAGGATGTCGATCACGAATATAGTTTATTGAAACAAAAGTGGGCGGAATTGGACAAGTGGGCGTGGCATATTTAAAATTTTTCATTTCTATTCGATTTTTTCAACATTTTCCTTATTCTTTCGACTTTTTCAGCCCTGTAACTTTTCCAATATATTCTATTTGTATTTGTTTGACTTTTTTAATTTTATTTATTAGTTGCTTTATTTTTTCGACTTTTTCATCTATTTTGAATTGTTTCAAGTTTTTTCAACTTTTTTAGAGTTTTTCAACCTCCCTTAACTTTTTTCAACATTTTGCATATATTTTCGACTTTTCCAACATTTTTCAACCTCTGTCAACCTCTCTAACATTTCACATTTTTTTCGACTTATTCAACGCCTTTTTAACATTTATTTAAAAGGTACTTTCAGCGCAGTGTAGGGTATGTGAGTTTCGGCCTGGCCTAAGATAACACCTTAACTTGTTTATTATTCCTTTTGTTCACTATGTCTGCAATATTTTGTGACAATAACGCAGGGTAATCTATTTTTTAAAATTTTCTCATAATTTAATGCAAGTTTTTCTTTTTTTTTTATGGGACCAGTCTGTATCTTTGATTTTGGGTAAAACCAGGTTTTAACTTTATTTTGCGACTATGAAGGGCGACTAAAATATTTGTAAATACAAAAGTAGTAATTTAGGCGGCTTAAACCCTAAAAAAAACCTTTGATCAAATTAGCTGTAAAATAAAAACTAGCAAGATTGTTATCTCTCACACCTTGAATTCAATACCCTACACCGCATTAACAGTAAAAGTGGAAGTCTTGGTCGTAATCATTTTGGAAGAAGATGTTCATTCCTTGTTTGAATTGAGAACGTGCTTTGCTATTAGCTATGGACTTACAACTACCTTATCAAGTTCTCGGTCGGCTGCTAGTTGCACCTGTTCCTTGTGTGAAAAGTGTTCTTTGTAGGAATCTAATAAACTCAGATTATCACCTTCTTTCAAATCCTCGAAACCAAGATCATTTCCTAGGTTTAATATTTTGCGATTTTTTTTTTTTTTACTTAGGAGAAATAAATGAATTAACATTCCAAAAATGTTTCCAAATGTTTTTAAGAGTTTAAATAAATAGAAGAAAATACCTAACCAAACCAAATACCATACTAACATGACTTACTGCTACGCGCGAATTTAATTCTGTCTTCTATATGTTCTATTGATTTAAATATTCACAGCATCTTCTGTGTTGAGATTATGTTTGACAAATTATATTTCATCATACTAATTCGAGGTTGCTGAACACGAATATGTAAACACAATTTTCAAAATATATGGGCTTTTATACCTATGTCGAAATCGTTGATTTTGGTAAACTTCGTATATTTATTTTAGGGACACCAAATTTTTCCGAATATATTTAACTACATATATAGTTGAAAATCTTAACCTTTTCCTTTTAAAATCCGCTTTGAATTATTTATTTTTTTACGACTTTTTTTGTATTCAAAGAAAATGATAGCTGTTTTCGCTCATCACGCAAAAACTACTTGATCAATTTTAATCAAATTTGAATATTCTGCTAAAATTTCATTAAAAAATAAGCCAGTGGTAGTGGGGAGAACTAAGTAACCTAAAAAAAAAGTCAACATGCGGTAGGCAGGATAACTTATGACTGCTTCATCTGAAATCAAAATACCAAAAAGATTTCTTTAGTATATAAGTTCATCTTGGATTTGACCGGAAGAATAAACAAAACAATCATTTTTGAATTTTTTGTACAGGTTTAATCAAAAAACTCTGATTTTTACCAAAAATTGCTCCTTTTGCTTAATAAAAAAATAAGTGGTAATTGAAAAAAAAAATCCTTCGTTCAGATCCGAGTATTTAGTATCGAAAAAAGTGTGTAATATTTTGGCAAAATCGGTCCACAAGTTTTCGAGAAATTTTAACTACCGACTTAAAAAAAAGTTTTGTGAAAAACGCGATTGAAGTTTGGGAAAACCGACCGCTCGGACTCCATTGTCTGGAACTCGAAAAGTTTTGCTCCTAATGACTTCAAATTTTCTGACAATATTCCGTATAACTTGTAGTGTCAGAAAAAAAAAAAAAATTAAAAAAATTGATTTTCCGACCCTTTTCCCCCCTTAATATCAAGTTGTTAAAGTTTTAAAATTGTTTAAAAAAATTTGCTTGCGCAAATAGAAACAATCATGCACGCACAGCAAACAGTTTTAGGCAAGTTAATGTGTTTGTATGTGTGCGTTTTGTTTTTTCACTGGTGTAATTATACGAGGTGAAGTCACTAGAGAGAGAAAAGTATGTATGTGATAAATTGGTAAATTTGTTAAGTGTATCAGATCCTTAGGGGGCCAATTTCCCCCCAGACCTACCCAATTGACGCCGCTGGTTGTATTGCGAAAGTTGTGGAACATTTTAGTTAAATTTTTATTGCTGTTTGTCGTGTAAATAACATGCTTGGAATGGCAGAGCCAAAATATTAAAATTTTGGTTTGTCATCCTAAAAACCTTACAAAACTGTAAAATCATCTAATGCGTTTAGTAAAAAATCAGTTCTTTCTCGATTGGCTTTCTAAAAATGCATTAAGTTTTTGAAGGTTAAATAGCATGATTACAGCTCTGTGTCTAAATTTTAAACATTAAAATATATATGTATACAATTTATTAACATTAAAACTTTAATTTGTGTTACAGGTTTTGAGTGGATCTAAAAAACACATGTCAAAAAAAGCTCGGCGTCAATTACATAAAACTCAAAATGAGCAATCAAATCTATCACAGCTACATGCGCATAAAAACTCGAACAAAAAAGATGTATTTCTTGAAGATGGAAATAAGGAATTATGCATAGCTGCCTTAAATTGCCTACAAAATATTTTTACTTCAGCAGCCAACTTGCTAAAACCAACTTTAATTAAGGTAATAATAATATTTAAATTAAGCGATTTTAGCTTAAACTGGATCCGGATAACACTAGTTTCCGAAATATTTTTTTTTCATGTAGATACTTTTGATGAGAGGTTACTTTTCATATGTATTTTTTTTTTTGATAAGTAATATAAAAATAAATTTAAGAAATTAATGTTAATTAAAATCCCATAATTCTTGTTCGTACATTGCATTATCATTTGATGGTGCAGGCAGTAGTTCCAAACGATGACGCGTTCAGTTATTTAATAGTGCAGGCAGGAGCATTGAAATATCTGAGGCCTCGGTTTGCAGCGGGGACAACTTAGCCTGTTTTGTATCGCCATTTGCAATATTCTTTATTCCGCTGTATATTAGAAATGTTAAGTATAACTAATAAATAATAATGGAATGAATAAACCTTACCATTCGGGATGCACCTGCAAGTGATTCAGCATGTAAGTGACGTTTCCACTACTTTTTAATTGTTTGAAGTATATTTGCCGGAAACTTCTGTTTATCTACTATTGTTGTTATATATGAATGATCCTAGTAAAATTTGGAGTAGAAATGTCGATTATGCATTAAATGGAATTTGACGCGATTGCATCAGCGGGCGTGGCACCTTTCATGTTAACAAAAAGTTGTAAGCGTGAAATTCTTTGATTTCTTAAAATATTTTTCATTTCAACTTTTTCCAACATTTTCCTTTCTACTTTTTTAACTTAATTGAATTTATTCTTTCAACTTTTTTCAATCTCTTTCCACTTTTTCAACCGACTTCAAATTTGTTCGTCATTTTCCATATTTTATCGAATTTTTAGCCTTTTTTAACTGTTTCAACATTATTTTCAACTCCTTTGAACTTGTTTCGTCTCATTTTTAATTTTTTTTCGGTTTTTCAACCCTTCTCAATATTTTTTAAACATATCCGACTAATTCAATATCATTCAACTTTTTTCAATAATTTTCATATTTTTTCGACTTTCAACCGTTTCAACTTTCTTCATTAGCTATTTTAAACTTGAAAAACCTTTTTCAACCTCTTCCATATTATTTTCGACTTTTATAACCTCATCCAACTTATTTCGAGTTATTTGACATTTTTCAACCTCTTTCAACTTTTTGCAACATTTTTCAACCTTGTTCAACTTTTTTCGACTTTTCAACCTCATTCAACTTTTCAACCTCATTCAACTTTTCACAAGTTTTTCAACCTCTTTCAACTGTTTCAATATTTTTAAACCTCTTTCAACTGTTTTTTACATTTTCACAGTTTTTGGACTTTTTTAGCCTTTCCAGCTGTTTTAAATTTTTTCAATCCATTCCATTTTTTTTTAACCCATTTCAACATTTTTCATATTTTTTTTTTGACATGTGGTCAACATTTTCCATATTTTGTCAACCTCTCTCAACTTTTTAAATATTTTCTATATTTCTTCGACATATTTATCCTCAACTTTTTTCAACATATTGCTTATTTTTTCAACTTTTTCAACCTCAAAATGAAAAACCGAAGTATGGTCGGTTTCCTGGTACGTTGCCTTAAAGAGGCCCCATAAAGTTATTCTCTATCTCATTTTCCTCCAAAAAACCAGACATTAGGAGTTTTATTTTATTTTTAAACTGCACACAAAAAAATTTTCGAATTTGGAAACTTAAATGACGCGCTAGAAAATGGTGGACATTTTGGCAAAACAATACTATCATATTCATATTGCTAAAATGTGCAGAGTTGTTTTTTTATGATAGAATAATATAAATAAAAAAATTTGTACTTGATACAAGAAATATGGTTTCAAGAGTATCGAGTACAGAATATCGGCATCAATAACAAGAAATATCAATTCGATATTATATCGATACTTTTTCCATGTCCCTAAGCACAACTTTGGCTTAATATATTTATTCTCTACATAAGGAGAGCTATTATAATTATTGTGTTACAGGAAAGCTTTATACGTGCTTTATTTCGACAGAAATTTACGTGTTTCATTTATCATATATAATTTTTATAATCGAAATATGTGTTTCTTTTATTCTTTTAGATGGTTCAGTTAAAAATCATCCAAATCTGTGGCATATTTTATGCATTATCTGTAAATCGACAGCATCTGTATCATAACTGGGAATGCCGCTTAGAGATATACAAACTGATGTACATTTTTATTGAACAAACTCATCGGCTATGCCCTCCACCAACACAAATAACAATTAATATTTTTCAAACTGCACAGGTAACCGACGGAAATTTTTATGTTCGCAAGCAATGTTCAAACGTTTTGTCAACATTGGAAAAGCTTATACATCCAAATAAAGGAGGCCTTTTATTCCCTACCGATTTTCGAGATATTCGTAACACTTTTATCAAATTCGGACAGGAGCATCTTTTGAAAAGTCCAATGGATCTTAACATCAGAGACCAAGGCTCATTTTCTGACGAAGAAGAGCATACTGTAAGTAAAGTTCCTCTCTTTGATGAAGAAAGTAAAGATTTATCAAAAGATTCAATATCCTGCGAAGGGAAACAAAAACATTTCGAAAGTAAAGAGACAAATGTCAATGTGCACAGTAGAGAACCAACAATTGATTTAACTTCTGCAAATAATCTGATCCCGTGCCAAAAATCTGGTATAGATGTTTATTCAAATTCGACAAAAATTGTTGAAAATGTATCTATGACATTACAACCAACCGAATTGGTTGGTTCAACCGAAACTAAATTACCAGAGATTATACTGATAGACGAAGGCAAAAGTGTCGACATAATAGACGAAATTGAACCAAAGTTGAACAAACATTCTGATATAAATTTATTAGAACCAGTAACTAAAAAACAAAAATTGGAAGATTCAGCTATTGCTACAGTAAAGAATCAGTTGATTGTTGAATCGGAAGATGATATTCTTGCCGAAATCGAAGCAACATTTGTGGATGAGCTGAATTAAACAAAACAATTATGACTATAATAAATATCTGTACAATAATTTATTAAGCTGCCATTCCTACAAAAAACAATTTTTTTTATAAAATAAAAATAAACGGATATAACGATTTGATATATTTCATCTCTATTTACAATTTATTTAATCCTTAATAGTAAATCAATGCATCAATAACACTGATATCTCAAGATACCGTATATCTTTCCTATTAGGGGATTAATGTGATTAGTACAAGTAAGCTTGAAATTTAAATAAAGAATGGCAAGATTGTGCAGAGTTCTCCGCTTTATTTATTATTATCATTATTATTATTTTAGCCGATCATTTATATACATATCGTCACCTTAGAGTGTAAGTGTCCTATCGCACTTTTTGACAAAATTTTTTTAACACGCCAACTTACTTAAGAAAATACACTCTTTCATTTAGTGTTATCGAAATTTAGCTACCTCTTCTCGTTCCAAAGATCTCAGTATGCTTTATGTCCCAACTGCAGCTTTCAAAATAAAATCTTGGAGTGCAAATGTCCTAACTGCTTTTTTTGCATTTGAAGTCACATTAAATAGTAAACAATCGCTCTCAGGCCAAAAGTGAGAATGGACTTTTGTAAGAGAGGGGAAAAGGTATCCCCAGCGGTAATTTGGCCTCGTTTCAAGACAAAAAATTTTTGGCACCAATCGTTGCAAAAAGGCCGAAAATGGATTTTGAAGTACGAATGGTACTTTCTTATATCTGTTTAGGCCTCATTTGATGAAAAAAAAATTATTCCACCAATTGTGTTTTATTCAATTAAGTGACTTATAAAATTATTTTATTTTATTTTTTGCATACAGCGCTCTCTGCGAACAGATTTTTGAAGTACTAATAGCTTTATTTCCTCTTCTTGGTAATATGAAAACAACGATATTTCGTTTGTCAAAATCGGCTGAGTAGCTTAGAAGTTTTGGTCAAAAATATAACACTAGCATGAGCGTGCCGTGAACGTTAGCACTACGCGTGACGTAACGGTTCAGCCAAAACACTTAAGAATAGATTTTTCTACATACCCGTTTTCCTATGCCCCCATCAAACATGTTCACGAATAAAAAAGACTTTGTGTGTTTTGGATCAAACGTAATATACCTTTTACGTGGAGTTTCAGAATGCAAATGTCCTAACTCATACAAGTCCGGATAATTTTAATTACAGAAAAATCAAAGGTAAGTTTCAATAAATTTTTTTCAAATACCGTACAGGTAATTACAGAGAGGCAAAATAATAATAAAAAAACATTAATAATCCTTAAATAACAAATCAAATCGCAGATTAAATAACTTTTACGTGGAGTTTCAGAATGCAAATGTCCTAACTCATACAAATTCGGATAGTTTTAATTACAGAAAAATCAAAGGTACGTTTCAATAAATTTTTATAAATACCGTATGGGTAATTACAGAGAGGCAAAATAAAAAAAAAAAACATTAATATTCCTTAAATAACAAATCGCAGAGTAAAAAACTTTAAGACGCTGTTTTCTCAGTTTCATGTTTTTGCTGATAGGACACTTACACTCTGAGGTGACGATATGTTGAAGAGACTTTTCTTCTTAGTAAATATAGAACGTACAGTCATTTTGTAAATTACGAGGGAAAAAAGATGGCAAATCAAAAACTATATTTTCTTCCAAAAGGTAAGTAGTAAGCATGTTGGTTGGTTGTTATTTTTTTGCATTCATTGTTTTTATATTTTTGTGAAAAACTTGTTTCTGTACAACTTAAGCTTGAATTAATTTTGAGCAACATATTTCCACTGACGTCTGAGATCCAGTAAAAAAAGTTCTGTGCTATCATAAAAGATGTCGTGAAATCGAGTCTTATTATAGACATTTCAAAATGTTGAAATGGTTGGGATTCAAATACAGTACAAAACTTACTTAGAATAAAAGTTATTAGCTCCCCAAAAAACTAGCGAATTCAAAATTTTTTTAAAATAAGAAATCAATTTAAAGTAACATAAAAAATAATTCAAATTTGAAAAACACAAGTTGGGCGTGCACCCGCAACCTCACGATGCTTAGACTACGTACTAATCAATTCAACCAATGCCTGAACTTTAGCGCGATGGTCAAGTTCTTGGATACAAAATGTAAGAAATGTTTTTCATTTAAATCGGAGGAATACATGGACTCTACATGGTTGGCGACAGTCATTTTGATATCCCCAATTTGATATCCAATTAATATAAAAAAAAACGTATTAGAAAATGTTCTTTCAGTATAAAATTCCACACCAAAAGGCAGTTTGAACGAAAAATTTAAATTTTGTAAAACCAACCATTTCACTTGTAAAATACAACCTTCTTATACGACACACATCATGCAGAGTTCTCTCACCATATGCCGTTTTGCTCATACGAAAACAAAAAACCTGATCGCAAAAGATAAGTTTGAATTAACTGCCTGTCTTGCAGTGTTTCAACTGTACATATTTAACGGGACCTAATATGTAGGTCGCTGAGGCATGGGTGGTTTCGACAACTGACGCAGCCGCTCTTGGGGTGTTCGAGAGGAAAGTTCTCCGCAAAATCTTTGGTCCTGTTCGAGTTGGCGACGACTATCGCATTCGAATGAACCACGAGCTGTATGAGCTCTACGCCGACATTGACATAGTTAAGCGTATAACAATACAGCGACTACGCTGGCTGGGTCATGTCCATCGTATGGATAAAGAAGCTCCAGCGAAATAGGTATTCGAAGGGAAGGTCCCCGTTCAACGACGAAGAGGGAGACCATGCCTCCGGTGGATAGACCAAGCTGAGGAAGCCCTAACCGCGCTTGGCATTAACGATTGGAGAAGGCGCGCGCAAAACAGAGGCGCCTGGCGAGAGCTAATGAGGTCGGCCGTAACCTGACAACGGGTTGTTATGGCCATCTAAGTAAGTAAGTAAGTAATATGTAGGTAACTGTAATATGGCATAGAGCTGAAGAATCTGAATTTTTTGCATGACAAAATACTTATGCCCTGTAAAAAGGGGAATTCCCATTTTATTCTGTAGGGCAAGTTATTCTAAGCATAGTTGCGTGTTAGGAAGTAATTTAGTTCTCAATAAGAAGTTTTGTGGTTAAATCAATAAAATAACTTAAGAAAAGAAAAAAAAAAAAAAATGAACAAAAATAAAAGAAAGTTTATTAGTATGGAACTGAAATTGGATGTATTAAAACGTTTTAAATCGGGAGTAAGAGCTGTTGACATAGGAAGAAGCCTTGCGTTAGCACCTACAACAGTAAACACAAATTGCAACAGAGACAGTGTTAAAATAGTCTTTTCATGGTTGGCTACTGTCTCGCATTTTAGTCGCCGAGTAAGAATTAGCTGTATGTTTATAAAGAAAGGGGGGTAAATTTGCTAAAATTGACACATCTTTCTAATGTAAACAAATTTCAAAAGTAAGAAATTCTTTAATGGTTAAAATAGAGTCCCTTCTTTCTATTTTGATACAAAATCTAAATAGGCGAAGAGTGCCACTGATCAATAAAAATCTAAATTTATACAGAAAAAAAGTCATTGACGGCGCAAATCGCGGCTCTAGTGTATACTATAATTGTAAAAAATAATAATAAAGTATAAAACTTTTGGACACCTTTGAAAGAGAATGTCCACGAAATCAATTTTATAGCTGTAGCTTAGTGTGATCCATGGTTCAATAGCGAAAAAAATGTCTCAAGTGGAAGTCGCGCCGCCACCTTGTTTTGATACGCCTATCATTCTTATTGTATGTTCAAAACCTATCTTATATACAAGAGGGTGCTCATCGACTTTGAAATATCTAAATTTTATGAAAAATCCTTAAAACGAACTAGTCAGGATCTTAAGTAACAAACGTAAAGTATGTACCAAAAGTAAGGTTTTTTATTCAAATATAGCATTAAAACACACAGGAAATGTTGTAGTTAAACAACGCAATACTTAAAATAATGTTAATTAGTTCTTTTTTCTCAGCCTAAAACTAAGTTCGCTAAAACCTTTTTGGATATCTTAGAATTAGTAGAAACAACCTTTCTGTTGTTTTTCTTCCTCATTAAGGTGAGTATGGTATTGTAATCTGCAAATAGTTTTAAATCCCCCTCCGCCCTTCGAAAAGTTCTTATTCAACTTTTGATTTGAAGGTAATCAGCATCGTCACCCCAATCCTCAGGAGCTAATTGTAAGAAAGAGAACTTGATATCTGGAACTGATAGAGTTTCAGCGTTCTATGCAATGCAAAGGCTAATGTAGGGTTACCAGATGGCCTGCCTTTAAAAGTAGTACACCTGAAAAATTAAATATATATAAAAAAAACAAATAAAAGGTCCTCACTTTTGGTCCTCCAAAACCCTAGAAAAATTAGATATATTTTTCATTAAATTACAAAATCACCTACACGTGCTCTCACATTTATACTGAAATACTAAAAAAAAGGTTCACAACATCATAAACGACGGAAGTCAAGTACATATAAATACACCTTAAGCGCCAACTTTTCTCACAGGTTCTTGAGTGTGAACGCGCATTATCTCTGTTCTAGTGACTCTGATTGGCCATTGCACTCGAAGCATAAAAAACATACAGTTTGTCAAGTAATTGTTTGTATAACAAATTATGCAATGTAATTTTCACTTTAAGATTCAATTAAAACAAGAAAAGCATATATTTTTCTTTAAAATTTTTTTTTATTCAATTCTTTTACTTATTCATTAGAAAAATTATTTAATAAAAACAAAATTTTATGGAACATAAATAAAAATAATAACCATTTCATACTGTACTTTGCAAAATGAAAGGTACATTTGAGAGACTAAAAATCTAATAAGAAAAAAACAATGCTTACTGTGTCCACAACGAATATTAATCACGGCTTGTAGCCTTCTTGGAATAGACGTAATTAGTTTTTGTAAATCATATTCTTCCAGTATCTTTTTGTCCACTTCTCCTTAATAACTCTTGTTAGAGCGTTTTTATTTGTTGGAGCCCGTTTTGCAACTTTTTTCTTAAGTGTGCCCATCAATTTTCAAATGATTTTATATCGGGTCTGACATGCTCATCACTTTACTGCAATTATACAGCACTCAGGTCCTGCAAAAGAGCGATTTAATCTTAGGACCATTGTCCTGATACAATTTGTATCGTAACATTTCGGCCTTTTGGGTGTCAGTGATGCCGAAATTCTGAGCACTTTTTTGCAATTCGTTTTAAAGAATGTTTAAGTAAAACTCCTTTGTCATGAAATCGGTAAAAACTCTCAATTCACCAACGCCTTCACATGATGCTCGTATGTATCCCCATACCATCACGGGCAACTTTCCACACTTCACAGTGGGTATTGTGATCTTCTACTGCAGTGCTGTGTCCAGTCTCAGTCAAACTTTATTAGTCTCAACCCTGTAAAACCAAGAGAGCTTTTTTCACTACAGTAAACTATATTTAGACGATTTATTTATGTAGGTTTATTATGTTACTTTATGGCTTGGTATTAGGTATTTGTTTTAAATAGGTCGGTGACACTCCCCAATAGAAAAATATTTTGATACAGCTTAAATAAGGGACCGATTAGATTTTTACCGAATTTCATCAAAATCGGCTCATTAGCTTAGCAGTGAAAACGTTTTTTGTTATTAGAGGCGTGGCAACGCCCACTAAAAACAAATACCTTTACTCAGAATTCAATCTATCAAATCGATGAAGCAACTCAGCCAAGACAGGGGTTTTTCTCATTATGGGCGGTGCCACGCCTCATTCTGATTACCTTTATTGTTCAATCTTTCTCCAAACTAAATTTTATTAAAATCGGTCCATTAGTTTAGCCGTGGAAACGTATTTTCCCGTCAGGGGTGCGGCGCTGCCTACTATTAAAAAAAAGAAAAATGCACTGCACTCCCTCTCTTCACAGCCTTTCTTACAAAAAAAATTAAGCGATTATGAGTATGGCTGTTTACAAACTGCCTATTTATACATAGATATCTATGCGTAGGCGTCGTTTTATAGTCACCATTTTGTTAAGCATACGAACAATTTGAGACCTTAAAAACGTTTTTCCGCTGCGCTCAATTTCGGTCAGACCTCTGTTCCGGTTGACCTGGAATGTCCCATATTGCTTTTATGCTTTTATTTATCTACTTCAAAAATAGTACCGTAGACCGCTTGGCAAGGTTGAAAAAAAAATTTGAAATTTTGATTTCGTTTGGTCCGCATGAAACATCATTTCTTCCCCATATGAGTACAAATTTGCCCTATAGTTTTTAGTGAACAAAAATGTGGGGATTTTGGGAAAATCAACTTTGTTTATTTCCATAAAAAAAGTCACAACTCCCCCAAATTTTACAGATTCTAAGAGAGAATATCGTTTCCTTAATATAGAAAGGCCCTATTTACAATTAAAATGAGTTATGACTTTTTTTATTTGCTTGTAATTGCTTTATTTTCAATCGTAGTACACACAATTTTTTATCAGTGGTGTATTAGTGGGTGACCTACCGAAATCTACATAAAACTCGATTTTGAAAAAAATGTTAGTTAGGGCCTTTCTATATTAAGGTAACGATAGGTAAGTATTTCTATTAGAATCAAAAATTTCTAAATCGATTATTGACACCTAAAATTGAAATGCGCATAACTTCGTAAAAAATGTTTTTCAATCAAATCAGAGGAATATATGTCCTCTTATTTTCCTTGTCAGCCTGCATGATTTGAAATGGATTCGGCCTATAGTTAACTTTCAGCCCATAGGACAATAAGATAGTTGCTCTTTTATCCAAATTCGCTTATATTGAATATTCTTTAAGGTAACAATTGAATTTTATAAGAGCTGCGATAACAGTTAATAAAACTGTAAATATAAATTTTGCAATATTGCATTATAAATTAATTTATTTTTTCAAAAAATCACTCAACTTAATTACGCTGTCCTTTTTCGATTAGCTTATTGCTATTAAGTAAGAAAAATTGCTTATTAATTCAGAAATGTAACTATCGTAGAAAAAGCAATACTGCATTTGCTTAAAAAGTCCAAGATTTTAGCGCAGCTACTGATGGTACAGCAAATGCCCAGCGTGGAAGTTTTGCGAGTAAATTGGCGAACGTGGATATATGATCTTTATGATATTCCCAATGAGTCGTAACCAATGTGATGTCAACAAGTGATCTTTTGTGATTATCTCCAGTCGTCTGAAAAGATAAACTATTACGAATGCTATGAAAAAATAAAGCTATGAGATTATACCATTAAATCCAACGTTATGTTCATGGGTTCAGCCTCAAGTCCATTTGTAATCATAACAAAGTATGATTTTTGTTTATTGTACGTCGTTTGTGGCGGAACGGATGGCAAAAGATTCCAATGAATTAGTTTTACAGACTCCTTTGGCCGAATTTGTAATGACATAAAAAAGTTTCCCGATAAAATTAGGTGCAAGCGATGTAATTTTGAAGAAACTTTTTCATGTTTAACTAATCTGAGGTGTCCATTTTCTCGAATAAGCGGTGCAGGTCCAGGGATC
This sequence comes from Tricholauxania praeusta, assembly GCA_949775025.1. Classification (NCBI taxonomy): domain Eukaryota; kingdom Metazoa; phylum Arthropoda; class Insecta; order Diptera; family Lauxaniidae; genus Tricholauxania; species Tricholauxania praeusta. The sequence continues at coordinate 69,507,084 of OX459029.1, read as the reverse complement.
CAGAAACCTCTAAGTATGTATAAAATAAATTTAATAATTGAACATGAAAAAACTTTCAATTGAATCAAAATTAAATAATATGCAATCCATTGACCTATATTTATATACTACGAACTAAAACCATGAAATATTTATTTTGAAACGGCCGCGACGAAGAGATGAGAAACTACTGAAAGTTCTTAAAAGTGTCAGGCGTGTTAAGATTTTCAAAATTTTAATTTTCATTAATTGTTGTGAGTTAAGGATTTCTAAATTTTGTTCGTATGAGAAGTGCCATGCCCACTTGTCCAAGGCTGCACTTTTTTTGTTCAGTGCTTGTCAGTTCCTATTTATGTCAAGTTTAGTAGCTCCTACTTCCAATGCTCTTGATTATTTGCTTATATGGGAGGTAGCCTGTCCACTAGTCCAGACTTATATAATTATTGCATAAGGGTTGTTTTAACCACTCTTAGCTTTCATTTAAGTTTTGATTGAATGAGAGGAAGTGTAAAAGTGTAAATGTCAGTACTTCTAAATTTTTACTTTTTATATTTTCAAGATAGCATGTGATTAAAGGTGCACCATTGATTTTTGAAGTTTTTTTCTTTGAAACAACAACAACAGCTCACCGATTTATCATACGACTTGCGCATTGCTACTTCGACTCGCCAAGAAAACTTGCAACGAAGCGCCTGCAAGGAAAGTGTAATATCAAATGAGTTTCAAAAACAAAGACACAACATAAATTGAATTTTGGTTTTGCTTTCTTTTACTTTTTGGATGTGTTCTTAACAAATCCATGCAAAAAGGTAAACATTTCAAGCTTAGAAATTCTCACTGCATGGGCTCAAAGGTCACTGATGAACTATGGATGAAACTAGTATGACTAGCTTTTGTCGATTTTTTTGTTGTTTTGTTTTTGTTATTAAATATATTGTATGGTTAAAAATGCATTACCCTGTTAACAATTGCCGTGATGAATAAAGTGGAAGGCCGCAGAAAACTTCATTTTTGCAAAGAATGTTGCTGTCTTGAGGAATCGGTTCTTCTGGCATTGATAGACTTTCAATTGTTTTATGAGCGTTACGATCCAGTTCACGCATCCAAAAACCAGAATCCGTGTATCTTATGTTGGCTTCTTTATCGTATAATGTTCGAACAGCATGCTGCAAAGCGAATTGAGAATAAAATATACTAATGAAATATTCGTGAAATTAAGTTTCAAAAAATAAGCTTCATGTCATCGTTATGGCGGCATAAGAGTACTACTTAAAAAATTAATTTTGTCAATAACCATATGAGCCCTTAATTTTGAAAGTGGAATAAGCTACTCTTCTTCGTGATTTAGGTATAGATATTTTTAATATATTTTTTTTGGAAATAATACGTATAATTTGCACAAATGAAATGAAATATTGAAAAAACGGTTCTATGTGACAAAAAAAAAAATTATGTACCGATATATATCCGCAAATCCATCAGATTGGGCATTTTAGCTGGCTTCGTTTTTTTTTATTTTTTTTTTTGGAGTACATCTTCCAGCCATAGTTTTTCTTGAAGCTAAGGCTATCTTGAACTCATAATAAAGGCTGTTCAATTGAAATTCAGATAGCTATTTTTTTTATTTAACTTTGTATGTAACTTTTCATGTTTTTTTTTTAACTTAAATGCAATTTTAACTATGTCTCCCTTTGAATTTTAATTGTTCCTCCTTGAATATTAATTAAAGATATTCTTAACTTCAAGAAAAACCATGTTTGAAGAGTCTGCTCCAAAAAAAAAAAAATAAAAAAAAAATCGAAGCCATGGGCGAGGTAAGATGACAATTTCGATTTTTTTTTTTATTTTGCACGTATCTTTTTTCGTTACAACTATATTGACAAAAAAAAAATTTTGCCGAGAATTGCTTATTTAAGGAAATATGACGGCATATCACATTACATGACCATATCACAATATCCGAAGTTACTCTACCTTTTATTTTGATTGGGAAATTAAAATTTTGGTAACGTCATAGACAAAAGCTTGTTGCTGCTGAGCAAATAGACCGCTCTGAACGAAACTTTGGCACATTAAAAAAAACTTTGAAATTAAAAAAAAAATTTGTTTCACAGTTTTTAAAAATCTGAAAAAAATATTACTAAGGAATCCAAATCTGTTGACGGTATTAACTTCTGACCAAGTTTGGTAGTCTTTGCGAAAAAGAATATTTTCTGTTATTTTACTAGGGTAAAAGATGTTCAATCTCACTCAATTTTGGCTTTATGCTGTTTCTGTCCGAAAACTTACCCAAACCAGGCTTGTTACATTAACCTAAATACACCACTCAGTTGAGCTATTTCGATTGTATGGTAGGCATAGCCCATATCACTTTGGGCATAAGCTTTCTAACAGTAATGTTGATTAGTTGACACTAATAATATTCAGGACAATACAGGACAATATTTTCTAACAGTGAAAATATTTATGTAATCGGCACTTAAACTCCATCATTACTTCGTAATACTGGGTGTTTGTTTTAGAGGTTTGTTTTTCGAATAGAGATAAAACTGGCATTTTATGGTCAAATCTGGCAACTCTAATGTCATTTATGTTCAGTTTGGTTTGCCATTTCATCATGAACAGGTTGACAAAAGAACAACGCTTGCAAATCGTGCAAATTTATTTCGAAAATAATGGTTCAGTTCGCGAAGTTTACCGCAAGCTCCGTCCATTTTATGGTCGACATAATCGTCCATCAGAGCAATTAATTCGGTTAACCATGGGTCGTTTTCGCACTACGTTTACTCTATGTGATAATACGCATCCGCAGAGACGTCGAACAGTGCGCACCGAAGAAACAATTGCCGCTGTAGAGCAAAATGTTGAAAAGGACCCGAATGAATCGTTTCGCCACCGTGCACAGCAATTGGAGCTTTGTCCATCAACTTTATGGAAGATTTTGCGCAAAGATCTTGGCTTGCGACCTTACAAGATCCAGCTTGTGCAAGAATTAAAGCCGCGAAACCATGCAATGCGTCGTGATTTTGGTGTATGGGCCGAAAATGAGATTGATCTCGATGCTGATTTTCATCGCAAAATTTTGTTCAGTGATGAGGCTCATTTTTGGTTGAATGGCTACGTCAACAAGCAAAATTGCCGCATTTGGAGTGAAGAGAATCCACATGAGACCCTTGAGACGCCATTACATCCACAAAAACTGACTGTTTGGTGTGCTCTATGGGCTGGTGGAGTCATTGGGCCATACTTCTTCCGAAATAATGCTGGAGAGTCAGTTACCGTTAATGGAGACCGGTATAGAGCCATGATAACCGACTATTTTGTTCCCGAATTGGATGGCATGAATGTGGATGAGTTGTGGTTCCAACAAGACGGCGCTACATGCCACACAGCGCACGTCACAATCAATTTATTGAAGGAAACATTCGATGAGCGCATAATTTCGCGGAATGGACCTGTCAATTGGCCACCAAGATAGTGTGATTTGACACCATTGGATTATTTTCTTTGGGGATATGTGAAGTCGCTCGTCTACGGCAACAAACCAGAAACGTTAGGGGACTTGGAAGCCAACATTCGTGGCGTTATTGCCGACATACGGCCCCATATGCTCGAAAAAGTGGTTCAAAATTGGACCTGTAGAATTGGCTTTATTCGAGCCAGCCGCGGCGGCCACATGCCCGAAATCATATTTAAACATTAATGGCATAAAATTATCCTTCCAATAAAGCCAAATTGATGGACATTAAAACGATTTTCTTGTGTTTTATTTCAATTCGAAGCTCTATACCTCTAAAAAAAAACACCCTGTACTTTCATACGGTGCGGACGTGTTTTAAGCAGAGTTCGGAAATATTCATGTTTGAGCACTCAAACTGTCGCATTCATGATTTTATTCATGTATGAATTTTCTTAAAATGTTTTTCATTCACCCATTTTCATGAATGCAATCTTGAAACTCGTTCTTTTTTGCACCGCAATCGTATGTGAGTATCTGTTTTTTTTTTCAACAACGAGTAGCATTCCTAAATGATGGAATGGAAGCCATCAATTTTTCAATCTATCATTTATGATATCTATCAAAAATGATAGATTGAACATGTACAAATTTTCTGTCGTTCACAGATTGTGTCAAAAAAGTTTGTGATACTCGCGTGGAATATTTTGGGAAGTTTTTAGAAATATGGGGAAAGGTCGAAAATTGTTTTTTGACATACATAATTTAGAGTGGATCCGTATCCTGAAAAAGACCGTTTTTGACCCATTTTCGGAAAAAAATTTTTTTTTGTGTAATTAATGGGGAAAGGTCGAAAATGGATTTTGGACATCATTTAGGGTGGGTCCGGACCGTGGAAGGACCGTTTATCACCCATTTACCGAAAATTTTTTTTTTTTGTGTAATCAATAGGGAAAGGTCGAAAATGGATTTTGGACATCACTTAGGGTAGCTCGGGACCCCGGAAAGGACCGTTTTTGACCAATTCTCGGGATAGGTCGAAAATGGATTTTAGACATCATTCAGGGTGGCTCCGGAATTTGAAAACGACCGAAATAGTCGAAAACGGTCCTTACCAGCAGAGTTTGGAAATATTTATTCATGATCGCTCTCGAATATGAACGTGTACAATGCAAACATTTGCATTCGATCGCACACATGAACTGTTGGAAATTTTTTTTTTGTCATCTATCGTATACGAATGTGTGTATCCGTTTCTATTAACTAGCCTATACTCATGAACGAGTGGAAGCAGCATTTTTTTTATCTATCATACATGAACTCTGAGATGTTCATTTTATGATGCGAGATGATTGAAATATTCTTCGTGTTGTGCGTTATGATCAGCCTTTGTGTATGCATGTACCTAAACAGGTGCGGTATAATTCATTTAGTTGGGCACTAGATTAAAAGGCATTTGAGGCATTTAAAAATGCAAATATTATTCAAGTCTATTCAAAAAAACAACCAATGTATCAAATAAAGGAAAACGACTCATAAAGAATAATGTCTTCTTTAAAATTTACAGAAGTATGCCGTTTCGTTATTTGCATCATTCCTGAAAAATAATAACATATGTAGGTGCTACTATTTTAAAAGGTTTTAGCAAATTGACTCATTTCTATAGACTGAAAGCCTAAAAGTGTGGGCACCTAACGATTTGAGAATGATTAAATTTAAAGAGCTTACAACCCATGATAATTATCAATTTACTTATTGTATTAATGCATACTTTGTAATTCTCAATGTATTGTATATTGATACTGACACTTCTTTCCATACGTCTGGCAATGTCAATCTTTATGCAAACCATTTTAATTCTTACTATTGCAGCTATTTCAAATTTTATATGGTCACTTGCTTTCTCCAAAATTGTGCCAATATTTTTCGAATTCAAATTTAGTTTAAATTTTTCATCGTATGGCGCTATTAGTTTCTTGAAACATTCCGTATCGTCCAATATTCAGAAAGGAATATTTTTTTTCGTCACCAAGCCCACGCAACATTTCAGAAAATCATTTCTATCCAAATTAGAGTTTAATTTTATGGAAGTTTTTTGTTTTTTTGAATAATCAGTTTTAATATCCTGTTTGTGAATTAATTTGTAATGTCTTCTAATTGCTGGGAATTTTCCACTTAGTTCCTTTTTGGACGTTTCAATAAGACAAGTGCTCTTTTTAGTCTCTGCATTGTACAGCACATATTTTTCTAGCTTGAAACTTCTTTTTCCCATTGCAATATATTTTTCAACACCTTGCTTGTCAAGAAGCAAACTGAAAATTATTTAAAGTTAAGTAAAATAGTGAGCTGTACCTGTAAATACAAACACTGATCGCGCGAATTCATTTCCCGATAGAGATTATTTTCTTTAAGCACACACTTATGAGAGACAGAAAATTTGTACATGCACGATCGCTTATCTCGCTTTCTCACATAGTTCATAATCACTTACGATAGATTTAAAAATTGTTGGCTTGCATTCTATCATTTAGGAATGCTACTCGTTGTTGAAAAAAAAAAAAACAGAGTTTCAATATTGCGTTCATGAGAATGGGCGAATGAAAAAAATTTTAAGAAAATTCATTCATAAAATCATGAATGCGACATTTGAGTGCTCATACATGAATATTTCCGAACTCTGCTTTCCAGAGTCCAGAGCCACCCTAAATCATGTCTAAAATTCATTTTCGTCATTTTCCTTTAATTACAGAAAAAAAAATTTTCCGAAAATGGGTCCAAAACGGTCCCTCCACGGTCCGGACCCACCCTAAATGATGTCTAAAATCCATTTTCGACCTTTCCCCATTAACTACAAAAAAAAAATTTTTTTCGGAAAATGGGTCAAAAACGGTCCTTCCACGGTCCGGACCCACCCTATCCGAAATCCATTTTCGACTTTTACCCATTAATTACACAAAAAATTTTTTTTCGGAAAATGGGTCAAAAACGGTCCTTCCACGGTGATGTCCAAAATCTATTTTCGACCTTTCCCCATTAATTACACAAAAAAAAATTTCCGAAAATGGGTCCAAAACGGTCCTTCTACAGTCCGGACCCACCCTAAGTGATGTCCAAAATCTATTTTCGACCTTTCCCCATTAATTACACAAAAAAATTTTTTTTGGGAAATCGGGTCAAAAACGATCCTTCCACGGACCGGACCCACCTTAAGTGATGTCCAAAATCCATTTTCGACCTTTCCCCATTAATTACACAAAAAAAAAATTTCCGAAAATGGGTGACAAATGGTCCGGAGTCATCCTAAATGATGTCCAAAAACAATTTTCGACCTTTCCTTATATTTTTAAAAGTTTCCCAAAATGTTCCACGCGAGTATCACAAACTTTTTTGATACAATCTGTGAGCGACAGAAAATTTGTACATATGAATCTATCATTTATCATATCTATCATAAATGATAGATTGAAAAATTGTTGGCTTCTACTCGTTCATAATAGGCTAGTGAAAAGAAACGGATACATATATTCGTATACGATAGATGACAAAAAAAAATTTCCAACAGTTCATGTGTGCGATCGATTTGAAATGTTTATATCTTATCATACATGAATATGATAGATTCAGCAAAAAATAAAATGTACACGTTCATATTCGCGAGCGATCATGAATGAATATTTCCGAACTCTGGTTTTAAGTGAGCTCTGTTTTTCAAATCTGAATTTAACTTCTCTTTTTTATTTATTTTTTTCATATGCTATGCAATGTGAATGAGGACTAAAGGTTAATCGGAATCTTTTCCATTTGGTTTGCATAAATATCTTGCCAGCTGATTTAGAATATTTGCGAAATTCAACCAATTCTTGTCGCTGTAAAAATTGCTCAGTAATCCGCCGAAACTCTATTCGTTCGCCTCAAAAAATTCGTGAGCTCGGTCTCTTTGACGTCGTCATCAAACGTTCAATTAGTGCAACAACAACAACCAAAACCGGTTTTGCAAAATTCCAATATGCAAGAAATTACATTGTAATTAGTGTTTGAAGAGATCGTTGTCCTTAGAGCAGAAAATGCGCGCGCTTTATCTATTATATTCTCTTTAGAAGAAAATAAAAAATTGCTTGTTGAAAAAATTGATGACTTGCATTTTGAGCTACATTCGCTGAAGTCTCAACTTAGCAACAATGACATTTCTTCTGCAGTCTCTCGTCTTTCACAAGACGTTAAACTCTTAACTAATAAATCCGGTGCTGTGTTGAATAACCCTAATAACAAAAATAATAAACGTGTTTAGCTTTTGAAGAACAATGATTTGCTTGCTCTTAATCCAGTTTGGCCGTCATCTGTCTCAGCTGATCTCTTTGTTGACGACACTGTTGTTGTTATAGATGTTTCTAACGCTTCGACATCTTATGCTGCTACAATTTAGCCAACTCCTGCTGTCTCACATCATTTGCTTGCTTCTGAATCTCTGCAAGCACCGTTGTCATTTGCTGCTACTGCCTCTTCTTCCAATGCTATTTCTCAGTCCTCTTTGTGTGTGACTGTTGCTGTTGATGTTGCTGTTGCTGGTTCACGATCTTCCCCGAATGATATTTCCTTTAATTCTGCTTCGCATGTAACTGAGAAAAATGCATTTGTACCTGTGCCATTGCCTTCGTATATAGATTCAAATGATTCTCTTTCTCTTGAGAACAATGATACTCAGTGAAGCAAAGTTATAAGTAAAAGACGAAATAAAAGTGCATTTGTTGTTGGGAAAAATAATAATAACGACCTTGCAGTGATCGACCGTAAGAGATGGGCTCATCTCTCTTCGTTTAAACCTTCTGTCTCTGAAGCTGAATTATAGTATAGAATAGTATAGAGAAATAGTATTTCTTGTTATAAACTAATTAAAAAAGATGTCCAAAATTATGCACTAAGTCATGTAAATTTTAAATTGGGAGTTGACGCGGTGTTCTATGAAAAAATCATAGATCCGAATTTGTGGCCTGTTGCTGTTAGAGTAAAGGATTTTCACTAAAAATTTATTACCAAAATGTTTCTGGCATCAGAACTAAAACAAATTCAATGTTAGCTTGTACTTTTGAATGTGATCATGATATAATTCTGAAACTTGGCTCAACGAAAAGTTTTACAGTGAAGAGTATTTTGATCCTCGTCTGTATAACAATTGTAGAAAAGATCGTGACATCAACGCAACTGGTTGTCTTTGTGTTGGTGGCGTTTTAATTGCGGTCAATCGTAATTTTATTTCTTCATCAGAGTTGTTGGTAAACGCTGGTGTGCTCTTGGACCAGTTATGTGAGGTGATTAAGGGTTTATCTGAAACTATCTACATCACTGTTTCCTATGTGCCACCTAACAGTATCCTAGACTTGTACAAATGTCATGTGGATAATATATCAGCATTAGCTGTCTCTTTTCCTGCTGATAAATGCCAATTGATGGTTTTGCTGATTTTAATCTATGTGGAATTTCCTGGTCTCAACTGCCTGGTGCTAATTATATCTCTGCATCTAATGTTAACAGTATTACTGAAATGTATGTTATTGATACATTTTCTGAGCTTGAACTTATTCAAATTAATAATTGCTTTAATGGTTCAAATAGATTATTGGACTTAGTTTTTATTTCCAGTAATATTAATTATAATATGTATGTTCTACTTTTTCATTACCAGTTCGAACATCATTTACGTCTAGAGCTTGAGTTTTCATTTTACAAATATCTAAGTTTTTCTAACAAAGTTCGTACTTTTTATTTAAATTTTAAAATTTGTAATTTTAAGTTAGTAAAACTGCTTTTATTAATATTGACTGGGATAGTGAGTTCTTCCACTTAGACACCTTGTCCTGTTTTAGTTCTTTTGAGAATTTTGTTTCGTCTGTTTGTAATAAATATGTTCCTAAGGTGAAAGATTGTGTTTTTAAGTTGCCTTGGTATTCAAATGGTTTAAAAAATTTAATTTTTTAAATAAATACCTTTACAACCAATATGTTTCCAAATTTGAAGTTACTATAAAGTCAAATCCGAAACTTTTTGGCGATATGTAAAATCTAAACAAGTTAAGGTGCTATCTTCGGCCAGGCCGAAACTCACATACCCTACGCTGCGCTGAAAGTACCTTTAAAATAAATGTTAAAAAGGCGTTGAAGAGGTTGAATAAGTCGAAAAAAATGTGAAATGATAGAAAGGTTGACAGAGGTTGAAAAATGTAGTAAAAGTCGAAAATATATGCAAAATGTGGAAAAAAGTTGAGAGAGGTCGAAAAACTCTAAAAAAGTTGAAACAACTTGAAACAATTCAAAATGGATGAAAAAGAAATGGAAGAAACTAATGAAGAAAGTTGAAAAAGTCGAACAAATACATATAGGATATATTGGAAAAAGTTACAGGGTTGAAAAAGTCGAAAGAATAAGGAAAATGTTGAAAAAATCGAATGGAAATGAAAAATTAGAAATAAACCACGCCCACTTGTCCAATTCCGCCCACTTTTTGTTCAATAAACTATATTCGTGATCGACATCCTCATATTAAATTTCAGCACAATAGCTTGTATAGTTTGCGATATGTGCCGCAGTTAAATTTAAAATTTAGGGCGGTTTTGATCCAGAAATAGCTTTCCGTAAGTAAACCTCTTACACCAAATTTTATTATGATTGCTCACATATTTCGATAAATATGCCACTTACCGTATTTTACTTGTATGGGAGGTGCCACGCTCACTGGTGCTATTTCAGCCAATTTTGATTCAGATATACTCTATAGCAACTGAACCACTTACATTAAATTTCATAGCAATTGCTATGGCTTAAAACAGCGCTTACAAATTAATGTTAATATGGGACGTGCCACGCCCACTGATGCAATCCTGTCAAAATTAATTTATTTTTAAAGCTTATAGTAACTGACATCTATACACCAAGTTTTATGAAGATTACTCTCATAGCACACTATCTATAATAAACGTTTTTTGCTTATATGGGAGGTGCCACGCCCACAGGTACTATTGGACCAAATTTTTGTAATAAGAGACCTTATAGGAAGTATATCTACCTCATTAAATTTCATAACGATTACGTTGTTAGTTCTCTTAATATAACGTTTATAAATACTGTGGGCGGTGCCACGCCCTTGAGCGATTTTTTTCAGTAAAGTAGCTGAGCTTGTATTGATGACTGCTTTCAGTGGCATCATCCCCAAAATTTTTATGGAAATCGTTTGTGCCAATTCTGAGACATACGGAATCAAAATTTTTAACAGTTGAAAAGTGCCACGCCCATTTTTTCGATTCCGCCCACTTTTATCTCAATTCAAGATATATTTGATATGTATCCGTTTACCAAATTTCATCGCAATATCTTGAACGGCTTACAAGATATGGTAGTTTAAATGATAAAATTTAGGGCTGTGCCACGCCCCTATACGACTCTTTTGAAACCCAGCCTAATCCTAATTTGGTTCACATGTGCACCAAATCACCAAGTTTCATCAAAATCGCTGCAACTTTTTTCAAAATTGGCCTTGGGTTAATTTACATAGAGTATGGGCGGTAGGCGTGTCCGTCTACCGATTTCGCCCATTTTCAATAGATAGATGCCTGCAAGAAGATGTGACCTGTGTGTGAAAGTTTCATTCAATTAGCTTTCTTGGTTTTTCCGTAAACCTGATTTCAACAGACGGACATCGCTAAATCGACTCAGGTGGTGACGCTGATCAAGAATATATATACTTTTCCTACCTGCCACGCCTTTTTCGAGGTGTTACAAACGGAGAGACAAAGTGAATATACCTTCGGTGTAGGGTATAAAAAGGTTGTTCTAACGTTCCTTCTTTGATGTATTTTGGTGATAAATTATCTAATGATGTACTAGGTACGGCAAACCTTTTTGCTGATTTTTTAAGTCAAACTACGAATTACCTACTAACCATAATACTAAAGTTCCTGGTAATGTGGATCCTGTGTTAGATTTTGGGTCATTTTCTTAAACTATTGATGATGTTTTAAAAGGTATTAATGGCCTTAAGTCTTCGAATCGTCTTGATGATGATGGATTATGTTCTTATTTCATCAAGGTGTGTGCGGAAAACTTAGCTTATCCCTTAATGGTAATTTTTAATTATTCTCTGCAAACGGGTGTATTTCTTGACTGTTGGAAAGTGGCCGTTATTACTCCTATTCATAAGGGTGGTTACAAAAATAATGTGTCAAATTATAGGCCAATATCTAAACTTAATGTTGTCTCTAAGCTTTTTGAGTCCATTGTAAAAGAGAAACTCTTCTTTGCTATCAAAAATATTATTTCGCCTTACCAGCATGGCTTCGTCTCGGGGCGTTCAACTATTTCGAATTTAGTTGTTTCCAGAATACTGCTTATCAGCGTTTCAGCAGGGTTGTCAAGTAGATGTTATTTATACTGACTTCTCAAAAGCGTTTGATAAAATATTGCATTTACTTAATTAAAATGGGTCATTCCATCTATAATTTGCCTATTTATACTCTGACGTGTTTTTATTGGCTGAAAATTTTTTGAGTGGTTAAGGCATTATCTAATATATAGAAAAATATTATATCAAACTTTTCCGACCAATAGTTTTGATAAAAAAAATAATTTCTTAACTCAGTTCAGAGCCGCGCGTAAATATCACAAAAATGTGAATGATGAATATAAACAAACAAACACAATTCAAATTCGCTTTCATATTATTTTTAGGTAGCTGTGTACTAGTAGATGACAAAAAAACTGCAATTTTGGAAAAATTAACGCCTAAGCGTTATATATACACTGAAAGAAAAAAAATTACGTTTCAGGAAAACATCGATTTCTCAAATACTCCAAAATCGATTTCAGCTTTTTTAGGCTCAAAGTGTCCAGAGCATATAGGAGTACCACCCCTTAAACTTTCATTCATGTTTTTGCACCCTATTTGATTTGACAAGCATTTTAGTAAAGATTTAAGAAACTTAAAAATAAAATTTGGATATTCCATTGATACTTTTGTTAGTTTTTCAATGATTTTTTGCTATTTTTATAATATTTTCAAAGTTTCGAAATCTTCAGCTTTTTTCAATTTTTAAAAGTTTTTGAATTTTTTTAAGTTTTCTATTTTTTGAAAATTTAAAAAATTTATGAAATATTAAAAAATTTATAAATGGAAAAATTTCAAAAAAAAGTTGAAAAAGTTAAGTTTTTCAATTTATGCCAATTTTTGAAATTTTTCCATTTTTAAAATTTTTTATATTTCTTAAATTAATAAACAAACAAGTAAACTTATAGTTGTCCGTCGTAATAGGAAGCTTCCTCTTCATTCACAAGCCTAAACATTAATCTGACGCGAACTTAGTGGTAGATAGACGCAAATTGATCTCTTTGGCATTTGTTTGCAAAACCAGGCGAACCAGGCGAAGTACTCTACTCGATGTTCGTAGCTGAAGTTAGACTACGAATGTAGGCATATTCTCCAACCGCCTTATTAAACGTTTTGCAGTGGAACGATTCATAGTACATACTAGAAATATTTACACCAAATATATTGCTAGTAATGTCCTCGATCTCAGGCCCTCAGATGATATCAACCATATATGCGAAAAATATTTCCCTTTTAAAAAATGTGTCCAAAAACATTTTGTATGTAGACTTGCAAATTTCCCCTGCACATCGTCGCTTTTTAAATATTGGAATAACCAAGTGGTCGGTTTTTTAAAACGGAATCCATTCGTTTCTCTGACGGATTGTAAAATGCTTTAGCCCCTTGCCCAAGTGCTTGCAATAGTAAGTGGCAACTCCTCGATTGAATTCAAATAATGTTTTATTCTGAACAGTGCGTCGATGAAGGAGTCAGTTATTCTGAGTCACGTAAAAATGCAATGACACAATTTTTTGCCCCGAATCGCTATGCGACTTCCAGAAACATGTTGATCGAATCGATCAATAACAGTCAATTTAGCAACCGTTTTTCAAAATAATTTGGCATCCTGACTTCAACTGTACTGGAAATACATTGCCTGGTATTTCTGAGATCACCCACAACATGGGGTGGCAGAGCTTGCACATTGGTTCGAGCTTCGTTTTCCGTTATCGTCATAAAGCTCTTCCAAGAAATCGGTCATATCAACATACAAGTAATGTATTCACCGTCATATGTATATCTCAAACGATCATTAAATATAGACCATTTGATATTGCAAATAAACATACATAAACAAACGAAACTAAATATTTATTCTATGTTAAAGATTTTATAGCAAAAATGCAATTGAGAATTTTTTCTTCATAGTATTCGAATAGTATTTTACTGGTGCAATAGGTACAAAATCTATAAATATAAAAATGCATTATTATAAATCCAAAATAGCGATTATTTTTGAACAAAAAAAATAAAAATCCATTTTTACGATTATTTTTGATCGAAAAAATAAAAATCCAAAATCTAAAATAGCGATTATTGTTAATCAAAAAAATAAAAATCCAAAATTACGATTATTTTTGATTTTTAAAATAAAAATCCTGTCATATATCTTCGATCTTCGTTAAAAAAAACTTATCTGTATACTCACATTTCGTCTTTTCTGTCCATTTCTGTGATTTTTTTTTTAACCTCAATTATTGAAAATAACGATTATTTGTGGTCCCTGATTATAATATAGGCTATTCACTATTGACAGGTGCTACGTTTAGTCGATTTTATTGCTGCTCATACTAGGGGCCAATGTGCTATTCTCCTCTACAACTTTGTCAATGTTTATTTTTAAAAAAGCCATACTTTTTGAGTAAATGACAAAAAACGTTATTTCGATCTATTTAAGCAGCCACCAGAGAACTGCGGCTAAATACAAAAGTGAACTAATTAAATTTTATTTCTTAGCACTAAATCGATTGTTTCCAAGTTTCAACCTTGAATTAGTTTTTCCACAAGAAAATGGTAGATATATTTGTTGGTCTTATATATATCAGTCATTCTTTTAATAACTCCACACTTTGTTTTTTTTTGACGTTTTTGAAACGAAATATCTCAAAAACTATAGTAGATAGGGTAAAAAATTATTTAATCATATTTGTCAAGAAAGACTATAACTTTATGAAAAAAGTTAAAAAAATTTAAATAATTTTGTTAAAACACTAATTGTTTTAATTAAAAAATTTTTTCTCAAAATATTTCCAATATAACATATTTTTTTTGTTTTGATTTTTTTATATGTCATTCCTCACTCAATCCTAAGAATGCATGCGCTTTCATATCGAAATTCCCGCCATAACTTTGGAAACTACGAATTTTTTACTGATGGAAAATAGCACACAATTCATACAATTAGACTGATGCGCGCCTTTATAAAAACTCATATTTTCCAAAGTTGTGTCGAGAGTTTCGATTTGAATGCAGATACATTCTTAGGATTGATTGAAAATAACATTACAAATTAAAAAAAAATTTTATGTGGAAAAAACATGGTGCGCGTCAGAATGAAAGTGAATTTATATGTAGCTATGCTACTTTTTTTATGTATGCAGTGGAATTGATGAAAATTTTATAAAAACTGTCCAAAAATTAATAAATGGTTCGCTTTAAGCTAAAAAACGGGATAGCAATATTGATATATATTTTAAACTGCAAATTGTGTTAACATTATTGAAATTGCGTGTACATAATTCAAAATAAACAAGAAGAAGAGGTTGAAGAAGTTGAATAAGTCGAAAAAAAATGTGAAATGTTAGAAAGGTTGACAGAGGTTGAAAAATGTTGAAAAAGTCAAAAATATATGCAAAATGTTGAGAGAGGTTGAAAAAGTCGAAAAAAGTTGAATGAGGTTGAAAAAATTTGAAACAATCAAAATTGATGAAAACGACGAAAAAAATAAAGAAACTTATGAAAGTTGAAAAAGTCGAACAAATACAAATAGGATATATTGGAAAAAGTTGAAGGGTTGAAAAAGTCAAAAAAATATGGAAAATGTTGAAAAAAATCGAATAGAAATGAAAAATTTGAAATATGCCACGCCCACTTTAGGTTCAATAAATTATATTCGTGATCGACATCCTCATATTAAATTTCAGCACAATTTAGGGCGGTGACACCCACTGGTGCAATCGAGTCCAGTTTTGATCCAGAAATAGCTTTCCATAAAAAACACCTTACACCAAATTTTAGTATGATTGCTCACATATTTCGATAAATACGCCACTTATCGTATTTTAGTTGGATGGGAGGTGCCAAGCCCACTGGTGCTATTTCAGCCACTTTTGATTCAGATATACTCTATAGCAACTGAACCACTCACATTTCATAGCAATTGCTGAAATAGTTCACTTAAAACAGCGCTTACAAATTTATGTTTATATGGGAGGTGCCACGCCCACTGATGCAATCCCATCATTCATTTATTTTCAATGCTTATAGTAACTGACATCTATACACTAAATTTTATGAAGATTACTCTTATAGCACACTGTCTATAAGAATAAACGTTTTTTGCTTATATGGGAGGTCCTACGCCTACAGGTATTATTGGACCAAATTTTTGTAATAAGAGACCTTATAGCAAGTATATCCACCTCATAAAATTTCATAGCGATTACGTTGTTAGCTCTCTTAGTGTAACGCTTACAAATATTGTGGGCGGTGCCACGCCCTTCAACTAGTTTTTTCAGTTAAATGGCTGATCTCCAAAATTTTTATGAAAATCGGTTGCGCCAATTTCGAGAAATACGGAATCAAAATTTTTAACAGTTAAAAAGTGCCACGCCCACTATTTCGATTCCGCCAACTTTTATCACAATTCAAGATATATTTAATATGTATCATCCTACCAAATTTCATCGCAATATCTTGAACGGCTTACAAGATATGGTAGTATAAATGATAAAATTTAGGGTTATGCCACGCCCCTGTATGATCCTTTGGAAACTTGAAACCTAGCCTAATCCTAATTTGGTTCACATGTGCACGAAATCATCAAGTTTCATAAAAATCGCTGCAACTTTTTTCAAAATTGGCCTGGGCAAATATTAGAGATGAAACGGATAGTAGTTTAGCCGGATATTCGGCGGCCGAATATCCGGCTAAACTGCTATCCGTTTCGCGGAAAATTACCCATTGGTGCATCGCACGAAGCACGCTTGCGTAAGTGACGCGCGAACGATCAGGTGGACTCGGTTCAATTCGGGTCTTTTCGTTGATAAACGAAGTTAACAATTGTTTCTTTCATTGACTTATTGTATTGATTGCAGTGGAAACACGTGCGTGATCATTTGAGGTTATTATTTTATTTGTGGTCTTGTTATCTGAAGTATTTTTATAATTCTAAAAAGATTTAACGACGAGAAATGACATTGTGACCCTTATTCTTGGTGGGCAGCTAATGCTAAACAATACCCAAATTTAACAAAGTTTGCCAAATTCTAGCGAAAGACTTTTTTCTTAATGCAGAGAAATAAGTATAAACTCACCATAATTTGCCTTTAGAGCAGTATGAATACTAATTCATTTTCTAAGTTGCAGAATTATCTTGTGATTACTGATTGTATTTCTTAAGTGATATTAACTAAATAAAGCAATTAGTTACCCAAAATCCGGTATTCGGCCGGATAGGCGCTAGTTATCCGGTATTCGGCCGGATAGTATTTAGGCCGCCGGATAGCGGATAGTTACCGGATATCCGTTTCATCTCTAGTAAATATACATAGAGTATGGGCGGTAGGCGTGTCCGTAAATCGATTTCACCCATTTTCAATAGCAAGTTTCATTCAATTAGCTTTCTTGGTTTTCCCGTAAATCTGATTTCAACAGACGGACAGACAGACGGACATCGCTTAATCGACTCAGGTGGTGACGCTGATCAAGAATATATGGATATACTTTTCCATACCTGCCACGCTCCCTTCGATGTGTTACAAACGGAGGGAGAGACAAAGTGAATATACCCTCGGTGTAGGGTATAAAAAGAGCTCATCATATATATAAAACACAAGTAACAAGATAACTTAATAATTTTAAGAATACTTACTGTTATAAAGTGGCGCTGCACTTTAGGCACTCCAGTTGTCTCGTCCTTGTATGGAAATCCATAATTTGTGAAGGCAATAAAATAGAACCTAGTAACAACATAAATGGCGAACAATGAGATCAAAAAGTTTTTGCTCCTCTTCAATAAAATAACAAGTGGCGACAAGTAACTTGTAATGAAAAACGTTAGTGAGCTGCATATTATAGCTATCATAATGTCGGGATTCTTGTTTGCACCAGAACGTCCAGCTGTTGGTATAAAGACGTCTACAACCAAGTGGTAAAAATTACTGGTCCACAGGACAACAAAAATTTGTCCAAAAATGTGAATATAAAGCCAAAGTCGTACTGAAAAAATAAAATTATGCTAAAAAATCTTTTATGGAATAGGTGGGGAAGTGTTTTATTTAGCAAAGAGCAAAATAATATTTTGTAAGTGTATCAGTTGCATATTTTATTCGTGTTTGTAAATAGGGGTAAATACTTTTTCTTTTAGTGCCTAATTTATTACCTGTGCGGTTCACCATACCTGTCCTTTTCGCTCTTACAGATTTGTTTACAACAAGAGATATTCGTGTCCTTTACTTGTTTATGTTTAAAAAAGGACCAAATGCAGCTGCAGCGGCGAATAAAATTAATCAGGTTTGCAACGAACGCACGATGGTTTGCCAATTTCTGAGAAGGCAATTTTGGCTTGGACAATGAAACACGTGGTCAACAAGGTAGCAGTGTTGATGACGACGAACTGCGAGCAGAAATCGATCGGAATATATCGAAAACTTTACAATGCCTTGCTGAGACCTTCAATGTATCAAAACATTAATCGCCGCCTCAGAGCAATTGGAAAAGTGAAAAAAACTCAATCGATGGGTTTCGCATTAGCTAACCGAAAGAAACAAAATGCTCAGACTTAAGGTTGCCTCTTCATTGCTGATGAAACATAAGGTGGGACCGTTTTTGAAGAGAATTGTCACTCGTGACGAAAGTGGATGATAATAGGAAACGTTCAGGACAATGATTGGATCGCGGAGAAGCTCCCAGTCACCAGGCAAGAGCGGGACTGCACCCTAAGAAGTGCTTCACCGATACGAGAACTATACGATAATTCAAAAATTATCGTATCGTCCTCGTAGTAGCGCCAAGCTTATCCTCTCGTACTCGTTATTGTACGAGACATTTTTTATCTGTATCGTTATCGTCTCGTTATCGCCGACATTTCTCGGTTATTCTCGTTTACTTGTTTTAGAATTATCTTGTCAAACTGAAATTAAATGCAACCGTGAAAAAGGCTCCATCGCTGTCAAGAATAAACAAATCAAAAATTCAACATGCTTATTTTGATGGGAGACGAAGGAGCATTATTTTGAGTTGCTGCTGCCATGCTATGATGTGATGTAAATCACCACATATTGTTTTGATTTGGTTTTCATATTTCTGTGATTTTTTTTGTTTGTTTTTAGTAAAAAAAAAATACTTTCGTCGGTGTATGCGTGTATATATGTACATATGTATGTATGTGCAAGTGTGTTGTAAAAACAAATGGTGTAAAATATACGCGTTCAATGTCCTAAGTGTTTATTGTGCGATAAACAAGTGTTTATCGCCGAGAACGAGATATCGGCCAGACCTTTCTCGCTCTCGCCCTCAGTCATACGAGAAATAATTTTTTTACTATCGTCTCGATATCGATCTCGGTCTCGATAACGAGAACGATATTTATCGGTTCTCGGTGAAGCTCAAAGCGGAGCCGAGCGCAAAGCTGATTTTTCATGCGAGAAGCGGAAATTTGGGTGGCCACAGTGAATGCGAGAATCGGCGCTGAAATTCTGCTTGTCGTTCGTATTTTCATGTTCGTATTTGCTGTTCGTATTTACTTCATTCATTCATTTGTGTTTATTGAAGTAAAAAACAATGGATTCGTCTGATGAAGAGTATTTTGTTTCTCCGATTGTCATGGACTATTTTTAAACTTTTTAAATCATAAACGTAAAATGGAACGAATTTGGTGATTTTCATCATTTATATGAAGATTTGAGGATATACCCAGAAAAATTTTTTGAATATACCCGAATGAGCATCGAAACTTTTGACTACATTCTCAAAAAAAATTTCGCAAC
This sequence comes from Tricholauxania praeusta, assembly GCA_949775025.1. Taxonomy (NCBI): domain Eukaryota; kingdom Metazoa; phylum Arthropoda; class Insecta; order Diptera; family Lauxaniidae; genus Tricholauxania; species Tricholauxania praeusta. Next base: position 69,487,530 of record OX459029.1, on the reverse strand, counting down.
ATATTGATAAAAAATGGACTAATTTTATAAAAATACCCATAACTCCTTGTGAACGACTACTTGTTACTCTCTACTTGGTACATTCATTTCTGTTAAAATTGACTTCATTTCTGTTAAAATTGACTTCCATAAGTTTTCTACTAAATTTCTGTTATTATAACATTTATTTTTTTTGTTCCATAGAGCAAAATGAGAAAAAATTTTACTAATCAATAATTCACAGTCCAATTTATTTTTTTATTTACGAATAATGAAAAACAATAACTACGAACAAAACACAAATTCACTTGGAAAAAGCAACTACAACACCTGTAATGCGAGTCGGCGCTGAAAAACACTTCAAAACTGTTTTCTCGCATTCAATCCGCTTTGCGCTCGGATCGGCTCGGCTTTCACTGTGGCCACCATGCGCTATTTCGTATGAAATTGTATGCAGCCAGTTTTCTCGCATTGATCAGCTTTGCGCTCGGCTCCGCTTTGAGCGCGCACTGTGGACGCACACTAAGAAGGTCATGGTGACTGCTTGGTGGACTTCTGAAGGCGTCGTTCCCTATTCTTTTTTAAATCCTGGCGGAACGATAGCTGCGGAGTCCTACTGTGTACAATTGGACGAAACGTACGCGAAATTGCGTTTAAAGCAGCCCTCTCTGGAGAATAGGCATGGACCAATTCTGTTACACGATAACGCACTACCCCCGTTTGACCGTGCAAAAACTACAGGAGTTGCAATACGAAGTTTTGGCTTGCCCTCCATATTCTCCAGACCTGTCACCAACAGATTATCATCTTTTCCGCACTCTGGAAAACTATTTACAAGAACAGCGCTACTAGGGTTACCAGATGACGTACTTTAGTAGTAAATGGACTACTTTTGCACGACGAAAATACTTTACTACTTTTCACTTGAAATGGAATACTTTTGGGTGAAATGTAATACTTTTCACTACTTTTGAATTTACCCTCGTAAAATATTTTCTGTGCAGAGAAAGTGAGGACTTTTTTTTGGTAAATTGTGAAAATGGAAGTTCTGCAAGTATATGAGAAATATATTTCATTTTCCGAACGTTTTTGTAGAAGTCGAAGTGGTAACCCTAAGCGCTACATCATTTGCGTTCTTTGAAGAATTTTTGGAGCAAAAAAATACAAGTTTTTTTCAAAATTGAATTTTTGATTTACCAACACGTTAGCAACGTACAATAGATGTAAACGGTGAATATTTTCAAGAATTAACACATTTCGATTTAAAATAACCGAGTTTTTATTAACCCTTTAAAATCCGACATTTGTATGAAACTACCTGATACATCAATAGCATACCGATAGTAATAATTCAATTATTTAAAAAAATTAAGTTCATCCCATAAAATAAAATACAATAATAGAGAGCAATAACATCCCAGCGGCAAATATGTTATACACAACATGGATGAATAGCTATACTCATTGTAGGCAGTAATGCTCACAACCCCAGCTTTTTACAAAGAGATGACCGCTTTGTAGGCAGCTTGCCTACATCTCTATATACAATGTGTAGCAAAGGAAAGGCTAAGTGATGTATAGTTTACCGAGTTGCCTACATCTTCACATACAAAGTATGCAGCCAACAGGCAAGACCCCTTACATCTCCATATACAAATCAGACAGCAAACAGACAGACTACCTACAAATCCATATACAAAGCAGGCAGCCAGCAAACAAATAAACAAAATATCACAGTAACAATTTCATTTGTGAAACATACAACACAGAGGGTATAGCTTTTCATATATGAAAATTCAGAGTACTTCATCGATTTGCCGCTGGGATTAATATCGATGGTATAGATTTAAATCTTGAATAATAAAGTGGAAATGAAGTGATTAAAATAGGAAGAAAGAAAAAGGAGTAAAAAATATACAAAATAGGCAAAAGTGATCATAAAGTAAGTTCAGAAAAAGATTTAAGAAATATTTTTGAAATAATTATAAATTGCATATTTGAAGCTGCAACTAATTATAATTAGGTTTGAATCAGCAGGTAATAAGTTCCATAACTTAATAGTGCTAATGAAAAAGTATCAGCTTGGATTAAAGTAATTAAACCTAGAAATAATCAGATGCAGCGACATTGAGGATGGGTAAAACTGTAGGTTAGTAAGCAAATGAGTAGAGTTTGGGTAAAAATATAATATTACGAATATCCAGATAGTGCTTTAAGCTGCAGCCTGATATGACATTTTTTGTTGGACACCATATCGACCCCTTTGCGTTAAATCATCGTATGTGCCATTTTTCGATGCAAATTTGTTCTGCATCAACGCATTACCTGTTAAAATATTGTAGCTGAAATTTTTATAGTTACGCCAAAACCGACAGGAAAAATTTGGTTTTGATATTGCTAGCTAAAGCACAGAAAAGTAGAAAAAACTCTCTCCTGTGGCACAAACGATGATTTCGCGAAAAGGGGTCGATATACGTATTTGGCTGAGGTATTAAAAGCAACATTTTATGCTGGGATTGTAAATCAAGCTAGTAAGCAACGGTAAAGTATGAAATATTCAGCATGATTAAAAGCAAAATTCTTGGTTTTCTGAGCCGATGAGCAAAGATGGAATCTCCGTTAAGCATAATTCACCCCTTGTAATTGGTAGAATTTTAAATTTTGCAAGATTAATTGAAAGCAAGTTGTCAATATCCCATTTTTTAAGGAAAACAGGTCATTATTTAAAAAAATTTCATTTATTCAAAAAATGCTTAAGCTTACTGCAAAGAAGGTTGTGGTTAACGGAGCCAAAGACTTGATAAATCTAGGTCTAAAGATTTTGGCCATAGTTGGCACGAATATCATCAGAAAGTTTCATTACAGCAGTCGAGCAGCTATGCTCAACTCGAAACCCAGTCAGAAGGGTTGCTTAAAGGGGAGTGTTGATTGAGGTAAAGGATAATCTGTTCGATCTGTTATTGATGCATTGAGCAGTATATTACGACTTAGGAGCTTTTTAGCGTAAGCCAATCTGATGCTATTTCAACAATATGGAAAAAAACCAAGTGACACTCCTAAATGAAATTGGCGGGTAATGTAGGATATAGCGTGAGGATAATGTGATGTTCTATCAGGAAAAATATAACAAGTACTGGGTGTTTTTTTTAGAGGTTTGTTTTTCGAATAGAGATAAAACTGGCATTTTATGGTCAAATCTGGCAACTCTAATGTCATTTATGTTCAGTTTGGTTTGCCATTTCATCATGAACAGGTTGACAAAAGAACAACGCTTGCAAATCGTGCAAATTTATTTCGAAAATAATGGTTCAGTTCGCGAAGTTTACCGCAAGCTCCGTCCATTTTATGGTCGACATAATCGTCCATCAGAGCAATTAATTCGGTTAACCATGGGTCGTTTTCGCACTACGTTTACTCTATGTGATAATACGCATGCGCAGAGACGTCGAACAGTGCGCACCGAAGAAACAATTGCCGCTGTAGAGCAAAATGTTGAAGAGGACCCGAATGAATCGATTCGCCACCGTGCACAGCAATTGGAGCTTTGTCCATCAACTTTATGGAAGATTTTGCGCAAAGATCTTGGCTTGCGACCTTACAAGATCCAGCTTCTGCAAGAATTAAAGCCGCGAGACCATGCAATGCGTCGTGATTTTGGTGTATGGGCCGAAAATGAGATTGATCTCGATGCTGATTTTCATCGCAAAATTTTGTCCAGTGATGAGGCTCATTTTTGGTTGAATGGCTACGTTAACAAGCAAAATTGCCGCATTTGGAGTGAAGAGAATCCACATGAGACCCTTGAGACGCCATTACATCCACAAAAACTGACTGTTTGGTGTGCTCTATGGGCTGGTGGAGTCATTGGGCCATACTTCTTCCGAAATAATGCTGGAGAGTCAGTTACCGTTAATGGAGACCGGTATAGAGCCATGATAACCGACTATTTTGTTCCCGAATTGGATGGCATGAATGTGGATGAGTTGTGGTTCCAACAAGACGGCGCTACATGCCACACAGCGCACGTCACAATCAATTTATTGAAGGAAACATTCGATGAGCGCATAATTTCGCGGAATGGACCTGTCAATTGGCCACCAAGATCGTGTGATTTGACACCATTGGATTATTTTCTTTGGGGATATGTGAAGTCGCTCGTCTACGCCAACAAACCAGAAACGTTAGGGGACTTGGAAGCCAACATTCGTGGCGTTATTGCCGACACACGGCCCCATATGCTCGAAAAAGTGGTTCAAAATTGGACCTGTAGAATTGGCTTTATTCGAGCCAGCCGCGGCGGTTAGATGCCCGAAATCATATTTAAACATTAATGGCATAAAATTATCCTTCCAATAAAGCCAAATTGATGGACATTAAAACGATTTTCTTGTGTTTTATTTCAATTCGAAGCTCTATACCTCTAAAAAAACACCCTGTATAAAACTGTAGGAACTAAAAATACAATAACATTAAGTTGAATCAATAAGCGAAAAGCAGAACATATTAAAGCCAGATATGACTCCCATACAAAAATTGGAAGACAATAGGGTTGCCAACACGGAATGATGTCTGACCCGGAGATTCAATAAGTGGGGTGGGTGAAATTGAATTAAAGTTTTTATATGAATTTTTTTAAAAACATAAGTAAAATTATTTAATATTTGCACTAGATTTCATATAATCCAACACTTCGTTTTTCTCTCGGATTTCTTTTTATTACATAAAAGTTATCTTGAAAACTAGACGAGATATCGATTTTTTTTAAGATTTTCAATATCTGTTCTATCGAAAACCATCGTCGTATTACGGCCAATTTGTGTATATGTTTATAGTTATAAATTTTTGAAAATACTTACATATGTATGTATATATGTCGGATCTTGTTTCGGAGATGTGTATAGTAGATCAGGAAAACGTCATCGAAGAGTATGACAGGAAAATATTCTACTGACAATTCTGAACAACTTTGATACAGAAACTATAGGTCTAAAGTCAATTTTGAGCTTCCGCATATTTTGTACAGTACTTTCATACATACTTACTTATATTGCACTTTTATGAGAACAATGCCAATGTATTTCCTATTATCAGCAAAATTGAGCTAATTCGGCCATTTTGATGTCGTTGGAAAGGTTTTTTGCATCCTTTCGGGCATTTTCAGCCATCGGGGCAGGCCTTGGCAAGGCAACCCATGATATTCTATTTAGGCTCATCAAGCTCTATCCTTTGGCATACATCTCATCCTGTAATCTTATACACTCGACTTTTCTACAGCCAGTTGAACAGCAACCATCAGAAATAGCGGTGATCATCCACTTACGCGTGGATCTGTCATAAGTGGAGGCATTTTTCCAGTGCTGCATACAAACGACGAAAAGGCAACTAAATGCATTAGACATACAAACCAATGCAAGGGTTTACCCAGTTGAACTTCAAATCGACGTAATATTCCATTTGTTATGCCGGTATTAGTTGTTTCGCCGTCACAGCATATGCCAATTAATCCATCCATAGAAATACTGTTGCTATCAAAAAAGGTTTTCAGCTCTCGAGTTTTATTTTCAGTGTCTTCAGCATCAACTTCAACGTATCCCAACAAATAAGATCCAGGCTCTTTAACGACACCTAATTGTGGTTTTTTAACCATGTTAGTATGACATTTTCCGTTAATTTTTGACATTGTCATCGTCTCATTTTTTTTTTCATAAAACGAAAATGCTGATAAATTTCCGTTATCGCTGCGTTTACGAAGTACTTCTTCCCTACACTTAAATTTCTCCCTGGCCACTTTCGAGTTATCCATAATAACAACCTCGCCATTTTCATCTATAAAATCAATATCTTTGAATACAGCTGTTGTTAAGCACGACGCTACTCTGTCAGAGACTCCAAATCTATCACACAACATGGCAAAGCTATAAGCTCTGTATTTTTTGTTATATTGCCTCTGTGGAATAAACACTTCATCTACATGTTCGATAGATTGGTTGAATTCGCCAACGACCAGATTCAATTGCTCAGGCATGGTATTGGATCGTAACTAGCTGACGCCACTGTTGGTTCTTGCTCAGTCATTTCAGTAATTGGCTCTGGTATCGTCAGCTTTCTGTCATTATGTTGATCAAACTTGAAATTTTGTAAACGGTCAGGTATTAATCCACAAGAACATTTACTATGTTTTAAGTCGCATGTGCACTTTCCAATCAAAAATATATTTTTAGTCCAATCTAAAAATGCTTGAAATCTATTTTTAGATTTGAACCTTGTTTCTTTTTGATAATAGTCGACCAAAGAGTTAAACTTTTAAGCAAAACTTATACATTAATAATTTCGATATTTAATTTTTCCAAATTTCAAATAATTTTTTTAGTACTTGAGGCGTAAAACTTTTATACGAAAACATTCTGTTTTCAGCTTTAGCTCCATTTTAATCAATTGCCAAGGCAAAGGTATATCTTGAGATGGCATATGCAACAGGCTGGATCCGGAGGATATGGGTGTTGAAGGTAGCTCCATAATTGGAAAAAAACGAAGAAAATCACGATTTACGCTCGAAAGTTTCACCGATTTTTTTTTGCCGATTTACCCCAATATTTGCTGAAAATATGAAATACTTTGTAATTCTTCCCATAAAAGGGTATGTATGTAAGTACTGTACAAAACCTATTGGTAAAAATGCGGAGGCTCGAAATTGATTTTAGACCCAAGTCTGGCAAAGTTGCTCAGAATTATCCGTAGAACCCTTTCCTACTATACCCTTTTAAAAAAAAAATCGACCCGCCCTTATGTATAGCTAAGGATACCAACTTTGAGTTTGAAAAAATAAGTACATCTGCCTAAAATCAATAGTTGAAACTAAGTACAAATAAGTACAATATCATATATGGTGGGTGCAGTAAAGAGAAAAATCAAATGGAACAAAGAAAAAATGCAACGATAGCTGTCAACGCGGTGTGATTTAGTAGTAAGAGAACGATCCTGTATTGCACCCACCATATAATTACACCATGATTCCGAGCTATTATTTGTATATCGAAATTTCTTTATTGAATTGTACAGGGTGTTTTTTTTAGAGGTATAGAGCTTCGAATTGAAATAAAACACAAGAAAATCGTTTTAATGTCCATCAATTTGGCTTTATTGGAAGGATAATTTTATGCCATTAATGTTTAAATATGATTTCGGGCATGTGGCCGCCGCGGCTGGCTCGAATAAAGCCAATTCTACAGGTCCAATTTCGACCCACTTTTTCGAGCATATGGGGCCGTATGTCGGCAATAACGCCACGAATGTTGGCTTCCAAGTCCCCTAACGTTACTGGTTTGTTGGCGTAGACGAGCGACTTCACATATCCCCAAAGAAAATAATCCAATGGTGTCAAATCACACGATCTTGGTGGCCAATTGACAGGTCCATTCCGCGAAACTATGCGCTCATCGAATGTTTCCTTCAATAAATTGATTGTGACGTGCGCTGTGTGGCATGTGGCGCCGTCTTGTTGGAACCACAACTCATCCACATTCATGCCATCCAATTCGGGAACAAAATAGTCGGTTATCATGGCTCTATACCGGTCTCCATTAACGGTAACTGACTCTCCAGCATTATTTCGGAAGAAGTATGGCCCAATAACTCCACCAGCCCATAGAGCACACCAAACAGTCAGTTTTTGTGGATTTAATGGCGTCTCAAGGGTCTCATGTGGATTCTCTTCACTCCAAATGCGGCAATTTTGCTTGTTGACGTAGCCATTCAACCAAAAATGAGCCTCATCACTGAACAAAATTTTGCGATGAAAATCAGCATCGAGATCAATCTCATTTTCGGCCCATACACCAAAATCACGACGCATTGCATGGTCTCGCGGCTTTAATTCTTGCAGAAGCTGGATCTTGTAAGGTCGCAAGCCAAGATCTTTGCGCAAAATCTTCCATAAAGTTGATGGACAAAGCTCCAATTGCTGTGCACGGTGGCGAATCGATTCATTCGGGTCCTCTTCAACATTTTGCTCTACAGCGGCAATTTTTTCTTCGGTGCGCACTGTTCGACGTCTCTGCGGATGCGTATTATCACATAGAGTAAACGTAGTGCGAAAACGACCCATGGTTAACCGAATTAATTGCTCTGATGGACGATTATGTCGACCATAAAATGGACGGAGCTTGCGGTAAACTTCGCGAACTGAACCATTATTTTCGAAATAAATTTGCACGATTTGCAAGCGTTGTTCTTTTGTCAACCTGTTCATGATGAAATGGCAAACCAAACTGAACATAAATGACATTAGAGTTGCCAGATTTGACCATAAAATGCCAGTTTTATCTCTATTCGAAAAACAAACCTCTAAAAAAAACACCCTTTATTTGTCAACAATAACTTCAAATTAAAAGTTGAAAACATGTTCAGAAATTTAAAGGATAATTAATGTTTGCTCTGTGTACTACCAATCGACATTTTGTTGGATGAGGCAGCCTTAGCGTCAGCAGTTTCAGCGACAGCAACCACGGTGCGCTGTTGCTCTTTGAAATTGTATTTTTCTTGACACGAAATTTGTCAATGAAATTTGTTGCGATTTCAAAAAATGGTAAAAATCGACGAATTTATACTGGAAATTTATTTTTACAAGCAAAATCGATTTTAGAGTGTTCATTTTAAGCCGAGAGAACTCGGTTTTCCAGATGTTTTATGCTGATGAAAAGACGCGCTCCACTGGTGCACTTGTTCCAGATAGGCACAGAATGCATTCGACGAGACGAGAAAATTCAAAATAAGGCACTTTTGAAGCTTCCATGTGCTTAAAGATCTCAGCCCAGCGTTCTTCAGATAACAATTTTTTCTCTTTCCATTCTTCAATTAGAATAATGCATTTCGAAGCATGTGCGGAATATTTTGGAAGCGCAGTCCGATGAAATGAAGCTATTATTCGCTTTTATGACATGATACGACCAAACGCCTTCACATGCCGTAAGGGTGGTGTCGGCTGACGAGGTAAAAAAGTTCGCAACAGTGCGGCTGTTCGATTTGGTAGACAACGCTTTCTTGTGTTTCGTGGATTCCAAGTGCTTATCGATTTCACTCTTCCCGGCGTTTGCGATGTTGAGTTCCGCGTCGCACAAATTACCCCGTATATCACTTTTTGTTCTTCTTTTTTTCATATGCGGATATTTTTTCTGAATATCCGAATAAAAATGCACTTACGGCGCTGCGGCGCCATTACCATTCAATGAATAGAAACACGAAGCATATAAGGCGAAACACATAAAAAGCATGCATGCATCGTATGCTTTTTAACGCGCATAGAATGCATCTATTAAAATTTGTCACTCTCTTTTCCCATACGATTTTCTCAGCAAATATGCATTGTTTACAAATTTTGTTTTTGTCACTCTCTTTTCCCATACGATTCTCTCACACAAAATCTGTCAATGCTTCGATTCCTACAAAAAGTTGAAAGTAGGTTTGACATTTTTGAAAACTATAAGTCTGCGCTTTCAAACTCAAATTTAGTGATGCCACATATCAATTTTTGAAACATTCGTGTGTAAATACTAATTAAAGGAATTCTAGTTACAACTATTTCGCAATCAGCGGGCCAGCGCAAATGATATTTATATTTATTATCAATTTGAGAAACAGATTTCGGCCGAAATAAGTACAAATTAAGTACGCTTTGAAAAATAAGTACAAATTAAGTACGCTTTAAATAATAAGTACGGCAAGCTGAAAATAAGTACTGTACTTACTAAATAAGTACAGTTGGTATGCTTATGTATAGCCAACATAAGTTGCTGATATAGCTTTTGTAAAACTGATTATAAGTTGGGAACCCCTGAGTGGATATCTAAGATATTGTTACGAAATTTCTGTCTCTTTGACGATAATTTCGATCTCTCACACTTTTCTGAGTTCGATCACTGGATTGTGTAACAATTAAAACACACAAACTTATTTAGTTATAAAATGGTTTATTTTATTAACGTTCAAATTCTAATATTAATTTAACACTGTATAGAAAACTGTTTTACTTTACTACGGATCACACTGTATTCACTTTATTACTTTTAATTCAAGTGTTCCACTTCACTGTTGAACTACAACTGTGTCCGAAAACTCAAATGACACCCTTTTATACTACAGGCATCACTTTCTCGAATAAACTACAAGCTGCCAGATGGCGTATATTCTACTATTATCTACAACCTACTAGTGCTACTTTGTAGCGTGCATTCTACTACTATCCACAATTCACCACAATGCATGGCACACTGACGTTGAGCTAGCTATTATGCTAGATGTTAGATGGCGTTGTACGTTGTACGACGGCGATAAATTCTCTCGGTTGTTGACTTTTTATTGTTTACTGCAGCGTCTGTTTGGTTTATTATTGTTAGCATTTTGCGCTAGATGGTGCTAATATCGTTTAGTTTCTTTTCGTTGGTATTTATTTCAAGAGTCTTCTAGCATAAACCAAATTTCGCTACACTGCCCTCCGCTTAAACTTGTTCGTCCCGAACAAGAGTCTCTCCGTCCCTAGTATAAGGTGCCAGCCTTTCGATGTGGACTACCTTTAATTTACTTTTGCTCCCGGGGTATTTTTGGATTCGATACACAACATCATTAATCCTTGTGACGATCCGGTAAGGTCCCTCCCAATGAGTCTGTAATTTAGGAGACAAGCCTCGTTTTCGTTGTGGGTTATGTAGCAGCACTAATTGACCTTCTTTGAACCCTTCAGTATTTGCTCGCAGGTCATACCGAGCTTTCATCTTGTCGCTAGCCAATTGAGTACGTCTTCTAATAAGCTCGTGTATATCTGCTAATTCTTCTCTTTTCCGCGACATGTAATCGTCAGCATGGGTCGTTTCCGGGACAACGCTTACTCCGTACTTCAAATCTGCTGGAAGCCTTAAGTCCGTACCAAAAATGGCTTTTGCTGGCGTAACTGTAGTGGTATCGTGTATTGCCGACCGATAAGCCATCAGAAACATTGGTAGATGCTCATCCCAATCTTTTTGTCCTTTATCGACAACCTTTTTTAAATGTTCCTCTAGAGTACGGTTGAACCTTTCGACCATGCCATCGGACTGAGGATGCAAAGCTGTGGTGCGTGTCTTCTGTATTCCAAGCATGTCACAAACCTCCTTAAAAAGTGTCGACTCAAAATTTCGTCCTTGGTCGGAATGCAACTCAAGTGGAGCTCCATATCGGCAAATCCAATTTTTGATGAAAATGTCTGCCACTGTTTTTGCTTCTTGATTGGGAATGGGATATACTTCTGGCCACTTACTGAAATAATCAATTACCACAAGGATGTATTTATTTCCTGCATTGCTGATTGGAAAAGGTCCCGCTATATCCATGGCTATCCTCTCAAAGGGAGCTCCAACGTTATACTGATGCATTTTTCCCCGAGTGCGTTGCCTTGGTCCTTTAGCAATTGCACATTGGTCACAACGGCGGATCCAGTCAGCAACTGATTCTTGGCATCCTACCCAATAAAACCGTTTCTTTATTTTCTCTGTGGTTTTCGTTATGCCCAGATGTCCACCACTCGATCCATTGTGATAATCCTCGATTATTTCCTTAAATTTGGCCTTTGGAATAACCAGCAGTTTTGAGCGAGTTTTACCATCCTCGCTTTCCCAGATTCGGTAGAGACAACCATCATGCAACTCCAAACTTTGCCATTGCGCCCAGTATGCTTTACAGATTTGGCTTTCATTTGAAATTTCTTGCCACGCCGGTTTCCTACCCAGCTCCTTAAACTTAATTATAATTGCCAAATCTGTATCATTGCGCTGATCTCGTTTTACCTCCTCTTTTGTCCACTTTTCTTCAGGCAAAACGTTCAAAAGGCGCACATCAATTGTTCCAGCTTTATTTTCTGTTCGCGAACAATGACCGCATTCAATTTTACATGGACGACGGGAAAGTGCATCCGCATTTCCATGCTGGCTTCCTTTGCGATGCTCTATGGTGAAATCATAGCTCTGCAAGCGTTCTATCCACCGTGCGATTTGACCTTCAGGATCCTTGAATTGAAGTAGCCACCTTAATGCTGCATGGTCTGTCCTCAGGAGAAAGTGCTGTCCATATAAGTACTTATGGAAGTGTTTCACGCATTCCATTACTGCCAGTAACTCTCTCCGAGTTACGCAATAATTCCTCTCAGGTTTCGACAGAATTTTGCTGAAATATGCGACGACTTTTTCTTGACCATTGATGATTTGGGACAAAACTCCTCCAATACCATGGCCACTCGCATCGGTGTCCAATACAAATTCTTTGCCGGGTATTGGGTACGCGAGTATTGGCGCTGTGGACAGTAATTCTTTCAGTTTTTGGAATGCAGTTTCCTGTGCCCCACTCCATTCGAATTTTCGATTTTTCTGTGTCAGCTCATGTAGACTGCCTGCAACATTTGCGAAACCAGGAACAAAGCGTCTGTAATAAGTGCATAGACCCAGAAAACTTCGCAACTCATGAAGATTAGATGGACGTGGCCAATTTTTCACAGCTTTTATTTTATCTTCATCTGTGTGTATTCCTTCTGACGTAACCTTGTGCCCCAGATATTTGACTTCACGCTGGAAAAGTGAGCACTTTTTCGCACTTAATTTTAGTCCAGCTGTCTCCAAGCGCTCAAACACTTCCTCCAGATTTTTCAAGTGGTCATCAAAATCTTTACCCATGATGATTATGTCATCGAGATACACTAGACAAGTCTTCCAATGTAGTCCTTTGAGAACTCGTTCCATTAACCGTTCAAACGTAGCTGGAGCGTTACAAAGACCAAACGGCATGACGTTGAACTGCCATAGACCATTCCCAATACTAAAGGCAGTTTTCTCTTTGTCTTTTTCATCTATTTCCACCTGCCAATATCCACTTTGTAAGTCCAGGGTGGAAAACCATGTTGCTCCAGATAACGTATCCAGTGTATCATCGATTCTGGGTAACGGGTAGCTGTCTTTTTTGGTGACGTCATTCAGTTTTCTGTAATCCACACAGAATCGCATACTTCCATCCTTTTTCTTCACAAGTACGACCGGTGAACTCCATGGGCTTTCTGATGGTGCAATGACATTTTCTCGCGCCATATCTTCTATAAGGCCCGTCACTTCTTCTCTCTTAGCGAGTGCTAGCCTCCTTGGAGGTTGACGAATCGGCTGAAAATCACCTGTATCAATACGATGTTTGACAACTGATGTTCGGCCATTATTTTCTCCTTTGGACGCAAATATCCGCCAATGTTTTTGCAGAAACCTTTTTGCTTTATTTTTGTTCTGGGCAGACAACTCCTTCGTCCATTCTTTCGTCAATACTTCCATGGCCGACGATTTCGTTAAAGTTGGGCCTTGTGTGTTCTGCTGGTTATTTTCACAATTTATCACAGCCGTAACTTTCTCACATTGCGCTATAAGTTCACCTTTTTGCATCCATTTCGGCTTATTTGTTGGATTCAAAATTCGCACCGGTATTTTTCTGTCTATTCTTGTGTTTACTAGGGTCTTTCCAATAATCAGGTCTTTCTTAAAATTTTTCTTATCTGCTTCCACTACCCACAGATGGCTTGTCCCACAGTCTTCATTTGTTGTGGCCCAAATAATTTCTTCGGTGTTGGGTTCAATTCGACAGCGCTCACTTATGTAGACTCTTGCAATTGTTAATTTTTGTCCACAGCCAATGTCTAAAGGCAACTCTACATTGGCATACCTTAACGTTTTTTTCTTAAGATCCAAAGTGAACCCGTGTCGAATCATGAAGTCCACGCCAATGATAACCTCATCGGTGATGTTTGCAACAATAAAATCATGTTCCACAGTTTTGTTGCCGATGAGAATACTCGCTGTAACTTTTCCTACTATTTGCGCAATTTCTCCTGTCGCTGTTCTCAATTGGATCCCATTTAACGGCGTTACTCGTCGTCTTTCAAATAAGTCTTTCCTCACAATTGAATGCGATGCGCCTGTATCCAAAGTAAGCTCACATGGTCTTCCGTTGATTTTTCCACCGATGGTAAGGCTGTTGGAATTTCGGCAGAGCTTCGAAACCAAGACTATGGGGCAATCATCTGTAAGAGTCAGCTCACGCCCCGCTGTACTGACTCTCTTTAGTTTAACGACTGCTGCTCGCTAACATTTTCTCCATCGTTCACCCTATTTCCAAGTCTTCTTTTTGGTGAACGTGATGCAGATCGTTTACGACGTGATTTGCAGTCACGTGCCATGTGTCCCTGCTTACCACAATTGTAGCATTTTCCGCTGAAGCTACCGCTGGCGAACGATGAATTTTTCTTTTCAGCCTCCACCTCCATCCGACGAGTTTTCAGTGATGGGCGGCATGTCAACGCAATCGTCTCCTGAGTGAGGGCAACCGTTACTGTTTCATTAAATGTTGTCTTCGGGCTCCTCATTGTCTCGCGTTTTGTTTCTGAGTCACGTATGCCGTCAATAAACGCCTCTATTTTGAATTTTTCAGCTACGACACTTAACTCGTCAGGATAGGAAAGATGTGCCAATCGCTCAATATCCGCAGCATACTCCTGCAAGGACTCACCAGATTTCTGGATACGACTTTTCAACTCCAATCTGTGAATCTGCTTCATGTGGTCACTGCCATATTTTCGCTGTAAGGCATCCATCACCGCCTTGTAGTTTTTCTGCTCCGCCACTGGAACCGTTTGCAATACTTCTGCAGCTGCGCCTTTTAATGCCACAATTAGCGCTGCAGCTGCGCTTTCGTTATCCCAACGATTGTGACCAGATGTTGTTTCGAACTGGAGCTTGAAAACACTAAATGGCGTTGTTCCATCGTACGAGGGTGCCTTAAGCCTCTCTGCGCTGATTTCTCTTATCACTTGAGTGGTTGGTTCACTTATTTCCAACTGTTGAATCCTTTTATTAACGTCTTCAAAATTATTTTGAACTTTTTCAAGATTATTTTGAACTTCTTCCTTGAATGATTCAACGTCATCTCGTAATTCAGTCACTTTTGCATCGAGGCCATCTACCATTTTGGCAACCTCCGTTCGAACAGCCTCGTGGATCTGCGTCGCGTTCTGACTTAACCTTTGGTCTATTTGCAGTGCATTTTGACTTAACTTTTCGTCTATTTGTAGTGCATTTTGACATAACTTTTCGTCTATTTGTAGTGCATTTTGACATAACTTTTCGTCTATTTTTTCCTGAACCGCATGGATCTGCAGCGCGTTCTGACCAATTTCTTCCCGAACGGCTTGGATATTGCTATTCATCTGTAGTGCATTTTGACTTAAGCTCTGACCAATTTCTTCTCGAATGGCCTGCGTCATCGCCATTAACATTTTCTCGAACTTTGACATATCTACAACTTCACCACTTGCCGCTGGTCCAGAAGTTTCTTCCACTTTCGCTGCTGATTCTGATACATCACTATAAAATTCATGCTCTTCCAGGTTTACACCTTGAGCCTCAAGAGCCTGCCGTAAGCGTTTCTGTAGCTCCACCTTTCCGCCAGTAGATTGCAGACTCAGCTGCTGCAACTCCTTCTTCAGTTGATCCACTTTTAGTTCGTCAAACTTAACCATTTTTATTTATTTTTTTTTTTTTTTAAATTGATTGTTAATTCTTTTACACAATCCCACTTCTGACACCAATTGTTACGAAATTTCTGTCTCTTTGACGATAATTTCGATCTCTCACACTTTTCTGAGTTCGATCACTGGATTGTGTAACAATTAAAACACACAAACTTATTTAGTTATAAAATGGTTTATTTTATTAACGTTCAAATTCTAATATTAATTTAACACTGTATAGAAAACTGTTTTACTTTACTACGGATCACACTGTATTCACTTTATTACTTTTAATTCAAGTGTTCCACTTCACTGTTGAACTACAACTGTGTCCGAAAACTCAAATGACACCCTTTTATACTACAGGCATCACTTTCTCGAATAAACTACAAGCTGCCAGATGGCGTATATTCTACTATTATCTACAACCTACTAGTGCTACTTTGTAGCGTGCATTCTACTACTATCCACAATTCACCACAATGCATGGCACACTGACGTTGAGCTAGCTATTATGCTAGATGTTAGATGGCGTTGTACGTTGTACGACGGCGATAAATTCTCTCGGTTGTTGACTTTTTATTGTTTACTGCAGCGTCTGTTTGGTTTATTATTGTTAGCATTTTGCGCTAGATGGTGCTAATATCGTTTAGTTTCTTTTCGTTGGTATTTATTTCAAGAGTCTTCTAGCATAAACCAAATTTCGCTACAATATGGATGCCATAAGAAAGATAATTTAATGGCCTGTAATTTTGAACAATTACTTTTTTAACAAAACGTTATTTTTTCAAAAAAATGTGTTAAAAATTGATACTTTTTTAGTAGGATAGAAATGCTTGATTATTTTGCTTTAAGATTATGTACAATTTGCATAGTTTTTTTTTAATTTTACCAATTTTTTTTAAAAATTTTATTCGTGAAAATTTCAGGAAAATTATCATATTATGATATATCCAAAATTATAGGCTAAATTTCAAAACTAATCTAACCATTATATAAGGCCATTAAATTATCTTTCTTATGACATCCATGTTTTTGATATTCAGAGGTTCCCAACTTATACCGCTTTTTATAAAAGCTTTACTGTTCCTCTTCAAAACACACTTGAAATCATAACGATATCTTTTTTTCTAATTTTTCATACAAATTTACATACAAAAGTTTGTATGGAGACTAGAGCGGTTCAAAATAAAAACTTTTTGATTTTTCACGATGTGTCAGCGGATTACAGTAGCCTTATATGTCTGGACAAAGCCTATTACTAGGACATAGTATAAGGCTACTGTAATCCGCTTACACATCGTGAAAAAATCAAAAAGTTTTTATTTTGAACCGCTCTAATGGAGACCTATATAATAATTTTCAATTTAGGATACTTTGAAAAGCAAAAAAATTATCGATATAATTCTAAGTGAGTATTGAGAGTAGTTCTTTGGAACCCCATTAATGGTTTCATAAAAAAAATTATATTTCTATACAAATTTGCCCTAGATATCTCGAAAAATCGTGATTTTCGCACTTTTAGGTTAGAATATCTCGAAAACCGGAGCCATTTGAGAAATTCTAAGCTTGGATTCGAATTCAGCGCGTCAAAACCTTCGGAAAAGTAAGTCAATAAAATCAAAATTTTTTTCGTTGCGGTCGACAAAAATGATATTAAACCCGGAGGGATTGACTTTGAACCCAGAGACTCGGAAATCATACTCAAAACCCTGAGTCTCCGGGTGAAACCCTGAGTATTGGCATCCCTAGAAGACAATCATTGTGAGCCAAAATTAAATCGCATTGCAGGCATTGACCTCAGGTCTGAATCTTTGCATCCCTCTGGAAGGATTTGTTGCGAAAAGCATAGGAAATGTCCTTGCTGGGTGCAGAAAATTTGACTATATCACATTACCCGAATTTCAGTTATTTTTATTAAAACACATTTCAACAAATAAAGAACATACATAAGTACTTCGGCTATAATACTTTCTTTATTATGGGCTTAGTTCACACATGAAGTGCCCACAAATAACATCTCGACTTGTGGCTAAATCGATTTGAACACACTGAGGCCAAAAACAGTGAATGCGAACGCACAAAACTTTACAGCACGTATCTTTTTCCGTTCCTGCTATGTTGACAAAAAAAAAAATTTTTGTCGAGATTTGTTTATTTAAGGAAATATGATGGCATATCACATTACCTAACCACATCACAATACTCGAAGTTACTCTATACGATTGACTTTTTTTTTTGAAAATTGATTCACTTGCACACTTTCAAAATGGCTTCAATTTCCTCACCTTGCATAATTACACCATGGGAAAAACAAAATCAAAACGCATGCACAGAAACATTAACTTTCCATAACCCAATTTGCACAAAAACGGATGCGGATCCGTTTCGAATTCGAATTTAGTTTTTGTAAGCAAAACGGATCCGTTTCGAACTCGTTTTTTGTAAATAAAAAAAAAATTTCAGGTTTTAAACGAATTAAAATTGCTTAAAAGTTCAAAAAACTTTTAAAATTTTTTACTCAATTTTTTTGGAAAAACTTAAAAATTTTGGAAAATTTTTCCAAGCCCCAGAAAATTTTTTAAAAAAAATTTGCGTATTAATCGACTTAGGAATTTTCAAAAAATCGATAAAAACTAATATTTTTTTAACACTGAAATTACAATCCGTTTCGGATCCGATTCGAAATCGTTTTCGTATGAAATTCCTCTCGAAAAAACGGAATTATCGTCCGTTTTGTCGGGTCCGTTTCGAATTCGAAACGGATTCTTTCGTATACATACTTGAATTCTGATATTTCATAGCTCCAGTGAACAAATTTGAAAGAAGTGTTATCAGTAGAGGAATAACAATAGCGTACGCGGTGCGAATGCCAGCCCCAGTAAGTGCCGCTGCTAGAATACCCCAAAAGAAAGAAGTCCCAATAAGGCGTGCCTGTGTTTGAAGAGCAATGCTAATCGGAGCCTTCAAATAGTAAATAAAAATTAAAATTAGGGAATGCAGATAATTTATGCCTACCTTTGGGTTGCGATTGAAAACCAAATGACTAACGCTCTGTACAAATACGGTTACAAGGCAATATGTTGGAAGACACATAAATGTATTGGAATACCTAGAAAATGAAAAGGAGAAAACCAAAGTGTAAGCATAGCCATAAATATAAATACAGTAGAATAGAAGCCTAAACCAAAATAGACGAGACGAGACGTAACGAGTAAAACCTAAACCAAAATAGACGAGACGAGACGTAACGAGTAAGTTCGAGTGTATGTAAACCAATGTTGATAGCCAAAATGAACCAACGTAATTGATCGAAAGTGAACGAAACATTTTGACGAGACGAGTTGTTCCGTAAGAACCGAACTTCAGAACGTTGCTACTCGTCATAACAGCTTTTTCGTTCCGTTGGCTAGCGTAACATTTTGGGTTAAATGTCAAAACAGACGAAACGAGTGCAAACGTTCGTTCAATTGCTACCGTCTCGTCACGTCTATTTTGGTTAAGTCTAGAATTGTCTGTTGAAGAGCGGCGTAATTTGTAAGAAACGAACATGTTTGTGTTTAGGTGTAATAGTTTTCAATTCAATAAAAATATATTTAATATATTAATTTATTTTCAGTTTACTTTTAGTAAGAGACTTATTTCAGAAAAATTTAAAAGGACAAAACAAAATTTGGATTTGGTCATAAAAGAACTGCCGTACATATCGTAAATGCTAGGCTTAATGCATAAAACAAAACAGACGTGACGAGACGATTGCAACTAAACGAACGTTTGCACTCGTTATGTCTGTTTTGACATTTGAATTAAAATGTTACGCTAGTCAACAAATCGAATCAGCTGTTATGGCGAGTAGCGACGGTTTGAAGTTCGGTTCTTACTCAGCGTTTACACACAGAAACTATTTCCGAAAATTCTTCTTGTTTGTTGGTAAGAGGGAAAAAAGTAAAGAATTTGTCATTTGTCGCAAACACAAAACGAAAATTACAAAAGAGAATGGACAAGAATTTGTTTGACAGACATTCCTAGTGTAAACCATGATTGAATAATACAGGTTTATGCAAAAGTCAAATGCTGCTTCTTCCATAGTTGGTTTAATGTCAGAATTGATCAACCACAACAAAAAGTAATAACGTTTTTATGCGATTGGAATTTTTTTGTGAAAAATAAATATTTAACAAAAATTCATTAAAATTTGAATAAATTTGTTTTAAAATATAAATTAATTTGTTTCCGCGGATTTCTCGAAGGAAAAAATATATTGCAAAGGTTCGTTTACTTAAATGATTGCAAAATACGCATAAATTGTTCATTGCATCTTTTTATTTGTAGAAAATTAACGGCTGCTTTTAGCACTGCGCAGCTGATATTTAATCGCGATATAATTAAAACTAAAGTACGCTGCCACTTTCCTAAGCCCGCGAAGTAAAGCGCATAAATGTACATGGCTGGGAAGCATCAGAGGGACGTCATGTTTTAATGCAGTGGATACTTAAGGGACGACATGTGTTATCGTATTAGAGGTAGAAAACGGCAAATTTGTTCAGTTCTCTAATTCTTTAACAAAAACAAAACTGTTTATTTCAACTTAAATTATAAAATAAACTAAAAAATAGATTAAAGTTACGAAACTTAAAATTAAGTTTTTTGTTTACCACCCAAGAATGTTGCAGACGATAAGCATAAGAAGCTAATCATGCTTCAGCGTTAGTATGAAACTCAACATCACTAAATATGTTTCGTGGCAGCGCATCCGCAACATGAGGTTCCATTAAAGCGTCTGAGAAAATCAGATCTGTAACACGAATTGTAATTGTTTTTTTCGTGTTTTTGCTTTGTTTAACAATTCTGACATTCGTACATCTGACTTTTGACTAATGACTTTTTTGAGTTTGACAGCTTGCGAAAACCTTTATAGTTGAATCATGGTGTAAACGTCTCGTCAAAATGGTTCGTTCACATTCGATCAGTTACGAACGTTCATTTTGGCTATCAATTTACTCGTTACGTCTTGTTACGTCTATTTTGGATTAGAATTCACTTGTTAATAGGTCATTGCACATAAACACACATTTGAACTATTTTAAGTGAAGTTAAATTTAGTTTTTACAGATTTCTACGATAAGAAAGATATTTTTGTGATTTACTTCATTTCATAAACTTCTAAGCAAGAACATCACATTTAAAAATCCGAAAAAAAAGAACAAAAACTTTGAAAAATAAAATAGCATTTTGTAAAAAACTTATTAAATATATCAGCTAAAGTATAAAGTTTTGGAACAGGTTTACTTTAGCTGACATTGTCCAATTTTATTTATTTTTTTTTTCCTACAAGGGGGTTAAAAACAAAAAAATATAAAATTATCAAAAAAAGTCGCTCGGATCTAGTATCGGAGATATAGACATCGGAAGTTCCGGATATATCTTTTATAAAAATGGTTATAAGTTGGGAACCCCTGAATGGATTTCAAAAAAATGGGTGTCATAAGATAGATAATTTAATGGCCTACAATAATGGTGAGTAAAGTTTTGAAATTTGACCCATATTTTTGGAGATATTACGATTTTTGTGAAATTTCGACCAATTTTTTTTTTAAAAAATTTTTTTTTTTCAAAAAATGAGTTAATGACCTAAAACTTTTTTAGCATTTTAAGAAAGCTTATTTTATTCCCTTTAAAATGGTATATAGTTTGCTGTAAATTTTTGCGAATTTATCTCCTTTTTAAAGAAAAACAAAAAAAAATATTCAATGAATTATTATGAAAACTATGTTTTTGTGGACAAAAACAGTGGAAAACAACAATAACAACGATTACTACACTTACAACTATTATTATTTAAACGATTCTCATAATAAAATAATATGGTTATCATATAAATTAAAATTTTTTTAAAATGTGAGGTTATGTTGAAGGAAAAAGAGCGCCGCAGGCGAAAAATTTTTATTAAAAATCGCGCGCGCGATTTTTAATAAAAATTTTTAAGTTTTAAAATGAAAATGGTCTTACAATAATTGTTGTTGTTGTTGTTGGTTTTTTATTGTTTTTGTCCATAAATAGAGACTTTTCATAAGAATTTATTGCATATTTTTTTTTATTTTCCGGCAAAAAAGGAAGTAAATACGCAATAATTTAAAACAAGCTATATACCATTTTAAAGGGAATAAAATAAGCTTTCTTAAAATGCTAAAAAAGTTACAGGCCTTAACACATTTTTTGGAAAAAAAAATGTTTTTTCAAAAAAAAATTGGTCGAAATTTCACAAAAATCGTAATATCTCCAAAAATATGGGTCAAATTTCTAAACTTTACTCACCATTATTGTAGGCCACTAAATTATCTATCTTATGACACCCATTTTTTTGAAATCCATTAAAGGGTTCCCAACTTATAACCATTTTTCCAAAAGCTATATCCGCAACTTCCGATGTCTATATCTCCGATACTAGATCCGAGCGACTTTTTTTGAAATTTTTATATTTTTTTATTTTTCACCCTCTATTACTCCTAAAAAAAGAAGTTGATTTGGAGAATGTCAGCTAAAGTAAACTTAAGCCAAAGTTTTTATTAGAATCTTCTTAAAATTTTAATAAATAATTACCATGTCATTGATTTACCCATCACGTCTAAGTCATATGCTATTGCGTAGCATATCGCACTTGATGCCACCAAACTTATCATGTTAATTAAGAACCCCAAAAAAATTTCATATCGTAGATGTTTTTTATTTATGCCTATGTAAAATGAATGTTATTAATTATATAGCATTGAAGTAAAATATTTTCAAATATGTACCTTTTGTAGCTTTCGATAAAAATAAATATGGAATAACAACCGCACAAGAAACAATTACATAATTAAATATCACAGCAAAGTCCATGGAATATGATATAAAGAGCATTCCAAATATATCAAAAAATACAAGCGGTCCATTATTTGAGTTCTTTAAATAAAGTTAA
Organism: Tricholauxania praeusta; assembly: GCA_949775025.1. Lineage (NCBI taxonomy): Eukaryota > Metazoa > Arthropoda > Insecta > Diptera > Lauxaniidae > Tricholauxania > Tricholauxania praeusta. Next base: position 69,465,034 of record OX459029.1, on the reverse strand, counting down.
ATACATAAGCTACATTTAATTCAACTAAAATAATCAGAGAGATTTAAAAGACAAGTAACACAAAGATGTTCAAGAAGTTAACTAAATTTATATAATATTAGCCGTGATATAGTTCGTCAAACAAGATATACCAACTTCTAAATATTGAAATTTTTATATCTTAAATTTATTTGGCTTTAAGTAAACTAAGGAAAAACCTTCTGAACACAAACTATTTTTTACTCCCGGTAGGTAAACACCTGGGTTAAGCTAACATAAATAACTATTTACTTAGAACTCTGTCTGTTTCTGATATTTTTAATGGAAAAAATATCCTCAGAATTATGGTGTTAAGAGCATCGGAAAACAAAAGTAAACATTTTAATATTTTTATGAAAATAACAAGTATAGTAAAGAAGTGTTTTTGAAAATCGACCTCAGTTAGCCTTACCTATGTCAGAAGGCTAATCATCAATTTGTTACAAAAATAAAAGGTATCAAAATTGTATATTTCACAGTACTCATTCCCTGCAGTTTAATTTAGAGCCAATCGAAAAAATTAACTAGTTCTACAATTGTCCAAAAGGGACCGGTGTATTTCTGGTTTCAATGTTAAACAAAAAAACAGTGCGACACTACTGGTTCTAATCTTAATCATAGAACGGCAGTTAAAGGAAAAAATAGTTAGGTTAAGTTATAGTGGAGCGTTCAGCGTTACAAAAGCAAAACAAAATTTAAATTTCAAAATTTCTCTAAAAAAATTTTTTAAACAATAAAGTATTTTTTGGTCATTATTATTCCTAATGAAACAACAAATCCAAGTACTGAATTTTCAAAAAAAGACATTCGTAGTAAAAATTACGAAAATTACCAATTTTACACATCTGTGTTGTGGAAACTAATAACGTTGAAGCTAAATCCTCCCGATATTTATTCGATCTTTACTATAACTACAAATAAAAAAAATTTAAACAAGGTCGGAACATAAAAAATGTTAACCTACTACGCTTGGCAAATTTTATTCTATATACAACACATTATGTGTTTTTGAGTTTGGATCAAACAGCATTTCTGAACTTTGTCCAATGAGTTTTTGTCGGGTTTCTAAAAGCTTTAAGAGCCTTATTTGAAATAGTGTATTTCGAAGCTAATATACATATATGTGCTCCGACAACTAGGCTTATTACAAATTTTCCAATTGAATAGATCTCATATTCTGTTTTCAAAGTATTGAGTTAGGTCTAGAACACTTGCGCTTGTCGGAATTATACATATACATATCGCTCACTTACTTTAAGACTGGCATAACTCAAAAAACGTGATTTTTGAGTTAATGATGCAGAAATATCCGCCATTTTATGTTTTATTTTGTGTGAAAATATCAGAAAAGTATCTTATAAGCTTGCCTTGTGAGAAGAGTTTATGTAGACATACTTTTCATTATTTTCATATAAAAAGCAACTTATTGAAAACTTTAAATGCGTTTTTCTCCCACTTTATGTTTTTTGAGTTATGAAAGTCTTGAAGTAAGTGAGCGATATGTAAGTAGAATCCGTTACAGGCGTTTAGAAACTGAAAAGGAGACTCGCCATGAAATGTATCGTCTATGCACTCCCACCTGGTTATTTATTTTGTTTTGATTTGCTTCATTCACCAGATATAAGACGGTTGTGAGATTGTCACTGCTATGGTTAGGTTGTAAAATTATGTTCAGGTGGCATAGCACTGAATTTTTTTTACCTTCACTTTGATCAAAAAATTATTTTTTTTTTGCGCAAATTGCTTTGAATTTTATTATGAATAATCCAAAGTATTCTCTGAAAATTTTAACATATTAATAAAAGTTCAAAAAAACTTTTATGTACACGATTTTTAGAAAAACTTTTTTAAAAATTTTTTTAGAATAAAAGTTTTTAAGGAAAGTTTATAATAACTTTAAAACAAAAAAGGTTTTAGAAACTGTTATTTTCATGAGTTTTTGAATAAAAGTATAAAAGTTTCAAGGTCTAGTTTAAACAATCCTCAAAATTATCTATATTTTAATTTAATGGTATTTTTCATGTACATATTTAAATTTTTACCCACGTAAACAATAGCCCATTATCAGCCAATAAAATAAGCTGGTCATAAGAAACCATTCTTTTCATATCATTTATGTAGAGTAGGAACAAAATCAAACCCAGAATATGGTTCTCTGTGGTACCCCGAGCTCCTAACTTTTTTCGTCCGATATTTCGTTTTTAAATTTCACGCATTACTTGCTTGCGGACATATGTGCTTATATATACGTATGTATAGGTACATATCGGTCATTCTTTTAATAACTGCACACTTTGTTTTTTTTTTTTTTTTGACGTTTTTGAACATTTTTTGAAACGAAATATCTCAAAAACTATAGTAGATAGGATATAAAATCATCTAATCATATTTGTTAAGGAATACTATAACTTTATACAAAAAATTAAAAAAATTAAATAATTTTGTTAAAACACTAATTTTTTTAATTAAAGAAATTTTTCTCAAAATATTTTCAATATAACATATTTTTTTTTTTTTGCTTTGATTTTTTTATATGTTATTCCTCAATCAATCCTAAGTATTCATGTGCTTCCATATCGAAATTCCCGCCATAACTTTGGAAACTACGAATTTTTTACAGGTGACGCGCACCATGTTTTGCCATGTATTAAATTTATTAGCAATTTCTTTATCATTAATGCACATTTTGCTAATTACTATGTAGTTGCTATCGAAAATTTTAGTTATCTTTATCCTTAAGTGTAAGTATTGTATGCGGGTCTCTTTTTAGGACATTAATACTGAAAATAGGAAGTTGATTAAATGTTAAAGGGGTTTGCGGTGGAACAAGTGCTAGCCTTTTTTGGAACTGATTCAGGACTAATCTTACACTGTTCTAATTAACTGCAGGGATTCTCTAAAGAGCGGATGGAAATGTAAATATTTACTATGTATGGGTAAATGTAAAATTTTAAATTTTTGTTTATATCTTTATGACAACGAAAACCAAAAATTAAATCATATTTAGATAATGGAATTTAAATATTTCATACCTGTATAGTTTTTAAATTTTCAAAGTTTGCTATAAACTTTGCGAGGCTAAGGATATTATCTCCAGTGTGCTGCAAGGAATTTCTTGGTATGTAGTCAAGATGATCGAATTTGGTATGATATCGGTAGCCATTTGCAGTGTGCGCAAAATCTAAACCAGGTATTTTACCAAAGTCACGAAATATTCGAAAGTCTGTATCGGATGGAATCAAGCCAGACTCAAAAACTTCTTCGGCAGCAACTTGAGCGCTTGGATATGGGACTGATTTAGCGTACATCTATAAAGAAAAGAATTCTTTAATACATATAAAATAAAAATAGTTGATGATGTACTTCAATTAGCCATGGACTATTTTTAGCACCTTGGAATAAAAGTTCCTTGCCACCAGATCCTACAGATTCAAGATTTAGAAAAGCTACAAAAAAACTATGTTTTTAAATTGATTTATTGGGATATACAAGTTTCAATAAGTTACCTTTTATTTCCTTTGCCCATTTATGCTGTGTTATAAATCCATGCGAAGCTTGTAATCCAGTTTCCTCAGCACCATTGAAAAGGAAAATAATAGCGTGTTTGTTTGGATCACTGTTGCGCGACAATACTCGTAAGACTTCAAGCATCACAACACAGCTGGCTGCATCATCACTTGCTCCAGGACTTCCTGGAACTGTGTCAAAATGGCAATTAATCAACAGAGTATTATTTTCATTGGAGGCCTCAAGTCCATGTAATTTAACAACAATATTTTGTATGCTACGGTATACACTTGTCATTCCATGCGGTTTAAATCCAGTCCAAAAAGACCCACTTGCAACCTAAATGAAATTACGATAAACAGATATTTTTTTGCGTTTTAGTAAATTTTCTGATTTTCGTTGTTTTGCTTTTTCGTTTTTCATACGAATTGTACTAAAAAACAAAGTGATTGCGCGGTCCGCAGGTTTGATTTAGGAAGCTGAAATTTTGGGAGAATTTTCTTCAAACCCGATTCTATTATATAGGCAAACAGCACCGCAAATTTAATAAAAAAAAATATAAAAATACCTCCTTCGGGTGTATTTTTTCCGCATTTTTAGTCACACGAAAAATGTGGGCGTGGTTTTACAACAGTGGGTGGCGACCACCATTCAACTAAAAAACCCAAAACGCTATATCTTGGCACCTAAAGCAGACTTTTTCTACGTTTTAGTAAGTCGGTTTTTTCGTTAAATTTCAATGGAATTGGACATAAACTCTATCCGCGCAGTTTTCAGGTTAGAGCTAGGAAGCTCAAATGTTGGGACAATTATTTTTATTCCTCAAGCTATAATATAGGAAAAAATAAAAAAAATCCCTGTCCTAAAGTTTGAAAAAAAAACACCCTAATGTACATATGTATATTGTTAAACATGTTTTTATTTTTATACATATATACTGAAAAATTTGATTTTGTTATTCATTTTAAAGAGTAAAAATTGTATGAGAGGGGGTCTATCTTGAACACCCTCTGAATTGCAGAGTGTTTATCAAAGTTCCTTTACAGTAGTACTCATAAACAAAGCCTACCACATTACTTACTTAGTAAAAGAGCTGGAGCAATAAAATGAGTGTGTTTTATTAGGCCATATATGAATGTATGATATTTAAATATAACCTACCTACTTTCTCTGCGGTATTAACTCACTACGCACGGTGCTGCCTTTTTCAAGATAGTGTTGCAAAAATAAAATTTTTGATGTCAGATTTTCGGAAAAATATTTCTTATATCAGATAGGAATTTAAACAGAGCTTTAAAAACCAACAGCTCTAATTCTAAGCAAACCGTTTAGCTTACATGGGTGTACCAAATTGGTTAAACTTTTGGTTTTGCACAAACAATTTTTTGTTCTTAATAAGTTCAATATACGTAACTTTATGTTGCTTGTGCTTGTAAATGGTATCATGTTACTCAATTTCTACCTCTATCTGTTTCTTAATTTCAATCTATCTTCCACTAAAAACAAATGTGTTTACTCAGGAATCAATCTATCTCCTTACCAAATTTCATAAAAATCGTTGCAGCGGCTCAGCCGTGATAGAATTTTTTTCATTACGGACGGTGCTACGCCTATTAAAACAACACAGGTTTTAATAACCTTTTTTACGGTTCAATCTATCTCCCAACCGAATTTCATTAAAATCAGTTTATAAGTTTAGCCGTGGAAACCACAAAAGTGGTGCGCTCGAGTTACAATTCTCAAGTTCAAAAATGAATAGTGGAGTACACATAAATGTGCTGGAAAGTAGCCTGCCACCTTCTTTGCTTGAAAAAATAGAGACAATTTTTATTTTCATGCAGGACAATGCACGAATCCAAACAAGTCGCCAGATAATATCCTTTTTACAAGTCTGTTCCGTTGAGGATCATGAACTGGCCTGCATGCGCGTCGGTCTAAAATCCCATGAAAAATATTTGGGGAGTCTTAGCACGGCGTGTATATGCTGAAAATAAGATATATGAAAACTTTTTCGATCTTAAAAGAGTAATTTTAAGTGATTGGAACAAAGTCAAACTAAACTTGTTCTTCAACCTAAAGAATAAATTACATTCCTTTGTTTTAACCGTAAAATTAAGAGGGTGTCTTGTAATTTTGATACAGTTGCCAGTAAACAAAATATATGCATTCTAATTAAAAGTAACAGCTCTTTCTAATGCTATGCGTAAAATATATATTTTTTTAAAGCTTATTATTTGTACATTCATTCGCTATTTTTAGTTTTTGCAAAAACATAAACAACGCAGATTTACCGAAGGTTAAAGATAAAATTTAAGAGTGTCTCATAATTCAGGAAAGCACGATTTGGTAGCAAAATTACTTTTAAATACTTTTTTGTATGCCAAAATGTACTAGAAAAGCATTTAACATGGAAATACGTAAAAGTACCGTAAACTCAAAAGACAATTTACAAAGAAATTTGTTTGATAAGAATAATAAAAACAAGTTAAGGTGATATCTTCGGCCCGGCCGAAACTCACATACCCTACACTGCACTGAAAGTCGCTTTTAAATAAATGTTAAAAGACATTGAATAAGTCGAAAAAAATTTTAAATGTAAAAAAGGTCGAAAGAAGTTGAAAAATGTTGAAACAGTTGTAAAATACTGAAAAAATATGAAAACCATTGAAGAAAGTTGAAAGCAATTCAAAATGTCGAAAATAATGAAAAATGATTAAAAATGTCGAAATAATATGAAAAGTTCAAAAAAGTTGAAAGAGTTCAAAATCGCTGAAAAAGTCTTAAAAATAAAGAAAATAATGAAGAAAAATGAAAGAGATTGAAAAAATCAAACGAATACATATGGGATATATTGGAAAAAGTTAAATGGTTGATAAAGTCAAAAGAATATGGAAAATATTGAAAAAAGTCGAATAAAAACTAAGAAATTTAAATGTGCCACGCCCACTTCTCCAATTCCGCCTACTTTTGGGTTACTAAATCATATTCGTCATTGACATTCACATACCAAATCTTAGCCTAATAGGTTGAATAATTTGCGATATATGCCGTAATAAGTCTTAAAATTTAGGGCACACACTGGTGAAATGTGGTCCGATTTTTATCCAGAAATAGCTTTTATAAGCAACACTCTTTCACCAAATTTTAGTATGATTTATCACATATTTCGAAATATATGTCTCTTAAGGTATTTTACTTGTATGGGGAGTGACACGCCCACTCGTGCTATTTCGCCCACTTTTGATTCAGGTATACCTTATAGCAAGTAAACCACTTAAATTAAATTTCATACTTTGTTAGTTCTCTTAATATAACGTTTATAAATATTGTGGGCTGTGCCACACCCTTCAACGAGTTTATTAAGTAAATTGGAAGAGCTTGTGTTGATGCTGCTTTCAGTGGCATCATCTCTAAAATTTTTATGAAAATAGTTTGAGCCAATTTTGAGAAATATGGAATCGAAATTTTTAACTGTTTTAAAGAGCCACGCCCATTTTTACGATTCCGCCCAGTTTTATCACAATTCAAGATATATTTGAAATGTACCCGTTTACCAAATTTCATAACAATATCTTGCTCGGCTTACGAGATATGGTGGCATAAATGTTAAAATTTAGGGCTATGCCACGCCCCCGTAGGAAGCTTTGAAAACTTAAAACCTAGCCTAATCCTAATCTTGTTCACATGTGCATCAAATCACCAAGTTTCATCAAAATCGCTGCAACCTTTTTTCAAAATTGGCCTGGGTATATATACATAAGCTATAGGCGGTAGGCGTGTCCATGAACCGATTGCACAAATTTTCAATAGCAAGATGCCTGCAAGAACATGTGACCTGTGTGTGAAAGTTTCATTCAATTAGCTCTCTTGGTTTTCCCGTAAACCTGATTTCAACAGACAGACAGACAGACCGACACAGACAGACAGATGGACATCGCTAAATCAACTCAGGTGGTGACGCTGATCAAGAATATATGTACTTTTTCATACCTGCCACGCCTCCTTCTATGTGTTACAAACGGAAGGACAAAGTGAATATACCCTCGGTGTAGGGTATAAAAATACTTATATTAAAAATTTTCTTAAAAGACTACACTAACGGCTAGCCTATCTACGGCAACTATACTTACTCAAAATGTAAAATTAATACATATTTCTTTTTTGGAATACGAGATACATATGAGTCATTGCAGATGAAAACCTCTAATCGGTAAAGCTGGCTTAGTTTAGATATTGCTTAAACTTTGTGAGAATCTTCTTTAGGGTTCTAAAGAAGAAAATCAAAAAGCATTTAATTTTTGGATGCGTCCGTTCCCATGTAGTCGAATTGAAGCATTTAAAAAACATAGTTTTTAGGCTTCAATATTTTTAGCTGTAAAAATTTTCTGTTTAAATTCTAGACACCCTTGAGACGGCCTCTTAAAGCTGAAAGATTGTAGTTTTTGTGCAAAGAATACAAATTCACACAATCAGTATACGCGAAAAATTACACTGTGCAAAAAATACATGTATTTTACTGATTTGTCGTGATTTTTAACTGGCTCCAGTGTCGCAACTGTTTAATGCAAGCAATTAATACTTTTCATAAATCAAGTACACATATCGGGGAAGAGATAAAATCGTGTCGGGAGAAAAACTAGCTTACAACGAACTTAAGATCATCAAATACCGTGTAACTTTTTGCTATACTGATTTCGTGAAATTTTATTCTTTGTAAAAAAACTATAAACTTTTAGCCTTAAGATGCCGTCTCAAGTGTGCCTAGATCTTAAACAGAAAAATTTTTGCATCTAAAAATATTGAAGTCTGAAAATTACGTTTTTTAAATGCTTCAATTCGACTAGGCAGGAACTGACGCATTCAAAACTTAAAAGCCGTTGGATTTCCATCTTTGGAACCCTAAAGAATATTCTCACAAAGTTTGAGTAAAATTCAAAACAGTGGAGAAACGAAATTTCTATTCTTTACACGTTTTCATCTGGAATGACACATACATATGTTAAAAAAAATTCTCACCATATTCCAAATAAAGGGTAAAAATCGCTTTCCAAGGAGATTAATGTGTTATTACTTTTCAGACGTTATGACTTTGTTTGCAACTTTGTACACATGAAACTTTTGACTATAAAAGGTATTTGACTGTAATAATATTGCAGTAAAAAGGATTATGCAATTTAAAGTTATCTAGGTCATAACAAACAATTAAATTTAAAGAAAGGCCATAACAGAACGTAGTGATTTTAGTTTTAAAAATTTCATTGAATGCAAAATATTTTAACGTATATTACCTGAACGTCCATTTCAATTTTTTGATTTTGATGTGCCATTTGTTTTATGTAAGAAATTTCTCGTTTAAGAAAGTCCACAGCAAGAACTTCATTACTGTAAGATCCAGTTGGTCGTGGACCGAAATTAGTTAGTATTTTTAAATCCTTCCAGGCACGTTCAGCAATAAAAGAACTTGGGTTGTGAAGCAAATCAGAATTATCCAGTGCTTTTGGCAAGTTTTCACGCAAGTTATATCTTGTTAGAAGACTTAAAAGAATGACAGCAGCCACAGTAATGAAACTAAAAATTTCGGGAACATTGTGAACGCTACGTTTTGTATAAACTGAAAAAAAAGTTAATTTTATTAAGGATAGTTTTCTAACTTTTATGCAGTTTGAAATAAAAGTTTATAAAAACTTTTCTTAGGTCTGACAATTAAAATTTCAGTTCCAGGATTAACTAGATATGTAGAAAGCGACCCTAAGCCATATTACCCATATGTGCACTGCTATGCAGAAGTTTAATAACTACTACAAGATCAATCAAAATGTAATGTAACTGGTAGCAATCAATGTACAAAAAAAGGGAGAAACGCTTATTTTGGGTATTTGAAATCTGTTGCGGTAAGTTTTTATTAAAGCAAAGTTCTGTTCTAGTTTCACCAAAACGTTTTCAAATTGAATTTCCTAATATTTACTTACTATAAGGATCCCTAGTTTTTAATAAAAAAGCTCCTTGTCATTACTTGCCAACTTTTAATCTTGATCTTGTCCGAAGTTTCTTGTTTACTTTCCTTATAATTTTTAAATTTTTTGTATGTATGGGAGATTTTACGCCCTGTTATAAAAATTCATCCAATTTTTGTCCAGATCTTGCCGAACCATTCCTAGTATTTGTGTGAATACACAAAGTAAAAAGTTGTAACTTTTGAGGAAATGTCACACATTTTCCAAACACATTTTAAATTTTCAACTTTATTTTAACTTTGATATTAATATTTAAATTTCACATCTACCGCCAAAACATGAGTTCGAAAATTTTGACTACACGAAATTTGTATAGCAGAAAGTGGCAACATTTGGTAGGGGCCAGAGAACGTCACTGAGTAGCTCGTTGAGGGTTTTGAGCCACTACCAAAAATATGAGACGTGAGTGTGCCTTTTGCATGCAACAGTGAATAACTAATAGTGAATACGTAGATAACATGCTGCTCATGAATCTGAGCTTGTAGTAGCTCTGCGCTCATCAATGTGAATGCGTGTAAAGCTCACACTCACATGGATTCAGATTCATGAAGCAGTGAATAGCTTGAGCCACTTAGTATGTTGAACTGTAGTACAGAAAAACTGTGTTTTTTCTTTCCAATCGATGGAGAAAGGTCGAAAATGGATTTTGGACATCACTTAGGGAATCTCCGGACCCTGGAAAAGACCGTTTTTGACCCATTTCCTTAAAATTTTTAGATTTTGGACATCATTGAGGCTGGCTCCGGACCATGGAAAGGACCGTTTTTGAGCAATTTTCGGAAAACTTTTTTTTTTTTTGAAATTAATGAGGAAAGGTCGAAAATGGACTTTGGACATCATTTTGATTGGCTCCGGACCCTGGAAGTACCGTTTTTTGACCCATTTTTGTAAATTTTTTTTTAATATATTTTAATAGTGGCTCCGGAGTCCGGACCCGGGAATGGACCGTTTTTGACCCATTTTCAGAAAAAAATTTTTTTTTCTGCACTTAATGGGGAAAGGTCGAAAATGGATTTTGAACATCATTAGGGTGGCTCCGGAGTCCGGCCCCGGAAAAGGACCTTTTTTTGACTCATTTTCGGAAGATTTTTTTTTCTGTAATTAATGGGGAAAGGTCGAAAATAAACTTTGGACAAGCTTGCTTTCAGCATCATTTCAAAAATTTTTGAAAAAATCATGTGTGCCAATATCGAGACATACAGTCATAATTTTTAATTGTTGTAGAGTTCCACATCCACTATTACGATTACTTTTATCACTTTTTATGTATATATTTGATATGTATCCGTTTACCAAATTTCATCACAATATCTTGCACGGTTTACGAGATATGGTGGTATAAAGGTCAAAATTTAGGACTGTGCCACGCGAATCTTTGGAAACTTGAAACCTAGCCTAATCCTAATTTGGTTCACATGTACACCAAATCACCAATTTTCATCAAAATCGCTGAATTTTTTTTCAAAATGGGATTGGGAATATTCATAGGGTATGGGCGGTAGGCGTGTCAATGAACCGATTTCGCCCATTTTCAATAGAAATATGCCTGCAAGAAGATCTGATCTGAGTGTGCTAATTTCATTCAATTAGCTTTCTTGGTTTTCCCGTAAGCCTGATTTCAACAGACGGCCGTACAATGCTAAGTCAACTCAGGTGGTGACGCTGATCAAGAATATATATGAGACGTTTCATGTCAACCGTGACAGTGGTCTGCCCAAAATTGAGTGCAGCGGAGAAACGTTTTTAAGATATCAAAATGTTCGTATGCTCAAGAGCTTTCATATGAGAACGGCTGTTTTCGAATTTATTTTTTTTAAGGAAATGGCGACCATAAAACGGCGCCTACATATAGATATCTATGTATAAATAGATATCTATATAGATATCTATGGTAAACAGCCATAATCATAATCGCTTAATTTTCTTTATTTTTTAGGAAGGCTGTGAAGAGAGGGAGTGCTGTGTATACTTTTTTTTTAAATAGTAGGTGTTGCCACGCCCCTAACGGAAAACACGTTGCCACGGCTAAACTAAAACACCAGTTTTAATAAAATTTGGTTTGAAGATAGACTGAACCGTAAGAAAAGTAATTAGAAGCTCTAAGTTCTTGAATGGGGCGTGGCATCACTCTTATTAAGAAAAAACGCTGTTTCGGCTGAACCGCGTCATCGATTTTGATAAAATTTGGTATGTTGCTAGATTGAATCCTGAGTAATGATATTTCTTTTGAGTGGGCGGTGCCACGCCTCTAACAAAAAAACGCTTTCAATATCAATACCTCGAAAACCAAACGCGATATCGATTTTGTTTATTTAACATTTTCGCTTTATTTTGAAGTGTTCCATCGGAAATCATGATCAGATTAGGGCGCCACGGAAATCGTACTTCAAATGGTACTTTAGAATCAAATTTTTAAGTATCGATATTTCGAAAACTTAACGAGATATCAATTTTTTTTATTTAACATTTTCGCTTTATTTTAACATGTTCTGTCAAAAAACAGCGTAAAATCGCGGCGCCACGGATATCGTAACCATGCCGGTGGAACGCGACCGAAGGCCGCTGCGAAGCTCATGTTGGACATATTGGCGGATGTAAGTCTAGAGCCGCGGCCGAGGCCCGCCCACTTTCCCTAGCTTTTATCTAGAATTATGGTGAGTAGCGAAGCCGGTGTTGAATATATTTTATGATGTAAGAGATTTTCAATATGAAGGAGGCGTTTCCGCGCATAACATATGTATATACATATAAACAAACAGTATTGGTCCAAACTTAAGCTCCTTCGTACATTTTTATTCAAATCATACATTTTTTATGAAACGACGCTTTCAAAACATGTGTATTTATTTTATTCAATTATGCCTTTATTAATGACAAACAAAAACTTAAAAAATTCAGAATTATTTACTATTATTGTAGTTTCATTGTATTATTAAGTTTCAATTATTGGCCAGGTAAAATATCGAGTGCTAAGTTTCGATTTCAATGGGTTCCGTTACAAAGTGCAATTCAAATGGCCTTTGGAACCTGCATTTTTTAAACAATAAACCGAACTAACTTACCTGTATCAAATATATTCAGATTTTTTTCTTTCCGGCAACCTTGCTGCAAAATTCAAGTTTTAATGTAGGTTTTTAAAACATACCGGAGTTATACTTACGTTGGAGGCTCCATTAAAGAAATGCATTGTAACCACTTAAATAAATCAATAATTTAAAAGAAACTTTTATGCATCTTAGATATTAACTTGTTTTTCGATAGCCACAATGCTTTGAAATACTGGGGTCTCAATGTTTGTTTTTGCAATATTTATTGTATACTAATGAAGTTAAGTTAAAAATTTCTAATAGTTCAACGAGAACAACAAACCAATTGAATTTCCATCAACAAAACATAAAATTAATTATTAATTGACTTTAGTGAATTTTTTTCACACATGACATTAGTGATTTTGTCACAGAAGTTTTATTTTTTTAGGTAACAGCAGTAATGTTGCTTACACGCAGCGCCTCACAAGTTCGCGGATAAGGGACAACTAAGCCATGCATGGGCTAGCTTAACGTACTGTCAAATTTAAGGATCTCAGAATAAACTTTTTAGTGGCTATCAGAGAACGTCATTGAATAGCTCCCTGAGGGTTTTGAGCCACTACCAAAAATATGAGACGTGAGTGTGCCTATTGCATGCAATAGTGAGTGTGAATCTGAGTTAAATTCACTAAGGGCCGGTTTCACAGTGTTTAGTTAACTAATTAGTTAAATTAACTAATGTCTGTTAGTTAACTACCAAAGTGGAAGAGAAGATAACATGCTGTTCATAAATCTGAGCTTGTAAGTAGCTCTGAGCTCATGTATGTGAATGCGTGTGAAGCTCACGCTCACATGGATTCAGATTCATGAAGCAGTGAATGGATTGAGCCACTTTGTGGAACTGTAGTACATAAAACTGTTTTTTTTTTCTCTCCAAACGATGGGAAAAGTTGAAAATGGATTTTGGACATCACTTAGGGTGGCTCCGGACCTTGGAAAGGACCGTTTCTGACCCATTTTCGAAATTTTTTTTTTGCTCCAATCGATAGGGAAAGCTAGAAAATGGATTTTGAACATCATTTAGGGTGGGTCCGGACCGTGGAAAAGACCGTTTTTGACCCATTTCCTTAAAATTTTTAGGGTAGCTCCGGACCCTAGAAGGAATGATTTTGACCCATTTTCAGAAATTTTTTTTTTTGTTATTAATGGGAAAGGTCGAAAATGGATTTTGGACACTATGTAGGGTGACCTTGGACACTGGACGAACTATTTTCGACTCATTTTCGAAGAAAATTTTTGTTCTGTAATTAATGGGGAAAAGTCGAAAATGTATTTTGGACATCATATGTGGTGGTTCTGGACCCTGGAAGGACCGTTTTTGAACCATTTTCGGAAAATATTTTTTTTTTTCTGAAATTAATGGGGAAAGGTCGGAAATAGATTTTGGACATCATTTAGGGTGGCTTCGGACACTGGAAAGGGCCCGAGATAATAAACATTGTATTCGCTACTTTCACAAAAATTGCGTTTTTTTCCAGTATACTGTTCAACGATGCGGCATTCATCAGGGAACTGATACTCATAAGTCTGTTTATTAAATATAATACTGCTATATCCTCAAAAGTGTCCAGCTCCTTGCATATGCCGATGATATTGATATCATTGGACGTTGTAAGCGAGATGTTACTGCTGCGTTCTGTGCTATCGAAAAAGAGTCAGCGAAAGTGGGTTTGACGGTGAACGAGGGCAAAACAAAACAAAACAAAGTATATGCTGTCCACAAACAGGGAGACGCGGCGTATTGGATCCTTTGTTACTGCGAACAACCATACTTTCGAAGTTGTCAAGGAATTCACCTATCTTGGCACCGCCGTGAACACTCAAAACGATGTCAGCATGGAGATAAATAAGCAATTGAGTAGTAGAGACCTCTCTCGCCCGACAAAACTGACACTCTACAAGACGCTCATCTTACCCGTGCTACTTTACGGCGCAGAAGCATGGGTTGTGTCGCAGACTGATGCAGCCACGCTTGGGGTGTTTGAGAGAAAAATTCTTCGCAAAATCTTCGGTCCTGTTCATGTCGGCGACGACTACCGTATTCGAATGAACCACGAACTGTACGAGCTTTACGCTGACATTGACATAGTCAAGCGCATCACTATCCAACGTCTGCGCTGGCTGGGACATGTTGTGCGTATGGACGAAGAAGCTCCGGCGAAAAAGGTGTTTGATGCGGAAGCCGCTGGGCGACGACGAAGAGGAAGACCATGCCTCCGATGGAAAGACCAAGCCGAGGAAACCCTATCCACGCTTGGTGTGAATGATTGGAGAAGGCGCGCGCAAAGCAGAGGTGCCTGGAGAGAGCTTTAGAGGTCGGCCGTAACCCGGTAACGGGTTGTTATGGCCACCCAAGTAAGTAAGTATATCCTCAAGCGCTGCAGTTAAAAATCTTTTTTCCACGGGCAAATATATTTTAACGCCGAAACGAGCCTCGCTTTTAGACCAGAACTTCAACATATTGTTACGAAATTTCTGTCTCTTTGACGATAATTTCGATCTCTCACACTTTTCTGAGTTCGATCACTGGATTGTGTAATAGTTAGTTTTTACACGGTACAATTGTTTATTTTATTAACATTCAAATTCTAACATTAATTTAACACTGTATAGAAAACTGTTTTACTTTACTACGGATTACACTGTATTCACTTCACTGTTGAAATACTACTGTTCTGCTTCGCTGTTTTAATTCTACTGTGTCCGAAAACTCAAATAACACCCTTTTATACTACAGGCATCACTTTCTCGAATAATCTACTAGCTGCCAGATGGCGTATATTCTACCATTATCTACAACCTACCAGTGCTACTTTGTAGCGTGCGTTCTACCACTATCCACAATCCACCACAATTCACCAGCATGGCGCACTGACGTTGAGCTAGCTATTATGCTAGATGGCGTTGTACGTTGTACGACGGCGATAATTTCTCTCGGTTGTTGACTTTTTATTGTTTACTGCAGCGTCTGTTCGGTTTATTATTTTTAGCACTTTGCGCTAGATGGTGCTAATATCGTTTAGTTTCTTTTGATGGCATTTATTTCAAGAGTTTTCTAGCATAAACCAAATTTCGCTACACTGCCCTCCGCTTAAACTTGTTCGTCCCGAACAAGAGTCTCTCCGTTTCTAGTATAAGGTGCCAGCCTTTCGATGTGGACTACCTTTAATTAACTTTTGTTTCCGGGGTACTTTTGGATTCGATACACAACATCATTAATCCTTGTGACGATCCGGTAAGGTCCATCCCAGTGAGTCCGAAACTTAGGAGACAAGCCTCGTTTCCGTTGTGGGTTGTGTAGCAGCACAAGTTGACCTTTCTTGAACCTTTCAGTATTTGCTCGCAGGTCACACCGAGCTTTCATCTTGTCGCGATCTTTATCACGCTCTTTCTCACGTTCCTTTTTACGCGATTTAGAACGACGTCTAGAAGATTTCTCCCGACTTCGAGAACGTTCTCGGCGTGACTGCTCTCGTTCTCGCTCTTTCTCATGTTCGCATTCCCTTTCTCTTCTTCTGCGCTCACGATCTTTATCTGGCCGTTCTGGATCCTCCTTTTCAACTTTGTCTCTTTCAGCGTGCTCTCTAACCTCCTCTCGTTTACGTTCCCGCTTTCGTTCTCTGTCGCGTTCTTCACGCCGTTCGCGATCTCTTTCACGTTCTTTCTCCCGTTCTCGTTCGCGTTCCCTTTCACGCTCTCGTTCACGATCACCACGATCCCGATCACTGCACTGGTCCCATCTTACCTCCTCTTCAGGCAAAACGTTCAAACGGCGCACATCAATTGTTCCAGCTTTATTTTCCGTTTGTGAACATTCAATTTTACATAGGCGACGGTAAAATGAATCCGCATTTTCATGCTGGCTTTCTTTGCGATGTGGTAGTCGTTTCTCAGGCTCCCTCTCCGGAATCGAACCCTGATTCCCCGTACGCGCCTGCTGCCCGCTACCATTTTCGCCACCGTCCACCCTATTTTCAATTCCTCTTCTTGGTGAATGTGATGCAGATCGTTTACGCCATGATTCGCAGTCACGTGCCATGTGTCCGTTCTTACCACAGTTGTAGCATTTTCCGCTGAAGCTACTGCTGGCGAACGATGAACTTTTCTTTTCAGAATCCATCTCCATCCGATTTTCAATTCTTCTTCTTGGTGAACGTGATGCAGATCGTTTACTACGTGATTTGCAGTCACGTGCCATGTGTCCCTGCTTACCACAGTTGTAGCATTTTCCGCTGAAGCTACTGCTGGCGAACGATGAATTTTTCTTTTCAGCCTCCATCTCTATCCGACGAGTTTTCAGTGATGGGCGGCATGTCAACGCAATCATCTCTTCAGTGAGGGCAACGATTACTGTTTCGTTAAATGTTGTCTTCGGGCTCCTCATTGTCTCGCGTTTTGTATCTGAGTCCCGTATGCCGTCAATAAACGCCTCTATTTTGAATTTTTCAGCTACGACACTTAACTCGTCAGGATAGGAAAGGTGTGCCAATCGCTCAATATCCGCAGCATACTCCTGCAAGGACTCACCAGATTTCTGGATACGACTTTTCAACTCCAATCTGTGAATCTGCTTCATGTGGTCACTGCCATATTTTCGCTGTAAGGCATCCATCACCGCCTTGTAATTTTTCTGCTCCGCCACTGGAACCGTTTGCAAAACTTTTGCAGCTGCGCCTTTTAATGCCACAATTAGCGCTGCAGCTGCGCTTTCGTTATCCCAACGATTGTGACCAGATGTTGTTTCGAACTGGAGCTTGAAAACACTAAATGGCGTTGTTCCATCGTACGAGGGTGCCTTAAGCCTCTCTGCGCTGATTTCTCTTATGACTTGAGTGGTTGGTTCACTTATTTCCAACTGTTGAATCCTTTTATTAACGTCTTCCAAATTATTTTGAGTCATCTCGTAACTCAGTCATTTTTGCATCGAGGCCATCTACCATTTTGGCAACCTCCGTTCGAAGAGCCTCGTGAATCTGCAGCGCGTTCTGACTTAAGCTCTGATCAATTTCTTCCCGAACCGCCTGGATATTGCTATTTATTTGTAGTGCATTTTGACTTAACTTCTGGTCTATTTTATCCTGAATGGCCTGGATATTGCTATTCATCTGTAGACTTATTGTCTGCGTCATCGCCATTAACATTTTCTCGAACTTTGACATATCTACAACTTCACCACTTGCCGCTGATCCAGAAGCTTCTTCCACTTTCGCTGCTGATTCTGATACATCACTATAAAATTCATGCTCTTCCAGGTTTACACCTTGAGCCTCAAGAGCCTGCCGTAAACGTTTCTGTAACTCCACCTTTCCGCCAGTAGATTGCAGACTTAGCTGCTGCAACTCCTTCTTCAGTTGATCCACTTTTAGTTCGTCAAACTTAACCATTTTTATTTATTTACTTTTTTTTTTTTTAATTGATTGTTAATTCTTTTACACAATCCCACTTCTGACACCAATTGTTACGAAATTTCTGTCTCTTTGACGATAATTTCGATCTCTCACACTTTTCTGAGTTCGATCACTGGATTGTGTAACAATTAAAAACACACAAATTTATTTAGTTATAAAATGGTTTATTTAAATCACAATAGTTAGTTTTTACACGGTACAATTGTTTATTTTATTAACATTCAAATTCTAACATTAATTTAACACTGTATAGAAAACTGTTTTACTTTACTACGGATCACACTGTATTCACTTTATTGCTTTTAATTCAAGTGTTCCACTTCACTGTTGAAATACTACTGTTCTGTTTTAATTCTACTGTGTCCGAAAAACTCAAATGACACCCTTTTATACTACAGGCATCACTTTCTCGAATAATCTACTAGCTGCCAGATGGCGTATATTCTACCATTATCTACAACCTACCAGTGCTACTTTGTAGCGTGCATTCTACCACTATCCACAATCCACCACAATTCACCAGCATGGCGCACTGACGTTGAGCTAGCTATTATGCTAGATGGCGTTGTACGTTGTACGACGGCGATAATTTCTCTCGGTTGTTGACTTTTTATTGTTTACTGCAGCGTCTGTTCGGTTTATTATTTTAAGCACTTTGCGCTAGATGGTGCTAATATCGTTTAGTTTCTTTTGTTGGTATTTATTTCAAGAGTTTTCTAGCATAAACCAAATTTCGCTACAATATTAATGTTCATGAAGAGAAATATCCACATTACACAAGACTAAATTACACACTCCAATTATGTAAATTTATTTTTGTTCCTGACTTTTTAACTTCCAGAACCCAAACCAACAGTTTTTTATAAGAAGATCACTAACGCAACGATATAAAAAATGCAATTTTTATCACGTGTTAACGGATTAACGATTAACGTTAACTTGCGTTAAGTGTTCCGAAATGTAACGTTTTAACGTTTAACGAAGTTAACTTTTTTAGTAACGGATTAGCGATTAACAAAGTTAATTATTTGATTAACGGTGCCCAGCTATGGATATAATGTAGAATGATCCGCGGCCGAAAGCCGCCGCGAAGCCGGTGTTGGACATATTGGAGGATGTAAATCCTGAGCAGCGGTCGAAAGCCGCCCACTTACCCTAACTTTAATGTTGAAATACTGGGGCCAGCCAAGCCGGTGTTGGATAGTTAGGGTAAACTATCAGGATTTACATCCTCCAATATGTCCAACAACGGCTTCGCGGCGGCCTTCGGCCGCGTATCAGTCTATGTCATATCCATCACCGGCTTGGCTTGCCCCAGTATTTCAACATTAAAGTTGGGGTAAGTGGGCGGCCTTCGGCCGTGGCTCAGGACTTACATCCTCCAATATATCCAACACCGGCTTCGCGGCGGCCTTCGGCCGTGGATCAGTCTATATCATATCCAACACCGGCTTGGCTGGCCCCACTATTTCTACATTAAGCCTGAGGTAAGTGCCCAAATTTTTGGTCATAACGCCCAAACTGGAAGTCATAGGGCCCAAATTGAAAGTCATAACGCCCAAACTCGCCAACAACAAATTGCTTGACAAGAAATTTTGTTGTTGGTTTCATTTGGGCTTTGTGTCATAAATTTCCTAAGATTTGGGCTTTGTGCAATATTTTGGGCGCTATGCCAAAACGGGATTTGGGCGTTTTGATGCAACGCCGTGCTATGAGAGTAATCTTCATAAAATTTGGTGTAGAGGTATCGGTTACTATAAGCTTTGAAATTAGATGGAATTCGACGGAATTGCATCAATAGGCGTGGCACCTACCATATTAACAAAATCAAAAGCGGGCGGAATAGCATTAGGGAGCGTGGTACCTCCCATTCAAGTAAAATACCTTAAGTGGCTATTTATCGAAATATGTGAGCTATCATACTAAAATTCGGGGATAGAAAGTTGTTTATAGAAAGCTATTTCTGTATCAAAATGGGACTGGATTGTACCAGTGCGTGTGTCCCGCCCTAAATTTTATGACTATGGCATAATTCACAAATCAAACAAACTATATTGATATGCGAATGCCGATCATATTTCCCCTTCTTCATTTCTATTCGATTTTTTTCAACATTTTTCATATCTCTTTGACTTTTCAATCTTTTAACTTTTTCCAATATATCCCATATTTATGTTCGACTTTTTCAACCTTTTGCTACCTTCTTCATTATTTTTTTTATTTTTTCGACTTTTCAGCGATTTTAAAATGTTTCATAATTTTTCATCCTTGTTCAATTTTGATACCCAACACCGAGGGTATATTTACTTTGTCATTTCGTTTGTAACACATAGAAGGGAGCGGGGCAAGTATGGGAAAGTGTATATATTCTTGATCAGCGTCACCACCTGAGTTGATGTAGCGATGTCCGTCTGTCTGTCTCTCCGTCTGTGAAAATCAGGTTTACGGGAAAACCAAGAAACCTAATTGAATGAAACTTTCACAGACAGATCACACTTTCTTGCAGGCATCTTGATATTGAAAATAGGAGAAATCGGTTCACGTAAACTCCTACCGCCCATACTCAATGTATATTTGCTCAAGCCCATTTTAAGAAAAGTTGCAGCGATTTTTATGAAACTTGGTGATTTGATGTAAATGTGAACCAAATTAGGATTAGGCTAGGTTTCAAGTTTCGAAAGGTTCGTACAGGGGCGTGGCACAGCCATAAATTGTATCCTTTATACTATCACATCTTGTAAACCGTTCAAGATAATGCGATGAAATTTGGTAAACGGATACATATCAAATATGTCTTAAATTGTGATAAAAGTGGGCGAAATCGTAAAAGTGGGCGTGACACTTTTCAACTGTTAAAAATTTTTATTCCGTATATCTCGCAATTGACTCAAACGATTTTCATAAACATTTTGGAGATGTGCCACTGAAAGCAGTCATCAATACGAGCTCAGCCTTTTTACTGAAAAAACTCGTTGAAGGGTGTGGCACAGCCCAAAACATTTATAAACGTTACATTAAGAGATCTAACAATGCTATCGTTATGAAATTTTATGAGGTAGACATTATTGATATAAGGTCTCTAATTACAAAAAATTTGGCCCAATATTAGCTGTGGGCGTGGCACCTCCCATATAAGCAAAAAACGTATGTTGTTATAGATAAATTTAATTTTTGAGACTCTCGATGGCAGCCTTTAAGCTTACATTTCCAAACACACCCCTGCCACCATCTCCAATTATTACTCGATGGGGCACTTGGCTAGAAGCAACACTTTATTACAGCGGCAATTTTAAAGACGTATAGGCAGATGTTAAAGATCTCAGTGAAGATGATGCTGAAGCCATTCGAATAACAAAAGGACTGTTGCGATCTGCAAGCTTAAAAGCTGAGCTAAGCTACATTAAATGTAATTTTTTAATACAGTAGAACCTCTGTAAGTCGAACTTGAAGGGAGACGCCAAAAAATTAGGGTTTCCGACTTATGGAGGACTTCGACTTAAGCGAATTTTGTCAGGAAATGTTCGACTTGTAGAGTTTAAGATTTATTCCATGTATTGATGTATTGCAGTAGGACCAAAATATTTCTGATCATTTTTCAATCGGCAACAATAAAGTAAATTCGCTAAAGTTCAAATGAAATCACGTGTTAACGTTAGTCATAAACTCTTTTATTATTTTCATAGGATTGGTTTATTGTATAAGTAGGACTTTACAGTGATTTCTAAGAAATACTTAATTATGTACATTGTCGGCATACTCTTAAAATCGGTATCTTATTTTTATTCGAACTATAGAGGTAATTCGTATCAAATAATCGAATTGTAAAGGTTGTAAAATCAAATTGGTTTATTGTATGAGTAGGATTTTACAGTGATTTCTAAGAAATAATTATGTACATTGTCGGCATACTCTTAAACTCGGTATCTTATTTTTATTCGAACTATAGAGATAATTCGTTTCAAATAATCGAATTGTAAAGGTTGTAAAATCAAATATTGGTATGTCCGAGATGCAGAGGTCAAATTTATTTTTTCGAGTTGAGGGAAAATATGTACTGAATTAACTCGTAGAGACTCATTAATTATTTGGACTTATAGAGGGGTCAGACTTCGAGCAATGGAGGTTTTGTGGTGAAGGGAACACAAAATTTTCTGAGTTTAGGAGGTTTCCGACTTATCGAGGTTTCACTGTAACAGTTGATTCGATTTTAAAATCGAAAGAAAGCGTAAGAGTTTTTGAAAACACAAAAAGTTGGCTACTCTAAATCGTGCGGATATCAGTAACAAATTTGAAAGCGTGTGATTATCTGTTATTTTTGATATCCATCAAATTCTTTACGAGGGTACTACTTCAAAAAGCCCGTTTTGTGAACAGTATTCTCCTAGCGAGACAGCTCTATATAAATACAGCCCCGTGACTGAAAAGCACTACAATTTTTTATTCGAGGATTTGAAGCAGCATTTAGTAGTTTATGCAAAATTTAAATCTTTTGGGCATGTAATATTTTAAGTTTTTGTATTTTCAAATTTTTGTAATTTCATCTGAAAACACAGTTTTTGATTTTTTTTCACATATTTTTTCGTGCAGGAACGGACATAATCCCCATTTTTGCTGTGGGGGTTATGTCCGCAAAATTTTCGGACATAATCCCCATAAAAAAGCGGACATAATCCCCAAAGCTATGGGGATTATGTCCGCATCAGTTTCGGACATAACCCCCATTATGGGGATTATGTCCGTCACTGATGCGGACATAATCCCCATAACAATAATTTTGTCTAGCTACAGTAATTCCACATAAAAGTCAAGGTAAGTGGGCGGCCTTCGGCCGCAGCTCAGGACTTAAAACTCCCAAAAATCCAACACCGGCTTCGCGGCGGCCTTCGGCCGCGGATCAGTCTATAAAAGATCCAACACCTAGTTTGCTAGCCACAGTAATTCCACATAAAAGTCAAGATAAGTGGGCGGCCTTCGGCCGCAGCTCAGGATTTAAAACTCCCAAAAATTCAACACCGGCTTCGCGGCGGCCTTCGGCCGCGGATCAGTCTATAAAATATCCAACACCAACGGCCTTCGGCTGCCTTTTATGATCCCACTTACCTTAACTTTTATGTGGAATAACTGTGGCTAGCAAACTAGGTGTTGGATATTTTATAGACTGATCCGCGGCCGAAGGCCGCCGCGAAGCCGGTGTTGGATTTTTGGGAGTTTTAAATCCTGAGCTGCGGCCGAAGGCCGCCCACTTACCTTGACTTTTATGTGGAATTACTGTGATTAGCAAACAAGGTGTTGGATATTTTATAGACTGATCCGCGGCCGAAGGCCGCCGCGAAGCCGGTGTTGGATTTTTGGGAGTTTTAAGTCCTGAGCTGCGGCCGAAGGCCGCCCACTTACCTTGACTTTTATGTGGAATTACTGTAGCTAGCGAAGCCGGTGTTGAAAAGGCGGACATAATTCCAATGGTGGCTTCTGAGGACTTACATCCTCCAAAATATGCAACTCCGGCTATGTCCATTCTTGAAGTTGTTATAAGCCCAACACGAAGTGGGGATTATGACCGAAAAAAAAACGGACATAACCCCCATAATTTAATTTATTTTTTCGGACATAATCCCCATGGGGATTATGTCCGAAAATTTTGCGGACATAAACCCCACAGCAAAAATGGGGATTGTGTCCGAAAATTTTCGGACATAATCCCCATTTCAAAAATGGGATTATGTCACGGCACCGCAGGAACTTGTTCTCATGAAATTTTCAAGCTGTTTTTCGTGCATATTAAATTGCATATTTTGGTGTTTTTTGAGGCATATTCTATGCGCTTAAAACGTGTTTTATTTTGCATATTTCCGGCCTCTCTGGTTATAAGAGTAATCTTCATAAAATTTGGTGTATGGATGTCAGTTACTATAAACTTTAAAAATAAATGAATTTTGATAGGATTGCATCAGTGGGCGTGGCACCTCTCATATTAACATAAATTTGTAAGCACTGTTTTAAGTGAACTATTGCAGCAATTGGTATGAAATTTAATGTAAGTGGTTCACTTGCTATAAAGTATATCTGAATAAAAAGTGGCTGAAATAGCACCAGGAGGGCGTGGCACCTCCCATACAAATAAAATACGGTAAGTGGCATATTTATCGAAATATGTGAGCAATCATACAAAAATTTGGTGTAAGGGGTTTGTTTATCGACACTTCCAGGGTAACTGGTATGACAGTTTAACTTTTATTTTTATTCATTTCTTTTCAGACAAGTGTGAGAATGCAATTTAATATCTTGCAACAAGTACTATGGTACCTTCCGATATTTATTAAATGTATAAAAATTTGACATCTAATGTTATAGGTTTAAAAATGCTATTTAACTGCGTAACGGGTGTGACGTTGAGAATAGCTCTTTGTTAAATATTTTGAGTTTGAGTTCAAATTGACTAAAATTTTGCAGGCATGAGTTATAAATTGATATCATCTTAGAAATATTTGATATATTTTTTATTGAAATAATGAGAATCTTTTAACATAAACTTTTAAGTAATATATATAAAGTTATTTCAAAAATGTAACGGGTGTGACATCCAAATGTAACGGGTGTGACATTATAATAATCTTATACTAAAAAATTAAGTAAAAAAAAAGTAATTGAAAAAAAAGAAAAAAAACAAGGAAATTCAATATTTGATGAAGATTTTTTTTCTATTATGGCAAAAATTCGATGTGATGCATCGGTTAATTTTTAATACTTGCAATTTTCCGTAAATCTCTGTGTTTTTTTTTTCGAAAAGTGGTCAGTTAAGCTGGAAGTGTCGTTATGTTAAGCTATTTCTGGATCAAAACAGGACAGGATTGTACCAGTGGGTGTGTCACCGCCCTAAATTTTAAGCATATTTACGGCATATTTCGCAAACTATACAGCTATTGTGCTAAAATTTGGTATGAGGATGTCTATTACGAATATAATTTATTGAACCAAAAGTGGCGGAATTGTAGAAGTGGGCGTGGCATATTTAAACTTTTTCGTTTCTGTTTGGTTTTTTTCAACCTTCTCCATATTCTTTCGAATTTTTCAACCTTTTAACTGTTTCCAATATATCCTATACATTTGTATGTATTTGTTCGACTTTTTCAACTTCTTTCAACTTTCTTCACAAGGTTCTTTATTTTTTCGACTTTTTCATCAATTTTGAATTGTTTCAACATTTTTCAATCTCTTTCAACTTTTTAAGAGTTTTTGAACCTCTCTCAACTTTTTTCAACATTTTGCATATATTTTCGACGTTTTCAACTTTTACCAAGCTCTGTCAACCTTTTTTACATTTCACATTTTTTCGACTTATTCAACCTCTTCAACGTCTTTTTAATATTTTTTTGACTTTTTCA
The DNA here is from genome assembly GCA_949775025.1 of Tricholauxania praeusta. Taxonomy (NCBI): domain Eukaryota; kingdom Metazoa; phylum Arthropoda; class Insecta; order Diptera; family Lauxaniidae; genus Tricholauxania; species Tricholauxania praeusta. The sequence continues at coordinate 69,439,616 of OX459029.1, read as the reverse complement.
GTTTTTTCGACTTATTCAACCTCTTAACATTTATTTTAAAGTACTTTCAATGCGGTGTAGGGCATGCCAGCTTCGGCCTGGTCGAAGATAACACCTTAACCAGATTTGTTTAATAAAAGTCTTAACTTGTGTACAACTGAAATAAAAGTTTATTAAGTACAAAATAAATATAATGTAATGAATAAAACAAAATTTTTAAGATAAGTTATAAGTTTTTGGTCAGGAACAGTTATACACTATAAATACATATAATGTTAAAATAACGGAGGTAATACAATAATATATCATATATGTACAACATATAGAAATAGTAATTATGTCACTAAGTAAACATTAGAAACAAAATGCAAATTCGTTCATAAAAATAAATTAAGTTAAATAAATTATTACAATGGGTAATTCTCAAGCCTTTATTCAAAATAACCTAAAAGTAGTTTGATATAAACATGTAATGTTATTGTAGATTTATGCAGTCTAATTATGAAGTTTCCAGTCTGAATCGTTAAGTACGATCTGTTAAACTACGTTGTTAAACCAGCTCAGCTTTAAGATAAGATGATTCTCAGATAATTTTCGCGGCTTGCGCTTTTCTGGGCAAAAGGGCAAGTGAAAATGTATCCGGTGGAACAGCCACACAAGCGGGATAAGTTTTAATTTGGCTTAAATCTCTACAGCTGACATCGTATTTGTGCATAATATTTGCCAATATAATGAAACCAAAACCTTTAACCAGATTTTGTCCTATGCAAGTCCGTTTTCCAATGCTGAAGGGTAAAAAATGAGGAATATTTTTTTTCAACTGATAAGTCTCATTGTTGGATGCGGCTTTGTCATTATTTCGCTTTTCTAAAAATCGTCCTGGATTGAATATTTCAGGGTTTTCCCAATACGTGTGGCTTGTATTTAGTTTATAGTTATTGATAAAAACTATTGTTCCTTTTGTAACGCCATAACCAGCAATGGCGACATCCTCAGTAGCTACATGGGGAACAATTGGTGATGACGAGTAGCGTAAAACTTCGTAAATTGTAGCTACAGTATATGGCATACTGTCTGTGTCCATTAAAGTGATACTTCTATTTGTATTGCCAATGACTGCATCAAGTTCTTCTTGTATTTTTTTGCCTGTGGCAGGGGAACGTACAATGTATGCCAGCGCTAGCATAACTAGATTACCGATTGCCGAATGACCTCCAATAAAATCTTCCAACATATAAATAATTGTGTCTCGCGACACATCCTCATCTTCGGCAAGACTCTTTAAGAGTGCGTCAGTGAAATCTTTTTCTGGTTCATCTACATCTATGCGATGCTCTCTTTCATTTATTATTCTCTCCAAAATAAACTGTCTAATGGTCTCCGACCAATATGTTATTCTTTTCATATGTTTGGAATAAAACGGCGCTAGCCAGGGTAAAAAATCAACAGCATATCCTTGATTGATTTCCCAAAAAATCTCGTCGAAACAGCGAACGATACTCTGAAAATGTCGATCATCGTAGTCAAAGCGTACAGAGCACATGTACTGACTGAACATATTGGCGCAGGTCTGTTGTATGATGGGCTTTAATTGAAACTCTTCGCCAGCGACTACTGTGCCACTTAAACGATCCATAAACTCTTGCATTTCATGGCAACCAACATCAGACATCTTTTGAAAAAATGATGAGGCATCGCGTGGGGAGCAATGTTTTCTTGCAAGGTTTCTTCTTTTTTGTTGTAGCTGAGACCAGTCGCAGAGTGCCAAAGCTATAATGAAAAGAAAACAAAAATTTATCAGTAATTTTCAAAGTGTCGCTTGGAAAATAAAGCCTGATACATTTATGTTATGTTATTTTACACAGCTAATTCGATTTTTGAAATAGTCGTTTCAGTTGTATTATACGAGTCCATAGTGTAAGTTAAGTTCCATTAAGAACAATAAAAATCCTGGAATTTTCTGAGTATGTAATTTTGGTTTAGAAAAATTGCATTTTCTAACATTTTTAAAGGACTTATATTAAAACACAAAATTAGAAAACCCCATTAGGATGTTAGTTTTGCCATTATACATGGAAAGTGAAAAAATAAAATAAGAGAGAAAAATCCAAATTGTAAAAAAATACTCCCAGCGATAAGGATACAAAAGGTTTCTGACTTAGAAATGTTAGGAATATCCCTAAAATCAGTATTGAAGTTTATTTAAATTAATTTTTATATAGAACATGTTCCTCTTCAAATTCTGAACAATAAATAAGAAATGTTTTTCGTCACCGAACCAAAAATTTGAGATCAAAGTCGAAAAAGATTAACAAAATCAAGTAGAAATTGTTACAAATCCATCAACAGAAGTTATAGAATTTAATGGACTAAAAGAGACAAAATATGTTCGATATGTTGAGGACTAAGGTTTCAGGTCTTGAACAAAAAAAAAATTGAATTAAGGCAAAACACCAATATATGACCACTGAATCTTAATGAACTGAGTAATGGGCTAAAGTCAACTATTTATGTATTTATGCTTATTATTATCAGCAGCAATTGATGCATTTCAACTTATCAAGCTTTTCAAAAATCATTTTAATAGAAAAAAAAATTAGTTCAAACTTAATTTACGGGTTTTATTTCATTTTAAAGTTCACTCTGTAAAAAAAAACTGTTTATATTGCCTACGATCAGTAGCGTACGTAGGGGAAACCGAAGGGACGGCCGCTCCTGGTGCAACCACTCTTGGGCGGCAAAATGGGCCTCGTAATATGAAATAAAAATTTTGTTTTTAGCATAGCTACGAAATTTTGAAAATGTAAATAAATCGAGAGAATGTGTACTTGATATTGTGATTAAATGTGAAAATTTTGCTTGGGTTTTTGAGGTCCAAAATTCTTACAATTCCAAAAACAGGGAATATTTTCTGGGCGCCCAATGTGCACGATACGCCACTGCCTACGATTCTCATATGCAAATCAATTAAAAGGTATAGTTAAGCACCTTAACTTCGACCAATGTCGAGTATCCATAACGGCACAGATCGAGATTTATTTCCATAGTTCCAATATACGGCATTTGACTCTGAACGTTAATTTAATGCAAACTGTTATGTTATTTTCACCAATCTTATCTAATTCAATCGAAAAGTTTAACTCTTACGTGCAAGCAAACTTTGTAAGTCATGAAGTAATTGAGATATGTATGTATATTTTGTGCAAGGCCACACGCATAACAGAAAACCGCGAAATAACCATTAAAAAGTTGTACAAAAATTCCACAAACCCTTATTTAACATTATATCCCTTTTTTTTGATGATGCCATCTAGAAGACCTTAAGAACATTTTTTGCGACCCGATGAAGTGAAGTAGGTTGTCGTGAATACTTTTAAGTCATGAATATTTTTTGTATGTTTCTTACACACTCTGTGTTTTTATGTAAGAAAAGAACTTAAGTGGCAACGCTTGAAAGAAGCGAGTATCGAAAATAGAAGTTTATAGAACTTTCGGTACGCCTTTTGAACTTTTATGTATACGTATATTGAAGTAAGAACTAATTTTGATGTTAGAGTAAGCTTGCGTTTTTTGAATGAAATAAAAGAACTCCATATTATTTATACTTGGCTTGTATTTATTTTATGATAACCGTGTTCCTTGACATTGTGGCGACCGTGACAGGACTAATTTAAAAGTCTTTGGAAAGTGGTTTTTTGCAAGCTATAGTTTTTTCGTTTTTGGATATGGAGACAGTCAAAAAACAACGACGGCTGCTAAGGACAGCAGTCACAAAAGCAAATACAAATTTCATGGCAAAGTTGACCGAAGAGTGTACGCACGAGGATAAGATGCTTGCTTTTCAAATGCTTGAAGCCAAAATGATGGAACTGGAAAGCACACAAACTGCGTATAATAAGATGCTTTTCGAATCAGAATTACTGGATGACGAAATTGAAAAAGAAATGGAATCGGGTGATATTTACAGATCGCTTTATTTAGCAGCTAAAATAGAAGCAGAAAATTTAGCACCGGGTGCTGTAAGTGATCCAATTCCGAGAAATTCTTCGTCAACTGTTGTGTCGAAAATATTGAAGCTGCCAAGGTTTGAGTTGCCAAAATTCAATGGCTACATAAAGGAGTGGCTACCATTTTGGAGTGTTTACAAAAAGGTGCATGAAGATTCAACAATACGCGATGAAGATAAATTTCAATATTTACTACAAGCTACTGTACCAGGCTCTAGGGCCAACGATCTTGTAAGCAGTTTTCCACCCACAGCAGAAAATTATGGAAAAGTAATTTCCAGTTTGAAAAGCCGTTTTGGGCGCGATGAAATCATCGTGGAATATTACGTTCGTGAATTACTTGGACTGGTGCTACAAAACGCTCTAAGGGGAAACAAAAAAGAATCCTTTGCGAGTACTTATGATAAAGTCGAGTCATATATTCGAGCACTAGAGACGTTGGGCGTAACGAGCGATAAGTGCGCTGCAATGCTGTATCCACTGGTTGAGTCTTCTCTTCCCGAAGAAATTTTGATTGCATGGCAGCGTAGCGGGCAAAGAGAATCTAAAGAACGACTAGAAGCTGGGCAGCTCCAAGGTAAAGATAGACTAACTTGCTTACTTGAGTTTCTAAGGCTAGAGGTCGAAAATCAGGTGCGCATTGACATGGCAATGTCTGGTTTTGGGCTGATAACGGATCAAGAAACACCAAAGAAAACAAAATCGAAGGAAAAGACCAAAGAACTTCCCAGTGCTAGTGTATTATTGGTATCTAAAGACCAGAAAAGGTATGAATGTATATTTTGTAAGTCCTTAGAACATGAAAGTAAAGATTGTGCAACGGCACGTAATTTAACTTTGGATGAGCGCAAGGAAATTTTAAAAAAGTCAAGTTGTTGCTTTCGATGCTTAAAACGTAATCATATTTCAAATAAGTGTAAAGTAAATTTAAATTGCGATTGGTGCTCCCGAAGGCACGTGTTGTTATTATGCCCGGGATTTCGTGAATCACAAGGCGCTTCTGCAAATAAGTTTTCGGAAGGAAAGAAAACAAATGAAAATACTTTAGCAAGCTTATGTGAAACACCAAAAGTTTATTTGCAAACACTACGCGTTAAATTATATTCGGATTCGGAAGAAATTTATGCTCGTGCTGTTATTGATACAGCTTCTCAGAGATCTTACATACGCTCAGAAATTGCACAAAAGTTAAAATACGTTAATATCGATGAAATTGAAGTTTCGCATTCTTTGTTCGGCGGAATAAAAACAGAAAGTAAAAAACTTGACATGTTTAAGGTTAGAATGAAAAATTTAGATAATAGTTATGCATGTAATTTTTCTGTTTTAAGTCAAAATACGATTTGCGATACTATACAGAGTATAAAAGATTGTTCATGGGTTAAACGTCTACGCAAAAATAATATAATCTTATCGGATATTGGCAATGCAAACAGTCCTATTGATGTATTAATTGGTGCGGACGTCGCGGGAAAGTTATTAACGGGAAGAAAAATTGATTTGAATAATGGTTTAACAGCCTTTGAAACTTTGTTAGGGTGGACAGTAATGGGTAAATTATTGACATCCCCCGAAGATTCAAATGCAGCTGTTATGATAACGACAATGTTTATACAAGAGGCCAATGTATCCGACTTATGGAGCTTAGATATTTTAGGTATTTCGGATCCGATTGAAAAAATTAATAATAATGTAAGGAACGAACAAACTCTAGATTTTCTCATTAAGACAACTAAAGTGACATCAGAGGGACGTTACGAAGTTCGATTACCTTGGATTGAAAATATTGCACCCTTACCGTCTAATCTTGATTTAGCAACGAAGAGATTGGGAAAAGCTGTAGAAAAACTTAAAAAGCAGGGTTTGTTTGATGATTATAGCAATGTTTTTAAAGAATGGTTGGCAGAAGGTATTATCGAAATAGTGCCTGATAAGGAAATAGATACCGCTCTATGTCACTATCTGCCTCATCGGCCGGTGATAAAGTTGCATAGCACTACTCGAATAAGACCTGTGTTCGATGCGTCTGCTAAGAAAAAAGATTCTCCATCCTTAAATCAAAGTGTTGAAACAGGGCCCAATTTAATAGAACTGTTACCTTCCATACTTATTCGTTTTCGGGAAGGTGAAATCGGTGTTGTTTCTGATATCAAAAAAGCATTTTTACAAATTCTGATAAGTGAATGTGATAGAAATTTTTTGCGCTTTTTATGGTTCGTAAACGGAAAAACAATAGTTTTTCGACATTGCAGGGTGGTATTCGGACTTTCTTGTAGTCCATTCCTTTTAGCTGCTACTTTATTGATGCTCTTGAATAAAGCCTTAAAGCTAGAAAGTAGTAACTGTAAATGGACAGAAATGACAGTGAATAAATTAAAGACTTCTTTTTATGTTGACAATTGTGTTACCAGTGTTGAATCAAATGAGGAGTTAGAAGTTTTCGTTCGTGAAGCTACGGCAGTGATGGCCAGCGGTGGATTTTATTTGCGTGGATGGGAGAGCTCGCGAGATAGTTCTGAAAACGCGACCACACTTGTATTAGGTACATTGTGGGATAAAAAAGAGGATTCTATTTCTATAAATCCTACAGTACTTAGTGTAGAGTTACCAAAAATCGTCACAAAACGAGTAGTCTTATCCGCAGCACAAAGGGTGTTCGATCCGATTGGTTTCACTTGCCCAGTTGCGTTGCAACCTAAAGTTTTACTGGCAAAGCTTTGGACAGGCAATTTAGGATGGGATGAAGAAATTTCCGAAAACCAAAGTAAAGAATTTTTGGAATGGGTAAATAATTTAAAGCTTTTAAGATACATTAATATTCCTCGAAAAATAGGAAAAGGTACATTGGAATTGCACGTTTTTTGTGACGCAAGTGGGTCAGCTTATGCAGCGGTAGTTTTTGCTAGAGTAGAGTTTGAGAATACGGTTTTAGTAAGGCTTTTGAGTGCCAAATCCCGATTAGCTCCGAAAAAGGCAACGATACCTCGCCTCGAGTTAATGGCTGCTACGATAGCAGCAAGATTGGCTAATTCTGTCTTAGAGTCTTTAACTCGTCAAGTTTCAAAAGTAACATATTGGTCAGATTCTACTACTACTCTAGCATGGATAAAACGTGATATTCAATGGGCAGTTTTCGTTCAAAATAGAGTAAAAGAGATACGAACTCTTAGCAATGTCAACGATTGGATGTTTGTACCCGGTGAGTTTAATCCGGCAGATCTTATATCCCGGGGTTGCAGCCCAGCACAATTAATGGAGTCTGAGTGGTGGCTCGGACCGGAATGGCTGTATAAACCTACTTTAGAGTGGCCTCTTGCGAAACAAAGTTATAACGAAGAGGAGGTAAAAAGCGAAATCAAGAAGTCAGCGGTACTGAATATGATAAACGTAAAAGAATCTTATTTCAAAGCTAGTGAATATTTTTCATCCTATACAAAGCTGTTGCGTTTCTTAGCATGGGTAAGAAGGTTTTTGAAAAATAGTAAGATAAAAATAGCAAGCAGAAACTCTGAAGGTAGCTTAGAGGAAACATGTAACAAAAACTCTTATTTAACTTTTAGAGAATTAAAAGATGCTGAATCAAGCTTATTAAGACATCTTCAAAAAAGTATGTTTGATATCGAAAATAATAAACTATCATCATTTAAAACATTCTTAGATGAAAATGGATTACGAGTTTTAAAAACAAAGATTTTAAATCGTGACGACAGCAATATGTTTTTGTGTCCTATAATTTTAGATTGCAGGCATGATATTGTAAAAATGATAGTACGGGAAACTCATGAAAATTGTGGTCATATGGGTACACAAATTATGATGAATAACCTACGTGAAAAGTTCTGGATAGTATCTTTGCGAAAACTTGCAAAAACTGTCATATCCGAATGTGTCATTTGTAAAAAACAGAATGCTAAACGCATGGGAAGCGAATCTCCTCCTTTGCCTTTAAATCGAGTGCGCGATGCTGCTGTTTTCGAGGTTGTTGGCATAGATTTTGCAGGGCCTTTATATATAAAGAATGGAGACAAAGGTTGGGTTTGTATTTTTACATGTGCCATCTATAGAGCCGTACATTTTGAACTGGCCTCATCACTTAGTGTAAGGGGCTTTATAGATTGTTTGCTCCGGTTTATTAAAAGAAGAGGTCGTCCTCGTACAATATACAGTGACAACGGAACTAATTTTACTGGCACATATAATATATTTAACAAATTAGACTGGGAAAAAATCGTTAAACATACATCAGTGCATCAAATCCAGTGGTTTTTTAACCCTCCGTCGGCCCCATGGTGGGGAGGTTGGTGGGAAAGGCTAATTGGAGTCTTAAAAGGAATTTTGAAAAAGACTTTAGGTAAAGCGTGTCTGAGTTACGAAGATTTAACAACAGCTCTTTGTGACGCTGAAGGGATTATAAACTCGCGTCCTCTAACCTATGTGTCAGAAGACCCGGAAGATTTAAAGCCGCTGTCGCCGTCCATTTTTCTGCAAGATATAACAGAGATAGGAACGCCTGACTGTGAAATGTTTTTTCATCAGAAGCTTAACAAGAGATATAGGTACAGACAAAAGATCTTCAACGACCTGCGGGCTAGATTTCACTTAGAGTATTTAGGTCAGTTATATCTTAAATGCGGAAAGAAAGAAAGTCGAGAGATAAAAGTAGGCGATATTGTTTTAATTGGTGACGACTCACATAGGCGGATAGATTGGCCTCTTGCTCGTGTGATTAAAGAAATTCCTGGCAGTGATGGTATCACTAGAGTTTATGAACTTAAAACGAAAAACGGGTTACTCAAAAGACCCATTCAAAGATTGTATCCATTAGAAATTTCTCAAGACAGAAATACATATATTGAAACAATTTGTAGAAAAACAACTAATGAGCTCGATGAAAAAGGGCCAAATATGAGAATTGAAAAAAAGGTACAAACCGATTCTGAAGATGAAATTAATTTTAACAAATCAGTTGTAACCACAAGATGTTGAAGAATGATTAAAAAACCATTTAAATTAAATGACATATAAAATTATATATTATTTTGTGTTTTATTATTCCATGAATGGAACTTAATAATTCGAGAATAAATATTTTTATTTTCCTAATATTCATTTAGTACTATGTATAATATTTTGGTTTATGCTTATATTTTGCTATGTTAACTTTAAATCACTATATTTTCCACCAAAAGGGGGGAGGATGTCGTGAATACTTTTAAGTCATGAATATTTTTTGTATGTTTCTTACACACTCTGTGTTTTTATGTAAGAAAAGAACTTAAGTGGCAACGCTTGAAAGAAGCGAGTATCGAAAATAGAAGTTTATAGAACTTTCGGTACGCCTTTTGAACTTTTATGTATACGTATATTGAAGTAAGAACTAATTTTGATGTTAGAGTAAGCTTGCGTTTTTTGAATGAAATAAAAGAACTCCATATTATTTATACTTGGCTTGTATTTATTTTATGATAACCGTGTTCCTTGACATAGGTCTCAGTAAAATACAACTTCGAAAATGTTGCCCCAAATCGAAATTTTATTGATAATACCTTAAAGAGGTTTTAATTTGAGTAATTTTATACTCTTCTAAAACAGCCACCGCGGTTCGGAGAGATTAAACATCATATTCGACTGTCAAAACATCGGTATGAGCCTTATTGGAGCTTTTCGTACTTTTAAAACTTTGTATACGTGCGCACTTACATACATTCCAGCGGTTGCCCTGCCACGAAAATGTGAGTTAATTTTGTGGTTCATCAATAAAGAGAGGTGTGTACCAAATTGTGTTGCCCTACTGTAATTTTTAAAAACTTTTTAATATTTCATTCACATCAAAGGGGGGCGTCGCAGTTGATCTGCCACTCCGATTGTTATAAATTTTGGTTTTTTCAACTAAAAAGAGGCCTGTACTAAAGTTCTTTGCTTTATTATCATTTTTAAAATATTGCCTAATTAGCAAGTAGGCGTGGCAGTTGATCTTCCATGCTCATCTTTTTTTTTAAGTTTTTTTACACTTGATGTCTGTGATAAAAATTTGTTGCTTTATTATAATTTTTAGAACTTTTTTGAAATACCGCTTATACGGGCGGTAGGCGTAGCATTTGATATTTTGCGTCAATGTTTTAAAATTTTTTAAGTCCTTGATCTGAGAAAGGTTTGTGCCAAAGTTCGTTGTTCCACGGTGATTTCTTCTATTTTTTCCTCAATTTGTATGAACTCGCATCACTGAGCGGCTTAGGTACGCATCATATTTCTGGCTTCATAATACTGACATAGGGTACACAATAAAAACGTTACTAAGATCTGAAGCTACCTTTAGTGAGTCCAATGTCCACTTTTGACCTTTCCTCATCGAATGGTAGATGTATTTTTATTTTTGAAGTGAACCAAATATGGTTTCTCCCAGGATGGACCGAAATTAGTACAGCATGGTATTTAAAAAAAAGTACTTTGTGGTGTATACCTAACAGTTCCCATTTGTATCTACTAATATGTACAAGAATAATAGAAACTGTACAACGTTTAGTAAGTCAAAAATTACTTTTGTGTACATAATTCATGGATATAAAAGATTTAAAAAACTTAATGAAATAAAAGTTTTATCCAGAGTAATTCTACATAGTTTAGTGTAATTTTTGTATCTTAGCGACAAATATTAACCGACACATGAATTTTTAAAATGTTCGTGATTTCTAAGGCCCTGGAAATTTAGACAGCCTTTAACTCTGAAACTGGTTGTTCTAAAGCTCTTATCATTGGAGTGAGATGGAAGGGTCGTATTGAATAACAGAACACAAATAATGAAAGAAAGAGATCACTGCTCAGTATGTTCAGTTTTTGTCGTTGAATTGCGCGAACTCATACCTTCTCACAGCACACTGTGAGCAATGAAGAGAACATTTGAACCAGAAGCCCGATGTAAAATCGAGAAAGTGACTGATTGAGTGAAAGATTGAGAAAAATGTATTGCCTTTTGCAGCAGATCTTACTGTTTCATTCTCGTTTCCGTTTCATAAACTTCACTTTCTGGATAAACATTTTTTGTCTGCGGTGTTGTGGAATATTTAAAAATAAAAAAAAATATCAAACTGTTGAGTTCTATACTTAAGGTGGTCAATAAATTTCTGCAGAAGATGACTCAGCATCTTCATTCTCTAGTTATGCCAATGTTTTGCCTTGAGTTGAGAACCTTGATTTGCTCATTAAGCTCTCCGCATGCATCCAAAATTTCTTTCAAAGAGGGCAGCATATATTTATGGGCCTACACTTTAAAATTGTGTAAGTTTAGCCCTGCTGAAACTTCGTAAGGCTCAACCAGTTTTCTTACTAAATAACTTTATTTTTTTTTTTGTTACAGTTTGGACTCTTAAAAAATAAAACGAAAAACTAACAGAATATAGAATTTGTTTGCTTCCAATTACAGTATAATTCGCTTAGCAGCCTCCAATTAAATGCCAGCAAATATTGCGCCCTTAAGCGAAAAATGCCCTTAGCCAAATTTCTTTAACCGCCTTATAGCTCATAATCGTGGCTGGGCAAAACGTACCGCGCGCGGGACTGCGGCAGAATGAGAACAACTTTTCATATACGTATATAAAGCAGAGAGCTTAAAATTTAATTCAGTTTGCTTTGAAAAGCGAACAAAGCACAACTACACATGAATTGGAGAACATTTAAGAGAAACACACGTGTAGTGGTGCCCAGCTCTGCTCTAAGTAAGGCTGTTAAGAGTGATAATTTTTTTTTCTTGAGCTCTTGAACATGTTAAGCAAAATAGATTTACATAGTTTTCAGCAAAATCATAAAGTTTATTTTAATAAAAAAACATAACATTAAGTTAAAAGTAATAAAGCGCTAATACATACACATCAATTACATGTATTCTTGTGTCCTGAGACTCCTACGGGAAACTTGAAATTTGAAGTGTTGCATTTTTTATCAAAGGCTGTTAAGTGTAACTTTTAGTATGAAAAATGAACTTAACTGACCAATAATTAAGTGCTGTTAAAGCAAATGTGCTCTTAAGCGGGAGGCAGCTAAAAAAGATATTTTCTCACATATCTGCAAATCCATCAGATTGGGCCTTTTAGCTGGCCTCGTTTTTTTTTTTTTTTTTGAGTACATCTTTCAGCCATAGTTTTTCTTGAAGCTAAGGCTATCTTGAACTCATAATAAAGGTTTTTCATTTGAAATTCAGATAGCTATTTTTTTTATTTAACTTTGTATGTAACTTTTCATGTTTTTTTAACTTAAATGCAATTTTAACTATGTCTCCCTTTGAATTTTAATTGTTCCTCCTTGAATATTAATTAAAGACATTCTGAACTTCAAGAAAAACCATGTTTGAAGAGTCTGCTAAAAAAAAAAAAAAAATAAAAAAAAAATCGAAGCCATGGTCGAGGTAAGATGACAATTTCGATTTTTTTTTTATTTTTTTTTTTTTGAGCAGACTCTTCAAACATGATTTTTCTCGAAGTTTAGACTATCTTTAATTAATATTCAAGGAGGAACAATTAAAATTCAAAGGGAGACACAGTTAAAATTGGATTTTAGTTAAAAACAACATGAAATGTTTTATATAAGGTTAAATAAAAAAAATAGCTATCTGAATTTCAATTGAACAACTTTTAATATGAGTTCAAGACAGCCTTAGCTTCAAAAAAAACTATGGCTGAAAGATGTACTCAACAGTCTTTAGACTACAGCGTAAAAACCCAATAAATTGACAATTTTTAAAAAACACGAAGAGTTTTACATATTTCTTACTTTAAATGCAAATTAAAAAAATAGCTATCTGAATTTCAATTGAACAACCTTTATTATGAGTTCAAGATAGCCTTAGCTTCAAGAAAAACTATGGCTGGAAGATGTACTCCAAAAAAAAAAAACAAAAAAAAAAAAACGAGGCCAGCTAAAAGTCCCAATCTGATGGATATGCACATATACGTAAAAAATGCAGCAGAATCTTGATTTCGCAGGCCCGTGCGCAGGAATCATCCATGGGGGGGTTTTAACTCGAACATTTCTTGTTAGATCATTTTCATAAAAAACGGTTTACTTTTAATATAGACATTTAATTCTAATTAAATACATAAATACATGTGTTTATTTTGTTTTCGGAAATCGGCCAAAAAAATAAAAAAAATTTGATATTTTTCTTATTTTTAAATTTTTTTTTTTAAATTTTTTTTCGATTTTCCTTATTTCCATTAAAAAAATAAATGAGAAAAAAAAATAAAATTTGATTTTTGGTCCAAAAATTTTCAAAGTGTTTTATAAGCAAGTAATTACAATATTTTGCTTCAATAACTATTTAGTGCATGATTAACTTAAAAAAATTATAAGAAAAATTTAATTTTGATAACTTTTGGGCCAAACATACAAACATTTTTTTTTCTCATATATTTTTTTAATGGAAATTCATGTAGTGGCATTGACAATTTCAAATTTCAAAACAACACAAGAAACACCAAAGCTCTACTCGCGAAGAGACCACAGTTTTTCTCCTTATGTATAGGCTTAAAAAATAGCGGTCAATTTTTTCGACACTTCCTTATGTGTACATAAGGAAAACAAGGAAAAAATTAAATTTTCTTCATTTTTTTTGGCCAAATTCCAAAAAATTAAAATTTTAAAGCTCTGGTAGCAATCCTAAGACTATTTTTTTTTTTATTTTTTTTTAAATGAATTTTCGGAAATCGAGTATTTTGAAGTATTCTAGAACATGCCATTTATTTGAACATGTCTAGTGTTAATGATATGATTCGATATTCTGTTATCATTGCGTAAGTAGCTAATTCTGCGAGGTAGTTGAAAAAACTCATCCAAAACTCTTTCCACTATGATTTCGATATCGTGATGTATATTAAGCGAGGTTGAGCCGTTCAACCGATCTTTGAACATAGTTGATCTGAGGTATGTCCTTAGACGACGTAGCACTGAAAAGGAGAGTTTATTTGTTGCTGTTGTCACAGGCAAAGTTGTCAAAACACAAAGCATTTTTGATGTCTTGGCCGGCAAAGCGTTGACGTCAAAGTTTAACTTCATTTATCCACATGTCACGTGAACTATCATGCAAAATTGAAATATGTATATTAGGGTGTTTTTTTTCAAACTTTAGGACAGGGATTTTGTTTATTTTTTCCTATATTATAGCTTGAGGAATAAAAATAATTGTCCCAACATTTGAGCTTCCTAGCTCAAACCAGAAAACTGCGCGGTCAGAGCTCATGTCCGATTCCGTTGAAATTTAACGAAAAAAGCGACTTACTAAAACGTAGAAAAAGTCTGCTTAAGTGCCAAGATATAGCATTTTGGGTTTTTTAGTTGAATGGGGGTCGCCTCCCACTTTTGTACAGCCACGCCCACATATTTCGAGTAACTAAAAATGCGGAAAAATACACCCGAAGGAGGTATTTTTATTTTTTTTTTTAAATTTGCGGTCCTGTGTGCCTATATAATAGAATCGGGTTTGAAGAAAATTCTCCGAAAATTTCAGCTTCCTAGATCAAACCCGCGAACTGCGCATTCACTTTGTTTTTTAGTACAATTCGTATGAAAAACGAAAAAGCAAAACAAAGCAATTTTTATTCCTCAAGCTATAATATAGGAAAAAATAAACGAAATCCGTGTCCTGAAGTTTGAAAAAAACACCCTAATGTAAGTATATGGTGCGAATAGATTTGTGCATGAATTTAAATTGAAGCTGATTTTATTGATGCCGGAGCTATGCTTAAACGCGCATTGAAAAATAGGTTGTGTTACTTAGCCTTAGCGACACGCAGTAGTCCAAAATCGTGTCTTTTGGTTCAAAAATAGCTAGAGTGCGCAAATCTTGTGAAAATAAAAACTCGGGCTCCGACGATTTATTGGCATTTCAGTTCTTTTATTTAAAAAAAAAAAAATTTGTTGTGTCTTTTTGATTTTTCGTTCAAATGTCAATGAAAATCTATATGGGAAAACTCTCAATGGGGAGGGGTTTGAACCCCCAAAATTCCCCCCCTTGCGCACGGGCCTGTGATTTCGGGCTGGTAACTTACATACATACGCCCTTAAGCGAATAGGCAGCTAAGCGAATTATACTGTATACTCATAATTTTTATCTACTATTATTAAACGAGCTAAAATTGTATGTTTATATATTTATATATGGCTGAACTTTATTTCGAAAACGACTGCAGCGATTTTGATAAAACTTCGAAATTTCGTGCATATGCGAACAAAATTAAGATTGGACTAGGTTTTAAGTTTTTCAAGTTTCTTACAGGGGCGTGGCACAGCCCTAAACTTTAATTTTTATAACGTGATAACTCGCAAACCATTTAAGGTATTGTAACGAAATTCGGTAGACGGATACAGATCATAAATATCTTAAATGCTATAAAAAGTGGGCGGAATCAGAATAGTGGGAGTGGCATATTCCAATAATTGAAAACTTTGATTCGATATTACTCGAAAACAGCACCGAAGATTTTCATAAAAAATTTAAAGTTAATACCGCTCAATGCAGTCATTATAACAAGCTATGCCACTATACTGGCAAAACTCGTTGAAAGGCGTGGCACAGCCCACAATATTTATAAACGTTATAATAAGAGAACTAACAACGCAATCGTTATGAAATTTGACATGTCAAATATAATGGCTATTGGGTAACTTGTAACCAAAAGTGGGCGCAACGACACCTGTGGGCGTGGCACCTTCCATACAAGCGAAAACAGTTAAATGCTATATTTAGCGCACTATGGAACTAATTTTTTTTGGTGGATGGAGCTGCTTGTAGAAGTCCACGTAAGTGGGAAAAGTTCCTGATTGCCACTCACTTGGGAGTGGCCAGGGATGATTCTTTTGCAAGCAGTTCAAGCAGCTCACAAACTTCCTACCTTTTTGGTCAAGTATCTTCTGGAGATCCCTTGGACACCCGTCCGGGGGTGAGCTAGTTGTGAGAAGGCGAGTCTCTCCTAGACTTAAAACTTGGAATGTGTGCGTAGGGTTTGGGTCCCACCATACATTATCATCATTTCCAATGAAAACCAAATCAGCCTCGGATAATAGCCCCCACTACGATGACGACCACTGTAAACGAAAAACGGACAATGATTTACGGATATGCACCTGGAATGTCCGGACCCTCCATAGGGAAGGTGCAACTATCCAACTGGCGGAAGCCCTCGTATAAATAAAGGCTGACATCACCGCCATCCAGGAGATGCGATGGAAAGGACAAGGCTGCTCTAAACGGACGAACTGTGATATCTACAACAGCGGCCATGCGGAGAGGCGCGAATTTGGTTGCGGATTTGTTGTAAGTCGAAAATTACGCTACCTAGTTTCCCGGTTCACGCCAATAAACGAAAGGTTGGCTACGATCCGCATCAAGGCAAAATTCTTCAACATAAGCCTAATTTGCGCGCACGCCCCGACGGAGGAAAAGGACGATGCCACCAAGGATGATTTCTACGCGAGCCTAGAGGACGTGTATGACCGTTGTCCGACCCACGATGTAAAAATAGTCCTCGGCGATTTTAACGCGAAGGTCGGAAGAGAAGGCATCTTTGGCGCTACAGTCGGTCAGTTCAGTCTCCACGAGACCACTTCAAACAACAGTCTGAGACTGATCGACTTCACCGCTGCGCGAAGCATGGTAGTTAGTAGTACCAGATTTCAACACATCGCCATTCACAAGACCACCTGGCTATCCCCGGATCAAAAAATGATAAACCAAATTGATCATGTTGTGATCGACGGAAGGCACGCTTCAAGCGTTCTGGATGTGCGTACATTTCGGGGGGTCAACACTGACTCCGACCACTATCTTGTTGCAGCTAAGATCCGCATGCGACTATGCAATGCGAAGAATGTACGCACGGGCATGCAACGAAAGCTGGACGTTGCCAAGCTGCAATCACAACGGACTGCCGAGGCGTACTCCGCTCAAATCTCGGTTAAGCTCAACCAACCAACCTCTGGAACCGACGACGCCGGTGGACTTTGGACACACATCTCCCACTCCATGCGCGCTGCTGCCGAGGAAGTCATTGGTTTTCGACGCCCACAACCTCGAAACCAATGGTATGACCAGGAGTGTCGCGATCCGACTGCTGAAAAAAACGCCGCATACAAGAAGACGCTGCAGTCAGCCGCAACGCGAGCCGTGCGAGAAAACTACCGCGAAAAGAGGAAGAAAGAGAGGCGCATTTTCAGACGTAAAAAAAGGGAGCAGGAAAAGCGTGAGCGTGAGGAACTTGAGGTGTACCAGGACAAGAATGATGCACGAAAATTCTATCAACAAGTTAAGCGTCTAACTCAAGGTTTCAAGCCCGGAGCATCCACTTGTAGAGACGAAAATGAAATCTGGTTACAGATACACAGAGTGTACTGAGGTTATGGAGGCAGCATTCTCCAACTTGCTTACGGGCGATGATTCCACCAATTCCGCCCAGAGAGAATGCAGTACGATACCACCAATCGATGATAACGCAGTGGAAGAACCATCACCTAGCCATGAAGAGGTTCGAGTTGCTATCCAGCGACTCAAAAATGAATTGATAAGGTGCATGCATCAGCTCATCAGCAAAATATGGCTAACGGAAAGCATTCCCGACGATTGGAATCTCATCGTGCTTTGTCCTGTAATAAAGAAAGGAGACCCAACAATCTGCGCCAACTACAGGGGTATTAGTCTTATTTCCATCGCATATAAGATCCACTTGAGCGTATTGTGTGAAAGATTGAAGCCGTATACAGAAACACTGATCGGATCCTATCAGTGTGGCTTTAGACCTGGTAAGTCCACCATAGACCAGATTTTTACACTACGCCAAATCCTGGAGAAAACCCATGAATATCAATTCGACATTCACCATCTCTTCGTCGATTATAAAGCTGCGTTCGATAGCCCAGTGCGGGATTGCCTATACGCAACAATGTCTGAGTTCGGTATACCTGCAAAGTTGATAAGGCTCTGCAGGATGAAGTTGAGCTATACGTGTAGCTCCGTCAAGGCAGGGAATGACCTCTCCGGAACTTTTAATACCGAGCGCGGTTTCAGACAAGGCGACCCGCTCTCGTGCGATCTCTTCAATTTCATTATGGAGGGGATCGTACGAAAAGCCGGTGTGCATCATAATGGCACCATTTTCTTCAAAGGTGTTCAGCTCCTTGCGTACGCTGATGATATTGATATTATCGGTCGGAGTAAGAGAGATGTTACTGCTGCTTTCACTGCTATTGAAAAGGAATCAGCCAAAGTGGGTTTGACGGTAAACGAGGGCAAGACGAAATACATGTTGTCTACTAACAACAAGAGAGCACGTGATCTAGACTTTCATGTTACAGCGGGCAACTGTAAATTAGAAGTTGTCAAGGAATTCATTTACCTTGGCACTGCCGTAACCAGCAACAATGATGTCAGTCTGGAGATTAAGCGGAGAATAACAATTGCTAATAGGTGCTACTACGGTCTCAGTAAGCAATTACGTTGCAGAGCTCTCTCTGGATCGACAAAGCTAACACTCTACAAGACGCTCATTCTACCTGTGCTTCTTTATGGCGCTGAGGCATGGGTGGTTTCGACAACAGACGCAGCCGCTCTTGGGGTGTTCGAGAGGAAAGTTATCCGCAAAATCTTTGGTCCTGTTCGAGTTGGCGACGACTATCTCATTCGAATGAACCACGAGCTGTATGAGCTCTACGCCGACATTGACATAGTTAAGCGTATAACAATACAGCGACTACGCTGGTTGGGTCATGTCCATCGTATGGATAAAGAAGCTCCAGCGAAAAAAGGTATTCGAAGGGAAGGTCCCCGGTCAACGACGAAGAGGGAGACCATGCCTCCATTGGATAGACCAAGCTGAGGAAGCCCTAACCGCGCTTGGCATTAACGATTGGAGAAGGCGCGCGCAAAACAGAGGCGCCTGGCGAGAGCTAATGAGGTCGGCCGTAACCTGACAACGGGTTGTTATGGCCATCTAAGTAAGTATGGAAGTAATTTTCTTAAAATTTGGTTTAGAGATATCGGTTACCATGAGCTTTGAAACTAAATGGACTTTGACGGGATTGCATTAGTGGGCGTCGCACCTCCCATACAAGCAAAAAATGTTTAAGGCTATTAGTGTGCTCTTTTAGGCAAATGTTTTAAATTTGGTGTAGAGATGTCGGTTACTATAGGCTTTGAAATTATATGAATTTTGACGAGATTTAATTAGTGGACGTGGCACCTCCCATACAAACTTATAACGCTATGTGCCATATTAAGCGTACTATACGAGTGATCCTAATAAAACTTGGTAGAGAGATGTTGGTTACCATAACCTTTTAAATTAAATGAATATTGATGGGATTACATCAGTGGGCGTGGCACCTTCCATTCAAGCAAAAAACTTTAAATGTTATATTTAGTGTGCTATTGGAGTAATATTCTTTAAATTTGGTGTAGAGGTGTCGGTTACTATAGGCTTTGAAATTATATGAATTTTGATGGGATTTCATTAGTGGGAGTGGTACCTCCCAAACAAACTTATAGCGTAAAATGCAATATTTAGCGTACTATAGGAGTGATCCTAATAAAATTTCAATATATTCAGTCTTTCAACTGTTTCAACATTTTTCAACCTCTTTCAACTTTTTTCAACATTTTCCATATTTTTTTGAATTTTTCAACCTTATTCAAAATTTTTTCGAGTAATTCAATCTCTTTCAACTGTTTCAAAATTTTTCAACCTCTTTCAACTTTTCTCAACATTTTCCAAATTTTTTCGACTTTTTCAACCTCATTTAACTTTTTTCGAGTTATTAAACCTCTTTCAACTGTTTCAACATTTTTCAACCTCTTTCAACTTTTCTCAACATTTTCCAAATTTTTTCGACTTTTTCAACCTCATTCAAATTTTTTTTGAGTTTTTCGACCTCATTCAAGTTTTTTCGAGTTTTTCAACTTCTTTGAAATTTTCTCAACATTTTCCATATTTTTTCGAATTTTTCAACCTTGTTCAACTTTTTTCGAGTTATTCGACCTCTTTCAACTGTTTCAACATTTTTCAACCTCTTTCAACTTTTTTGAACATTTTCCACATTTTTTCGAATTTTCCAACCTTATTGAACTTTTTCCGATTTATTCAAACTCTTTCAACTTTTTCAATATTTTTCAACCTTCTCAACTTTTTTCAACACGTTCCATATTTTTTGGACTTTTTCAACCACATTCAACTTTTTTCGGCTTTTCAACCTCATTCAACTTTTTCCGAGACTTTCAACTTTTTTCGAGCTTTTCAATCTCCTTCAACTTTTTCAACACATTAATATACTATCGAATTTATCAAACTTTTTCACCTGCTTCAACCTCTCTCAATGTTTTTCAACATTTATCATATATAATCAACTTCTTTCAAATTTTTTTTAACTTGTTTTCGGGTTTTCAACCCTATTCAATATTTTTTAAATATTTCCGACTTCTCATTCAATTGCGTTATATTTTTTTGACTTTTTCAACCTCAAAACGAAAAACCGAACGATGGTCGGTCTCCTGGTACTATGTTTGATATTTGAGCAATTGGGGGGGTTATAGTTTTGGCAAATTTTGTTTTTCCATTTTTTTTTGTTGATCTATTTAATAGTTTAACTTTTCAAAAGTATCCTGTTGAAATTTGAGGTCGATTGAAGTAAAACTGACAAAGATACAGTGTCTTGAGTTTTGATGATTCTGTGTAAGTAATACTTACTAAGTATATATAAAAACAAACAGTGTTAAAACTTTAAACGTGTTTTTCTCGAAACTAACTTTTCAAAGTCGGTGGACACTTTTTCTCAAAAACTACTGGACCGTTTTTTTTAAAATTTGACACACTCTTTTAATACATATAAAACCAGGTAATGACGAGGGTTTTTTTTTTCATTACAACCAGTTCTGCAATAATAAATATACTGATTTTTGCCTTTTTTTTTAAAAAAAGTTCGTTTTTTGGCTTAAAAATTATGCCAAAATCTTAAAAATCGTCAAAGAAAAAAAACCCTTCGTCAATACCTTGAAAAACTTATAAGCTAAGAAAGTTTTTTTTTTCAGATGATAACGTGATGAGATATCTTGTCCACCGCAAACCACCTTTTTTTTTAGGCGTCCGCGGAAATTTGCTGCCAATGGCTTATTTTGCAACATTTTTTAATGAAATTTTCACAGAATACTCTTTAAATATTGTACTTTTATATGCTCTTTAAATAAATAAATTTACTTTTACCATATCACTAAAAAAGCATTTTTAAACTTATGCCCAAAAAGCAATATCTCGAAAACAAATCGTGCGAAAATTTTTATCTGAATCAGTGCATTATATCACATAAGTAATGGTTATCAATTCATTCAAGACAAACCTATTTTGAAATTTTAAAACTAGTTTATTAATATACATACATACATTTACATATGTACATATGTATGTATGCAGAATTTCATTTGATATCAACTAAAAATTCTAACAAGAGTCTGTTGTCAACTTAATGTGCTGAAAGTCCAAAATATCACTGGTCATTGAAAATATCAACTTGAAATTGAAGTAGAAGCAACTTAACCTCAATTTAATATCCGATATACATAATAGAGGTCTGTATGAGTGCACTTGAAACGATCATCATATATGTATGTAAACTTCCGAATGCAATAAAGTTATAGTGCTTGATCTTGTAAAACATTTTATTTACAAGCACAGCACTCACTCCCTTTCTGCTTGACGTTTCGGTTTGTTTTGATTTGAGGCTTTTGTACACAAGGACTCGATGGACTCGCAACGTTGCGAGTGGCTTAATGGTCATTTTGTGTGCACTCATACAGACCTCTAATACATAATTATTTATTGGGCTTAAACGTTTCATTATGTTTTGACGGACCCACTTACAATTTAGAAAATGCTACTTCGTGTGATCACATCTTAACTTTTAAGTTTCGATTATAAAAAGTGTGGCTTAGTGTATGCAATGTCTGTATATTATTTAATGTATTTTTTTTTTAAACTCAATAAAAATATTTCTGCATGTAAATTTTGTATTTGAAATCAATTGAGCGAAAAATTCATGATCAGGACTTTATTGAACTACTGTGTTATTGGGTCAACAGGTATTTACAAGTACGGATATTCATTGCTTCGTTTTCACATTCGCGTTTTTTTTCATTCTTTAGATTACTTTTTGTTAGGTATTGCTATTTTTAGCATGATCATTCGTACGGATACTTTACATTCATTACGTTACTTTGGGTTAATGTCTCGTATGCTGCACGCAAGTTGTTTTGAAGTTCATTGTCACATATTTGCGATCAAGTGAGTATGATGGGTTGACCGACTGAATAGTCGTTCAAATCTCGTTTTTGTTGTTGTTATTCTTCGGATACTACTGTGCCAATGCTAAAAATCGTTATCCTTAAGGTCAATTCAAACAACTGGTTTGAAAATATTTCTGGTTTGCTGGTTGTAATCGAAATCATAATCTGTTGGCAAAGTTTTGTTTATTTAATTGAATGCAAATTCAAAGTACTTGGGGATTGTTGGGGATTTTTACAAGAATATATTGTTAATATTCAATGGCATTGACATCACTTTAATGAATCAGGGTTATTCATATTTTGGGTAATGAGAGTATGAACTCCAGGTCGACCAGAACGAGGCAAATCAACTACACATGTGTCGGCCTTCTTTGCATACTTTATATGTACCATTCATATGCCTGTGATTTTGATAAACACGACTTGTCTTAGGTCTTCTGCAATATTTTGAGTGATTCTTGTTAATTACATTTAAAAATACACAGCAATGCATAAGAAATAAACGAATTTAAATTTTCGAATTATTTTTTACAATATACTCAATATTTCTCCGGTAGGAGTCCTAAAGCCCAGTTATCAGAATCGAATGGAGTGAATTCAATTATCTGAACAGACAAGTTTTCAGTCGTTTGGTGAGTAATTTTTGTTATAATTGATTGGTAATTATTTTTTCTAGTTCTAGTTTTGATGATTTTGTGTGACGTTATTTTTATAAAAATCAAAAATTCAGTTTTTTATACATATATATATATGATTTTCTTTGTTTTGTCGTCTTTTGCATTCATGCATCGTTTATTCCCCTACTCTTCGAGTTTTATCGATATTTTTGACTTTTTGATAGCTTTCGATCTTTTTCGACTTTTTGGCCATAACTGATTTTTTCGGAACTATCTATTTAAGTTCAAAGAGCTTTTTTGGTTTCCATAATTGCCTTTTCGACATTTTTTGAGTTTTTAACGTTTTTTTCGAATATATAATTTCAAATTAACTTCTATCGACTTTTTCAGCTTTTATAATTGACTTTCCAACATTTTTCGATTTTTCTCGATTGTTTTGATACTCTTTTAAATGTTAAGACTCATATCGAATGCTTTGATACTTATTTATTTTCACTACTATTTTTGACAATTATCGACCATTTTAGTACTATTTGTATACTTTTAGAATTTTAGTTTCGGAAAACGTTGCATAGAATCCAAAAAGCCGATAGAACTTAAAATGTAGCAAGTATTATCGAAAGAATCGATATAAGTTGAAAAGTAGCTAATGGTATCGAAAAAGTCGATGAGACTCTAAAATCATTGAATAGTATTAAAAAACTCGATAAAATTCTAGAAGTAATGATTAGTATCAGCGCTGCCGAGTATGGCACAATCGTGCCAAACTGGCACTTTCAAAATTTTCTTGGCACTCTGACTGTCATAGCACATTTTGGCACTGAGCGTGTACATTTAGAAATTTATTCGCATCGTGAACCTAAAAATTGGATGTGCACTGCATTTATAAACTCATTTACAGTTCAAGCCCTGGAAAATCCATGTCGTGTTGACAGTTTTTCAAATGCTGCCTTGTTTTAAATACATCGTCGAAACTGCTGCGAAATTATTATAAAATTAAAAAAAAAAAAATAATATAAAATAGAAAAAACTTTTACCGGCATGGATAGTCACAAAATTATTGAGTAAGGAAGGAATTTATTATATTTATTATGGTATGGAACTCATGATTTTTAAAATATCTTAGTTTTTTCTTAATCGTGTTGATTCAGATCTTTGTAATTTAAACAATGAGCCAAATTATATCGAATCTACCACTTTTAACAATACCAGTAATATAAATAAAAGCTCTTCAATTGCTATACGTAACTTCAACAACAAATGGTTTCATAACTTCTCGTGGCTAACTAAAAAAGGTTCCAAGGCATTTTGTAAGTTTTGCAATGAATCCTTGTCAAACAACTTAAGTCTGCTCAAACGGCATTCTGAAGCCAGTATTCACAACAAAAATGTCAATGCTCTCAAAAACTAAGTAAAAATAGATAGTTTGGACGATATCGCTGAACATTAGTATTCTAGAAATAAATTGAAAACAGCTTAATTGAAAATATTAATGTTTATGTTTAAAAATAATTTTCCATTTTATCTTATTGAAAACGTACTTGACTTGATTAAAGCAGTTGATGCAGACTCAAAAATTGCTAAAAAAAATTAAAATTTGTAGAACTAAGAGTAAAGAAACAATATGTAATTTTATGTGAAGAGAGTACTAAAGGAATTTTAAATATTTTAAAAGTTCAATATTTTTCTTTAATAATTATTATTATAATTATAATCAATGAGACAACAGATGTAAGTTGCACAAAGTAGTTGGTGTTTTTTTATTTTGATTTTAAGGATACCAAGGTTGTTTATTTGACTACATAGAAGGAAGTAGGCATTTTTGATATTTTTCTACATATATTTTGATTAACTGAATTAGGTTCTTAATTTGCCATTATTATGTTGTTTTGGGGCCTCAGATGCTTCAGATAGCGTTTCCATTTTTATTTTCTATCATTTCGTATTGATTTGGTTTGGCACTCTTAGTTTCAGGTGGTTGGTACTGAAATTTTTTATGGTGCGGCAGCTGATTAGTATCGTAAAACTTTGAAACTCATAAAGTATCGGAATATTGTCAAAAAATTTGGTATAAAAAACCTCAAAATAGTTGATCAGTATCGGTAAGCACCCCAATCGACAAATTTCAAAACCCGAATGTCACAGTATTAATCTTCGTAAAAATAAAAAAGAGTAACAACTCACTTTGCCAAATCGGTTCAGTACCGTAGGAGCTGTGAATGTTTTTTCAAGCATTTACTAAGTAAATGAAATGGCAGCAAGAATGCGTAAAATATTTTGCCATCCACTAGCACACATGAATGTCTGCAAGCATTTCGATTTTAATTTAGTGGTAGAAGGTTGTGTAAGCAATGGCTGAAATAGCGGCAGCAATAATTATTTTAAGTGAAACCGTCGAAGACAATCAAGTATGAGAAACAAATCGGAATTGGTGTCAATTTATTTTAATCTTGCAACCAACATTTCACTGGCCTTCGTTTTAAGGTTTCTGTTTTTATATACTCTTAATTTGCCATTGTTCTGGCAAAGTCTTATAAATTTTGATGAACTCTATCCAAAAAATTTTATTTTCACACACAACCCAGTCTTGCCACAAGGTTACGTTTCTCATACCTTAGGGCATCACTGACACTGACACCTTTCGCATCGGTCCTGCACTCGAAGTGGCATTCGAAATTTTAGAAAACCACACATTCATGAATGTGCATTTGACAGAATTTTACCATCCACTAAGATTTGTGTATGCGCGCGCATGATTTTGTGCAATCTTGCTGCCAGTGGATGATGGTCTGCTTAAGTAAAAGTGCTTCAAAAAAATGTCAGTTTCAATATTTCCGAAAAATCTCATGATAAATGCCAGTAAAGAAGTTTTGTTTAGTTAGGCTTTCTTCTAAGCAAAAAAATAAAAAAAAAAAAACAGATTTGTATTATGGAAAAAAGCAAGTCCCGCAAAAACTTGCAGGCTATGGTATCAATAATTAAACTATCTGCTCATATGACTTAAACAAATTATGCGTTAAATGTTTCTAGGTAAATTAAAATAATTTTTCATTATATATTTTTTTTTCAAGAATTTTTGCATACACTGCCCAATTTTGCATTTTTTTGCGAAGCAAACATTTAAAATAATTTGCGTTTTTTATTTTTAAGCTTGCGATAATTGTGTAACAAACCTGAGCGTAGAGCACAATTTATATAAAGTGAAATAAAGTGTTATGTTGCAATCGTCTGTTTTATTAACTCAGAAAAAAGTGGATAGTCACTGTTGGTGGTCAAGTATTATATTTCCAAAAAATGGTGTTCCAAAAAATTATGAATTTTTGCAATTTTTAATTATTATCATGACGTATAAAAAATACTTGTTAATATAATGCAATTTTTTTAGAATACTTTTATGTTAATTTACGCAAACTAAAAATTGTGGAGCAGACTCAAGGCCAAAAGGCTCGTCTTCATTGGCGATGATAAAAAAAAATGGTGCATAAGGCATTGTTCTAGCCAGTAATTTAATGCCCTACACTGTATTAACAATAAAAGCGCGCGTGAAAATTCCTTATTTTTGTCGGTTTTGTGGTAGAGAAGCAGTAGATCTATTTGTGACTTTATATTTCAGAAACTTTGCATTTACGAACCGGACGATAAAATCGGACGTCACTTGTTATTTTTTGATTATGATGTGACGGAGGGATCACATTAATAGTCACACCTTCTTAGTGTTTGAGGAACATTTTGTGCATTACCTTAAATTAATCATTCATTATACCATTTTGAAGGTATCATTGAGTACAGCGTTTTAAAACGCATACTTAAATAGCGAACATAAAGTTGTTGGGAATAGTAGAGTAATTGTTACTACAAATTGGGAGCGTGTAGTCATTGGCAACACAACAGATGATCAATTTAACCTGAAATTTGGTGAAATATCGCTCGTTTACTGCAAGGCCGTCATAATTCAAAAAATAATGTTTTTGAGTTAATTATGCAGAAATAATCGTTATTTTATGTTTTATTTTGTGTGAAAAAATCATAATGGTATCTCATGAAGTTGCCTTGTGAGCAGGCCCGGATTTAGAAATTTGCTGTCCCTAGGCAGTTGCAAAAACCACCCCCCCCCCCCTCAAATTTAATCAGACTCTGAAAATTTTTGCCTCCGAATTCCCACGAATTTTAAAAATTTTTTTTTCTCTGTCAGTTTAGAAAACATTTTATTGATTTCCAACTAATAGTATATGGCGGTGGAATAGTTGAAATTCGGAAAGAGCTCATCGAAATCTATAAAATTACTCATTTTTAAAACTACCGGAAAAGTTTCCAGGTAACCTCTTTTTTTTTATAACAAATGACTATACTGTAAGTACTTAGGTTTTTAGAGCATAATACAATATTTTTGGTATTTTTGAGATTTTTAATGATTTCTGCGTAAAAGCTCAATTTATATTTCAATGCAATATATATTTTTTATTATAATTATATGATCATTTTGATAAGACGCTAATCTATAAGTCAGGTGAATGAACCGAATAATCAAAATTTGTGAACCGAATCGATTTCAAATCATGCAGTCTGACTGACTTCAAATTGCGGAATTGGTTGCCAATAAAATGTGTTGTTTTTCAGAGGAAAAAGGAGGACAGATATCCCTATGAAACATTTTTTACGAAGTTGTGCGCATTTCAGTCAAAGGTGTCAAAAAATTTTTTTCAATAAAGTGGCATTTCCCAATCCCAATCGAAATAATTAATTTTTCTCTTTTGATTCTAATAGAACTTGTTATTCTCTCTGAGAAACTTTAAAAAATTTTGAAAATGTTGTAGAGTTACATATGTTGTTTTTTATGGAAATAAACAGAGTTGATTTTTTCAAAAACCCAACTTTTTTTTCACTAAAAATTGTAGCGAAATGATATAAGTTTCATCTGGGCCAAACGAAATTTGAGGTCACGATTATTTTTTTTTCCTCTCAAAATCGAAATTTCAATTCATTTTTTCAACATTGCCAAGCAATCTAAGATACTATACTATATATTTTCATAATAAATAACATAAGCAACATTGCAAACTACTTTTTGTAAATCGTTCTTGCTATCTGAATACTTGGACCTTGATTTTTTTTTTACTCACCAATTTTAAACAAAAATTTTAGCATTGGAACTCAAGAAAATTCTCCCAAAACTTCAATTTCAATTTGTATTGTAACATATGTAACATACATATGTAATTTTGATAATTACCGATTAAGCTCTCCCAGTATTGAATTTTCAATTTTGCCAATACGCTTTTACCTTTATAATTGTCTTATAGTAAGAATTAGCAAGCAAGAAAAAAAATACATGTGTCTGCAAACAAAATGTCAATCAATGACGCCAATTCTTGGGTTGAATAATTAACTAATTAGAAGGAAAAAGTCCATGTAAAATGGTATCAAGAATTGTTTTTTCTTTGTCCAATTTTGAGTAGGTACTCAAGAGTATACCATATGTACATTATTAATCGCCCATACCCAGCTGTCCCACGAACAATTCGCACGATCCTTAGTGCTCATAGCTACTCGCTTTTTTTGTTTTCTTTTATGGAAAGAGTTTTGGAGACTTGGAAGCCGCTTAAGAAGTTTTTTTTTTTGCATAGCTTCTTTTGAAGATAAATGAAAAAACACTACATATTCAAAACAAAACTTACTCTCTATTTCGTAGACATGTAAGTTCATTTTTTCAATGAGTCTACCACTATTTTCATGCAAAAATGTATTGATTCAGTAGATTAAGCAAATAAAACTCTCATACTTAAAATTGGAAAAAAAATTCTGTAACCAAATTCCGTGGGAGCCTCCAATTTAATTTGGAAGTGCATTCGAGTACATCGTTATCTCAGTACTTATGTGGCCTAAGCCCAAAAAATATGAAACGGAGAAGACAGCATTATTAAATTAATTAAAACTATATTTTTTTTTGTGCGCGAACATCTTTACTGGCGGATGTGGAAGAACGGGTAAGAAACAAATATATGATGTAAGGAGTTTACTAAGCCGTCACGTCACCCGACGCACTAACGCTCGCGACAAGATCATGTTAGTGTTACATTTTAGACCAAAGATCCGAAAATGATAAAATGATATTGTTTTATACCACTAAGAAGATATGTTCAGAGGGCACATTGTAAGTAAAAAAGGATTAAATTCGATGTTATTTGATATTGAAGCGAAATTAAAAATGAATTAAATTAGTTTGCAAGCAATTGTTGTGCTGATATATTTTTACCATTTTTTCGTGGGTAATTTTTGTGAGATTTTTCCGGTAGAGCTGTGGGGAACTTTTCATATATTTCTTAATTTTCCGGGTAATTCCCCAAAAAATACTGCCATTACTGATGCCAATAAAAATAATCAGCCGCTTCTATCATTTTTCTCTTTGCGTGCGATTAATTTTTTACTCTCTTGAGTTTCAATGATTAAAAAGTTGAGTTATTTCCCGTGCAAATTTCTAAATGGCTCAATAATAAGGAATTTTTTCGTTCTGTGATATTCGTATTAAGACTTAGTTAATTAAAGTATTTTGTCTAATAACACCTGATGACGGTACCAAAAAAAAATGCTTGACAAGACATTTGTCTCTATATCTCGTGAAAAAAAAATGTTACATAAACAAGACCTAACCTATCGGAAAGATCATAAAATTTTCTATAAAAAAACTCCTTGCATTTTTTTCGTGAAGCAAGCGCTTCGTTAGTTAATTAGGAACATAAATTAAAAAAAATGCAATAACATAGCACGTGTACTCTTAAGCGAAGCTTAAAATCAACATAAGGTGCGTTTTAAAATCATAAGACACTACAATTTTTTGAAATATTTTTTTAGTAGATTAAGCAGGAAAATAATATTTGGTGAAATTATTTGTGGTATCAAAATAAACAAGTTTTAATAATAAAAGTTTTAATATTAATAAAAACAAAAAATAACAAAGACGTTTTTTCAGCTGTTTCTAAATCATAAGACACTTTTCATTGTCACTTAAAGTTATTGATTAAACACGAATTCTGTAATAATTTTTTAAAATATTTTTGAATCTTTAGTGATTAATGGGACCACCACTGGCTCTTGCAACGCAAAATAATC
The DNA here is from genome assembly GCA_949775025.1 of Tricholauxania praeusta. Taxonomy (NCBI): domain Eukaryota; kingdom Metazoa; phylum Arthropoda; class Insecta; order Diptera; family Lauxaniidae; genus Tricholauxania; species Tricholauxania praeusta. The sequence continues at coordinate 69,409,599 of OX459029.1, read as the reverse complement.
GTTTTTCATTGATTCACATATTTTTTTTAAAAACCGACAGCAATATTGGCCCACTCAGCAATAATTGCAGTCTTAAGCTCCTCAGTGGTGTCAAAATGTCGAATATTTGCATAGACTCGTCTGACTCCGTCCTTCCGATTGACTCCCACACATATGCTAATGGGCTTAAATCAGGAGAACAGGCCGGCCAGTCCATAGATTGGGTAGAGCAAGAACTCAAATAGCGTTTAGTTTCGTGGCCCAAGTGAATCCGTTCGTTATCCAGTTGGAAAATAAACGGCAATTCCCTATTTTCCTCAACGGAAGGAATAAGGCCATCACTTGGATGTAATCCTTACTATGCATTTTTGTTGATGTGAACTTTGAGTCAAGGGTAGAATTCGATGTGAAAGCCCCCCACACTATCACATAACCTCCACCAAAGTTGCGCTTCGAAAAATAGAGAGGCTCCTTCCGCAAATCTCTCCATTAGTACTTGAAACCATTGGGGCCATCAAGATTTAAATTTTCTCGCCACTAAAAGTAACCTTTTCAACAAAAATATCAAACAGATGAGATTTAATTCCAATTAATTAAAACTTACTGTGTTCCAATCAGTTGAAATGTTTCGTTCTGCGAATTGAAGGAGCCCCTGCTTGTGTCGTGGCAAAAGATGGGGTGCTTTCATCATTTTTGAGAGCTTGATGTATTTGCACCTCTGTAAGGTGCGCCAAATTGTTGTTTTGGACACTTTATTATGTACTAAAGAGGCCAAGATGGTGCAAGATCTGGTCGAGTTTGAACTTTTTCTGATGACAGCTCGTTGATCCCAACCAGAAAGCGCCATTTTTCTTCCTGTTGGCTTTATAGCGTTATAATTATCAGGATCGTATTAAAAATTTCGAATCACACATCGTCTTCCATTCATTTTTTCAAAATAACCTTATGTACTTTTACTCAAATTTCGAAAAATCGAAATTTTGCAGCTCTGATAGCAACCTCAGATGTTATTTTTTTTGATTTTTTTTTTGATTGAAGATGTACTCGAAAATTAATAAATTACCGGATTTTAAGCGTTCCGGAAAAATTCTAGAACATGAAGTTATTTTGAAGATACATATGTACATACAAATTGACCCTTTGCGCGAAATCATCGTATGTGCCATTATTTCGTAATTGACTTTTTGCTGCAAATTTGTTCTACACCCCACAACGCATCACCACGTAAAATATTGTAGCTGAATTTCTTATAGTTACGCCAAAAACTTTCTGTATACTTTATCGTTTTGTATGCCAGCTAAAGCACTGAAAACTAGAAAAAAACCCTCTCCTGTAAAATTTGGTTTTTGCCACATACGATGATTTCGCGCAAAAAAAAAATGCATAAAAAGTGCCCACAGGGTTTTTTGTGAGCGGAACGGAGCTTGAGCACCTAGAAAATATTCGATTGTAACTATTGTTTTTTACCGTTTTGAACCAACTTTTTCTCACAGCAAGATTCTAAGAACTTTCTGTCGCACAATTCTTAGAATGGTCTCTATGAAATTAAAATTGATTTCAAGTTCATAAATGCCCTTAGACTGCAGTTGCACGGCCCTAAATAGTTATACCTCGCAAGCCCTGCTAAATATTGTGTAACATTTAGTAGAAAAATTCAAATCAGAAATGTCATTCAATGGAATAAAAGTGGGCGCATTAAAAATGAATACGAACCAAAACTCGATAACAGGCAGGTGGTACCGCCCACACCATTTTTAATCATTATAAAGTGAATTTATGCAACAATCAAGGCTGCAATAAAAATTCACAGAACCAAATGCTACTGGACTAGAATTCAAACTCAAATCTTAACCGTAGGATTATAAAAAAAGTCGACCCATGGTGGGTCCTTTGGTACTAAATAATTAAAGTGAAATATCTCTTGGAATGAATCTTGATTATACTTACAGTTGTTTCTATCACCTCCAAAGAGCACATGAAATCTAAGGAAATCTGGACGACCGCCAAAATATTTGCCATTCTGATTCAAAACTTCGCGAATCAAATCCAAATTATTAACAATAAGACAGCGTGTAGTGCCAAGTGTAAGTGAATAAACATCGCCAAACTGTTTTGCCAATTCAGTAAATCCTTGAAATGGCACAGCATAACGTCCCAACAATGCTAAGTTTCCCAAAATCGGCCATGGCATAGGTCCGGGTGCCTGCTTAAATTTTTCAATATGTATGCTATACTCGTCATCATTCGGTATCACCGAGTCGGATACGGTAAGAGAAGTAGCATAAGCTTTTCCGGTATTTTTTTTCGCAATGCGACTTTTGGTTTTCACAATCCGCACTTTTCGCACACACTCGTAAACAACCCGTAAATATGCAAGTAGGGATATTATTCCAACAGTTCCCAACAAACATCCCAAAATGAGTCCCATTATGATAATCACTTAATCACTATAAGGAGTTTCTTCTTAAGGTACAAAATCTTCTCCGTATAAAGGCGCGTGTGTACAAGTACCGCCTTAATACGTGAACCAACCACCGCACTACTAAGTTTTTATGCGTTTCCGTAACCCGTCAGTGTACACTTAAATTCCCGATGTCACTAAAATTTGTCTTTCATTAACTAGTTCAAAGATATCGCTCTTAATTTATTTATCTTATTTTTTCGTTCTTATTTCTCCTTGTTTTTTTCTTCTTCTTTTTAATATCCTTCGCTTTACCGAATACGCACGCAATGGGATTGTAAGGTAAACTGAGCTGTGGCCGAGTGGTGTTATTGCTTTTATATTTTCGAGCAGAGTGTCTTTCTTTCGTTTCGTCTTGTGAGTTAAGTGAGCCGTGAGCCGTCTGTCGCTAAAGGAGAGACCAAAACTGTGTTCGCCCCAAACAACTCACAATCTGTCTGTCTGTATGTCCGTCTATCTGTCTGAACACATGCATAAGTACGAGTTTTGGGATCCGTACTTGAAATAAAGTTGGCTCGTGTTAATAGGTTTTGTTCGTAGCGTGGTCGTAATCGCTGTGAGCACGACAGCACAACTACGAGTGCAACCACTAGCATGAGCTTAAGCCTGGCTTGCAGTTTCTTAATTTACTGGACAAGTTGCTGCGAGTTTTAGCAGCGCAAGTTGCTGCAGGGAAGTGAATTAAGCATAGAGTGGCTTAAGAATGAAACCAAATAAACATTTTACGCGCCTGGAAGTTTTCTTTCTTCTTTTTTTTTGCCAATCTCATTGATGTTTATTCGTATACCTTAATGCAAGCAAGTTCGGTTTACTGAGTTGCAGTACATAATGCAACTCTCCGAACTTTGAGGAGCACGGATAAGCGTAGGTACTTATTTACTTGTTGCACACTCAGTTTGGATTGCACTAGCGTACGGAATTTATGAACACATTAGTGCTGATGCATGGAAGATGGGTAATGAGTGCGAGTATCTTCGGCGACATACATACTCAAAATATCTAATGCGGATCGTGTATATGTACCCCAACCGTACGTATAGAAATGTTTACATGCCTATATAGTACGGCTCGCTGCTGTATTTTTGACTTCCCACTAGGAATCATACAGTGTGGGAACAATTATTTTGGATATTTCTTGGGTGGATTCGATATTGCATTACTTATATGTATTTAAATTTATTAATATACACCCCAATTCTGCAATTCTGTTTTTATAAAAGAAAGATACATTCCAGACAAAACTGTGTAAGAAATGACGTGAAGTATGTACATTAGGGTGTTTTTTTTTTTCAAACTTTTGGAGAGAGATTTTATTTATTTTTTCCTATATTATAGCTTAAGGAATAAAAATAATTATCCCAACATTTAACCTTCCTAGCTAAAACCTGAAAACGGCGCGGACAGAGTTTATGTCCAATTTCTTTGAAATTTAACGAAAAAATTCATCCACTTTGTTTCTTAGTACAATTCATATGAAAAATGAAAAACAGTTTTTTTTGCGTTTTAGTAAATTTTTCGTTTTTCATATGAACCCGATTCTATTATATAGGCATATACGACCGTAAATTTTTTAAGAAAAATAAAAATACCTCCTTCGGGTGTACTTTTTCCGCATTTTTAGTCACACGAAAAATGTGGGCGTGGCTTTACAACAGTGAATGGCGACCCTCATTCAACTAAAAAACCTAGAAGCTCAAATGTTGGGACAATTATTTTTATTTTTTTAATATAGGAAAAAATAAATAAAATCCCTCTCCAAAAGTTTGAAAAAATACACCCTTATGTACATACATACACTCTTGATCAAAATAATAGATACACCAAAAAGATTTTCATTCAATCCCCAATTAATTCCATATTTGGAAGAATTGGCATTAGAATTCTTTGTAAAACAAGAGAGTACAATCTGGCGATGCCGTTAACTAAGAACTGAAAGAAAGTACTTTCCCTATTTTTTCGCCAGTGAATATAAATCGAAAACGGGCGCGAATTCGTTGATCAAAATAATACATACATTTGTTTTGTTTTTCGATTTTATACCTAAAACTTAAATTTTTTATGTGTTTTTTTTTTTAACAACGGTAAAAATACATTCATATATAAATTAATTGCAAGTAAATTATGAAAAATTTATTATAGATATGGGCCGAAAAAGTCGTTGCACAGCAGAAGTGTGACGATTGGTTCTGAGCCTACGAAAAAGAGGAAATTCTTTGAGGGACATCTCTAGTTTGATGGATTAGTCTTTGCGTTTTGTGCAAAAAATGGCGAAAAAATAGGGAAAGTACTTTCTTTCAGTTCTTAGTTAACGGCATCGCCAGATTGTACTCTCTTGTTTTACAAAGAATTCTAATGCCAATTCTTCCAAATATGGAAATTATTGGGAGTGAAAATTTTTTTGGTGTATCTATTATTATGATCAGGGGTGTATGTATGTATGCACAGTGGCTCACAGCTTATTTGGCCCACATCATTTATAAAATTGTTTTGTTATACAAAACGGTATTTTTATACAAAACAAAAAAAATTGAATTTAGTTTTTTTTTTATTGAAATCTTTTCATTTAATTTACAAAAATAAAAGTATTCAGTTTTCACAAAGTTACATGAAAAAAAAAAAAAAAAATAAAATCCATGTCACAGCTTAAATGGCCCATCAAAAACATATAGTAAAAAAAGTAATTATTTCACTAAAAATTTGTTAAAAAATTAATCGCTAATATTTTATTATACAACACGGGTTTAAGGCGCTTTTGCATTGAATCCCCTACTATTTTTATATCTTCAGTAAAAATTTTATTCCATTCGATCATTAGAACATTTTTGAGGTCCATTTTATCTCTTATGTGGCGATTTCCAAAAGCAAAAAATATACGAGAAACAGTTATTATGGCGGTTGGCATAAGATGGTATGGGGTTGCATAGCGTCATCTGGGGTTGGTAATCTCATTTTTGTTGAAGGAAATATTGACAAAAAAATGTATTTGGAAATTCTACAACTCAATTTGATACAGGGTGCCAAAAATTTAAATATAGAAGCAAATTTTCGATTTCATCAAGACAAAAACCCAAATACAAGTTATCAATAGTGAACATGGTTCACTTGAAAATGTCCCCATATCATGGCAACACCTTCACAGTCTCTAGACTTGATTGTTATAGAATACTTGTGGTCTGTACTGGAACGAGGTATTCGAAATCGCCACATAAGAGATAAAATGGACCTCAAAAATGTGCTCGTGATCGAATGGAATAAAATTTCTCCTGAATATACAAAAAAAAGGGAGTGGATTCGATGAAAAAGCGCCTTAATGCAGTGTTGGATCAAAAAGGTTATCCCACAAAATATTAGCTATTAATTTCTTAACAAATTTTATGTGAATTAATTACTTTTTTTACTATATGTTTTTTAATGGGTGACATGAATTCTGTTTAAGTTTTTTGTTTTTTAATGTAACTTTGTTAAAACTGAAAAAATTTTTCTTTTTTTTGTGAATAATAAATGAAAAGATTTCAATAAAAAAAAACTGCATTCAATTTTTTTTTGGTTTTGTATAAAAATACCGTTTTATATAACAAAATAATTTTATAAATGAGGTGGGTCAAATAAGCTGTGAGCCACTGTATATTCAAAAATATTTTGATCTTCGCACACTATTTTATATAATGTCGATTGACTATGGAACTTATATTTTTTGCAGAGTTTCAGCAGTAAGGCCAGAATTGAGATCTTCCGGATATTTCAACACCAACCACTGGGCACAGGCTACGATATTGACTTCTTCATTCACATCTATAAGTTAGGGCCAGTGCGCATCATTGAAAAATGCTTCGAGATATATAGTTCGCAATGCAAACACTTTTAATTTGTATAGTTACATTTGTATATATGGCCATCTCCACCAAAAAAGGACTTTTAACTGGCCTATTTTTTTTTTTTTTGTGGCACATCCTTCAGCCATAGTTTTTCTTGAAGCTAAGGCTGTCTTGAATTAATATTCAAGGTTGTTCAATTAAAATTCAGATAGCTATTTTTTTATTCAACTTTATATGTAACTTTTCGTGTTTTTTTTTAAACTGAAATGCAATTTTAACTATGTATTCCTTTGAATTTTAATTGTTCCTCTTTGAATATTAATTCTAGATAGTCTTAACTTCAAGAAAAACCATATTTGAAGAGTGTGCTCAAAAAAAAAAAAAAAATCGTTACCATGATCGAGCTAAGATGAAAATTTTAAGTAGTTTTTTTTGTCTTAATATGTGTAGTTTACTATCTCATTTGTTGAAATAAATATATTCAAAAAAGTAAGCGTTTTCAAAAACTTCCATGGACTTAAACCACTGTTAAAACCAAAAAAAAAAAAAAAAATTACTTATATCGTGTTGAAATTTTTGTCAGTCTTTTGCAAATTTTGAAAATATGTAATTAATGAATTTAATAAGAAAAGTCCATACTAAGTTGCAATTCTTATTGCAATTTTGATACCCATGCGTTACAATATTGGTCAAGTCGTAAAATTTGGTTGCACTAATCAAGTGCTTTCATAACTACACACAGCCGCATATGGTAAATGAACATATGATGTCACTTTTTCGATTCTTTTATATTTCACATTTTTCGACTTATTCAATCTCGTCAACGTCTTTTTAACATTTTTTTAAAAGGTACTTTCAGTGCAGTGTAGGGTATGTGAGTTTTGGCCTGTCCGAAGATTACACCTTAACTTGTTGTAAGAAAGCCGCGGTCGAAGGCACAAAAGTATCGACTGGAATATTATCAAGTTGTATCAAAAAATTCAAAACATATCGAAAACTATCGAAAAACTTTGAAAAAGTCGAAAAAATTTGGACAGTGCGAAAAATAAATAAAAAAAATTTGTAATGGATCGAATTACGAAAATGCCCAAAAGTCGCAAAATGTCGAAAGCTATCGGCAAAGTTGATTTGAGTCGAAAAATGTCGGATAATCCAGAAAAAGTCGGTAGATGTGGAAAAACTCAAATATTATTACGAAAGTTGATCAAAATCGAAAAATATCGAGTAGTGTCGATAAAGTCGATAAGTAAAATATCAAAGATTCGCTATTATATTTTTTACTGACCTTCTTGTTCAGTACTGTAAGTGCGAAAAACACAACAAAATTACAAGCGCAAAATGCATTAAAAGAACAAAATATGGGCAACTAGCTGCTTATAGTAGATTCAGCCACTGCTACATGGTATCATCAGTAAGCTTTGTAAGCCGACGTTTAAGAATTCACAATCATATTATATTTTACTTTTTGCATTGACCAGTTAAGAATCTTAGCAAATTATAAACATAGGGCGCCAAAATTCTACATTTTTTCTGCTTTATATGCAATTGCTTCTGTAACTATATTTCTCTTTTGCGTTCCGTTGATAGCGATTTGGCGATACGAACAAAGCTGCAAGTGCTATATGAAAATATGTTCGAGCTCATCGAGAGTTTTAAAAATTCTCAGAAAAAGAAAGTAGCAGAAATTTAGACAGCTATCTACATAGGATTAGAAATCTCAAACGAGAGATTAGAAGAGGTAACTTTCAGAGGGCTAGCAGCAAACATACAGCAAGAGACTTACATGAAGCTAATTTCAAGTTGCTATTTTGATATTAAGCAACATGAATAAAAATGCTTGAAGCCTGAAATGCCGTTGTGGCCAAAATCAGACAGTAACATGTATAAGGATTTTTTATTCATTCAGCATAATAGGTTCAGCGGTGTAGGCAGCGCTTAAAATCCATCAAATTTCTTTAAATTCGAGATAAGAAATTCGAAGATATAAATATGTTAAATGAAAATAAAAATAGATAAATATGAATTTGATGACTATAGGAATCGTTGTCTTCAATGATGACGGTGTGCCAAACAGTACCTAGTTTTTGTCATCACTGCTCGCAAGATCAGTAGCGTACTACGTGACATTGCCTCAGTCGCGCACATCTTCACACAAATTTCAAGATCTAGAAGAGCCTCCACCAAATAGTTTTTTTTTTAATTACATGAAAACTAAATCTATCAGGTAGTCAAATTTCTCATAAGATTGAAAAATTAATGTTTTTTTTGCCATATTTTGGTTTTTCAGTATTCCTAATTATTTTATGACCCCTATAAATTTCATAAAAATCTATCAATATTAAATATTTTAAAAACTGACACGAGAATTAAAAATACTTACTATTTAAATGTGTCCAAAGCCATTATAGGACATAATTTTTCTTATTAGGGGACATGATTTCACAAAGTACCTCAAAATGTGCTTTCCCACCGTTGTGATACTTCTGACGTGGAAAGACCCAATATACCATAAAGTAAGCATCCAAGCATATAAAGCATCTTCCAGCAGTCATAAGCTACTGCCATCAATTCTCAATTATTTTTCGATTCGTATGTCTGGTTCCAGTGATATTTCCACGATGATTTAGGTCGGCCGCCTTTCCTACAACTTTAAGTGTTCGACTTTAATGCTTGTCGGTAGATCGTATCTTGTTAGAGTCCGGCAAAGACTTTAGGTGAACAATCATTTGTAAGTTGTGCAGTAAAGCGCTGTTGGTTAAGCACGTTTGACAGCCATACCCAAGTAGACATTCCACTAAATGATTTTGAGTTTCGTCGTCGTTGTTTTGAATGAAGACTGCCAGACGTTAAGCTTAGCGAAGATGCTTTTCCCTTTGTTAGTTCCAGTACATCATGGTTCCAACAAGTGTTATCATGCTACTCAAATATAGCAAGTTATCCACCTTTCTATGCTGAATTTACCTATCATGAAAGTACTGTTGGAACTGGTTGAACTGCAGCCACGTCGTTACTTTAAAGTTTAAAACATTTTTTCTTCTAAGCGAAATAAAACAGAGTACATGCAGTAGCGTGCCGAAGCTGCGGCAAGATGGTCCTCGTAGTATGAAACTAAAATTTCCTTTTAGCATATTTAGAATTTTGCAAATGTTGTGTACTTTTTCCTTTAGTAAATGGAAAATAATTCGAAAAATTGCGTATGTGATTTTTTCAAATGGGAAATATATCTCATTTTGATAGGGTTTTGGTGGACCAAAAGTAAAGATTTTTTTTACTAACAATAAGTACATTTTTTAAATTTAAAAACATACATTTTATCTATTGGTAGGGGCAGCAAGTTAGCTCTCTGTCCCGGGCGCCCAATGTGCACGGCACGCCACTGAGTACATGTTAACACTTTCATATCTGACGGTTCCATGTTTTTGACGATATTACTGAATGAAATATGGTTGAATCATTTCCTGATAGGACCACAAAATGAACCAATTCGTAAGTACCAGCTAGTAGTACTAAATCTGTGCTGCTGTCTTATAAAGCGGTCAATCACATACTTTGAATTTCCATCTGGGTCATACACGAATTTTTCACTTAGCACAAACTAAGTATAAATGATTAACGAACTGTGCATGAATAATGAGTATATAAGTGTGTATTCATGAATTATCCGTATGAGAATGAAAATATATTTTTAGGAAAATCATTAAAAGATAACCAAATAAGAAAACATTAAAAGAATTTCCTTGAGTAATGGACCCCTGGATGAATCTTTTGCGTAGTGTACGACGATATTGACATTAGTAATGAAATGCAATCATCTACACTTGGGGGCTGTGCTGGTGTTTTTATTTAAAGAATTTGAATTTAGAACATCACCGAAATAGAAAATTTCAAGATGCAAAATACCATATATTATAAATATATGTAGTTATACATTAGGATGAGCCGAAAAACATTGCGTTCGGAAATTTAATTTTCAACAGCTACAGCAACTTTCTTATAGTCAGAAAAATGTAGCTAAAAGGAATTTTGAAATAATATGATTCAGAATTTCTTCTTTGCTCTCAAATATTTTTATTTAAATGTTACTTTTAAGATATACGAAATTGTAATGTCAGCAATTGGCATTTGATATCTGCGTAATTTTTTTTTTCGTTCCGAGAAAAACCAATGGAGCATTTCTGATTCTTCTGAAGGTCCTTTTTGGCCAAGGAAACGTGTTTTTTGCTCGTAACTTTTATTCCATCACAGAATGGATACCCGAATTTAGTCGAGAAATAAAGATTGCGTTCTTGCAAAAAATTTGACGTTAAAAAATTTTAAATAATTTTTCTATTATAGATAATATTCAGTCCCAAATTTCGATTTTTTCACATTTTTTATATTTATTTTACATTTTTATCATATTTTTATGCTAGATTTCCAGCCTGACCAAGAAGCTATTTTTCAGAATTTATTATGCCACCCCCAGTAGAAGATATGATTTTAATTCTTTTCAGGATCAATAAATACACTCTTGAAATACACGAACATTTTTTTTTGATTCATTTAAAATTATATAATGTATATGCAAAATAGCGCCATCTGCGTAGCCATACATAAACAATTAGATTCAGCATAACAGTGTCTATCGTCTGAACCTGGATTATTATACTTATTTTTTGCAAAAATAACAAAATGGCGGCTGTTTGAGTGTTCGAAAAATAAGGATTTTATGGGTAATTTGTCCGTTAGAAAAAAAAAAAAATAGAAAAAGCCAGTATTTTGACTTAATTCATGCGATACCCATATGAAGAATTTGTGGATAAAATTTCATAAGGATAGGCTCAGTAATTTTGGAGAAAAGACTGCCGCTTAAGTTTTTTTTATTGAACTGGAAAGCCGGAGAGTGCGCTCATATAAAGTTGCAAAAATATACTAAAAGAGCTTGAATCCTTATGAAATTTCAACACGAAATTCATACTAGGTTTTACCCATAACCATTTCTTATGAAACTAACTAAATAAAAGATAACTTAGTTTCTAGCTATGGTCGAGCTATTCTTATTTTAAATTTTCCACTTTGTAAGCTCTAAAGTTGAATTTATAACTTCCGTTATGCCTCCAATTCACCGCATCAAAATTTGCAGTGGTGGAAGCGGAGGTAGAGGTACGATATAAAGCGGAAGTTCCGCACTTGCGAATGCAGATGCGAAGCTGCGTTACAACCCTAGTTATGATGGAGCCAGTAACATGTCTGGTCATATAAGTGGCATTCAGTCGGGGATGTTGCATTTATATCCTTTGATGATGTACCTTCACTACTTAGGCACTGTTTAAGCCTCGCATTGTCATCCGCCATGTCAGTCACACCTGTGCGGAATTGTCTTGCGATTGTGAGTGATGCGGTGAGCATGCTCAGAAACAACGCTTACCTATGCAACGAAAATTCTTTAAAATTTCATTCAAGAACATATCCAAGAAAGCAAAAGAAGAGGCTCATTTATCTTTGTGATACAAGATTCTTTGAACAACATGACAGCATTTTATCCTTTCCATCTTTTGTTGAACTCTTCAGATCATCTACATCAGATTGGGAAAATTTCTGGAAAATCTTGGTTCAGTTCTAAAACAGCGGTCTGTTTACTTGCAGCAGTTCTGAAAACGAGTTCATCGTAAGTCTCTTGGTAGGTGACAGACTTTTCAGTTTCAAAGTTTATCATGTGATTTGGCATCAGCAGTTAAACATATTCACGAAATTGCGAATACACAACAGCTCGTTGATATTATCAAACAGACTCTGTTGAAGCGTACCTAATATCGTTTTCCTGTCTGCATTACTTGCTTCGAATTAGAAAGTATCAGACAAATATCTCAATGAAAATGCAGAACTTTTATATAGCTTACATATACTTTTCCCTGGATTTGCTGCAACTGAAAAAATAGATAAAAAATGACTTCCATACTTCAATGATTGAGCCTCAGATTCCGCTCTAAGAGCTGAATATAAATTTTGATGTGAAAAATGATCTAAACTCAAAAAAGATTCCAAGGATCTGGAAGTTATGGATTTTTGGGATTCGAGGAAATTCCCTACGATCAAATATAAGTTAAATACATTTCGAATTATTTTTGAGTAGATAAACGTGTGGAAGGCTTCGTTACATCAAGCTTTATCGATTTCAGTACTGCTTTTAATAACATCGACCGCAATTGCAACTGGGATGCATTTCACAGACGAGCTGCAGCATCCAATCATCATAGAAAAAATGGATGACTTAACTTACTTTATCCATGCCAGAATCAATAAATTGAAAGGTACCTTCGCTGAGCTTCGTAATATCTGGCAGTCTTCGTTTTTATCAACGACAACGAATCTCAAAATATTTGGGTCAAACGTGAAACCAGCTATTTTGTATTCCTGTGATACCTGGCTATCAAACAGCATCCTGCTTCAAAATTTATAAGTGTTCACCAACAGCCGAATTCTGAACATGTGGTGCCCTAGGATCATTTCCGAACTGCTTACTACATGCCCTCAAGATCCAATTTTCATTCAAATCAAAAGACGAAAGTGGAAAAGGATTGGGCCAACGTTGCGGAAATATCTAATTGAAGTCTGCCGGCAAGCACTGAAGTGGAACCCTCAGGGTAGCGGAAATCGCGGCCTTCCTAGATAATCGTGAAATGTTAGAGAGAATTGAAGGCACCCGCTAATGATCGTGCACGTTGGAAGAGTTTTGCGGAGGTTCTATACTCCTTGAGGAGATAAAGGGCAAAAGATGATATATCTTCTTACAGCTTTGCGATTCTAACGATACAACGGCAAGTGTAGACTTGCTATTTTCGATCAATACGCACAATTGTATATGCTGTCCACAAACAGGGAGACGCGGCGTATTGGATCCTTTGTTACTGCGAACAACTATACTTTCGAAGTTGTCAAGGAATTCACCTATCTTGGCACCGCCGTGAACACTCAAAACGATGTCAGCCTGGAGATAAAGCGAAGACTAACTCTTGCTAATAGGTGTTACTATGGTCTCAGTAAGCAATTGAGTAGTAGAGACCTCTCTCGCCCGACAAAACTGACACTCTACAAGACGCTCATCTTACCCGTGCTACTTTACGGCGCAGAAGCATGGGTTGTGTCGCAGACTGATGCAGCCACGCTTGGGGTGTTTGAGAGAAAAATTCTTCGCAAAATCTTCGGTCCTGTTCACGTCGGCGACGACTACCGTATTCGAATGAACCACGAACTGTACGAGCTCTACGCTGACATTGACATAGTCAAGCGCATCACTATTCAACGTCTGCGCTGGCTGGGACATGTTGTGCGTATGGACGAAGAAGCTCCGGCGAAAAAGGTTTGATGCGGAAGCCGCTGGGCGACGACGAAGAGGAAGACCATGCCTCCGATGGAAAGACCAAGCCGAGGAAACCCTATCCACGCTTGGTGTGAATGATTGGAGAAGGCGTGCGCAAAGCAGAGGCGCCTGGAGAGAGCTTTTGAGGTCGGCCGTAACCCGGTAACGGGTTGTTATGGCCACCCAAGTAAGTAAGTACGCACAATTGTTCCTTATTGACCAACAAAGACCACAAAATAGTTCTGATCTAGTGGTTTATGACTAAAAACTATTTTAAAAGATTATTTTCCACGCTGGTAAGAATTAAAATTTACTTACGAAACTCAAAGAGCAACGAAAGACTCAGTGCACTTGCCGAACTGTCAATTCATGGGTATTCGGGTGGTAATCAAAATGAGGATATCGAGATAATGGCAGCAACGAAATCTCAAAAACTAATTTTTTCACTTCGATAAGTACAACTTGATTAACAATAAACATGTAAGCGCTCCTTCATTCTGATTTGAAACTATGTCTCGAGCCAAGTTTCTGACAACGGCCCCGGCATATCTATCTATCTCTTTTACAAAGCAAAGCAATTCATAATGTCCTTTTTGAATACTTAGTCGATTTGCTCCAGGTTAAACTAATTTAGATATGATGATTGCAATTATGCGAGCCCGCGACCTTGTACTCGTAACTATTTCCTTCTGTTCTCTCATCGGCAATTCCATTTATTTTATTTAGCTTGGTTTTGAAAATCAATTTACTCTATCGCTTTCAAAATGGATTTAAATTCAGCATGCATGGCTTTCCGTAATAAATTCACCTTGCATAATTACAATATGGAAAGAACAAAAACAAAATGCGCAATTGATTTTTGAAGCAATTTTAAAACTTTAATAACTTGATATTAAAATAGAAATATCATAATAATTTATATTGGATATTGAGACCAAGCGTCCAAGGAACAAAGCTTAGCTAGTTTGATCAAAATCGATTCAGTAGCTTTTGCGTGGTGCCCGGACATCGATGGACATGTATATTATTATTTTTATTAAATACAATGTCTTTTGTCGTTTTTGAGATATAAGAAAAAACTGGAGACTTTGACTTCTGCGCATATATACAATATATAACTCTTACGATATCTTTTGAAGTTTCTGATTAAAAAACAAAAGAAATTGATAGCTAATTTTGTAAGCCATTCCCACGCAAGCGCCTCATGATGCCTAAATAATAGTCCTCATTCACCATTTTAAGGCAACAAAATAAATTTTGTCCTGTCTCTGCTCTCTTCAATCAACAGGGCACCTCTTCCAGCACCATGATAATAGTTGTTCATTAAAAAGGTATTTACAAACTTTCATTTATTTTACTGCGCTTGCCGTTCAGCACAGTGTGTACTATTACTCAACAGTTATTGAGTAATAGGATTCTTAATTGTTTTTTATTTTTTTTTTTTTCGAATTTTGAAAATTTTATATTTGTTTCTTATGATTGAATTATTTATATCACTAGTTTACACTTTCGGACTTTTTGAAAACGTCGATTAAAACGTTATACGTTAATAACTAAGTGATAATTACTTCGAATATTTTTTTTTTTATTTTTCTCTAAGACTACATTCAAATACGAAAAAATAATACCCTACTTTTCATTGATATAGATATTTAAGTATTACGAGTCTATCGTTAATTGAAAATGTTTTGCCTTAAAATCTAAAAAACCAATTACTCAATAACGGTTTCGAATAAAAGGCTGGAAATTGGTGTGATTGTTGCTTTTAATACTTACTACAACATATCAATGAGCGAAATCGAAGAGGTTCAGGCCAAGGCCTCAGTGTTTTGGCATGGAATACCCCATCTATACTATTTACATACATACTTATATAAAATTGCTTATATGGAAATGGTTTGTAACGCCAATATACTGAACCGATTTCAATAATTTATGTTTTAAAAAAACATATTTGCACTAAAAAATGGTTATTGTATACTTATTTCTATGATTTTTTTAAGTTAAAAATGCTACTTTTTTGCAAAACCTCACACAATAATTGTCGTTCGATTTGTCGTTGCTTATGCTGCTTCTTGAATTATGTGTTGTTATTTTTGTTTTCATTTGTACCGTTTGTATTTGGCTTCGAAGTTCAAAGAACAACTCTCTTTCAGTTTTTTTTTTTTTACTTTTGATGAGAGGAGAGTACGATGTTAATAGAGTTTTGAAAAGAGTGTAAATTGCTTTTTACAGTTAAACTGCAATTTGTTGTTTTTATAAAATTTAGTTTTTGCCCGTCCGTCTATCTGTTTGTTTATTATGGACGCGGAAACTATCCGGCCGATTTTGATGAAAATTTAAAGTATGTTAGTATCTATCACGCGGGTGTCATAGAATATAAGACTTTAAGACTTTTATTGAGGGTGCATTTTTAGGGTGGCCCATAAGCAAAAATATTTTTAAAATAGAATTTTCACTAAGTCCGGTAAATCAACTCACACCGAATTCACACCACATGGAATTTACAGCACGTGTCTTTTATAAGTATTAAGAGACATAAGTAGGCTATAAAACTTTAATTAAGGGTGCATATTTATATTGGCCCTAATGCAAAAACATTTTTAAAATATTATTTTCTCAAAGACCGCTTATTCGATTCTCATGGAACTTACACCACATGGCTTTTATATTAAGAGGCACAACTAAGGCCGTACACATTTTATTTAGGGTGCATACTTTGGGTGGCCCTTATACAAAATAACTTTTTAAATAGAATTTACATGAAGATTTCATAATTGTGGCCTATGGAAGGTTTTTACAAAGTTTGGTTTAAAAAATGGGCGGCGACACCCCCTTCAAAATTAAATTCATCATATATCACCAACTACTACTGAACACAGAAGAATGGGACTTGGTACATAAACATGTATATAAAAGGTACGGGCAAGAGTAAGTTTCAAAGGAAAAAATTATCGTCCCACATAACAACGTCTGCTAGGCCTGCTACATACATATTTGTAAAAGAATTGGGACAAAAGTTAGTTCCACTGGGAAAATGGGCTGTTTCGCTTTTACATTCCATCGCATGAGTTCATACAACATCGCGCCACACATCGAAAAGGGCAGAACAACGTCTGCCGGGACAGCTCGTATATATATAAGATTCTGGCAGAGATTTCGAGATAAATTATGGGTTTTCCGAAAGAAAATTTTGTGCTTATAAACTTAAGCAAGTAACCTATTTCTGACAAATGTAAAGTTTTAAAAAGGTCTTTATTTGTAACTTATATCCTTTGTTTCTGTTAAGCTGAACAAATGGTATGAACACTCGGGTGCCTTAAATGCCGTTTATGATTTTTGCGACACACGACAATGAGTAATATGTAATAAAAAATAACTTGTGGCCAATACCAACATTAAATGTGCCGGTTATCATGAAAGTGGCTTAAGTAAGTTTTTTTTCTTAAAATTTTGGGTAAAATAATATCAAATCGCGCCACCGCCAAAAATATCAATTACAATTTTTTAAAAATTCGACTTAGTTATATTTCTATTTTCCTGAAATTGATTGCATATTCGTTATAAAACTTTCGATCCATATAATTTATTCTTAATTCATATTATGATCAGTAGCTTGGAAGACTGACTTTGAATTGCATGATACATGAAAACAAATCAGTGGAAAACTATTGAATATAATTATAAAAAATAAAGAAAAACAAAATGTATTAATAAATTCAAACAGAATCACAAGCCTGGTGTTTTACCCTAAGAGAAGATAACATACATACACACGACTACTTGTAAAATAAGGCATAATTTTTATATCTTCTTAATTTTTTGGATTAAGAATTCAACTTCAGCTACAATTTAAGCATACGTACGTATGTACGAGCATGTTTAAACGGATAAATTTAACTTAGTTTAAGATGTATACTATTCTATTATTACTAGCACTGATTGATATGCATCTACCCAGCAAACATTCTTAATCGAGGAAGAACCATATTTTGGTCTCCGTAGCGCATGAGTTTTTGTTGAGGAGAAGTTCTCCGGGGGTAGCCAAATGCCAAAATGATTCGCGTATGAACGGGAACTCAATATTTCATTTTAGGCACACAACTTTTGCGAAGATATTTCAGAGGATAGTAGTTTGTTTTTCTGACACTTTATGATAAGATTCTTGTAATCTTAAGCGTAGGGATTTATTCCATAATATTGCATAATAAAATTGAAATTGAATTGAATTGAATTAATGTGTGTATACAATGGAAATAAAAAATCTTTAATATCGAATTATAATGCATTGAAATATATGAAATTTAAAAAATTTCATTATAGTCTATAATCTTCTTCTTCAAAAACTACGGGGAAAATAACAAAAAAACTTTGAGTCTTTTCTATTTATAAATGCATTAATTTTATAATAAAAAAATTACTTACTTTAATAAAATTTGTTTGAGGTGTTATGCT
The DNA here is from genome assembly GCA_949775025.1 of Tricholauxania praeusta. Lineage (NCBI taxonomy): Eukaryota > Metazoa > Arthropoda > Insecta > Diptera > Lauxaniidae > Tricholauxania > Tricholauxania praeusta. Next base: position 69,391,550 of record OX459029.1, on the reverse strand, counting down.
AGAATTATACATAGGTATGTTAGAACTTAAAACAAATCGAGTTTTCTTTTTTTGCATTCCCGTGAAGTACATATTCTAAAGAATACTCAAAAAAAATTTTATGGTGATCCGACAAGTATTATCGAAATTACAGGCATATTTGTAAAGAAAAATACTACTCATAAACCTGTTGAACTTTAGATGCATTTTTTTCAAAACTATGTTTTGAAATCAATCTATCTTCAATCAATCCTAAGAATGTATCTGCTTTCAAATCGAAATTCCCCACATACCTTCAGAAAATGTGAATTTCTTATTGAAGGCGCGCACCAGTCTTATTGTTTGAATTGTAACATTTTTCCCAAAGATATGGTGGGAATTTTGATATGAAAGCAGATGCAGATTTATTCTATGATCTTAATTTATAAAGGCTCTTAGAAGGACGTGGCACTGACCTGAATTCAAATCTCGCATGCCAGGCAAGGTATTGTGATAGAGTAATGGTGGACGGCAATAAGAGAACTAATAACGTAATCGTTATGAAATTTAATATGACAGATCTACATGCTTTAAGATATTCCAAAAACAAAAGTGGGCACAATAGAGCGCCTGCGTGCGTGTCACCACCTCTACAAGTGAAAAAGTTAAATTTTATAGGTAAGTATTTAGTGTACTATGGGAATAATCTTCATAAAATTAGGTGTAGAAGTATGTATTATTATAAGCTTTGAAATTAAATGGAGTCCAACGGGATTAAGTATACGATTAAGTTAATGGGCGTGGAACGTCCCATATTAACAAACAGTTGTAAGTGTTATTTTAAATGAGCTTTAGCAGCAATTGGTATGAAATTTAATGTAGGTGGTTTACTTGCTGTCAGGTATATCTGAATCAAAAGCGGACAAAATAGCACCAGCGGGCGTGGCTCCTCCCACATAAGTAAAATACCATAAATGACATACATATCTAGTAAGCTATGAGAGTAATCATACTAAAATTTGGTGTTCGAAAGTTGTTTATAAAATGCCATTTCTGGATCAAAATTGGGTTGGATTGTACCAGTGGGTGTGTCCCCGCCTTATATTTTGAAATTATAAGCAAATTATGCAAGTTATTGCGATAAAATATGGTATGCAGATGCCGATCATGTATGTAATTTATTGAACCAAAAGTAGGTGGAATTGGAAAAGTAGAAGTGGCATTTTTGAAATTTTTCACGTATAACAACTTTCAATAATTTTAAAAATTTTCTGACATTTCAACTTCAAAACTTTTATTCAACTACCAAACCCATAGGCCATACATAAGAAGCCCCTAAGGTTTTAAAAGTTATGACGATTTAAGACTGCTTGGCTAACAACATGGGATATAGTTGGAAGTTTATTATGGCATAGGAATCATTTCTATTTAGAAATATTGCTGCTTTCTGAATCGCTACTTACTCCATCTGATAAATACTACAGTCGGTAGGCAGCTTATATGTTTTTGCGAAAATTAGATTTTGGGACAAAAAATCTAGCACTAATCGCAACATCCTTTTAACAGCCATCAGTATAGTTCTTTAATTCGTTCGGCGAGAGCTGCTGACATAATGTCTAGTAGTCCTTCGATGGAAATTTAATGAAAAACTTCCTAAACCGCTTTGTTTGGGCTAAATTGTATTTCTTTCTACATTGATATGCCCAAAAGTTTCATATTTGAAATAGTTTGGTTTGTTCAGCCTAAGAGCTGTATTATACTTACAAAGTCAAGGCCGAAATATAAAAGTTAAGATTTACGTCAAGAGTAGGTAGAAATTTTTTGAGAACTTCAGCGCTGGATTTTTTCTATACTTTTTAAATTCGACTTATAATCAAGGTCATTATACCTCACCACTTCTTCACAAAAAAAATATTGCTTTTCCAGCACATGTGTAGATCCAGTTTGAAACTCTCGGATTCAATCCCGTCCACACTATAGCAGGGGAGATGAATCTCCAGCCTGTGGTATACCCCATGTTCCGAATTTTTGAGCGCTTCTGAGCCGCTTGTTTTGCTTGCAAGCAATTAGTAGCTTGCTGCAGCTATTTAAAAATTTTCATCAGCACTAAGTATTTTTTTTCGCAAAAACACTTTTGAGTTTTTTACCCATATTGATGTTGTTGTAACCAGCTCTCGAAGCAGATTTTTGTGCGCATCTCTGCTCAAGAGCATAGATGGGCAAAATTTTGGAAGCAGGAGCTACTTACAACAAAAGCAATAATTACAACAACAGAAAAAACCCACAATTCCAAGAATCTAACAAGAACAACATGAGTGTAGAAATAAAAGTACACTGATCAAATGAAACGAGAGAAGCTGCCCTCAATGTGCGCATTGTTGTTTTTTTGCTCGCTCGCTCCAGTTTTTTTTTTGTTTTTTTTTTTCTGAATGATGCAACAATAACAATAATACAAGTCCCGTGCATAGCGCGTGTAAAAAAACACAACGGTAGAAATGTGCAGTGATGAGTGCATGTGTTTGTTGTTTTGACTATTTTTTTTAAAACAAAAGTCATGTTTGTAAAGAGTTGACTCATTTTTCCTATTTTGCCCATAGCTGCTCTTGAGCACCATAATAGACATATGCATAGACATATATGCAAGTTATTTGTTGTGTTTCATATCTAAAACAATTTTGCTGTCTTAAGCAACACTTGAATTTTGTAAAGTAGTAAGTTCTTAAAAATCTGGCATCAATAAAGTTGTCAAAATATAAATAGAGGTTGCTGAAAGACTTAGTTTATCATTATTTCTATAGATATAGCTGCTAAGAGACTATTGCTCATGTATTTTTTGTAACTATTATTGTATTATCCTAATATTATATGTATATTACAGCTGTTACCTAAATCAAAAGAGAAATCATTTTTAAGCATTTCTATGTTCTGGTATGGTTCTGTAAAATAACAACAACATTATTTTTAAGAATTTAATAACTTGGAAAATCAAAAGTTACTAGAGCCAGGAAAAACTATAAAAACGCTTTACTCTATGACATAGAGTCATAGAGTCCTTAAAGTGAAATTCAAAACTCACACTTTCACAGAATTAGGATAGCTACCAGCGCTCAAAATTTGATTTTTCTTTCAAGAAAATTGAAAACAGTTTTTGATTTTTCAAGTTTCTGTTGTACAAAAAGAAATCTGTGTTTTCGGAACTATTTAAGCCCCTATAAATGTATGTAGCACTAGACATTTTCAAAAAAGGTCATGTTCTAGAATACTTCAAGAACACTCGATTTTCGAAAATTTATTCATATTCGAGTATTTCCTCATTTAAAAAATAATAAAAAAAATAATCCTAAGCTGCTAACAAAGCTGCAAAATTTTCATTCTTTGGAATTTGGCCAAAAAATGATGAAAATATGATTTTTTTCTTATTTATAATATTTTTTTTAAAATATTTTTTCGACTTTCCTTATGTAAACATAAGAAAGTATCGAAAAAAAATTTGCCGCTATTTTTTAAGCCTATACATTAGGAGAAAAACTGAGGTCTGTCCGCGAGTAGAGCTTTGGTGTTTCTTGTATAATAGCTCAAATCCTTTGTTGTATTTACTGCATTCACCTTAATACACTATAACTTGAAATTGTCAATGCCACTACATGAATTTTCATTAAAAAAATGAATGAGAAAAAAAAATTTTTTCATTTTTGGTCCAAAACTTATCAAAATCAAATTTTTTTAAATATTTTTTTTTAACTAACCATGCATTGTTAGTAATAGTAACTAGTTATTGAAGCAAAATATTGTAATTATTTGCTTATAAAATACTTCGAAAATTTGGACCAAAAATCAAATTTTATAGGGCTGGGAAAACATCGGTAACTATCGATAGGCTATCGATAATAAACGAAATCGTTAACAATCGATAGTATTTTGTTGTTATTGATAGCATCGGTAACAAAAATATCTTGGTTTAACGACACTACAAAAAAAATGTATTTGCTGTGAGTGACAAAGTTTAAATTAAAAAAAAAATCAAAATATAAAATGGAAAGTCATGAGGAACCTGGGATGACTCATCGAGAGGATCATATGAAGACATACTCTCTAAGTTTTTGCATATCTACTCCCTTTTTTTTAACGGAAAACAAAAAAAATTGTTCAATATATTTTTATGAAAAGTATGTATGTGTATATGGAAAAAAAGCAATAAAAATCCAAGAACAACAACACTTATTATCAAAAAGGGGGTAAATAAGCAAAAATTTAGAACAAATATACACCATATCTAAATACGCTTAAAAAGCTAAAATTTTTGAACACATGTTTTGGAAAAAATTAACGGTTCAAAAAAAAAAAAAAATAGTCAAAATTTCAAAAAATCGTCATGTCTCCAAAATCATAAATTTAATTTCAAAGGTTTGGTTCATATGATTGTAGGCAATTAAATTATCTTTCTTATGACACCCATATTTTTTATATTCAGTCAGGGGTTCCTAACTTATACTAATTTTTACAATAGCTATATACGCAACTATATCTCCAAAACAAAATCCGAGCGATACTTTACGATTGTATACTTATTTTAAAAATTTAAAAGCACATATGAAAAGTTTGGTTTAATAAAAATTGGCGAATAGGAGCTAAAGTAAACTTAAGTCTGAAATTTTCCTCCTTGGCATTGCAGTGCGGGAATCTACCGATGTACTACCGATGGTTAGCGATAGTTTTCCTTACCGATTTTTCCCAGCACTAAAATTTTATTTATTTTTATCGTTTATTTTTTAATGGAAATTCATGTAGTGGCATAAACAATTTCAAGTTATAGTGTATTATGGTGAATGCAGTAAGTACAACAAAGGATTTGAGCTATTACACAAGAAACACTAAAGCTCTACTGGTGGAGAGATCTCAGTTTTTCTCCTTATTTTTCGATACTTTCTTATGTGTACATAAGGAAAATCGAAAAAATATTACGAATAGGAAAAAAATCAAATTTTCATATTTTTTTGGCCAAATTCCAAAAAATTAAAATTTTGCAGCTCTGGTAGCAGCCATAGGATTATTTTTTTATATTTTTTTAAATGAGGAAATGCTCGAATATAAATAAATTTTCGAAAATTGAGTGTTCTTGAAGAATTCTAGAAAATAACTTTATTTTGAACATGTCTAATGCAGCACAGAACAAATAAATATAGAAAAATTTGCATTATTTTATTTTTTATTTTAAGCTTGAGGTGATGGCGAGTAACAATCGTCGGATTCAGATTCAGCGACCTAAAATCCATAATTGAGACGTAAACTGGTTCGAGCAAATAAAAAAAAATCCAAGTTAGCGAGATTAACGAATTGCTTTGTAAAAGTATTTACTCGAGCCAAACTATGTTTTCATATGGATTCTGGGTCGCTGAGCTCGAATAAGTCAAGGGGTTTGCCTCATCAGCTCAATTTATTTTTAGTTAATTTCTAATTTAATTATATAAAGTTAAGTCAATATTCTAGTTTCCCTGGATCTTTGCATCATATAGAGACTTTGCATTCGACACTTATTCACGTGTGCAGCAGAAAAGTTGTAACAAATTTGAAATAAAATATTTGAATTAAAAAACATTTACATCTTAATTTCTTATGAAACATCAACATTTAAAGACACTGAAAGCAATCTTTAAATTTTTGTTTTAAAAATATTCTTAAAATGATGTAGGTTTTCAAATTTTACCCTAAGAATTCATGATTTCATGCCCATACATTTGTGCAATTTTCTTGTATTGTTAACTTAAAAATAAACAATGGATAAATATTTAACCATTTGCATCTTGACCCAGTTTAAATAAATGGGGTATATTTTAAATTATGCCCGAGACGAGGAGCGCTTTTATCCGTGTGGTTATATATAAAATTATTGATTTTTGAAGTTTGTGCGAAACAGAAAAACACAAAAAAATGCTGTTGCATATTTAACAATTTTTGCGAATTTCGTTAAAAAAAAAGAAACGTGTAAGTTACAATAGAATGCATTTTATTTATTGAAAATGAAAAAAGTCGCAAATCGTACGAGCAATTAAAAAAAAATCAGCAATTTTGAAGGTTCGCAAAAATACAAAATGCCAACAGAGCAAGAGGGATCCTATTTCATTAAACCAATTAAACATCTAAAGTGTGTCAACATGAATTACCTAAAAATAAAACTATATATAAATATATTTATACATACATATCTACATACCTGAATACTATACGTCAGGGGTATATCGCGCTTTTTTTATCATAGTGTCGTATTTTCCTATAGGGATTAATCGAAGCTGGTAATTTTTTGTTCGATAATTCCTTATACATATGAACATATTTACATTTGGAAAAATGAAAAAAAAAAGTTGAAAAAGAACAATTTTAAATAAGAAAAAAGTATAATTTTCTTCATTTTTTTACTCAAATTCCAAAAAATGAAAATTTTGCAGCTCTGGTTGCAACCCTAGGATATATTCGAATACAAATAAATTCTCGAAATTCGAGTGTTCCCGAAAGATTCTAGAAAATGACATTTATTTGATCATGTCTAGTACACATGTATGCAGCTGTTTTACAGCTGGAATATTGAGTATAAGTATTTCTTGGGTAGTTTTAAGCGCTGATGGCCTTTATTCAGGCTCAGTCATCAGGCTTAGTTTTCATAATATATGAGGGCGAAAATTGTAAAATACCCAATACATATTAGTATTTATTATAGTGACATAAATACATAGTTATTTTAGGGTGCTCTAGTCACGTTGAATCTGAAATGAACTCTAAATTGCTTTTTTTTTTCTGAGATATTTGAGGTTGAACATGGCATAGTCTCTACTTATTTTAGAGACTTAAACTTTTCTTGAAATATTTTTAACTATCCAATCTTCTTTTGTTTCAGATGAAAATAAGTGAATATGGTTTTTTGAAAAAGTTTTCCGCTTTCAAGATATTCACAAAACAAAACACCTTTCACTTTACATTGCCAATCTAGGCAGTCGTATTAATAAGGAACTATGACATATAATGAGAGCTCTAATACCAATAATATAATAATGTTCTTATGTCTATCTTTCCTGAACTTATTGGTATATTTATAACGGAAAAATGGGTAATGCAAATCTTTATAAAAAATTTATTAATTTAAGCTTCAGCTATCAAAGCTTTCTGATGATACCATGTATCAGTGGTTGAATCTAGTATAAGCAGCTAGCTCCACTGTTACTTTAGCTAACTTTAGGTCTGCGAGCGTCATCACATTTGAAGCAAGTTCTGCATGATAGCTATTGCCCCGTTGTCAAGGCACACTGGCTTAAGCGATCGTGTGGCACCTGTAGTCTACATTTTGCATCATACAAAGCCACAAGCCAACACAAACAATCACATAAGATGCAACAAGAGGTTTTGCTCATCGTGAAGATTCGTCAACGAAGAATTGCTGCTAGACGTGTCAGAGAAATTCTTTGTTTGGATGATGACGATGATGCTATATGGTTGGATGAAAAAGATGTTGACACAACGAATGCTCCTGATATTAACAACCCAAACGAGAACGAAGTGACTGCTATGCCAGTTATGTATAATTTAAAGGGTGGGTTCAAAGTCCATGAACTCAAGATAGTTAAGTTTGTTTTACAGTAGACGACGGATATAAGAAAGTCTCTTATAAGAAAGGCACGGTTATAAGAAACACTTCCTAAAGCACCATGCACAGTTTCATATAGCTGCGTGCTAAAAAAACCTCTTATAAGAAAAACGCATATAAGGAAAAGACTGCTATAAGAAACATATTTTGACGAAAAACTCTATTCATTGCATAGAAAATTAAACGTGTATAAGAAAGTATTTTCCGAAATTCTTTTTTTTTTAATTTAGGGCAAAAAATATTTTTTTTTTACAAAATTGTAAGTACATACATCTGGGCACACTGTTCCGTCATTAAAAGCCCAGTTAACATTACCACACATGCTGTCCAACATGGTGTGACAACATCAATGTTCGATAATGTGAACGGTAGGATGGACCGCTTGACACACATGTTGGATGGATTTCAAAAATTTTTGATTTTTCTGCTAGCTTGTCGAACTATACAACCTGTGTGAATTGACTGTAAAGCCTAGTGAACATTTTTCATTTTAAATTAGATTTCAGGCAGATTACTTCGATGTGGACGCTAATAAATTGTTCTGCAATTTATGATTGATGGCATTCTCGATAATGTGAACGCAAAGCAATATTGACAGTCACACATGTTGTTTAGATATGTATATAGTAACGTTGTTAAAAGAAACACTTCGTTCGCTTGTCTTCTAACGACTCAAATTAGTTTTATTATACATAACTTAATCTAGTCTTAAAATTAGGAGAGAAGCTTAAAATGCTTCTGCTCTTCATAAAGGTATACATAACTTAAAGTATGTAAACATAACTATATTTAATTTATATGTGACACTTAAGGTATGTTTACATAACTATACTTAATTTATATATGACACCCCCACCCTTACTTTCAACAGTCCCTGTTGAACTATAAATACTATACATTATGTATAATTAAGCTATTGAGGAAAAAAAAATTCAAACTGCATAACTATTTATCTTTAGTTTAGAATAGCAAAGAAATATTACCATTACTAAGACTATCGTTATTTTGGAATTTATATTTACGTTTCACTTGTGTTTTATAGATTTTTTTAAATTTATTATGATTTGACAAGATATAATTACCCTCCTTACTAAAGTTATTGATTTTTTTCTACTTTGGTTGCGATTTACTCACTCTATTGTTATCAACAAATTGATTTTGAAAATCATTAGTATTCACATTATTATTCTTATTATTTATCCTATTTATTTTTTTGGTTTTATCTTTGTGTAGCGTTTTAGAAAAGTTCAAAATATCTTCCTTAGGTATAATATTATTTAGAAAGTCTATGGGCTTAAGTTTGGTGGTGGGATGTATTGTATTGTTATACGAAACTATTGATCGAAAGATCTTTTCTTTTATGTCGTCCTTGTTATTAGAGTCAGCGTTCAACAATCGGATGTGTTCGTTCAATGTAAGATGTAGCCTTTCTATGTCGCTATTCCCTGTTTTTTTGTACGTGGTTGTAAAACGAAATGAAATGTTATTGTCTTTAAAGAATTCTTTCAGGGAAACAGTATCTAGTTCGTTATCTGTAATTAATAAATTGGGTTTACCTAGATATTGAATTCTGGTTTTGATGCCTTCTATTAGAGATATCCAAGTTCTGTCGTTCAGAAAATAGACTGTTGCGTACTTGGTAAGCTTATCGATGCTAGTTAGGTACATTAAGTTTCTCTGGGGATACCAAATGTCGAAATGCACAATCTCGTTATGAACTTTGGGCGTTTCTGTTACATTTAAACTATGCTTGAGGGGTTGTCTATCAAATTTAGCTAAATTACATACTTCACAATTATTAAAGAACTTTTGAATTTCTTTTTGCAAATTTGGATAGTAAAATGTTCTTTTCGTTTCAGAAAAAATTTCGTTAATGCCTCTATGGTTATTTTTTTTATGTTCTTGTTCAATTATTTTTAATAAATTATCCCTTTCAACAATATCTTCTAGTAATATATTTGATTTAAGTATTCTTAAATTGTAATTATTAGCAAAATATTTTATATATAGTTCTTGAAAACGCAGAAATAATTTATTATCGTCACAAAATATCGCTATTAATCCTTTATCTGGTAATTTGTCTCGCATTATTTGCAAAAGATCACTATTGGGAGCGATGCCAATAATATCTCGTATTTTTCTCTTAAATAAAATTTTGCTTCTGAGATATTCTTTTTTTGAGTTTTGTAGATAAATCTGTCTTTTAAATACATTTAAGGGACTTTCGGATATTCTAATGAAATTTAAATTATCAGTTTCTGCACTATGGACAGTATCGACATCTTCATCGAATAGCTCATTTAGATTTACAAAAACCTCATCAATATTTTTTTCTTTAACATTCCTGCTCAAACTGTCTGCTACGACATTTTCTTTGCCTTTGATGTAAGATATGTCAAAGTCATATTCATTAAGGTCGATTTTCCATCTCTGTAGCTTACAATTCGGTTCTTTTAAACTATTTAGCCAAATTAATGGTCTATGGTCTGTTTTAATGGAAAAACTTCTACCGAATAAATAGGGGCGAAAATATTTAGTAGCCCAAACAATAGCTAAGAGTTCTTTCTCGATGGTGCTATAATTTTGCTCGCTAGCTCTTAGTTTACGGCTAGCATAACAAACTACTTTATTATTTTGCATCAAAACTGCACCAAGGGCATAGTTGCTAGCGTCAGTTATTAGAGTAAAGACTTTACTGAAATCTGGAGGAACTAAAATAGGATCGCTCTTAAGGAGAGTTTTTAATTTTTCAAAAGCATCTTTATATTCTGGGTCTTTCAAATTTAATTTAGTTTTATTTTTTAAGTATTTAATAAGAGGGTACGCAACTTTTGCGTAGTCTTTTATATATCGCCTAAAAAAACCTGTAATTCCTAAAAATGACCTAATTTCCTTTTGATTTTTAGGTAATTCAATTTGGTCTATTACTTCGACTCTATTAGGATTGGGTCTGATCCCATTAGGTGTAATTATATGTCCCAAGAATTCCGTTTCTTTGACTATAAAAGCACATTTTTTTAGCTGAACTTTAAGATTATATTTGTTTAAGCAATTGAGAATTTTATTTAGAGATTCAAAATGCTCTTCAAGCGTTGGTGAAAAAATTAGAATATCATCTAAATAAACGAGGCAAATTTTTCCAATAAATTCCTTTAACACGCGGTTCATTAACCTTTGAAATGTGGATGGAGCATTACGGAGTCCAAAAGGCATGCGTAGAAACTCGTAATGGCCATTTGCGGTCGAAAACGCGGTTTTATGGACCTCATCTGGATGCATTTCAATCTGGTGAAATCCTTTTGCCAGATCCAACTTTGTAAAATATTGAGATTTACCCAATTTGTCAAATATGTCGTCCATATTTGGGATTGGGAATCTATCTTCTATGGTAATACTATTAAGTTTGCGATAGTCAATCACAATGCGCCATTTTTGTATGTTGCTTTGATCAATTTTTTTGGATACAACCCATATGGGACTATTGTATGGACTATTAGATTCCTGGATAATCCCCTGTTCTAACATTTCTTTAATTTGCTTGTCAATCTCGTTCTTATGAACCTCAGGGTATCTATAAGCCTTTGAGTATATTGGTATGTCGTTCTTTGTTAGAATTCTATGCTTTAATTCATTGGTAAAAGTAAATTTGTTATCATTTTCATTATGAAAAACATTATAATTTTGCACTAGAATTGATTCAAGGTTCTTTGATTGTTGAGTATTTAAGTGATCTATTCTAATCGAACTAAAAATATCTTTTAATTCACTAGTAAACATTTTGATATCATTATCTTCAAGTATTTCATCTTTTTTGCTTAAATATATTTTGATTGCGGCTTTATTTGTTAATAGGAATTTTTTTGAGTAATCTATGGTGCACTCGAGGCTTTCCAAAATATTATTTCCAATAATACCATCAAATTCATTTTGTAAGTCGCATTCTAAAAACTCACAATAGTGATCTTTCAGATTAAATTCCTTAAAAATAGGAAATCTGCAAAGATCGTGGATAGGTATTATATTTCCTAAAGTTTTTGCATTAATTTTAATACTTTTCTTCCATTTCGGATTACAGATATCTTTTTTTACTAAACTAAATTCCGCGCCTGTGTCTATTAAGAAATAAAGTGTCTTTGATTGGCCTTTAATTTTTATATATGGTAGCTTCTGAAGTCTCCTTCGGGAAAATCTAAATTTAAATTACCTATTTCCATTGGAGTTGTAACAGTATTACGCGTTTGCGTTGAAGCTCTGGTTTGATTTAAGCTACTGTCAATGTTACGAGTATCTCTAAAGTTTTTCTGTGTGGGCGTTGAGTTTTGATTATAATTGTTAGGATTTATATAGCTAGGATTTCTATTGTAATTGTTATTATAATAAGGCTCTGGGGTGTAACTATTAAGTTCTGGATTATATTGATAAGTGTATCCTGAATAAAAAGGTTCTGAAAAGTGATTATTGTTTCCTGGATTGTTATTAATGTTGTATCCATGATTGTTGCTGAAATTTACAATAGGGTTACTATTATAAGTGGGTTGAGTAGCTAAGTTGTTGAATCTTGAAATGGACTGATTGTTTGTACCATATCTATTATGTGTATTATTTTGGTAGTAATAAGTAGGTTCATGTGCAAAATTGTTTGGTCTTGAATTATATTGGCTGTTGTTGCATGTTGTGCTAACATTTTTTTTAATACTGTCACTAAAATTAACATTAGTTGCTGGTCTTGTATAATTCGTTTTAACAAGTGGCGGACCACGATATGTGTAAGACTGGTGCCTAGCTTCAATAATTATCTTGTAAGCGTCTTCTATAGTTACGGGATTCCTACTGTAAATCATGGTTCTAGTTGGTTCTGGAAGGTGTTCTTTAAATGTATTTAAAATGATTGTGTTAATTTCATTATATGTGAAGCTATTGTCATCATGAGTTAGTTTGCGATTACAAATTCTATTTCTAATTTCATTTAATTTGAAATAATAGTTTTCTATAGTTGAATCTAATTTGGTCATTTTTAAGTGAGTCATTAATTCAGAGCAGGGCTGTGCTTCACCAAAGTTATTTTTCAGAATAATTTTTAATTCGGTTCAATTATTTGGCACCGTGTATCTATGTATTACTTGACGAGCATCGCCAACGCATTTGTTTTTAATATAGTCAAATAAAATTTTCTGATTATTTACATCAAGTGCATCGAAACTCGGTAAGATATTTTCAACTTGTGAAAAAAAATCTGGAAGCTGATTTTTATCGTTTCCATCAAATTTCTCAATATTTTTAATGCAATTAAGAATAAGATTAAATGTGGATACTAAATTGTTTTCCATTTTTTCTTAAATATATGTACGTACTTCACAATATTAATAAATGTTATGTTAATAATAATATTTTAAATATATCTTAGTATAATACTTGTTGTCGAATATTCCAATTTGGTTCAAACTTTTTCATATGGCAAGTCTTATTGCTTATATAATTAGTTGTGTTCTCAAACAGTTGTCGATCAAACGGTAATCAAATGCAAGTTGTCGAGTGCAAGTACCGCTGTTGTTATGCTGCTATGATACCTGCAGTTGCTGACCTGGTGATGTTGTTATGTTGTAGTGCAATATTCTGTAGTTTTGAGTTTTGCGATTTAGGCTTAGTTTTTTGTTACTAAACAATTATTATATGTATGTAGGTATTTATTGGTCTTAACACATATTATTATTAATTTTTTTTATACGTTGTGCTTCGGTTTTGGTTCGATTTTGTGTTTTTTTTTTTCAATTTAGGATTTTATTGAAATAGTCTTATTGAATTAGGCTTATAATATATAAACTTTTTAACAAACACGCGGTCTTAATCCACAATGCCAACGTGATTTTATTGCTCGGGCGCCAGTAACGTTGTTAAAAGAAACACTTCGTTCGCTTGTCTTCTAACGACTCAAATTAGTTTTATTATACATAACTTAATCTAGTCTTAAAATTAGGAGAGAAGCTTAAAATGCTTCTGCTCTTCATAAAGGTATACATAACTTAAAGTATGTAAACATAACTATATTTAATTTATATGTGACACTTAAGGTATGTTTACATAACTATACTTAATTTATATATGACAATATACACACACACGTAAATACATACATACAAATAAACTATACGAAATAATGTATCTAACAATATTAACTGATTTTGTTTCAAATAAGTACTCTTTATAAGAAATTTTCTTACATATAACTTGCTACTGATGCATATAAGAAAATATCTTTCTTATATCCGTTTTATTGTTCATAAGAAAACACGGACATAAGAAAGATTTTCAGTGCATTTTCGGACTTTCTTATATCCGTCATCTTACTTACTTACTTGGGTGGCCATAACAACCCGTTACCGGGTTACGGCCGACCTCAAAAGCTCTCTCCAGGCTCTCTCTCTTTCGTGGTTCATTCGAATACGGTAGTCGTCGCCGACGTGAACAGGACCGAAGATTTTGCGAAGAATTTTTCTCTCAAACACCCCAAGCGTGGCTGCATCAGTCTGCGGCACAACCCATGCTTCTGCGCCGTAAAGTAGCACGGGTAAGATGAGCGTCTTGTAGAGTGTCAGTTTTGTCGGGCGAGAGAGGTCTCTACTACTCAATTGCTTACTGAGACCATAGTAACACCTATTAGCAAGAGTTAGTCTTCGCTTTATCTCCAGGCTGACATCGTTTTGAGTGTTCACGGCGGTGCCAAGATAGGTGAATTCCTTGACAACTTCGAAAGTATAGTTGTTCGCAGTAACAAAGGATCCAATACGCCGCGTTTCCCTGTTTGTGGACAGCATATACTTTGTTTTGCCCTCGTTCACCGTCAAACCCACTTTCGCTGACTCTTTTTCGATAGCAGAGAACGCAGCAGTAACATCTCGCTTACAACGTCCAATGATATCAATATCATCGGCATATGCAAGGAGCTGGACACTTTTGTAGAAAATAGTGCCATTACGATGTACACTGGCTCTTCGCAACACCCCTTCCATCACAAAGTTGAAGAGGTTGCAGGATAATGGATCGCCTTGTCTGAAACCTCGTTCGGTATCAAATGGTTCGGAGAGGTCCCTTCCTACTCTGACGGAGCTGGCTGTGTTGCTCAACGTCATTCTGCAAAGCCGCACCAGCTTCGCAGGTATACCGAACTCAGACATGGTGGCATACAGACAATCCCGTATCGGGCTATCGAAAGCAGCTTTAAAATCGATAAAGAGATGATGGGTATCGATCTGTTTTTCGTGGGTTTTTTCCAGGATTTGACGTAGTGTGAAGATCTGGTCTATGGTGGACTTACCAGGTCTAAAGCCGCACTGATAAGGCCCAATCAGTGTGTTGGCAAACGGCTTAAGTCTTTCACATAGTACAGTCGACAGGACCTTGCAAGAGATGGCAAGAAGACTGATTCCCCGGTAGTTAGCGCAGATTGTCGGGTCACCTTTCTTCAGTACAGGACAAAGGACACTGAGATTCCAATCGTCGGGCATGCTTTCAACTAGCCATATTTTGCAGATGAGTTGATGCATACACCCTATCAGCTCATCGCCGCCGGTCTTGAACAATTCAGCTGGCAGGCCATCGGCACCAGCCGCTTTGTTGTTCTTAAGTCGTTGGATCACAACTCGTACCGCGTCATGGCTAGGTGGTGGTACGTCCACACCATCGTCGTTGATTGGTGGCATCGGGTTAATTTCTCCAAAGGCTGGATTGGTGGAGTCATCGCCAGCAAGCAGCTTGGAAAAGTGTTCCCTCCATAATCTCAGTGTATATCCGTCATCTACTGTAATATAATTTATCGTTTTTTGTTTTGCTAATTTTTCCAAATGTTCGATTTGATGTTGATTTTATTAAAAAATAATTAAAATGAAAATAAAACTAATTTCGGAACTGTTGTTTCAATTTAATAATTTCTAAATGTAAAATTGCAATTATTTGACGTCACACTAGGGAGGGGGAATCTCACAAATGTGACCGGCTGTGATAAGAACGGAGGGAGGGTCAAAAAATCATGAAATTTGTGTGACGCAATTTACGGATGGTTCCTTAACCCTTTCGCGCCTACTGGGACAATACGTCCCAGATACTTTCAATGCTATGTCCTACACTTATTGTCCCAATAAGGTTTTACGCTAGGTTTTACAGGATAACGAAAGGATTCCAGGACTTTTTAAGGATACAGACCATGTTTTTTAAACTAATCTTTACTTATTTTGAAAAAAAAAAATTCAAAATGTGGTCTGAAGCGGAAACAAAACTCCGGCGCGAAAGGGTTAAGCAGCCTGTTGAGTTCGAAAGGATACTAAGCAAAACATGCCAAATATTTACTAAAGGAAATATAAATAATAACATGTTCTTATTAAACACCGAAACCATCTATGGTCCCAACTACTAAATATGCTTTTCTATTTTTTATTAAAAATAAAAATTTTGTATTGGTGCAACTAATTACCCAATAGGTAGCTGCTTTCAAAGTACTCCAGCGAAATGGAAGTCCTATTTTCTTTAAAAGCTACATTAAAAGTTTTAATGAAATTTCAGGAAAGTCTTTAAAAATGTATGTGATTCTCTTTTCCATAATATTTATTGTGTTACTATGGATGTGTTTCCCGCACCATCGAAACATGCTTCCAAAGGTGTGCTTCCCCACATTGAAGTTCTTTGACAATGAAATGAAGCAGCTTCTACGGATTTTATTTTATTTATTAAGAATTAAGACATTGGTACAATATGAAATGAATTCTTTTAATGTATAATAGTATAAGCAGATCAACACAAAGTATGGTTCAAAAAAATAATACTCGTAATACCTAGCCAAACATATTAAATTTAACACAATAAAAGTAACATGGAATAGAACGTAAATAACGAACACAATCACTTAAACTAATAAATAGCATAAGTTAATTTTATTAATAATTTTAATTTTAAAGACAGAAAGAAAAAAAAAAGTTTTAGGAAGATAATCTAAAATAAAAAACAAAACTTTATATTGAAACAATAATTAAACGATAAATTAACCCGAAAAGAGTTCATAGATTAAGTGATCTAAGTTGTTGAAGTTAATGATACTTGTGAAATCACTAGGCAACAATTTCCAGATCCTAATGGCGTTGATGGAAAATTGCCGGGTAGAATTATGATACGTAAATTTGGGAACAATTGAGTTGTTTCTTCTTCGATATGATATTTTGGTGGGAGGCGGAGGAGGGCCTCAAATATATATAGAGGCAATTAACGAAAAAATACACTTCCGCAAAAGTGCCCTCATTCCACCAAACTACTCAATTGAAATTGTAAATAGTTGATTTTTAAAAAACTGTTTTAATTTAGAACAAACAGTTTTCAGGGGTAAGGAATTTTAGGAAATCTAGTTTATGCCTTGGCCTGTTGATAAAAAAAAAATGTATGGAAAAAATGTAATACACTTTGAAATTTTTTCATTTGAAGAAAATGCCTCCGGCGCAAAACGTCATATTTTTATAAAATTCTTTAAATTCTGAATAGTTTAAAAATAAGTTATTTTTATTATTTATTAAGAAAATAATGACTATTTGAAAAAAAGTCCTTTCAAAAATCAATGACATTGAGTTGACTACTTAATCGATTTGAAAAATAATGTGCCATATATTATTTTCTGTAGGAATACACAATTTCTAGCCATAAGGTAGTCCTCAATGGTATATCGTAGAATCTTCTTGTTCCAAACCATATATATAGCGAGTAGCACTATTGAAAGCAACTTGTAGCCTGTGTAAGGACATAGAGCCCAACTTACTATAGATCACTTCAAAGTAATTAATATAGAGAAGAATCAGTTGAATAACTAATCGACGTTTTATTTCCACTGGTGTGTACTTGGCAGGCATTCTTAACTAACGCAAAATCATGTAACTTTTACTTATCACATGATTTACATACACCCTTGTGCAAATTAATGTGGACAAAACAATTTTTCTACTATTTTTACAAATTTGATTCTGAAAACACTGTTTAAAGCTAATGTATTGAGCTAATTGTTATTCTAAGCTTAAAACGTGCCCATTGTTGTATGTTTCGGGAAGTTTTATTAAAAAATTGTGAGTATTTTACTTGTTTTATTTTAAATATAACGTTTTGACTGGTTTTGTTGAATTTTAAGTGACAGGTTGAATGCGTTCCAAAAAAAGGATATCGCAATAGAGATACGTTCTAAAGTAATTACACTGTCTGAAAATTCTTATTTGACACAAATACAGATTGCTAAAGAATGTTGCATTTCTAAAAGTACAGTAAACAGGCTTATTAAGGTCTACTTGGAAACTGACTCAATTTCACCTCAGAGGAAAGGATTATGCCGCCGTAAAAGAAAAACCAATACGAAAGAAGATACTCTATTGTTGGGAAATAGTAAAATTAACCCCACAAGGATCAGTGATAACTTACAGAAAGATCTAGCTATTGCCGGAACGATAGTGCATGCTTCATAAATACGGCGTCGATTGTTAGAAATAGGCTAAAAGGCACTGAGACCCGTAAAGAAACAAGTTTTTACCGTAGCAATGAAGAAAAAGAGTATGGCTTGGACTGAGAAGTACAAGAATTGGACTATGGAGGATTTGGTAAAGGTGTTGTTTTCCGATGAAAGCCATTTTTTCGTTCAGGGTATGTGCCACCAGTTCGATCGACGGTCTGAAGCGAAACCGATTAAACAAGCTCACATTTAGCAGTCAGCCAAACATTCTGTAGAACAAATGTTTTGGGGATGCTTCTCATTTTTCGATCCTGGATCATAAATACCCATAACAGGGATGATGAAGGATCAAAAATATATGAATATATTTACAGCATACACTGGCTGCTGAGTTGTCAAAGTTGAATTTAAAAAATCCAAGTTTTCAACATGACTTAGCACCTCGTCATTAATCAAAAATAGTAAAAAATGTTTTCACTGATAATAGAATTACAGTGTTCGATTGGCTTGGTGAATACCTGACCTCAATCCAATTGAGTATTTATTGTCTATATGCAAAACTAGGTTCAGAAAAATGGATTGCACAACCAAACTTAACCTGATTGAGTCAGTTATTAAAGTATGGTACTGGAATCTCAAAATCCCTAATGACTGCAAATAAATTATAAAATTCATGTCAAAACACATTAAAATGGTGCTTAAAGAAACGGTGGACACATTGAATATTAATTTGTAAAGTTTTGTATATTTTTTTTATTTTTCATGAATAAAACACATTTTTTGAGTAAAGACTGGTTTGTCCACATTAATTTGCACAAGGGTGTACATTAGGGGTGGCAATCCCGGAGCTTTTTTGAGTTTCGGGATCGAAGTTTCCAATCCTGGGATTGATAGTTCTAGTAAATGCATACAGAACTACAAAAAAAAAACGAGAAGTTTATACTATTGTATATGGGCATTTCTATTCTGGCGTTACGTTACGTTCGTACGAAAAAATATTTAAAAAAAAATACAAAATGGCACATTTTTAAAAATTTTTTTTAATATTTGCATAGTAATTAAGTAGCAGTATATTAAGTGAGAAAATTGACAACAATCGACCATATGGATTTCAAGTTATAAGCAAAAATGTGCACTGGCGTTACGTTACAAAAAACAGAAGTGGGTTTTTGACTTGGATTACAAAATTGCAAAACTCTGCGAATTGGGTAAAGCTTTTAGTATAAAACCTTTTTTAGTAGGACTTGATATAATATAAGTTTATTTTCCAAGTTGTCAAATTTAAAAACTTTTCTCGGTTTATTAGTTATTAGCCTTAGTATCTGACGTTACGTTACTTGGCGTTACGTTACTTAAATTTTCATTGGAAAATTTTTAGCAAAAATTGTTTTAAAAAAATTATTTAGCGCAAATAAAACACCACTTTTAGCTATTATATATTACTACCAAGAGATCGGTATTTCGTTTGGAGGCTGAAAAAGTCGAAAAAATATGAAATATGTTGAAATCAGTTGAATTGTATGAATTAAATATTATTATGGTTAAATATATAGAAAAAATTTGGAAAACACTTAAAAAGTTGAAAGAGGTTGATAAAATATGGAAAATGTTAAAAAACATCAAAAAAAGTTAAAAGTCGAAAAATTTAAAATAAACAAAATATCATACAAGTAAATTACTGACAATCTGGAGTTACGTTACGCACTTTCGAAATTTATTATAAAATTAACTATTTGTTTAGTAACCGAGTTTTTTATTAAAATTAGTTCAACTTATTAACCTTTGTTAACATACAAAATTTCACGGACTTGCGATCGTCAGAGTAGAGATAATGAGAATAAATGGATTTTTTCTGGCGTTACGTTATCTTAGAATTTCATTGAAATCAAACCAAAATTTTACCATTAATTGATATTTGTTTGCTCTTTTGCAATAATTTACGGTTAGTTGTCGTTCTAGCCAAGGTTTTGCGATAAGAATGTAACTGCACAAATACTCTTAGAAATGTAAATTGTAATGAGAAGATGCCCTTAGAAATAAGAAAAACTAACGAAAACATGAACTTGAACTTAATAGCCCGATATATAGCCATCGTAACTAAAGAAAGCTTTGAACTCTTTAATTTAATTAAATTTGAATATCTCTCTTTAATAATGCAAGTAAGAAAAAACTGTTGGATGACTTAACATTTTTCGGTCAGGGTAGACTTTTCTGTGGAAATGCCCATATATAGGGCTACCAGATGGCCTGCTTACAAAAGTAGCACATATCAAAAAATTTCAATTTAGTAATAAAAACCAAAAATATTATTGCAGTGTTGTAATGAAATCCATTTTTTTTTTAATTCCATACAAACATTTTTGATGACCAAGGTCCTCACTTTGAACGACAAAACCCCTAGGAAATTAAAAAAAATATTTAAAATAAATTTTATTTTCCAATGCAATCAAAAGTAAAAAAAAAAAAAAGGTCCTAACTTCGAAAGTAGTGAAAAGTAGCGCATTTCAACCAAAAGTAGCACATTTCAAGTGAAAAGTAGCAAAGTAGCACATCCTTGCAAAAGTAGCACTTTTGCTACTTTAGTATGCCATCTGGTAGCCCTACCCATATATAAAATTAAAATTGCTTTATTTCACAGTTTAACAATGAAGAATAATAACGCAAAATAATAGAAAAAATAATAGCTTACAAATTGACTTAGAACACTTCGAGTGTTAATACATCTTAATCACATTTACTAAGTTTGACTAGTAGAAGATAGTCACTATTAAAAGGAGATGATAGAGGATAATCAAGCATTTATGACCAAACTATCAATTTTGTTATTCAATTTTATTTTTACATTTAAAAATTCGTGTACCACACTTTTTACTTGATTAATACTTTATCACCTTTTCAAATGTGACAGTGATGGCATTTAGTGGCACCGAATGACTCGCTCTCAGTAGACGCACCCATAAATGTGCTTCATTTAAGTCGTCAAAGTCTTTAGATGCTGATTAAAGAAAAAAAGCTTCAGACAAAAGTTTAATTATATCTTAGAACTTAAGTTTTGGTAGGTCTAGGTATGGGTCAAAATTTCAATGTCAAATAAAGATCGGCTGTGAGTTTGTACAAATTTGTAACAATCGTTACTGGATTGTGTTTGTTAACAAAAAATATCCAGTAACGAAAGAGGCAGTGAGTGACAATTTGTTGCGAGAGAGCCTGCTAGTTGTTACTGGATAAAATTTTACCAGCAAACATTTTTCAAAAAGAAAAACATATGATTTTGACAATTGTCAATATTTTATCATAAATAAAAAAGCAAATTGTTTTGAAAAACTTAAATATTTTTTTTCACTTGTCAATTTGTACGAATTTTTACTGGATTGTGATTGTTTACTTTTATGAAAATTTTTTTCTCTGTGAGCAAATACTTTCTTACTCTCTAAAATTTCTTTACTGGATAATTGTTACTGGGAAAGTAAACAAACACACTTAATTTCACATTTTATCATTTTTCTCATGAACTATCAATTTTCAATACAAATCGCACTTAGTAAAAAATTCTTAAAATTAGTTAAAGTATTAAAAAAGATATTTTTTTTGCTATGTGACATTTTTAATAAGAAAATCTTAAACAAAAAATTGCTACAATAAAAAAAATATTTTTACTCAATTTAAGGTTCAGACACAATTGAAGTGCATTTTGCAGGTTGATGCAATAATGTTTCATGCACATCAAATGTATTGAAAACAATTATTTTGCAGATTTTGTACTGAAATATGTCATATAAAAGAATATTTATTATATAATATAAAATTTTTTTCTAATCCCGAAAATCCCGGGATTGTCTCTTTGTAATCCCGGGATTACTTTAGCCTATATTTAGAGCAAATCCCGGGATCCCGGGATTGCCACCTCTAGTGTACATATATGATAAGTGGAAGTTAAAGCTGTACTGAGGTTAAATACAATACAGATTGATGTGTCAACACGTTTTAGTGCCATATCACCTATAAAATGAGTGGGTATTGAAAAGATTAAAGCAAAGCTTTTTGAAACTAGTATAAATAAAAATGTTAGCCAAATCTTCGTTTGTTAGTTAGATCGTCAAGAAGACCTACCTGACGGGACACGATCTAAACATCATTCGCATAAGCATGCATATTTACATAACTGTTTTACCAAAAAGATCTCATTCTCAAACATACTAAAAAATGAGGCCCTAAAACAGAGCCTTATGACACACCTATACTACAAAGTTTGTAGTTGGTAAAAACTTTCATAAAAAAACTTGTTATAAAATGACAACAATTTCTTATCAACAGAGCTGAAGAGAAAAGATATCATTACAATTTCACTTCTAGTGCAAATATTTATTTCTAATGCACAAAATATTAGATCATGATCAGATTTATAGCTAATTTGATCAAAGCATAAAAGTTCGTTATTAGACAAAATAAAGAGAGCTAGTAAACTATCAATTGCATTATTTCCAAACCAAGTAAGCATAACTGTATTTACATTGGTACAGATTTGGTCACAAAATCTATCTGAGACATTGTAGCTTACTAACAGTTTAAAATTAAAGCCATAATGATCATAATCAATCCCTCGCGAATTTAGTTGAGAGAAAAAAGATTGAAGATTACATGACCTACTAGGATTGTAACATATGAAACCAGTACCTTATTAATGTTATCATGAAGCTCAACATTTAAATACTCAATTACATTTTAACTGGATCAACTGACAACTGTAGTATTTAAATTAAACTTATAATAAATTATAAATTTGTGGATCTTTTTAGTAAATGACAATAGTGAATTGGAATGTCCCCTGCACATTCATGAGTTTTGATAATCTGAAAAATATCTGAATTTGCCTATTATTTTTTTTCTTTAGTAAATACCAATTTTTCCCGGTGGAAATTTGTTTGTTAAGGGGCGGCAAATTACCTCGGGCGCCGAAAGTCTATGGAACGCCACTGAACTTATAATATGGTATTTAAAAGTAAATGTCACTGACTTTGCTATCAAACCTCGATCACCATCAATAACATCAATAGATGAACTTTCAAAAATGTACCTGACTAATTTACTTAATTACATACGTTAAGGCTTTTGGGATTAAGGTGTACAACTGCAACTCCTTACACAATACATTAATTAAGAACTCTAGGTCATGTGACATACATACAGTAGCGAGCATAAAAAATGCAACTGCGAGTACTGAATCAGAAAATTTGCGATACCTTAAAAACCAATTGTGTTAGAGTTATTGATGCAAATTTTTGTTGAATTATCTGCATCCAGTATTCTGTAATGCATCAAATAGCCAGACAACCTCAAAAATTAAGCGAGCAAAAAAAATGCAACTCTTCAAAATTCCATTTATTTGAATAGTTTCCGTATTTTAACAGGAGAATATTTTTATCTAAAGTTAATACTTAGAGGCATAACCACTATTGGCGATCTATGCACGCAATGTGGAGGGCATAGAATCCGCTAAGGACACAAAAGTCTCCATGAATATCTTATTCCACTCTTCCTGGAGGATTTTTTCCAAGTTCTTTAATTTGGAGTGGTTTTCCTCTTTCACTTCACGATCTACTAGCTCCCATAGGTTCTCTATAGGGTTGAGATCCACGAAAAACAACAGTTCGCTAAGATCGACAAATGATGTTGAAGGTCATAAATGATACAAGGACCACGGCAGAAGATGTTGCTGACTACGTGATCGAAAAAATTGGCATTCCCATTAGAGTTCATACAGTTAGGCAACGGTTAAACGACGGAAATTTGTTCGCCGGACGGACAATAAAAAAATCGGCCTACATTTCCAAAGTGGTATCTGCAGTGGACAATGGGTCAAGGTGTTATGAAGCGAACAAAGCAAGTTTAATTTGTTCGGCTCTGATGGAATAAATTACTGACTTATTACACTAGTTTACAAATTTGGGCTTGATCTCGAGATCTGGTTTCTCATAGATTTTTTTCGATGTATTTTGGGGCGTAGATTCCAAAAATGGCAACCATTTTTTTTTCTTAAGAATCGTTTTCGAGATATCCCCAAAAAACCCCTTTTTCGGCACTTTTTTCATTTATTTGACTATATATCCATGAATTTTTTTTTCGACTCAAAAACGACTTTCAGCTTTCGAAAGATATTTGTATTTCCTTTCTAACGATATGCTTTTTGATTGAATCGGATAAGATTTGATGGAGTTACAAGCGCTCAAAGTCTAAAAAAACTTACTTTTTTGGTCTTTTTTGAAAAACACTGAATTTCAATTGCTCCATTTGAATGGAAAATTCCTTCTTTTTCATATTTTTAAAATTTTAAATGATAGACTATCCTTTTACAAATATTTTAGGTATAATTTGGCGGAAATCGGACAAAAAATGTAGAAGTTATTTGAGAAAACAGTAAAACACTTGCAATAAAATTGAACGAAAATACATACGTTTTTTATCTAAAAAGAAAAGAGAATAAAAGTAAAGAACTTCACAAACACACAATCGTATGAATTTTCGTTCAATTTTATTGCAAGTGTTTTACTGTTTTCTCGAATAACTTCTACATTTTTTGTCCGATTTCCGCCAAATTATACTTAAAATATTTGTAAAAGGATAGTCTAT
The DNA here is from genome assembly GCA_949775025.1 of Tricholauxania praeusta. Taxonomy (NCBI): domain Eukaryota; kingdom Metazoa; phylum Arthropoda; class Insecta; order Diptera; family Lauxaniidae; genus Tricholauxania; species Tricholauxania praeusta. Next base: position 69,366,867 of record OX459029.1, on the reverse strand, counting down.
CATTTAAAATTTTAAAAATATGAAAAAGAAGGAATTTTTCATTCAAATGGAGCAATTGAAATTTAGTGATTTTTAAAAAAGACCAAAAAAGTCAGTTTTTTTGAACTTTGAGCGCTTGTAACTCCATCAAATATTATTCGATTTAAACAAAAAGCATATCGTTAGAAAGAAAATACAAATATCTTTTGAAAACTGAAAGACGTTTTTGAGTCGAAAAAAAATTCATGGAGATATAGTCAAATAAATGAAAAAAGTGCCGAAAAAGAGGTTTTTTAGGGATATCTCGAAAATGATTCTTAAGAAAAAAAAATGGTTGCCATTTTTGGAATCTACGCCCCAAAATACATCAAAAAAAGTGTATGCGAAACCAGATCTTTATTCTTGTAAACTAGTGTTATTGTTGACTTATTGACTCAGTGCTCGCAGTTGCATTTTTTATGCTCGCTACTGTATATGCAACAACAATAAGCATTTTCATGAACCGTCAAAAATGATAAGAAATGAGTCATATCAAAATTTCCAGTCATTTTTACAAAAAAAAAATTATAATTCAAAATTAGACCTACTAAATCAAATTAAATCAATAACTTTAAGAATTTTCAGTAACAGATTACTTAGGAAAATTGTTAAAAACATTCAAGTCATTCACACTCGGTGCAGCTATTGCAGTGCCGTTCTTCTGGCTTCTGACATGAACCACTCCGCAAATAGTTAAGGCGCTAGTCAGTTTTTTTGCGCTTTCAGCTTCGCCGCAGATTGTAAAATATTTCTAGTTTCAATGAGTAAATTTCATCAATGAAAATACTGTTTCAACGAAAGGCAATACCTGCGAGGCCGACTTATTCTGTACTTCCCTTATAGCTGCAAAAGGCACGAAGTACAGAAGTTTTGTCGAATCTCGAATACAATTTAACAATGACTGCTGATTTTAGTTTTTGTGTGGAACGATTTTAACCTGACGGTAAATTTTATTAGAAATCTCTTTTAAATCCTAAGTCTCGCAATATGGAACACCAAATAGAACAGCGTCGGATGATAAGTCGTTGCTAAAATAATTTGAGTACGTCCGATTTTTTTGAAGCACTTCAATTTCCCTTTGGGTATACATTCTACATGTAACCATATACATATGTATGTACATAACATATATGTAAATGCAAATGCACAGAATTTGCTTAGTCGACTCATTAGGTGACGCAAATCCAATTTTTTATCAGTTATTATCACATGAATACATACGTACGTAGGTACCTTACATAATGTCAAAGTGTAGGGTGTGAAAATTGTTGGCTTATAAACTCTAACGTTTCGAAAAAAAACTCTATTTAACACTCCGAGTTAAAAGAGTTTGCTATCATTGATATGACAAAACCGGATATTTGCTGTCGTTGTGGTATTTAATTTCATGCCTTCAAAATTTGATAAGAAGAGTTTCAATGCGACTATGTAAAAATGTATGCTATTTATTTATTTATTTTTATATCCTACACCGAGGGTATATTCACTTTGTCCTTCCGTTTGTAACACATAGAAAGAGGCGTGGCAGGTATGGAAAAGTATATATATTCTTGATCAGCGTCAACACCTGAGTTGATTTGTCGATGTCGGTCTGTCTGTCTGTTGAAATCAGGTTTACGGGAAAATCAAGAAAGTTAATTGAATGAAACTTTCACACACAGGTCACATCTTTTTGCAAGCATCTTGCTATTGAAAATGGGTGAAATCAGTTCACGGACACGCCTACCGCCCATACTCTATGTATATTTGCCAAGGCCAATTTTGAAAAAATCTGCAGCGATTTTGATAAAAATTAGTGATTTGATGCACATGTGAACAAGATTAGGATTAGGCTAGGTTTCAAGTCTTCAAAGCTTCCTATAGGGGCGTGGCACAGCTCTAAACTTTAATCTTCTTAACACCATATCTCGTAAGCCGTGCAAGGTATTGTGATGAAATTTGGTAATCGGGTACATTTCAAATATATCTTGAATTGTGATAAAAGTGGGCGGAATCGTAAAAATGGGCATGGCTCTTTAAAACAGTTAAAAAATTTGATTTCATATATCTCAAAAGTGGCTCAAATGATTTTCATAAAAATTTTAGAGATGATGCCACTGAAAGCAGTCATCAACACAAGTTCTGCAACTTTACTGAAAAAACTCGTTGAAGGGCGTGGCACAGTCCACAATATTTATAAACGTTATATTAAGAGAACTACCAACATAATCGTTATGAAATTTAATAAGGCAGATATACTTGCTAGAAGGTACGTTTTTGCAAAAATTTGGCGCAATGGAGCATGTGGGCATGGCACCTCCCATACAAGCAGAAAACGTTTACTGTTATATATAGTGTGCTATGAGAGTAATCTCGATAAAATTTGGCTTAGAGGTGTCGGCTGCTATGGGCTTTAAAATTAAGTGAATTTTGACGGGATTGCATCAGTGGGCGTGGCACCTCCCATATTAACATAAATTTGTAATCGATGTTTTAAGTGAACTATTGCAGCAATTGCTATGAAATTTAATGTAAGTGGTTCAGTTGCTATAGAGTATACCAGTGGGCGTGGCACCTCCCATGCAAATAAAATACGGTAAGTGGCTTATTTATCGAAATATGTGAACAATCATACTAACATTTGCTGTAAGGGGTTTGCTTACTTACTTACTTACTTAGATGGCCATAACAACCCGTTGTCAGGTTACGGCCGACCTCATTAGCTCTCGCCAGGCGCCTCTGTTTTGCGCGCGCCTTCTCCAATCGTTAATGCCAAGCGCGGTTAGGGCTTCCTCAGCTTGGTCTATCCACCGGAGGCATGGTCTCCCTCTTCGTCGTTGACCGGGGACCTTCCCTTCGAATACCTTTTTCGCTGGAGCTTCTTTATCCATACGATGGACATGACCCAGCCAGCGTAGTCGCTGTATTGTTATACGCTTAACTATGTCAATGTCGGCGTAGAGCTCATACAGCTCGTGGTTCATTCGAATGCGATAGTCGTCGCCAACTCGAACAGGACCAAAGATTTTGCGGAGAACTTTCCTCTCGAACACCCCAAGAGCGGCTGCGTCTGTTGTCGAAACCACCCATGCCTCAGCGCCATAAAGAAGCACAGGTATAATGAGCGTCTTGTAGAGTGTTAGCTTTGTCGATCGAGAGAGAGCTCTGCAATGTAATTGCTTTCTGAGACCGAAGTAGCACCTATTAGCAACTGTTATTCTCCGCTTAATCTCCAGACTGACATCATTGTTGCTGGTTACGGCAGTGCCAAGGTAGATGAATTCCTTGACAACTTCTAATTTACAGTTGCCCGCTGTAACATGAGAGTCTAGATCCCGTGCTCTCTTGTTGTTGTTAGTAGGCATCATGTATTTCGTCTTGCCCTCGTTTACCGTCAAACCCACTTTGGCTGATTCCTTTTCAATAGCAGTGAAAGCAGCAGTAACATCTCTCTTACTCCGACCGATAATATCAATATCATCAGCGTACGCAAGGAGCTGAACACCTTTGAAGAAAATGGTGCCATTATGATGCACACCGGCTTTTCGTACGATCCCCTCCATAATGAAATTGAAGAGATCGCACGAGAGCGGGTCGCCTTGTCTGAAACCTCGCTCGGTTTTAAAAGTTCCGGAGAGGTCATTCCCTACCTTGACGGAGCTAAACCTATTGCTCAACGTCATCCTGCAGAGCCTTTTCAACTTTGCAGGTATACCGAACTCAGACATTGTTGCGCATAGGCAATCCCGCACTGGGCTATCGAACGCAGCTTTATAATCGACGAAGAGATGGTGAGTGTCGATTTGATATTCATGGGTTTTCTCCAGGATTTGGCGTAGTGTAAAAATCTGGTCTATGGTGGACTTACCAGGTCTAAAGCCACACTGATAGGATCCGATCAGCGTTTCTGTATACGGCTTCAATCTTTCACACAATACGCTCGAGAGGATCTTATATAGGATATATATTATATAGGGGTTTGCTTATGGAAAGCTATTTCTGGATCAAAACCGGGCTCGATTGTACCAGTGTGTGTGTCACCGCCCTTAATCTTAAATTTAACTGCGGCATATATCGCAAACTATACAAGCTATTGTGCTAAAATTTAATATGAGGATGTCGATCACGAATATAATATATTTAACCAAAAGTGGGAGGATTTGGAGAAGTGGGTGTGGCATATTTAAAATTTTTCATTTCTATTTGATTTTTTTTCAACATTTTCCATATTCTTTCGACTTTTTCAACCCAAAGTAAAACTTTTTCCAATATATCTTATATGTATTTGTTCGACTTTTTCAACCTCTTTCAACTTTCTTCATAAGTTTCTTTATTTTTTCGACTTTTTCAGCAATTTTGAATTGTTTCAAAGTTTTTCAACCTCTTTTAACTTTTTTAGAGTTTTTCAACCTCTCTCAACTTTTTTTAACATTTTGCATATATTTTCGACTTTTTCAACATTTTTCAATCACTGTCAACCTTTCTAACATTTCACATTTTTTTCGACTTATTCAACGACTTTTTCGACTTATTCATTTATTTACTGTACTTTCAGTGCAGAGTAGGGTATGTGAGTTTCGGCCTGGCCGAAGATAACACCTAAACTTGTTTTTTTTTTCAAATGAGCTATACCTACTGCATTTCGAGATAATTGATGTTTTGCTTATGTCAATTTGCTAAAATACGTGTAAAATTGAGATAGAGAAAATTCTTTTACAAGATTTTTTTAAATGTTTGAACTAAGATACCGGCACTTGGAGTAGTTCATTAGACGCGTAATTTCTTAGGCAACCCGATGCCATAAGAATTATGAATTTGAGATTCGCTCTTTTCGCTTCTGAGGGCAGTATAGTTATAAGTTAAACTGCATAAGGTGAAACGAGTAGTAAAACAACAAACGTTAAACATTCTTACCAGATGCTCATTTAATTACGAAATAATGCATCGAGATATCAACTCTAAAATCGTTTTTAAATTGTCAGCATGCCATCCATTTTTAATGGCGCCTCACCCCACAAAGAAAAAATCCTACAGCATTAAAAAATTCGCAGCATGTAGTTCAAAAAGCAACTGCAAAATGGTCCACCCTTTATTCAAAGTTTCTTATTTTATTTTATATAGTTGTAATTGTATTTGATTTATATCTCTTATGGTAAAATTGTGTGTTTAATGCTTCCACCGTCCTCAAAAGTTGTGATTTAAAAACAAAATTGAATTGAATTGAAACAAATGAATTGGACGATATTCTTGGGGTTTTCACCATAAGTAGGGCTACCAGATGGCATACTTTAGTAGCAACCCACTAGGCATTTTTGCATTTATTAGGCTCTTCAAGAGTTCTATATAACCATTTTTTAAGAGCAGAACTCTTGGGAATATTCGCTAAAGAGGTTTTAAAACACAGAATAAATGCTACTTAAGACCAAAAGGGCACCTTCTATGGGGACCTTCAAGAGGTTTATGTAAGAGTTAGCTATGACGTTTTCAAAACCTATTCAAGAGTTTAATGAATTAATACACCTAGAGGTCTATAAATATTTTGTGCTCTTGGAAATATTTATACACAATTTTTTTTCGAACGGAATTTTAATTAGGTTTATTTTATTTTGACGAAGTTTTAATAAAGATTTTGTTTTTGGTATACATACTTTTTGCAGTATTACAAAGTTAAATAGATAAAAAGAGAGTAGCAAATGGAATTATAAAATGGCAATATGAAAATGATGCAACGAATAATTATGATTTTCGGCACAATTATTGACCAAAATTTACGTGCGAGCAAAGATTTATCGTGAAGTTTGGGGTTTTGCTTCGAAAAACTTAGCGCGCTTCTGAAATATTACATATTAGAAAAATAAAATATTTGGGCTAAAATTAATTTTTAGGTTTTTCTTTAATATTTATGTCTCAAAATACGTTTAAGTGATTTTTTAGGTAAAAGCAAATCGAAATAAAATGATTTACTGCACAAAAAATCATTATTTAGGCAAAAAAAAAAGAAACGCATTTATTTTTTTGTTGTTGTTGCTATTTCGTCGGCATGTATATTAAAAAAGATGGCCGACGACGCCAAGTTTTTAAAATTCCTCGATAAGTGGCATATAAAACTCAAGGATTATCTCTAAAGCTTCATAAGAGGTACTTTAATCTTAAGGATTATATTAAGGGCTTAATAAAACTTGACAGTTTTAATTTGCTAAAATTGTTTATTTAAAATAATTTTGTGTCCATTGTTAGGGTTACCATATGAACAAGTGGCAAATTAAGAAAGAGATGTTTTATGAGCTATTTTCTTTATAGAAATACGAATTATAACCCAAATTCGAATAAACATATTTTGGGCCATCTTGCGTTTATTTTTGTTTTCTCAATTTAGTTTTGGTAATTTGTGCCTCATATTTTTTTATTGTCCAATGCCAAGATCTGGATAATTAAAGAGGGCGAGAAACGAGTTTTGCTTAATATCTCGGAAAGTAAGCTGCAACAGAAAAATATATTAAGGCCAATGTTCAAGAGAAGATGAAATCGATTTCATATCAAGTCTTCGTATCACAAGATTTGACCCTCCTTTCATAGCTTCCGAAAACTAAATTTTTCGCCGTAAATAATTATTTCTGTTCAAAATTAAAGTATTTATTGTAAGTTTTAATCAAAGTTGCGTCACTTGTCACATGGAGATTTTTCGAGCATGAAACCGATGTGTTTTGATCTGCTCCTCTACAACAGTGGCCTCAATATATTTTTCTGTTTGTGGCTTACTTTCCGAATTCTTGAGTAAAACTTGTTTCTCGGCGTCTTTAATTGATCAGATCTTGCCATTGGACAACCAGTGTACGGGTAGGCGGCCATTTTTATGATGTACTAGCATTGTTGAATGAAATAATATTTAACTTTGCGAAAATGTGAAAACGGAGTAAACAAGTCAAAAAAACGGTACTATTTTTGGAGACTTGAATCAAGAATTTATCAAATTCCAAAACTTTAATTTTTAAGAAAATGTTTAAGTTATAAGCTATTTACTATTTTTATACTTAAGAGTACTGGTCATTTAAATTTTTTTATTGAATTGCGGACGTTTGGTAACCCTACTTTTCGATAAAAAGTTTTATGGAGCTCTTGTGAAGAGTTCTATAAATAAATGAAACCAAATAAAGTTTTATAAAGCTCTTGCGAAGAGTTCTATAAATGCATGAAACCAAAAAAAGTTTTATAGAGCTCTTGGAAAGAGTTCGCGTAAGAGTTGAAGCTTATATTGGCACTTATAGAGAACTTAAAAACTCAGAAATTGAAGAACTCAATAAAATGTATGGCTCTTAAAGTAAAAAATAAATTTTATTTATTAAAAAGCTTTTATCAAACATTTTTTAAAGATCTTGATAAATATTAAAATGTTTGAATACAAAAATATTTATAAGCGTTTTATGAAGATCTTCCGAATCCTTCTTAAGACCTTATAAATACCTTAGCTCTACTTAAAAAAGAAACTTTTACAGACGATTTAAGAACCTCTCACAAGACGTTGTTAAAACTTTGATAAATACTTTTAAAATTTTGAGTATTTTTTGTATTTGTAAACATCTTAATTGGGAGTTTTGAAATGCTTTATAAATAATTTTGATCGCAAGATTTAATTTTATTTTTTTAAGAGGCGAATAAATACTCTGGTATAAGTTAAGAGCCCTATAAATGTTTATTAAATGCTTTCGAAAATTCACAAGAGCTGTGGATTATTTTAATGCCCAGTGGGAAATGTGCTACTTTTGCAAGGCTTTGCTACTTTGCTATTTTTAACTTGAAATGCACTACTTTGGTTGGTTTTGCTACTTTCGATGTTTTGCATTTCAAATATTCCTTTCATTTTGCTGGGGTTTTTCGTAGAAAGCGAGGACCCTTTTTTTTTTTTTGCTTATCAAAAATATTTTTATGGGACTATAAAAATTTTTGGTTTTCATTACAAAATTGTAATTTTTTGATATACACTTCTTCTGTAGGCAGGCCATCTGGTAGCCCTAACCATAAGAGAACTTTGACCTATTTAGTTTTGCCTTTATAACCTATCGAAAATCTCCTGTAAAATTAGAATTTCAAAAATTGTTTAAGGAAAAATCGAGAAGTTAGTAAAAAGTGCTTGAAAATTATTGCCAGATCCAAACTCTACGTGCAATTTTTCATTTTCTTTTGGTTACTTTTGGTGTTAGATCAGGGCCAGTTACAGCATGGATGCGCAGCTCTAACCACATTTGGCTCTTCAAGCTCTTACAACAATAACAAAACATATCGAGCTCAACTCGGGCTGCTTCTGTTATTCGAGATTAATCATTTTGATCTGCAATCACCTCATGTATTTTGTTTGTGTAATTTTTTATTCAATACATCTTATTGTTCAGCCCTTGCCGTTACTCAAATTAAATAATTGCAGTTCGCTATCGTTGCGTGGTTTTTGTTATTGTTATTTTGTCTTCAACACACTTTTTTGTTTGTGTGATTTTGTTTTAAAGTTATTTGATCCTTCAGCTTGTGTTTAGTTTTGTTTGCATGCAATTGGCTTGATGCATTCCATCAACACTAGGTATTTTTTCGAAAAATATATTTGACTCTGTTGTAAGCAGCTCTCGAAGTAGATTTTTGTGCGCATCTCTGTTTTACAGTGGTGTGCCATATTATTAGACCCATTGCGGAAATTTCCATATAACAACATTTATATTGCTTTAAATTTTATATGGCCATATAAGTGGTATTCAATCATTGTATTATTTATAATGGAATCGTGACGTATAAAATGAAACACATTAACTTGATCTAAAACATTTAATTATATTTAAAAAAAAAATTAAAAAATTAGTCTATTGTTTAGGAAAAATCGATATTTTGTGTAATTTCCTTTTGCAGCGATGAGAGCTGCTATTCTCTATGGTATGCTATTTGTGCAAATATTTACCACTGTCTGAATATGTGCACTATGATACCCGACGACAATCAGCTTCTCTATGGGATACTGTTTTGTTGTTATTGCCGTTTAGCTGATCCCGCGTTTCCATACTCTTTCAAATGAGCTAATTTTTGGCGAATCACCAAACCAGTTCAACACAGTGATGTTTTTATCAGTTAAAAACTGGTAGTTCAATATTTTACTCCTAAAAATGGAATACAACAAAAATTAATTGATTTTTATGAAAATCCAGCTGAATCAGACAATGGGATGTTTTCAGCCAATAAAAAATTCTTAGAGTCTTATTAGCTTCCTTTCAGTCAATTATCTGGTCTTAGCGCTGACAATGCAAATGCAAATTTTGGACATAATCATTCATTATACACAAACATATCAGAGGTTGTGCCGTAGAAAATAATGTAGTTTATAGTTATGTACCTTCTTTATGCTAGTCACATATTTAATGTTTTCAATAAGACAATCAAAAAATTAGAAGGAAATAATGTAACTATTTTAGATGCTTATAACATTATGACTGGTTTAAAGACTGAGCTAATTTAAAGAAAAAATTACAAGTATTTTGGCCATGAAACAAAAAAAGTATTAAATACTATTACAGTCTTCCCAAGAAGTTTTTAATAGAACTATTAATAACTTCATACTTTTTATTGATAAGGCTAATTTGTATTTAGAGAAATGGTTCGATTTCAACCAGACTTACTTTCTTTAATTAGCTGTTTGTCATTGAAGTCTTCGGTCACATTTGATCACTTTGAGAAAATTATAGATAATCTTAATTTTTTATGGACTCAATATTGGTATGGATGATTTATATTCAGAATTAACAAATTTCAAAGTAATTTATGAAAAAATATCAGAAAACAAAGATTTTCTTGAAATGAGTACTGGCCAAAAGTAAAGCCATTTATTAGTTAATACTTCAGAAGAATTTAAAAACATAACTAAAATTGTCTCATATCTACTTTCTGTTCTCGCCACCTCAGCATTTACTGAAAGAGTTTTTTCAGAAATTAATGCTAAGTGGCGGGAGTATAGAAATAGAGCATCTATTAATTTAATAAAAAATTAGCTCCTCACTTATTTTAATTTCAGTTATAATTGTGATGAGGCGTATGAAGTTTTTAAAAAAGATTGTAAATTAGTAAGTTGTGCGAGAAGCTCTAAAAAATATGTATTTAAAACAATAAATAAATAAGATACTGTTCATTTTTCTAAAATACTGTTTAATATTCTTCATGGACCTGAATAAACTTTATTAAATAAATATAAAATAAAGTTTATTTCTTGTAAAAAAATTTGGCAACCCTACCTACACTCAACTGAAAGTACCTTTTAAATAATTGTTAAATAGACGTTGAATTAGAGGTTGAATAAGTCGAAAAATGTGAAATGTAAAAGAATCGAAAAAGTGACATCGCATGTTCATTTATGGGGCTGTGTATACATGTTTATAAGTAATTAAGTTACCTATCAGCTGACATCCGTATTTTTTTAATCTTTCTATGAATTCCCAGGAGAGCACATCATCAACAATGCAGAAAAATGTATATACTCGGGACATTTTGACCTTCCGTCCGTGCGGAAAATAAACTAAAAGCACAGCTGAGTGCTACCGGTCACGTCACAGGTTACTAGTGAATCCAGGAAGCGTCTGATCCAGAGTAGGCGGTTTTTAGGGCAGCGTCTGTTTTACATTGAACGGCTAAGGTATAAACTCCACACTTGCTAGCGCCTGCACTCAAAGTGCAACTGGTAACCAAATGTTGCGCCACCAGCTCAAATGTTTTCTCCCTCAACTATTATGGATTCTAAGACGTTGCCATACCGGCAAAGCCAATTACTTTAGCAGCATGCACATTAGATTTGGAGGTGCAACATTTATGTTAAACTGAAGTTGATTCAAACGTAATAGCAACTGAAAAGGCCCTATGCTCCGTGAGATGATAAAGGTGACAAAAAGAAGAAGACACCATAACCTCCTTAACAAAAAAAGCATTACAATCGCTAATAGAGTAGCATCCATTCTTTTCAGAGTTATCACAACGTTTTTTAATGCTCAAATTGGCACCAACAGCAACTTCAGACATGGCATATACAAGCACGTTCTTGATCAACTAAACTCAAATGACGACCTTTGGTTGATTTCTGTAATATCCACAAATGCGATGTAGGGAGTTTCCTCCCAATGACAAACCTGGACATAAAGAGACATGTTTTCCCAGTGGCACAGAGATGCACATTAATCAATTCAAACATTGTGAAGCAGCCTACTCGAAGTTAGCACAATGAGAGGCGCAGACTCTAGTTCCGATCACTTTCTTGCCTAGACTACGAGTGATGGCAGTACGCAAAGACTCTATCCGTCTAAAGGACACTTTTCACCGAATTATTTAATATCAATGTAGATGGGGAATATCGAAAATCTTGATCCACAGTGCTTGTGCGTAGTACTTTTGTTCGGTGTGAAAGAATATTTGATGTGTTAACGAAGCTAGCTAATTGACGAGAGACGCAAAGTTCAAGTCCATCGCGAAAACGCCCGAACCCATCAAACTAAAGTCATCCTAGAACAGCGTTACAGAGAATTCTGGTAAGATTTGCGGGAATACAACTAATACTAAGCCTCCATTCAATCTAAAATTAAGTGCATTTTTTGGAAAAGATTAAACAGAAAAATGTACATCAAATTTTGTTAGGTAGTGTAATTGATTATATAATTCAGTTAGTGCGGTCACGAATTTTCTAGCAAGTTTTAGCATAGATACTAATTTTCTAATGTCTGTTTAAATAGAAAAATCTAGTTTTTCTTCCGCATTGCAATGTCAGCTAAGCAATTAGAAATGCTATAGAAAAGAAAATTTCGTCTGCTCTCAGAGCAACTTGAAAAAGTTGCTTTAGTAGTTTCTAATGGCAAATCTGGGCGACATTAAATTTTTTTTTTTTGCTTCATAGATAGCCGAAGCAAGCAATTTCTAAGCAAACTTGAAATTTTCCACCATTACATGTTTCAACTTCTGTGAGTACTGTGGAAAAGTTGTACTTGCATATTGTAATACATAGTACGTGCATGTACAAAACGAGGATAGAGAAGATTATTATCTAATGGCATATTCAAGTATGGACGCAGATGCCAAGTTTTGTACGAAAGTGGCTAGAGTCTATAAAAACAGGTCAGTGTTGCATTTATAAAGATGACATAAACAATTGAGACGTACATACATACATACATACAAACTATACAGTCATTAAAATATAGATGCATTCATAATAGCTAATATTTAAAATACAAATAAAAAAAGACGTGATGATGATTGTTTTGGTCAGGACAAATATTGAATACTGTACACTGTATCAATTACAGTGACATTTAAAATTTCTATACCCGAATCATTAAATGACCTGAAAAAATAGCGAGTTATAAAAGTGCCATAGCTTGCCTAGTAGCGTCAGGGGAAGTTATGAAGACAAAAATTCAGCTTACGAAACAGTGATGTCTTTAAAATAGCTTTGTATCAAAATTAATGAGATACTTCGCCCTTGTAGCAAAATATGGTTTTATAATAACTTGCTTGAACAAGATATAAAATCATGGTAAAGAAACCGCATGTCTCGTATGTCTTAATACTGTAGCCATATATGTCACTTGAAAAACATGACGTCTCATGTTTAAGAGACACAAGAGATAGGGCACGTTATTGTCCATTTTTTGTTTCTTGACCAAAACAAATGAGAGAAAGATATGATTCGCCTTTGACATATAATATAATCAGGTAGCCTAGTAGATAGCGCGCAGGGCTTTGAATCGCTGGGACATGGTTGACATGAGACATGAGACTGACTTTGCAAATTTTTAATCGTAAGTAAAAGTTAAATTTGGTAATTAAATATTACAATGAAGTTCTACAATTTGCATATTAAATAATTTGATAATAAAATAAAATTAAATATAATAAATTTCTACAAGACACGGGTATTTTTTTAAGTGTTTTAAATGTGTCTTTTAAACAGCTCAGAAAGATACTTTTCCAAGTCTCTTGAAAGATAAAAATGCGGGGAAAGTTTCTTTATACTTCATACGCCAAATGGCTCCTGTAAGCCCCTATAAATAATTTTTAAATATAATATGTTGTCTTTCTACTTGCCTTTAAAAGGCATGTGAAAGAAGCTATAAGACCTTTTTACGCTACTAGGGTTAATGACCGGAAATGAATTTGAGGTTCAAAAGAAACGACTTGTTAATATATTGTCATTGGAATTGAAAAATATTCAAAACATCAATTATTTGATAATATGTTTACTGACACAAGCCATGCACAAGTGCTGTACCTACATTTGCCAAGGCGCAAAATTTTGCAAAAGCATTTCATTTGCAAATACGCGACAAATGGGATTTCATGTCAATGCCAAGTAGCAATTAAACGATGCAATCTAAGCACGCCCATCTCTCATATAAATATGTAGCTTGATTAGTAAAATGTTTTAACTTCCACAAAAGTAATACAAGTTTGGCAAATTTTTTTAACCCATATTCTACCGCGCTGCAAAAATTTGTTGAATTTTTTGATATAAAGTATATTTCTACAGTAATTACAGTCCCCTGAATCCAAATCCGCCATCATAAAAAATGTTACCTTGATCCGTTAAGTTAAAAAATCAAGTGTTTGATTAATCGCACGTTGGTGCTTATCCCATACCATAAGATCGGTGCCGTGACATAACCCTCACGGACTGGACTGGAGTTATGCCATTTTTGGCATGGGGATTATGACCGCAAAATTTTCGGTATAATCCCCATAAAAAAGCGGACATAATACCCAAAGCTAGGGTTAATAATTAATAGTTAGTAATTTTACATAAGAGTAGGGTTAAGTGGGTGGCCTTCGGCCGCAGCTCATAACTTAAAACTCCCAAAAGACCAACACCGGCTTCGCGGCGGCCTGCAGCTGCGGATCACTCTATAATATATCCAACACCTAGTTTGCTAGCCACAGTAATTTTACATATGTAAGAGAGTATATTTTTTCGGACATAACCCCCATGGGGATTAAGTCCGAAAAATTCCCATACCAAAAATGGGGACTATGTCCGAAAATTTGCGGACATAATCCCCATTTACAAAATGGGGACTATGTCCGTGGGGGTTATGTAACGGCTCCCATAAGATCCCTTACAAATACGAAATGTCAGATTTTCTCTCCAAGTGACAGCGCTTCTCCCATTTCTATTGTGTTTTCACAAGATTAGAGGCGGTTTGTGTGTGCTTATCATATCTTAAATTTTTTTTTGGTTTTGGGCAGGGGTTTCGTCCATAGACGAGCAGATGGTGGCTTATTTCGGCCGTCATAGTGCAAAATATTTATTCAGGGAAAGCCGATATAAGCTTTATTGCCTCTATTCGTCAACCGGCTATTTGTTCCCTTTCAACACAGAAGTTAATCTTGGAGCTGATATAGTTCTCCGTTTTCTCAGCAACGTCGGGGCCCCTATGCATCATCTAGTATTTTTCGACAGTTTCTTCACATGTTATCATTTCCTGTTTTTGCTATCAGAAAATTGGATTCTGTGCCACTGGAACTGTCCGCTGTAATCGTGTAAATGCAGGTACTACTACTAATATACATACCTCGCTGCGCACATTATCATATGTGCGACTTTAAGGACCAGATCTCTAGTTGTCGCTGGCAAGATTATAAGGAGGTCATCATTGCTGCAAAATAAGATCAGATTCTGCCACTCTACCCTATTCGGCGTTGGAAAAATAAGCAACTAAAGCTTCTAAGAAAGGACTGATTGGTCAATGTCGATCAGCCTGTTATCTATACGACTACACTATTCAAAATTATTGAGTCAACATCCGTGGAAAGAGGAAAAAGAGAAGCCAATGAGCCAGAAACAATCCATGTTGTCTGCCACTGAGTCCCTTCTGTTAGCCGATGATGATGAAGGAATGGAAGTAGATGCTGACCTGGAGCCTCAGAGACCGCACAATTTACGTCGATTCCAGGTGAAAAGCTCTGGCAACCCAGTAATTTGGATGTGTGAGAAATGTAGCGTGCAATCATTGTTTCAAAGTTTTTTATGAAAACAATATTTTTTTTTATTTTCCTACATGTTTCTTCGATTGCTAAGCAAATACTTATTCTTTTTACAATCTCATTCACTTGCGTCATTTCACCAAAAGCTTGGGGGAAGGGGGCGAGAGTTTAAATAACATATCGAATCGATGGTATTTTGAATTGAGTTGATGTAATTAATAATATCAGATTCTTGGGGGGAGGCGGGCAATGCCCCTCCTAGCCCTCAGTAGATAATGTGGGTGGTGAAGATTCAGTGAAAGAATTTGGAGGAAAGCACGTTTCATGTTAAAATTGCGCGATTTGTTGTTACCGACTATTAAACAGGTATAATTTATTGACGGTAACGTTTCCCCTCCTTGGTATAGCATATACATAAGTGTATGCTAACTTTATCATTTACCCAAGTAGCTTGTGAAGGGTATTCAGTATTTTAAAATTTATGAAAAATCGACTAAAAAGTACTTTGACACAAGACAGACTAGAAGTGCTTATGCTTATGTCAAGTGAAAAAGATATTGTACAAAGTATTTCGCTAGAAGTGATAATATACAGCATTGGTGGGCATGGAAATCTAACAAAAGGGTTAAAGAACAACATCAAGTAACAACAAACAAAATTTAAAATATTTTTTTTTGCTGTCATTTCCAAATTCGCAAACAGCACAAAAAAAAACCAAAATTTCACTACAAACAAATCCAATTGTTACATTCGTCATGACACAATGCGGCGCCGCACAGTGGATGGATTTGTATGGAACGGAGGCCATAAATAGTAATAATTGCGCTAGACTCTTGAAATTTGGTACAGATGTTTTCAAGGTAAAGAGAACAAAAATTTGTGATTTTTAAAAAATCGGTTCAAGGACACGCCTACCTCCCATACAAAGGTGGGATGAAGTTGTGACTTTTTTTTAAAATTGGTATCAATTTTCAATAATTTGGCAATGCTGATTTCAAAAATGTTATTAATTTTTCAATATCTCCCATAGTTTTAAAGTTATTACAGAAAAACAAAAAAACGGTGGCCATAAACAGTAAGAATAGTCCCAGAGTCTTGAAATTTGGCACAGACGTTTTTTAGGTTAAGTCAATAAAAATTTATGAATATGAAAAAAACCGGTCCACGTACATGCCTACCGCCCAAACAAAGGCGGGATGTGATTGAGACTTGTTCTTCAAAATGGGTATCGAGTCCCAATAATTTGACAATACTGATTTCAAAAATGTTACAAATTGTGCGATATCTTTTATAGTTTTCAAGTTATTAAAAAAAAACTGAAAATTCAATAAAAAAGTAGATATACAGAAATGTTTTTTTAAATTTATTTTAATCGTCTTCTTCATAGGCTTCAAGCATTTCTTGTGCCTCTGGTGATAACTCTTTATATTTTTGATCTCGCTTAATTCGAATTTGGCTGATAAGAGGATCAGAAGAAATCAGCAAATAATGCAAAACATCTTCGTTGTTTGCTACTCTAGAGCAACACCTGCTGTTGTGCAACCTCGCGTTTTTAAAAACTTTATTTGATGCTTCCTGAGCAAAGAAGAAAGACGTCCAATTCGAACTTCTAGTTCTTCATTAGAACTTTGTGCACGGAAGGAGGCATGTTGTACCAATTGTAGTCCTTTTTATAAAGTTCCACAGTTTTTTGGGTATATTTGTCAGAGCTTTCGAGATTTATAACTTCTCCGGAAGCCAGAACTTTTAAAATATTCTACTATAAAATAACATTAAAATATTAATAGCAACAGCAATATTCGGTCGCAATGACTTTTGAAACACTGTACGGTACGTTTAGTTTGTAATGAAAACATAAGTTTTTTCTGAACATATATTAATGACATTAAAAATATATAATAAATTTATTGGAAAATAAAAAAATATAGAATTATAACTATCATAATTAAGGATATAAGAATCTAAAATAATTATTTTGGAAATATATTTCGATAATTATAATAACAAAAATGTTTATAATCGGACCCCCTATGCTGCACCATCCATATCTGCACTATGCTATGTTTGGTTCTAAGAAAGCGAAAGCAAAGAGGGATACAAAAGAAAAAACAGCCTTAACCAGTTCCTCTCCATTTGAGGTAACTCCTATCTAAATTCAAACAAATTCCTTCACAATGTAAGCTTTTACAATTTTGCATTACACAAAGATACACAAATATTTTTTCCTTCAAATATTGCAATAGAAAAAAATTCATTAAAAAAAAGTTATGAGTGTGCGCAGCTTTTTATTTTGTTAACCAAACCTTCGCACATAACATATAAAAAAATAAAGAGCATCCAGAGACATAGTTTTTTTTACTGTTAAATATTGTGAAATTTCTGAATAATGACTTTTTCTGCCCCAATTTTTAAGAAATCAGCATAATTCACACATAGAATATGTAACTTCAAGCCAGGGGTCGGCAAAATTAAAAGTGTGATTGTGTTGGTGAGAGTAGAGAGGCTGCACCGCAAGAAATTTTTCGCAGAAGTCGTTTGCGAAATGAATGTTGCGGCAGAAAGTGAAAAATAAAAAAAAAATAGAAAAGGTATTCAGATTCTAAAATCTGGAGCGCAATGCATTTTTTGCTATATGTCGTCAAAAGAAAATATCGAATTGGCGACGAAAAGGCATTTGAAATGCGTCACGATGCCTTTTCGTTGTAAATTCGTTCATTTGCCATAGCTGTAAAAAAAAATTCTCTATGTGCATAACAGACGATAATAGTTACATCCGCGCATGATGTTGCTCTGTCAATGGTTTTTCGAAAACTGAATGAAAGAGCATAAGAATGCGTGTGATATTTGAGCGCACAATTGTGCTATGCGGTGCCGACCACTGCTTCAAGCAAACAATTTTTAAATAGTAGAATCTATGAACTTTCTGCCAGTATGCAATTTTAGTAAACTTCGATACAAACAAATTAGTGAAAGAATTTAATAAAAGTCGATATACATTGTTCCTTCTAAAACTACATTAGGAAAAACCTGATAAAAAAAAAAGTTATGAAAATGCGCAGCTTTTTTTTTTTTTTTTTGGCCAACCATACCTTCGCACATAATATATAAAAAAATTTTTTAAATCCGGAGATATAGTTTTTTGTTTTTTTCTGTTAAAGTTTTAAAATTTTTCACTTTTACCATTTTTCATTCTAATTTTGGAAAATTCCGTAAAATTCATATAAGGCCGATAAAAGAAAATAAATTAATTTTTATAAAGCCGAAATAGTGTACTTTTTGCCAATATGCTACAATATTGCATTTTGTTTCAAACAAGACAACTAGAGCACCATATCTAACAGTTGCTTATATAAAAATATTCATAGAAAATTTTTGGAGTACAAAGTTCAACTTTGAGCCCACTGTGTCGCTAAATCAAAAACAAATTTAAAACTTTTATAGTTTTTTTTTTTTATCCCCTAAGTATTATCTGACGATCGTATTAAAAAATTTTTCAATTCCATCTACTTTCAAATTCTTCCTATTTATGGCCACAAAAATCCACTGTGCGCAGTCGCATATGCCTTTGTGTTTTGTTTTTGTTTTCATTTGAATTCAAGTCAACGCTGTGCCTCGATAGTATTGAAATTCTGCGATTTTTTTTTTCGCTTGCTTGTGCGTCGAATAACGGTGCGGGCAATGAGGGCGGAAAGGGACACTATGTGCCCACCACTGATATACAGCATTGTATAAAAAAGTTCAGTCTTCCAAAAATTGTTATTGAATTAAAAATAATAAAATAACTAAGTAGTTAATAATTTTTTATAACTTGTAATTAACTGCGTTCAATTATTCCAAAACACATACTCTATGCTGTTTTCCAGCATCATTAAGTTCATTCTTATTTCATATTTTAGAACTATTTGAATTTGATTATTAACATTGTTTTTATTGCAAATCGCTGGGCGTGGTGTAATTAGATTTAAGACTCAAAGTGTTATTGTTTGAATAATTTGAAAATTGCTGAAAATGGGTTAGTTGGATTTAGGACTTAAGGTGTAGTTGTGCGTGGGGCGATAAGGTTTATGATTTCAATTTTAAAAATTTTTTTAAAGGTTTGAGGGCCGAAATTTCCGTTATTCCCGGGCCGCTTTGGTATCCCAGTCCGTCCCTGGTTATGCAAATAAAAAATGGCGGAAGTAATTATATTAGTGAGTAATTATCATCAGGATTTTCCTCCTTTTAATAATCCCAACTAATATTGAAATTATTGCACAATTGCCGAAAGGTTTCCCCCTTTCGCTGTTCTTTTAAATATAATTCTTTGCTTCAACGAACTAATATCGTTGCGTTATTCCAGTAAAAGACTTTGAACGCAGTCAGATTGGGGTACGAAAAAGTTTTGCACTAAAAACAATTTTTTTTTAGTCTAAACGAAAAAGTAATGGATTTAATAATGAATTACTTGCAAGTTGTTGTATTTTTAGTTGGGGTGTATAGAAAATCACCAGAAGAAAATAAATTATTCTGAGACATTGTTAAGTAGTGGTGTGAAAAAATAACTGTGGTTTAACGAATCACATAAACATAAAACTTTTTTATATACTCGTATTTGATTTATGGAAAGTTAAATTTTCTTATCGAAGGCAATGTCAGCTGCGCAATATATGTTTAAATTACTTGATTATTCGATTGGTTCCAAGAAAAAGAACGTCAGGTTTTTTGCTTCCATTCCGACAAAAACCGGAACATTATGACTTTTATTTATTTCTGTTATTTTTTTAAGAACTTTATCTTGAACTAGACAAAAATTGTCTGGGTCCTTGACATTTACATATGAAATTGTGCAATGACAAAAACAATTTTCTGAAAACATATACATATGTATATTGGTACTTTATGTTCTTCTTCCTTTTTCAAATGATAGCTGCTTTCAACACGCCTTTTATAAATTTGTACGGCAACACTACCCACTTCCTAACCTTGCGTTTATTTTTTTTTGCAGTTGGTTCCAAATTTAAAGCGCTTATTTCATCTAAAGATCCATGAAGTTTAGCATCTTCGTGAATATGCAACAAGGCATGAAAATTATATGCAAGAAAGCACAAATCATATAATGTTGGAGTCTCGAACACAAAGGGTTTCAAGAGTTTTTCAGCACATGAGTTGTTAACCTTGCAATCATTTTTATCTAAAAGAGTCCTCATAGCCAAAGATAATTTAAGAAGTGAGCATACCTTTCTGAACTAATAACTTTTTCAATATAAAAGGTCCCGTATAAAGCAAGAATTGTCTTAGGTCTGTTGCTTTCCATCTATCAAGATCTTTCAAGCTTCGAGGTTTCCTTTTAAACTCCCTGGTTACGTTGTTTCTATTAAAATTTAACTCTAAAGGAAAATGTTCATTTTTTTTTCCTAACCCATGCATTTAACAATTTTCACATTACGCCTAAACATACAACATACATATAAATCTAAATAGCACTGTGAGGCAATGTCGATGTTTAGCATTTCTAATGGAGAACACTGTTTTAAATGATGATCCGGCTGAGAGCGATTTCTGAGGGAATCATTGTTTCCAACCATAAACTCGAATGCTAGAGAAAAAATAACACGATGTCTAACCATTTGTCTTTGTTGTGTACACCGCCCACAGGAAAAGTAACCACTATGCCCCTTGGTTCCCAATATAAAAGACTTACCAGGTGCAACCATTACAAAACACCGCACATTAATATGAAAAAGGTTATTGGGAAAAAACTAGCCCCTCTTCAATTCTGAAATGAATTCTTGTAAAAAATCAATTGCATAATTTTGCTTTGAAGTACCTTCATATACGCCAACAAGGAAAACATAGCTGGTATATACAACACTGGCCAGTATTGGCCAAACTTGCTTAGAGCTTTTTTTAAATAAAGGCAGGCCATCAATACCAAAGTCTTACATCAAATTCGGCAATTTCCAATCATTTATAACCAAAAAACCAGTTAGTCCTTCTCCAACTTTTCTCTTAATTACAGAACAAGGCTGATATTATCTTTTTCATTTAAATTTTTTCACTTTTCTTTACTTTTTTCTATTAATTTTATTAGTAGAATTTTACATGTGCTTCAAAATTTGATAAAAAAGTAACGGTAGAATATCAAAAAGAGAAAAACAAGTAGTTTTGCATCGTCCAGCGGGGCAAAATATTTCTGTACAGCAACAGCCTAAATAATCACATTTCAATCCCCTGCATTATCAGTTTACGATTGCTCTGCATTTTGTTATTGTACTTTCACTTAAACTCTTTTTAATCATCAAAAGTGCTCGAAAAGACTCAGCAAGATGATTTTTCTAAAATAATCTTCTAGATCCTAGGTGGGTCTACCAGGCCCGTGTGCGGGAATCATCCATGGGGGTTGTTTTTAACTCAGACATTTCATGTTAGATTATGTTCATAAAAACGTCAAAAAACGGCTTACTTTTAATATAGACATTTAATTATAATTAAGCACATATACGCTTATTAGAGATGTTCCAAAATACATAATATTATGTTCTAGAATACTTCAAGAACACTCGATTTTCGAAAATTTATTTAAACTCGAGTATATCCCCATTTAAAAAAATAAAAAAAGAAATAGTCCTAGGGTTGCTATCAGAGCTGCAAAATTTTAATTTTTCGGAATTTGGCTAAAAAATAAAGAAAATTTGAATTTCTTTTTATAGTCCAGGAGAAATAGGGTTTGAACAACAAAATAATGCGTTACAGCAATCTGACAGCGGAATATTGTTGAACAAGCTCTTGTTAAAGAGGACAAAAAAATCGAACCGACAGCAGCTATCCGGGGTAGAATGGGGTGCATTTTTAGAGGTCGAATTTCAAATTACAGTGTATTAATGTGATTGCAGTGAAAACAACAAAGGATTTGAGCTGTTACAATAGAAACACCAAAGCTCTACTCGCGGAGAGACCACCGTTTTTCTCCTTATATATAGGCTTTAAAAATAGCGGTAAATTTTTTTCGATACTTCGAATTCGAAAGAAAATTAAAAAAAAATATTATAAATAAGAAAAAATCAAATATTTTAGGCCAAATTCCGAAAATGAAAATTTTGTAGCTCTGGTAGCAACCCAAAGACTATTTTTTTTTTTTTATTTTTTTAAATGAGGATATACACGAATTTGAATAAATTTTCGAAAATCGAGTGATTTTGAAGTATTCTAGAACATGCCATTTATTTGAACAAGTCTAGTGTTTATGTTATGATTCGATATTCAGTTATCATAACGTAAGTAGCTAATTCTGCGAGGTACTTGAAAACATCGTCCAGAACTCTTTCCACATTGATTTCGATATCGCGGTGTATATTTAGCGAAGCTAAGCCATTCAGCCGATCTTCGGACATAGGTAATCTGAGGTATGTATGTCTTTAGACGACGTAACGCTGAAAAGAAGCGTTCATTTGCGTATATAAAGCAGAGAGCGTAAAATTTAATTCAGTTTGCTTTGAAAAGCGAACAAAGCACAACTACACATGCATTGAAGAACATTTAAAAGAAACACACGTGTAGTGGTGCCCAGCTCTGTTTATGGGCAATCGACTTCGTTTTCCAATTCGTTGAAGAATAAACTTTTCAATTCCTGGAATATAATCCGCAAAATCTTCTTTTGCCATGGAATGAAATCAAAATTTTTCAATTTCAAATTTAAATTCCAGGAATGAAATCGACTGAGGTATAAAAAAAGCCGAAACTGAATACCAATGCCTTTAAATAGAATCAAATATTTTCAATTGAAAAGTGACTTCCAAAGGAATGATTCACTAAATAAACAGAAAAACTGCGCTGAGTTGCGCGGTATAGGCAAAGATATTCTTTGGTATAGGTGCTCTGCAGTTCGATATGTGAATGCATCCACCATTGGTTATTATTTATGGGCAATCGACTTCGTTTTCCAATTCGTTGAAGAATAAAATTTCACTTTTAGAATGGCATTAATACTTTTCAATTCCTGGAATATAATCTGCAAAATTTTCTTTTGCCATGGAATGGAATCAAAATTTTTCAATTTTAAATTTAAATTCCAGGAATGAAATCGACTGAGGTATTAAAAAAGTCGATGCTGAATACCAATGCCTTTAAATAGAATCAAAGACTTTCAATTTAAATGTAACTCCCAAAGGAATGATTCCTGCACAGCTCCACATCAATTCTTTTTAAAATCTTTTTTAAAAGTCAATTTATGTTGACCAAATCGTCTTCCTGCCTGTGTGCGTCGGCCCGATATCGATATTGAATTCATCACTTACATATATCGTCTATACCAGTGGTTCCCAAACTATTTTGGTCGCGAAACCCTTAAATTTGTTGCCAATGATCGCGGAACCCTGAATATTTTTTTTTAGCAACAACTTTTCAAAAATTTTTTTTTTTTTTAAAGTTACTCTGTCGGCTACACACTATTGTGTATAGGCTTAGAGATTGATTTGGCCACACTCGAAGAGTTATAACGCCATCACCAATTGATAATTTTATTTGTTTTTTATTGAAAGTTTATTTTAAGAAGTATTATAGAATGCGATATTATTTGATTACAATTCACGAGTTATAAAAACCGCGTGGAAGGGAGCCGCCATTTAATTTTCAGCTTTGTGAATAGCACGCGACACGTCAGCGAGGCACGTCAACCCACTTCAACGAACAAAATGGAACTGGATATTTTCAAAATTCAATATCAGATTTTATTAAATTTAAAAAAAAACAATTCATCATAGAAATAATTAATAAAAATACAAAGCATTAACTAAAATAAATGAAAAAACTTTAATGTGAAGAATGCACCTGCTTCTTTGATTCCATGGTTCTCTTGAAATTGGGAATTATGTTTGATGACTGAACTCTCATATCTGGTGCAGCATCAAGTTTGTTACAATATTTGGTTTTTGCCGCAACATATTTTGAAAATCCAGCTTCACATAAATAAGTGCTTGCAATCGGCAATAGAATTCGAATAGCTTATTTCGATAAATTTGGATATTCATCGAATAGATCTGACCAAAATATTTTAACGAAACTGTTCTAAATTTGGTTTTTAATTGTGTATCCGAATTTAATTCAATCAAATTTTCCTAATCCATGTAATAAACCCTTTTAGTTTTTCTTTTATTTTGAAAGGATTTTGTATCCAGTAATTATCTTGATTCTCCAGGGTTGGTAAGTAATCACTGAGTGATTGCTGCAAACTGAACAGATGTGTATTTTTATATCAACACGGATTTCCATATTTAAATCCACTTCAGACTCTTCGAGAAAACCACTAAGCGGTGAAATTCGAATTGCTACCGATGCTTGTGTTTTCAGTCGCCTTGTTTAAAAATTTTAAATTTAATTTGGTGGTCGATTGTAAGCTTTCTGAGCAAAATGTGAATATATTAAACACCATTATTTTTTTTTTCTGATAAAATAAATGTTGTCACGCGAGTTTTATTTTTAATAAGATTCTTTTTATTTCCGTTGCCAAAACCAAACTGTCTCAGCAACGTTAAGCTCTACATACTTAAAGCTAACATTTCAATTCTTTTTTAGCATATTCATATAAAATATATGTATGTATGTAAGTATGTATGTATATATGTATATATGTATATATATATATGTATAGTACTTAGATATGATATGTACACCCTCATACAACTTTGCAGTGCCAGCATAAATGCATCGTTGGCAGTTTTTAGCAACGTTGGCTATGCCGTTGTATCAATGTCCACATAAAATAAACACCATAATGATAAGCTTACCAAGCCATAGGTTTTGGCTTAGAAGGATTATCATCTTTCTTAAGTTGATCAACGTTCTCTTCAACGTCACGTTGATCAACATTGCTACTATATGTAACTCCTCTACGCTTTGAAACAGAAGCCTCCGGCTTCATATTATTTATTACTTTGATGGAGCTACGTTTAGCATGCCAGAACTTAAATACCACTACTGTTATAATGCATATTATTAATATAGTAATTATACTTATTCCACTGCCGTATATAATGTTTCTATGATATCTTAATTCTTTTATTGCTTCAATATTCTCAAAGTAATCTGTAACAATTTTTTCAAAAGACATTTGGTTTTCATAATGTTGATCTATCATTTTCACTGGATAAGCATATCTATCAATAAATTGAACTCTATTGTTGTAATATTTTTGGTTTGCAATTTGCAGTTTACAATTTGAAAAATTAATCAAAAAGTTTTTATTAATAGTAATATTTCGTTTATCACAATTTTGAAAAATATTAATGGTATGTGCATTTTTTATTAATATTGTATCATCATAAAGTTCCTGTATTTTTGTTTTATTATTATATTTGAACGTACAATCGTTTGAAAAAATGCAGGTTTTTAAATTTCTCACGTTAGTGTTCTTAACATATTGGTAATTTTTATTATTAATTGTGACAATAGTTTCATAATTTTCACTTATTTCCATATTCTTACTATTTGGCAATGGCGTTGTAAACTTAAGATCTACATTATAAAAGTTCTTTGGAATTTTGATAGCTATAACCAAGGACTCATTTTTGTAAGCTAACACACCCATTTTGGCAAGTTTTAATTTAAAAAATCAACATCAAAATACTCAAGTTCCTCTCTGGATAATATCCCTGGGTGAATTATATCATACTTGGCTGCTGCAATGTTTTCCTGTATGTTTGTTACTTTTTTTTCTAAATGTCTTAATTTACTCAATTGATCAATAAAACGTAACTGTTTTTCTAATTTGGTGTTCCCTTCCTAAACCTGATTGACCTGACTTCCAATCTTAATCCTATCTTCTTCAATGGTATTTTTCAATAAATTTATGGTATGATTAAAATGTTTATTAATTAACACTTGTTTATTTATGACTGTGATGGCATTGTGGTCATTTTCTTCTATTACTTTAAGATGATCCGTAATTTCTCCACTTATAAATTTCTCGCCAAAGTTCACTAGTCCTCTTCATGTTCTTTTTATCTCTCAGGGTGTGATCGATGCAATTTTCGCTACGATGCTGTTGACTTCATTTAGAATTAAGTCCTTGTTGTCCATTTCCATTTGCATGACGTTTTTTTTCATTTGGTTTAGTACTTCAGCTATTTCCTTCGGTTTTATAATATGAAGTATTGTATTGGTTTCATTTATTATCTCTACTTCTCCGATCTGAATGATTGTGTAGCCGGCTTCCTCCAATATGTGCGTCACTTGGAGCCGTCCTTGAACCACATTGACCATTAGCATTAGTAGGAGTAGAATTATCTGTAAATTTATATGGTCGTTTAATATTTATTGGATGGACATTTTCCAACGTATATTTTCTAAAGTAAGGTTGATCTTTGTGCCTTACCCTCTTGTAATTTTTAATGTAACCTTCCTTTCTTTTTCTGTATAGCTTTCTCTTTTATTGTTTAGTTTTTGTATATATTTCTGTTTTTTCCATTTCAACCTATCTACTATTAACCTAAGGTTTGTTAAGTTATTTGCTTGCTTGGGTATCACTCAATGCTGGAGTGAAATCTATCATTGTAGTTACCTATAGCTATTTGAATTTTTTGTTCTAATGTCACCTCTTCAGTTACAGCTTGGATCTTTTCTATTAGTGTTGAATGTAATCTTTCGACATCTGCATTGCCCGTATGACTATTGGGCATCGTCCAATGCACTTCAATATCTTTTTCTTGTAAAAACCTTTTCATATGCTCCGATTTAAGCTCATTATCCATAATTATTTTACAAGGTTTGCCGAATGTTGCCATAAATCCTTCTAACACTGCTATATTTTTAGTCCAATTTCTATTGTTAATTAAATATGCAATCGAAAATTTTGTTAATTTATCTATAACTAGCGAAACCCGGCGGGCGTTGCTACGACTCAACAAATAAAATATAAAGTGTTTTTATTTTAGTTGGATTAAATAAGTAAAAATTATTTTTGTTGATATTTATCTTATTGCGAGTGGATAAACAACGTTGTATGTTTTTCTATTTGGCTCATAAATGATCAATTCTTCGAGAAAATTATGTTTAAAAAATATATTTGTATGAAGGCTACCCTAAATATGCTCCCTAAATAAAAGTATTGAAGCTTTATCCACGCCTCTTAATATAAAAGTTACTTGGTGTAAATTCGGTATGAATCGATTAACCTGTCTTCATGAAAAAGATATTTAAAAATATTTTTGTATGAGGACCACCCAAAGTGTGAATCCTAAGTAAAATTTGTACTATCTAATCTGTGCCCCTTCATATAAAAGCCATGTGGTGTTAAGACCATGAGAATCGATTAAAAGGTCTTTGAGAAAATGATATTTAAAAAAATATTTTTGTGTGAGGGCCACACTAAATTACAGTTTTGTTGCCTAAGCTATGCTTCTTAACATAAGAGATACGTGGCGCAAATTCGGTGTGAATCGTTTAACCTGTCTTCGTGAAAATGATGTTTAAAAATATTTTTGTATGAGGGTCACCCTAAGTGTGCTCCCTAAATAAAAGTTTTACAACCTTATCTGTGCCTCTAAATATAAAAGCCATGTGGGGTAAATTCCATAAGAATCGATTAAGTATTGATGAGAAAATGATATTTATAAATATTTTTGAATCAGGACCACCCTAAGTATGAACCGTAAATAAAATTTTTACTATCTAATCTGTGCTTTTTAATATAAAAGTCATGTGGTGTAAATTCCATAAGAATCGATTTAGCGGTTTTCGAGAAAATGATATTTTAAAATTTTTTTTGTGTGAGGACCACCCTAAATAAAAGTTTTGTAGCCTAAGCTATGCTTCTTTACAAAAGAAATATGTGGTGTAAATTCAGCGTGAATCGATTAACCAGTCTTCGTGAAAATGATGTTTAAAAATATATTTGTATGAGGGTCACCCTAAGTATGCACTCTAAATAAAATTTTTACAATGTAATTTGTGCCCCTTAATATAAAAACCATACTGTGTAAGTTTCATGAGAATCGATTTACCTGTCTTTGAGAAATCGCTATTCTTAAAATATTTGTGTATGAGGGCCACCCTAAATAAAAGTTGCATAGTCTTAGCTATACGTCTTAATATAAGAGACATGTGGTGTAAATTCCATGGGAATCAATTAAGTGGTCTTTGTAAAAATGCTATTTTAAAGATATTTGCGTATGAGGGTCACCCTAAATTAAAGTTTTATAGCCACTACGCCCCTGGTGTCTAATCCCGTTCATATTTTGTGAAGTGCTTAACATAGGCTATGTGCATCCTGACACCGAATTTCAAGACTTTTGCTATTATATGAACCAAGATATAGCGAGTTAAAGGTTTTAATTGCATGTAAAGTGCCTTGCCCCTTGCTTTTATCAAAATAAAATATAGCCCATGTTACTCAGGAATAGTGTAGCTTTCTATTAGTAGAAGAATTTTTGGAATCGGTTCTGTAGTTCCAGAGATTACCCTGAACATAAAAACAAACAAACAAACAAACCTTACCTCTTTATATAATAGTATAGATCAGCGGTGGGCACAAAAATATAACCAAAGAGGAAAACAACAACATCAAGCAACAACAAACGAAATTTTAAAGTTTTTTTTTACTTTCATTTCCAAAATTGCCATTAGCACAAAAAAAAACAAATTACACTACAAACAAAAACAATTGCAACATTCGTCAAGACACAATGCGGCGCCGTCATTTATGCCTTTGTGTTTTGTTTTTGTTTTTATTTGAATTCAAGTCAACGCTGTGCCTCGATTGAAATTCTGCGAAATTTGTGCCTCGATAGCGTTGAAATTCTGCGAATTTTGTGCTTCGATAGCGTTGAAGTTCTGGGAATTTTTTTTCGCTTGGTTGTGCGTCGAATAACGGTTAGAGCAATGTGAGGAAATTGAGGCACTAAGTGCCCTTCCCTGGTATAGATATAGATTGTGATAAAGGTTTGTTTATTATAATGAAACGTATCTATGTGAATTATTTCATTTTTCTTATTTGGAGTCTCTGTTATTTGCAGTTTGGGTTAAATCGGGTTCCTGTCATACTTTATCTTCTGACATTTTCCGCAATTATTGATAATTAATTGAATGTGTTCTTGTAGTTTCGGATAATATATTTTATCTTTAAGAGATCTATACTGCCGTACTAAGCGAAAAAGACGTATCTCAAAAAAATTCATTTCGAGATAATTGATGTTTTGTTTATGTCAATTTATTGAAATACTTACCTGTAAAATTGAGATAGAGGAAATTTTCTTAGTAGATTTTTTATATGATTGAACTAAGATGCCGACACTTGGAGTATTTCATTAGACGCGTAATTTCTTAAGCTATCCGATACCATAAGAATCTCGGATATTTTTTTTTTTGAGATACGTCTTTTTCGCTTAGTACGGCAGTATATGTCTCGTTAATTCCACTATGTAAAGATTCCTTAGTATGGTAAAAAGATATTTGCTTATGACACTCTTCTTCATTTAGCATTTCTTGAGCTTTCTTCGTAACTTTCACGAATTTTATATTTTTGTCTTCTGAAAATAATTATAATCTTATAATGACTTGTTGCACTTTATTATAATCTCCTTCGTCGACTTCTGAATAGATTCCAATGTAACCAGGTTGAATGTACTTTTTCAGCATGTTTTCAACTATTGTTTCCTCGCTCTGAGGATCAATCTGTATGATTTGTTTTCCATGCTTTACTTGTATTGCTACATTTGGGCTATAAGTTAGTATTAATTGGGTTCTATATTTGTTGACAATTTCTTCTTTTATTGGTATGTGATCTATAAAATTTTCATCGGCGGAGTGTATAGTTGCCATTACTTCACTATCCTCTTTTTTTATTACCGCATTGAAATGATCCCTACCATGATTTATAATATGTACTGTATTATTGTCACCATAATTCGGTGTTGCTTGTATTATTCTGTCGCCATCTACGATTGTATGTATATAAATTTCCGTTCCTTCAATTTGATGCTTTTCTATAACATGAATTTTAACATTTAATTCCGTACTTATCATTTTTCCTTCTATTTCAGTATTGCCCCAATAATTACTCTTCATGATATTTGCTAGGTACTTGTTTTCAAACTGTGTCAATTGATATTTAGAGTTTTTTCGTTTAATGTAACTGTAGCATATACTTCTTAATGTGCTCGAATTAGCTTGCATGCCCATTTCTTCTAATCCTCTACTAATTGCATGAAAAAAACAATTTCCATCCCCAGGAACTTCTATCTCTTTGAAATCCTCGGGATATGGTTTTGATAAGTCCGTGTTTTCAATATAAGTAGTTTTGAGTATTGCTATCAGACAGGTCCCTATTGGATTCACTGCTGTTCTTTTCTTTTATGTCAGACAGGTCCATATTGGATTCACTGCTGTTACCTTCATTTATTTTTGAACCATTTTCTATTCTACTGAGGAAATCCGCTACTTTATTCTCTTTACCCTGTAGATATTCTATATCGAAGTTGTACTCCGGTAATTTTAATATCCATCTTTGATTTCGTTGCGAGAATTCTTTTCCCTTATACTTGGAGGATAAATATTTTATTGGTGCATGGTCTGTAACAATTTGGAACTTTCTTCCATACAGATAAGGGCGAAAATAGTTAACAGAATATACTATCGCCAGGAATTCTTTATCCGTCACGCTATATTTTTTCTCGTGATCGTTCAATGTCCTTGAGACATAGCATATTGGATGACCGTCTTGGGAAAGAACTGCTCCAATAGCATAATCACTGGCATCTGTAGTCACAGTGAATTTTTTTTCAAAGTCAGGGAATTTTAAAATAGGGTGACTAATTATTAACAGCTTTAATTTTTCAAAAGCTTCGATGTATTGGGGATCCCAAGTGTTTATTGTCATATCCTTTTTTAAATATTTTATAAGAGGGTGCGCTATTTTAGAATAGTCTTTAATGAATTTTCGGTAGAAGCCAGTTGCTCCCAAAAAACTTTTTAACTGTTTTCCTGTTTTGGGTAATGGAATTTTTGTTATATCTTCTTTTTTATTAGGGTTTGGCTTAATGCCATCTTTGCTTAAAACATGACTTAAAAATTCGGTTTCCCTTTGCATAAAACTGCATTTGTTCGCCTGGATCTCTAAATTATGCTCATTAAGACGTTTAAATATCTTTTCAAGCGAGCAAATATGTTCTTGGAGGGTAGTGGAAAAAATCAAGATATCATCGAGATATACAATGCAGATTTTATTGATATACTCTCTAAGTATTTCATTTATTAGCCACTGAAAATTGGCAGGTGCATTTTTTAACCTGAATGGCATCCTGACATATTCATAAAGGCCTACTGGTGATATAAATGCGGTTTTCTCAATATCTTTTTCAGTAACTAGGATTTGGTGGTACATTTTTGCTAGATCTAAAGAGCTAAAGTATTGAGCTTTCCCCAACTTGTCTAATATGCTATCGATATTGGGCAGTGGGTACTTGTCATCTACGGCAATTTGGTTTAGCTTCTATAGCCAATAACTATATGATATTTTTGCTTTCCGGTCTTATCTTTCTTCTGCTTTTTCATGAATACTCCTGGAATTGAATAAACTTACTGTAGAGCCTGTATCGATTAGTTCAATATAATTTTTATGGTCAAGGGTTATAGTAATGAAGACTTTTCTCACATCCGAGGCTAGTTGATAAAAAGCTCATGATCAACTAATTGATTAACTTCCGGATTGCTACTTTTATTTAGAGCTTCTAATTATATTGGTCGCACCTGATTTGGCATTGTATTTCTTTGCTGTTCACTATTGCTACGACTATGATAGTTTCTACGGTATTGACGTGAATTATTGTTCCCGTTGTAACTGCGATAACCCCAATTGTTACCTCGTGTTTGACCGGAATTATTACTTGGTTGGTTAGTATCATTTGTATTGCTTTTATAAAAATTTGAGTTCCCGTTACTGTGTCGGAAATTGTTACTATTTTGGTAATTACCTGACTTGTGAAAACCTTTTGTTTGATATTTCTTAGAGGGTTCTTGTTTATTTTGATATGAGTTATTTTTCACAAACTTCAAGTTATAATGGTCCTGCCCTACATATTTATTAACAACTCTTCTTATGTCTTCCAAAGTATATTTATCATATAATTCAGCTGCCAAAGCACCAGCTGTTATTTCTTTAATTTTCATTGGTAATACACTACTCAAGTTCTGATTTATCTGCGATGATTGCTCACTGAACGCTGCGCATTCTGATATATCACTTACTATATTTTTTATTTTATCTAACAATTCTACAATAGAACTTACTCTTAACGCTGTTATTTCTGCCATTATTTTTCCTTGGTCCTTAGTAGGCCGGTTCTGTAATTTCAGCATCTGCCTACATTCAGGCCAAGTCGCTGGAACAACGGTATCAAGTTAGTTCCTTGCTGTTCCCAGAATCTTCTGCTCGTATATCACCGTGTACACTTGTTGAGCTTCATTTCCACTTTCACCTAGTATCCGTTCCACTGATGTGACAAATGCTGGCAGAGTTCTAGTTGTTCCATCGAATGACGGCAAATGACGATGATTGAGGCAAAAAGTATATATAATGGAAGAGAAAGACTCGCGCTCACAACAGACTCATGTTGCTGGCTAACTCGTACGGAGTTAAGGACCGTATACATTTGTAGCTTCAGAACCGACGCAGCAGCGTTTTTGAGCAGCATCAAATATTCTGCGAAACTGAAATAGGAATGAAACGAAATTTCTTATTGCTGTTTCTTTTCATTTTCGTTTTTCTTCAATTTCTGATTTCTTATTTTGTTTTGATTTGGCTAATTTCTTATTTTGTCTTCTCATATGAAAATATGACTGATTTATTCTTATTGCTATTTCACACATATGCGTTTCTTTCCTTTTATTTACCTTTACCTTTTTTATGTTAATTTCTTCTTATTGATATCTGCAATATGCAAAAAATTGTATTTCTTATTACTATTTATGAAAAATATTTAAAAAAAAATATAAACATGTAAAAAATATAAAACATATTAAAAAAAGTTAAAGTTCTAGTTTCAAGTTTCAAGTTAGCTTCTTTTATGCTACATTATCAAAATTGAAAACTTGAAAATATCAATAAAAATTAAAAAAAAGACGTTGTACGAATCCCAGTACCTGCTATCCAAAAAAATTAAAGAAATATTTTTTTGATTTTGTGGCGACCACCTTTTTACAATTTTGTTTACAAAACAAATAAGTCGATAAAAAATGTACATCTCTAAAAAATAGTTATAAAACCAAAAAAATGTACATCTCTAAAATAGAGATACTAAGCAAAAAAACCAAGCACTGAAGCTCAGCGTAAAAACGCCATTTTTAATTTGTAAAAAATAATCTTTTTCATTCCATTAAAAAACATTAAAAAAGCGAATAAATTTTGTTTTTTATTACAATAAACGAAAGGAGTGTTCCCGTTTGAAGATTCAGTGAGGCACGGATCATACATTTTTTAAGGAAATTCCAACGCGCCTCAATTGGTGACCCCGAGCGTCTTTTGCCATATTGCGCAATATATTTATACGTTGCATTATACGCAGTATCGTTTACCAACAAGGAAACAAGCAAACGTGACTTTCGCGGCCATTTTTTTCTATCTATACCAAATTAGAAACTTACAACGCACGGTGACTAAATTTAGCAAAAAATAGCATCAGAATTAAATTTAATGGGAAAATACAAACATTAAAATAAATTCCAACGAAATATTTCATTCAACTACAGTCATCAAGCTGAAATAAGTGTTGGTGTTCCGGCCAGCAATCGGATCAGCGCTCCAGCATTACCTTGTATGTTATTTGATCACACCAGAGGCAGTCAATCACCAGCAATTGGAAATCACGTAGAATTAATATCAAGTAAAATTTTTCCAACAATATTTGAATTGAAATATAAACAATTAAATTATGTTTAATAGAATTACAATTCTATTTAAAAACGCGTGTATGTACAAATATTTAAGTTAAAAAATCTAAGATAAAATCAGGGATAAACGTTTATAGCGATCTCGATTTTCTTTTCATTACATAATTTAAGTATTCCCAAACATGTCTCTGCTAGAATCTGATAAATCGAGTGGAGATCTTAATCGTAACGATGCGTCCGAAAATTTAGAAAAAAACGGTGAAGGCGTTTTTCCTGTGGGTGAAAGTGCTCACGGTTGGGCACAGTTGCAGTCGAATATGTCTGACCTCATGTCTGAAATGGAGCGTCTTAGGATTTCACAATCGAATTCGCAAAATAATACCGGTAATTCGAACGGAAACGATTTAGCGTTACACGAAATATTCAAAGTTTCAACAAAAATTCCACCTTTTTATCCCGGTAAACCAGATTTATGGTTTTTTTCAAATTGAAGCTCAGTTTCGAAATAACAATGTTACGCGTGATCAAACAAAATTCGACATAGTAATTGGAAACCTTGACCCAAGATATTTGGACGTAATTGTTGACATTATTAGGTGCCCACCGACTAATAACAAATACGACACAATTAAGGCCGCGCTTTGTAAAGAATTTGATCAATCGCAAGAAAAACGATTAACACAATTATTGCAAGGTGTAGATTTAGGTGACAAAAAACCATCAGCCTTACTTCGTGAAATGCGCGAAATTTCTAAAGGAATGTTAAGCGAACAAATATTAGAATCGCTCTGGTCGTCAAAATTACCAGAAACCACTCGATCTATCATTTCCACATTAAATGTCTCTCTCCGCGAAAAAGCAGAAGCAACCGATAAAATTCATGACATTTCTAAATTTGAGACGTCAGCTGTCACCGGCAATTCGGGCAATAATTTAAACACAACCCACGAACTCATTGCTCAAGTGGAGGCATTAACTCGACAATTTAAGGACATGTCAGAGCAATTCGGTAGATTTAATTCACGTTCTAGAGCAAGATCACACTCGCGAAGTAATAACGGTTCTCGGGATAACTCGGCCGATAGAAAATTTGATCAATGCTGGTATCATTTTAAATTCGGTACTAGTGCACGCAAATGCACTGATTGGTGCAAACACCGCAAAGATTTTAAAGGTTCAAAAAACTAATTTCGCCGTCTATCATGGCGGCTAACACGACGTTGCATCACAATTGCCGTTTATTTATTTGCGATAGAACGTCAAAACTTAAATTCCTAATTGATTCCGGTTCCGATCTATCTATTATTCCTCCTGACCCTAAAGATAAACGCGATACCAACATTTCACTAAAATTATTTGCCGCTAATGGCTCAACAGTTAAAACTTATGGTAAAAAAATTGTCACGGTTTCACTTGGCCTCCGCAGGGAATTTAAGTGGTCTTTCATTATTGCCGACGTTACCAAACCAATCATTGGCGCTGACTTTATTAAAAATTTTAACCTACTCATTGATCTGAGAAATAAAAAATTAATAGATTCCGAGACCAATCTGAAAACTTCGTGCTCTATTACCAGCGTTTCAAATCTTGAAGTAAATATTACAACACTTCATTACGACAATTCAACTGAGATCGATATTTACCAAAAGTTATTAGCGGAATTTCACGACTTAACTATTCCAAATTTTAGTAACTGCAGAAAAAATAGAACCAACATTTTTCACTACATTGATACCAAAGGTGCACCGGTTTTCGCTAAAGCTCGTCGTTTAACAACCGATAAATACGATATTGCTAAAACCGAATTTGAATTTATGATAGAGAAAGGTATATGTAGACCGTCGAAATCGCCATGGGCAAGCCCGCTACATATGGTGCCCAAAAAGAATGGTGAGTGGAGACCATGTGGCGATTACCGACGTTTAAATTCCATTACCATACCGGATAGATACCCAGTACCGAATATACAAGATTTCACAATTTACTTAGACGGTTGTAAAGTATTTTCTAAAATTGATCTGACACGCGCGTATCATCAAATACCTATACATGAATCCGACATTCCCAAAACCGCAATTATTACACCGTTTGGGTTATTTGAATTTACTGTAATGACATTTGGTCTTAGAAATGCAGGCCAAACATTTCAAAGGTTCATTGACCAAGTTTTACAAGGTTTACCTTTCGTTTTCAAGTATATCGACGACATTCAAATCGCATCAAAAAGCCACGAAGAGCATGTGCAACACATTAAAATCGTACTTGAACGTTTCCGTGAATATGACATAAAAATTAATTTAACCAAATGTGAGTTTGGTAAATCCGAAATTAAATTTCTCGGATTTTGCATCAATGAATTTGGAATCAAACCCAATTCTGAAAAAGTTGAAACAATTAAAAAAATACAATTACCCAAATTAGCAAAAGACTTACGTCGTTTTATCGCATCCATTAATTTTTATAGACGTTGCATACCCAACGCCGTCGAATCACAGGGCATTTTGCAAAAATTAATTAAAGGAAATATTAAAAACGACAAAACACTAATTATTTGGAATGACGAAGCAAAAAACGCTTTCGAAAACTGTAAAAGCGAATTACAAAATGCGATTTTATTGGCACACCCATGTGCTCGCTCAAAATTATGCCTATATGTAGACGTTTCCAATGACCGAGTCGGTGCCGCATTGCATCAATTAAAAAATGATAACCTAGAGCCTCTCGGGTTTTACTCCAAACGTTTAACAGATACACAAAAGCGCTACAGTACCTACGATCGCGAACTTTTAGCTATTTTTCAATCCGTCAAACATTTTAGAACCCAAGTGGAAGGTCGAGAGTTTACAATATATACAGACCATAAACCACTCATTTTCATGTTCAACAAAAAATTAGACCAAACTTCGCCACGTCAATTGAGGCATATTGATTTTATATCGCAATTTACTGCGGACATTCGTCACGTATCGGGCGAAAACAATATCGTCGCTGACATGCTATCGCGAATCGAAGATTCTGAAATTTTAGAGATACAGACCATCGACTACGATAAACTTCAAAGTGAACAAAAATCAGACATCGAACTTCAAAATTTACTGAAAGAAAATAAAACTAACTTAAAACTCGATCTTGTAAATATACCCGGTACCAAATATAGAATTTGTTGCGATACGTCTGCGAGTAAAACTCGTCCATACATCCCATTAAGCTTACGGAAACAATATTTCAAATTAATACATAATTTATCGCATCCAGGCATCAAGTCTACGACTAAATTAATGACCGATAGATTCATTTGGCCCAATATTAAGAGAGACTGCACCAATTTCGCACAACAATGTATTCAATGTCAAAAGTCTAAAATTAATCGACATAACATACGCCCATTGACAGAATTTCTCGTTCCCGGTGAAAGATTTAGTCATGTTAATATCGATCTAATTGGCCCATTACCATCGTCCCGAGGTTTCACATACTGTCTTACGTGTATCGACAGATTTACAAGATGGCCAGAAATCATTCCAATCACGGACATAACGGCCGAAACAGTAGCTCGCGCATTTTTATTCGGTTAGATTGCACGTTTCGGAATCCCTAAGAACGTTACAACAGACAGGGGTCGGCAATTCGAGTCAAATTTATTCGGACAGTTGACCCAAATGTTGGGTATTAAACATTACAGGACCACTTCTTATCATCCACAGGCTAACGGTATGATTGAACGCCTGCATCGTACGATTAAAGCATCTCTTAAATGTAATAGCGCAAGCGATTGGTTTGATAATCTTCCCACGGTACTTCTTGGTCATCGTTCCGTTTTTAAAGAAGACATTAAGGCTACTCCAGCTGAATTAGTTTATGGAACGTCCTTACGTTTACCTGGAGAATTTTTCGAATCGACAGTGAAAAACCAAATGCATTCAGATTTCATTTTAGAATTAAAAACCTTATTTGAAACAATAAAACCAGTGGATGCGTCTAACCACAATACAAGTAAAAAAACATTCGTTCAAAAAGAACTTAGAAATTGTACTCACGTTTTTTTACGCAATGATGCAGTGTCACCACCGTTGACACCACCCTATGACGGTCCGTATAAAATTATTAAACGCAAGGAATTCACTTACTTTATAGAAGTACGCGGAAGGGAACAGGAGGTTGCTATAGATCGATTGAAAGCTGCTTTTATTGAAAATGAAGATTTCAATTTGCCAAATATTAAAGTTAATTTTCCAAGTCATTTGTCAGATAATTCTCAAAGCAACTTAAGCCCAAATATTTTATTAAATAATTCAGATGTTAATCAAAATAGTATTAAGTCAAATGTAAAAACAAAATCGTCAAAAACAGTCACATTTCAATTACCCACTCCAGACCGCGTATCTAATCGAGGGCGTACAATCAAGCCCACACAACGATTTCTTTCGTGACAAAGTCACTGGAGGGGGAGTAATGTGGCGACCACCTTTTTACAATTTTGTTTACAAAACAAATAAGTCGATAAAAAATGTACATCTCTAAAAAATAGTTATAAAACCAAAAAAATGTACATCTCTAAAATAGAGATACTAAGCAAAAAAACCAAGCACTGAAGCTCAGCGTAAAAACGCCATTTTTAATTTGTAAAAAATAATCTTTTTCATTCCATTAAAAAACATTAAAAAAGCGAATAAATTTTGTTTTTTATTACAATAAACGAAAGGAGTGTTCCCGTTTGAAGATTCAGTGAGGCACGGATCATACATTTTTTAAGGAAATTCCAACGCGCCTCAATTTTTATATTTTTTTAATATGTTTTATATTTTTTACATGTTTATATTTTTTTTTTAAATATTTTTCATAAATAGTAATAAGAAATACAATTTTTTGCATATTGCAGATATCAATAAGAAGAAATTAACATAAAAAAGGTAAAGGTAAACAAAAGGAAAGAAGCGCATATGTGTGAAATAGCAGTAAGAATAAATCAGTCATATTTTCATATGAGAAGACAAAATAAGAAATTAGCCAAATCAAAACAAAATAAGAAATCAGAAATTGAAGAAAAACGAAAATGAAAAGAAACAGCAATAAGAAATTTCGTTTCATTCCTATTTCAGTTTCGCAGAATATTTGATGCTGCTCAAAAACGCTGCTGCGTCGGTTCTGAAGCTACAAATGTATACGGTCCTTAACTCCGTACGAGTTAGCCAGCAACATGAGTATGTTGTGAGCGCTAGTCTTTCTCTTCCATTAAGCGGCCCTCACACGATCAATATTACTGACAGTATAAGTACTGACAGTATTTACATTACTGTCAGTGTACCACTCACACGGTCAGTATTGTTTATTGTCAGTAATCAGTTTTTTTGACATTCAACTGGTGAAGGTGCGAACATCAATGAACAGCAGTGTTAACTGTCAAAGAATATCAATTTATTTGTTCTTATAATGGACGAAAATTCTAAAGCGTGCGTAGTAATTATTGTAGCGTTTTCTATTCCAAACAAACGCATTAATAATAGGAAGCGTTGGGTAAAAGAATGGATTGCTAAACGTAAAAAGTATTGTCATTTAAATCTTTTAAAATAAATCCAGCTTTCCGACCCAAAAGACTACCACAATTATTTTCGAATGAACATTAACATCTATAATAAACTATTAAGCATGGTAGAGCCATTAATTACTAAAATGGATACTAATATGAGGGAGTTCAGAAAAAGCTTATAATATTTTTGCTGGTAATAATTTTGATCACAACGAAAAAAACTTTTACATACAACTCTTCAAAAAATGCACACATTTGGCATGTAGATAATAACTGGAGGTTTACAGAAAACTACAAATATCAGCACAAAGCAGTTTATTTTAAACTGATTCCTTTAGTGGATTTAACTGCAGCAATGCATGTTTCTACAAATGTGGAATCAAAAGATTGGATATACGGATGCTTGGAAATGATGCCAGTGAAAGATTCATTTTACTGCGCCAAAGCTGTTAAACTATCGAATTATGAATATAGAATACCAAATACTAATACTCAAAAGCAATTTGCTGCTCATTTAGATTTCGCTACGATTCCAAACAACAATTGGACACACATTCTTATGCGTATACCAACAGCGACCAGCTACCAAAAGCTTACAACATTATCGTAATCCACTTTCATTAATAGATCCTTCTTTTATACCAGCATTAATAGTTATCGCTTGTTTATTCGTAACATGGCAACTAAGCGCATCAACGAAAATGCGCTCAAACAAAACTGTTAGTGGAATACTCATTTTTTGTACATTTATTTGCATCATTTACTGCCAAGACTCTGTGTATCATTTAAGTTTTATTATTTCCTTTGTTTTTGTGCTAATGTTAACACAACATATCCTTTCGATAATAGTTAAATAAAAATGTAAACATTACTCAATACAATAATACTGTTTAGTAATTTATTCTTTGAAGAGATTTATCATAGACTCAAATTCCAATAGGATTCCACAGACTCGAGTACCTATAAAAGATTCACAAGACTAAATATGCACGTATTTTGTTTTGTTTCTTGTATCTTGTTTTGTTTATTAATGTAAGATAGCAATGTTAATAGTGAAAAAAATATCTTCAGTTTCATTCGTAGTGTACTTTCGTAAACCTTTTGATACTGGAAATAGATATGTAGGTTATTCTATTACAACAGCTTCAATTTTGAAAATATAACTATTTTTAAAAATTAATTTTATGAAATTTACATTTCTTCCTCTGAATTACTTAATCCTTATATTGTTTCCGCAAATATTTGTATGTGCGAGTGCAGTAGGCACCCTAACTTTTTTGATTAAAATTAACAGAATAAGAACCGGTCGAGGGATCTTGTTGCATTTGGAAATTCGCCGTAGATAAAACAAATGGCTTTAGTATCATATTGCCTAAGTCTTTAAGTTTGGACATCATTTCTTCTTTCAATTTTTCATTGCGTTCCTCGATGAGTGGTGGCAATCTAATCATAGCTTCTCTGGCTTCGGATTGCCAGGATCCAGTTCATATACGCGTTGATAATCCTTTAAAGTTTCATCCAATTTATCCGCATCATGATAAAGTTTAGCACGCCTAAAAAAAAAGAGAAAAAGTGGTTAAAAAGATGAACAAAATCGGAGTTTTATTTCAATTCAAAGTTCTATCACGCTAAACAAATCCTCCTTAATATGCATTAAGAAACTGTTTAATTTGGAAAATTAAAGAAAGAAATTTGGTAATAATTCAAAAACATTATTCTAACTCAAACGCTTATTTCAATAATGTATGTATAACATCAATTTTATTGAAATATCCAAATGGACTTAAAGATTTCTCGCTGTGAGTGCTGCTACCCTTTTTATGAATAAATTTCTTTTGCAACCCTTTACGAAAGTACCTCAATATTTGCCCCCCCAAAAATACAAAACTTTCCACTCCAAGCAACTACCTATAGGTAAATACGTTCTTTCCTATCCTTTATCTCTGTTAAAATTACCAAAATACAGTCATACATGTGTATATGCTTTTTCTAAAAGTACATCAAAAAAATACCTAAAACATGTCTTAAAGATATTTAGTTTTATCGTCTCACCTTAATATAGCGCGTACGTACTCTGGCCACAGATCAATGGCTCTAGTGCAATCTTCTATTGCTGTCTTCTTAGAATCTATTTTGATTTTAGCTGCAGCACGATTTCCATAGAGTATAGCACGTTCTTTCGCATGTCGTGTTGGACAAATTTCTAACGCATTCGTGTAAACTTCTATAGATTTATCTGCTGCATCAGTTTTGAATAGTTCATTTCCCTCGAGTTTAAGTTTGTCTGCTTCTGCTTTTCGATGCTGTAATTCTTCTTCACTGAGTGACTGTTCCTCCTTTTTAAGAAGTTCTTCCACAGCATCTGTATCATCTAATTGTTCTGTAGTATTTTCGTTTCCAGTGGCACCCTCCGCTTCGCTAAATGGTGCTGCTTCAGTTTCGTCATCGCTCAGATTTAGTTCGCTTTGTTTGCCTGTTATTTCTTCAATTATGTCTTCATTGGTTTCTTGCTTCACATTAATGGGACTACTTTCTGCATCCTGAAATTCGTCATCACTTGTGTCTTTATTGTTGATATCAGACATTTTGTTATGGTTCCAGTGATTGGTATTCCTATAGAAATGTTTTTTCAAGAAACTTTAACGCGTTTTATAGTAAATCAATTGCGGGAATCACAAAATTGCATTTTATATTGGACAATAAAAGCACTTAATTGCCTTTGGCGTACTTCAAGCGCGCTTGAACATTTATTGGTTTCACATTCCATCGCTTTGCAAATAATACTGATGAACTGTCAGAATTCACCTCACACCATCAATATTACTGTCAGTATGTAACAACTTCGTCAGTATTATCCGATTTTTCCATCAGTCATCAGTATCGTTTTTCTATACTGACAGTACATCAGTACTCACCTCATACGATCAGTAATACTGTCAGTATGCAAAATACTGTCAGTAATATTGATCGTGTGAGGGCCGCTTTATATATACTTTTTGATTGAGGCATGGTGTAATAACCAAGGTGGAGTAATTAGGGAGAGCCTCGATTTTCAATCATCTGTCATCCTAATTGCTGTAGTTTTGACATTCATAACATTTCAATTGCCCATTCAGAAAACTTAAGCGCTTTGATAAATTGCAGCGCTTAGGCGTAAGGTCTTGAACATTTTCTGAACGATAGCTGCCAAACTACATTAAATCTTAAAAACTTAGTCGATGTGGTTGTTATTGCAAAAACAAAAAAGACTTATAGCTATCATATTAAAGCCTGCTACATTATTTAGCGTAGTTTTTTGTTCGCATCAGAATTTTGAAACTCAACACAAATACCTCTCAATAAAAAGTTGTTTAAAGCGCTTCAAAAATACTGAAGTTGCTGAACGGGCCAATTAATCAAAACACCGAAGTGCCAAAAAAAATTACGAAACAAGACAATGAAGGACAAGAAACCC
This sequence comes from Tricholauxania praeusta, assembly GCA_949775025.1. Classification (NCBI taxonomy): domain Eukaryota; kingdom Metazoa; phylum Arthropoda; class Insecta; order Diptera; family Lauxaniidae; genus Tricholauxania; species Tricholauxania praeusta. Next base: position 69,324,049 of record OX459029.1, on the reverse strand, counting down.
AAACTTTTGAGAATTTCGTTTTTAAGTACTCCACCTTGGTTATTACACCATGGATTGAGGTTGATTCTGTTGACTCACTATTTGAGTTAGCGCTGCTAGGCATTGTTGTAAAACTTCCATCTCCATGTTTCTATTTTGGTCTCGAATAATATTTCTACGATTTTGTCTATCCAGTTTTCTTTTTCTGAATATCGATGCGGTTATTAGATTCAACCACCTCAGTTGTTTTTTTCTGAAGTTTTTATTGTTCTTCATGCTTATTGTTGCAGTAGATTGGTTTCTGGTGTTTGTTTCTTCGGTGTCCACTAAATTTTGCTTTGGGCACCTTCGTCTCCCACCTTTTTGCTTTATTTTTAAATTCGTTCGAATCACTGGATCACTTTTATTTTTTTTTAAGTGATCCTACCGACTGCGCCAGTTTTATTTTTAATAAGATTCTTTTTATTTCCGTTGCCAAAACCAAACTGTCTCAGCAACGTTAAGCTCTACATACTTAAAGCTAACATTTCAATTCTTTTTTAGCATATTCATATAACATATATGTATGTATGTAAGTATGTATGTATATATGTATATATATATGTATAGTACTTAGATATGATATGTACACCCTCATACAACTTTGCAGTGCCAGCATAAATGCATCGTTGGCAGTTTTTAGCAACGTTGGCTATGCCGTTGTATGAATGTCCACATAAAATAAACACCATAATGATAAGCTTACCAAGCCATAGGTTTTGGCTTAGTAGGAATATCATCTTTCTTAAGTTGATCAACGTTCTCTTCAACGTCACGTTGATCAACATTGCTACTATATGTAACTCGCGGAACCCCTAAATTTTTTAGTGGAACCCCAGGGTTCCACGGAACACACTTTGGGAACCACTGGTCTATAATAACGTGACCATGTGATCCGCGTTTAGCGGGACCAGTCTACGTTTTTGATTTTCTGTTCATGAAATACTTCTCATTTTTCTAGGGTTTTCGGGATGTAAAGTGAGGAGCTTTTTATAGTAAATATTTTTATATACTAAAATAAACACTGTTGAAATATGTATACATATGTATATCATTGTTGAAATATATGGAATGATTTACTTTAGCTGATATTCTTCATTTTTTTTTTAGGGGTAATAGGGGGCTAAAAGTAAAAAAATGTGAAAAAAGTGTTTAAGTGTTTAATTTTAAGAAAGCTTAATTTATTCCCATTAAAGTGGGAATATATTCTTTTACCAGAATACAAAAAAATTTATTCAATGAATTCTAATGAAAAAATATGTATTTATGGACAAAAACAATTTTACAGTGTGGCCCATAATACTTACTTAATTACTTAGATGGCCATAACAACCCGTTGTCAGGTTACGGCCGACCTCATTAGCTCTCGCCAGGCGTCTCTGTTTTGCGCGCGCCTTCTCCAATCGTTAATGCCAAGCGCGGTTAGGGCTTCCTCAGCTTGGTCTATCCACCGGAGGCATGGTCTCCCTCTTCGTCGTTGACCGGGGACCTTCCCTTCGAATACCTTTTTCGCTGGAGCTTCTTTATCCATACGATGGACATGACCCAGCCAGCGTAGTCGCTGTATTGTTATACGCTTAACTATGTCAATGTCGGCGTAGAGCTCATACAGCTTGTGGTTCATTCGAATGCGATAGTCGTCGCCAACTCGAACAGGACCAAAGATTTTGCGGAGAACTTTCCTCTCGAACACCCCAAGAGCGGCTGCGTCTGTTGTCGAAACCACCCATGCCTCAGCGCCATAAAGAAGCACAGGTAAAATGAGCGTCTTGTAGAGTGTTAGCTTTGTCGATCGAGAGAGAGCTCTGCAACGTAATTGCTTACTGAGACCGTAGTAACACCTATTAGCAATTGTTATTCTCCGCTTAATCTCCAGACTGACATCATTGTTGCTGGTTACGGCAGTGCCAAGGTAAATGAATTCCTTGACAACTTCTAATTTACAGTTGCCCGCTGTAACATGAGAGTCTAGATCCCGTGCTCTCTTGTTGTTGTTAGTAGACATCATGTATTTCGTCTTGCCCTCGTTTACCGTCAAACCCACTTTGGCTGATTCCTTTTCAATAGCAGTGAAAGCAGCAGTAACATCTCTCTTACTCCGACCGATAATATCAATATCATCAGCGTACGCAAGGAGCTGAGCACCTTTGAAGAAAATGGTGCCATTATGATGCACACCGGCTTTTCGTACGATCCCCTCCATAATGAAATTGAAGAGATCGCACGAGAGCGGGTCGCCTTGTCTGAAACCTCGCTCGGTATTAAAAGTTCCGGAGAGGTCATTCCCTACCTTGACGGAGCTAAACGTATTGCTCAACGTCATCCTGCAGAGCCTTATCAACTTTGCAGGTATACCGAACTCAGACATTGTTGCGTATAGGCAATCCCGCACTGGGCTATCGAACGAAGCTTTATAATCGACGAAGAGATGGTGAGTGTCGATTTGATATTCATGGGTTTTCTCCAGGATTTGGCGTAGTGTAAAAATCTGGTCTATGGTGGACTTACCAGGTCTAAAGCCACACTGATAGGATCCGATCAGCGTTTCTGTATACGGCTTCAATCTTTCACACAATACGCTCGAGAGGATCTTATATGCGATGGAAATAAGACTGATAGCCTTGTAGTTGGCGCAGATTGTCGGGTCTCCTTTCTTTATTACAGGACAAAGCACGCTGAGATTCCAATCGTCGGGCATGCTTTCCGCTAGCCATATTTTGCTGATGAGTTGATGCATGCACCTTATCAATTCATCGCCACCAGCTTTAAACAACTCAGCTGGCAGGCCGTCAGCACCCGCTGCTTTGTTGTTTTTGAGTCGCTGGATAGCAACTCGAACCTCTTCATGGCTAGATGATGGTACTTCCACTGCGTTATCATCGATTGGTGGTATCGTACTGCATTCTCTCTGGGCGGAATTGGTGGAATCATCGCCCGTAAGCAAGTTGCAAGAAATGCTGCCTCTATAACCTCAGTACACTCTGTGTATCTGTAACCAGATTTCCATTTTCGTCTCTACAAGTGGATGCTCCGGGCTTGAAACCTTGAGTTAGACGCTTAACTTGTTGATAGAATTTTCGTGCATCCTTCTTGCCCTGGTACACCTCAAGTTCCACACGCTCACGCTTTTCCTGCTTCCTTTTTTTACGTCTGAAAATGCGCCTCTCTTCCTTCCTCTTTTCGCGGTAGTTTTCTCGCACGGCTCGCGTTGCGGCTGACTGCAGCGTCTTCTTGTATGCGGCGTTTTTTTCAGCAGTCGCATCGCTGGTCATACCATTGGTTTCGAGGTTGTGGGCGTCGAAAACCAATGACTTCCTCGGCAGCAGCGCGCATGGAGTGGGAGATGTGTGTCCAAAGTCCACCGGCGTCGTCGGTTCCAGAGGTTGGTTGGTTGAGCTTTACCAAGAGTTGAGCGGAGTACGCCTCGGCAGTCTGTTGTGATTGCAGCTTGGCAACGTCCAGCTTTCGTTGCATGCCCGTGCATACATTCTTCGCATTGCATAGCCGCATGCGGATCTTAGCTGCAAAAAGATAGTGGTCGGAGTCAGTGTTGACCCCCCGAAATGTACGCACATCCAGAACGCTTGAAGCGGCCCATAATAACTGTCACTAAATTTCACTGTTCTAAGGATGCATTGCTTTTCACAATTTAACTGTACACAACGAAATTTTATATCAAACTCAGAAGCGCCATGGAAGGTAAACGTGACTTAGTTATAAATTTTTTTTAAAAAAAATTACAGAAATTGTGACATCATAAAAACACTAAAACCACTCGGAATAGCAGAAAAATTCATACATAAGACAATAAAACGATATAAGGATACGAGAGGCTCGAAGATTAAAAAAAAGTTGGACGCAGTCGGACTGTGGGAACAAATGACGTCATAAAACAAGTGAGGGGACGATATCCTGCTCAATCAGCCTCTTCTGTAGAAAATGATAAGAAAATATAAAAAACTTCCAAGCAGCAGCTTCTTATCAGGAATGATCTACGACTCAAGGCCTATAAAAGCTAACGCTTTCATGGGCTAACAAATAAGCAAAAGCAATTACCTGTTACAAAAAGTAATTAGCTACTTGACTGGCACGGTGGAGATGAAATAATTTTTTCGGATGAAAAACTGTTCTTCCTGCAAGACAGCCACAACCAGCAGAGGAATCGTTTGTACGCATGAAGTTTTGCGAATGCTCCAAAAGATGAATTGACTGCTGAGCGATATCAAAACGTGACCAAAATTAAGGTGTAGGGAGCAGTACGTCATAAAGAAAAAGGACGGATAAATTCGACTGATTTCATCTCTGCAGAAGATTGGCCAGCATCATCACCGGATCTCAAGACATTGGATTTTTGGCTTAACAACTGATGGGTTCAAGCAGCGTTTAACAAGGATTTGGGACAAAATGGAGCAGAAAATGGTGCGTGCCGCCTGTGAATCCTTTTTCAAACGTTTACGTCTTGTAAGCAAAGGAAAGGGTGATAGTTTCGAACTTCATCATTAATTTAATAAATTTTGGATTGTTATTAAACGTTTGTGATAAATAAAAAAAAAAATATTGTAGACGACTTTGATTTTTATAACACTTTGTTTTAGTGACAGTTATTATGGGCCACACTGTATATGCAACTTCCGATGACTTTATGAGCAATTCTCTGCAACCTTTTACCTACGATATTTCGATAATTAAAAACTCAAATTGATGACACAGCTACATATTTATGATTTTTATGTTTATTTTGGCTCAATAATACATATTTTCATGTTAAACATTGAAGTTTTCAATGTCCCCGATTATATAGAGAATAATTCTAGCTTTGTCAATGTTTCTTACAACTTAGATTCAATTGATTATTCTGGTTATAATGACATTAGGAATGAATTTAACGACACACACGATAAATTAAGTGATAATAGTATATTTTGAGTCAGATGAACGAAATACTATTGAGTAGTTACAACTTACAGTTTTAACATTCAAATGTAACATCTGTACATGGTGGCACCAGCTCAAAATCGGTGCGAATTTCACATATTTCTACCAAAAAAATTTAATGCACATACAGCTGCGGTCAAAAGAATAGAAACGGGGTGTCATTTTTGAATTGAAAGAAAATATTTCGAACAAATGAAGTTTTTTTCTTCCAATCTTTTAAGATATAGTTACTTGATAAGTACACAAAATAAGCTCATGACAATTTGTTCCAAAAAAATAACGGTACTTTCTAGGTTTGCTATTATAGTGAGTAATTTGTAATTTCGAGCGGTCAAAATAATAGCACTGTTCAACTCCTTTACTTCTCAAGATTAGGTATTTACTCTTATTAAAAATATTTGATCGTAACAAGTAAGTTCCATTATTTTTGATTTTTTTAAGGTTTTGCATTTTAGTGGGCCGTGGAAAGCATTTTTCGACAGAGCAAAGTAAAATTATTAAAAATTTCATTTCGCACGGTAAAAATTTTAAGGGAATTTAAAATTTTATCGGATGTTTTACGAAAATGGTTTCGAATACGATAAAATATAGAAATAAACGAAAAACACGAGGCCGAATGCCTTCCATGTCCTTCCGGGACGTGAATTGTTCGATACGGCTTTCGATACATAGTCCGTTTTTGCCTGCTGTGGAAATAGAGAAAGTGCTTAATATAGCAGCGAGTGTAGAAAACGTTAAAAGAAAACTCAGGGAAACTAATTTGAGTGCCCAGAATCCACAACCACTTCCATTGTTTAACCCTCCGATTAGCGGTAACCCAAAAGGCGGTAAACCATACGTTGTGGTCTGACAGACCACATAATCTATTTTGCAGGTATAAACTATCAAATCGCGGTGTGGTCTATCCAGGAGTTATATAATGTGTGGTAGCAGTATATAGTATTGTTTAAGTGCATATATGTATCTGTAAACTCTTACCTTTATTTGATAAAGCGGAAGAATCAGATGACTAAAAGACAGGTTTTGTACCATAGTGGTTGAATTTATCTTTTTTATTCATTATTTTATAAATTAAATATTAATTGACATACGAGTACATATATTATTTAGATTGCTGCGACACATGTACTATGTATAGCACATAGTTCTTGAGTGCGAGTGGCAAATTGGAGTTTTACATCTCAGGCAATGGAATCGAGATTTTTTTTATTTTGTCATGTGGGCATGTAGAGGATGCCAAAAATTGTGGCGGAACAATTTTTTCGTTCTTACGAACTGTTCCGACTTATGCCAGGTTCTTGGACATCAATTCACTGTCTAATTCAAATAACGAAAAGAAATTGTCCTCATATATTGTTCGCCCTGTTCCAAAGGACTTTGTAACCATATCCATTACCACTCTTTGGCCCTGATTGTAATATTTACTGGAGTAAGGAGATGTTTTTGTATCAAGGCAACATTCGAAACTCCTAGTGATGATGCTACAAGCTCCAACTGCGTCTCTAAAATCGATAATTAATCGATTTTATTGTTGTGGTCTGACAGACCACAACGCTAAACAACGTTCAAAATTTATTCGAACTGTATTTTTGTTCCACGAATCATGGCCTACTATTTTAAAAACATATAAAGTTTCAAAATGGTCTGACAAACCACAATGCTAATCGGAGGGTTAAAAAAGTGCATACCACAAAGAGATCGGATTTTGCGCACGGGTACTTAAAATGCGATAATTTAAGGTTAAGGTGTACATATGTTGAAACGAGTAGGGTAAACTGTTCAACAGTGGATCATTTTTGGATTTTTATTGTGTTAGATGTAAGAGTTTTCTTTTGTAGCTACTTCCCCAGCAGGCAAATGAGCAAGGCCTTACTCGGAGAAGGCCTGCTAGCACTGCTTCGATTATATAAGGACTTCTAGATTTTCATGCAAATAAAAATACAATCACAGAAGGCATAATATGCCTTGCCTCAACAGACGTGCTATCAGGCCTGATATTAGAAGGCAAAGAAGAAGGACTCCATTTACTTCAGCGCTTTTCTGTTTCTTTTTTATTTCATGTATTGCAATGTTTTATGATTCGGCATAACTTTTTTGTCATATGCATTGTACATATACGACATGAAAAGTATACACATGGTTAGAAATTTTTGACCGCAGTGAAAATTCCGAAAAGTTGAGGAAAAGTGAAGTGTTCGCAGTGTTTCTAAAACAAAAGTGCAGTGAATTTTGCAGTGTTATAAGAAAAAGAGACATTCTACAATATTTTTAAAATCACATGAAAAAAAAAAGCACTTTTTCGGTACATTTTTAATAAAATGTATCAATGTAATCAATAGTTAAAATTAAACAAATAACATTGTCATTTTGTGCCTTCATGGCATAAATCAGTACGTTTTATAAAAATAAAGATAATAATAAAAGTTTATATATTCTATGTACTGTGTACATCAAAATAAACTAAAAAAAAATAGCGACCAAGTATTCCATAGGGACAACATAAAAAGAATTGAGAAAATCTTAGAGAAAAACAGTTTTCCAAAACACACAACAAAAAGATTAAAAGACAATTTTTATAAGGATAAGGGACCAAGACAGGAAAGGGGTACAGTCATATATAAATCGATGACATATATTCCAGGTTTGACAAAGAGATTCGCGAAATTAAGTGCGTTTAAGGACATAAAAATTACTAATAAGACAGATAATAAAGTTGGACAATTTTACAGCAATATCAAAACTTGACAAATCCTGCCTTATTTACAAAATTCTTTGTGACGGAGACGGGTCCAATGTATGCCAGAAGGTATATGTTGGTACTACAAAAAACAAATTAAGCACAAGACTCTCAGGACACAGATCGGACAAAAAAACAGAAATGGACAAGCCCCTAAGACAGCCCTTTGAGCCCACTGTGCTGAGCTTGGACATTTTCCTAATTTTGACGCTGTGGAGATCTTACAAGAAGAAAATAATCATGAGAAGAGATTCATATTAGAGATGCTCCACATTATTAACACCCCCACTGACAAGAGAATAAATTTCAAGAGCGACACAGAAAATTGTGCTCATATATACAGACATTTAGTTGACAATTAGGTTAGTTTAAGTTTAGCTTTTCTATAATTTTAACGTAAGTTTTGTTTTGTTAATTTATTCAATTGTATATTGTTTTAATTATTAGTTATTAAAATTATAAATAAAACACTGACCTAAAGCCAAAAAAAGTGTTGTTATTTTAAAAAAATATATAAAAATACGATTTATGTACGACTATTTTCTGTAATTTGCTAGTAATTGTTTTGATGGCACCCAATTTTTAAAATCTTCATTAGGAAACGTTCCTTTAATGAGCATGATCGAATTAACCGTCTCCACTTTTAAACCATTCCAAGTTGAATTTTTTATTTGATTTGTAAGTGAAAAAATGCGGTCTTTGGATGCGCTACTGTGAGGTAGGCATAATAGTGCGCCAACAAATTTCTATAAACCAGAATACATACAGTAGTTTGTCATCATGATTTATCATATTAGGAAAAAGCAGAATCAGTGTCAACAAGCTTACGAAACCGGACTTTCAGATTGAAACGCTTTTAAAGCAGGATCTTTAAAATAAATTATTTTTAGCACTTGTTTGCATAAAATCATATAAAATTGTTGACATTTCTTTTTGATTTCTGTAGCTTCTTTCTCACTTAACAAACCATCGTGAATGAATGAATTAGCTCTCGGGCCAAGGCATACATCCCTCAATGGCTTATAAATGGAAATGGCTTATGACTGAAAATTTATAATTTGAAAATTTTTTGCTAGATTACTTTTGCGACACTTTTTTATGAAAGTGCAGTGTTTTCAAAAAAGATGCAGTGTCGCAGTGAAAAACTCCGATTGAAGTGACAGCGACAGCCCTGGTTCAGGCTAGCCTTCTGTTGTTTCATGTTATGTTAAGGAGGTAGAGTTTTGTGTATTCTTTGTCAAATTGTAAAGTCATTAAAAAAATATCAACGCAAGTGAGATGGCGCGGATAAAAAAAAACAATTAATATTTAGAGTCTTTAAATTTATTAAAATTAAATTTTTGTCAAGTACTTCTGAGAGTCTTTCTACGGTAAGCGGTCTTAGAAAGCCTGCTTAGGAAGGCCTGTTTTCTGCGGCCATTTCATATAAAAAAGAAAGTACGTTTGAAAGGAGGGTGGAAGGCCTTATACTTACCAAGGAAGGCCTTCTAGAAGCACTGTTAACTCCTGCCCTTGCCTACTGGGTGTTGTCAAAATATTCACATTTTTGATCAGCTAAATGCGGACAATACATGTACATTAGGGTGATTCAAATTTTTTTTTTTTTTGCTTGAAACAGGTTCAAAAGTTGCAGGCACACGAAAAGAAAATTCTGGTGAAATTATAGCTCATAATATTGATATTTACTGGTGGCTCATCGAGCTTTTTTGTTTACCATACGATTTGTATGGGGAAAAATGCTTGACAAGACATTTGTCTCTATATCTCGTGAAAAAAATGTTAAAAATACGGGATCTAGCCTATTGGAAAGATCATAAAATTTTCTATAAAAAAGCTCCATGCACTTTTTTTGTGAAGCAAGAACTTCAAACTTCGAGTAGGTGAATTGGAGCAACAAAATGAAAAATTTAAGCAGCAACAACAACAAACAAACGAACATTTAACATCCCGCTCAAATGAAATAAAAACCTTAAATGTGAAACTGGAACAACAGCAACAAAAAGCAAATGATCATTTTACATCCAACTCTAATGAAATAATTTATTTAAATGAGCAAATGGGAAGCTTCAGGGAGAGGTGTGACGAACTTGAACGGAAGAATCTTGCGTCTGATGCTGTTCTCTTTGGTGTGCCGATACTGCCAGATGAAAAAATTGATATGATTTTTCTTCAAATTTGCAAGACAATTGATTGCAAGCCGACGGCACTAAGCTCAGCATTTCGTCCTCGTCATGCAAACCTGAATCATAGTGCAGATCCGCCAATAATTTTTAAATTTAAAACTCCGCAAGAGCTAAATAAGGTATTAAAAGCTATTAATGTCTTCCGCAAAAAGTATAGCAGGCAACTCTGTCTTAAAGATATTGGTTTGGATTCCAACAAAAACATTTACGTCAATGGGAGCTTGACTCAAGCAAATCGTGCTCTGTTTATGCAAGCCATGCGTATGAAACGCCGCGGAAGTTTTTTCTCCGTTTGCACTAGAAATGGCTCAGTCTTCGTAGCAAAACATAAAAATGGGTCTTAAACAAGAGTAAATTGCGAAGTTGCACTCACCACCATTGCCACAAATAGCGAAAGTACAGAAGGTGTCGTTCAATATGATCATGCTGAAACTGAGTAATGTTCCGAATTTTATTTTTATTTTAGTTAATTTATATGCATATGTAATATCTAAGTTCTTTATTATTTTATTTTTCATTTCATTACTCTACTCTTATTATTTTCCTCTCCTTCTATTACCCTTTGAACTTAAGAGATCTTCGGTGAATGTTTGGGTATGCTTTCGCTTGTTATTTTTGTGTTACACATCATCTCCACGATTAAGTTCAAATGAGTAATGTAATACAACCATGGGGTGGCACTGTTGACGTATCGCACACTCTTCTAAATGCAATGTGTAGACATAATAAAGGTTTCAACATATGCCATATAAATGCACAAAGCTTGAAAAACAAAATTGATGATCTGCGTCTTCTTGTGAACGACAGTACGGTTGATATGATATGTTTATCTGAAACCTGGTTAAAAAACGAAATGAGTAGCGACCTATTCAATCTCAATGGGTATAAATTCGTTCGTGCAGATAGGATGGATAAGATTGGTGGTGGAGTTGGTATTTACGTGAAGAGTTGCCACAAGTTTCATGTTATTAAGAAATCCAGTAGCAACGACTTATTAGAGTTTATTTTTATAGAATTATTGCATGAAACAGGCAATTTTATTGTTGGTTGCGTATATATGGCTCCAAACATCGCAAATTTTATATAAATTAGAAATATTTTAGAAGATATAGCTCCTCAATATACAGATGTTGTTCTATGCGGTGACTTCAACCTTAATATATTACAATAAGAAGTACAAAATCATATTGCAAAAAGAGACACTTTATACGTCAGATGGAAAAGATATAGGTGTTCAGTACTTTACAATGATTTTAAGCAAGCACGTAACGCTGTCACTGCTCTTATACGTAGAAATAAAAAAGCACACTACGAAAACAAATTTGCGAATAGCTGCTCAAGTTCCACATTTTGGAAAAATATCCGATCAGTGGGGATCAACAAAGGTGTTGGTGATATACCTGAAGATTTAAATTTAGATGCATTAAATAGAAAATTCTCACAACCATCACAGCATTGTAACAGTTACCCACAAGCTTATATTCCAAGGTATTCAGCAGAGACAACTTATCCCTTACAGGAGTTGATATTTTTTGTGTTGGTGAGACTATATTGAAAATTAAGTCGAAAGCAATAGGATCAGACAATATGCACCCCGAGTTTATAAAAATTATCCTCCCGCTTGTTTTACATCAACTAACACACATTTTCAATACAGCTATAACGACCTCCCAATTCCCTACATCTTGGAAAATCGCAAAAATTTTGCCATTGCCCAAAAATAAAACAGAATATCGTCCAATAGCGATATTGCCGTTCCTGAGCAAAGTATTTGAAACAATAATAAGTAATCAAATTAAAACCTTCCTACGTAATAGTAATTTAATCGCAAAATATCAGTCTGGGTTTCGTGCAAAACGCAGTTGCACAACAGCTTTATTAAAAGTATGTGAAGATATTCGCTCAGGGTTGGATAAAGACATGATTGGTTTAATTGTGTTCCTAGATTTCTCAAAAGCGTTTGACTGCATAAATCATAAGATCCTGTTAGAAAAATTGTCAACACAGTTTTTGAAGTGAAAACTTCTTATGGCACGTTGTGAGGAAAAAAGTATAAACTCGCGACACCGACCGTCATCGGGATTCCCCGTCATGAATGCGATAGTAAAATTTGAATGTTCTATTGTTTCTTTTCAATTAATATTCCAAGTGGAAGACAAAAAGCAAAGCAGACACACTAACTGACACATTCCATTCTCATTCAACGATTGTTATGCTTTCAAATTCAGCGTTGTTGCGTTGACAGATTGAGAATGAGAGCGAGAGTAAAATTTGAATACATATTCCGTTTTTGTCTTCCATTTCATAGCAAAATAAAAAAAAATGCACACATGCCAACTAACACACTAACTTGCCATTAAACGATTTGTTTTCACTTCTGTCGGCACTCCCGGAGTGCAACCCGCCGTTTTTTTAGACATACCTCTTTGTAAACTTATGTTTTCTTATCTATCTGGTCGTATGCAATATGTAAGTGTTCACAATAAAAATTCATCCCTCATAGATATTTCTTCGGGTGTCCCTCAAGGTTCAGTGTTAGGACCCCTACTATTTATGACCTTCATAAATAACATCACTGATTGCTTTACAACATGCGAACACCATATATATGCCGACGACATACAACTTTACAAACTATTTCCGAAATATTTAAGTCAGCAAGTGATAAATGAGGTAAATCTTGAACTAAATAGGATTTTTAAATGGACTGAAGGCAATGGTCTGAGACTCAACCCAGTCAAGACTAAGGCTATGATAGTAGATAGAAGGAAAAATAAACCAAACCTTGACCCACTTTTTTTAAATAATTCACCAATTGAATATGTAGATTCAATCAAGAACCTTGGAGTGATTTTCTACAATAACTTTACGTGGAATCAGCACGTCAATAAAATTGTTTCTAAAGTTTATGGAGCGCTTAGAGGCCTTAGCCCAACATCCAAACTCTTACCAACTAATGTCAAACTCGGACTTGTGAAGTCCTTCATCTTACCAATTATACTATATAATTGTGAATTGTTTTCAAACCTAGATGCGGATTCGAATAGAAAACTAACAGTTGCCTATAATAGTTGCGCAAGATTTATTTTCAACATACGTAGATACTCCCACATTTCTGATTATGCACAAAAAATAGCTGGTTGCTCTTTAAACGAATTACTAAATTTTCGCACAATGCTGTTACTACACAAAATAATTTTCAGTAAGGAACCCGACTATCTTTTTGAGATCGTAAGGTTTGCCAGGACCCAAAGAACTGAACAGCTCATATTGCCACAACATAAATACCTAACAACCTCTCGTCACTTTTTCGTTCATGCGATACTTCAATGGAATGCGCTACCTACTTCTTTAAAACGTATAGATAGTGTACGCATCTTCAAGCGAGATCTTCTTAAACACTTCTCCGATAATATCTAAAAAGTCCTCAACTCCTTTCTTTTCTCTCATATTATATTCTATTTCTTTACTTTTTTTAACTGAATAATTTATTTTATTTTTTTATCTAAAATTTTGTTAGTTTTTCTAATTAAGTATATTAGTTACAAACATTTTATTCTAATTACTTGTAAACTTTGTGCATATTGTAAAGAGAAATCTTATTTGTACAATTGATAAATGAATTAATAAATAAACAAATAAAATACACAATCTTCAAGAGTTATATCCCAACATTTGGATATCGCTGCGTATTCTGTTAACATACCAGTGACTGTTGCAAGTGAAACGACGAAGTTTTTCTAACCTTAAATTGATAAAAACTTGGCTAAGGCCCTGCTTCTAGTTGCCAAAGTGGTTTTGTTGTATGTGAGGTGTCACGCTCCGTTATTTAGTCTGATTCACATTTTGCAAGGTGCTTAGCACATACACATATGGTCAAAATAATAAGTACACTACCTGATATCTTATTAGTTCTCAATTATTTTTTGTTTTACTGAAAATATATATGGAAATTCTTTTTTATTTTGATAATTTCAATATGGCAATGCCTTTAAAAGTGAAAAAGAAGAAGGGATTTCCCCGAATTTTTCTATACGCGTATGTTTTCATTTAAAGGGCTTATTTCACTTGGACAAAATAATAAGTACATTAATCATTTCTTTAATTTTGCAACAATCTGATCGGCTTTTTCGTACAAGTTTGTTGATTTTATTTATGTTCATATTTAGTTATAGCAAAATAAAAAGAAAAAAAGTTCATAGATGGGAAGAAATCAACATTGTACTGCCGAGGAGAGGCAGATGGTTTCGACACTCAGAAATTACGGCCAAAGTCTTCGTACTAATGCCGAAGCCATGGATCAGTCAATTTTTTCGTCCAAAACGCTTTAAAAGCTAAAAAAGTGGTTGAAACCCGCGGAAGACCAAAAAATTCTTCAACAACGATAATCATATTGTCACTGTCGCAAAAAAGAACCATTTCGCATCTTCAAGAGCCATTTCAGCAGACATCGGCAATGTGATCTCGTTCCGAACGGTACGTGACGATTACAACGAACCAATTTACCTTGACGGATAGCGAGAAAAGTTTCTATGCTTCGAAAAAAAAATTTGAAGATGCGTTTATCATTCGCAAAGGAACATTCAAATTGATCCGGACCAGACGGCGAGAAGAGATAGCGTAATATTTTGTGGAGCGACAAGTCAAAAATAAATATGATTGGAAATGACTCCGCCCGAAATGTTCGACGTCCCCAAGGGTAGAGAATTTCACGTACGCTTCACAAAAAAGGCTGTAAAGCATGGGGGTGGCCACATTATGGTCTGGGGTTATTTTTCATGGTACGGTGCCAGACCAATACATCGAATTTCCGATAGCACGACCAGATTCCACTATAAAGACATTTTGGAAAGTACGATGTTGCCCTATGCTGAGGAAAGTATGCCGCTAAAATGGACATTTCAGCAGGATATTGATCCTAAGCATACTTCCAAGTTGGTGAAGAATTGGTGTCAAAGCAATAGTGTGACCTTGCTTAACTGGCTAAGTCAATGACTGAACTTGAACCCTTTGGAAAACCTTTGGCGAGAGTTGAAGCAGAGAATAGGAAAGGAAGTATTCCAAAATAAGAAGCTATTATGGAGTTTTGTCCAAAAAACTTGGTATGAAAAACCAGTAGAGACTTGCCGTAAGTTTATCTCCAGTATGCCAAAAATAGTACACAAAATTATTCAAAACAATGGTTGATGTACCGGCTACTAATGATGAACTTTAAATATCAACAAATAGAGCCGATGAAATCGAGTTAATTTTTTTTTTTATTAAAATGTACTGAATTTACTTATTATTTTGTCCAGTCATTTTAATCCATTTTTTACTTTTTTGATTAGACTGAAAGATATTTTTGTTTTTTATTAATGTTATACCTTTTTATTTTATTTAATATGTTGTAAGAAGTTAACTATAAATTTATTAACTTAAATAAATTTTTGCCTACAAGCCATTGAACTAATTATGTGAGCGTGTACTTATTATTTTGACCATATGTGTATATCCAAGTACCCAATTCCGAAATTGTAGCTCTTATATGTATGTGTAATGCTGCCAACCGCACTGCTTTTAGCAGTACAATACTGTTTTACAAGTGTCTGTGCTGCTAGAAAATTTGTACTGCTTTTTGTACTGGTTTTTGTGTTCATCCAAAGCAGAAGAACTCGGATTTAGAAGTACAAAATGCCAACTATGCACTGAACTTGGAATAAACAATTCCAACATTCCAATAGCTTTTCGTGGCTAGTTTTGAAATCACTTCCCATCTGGAATATTGTGAATGCATCAACAAAAACTGTTACTGAAAAAACATCGTTTTACTTGAAAACGAATTCATCAAAAGTCTTAATGCAATACGATTTTATCAAGAATTACTGTAGCAAAGAAAAATTCCTAGAATGGGCAAAAAAGAGAAACGAGATAAGAAGAACGATGGGTAGAAACCTTTAAGCATATGAGCACTCAGAATGTCTCATTTATGGATTTATTTCATATTAACGAATACATTTTGTTTGCCTGGAACATCTTCTCCTGAAAAGACATAGAAAGGAGAAAGTTCCAATCTCCATATATTGACCCTGAAGAGTGTAAAAGGTAACAGGGAGTACAGCTGCATGGAATTTCACAAATTTTTAAAGACACAACCACGACTTCTTCGCCAAATCGGCAGTCAAGAAAAATATTTGTTTAAGATAATACGAAAAACTAGATGTTTGATTAATTTGATTTGGTCTGATTTAAAATAAAATATGTTTGTATTCCAATCGTTAAGATCTACTTTTGTTTTAGGTATTTCACAGAAAAATTTACTACTTTTTGCCGTTCCAAAGTTGTTTGTATTCCATGTCGTGAAGACCTACTGCTTTTAGCCGGTCCATAGTTGGCAGCATTATGTATGTAAGTGCCAAGGTATAGCGATTTGAGTTTGTTTATTTTTGTATGGGCGGTGCCTCAACTATTTATTCTTTAACTCCCGTATCGCTTCTCCGAACAACGCTGTAGATTGTTTCTCTCTTAATTGTGTCCAAATATTGCTGTTAAACTAGAATTGATAAAATGCTTTATCGGCATTTTTAGTCTAAGAAAAATTGAATATTCAAAGCACAGATAACAAATTAACATTTAAAATTGAATTGTAGTTGAACAATATATTAAATTCTATAAACCCAAAGGATAAAATGGAAAATAAAAATAATCAAAATAAACTTAATGTTTACAATAAATTTGCGCAACACAGAACAGCGGTTTCACACTTTCATGAGTTTAGATCAGTGGTCGGCAGAGCGCAAATATCAAATATTTTCTTACTCTCAAAGGAGAGGGAAATGACAAAAGCACCAATCACTGTGAAAAATGTTTGCACGTTTTGCTGTTTACGCTCCATATGATTTCATCGTCAAGGGGTTGAATTTTAGTTATAAAATAGCTTTCTATATGAAATTTATCAACTATCACTGAAACTCGCTTGCAGATTAAGCATTGCGCATTGCCAAAACAATTTTTGGCGAAACAATATTTATTTTGTCATTTGATTTCAAAAATGTTTGCAGTGCATTAACGAAATAGCCAGCTCATTTTGTAGTTTGCTTACTTTCGCTTATTCTCTTCGTTTGCTCGCGAGCATATGGGGTGCCGACCACTGGTTTAGATGCAAAAATTCTTCGGGCTAAAATCTGTAACTTCTTACAAAAGAGAACAAAAATTACTCTCTCATTTCCTATCTCACTTACAGGTTTTTGGACTTAATCCTGTAAAAACATGTAAATTGTACTAATGCATTATTGTACTGGCACGCAAATAATATATAGCGTTTCCTTATTGAACCCTGTCCCAAACATGGATTGTCAGCTGATTTTTGAGCCAACTTTTAAAAAAAAAGGTATTGCTTTAGATGTGCGTCAAGTGATAGACCTTGATGGGCCTAAATATAATATATAGGGTTGTCTTGTCGAATCCCGTCCCAAACATGGGTTAAAACCTGTTTTTCGCGCCAACTTCTTATAGAAAAATGTGTAGGTTGCAAGATTGCAGCTTTGAACGTAAGTCAATTGATAGACCTCGATGAGCCAAAATAAATTTTCTATCCCGTCGCAAATACCGCGTTCTCCGCCTACTTTTTGAGTAAAATTTCGAGTGGGGTCTGGTAATTCCACGAAATTATCGCATTTATTCCCATTGCATTCACTTTGAGTGAAATATTTCAGGAATTTCATGCTATGGTTGGTAATTGCTATTATGTTAGATATAATGCGGAAATAATTAAAAGGTTTCCTATAAAAATTACATAACATTGCAAACAATAAATTTGGATAAGTTACTTTATTTTTGTCTTTTAATAATTATTTCAATTTAATCGTAATCAATTTAATTTCATATTTTCACGTGCAGTAAATCGTGTGTGATAAACATATTTTATAGCTTGATATTTTATGTTTTAATTATATAATATGTTTATTAAGCATATACATATATGTTAGCTTTGAATAAAAACTTCAATTAAACTGCATCAGCAGGACTTTGGAATTCAGAGAGCGCATGTATTGGATTTTGCACTTTTTTTTGAGATCCTTTGCGGACCTTTGCTCGTACTTCCTCTGGTTTTTCAGGTCGAACTAATGGTTTTTTTTCCGGTGCCTTCATTTTCCATACAACAATTGGAGACTATGAAAGTGGAAAAAAAATAAATATGTTTAGTAATCGTTGATTGAAAATGTGTTTAAGTTTTTGTAAAGTTTATTAATTTTGTAAAGAAGTAGTAATAAAGTCTTGTCTTTTTTAGAAATTTATCATCGGAAACAACAGCAAATTTCATTTGATTTGACGGAGAGGAACGGAGGTTGATCTCTCTGATAAGCGCATTTTTGAGATTGGGAAGTCTTTAAAATGTACCAGACATAATTTGATTTCACCAACACGTAAGGCATTTCTGATACATACCTACATATGTATGTATGTATATTAGAGCGGTTCAAAATAAAAACTTTTTGATTTTTCCACGATGTGTCAGCGCCTTATATGTCTGGACAAGGCCCATTACTAGGATTAACGTTAGTATTGAAAACTGGATTAGGGGCCGTTCATAAATTACGTAAGACGTTTAGGGGGGGGGAGGGGGGGGGGGGGGTGTCGGCGGATTCTTACTACATCTTACGAGAGGGGGGGGGAGGGGGTGAATGATCATCTTACGTAAGATTTAAAATGCGTATTCATACATTAAAGTTGTATTAACGCATCGTCATTTGTGGCAGTAATGAAATATATTTGAATTTTCGACAGTCACGAAAGATTCAGAAATATCGATTACAATCGATTTAAGTAATCGACTCTGAACGTAACAACTTCTCTTCTGTTTATTTAATGAAATATATGTATGTTGTTTACACGCAGGGTCGACTTGTAACACCGTCTCACAAGTTTGCTATTATTCAGGCATTTACACGCAGATACGTCGACTTTGAAATTTTGTTGATGTTGTCCCGGTTCTTTACCACCCCCTTGCACTTGTCCTCTTCAACAAGAAGATTCGCTTTTGATTCCTTCTTCAACAGGAGACCAAAACAGCAATCAGTTTTGTCCTCTATTTCTTCGCTTAGCGTTAAATTACGATTGGTCAAAAGTACATCCACAGTTCAAAATCATGCCTTACGATTTTTTTTGTCCTTCCCTTGCAAACGTCTTAGCTGATCGAGTTTGTAATATTTGTGACCAGTACTTTGCCTCGAAAAAAGCTACTGTAATGCACAAAAAACTACATGGAAAAGACTGTAGTCTCACTCACATGATTCAACCAGTTTCAATTTTGAAACGTGGACAGGGGAAAAGCCTTTGCATTTTAAAACAATCGGAGATTTGTCAAGTTGCAGAGTGGCATTACGACGAGGATATTGATGTTACAGGGTTTGAATGTGAATCAGAAATTCAACAGACGAATCGGGTGTGCCAATTGTAGGTTCACTATCAGACTGGTTGAAAAGCGCATAAACTAACGATGACTTACGATGACCTTTTTTATTCATATTGAAAAACAAATGTGTAGTTTGCAATTTCGTAATATTTATTTAATATGTAACATATGTACTTATATTAAAATTAAATATAGTAATATAGTACATCACATTAAAAATCCATTTTTTGACTAGTTTCACCTTAATTATGAATCTTACGTAAGATTTCGGAAGGGGGGAAGGGGGGGGGGGGGGGGGGGGTAGTGAGAATCTTACTAAATCTTACTCGGGGAGGGGGGGGGGTCAAAAAGTCATGAAATTGTCTTACGTAATTTATGAACGGCCACTTAGCGCCCTCCGTTTGAGTTGTTACTCATTTTCCAAAATATTGATTTGAAAAATGGTGCAAGTGCCAGACGCTATGAAATTTTCTAACAAAGTGGGTATGATTTTCGGGAAACTATCGATCCGGGAACTCAAATCCGTGATTTGTTTTTCGTCTTCTTCTTTCCTACTTATAAAAAAACTGACAATTGACCGGACAAAAGTAAAAAAGTACCGATTTTCCAATTTCTAGCGGCAACACCTCTAATATTATCTTACCGCCGATCGTGTGGTACATCATTTTTAATGAACTGTTATTTGCTTAAAAGAATGCCGAAACCGTATTTCATTATCTTATTTCAAAACCAAGATATCTGCATTTTTCTAAATTAACAGATCCGTGATTAGTTTTACTTCTTCTTCTTTTTTTCTTACAAAAAAATTGAAAATTGACCGGAAAATAAATAAAAAAATTCCGATACTGTACTTAAAAGTTGCAAAATCACCCAATATTTTTTTGTCGCCGATCCCGTGTTACATCATTTTTAATGTACAGTTATTTGCTTAAAAGAATGCCGTAAACCGCATAGCATTTTCTTATTTCGAACCCGAGATATCTGCATTTTTCTAAATTAACAGAACTGACATAATTTGAATTTTTGAAAATGATAGAAAAATCTTTAGAATAGTTCAAATTATGAATTTAAATAATAATTTGAATTTTTGAAAATGATAGAAAAATCTTTAGAATAGTTCAAATTATGTCAGTTCTGTTAATTTAGAAAAATTCAGATATCTCGGGTTCGAAATAAGAAAATGATATGTGGTTTACGGCATTCTTTTAAGCAAATAACTGTACATTAAAAATGATGTAACACGGGATCGGCGACAAAAAAATATTGGGTGATTTTGCAACTTTTAAGTACAGTATCGGAAGTGTGAGACTGTGTGAAATTTGACCTCATGATTAAATTTTTCGTACGCATCAGCGGAACCTTTTTAGCGGTTCTTCCCGGAAGGTTTGCCTTCTGCAAACAACGACGAATTGTAGGAGCGTTTACAACATTTCCGATTTCCACAGAAATTGCCTTGGACAACTTGAAAGTGTCTTTTTTTGAAAGAATAACTATTTGGTGACCCACTTCTGGAGATTTTTCGTCTACCTCTAGTTTCTTTTCCTATTTTCTTTATAAAAACATTTTGCACAAAACGCAATCCATTTTGCAAAAAAAAATTCCAAAAATGGTTCAAAAACGGTCCTTTCCAGGACACGGAGCTACTCTTAATTATGTCAAATTCAATTTTCGACCTTTCCCCATATTTTAAAAAACTTCCCAAAATGTTCCACGCGAGTATCACAAACTTTTTTGATACAATCTGTGCCTTTGATTCATGAGTAGCTCATGAAACACTCATATACTCATACGCAATGAAACGAAATGAATCAGGATTCACTAGAAATGATTCTGAAACACATTCAGATTCACAGACTTCGCCGTGAGACGGAATGGTTGCTAGATTCACAAAATTTTTTTAAGTGGTGAATCTGTCTGAATCTGCTGAAAGATTCAACAGATTCATGAATCGGAAAAATGATGAATGTCTCACTGACGTTCTCTGGTATGTATGCAGAAAGTACACGTTAACACCACTACTAAATCCACAAACTAATGCAGAAAATGCATATAATAAATCCAAAATTCGAATTAGGAATGTCATTGAAAGAGCGTTTGGAGTTTGGAATAGACGTTTTCCTTGTCTCTTGATGGATATGCAAGTGAATTTAGAAGTTTGTCTATTTTTTAGATTTTCGTTATTATATTTTGAATGACAAATTAATTTGTTTGGCATATCGTCGGCTGAGTATTGTTTTGGGTAAACGAAAAAAACGCGTTTTTGTTATCTAGGGATGCAGCTCTATGTTTCCGAGTATGCTCTTTCCAAATCTTTTATCCATTTTGACGCATCACTTTCCAATTCTGAGTTATCTAATATGATTTTGCCGTAAATCCCCTAAAAAGCTGGTCGTAGCATTGGATTGTCGTAAACGCCAAAAATTTGGATGTACGACAAGTCTTCCATGTATTTTTACGTTTTTATGGGTTTGTCTTATGTTGCCTAGTAACGGACATACGTTTATGGGGTAAAACACACGAAAATGCCAGCGAAAAAATTTTTTGGCTCCGATTTGGCTGAAATTTGGCATTATTGTAATATTGATGCCCAGCAATAGAACTGCGTTCAGGAATTTGCCCTAGTATTATTTGTTGTTGAGATACGCGGGTACGAAAATCACGATTTTTGTACTTTTTCAGAATAAGTGTTTTTTTCGAAAATTCATAGCTTACAGAAAACTTTATCAATTGATAATTGGTACATCTACGATTTTAGGTGTTTGCTTGTACTTTTCGAAAAAAATTCTGTTTTTGAAAAAAAAAAATTTTTCGCCAAAATTTTGCGAATTTAAAATTTATTTTTGCATTTTTTTAAAAAACCCGTATTTTAAATTTTTTTTTAAATTTTTAAATAAGACTTTGATTTATTCTGCGCCAAATTTCAGCCAAATCGGAGCCAACAAATTTGTTCGCTGGCGTTTTCGTGTGTTTTACCCCTTATATGAATGAAATAAACAATTACTTGTTTTGACGTATTTGCATAGACTTCAAGCAATCAGTGTATTAATTGTATTTTTTGCACTTACAGTACTGAACAGGAAGCTCAGTAAAAAATATAATATTAAATTATGATATGTTCCAAAAATGCAAATGAATGAAAGCGGATAAAATTAAAGCTCTGTAAAATTATTTAAGGACTAAGTGAAACAAAAAAATTATAAAAATTTGCTAACTCTGCAACATATTTAGTACTTTCATGAGACCTGTTAGATTGTGGTCAACATAACTTATATAAAAAGTGCGAATACATAATAAATTCTGCCGCTCGCGTCGTTAACCCCCCGTAATCACTGCTTCAAAAACCTTTTATAGCGAAAATGTTGACCATCTACGACCGAAATTATTAGAGACCAATTTTCATTTTATACCTTTTTTAGCCCTCCAGGGTCTGGCTTGTGTTTTGTTAGTTTTGACTAAAAATTGGTAATCTACGCCTCAGAAACGTCCCATAATGGGCCCTTTGCGCCCGATATTTTGAGAGATTTTGGATTCACATAATCCTTTTTTTTGCGCTTTTTCGGTCGATCTACAGTCTATATTGGAATAAATACCAGGGTAGAATGGTAATCGTTGTCTAAAAATCCGAAATTTGGACAATCTAAGGCCGATACTATAGGAGATGTCAGATTTTGTCTATTGCGGAAGGTGGGTATTGACGTAATGCTTATAGCAATCCACTGTACAAGTATGCTAAAAAGTTTGAGACTGTTTTGTTTCATTAAGTAGACTAGTTTATAAAAATAAAAAAACGATTTCTGTTAATATAGCGATGACGATTAAATTGCTTATTTAAAAATTAAGTCATTTTAAAAACTTACCGCTACGGTTCCTTGTCGAGTGTATTTTGTAGATGCAACATATGAATATTTTACTGTGAGCACTACTGCATTCATAAGATTTTTCGCTGCCTGAATTAAAGAAGTAGCACTGTCCAACTAAAATTCACATAATAACAAAATCAGATTTCAGAAAAATTCAAGACGCAATCAAAATGCTCACCCCGGATACAATTAATTCGCCACTTATATTTTGAACATCAGCTTTAACTTTGGAAGTTATTTGAATTTGGTGACAATATAATGCAATCCTTTGTAAGTAGGCCAACAGATCTTTTTTAGTGCTACTTTCAGGACATTGTTCCGCAATTTCACGAGTTAACTTATCAAGTTTTGTTCCAGCCTCCGAAATTTTTTTGGCAGCGTTAATAACGTCCATTGTTGTTTTAAGTGGTCCCCTTCCGCTAAATCAAATAAAAAAATTAATCGCATAATTAATATATACAGAGATGTTATCAGATATTTGTAAGTATTATTTACACACACCGAAGTTAACAGCCCGCGTATCACTACTCCGGAGTAGTTTCTTAAGGTACATATGTAAAAATTAAAGCAATTCCGTATTTTTTTTAACTTCGATTAAAAAGACTTTCAGTATTAAAGTAAATTGACAACGAAAATAAGTTCGGACACACGTTGGGTGTTATTTCATTATAAAATAATTACCCATGAAATAAGCCCCAATGAAATTTTAGTTGGGGCTTATTTCATTTAATCCCCTTTTAGTACAAGATCAGGCAGCTAATTTCTGCAGGTATCTGTTTTTTAATGAAATTTATTTCAAATTAATGATTGACAATCTGCCGGGTTGCCTACCAAAAGTTAGCAGCTATTATTTACCTTTAGTTAAATAAATTATAATTAATTTGTGTTTATAAATTGTAACTATATTTATGGAATGTCCTGCATCAAAGACAAACTTGCCGTTAGTAAATGTTCCTGACTGCCGCAATTTGAACTCAATAAAACCGATAACCGAAGCACTAAACAAACATGAATTACTTTATGAAACCAAAGCTATAAACATATGTATGTACATATGTAGATATGTAAATATGTAAGATAATGTTTTCGTATTTCATTCACCGGGGTGTAATGGTCTAGCTGCCCAACACCTCTAGACATATTTTACAAATTAATTTGTAAGATATTAAAAATAAATAAATAAATTGTAACTACAGTAGACGTCCAATATAACGTATGACGATATAATGAATTTCCATTTTATTGAACGGTTTTTCAAATTGCACTTTTTTCCATTGGTATCTCTAAATTACGAACACAAGTAATTTTCACTATTCTAAATAGCGAACGCTGTTTAATTCATCTAGTGTTCTTTTCCAGTATTATAAATTTGATCGTAGTGTTGAAATCATGCCGCTTCAAGGCAAGCGCCTTACGTTAAGTGAAAAAGTTAAAATAATTGAAGATGGTAAGAAAGGAATACCATTAAAAGCAATCGCAAGTATATATGGTGTAAATAAAGCCCAGTTTCTTCAGTAAAAACACTTCTATATAACGAATTTTTCGATTTTACGACTGACCTGTGCATTAATTAGTTCGTTATATTGGACGTCTACTGTATATGTTTTTTAATGAATTAAACGCTATTCGAAACAAAATGCGATGAAGAATGTAAAAAAAATGGTTGGTCAATTGATGGTACTCTGAAACCAACAGGTTTTCTGGTTTTTCCAGGAAAGTGGACAAAATCAGTTCTCGAACTTTCTTTTGATTGCTAGACATCTTTTTCATTTAAAGGGCTATCAACATGTGTTATATTTTATTGTAAACGTCACTTTACATAGTAAAAATAACACCCTTATTTTGACTAACACGATGATCATGTAAAACGAAATCTTAAGAAAAAAAAAGCTAATTTTTTCGGGTACAGTTCATATTTGGCCTTAATGGCTACATCATTTCATATTAATTAAATTGTAAAATATGCAAGTTAGGTTTTTCACAAATTTTCGTATACAAAAAAGTTGTATTTATATAGCAAACAAGTTATCATTCATTTGTAAGCACCCTACTTTTACGATTTTTCCTTTTTAGTTTAAATACATACATATGTGTGTACTAAGGACTGTCCCAGAAAAAATTTTCCTTTTTTTTTATTTTCAGTTATAAAAAATACCCAATGAACTTTTTGATCCTTTTCCTTTTTTTATTAATATGGACGAGTGCCTTTTCCACCAAAAAAACGATCTTACTCTCATCGCTCCACATAAGGCTTATCTACTTTGCAAGCGACCATACTAAGTACCCGTGCGCAAAGTCCGGTATGTTTGTGATATGTATTTTTTTTTTAAACAACGAAACTGGTGGATTCTGGGCACTCAAATTGGTTTCCCTGAGTCTTCTTTTAACGGTTTCTACACTCGCTGCTATACTAAGCACTTTTTTTATTTCCGTAGCAAGCAAAAACGGATTATGTATCGAAAGCCGTATCGAAAAATTCACGTCCCGGGGGGACAAGGAAGGCATTCGGTCTCGTGTTTTTCGTTTATTTGTGTATTTTATCGTATTCGAAACCATTTTCGCAGAACATTTGATAAAATTTTAAATTTCATTTAAAGTTTTACCTTGCGAAAGGGAATTTTTAACAATTTAACGGCCTACTAAAATGCAAAAACTCGATAAAATCATTGGAGTATTATACAAAAATAATGGAACTTACTTGTTACGATCAAATTTTTTTAATAAGAGTAAATGCCTAATCTTGAGAACTAAAGGAGTTGAACAGTGCTAATATTTTTATCGCTCAAATTACAAATTACTCAAAAATGGCAAAGCTAGAAGTTACCGTTATTTTTTTGGAACAAAATGTCATGTGCTTATCTTGTGTACTTATCAAGTAAATAAAGTATGTATACGAAAAAAAGTGGTCGCAGTAAACAACGAGTATCGCGTCAAATATTACAGTAAAAGCAAAAGTAATAGAATTCTTTGCTTAACATTTCTTCATCATTGTTTTTTTAGAATTTTGAATAGTTTTCAAAATGAGTTCACCGAAAGAGTATGTGCGAGATTTAATTGTGCGCAAAAAACAATATTTTTCACACTTGTCTCACAAAAACATTGCAAAAAGTATAAATATTGCAAAATTAACGGTAACTCGAGTACTTAAAAACTTTTGTGAGCGATAAACTACGGAAAGAAAAGTTGGAAGTGGTCGAAAAAAAGGAGAGAGAGAAAAAAGCTAAGCAAGTGGTACGTGGCTTTAAAAAAAAATCCTGGACTCTCCATTAGAGATGTGGCCAAAAAGTGCATATGTCGCCGGAATACGTACAGAAAGTTCGCAGAGGGAAAGGTTATCAATCATATAAAGTACCACTAGCTCCAAATAGGAATGACAAGCAAAACACAGCTGCTAAAACCCGCTCCCGAAAGCTCTACGACCGTTTTGTACACAATTTTGAATGCATTATAGTGGACGACGAAACTAACGTCAAAGCTGACTTTAATCAGTTTCCGGACCAACTTTTTTACAACGCAAAAAAGAAAGGCGATGTTGGGCTCAAATTTAAAAAAAAGTGGACAAGTTTGCAAAAAAATATTTGGTTTGGCAAGCAATTTGTAAATGTGGTTTGAAGAGCTCAGTATTTGTCACAAATGGTATAATTAACCAACAAATTTACGTGAAAGAGTGCTTACAGAAACGTCTGTTGCCTATGATACGCCTACACGAAAACCCTGTGATATTTTGGCAAGGTTTGGCAAGTTGTCACTATGGTAGATTGGCCATGAATTGGTATGAAGAGAATGGGGTCAATTTTGTACCGAAAAATGCAAATCCTCCTAATTGCCCTGAGCTTCGGCCGATTGAAAAATACTGGGCTATAATGAAGAGAAAATTGCTAAATACGAAGAAAGTTGTCAAAAATGAAAAGGAACTACCACAAAAATGGATCAAGGTATCATCCCAGGGCACCCAAAGTGATATGCAGAGCCTAATGGCAGGTGTTAATTCAAAGTTACGATCTTTTGCACGTATTTCAACCAAATGAGGAAACCTTTTCATTTTCTTAAAGAAATGCCTTTTAAGCTTTAAAAAATGTTTTACTTTTTTTTTGGTCCAAAAATAAAATTTTTATACCCATTTTTTGTCGACTACTTTTTAACTTTAAAATATTAGAAGAAAAAAACGTCGTTTGTTCGAAATATTTTCTTTCAATTCATAAATGACACCGCGGTGCTATTATTTTTACCGCAGCTGTAAGTCTAAAGTCTTGTAAGTTTTTTTGTAGTATTACTACTCTTTCAAAGATTTCTTTTCATTAGAGCCCGATATCTCCCAACTGGGCGAAGCTCTGAGCAGTTGGGCGGATTTGATATTTTTGGTACAAAATTGATCTTTTTACTTTGATACCATTCCATCGTAGCTTCAGAGTAATGAGAGGTTGCTAAATCGGGCCAGAACATCACTATACCTTCATGTGAACGAATAAATGATAGAACACGTTTTTCGAGGAACTCGTCTATATAAACTTTTGAATTGATTGTGCCTTGAGTAACAAAGAAGCTTCTTCTGAGGCCACAAGTACATATGACCTGCCAAACCATATATTGCTTCGAAAATTTCGAAGTTTTATTCTCCTTGAATTTACTAGGCATATGCTTCTTCTTCGGTGACGTATAATATTTGTGCCCAGATAGCGGCTTAAAATCTGCTTTGACATAAATTCCGCCGTTCATAACGCAGCAATCAAATTTAGTCAGGTACCTTTCATACAATTTTCGGGCTCGTATCTGAGCCTGCTTTTCATCAGAACGGTCTGGTACTTTTTGAACTCTATATGTCCTCAGCTTACTTTTTTCCCTTATCCTTTGTACAGTAGATTTTGATGTACCTGCTCTAGCCGCCATATCTCGCACTGAGGTGCTGAGATTCTGCTTAAAAAAACCCTTCACCTTCGCCACTACCCTTGAGTTTGAAAATTCTGATTTTCTGCCTGAACCTTTTTTTCGTGAAACAGGTAGACTCTTCTTGTAATTAGAAATAACCGTAAAAACAGTTCTACCTGGTACACCAACTATTTTTGGTATAGCTGAATATTTTAATTCTGGATTTAACAGGTATGTGTACAAAGTGAGTTCGCGAACTTTTTGTTGCTTGCTCGACATCTTTGTCGTTAAAAGCGCTATCACCAAGTGTTAAACGTCATATTAAACGTCACTTTATATAGATCAAATATTGTGTCTTCTTAGACCTATAAGATTATCAGGTAGAGTATAATCAAACAAAATAAAAAGAGGAAACATTTTTCTGGGACAGTCCTTATATTTTGGCTTGACAAGTCTGTCTATATATTCTAAGGTTATTCTTACGGCATTAATTAAAAAAAAAAACATTTAACTTACATTAAAACAAAAATAAATCACTGTTAGAGTTAGTTGCATCCGGATTCGAAATCGGGCTTTTTCACTATATTGGTCGAATAGACGTTACAACTACGTGTTTCAAATTGTTATTAAAAGTGTTATCCTCAAAAGTACGAGTTTGCTTTTAAATGCCACAAAACGAATTATACCGCGCCATATATTAAGTGAAAACCTGCTATTTTTACGAAAAAGTATAAAGAAATTGAATTTTACCGTGTGAAATCTGTCATCTCCATCATAATCATACACATATGTTTTGCTAAGAATATAATATCATTTCCAGTATCATCCCACTTGGCTACTTCAGAATCAAAAGTAAGCTTTTCACGACGAAACAGTTCCACTTGTTGAGCAATTTTCTGTTTGTCTTCTTCCGTCATCTTACGCATAGCTTCCTGAAATATACAAAAGATTTGACAGAGTTCGAAACAGAAATATTCTTATATTTACTCTTGCAGTGCAAATTCCACTTATATCAGGATATTCATCAACAGTTTGATCTCCAGTATGAGCACTTGCTGTAATTATGATATTATGCATATATAAGTAACAATATACACAACCATTTTATTTATTTTTTTTTTCTTTAAAATAACACGTTGGAGTCTTAAATGCTTTTACAAAAGATTTGAGATTTTATTTAATTAATTACCTGAAAGTGAAAAAAACGGAATCTATTGTAGATTCGTTCACACATCACAGGAGATGTGTGTATGTTACAGCTTAATATGTAACAATTATTTTTGAATTTTTTATATCACATTTATTTTAATGGTCACTACCTGCTTGTACTTGTAATAGCATCTGATTACTTTACTTTTATTATATACATATGTACTCCATTTTGAACGTGTCATTTTGTAGTAGTTACATAGTAGAATGTGTTAAAAATGCGTGCTGTTAATGAGGTCGAATGAGGCAAAAGCTATAGCTACTGTATTTCTTATATGTAATTTAATATTTTTTTTCGATTTTTCGCCTAGTTAATAAGTAAAACAAAAAAACCTTTGATAATTTTTTTTTTTTGGTTTTTTTCTTTAAGACAAGACAAAATTTTTTATTTAAAAGAATAGCATAGCGAATTTTTAGTAATATAAACCTAATAAATATATGTTATTATTCAAGAAGCTACTTTTTCATTTCTCGACCCGCAATGAAAAAGGGTTTGATATAAATTGAAATCTTAAAAAAACATATCCTTCGCAAATCGCTAACTAGAACTCATAAAAATTAATTCTTTATAATATGTATTAAATATCGATTTTATGTGTCTACTAAGTTGTCCAATAAATGAAAGGGAGTATATGTAAGTTAAGCCCATTTTATAGTCGAAGTAACCTTTGGTCTCTTTACATGTAAAAAAAACTTTGTGATATATTGCTTAGACCCTTTTACCAAATGTGTTAAAAGCAAAAACTAAATTTTCTAAACCCAAAAAGTTATATTGAAATAAAGTATATTATTTTTTCATTTTTAAAATGAAAGGTGAACGTAAGGGATGATCCCTTGACATTTAACATTGCGTGTCATTGGGAGAAATAATCATTTATTGCTCAAATATATAATATTCTTTGCATACTCTTTAACAGGTTTTAGTAAATTAAAAAAAAAAAAGTTTGTTTAAATACAGATTAAACTTAATTATTCTTATGGTTTCCTTCTTAGAATCGATATTTCATATTGCCTCATATAGCAATTTATAGTGCAGCTTACACACTTATTGAGAATCAAGACTCAATAAGCAATAGCCATAGTGTGATTTTTTAGAATTTTATTTTTTTTTTTATTTTATTCTAAGTGTTAATTTATTAAATTGTGCTGTCTGTAATTATTTTCATACTCATTTTTGTGCAATATTTATGTTGTTCATTTAAATGTTGTGCAAGTTCCAGTGATGTAAATTTCAAAACAAAGAAACAGAATTTTATTAAAAGTTGTCCAGAAGGTGGAAACCCCCACCGAAACGTCGGACAGAAAAAATTAAATAAGTTTGTTTTATTTGCATTTTAAAATTTATTGACCAAAAAAGCCTTATTCAAATTCACATAATTTTAAACTTGGTCGAACATCAACACACAAAGCTATTATTTTATTTATATGGAAAACATTTTTCCAACATAGGGTAACTCCTACCTCAATATCAACAGTTTGAAAGACTCTGAAGGCCACAGAAAGGTTAATGCTACTACTTAAGAGTATGGTAAGGTAACTTAGAAGAATTTAAATTTTTGCCTAGCACGTATGAAAAGCAAATTTATACGAAATTTGAAAAAGAATATACATATATATTAAAAACCTACTGTTCTAGAGCTGTGATAACGGTTTTCATGGGAAATATAACCAATATTGTATATACAACTCTAACCTATTTATTTTTATTGTAAACGAAATCTATGCATTAAATTTAAGGGAGTATCAATAAAGCTTTAAAAAATAAGATACTTGTTTTTTTCAAATAATTAAAAATAACCTCAAGAACCCTCTATTACAATATTTCAACAAAACAAACACACAGTCATTAGTCACTAGCAAACATCGATATTCAAGTAAACAAAAATAACAGGTGAAACAATTTAACCAAGTACATAATTGGTGACATATCGCACACATTTAGCTAAAGAGACATAACTCAAAAATTGTCATTTTTGAGTTTACTTGTTAAAACTGTTCACCATGCACATATCTATCAGCACAAAAAAGATTAGTTCATTTTTTGATGTACTTTGATGACAAAAAACTGTTATGTCTCTCTTCATGTTGCAATGGAAATTAGGCTACAATATGCAAAAGTGTCCTATTTTTAGTTTCGGAGAGTTCAAGCTGTTGCGATCGCGATGTGGTTTCCAACAATATTCTGTTAGTACCTTCATCTAAATAATCCACGCTTAATTTATGAAAAATAGTTACCAAGCTCAAAACAGTTTTTTGCGTTTTGTGAAAATTCCAAAATTTTGAGTTGTGCCTCTTTAGCTAAATGTGTGCGATATGTTTCGACTCATCAGACCTGTTTTGGTTAATTTTTTACTTCGATTTAAATCCGCACCGCCACGATTTCAAAAAAATAAATCACAGTATGAATATCGGTGTTTGCTAATGACTGTGAAGTTTGACAAAAAAAATGTTCAATTGTAGTACATAAATAATAATCAAAAAACAAATAAAAATAACTAAGTTTCGATAGAAATTCGTGATATGAAAGTTAGAACTTATAACAACACAGTAGAACAAAATAAAAAAATTGAAAAAACATAATATTGAAGGTTCGTAGGCAAGTTTCGAATTCAAAGCATCAAAATCGTTTAAAAACGTACGCTACTCAAATTTTAAAAAATTATTTTTTTGTTTGAAAGGTTTTACAATAGATTTCCTCAGACTTTTGTATGAAAAATCCGAAAATTTCAGTGCATTCAAAAAAAAAATAAAAAAATGTGGCGTGATGGACACAAAGGGTGATAAAAAAAAGCAGCCTTTTACTTCAAAAGGTTTTCTAATAAAAACGTACTGTTAATCTATTCTTTATTAAAATTGTTACTAACTCAGAGACAACACACCTTAGAAGTCTCATAATTTCCCCTTAGAAATTCATCTGCGAAAACACTAGCATCCCTCTCAAAAAATGTATGTGATTTAACAGAGGGGAACGAACGAAGGCTAAGCTTTCCGGCAAATGAATTTTGGAGATTGAGAAGTCTCTAACATGTAATTGTCTCAGCTAACTTCTTAGTAAAATGAAGAAGTTATGCGGAAGGTTTCTGAGAAAAGAAATTTGAAAATTTCTCAAGTAGTGTATTTAAAGCAAAAGAAGAAAAAAATCAAATTATGTAAGAAAAATTACATCTACTACGTGTTTCCAGAGTCATATCTTCAACAGGCTCAAATTCAGTATCAGTATCTAAATCTTCAGAGCTCTGAAAAGAAAAATGACGAAAATATGAACCGGAATAATCAAAAATTATTCACAAAAAACAAATTTATAGTATAGTAAAATAATGAATTGTCAGGTAAGTTTTCAAAATCCTTCTTATTGTTGCCACTTAAATAGAGATGAATGTTTTTGCGAAAATGATATATGAGAATATGTATCCAATTTCATATATTTCTTTTATCTTACATTTGCTTCTTGTCTCGGCATTGTAAGGATCGTCGAACTCCACATCTTCGGGATCTAGCTCATCTTCACCCTTGAGAATATCATTTCAAAATTAAGTTTTTAATCCAAATTACGAAAGTAATTACTTACGAATGTATCGATAGCTTAACGCTAAAGTCACCCAAGTGCTAAATATTCTGTGGTGAAAAGGAAGACGTACTTAACACTGATTTTGTCGTTTAGCAGGAGATCGTTTTTAAGCTTTAAAGTTAATTTTTAAAATATTATGTTAATTATTGTGACGATTGTTAGAACTATTGATTTCAATAGAGCCTCTGTTCATTGAGGAAGAAATTGTTGTGCTTTGTAATATGAAAATCATGAAAATTAATAAGTTGTTCGCGAAAATAAAACTTAAGTGGTTTTTCCCAACAAGAGAATTCAACTTCTTACAACCAATTTCTAAATAAGCTGTTTTTACAAAATAAATAAAATTTGAATTTCGTCATATGTCCACATAAGTTTTTTTTTCGAATAACTTCTAATGTAATCCAATGAATCATAATATGTATTGGAAAACGCTTATATCGATGTGAGCTGTTTTGACGTTGCCTACTGCTGAGTATTTAAACCTTTTTTTTTCTATTTGGAAAAACAGCTTATTCTGTTTTAAGCTCTTATTCCCCAGCACAATTTTACCCTAAATAGTGGTGGGCATGGAAATCTAATAAAAGGGCAAAACAATAACATCAAGCAACAACAAACGAAATTTTAAAGTTTTTTTTGCTTTCATTTCTAAATTTGCCAACATTCATTTGGTAAATTCGTCGAAACACAATGCGTCGCCGTCGCTTATGCCTTTGTGTGTTGTTTTTGATTTCATTTGAACTCAAGTCAACGCTGTGCTTTTATAGCGTTGAAATTCTGCGATTTTTTTTTTCGCTTGCTTATGCGTCGAATAACGGTTCGGGCAATGAGGGCGGATAGGGACACTACGTGCCCACCACTGCCCTAAATCATAAGTACACTTAAGCTATTATTCCAAATGAGAGTGTACGTTTAAAGGGGATAAGTCAAAGTTCCTTCCTCCATAACTTCCTGAAAAATCATCCAATATGCTTGAAATGATTTAAGCAGTTTTTCCTTTTCACCACAGTATTTTCGAAAAAATCGCTTTCATACATTGCGATTTCTCATAAATTCGAATTTAGCGTTTTGCTAATCAGGGGCTCTTACAAGATCTGCATTCATCATTCCACAGTTATTTCATGAGGATCATAGCGTCATGAGTTTTGATAAGTATTGAACTTGGGTGAATTTGGCGTAGCACCGACGAGATGTTATTTTCATTAGCTTAAAATATGAATAAAAAATTCAGACACTGTACAAACCCTATTCATTAAAACTGCTCGTCGAATTTCACGAACACCGTCGTAAACCAAACGAGAAGCGTCAATAAAATCATTTTCATCAACTTCTCTGTTTATATTCGAGGAAAGTGCTTCAACCGCAGCGTCTACCCGTTGATCAAACTTAGACATAACTGAAAATATCATAAAGATTTTTAGAAAGATATTGAAAAAAGTAGTCAGGAAATTATGATAGTTCTTTACCCTGTTCTCTTAATACTTTGACAGCCTCTAATACCCGTTTGGTATAAATACAAGGTTCATAATTATCCATTTCAGCCTCAACAACATTGCAAACACGCGCAGAACGCCCTTGTATTGCACCGGCTGTGGCACGCAAGTCCTGTGCGTCACCTACTTGCAGAGCCATTACACATTTATTCACATCCTCTAATATGTGATTTTCAGAAACAGCTAAGAAATCATCGATTGTTGTGATATCATCGACAGCCTCTGTTAAAATTCGAACTTGAACCTCCCATGCTTGACGATATGCAGTCATGTTTTCTTGAGCTACTTTAGAATTAGGCCGCACAGTTAAAATCGAAGCTGCATTTATAACTTGGGGGCAAAGGCTCTCTATTTGAGCGGCTGCGTAACGAACCATTTTTACTCCATCTTCGTTATTTGACATACTGCACACAAGATTCGCAACCTCAACTAATTTCTCGGCATGCTTGGTAAATATATCAGCTTTTTCACGTACTTTCTTTTCATTGCCAGTTTTTGCTGCTTCGATTAGATCAATGAGCGGAGTAGTCGTCTCTAAAAATGAATCTGAAACATGATCAACGACAGCCTTCCGCAATTGACGACGTAGATCTCGTGTTTTACGGCACATTTGATCGATAGCACGATCAAGACCCGCACTGTTATCTTTCTGTCCCATCTAAAAATATTATTGTTTTATATACACTACAATTTAAGAATTATAACTAATTCTTATTTTATTTATTTAAATAGTTTTTTTTTTCAGTTGCAGGATATGTGTCTAATTACATATTTATTAATTTATTCTTTTTTTCTTGCATATAAAGCAATAAAATATTTATAGAAGAAAAGTATTTAAAAGTAAGTAAAAGTAACAAAATCTCAGCAAATTGTGAACTAATAAAACGCTTTTACAATGATTTTTTACTACAAATAAGTTTAAAGATTAACTAAGAACGCACGAGCTGCTAGGAGTGTATGGTAAGTGTACAAACCAATTTTACATTAAAACGAGAGGCTACATCAAAACTTAAATACACAAATTTTCTATAGAATTTTGATGGTTCGACTACATCTTATCTGGGATGCATTGAACAAACAAAGAGTAGTTTCCAACCCAAGATCATTAATACATATTACTGCATATACTAACTGCATACTTTAGAAATCAGATAAATAGAACACAGTACAAGTATATCGGGGCGGTGTTAGTTTAGCTAACTTTTTTAGCATTTTGATTTATTAAAAAAGACGAATTCTAGACCATGAACGTTGAAATTCTTAGAGATTTTTATTATCTTTGATTTAGTGCATAATTACACACGAATAACATAAGTAAAAAGTTCAGCTTTCTCATGAAGCTACACATGGAATCCTCGAAATAACTTTAAAAATATCAAATGATTGTTGCTAAGATTAGAAATCTCAACGCTGCTATTTTAGTTTTGGTAAAAAAAAAAATTAAAAGAGCAACACAGAGCTTTTGGAAGTTCAACCAACTCTCTCTATTCACATATGTACCTACGGGAATAATCATATAAGGCAGCTAAAGTTCAACGATTTCTGCAAAAGCTATGGCGATATAAAGGAGGAAGAGTCAATCCATTACCTACTCTGCTGTTGCCGAGCAATACAAGAATAACGACTTCGCGAAGTGGGAGCAAGGTTTGTTACAGTCTCTCAAATATATAAAAGGTGAAAGTGGCGAATTTGATCAATTTGCTGATCAGTACCGAATTGTTTACCGATTGGTACCATTTAAATTAATCACACAAAGAAGTAGGGCTTCTGTTCCTAGACAGGAGCATTGAGTCGCTGAATGGTTACACGCATAGCTCCAAAATTTTTTTTCACAACATTTTTAGCTTACATTTGACATATATTCCGTAAGCAAATCTTGAAGTGCTTGTCGAACTGCATTACATTCAGCAACTATGCGTTCGCGACGCTCATCACGAGTGCAATCAGCATCAGCCATCAATGCGGCAGCACTTATTATACTTTCTAAACGTTCTTCTAACAACTGACGGGAACGCTTTTCACTATAAGTCATCGGATCCATAACGATTCCTTCCTAAAAATAAGTTCATTTTTAAAAGGTATAACTAGAAAAACTTGTCACATAACATTAGCTATCCTTACATCAAAATCATCAAGTGCAGCAGCTAATTCACCTGCCCCGCTGTATATATCAGCTGGTTGCGATGACTTGCCCTGAGCTACGTCACTTATAGTGTTGACTGCATCACACACTTGCTTCAAGATAAAATCACGATTGACTTTTGCTAAATCCAATTCTGGATGACGAACATAAACTTTAGATGCAGTCAAAAGCATTGTCGAATGTTTTTTAAGCATTGCACGTGCAGCAGCTAAATCATCCCTTAATTGAGGATCTTTTAATTCTTGTTGTCTTTTTGCAGCTTGCTTAATTAGTTCGCCAGCATTGATTCCAAATTGCTTCAAAGATATTCCAAAAAAATTGTATATATATAGTATCATCAATTACCGTATCAAACTTACTCTCATGTTATTCATAAGCTCATCTTGACTGGAAGCGTTTTTCAACTTATTTAAGTCGTCTTCAACGACATGTAAAGACTTTAATAATAAATGAACATCTACCATGTCGGCAAGTA
This sequence comes from Tricholauxania praeusta, assembly GCA_949775025.1. Classification (NCBI taxonomy): domain Eukaryota; kingdom Metazoa; phylum Arthropoda; class Insecta; order Diptera; family Lauxaniidae; genus Tricholauxania; species Tricholauxania praeusta. Next base: position 69,287,171 of record OX459029.1, on the reverse strand, counting down.
TAAGAAGTCGAGTGACAGCAGACAATAGATTTCGGGCTGCCCGTACCATGTTACCACGCTTTAAAGAACTGCATGGATCCTCAGAAAACTCGCGAGCTGCAATACTCATAGCATCGCCAGTTTTTTTCACCTCGTCTACAGCCGCCAACATTTCTTGAGTTATATCTGGGTTTTCATAGGCAATCTGTTCTCCTTTCTGAATAAAATTTTCAGTTGCTTTTTCAACAGCAGCTACTAGTGCGCTAGCGCGTTTTGATTTACCTAAAAAAATGTAAAGAACGCTTAGTTAGAATATTACTAACAACGAAGTACAAATAAAATTATAACAGGCAAATGAAGTGAACTTCGAACAATATTATGGTAAAAAACCAAATTATAGTCTAATCAAAAACTAATTTCATGTACATAGTATGTACATATGTACATATATCGTACGTTGATTCCAAACAGAATAAAAAATTTTCTCAAATTTAGTTTTCGAGATACCGGTTTTCATTTCCATTTAATGAGCGGCCAACCGGCATGCGTCTTAGCAAACTGTATGCAGCTATTTCTCCGCTTAAGGGGGGGCTAGGGTTTTGCCAAATTTTGTTTTTCCAATTTTTTTGTTGTTTTATTTAATAGTATAACTCTTCAAAAGTATCCTGTTGAAATTTGAGGTCGATTGGAGTAAAACTGACGAAGATACAGTGTCTTGAGTCTCGATGATTCTGTGTAAGTATATGAAAAAAAAAAAACAGTGCTAAAACTTTAAACGTGATTTTCTCGAAACTAACTTTTCAAAGTCGGTGGACACTTTTTCTCGAAAACTACGAGACCGATTTTCTTGAAAAGTGACACACTTCTTTAATACATATAAAACCAGGTAATGACGAGGGCTTTTTTTTTCATTACAACCAGTTCTGCAATAATAAACGTGCTGATTTTTGCTTTTTTTTTCCAAAAAAAAATCGTTTTTTGACTTAAAAATTATGCCAAAATTTTAAAAATCGTCAAAGAAAAATACCTTAAAAAACTTATAAGCTAAAGAAAGTTTTTTTTTTTTGATTTCAGATGATAACGTGATGAGATATCTTGTCCACCGCAAACCACCTTTTTTTTTAGGCGTCCGCGGAAACTTGCTGCCAATGTCTTTTTTTCCAATATTTTTTAATTAAATTTTTACAGAATACTCTTTAAATATTGTACTTTTATATGCTTTTTAAATAAATAAATTTACTTTTACCGTATCGCTAAAAAACATTTTTGAACTTATGCCTAAAATGTAGCGTCAAAACCCTACCCCCTCCTTAACTGTCACCAATGCGTCCTTGCGTGAAATTCGTTTATGGTGTTGTTCTTAAAAAAAAATTGGGGGTGCCCCCTCAATCGGTTCGAAATAGGATAAAAAAATTTAAAAATTAATTTAAAATTTTTATCTTAAACCCCTACGGACCCTATTTCAAAATGAAATTTAACTTTTCTTGTTTGGCTTTTTTGCGAAAATCAAATGGGACGCCCCTCAATCGGTTCGAAATAGGGAAAAATAAATTTAAAAATTAATCTAAAATTTTTATCTTTAGCCCCTACGTAAAGTCCGTAGCGGTTAAAGATATAGGCCCATTTTTATTTTCTTAAGAATCGTTTTCGAGATATCCCCGAAAACCCCTTTTTTTTGTACTTTTTCATTTATTTGGCCATATCTCCATGAATATTTTTTCGACTCAGCATTATAAAGATATTTGTATTCCCTTTTTAACAATATACTGTTTGTCTGAATCGGATAAGATTTGATGGAGTTACAAGCGCTCAAAGTCCAAAAAGCTGAATTTTTTGGTATTTTTTAAAAATCACAAAATTTCAATTGCTCTATTTGAATGAAAAAATCTTTCTTTTTCACATTTTTAAGATTAAAAATGAAAGACTATTCTTTTACTGCAAATATTTTAAGTGTAATTTTGCGGAAATCGAACAAAAAATGTAGAAGTTATTCGAAAAACCAGTATTGAGAGAGAGCGAGAGCGAGCGATAAGGACGTGTTAACAAGTGCTTAAGAATAAATCTGTTTTTTTATCAATTTTATTGGCGTTTTTTTTTTAATCAAAAATATTTTTTGCATAAGAGGAGTGTTTGGTGAATAAATTAATGATAAAAGTCAATCGAGACAATGGATGATTTTTGCGGAAAGTGCGATTTAAGATTTGCGCGCGGAGATGTGACTGTGGTGGCTTGCGGCGGTTTGTGAAAGAAAATTTTTGATCAAAAGTGTTGTGAAGGAGGTCTAACAGAATATGATGTTAGAAAAATTAAAAGCAGTGCAAATTTAAATTATATGTGCAATGATTGTTTAGTGATAACAAGTAAAATTCTAAATCAATATGAAAAATTACTAGAGGCGCAACAATCAAAATATGAAAAAATTGCGGACATTTTAAATTCAGGTGTAAAGATGTTGTTAGCTCAAATTGGCGATGTCATAAAAAATTGTATGACTGAAAAGGAAGAAGTGCAGTCAATTTCGGGAGCAATTATGGAAATTAAAAGAGATTTGCTATCAACAGCAACTGAAAGTGCAAGTGAAAAAAAGAACAACTGCAAAAAATTGAAAATGTTTGCCAATGTTTATCTGAGAAAATTGATGAGTGCAAGAAAGAGGTGATTAATTCAAATAAAAATAAAGAGCGTGAAGTTAAAAAGAAAGCTCAGCCAACTTATGCGGAATTACTTAAGAGACCTGTGGCAATTGCGCCTGTGTTAGTGAAACCTAAAGAGAATCAACGCGGTGACATAACAAAAGCAGAAATTAAAAAGAAAATTGATCCATCGGCTCTGTCTATAAAGATAAACAGCTTCTTTGAGAGAAAGGATGGTTCAATTGCTATTAGTTGTGAAAATGAAGAAGCTTCAAAAAAAATCGGAGATGAAATAAAAAATAAATTAAGCGATAAATATGAAGTGCATATGCCACTTATGAAAAACCCTACAATACTAGTAAGCGGTATGAGTGAAACTTTAGATGGCAATTTAATTGTTGAGGCTATTAAAAATCAAAACAATGTAAATTTTGAGCATTTGAAGTGTGTGAAGGTGTACCAATCTTTTAAAAACAAGAGATTTTTCAATGCAATTTTAGAAGTTGATAACAAATCTTTCCATGAAATTATGAAAATTAAAAAGATTTATATTAAATATGATCGCTGTGTCGTGTACGAAAAAATTGTTGTTCGCCAGTGCTATAAGTGTTTGGGATACAACCATAAGCATGAAAATTGCACAAGCGCTAAAGTTTGTTTGAAATGTGGAGAAAACAACCACGAAATAAAAGAATGTACTAGTGCGGAAATGAAATGTGTTAATTGCATTAGGCTTAAAATTAAAGCGAATCTCACTGAGATTAATATAAATCATGATGTCCGCAGTGTAGAGTGTCCAATATATAAAAGGCAATTGCAGAATGAGCGCGGAAGAATCAATTATTAGCAATTATCGGACTTAAAATGCTTTTATCTAAATATTGCAGGCCTTATAAATAACTGAACTGGAAACTATTGTCCATGACAATGGATTCGATTTTATATGTACATCAGAGACACACCTCACTCATTTAGAAGAAAACAAAGTAATTGAGTTAAATGGCTACAATGTTATAAGATGCGATTCAATATCATCACACACAGGTGGAGTTGTGTTTTATAAGACAATTGGAGATTTGACATAATAGACAGTTTTGCAATTGAAAAGAAAATCTGGTTTTTATTAATAAAAGTGACGTTTAATAACATTGTGTATACTCTTGGTGGAATATATAGATCACCAAGTTACTCTGAAGCTATATTTATTGAGCAATTTTCCAATTGGATTGAAAAATTAATTTGCAACAATGTGATATTAATGGGTGATATTAATATAAATTGGTTAAATAACAATAGATATAAAAAGCAACTAAGTGCGATAATGAATGATAACTCATATAGTCAAATAGTTTCCAATCCAACAAGAATAACAAAAGATTCGCAGTGTTTGATTGACTACGTTATAACTAATAACAAGGTCAACATTACAGCAAAAACTGAAAATTCAATGAAAATAAGTGATCACGAATCTGTAGTAATAAACATAAGTGTACTACAATCCATTAAACGCGGAGAAAATAATATTGTTCGGATGGTAAATTACAACTCGGAAGGTTTTACAGACAAAATAAAGAACTGCAATTTCTCAGCGCAGAATGAAAACATATTTGTTAATGAATTAGCTAGAATTTTCTCAAATAATTTTTCACAAGCAATTAATAACTTCATCACATATAAAAAAAAGTGAATGGTACACAAAACGCGTGGTTTAAACAAAATTTACGAGAGCTAAAAAATGAAAAAATATCGAAGTACGAAAAGGCGAAGGCATCATGTCAGGAAGCTGACTGGATCAGTTACAAAGTATACAGAAATCGTTTTAAAATGCTTATTGAAAACGCGAAAAACAAATACATTAGTACAAAAATTGAAATTTGCAGTGATCAAAAATCCATGTGGAGAACACTAAAAAAGTTAGTACTTAAAGAAAATAAAAAAAAAAGGAAAAAATATAATATGGAACAACACAAAATACGAAAATGACTTTGAAATATCAAATGTGTTCAATTCATTTTTTGTAAATAGCATCGAAGAAGTAAGAAATAGTATACAAAAGACTCCTTACGTAAATTCTGTGTTCGACTACTACTACCTTAAGTTTAGATTTGAACAAATAAATATGGTCGATTTGAGAACTATATTGAAAAATATGATAAAAAAAAAGATACAAATGGTATTTGTGTTAAAATGTATTTAGATACGTTTGATGTCTGTGAACATTTTTTGCTAAAAATTATCAACATGTCATTAATGACTAGTGTTTTTCCGAATTGCTGCAAGGAATCTCTAATTGTACCAATTCCAAAAGTAAAAAACTCTAAAAAAGTGGAAGACTTTAGACCAGTTAACATGCTGTCCCTACAAAGCAAAGTTATTGAAAATGTTGTCTACAATCAATTACAAACTTACTTGGAATCTTATAATTTGATTTCTTGCTATCAATCTGGATTTCGCAAAAACCATAATTGTGAATCACTACTAAATCTAGTAATCACTAAGTGGAAAGTTGAGATTCATGACAAAAAAGTGGTGGTGGCGGTGTTTCTAGACTTAAAGAGAGCATTTGAAACAGTGGATAAATTAATCTTAGTCCAGAAATTGGAAAAGTATGTAGTGAAAGATAATGAGCTGAATTGGTTTAAATCATATCTTGAAGGCAGAAGTCAAAGAACAAAAATAAATGAAGTTGTTTCAAATTTTGTTCCGGTTAAACATGGAGATCCTCAAGGGTCATTACTTGGCGTGTTGCTGTTTTTGGTATACATCAATGATATGGAGAAGGCTGTTAAATTTTCAAAATTGGTTCTTTTTGCAGATGATGCTTTGTTGTTTGTTTCTGGCAATAATGCAAATGAATGTGTAGATAAAATAAATTCAGATCTACAAAGACTACAAGATTGGTTTGATATAAATTTGTTGAAATTAAATATTAATAAAAGTAAAGCGATGATTTTCAATGGCAGCATAGGTAGTGATATTAATATAAATAATGATATCATTGATGTTGTTAATGAAATTAAGTATTTTATCAATAATAATGATAATAATTTAAACTTTGATGCACATGTAGAATATATATGCAAAAAGATTTCTAAAAAACTGAATTTTTTGTTCAGGATTAGGAGAAAGATATCCATAAAAACTTCTATTCACGTTTATAATACTACAGTAAAACCGCATTTCGAAACATGGTTCTCCATAGAGGCTTAGATATTTATAATAGCCCGCCTAGCATATTAAAGCATGAACCAAATATATTAAGATTTAAACACCTATTAGTTGAGTATGTTAAAAATAGATTTATTTAATATATTTAGTAGTTCAAGACTTGTATTGTTTGAATCAAATGGCAAAACCTTGCCAAATAAATAAATAAAAAAAAAAAAACTTGCAATAAAATTAAACGAAATCACATAGATTCTGTATGTTTGCGTGGTTTTTTACTTTTATTATCCGTGTCTTTTTAAATAAAAAACATATGAGGCGCCGGGTTTCAAAACCGGCCAAGTCCATTTTTCATACTCTTGGGAAAACAACGAAAAACGTTTATATTCATCTATGTTCATTGAAAAGCTAAAAAATATTTCCCACATAATAACTTATAAAATTTCTTACTCAAAGCACGTCAGATCAGACTTTTCAAGTTTTATTTGCGTATGTTTTTGAGAAAACAATTTTGGACTTGGCCGGTTTTGATTCCAATGAACTGGACTTGGCCGGTTTTGATTCCAAGGCGTTGAAAAAAAAAGTGGACTTGGCCGGTTTTGATACCAATGTACTGGACTTGGCCGGTTTTGATTCCAAGGCGTTGGACTGGTTTTGAAAGCAAGTTCATGGACTTGGCCGGTTTTGAAATCCATGAATCAAAAATAAATTAAAAAGTGTAATATTTCTGTCAAAATTTTTTTTTTTAATCTAAAACCATTGTAGAAAGATAAAGCATGGTCTAGATTTTTATATATGAGAATATCTCAAAATTTTATTTTTTTGGATTTGGCCGGTTTTGCAACTGGGCGCCTCATATGTATTTTCGTTTAAATTTATTGCAAGTGTTTTACGAATAATGAATTTTTGAAAGTGAGTCTCCATGCCAAAAAACACGGAGTTCTCAAAATTTAAATTCGCTCTATTTTGTAAAAAAAAATTTTTCAAAAAAATCCCCGAACACGTAAACCTTCTTTTTCGTTACAAAACTCATTAAAAAAAATTTCAGCCAAATCAAAAATGTATCGGTCGATTTTCATCAAAATTCGTTCGGTTTGTAAAAGAACGTCCCATACATGTATCAAAAACAGCAACACTTACATCAAGTTTTGTATACCGTAATTATAGCCCTTGTGATTATCTATAATAGGTGTGTTTCAGCCAGAAAAAATAGGTTAATATTTATAAAGTTTTACCACAAAGTGTATTAGCCAGAAAAAATGTTTTGGTTTAGAGAGAGAAAAAATGAGAGTAAGAAACAGCTGATTACTGAGAATCATCTTATAATAATTGTTGTTGTTGTAATAGTCGCTGTTGTTGTTCATTGTTTTTGTCCATAAGAACATAGTTTTCATAAGAATTCATTAAATAAATTTTTGTGTTTTTCGGTCAAAAAGGGGGTAGGAATTAAAAAATTTGCAACAAACTATGTATACATATACAATTTTAAAGGGAATAAATTAAGCTTTCTTAACTTGTTAAACAAGTTATAGGTTAATAGCACGTTTTTTGGAAAAAATAACGATTTTTTAAAAAAAAAATGGTCAAAATTTCAGAAAAATCGTCATATCTCCAAAATTATGGGTTAGATTTCATAGATTTGCTCACCATTATCACCAAATTATTTATCTTATGACACCCATGCTCAGTGCTGGATTTATAGTAAGGCACACTAGGTACAGGCCTAGGGCATCAGCGCGGAGGGGGCACCAGATATTGAAATTTTTATATAAAATAATATGTTTTACTATAAATTTTACTTAGCTTTTGTTTCTAGCTTGAAAAATTTAATGTCATCTACTACGTGAAATCGAATTTAACTATTTTGCTATTAAAAAGTCATAAAAACAATATTTCAGCCAATAAAGTATACATTAAAAATTGTAACTTGCTTAAAATAAAAAATCAATATAAAATGAAAAAGTAGGGCACCATTTCCTTTAAAAACCTAGGGCACCAAAAATTTAAATCTGGCCCTGCCCATACTTTTGATATCTATTCAGGGGTTCCCAACTTATAAGGATTTTTACAAAAGTTATATTCGCAACTTCTGATGGCTATATATGCGAAACCAGATCCGAGCGACTTTTTTTTGATAATATATTTGTGCTTAGAATAAAAAAGCACATAAGAAAAGTTTAGTTTAATTCCCATTGGAGAATGGGAGCTAAAGTAAACTTAAGCCGACAATTTTTCTAAAGATCTAAACAATTTTTTTTTAAATACAAACAATTTTTCATTAAATTTTTGTTAATATATTAGGAAATCAATCTTTGTCCTTTAAAATAGAGCTATTCAGTGTAGGTTTTTCTTCGCCAACACAATTTTTTAGGATATAAAATATGTAAATATGTATATCGGGCTCATTTTGTTCGTATAGTTTTCTACAGTAATTCATAACTAGAATTTTACAAATTTGCGATTTCGGCACTTTTGATATCACCAGCTCCCACCTAATATTTCCTTAATGCCTTTTTTTTTTTTGAAAAAATGACGTTTATTTTTATAAAAAAAAAGTTAATATTTCAGAAAAATTGTCATACATATTTTGAGGTCTAGAAGTTATAAGTTTATAATAACCACTATTCTGCCCTTAGAAGCGACAAGGGCGTGTCTCAAAAAAAATGCGTTTTGAGATTATTGATGTTTTGTTTTTGTCAATTTGTTGAAATACTTGTAAAATTGATATAAAGAAAATTCTCTTAGCAACTTTTTTTATGTTTGAACTTAGATACTGCCATTTGGACTAGCTTCATTAGACGCATAATTTTTTAAGCTATCCGGAGCCATAAGAATCACGTATATGAATTTTTTTTTGATACACATCTTCGCTTTTGAGGGCAGTGTTGTAGTTAGAACGCTTCATGAGACAACTATTTTGAAAATCGATTAAGGTAGTTTTGATTGAAAATACATATAATCGTGCCCATACATATAACCAGTGTCCTTTTATTTTGTTTATTAAATATGCAACCTGCGACCAATTTCGAGTGTCCAAAGTGGACGATTTTGGGTTGAGCATCAGCTTTTCAACGACGCCCAGTATCCTCAGGTATCTGCTAATATAGCTCTTGATTTCATATAAACCAAACCAATAGGTACAGAAAAAAAACTTGCGTAATGAGGAATTAATTTACCTTTTTTCTTTTTGCTGGGGCCTTTGGTGTTTACCAGTGTGGTTACTTGCAAAACTAATGGTTCCAGAGTTTTCTCCACAGACATTGTTCGTATTTCAAGATTTTTTGGATCCCATTTCATGGCAATCTGGCCAAAGTCAGATAGGGTTCCCATTGCAAGTCTTACACCTCTTCTATTGTTGGTAATTCGCACACCTTTTTATTGCTATGAATTAATGCTTATTAAAAAGTCAAAAATTTTTACAACTTTTTTCAATGTAGAAATCGCTTGTTGACTAATCGCTAAAACTGCTTATGCAGAACGCCTTGATACCTGAATGGATCAATTGTTAAGTTGTTCTGATGTCTCACAGTTCGCGCAGCAGATACATAAATGTTTTCAATAAACATTCAACGAAAAAAGAAAGTTGGATCGTTTTTTAATATTCTCAAGTTTAATTGCGAAAGAAGTAAATTTTACTATGGATTGTTTTAAATTATGATCAAATCAGGAAGAAATTTGCTGACTTTAACACTTTTTTAAATAAATTAATTGCAAAACTACACAACTATATCCCGATCTGAAATTCAGTGAATACTCTCGTTTTGTTCCGTTCCTCTTCAAATTTTGTTGGTTGACCATTCCCATTCCATTCCCTATGTTCAGAAACGAAACAAAGAGGAAAATCTTTGACGTCTTGTGTCGAAATTCGATTTTATACAGGAAACAACAAATTTTAAAAATATGCGCTGCCAGACTTCGTTTAATTATTAAGTTCCAAAACACGTTGAAGACGCAGAGTAGGCAGGACAATTTTGTAAACCACGTTTTTCAAGGGAAGTGCGCGCATTGAATCGCAGCACAGTACCACCCAAGTGTCGACTACGTCCGCTTGTGGAGACAGCACAGAAAACGTGTCACACAGGACCCAGTTCAGTCCTGTGATTTCAAATTTTATTTTGTTTATTTTTTGGGCTTTGATACATTGAACATGAAGTAAAAAATTGATCGAGCTTGTGAAATACTTGGCGTTATATGTATGTGTTTTTGTCGACCTGCTACACGAAACTACTTCCCAATATGCGACACAGTGAGAGCGAAGATGTGTATCGAAAAATATTCATATACGTGATTCTTATGACACCGGATAGCTTAAGAAATTATGCGTCTAATGAAGCTAGTCCAAATACCAGTATCTAAGTTCAAACATAAAAAAAGTTCCTAAGAGAATTTTCTTCCTCTAAACGCGAAGAAGCCTCTAAAGCTGTGTAAGCTACGTAAGCTGAGAATATTTTTGAGCCTCGAAAAAAATTTATGTTAGTAAAAACTTACGTAACCCTCGAAAAATTTCGATGCAAATTTGATATGAAAGCAGCCTCGAAAAGTTGGAAAGTGAATTAGTGTTGCAGTTTGTTGAGATAATTTGCCGCTAGCTTGTAATTTCTTTAGAAATTTACACATACATTTTTTTAAATATATTAAAAGCGCAATTCTTGGAATTCTTGTTTGTTTTCCTTTTTTTGTTTTGATATTTATGAACTTGATTCTACCTATTTCGATACATTTTTTTTCATGGCTGCGCCAACTCTAATCAAACTGTCAAATTGCCATTCCTAACTCGTTTGCACGTTTGCATTGATAGGGGTGTTCCCGTGAGCAAGCTGGCAAACGTTCGATCTTAACATGTTTTTCGAGTTTTCGCGTGTAGAGGAATACTCTTAGTGTTTTTCTGTGCTGCCTGTGTTGTGCGGCAAGCGGGACACATGAGTGGTTTCCGCTGAGGTGATAGTTGATAGATGACTATCAATTATCGCACTTTTGCTCTCCGTAAGGAGATTGTCAACTTGATTATCGCTTGCGTTTATTTAATAGCTTTTTAGGTGTAGTTTTCAAAAACGACAATCAAAAAATCGACAGTTTATCACCTTAGCGGATATTACCCAGATCATTGTGAGAATAAGCTAGTAGTTTTTTTTTCATGGTGTTGATAAGAATGCTGCACTCAGTGTTCCCAATATAGCTATATTGAATGTAAAAGTTTGGCTAAAATGTAGTTTATAAATGAAATCCATCATTAATAGCCTGAATATAGGTGTAATGTAATTTAATAAGCTAAAAAATTGCTGGACAATATGAATTTTACGATATATTTCAACTTTTCTGAAATTTCACTAAATTGTTTTCAAAATACAGTGAAAGTCACATATACCGACTCCGCTTGTAACAACCAACCGCTTATTACAACCGCTTCGAAGTCATTTGTTTGGTTTTTTTACAAATCTTATGAGCATTTCGTCGGTTAAAACGATCGCCGGATATAGCAGCGAGTCGGATAAAGCAACCGCTTTTAGTCATATATTTTTTTTTGTCGGCGCTTATAACGATGAAATTTCAAAAAGTGAAAAAAACATAGTAGGTCTTGCTCAAGATTTGTTTTTTAAATACAATATGCACACGAGTACCTAAATTTTGTTTGAACTTTGCATAGAGTTTTTTGTGAACGAAAATTTAGTTCAGTTTGAGTGTTAATTTTTGTGTTGTGGATGCTTTAGGAAACTTAAAAGGTTTGCTTATAAGCGTAGTATTCTCTTTATTTTTTTAATGCTTAATGTTATTTTAGCTATGAATTCTAATAAAAGGAAAAATTTCTCTGTCCAAGAAAAGGCAACGATTATTCATCGATTGGAAACTGAAAAAAAAAAATTCTGATCTTGCCAAAGAGTTTGGAGTATCGCACTCAACGATCTCGACCATTTATAAAAACAGAGAAAAAATCGATGAACATTTTAAAAACAACCGAACTAAGAATAAAAAAATTCGGCTTCCACTAAGTCCAGAAATCGATAAAGTACTGCTGCAGTGGTTTAAGAATCAACGATGCCGAAAATCTTGCTACGGCTCTAAGTCCAACAGAAGAAAATATAATTCAAAATATTATTTCAAACCAGCAGGAATCTGAAATGGAAGAAGAGGATAATATTACTGCACAAGAAAACTTCACGATGCCTACCGCTATAGAAGCGATAAAGGCTGTCGAAGTCATCAGAACTTTTGCTTGCCTGAATGAAATAGGTGATAATATTTTAACAAACCTTTCGGCTGTTGAGAAATCATTAAACTGTGCATATTTAGAGTGCTTATCTACGAAGCAAACGACTATAACAGAATTTTTCCACCAGTCTTAAATTTTCTTAAAGTCTTGAATTTATCTTAGAGTTTTTTTTTTAACATAATTTACATGACAAAAGAAGACATACATATGTATGAGTATTTTATTAAACCTTATAATAAATACAAACACCGTTTTTTATTTATTAGCAGTATTCGTATGTAACGACTGTTGGTTATAACGACCATATTTGAACGGTCTTTGCCGTCATTATGAGCGACTTCTACTGTACTAGCATTTGTACTAAAAGTTACATTAAATTTTTTTAAAAAATATGAATTTATAAATAATCGGAACAACAATTACTGTTATAACAGCAACATTTCTATACCCTGCAGTTCTATTTTCATACAAAAAAAGCTGATTTATTTAAAAAAAAACGCTATTTGTATGTAGAATTACTGTAGCCAGAGAAGCTGGTATTGAAAATATTAAAGACTAAACCGCGGCAGCAGCTAAGCCGTTGTAGGACATATTTTAGATGTAAGTTGAAAAAAAAAAATTACTGTAAATAGCGAATCCGGTGTTTAATATGCTATAGGCCGTAAAAAAGTTCATAAGAATGATTTTTATTTTATTCGGTAAAGGGTTAACATGAAAAAGCTTAGTACGAGTGTTACACCATATTAAAGGAAATGAATTGAGCTTTCTTAATTAATTTTTTAGAAAAATATCGGTTGTAGTCGTGATTTCTCAAAATTACAAATTGGATTCAAAAAATTTCTGTGTCAATATTGGAGCTTATTAAATTACCTTTCGCATAAGCCCCATCTTTTGGAAGTCAATGCAGGGCTTCTGAACTTGTAGCGATTTTTAGTAAAGCCACAACCGACACTTTTTTTTACATAATTTTCATTTATTTAAAGCACTTTTTGCCTTGAAATAAAAAAAAAATTGGCGAAAGTGAGCTTAAGTAAATTTATTCCAAAAGATTTCCTCTTATACAATACAAGTAAATATTTATTGTCATTCTAAAAAATTTTGAATTGTTTTGATCTATATTTTTAAGTTCCTAATGCAATGTTTGAACTTGGTCTAACTGCGTGTCACCCTGCTTTTCCAAACATGGCTGTACCGTTTAAACAGGGCGATGTTCTTTTCTAATTTGTTCCAATGCTGCTTGCAAGCAAAGATAATATTTTTTCTCTATGTTGCAAGTCTGTTTCGAAAAGCAGGGCTGGCACACAGTTGAAATAAAATCAGATAGTTCTTAAATATGTATCGTCAGCTTACAAGCAAAATTGACCATCTTCAATAAATCAAATTTTGTGTTTTCGATGGAAAGTGTATACATTTTAATTGCTTATGTAAGGATATGCTCCTTATCAGGTACTGTAAACTTTTTTTTTAATAACCGAAAATAATATATCCAAAGAGGGTTTAAGCATAAATGAAATAATAATTTGCACTACTCACTAATTATTTTTTTTGCGGATAGTCAATTTTGCTTGTAAGTCGACGGTATATGTAATTCTAGGAGAATTGTGCACCGATTTTTTTTTTAAAAAAAGCAACGTTTTAGGGGTAAAAAATAGAATTAACATCGAAAATTCTCGCTCGTATCTGACTTCGGAGATATAGCAATTGGAAGTTGCGGATATAGCGATTTCCACAAAATTAAAGTCATGAAACTTAATTCAATAGGCTATAATGCATGGTTTTCAAGATATTATGATTTTTTTTTTTTAAATTTTAAAAATTTATTTTCTTAAAACCCTTTTTTTTCGAAAAATATGTTATAATTGTTAAGGTTTATTAATATACAGCTGAGCCTCTGTAAGTCGAACTTGAAGGGTGATGCCAAAAAATAGAGTTATAGAGTTTTCGACTTATTGAGGACTTCGACTTTTGTCAGAAAATGTTCGGCTTGTAGAGGTTAAGATTTATTCCAACTATTTTTGAGTTAGAGAGGTGAAATAAATAAAAATCCTAGTTTTAGAGGTATTAAACATTGGTGTGTATTGCAGTAGGACCGAACTATTTCTGATAATTTTTCAATCGACAACAATAAAGTAACTTCGCATCAAAAATTCGTCAGTCATAAATTCCTTTATCATCAGAATTGGTTTATTGCATAAGTAAGCTTTTACACTGATTTCTAAGAAACAATGATGTACATTGTCGGCATATTCTTAAAGTCGGTATCTTATTTTTCTTCGAGCTATAGAGGTTAAGTGTTACAAACTAAATTTATTTATTTAATTAATTATTAAAAAAGACTCTTAAATTACAAAATTTATAAAGATTAAATTAAAGGAAAACTTTTGTTCATAAAAAATGCGTGCGCACAAATCGCTTTCTAGAATTCAAGAGAAGGAAAAGTTACAAAGTTTTTGACATTTACATATTTTTCACAGTTGCAAAAATAATAAATTTTTACTATTAAAAAGTAGTAAATAAGCGTTGCCGCATGTTGTGGTCGCTACAGTACCCCCCTCTTAGAGATTGCCCTGAGTCACTGTAAACGCTGGCTTCAATCGATCAATTGAAATCCTGGACTGCTTACCGTTCACTTCAATGATAAAATACTTGCTTAAACGTCGAATCACTTTGTAAGGGCCGCAATATGGTGATGATAACGAAGGTCTGATTGCATCATTTCGAATGAAAACTTGATCGCACGATTTCAACTCTGGGTGCACAAAAATGTTCTGTTTGTTATGCCAACTTGTTTCAACTGGACGCAATTTTCCTAACATCTGATGCAGCTGTTGAACAGTCTCGGTCTCGCTCGATTTTTGGTGATTATCCACAAAAAGCTCAGAAGGTATTTGCAACGTTGTTCCATACACAAGTTCAGCTGGTGTGGCTTCAATATCTTCCTTAAAAGTAGAACGCAATCCCAACAAAATTAATGGAAGAAACGCTGTCCAGTCTTTGGCGCTGTGACATAAAATAGCTGATTTCAGCATGCGATGATGATGAATGCCAAGAGTGCGCAGAAGTTCCTTGAAAAGGGTGCTCTCAAATTGTCGTCCAAGGTCAGATGTTATATCAACGGTAACACCAAAACGCGCTATCCATCCGTTTGCTAACGCTTTTGCGACAGTAGGAGCGGTCATATCTGGAATCGGGAGCGCATCCGGCCACCTAGTAAACCGATCTATAACAGTTAAGCAATAACGATTTCCTTCTGATAACGGAAACGGTCCCACGATGTCAATATTCAAATGAGCAAATCGTTCGCTTGGACTATTTCGGCGAATGAGTGGAGTCTTACTATGGCGGTTAACTTTGTTACGTTGGCATTGTAGACACTGCTTCGCAAAAAGCCTACTATCTTTTTGTATACCGGGCCAGACAAAACGCTCGGACATCATTTTTGCAGTACCTCTGGAACCAGGATGTGACAAGTCTTGTGTTGAGTGCAAAAATTTGCGTCTGAGTTCTTTTGTAACAAACGGTCGAATTCGATCCGTTGAGCAATCACAGTATACCTTTTTTGAGCTATAAGGAAAAACAAAACTTTTTAGATTGAGCGATTGATTTTTCATACCTCGCGTCAGAATGGACTGCAGCTCCTCATCCAAAGTTTGACTATCTGCTAACTCATGGTAATTTACCGCTGTGGTGCTTATAGATTCTATTCTAGAAAATAGATCGGCAACAATATTGTTACGACCTTCGACGTGTCGAATATCCGTAGTAATTTACGCTATAAAATCGACCTGTCGCACTTGCCTGTCTGAAGCTTTCTCTAGTTTTTGGCGAAACGCATAGATCAATGGCTTATGATACGTGTACACATGACACTGCCTGCCTTCAATCATGTACCTAAAATGTCGAACTGCTTGGTACAAGGCTGTGAGTTCCCTATCGTATGTGCTGTATCGCGTCTCAGCGCTCGAAAATTTTTGTGAAAAATATCCCAAGGGCTGTATTTCATTGTTAACCACTTGGTTTAAGACAGCACCTGCAGCGAAATTTGAGGCATCAATCCATAATGAAAGCTCAGCATCTGATCATGGATGCGCGAGCATCGTACAGTTCACAAGTTCCTGTTTGCAGGTTTCAAATGTATTTTCCAATTCCTTGCTCCAACATAGCAAAGAGTTGTCATTTCGGCGGTTGCCTTTGATCATTTCAAAAAAGTCGGCCTTGTAGATCCATAGCATTTGGCAAAAACCGACGGTAAAAATTTAGCATAGCTAAAAAACGTTTTAGCTCTCTCGCCGTTACTGGACGTTGAAATTTTCGAAGTGCTTCCACGCGTTGAGGAAGTGGTCGTGTTCCATCTTTTGAAATATGATGACCTAAAAATTCTAACTCAGCAACACCAAACTCAGATTTGGCCGCGTTTATTTTGAGGTTATGGTCTCTTAGTCTTTCAAAAATTTGACGTAAATGACTACAGTGCTCTTCGTAAGAGGAAGATGCAATGCATACGTCATCTATATAAGCAAAAACGATATTCAGGCCCCTGAATACTTCGTGAATGAGCCTTTGAAATGTCTGGGCCGCATTTCTTAAGCTAAACGTCATATGCGTAAATTCAAATAAGCCAAAAGGCGTCGTTATGGCTGTCTTAGGAATATCATCAAGGTTGATACGCACTTGATGAAATGCTTTCTACAGGTCAATTTTTGATAAAATATTATTACCTGCCAAAATTGTCGAAAAATCCTGTAAATAAGGCATCGGGTATCGATCGGGTACTGTTATAGTATTTAATGCTCGGTAGTCACCACAGAGCCTGTAGGAACCGTCTGCTTTACGAACTAAATGCAAGGGGCTCGCCCAATTTCTACTCGAACGGCGACAAATTCCAAGTCGCATTAATGTTTCAAATTCAGTACGCGCAGCAAGGAGCTTATCTTGAGAAAGACGTCGCGGACGCGAAAAAACTGGTTGACCTTCAGTATAAATATGGTGGACTACCCCTGACTTCGTTTCGGCACCAGCGGTCGGCGGAAGAGTAATGTCAGAAAATTCTTGTATAACATTTGTAAATTTCAGATTTGCATCTAAAGTTCTTAAGCTCAAAAAAACGGAATTATCAACAACGCAAAGAGTTTTTAATTCTGTCTTACGATCGTGTAAGCACCTTCTTTTGATAGCAACTAAAATATCAAAATGGGATAAAAAATCAGCACCGATTATTGGCTGAGTGATGTCAGCAATCAAAAAATTCCAAATAAAATCACGCCTAAGTCCGAGATTTAATTTAAGCAGCACTTCTCCGTAAACATTTATGGGAGTGCCATTAGCGGCAAACAATTTTATATTAGTAGACTTAGCGGTAGCTGATTGAGATGATTTCGGCACTACGGATACGTCGGTGCCGGTATCTATAAGAAAATTCATATTTGAAGACGTATCCAAAGTTCGTAGGCGAAATGCATTAGAAGTTGTAATTTCAGATGGTCTTTCTCTTTAAATTTGCTTAAAAACTTACATGGCTCACGACACTTAGTTGCTTTATTGCCGAAAGTTCTGTGGTACCAACATAAGTCGTCATTTGTATTTCGTGTACCACGAGCTCTTGAATGCGATCGTGTTCGCGAACGATTACGAGATCCGTTATGAAAAAGTTTTTTTAATTCCTGCGACAACTGTGCAACTTCGCGTTTGAGGTTAGAAACTTCGTCACATGGTGAGACCTCGCTGACTTGATTTCTATGCAAATCAATTGATGAGGTTATTGAATCAGCAATTTTTATTTTCTCTGCAGCTTGCACGTTTGTTGCTATAATTGCTGCTTGTACGTATGGTGGCAATCGGCTTACCCATAAATCCAGGAGAACTCCTTCGCTCAGCGAAGTTCCGGCAACGCGTGTCATTTCGCCATACAACTCGCTAGGTTTTTTATCTCCCAAGGGCATGTCCGATAGAACACACTGTATGCGTCGCTGCTGACTGTCTGCGAAGTGCTCAGTTAATTTTTGTTTGATGTAGTCGTATTTCTTTGTCGGAGGCGCAGCCTCTATGATTGGACGCAGCTCTAACAACCTGTTTGGTGGAATGGTTGCCAAGACTATGTTGAACTTTCGCACATCGCCTAAAAAATACGACGCCTCGAACCAAAACTCCAAAGAATAAAAATACGGCTCTATGTTATTCTCTGTAATTGTAGGAACAGGCAGGCGTGGAACAGCCACCGCATTTAAGCTCTGGTGCTCGGTGTCATTAGGTTTAGAGCCGCAATTTCAATCAACGTTTCAGTTCACCAATTTTAGTGTTACAAACTAAATTTATTTATTTAATTAATTATTAAAAAAGATTCTTAAATTACAAAATTTATAAAGATTAAATTAAAGGAAAACTTTTGTTCATAAAAAATGCGTGCGTACAAATCGCTTTCTAGAATTCAAGAGAAGGAAAAGTTACAAAGTTTTTGACATTTACATATTTTTCACAGTTGCAAAAATAATAAATTTTTACAATTAAAAAGTAGTAAATAAGCGTTGCCACATGTTGTGGTCGCTACAGAGGTAATTCGTTTCAAATAATCGTGTTGTAAGGGTTGTAAAATCAAACATTGCTTTGTTTTTTTATTTTTTCGAGTAATAGAGGGAAAATATGTACTGACTTTACTTGTAGGGACTCACTAATTATTTCGACTTATAGAGGGGTCAGATTTCGAGCAATGGAGGTTTTGGGGCTTGAAGGGAACACAACATTTATTTGAGTTTGGTAGGTTTTCGACTTATCGATGTTCGACTTAAAGAGATTCCACTGTATTAATAATACCATTTGTCCCTAATTTTTGTTAAATGAACCCTCCAATTGGAAACAAAAATTTTATTAATTACATTTTTGGTAAGTTTTGGAGTTTGCGAACAATAATAACCAAACAACAACATAATTTTTGTCAGCAGTGCTATTTTTCATAAAAAAATCTAAATATAGAAATATCATAATGATAATTATCATCAGACAATTGAAATATTTTTTGCCTGCGGCACTGTTTAGAATGATGCCAACAAATTTTATTAAAAATCGCGAGCTCGTTTCTTCACTAACTTTTACATGTAAAATTACTATGTTTAGCGAAACCAGTGTTGAATGAACTGGAGGATGTAAAACTTGACACACGGTCGAAAGCTGCACTTTAAAGAAAGCTATTTCCTCAACTTCCGTAGCTGTATTATCCCCGACATTAGATCCAGGGGAATCTTTTTGAATATACATTTTTTCTTCGAATTGAAAACTTAAGAAAAATTAGGTTTGAAAAAAAAAAAATAACAATAAGACAGACAGTTAAATTTTTTTAATAACATAGTAAAATAAAATTCACTCATAAGAGCAATTTTTTATATTTTTTTAAAATCACAAATAATGGTTCCAAAATTTTCTATTATGTGATTGTCTATTTAGTTTTATCTGCCATCGTGTGGATCTTCCTTGTTATCGCTCTTCTATTATGCGTATAGCTTGATAGAATCTTTCACTCTGTTCTTCCCTAAAATTACCAAGATTTTCAGGAAATCTATTAAATGCTCATAGATTTTTAAGATTGACCAACATGCCCTCACTAATTCAGAACAGTTGTCCGACTTATCATTCCCAAGAAAATTCTGTATAACAAAGGCAAATGATGTCCAAATTTATCTCTGCAGCTCATTCATTGAACGGACAAAATTTGGATCTTTTGTTAGCTGCCTAACCTGTGGCCCATTAAAAATACCTTCCATACCATTAAATTTTTCAGTGCTAAGCTCGGGAAACTTACGCGATAGATAAGTGAAGCATTCATCATCTTTATTAAGAGCTTTTACAAATTGTGTCATAATGCTGAGCTTAATATGAAGTGGTGGGAACTAGAGGTCTGCATAAGTATAATCGTTAACCTACTAAGCTTTTACTGAAGGCATTTTAATTGATTTGAATGCGTATACATAGCGTTTGTTTGTGTTACTGTTACCATCATTAGCCGTGTCTTATTCGCTTTGGTTAAACCAGAATCTCACACAAATGTGTGAGCCAGCTCAATTTCTAGTTCAATTGATTGAACTTTTTTTGTCTTTGCTAAAGTTTGAAGCATCATAGACACAAACCTAAAATAATCAAAAATATATGGCAACTTTGCTGGAATTTTGAAGAAGCGTTCTTAGGTCACGGGAGGCCTTGTGCACCCAGTCAGTGCAAATATTAAAATAGAAACACATAATAAAAACAAAAACAGTGACGAAACAGCAGAAAACGAAAAGAAAACTTTGGTATTAGAGTCTGCGACACTATAAAAACACTTTGAAATCATTTGATAGCAATAATTTGGAAAAAAAAAATTATGTAATGATACGTGAGGCCCCTTACCGTGCTAGACCCGATTCAACCACACGACCATAAAGGCGGCTCTGATTTTAAAATAGAATTTCTGTCAAACACTGTCATGCAACCTATTGGTCAAATGCTGAATTATAAAAGGTTAAACTTATGCGTTTTATTCACCAAAGCGAATAAAACACGGCTATTATAAATTTCTCTTCTTACTCGTAACTAACTGTACGTAAATGATTGCATCATGTGTATGCATAATACGCATGTATACTGCGAGTACAACGAGTACCACGGATTTTACTCG
The DNA here is from genome assembly GCA_949775025.1 of Tricholauxania praeusta. NCBI lineage: Eukaryota > Metazoa > Arthropoda > Insecta > Diptera > Lauxaniidae > Tricholauxania > Tricholauxania praeusta. The sequence goes on along the minus strand of OX459029.1, from coordinate 69,266,545 downwards.
TTTGATATGTTGTACTACGCAATAATACACTCTAACATGCATAGGAATGATTAGTGAAGTCAGTCATAATTTCATGTGTGCAGGCGAGTTATGTCCATGTTTTTCTTAATAAATTTATATCTTGTAAAATATTATAAAAAGAGTTTTTGAAAACAAAAAAGGTGATAAGTTTCTTACTCTATTTCCCATAGTTTTTGAGATATTTCGTTACAAAAAATGTTTAAATAACTCAAAAAAAAAAAACAAATTGTGCAGTTATTTTAAGAATGACCGATATCAATATGCGTATGTAAACTGTTTAAATTTATCGTTTTACTTAATAAATTATAACAAAAAACAAAAAAACGTTGGATTTTCTTAATAAAAATATAGGGCTGTATTTATAGTCAATTTTCTACATCATTCTAAAGATAAAACTACTAAAATTTATTTTGAACTTATCTAAAACATGATTTTGATGATAAAAAATTACTATAATCCTGTACATTCGTTTTATTTCAATTATCATATAAATAAATAAAAAAAGTTGTGCATTTAAATCTTCTGGCAACGCCTTAGTGCACAAATAAATTCTCCCTACCTCTTTTTCATCGAATAAATAAAACAATAAAGCACGTCATTCAGTTCGATTCATTACCTTTAGTTTAGTTGTGCGTATATAATTTCATGACATAATTATATATGACATAACTGATTGCTGTTTTGGTCTACTATTGAAGAAGGGATCGAAAGCGAATCTTCTCGTTGAAGAGGGCAGGGGGGTGGCAAAAAACCGGGACAACAACAACATTTCAACGTCGACGTATCTGCGTGTTAATGCCTGAATAATAGCAAACTTGTGAGATGGAGTTACAAGTCGACCCTACTTGTAAACAACATACATATCTGTGGCCACAAGGAATAACAGCTAAAGTCAATCTTCGATTATACGGCAAAACAGTATAGGTCACTTGCTTATGCACAGAACTTATGTTGCTTTGCTTTGTGATCACAGATCGACTTTAGCTGTTATTCCTTGTGGCCACAGATATATTTCATTACAAAAAAAGGAAGAGAAGTCGTCCCGTTCAGAGTCGATTACTTAAATCGATATTTCTGAATCTTTCGTGACTGTCGAAAATTCAAATATATTTCATTACTGTCACAAATGACGATACGTTAATACAACTTTTATGTATGAATACGCATTTTAAATCTTACGAAAGATGATGATTGACCACCCCCCCCCCCCCCCTCTCGCAAGATTTAGTAAGAATCCGCTGAATCCCCTCTCCACCTCCGAAACGTCTTACATAATTTATGAACGGCCCCTTACGCTATGGCACTCAAAAGAAATGTGTACTTGCAATTAGAGTAACAGAAAATTGAACGAGTACTGAAACGAGTAAATTTTTGGTATCCGTGCAGACCTCTAGTGAGAACGTATGTAATTCGATCTTGATTTACCAAAGGTAATTTGTTGACATTGTGCATACCAACGTCAGTCGTCCTTTTCAACTATCATACTTTTTGAATCCAGTGGATGTTTTTGTCACGAATAGCCCACAAAGATGGAAAACACGGACACTTTGTGAAACCCATTGTTGACCTAATAGAAAATTAACCATTTTTAGAGCTACACATACATATAACCCAGTTATGCTCTTGATACGACATTTTTTTCATTACTAGAGAAATATAAAAGTAGTGGAATGAGCAATAAAAATATCGCCACACTTGTTGCCGTTAGTACAGGTAGAATGACCGTCTTGTAGAGTGTTAGCTTTGTCGATCGAGAGAGATCTCTGCAACGTAATTGCTTACTGAGACCGTAGTAGCACCTATTAGCAATTGTTATTCTCCGCTTAAGTATTAAAAGTTCCGGAGAGGTCATTTCCTACCTTGACGGAGCTACACGTATTGCTCAACGTCATCCTGCAGAGCCTTATCAACTTTGCAGGTATACCGAACTCAGACATTGTTGCGTATAGGCAACTCCGCACTGTGCTATCGAACGCTGCTTTATAATCGACGGAGAGATGGTGAGTGTCGATTTGATATTCATGGGTTTTTTCCTGGACTTACCAGGTCTAAAGCCACACTGATAGGATCCGATCAGCGTTTCTGTATAGGGCTTCAATCTTTCACACAATACGCTCGAGAGGATCTTATATGCGATGGAAATAAGACTGATACCCCTGTAGTTGGCGCAGATTGTCGGGTCTCCTTGCTTTATTACAAGACAAAGCACGCTGAGGTTACAATCGTCGGGCATGCTTTCCGCTAGCCATATTTTGCTGATGAGTTGATGCATGCACCTTATCAATTCATCGCCACCAGCTTTAAACAACTCAGCTGGCAGGCCGTCAGCACCCGCTGCTTTGTTGTTTTTGAGTCGCTGGATAGCAGCTCGAACCTCTTCATGGCTAGGTGATGGTTCTTTCACTGCGTTATCATCGATTGGTGCAATCGTACTGCATTCTCTCTGGGCGGAATTGGTGGAATCATCGCCCGTAAGCAAGTTGGAGAAATGCTGCCTCCATAACCTCAGTACACTCTGTGTATCTGTAACCAGATTTCCATTTTCGTCTCTACAAGTGGATGCTCCGGGCTTGAAACCTTGAGTTAGACGCTTAACTTGTTGATAGAATTTTCGTGCATCCTTCTTGCCCTGGTAGACCTCAGGCTCCTCACGCTCACGCTTTTCTTGCTCCTTTTTTTTACGTCTGAAAATGCGCCTCTCTTCCTTCCTCTTTTCACGGTAGTTTTCTCGCACGGCTCGCGTTGCGGCTGACTGCAGCGTCTTCTTGTATGCGGCGTTTTTTGCAGCAGTCGCATCGCGACACTCCTGGTCATACCATTGGTTTCGAAGTTGTGGGCGTCGGAAACCAATGACTTCCTCGGCGGCAGCGCGCATGGAGTGGGAGATGTGTGTCGAAAGTCCACCGGCATCGTCGGTGGGTTGAGCTTAACCGAGAGTTGAGTGGAGTATGCCTCGGCAGTCCGTTGTGATTGCAGCTTGGCAACATCCAGCTTTCGTTGCATGCCCGTGCGTACATTCTTCGCATTGCTGCAACAAGATAGTGGTCGGAGTCAGTGTTGACCCCCGGAATGTACGCACATCCAGAACGCTTGAAGCGTGCCTTCCGTCGATCACAACATGATCAATTTGGTTTTTCGTTTTTTGATCCGGGGATAGCCAGGTGGCCATGTGAATGTCGAGGTGTTGAAATCTGGTGCTACTAACTACCATGTTTTGCGCCGCGGCTAAGTCGATCAGTCTCAGACCGTTGTTTGAAGTGGTCTCGTGGAGACTGAACTGACCGACTGTAGCGCCAAAGATGCCTTCTCTTCCGGCCTTCGCGTTAAAATCGCCGAGGACTATTTTTACATCGTGGGTCGGACAACAGTCATACACGTCCTCTAGGCTCGCGTAGAAATCATCCTTGGTAGCATCGTCCTTTTCCTCCGTCGGGGCGTGCGCGCAAATTAGGCTTATGTTGAAGAATTTTTTCTTGATACGGATCGTAGCCAACCTTTTGTTTATTGGCGTGAACCGGGAAACTAGGTAGCGTAATTTTCGACATACAACGAATCCGCAACCAAATTCGCGCCTCTCCGCATGGCCGCTGTAGTAGATATCACAGTTAGTCCGTTTAGAGCAGCCTTGTCCTTTCCATCGCATCTCCTGGATGGCGGTGATATCAGCCTTTATTTTTACGAGGGCTTCCGCCAGTTGGATAGTTGCACCTTCCCTATGGAGGGTCTGTACATTCCAGTACATTCATCATTGGAAATGATGATAATGTGTGGTGGGATCCAAACCCTACGCACACATTCCAAGTTTTAAGTCTAGGAGAGACTCGCCTTCCCACAACTAGCTCACCCCCGGACGGGTATCCAAGGGATCTCCAGAGGATATTTGGCCAAAAGGCCGGAAGTTTTTGAGCTGCTTGAACTGTTTTTTTGTCACTATTTTTTTGAATTCAACATCTTATAAACAAAATTAGGCATTAACAGATTGTGTGCCACTTCGTACGTACTAAACGCAAGCACGTGTAATGGATTTGTTATTATCGTCTACCTTTTTCGTAATAACATGCTTGCTGGATTGTGTTACAGGTTGCGGAGATAAAAGATCTATAAGACACGGAACGTGCGGATGCTGATGGTCTTTATAGTGGCTGATTTGTAAACAATATACGCGTTTACTACTGAAAGGCCAAGTAAAAGTTCAATCGCTCAAAGTTCGATACCCCTTTAGACCTTGGCGAAGGGTGTTAGCATACGAGGCCATCTGGTCGGATAAGTCGATACCCGACTTTCCTTTGTTGTCATCCATAACAACCAGAGGCTGGTTGATGGCTTACCAGGATTAGTTGGGTCGTTTGAAATAAATACCATTTCTGGAGCATGCTTTGTTGAAAGCATTCTGACATCTCTCTTGTCCTTCCATTTTAGCACAACTATTCCGTTTTCTTCTACACTGACCACCATTTCGCCTTTTTTATTGCGGCATCATTATTTCTTTTGGGAAATATTGTTTATTTGCACGAAAAGCACCGACGAGATCTGTTCCTTGGTTAAGCATTGAGCGATCCAGTTCTAACTAATTAGTGTAATAATTGTCTATATACAATGTTCGATCTTCTTCTTTGAAGTCAACACTTAATTCTTCGCTTACATTTTTTGACAAAACGATTTCTCTCAATCCAGTAGATGACTTGCCAGAATATATTTTTGTTGATCAGGTAAATTCTGCAGTATTGCAGAACTTAAATAGCTTCATTTCATAAGGATGAGCCTTGTTGGGAATATACTGTCGGAAACTAAGTCTTTGTCTCTAAGGAACGAGCGTCTCATCAAACACATCCCGGTACATAAACTTTTTGATATCGTATTTGGAGCATATCCAAGAAGGGTTGTATTTTAGCTAGCCGATCACCTGGTGTAATGGAATTATTATCCTTGAAGTGCATGAAACTCAGTAGCAACTGAAAACGATTTGAGAACATTGTTTTTCTCGGAATTGAAAAGTTATAAATTGGTTTTTGGACCAATTATCTGCAAGAGCTTCAACTCTTACCAAACCCATCCGCAGAGAAGTCCCAGGAACTTTTTAGTTTCATAATTTGATGTCGGTATCCATTGCTTTTTTCCGAAGATTACAGTGCACTGATCCAAATGTTGTTGCGCGTATTTATTGGTTTCTTAGACAATTATATCAATTATGTACATCGTTGTCTACAAATAGAAAATATGCATCCAAACAGGAAATATCTGATGCAACATTTTGTTGAAGACCTGATTTCCCAGTAAATGTGATGTGGTAGTTCTGTTCTTTTAGTCGCTTTCTCCTTATTTCTCCGTAAATTTTCATATATAATAACTCTTCTGTACTTCCAAGCAAGTTTCTAAATCTGCTAGTCAAACCAGTTGTGAGATCAGCAACTTCCGACAATGTCGAATCACATACTTTGTTTAGTATTTATTAACAAGCTCAGCTGAAAGCCATCTAGATTTTTGATCTAGCGATTTTTGAACCAAAACTCGATTTGGGACCAATGTGCAGCGGCGCGCAGTATCTTCAGTGCTGCGCACAAGAATTCATTTATTTGATATAGTCCGTATTTGCCTACCACTCTGAAAAAATAAGTTGTTAAAGGAAATTTGACGAGGAATTCAGTGATATTTTTTTAATTTCGTATCGGATGGCCATCGCTCTATTTACTTACTTTAAGCAATTGATTTGATATAAAAAATTTTAGTTTTTTGATCTAATGCCATATATAAAAAATATATTAAAAAGATTATCTTTTTAAATTTAAAACGTTATAAAAAATTATTTTTTCGTTGAAAATTATCGGAGATATGACAATTTGTATATGACCGTAAAACACCATAAAACGTAAAACCGTCAAGCTTCACAGCTCGATATCTTCGATAACAAATTAATTCCCGTCACACGTATCCACTAATATAATGCACAGAAAACGTAAAAATGAGCGTAATGGAGCGATTTAAAAATATGGCGCCCAGAAACTGTTCTGTTCATATGACATATTCTTTTACAAGCCAACAATGACCGACCCATTTTCAAATCGCTCAGAATTTGTCTTATATGTTCTAGCCATTATAGAAGTGAACACGTGTAACGGGAATTTTTTGACATCGCGCTGAGTTTGTTGATTCTTATACAGTGTTCATCAACTACCCTGTGGCATCGAAATGGATCAACATATGGGCAAAAAAAGTCGGATCTTAATCTAGTTGCCACAACTACTTAACCTAACTTTTACATTTATTGTGTTAATTATCAACTTATACTTACCATTTTGACAGATGCAAATAGCTTATTCTCGTTTTATTTGAATAAATGCACTTTAAATTCACTTAATGCGTTAAAATTTATTTAAAGTCCAATAAATCAAAAAATTGTATAATCTGCTCGCAATTTCACAGTCAACCAAAACGTACACAATAAAAATGTCAACCACAGTGTAAAATATGAAATGTGCAAAGAACACTGTTTTTCGTCATATTTGAGGTCATGTAGCAATGCCAAAAAAAAAAAAAGTTGAATCAAAAAGTACAAAGTAGAAAATTCAATATGAGATTAAATAATTTGTTAATTTTTAACTTTGTATGAAAAAAGTTAACAAACTAAAAAATTACGCTTCTCAGATGCTGCATGGTTTTTTAAAACTTTAAGGTTCTCTAGTGTATTTTTGAAGCCGTTGGGGGGGTAATTTCTCTGGTTTACCCCTGCACATCTGCGCGGCATTGACTCAATCAAATTAGCTAGAGTGTTAATAGGTATTTGTTTCCAATTGAGTTCTAAGGTTCCATACAATGAAGTCTTATTGGAAAACCTTTGACCAGAAATACTCCTCTTCAAAATCCCAAAAAGATTTTCAATGGGATTAAAGTCTGGTGATTGTGTAGGCCAATAAAGAACTTTTATCCCATTGTCTCTAATATAATCTTTGACGTGTTTTGACGTATGTTTCGGGTCGTTGTCATGTTGAAACGTCCACTGGAGCGGCATATTTACGGTGACCATAAATTTAAATTGAAAAAACAGAACAGAAATTGTATATGTAGAAACGTATTTTTTTATATTGAAAGTATTAAAAATTCACAAAAAAAACATAAATCACATTTCATTGGCTTTGATTTTAATTAACAATAGTGTAACAAAAATATACACACCAAATGCAAATCATTGATAATTTTCTGAGTTATAAGTTTTTTTAATCATGTTTTCCAGAATTTGTAATTATTCCTTAAACTCTAAGCAGTTAAGATCATAGTGAGATCTCGTTATTAAAATAGATTTTGCAGTCTCAATTTTCATATGGAACTTTTCGTCATTCTATGTACTGCTTAAGATAGAAAATACCCTTTCGGTGGAGTCATTTGAAACCGGTAAACACAAATTAAATTCCACTCTACATACTTAAAATATTTTGAAAAGGTATAAAATTCTTTTTAAAATGTTGAAATATTTCAACCCATTTACTCTCGACAAGCTTTCCACCGACATTCCTTTAGTTTTTCGCAAGTCACATAATTTTTAATGCTTGAAATGTGTGCCAAACGATAAAACTCAAAAGGCCTAAATAGAATATATAGGGTTGCCTGGTCGAATCTGGTCCTAAACAAGGGTTGCCACCTGTTTTTAGGGTCAATTTTCCTTAAATTAAACTAAAATAACGAAATTGGGTGAAATTCGGGCATTTTCAGGCATCAGGACAGGCTTTGGCAAGGCAACCCTGGTTCGTTAGTTTCACCAATATGGCTCACTATGTTTCCAGTACATCCCATCCTGTAATCTTTTACACTCGACTTTTCTACAGCGGGCTCTCCACCTATCCGAAATTCTTTTCTTGATCATGAAAGGTAAAAAAATTTCATCTCTGCGTTCAGCGAAAAAACAGCGAAGATTTGAGTTAAAATCCAAACCGACAAACTTAGCGTCACGGTAATTATATTGCACAATCAGCAATCGATCAGCAAAGGGTTGCCGTTAGTAGAAATAGATTTATAAATGTGGATTAGAAAATAGTAGATGTGCGTGGCGCATGAAAGCAGAACAAAAAACAGAACATTTGCAAAAAACAGAATATTTTTGTAATTTTCCACTAAAAAAAAATACGCAGAACAAGCGCCTTAAAACAGAACTGTTCTGCTAAAAACAGAACGGATGGTCACCGTAGGCATATTCCACTCTGCATGTGGAAGCATTTTGATTTGTAAAATATTTTTATATACAAACCGATCCATAATTCCATCGATTTTATGAAAAGGACCAACTCCATTATAAGAAAAACAGGTCCAGATCATGACACCATCGCCTCCGTGCTTAAAATTCATTTTGCAGTTTCGGGGTTCAAGTCGTGTACCTGGGCGGCGCCGAACCGTACACATCCCATCTGAGTTAATCAAGTTGAACTTTGATTCATCGCTAAACAAAACGGTTTTCCATTTTTGATCTGTCCAATTTAGGTGCTCTTTTGCAAAATTGAGTTTAAGAAATATTAAATTGCAACTCATTGTCACAATTTTAGACAAAAAATGTTTGAATTATAACACTCAACTTTTTTGTTTTGTATATACATACACTAATGGAGCGGTACAATATAAAAACTTTTCTCGGGTTCGAAATAAGAAAATGATATGCAGTTTACGGCATTCTTTTAAGCAAATAACAGTACATAAAAAATTATGTAACACGGGATCGGCGGCAAAAAAATATGGAGTGATTTTGCAACTTTAAAGTACAGTATTAGAATTTTTCTATTTATTTTCCGGTCAATTTTCAATTTTTTTGTAAGAAGAAAAAGAAAAACTAATCACGGCTTCGAATTCCCCGATTGATGGTAACTGTTCGAAATAAAAAAAAAATTTGAATCACCTTAAGGGGCCGTTCAAGTATTACGTAACGCAATTAGGGGGGGAGGGGGGGGTCTTGTGAAACGTTACGATGCGTTACAGGGGAGGGGGGGGGGGTTCGAACAACGCGTTACGTAACATTGTTTTAGAAGTGAAACTACTTTAGCGGGTGGTGATTTGAAATGAGGTGTGTATAATGAAACGCTTTCTTTATGTGTATGCTTATTGAATAGCTACAGCCAAAAAATTTTATTATAATGATATAAGTTGATGGGATCTAGATAATTTACAGCAATAAATGATATGTTAAATTAAAGCACTTATCAAGCAGAATGTCCTAAAACTATCATCTTCGAGATTGGTTAACCAAAACCAGAGATGTAAGCGTGGAAAGATTTCCTATTTTTCTCATTTATTGCTGTAGCTGTTCTAGATCCCATCAACTTTTATCATTTTAATAAAATATGTTCGTCTCATTTTTCGCCATTTTGACATATTTTAAGCTTAAGCAAATGTGATTTTTATTAAATAACAATATGAACAAGTTAAGGTGTTATCTTCAGTCAGGCCGAAACTCACATACCCTACACTGCACTCAAAGTAGGTACATATATTTCAGTAAAAAAAGACGTTGAAGAGGTTAAATAATTCGAAAAAAGTGTGAAATGCTTAAGAGGTTGAAAACTGTTGAAAAAGTCGTAAATATATGCAAAATGTTAATGTTGAGAGAGGTTGAAAAAGTCTAAACAATTTAAAATCGATGAAAAAGTCGAAAAAATAAAGAAATTTCATCACAATATCTTGCACGGCTTACGAGATATGGTGGTATAGAGGTTAAAATTTAGGACCGTGCCACGCGAATCTTTGGAAACGTGAAACCTAGCCTAATCTTAATTTAGTTCAAATGTACACCTAATCACCAAGTTTCATCAAAATCGCTGCATTTTTTTTCAAAATGGGATTGGGCAAATATGCATAGAGTATGGGCGGTAGGCGTGTCCATGAACCGATTACGTCCGTTTTGAATAGCAAGATGCCTGCAAGAAGGTCTGACCTGAGTGTGTTAATTTCATTCAATTAGCTTTCTTGGTTTTTCCGTAAACCTGATTTGAACAGACAGACAGACAGACGGACATAGCTAAATCAACTCAGGTGGTGACGCTGATCAAGAATATATCTATATCAGTGGTCGGCGCCCCATAGGCTCGCGAGCAAACGAAGAGAATAAGCGAGAGTAAGCAAACTACAAAATGAGCTGCTCATTTCGTTAATGCACTGCAAAAATGTTTAAAATCAAATGGCAAAATAAATAGTTTTTCCACAAAAATTTTTGTTGGCAATACACAACGTTTAATCTACAAGCGAGTTTTATGGATGGCAATTAAATTTCATATAAAAAGGCATTATATAACTAAAATTCAACCCCTAAAATGAGAAATCATATGTAGCGTAAACAGCAAAACGTAAATACATTTTTTACAGTGATTGGTGCTTTTGTCTTTTCTCTCTCTTTTGAGAGTGAGAAAATATTTCATATTTGCGCTCTGCCGACCACTGATCTATATACTTTTTCATACCTACCACCGCCCTCTTCTATGCGTTACAAACAAAATGACAAAGTGAATATGCCCTCGGTGTAGGGTATAATAAAGAAAATAAACAACATACGCATGTATTTCCGGTACTTTTCGCAACATAATTGTGACTTTTAGGTAAATATGGTCACTTGGGTGTTACGTAACGTTTAAGGGGGGGGGGGGGGGGGGGGGGGTAGAGGAAAACGTTACGGCGCGTTACATAGGGGGGAGGGGGGGTCAAAAATCTTCGAAAATTGCGTTACGTAATACTTGAACGGCCCCTAATATGCAAATTTGTCGACTGCGGTTCGAAAAAAATCCGATCTGTTAATTTAGAAAAATGCAGATATCTTGGTTTTGAAATAAGATAATGATATACGGTTTCGGCATTCTTTTAAGCAAATACCAGTTCACTAAAAATTATGTACCATGGGATCGGCGGTAACATAATATTTGAGGTGTTGCAGCGAGAAAGTGGAAAATCGGTACTTTTTTACTTTTGTCCGGTCAATTGTAAATTTTTTTATAAGAAAGAAAGAAGAAGAAGAAAAAAAAATCACGGATTTGAATTCCCCGATCGATTGTTTCCCGAAAACCATACCCACTTTGTTGGAAAATTTTGTAACGTCTGTAACTTGCACCATTTTTAAATCAATATTTTGGAAAATGGGTTGTTTACTCAAAACAGAGGGCGCTAATCCAGTTTTCAATATTAACCATAATCCTAGTAATGGGTCTTGTCCAGACATATAAGGCTACTGTAATCCGCTGACACATCGTGAAAAAATCAAAAAGTTTTTATTTTGAGCCGCTCTAATGTATAAAGTAAAAAGTTTGAAAGTGTGCAGTTTCTTTTCGGTACAGTCCTTAAAATAATATTTTACTTGGTATTATTTTGAATTGAAAGCTTAGATTTTGTGCCCTCCCATGATATTTTTTTTGCGAATTGTAAGTAAGTGCATCCTCTACTCCATTGTCCATTGCTCTGGATATAACTTCTTTCGGTGTTCTTTTAAATTTCCTTATGTCTTTAGGTAAGTTTATACCACATTACCTAAAGATATCAAACATTCATTAACTGCACCATTGCTAATCAAATGTTTTATTGACCAGGAGCACAGCTTTTCTTTCACATTGCTTGGATCTGAAGCAATCACATTTGTAGTATTGCTTACAGGGAAATTATGACCTTTTCCTATTGGCCAGCAAATTAAAGTAAGAAGTTGAGTTTTTTGTGAAGCATACTAGACGTGTTTCTTTTGCTCGTTAAACAAAAAATTCAAGATAATTTCACGAAAATCGTCCAATTTCCCTTTTCCCGGCCTTTTCAGAAATGTTTTAATTCCAACCAGGCTCCCGGCTTTAACATGAAACTCCCGCACAGACCGGGCCAATCCCGCTCACTTGGTAAGCCTTATTGTTTAACTATGCACTTTTTACAGTTTCGACATCTTCTACACTTTTTGCATAATTTTGTTCAAAAAACTCGGCATTTCGTTCATGTTGCTCACAATTTGTTTTTTTCTTTATTCCAAAAACCTCTGATATTATTTTCGAGGCTTCTCTTTTGCTTGAAAGCCTTGTTTTATTTGCCCACAACATCACACATCTAATAATTCTATTCACCTTTTAGTATCATATTATTTTTAAATTTAAAAATATTAGCTCAACTTTTATTTCAACAGAAAATAACTTTGAATGAAAAAAAGAAGAATAACGGCATTACAAATCTTACGAATGCCAAGAAGATTTATAAAAGAATTGCGAATACATCCAGACAAAAATTATTGACAAAATAAAACGCAAAACGTTTGTTGTGAAGATAAAAATTAGGTTTGCAAACTCATCGCAGATTCATTGCGTGAACTATGAAAAAAGTTAGGAAAAAAACCGATTATCTGGAAGTTAAATATAGAATCGCTAATTCATTGCGTAGGTGATTTAAAATAAATAAGTACTTTTGCTAGGAAGCAGAAAGGAAGGTGTGAGAAAAATAAGAGACTATCAAAAGCAGATAAAAAACAACGATTGCTTAAAAGATATGGAAGAATTCAAGATATCTACTCGTACACTGCGTTATATTTTTAAAAAAATTGTGCTCAACGCATCAATGTGAAAAGGCCGAAAATGGTTCCCGACCCACCTAAGGAGCTATTTCGGACCCATTTTTCGAAAAAAATTGTATTGCACGAATCGATGGGAAAAGGGCGAAAATGGACTTTGAAGGTGACAAGTGAGGTCCCCGACCCTCCCAAAAGGGTTTTTTGGACCCATTTTTCGAAAAAAATTTTATTGCACGAATCGATGGGAAAAAGCCAAAAATGGATTTTGAAGGTGACAAATGAGGTCCACGACCCTCCTAAAAAGGTTTTTTGGACCCATTTTTTGAAAAAAAATTTGTTGCACGATTCGATGGATATTGATATTGACAGTTTAAAGAGAACATATCTAAGCACAAGATATGTCAGTATGAGCGGCTGAGGTTCAATATCCAACATGCTACAGCACATTTTCTTAAAATACATAAATTGTGCTATACATAGTTTATGAACGCAGTGTATATGGTTTTGAAAATAAAATTACTGGGTTGTGGGCTTAGGCGATTATCGCAGCTTTATGAGGCAAGCAACTATTGCCTAGTAGACGAATGAAAAGCCAAAGGAAGAGTCGTGAACTTATCGCTATAGGGATGGATAAAATATATCGATCGCTTGCAGGATTTACGGAAAAAATATAAAAAATACAGTAATGGGAAAAAACATTTTCTTAGCACGATAATAAACGTCAAAAATTTTTGAATGTAGTTTGTGTAAAAATTTAATTTACTAAGCCCAGACAATAAATAAACATCTTAAATTGAATGTAGTTAAATAATCAATTGCATAAAATGACAAATAAAAATAGTCAAAATAAACTCAATGCTTACAATTCAGCTTGCGCAACACAGAACAACTGATAGTTTGACACTTTTAATGAGTTTATTCCAGGGACCCAAAATAACTATTATTTTCTTTTTTCAGATTGAAAAAATTGCCCAATTTTAATAATTATTTTTAAAAATTGACTTATAATTATTATGAATAAGAAATATTTTATTAGTTGTCAATAACTATTAATTTGGAAAAAATATTTTTTTACGTTGTTATGAAAAAAGTGTTCAACAGATTTTCATTTTTGTGAATCTTTTTGCACCAATCGATGGGGAGGTGGTTTTTATGACATCACCAGAGGTGGTCATAAAAACTTTGCTTCAATCAATGAAAAGAGGTCTAAAAAGGATATTGGCCATCACTAGAAGTGGTACCGATCCTTAAAAGTGCTATATTTAGGTCCATTTTCAATTTTTTTTTTGCAAAATATCGATGGAAAGAGGTTGACAATGGGCTTCGGCCATCACCAGAGTTGGTCCCAACTAAAAAAGTGGTCGATTTTCGTCTATTTTGAAAAAAAAATTTTGTACCAATCGTTGGAAAGAGGTCGAAGTCGAAAAAAAGTACCAGAAAGTGCCCGATTTTGGTCCATTTTCGAAATTTTGTTTGCACCAATTTTTGGAAAGAGGTCGAAGTCGAAAAAAAAGGTCCCAAAATGTGCTCGATTTTGGTCCATTTTCGTAATTTTGTTTGCACCAATCTTTGGAAAGAGGTCGAAGTCGAAAAAAAGGGTACCAAAAAGTGCCTGATTTTGGTCCATTTTCGAAATTTTGTTTGCACAAATCTTTGGAAAGAGGTCGAAGTCGAAAAAAATGGTACCAAAAAGTGCCTGATTTTGGTCCATTTTCGAAATTTTGTTTGCACCAATCTTTGGAAAGAGGTCGAAGTCGAAAAAAAGAGTACCAAAAAGTGCCTGAGTTTGGTCCATTTTCGAAAATTTGTTTGCACCAATCTTTGGAAAGAGGTCGAAGTCGAAAAAAAAAGGTCCCAAAATGTGCCCGATTTTGGTCCATTTTCGAAATTTTGTTTGCACCAATCTTTGGAAAGAGGTCGAAGTCGAAAAAAAGTCCCAAAATGTGCCCGATTTTGGTCCATTTTCGTAATTTTGTTTGCACCAATCTTTGGAAAGAGGTCGAAGTCGAAAAAAATGGTACCAAAAAGTGCCTGATTTTGGTCCATTTTCGAAATTTTGTTTGCACCAATCTTTGGAAAGAGGTCGAAGTCGAAAAAAAGGGTACCAAAAAGTGCCTGAGTTTGGTCCATTTTCGAAATTTTGTTTGCACCAATCTTTGGAAAGAGGTCGAAGTCGAAAAAAAAAAGTCCCAAAATGTGCCCGATTTTGGTCCATTTTCGAAATTTTGTTTGCACCAATCTTTGGAAAGAGGTCGAAGTCGAAAAAAAGTCCCAAAATGTGCCCGATTTTGGTCCATTTTCGTAATTTTGTTTGCACCAATCTTTGGAAAGAGGTCGAAAACGAAAAAAAGGGTACCAAAAAGTGCCTGATTTTGGTCCATTTTCGAAATTTTGTTTGCACCAATCTTTGGAAAGAGGTCGAAGTCGAAAAAAAGGGTACCAAGAAAAGCTTGATTTTGGTCCATTTTCGAAATTTTGTTTGCACCAATCTTTGGAAAGAGGTCGAAGTCGAAAGAAAGGTCCCAAAATGTGCCCAATTTTGGTCCATTTTCGTAATTATTGTTTGCACCAATCTTTGGAAAGAGGTCGAAGTCGAAAAAAAGGGTGCAAAAAAAGCCCAATTTTGGTCCATTTTCGAAATTTTGTTTGCACCAATCTTTGGAAAGAGGTCGAAGTCGAAAGAACGGTCCCAAAATGTGCCCGATTTTGGTCCATTTTCGAAATTTTGTTTGCACCAACCTTTGGAGAGAGGTTGAAGTCGAAAATAAAGGAACCAAAAATTGCCCGATTTTGGTCCATTTTCGAAATTTTGTTTGCACCAATCTTTGGAAAGAGCACATTTTGGGACCTTTCTTTCGACTTCGACCTCTTTCCAAAGATTGGTGGAAACAAAATTTCGAAAATGGACCAAAATCAAGCTTTTTTGGTACCCTTTTTTTCGACTTCGACCTCTTTCCAAAGATTGGTGCAAACAAAATTTCGAAAATGGACCAAAATCAAGCTTATTTTGGTACCCTTTTTTTCGACTTCGACCTCTTTCCAAAGATTGGTGCAAACAAAATTTCGAAAATGGACCAAAATCAGGCACTTTTTGGTACCCTTTTTTTCGTTTTCGACCTCTTTCCAAAGATTGATGCAAACAAAATTACGAAAATGGACCAAAATCGGGCACATTTTGGGACTTTTTTTCGATTTCGACCTCTTTCCAAAGATTGGTGCAAACAAAATTTCGAAAATGGACCAAAATCGGGCACATTTTGGGACTTTTTTTTTTCGACTTCGACCTCTTTCCAAAGATTGGTGCAAACAAAATTTCGAAAATGGACCAAACTCAGGCACTTTTTGGTACCCTTTTTTTCGACTTCGACCTCTTTCCAAAGATTGGTGCAAACAAAATTTCGAAAATGGACCAAAATCAGGCACTTTTTAGTACCATTTTTTTCGACTTCGACCTCTTTCCAAAGATTGGTGCAAACAAAATTACGAAAATGGACCAAAATCGGGCACATTTTGGGACTTTTTTTCGACTTCGACCTCTTTCCAAAGATTGGTGCAAACAAAATTTCGAAAATGGACCGAAATCGGGCACATTTTGGGACCTTTTTTTTTCGACTTCGACCTCTTTCCAAAGATTGGTGCAAACAAAATTTCGAAAATGGACCAAACTCAGGCACTTTTTGGTACCCTTTTTTTCGACTTCGACCTCTTTCCAAAGATTGGTGCAAACAAAATTTCGAAAATAGACCAAAATCAGGCACTTTTTGGTATCATTTTTTTCGACTTCGACCTCTTTCCAAAGATTGGTGCAAACAAAATTTCGAAAATGGACCAAAATCGGGCACTTTTTGGTACCCTTTTTATCGACTTCGACCTCTTTCCAAAGATTGGTGCAAACAAAATTTCGAAAATGGACCAAAATCGGGCAATTTTTGGATCTTTTATTTTCGACTTCAACCTCTCTCCAAAGGTTGGTGCAAACAAAATTTCGAAAATGGACCAAAATCAGGCACTTTTTGGTACCCTTTTTTTCGACTTCGACCTCTTTCCAAAGATTGGTGCAAACAAAATTTCGAAAATGGACCAAAATCAGGCACTTTTTGGTACCATTTTTTTCGACTTCGACCTCTTTCCAAAGATTGGTGCAAACAAAATTTCGAAAATGGACCAAACTCAGGCACTTTTTGGTACCCTTTTTTTCGACTTCGACCTCTTTCCAAAGATTGGTGCAAACAAAATTTCGAAAATGGACCAAAATCAGGCACTTTTTGGTACCCTTTTTTTCGACTTCGACCTCTTTCCAAAGATTGGTGCAAACAAAATTTCGAAAATGGACCAAAATCGGGCAATTTTTGGATCTTTTATTTTCGACTTCAACCTCTCTCCAAAGGTTGGTGCAAACAAAATTTCGAAAATGGACCAAAATCAAGCTTTTCTTGGTACCCTTTTTTTCGACTTCGACCTCTTTCCAAAGATTGGTGCAAACAAAATTTCGAAAATGGACCAAAATCAGGCACTTTTTGGTACCCTTTTTTTCGACTTCGACCTCTTTCCAAAGATTGGTGCAAACAAAATTTCGAAAATGGACCAAAATCGGGCACTTTTTGGTACCCTTTTTATCCACTTCGACCTCTTTCCAAAGATTGGTTCCCTTATTTTCAACTTCAACCGCTCTCCAAAGGTTGGTGCAAACAAAATTTCGAAAATAGACCAAAATCAGGCACTTTTTGGTACCCTTTTTTTCGACTTCGACCTCTTTCCAAAGATTGGTGCAAACAAAATTTCGAAATTGGACCAAAATCTGGCATATTTTGGGACCTTTTTTTCGACTTCGACCTCTTTCCAAAGATTGGTGCAAACAAAATTTCGAAAATGGACCAAATCGGGCACTTTTTGGTACCCTTTTTTTCGACTTCAACCTCTTTCCAACGATTGGTACAAAATTTTTTTTTCAAAACAGACCAAAATCGAACACTTTTTTAGTTGGGACCAACTCTGGTGATGGCCAAATCCCATTGTCAACCAAAACAACGTAAAAAAATATTTTTTCCAAATTAATAGTTATTAACAACTAATAAAATATCTCTTATGCATAATAGTTATGACTCAACGTAAAAAAAATCAATTGAAAAATAATAGTTATTGACAACTAATAAAATATTTCTTATTCATAAAAATTATAAACCAATTTTTTGACATAAAACTTATAATAGTTATGTCCCTGGTTTATTCGGAAAAATTCTTCGGGTAAAAACCTGTAACTTCTTACAAAAAGAGAACATAAATTATGCTCTCATTTTTGTTCTCACTTATAGGTCTTTCAAGTAAAGGAACGCTTTTTGGGCAAAATCCTGTAAAAACCTGCAAATTGTACTAATGCATTATGGTACGGGAACACAGCTATTATGACGAATGTGCAAGAGTAGTAAAATTAATCATACACAAATCTAAATCATAACAAAGCCAGCGCCATCTTTCGGCGTTATAAACTTCTTTAAGCCGACGTAATATCAACGAACAGTGCTGACACTTGGATTCTTCGCGAAATTCAATTCAGATCTTCTAGAAAGTTCCATAATGAGCAAAAATATTAAAACACATCAAATGTGATACACATTCCCACGGCTGCCAACTGGCCGCTTTTGACGCGGCCAGGTAGTTAATTGCATGTCAAAACCGCGGGCCTTGTAGGAATTGAAAAGATTTGGGAAAAACCGTTAATTGGCGGACTTTTTTGATACATAATATATGTATGTGCTTAAAATTTTTTTTTTTAACGAGCAAAAAAAAAGGTCATATTTTTTTAAGAAAATAGTTCATCAATTTTTTCCCAAAAGACTTAAGTTTTTTTTTTTTTTTTTTGTTTCTTAAAGCGGAAACTCGCATAGCCTTAAAGAAGTCGCTATGGGTTGCCACTGCGGTGCATGAGAAGTGTCTTAGAAATGTTAATGAGAAAAAAATAATGAAAAATTAATTTTCCACCAATCAATGAAAAAATCGAAAATGGAATTTGGAAGGCACAAGGAGGGTCTTCGACAAAACCAGTGGTTGTTTTGACCGCATACATTGAAAAATTGCATTGCGCCAATCGATGGGAAAATGAGTTTTGGCAGATAGCAGGGAAGTCCCCAACCCTCTTATTGGGGTTTTTTTGGATAAAAATTTTATCTACAACGATCTTTAGGAAATGGTGGAAAATTTATTTCAGAAAATTCGAAAATGGCTTTCGGAAGACAAAAGGGGGTCCCGATCATCGTAAGTGTGGCTCTATTCATAAAAAAATATTGTTATTGCACTAATTGATTGAAAATTTGCTTTTCGAAGATATGTAAAGAACCCCGGTCATCCTAAGAGGGTGTTTTGGTATCATTAACGAAAAAAAAAATACTGCAAGATTCAGTTAATGTGGATGATGATAATTTGGGATAACATCGAAGGAGGAGGTGTTTTAGCCCCAGTTATGGAAAACAAATTTATTATATTTTGATAGCGTTTGAAAAGCCTTCAATTTTTATAATTCATTTGCTTTGGCTATGCTATGACTTCGAAAACTTGCAGGCTTAACAGCAAATCCATAGTAATAACAAAAAAGCAGAAGTTGAACTGACAGTGTGCTGCAAAAATTATAGCAGCACGACAGCAAAGCGACAGCCTCAACAAAAAAGCCGAAGTTTGACTGTTGCTTTTGCTGTTGTTATTGCTGAAAGCCTTTTCAAACGCGAGTAAAAAAGAGAACAAGCAATACACAGTAAATATTGTAGGTATTTCCCGGCTTTTGGTTGACATAATCCGTTATGATATTGTCATCGATGAGTCATAATGACATAATATCTTAAATTTATATTTTTAACCAAAATTATTTAAATTTTTTAAGAATACGCCAATTTTTTTTTATATTTTTATCAATTCACTTGACAAACTGACCGGAGCCGACTGTTAGCAGTACTCACAACTTGTACTTGTTGTTCGTGACTTGTACTCGTTAATGGCGACATTTAACGGACAATGTCATGCAGCCGTCAACTTGTATGTGACTTCTAACGGACAATCTCACTTATTCGAAACTTTTCAAAAGTACGGAGACATTTGAATGATATTGTCCGACACAGCGTGCTAGATTTCCGATATTCTCGTTAAGATTCATCGATGAAAAAATCATTTCGGACAATGTTATGCAGAGCAAGCCATGTTCGTGATATTGTCAATATGACTCATCGATGACAATATCATAACGGATGATGTCGCCCAAAAACGCCACCGGGTAAGTAAATAAGAAAAACAGAAGTAAAATGTAAAAGTAATAAAAAGTTTAAGTAGGTATTAATCTTGGAGGTCTTCTGAAATTGAAATATTGTTACGCGGTCAATTGCAATCACTTACTAGACTTCTTCTTCACTTAATATACTTTTAGCTAGCCAATAAATAACAAAAGGTTGGCTGATATTTAAATTAAATAGAATTCCATAGAATAATTTATCAGGTTAACATGTTACTTGACGCAAGTTAGAGAAAAATACGCAAATCCTAATATTGGATTCTAATTTTACCAAAACATCTGATCTGGCTAAGATGATCAGGGCCTTATAGGTTCTTAAAGGGTCTAACTCTTTAAGGCGAAAATAAGTTTAACCATACTTTCACCTGATCTGACTAGCCTGAATTGTTTTTGATTTTGCTAAGCTTATCAGGGCTGTATAAGTTTTTATAGGGCTTTCCATAAAAGAGACTAATGAGGCTAGCCAGCTCCGGCCAGTACCAGAATCGTCAAGGTCCGTTTATGATTTGGCAAAACTGATCAGGACTGGACGAAATTTCATAGGGGTTTCCCTAATAGGGTCCAGCATTCCTAGCCTGATCCGCAGCTTGCCTGATAGGAACTCCTTCTCGGGGTATTTGTTACAGTATAGACGTACCACGGTAAAGACATTTAACATAAATTTTACTTAAATATTACCAAAATGTAAAACAATATTTTTTTCCTTTTTAGCTAAAATTTATATTGATAAAACATAAGGGAAAATAAACCCCATTTATCTCAAACGTTACCCAGCAAAAATATACCATGCTATTTATCCATTTATATTTCTCAATTTTGAATGATTAGAATATGCGTTTAGCAGAAAAAAAAATTATTTTTTCCCTCAATCAATTTGCTTTTTTTTACAGAATTAGGTTAAGCATTCCATATAGCCTCCACCTTCAAACACAGCTGTACAATTTTTGTGAGCCATTATTTAGGAAAAATCAATCCCTTACATTAATCAATAGGACAATTTTATGCGAATGTTTTAAATGCTTAAGTTTTGTTGTTGCCTCATAAATTTATAGCTTTGTACTTAATCCGTCCACATTTTAGACAAAGATCCCAACAACGCAGGAGATCTTCATCTAAAAATTGGGTCTGTCGTTTTCACTACAAATTCGGAAACAAAGCCAGGAAATGCGAACAACCATGTTCCTTCAATAACAATTCGTTACCAACAAACTAAAGAAACCCATTGTTGCAGCGACAGACAATGGGAATTTAGAAATTTTTACTCGTCGCTTATTTGTCTATGACAAAGACAACAAAGTAAACTTTCTAATTGATAGCGGAGCCGAAATTTCAGTTTTACCTTCTTCAAAATTCAAAAATAATTCAAGATCTTCAGACTTCATGTTAACAGCAGCAAATAGTAGTACTATTTCAACATTCGGAAAGAAATTACTCAACATAAATTTAGGTTTACGTAGAGAGTTTCCTTTTATTTTTTTGATTGCCGATATTTCGAAACCTATTATTGGAGCTGATTTTCTCTCCAAATATGGACTTCTTATAGATGTTAAAAATTAATCTTTGATTGATACTTTAACCAAATTATCAATAAATACAATTTCAGTTCTTTGTAATATTTCTTTACCTCATATTTTTATCGTAGAAAATAAATTCACACAACTTCAGAAGTTCTCCAACAAGAAATAAAAAGCAAAATTGAACCTCTTGCATTTTTCTCAAAGAAACTAAGTCCGGCTGAAATTAAATATAGCACATTCGATAGAGAATTACTAGCTATCTACTTAAATTTGATACACTTTAGACATTTTCTTGAAGGGAGATCATTTTCTGTGCTAACCGACCTTAAATCTTTGATCTACGCTCTTAACTCTAAAGTAGACAGAAGTCCAAGACAGACAAGACATTTAGAAATCATATCTCAATTTACCAATGACATCAGACACATACGGGGTGACTCGAATATTGTTGCAGTCAAACTCTCTAGACCTTTCAAAATCTCCAATACATAAAATTGAAATTCCCCCAGGACATTTCGAACACATCCACATGGACATAGTTGGACCGCTACCTTCGTCAAACGACCACAGATATATGCTTACGATCATAGACAGATATACTCGTTGGCCAGAAGTGTATCCCTTAAAGAATATTCTGACAGCAACTATTGTTGAAAAATTCCTTCAACAATACATTCCACGTTTTGGTGTTCCATGAAAAGTAACAAGTGATCAAGGTTCGCAATTCATGTCAAAATTCTTCACCTGTTTAATTGATTTTCTAGGATCTCATATAATAACAACTTCATCCTACCATCCTCAGGCAAATGGAATGATTGAACGCTTTCACAGACAACTTAAAAACACCATTTTAGCTAGTGAAAACACTGAGAATTGGTACTATGAATTACTATTTATTTTATTAGGATTGAGATCTTCTTTTAAAGAAGATATTAAATCTACATCCACGGAAATGGTTTACGGTCAAAATCTACGATTACCGAGTCAACTGATTGTTCCTTCTGAAAAGTTAATTGATCCAACGGACATTTTGATCAAATTAAGAAAACACTTCTCAAACGTTTAATTAAACATTTCACATCATAACACACCAAACAATTTTTACGTACCTAAAACCCTTAAGGAAAGCAAATGCGTTTTAGTACGAACAGACAATAAAAAATCAAGGTTACAAAATCCATATGAAGGACCTTATGAAGTTATAGAAAAAAACTCAAAATGGTTCACTCTCAACATAAACAATCAACACAAAGACATTTCAATCGATAGAATTAAACCGGCCATTTTAGACAATAACAGACTTACACAACTTAAAACTCCTTACACTAAAAAAGTCACTTTTAACTTACTACCTATTAATATTCTTGGAGGGGGAGTATTGTAGGTACTTTACTATTTCATACTTTCGATTAATCTTAAACAAAAATATATTGTTCATATCTGAAAACTTCAGATTTTAGAATTTTTTAATTTTTCAATTTAGATTTTAAAAAATAATTTTAAATGACTTATATGAAAAATGTTATTGAACAAAATAAATTAAAATAAAATTAATTTTAAATAAAAAATCAAAATAAAACCTAAAATTTGAAACCCAATCCTAAAGGACGCCTAAAAAAAAAAGTGGTTTGCGGTGGACAACATAACTCATTACTTTATCATCTGAAATCAAAAAATCAAAAAAAAATTGTTAGCTTATAAGCTTTTCAAGGTATTGACGAAGAATTTTTTTTCTTTGACGATTTTTAAGATTTTGGCATATTTTTTAAGCCAAAAAACGCATTTTTCCAAAAAATTATGCAAAAATCAGTATATTTATTATTGTAAAACTGGTTGTAATGCAAAAAAAAACCCCTTCGTCATTACCTAGATTTATATGAATTTAAAGAGTGTGTCAAATTTCAATAGAATCGGTCTAGTAGTTTTTGAGTTAAAGTGTCCATCGACCTTGAAAAGTTAGTTTCGAGAAAAACACGTTTAAAGTTTTAACACTGTTTGTTTTTATATATACTTACATAGAAGGAGGGAGACTCAAGACACTGTATTTTCGTCAGTTTTACTCCAATCGACCTCAAATTTCAACAGGATTTTTTTGAAGAGCTATACTATCAAATAAAACAACAACAATAAAATGGAAAAACAAAATTTGACAAAACTCTACCCCCCCTTAAGTGTAAACCTGAATTGAATTTTTTTTTTCAAATTACATATGTTATTTAAGTTCAAATAAACATTTAAGTCGGAGAAAGTCCTTAATTAATAGTTTCAAACGGCTGGTGTGAGCAGATATTGAAATTTTTATTTAAAAAGAAAATAAAAGTTTTTAAAAACATTTTTGTTATAAATAGGCTATTGATAAGCAAAAGAACTAAAACGTTCACGTGTTTTTATTGCAGGAATCAGTCAAGTCAAGGAGTGCAATTACATAAGAGGGTGGAAATTGGAGATATGGGT
The DNA here is from genome assembly GCA_949775025.1 of Tricholauxania praeusta. Classification (NCBI taxonomy): domain Eukaryota; kingdom Metazoa; phylum Arthropoda; class Insecta; order Diptera; family Lauxaniidae; genus Tricholauxania; species Tricholauxania praeusta. Next base: position 69,242,787 of record OX459029.1, on the reverse strand, counting down.
GAAAATGTACCCTTTTTAGTTTTTTTCAATATGTCTTCAAAGGGAGCAAAATTTCGATATACTTCACATCAACTTTTTTGTAGAGAATTGAATTTCCCATCGAAGTGGCTTATTTAAAAAATGTTGGGAGATTTTTTTTATGCCCATAATGTTGAAATAAAAAAAGAAAAAAACTCAAAAGTTGGTTTTTTTCTACTTTTTTGCCTATAAATTTTTTTGGGTCAGAGATAGGTACAGGCATAGAAAAAAAAGTTTCCTTTAAAATGGGCCGGAAACTTTTTTTTGTTGAAAATTGACTGAAATATGGCTACTCGAACATTTTTTCGATTTTTATCCCTTTTATACATATATAGTTTTCATTTCTCATAAAAAAATGTATTTTAAGTTTGTTGGTAAGATATCGCACATAATTATTACAACAAATGTATGTCGTGACAAAACTCCCGTGGATTGCTCTCTAAATACCTCTTCACCCACTCCCAATTTTCCCGCTATAATCTCTAGTAGCAATCTTTCATCTCCTTCCTCCACTATAAATAATCCTCTGTCAATTTCGGCTAATCCGCGGGTGGATGTTGCGATTGATAGCTCTGTGCCTCCGGTTTCCCTGCAGGCATTACCAAGGTTAAAATCGATTTTTATTTCACGACTGCATTCCAATACTACCTCTGACAGCGTTAAAAATTTTATCAGACAAAATCAAATTATTCCTGCCGACGCCTTCGTTTCTTGCAGGAAACTCGGTAATAAACCAACTCATGCGTCTTTTAAAATAACAGTGGCATCTTCTCATGTTTCTGCCATTCTTAAATCTAAAGCATGGGTGGATAATATCTATATTTCAGAATTTAAATCGAAAAAAAATGATAAAACTGCACGTTCCAATTCAAAAAACTGAAACGGCTATCCCTTTACTATCAAAATGTAAGGGGTTTGCGTTCCAAGACGCAAGATATCTTTTTATCAACTCAGAATTTCTCTGAGGATATTATCGTGTTTACCGAAACTTGGTTAAACAACAGTTTTCTCAATATGGAACTTTTTGATAATAGTTTCCATGTTTTTAGAAGAGACAGACACTTGGAAGATCTTTCTTCTGTTGGTGGAGGCGTCTTAATATCTATAAAAAATCATTTAACCAGTTCATTAGTTGAAATTGCCTGTGCATCTAATATTGAACTGTTATGTGTTAAGGTTACACATTGTAACTCTAATTTATACATTCTTAACACTTATGTTCCTCCAAATAGTAGCGCAGATGTCTACGAATGTCTTTCGATGGCCGTAGAATATATTATTAATGAACTAGACACTAATGACGACATTTTGTTGTTAGGTGACTTTAATCTGCCTGACCTAAAATGGACTCCTTCGGACGATGGTACATATTTTTATGCATCTTGTCCAAAAACTCGACAGCAACAAATTTTTGTTGACGAAATACTTTCAAATTTACTACAAGTAAGTTGTATAACTAACTGCCATGGACGACAACTTGACTTAGTCTTGGCTACAAATGGTAGCAATGTTGTTGTAAGAAATGCTATCCATGCTCTGTCTACGGTAGATTCCTATCATCCACCTTTGAGTATTGTGTACCAATCTGACAATGAAAATTTGACTAATGCATGTTCATCCATTAATATTTACGAATTCAATTTTAAGAAAGCTGACTTTTTAAAATTGAATGAAAATTTAAGAAATAAATTAGACGACTTACTTACTTTTTTTAATAACAATACATTTGATGATTGCATTAAATTTTTCTATGGTGAACTTTTTTCTGCCATGGCATTGTCGGTTCCATATACAAGGAGGTGCGTTAATAATTCCTCGTACCCCTGGTATACAAAGGATTTGAAAAAAGTTTGCAATGGCCGTAATAGGGCATGGAACAAATACGTTTGTAGCCAGGACCGTAATGACCTTGTTGCTTATCAGCGACTGTTTCTTGAATTTAAAGATATGTCAGCTTTGGTTTATTCTGAATATTTGAATAAAATTAGGCTGAATATTCTTCATGACCCCAAGAATTTTTGGGGTTTTATTAATTCTAAAAAAAAATCTGACGGGTTTCCATCTGAGTTTAAAACAGTTGACGGGCTCACTAGCGACCCACAAGTTATAGCCGGGTTGTTTGCTAATTTGTTTAATGAATCGTTTTCTACGGATTTATTTAGCCCAGAAATCAACTATTTTGAATATATGGATAACGACCCTTTAGTTTCGGTTAATGAGATATCTTTCTCTCCTGACCTCATAGAGAAATATATTTAATCTGTTGATGATGACTTCAACTCCGGGCCGGATGGTATTCCTGCGACAGTTTTAGTAAACTGCAGCTCTGTGCTGAGTCAGCCCCTCAGTATTTTATTTAATAGATCAATTCAAGAAAGCTATTTTCCTAAATTTTGGAAAAATGCATACATTAGCCCCATTTTCAAGAAAGGGTGTAAGAATGATGTTTCAAACTACAGGCCCGTGGCTAGGTTATCATCAATACCGAAAATTTTTTAACATATTATATACGATCAGGTTAAGGTGTGCTGTGGTGAAGTCATAACAACTCGTCAGCATGGTTTTGTTAATGGCAGATCTACAGTTTCTAACCTCCTTGATTTCACCTCTTTTGCATTAAGCTCTTTAGACTCTGGTGGGCAAGTTGACTGCATCTACACTGACTTCAGTAAAGCATTTGACAAATTACCACATAATTTGATTTTGTTTAAGTTCAAGAAGCTTGGACTACCCTTAAGTTTTGTCAGCTGGATTGAATCTTATTTATCTGATCGCTCGTATCAAATAAAATTTAGGAGAGTGTTTTCCTCTCCATTTAGCGCAACATCAGGTGTTCCACAAGGAAGCCACCTGGGGCCGCTCCTGTTCATTTTAGCAATTAATGACGTTACACATGTTATTAAAAACTCCCATCTGTTAGTATATGCAGATGACATGAAAATTTACAGGAACGTAAAGGGGGTTGGTGACACTATTCCACTTCAGTCTGACTTGAAATCCTTTGAAGTTTGGTGTTCTAAGAATAACTTACATCTTAATCCTGATAAATGCCAAGCTATGATTTTTACCAGGAAGAAAACTATTGTGGAATTTGATTATAAATTAAAAGATAAAAATATTTGTCGTGTCGATGTAGTCAAAGACCTAGGTATACATTTTGATACTAAGTTGACTTTTAATGAGCATATTAATCAAATTTGTAAAAAATCCTCATCTCTGCTTGGCTTTATTAAGAGGTGGGCAAAAGAATTTAATAGCCCTTTAGTAACGGTGACTTTATATTATACAATAGTGCGCCCTCACTTAGAGTACGCCAGCCAAGTATGGTCACCATTTTATAATATTCATATAAATAGAATTGAAAGAATTCAAAAAAATTTTATTCGTTTTGCTCTCAATGGCTTAAATTGGGTTGACCCTTTAAGCCTTCCTCCTTATGAGGATCGTTTAAAGCTATTACATATGCAGTCTTTGAGCTCGCGTAGAAATATTGCGGATATACTTTATCTGCATCAACTTGTAACTGGGTCTCTTGCTGCACCAGAGCTTCTTAACTATATACATTTTAATAGTAATCGGAGGAGTACTCGTAACTCCTATCAGTTATTTTATCAACCGGTTAGTAGAACTAATTATATGGCTACAGCTCCTTTTAATCGCATGACAACTCTTATTAATAATTGCGAAGTTTATAACATTAGCTTGTCAAAAGGTCAACTCAAGCTTAGACTGAAAACTAACTGTAGCTAAATTTGTAGCTTAATGGTGGTGTGAATTTTTTGTTTGTGTTGTTCGAGCCCCACAGCATGCTGGGTAAATTTTTTCTAACATTTATGCCTTGGACCACGTGAATTTATACATATAATTATTTTAATATATATATGTCTATTTTTACATGGTGTGAGTGGGTATGTTGAGAAAGTGCGATAAAGCTAAGAAAAAATTATAAAATAAATAACAAATTAATGTGCATGATAATTTTTTCTATTCCATTTTTTATTGAATAAGCTTTTTACTTGGTATAAAGCTTCAATGCTAAATAGCTAAGAAGGCTATAATAGCTGTAGTAGCTAAACTCTATTATTATTATTATTATTATTATTATGTAACCATGGTGCTAATATATTTCTTCAATAACATTCTCAAACTGTATATCGAAATCATCATCTACATGTGGGTTCCAGAAATAAATCCATAATTTGTTGAATGATTTTACTTTTTATTAAAAATTAGAATTTTTCTTTTTGAAATTTGAAAATTGAATTAAAAATTTATTTTTCAGTTTGAAGCAAAAATACAATTTTTCTTAAATGAATATAAATTTTTTAATTTCGAGAATGTGGTATATTTGGGTTAAGTATAAGTGTTGGATGTGTTATGTTTGGGTCCCTACATAGATCTTCAATAATATCATCTAAGTAATTTGTAATTTTCTGCAACCACAGCTACCATGGCAACTTGTAGTGGAACCACAATCTACTTTTTTTAGCAAAATCTCTGCCACAGTAGGTGCTGTTGTGCAAATTGCAATCAATCCATATTTAGAGTTTTCCCAACCGACATTTGCTTAGGGTCATGTTCAACTTTGCCCCATACAAAGAAGGTGCAATAATTCTGATGAAAATCAATAAACTTAAAACACCTTTTTTACGAGAAATGAAAACAATGTCTGTATTAAAGGGATAAATATCGATAAAAGCTATGTTCCAGTGGTCATTAGAGGTACTCATCGTTGTTCGAGAAAAATTTAAAACTCTTCGATTGGTCTCCAAAATAGTTTAATTTATGCTAATTGACATAGGACTTATAAATATGGAATATGGAGACGATCCGAAATCAGCAACTTGGCCCTCAATCCACCCAAAGTTGAAAATGCTAGGTTTTGGATCAAAAATATTAGGTACAAGCATTACCCTGCGCACTTCGCTCCACCTTAAATAGAACATTTCGTTTTATTTTTTTTTCATTTCAATAAAATAAAACACTTGAAACCTAATTGCTTTTGAATTTGTTAAAATTGTAAAACATGTCCTAAGAAAAAGTATTCGAATATATTAATTCCAATGCAGTGTTGTCTAAGGGGGAATTCAATATTTGCTGCCTTTTGCTAGTATAAAGAGCGGAGTTATTTTAAAAATTTTAAGCAAGAATAAAAAAAAATACAACTTAAAGAAAATCTTGCGAAAGCTATGCCTCTTAATATATGGACTACTTGGCGTAGATTCGATGTGCGGTCTTCGTGAAAATTCTATTTAAAAAATGCTTTGTGTGAGGGCCATCCTTTGTGCGCACCCAAAATAGCATTTTAACAACCTAAGCTGTGCCTCTTAATATAAAAGCCACGTGGTGTAAATTCCATGAGAATCGATTAAGCGGTCGAGAAAATGATAGTTAAAAATATTTTTGTATGAGGGCCACCCTAATATGAACATAAATTAAAGGTTTTGTAGCCTAAGCTATTCCTCTTACATAAGAGCTATGTACGTCGTGTAAATTCGGTGTGAATCGACTAACTTGTATATGTGAAAATGATATTTAAAAATATTTTTGCATGAGGACTACCCTAAGTACATATGCACCCTTAATAACATTTTTGCGACCTTATCTGTGCCTCTTAATATAAAATCCATGTAGCGTAAATTCCATGAGAATCCATTAAACAGTCTTTGAGAAAATAATATTTAAAAAATATGTTTATATGAGGGCCACCCTAAATAAAAGCTTCGTAGCCTAAGCCTCTTAGCATAAGAGCTACGTGGTGTAAGTTCGGTATGAATCGGATAACCTGTCTTCGTGAAAATGATATTTGAAAATAATTTTGTATGAGGGACACCCTAAGTATACACCCGAAATAAAATTTTTATGGTCAATCTGTGCCTCTTCATATAAAAGCCATATGGTGTAAGTTCCATGAGAATCGATTTAGAGAACTTCGAGAAAATTTTTATGTGAGGGCCACCCTAAATAAAAGTTTTATACAAAAACGATCAAAAATCCACAATGTTTTCTCTGTAGCAAATTTGGACGGTGATTTTGATTGAAAATCTTGCAAGGCATCTTCATTGATTTCGATCCGAGTGCTGCCGACGCCGACCCTTCGAATTAAATTACGACCATTTTCTTCTTTTCTTCATTTGAGACGGATCGAAAAAGGAGAAAGCAACAGTTTCCTCCGTCAAATACCATAGCTTTTTATTGAATCTCTTTGCTACGTCCTCAGAAATCTTTTCATTCACGCTAGAGTACTCAATCGCATCATTGATTAATTTGAGGTCTTGACGTACAATGGGATAATGAAAATTGACACATTTCGCCTTGCCTCAAATTCTCCTGGGGAAAAATCGAAGTGTTTCCAATACGAAAATGCCATCCATTGAGCTTGGCTGGTGACACCTGGGTCGAAGAAATTAAGATTCTGCACTTCACCGCCGAGAAAAATAATGGTCATCTCTAAGTACTTCTTATAATCAGCTCGACGTTGTAAATTCATCAGTTTTATGTGGCGAAATTCGATTACTCTATTGGCAACATCATCACGTTTTTCGCACTTTCTTCGTTAAAATCGATCTCACTAATTAATTCGATAAAGATACATATTAAATTCGTTGTTTTAATTACTACACAAATTTTGAATATTATTATATATATAAATATTGAAATCTTTATGGAAAATTGCCCAAGTGAACCAATGGGAAAATATGTCAAGTTCCCAATGTCACATATCGAATCATATAATTCTTTGTAAGAAAAAAATAAATAAGATTTTTCAATCAAACGAAATCTAATAAAAAGTGATTATTCCATAAAATTTTAAGATTAGTCGCATTAAAAATTTTTGGGATGCTTCTTTCTGCTTTTCTATAGATGGCCATGAAAAACACTTCCGTTTTAGGTCACGTGCAAATTGCTTTTTTATGGCCTTTACCTTGGAACCTGTATTACGTCTGGCATTAACTTTACCACTAAATGTAATGCAACCAAAGGGCTTTTCTTTAAAATAACAGAAGAAAAGTGTTTACTTTGACTTTTATTCCACTTTAAAAGTGTGCGACGATCGCGTTCGACATCATGGAAATACCCACATATGTAAACTCCGTATTCGAAGAAAATGCAGAGATCTTGGTTGTAAAATGAGATTATGAATTGGGGTTGATTTTGCAATTTTAAAATAGAAAATCGGTATTTTCCGGTCAATTTTAAAACTTTTTTGTAAGAAAAGAAGAAAGTGAAGAAAAACTAATCACGCATTCGAATTCCTCCACCAAAAGTAGCCCGAAAACAACACGTATTTTTTTAGAAAGTTCGGTAACCCCTTTGACTTGCAACATTTTTAAAATCAATCTTCGACAATTTCAAATAGGTAGCGCTAATCCAGTATTCAATATAAATGTATTGAAGGAGCCCTTGAGGAGCTTTGTCTAGTCGTGTAACGCTATATGGTAGATATCTGCTGACACATCGTAAGAAACCAAAAAAAAAAATGTTTTTTCAACAGTTCGAATGTACAATTGCAGAAGAAGTTTTCTATGCTATCCAGTGTTGAATTTGAAATTTTGATAAATTGTGGCAGCCTATGTCATAGAATCATGAATAAAACTTTAATCCATCTAAAAGTGTATAACTTCATGCTTCATGCGTGGGCTCTTTGGAACAAAAACTAAATGCAACCTGTTCAAAAAGTACTACAATTAAAAATAGTTTTTTTTGCTTTAGTGAATAGCTTCATAGCTACTTTTACAAAATATGCTATGTAATTTGACCATTTTTTTTGTCTTGTCATAAATAAAAACCAGGTGTTAAACAAAAAAATTACGGAAAATGCTTACTTAGTGAACGAAAAATTAAAACCCGAAAACTTTTCCAACTCTTATTTATGGTTTTATTTGTTTGCAGTTATAATTGTTGTCTATAGTACATATATAAATTTTGTATTTATTTTATATGTGTTTTAAGTTATTAGTGAACAAATTATTTTTGGACTGTTCTCGGTTCAGCGCACTCCATCCTAAATGATATGAAGTTAATGGCCTCTGGGAGTTTTTCGAAAAATTAAAAGACACTTGTTTAAAATTCTTTTTTGAAGCTGCATTTTATCTTAGACCAAAATTAAATCTGAAATTTTGGTCCAAAAATATTTTTCAATAAGTTAGAAAAGTGCAATACCATGAACGACCTCAAAATTTACGGTGAGCAAGATATCTGGAGACTGGTTTTTCGGTTAAACAAATAGTTAAGGAGCGTTTGATAGTTGATTTTTGAAAAATATTAATTTCTGACAAAATGGCTGGCGTACAAAGAAAATTTTAATTTTTTGTGCACAAACTTGAGGTATATATACTTGAGGTATATATAGTTATTAGAGTGGGTCGATTAATTTTCGCAAAAAAGGTATAGCAAAATCGTAATCTTCAAAAAATTCTAAGAAATTTTCCCTTAGAAACCAAGGTCCTAAAATCAATTCCTGATCCGCGCAAATCGACCTCAAAATTTGCTTATGACTTTTTCATAAAAATCAATGTAGTGAAATAAATAGTTAACAAAGTAAGCTATATGCTTATTTCGAATTTTGACAGTAGTTTCCACCCATATAAATCAACCCGCCCTAATAGTTATACTTTAATAATGTAAAAAAGTTTTGGTCGAAGATAAAATGCAGCTTAAAAAAAAGTTTTAAGAAAATGTCTTTTTATTTCTTGAAAAACTCCCGGAGGCCCTTAAGGTAACTCACTAATATTGTCCTGACTACACCGAGTTTTTTGCTAGTTTTTTAGTACTAAATGAAACAATTTTTTTTGTGGTGATCCACTCTATGATTCTCGGCATCTTGATTTTTTTCAAATAAAGGTCACAAATAAAACTTTAATATAAGCCTTTTTACATTATTTTCAGTGCCTCCAATTTTTGCGCTGATAGGGGTTAATAATTCGAAGAATCATCTATATATTTTCATATTTATTCTGGACTTTAATATTATACTCATATACTCTTACCTGGGATGTTTTATTCCATGTGCAATATTTATTACTTTTTTGATTGATATTTAATTTGAAACACTGCAAGTTGTTTGTATGCATTGTATTTTCAGTATTTAGAGCTACAATTATTCAGTCTTATATATACACAGATATAATCAGAGTCATTTTATCATTTTAAATTAAATGTTGCGATAAAAGTTAAGAATATTCAATAAATATTTTATTTATAAAATAGGTTAAATAATATGAAAAAATTGTTTCTATCAGCTGAGACAATAGCTATAACTTCTTCGACTGGAACGAGTTTTGCCATGATCTTACAAAAAAAATTAAAGATATCTCCGCAATTGAGGTTGTAACATTTTAGTTCCAATATTATATTTATTTGGTTTTAAAACTGACGTTATAGTATGTATTATTTATCACTTTCACCTACCATCACTTAATTATTTTTAGCTTTTGAGATTGGAGACATTTCTAACTAATGATTGCATACCAAATGATGAACCCATTTTAATCCATTGGCCTAATCTACAATGTCTTCTTAAAGCGCTTTTGGTTAGTTTAAGTATAAAATAGAAGTTCAACAGCATTTGCCTTCAGTCCCTGCACGCGTACTACCACTGTTCGTTTGACGATATCAAGTAAACCTTTAGTCCTTTAGAACTCGTTGCGTTAATACTAATGGGAACGTTTTAGCCGGTAGAGCAACGCATGCTGGTGTTATTTGTATTGTTGACATATCCTTACAGCTGACATCGTATTTCTGTAGAATGTTTGCAAGAAGAATAAATCCAAAGCCACGAACTAAATTTTGTCCAATGCACGTTCTTTTGCCTATGCTGAATGGTAAGAAATGTGAGATATTCTTTTTCAAACGAAGTGTTTCAGACTTTATTTTATTTTTCGCTTCACCGATACTTTTGGTCTTAGCATTTTCCAAAAATGATACATAACTGGCTGATATGTGTCCTTCTGAGACAGATGTATTAAGAGAGATCTCTTTTTCAAACTCAACACCTGAATCTGAACCCTCAGAGCTGCGTCGCTTGAGTTCATTTTTTTCTGAATGTGTGCTGGTCGTTGAAGAAATTGTTACAGTTTCTAAGAACCTTTTCGGTTCAAATTCCGTTGGATTTTCCCAATATTGATCGCTTGTGTTAAGTTTGTAATTATTTATGAAAACAATAGTGCCAGCAGTTACACCATATCCAGATATTAGTGCATCCTCTGTCGCTACATGTGGCACAATTGGTGAAGAAGAGTAGCGCAGCACTTCGAAAATTGTGGCAAGAGTGTAAGGCATGGCATCCATGTCATAAAGATTTATCGTTCTTTCACCTGCGTTTGTAACGAATGCCGCTTCTTTCTGTATTTTCTTACCAACATCGTGATTTTTGGCTATGTAGGCAAGCGCGAGCATAACTAAGTTACCAACGGCAGAGTGTCCACCAATGAAATCTTCTAGCATATATATAATCATGTCGCGTGACACGTTTTCGTCCTCGGCCAGACTTTTCAGTAAGGCGTCTGTAAAATCCTTTTCGGGCTCATCAACATCAATGTTTTGTTCTCTATCGTTGATGACCCTCTCCAATATAAATTTCCGTATATTAGCCGACCAGTCGATTATCTTTTGAATGTGATTTTTATAAAACGGTGCAAGCCATGGCAAGAAATCAACAGCATATCCCTGATTAATCTCCCAGAAGATTTCATCGAAGTTCTCGACGATCTTTTGAAACTCAGTGTCTTCATAATCAAAACGTACCGAACACATATACTGACTGAACATATTTGCGCAGGCCTGTTGAATAAGTGGTTTGATTTGAAATGATTCTCCGGGTATAATCTGCTCTTGAAGTACGCGCATAAACTCGTCGGTCTCAAATCCACCAACGTTTGACATTTTTGTAAAAAAAGACGAAGAATCTCGCGGAGAACAGTGGCGACGTGCAAGATTCCGACGCTTTTGTTGTAATTGAGACCAATCGCAGAGCGCAAGAGCTATGGAAAATGAGTAGAAAAAAATAACATGTATTAAACTTAATGTGAGAAGCTAAATTAGATGCTCTTATTATTGTTATGGCAAATTTCAAGCCCAATATACTTTAAAAGCGCTGAAAAGATATAAGCTAAATTACTTTGAAAGAACGAGTTGGTACGGACAACCTTCGCAAAAAAAAGTCGCAAGGTGAACCAATTATGTGAACAATAGACTTTAAAACATATGCCAATATGATTAATACAAATGTTAAACACACGCACCATAACGTATTCACAATAAATAATTGCCCATTATAAATTGGCTGCATTTGCGTATTTAGGCAGCTGAATTAAACTTTTTTATTTTCATTCTATTATGTTACTACTGGCTTTGTCAAGCATTTACTACTCTAATTTTAATCAGGAAGTGCGTGTACTTACAGTTATTTCGATCGCCTCCGAATAGCTTGTGGTAGCGTAAGAAATCGGGTCGTCCTCCAAAAAATTTTCCATTTTGATTCAGCACTTCCCTGATTACTTCCAGGCTGTTGACAACAAGACATCGCGTTGTGCCCAATGTAAGAGAGTATGCATCGCCATATTCCTTTGACAATTCGGTAAAGGCCTCAAATGGTATTTTGTAGCGGCCCAATAGATCCAAATTTCCAATTATTGGCCATGGCATTGGACCCGGTGCTTGTTTATACAGTTTTTCAACACTCACGGGACTTTTGAAGCTCGCGTTTGGTGATATGACTGTCTGCATCAGTTTTGCTTTGCGTACGCATGCGTATAGTACACGCATGTAGGAAACCAACAGTAGTAAAATAACAACTAATGCCAAAACAGCCCATGTCGAGAACACCATTTTTTCGTATTTAATTTTGTAAACTTAGTAGTACAATTCACAACAACTGAAGAAAAATGAATTGGGGATTTGTTAGGAATTTCTGAGAATTTGAACTTGAATAAAAAAAAACAATGTGACCGGCACAGAAGGTGAACTTTTTTTTTTTAATTTTTGCTTGGGATAGTTATCAAAGTCGTTGGTCAAAAGTTTCTAGAACACAGTACATGAATTTTTCGATAATTGTGAAAAATTGTATCTGTAACTTTTTATTTTGCGCTCTTAGTCTCTGTGCTTTCGACTGTGCCTGTGCCCGTATTCAAACTTAAACTGCAGACTTTGACCTAATCCGTATGCCTTTTCAAGTTACCAAAAATTCTTAACTGAGCACTTTTGGTTCTTTGCTTTGGCTTTTATATGTGACAGCAACGATTGGATACAGTGTACCGATTGACCAGTTTCTTTACACTATCTATCGTGATTCTGTGTATTCGTCGTTTTGATTGAATTCCTTCTTCTTTTCCATAAGCGCTTGTGATAGCAAACCCCGGCTCACCGGATGGCTCCCTGACTCACTAACTCACTGGCTGACTTTGCGAACATTTAAAGAAGCCGTCGCAACAGAGCGCGGCCAATAACAACGACGAAAACGACAACAAAAGTTCGCTCGGGCCCAAAAGTCTGTGTACGTAGGTATTGTGTGGTATGGTATCTAAGCTCTCGTTTAAAGCCTACAACGTAATTTCAGTTCACTTTCATATGGGTCGTTTTGTAGGAAGTGCGCACGCAAGAGGCAGCCGAATTTGCTCGGATGATTCTGTTGGCGTGTGCGGTGTGCCGCTGTAACTGTCGACGCTATTGTGTCGTCTTCGAGTATTTTGTTTTCAAAATCTCATGAATCAGATGGATCACGTCACGTTAGGAACTTTCATTGTTTATGCCTTTCCATATTTAAGTTTTTGCCGTACTCTTTCGAATTTTTTTCGTTTGCCTCGAGTATTTTAACCTATACATGCTCGTGCCTACACACATACAGAGGCGATACAACATAAACTTTGTGAACTTATCCATAATTGATGATGCGGCGGACGTTGGATGGCAGAAGAGAAAAATCTACATACACCTGACGCACACAGCCGAATGTTAGCATGAATTAAGGATCGCAAATGCATACTAAACGAAAGCAAATTGAGTTAATCAAGCGTTCCGGAAGTTCGATGCGCAATACTTCTGATTTCTTAATCAGCAAGAACCGCGGCCAGTCAATTTTGTTTTTGTATGTATGTAAGTCAAATAGCTTAATTCTTGCTGCTGAATACATTGATTTCGTTATATTGTAGTATTGTAAGGTTTCAATTGAAAATTATTAATCGCTTCAAACGACATGTTTGCATGGAACACTGGTTGCCGCAGTGTACACTTGTGATGTATATTTTTCTCGAATTTCGATTTTGAAACCAGATGTCCAGCTCGTGAAGAAAGGCGCAACAATTTGAAAAATGTTTAATGATGCATTAGTACCTTAACCGCTAGCGCTTATCATATACAAAAGGGAACATAATGTTCAAATGGAAACTTAAAACTGTTGGTACCTGACAGAATTAATTTTTTAATGAGATGCATCTCAATGAAAATACATATATATGTATATGAACATATATTTATGATCTATGTAATTTTGTATGTTTCATATGTATTTTTCATAAAATATAAAAAAACCATCTCGATCCAACGGACTTAACAAATAGCATTTGAAAAAATTCTGTTTTGAACACTTAAAAATAAATATTGTTGCTAACTTGTCGACAACTTGAATTTTTGATTCTTAATAAGGCTTTTTTCTACAAATGTACCTATATATGTGCATATTGGTAATTCTTTTGTTGGTTACACATCACTGCCCTCAGAAGCGAAAAGGGCGTATCTCAAAAAACTAATATTCGTGATTCTTATGGCATTGGATAGATTAACAAGTTTTGCGTCTAATGAATTACTCCAAATGCCGATTTCCTAGTTCAAATATATAAACAGTCTCTTAAAATAATTTTTTCTATCTCAATTTTACAGGTATTTCAACAAATTGATATAAACAAAACATCAATTATCTCGAAACGCATTTTTCTGAGATACGCCCTTTTCGCTTTTGAGGACAGTACAGGTGTACGCATTCTTTTTAAAATAACTTATGTTTTAGTCATGCAAATAAATTGAGTTTTAACCTTTGAAAAGGTGTAAGGAAGACCTTTCGAATGCATTTGAATCTGTATTAAAAAATTATTTCATAGAATCTGAAAATTCAGCGTAGTAACATCAAACGTTTTCAAAAGTACTATTTCACATTGTCAAACATTTCATAAGAGCTCAGTTCTCTTAACAATGTATTTGATTGACATTTTAAATTACCGTTTTAGCAATTTTATTAATAATATGGAATATCGTTTGAATAGGAAAAACAAATACAAAAATGTTACACATAACGAAATTAGAATCAACAAAATTGGTAAAATATTCAAGTCATTTCATTTGAAAACGATATACAGTCAGTCCAAGCCAAAGTCGGACACCTAACAAAAGTTTTTTCTTTGGTAAAAATTTAAACTTAGAGCTATTTAGAAAAACAATGTAAAATATTTTTTTGAAAGCAAGTTTATTCCACTTTAAAAATAGAAACTTAATTATTTAAATAATTCACAAAAATATTTTTGTTTCAAACAAAAAATAAAGAATTAGAAAAATTAACGCACAAGCCAAACTCAGACAGTTCTAACATATGCCTAAGTAATTTAAATATTTTTACCAAATCAATGTTTTGTATGAAGGCCCTAATTTTTCACAACCATTTAGTGTCAGAGACAGGACCAGTTTTTGCCAAAAACCTGGCTGGATATTGTCCCATTCTTGCTGCAAAAGCGTTTTCAATTCATTTTTGTTGCTGATTGTATGGTCTCGAAATTTTCGATCAAGATGATTCCATAAATTCTCTATAGGATTTATGTCTGGACTTTGGAGCGGTGTTTCTTTAACGTGTGGACAATTATAGAGCAGCCAGGATCGCACTCTGTAGGCCTTGTGCTTAGAATCATTGTCATGGCGAAGTTTCCAATCGTTGCCAAGAGATGTTTTATTCACAGTTTGTGACAAATTGACTCTAAATATATTGAGATAAGAAATGTGTGATATCAAAGAGATTACAAAAGCAATTGCATTAAAATGCAGAAGTTTTGTTTATTGCTGTGATTCTTAACTGATCAACGCAAGAAATAGAGCATAGTAGGCTTGCAGACTACTAAACTTCGGCTAACTAAGCTTACTGAAGATATGACGTAGCGGTCATTAAAACTAGTATGAGCAGCTCTATGCCTCGTAATGCAATTTATTAAACAATGTATTTTTAAAGTTATGTTTTTTTTTTAATTTTTATACAATACCTATGCTCGCTTTTTGAGGAATCGCTGGTATGAAGGCAATTTGAAAGCTACAATTTAAGCATGGAAAAAGCAAGCGGAGTTCTCCGCGATCTAGCATCACTGCTTTAAGTGTCAAAATTTCAAAAATTCTCCACATTTAAAGTGTAATTTTCTTAAGTTTTTATAAAAAAAGTCATAGCAACTAGAATACATTTTACTTGATAGAATAGTACAGGAGATGACAGTAGGTAACATTGCTAACATATTTATAGCTTCGTTGTAACCTATGCAAACCATTTCGTTATAAAAACTTCAAATGGGATTTTGGAGCGATGTATTGAAAAGAGTCGAAGAAGTGACATTCGAATACACAAAGATAATGAAAGACTCTTCGACGTCAGGATCTTTACAACTTCTACAAAGATCACCTACGTTAGTAAGCCTTAGTATTGAGGCATGCTTACCAATAAAATAGTGTCCTGTAATCAGACCATCAAAGATTCTCAGAATTTGCTTTTCGCGTTGTATTAGCATCAAAATTTGACCAGATTGCCCTCGACGTATAACACGTTGGCAATGAAATCTAATTGCAAAAGCACTGTGGATAGCATAGTCTAAGGTTGTAGCAAAGTAAGACAATAAAACTTATCAATTTCATTGTATGTTTGGCAAGTAGAAAGTTAGGGTAAGTGGGAGACCTGCGGTTGTGGCTCAGAATTTGCACCCTCCAATATGTCTAACACCGGCTTCGCGGTGGCATTCGGCCCCGATTCAGTCTACAGAATGTCCAACACCGGTTTCAATATTCACAGTGCTTTTGCATAAAACTAAATTGCTTACTCTTAGGCATACAAATCAACTAGCTTGGCCTAGGAAAAACTAGTTCATCATAAACTAGCAAGTTGACTTTCAATTTGATGTCATCATATTTTTGTTTATTTTTTTTGAAGAGGGGATAGTATTAAGTGTTATTTATGAGCAATCGCTATGGAACTTTTCATTGATCAGCTGGACGGTAGTGGTGAGGACTAGATAGCAATGGGGTGGATTTTGACAAGTGAGCGATCTACTATTTATACAATCTAAAAGCGCACGTTAATAGTTAATCAATTGTTGATCTTATTAAAGGGTTAAGTCTCCCTTATGCTATAAAAAACAAGACTGCTTTAATTATTTTTTTATAGGACATTTTAGATTAAAGGTATACAAATAACATAACATTGGATTAAGCAACTCTTGAAGAAGAGAAAAAAATTTTTTATTGTTATTTTTTTACAAAATGGCGGTCAACAGTGATTACCGTGAACCGCTTTTTCAAAAAGGTCTTCCGCGGTGGGCAGTAGAAGTCTCGTCCAACTCCACCTATAACAAAAAAAAATTTTTCATTATCTACATGAGTTTTGCTGTTGAAGTACACATGATTATAATGGTATTCATCTAAACGCGCAGATATCCCATTTGTGCAAGTGGGCAATTTTGCGCGATATGTTTCATGAACGCCCCTTCGAATACTTTGTACAATTTGTGACAGTTGATGAGCATGTCAGATTGTAATTTTCTTGTTCTGCTACTTTCTGTTATAAAATAAATTAAATATTAATAAATGTTTGCTTTTAAAATAATCTAACTTCTTACCTCTGCCATTTTGTTTCTTTGACAACTTGATGTCAAAAAAAATTATGACACATTTGCACAACTTAGCAGCGCATGTCTGCGCGACCAAATTGTCGCGCAAACTTTTCTAATTTGTTCAAAAAACTTTCCATACGATTCGCGAATCGAAAAAAATCGACTTAAATTACTTATAATTTTTTTTCTTGTTAATTAATCGCTAAATTCGTGTGTACTTCAACAGATAATCGGATGTAAACTTTTTGAGTTATACTGCCCGCCGATTTTGAAAACATGGTTTCAAGAAAAACGCGTTTGAAGTTTCAAAATGCTATACATCTTCAACAAAGTTTCTTGGAAAAAATTGATCTAAAAAAATTTTGAGCTTAAATCGGTACTTGGGTGCTGTAGATTTTGATTCTAGGATTGTTTTGGCATGATTTCAGCCAACAAAAAAAATGGAAAAACAAAAAATAAATTAGGGAGATATAACCCCTAAAAAAAAAGTTGGAATGAAAGTTGAAGTGTAAACGTCTTTTTTGAGTTTTATTGAAAGAAGTGTAATTTTTTCCAAAAATTTTAATGAAAGTAAGTTGAATATTTATATTTATTTGTAATTTTCTTATAAATTACACTGAAAATTAATTCATTTAACTGAACTCTTTTGTCCACTATGGGGCGCACCAAACATTGCACTGCTACTCAGCGAAAATTAATTTTATAGTTGAGGAAAGAAGGAAAATCTTATAAATATTATAATTACCGCCATCAAATATGTAGAAATCAGGAGAGATCAGCTGGAAAATGAAAAGCTTCGCCACAAGTTCACATAAAATCATGAAACAAATCACGAATTTTGTGCTTAACACGAATAAGTCTAATGTTTACCAAGTCAAATTTGGACCAGTGGATGAGAAAACATTTTGTGAATACTAAGTAAAAATTGGGTGTGATTGGACATTTGAACGTTGTACCTCTCATACAAGCAAAATAATTTGGATGATATTTAGAGATAGCAATCATATTGGTCGGCTATTTCGAAGACGGTTCCTTAGTTTATTTAATCTGTCAAAAGAAAATTACTACAAAATTTAACAACGATTGAAACGTCTTCAAAAACCGCTCATCAAAAGACATGAATTTGATCCCCTACGATCAAGATGAAATAAATTTGTAGCCGGTTGTCTAACATTGTTTGGTCGTAGGGGATTAAATTCATGTCTTTTTCAAATGGCTGTAACTTTGCGAGGAAACATCGCAGATTACCACTTGAAAGCTCATTTTAAAGAGAAAGAATGGCACTAAATGATGTTATTATTAAATAAGCTGAAAGTAGTAGTATCACAGATGGCTGGCAAGGTATAAACAAAAATTTAAATATTTTTTTTTTGGGAAAAAAATCCTCTTCACCTCAAATGTCTTTAAGCGCACATTAAACTGAACTCATCATCTCTTTTTTATATTAGTACAAGTCCAAAATAAAATTTTAAGCGAAAAAAAGGTTGGGTTTTTCAGAGAACTAGCTTTGTTTTTTTTTTTCTCATAAAAAGCGATGTAACTCTGCAAATTTTCAGCCATTTTGAATTTTTTTTTAAAGATTCTAACGGAGAATTAGAAGTTCTATAAGAATCAAAAGACAAAAGTTAATTATTTTGATTTGGATGGAAATGCCACTTTTTTGAAACAATTTTCAGCCTAAAATGGGTATAACTTAAAATGGCCATAACTTCGTAACAGTTTTTTTAATCAAATCGGGGAAATATGGGTCTCCTTATATCCTTTGAAAAACAACATATTTAATCGGTAACCAATTCCGTAACATGAATTAATCCGCGTGCGTGGTTTGAGATGGATTTGGTTTAAGGAAAAATTTTATTTGATTTAAAATAATTTCTTCTACAAATAAAGAAAGTCTTCTAAGAAACCATGTGTTTCTTTGCCCATTTTCTTGATCTTCTTCTATCTTTGCCTTAAAGGAGGACATATCGAAGACCAAGGAAGCGTGCGTTGCACCTGGATGTCGTGCATTTAAATATCGATTCTCGTTGCATGATCACAAACCTCATTTAAAATAAAGCATTTGTTTTTGAAGGCAGAACTTAGCATTTTGAGCATTTGCTTACCACCATAGCATTAATGCTGTGAAATCCTTTGCGATTGTAATATAAATGTTCGATTTCCCTTTTAAAAGCAGTGTGCGTGCCATCAATGCACCCAATAATTCCTGGAATCCCGCATTTTTCATGCAAAAAAATATTTTCCCGTGAGGCCCGGGCCTTGGGCGGCAAAATGTTAGGGGCGGCGAAAACTTATATAACTTGTATAATTGAAATTAATAATTGACTTGAATTTGTTTTATTATTAATGTATGAAAAGTTTCCAGTAAATCATATTGGATGATTTTATTATTGAATTTAGTTCTTAGATTGCAAGTACTTATACATTTTATTTTCTAATTTATAAATATTTGCCTTTAATAAAAATCTCTTGGGTATTTATTTAAAAGCCACAGAACTATTTTTGCTTACAAAAGCAATTCTTCATAAGAAATTAAATGTGTTGTTTTTATTCTAATTTAATTTGAATAATATAAAAAAATAAAAAATTTTATCGGAAATCGAAAAAAAAATTGTTATCGTAATGTTATAAAAAATATTGTTATTTAAAAACAGCAATTGTAGTCATTGCTTGGAACGCAATTTTAGATCGTTTCAATGCTGCGAATAAGAACTACAGGGTTCTCAAATCAAATTATCATCCGTTGTCCAAATTTATTGTTCTCTGGCTTCTCTTCTTCAAGATATGATACATAAACAATTTTCTGAATATGAAGAAAGGGTCAAGACACACTCTGGAGTCCATGATTACACAGGACCACAAAAAAAAAAGGTCTTGTAGTTGGAAGATGAGGTATCATACGGTATGTATTTTGGCGTCTTAAACACGAATCCGAGGTCAGAATTTTTCCATCACCCTCAGATTTTGACATAACCTCAAAATTACATTTTAATATATGTTAAAAAGAATGTCCCTCAAAAAAAAAAAATAAGAATCAAAATCCAGAAGGTAGACCTTACTTATACATATTACGTATCTAGGTGTGCCAAAATAATATCTTACAATAAAAATGCGTTTTAGCTGGCCACTTTTCGCCCAGCACCCCCATTTACCCATAAAGGGTTAAAAACTCATTTCTCATAAAAATTCAAAATTAATGCATATCCGTAGGTACTTTGGTGCACTAAAGCTGTTAATATCTATAAGAACTCATTTCTACCCCATAATCACCCCCCAAACCCACCCCAGTACCTTATTACTTCTCCCCAAAGGTTTTTATCGACATTCTGAGTTTTCGTGCACGGTGCACCGAAATACCTTAATTTTTAACCCTTCGGGGATAAATGGGGTGCTGGGGGAAAAGTGGGCTGCTAAAACTCATTTTTATTGTAAGGTATTATTTTGGCACACCTAGATACGTAAATATATAAAAATAAAAATAAAATAATAAAATAAAAAGATATAAAAATATCTCCATAAATATTAACGTAATATGTATGGCATACATGGTTCGATTGACTTAAAATGCTAATTTTATTTGCGTATGTAAGAGTGGGCATTGGCCCTTAGACCCAGCTCAACACGTATGCCAAGTGTTTCTGATGGATTATTTTGCCTTAAAATTTCATGTAATACACATAGCATACGTGGTTCGATTGGTTAAAAATGTCTATTTTTATTGCAATTTCAAATTCGCTATTCTTCGAAATGCCCCAGACGCCAACCCTTATATAACAAAATTATTATTCAGTAAGTGTAATATGCTTAGAATCCTGAAAGGCATACGTGGTTCGATCAACACCAAATTTCTGTCGCTAGCTGCCGGTCTATAAGTAAGGTCTACCTTCTGGATTTTGATTCTTTTTTTTTTTTTAGGGACATTCTTTTTAACGTATATTAAAATGTAATTTTGAGGTTATGTCGAAATCTGAGGGTGATGGAAAAATTCTGATTCGGATTCGTGTTTAAGACGCCAAAATACATACCATATGATACCTTATCTTCCAACTAAAATACCTTCTTTTTTTTTGTGGTCCTGTGTTATTATCGTTATGATACTTGTCGCACAAAAATTAGAAAACTTCAGCCAGAAGAATCACATGCAAAACGAAAGAGCACCTGTTTCCGGGCAAAAAAATTTTCGAAGCACAATTTACTACCCAGCGGCAAGTCGATGAAGTACTCTGATTTTTCATGTATGAAAATGTTGTATATTGTTATATTTCTCAAATGAAATTGTTACTGTGCTATTTTGTTTATATGGTTGCTGGTTGCCTGCTTTGTATATGGAGATGTAAGCAGTCTGCGTGCTTTGTATATGGAAACGTAAGGGGTCTTACATGTTGGCAGCATGCTTTGTTTGTGGAGGTATAGGCAACTCGCTAAACTATACAGGTACTTAGTAAGCGATGTTTTAAGGCAATCTGCCTTTTGTTTGTTACCCATTGTTTAAAACATATTTGCCGCTGGATATCTCATTTTGGATACACTGTGCGTACAATTAGCTGGAAGTAAAAGTGTATACGAAAAGCTCAGTTTGTTTTGATAATTTATCCAAAATGGATACAAATGAGTTGAAAAATCAAGCAAATACAATACTATAGTTAGTAAATATCCAGAAGACTTACCCGGTGGCAAACGTCGCGATGAGCCACCGATGACAAATAGTGACAATGTTAAAAAATAGGTGACAAACGGCGACATTTGCTCGAAGTCATGCATGAACTTTTAGAACAATCTGTCATTTTTGTCATTTTTTTAGTTATAATACGAAAAAAAATTTTTTTTTTATAACGAATTAGTTTTAAAAGATATATATATATATATATATATACTCTCGACTTTCAAAATAAATTATCATCGGATATGTATACGAGTCAGAATTGTACTAAAATTGGGAAAAACTGTCTAAAAGTGAAAAAGACCATATTTTGGGCATTTCTGAGAAATGCCCAAAGCTGGGATCTCGATTCGGGACAATTTTTCTAAAAAAAGCATGAAATCACCTTTCGAATGAGACCGACCTCGTTTTTTTTGGGCATTGTTATCGACGGGAATTTGATTTTGTCCATTTTTACTCAAAATATAACACTGTGCGACGCTTATATAAAAATGTCATCAGTTTTCATTGATGAATTTGTCACAACAACGTCAGCATGAAAGGAAAAAAACTCACTTTGTTTTGTTTTTTTATTTGTTTTTATTTAGAATTATTAATCAAGTAATTTGGAACAGTTTAAGAAAAATTTTACATGGAGAATAAAGAATTTACAAAGCAAGTTCTACTCTTTTTATTATTAATTCTATGTTATTTAAATACTTATTCCTATGTTGTTTGTTTTTCTGAATTGTTTCTGTTTTTTTTTTCGGAATTATCCTTTATTCCGCAATGTTGTTTGATTTCCCGATTTTTTAATACTTATGTGAAGATCAGCAACAAGCTCTTCAAAAGTAGGACGATCAGTGGAATCTGTTAAAAAACGATAATTTTTTTTTTTGTTTTAATAGCTCTATTTAAAGTCTTTTTTGAAAACATATTAACTCACCTCAAAATGCTTATATTTAGTCTGGAATGTAGTATATATTATTAAT
Source organism: Tricholauxania praeusta (assembly GCA_949775025.1). Classification (NCBI taxonomy): domain Eukaryota; kingdom Metazoa; phylum Arthropoda; class Insecta; order Diptera; family Lauxaniidae; genus Tricholauxania; species Tricholauxania praeusta. Next base: position 69,220,294 of record OX459029.1, on the reverse strand, counting down.
TAAGAAATTATTATTAAATTTAGATTTTTAACCAAAATTATTCAAACTTTTAAAGATTACGCCAATATTTTTTTTATATTTTTATCAATTCACTTGACAAACTTACCGCAGCCCACAACTTCTTATTAAGATTCATCGATGAAAAAATCATTTCGGACAATGTCATGCAGAGCAAGCCATGTTCATGATATTGTCATTATGACTCATCAATGACAATATCATAATATCATTATGAAGCATTACCGATGCAAATTGCTCAGAATAAAGATCTTTTTCTGCTCTGGAACGGGTAAAAAGCTTTGTATAGGCTAGAATAGCATTATTGTCTATCGAGGCTCAATTAGTTCGAGAAATCGATTACAACGAAATAATCAACGTTTTCGCGCGAAACAAAGCGAGAAAAAAGAAATTGATCTCATAAGTTAATTAAAAAAATGTATTTACTATTTAATACAAGAAATTATATATAAATTACTAACTTATGCATATTTAGAACTATTTTAAAAAACAAATGTAAACCAATAAACAGTTATATTAAAAATAATATATGGTAATTTAAATATTTAATAATTAGATACATATATAATTTTGACAATCACTTTTACATAGAAAAAAAGGGTGGCACATCGGCAATGGCCTAGGGCGGTATCGAATCTAAATCCGCCACTGTATATCAGTCCTTCTTTTAAAAACTGCACGCTTTGATTTTTTGACTTTTTTAAACATTTATTGAAACGATTTATCTCAAGAACTATGGGTAATAGGATAAAAAATCTTAGAATCATCTTTGTTTAAAAACGCTTTAGTTTTATAAAATATGCTAAAAAAATTTAAACATACATATGTATATAGTATGTCCAACACCGGTTTTCGCTAGCCACAGTAACTTTACATAAAAGCTAGGGTAAGTAAGTGGCTCAGGACTTACATCCTCTGATATGTCCAACACCGGCTTCGCGGCAGTTGTTCAGGCTTTAGTGTATCCAACAGTGGCTTGGCTAGCCACAATAATTCTACTTAAAAGTTATCTTGAAAGCTAAACGAGATATAGATTTTTTCATTTAACATTTTCGATTTATTTAGCATTAATATTTGTTAATGTCTTCAAAGCATTATTCGCTAGTAACAAATTGCGCCCAATAGTTAGTTCAGGCAACCATATGACAAAAAACAAACGATTCTCTATAAAAGGTGTAGTACATCCTTAACAAACAAAGAACTATAAGCGCTTTACTGACAATGCTCTTTTATTGTGCCAATTTGAGCAAATGTGACCTCCTATACAAACAAGCTTCATTGAGGAAGCTATTGTAGTAAACATTACTAAGTTTGGCATGAAAACTTTGTTGAGATATGCTAGCGAGATACTAAAGTCTGATAGAGAAACAATGATTAAAAAATAGTAAACTCTAGATACACATATATGTAGCTAATGATAACACCCTTACATATTGTAAACTTTGATAAATAAGCCTTCAAGTTATTCTTAAGCGAATCTATCTTCTCCCCGAATAGCTTCACAAAGAGGAAGAATTAATTGGGTTGATCCATATTGCTTCGGCAGAGGCGTAAGCCTTTGCTTTACTTAAATCAAGTTGTGAAAAACGTTGCGAAGCGTTACATGGGGGAGGGAGGGCGAAAGATCTTCAAAAATTGCGTTAAATAGCACTTGAACGCCCCCTAATTGAGATAATTTTATTTTCCCACTGTAAATATAATTAGAAGATTATAACTTTGTTCGTCAGTTATAATAATATTCATTAGCTGAATTTTGCGATAAAAACATTCCAAAATAAATATCAAAATATAGAATAATAACAAAAGACTTCTAAGTTTTGCAATCATGTGTTTTGCAATTGATGAATTAGATCTGTCCCATTAAGAGTTTTTCATCGACAATTTCTGTGATGAAATAACGCCGAACAATCTAGTCAATCCCGGAACATGTAACTTAGTACTCTCTACATTTTACAATTCAAAGTTCTAATTTCAAAACTTTTTAAAATGTTTTATTAAACGGTCTTATTTGAATAATGTCCAAATTGGTTGTGTGGACATTTGTGCAATAGACAATTTGTTTCAAGCGTGGCATACGCGTCATACGAATATTTTTGATTATCCAAGTGTCACAGAAGAAGAAACTTTGCTAAAAATGATTGGAAAGCGCTCATTTTTTTGCATAGAGTACATGTTTTTATTTTTGCCTTATGCGACCTAATTTAAATGTAAATAATTTAGCATTATATCAGATTAGAACCGATAAGCTGATGAAGTGAAAGAAGAACAAATATTAGGTAAGATTGTCATCACAGTTGTTCCACAATACATATAGCAGTCATACATAAAAATGTATACTCGTAACTGTCGGCTTGTATTCAAATGAGCGGTGATTTATTCAATTATGAGTGGAATTTCATATGGCTTTGAGCGGTGATTTAATTCGTTGAGCAATGAGTTGAGAGCGAAGTCTTATAAAAATTTAAACATTTAAAATGGTAAATAAATAAATTGAGCGGCAAATCGTGAACGGCGGACCAAAAATCAAATTTTATTTTTAATCTCACTTAATTTTTTTAAATGGAAATTCATGTAGTCGCATTGACAATTTCAAATTATAGTGTATTAAGGTGAATGTAGTCAAAACAACAGAGGATTTGAGCCGTTACACAACAAACACCAAAGCTCTACTCGCGCAGAGACCATGGGCTTTTTCCTTATACGAGTTCATAGGCTTAAGAAATAGCAGTGAATTTATTTCGATACTTCCTTATGCGCACATAAGGAAAATCGAAAACAATTTAAAAAAAAATATATATAAGAAAAAAATTAAATTTTCTTAATTTTTTTGGCCAAATTCCGAAAAACTAAAATTTTGCAGCTCTGGTAGCAATCCTAGGAGTATTTTTTTTATATGAGGATATACTCGAATATGAATAAATTTTTGAAAATCCAGTGTTCACGAAGAGTTCTAGAACCTGCCATGTATTTGAACATGTCTTATATCCACTCATTGGACTAATCAGAAATCGCAATAAAACTAAGTACCTAATCTATACTAACGTGTGTAAAATCATCTAGGTCACCAAATAAAAAGGAATCAAGTGTTTTTTGCCATTTTGTAGCAATTACGGGACATGAGCAAAGAAAATTTTTAATGTTTTATTACTCCTCCACATCCCTACAGCTAGTGGCTAGTTATGACCGCAATAACTTATGAGACACTAGGTCTAATGCAGAATATTATCTCAAGAGAACGCTCAGAATCCCATTTCGGTCAGATTTCTAGTAGCAAGTGGCATGCCAACACTTTCCTTGTTCTGAAGAATTTCTGGAGTATTCACCTATCTTGAAGGTTCTTCAGCTTTGTAATTGCCAGAAAGGTCCCTATGCGCAGGTACCCAGGTGAAGTCAATGTTCAGGTGCTGAGCTGTATCATTAACCTTGCTGTTAGGTTAGGACCAATTTGGTTCAATTTCCGATTATTTTCTTCCTAACTTTTGAACGGTGCAACATAATGACTTAAATCATCACCTCACGTGGCATTTTTATGAAACAAGTTTATTATCTTAAAATCAAAAGTCTGGCATTAAACGGGAGGGAGAAAAATTAAAATTTACAAATCTTATGTTAAGGGACCATTTTGGTCCTTCGTATGTTTTCCATTGACTACAGACAAAATACAAAGTATTTCTGTAGTAGCTATGTAGAATAATATGGTTTTAGCTGTTTTGTTGAAAATTACTCTCATTACAAGATGAATAAATTATTGTTCGGTTTGTTTTGCAAATAAATTTGCAGCAGACAGCACACTTATTGCCGGTTTTGGATTTGCAACAACTGCAAAAACCACGTTTTCTAGCAGGTGAGTTTGTTGTAGCACTGCTTAGAGAAGCTACGGAGACTGAGCACAATCCTCTTATCTCAGCGTTTAGTTCTTCCGAAAACTGCTGTTTAGGTAATTCAGATCGTTTCATCCTGTATTCTTTAGCAAAAAAAAAGTGCAAATTGCCGTAAAAAATCTGGTATTCTACTATTTGGATATCCTAGTGTCCACAAACATCGACTTTAGAGCATTACAAAGTCATTCAATGTGGATATATCTATCATACTTGCAAATACAACATTCGGACATAGATTGGCTTTCATTTGGTACTAGAATAGCCAATGATTTGGTTGGCAGTATGATGATAAAGTGAGAAATTATAGGTTAACACAAAATGATAAATGATGTCGATAAGTTTCAAGTCTTTTGTTGAGTTGTAATAAGATAATATCTCAGGTTCTTTTCGCTTCATTGACATCGACTCCTGTCGTACTCATCAAAACAGTACTTACCTTTATTTTTTAGGGCGATGTATGGGTCCAAAGCTCCAATTTCATTGAAAACAAATGGGCCATATAAAAGAACTTTTCGAAAATAATCGAACTGTTCCCACGCACAGAGGGGTATTTGAGCTCAAAATGCGGCCAAAATTAAGGTATAATTTTTTTACGACCTGACAAGTGATTTTAACGTAATTTCGAATAATATAATTGGTTATTTATATTTTTACAATAAGGTTGCTTCAATTTTCACTTTGTTACTTCGTGGTGATAAAATTAAAAACATCAACTCAAGTGCATTAAATATAGAAAATACTTAAAGAAAATCCTTTGATTTTTCTTTCTGAACACCACTCATAGGATAGCAGTGGGTCAGAAGTTAATAGAAGTCTATTCATTTCATCAATGTCATAGCATATTCTTGAATATTTTCTTGCACAATACTGCCTATACGAACAAAAATATCAGCCGCTTCTTCGGAAAACTGGCTTGTTGACCTAATTAATCAATTATTACTGATGCATGAATCACCAATTATTATTGTGCAATATTGGCGCCATCGGATACCACCCATAGTTTGTCACGTATAGCTTTGCAGTTTCTGCAGGATATTTTTGATAGGTCCATCTTATTTCCTAGGAGCTGTTGACCATTTTTGTTTAAACTTCTTCATAAAAAATCGGTATTCACGTTTTAAACGGCTGAATTTTACCAGTGAACAAACTGTTATTTTTAACAAACGATTTTTAAATAATTCCGCACTCTTCTATATGTGGCTAAAGATTTGAGTTTTGGACATTGTTTTGAACTTTTCAACCAGATTTGTGAAGAAAATGCACCACTAAGGGCCGGTTTCACAGTTTTTATTTTACTAAAGATTTCAGGTTAACTATCCAATTTCAGTTTCATAGCAATTAGTTAACCAACCAAATTTGGCAGGTTAACTAATAGTTAACTAACAACTGATTGCTGTCATAACAAAAAAGAACATAAGAAATAAAAACACAAGGTTTCAAAAAAGCAAATAAGTACCTATGTATATAAATATGGATTCAGTTTGGGATTGCAAAGTTCATAGTGATTCAGATATTGAAGTAGTATTGAACATTGCAATTGCTCGTCGAAAAAAAGTATTAAGATCCCGTCCATATTACTTTCGGTAGGTTCCTTGCAAGCCGTTAAATCGTCCAATGGTCTCCCATATTTTTTCTTTCTCTTCTAGACTAACTTTATCGGTTTTTTTGAATTCGATGATGTTTTCAAAGTTGCCGACCAGCTCCAATTAGCAATTTATTTCGTCTGCCGAAAATTTAGAAGTTTTTGTTGTTGATTCCATTTCGCAAACTATGAAATGTCAAATAAAAAACAAATGTTTGTGAAGTGATGCCAAATTTTGTAAAAAAAAATATTAGTTAACCAACTTAAATTTGGTAGTTAACTAACAGACATTAGTTAAGTTAACTTATTGGTTAACTAAACACTGTGAAACCGGCCCTAAGTAAATTTCATAAAAAGCGTATGTTCACAGTCAGACCAATAAAAAAAATCGTATTAATAAAAGGCGCAAAATTTTTTTTACGAAATATTTAGTACACGAATGAGACTTTATACCAAACCAAAAATTTTGTTTTAACAAATACTGACAACATTGAAAAATGTCTTTTATTAAAAAATAAATTTTTTCATCACAACCAGCTTGAAGAATTTTGTTGTATACATAAATGAATGCACTGCAAATATGATTCGTTAAGATGTAATACATACCCTGAACGTCCATATTCATTGCGAATAAACAAAACACAAAAAAAAAAATCTCTCGAAGGAATAGTTAAAACAAAAACGATTCGAGAATCAACACTTTACGTGTTGACAAAAAGTTTCGACTGGAATGGCCATAGCCTGATACATGGTGACCCGAGGAACAGAATATTAATGTCATCTGACGTCAACACTATTCAACTATAACACCATATGCTTAAATTAATGGCATTTTAATAATTTAAACATCGACTTTGGCCCGCATTTTGAGCTCAAATACCCCTCTGTCCCACGTTTGAATGTCATTTTCCTTTCCAAAAGTTCTTTTTGTCAAATCAAAAGATGAAAGTAAATTATCGACCGTAATACGAGTATGTTGCTCTTTCAAACCTTCTGTCAAGCTCAATCCAAAAAACTTTTCTTGATTTTCTCAGGCTATTAATTTCTTAGATTTCCAAAACACGGCTGCATCTTCCATACCTGATTTGGTGTCGACAGAGACAACCAAAATTATGAGGCACTGTTGGCAGGTTTTGAGAGCATAAATTGTCTAAAAGAGCAACTTCTTCTGAAAGGTACCAGTTATTCGTCAATAGTCACATTTTCATGGTAGTTGTAAAGCGTTGCCGTGAACACTCAAAACGATGTCAGCCTGGAGATAAAGCGAAGACTAACTCTTGCTAATAGGTGTTACTATGGTCTCAGTAAGCAATTGAGTAGTAGAGACCTCTCTCGCCCGACAAAACTGACACTCTACAAGACGCTCATCTTACCCGTGCTACTTTACGGCGCAGAAGCATGGGTTGTGTCGCAGACTGATGCAGCCACGCTTGGGGTGTTTGAGAGAAAAATTCTTCGCAAAATCTTTGGTCCTGTTCACGTCGGTGACGACTACCGTATTCGAATGAACCACGAACTGTACGAGCTCTACGCTGACATTGACATAGTCAAGCGCATCACTATCCAACGTCTGCGCTGGCTTGGACATGTTGTGCGTATGGACGAAGAAGCTCCGGCAAAAAAGGTGTTTGATGCGGAAGCCGCTGGGCGACGACGAAGAGGAAGACCATGCCTCCGATGGAAAGACCAAGCCGAGGAAACCCTATCCACGCTTGGTGTGAATGATTGGAGAAGGCGCGCGCGAAGCAGAGGCGCCTGGAGAGAGCTTTTGAGGTCGGCCGTAACCCGGTAACGGGTTGTTATGGCCACCCAAGTAAGTAAGTAAGTGTAAAGCGTTGCCAATGGATCCTTAAATCACGAATATAACCAAACTCATCACTATGTTCTCGGTATTTTCATATTCAATATTCGAATTGAAATATCCGAATCATTTGACATTTTAGCAATATCTTTGGTGTCCAAATTACGCTGATTTTGCATTTTGTCGAGAAAATACAAACTGAGCACCAGCAGTAATGCGAACAGCTGATTTGACTGCAAAAAGAAATATAATTAGGGACATCGCAAAAATAATTTTGAGCCTTACAACAGCTCTGTTGATGGCTTTAAATAAAACCCTTACGACCTGTAGTAAATGGCATTTTTCAACACCCAATGAATAATTCAAATGATTTATTGCGCATATAATTTTTTTGGTTTTTTGCGTAAATATTGTTTTATCGAAATATTAAAGCAAAATAGTTATAAAAATAAGTTCAATATGATTTATTCATGAAAAATGCAGTATGGACCAAAATGGTCCGTTAACCTAGGGTTCGAAAGTTTTTTTTTAAGCGGCATTTCTGGACAATGTATACGTAAACGAATCAAGCTTAAGTATTATTTCCTTATTCACGAATTTTTCGTTGATGTTGCACTATTTGCAAAAGTTACACTCAAATTTCGAATAATTTTCAATAATCCTGTTGATATTTTACCCTGTTATTATGGCTAGGTATTTTGCATTGTGATTGTAAGGTAGCAGTCACGGTTAGTAGTATGAACGAAAATTAATAGTTTAGCTCGATTGAAGACATTGCAAGCTAAGTGAGCGATCAACAAGGACAAAACCAAGTTCATGTCGTCTGGTAACAATAAAACATCTGTCCACCGGTTTGGACAACATTTTACCATCAAATCATTTGGCTCATGCTCTGTATGAAGTCGATTGCTAGATAATGAGTGCAGCTGCGGTGCTGAGAAGGAGGTTGGTCATTTCACACCATGATTTTACATACTTAGATTGGAAGTCGAATAAAGTAAGTATGTACAGTTACTATTCAGGGTGGCCCAGTTCTGTGTAGCCATATTCTAGGACTCAATTATCTGATTCATAGTGAGTAAAAAATTGTAAGGGAGGGCTATATATTTTGAAGAATTAACTAAGTTCCCTTAGTAATGCTTGAAACAAAAAAGATTGTTACATAAATAATTAAGTAAAAAAGCTACAACAATAAAATGAGTGAGTTTCATTAGTATTCAAATTTATCGCTCTTTGAAATTTTTTCGTAAGTTGAAATGCTTGTAGGTAATTTATTGTTTAAAAATTGTGTTAAGTTTTTTAAAAAATACATTTTTCATATTTTAAAAACTCACTTAAAAATTTTCAATTTTCAAGATTAAAAAAAAAATTAATTTTCAATTTATAAAAAAGGTATTCAAAACAATTAATTTTATAAAAAATTCGAACTATAATAAGAACTCCGTTCAAACTACAAATCAAAAATAATTCTAAGATAATTTTTTTTAAAATACCGTAATAAAATTATGTTTTCTTATTAATATTCTCGTTCACCATAATACGAACTACAAGTTTACTATATACAGTTTTGAGCTGGGTCGTAAAATCATAAATTGATCCTTATTAATACCAATGGGATCGGATTGCTGATTGGATCGTTTATATTTCCACAAAGATTAAACAGTGCAAATTATTTAAAGTTCTTGCATCATAAACTGCCAGTACTCCTAGAATATGTTCCCCTTGCATAAAGAAGTATTTTACCAACAAGATGATGCTGCGATCCACAGTCACTATGTGAAGAACTTTTTAAGTGGAAAATTTCCAAATTGATGGATTGGAAGAAACGATCCAATACACTGGCCTACAAGAATTAACATTTTTGAAGAACCGGCTGCACAACAATTCAACAACTAGCATTAGCTTGTATTCAGTCTGACGGAGAACAGTTTTAGCATCTTTAATTTTTAAGCACTACTCTAAAGTAACTTTGCTGAACACCCTGTAATTCCGAGGGTATTCCAGATAGACCCTCTGCCATATAATGAAATAGGAAATCAAATGCTAGAGTATGGCTGCTCAGAACCACACCACCCTGTGTACATATGTTCATCTTATGAATTAATTGTTTTAAGCAAAGCATTTTTCTTTTCAAACGAATATTATATTTCCTCTAAGCTTTACACAAAACCAAAATTAAAAATAAACTTTTATATTTATTATTATCAATGCCATCAAGCACAGTGCTTCAATTAAGCTTCCTTGGAATCACGATGTCAGCGATGATAAGTACTACGACTATACACAGAAAACACACACATGCAATTTTATGTTAAATGCGGTGAGGTCACCTATGCATCCGGTGGCCGTTTAAATAGGCAGAAAATCAAATTTTTTTTTTACGTTTTTGCTTAGTGTTAAGACCTTTTCAAAAAACCCGAAGCACGCGCAAACAAAATCACCTTTGACGAAAATACACATAAAAAACTTCCTATTTTAATATGTGGTATTTTCAGACGTCATTTGAGAGTACTTTTGCATATATTGTAAATAAAATTTTATTTACTTGCATACGAATCTGGGTTTTCAATTAAATTAGTCCTATTAGCATTGGTTCTTATACATTTTTCAATTGTAGAGAACTGTTCCCATTTTCTTACTTTCTTGAACTTTAACCATCCCCAAAATTTTATAAGACTTGAAACCGTAAAAATTCGATTTTTCACCCAATCTAGGCCCACTAAGCCGAGTGGCGTACAGTGAACATTGGGCGCCTGTAACAAAGGAGTAAATATACCAAAATATTGTCTGTTTTTGAAATTGTAAAAATTTTATTCCAAAAAAATGGTCCTCAAGTTTGATTCTCAAAAATCACATTCTCTCGAAATATTATCCACTTACTAATAATAAAAAATTACATTTAAAATGCTAAAAACAAAATTATAATCATGTGATGCGGACCATTTTGCCGGCCCCTTATTCCCTCCCTATGGTACGCTACTGAACCATATACTTAGTGGCCACTGATAATCTAAAGAAATAGAAAAAGTCATAGCTTGTTCGTTTTCAATCTTCATTATCTTGTTGATCATAAAGTATCCCTTCCAGACTAAAATTCCTACGTGTCATCATCATCAGGTTTGAAAGAAGGCCCCAGAGAATTATGTTATGTCAGCATCAATTGCATTTTCTCAAAAACATTTTTTATGGCTGAAAGATTTGTTAATAAATTTTTTGGAGAAACGTAATAAATTTGCTCAAAATATTGAATGTACATAAAGTAAAAATTATATTCAAGTTCAAAATAATATATAATATGACTAAATATATTTTAAAAGCTATAAGCCCTACTTCCGATAGCTATATTTCTTTGATTACACTTTTATTATTTTATTATGGTGCCCTATCCCCTCCACCTAAAAACGATAAACACAATTTGCAATTGTACCACCGGTGGTACACGTCGTCGCGAATGTGCTAAGACATATTCGGACTCCATTATTATTTTGCATTTGCATTGCAGATGTTGATTTTCTTATTTTACTTGTATTAAATCAAGTACATATATACAAAATTTTAGCTATGTACCTCGTAGGTTAGTCAAAGTGGCTGCCAGCTCTTAGGCTATCATATGTTGCAATCAAAAAATAAAATATTTAATATGTCTTAGAAACGGTAAAGTTTCTAAGTTAGGAACTTCACAAATATTGAAAGCTTAAACTTTTTTCTGTCCTAAATAATACTTAATTTTCCAGCTTAGAAAAAATAGGCCTACATAGTTTATTTTTCAAGGAAGGCTCAATAGCTCTATTTATTTTTAACAATTCAAGAGCCTGGTGGCATTTGTTAAGAACGGCATTTAGATTTCTATATTGTTGGCATTGTATTTCTTAGAGTTTCGAAATTTTCTAAATATTGGTGTGGTTAAAGTAAAATAAATATAAATTTAAGTTTTAAGACATCTCTAGGTTTGGCAGTATAATGTTTAAGTATAAAAACTGCTACATTTTCATCACCTTTCACCGAAAATCTGTATTTTACGTTTTAACCATATTATAATGCTCAAAGAATATCGATATATAGTTATTTTTCGCCGATATACTTGTATTAGTTTGATATTTATCGGATTGTGAAAATATCGTTATTATCGAAATCCGATATTTAATAATATATCAACAAGCCTACAGCCTATGGCTAAAAAAATTCGGAAAAGGGTCAGATTTTTGTGTCAGTCTAATATACAAAGGTAGGTGTGAAAAATAAAATACTAAGAGCCCTTTATTTTGAAAGTGGTGCAAGTCTTTCTCGTTGATAAGAAATAATTAAGTAATTTAATTAAATTGAAAATTAATTGATTGTAAATAAACTATATAATATTAATTGAATTTTTTCCTCTCAACGAAGAGTGATTTGGTCTACTTTCAAAATAAAGGGCTCATATACCTTTGGTCTGTCGAACGAAAAAGTATTTTTTTATTTGAATTTTAGGGTTTCTGAACCCAGAACCGAAGTTTTTACCTATTATATTGGTTTTTATATTTTAAATCCAGAAAATCGAATAATTAGCGCAGGTCTTCTTTAATTTTGAGTTTGTAAAACGTTTTCCTAAATTGAAAGAAAAAAATCTTTTAATGGGGGGTTAAAACCAGCTCAGAATTTGTGATGAGCGACCAAGTGTTCATATTGGGAAAGGTTCGAACAAACAAAAATAAAATTATTCGTATTAATATCTAACAAATAATATGTGACATGGTGAGGTGTCAATATTTTTTTTAGTTTTTATTTATGAACCTGAAAGAACTTATTAAAAAGCAACTTTCACGCTATTACAAGAGATTTGAAAATAAAACTTATTTTAGATCTTCCATACACACATACATACGTATGTTTGCAAAAAATGTATGACACATGTGCACAAGGTCGTAGCTAAAAAATAGTTTCGGGGGGATGTTCGAAAGTGTCCAAGAACTTAAAAGTATACTCTTCCACGGAATCGAAAAGGTGTGTTCATAAATTTAGCTATTACAAAACTAAGCCTAATTTAAAACAATAAGTAACAATAAAATCGCCTACTCAGCACGTAAAGTTATAGCTGCTATATATGGATATCATGTTGCTTGTGTGCCAGTGCTACCCAGCAGATTTAGTGTTTTGTGAATTTTGAAAACTGCTTCGCGAAAGGACTATTGTTTAAAATGCGAAAAGGATGAAAGAGAGAGAGAGACCAAGAACTTAATTAAAGCAAAGCGAGCAATCGTCCAGAAAACTAATAAGTTTTGGGTGGAATTTCAATATGAAACGATTAAGAGGCCAAATCAAAATTAAGCAATCGCAAAAAAATACCCATTTTTGATTTTGGTGATTTTCACTTTGCAACAAGTCCGGGAGCATACTGTCCAGATCATTCTTGTTCTAGAGAAAAGCGATGAGAAAAATTAAAACGAAAAAAAAAAAATTATGTTAATGACCTAATTGCACAAAAAACGTTTTATCAATTGAGTGTCAATATATTTCGGGGGTTGGGTCCGAATCTTCTCCCTTTGGTACGTGCTTTAATACCTTTAAATTCGGATTTGTTTTTATCACTTGTCTGCTTCCTTTGCAGGGCAGATGGGTAGCAAACCGTATCTTCTTCTGATATCCCAAATTAATTCTGAGCGCTCAAGAAAACGTAGAAAAGTCTGCTACAACAAACGCGAATATGATAAATAACACGAAAGTAAAAAAAACTTCATGGTAGACGCGCTATCATAGATACCTACTACCCCATACAAACAAGCAATCCACACACGAGCAAAAGTTCAGTGCTTTGTGTTGGAGCACAATCGCGATGAGTGTCAGCCTTCCGTACAGCTGATCTTCGGTTCAGGCCGAGTAATTTTGAAAAAGTCTTGAGATGATTGTTCTTTTAGTCGTGCAGCGAAATCGATTTGAGAAGTACGATTTTTTAATTGTCTAACACGCGACCAAAACTTTAATAAATTGAATTTTTTTCTTCAATTTTTATCACTGTCAGCAGTTCTCAGTGTATCGCTACCTCATTAATAAGCTTACAGTTTTTTTTTGACTTAATTCCCTGGCATTACCCATATAAACGATATAAGACCTGACTGAGTGTTTGTGTCAAAATATGACAGTGTTTGTGTTGGTAAAAGTATAAAAAGAATCTTCAAAGAATCAGTTCGTAGTGAAAGTTAAACAGAACGAAAAAAGTGTTTGTTATTTTGCTGACAAATTGTGTAATAACTAAAGTAATCGTAAGTAAATATAATGCTTTTTAACAATATATCTTTTGCAGTCGGGCTACTTAAGTAGCTGTTACTTTTAAAAATGAAAAACTCACGCTGAGGGAGTAATCGAAGAAGTAAACATAGTACAAGGTGGGGTGAAAGAAAAATATTCTGTAGTCAAATGTTTTCAAATTGAAGTGATTTGTGGAGTTGTGTGGACATTTTTAAAAAAAAAATTAACTTATTCAATAATTATACTGAAATTGGTGGAGCATCGATTTATGTCATCGTCAGATGACCTGAAAGTTAACCTAATAGACCTAAATGGTTTAAGCCCTTCAGATAGGGAATTAGTTTGTCATTCCGCTTGTAGCGCATAGAAAAGTATGTGTGTACGGCACCTCCTCAGCCGATATAATCAATTTCGTCAGCCTGTCTGCTCTGGCTGTACTTCTAATCATTAACCGTTGAATTAAAAATGTTTGGGACGTAACTCCTCCCAAACACAAAAAAAAAGTGAAATTTGACCTAAGCCGACATTTTTTCAAACTATTTTTTCTTGAGTGGCTTTTAATTTTAAGAAAGAATATGTGAAAAAAGTATCATTTGGATCTATTTTTCGAGATACAGTCATGGGAAATCGCGGATATAGCTTTGCTAAAAATCATTTTAAGTTGGAACTCCTGAACAAATTTTACATATCACGCGAAGCGGACAGGGGAAATGGGGTCATGTTTCCAATTTCAGATATATTTGAATATGTTGTACCTGTACATGACCTCGACACAGAAACAAATTATTTTAAGAATGGCAACATTGGTTTACAAACTATGGGTCTTAGAAAATTTAAGAAATCGTAAGGTATATACTACTTCAAATGCCATTATTCAGCAATGATTAAGATGAAAATATTTTTTGAATGGCAACACTGGCTTACAAATTATGGGTCTTTGAAAATTTGAGAAATCGTAAAGTATGTACTACTTCAAATGCCATTATTCAGCAATGAATGAAAATGAATTAACTACTGCATTTTATGCTTCATTTATTGGTCTTTTTAACCTCATAATTGGATTTTAAAAATAAAAAAAATGAGAAATACTTTTCTTTATCGTTTTTTTCAGTGTTCCTTTTTATCAACTGATTCGACTCGGGTTTCGGCATTGCAATGCATATAGCTCCAAAACGGCTAGGCGGACCACTATCAAACTTGGCACGAAGTATAAGCAGAATATAATCTTTTTTTTTAATGCACTTAAAAAAAAATGTTTGTTCTGCGAACATTGAAAAAAACTATAAAGAAAAGTATTTCTCATTTTTTTCAGTGTATTTGTTTTTATTTTTGAAATCCAATTATGAGGTTAAAAAGGCCAATAAATGAAATATAAAATCCAGTAGTTAATTCATTTTACAAGACTTTTTTAAGCTGAATAATGGCATTTGAAGTAGTACATACCTTACGATTTCTCAAATTTTCAAAGACCCATAATTTGCAAAGCAGTGTTGCCATTCTAAAAATATTTGGTTTTTGTGTCGAGGTCAAATACAGGTACAACATATTCAAATATATCTGAAATTGGAAACATGACCCCATTTCCAATGTCCACTTCGATTGAAATGCCCGATATTTATTTACTTTAGTTTGGAATAAATCTTGCTATCTAAGAGATTGAAATGCCCGTAACAGGATAACAAAACATATTAATAATGTATATGGCTACATTGGTCCTACTATTTGACGTCCACATGCCCCATTACTTGCTTTAAAATTTTAGCTTATATCCATCCGACCGAGAAGTTTTTGTTAGTTTCTAACAAAAAGCTGATGACTACGAGTAGAGTTCAAACGCTTCAGGATTACTTATTTTGAAAAAGATAACGTTGCATTGAGACTAACGAAATAATGTTTTGATAAACGTTTCTCATGCAACTGCAGATTTTTCCGACTTTCTGCTATTGAGTTTATGCCTAGATGACGAAATTAGAGCTGCAACAAAATGCAACAAGTTTTAATTAAATTATCATTTATCTTTAAATTAAAAATTCTCATCGCACCTCTTATCTCACTTCAATTCAAAACGTTTAAATAAAAATTCTGTTGCTTGGGCAATCTCGTACATTGAGTTGTTTTAAAGAAATATGAGGACTTTTAAGAGTGTAATCTTTGGTAGATTTAATAGCAGAGAGCATGGAATTTTGAGTCAAGTAGTGTTATTACACAAAGAATAGGGTCGAAACGTTGTTGAACGCGGAACGTTTGACGATACATTTTAAAAATGAAAAAAATAATGTTCGACCTAATTTTTCAGTATTGAGCTGAGCGTGCATTTTAAATTTGGGAATCTTATATTTATCACATTGAAAATTTTTTACTGTATAAACTTTTGTATGACTAGTGTTTTGCTTAGTAGTTTAATTAGTTTTAAACAATGAAACCTTTAGATTGGAGCAAATGATTGGAGAAATGCATATACTGAAGAAAATGTATCAAGGGCGCTTAACTTATTTCTAAACATTTCTAAAAGTTGTATTAAGTCTTCTAAATATTCCTTAGTTAAAAAATCTTCAACAATAAGGCTAAAAGACGTAGATAAAAAACAATTCATTCAAAAAATTAGAACGAAAATTAAATTGTAACAAAAATTCTAAAAGCACCCAAACAATACAAAAATAATTTCCATACATTACCGGGAAAACTGTGAATGCCCGCAGCTAATGACGAAACGAACCAAATATTTTGGTTCTACGTTCTTTGTTGGTCTTGAGGAACTAGCCGAGTTGGAGCTTACCAGCATTCTCAACTTCACCAATGCTTCTGAGTAGTTCGCGTTCATTCAATAAGACGAATGAGATGAGAAAGGAGGGGACAATAGACTAACAATGAGCAAACTGCCTCCGTGTAAAACTTGCTATATGCAAGCGTCCCTTTAAGCTTAACCTAAACTACCGGCAAAACTAGTTACCGTTAATTCTAAAGATTAACAATCAAATATTATTGCATAAGCACTGTGGCTAGTGAAGACTAAGGCAAAGTGGTAAGGTAAGATCTTATGCATTTCATTGTATGCTTGGTAAGTGGGCCGCGGCTTAGGATTCACATCCTCCAATATTTCGCAGTGGTCTTCGGCCGCGCTTCAGCCCATAATGTGTCCAACATCAGCTTCGCTATCCACAGTGCTTTAGCATTAAATCAAATGGAATACTTTCAATATAAAACAACTTAAGGTGTTTTCTTTGGCCATGCCGAAACTCACATACCCTGCATTACACTGAAAATACCTTTTAAATAAATGTTGAAAGACGTTGAAGAGGTTGAATAATTCGAAAAAAATGTGAAATGTAAAAGAGGTTGAAAGACTTTGAAAGATGTTGTTGTAAAAGACTGAAAAAATCGAAAAAATATGGAAACAATTGAAGAAAGTTGAAAGAAATTTAAAATGTCGAAAAAATATTGAAAAACAGCTTAAAAATGTCGAAATAATATGAAAATGTTGAAAAAAGTTGAAAGCGGTTGAAAAACTCAAAAAAGCTGAAAGAGGTTGAGAAATGATGAAACCATTCAAAATCTCTGAAAAAGTTTTAAAAATAAAGAAAATAATGAAGAAAAATTAAAGAGGTTGGAAAGGTCCATATATGTAATACTTCTATATTGCTACTATAGCCAATTTTTGTTCACCCAGAATATGTCATGTTAAATGCTATCAACTGTACTGCGCATGACCGAAAATTGACAATAGATTTTATGAAAACCAGTAGCGGGTGATTTTTTTTATTAAAATTTTTTTTTCAACTCGCAAGATTTGATTTTTGATAGGTACATATTCAAAACCTTATAATTTCGATTATAGGAAAATTAAATTAAAAATGTCGCAGTACTGTTATCTATGTTTAAAAAATAAAGATTCAAACGAAAATGTAAAATTTCATGGGTGAGTAAAATTTTAATATGCATTTCGCACTGCGTAAGGAATAAATTTACCAAAATAATTTTATTTAATAATCAATAATGTCAAAATTATAATGGAAATGTTAATTTCTTGCGGAATAAAACCAAAACTTTTTTTCAATTAATAAAAAATTGATTTTCGTTATTAGATCTAATTTTTTTTGCGCCGCCCCTGAGTCCATTTGGCATTTAATACATTTTGCTTACAAATATTTTTAAAAATCAAAACATACAAACTGTAGCTTTTAGGTATGTCAACAATCTTGGTGAACTTCAAACACACTGAGCAGGTAGGTTAGTAGCAATATAGAAGTATCACATTAAGTATAAAAATTTAAATGTGCCACGCCCACTCCAATTTCGATTACTTTTACTAAATTATATTCGTTATTGGCATCCGTATACCAAATCTTAGCCCAATAGGTTGTAAAATTTGCGATATATGCCATAACTAGTCTCAAAATTTAGGACGGTAGCACACGTACTGGTGTCCGATTTTTATCCAGAAATAGCTTTCCATAAGCAACACAGTTTTACCAAATTTTAGTATGATTGATCACCTATTTCGATAGATATGCCACTTAATATATTTAACTTGTACAGGGAGTGCCACGCCAACTGGAGCTATTTCGCCCACTTTTGATTCAGGTATACCTTAAAGCAAGTAAACCACCTAAATTAAGTTTCATGCCAATTGTTGCAATAGTTCAATCAATATAGCGATTACAACTTAATGGTAATATAGAAGGTATCACGACCAGTACTGCAATCTTGTCGATTTTCATTAAATTTCAAAGCCCATAGCAGCCGACACCTCTAAGCCAAATTCTATGAAGATTACTCTCATAGCACACTATAACATTAAACGTTTTTTGCTTGTATGGAAGGTGCCACGTCCACATGCTACATTGCGCCAAATTTTTGCAAAAACATGCCTTCTAGCAAGTATACCTGCCTTATTAAATTTCATAAAGATTACGTTGTTAGTTCTCTTAATATAACGTTTATAAATATTGTTGGCTGTGCCACGCCCTTCAACGATTTTTTTTAGTAACGTAGCTGAGCTTGTATTGATGACTGCTTTCAGCGGAATCATCTCAAAAATTTTTATGAAAATCGCTTGTGCCTATTTTGAGGCATACGGAATCGAAATGTTTACCTGTTGGAACGCGCCACGCCCACTTTTACGATTCCGCCCACTTTTATCACAATTCAAGATATATTTGAAATGTATTCGTTTACCAAATTTCATCACAATAACTTGCACGGTTTACGAGACATGGTGGTGTAAAGGTTAAAGCTTAGGGCTGTGCTACGCCCCTGTATGAAGCTTTAAAACTTTAAAGCTTGCCTAGCTCTAATCTTGTTCACATGTGTATCAAATCAGCAAGTTTCATCAAAATCGTTGCAACTTTTTTCAAAACTGGCCTGGGAAAATATACACACATATAGTACGGAAGGTAGGCGTGTCCGTTAACCAATTTTGCCTATTTTTAATAGAAAGATGCCTGCAATAAAGTGTGTCGTGAGTGTGTTTATTTTATTCAATTAGCTTTCTTGGTTTTCCCGTAAACCTGATTTCAACAGACAGATTGGGTATAATTAAGAACAGTCAAAATGTCCATTTTTATAATAAAGTGACAAATACTCAAGGAAATCGATAGAATAAATACAACATAAATACAACAGCTATGATGTTACAAGTCCTGGGAAATAACTAAAAAGTTTAATAACTATTTTATTGCAGTTAGACTTCCGACAAATCCAGCTAACTGCTCAATAACTTTTGTGTGTCGAACACCAACAAAATTACACTTAACAAAGATAAATTAAAAAGAAAAATGGGCTAAAGCTATTTATAAAGTTTCATCCCCTGCTAGGGGAACTCATCATTAACTTTAACTCTTTGACGACCATAGGACACATGTGTCCCAAATACAAAAATATTCTTCAAAAAAAGGTTTACCACGAAATCATTTTAATTATGTTACAAAAGCAAGCAGAAACGTCTACTTTTGAATATTTAAATTCGACATAAAAGTGAATTATAATGGTTTATTTTTAGTGTGAAATAAGATATTAATTATTCATGTAACAACAGAAAATAATTTTCAAATATGTTCAAATAAATTGGACTCCCTAAACGTTAATCTATTATATAAAACTCATTTTTTGTCTGTCTGTCTATCTGTCTGTCTGTCTATCTGTCTGTCTGTCTATCTGTCTGTCTGTCTATCTGTCTGTCTGTCCGTCTGTCTGTCTCTTAGGGTGCATACTTAGGGTGGCCCTCATACAAATATATTTTTAAATATCATTTTCACGATGACAAATAAATCGATTCCCACCGAATTTACACTACGTATATATAATGTTAAGAAGCATAGCTAAGGTCACAAAACTTTTATTTAGGGTGGCCCTGATATACAAATATTTTAAAAATAGCATTTTTTCAAAGACTGCTTAATCGATTCTCTTGGAATTTAAACCAAATGGATCTAACATTGAGAGACAGAGACTAGATTGTAACAATTTTATTAAAAGTGCAAAATTAGGGTGGACCTCATACAAAAATATTTTTAAATATCATTTTCACGAAGACAGGTTAATCGAATCACACCGAATCTACACCACGTAGCTCTTATGTTAAAAGGCAAAGTTAAAGATACAAAACTTTTATTTAGGGTGGCCCGCACAAAAAAATATTTTTCAAATATTATTTTCTCAAAGACTGCTTAATCGATTCTCTTGGAATTTACACCACATGACTTTTATATTAAGAAGCACAGATAAGCTTAAAAAAAATTTATTTAGGGTGCATACTTAGGGTGACCCTCACACAAAAATATTTTTAAATATCATTTTCACAAAGACTGGTTAGTCGATTCACACCAAATTTACACCACGTAGCTCATATGTTAAGGGGCAAAGCTAAAGATACAAAACTTTTATTTAGGGTGGCCCTCACACAAAAATATTTTTTAAATATCCTTTTCTCGAGGACCGCTAGATCGATTCTCATGAAACTTACAGCATATGGCTTTTATGTGAAGAGACACAGATAAGATCGTAAACATTTTATTTAGGGTGCAAACTTAGGGTGGCCCTCACACAAAAATATTTTTAAATATCATTTTCACAAAGCCAGGTAAGTCGAATCACACCGAATTTACACCACTCTAATGTTAAGAGGCTAAGGCTACAAAACTTTTATTTAGGGTGGCCCTTATATAAAAATATTTTTAAAAATCATTTACTCGAAGACCGCCAAATCGATTCTAATGGAATTTACACCACATGGCTTCTGTATTAAGAGGCACATATAAAAAAAAAATTTTATTCAGGGTGCATACTTAGGGTGACCCTCATACAAACATATTTTTAGATATCATTTTCACGAAAACAGGTTAGTCGATTCACTCCGAATTTACACCACATAGGTCTTATGTTAAGAGGCATAGCTTAGGCTACAAAAGTTTTATTTAGGGTTGCCCACACACAAAAATATTTTTAAATATCATTTTCTCGAAGACCGCTTAATCGATCCTCATGAAATTTACATCACGTGGTTTTTATATTAAGAAGCACTGCTTAGGTTTTTAAAATTTTATTTTGGGTGCATACTGAGGGTGGTCTTCATACAAAAGTATTTTTTAAATAGAATTTTCACGCAGACCGCACATCGAATCTACACCACGGTTGAGGTGAGGCGATGCGCACAGGCTAATGCTAGTCTATTATATAAAATTCATTTTTTGTCTGTCCGTCTGTCTGTCTCTTATGCACGCGGAAACTATCCAACCGATTTTGATGAACATTTTACAGTATGTTAGTATTGATCGGGCGGGTGTCATAGGTTATAAAACTTTAAGCTAGGGTGCATATTTAGGGTGGCTCTCATACACAAATATTTAAAAAATAGAGATTTCTCAAAGACAGGCAAATCGATTCTCATGAAATTTACACGGTATGGCTTTTATGTTAAGGGGCACAGATTGGATGTAAAAAATTTTATTTAGGGTGGCCCTCACACAAATATATTTTTAAATATCATTTTCACGAAGACAAATAAATCGATTCACACCGAATTTACACTACGTATCTCTTATATTAAGAAGCATAGCTTAGGCCACAAAACTTTTATTTAGAGTGGCTCTCATACACAAATATTTTTTCAATACTATCATTTTCTCGAAGTCCGCTAAATCGATTCTCATGTTATTTACAACACATGGCTTTTATGTGAAGAGACACAGATTAGATTGTAAAAGTTTTATTTAGGGTGTATACTTAGGGTGGCCCTCATAAAAAAATATTTTTAAATATAATTTTCACAAAGACTGGTAAGTCGATTCACACCGAAATTACACCACGTAGCTCTTATGTTAAGAGGCATAGCTAAGGATACAAAAGTTTTATTTAGGGTGGCCCTCAGACAAAAATATTTTTTAAATATCATTTTCTCAAAGACTGCTTAATCGATTCTCTTGGAACTTACACTACGTGGCTTTTATATTAAGAGATAAGCTTAAAGAAATTTTATTTAGGGTGACCCTCATACAAAAATATTTCTAAGTATCATTTTCAAGAAGACAGTTTAGTCGATTCGCTCCGAACTTGCACCACGTAGCTCTCATATTAAGAAGCATAGCTTAGGCTACAAAACTTTTATTAAGGGTGCATATGTAGGGTGGCCCTCACACAAAAATATATTTAAATATAATTTACTCGAAGACCGCTAAATCGATTCTCATTGAACTTACGCCACGTGGCTTTTATATTAAGAGGCGCAAATAAGGTCGTAGAAATTGTATTTAAGGTGCATACTTAGGGTGACCCTCATACAAAAATATTTTCAAATATCATTTTCACGAAGACAGGTTAGTCGATTCTCACCGAACTTACACCACGTTGCTTTTATGTTAATAGGCACAGCTTATGCTACAAAACTTTTATTTAGGGTTGCCCACATACAAAAATATTTTTAAATATCATTTTCTCGAAGACCGCTTAATCTATTCTCATGGAATTTACACCACGTGGTTTTTATATTAAGAGGTACTGCTTAGGTTGTAAAAATTTTAATTTGGGTGCATACTAAGGGTGGTCCTCATACAAAAGTATTTTTTAAATAGAAATTTCTCGCAGACTGCACATCGAATATACACCACGGTTGAGGTGAAGCGATGCGCACAGGGTAATGCTAGTTCGAAATAAAAGTGGATTATAATGACTTGTTTTAGTTTAAGATACATACTAGTTATTCATGTAATATTAGAAAATAATTTTCAAATATATTGGACTCCTTGCAGGCACATAGGGCCAAATATGTGGCATAAGATTTCTTGATATCTAAAATCATATTTTATAATGTTCGCATATTTTTGGCTTAGTAACAGTCCAATAGATCATACTCATGCTGTGATTTCATTGGATCACATTTCAAAAGCTTATGGTCTTCAAAGAGTTAAAGTCGATTAGTAAGAATTCGCAAGCCTAATATGCTTCCTTTTTTTTTTTTGCACAGATCAGTTAGCTCAATTAAATAATAATTAGAAATTAGTTTCTGTTCGGCACACACCACGAAAAAAAAAGAAATAACTTTTATTTTATGCCTATTTCAGGCCTGGAAATCCTTATGGAAATAAAGTTTCGAAAAATACTGTAACGATGGTATTTTAAGCCCATTATTGATGAATATTGATTTAATTTTGTATATGTTTCAGTAAAATTCTTCAATCGTACTTTTGATTTCGGCATCTTTTCAGAAGAATTTAAATGTGCCATTGGAACCCTCTTAAAATGTAATAAAATAGGCAATGCAATTCTAGACCAATTTCACAATTATCATCAATTTCAAAAGCTTTGAATAAATACTGTGTCGGAAAAAAAACTGAAAATCCGACCTGCGAACGGCGCATCCAGCTTGTTTCCTAGCACAATTCATATGAAAAACGAAAAAGCAAAACCACGAATAACAGAATTTTTTTGCGTTTTAGTAAACTTTCTGTTTTTCGTTGTTTTGCTTTTTCGTTTTTCATATGAATTGTACTAGGAAACAAAATGGATGCGCCTTTCGCAGGTTTGATCTAGGAATCTGAAATTTCTTTAAGCCCGATTCTATAATATGGACATATAGGACCACATATTTTCAAAAAAAAAAAATAAAAAACTCCCTTTGGGTGTATTTTCTCCGCATTTTTAGTCACACGAAAAATGTGGGCGTGGTTTGACAACAGTGAGTGGCGTCCCCCATTCAACTAAAAATCCCAAAACGCTTTATCTTGGCACTTAAGGCAGACTTTTTCTACGCTTAGTAAGTCGGTTTTTTCGTTAAATTTCAACGAAATTGGACATAAACTCTACCCGCGCCGGATGAAATAAATAAAATCCCTCTCCTAAAGTTTGAAAAAAAAACACCCTAATGTACATAGGTCTATTTGAGAAAAAATCTTTTTTCTTTCGAGCATACTTCGTTAATTAGAGAAATTTCTCATATCAACTTCAGTCGGCGATTTGCACGTTAATAGCCAATTACACAACATAAGTTACCTATGTTTGTGACTAATCGGCGATTAAGACCAAATCGCAGTTTAATCTGCGATTTAAATGAGATAAGTGAACAGGCCTTAAGGGGCCGTCCATAAATTACGTGAGTCAAAATAGGGGGAAGGGGGTCCAGCAAAGTCTCACCAAATCTCACCAAGGGGGAGGTGGGATCAATGAAAATCTCACGTCAACTTCTTAATGCAGAGAGTATACATTATTA
The DNA here is from genome assembly GCA_949775025.1 of Tricholauxania praeusta. Lineage (NCBI taxonomy): Eukaryota > Metazoa > Arthropoda > Insecta > Diptera > Lauxaniidae > Tricholauxania > Tricholauxania praeusta. The sequence continues at coordinate 69,196,091 of OX459029.1, read as the reverse complement.
TAGCAGATTACATCTAAAAATGATAAGGCAAGTCTCACGGAAGGGACGGGAGGGGTCCCGCCAGAAGTCACCAAATCTCACCAAGGGGTGGGGGGGGGGGTGGCGGTTTAGAATTTACAAAAAAACACCACACGTAATTTATGGACAAACCCTAATGAAACTTAATTGGCTATCGAATATGATAACCAAGGCAGTCAATGTGCTAAAAGGACTTTTGTGAAAAGAAGATCTTGTGTATTCAATTGGTTTCTAGGGTTCATTTCCATGAGATTAATTGAAGAAATTTTACGTTCAGAAAATCTTTTTTAACTTCCGAGATATATAGCCAAAAGTCATTGCAGCCAACGTTACTCGCTCACAAAGAAAATTTGAGTTTTGTATATTTAAGTTTCCGCCATTCCTGGTCCAACCCAATGCAACCCTATGTAAGAAAAATTATTTGCATGCTGAGGCTGTTTCGTGACTTACGCATATTGATGATCGATTGCCTTGGTTCGTGTTTTCCGCACTACATTATTTAGAAACTTATATACTGTACCATCATGTAAATTGTACAAAAGCAAGATGTATGACTCATAAGTTCATTTTTAGCTTTTATAAAAGTGCTGAAATTATAGATTTTTGGATTCGATACCGACAAAACTCATATTTGAATGAACTACATTGTGTAATGGGTTAGGTTAGGTTAGGTTAGAGTGGCGGCTTAGCATACAGGCAAAGCCAATAAATAGCACTGATGTGCCGTTTTAAAACCACATACGTGATCCTACGAAACTATCAAGAAGATTGTTATTAGATTTTAATTAAGGACCATAGTAAGAATAAAAACTATATCCAGTTAGTCCTGTTGAGGTAGTTAAGCAGCGAGCTGATATCAGTTTCGGCCAGTTCGCTGAGGTTGTTAAAGAAAGCTTGTCCTAGATATTTGAGCTTGGTTCTGGCAAGGGCCGGACAGATGCAGAGAAAGTGTTCAACAGATTCTTTCTCGTTTACATTCAGACAAGCAGTAAGGGTTGAATGGGATAACTAATTTTTCAGCAAAGGTGCCGATAGTCCATTGTCCAGTGCAAGTCGCGGTGATTCTCGCGATATCTTTGCGGCTCTTGGACAATAGGTCAGTGGTTTTTGCCTTATTATATGATGGCCAAATCGCCCTGGATGTCCTGCAGGTTTGCAAAGATCTCCAGTTCTTTGCTGCCTCGGAAAGAAAGAGCGAAAAGACCTTTTTCTTAACTATACTAATTGAAGTGTACACGGGCTCTGGGCTCCGGTTTCATCGAGGGAGGAACCGTACCTTGCTAATTCGTCAGACTTTTCATTTCCCTCTATGTTCCTATGGCCTGGAACCCATATGAGGGTTATGTCAAGCTGACGCCCTAGCCTAGCTGATTCGCTCCTACATTGTGCTACTAATTTAGATTTTATCAACTCCGAGCTTAGAGCCTTGATGGCAGCTTGGCTATCGGAGAAGATTGCTAGCTTTCCCATATTAGTATTGCCCACTAGCTTGAAGGCTGCTAAAATAGCAAAGACTTCTGCTTGGAAAACGCTAGCTGAGTTCGGTAAGCGGAAAGATTTAGAAATTTCTGGGTCTTTTGAGTAGACCCCCGCACCCACACCGCAGTCCATCTTTGACCCATCGGTGTATATTGTGGTTTCAAAATTTGAGTCGATAGTGCCCTCCTCCCATTGAAACCTCTCCGGAATCCTCACCTGAAAATTTTTATCGAAGTTGAGAGTAGGGCAGATATAGTCGGTTGGGAGATTAGCCAATTCACTTGACAGTGTGTCGATGATGGAGCAGTGCCCGTATTGCTTTGCTACCCAAGATCCAGCTTCTCCAAGTCGGATCGCACTGCAGGACGCTGTTGCTTTGATGAAGATATAAGGGTGCACTAGGTGTAGGAAAACGTTGAGGGCTTCTGTGGGGCAAGATCTCATTGCTCCCGTCACACCTACACAGGCAGTCCTTTGTACTCTAGCTAGCTTTTTTTGGTTGTAGCCCTTGCTAATGGCTGGCCACCATACTAAGCAGCCGTAGCTTAGGATCGGGCGCACAACGGCTGTGTACATCCAAAGTACAATTTTTGGTTTTTTTACAGGCATACACGCTTTTTTTGCTCTATGTTCGATGTTATCTTTCCAATTGAGTTTTGGATCTAGCATGACTCCTAGATATTTAGCTTTTTTGCAAAGTGTAAGTGTTTGTCCTACAAACCGGGGTAGGTTAAATAGTGGTATTTTGGTTTTTGTGGTGAACAGCATCAGTTCGGTTTTTGCTGGATTTACCCCCAGACCACACCCGTTTGCTCAGGAGCAAAGCTGAACTAAAGCTCCCTTCATGATATTGCTTATCACATCGGGGAACAGCCCTGATACTAGCACGACCACATCATCCGCATACGCAATGGCCTTCACCCCGTTTTTGTTAAGTTGTATGAGGACAGTATTTATTACAGCCAGCCAGAGCAGGGGGGATAGTACACCGCCCTGAGGTGTGCCCCTATTTACCTGCAGTGTTACTTGACTGCTGCCCATGTTTGCCTTAATTATTCTGGTTTTCAGCATTGCTAGTGTATTGGGTACATTAAATTTAATTGTAATTTGTATGCCATAAGTAGATAACTAATACTCTACTTATAATGAACAATTGACATATTCTTAATAATTTTTTGCTTGCATCAAAATCACTTTACATTTTTTTGATTTTTGTCATTTTATTACACTGTGTGCAGTGAAAATGAAGGAACATCAACTGATGTCAACGTAGAGTAATTTGGGGTCGCCGAGTTCGAATCTGCTATCAGATTTTGGCCTTCACGTAAGCGTTTCCATTAACTAATGTAAATTAACCTGATGTTGACACGGTTACAAACGCTGTTCTAAGACTTTTTTTATTTCATGAGTGAGAGGTTATTAGCACCACTTCTTGAAGAATATTAGTCAAATTTTCTGAAAAAATTTACATACGGGACAAACAACCAAACATATTACAATACTTGTATTAAAAATAAAACTGCCACCACTATAAATTGTCTATGAAAAATACATTGTAATTTTAAATGAACTGCTCGTTATTTTGTAAGATTCAGAATAATGAAAAAAAAAAATAATTGAATTGAATATACATATAATATATGTAGATCAAAACGAACTAAGGTTTCCGGAACTCAAAAATCGAAACAACTAAAATTTTTATAACAGTCTATTATAGAAAATAATTGAGTTTTTTTAAGGATACTCAGCAATATGTAAAGAATCAACGAATTTATATTTTGAAATTAGTTTTAACTAAATTTCTCTAGTAAAAAAAGCGTACTCAGTATCGAGTTTGAACCTGTAGCGTAACTAGGGGGGGAGGCCGAGGAGCAGCGACCCCGGGCGCAATCACTTAGGGGACGGAAAAATGGTCCTTCAAGAGAATGTGTTGATTTGAATGCGAAATATATCTCATTATCCTAGGGTTTTCCGACGACCGAGCAATTTTCAATAATTTATAGCAAATCAAAAAAATTAGTTTTTTATTTTGCTCATGAAATTTTCTTTACTTTACATTATATTCTTATTCCCTAACTCTCACAAAAGAAATTACTCCTAAACTACTCAACCAATTTCGACAAATAAAGCGTTGTTCTTTTTGCACAGGGATATAGAAATTTAAAATTAACTGCCTTGACAAAATGTCCCATTTTTATGGTATGTCATAAATATATTTTGGGCATTACCATGAATTATAGCTATTCGTGCCTCTGTATCTTCTATAAACAAAAATTTTTCAAAAATTTAATTCTCGATACCTCATAAAACAAAGGTTGCATAAAAATTAGTATTTAAACTTTTTTTTGCAAAAAAACTGAAATATGTCTCCATATTTATACATAGCTTCTTTGAAAAATTCAATTTACGAGGTGATGACTGTGGCGATGCAAAAAATAAGACAACGATAGAATGTTATTTGGGGATATTATTCAAACAATTTAATTAAAAAAAGTTCTTTAAAAAAATACAGGAGATTACATATTCTAGTGTTGACTATGCCAGCTAGATATTTAAAAAAGTAACCCCGAACCGTCTAAGCGTGCTCCTGCAAAGTCCAGGATAATTACAGGAGAAGTTCTCAACACTTTCCTCCTCCTCTTCGCAGCAGTGTCTAGGAATTCATATTCTTCAGAATTTGCACTACTTTTGTACCTGTTTTTTACTTATTAATTTACCTAATGTGAAATTCGTGCAGTGTAAAAAATATGGGTTTCACCAACGTATTTACTAATTACAAGCCATTAATTTAGAAATTGGGGAAAACCCGTTTATTAAGTTTTTCATAATCGCATGATCGCTTGGTAATTTCTCTTGAAATAAACGTTTGAACAAAAAAATCTAAAATTTTTCAGTTAGTCGCATGCATGTAGATTTTGAGATGGTGCTGTTTCCTAGATTTTATAGGTAAGCACTTTCTTTGACACGATTGTAGTACCTTAACACCTAGCCGATATAAATCAAACAAATCCATAAGTGTGGATCGCTGTAAAAGATAAATTTGATAAGGGCAGTTAGTCAACTATACATAGCTTACCAAATTAGTTGCAGGTAGTTAACCTTTAAATTTAGGTGAAAACTAATGTTCAATTCACGAAACGTAATAAAAATCACATATTCTTACTTTTTTTCCTAGTGTGCGGCGTGTGCAGACGACTTCACACGCGCAATGATATTAGACACGGTTTAATGTTACCAATGCATTGTCCTGAGTGCGCTTAGTGCAACCGAATACAGCAGTTCAAAAACTCATCAAAAATGCGCTTTAACGAATTTCACATCTTTAGCAATCAGAATTTTGTTTTAATCTTTTATCCGTATCTGGTATTAATTTTCTCTATCACGTTCGAATTTTGATACAAATTTTGACCATTTTCGCGCACTTTTTAAAAATAATTTTTCCCCTTCTGATTTTGTTATTCTTAGAATTATGGCTACACTATTAGTCACAATTAGGGTTGCCAAAGTAGTCCATCTGAAAAAATTTCAATGAAAAAAAATAAATTTTTTATTGCTTACCATAAATATGTTAAAAAGTCCTCGTTTTTTGTACGAAAAACACTAGCAAAATGATAACAATATTTGCAATACACTTCAACATTTTCCATTCACAAAATGTTTTACAATGCTAACTTGAAAAGTAGTACATTTCAGGTGAAAAGTATTAAAGTATTTTTGCCTTGCAAAAGTAGTACATTTACTACTGAAGTATGTCATCTGGTAACCCTAGTCACAATCAGTGCTGTTTTTGAAATATTTTTTGGAGACAATTGCAGCGCTGGATTAAGGTTGAGCTAGAGAGGGTTATAGCATCAGGCTCCGAGCTAAGGGTGGCCAGTTGGGGGCCGGATTATGATATGATTAGTTGGGGCAAAGGGCTCAAACACCGAGCTCAAGGGGGCCCTCAACAAGCTGTAGTATACTTATGTTTTGTGGGAAACGAAACAGGAGAAGCTTTTCTTTTCACATTGTCAATAATCATGGCAAAAGCTTACTGGGCACCCTTTCGCCAATTCAACTTTTTTTATATGTTGCGGTTGTAGAAAAACATTTTATTTTATAAATGACCTTTTCTTTCCTTTACATTGGTCATCAATATGAAACTAAATAATTTTAGGAAAGTAAATTTAACATTAACATTTAACATTTTAAATCTAATAAATAATTATTTGTTTTTTATTCAAAGTCTTTATGCAGCGCTGCATAATGGTTAAACTGTTGTGTTTGGTACAAGCGCACTAAAAATTTTCAAAATCGGTGAGTTTGCCACAATTTACATCATTTATCTCAAAAACCAGGCATAATAAAAAAATTAATACCACATTCCGCGTTAAAAATTACATGAGATATGATAAAATAAAAATTATATAAATAAATTTTAAAACTTAATACAAATACAAACGTATTTTTAAAATAATTTTTCAAATTCTTTTTGTAGAAAATTGTTTAAGCGAAATACACTTGAACTTTTCTGAAGTACTATTAGTAGTAATTGATGACGAACCTATTGTATGCCAAGCTCTCCACCCATGTTAGGGTAATTTATTAAATGTTTCTGAAAATCAAATCAAAACCACTAATTTATATTGTACCACTTGCAATAAAAATAAAAATTATATAGAAACTTCCATTCTCGTATACGTGCTTACCCCTTTGCTTTAATCGACAGCAAGATTGCAGCACAATTCTAAAAGTGATTTTCTCAGTATTTTTATATGAGGTGTTCACTCACAGACGTAAGTCTTCGTTTTCCTCGATATTTTAAAAATGTTGCCTATCCCTTGTTGCAATTTAATTTCAATTGACAAACTTGCATTTACGTCTTCTGAAACATTTCCTTCATAACAACCCCGCTGGTGCACAAAGGGTTAACAACTAAAAGTCAGCTTGTTATTAAACAGTATACAAAGCTTATTTTTGTTTAACTAAATAGAAAAATAAATCATATCAATTCTTGAATTATAGTTCGTCACAACACTGCAAAAGTTATCGATTTCGTTTTGTGTTCTCATTCATAAACTCATAATCCGATTTATTGGAAACTTAATTTTATTTTTTATCTGTTAACCGAAATTAGTGGCAGCATAATGTGATGTACCGCTAAAGAATATGGTACGGTGCAAATATAATGGAGTTTGAGCGAAGTGGAAACTTTGTATTCGATTGTTCGTTGTATTTGTGTTAATAAAACGTTCAATTTCTGTGATGAGCGGTCAGTCACTCATTACTCGCGTTTGTAGTTTATTTTTCTAAATTCATATGTACCTTCGATTATTACACATTGTTGTAGTACTGTTATTAAATCTGGGTATTTTGGCAAATTAATTGGGTATGTAAACATGAGAAACCTTGCTGCCATGGCTTCCGGAAAACAAGATTGTTTATTTGTTCGTCTTAGACCTGGACAGTTTATATAACAGTTATTTTGCTAACGATTTATGTGTGTACTTAAGCAACTTAAATACTTTCACTAGAAATTAGAAACTCTGCATTTAAAAACAACAACAAATAACTAAAAGTACAGTATGCTCTCGAACTTAATAACTAATTGAACCTAACACACACATATAGAAATATTAAAGTTATTTAATTAAGTAAATAAGTAAATTTTCGTAAGTTAATCATGCAGATTCATATTGTGCGGTTTGAGAAACATTAATTTTGAGTTATATTCTTGTCCCTATTATTTCGCACAGTCTGAATTGAGCCCACTTCACAATACAATCAACAACTTCGAAACGACGAAAAATATTTTTACTCTGATAACGGTTCTTTACTGCATTGATATCCCAGCAAGTAATGTAATGTAAAATTTTATCTCAATTTATTCAAACAGAAGCAGAGGTGTGTTTGAACTATTTTAATGTAAGTGTCCCTATCATTTTTCACATGACTGTAGGTAATCAATAGGGCGCGGATTTTCATGCACAAAAAAATCAAAAAATGCATGTAGAACTGCAAAATATACAGCTAAATATGCACTTGAGATCACTAAATTATTAAGTTTTTATCACTTATTAAGAAATTAAAACCTAAAAAAACGCATGTAAGTATTTGCATTTATAAAGAAGGCCTTAAAAATAGTTCACTCAATTCCAAATTGGATAAGCTAAATGAAATGGAATTATTAACTTAAGTAATTCACAGTTTCACAAATTGTACATGAATATGAGTCGCTTACTTTCAAAACCCGACCTGGTCGACTTTTATGAAAATAAGTAAGCTACAAACTCTTTTGTAAATCACCCAAGGAATCCAATGGAGCTGGTTATTTTGTTCAAAGCCCAAAACAAATACATGTGAAACTGGTATGAAAAGGCATTGTTCGTTATAAATAATTTTTAGGTTCTCAAGAAATTTGGCCTCAGAAAGTTTTTATACTTACCTGGAAAAGGATTTCCATTCGAATTAGCATTTTCAATTCCATGGCAAAAAGAGTTATTTATTCACCCTTTCCATTCCAGGAACTGAAATTGGGAATTAAAAAATGGAATACTTGAGCCTTTTTTCAAAAAAAAAAAAAATTACATAAAATTTTTAAGCTTCGATGGGAAAAAGTCGAAATGGGATTTTTGGTACCAGCGGAGATAGAACCTGGCACTCGAAGCGCCAAGTTTCGGAGCATTTTTCGGAAAAAAATTCTTTACATAAATCGATGCGGAAATTGGGAAATTATCAGTCAATAATATTAAACAAAATTCATTTTCGGCCTTTCCAATCAAATGATCAGGCCTGGATTAACCTTACAGGCAGAGTAGGCACGTGCATAGGGCGGCAAGATTTAAAGGACGGCATATATTGGCGGAAACTTTGTAAACATTGTAAAATATTTTGTGAATGGAGAAGGTTGAAGTGTATTTCAAATTTTGTTTCCATTTTCCTAGTGTTTTTCGTTCTGGAACGAGGACCTTTTATTTTTTGTTTTTTTTTTTTTTGCTCATCAAAAATCTGCCTAGAGGCGGCAAATTTCTTAATCCGGGCCTGCAAATGATGCAAATATTCTTATAGAAATCGAGCAATTGAAGTCGTTTTTTCAATTCCATAAAGAATCACATATTCATTCCTGGAATAGAGTAGACAAAGGAATTAATTTGTATTTTTTTTTCAAGCGCACGTTAATAATTACGCTTCGTAACACGAATCGTCCAACTTTTTTTGTCAAAACAACAAAGTGCAGACTTTGTGTAGAAGCCAACATTTTCGTAACACAGAATTTGTGGTAAGTGTTGCATTTGGTATTTCTCGCTGAACTCTTGTAGCATTTAAAATTAGACATATAGTCACTTTAATCCTAATCAACGCTAAACTTTTTATCTCTATTAAATAAAGTTCTGCAACTCCGTCTAGGTGCTTGAATTTATATATTTTCCATGGATTCTTTTTCCTTTTTCGAGAAAAACTTAAGTATCAGAAACAGTTGAAGACGCTGTGGTGGTTGAAATGCACGTTTTTTGGTATGTAAGCCCCAGTTTGTCCTGTTGACGCTTTTTGAGGGATTGAAATTGGTAAGGTAACAGTAAATAAGTTTTGTTTTTATCATGAATAAAATCTGAGGATAGCGTTATGTCTTCTTCTCTACGTTCTATTATAGAGATTAGTATACTCAGGGGTCGTCCATAAAAGATGTCCGCAAAAATTTTGAAATTTTAACCCCTTCTCCCCTGGTTGTTCATTTTTAACCGATTTTGCTACGCCACCCCATTGTTTTTTCGTTATTTATAAATAAAAAACGGAAAAATTCAAGAGAGACATTTAAAAAAATGTCTTCCTGCTTGTCCGCTTTTGTCCGTTCTTACAACCCCACCCGCCGCTGCGGAAGTCTTTTATTTACGACCTCTTATGAGATAACCAAATATTGATTCGCCTAATTATCACATTCACAGCCTCATTTTCCAGGGAATTTATTCGCATTCCCCAAAAATCTTCCACGATCGCAAAAAAGGGGATTGGAAAAAAAAGCCGAAGGATTGTTTAATCATGATTCATGATTTCACACAGAAACTATCTAATGCCATCGGACAATCAGATGAAGCATCAGCATACAATTCATTGAAAACTTCTTCACCGTCACGGTCGATATTTCGGAAGTTACTACTTAAATTTTTGTCACAATTTTAGCCTAAATGGAAAGAAAAGTATTTTCTTTATAATAGAGTGGGCACGACTATACAGTATTAACAAAATTTTTGAAATGCCCGGGGCTAGTGAGGAAACGAACCAAATATTTTGTCTCTGCGTTCCTTGTTGATCATGAGGAACTCGCCGAGTTGGAGTTTACCAACATCCTCAACTTCACCAAAGCTTCTAACCTAACCTAACTTAACTTAACTTAACTTAACCTAACCTAACCTAACCTAACCTAACCTAACCTAACCTAACCTAACCTAACCTAACCTAACCTAACCTAACCTAACCTAACCTAACCTAACCTAACCTAACCTAACCTAACCTAACCTAACCTAACAAAGAAGTCAATTCCTATAGACATGCGACTGCATACGTCGATTTCAAATTCTTTAAAATTAAATTTTTTAAGGATTTGTTTACCAACGGAATCATTCCTGCTCACTTATGTATAGATGGTTATAATGGTTAGTGGCTAAAAAATCTCGTGTTGAGTTGCTTCCAGGAGATATAATTATTTTTATATAGTTACTGGGAAAAGTACACCAAATTCAAAGTCCTACCTTTGTCTTTCATATAAGATTGAATCGTTTCAATATCGAGTATAACTAGGTCTCCGATTTTCTTCAAATTTTATTATGTTTTAAAGTTCAGGGGGGGTCTTTACAATTTTGAAAAATCATCCACGAGTTCCACTCGTAACTAATCGATAGTAACCCAAAAGCCTTTTCTTGATTTTTATCTCTCCTCCCAGTTAACATTTTTAATTGCGGAAAACTCATTTTAATCACTGACACGATTAATATTTTCTAATATCAAATGGTAGTTTGCTCGTTAGAAATTGTTTGCCTGTTGCGACTTGCCAAAGCAAATCGCTAACGAGTTATGACTAAGAGATTCGAATGATTATAATCAATATAATCGATCAAAAATAAAATTTGTTTGTGTGGAGAAAAAACTTCATGACTTTTTTGTAGTCGCCAGTCGCATATTACAAACTTAAATGCATTATGTGTGCATATCTAGATGACTTTTTTGAAGTATATACTTCTATACGCGCGTTGACATGGGGGTAAGCTGGCGAATGCGTTGCGGAAATGAGCGAACAAAATATGTTACGGAAATGGGCATCGAACGATGACAAATTTTGTGTGAGAGAATCGTATAGGAAAAGAGAGTGACAAAAACAAAATTTTTAAGCAATAAATTTTTGCTGAGAAAAACGTATGGGAAAAGAAAGTGACAAATTTTAATAGATGCTTTCTCTGTTGAAAAGCATATGACGCAGTCATCGATGCATGCATTCTTCTTATCGGCCAAACAAGTTTTTAGGCCAAACTAGTTAGCTTAAGCCTAATGATGTGCAATGACATTTTGATGCAAAAGCACTGTGGTTAGTGAAGACTACGACAGTAGCAAAGTAAGACAATAAAACTTATCAGTCTTATTGAATACTTGCCAAGTGGTCAGTGAGGGTAAGTGAGCGGTCATCGGCTTGGCTCAGGACTTACATCCTCCCATATGTCCAACACCGGCTTCGCGCGGCGTTCGTCTATAACATGTGCAACACCGGCTTCGCTATCCACAGTGCTTCTGTATTAAAATTAAATTGCATACTTTTAGGCATTCATTTGTCTATTTCATTATATACTTGGCAAGTTGTACTTAAGTGGGATAATTGGGCGGCCTTCGGCCGCGGCTCAGGATTACATCCTCCAATATGTCTAATTTCGGCGTCGAAACAACACTGACTTCGCTATTCACAGTGCTTTTGAATTAAAATTAAATTGCATACCTTCAGATTTTAGGCCTTCAAATTAACTAGATTGGCCTAGGGTAAACTAGTTCGTCCTAAAATCTGGTTTGGACTATGATAAACTAGTTTGTCCTATAAACTAGTTTGGCCGGTGACATACATATATATCTACATTAGACTGGAAGTTAAAAAAATATTTTATTTTTTCGGCCCGGACCAGACGGAAAAGTGATCTATGTGCCAAAAAAATAAGCTTTAAAAAATTTCAGCCCAAAAAAAAGTATCTAACCCGTGCCACGTGTCGATCGAAGTTTAAGTCTATCGCGTGTGTTTAAGGGAGGGAGGATGGGGCTGCTTGTAGAAGTCCACGTAAGTGGCGAAAGTCCTGATCGCCACTCACTTGGGAGTGGCCAGAGATGATTCTTTTGCAAGCAGTCCAAGCAGCTCACAAACTTCCGGCCTTTTTTGGCCAAGTATCCTCTGGAGATCCCTTGGACACCCGTCCGGGGGTGAGCTAGTTGTGAGAAGGCGGGTCTCTCCTAGACTTAAAGCTTGGAATGTGTGCGTAGGGTTTGGGTCCCACCACACATTATCATCATTTCCAATGAAAACCAAATCAGCCTCGGATAATAGCCCCCACTACGATGACGACCACTGCAAACGAAAAACGGACAATGATTTACGGATATGCACCTGGAATGTCCGGACCCTCCATAGGGAAGGTGCAACTATCCAACTGGCGGAAGCCCTCGTATAAATAAAGGCTGACATCACCGCCATCCAGGAGATGCGATGGAAAGGACAAGGCTGCTCTAAACGGACGAACTGTGATATCTACTACAGCGGCCATGCGGAGAGGCGCGAATTTGGTTGCGGATTCGTTGTAAGTCGAAAATTACGCCACCTAGTTTCCCGGTTCACGCCAATAAACGAAAGGCTGGCTACGATCCGTATCAAGGCAAAATTCTTCAACATAAGCCTAATTTGCGCGCACGCCCCGACGGAGGAAAAGGACGATGCCACCAAGGATGATTTCTACGCGAGCCTGGAGGACGTGTATGACCGTTGTCCGACCCACGATGTAAAAATAGTCTTCGGCGATTTTAACGCGAAGGTCGGAAGAGAAGGCATCTTTGGCGCTACAGTCGGTCAGTTCAGTCTCCACGAGACCACTTCAAACAACGGTCTGAGACTGATCGACTTCGCCGCGGCGCGAAACATGGTAGTTAGTAGTACCAGATTTCAACACCTCGACATTCACAAGGCCACCTGGCTATCCCCGGATCAAAAAACGAAAACCCAAATTGATCATGTTGTGATCGACGGAAGGCACGCTTCAAGCATTCTGGATGTGCGTACATTTCGGGGGGTCAACATTGACTCCGACCACTATCTTGTTGCAGCTAAGATCCGCATGCGGCTATGCAATGCGAAGAATGTACGCACGGGCATGCAACGAAAGCTGGACGTCGCCAAGCTACAATCACAACGGACTGCCGAGGCGTACTCCGCTCAACTCTCGGTTAAGCTCAACCAACCAACCTCTGGAACCGACGACGCCGGTGGACTTTGGACACACATCTCCCACTCCATGCGTGCTGCTGCCGAGGAAGTCATTGGTTTTCGACGCCCACAACCTCGAAACCAATGGTATGACCAGGAGTGTCGCGATGCGACTGCTGAAAAAAACGCCGCATACAAGAAGACGCTGCAGTCAGCCGCAACGCGAGCCGTGCGAGAAAACTACCGCGAAAAGAGGAAGGAAGAGAGGCGCATTTTTAGACGTAAAAAAAGGGAGCAGGAAAAGCGTGAGCGTGAGGAACTTGAGGTGTACCAGGGCAAGAAGGATGCACGAAAATTCTATCAACAAGTTAAGCGTCTAACTCAAGGTTTCAAGCCCGGAGCATCCACTTGTAGAGACGAAAATGGAAATCTGGTTACAGATACACAGAGTGTACTGAGGTTATGGAGGCAGCATTTCTCCAACTTGCTTACGGGTGATGATTCCACCAATTCCGCCCAGAGAGAATGCAGTACGATACCACCAATCGATGATAACGCAGTGGAAGTACCATCACCTAGCCATGAAGAGGTTCGAGTTGCTATCCAGCGACTCAAAAACAACAAAGCAGCGGGTGCTGACGGCCTGCCAGCTGAGTTGTTTAAAGCTGGTAGCGATGAATTGATAAGGTGTATGCATCAACTCATCAGCAAAATATGGCTAGCGGAAAGCATGCCCGACGATTGGAATCTCAGCGTGCTTTGTCCTGTAATAAAGAAAGGAGACCCGACAATCTGCGCCAACTACAGGGGTATCAGTCTTATTTCCATCGCATATAAGATCCTCTCGAGCGTATTGTGTGAAAGATTGAAGCCGTATACAGAAACGCTGATCGGATCCTATCAGTGTGGCTTTAGACCTGGTAAGTCCACCATAGACCAGATTTTTACACTACGCCAAATCCTGGAGAAAACCCATGAATATCAAATCGACACTCACCATCTCTTCGTCGATTATAAAGCTGCGTTCGATAGCCCAGTGCGGGATTGCTTATACGCAACAATGTCTGAGTTCGGTATACCTGCAAAGTTGATAAGGCTCTGCAGGATGACGTTGAGCAATACGTTTAGCTCCGTCAAGGTAGGGAATGACCTCTCCGGAACTTTTAATACCGAGCGAGGTTTCAGACAAGGCGACCCGCTCTCGTGCGATCTCTTCAATTTCATTATGGAGGGGATCGTACGAAAAGCCGGTGTGCATCATAATGGCACCATTTTCTTCAAAGGTGTTCAGCTTCTTGCGTACGCTGATGATATTGATATTATCGGTCGGAGTAAGAGAGATGTTACTGCTGCTTTCACCGCTATTGAAAAGGAATCAGCCAAAGTGGGTTTGACGGTAAACGAGGGCAAGACGAAATACATGATGTCTACTAACAACAACAAGAGAGCACGGAATCTAGACTCTCATGTTACAGCGGGCAACTGTAAATTAGAAGTTGTCAAGGAATTCATCTACCTTGGCACTGCCGTAACCAGCAACAATAATGTCAGTCTAGAGATTAAGCGGAGAATAACAATTGCTAATAGGTGCTACTACGGTCTCAGTAAGCAATTACGTTGCAGAGCTCTCTCTCGATCGACAAAGCTAACACTCTACAAGACGCTCATTCTACCTGTGCTTCTTTATGGCGCTGAGGCATGGGTGGTTTCGACAACAGACGCAGCCGCTCTTGGGGTGTTCGAGAGGAAAGTTCTCCGCAAAATCTTTGGTCCTGTTCGAGTTGGCGACGACTATCGCATTAGAATGAACCACGAGCTGTATGAGCTCTACGCCGACATTGACATAGCTAAGCGTATAACAATACAGCGACTACGCTGGCTGGGTCATGTCCATCGTGGATAGACCAAGCTGAGGAAGCCCTAACCGCGCTTGGCATTAACGATTGGAGAAGGCGCGCGCAAAACAGAGGCGCCTGGCGAGAGCTAATGAGGTCGGCCGTAACCTGACAACGGGTTGTTATGGCCATCTAAGTAAGTAAGTAAGTAACTAACTGATTATTACTTCGAATATTTTTTTTTTTTTTTCAGAAACTACATTCAAATGATACCCCAATTTTAATTGATATCAATATTTATTCCTAGTACAATATCGTTAGTTGAAAATTTTTTGCCTTAAAATTTAAAAAACCGATTACTCAATAACGGTTTTGAATACAAGACTGGAAATTGGTGTGCTCGTGTCTTTTAATACGCACAAAAACATATCAAAAAATTAGCGAAATCGAAGAGGGTCGGGCCAAAGCGTCGGTGATTTTGCATGGAATGTCCCAAACTTCAGTCGTGTGGTCTAAAGCACACTCCTCTTTTTTTTTTTTTCATTAAACAAAAATCATTCAAGTACCGTCTCTTTCAGATATTTTTAAATTGCTTGATTTGCAATTTCGGGCTTGGCCGGGTTAAAATCGGTCATCTGGCAACCCTGCTTTGAATGCAGGTCAAAACATTGGATTGCTTTATATATGTTACCGGCGAAACTAGTTACCGTTAAGCCTTAAGATATGCAATCAAATTTTAATGCAAGAGCACTGTAGCTAGTGTAAACTATGGCAGTAGCGAAGTAAGACAATAAAATTTATAATTTTTATTGAATACTTGCCAAGTGGTCAGTGAGGGTAAGTGAGCGGTCTTTGGCCGTGGCTCAGGACTTACATCCTCCCATATGTCCAACACCGGCTTCGTGCGGCGTTCGTCTATAACATGTGCAACACCGGCTTTGCTATCCACAGTGCTTTTGTATTAAAATAAAATTGCATACTTTTAGGCATTAAAATTAACTAATTTGGCATAGGAAATACTAGTTTGGCCGGTAACATATAGAAAAATTCATATCTTGAGAACCAGGACTAAGCCCATTTTGAAATAAATTGCAAGATTATAAATAAAATTATAGTTTTTCTCGAAAAAAAAAATCAAAAAAATTAAACATAACCAAAGAAGAAAATTTTCGATTTTAAGTTTTAAGATGCAAAATTATGGTTTATAACTACGGCGACCATCCGTTCTGTTTTTATTTTAGCAGAACAGTTCTGTATTTAGGGTGCTTGTTCTGCGTATTTTTTTTAATGGAAAATTACAAAAGTGTTCTGTTTTTCGCAAGTGTTCTGTTTTTTGTTCTGCTTTTACGCGCCACGCAAATCTACTATTTACTAATCTACATTATAAGTCTATTTCTACTAACGTCAACCCTTTGCTGATCGATATGTAAGTTGTTATCGATATCAATTAGCAATCTCTTACAAAAAGCTGATTGTGCAATGTAATTACCTTGACGCTAAGTTTGTCGGTTTGAATTTGAACCCAAATTTTTGCTGGATTTTCGCTGAACGCAGAGATGAAATTTGCTTACCTTTCATGATCAAGAAAATAATTTCGGAGTTAGAAAAAACAGGAACTAAAAAAACCTATGTAAGTAAATTGAAAGATTGGGTCAAAAGTGTTTATAAGAAAGATTTTGATTTCTTTTTTTTTTTTTTTGAAGGACTTTGTTTTTAACGTATTTTTAAGTGTAATTTTGAGGTTATGTCAAAATCTGAGGGTGATGGAAAAATTCTAAACTCGGATTCGTTTTTTGGATGGCAAAGTACATACCGTATGATACATCATCTTCCAACTACAAGACCTTTTTTTTTGTGGTCCTGTGTTATCTATGTACATACATCAGTGGGATTATGCATTTAAAGAGGCTTAAGTGATGGAATGGGTACTGTTGCGTACAATGCCATCTTCGAATAAGGTTGAAAGAAATTTGACATATATTATGGGAAAGAAGAGCCGAATTAAAATTAATTACAGCGAACTATTTGATGAGTTTACGTGTGATAAAAGTTAAGTGACTTGTGAGATACTAAAGGAATGGACAGATGGTGAAAAGCTAGTCGAGAAAAAATGGATTGAAATATTTCAATATTTTAAAAAAAATTCCATACCATTTCAAAATATTTTAAACATAGTAGAATTTAATTTGTGTTTACGGGGCTTAAATGCCTCCACCGAAAGGGTATTTTCTATTTTAAGCAATATATGGACTGACGAAAAGTTCCATATGAAAATTGAGACTGTAAAATCTATTTAACAACGAGGTGCAACTATGATCTTAACTGCTTAGAAATTAAGCAATATTTACAAAGTCAGGAAAACATTATTAAAAAGACTTGTACCTCAGAAAATTACCAATGATTTGCATTTGATGCATATATTTTTGTTACACTATTCTGCCGTACTAAGCGAAAACGGCGTATCTCAAAAAAAGAAATATCTGAGATTCTTATGACATCGGATAGCTTAAGAAATCGCTTGTCTAATAAAATGAGCCAAATGCCGGAGTTCAAGCATATAACGAATCTCGTAAGAAAATTTTCTCCATCCCAATTTTAAAGATATTTCAATAAATTGACATAAGCAAAACATCAATTATTTGGAAACGAAGTTTTTTGAGATACGCCCTTTTTGCTTAGTTCGGCAGTATTTTTAATTAAAATCAAAGCCAATGAAATTTGATTTGTTTTTTTTACTTTCAATATAAAAAAATACGTTTCTACAAACACAATTTTTGTTCTGTTTTTTCAATTTAAATTTATGGTCACCGTATTTATAACTTAAGAGAAAAAAAAGTTTTGAACACGATAATAAGAAATTAGACGTCAAACGCTAACTTTTATGTCTTAACGGTTTTTCTACCTGACGCGTACTTTTTGAAATACAAGCGTCCGAAAATCCATGTATTTTTAAAACTTGTGATTTTGAAAAAATCTTCGAAAATAATACCGGAAAAACTTTTTCCAAAAACACATATCGAATATTTTTTGACAAAGTATCGGAAAAAAAATGTTTTTGAGAAATCTAAATTTTGAATGTAAAAACGAGGTAGAATGACGCATGTACTGTGTACCTGGATATTTAAGCATGAGATTCATAAGTAAGTTTAATTTTATGTAATAATGATCAAGTTATCCTCAATGACTTACAACAGTTTTCAACCCAAGAAACGATATTTGTTTTGCTGTTTTTTTTGAAGGAAATGAGGTGTTTTTTTATAATCAATATTATATGCAACAAAAATTGAGATATGTTCTTGAGCATGCGACTTATTGAACTAAGTACATACATTAATAAAACAATATGCTCGCTTTTTATACTATTTTTGATCTGTTATCGAGGAGATAAGTTTCGCTGAAAAGATTTTGCTTGAAATGTCATTCTCTAACAGCACATAGCATTTATAAAGTCCTCACATAGCTCTAGAAGCGCTATTAGGGCTGAAATTACTACTGACAACTTCATTAAACAGCTCTAGAAGCGCTGTCAGTGCACATTTAGAGTTAAGGATGTTACTCAGGTAGCTAAAAAAACAATTGAATCAATCAATCAATTGCTTATTGTCATTTGTTGAAATAGCGAAATGCAGAAATCTTGCCTAGAAGTATGTTATTTTAGTTCATTATATTCTGTAAATTTCATTGGACAGTTTCATTTTCGAAATTTTATTTGCGCTCTTAATGAAAAACACAGTTCTTACTTACAAACGCGAAACTAAGTGCTCATCAACTTATTGAGGGCTTTTTCTGTTTCTAAAACAAGTTTTTATCCTTTGCCAGAAGTTAGTGATCATGAAGGAATAACTCTCATTTATGTAACAAGTATGCTATAATAACGTTTTTGTTTTACACAACTTCGTCATTGTGACCGGTTCTCACTTTTCCTTTTTTGCCTGATAGGAAAACCAAAATATCGATTCACTTTTTGATTCTTTGGTGCTCAGAAGATTGGACAACAATTCGGCGCTTTAGCCATTGCGCAACAAATTCGCTTCAAGAGGATGCACAAAAAGAACCTGTTGCAGTTTTTAAGAAGTAGTTATGTACATATACTCATATATGCACGTAGTTCTAATTATTGCAGTCTCAAAAAGCGAAATAAACATATGTATGTACATATATGCCAGAAAAAAACATGACAATCCAGTTCTGTCTGCTTGTTTTCTGCATTTTTAAGCTTCCTGTTTTACAATGAATTGTACAAAACATGCTCGTAACATCACTCGTAGAGGTCAGTTAACCCTTACAAACCACAATCATATATTTTGTACTGACTGTATATTTATTTTCTTACTATGGCAAACTTCTATCATAAGTTAAGTTGAAAGACTACTGAAACGTACACTTTGAATTAGAGTATTTTTAAATGCTCACACCAGTACTCAACACATTTTGAAACTCATGAAAATGGTAATGTAAATTACTTAATTATTTAGTTTGTTCTACTATGTTAACTAGTCAGATACTATTTCTGATCGAAAGATTGCAAAAAATTAGATACCTAAGCAGGATCGTATCATGGGAGTGCGGGTTTGTGGCGAATGAAGAACTTTTTTCAATTTTTTTCTACATTTCGAGAAGATTTTTGGAGAGCCTGTTTCAGGGCTTCTTTTATATATAAATAGTTTCAGTTTTCGGATTTATAATGATTTTAGCTGAGATTTGGACGCGAATTCGGAAAATAATTACGAAATGAATAACAAATTATATTATAGAGCATAAAAAAATATTTGCTTTTCGTTTAATTCAAAAAAAAAAAATTGTACTTTACTTTTTTATACTTTACTTTTTGTTCTTCAATTCAGGGATGCTGCTCTCAAACTTGGGACTATTACTTATACATAGGTACGAGGTCGAGATTCATCATATGCATGTCTGTAAAGTTGATACATAAAAAATTAATCAACAAAACGCTATTATGAAAAGGATAAATATTAAAAATGCTTACATTGTAATTTCTAAAATTTACTCCAAAGACTCATCTAAATCGCTTGGATCAGAAGTGCCATCTTTTTTCATTTGAAGCAATGCTATCGTGTCCGGAATTAAGTCTCTATACTCCTTTTCAGGCGTTTTGCGAAAACTTGCTACAGTATGATATGACTGTAATTTAATTTCGGCAAAACTTTCAGCATATATGGCCGCGTAAACAAATTGATATCAATGATCATGGCAAGACCTTCATAAGGCGAAAGACTTTTAGAGTCATTAGATACCAGTCTCACTTTTTTAATGGAAATACCTCTCTGTGGAGAAGCATTAAAAAGCTCACTTACAAGCGCAGCTGAGTCTCGCTTACCTGTCGTTCTTAATTTATTCTCTGATGCATTATAAAGTTGATTTTCGTTCACCTATTTCGCAACTTCTCTGTTTTTTATTATTAGTGCTTTCGGTGCATTTTTCAAATTATTTATTTAGTCTCCTACCAGAAAATTTTTTCGGTATAGTGCACAAAATTAAAGAGAATTCAATTTTACCTCCGAGCCAATCTTTATTTGATGAAATACATCGGTCTTTCTTTCGACAAGCATTCGCCCACCGGGGATTTAATTGCGACAACAAGCTATTGGCATATTGCTAAACCTTATCAATATCAAAAGAACTTTGCGATCCACTAGTAACATTTTCGGGTAAAAAAAAAAATCATCTTCTCTAATCGTTTATTTAATGCAGTATCAAGCCATAACTCAAATATTTGGAGCGAGAAATATCAGAGGTCATCTTTGAAAATTGAAAATGGTTTTTTGTGTATTCTATTAGTATATAAGGGGTGATTCATAAGTTTTAAGTCTTACTTTTGGCGCTTGTAGAAATCAAATAAAATGAAATATCCAAAAATAGTTGCTGATATTATTTTATTAAGTTCAAAATCTATTTAATTGCATATTTACATTGCAGCCAATGGACCATATTCTTCAATTTCACGCAGCTTGCTTGGAACGCTCTCCATCATCCTTTGGACGACCGATACGTTAATTTCTCTCAGTTTTCTTTTAATTCTGCCAATCAGTTGGTGATGGTTCTGTGCTTCCCAATCATTTTCATAAGCCTTGCGCGAAAGTATTGCCAAGAATCTTTCAATTGGTAGTGCCTGGTGGATTGTCATTTTGCGGTAAAAATTCGATTTTTTGACAGTTTCGCCAATCCTGTGTTTTTTTCGCATAATGACAACGTGCCAGGTCTGGCCAGAAGATCGTTTTATCGTGCGCATGCTTTTTCTCGATAAACAGCTTCAATTTTGTCAAGCATTCACTGATATACACATCGGAATTAACCGCAACTGCAAAACTTGGTCGAAAATACGGAGTTGAGATACCTTTCGATGAAATTGCAATCCACATCAGCACTTTCGGCTCAAATTTCATTTTTCCAGCATATTTGACTTCATTTGGTGTTGCTTCGTAATCATCAGTGTAGAAAGAGTCATTTCCACTAAGAGAACGGTTTGAAAAAGTGAAGTGCTTTTCATCATCCATTATGATGACTTTTCCATGCGTGAAATGCTTAATACGAAGTGTGCGACAACATTTTGGGACTTTTTCGAGCTTTTTTCGGTGTATTTCGGTGCCTTTATACGTTTTCGAACTTGCACTTTATTTTTTTTTTTTAATGCAATGCACAGCTGATTGCGAAATATCGAATTTTATCGAAAGTTTCCTTTGGGATTGCCAAACTTTGTCTTTTGTGCGTGAAAGCAGATTCTTGGTTTTTCTGCGACTAAGAGTAAAATCTAATAATGCTATACCGTCATGTGACATACCGTGAGATAGAGGCAACATTGGGCATTAGTATGACTAGCATCAACAAGATTTTGCATGAACATTTGGCCGTAAAAAATATCTGTTCACGTTGGATTCCACATAATTTAACAATTACTCAAAAAAAGGCTCGCATCGATTGGTGCAAAGAAATGTTAAAAAATGCAATCGTGGTACATCGAAAGCTATGTATAACATCTACACAGGTGACGAATCGTGGATATATGCATATGAGCCTGAAACAAAGCAGCAATCGACTGTTTGGGTGTTTCAAGATGAGCAAAACCCTTCAAAACACACGTTTCTGAGATACCAACTTCAAAGTGGCATGAATGCTTTTCAAATTGGTTTAAACGGATGCAAAAGTGTATCGATCTTAATGGAGAGTATTTTGAAAAACAATAAACCCAATATCAACTGAATTTTTTGTCTTTTTCTTGCTTATCCCGAAATATAAATAGCGCCCCTCGTATTATGAAAAGGATAAATATTAAAAATGTTTACATTGTAATTTCTAAAATTTACTCCAAAGACTCATCTAAATCGCTCGAATCAGAAGTGCTATCTTTTTTCATTTAAAGCAATGCTATCGTGTCCGGAATTAAGTCTCTATGCTCCTTTTTAGGCGTTTTGCACAAACTTGCTACAGTATGATATGACTGTAATTTAATTTCGGCAAAACTTTCAGTTACAACAATATCGTTTGGGTAATAAGCTTTTTTGGCTACATAAACTTCATCATACCTTGTCGGTCTTTCTTTTGGTAAGCATTCGCCCACCGGGGATTTAATTGCGACAACATTTTAGGGTAAAAAAAAATCATCTTCTCTAATCGTTTATTTACTGCAGTATCAAGCCATAACTCAAATATTTGGAAGCGAGAAATATCAGAGGTCATCTTTGAAAATTGAAAATGGTTGTATGGGTGCCGCAGCTAGGCGCAAAATTTTTTTGTTGATTCTATTAGTATACATATCAAGCTTTATTGTAATTATAGTCAGAACTCTAAACTATTCTAAACAATTTTTTTATTGTCCAAAAAAGTTTTGTTTTTTTTAAAATTCCCAGTTAAAGTCGGTTTACTTAGTGTATTCAAAACGTTGTCGCTTTCAATAATTCTGTTTGGATTTTATATTATTGCAATCAAGAAACTTTGAAATTAATTTTTTAAAAAAAAATAAAGACTTTCACTTTTTCACAATGAATTTACAAGACTTTAAGGTTTGCGCGCAAAATTCAGCGAACTTATAATATTTTTGACGTTTTCTTTATACTTACATTCAAATTACCTTTATTTAAACGGATATTTTGAGCAGGCGAGTATATGTATCTTCTAAACATAAGTATATGTACATTAGGGTGATTCAAATTTTTTTTTTTTTTGCTTGAAACAGGTTAAAAAGTTGCAGGCACACGAAAGGAAAATTCTGGTAAAATTATAGCTCATAATACTGATATTTACTGGTGGCTCATCAAGCTATTTTCTTTTCCATACGATTTGTATAGGGAAAAATGCTTGACAAGACATTTGTCTCTATATCTCGTGAAAAAAAAAATGGTAAAAATACGGGACCTAGCTTATTGGAAAGATCATAAAATTTTCTACAAAAAAGCTTCTTGCATTTTTTTCGTGAAGCAAGCACTTCGTTAGTTAATTTGTTTCAATCTCGGCATTCGACAAAAGGGCGAGTAAATAGGAATCCATGTTGATTTTAAGCATCGCTTAAGAGTACATGTGCTGTGTTATTGAATGAATTTATGTTGCTAATTAACTAACGAAGCGTTTGCTTCACGAAAAAAATGCCAGGAGATTTTTTATAGAAAACTTTATGATCTTTCCAATAGGCTAGGTCCCGTAAATTTGTTTTTTTCACGAGATATAGAGACAAATGTCTTGTCAATTTTGAGTTTTTTATGAATCTAGTTTGCTAATTAACCCTCTAGTGCATAACTTTTTGATTCTCTTATAAAAATTAGACTGAACTAATTTAATGCTGAAAAACTCAAATCTGATATCCATTTTTAATTTGAATGAAGACTAGGCCTTCCAGAGAAGACTTTTGGGTCACCGCCTTAAGGCGGGATCATGTAACTAAAAAAAAAATTTGAATTTATGTTATAGAATTAATGTTTTATTTTGAACGAAACTTATAAAAATATTGGTTACAAAAATGTTTTATTTTGAACGAAACTGTTCCAAATATTAGTCTTGCACGTTATGGAATTTGGAAAAGCAGAGTTTTTTGCTTGCACCGTGGCATAAATGAACATTGCATTTTACACACATGCACTGCGTCTCAGCTTTGCACCCAGGGAACTTACAAGTTTTTTTGCCAGACCGTTCCAACCATTTGGCCCAATGCCCGTAACCATCTTCACGGACATTTGGTGGCGGCAAGTATGTCTTCTTGGCTGCTTTTGGAAGAGAAGGAGGAATGAAACTACTGCGTGGACGACCGACAGCCTTTTTAGCTCGCGAGTCTGATGTTAAAGCTATGGCACAGAGCACATCAGCAACTTCTAGTCGAAACTCTGGCTACTCAGCTTTGTGAATGCTTTCGTCTCCTTGGTGGATGCAGCGGTACAGTAGGTAGGCGTTCGCCATGGCCATGTCCAACAAGTGATAAAAAATACGATTGCTCCATTTCATCGTTTTCATACGAATATGGTATCGTCCAATCAGGCCATCCATGAGATCTACACCGCCCATGTGTGCGTTGTACTCACGGATTATGTTTGGCCATTCCACTTCCTCACTGGTCTTGGTTTTCCTATTGTACCGAGAGATTTTTGGTGTATTCTGCTCAGTTGAGTCTGGCTTAATGAAAGGTTCAGTGCCTGCATACGTAGATACAAGACGTACGCATCTATCGTCCTTCCACATAGCAGAAGAAATCTCTACACCGTACGCGGTACCAACCGCGTTACTCTTCGGAGTAACCTCTTTTTTTGTTTGTCATATATTTTTCTTTTGTGAATTTGCAATTCGGTAAGCGATTCTCCCGCACTGTGCCAAGTGAAAAAAATCCACGACTCCTCAAATAGACCAAGAGCGGAAACGACGTATAATAGTTTTCGAAGTATAAAATGTGATTCAGATGATCAGGTACTAATTGAGACAACCGTACGACCACGTTAGCTGATGCCCCCAAATCTGGTGCGCCTTCTTGAAGGATATTATCGCCCGCTCCGGCATAGATCTCGAACTTGTAAGAAAATCAAGAGGTGTTACTTAAAACAAACAGCTTCATTCCCCATTTGTGCGGCTTTGCAGGCATATACTTACGGACTGGATTTTTTTCATTTTAGTCGCACACATTTGTTCGTCCACACATAAACGTTGAGGCATGGGAATGGATCCAAAGCGTTAGTTAAAAATGTTTATCAATGTCCGAACTTTGAACAAAGGATCATAATCCGGGTTGGTCTTATCATTGATATATATTAATTTACCTGAATGAAAAGATTTTGAAATAATTGTCGACACTTGCTCACAACACACCGCACTGTTGATTTATAGTTTATTAATGGTAACACCTAATTAATTATTTATTATCAAATTAATTGAATAACGAACATACACCGGCCGTGTTACTCATATAACAAAACTTTCGACTCACACTGGCAAATCGGGAGCGTGGTAATGAAAAATGCTATTTTAAAAATATTTTTGTTCATGTGAATCAATGGAGTGGTCTCTTGGAAAATGTTGTTTTAAAAATATTTTTGTATGAGGTCCACCCTAAATAAAAGTTTTATAGCCTACAACCTATTCTCAATAACTAATTTTGTTGATTAAATCTTGAAACATTTGGAATCACTAAGGACCAAAGCTGGCCCGGATTAACCTTACTGGCAGAGGAGGCACGTGCCTAGGGCGGCAAGACTTAAAGGGCGGCAAATATTGGCGGAAACTTTGAAAAATTGTTGCATTTTATTGATTGAAAAACTTTTCGTACCACCATTTACGCTATTCACAAACAACAAATTTAAAAAAATAGCATTTAGCCAAAATCAATGTTTAAATTTAACATAAATGAAAAAAAAAATTTATTTTTTCTAAAAAAAAAGTTTTATTTTATCTAATAAATAAAGAAGTTTTGAGAAGGAGGGGGCGGCAATTTTTGCAACTGCCTAGGAGTGGCAAATTTCTTAATCCGGGCCTGGACCAAAGTGTCTATGTGGGGCTTCCAATCCACCGCCATAACCTAACCTATTTTCGAAAATATCAAATATACAGAAAAAAATTCATAAAAATCAGTCTAGCCGTTTCGGAGAATTTCGGTAACAAACTCTGTGACACGAGATTTTTATATATTAGATTAGATAAATATTGAATTTATGATAGAATAAACAACAACAACATAACACATGTTTGTTTGAATTCATTTGCTGAAAATATGTATGTATGTAACACAATTTACTGTTAATTCCTTGGTAATCAGTGAACAAATCGGTAAGGATTCTACTTTACATAAATTATACTTTACATTTTCATTATTGTATTTTAAGTTAATTCATTTTGAAATAACTTCAAATTTTTTCATTTTAATTATTAATTATTAATAAACTTTGAAACAAGTTAAACCTCTTTTTATTGATACATATTAAAAAATCAACAAAATCATAGCAACAAAAATTTCCTCCAGCCGGTGGCGCTTTACTACTATTCAAACTAACCAAAATTTACAAAAGGTTTCATTAGTGGTGCGTTACTTTTTATATTTCGAATTTGTTTGAAAGCATGTCTTATGGGATTCGCCACTGCCCACAATGCATATTTCACAGTCTTTCGTTTTTCAGATTAATGACCAGTGAATTAATTAACAGTGAATAATTGAGTGCAGTGGTTTCCAGTTACAAAAATTTTTCATGGAAAATATTAAAAACATTCGAAATGTCCTCATCCGGAGACTTTTCCTCAAACGATACTATAACGAAGCGGATCCTAACTTTATTCATAGTGTAAAGATCAGCAGGAAAAGGAATGTAGTGACTGAGGAACCCTATTGCAGAAATAACGCAAAGAAATGAAAAGTTTTCAACGAAGCTGAAGGAGCATCCAATGTTACAAGGCAATATATCGACAAAGCTGACACATTGAATGGTAAGAATTGTATTGCGAATTTGTTACATACTCCTATCAAGTTAGTGGACACTTATTTGTTGTTTTTGCATTGATATCTTCAAAATGATGTTCCGGTTATTTTCAATATTTAAGTTGAAGTAACAGCATTTCAACGTAAGCATGATGGTGTGATCGTATTATGCCGCATATGCAAGACCAAGTTGCGGGGCACATTGTAAGTGACTTCCAATTTCGTTCGTCACTTACGGCAAAAACACATAAAAGAGTTTCAGGAGTATCAGCAAATGAAAATTGAAGCAACGTGTAGGGATCCAGACATAATCCAACATCCAACACTTACACTTGACAAAAATATACACTTTATGCTTTTAACGAAAATTTTGTATTCATTTCATAAAAATTTTATTTATGTTTCAAAAAAAAATTAAAAATAAAATATTATTAAGTTTTCAATTTTCAAAAAAGGAATAATCAATTTTTAATAAAACTAAAATTGTTTAAGTTTTAATTATTTAAATTTTTCAATACGGACCCCACAAAGGAAACAAATGAGCAGTCAGGATCAATTTAATAAACTGACTATCATCGTGGTTGCTGAAAATATGCTTCCAATTTCGTTTGTTGAAAATTTAGCTTTTAAGAAATTTTTAAGTTTTTCAAACTCAAACTTAAGACCCACTGGGCATTAAAATAATCCACAGCTCTTGTGAATTTTCGAAAGCATTTAATAAACATTTATAGGGCTCTTAACTTATACCAGAGTATTTATTCGCCTCTTAAAAAATAAAATTAAATCTTGCGATCAAAATTATTTATAAAGCATTTCAAAACTCCCAATTAAGATGTTTACAAATACAAAAAATACTCAAAATTTTAAAAGTATTTATCAAAGTTTTAACAACGTCTTGTGAGAGGTTCTTAAATCGTCTGTAAAAGTTTCTTTTTTAAGTAGAGCTAAGGTATTTATAAGGTCTTAAGAAGGATTCGGAAGATCTTCATAAAACGCTTATAAATATTTTTGTATTCAAACATTTTAATATTTATCAAGATCTTTAAAAAATGTTTGATAAATGCTTTTTAATAAATAAAATTTATTTTTTACTTTAAGAGCCATACATTTTATTGAGCTCTTCAATTTCTGAGTTTTTAAGTTCTATATAAGTGCCAATATAAGCTTCAACTCTTACGCGAACTCTTTCCAAGAGCTCTATAAAACTTTTTTTGGTTTCATGCATTTATAGAACTCTTCGCAAGAGCTTTATAAAACTTTATTTGGTTTCATTTATTTATAGAACTCTTCACAAGAGCTCCATAAAACTTTTTATCGAAAAGTAGGGTTACCAAACGTCCGCAATTCAATAAAAAAATTTAAATGACCAGTACTCTTATAAAAATAGTAAATAGCTTATAACTTAAACATTTTCTTAAAAATTAAAGTTTTGGAATTTGATAAATTCTTGATTCAAGTCTCCAAAAGTAGTACCGTTTTTTTGACTTGTTTACTCCGTTTTCACATTTTCGCAAAGTTAAATATTATTTCATTCAACAATGCTAGTACATCATAAAAATGGCCGCCTACCCGTACACTGGTTGTCCAATGGCAAGATCTGATCAATTAAAGACGCCGAGAAACAAGTTTTACTCAAGAATTCGGAAAGTAAGCCACAAACAGAAAAATATATTGAGGCCACTGTTGTAGAGGAGCAGATCAAAACACATCGGTTTCATGCTCGAAAAATCTCCATGTGACAAGTGACCCAACTTTGATTAAAACTTACAATAAATACTTTAATTTTGAACAGAAATAATTATTTACGGCGAAAAATTTAGTTTTCGGAAGCTATGAAAGGAGGGTCAAATCTTGTGATACGAAGACTTGATATGAAATCGATTTCATCTTCTCTTGAACATTGGCCTTAATATATTTTTCTGTTGCAGCTTACTTTCCGAGATATTAAGCAAAACTCGTTTCTCGCCCTCTTTAATTATCCAGATCTTGGCATTGGACAATAAAAAATATGAGGCACAAATTACAAAAACTAAATTGAGAAAACAAAAATAAACGCAAGATGGCCCAAAATATGTTTATTCGAATTTGGGTTATAATTCGTATTTCTATAAAGAAAATAGCTCATAAAACATCTCTTTCTTAATTTGCCACTTGTTCATATGGTAACCCTAACAATGGACACAAAATTAATTTAAATAAACAATTTTAGCAAATTAAAACTGTCAAGTTTTATTAAGCCCTTAATATAATCCTTAAGTTTAAAGTACCTCTTATGAAGCTTTAGAGATAATCCTTAAGTTTTATATGCCACTTATCGAGGAATTTTAAAAACTTGGCGTCGTCGGCCATCTTTTTTAATATACATGCCGACGAAATAGCAACAACAACAAAAAAATAAATGCGTTTCTTTTTTTTTTTTGCCTAAATAATGATTTTTTGTGCAGTAAATCATTTTATTTCGATTTGCTTTTACCTAAAAAATCACTTAAACGTATTTTGAGACATAAATATTAAAGAAAAACCTAAAAATTAATTTTAGCCCAAATATTTTATTTTTCTAATATGTAATATTTCAGAAGCGCGCTAAGTTTTTCGAAGCAAAACCCCAAACTTCACGATAAATCTTTGCTCGCACGTAAATTTTGGTCAATAATTGTGCCGAAAATCATAATTATTCGTTGCATCATTTTCATATTGCCATTTTATAATTCCATTTGCTATTCTCTTTTTATCTATTTAACTTTGTAATACTGCAAAAAGTATGTATACCAAAAACAAAATCTTTATTAAAACTACGTCAAAATAAAATAAACCTAATTAAAATTCCGTTCGAAAAAAAATTGTGTATAAATATTTCCAAGAGCACAAAATATTTATAGACCTCTAGGTGTATTAATTCATTAAACTCTTGAATAGGTTTTGAAAACGTCATAGCTAACTCTTACATAAACCTCTTGAAGGTCCCCATAGAAGGTGCCCTTTTGGTCTTAAGTAGCATTTATTCTGTGTTTTAAAACCTCTTTAGCGAATATTTCCAAGAGTTCTGCTCTTAAAGAATGGTTATATAGAACTCTTGAAGAGCCTAATAAATGCAAAAATGCCTAGTGGGGATTGATTTGCAAACCAATCACCTTTAAGACAGTGAAAGAGTTGTACGGTATAATGAAAAATGAAATTAAAAAAATCATTGTAACTGATAAACATATCTGCAACACTGCTGATGTGTGGTCAACAGAGCACAGACGCTTTCTTGGCTACACCTGCCATTGGGTGGATGAGAACTTTGAAAGGCTGGATCCCACACATCTGACAAAATCCGCGATATAATTTTAGATGTTCATGCTGAGTTTGATTTGAATATTAACAATGCCAGAGCAACAGTAACTGACTCCAACTTCAAGTGACTTCAGCGAATTCAAAGTGATTTGAGATGACTTCAATGCAATCACAATTCTTCCAATCATGATTCCAATCAAAAATATGACGTCCCCAGAATAAGTGCATCCTTTTGTGATAGAAAAGGCTGAAAATTTATGGCATTGCAGTCTACAGGTGACTTCATTTTAAAATAGCTGCACTCTGAATGCGGAATTTCTCATGAGTTCAAACTGTAAATGAATGCACTCTTTCACAGATCCGCTAGTTGGCTTATCTGTGTTAGACTTACATATCGATCGTTATTTTACAAACTGCACGCCAATTTAAACTTGATATTTTAGGAATGTCCGGAAACTTTTTTACAGCTTATTAACATGAAATAACTTTACACGCTTATCAGGATTTTGATAAAAATATTTTTTTTATTCGAATGTATCCACATGTAAATTTTCAATAATTTGCTGGATTTTCTCCAATCTTATTGTACTTGAAGTTTATTATCATCTCCAGTTGTACTGATTGAATCCATGTCGGTCTTTTTTATTTAATGTGATAAATATCATCATGTAAAAACATTTTTTATTATGTTGTTGTCATTAAATTTCGGTTTGTTGCTCGTGCTGTGAAATTGTGGAATTCGCGGACTTGACAGAAAACGACACAAGTTCGTTTTTATTTGATACATACTTGGATGACCTTCGACATGTTAGTATATCGATCAGCAACCTAATTTTGTAACGAAATGGTTAGTTCAATGAGAAGGTATAATCATGCTATTTACCCTTTGATCTGACAATGGAACAACATTTGGTCTAAGTGAATCGGTTCTTAAACCGACTACTTAATGCATCCTTATCCAAAAACTAGATTTATCTCATAATTTTCGAGTTTTCCAGATTATTTGCTGTAGCTTGCATTGCCTCATTTCTTTTTAAATTTTTGTTTGCAGCCCGTCGACATATTGCAAACTGATTTATATTAATCCTCTTAGCTTTTACGTGTACTTCATTCAAAATAAAAGTTGTACTTTCAAATAATAATAAACGGAAAATGTAAAATTTTATCAAAAAGTTAAGATACTCTTTTGCCAATCATATTTCAACTAACTGAAGTTATCAGCTCGTTCAGAATGAGTGATTTTCGTAATCACCTTCCATCTGTCAGTTATTTATTTACATACGATGATCGTTACTTCATACTAGAGTAACCTACATACCATTACTACAACTAGCTAACCTGCCACACAAACTCTTGTCGTGTTGGAACTGTCTTAGTTATAAAGGTTGAAGTTAACCTATATAATGACTACTGTGATCGAATAAGGAATGATTTGCCAAAGAACATGATTGCGAACGCAGCAGTGTTCATCTCCGCAAACCTGTTGCATAGCCGCGTTGCTGCATCATAATTATGCAACTTGTTCTGCATCGTTACGAGGCTTTCCGGTTTTAGATTACATAAGACCAAATTGATTTTATCCACTTTTGATGTAGCTGTGTTCTGATCGAGTTTTTGAACATTTAGATGAATATGAACAAGTTGTTTGAAGCACAGGGCGTTTCATTAAGGAACTCTCAACTCTTTTTTAATTTCTTTTGGATACACTCTCAAAAAACATTACTACATAAAATGTAGTAAGGGAAAAAATCAACGATTTTATGTTTCGCCAAAGTAAAAAATGCTTAAATTCAGTAGAAAAATATTTCGCTTGGATTCAAAAAGAATCCACATCAATTTAAAGTATAAAAGAGCATTGAGGTGTATTAATTTAAAATACAAAAGAGTAGTTTCAAATACATTGCAGCACTGAAATGCAATTTGAAGTTTTTTACGATTGAAGTAAAGCTTAAAAATGTTATTTTCGTAGCAAATTAATTTAATGTATTTATGTTTAAAATAAGGGGAAAATAGAACATTTTTACTATTTGAAACCTCATAATTTGCGGCTTAAAATCAAAAATAAAATTTTCAAAGCCATTTTTCCCTGAGTGTAGTAATTTTTTTGCGATGTGTAAATATTAATAATTAAATGATTACTGAACTTTAGCCATTTTTCGCAGCGATCAACATTTTTATGTAAAATTTTACAAGTTGGTACAATGTTTTATGTATTAAACAAACTTTGATAACAAAGGAAAAAAAATATACTGATGAGATTTTAAGAATCGAAACATATGTCTATATTCTAGAGTTGTTGTTGTTTTTTTCCTTTTTTTTTCCTTTGTTATCAAAGTTTGTTTAATACATAAAGCATTGTATCAACTTGTAAAATCTTACATAAAAGTGTTGATCGCTGCGAAAAATGGTTAAAGTTCAATAATCATTTAATTATTTACATTATTAAGAAAGCCAATAAAACAAACCTAAGATGTGTAAATATTATTTTCACTATAAAAAGTGAATTTCTATATAAAATCAAGATTTAGATTGACTTCAAACATTCTTTGGATGCACCAAAACTAAGTGTAATCAGTTAAGGTGTTATCTTCGGCCAGGTCAAAACTCACATACCCTACACTGCATTGAAAAAACCTTTTAAAGAAATGTCAATAACACGTTGAAAGAGGTTGAAAAATCTTTTAAAAGTTAAAAAAGACTGAAAAAGTTGAAAAAATATGGAACCATTGATGAAAGTTGAAAGAAATAAAAAAGTTGAAAAAATATGGAAAATATTGAAAAAAGTTGAAAAAGTTTAAGAAATATAGAAAATAACGAATAAAGTTGAAAGAGGTTGAAAAAGTCGAAAAAATATGAAAAATGTTGAAAGCGTTTGAAAAACTTAAAAAAAATTGAAAGAGGTTAAAAATGTTGAAAAAATAAGGAGAGGGAAGAAAGTTAGAAGAGGTTGAAAAATTCGTACAAATACATAAGAGATATATTAGAAAAAGATAAAAGGCTGAAAAAGTCACGAAATATGAAAAGTGTTGAAACAATCGAATAGAAATGAAAAAAAGTGATAAATTTCACGCCCACATTTCCAATTCATAAACAAAGCTCTTACACTAAATTTTAGTATTATTCTCACATATTTCGATAGATATGCCACTTAAGTTATTTTCCTTATAGCAAGAATCTATCTACATTAAATTCATATCAATTGCTATTTAATTTTAAAGTTTCTAATAACTGACACACACACACACCAAATTTTATGAAGATTACTCTTATAGCACACTACCTCTAGCATTAAATATTTTTTGCTTGTATGGGAGGTGCCTCCCCCACAGGTACAATTGCGTCAAATTTTTGTAATAAGACACCTTATAACAAGAACATCTGCCATATTAAATTTCATAACGATTAAGTTTTTATTTCTCTTAATATAGCGCTTATAAATATTATGGGCTGTTCCACGCGCTTCAAAGAATTTGCCAGAACACATCATTACAGCTTGTAATGATGACTGCTTTCAGTAGTATCATCTCTAAAATGTTTCTGAAAATCGTGGGTGCCAATTTCGAGCTATACGGAGTCAACATTTTCAATTGTTGAAAATTACCAAGCCTAATTTTCCATGTGATCTGTATCTGTTCACCAAATTTCTTAGCAATATCTTGTATGGCTTACTAGATATGACGTTACTACTTACTTACTTAGATGGCCATAACAACCCGTTGTCAGGTTACGGCCGACCTCATTAGCTCTCGCCAGGCGCCTCTGTTTTGCGCGCGCCTTCTCCAATCGTTAATGCCAAGCGCGGTTAGGGCTTCTTCAGCTTGGTCTATCCACCGGAGGCATGGTCTCCCTCTTCGTCGTTGACCGGGGACCTTCCCTTCGAATACCTTTTTCGCTGGAGCTTCTTTATCCATACGATGGACATGACCCAGCCAGCGTAGTCGCTGTATTGTTATACGCTTAACTATGTCAATGTCGGCGTAGAGCTCATACAGCTCGTGGTTCATTCGAATGCGATAGTCGTCGCCAACTCGAACAGGACCAAAGATTTTGCGGAGAACTTTCCTCTCGAACACCCCAAGAGCGGCTGCGTCTTTTGTCGAAACCACCCATGCCTCAGCGCCATTAAGAAGCACAGGTAGAATGAGCGTCTTGTAGAGTGTCAGCTTTGTCGATCGAGAGAGAGCTCTGCAACGTAATTGCTTACTGAGACCGTAGTAGCACCTATAAGCAATTGTTATTCTCCGCTTAATCTCCAGACTGACATCATTGTTGCTGGTTACGGCAGTGCCAAGGTAGATGAATTCCTTGACTACTTCTAATTTACAGTTGCCCGCTGTAACATGAGAGTCTAGATCCCGTGCTCTCTTGTTGTTGTTAGTAGACATCATGTATTTCGTCTTGCCCTCGTTTACCGTCAAACCCACTTTGGCTGATTCCTTTTCAATAGCAGTGAAAGCAGCAGTAACATCTCTCTTACTCCGACCGATAATATCAATATCATCAGCGTACGCAAGGAGCTGAACACCTTTGAAGAAAATGGTGCCATTATGATGCACACCGGCTTTTCGTACGATCCCCTCCATAATGAAATTGAAGAGATCGCACGAGAGCGGGTCGCCTTGTCTGAAACCTCGCTCGGTATTAAAAGTTCCGGAGAGGTCATTCCCTACCTTGACGGAGCTAAACGTATTGCGCAACGTCATCCTGCAGAGCCTTATCGACTTTGCAGGTATACCGAACTCAGACATTGTTGCGTATAGCCAATCCCGCACTGGGCTATCGAACGCAGCTTTATAATCGACGAAGAGATGGTGAGTGTCGATTTGATATTCATGGGTTTTCTCCAGGATTTGGCGTAGTGTAAAAATCTGGTCTATGGTGGACTTACCAGGTCCACCAGCCCCATCCAAGCAGCCCCATCCGCCACTAGATATGACGTTATAAAAATTAAAACTTAGGGCTGTGCCACTCCTTTTTAAGAGCCTTTGAAAACTTAAAACCTACAGCCCAATCTCAATTTTGTTCACATATGCATCAAATTCCAAAATTTCATGAAAATCGCTGCAACTTTTTTTGAAATAGATTTGGACAAATATTCATAGAATACGGGGAGTAGGCGTGTGCGTGAACCGATTCGCCCATTTTCAATCCCATAAAGCTTGTTAGAAGGTGTGAAATACATGCAAAGTTTCATTCAATTAGCTGATTTCAACAGACTGACAGACAGACAAACAGACAAACAGATGGACATACATACATAGCTTAATCATTTCATGTGGTGACGCTGATCAAGAATATATGCACTTTTCCATACCTGCCACGCCTCCTTCTATGCGTTACAAACGGAATGAGAAAGTGAATATACCCTCTGTTTAGGGAATACAAATATTGTAAGATATGAGTTTCCTTATATATGTTACGGGCGAAACTAGTTTTTAGGATACACTAGTTATTCCTAGGCCAAACTAATTGATGTGCGCGCCTAAAAGTATGCAATTTAATTTTAATGCAAAAGCACTATAGATAGCGAATCCTGAGCCGTGGACGAAGGTCGCTCACTTACCTTCACTTACCACTTGATAAGCATACAAGGAAATTGATAGTTTTATTGTCTTACTTTGCTACTAACTTAGTCTCTTCTAGCAACAGTGCTTTTTCATTAAGATTTGATTGCATATCTTTAGGCTTAACGGTAACTAGTTTGGTCGGTAAAATATACATATAACATAATTATCTTATACTAGCTGATTCCCGCGACTTTGTACGCGTAGCCTGTTTTTAGTTTTTTCTGCGAAGGCAAACAAGCGTGGGCCTTAACCAACTTTTAATAAAAGTGTGAGTTTCAACAAAACCTTTATTGGGGGGTTATTTGGGATGTAATTCAGAGTCAATATACGATAAAATAGAAGTAATCCTTAGACCTTTCTTTCCATATTTACTGTTATTAATGATATTACTTACCTATATCACACGTATAAAACTTAAAAACGATTCGATTTTGTTCAAAATGACACGTTTCTATAATAGCATCACAGTCCAAATTTCAGCTCCCTAGGTGGTCGGAGTCCTGAGAAAGACTCATATTTTGGCCTGAAAATAGCCGTTTTTAGTCTGCTTTAAAAATTTAAGTTCGAAAAGCCCACAAATCTAAATTTAAAATTATGGATATCACTTTTTTATTGTTATGTCATCTACTGTATACAAAAAATAATTTCAAGTCTCTAGACATTAAGACATTTTTTTCGACCAGGTTATGGAAAAAGGTCTAAAATGTGGTAACTTTAAAAATGATGCCCCAAATCGAGGTTTATGCATAATACTTAAAATATACTGTGATTTGTTATATTGAGTTTTTATACCCTTAAAAATGAGATATCACGTAGTGAAAATGGTTGACCACGTTCAGAAGTATAAGACATCGTTTGGCTGTTTTTACAAAAAATCACATATAAAACACAATATCGGTTTCTTGCAACTTTGCTATTTCTTTCAAATTTTCTCAAACTTGATTTTGCTATAAGTCTTGCCTGAACAATTACGAAAACAAAAAAAAAAATATTGAAATCGGTGGAGCCATTTCGAGCTTTTGCGGGACTAATGCATGACAATTGATTTTTATATATACACTAGCATTACCCTGTGCGCATCGTTTCACCTCAACCGTGGTGTATATTCGATGTGCAGTCTGCGTGAAAATTCTATTTAAAAACTACTTTTGTATGAGGACCACCCTTAGTATGCATCCAAATTAAAATTTTTACAACCTAAGCAGTGCCTCTTAATATAAAAACCACGTGGTGTAAATTCCATGAGAATCGATTAAGCGGTCTTCGAGAAAATGATATCTAAAAATATCTTTGTATGAGGGCCACCCTAAGTAAAAGTCTTGTATCTTTAACTGTGCCTCTTAACATAAGAGCTACGTGGTGTACATTTGGTGTGAGTCGACTAACCAGTCTTTGTGGAAATGATATCTAAAAATATTTTTATATGAGGGCCACGCAAGTATGCACCTTAAATAAAATTTCTACGAACTTATCTGTGCCTCTTAATATAAAAGCCATGTTGCCTAAATTCCATGAGAATCGATTTAGCGGTCTTCGAGAAAATGATATTTAAAAATATTTTTATATGAGGGCCACGCAAGTATGCACCCTAAATAACATTTTTACAATCTAATCTGTGTCTCTTCACATATAACCCATGTGGTGTAAATAACATGAGAATCGATTTAGCGGACTTCGAGAAAATGATAGTATTGAAAAAATATTTTTGCGTGAGGGCCACCCTAAATAAAAGCTATGTGGCCTAAGCTATGCCTCTTAACATAAGAGATACGTAGTGCAAATTCGGTGTGAATCGATTTATTCGTCTTCGCGAAAATGATATTTAAAAATATATTTGTATGAGGACCACTCTAAGTATGCACCCTAAATAAAATTTTTACCATCCAATCTATGTCCCTTAACATAAAAGCCGTACGGTGTAAATTTCATGAGAATCGATTTGCCTGTCTTTAAGAAATCGTCATTTTTTAAAATATTTGTGTAAGAGGGCCACCCTAAATAAAAGTTTTATAGCCTATGACACCATACATACTGTAAAAATTTCATCAAAATCGGCTGGATAGTTTTCGCGTGCATAAGAAACAAGCAGACAGACAGATAGACAGACAAAAAATGAATTTTATATAATAGATGTGTAGATAGACTAAGGGCCGGTTTCACAGTGCTTAGTTAACCAATTAGTTAACTTAACCAACGGCTGTTAGTTAACTACCGATTCAGTTTCACAGTCCATTAGTTAACTAATGATAATTTTTTGTACAAAATATGGCATCACTGCACAAAACATATGTTTTTTATTTTGACATTTCATAGTTTGCGAAATGGAGTCAAGCACAAGAACCACAAATTTTTCAACAAACGAAATAAATTGTTTATTGGAACTGGTCGATGGCCATAAGAACATTGTCGAGTGCAAAACGACGCTTTCCGATGCGGACACTGCGGCAATACGTCTGAAATTTTTCCAGCAAAAACCAGCGGTGCCGCAGCTATGTGAGCAGAAATGGAAGTTCAATATTTGGGCTCACTACCTCTGGACCCTGAAATTGCAAAGGCTTGCGATACGGGGGTTTATATTACTGGGTTAAAGAATGTAACGACCGAAGCGTTGGCAAGCATTTGTCAGAAAATTACAAACGCACTGTGAGAAGTGAAAATTTTTACGACTTTGTGTTTTTATTTATTGCGTTCTTTTTCGCTTTGACAGCAATCACTTATGTTTTTTTTTCGTTCTGACAAGTTGTTTGTTTTGCGTTGCCAACTTTTTTTTGTAAGCTAAACAGCAATCAGCTGTTAGTTAACTATTAGTTAACCTGCCAACTTTGGTTGGTTAACTAATTACTGTGAAACTGAAATTGGATAGTTAACTTCTAATCTCGAGTTAACTAAGCACTGTGAAACCGGCCCTAAGAGGCTCCGTCATATGCTCGTTTTTCGTTAATCGTGTTCTTTTTATATGAGAAACAGACAAAAACTTAAGTTTTACTTTAGTTTATAATCAATTTTCTTTTCTGCCAATTTACACTTCAGTTTCATTCTTTCTCTGCTTCTGTATCTTGTCAGGGCAACATATAATTGACCATGTGTAAAAATTGCATATTTAAACAAATTGTGTAAAGTGTTGGATAATTTTTTTCCGAAAGCTTTTTCGTAATGCTGTAGAGCTCGCTTAAGTTTTGGTTTGAACCTGCTTCCTCTGTTTGTGCCACTAGACTCTTTACCCAAACTCTGTTGTTGAGCCTGCAGTTGTGATTAACATCTCGGTGGAGTTTTCTATAGCGCTTCTCTAGAGTGGCTTCAGTTTGACAGATGCAGCGTTGTCGCTCGGGATTTTAAATTCGAGCTTCGATAATCGCTCCGGCTCGGCTCCGACGATTTGTTGTAATTTTGATAAACCAAAAAATTATTCATTTCTGACAAGATTTGTTTTCTTTAATCTAACAAGGTTTTGGTAACGTTTCAGAAACGTTTCAAATGAAATCAAAAAACGTACATTAATACATCGATGAAAGCTTTCTGAAATGGAAATAAAAGATTTTTGAAACGTAACTAAAACGTTGAAAGAATTCATGTGAAAAGTTAACGAAACGATACATGCCGAGTGGGAATGCACTTTTTGTATAGCGATTGTACATATGACCATATATATTTTCATAAAAAATTCAATTACTATAAATAATCTAAATGAAAATGTACTGAAAATTCGTTCATTGTACCGAATGTAATAAAAAATTGGTTCAATATACTGATGTATATTTTTCATGACGCAAATGTACTGGAAAAATTACAAATGTACAGTAAATCATCATCACTGCTGTACATTAAGGTGGCCGTAGTTTGTATGAAAAAAAAAATTCATTAATTTTTTGCGAGACACCCTCTTAAAATGTGAGGTTACCCAAGAAATTACCAAATATCAATCCAATCGGAGTAGATTTAGAGGTTCCGACTTGAGCCTGAAGTTCGAAATGCAGAAAAATCGATATTTTTCCCAAACTAAGATCTTGTGAGGTAAAATTAAAATAGCTTATGTATCTTTTCTATTTGAAATATCATTATAACAGAAAACTTACAGTCTAAAGTTTTAGAATCTATGTACATTGGTGCCTCGCTAATAATGATTTTATGTATTTAATTTTGTAAAATCAAACAAAAATGTATGTTTCAAAGAAAATAGTTTTATTATTATTATTATTTTCTTTATTTTTAGTTTAAACAAATCAATCTAAACATAGTATATCGTTAAAAGACTTGCAAGTATGGCATAAAATCTGCCGTCTGCCGGCATCTCTTGTAGATATACCAAGTCTTGATTTGGTGCTTCAGCGGCAGCAGTTGAACGAAACCACACCTTAACGTAGAATCGAACTATAAAAATGCAAATGTTGAGTAAACTCTGTTCTTCACGTACTGTTAGCTTGAATTCGTCTCTTAAAATATACATTTTTAAGGAATAAATGGGCTTAGACATCCAACGTGCGTGGTGCATAATTCCGGGCTGTCGAAAACGAACTTTTTCTTTCGAAACCATCCCAAAAAAAATCATAGTAAGCTCCAATAATTCCTCGTAATCATCTCGAGCGTGATTTTTTGACAATTCATTCGTACAGAATTTGATAATTTCAGATTTTGTGAAATTTAACTGTTTTGCAACATGATTATCTTCTATACCAGCTTTATAGTTTTTTTTATCCATTGCGTTCCACTTGGCCTTAAATCTGTCAAATATCGGAACGTTTACACCTGATGTATCACCCATTTTCGATTCAAATGCAGGTCGCAAAGATAATTCATAGATGTGATGTCGGCTAGGAAGGTACAATAAGTTTCTATCTAGTTTTTTCTCCAATAAAGAAGCAGCTCCACGCAATCTTCCTGTATTTGAAGAGGTTGTATCGAAGCAGGCCGCTACTATTGAATCTTCAGCATTCCAATCTACTTACATTTCGTGAACAGCCTCCGAAATTTCTATGCCATTTGAAGTAGGTAATTTCGGGATTCCCAATAATTGTTCGCCATTCGTATGAGTGACAATGACTGGCAAACGATCTACTTTTTCTAGTCCTGACAATTCAGTAAGCATTTTCCCATCCCAATGTACGATGCCAACAGCAACCTTTAAATATAATATTGGAAATATTTACAATTACAAATAAAAAATTCAGTTTGTTTGTACCTTGAAATTATTCTTAACATTTGTGGATATTTTCAACCGATTTTTCTTACGTCCTTCATGTAGTGAAGTGCGATTCAATACAAGTGTATCCAAGGGATGATCAAGTGCTTTGGCTACCGCAATAATTAAATGAATAGCTAAACGATCATAAATTTTCCATTTGTCCAAAGTTGCAAGTAATCTTGGCGTAATGAAATTATTGGTCCTGGTTCTTCTGTATTCATTTCTTCAAATTTCGGACCATCTTGTGTTTCTATATCGCTTTCGGACGATGAGAAAATTCCTTGATCGAATCAAAATTATTTTTAAATATAATTATATTTATTTTTTTAATCATAATACTCGTTCTAATAGGGTGCAAAAGCAATCTTTTCTCATACCTTGAGGACTGATCTGGATTGGCATATTACTTTCACAAAAACGCTTCCGCTTTGCTTCTGCATTCATTCGATCCAATTTCCGTTTTTCTTTTAGAACTGCTGTTTCATTAATTCCAATCATACATCCTGAACGCCCCTTCCCACGTTGTGAAAGAAGAAAAGATTTATCAGTTTCATCAGTCATCATAGATAGAGCATTAATGTGTGCAATATCGAAAAGATCACTCAGTTTATCAACAAAAGCAATTTCTCTTTTACGAAAAACCTCTAGATTTTTATGTTTATTTCTTTGCAAATTTTGCCATTCCTGATACAACGTTTCCAGTTTTGATATACAGTGTTGCTTTTTTCGAATTGGAATGTGAGCCTTTGCCCAAAATACGGAAACTTCTTTTATAGCCAATGCAGCACTTTCACGGATAGTTAATTTTACAATATGGTGATTGAAGAATAAAACGCACAATGCTTGTTTTGTTGATGGTAATTTGTAGCCAAGAATTTGTGGAGTTTCGTATCCCACTAAATAAATTTCCGACTTAGAGCGTAACTTTGCCATTTTAAAAAT
Organism: Tricholauxania praeusta; assembly: GCA_949775025.1. NCBI lineage: Eukaryota > Metazoa > Arthropoda > Insecta > Diptera > Lauxaniidae > Tricholauxania > Tricholauxania praeusta. Next base: position 69,154,477 of record OX459029.1, on the reverse strand, counting down.
TAAAATTTTTGTTTTATATAAGAAAATTGCACTTTATTCACTAAAATAATCAAAATAATGAACATTCACGTAAAAAACTCACTTCAAAATAAAACGCAACGGCTATATTTCTCGCGAATGCGCGGTCACAACTATGGAAACAGAATTCTTTGTATTTCGCCAGCTTTGATTTCACGGGTTGCTAAGGTTGAATTGTTTTTCAAAAATTATAGACAACTAGCGATTGTAACTCAGTACAGGGGAAATAAGTGCGACTATGAAATATTTTCGAAAATCGAAACTTTGCTTAATTTTATTGAATTTTCACCTTAAAAATATAGTAAAATCATTATTTATGGAGCGATCCAGATCAAAAAACGTAAAGATCTAGTCCATTGTTTGCAATGATGTTTGGAATATTAAAAAAAATCGTAACAAATTTTTTTTACATTAAATGATTTTACTTTCAGGAAAATGCCTATTTTGCGAACTTCAAACTCAATTCGGAACCTCTAAATCTATTTCCGATTGGCTTGTAATTTGATATATGTTGGTTTCATCTGTAACCTCACATTTGTAGAGGGTGTCCCGAATGATATCAACAATTTCAAAAATAACGGTCACCCTACTGTACATATGTACGTATTTTCTCCACATAAATTTTGTTAACATTGTTATTGCTAATTTAACCGATATATGTAATATATGAAGAGCTTATAGCTGATTTTTGTCACGTTTTAAAATTTTCAGTTATTTCGCACGCACATACATACATATGTACATATATACATACATAATTAAGTACTTATAACTTTTATGACATAAGTGCACCAAATCAATGTTGATAAGAATATCTGGTATTTAATACAAAATATTTGTATAGATTGGGTACAGGAGTACCGTCGTGTCTGAATTCAGTGTTCCTGTAAAGTTTTACAAATTGAAATAACGTTTTATTTGTAATAAATAAACATGACAACATAGGGACTACAACAATAGGGCAATGTTATGGCACAGCACTTTGCCTAAATACCATTTATATACATAGGCTAGTCAGGAAATATTTTTAATTGTTGATAGGGAAAACATTTACATTCACGATCTAATTACACAAATGTATAGGGTGATTCATTTAGAGGTACATTTTTCAAAAAGAAAACAAAAAAAAATTAAGTCTTATCGGGTAATCTTTATTATCAAGCAAAATATCCATTCTTTACTTTTATTATTTTTAGTTTTCAAAGTCTTCTTGTGAAAATCTACTCACTTATTGTCTACTAAAACTAGTAGTCAGAGTTGGCTTAAAGTTCTTACTTTAGAGAGGGCTTAGTCATCATATCGTAAATGTAACCGTTGCATTATGTAGACACATCTCTGAACCCTTCTCACCTCAGGCCACAGGGTTGAATAAAAATTTGGTTCAAAAAATTTGTATAAGTCATTGTGAGTCAACTTCGAAAATTTCCATAAGTCGTCAATTTTCATTTAAAATAAGCTATAAAAACTCATCATCTGGAAGTCCTGCCATGTTTTTTTTTCCATTTTTTATACAATTTTTTAATCACGATACAAAAACTGTAATATTTAAAACGTAATAACGAAAACGGCACTGAGGATTTTCATAAAAATTTTAGAGTTAATACCGCTGAATGAGGACATTATAACAAGCTATGCCACTATACTGGCAAAACTCGTTGAAGGGCGTGGCACAGCCCACAATATTTATAAACGTTATAATAAGAGAACTAACAACGCAATCGTTATGAAATTTGACATGTCAAATATACTGGCTATTAGGTATCTTGTAACAAAAAGTGGGCGAAACGGCACCTGTGGGCGTGGCACCTTCCATACAAGCGAAAACAGTTAAAAGCTACATTTATTGTTCCATGAGAGTAATATTTTTTAAATTTGGTATAGAGATGTCGGTTACCATAAGCTTTGAAACTAAATGGATTTCGATGGGATTGCATCAGTGGGCGTGGCAACACCCCTACATGCAAAAAATGTTAACATTTAAAATAAGCTATAAAAACTCATCATCTGGAAGTCCTGCCATGTTTTTTTTTCCATTATATATTTAGTGTGCTATGGGCGTAAATTTTTTAAAATTTGGTGTAGAGATGTTGGTTACCATAAGCTTTGAAACTAAATGAATTTCGACGGGATTACATTTGTGGGCGTGGCACCTCTTATACAAGCAAAAAATGTTTAAGGCTGCATTTAGTGTGCTCTTGGGGTCAAATTTTTTAAATTTGGTGTGGAGGTGTCGGTTACCATAAGCTTTGAAATTAAATGAAAATCGACGAGATTGCGTCAGTGGGTGTGGCACCTCCCATATAAGTAAAACACTTTAAATGTTATATTTAGTGTGCTATCGGAGTAATATTCTTTAAATTTTGTGTAGAGGTGTCGGTTACTATAAGCTTTGAAATTATATGAATTTTGAAAGGATTTCATTAGTGGGCGTGGCACCTCCCATACAAACTTATAACGTTGATGCCATATTTAGCAAACTAAAGGAGTGATCCTAATAAAATTTGGTCTCAATATATTCAGCCTCATTCAACGAGTTTTTCAACGTCTTTCAACTGCTTCATTATTTTTCAACCTCTTTCAACTTTTCTCAACGATCTTCTACTTTTTTCAAATATTTTCAACGCTTTCAATATTTGATTGACTTTTTCAACCTCATTCAACTTTTTTCGAGTTTTTCAACTTCTTTCAACTGTTTCAACATTTTTCAACCTCTTTCAACTTTTCTCAAAATTTCCCAAATTTATCTGACTTTTTCAACTTCTTTCAACTTTTCTCAACATTTTCCATATTTTTTCGAGTTATTCACCATTTTTCAACTGTTTCAACATTTTTCAACTTCTTTCAACATTTCTCAACATTTTCCATATTTTTTCGAATTTTTGCAACCTTATTCAACTTTTTTCGAGTTATTCAACCTCTTTCAACTGTTTCAACATTTTTCAACCTCTTTCAACTTTTTCCAACATTTTCCATATATTTTCGAATTTTTCAACCTTATTCAACTTTTTCCGAACTATTCAAACTCTTTCAACTTTTTCAATATTTTTCAACCTTTTCAACTTTTTTCAACACGTTCCATATTTTTTGGACTTTTTCAACCACATTCAAGTTTTTTCGGCTTTTCAACCTCATTCATCTTTTTCCGAGACTTTCAACTTTTTTCGAGCTTTTCAATCTCTTTCAACGTTTTCAACATTTTAATATACTAGCTATTGAGTTTATCAAACTTTTTCACCTGCTTCAACCTCTCTCAATGTTTTTCAACATTTTTCATATATAATCAAGTTCTTTCAAATTTTTTTAAACTTTTTTTCGGCTTTTCAACCATATTCAATATTTTTTAAATATTTCCGACATCTCATTCAATTGCATTACATTTTTTCGACTCTTTCAACCTGAAATCCGAAAAACCGAACTTTGGTCGGTCTCCTGGTACTATTGTATAATGGCAAACAATGTGATCACCTTCTCAAATGATACATAAATAATCCAGATAAGGGGCCGTTCAAGTATTACGTAACGCAATTTTCGAAGATTTTTGACCCCCCCTCCCCCCTATGTAACGCGCCATAACGTTTTCCTCTACCCCCCCCCCCCCTTAAACGTTACGTAACACCCAAGTGACCATATTTACCTAAAAGTCACAATTATGTTGCGAAAAGTACCGGAAATACATGCATATGTTGTTTATTTTCCTTATTATACCCTACACCGAGGGTATATTCACTTTGTCATTTTGTTTGTAACGCATAGAAGAGGGCGGTGGTAGGTATGAAAAAGTATATAGATATATTCTTGATCAGCGTCACCACCTGAGTTGATTTAGCTATGTCCGTCTGTCTGTCTGTTCAAATCAGGTTTACGGAAAAACCAAGAAAGCTAATTGAATGAAATTAACACACTCAGGTCAGACCTTCTTGCAGGCATCTTGCTATTCAAAACGGACGTAATCGGTTCATGGACACGCCTACCGCCCATACTCTATGCATATTTGCCCAATCCCATTTTGAAAAAAAATGCAGCGATTTTGATGAAACTTGGTGATTAGGTGTACATTTGAACTAAATTAAGATTAGGCTAGGTTTCAAGTTTTCAAAGATTCGCGTGGCACGGTCCTAATTTTTAACCTCTATACCACCATATCTCGTAAGCCGTGCAAGATATTGTGATGAAATTTCTTTATTTTTTCGACTTTTTCATCGATTTTAAATTGCTTAGACTTTTTCAACCTCTCTCAACATTAACATTTTGCATATATTTACGACTTTTTCAACAGTTTTCAACCTCTTAAACATTTCACACTTTTTTCGAATTATTTAACCTCTTCAACGTCTTTTTTTACTGAAATATATGTACCTACTTTGAGTGCAGTGTAGGGTATGTGAGTTTCGGCCTGACTGAAGATAACACCTTAACTTGTTCATATTGTTATTTAATAAAAATCACACATAATGTAATGAACATTTGCTTAAGCTTAAAATATGTTAAAATGGCGAAAAATGAGACGAACATATTTTATTAAAATGATAAAAGTTGATGGGATCTAGAACAGCTACATCAATAAATGAGAAAAATAGGAAATCTTTCCACGCTTACATCTCTGGTTTTGGTTAACCAATCTCGAAGATGATAGTTTTAGAATATTCTGCTTCATAAGTGCTTTAATTTAACATATCATTTATTGCTGTAAATTATCTAGATCCCATCGACTTTTATCATTATAATAAAATTTTTTGGCTGTAGCTATTCAATAAGCATACACATAAAGAAAGCGTTTCATTATACACACCTCATTTCAAATCACCACCCGCTAAAGTAGTTTCACTTCTAAAACAATGTTACGTAACGCGTTGTTCGAACCCCCCCCCCCCCTCCCCTGTAACGCATCGTAACGTTTCACAAGACCCCCCCTCCCCCCTAATTGCGTTACGTAATACTTGAACGGCCCCTAAGCAGTGATATTATCATATTATGTAAGCAAGCGTTTACAGGCACTACCGTCTGCACTACCTAATGAAAAACCTGCAGGAGATATTCAGTGGCGGATTTAGGTTCGATGCCGCCCTAGGCCCTTGCCGATGTGCCGCCCTACGTAAAAGTGATTGTCAAAATTATATATCTAATTACACTACTCAACAAGATTTTCCATATCAAATTCCGATAACATTTTCTAACTATTTATAGTGAAATTTTCCCTAGAATCCGAATATCGTAATGTTTTTTTTTCGATTGGTCCCAATTTTCCATATAAATAGCAAAACTCAAACAAATGCACTGTTGAGAGCACATACTTCACATATGTAAATGCTTGTAAAAAATTTGATTGTCAGCCAAGCCAATTTAAAATATGTCTAGAGGAGAGTCTTACAAGCAGTTTAAAGTACAAAATGTGCCAATAGTATTAATGTTATGGCTGTTATGATCGAAATTAGATAAAACTTTTTTTTTTCGTTTTCTTTTAACGAATTTCAACTTTAAAGCCCTCTATCTGGAATGTATCCAAAATAAGGTATTTAATAGTACGAGTACGAGTTCTTGTCTAGAAACAGGTGCTCTTTCGTTTGCTAGTGACTCGTCTGGCTGAAGTTTTCTGATTTTTTGGCGACAAGAATCATCATAATAATAATCATGGACCATATAGTGTCATGGCTTTTTCTTCATATTCATAAAACTGTTTATCTTTCATATCTTGAAGAAAAGAAGCCAGAGGACCATAAATTTGGACAACGGATGATTGATTTGAGAATCCTGAAGTTTTTAAATTGCGTTCCAAACAATGACTATTATTGCTGTTATTAAATGCTGTAATTTTTTCAGAAGTCCGATAGTCAATTTTACGTTACTTTGTTTATAGGTTTATTGTGTGTGATGCTGTTTATAATGAAGGCTTGCAAAAAGGCTTCATAGCTTGCGTGGTGTATTTAGGGGAAAAAAATCATTTGCGCAGTTCATACGTGGCAGAAGTGAAACATTCAGAAAACTAAAGACCAAATCCATTTCAAACCATGCAGTCGGACTATTTTATATTACGGAATTGGTTGCCGATTAAATATGTTGTTTTTCAAAGGATATATTTTCCCGATTTGACTAAAAAATTTTTTTACGAAATTACGCCCATTTTAAGTTTCGGTGTCAAAAATTAAGAAACCGCTGAATATTTTTTCAAAAAAGCGGCATTCCCATCCAAATCAAAATAATTAACTTTTATCTTTTGATTCTAATAGAACTACTTATTCTCTGACAGAATTCAGAAAAAATTTCAAAATGGATAAAAATTGGAAGAGTTATAGCGCTTTTTATGGGAAAAAAACAAAGCAATTTTCTGGAAAACGGCACATTTTTCGCTTAAAATTGTATTTTGGACTTGTACTAATTTAAGAAAGAAATGACATGAGGTTTATGCGGGCTTAATGATATTTGAGGTCAGCAGAATTTTTTTCTCAAAATAAAAATTTCAATTTTTGTTTCAATATTGCCAAGCCATCTGTGATACTACTACTTTCGGTTTATTTTTAATAATAACATCATTTACTTTGTACCGTTTTTTCTATTTAAAATTTGCTTTCAAGTGGTAATCTGTGATTTTCCTCGCAAAGTTACAGCCATTTGAAAAATACATAAATTTGATCCCCTACGACCAAACAATATTAGCCAACCGGCTACGAATTTATTTCATTTTGATCGTAGGGGATCAAATTCATGTCTTTTTCAAATGGCTGTAACTTTGCGAGGAAACATCGCAGATTACCATTTGAAAGCTCATTTTAAAGAGAAAGAACGGTACTAAATTATTTTATTTTTGAAAATAAGCTGAAAGAAGTAATATCACAGCTGGCTGACAAAGTTGAAACAAAAATTTAAAAACTTTCATCACCTCAAATGTCTCTAAGCGCGCACTAAACTCATATCATCTCTTTCTTATATTAGTACAAGTCCAAAATAAAATTTTAAGCGAAATAAAAGGTGAGGTTTTTCAGAAAATTACTTAGCTTTGTTTTTCCTCATAAAAAGCGCTATAACTCTGCCAATTTTTAACCATTTTGAAAATTTTTAAAAGATTCTAACAGAAATTAAGAAGTTCCATAAGGATCAAAAGACAAAAGTTAATTATTTTGATTTGAATTGAAATGCCACTTTTTTGAAACAATTTTCAGCCTAAAATGGGCATAACTTAAAATGGACATAGCTTCGTAAAAAAATTTTTTTTATCGCATCGGGGATATATATATCCTTTCAAAAACAACATATTTCATCGGCAACCAATTCCGTAACATGAAATAATCCGCGGGCATGGTTTGAGATGGATTAGGTCCTTATATTCTTGCGCCTTCAAAATGTGTCGTTATTAAGTTTTTGCCGCCCCTAAAATTTTGCCACCAGATATTTAACATTTCATCGTAAGCATAGTTATAGTTATTTTGGTAATATCTATTACTGCTCAGGGCCGGCGGAAGGCGTGTTGTGTTTGTGGATCACCCACCTGTAAATTCACACGTGAAATTCATTCCATATTTTACCTGAAATCCATTTCCAAAGTCCCTAATCACGTTATCATTGCTTACGTTACACTAAAATTCAAATCAACCCTTCCCCTTCTTGCGAAAAGCAGTTGTGCTCATGACCATGCTTGCGCTTTTCGCCCGACTGTATACGAGCTTAAAGGTATACCCGTTGAACTAGGGGACGTCCATAGATTACGTGAGCCAAAATATCGAAAAATCTCACCAAGGGGGAGGGGGGGGGGGGTCAATAAAAATCTCATGTCAACTTTTTGAAGATTTGCAGATTACATTTAAAAATTATAAGGCAAGTTTCACGGTAGGGAGGGGGGGTCCCGTCGGAACTCACCAAATCTCACCAAGGAGAGGAGGCGTCCGAAAAAAACACCTCACGTAATTTATGGACGGCCTCCGAATCCTCATGAGAATATTGTCAGCATTGAAATATTACCCGTTTGATATTTTTGTTTTTGCTAAGTTATTATTTTACAAAAGATTCGTATATTTCAGGAGCGTATTAGTTACTTAATTAATTTGGGTGGACTATGCGAACTAAATCCATTAAGACTACATAGCACACATTCAGTTTTTTAAAAAGCAGTTATTAGATGTCTCTTCTAGGTCTTCCGGCTTATGCGGATAGATGATACGAGTATCATTCTTTTTTCTCCTAACGACTTCATATGATAGAAGTCCTTGACAGAATATAAATATTAAACAAAGTCTTGCAAAGCACAGACTTGAGTTTCATCTGTTCATGTAGAAAGATTAAGGTGGTTACAGGAAGTCTGTTTTAAAACTAACCATCAAACCTCGGTCTGATTTTTCAAATCCTTCGAAGCTTCGTAATCGAACAGTCTACTGATATAAAAAGTATAGTAAATTACTAACAAGACGATTTTGAAGAGGAGCGGCTAGTCAACGGCCGAGATGTATTTTTAAACTTGGCGAAACAAAGCGAAAAAAATTGGGAAATTTGAAAAATTTGGTAATATCTTCACAGGAAAATCATATGGGATCGTTCCGGAATATGTGAGATTTGTTAGGCATTCAATGACAAAATCGATATCATCCTGTACTAAAGAAAAACGTTTTCGACTCTAGCCGGTTGAAAAATAATTGTAGAACTACCATGATATATGTGTACATATTAATAATTCAATGCTATTGATTACACAAGTCCTAAAATTTGATCAAACTTCTGGTTCTGAATCCCGAATACACTTTTTCGAAGATTTTTGAACTAAAAATCACAGTTTTAGATAAAGCTTGTGTTTAAATCAAAACGTGGTTTAAAGAGATAGAGTAGTTCTAATAAAACAATTTTGTCTTGAATTCAAAATTTGACACACACACACAAATTTCGTGTTGAATGGTGTTATTGTATTCCTGAATTCCTTTCCGGGTGGTGGGCATGGTCCCCCATTCCCTGCCTCCAACTTACCAACCGAGCTGTACCTGTTTTTCTGGCGCTGTTTCCGCTACATTCTGATACAAACTACTCAGTAAAATCAGAATACCTGCGCCAAGAACGAGACACAGCCCTTTCTGAATGATTGGCCTCCAAAACCAATACAACGCAGTCGTCCATACTTGGATAACCGAGTTAGTCATAAAATTCAGTGGTAACCCTTTGATGGAGCTAAAGATTTATATCAGTAGCCGAGTATAGAACTTATAACCACTTTGTTTGATTAATGGATTTGTGAAGTACTGAAGAATTATATCTGCATTGGGAAAGGATTGTACATCAACTAAAGGGAGTACTAAAAAAGACTACTACAAGGAATTACACAAGCTACAAAGAGTCGCTGTCAGGTCCTCTTTCATCTGCTCATTTAAGGCAAGCCTTTTCCGCCATTTTACTCAATGAAATGTTTGATGGCCTCTGAGCTTTGTTTCCTTCAATTTGGATTATGTGAAGAGAGATCATGATATCGGTCATTTGTTCCGAAAATCTCATTCACGAGGGATTTCAAAACTCAAATTTCACCTAGAGATGACTAGAAGGGAAGTCTCCCATAGAGATAAAGCTATTAAGTTCTATGTGAATAGCTCCAATCTAAACAACCAAATGCGTTATGATTCTTAACCTTAATAACTAAAGCTAAAAATTAATGTGAGCTTACCAGACCATTATAGCAATTTTCGGGCTAAGATTATGGTTATAAAAGCATTCAAGCTATTGAATTGCCAGGGCATCCAATGATGTTAATTGTAAAGCTGATGAACAAGCTAGGCAGAGGAGTAAGGTGTTGGCATGCTACTTGCAAGGTGATGTTGAAAATCCGATAGGGTCAATATTTCATGTAAAAGGCAGTAGTTGCTGTGATAACTGACCACTGTCCCATCGGTAGACAAGTGTAGAAGTTTAGAACTGCGGAAGAGGAAAACATTATATATTATTTTTGCTAGGAACACCTGGTTTATTCTTATTTGAAAACTTTGATGACCTAATGCATGTTAGTGTAGGATTTTATAACTAAATCATTTTGTTTAAATTAGTCGGCTTTTAATCTAGCTGCCTCTCCTACCTAACCTAATCTAAATGATAGGAAAATTCATATACTAAGTATAGCAAATTTAAATGATTCTGGCCCTTAAATCAGAAAAGCAATCAAATACTTTGTGTTTTACTTTTAGAGCAAACTTGGAGGTTTCTTTAAAGTGATTAATGATAATAGCTGCTCCTATCACTATATTTTTGAAAACGATAAGTAAGTTTTTGTGAGTTTATCTACTCAAAGAATTACTAAAAGGCAAAATTAACAAAAGAATTGCGGCATATTTGACATTCCGAAAAGAGATAATTTTGAATATAAGCTTAGGTACTGCATATTGACAACCAGTTGCATAAGTTACCAAAAAAAAAAAAATTTTTTATTGAAAATTCGTTGGTCAATTCATATTTGTAGCCTATGTATGTACGACTTTTTTTATATGTGTATAAGAAAAAAACTTTCTATTCCCAGCAGATTTTTTCATCGATAGTAATCTAAACTTTCATCGATCTCATAGACTTTCTATCGCCTCCAGAATACATGAATTTTAACACGGCAATGTCATAGCAAAAGTAGTGTATGATTCTTTGCATTACCGGGGATGTAAACTTTTCATCGATATAAAAAAAAGTTTAAAAAAAATGTTTGACCGAGTATCGAACTCACGCACTTAGAGTTAAGAGTTCACAAACCAAACCATTTGCCTACGCTGTCAATTGTTTTACAGGTATCTGTTTTACACTATGTTATTCACTATTGTGATTTTGAAAATTTGTTTATGCATTACGTCTTCGCTTCCCTCAACATGCATGTTTTCTCCATCTAATTATAATATATGAAATCAATGATTACAAATCGTAAAAATGGTAATGCATGGTCCCAAAAACTGCTGGGTTATTAAACAATTATAATCTTATCACATATAAAACACCAACAACACTGGTCTGCAAAATATTCTTTTGTGGCTCCTTCAAACAAATAGATGTAATTTTACTAATTCGTTCGCTGAAAGCGAACAGATAAGTCAAATTTTCATATCAGGCCTGGTTTTCATAATATATGGGGTCGTACATATCAAAACTTAGTCAAGTTTGTATAGTTATTTTAAGTACATTTCGGAGAAAGAAAAAGATCTCGATATAATTCGAACTCAGTTTTGAAGGGAAAAGTTTGAGCTTTTTAACTATAAAGTTAAATACGTTCTGAAAAGTTTGGAGTCCAAAACATAAATATACGAAATCAACCGAAGTCGACGATATCGACACATACAATCCCAGTACCAGGAGACCGACCCTAATAAAAAAGTTTAAGTGTATTGAAAGAGGTTGAAAAATTCGGAAAAATATGCATAATGTTGAGAAATGTTGAAACTGTTGAAAAAGGCTGATAAAGTTGATAAAATATGGAAAGTGTTTAAAAAAGTTGATTTAAAAATTCGGAAAAAATTGAAAAACTCGATAAAAGTTCAATGATATTGAAAATGTCGAAAACAATTGAAAGAGGTTGAACAAAACATGGGACATGTTGAAAAATTTTAATGATTACAAAAAGTTTAAAGTCGCTGAAAAAGTCGAATAAACATGAAATTTATAAGAAAAGTTGAAACGTCGAATAAATACGGAAAATATTGAAAAAAAATTTAATGGGTTTGAATAAGTCGGAAATATTTGAAAAATATTGAAAAACCGAACCAGCTGAAAAAGGCTAAAAATTTCGATAAAATGTGGAAAACGTGGAAAAAATTTTAATAAGATTGAAAAAGTCGAAAAAAATTGAAAGAGGTTGAAAAAAGTGGATAGACGTTGAACCAGTAAAAAAAAGGCTGATAATGTCGATATAATATAAAAAAAATGTTGAAAAAATAGCAAAAAGTTGAAAGAAGCTTATGGTAACCTACATCTCTATATCAAATTTTATTAGGATCTGTGATATAGTACACTCAACATTCACCCATTTTTTGCTTGTAAGAGAGATGTCACGCCCACTAAGGCAATCCCGTTGAACTTTATTTAATTTCAAAGCTTATAGTAACCGAAGCCTTTACACCAAATTTAAAAAATATTACCCCCATGGCACACAAAATATAACATTTGACATTTTTTGCTTGTATCGAAGGTGCCATGCCCACAGGTGCTATTGCGCCCACTTTTGGTTGTAAGATACTTTATAGCCAGTATATCTACCATGTTGAATTTTGTAAAGATTACGCCGTTAGTTCCCTTATAATAACGTTTATAAATATAGTGGCCTGTACCACGCCCTTCAAAGAGTTGCCAGTATAGTGACATAGCTTGTTGTGATGACTGTTTTCAGTGGTATCATCTTCAAAAATTTTATGAAAATCGAAGTTGCCATTTTTGAGTAATATCGAATCAAAATTTTCAATTGTTGAAAAGTGCCACGCCCACTTTTTTAAATTCCGCCTTCTTTTGGTAATGTTTATGAAATTTATGATACGCATCCGTATACCAAATTTCATTACAATATGAATAGTTTGCGTGGTTTGCGAGATATGACGTTGCAAAAACAAAAGTTTAGGGCTGTGCCACGCCCCTGCAAGAGTCTTTCAAAGCTTAAAACCTAACCTAATCAAAGACAATTTATCGTTGTAGAAAAAGGTGTTTTGGTCAATTCATTTTGACTTTAAGCCTAATTTTGGAAGAAGCAGCATTTTTTTTGTTTTTCGCATTAACCTATATTTACAATCATAGTTATAGGCCTAACTATTTACCGTAAAGCCAAAAAATATGCAATGAAGTCTTAATGCAAAAGCACTGGATAGCATAAAGCGCTGTTGGACATACTAGAAAATATTATCAAATACTTGATTCGTGGCGATGATAAGCTAAAATCAATAACATTATATAATCAGATTAAATAAAATTACATATGTACATTGTACATACATATATTGGCTCGATCTCAACGAAGTTATCATTTGCTTAAAACTTTTATTAATAATAAAGCTAAGGAAAGGAGAAATAATTGTATAAACTTCGCTTAAGGTCATTAAAGAAATCATGCATAAGTCGCGTTAAATAATACAACATTTTTTGTAAATTAGCTTTATGTTAAATTATCAATATCAGTTCAATAAATTAATATTATATTAAAAAACTTTTAACTAGAACTTGTGAAAATTGTAATATTTTATATAGACATTTTTGTTAGGAGCTTCAATAACAGTTAATACAGTACATATTTGAAAACGTGAGGTCCCGAAAACATGAACATCCCCAAAACGTGAATACTGTACTTTTTACATTGATTATTCTATAACGTGAACAAAGCTCTACAACGTGAACAGAAAGTTATTCAACATTTCTACATAAAAATGCACTGCTACTTTTTTAGATTCCGATTTAAAGCCATTAAAGCTATATAAACCTACTTAGACGCCAAAGAAAAAATGCAATTCTTCAAATGATGGGAAAAAAAAGATTTTTTTGATAAATAAAACTTATAGTAACACTTATATAACACTTAAATCAATTTTCGCTCTGCCAAGCGAAATTCACCAATTAAAACCAACTATGTATTGTATATGGGGCATTCCATGCCAAATCCGACTAATTTTCGCTAATTTTTTGATATGTTTTAGTACGTAATAAAAGCAACAAACACACCAATTCCTAGAATTTTATTCGAAACCGTTGTTGAGTAATCGGTTTTTTAAAATTTCAATTAACGATATACTAGCAATAAATATTGACATCAATGAAAAGTAGTGTATCATATTATTCGTCTTTAAATTTAGTTTTAGAAAAAAAACTAAGAAAACATTATTCAAAGTAATTACATATCACTTAGGTATTACCGTTTACAGAATAAAGTCGACGGTTTCGAATAAGAGACTGGAAATTGGTGTGCTTGTTGCTTTTAATACGTACTAACACATATCAAAAAATGAGCGAAATATAAGAAAGTCGGGTCAAAACATCAGTGATTTGGCATGGAGTGCCCCCAAGTACATATGAGAAATTCTTTAAATTTTCTGGCTTTACATATGAGGAATTCTTTAAATTTTTTGGTTTAAGACGTGCTCAGGTACCGGAAATTTCAAACTATGTATTACACATACAAAGAGCCGTTCAAAACAAAAATTTTTTGATTTTTTCACGATGTGTCCGCGGATTACAGTAGTCTTATATGTCTGGACAAGGCCCATTACTAGCATTAAGTTTAATATTGAAAACTGGATTAGCGCCCTCTGTTTTAAGTAAACAACCCATTTTCCAAAATATTGATTTAAAAAATGGTGCAACGGACAGACGCTACAAAACTTTCCAACAGAGTGGGAATGGTTTTCGGGAAACTATCGATCGGGGAATTCAAATCAGTGATTTGTTTTTCTTCTTCTTCTTTCTTCCTTATAAAAAAAAATGACAATTGACCGGACTAAAGTAAAACAGTAACAATTTTTCACTTTCACATGAAAAAATCAAAAAGTTTTTATTTTGAACCGCTCTGATGTGCATATATCTGAAACTTTTTTAATCCATAATTTGGTCGTTTCTAAAGTAGATGAGCCCTGGGGCGCCAAAAATTTTGAGTGGGAACACCACATTTCCCCCTTACTCGGACAAAAGGAAACTCACCCCATTTGAATGAAATATAAATAAATTCGTTCTTATTTTTCAAATATACCACCAAAAACCCTGGCAAGCCGCATTTCCTGGCACTATGTCCGGTTTCATCCAAACGGGCAATCTCTTCCGGCAGCGCTATCGGGATATTTTGACCTCTAAAAAATCTAATTTGCAAACAAGCGACATTTTTATTTTGTTCAAATGGGGTGAATATCCTTTTTCCCGGTTAAGGGGGAGATGGGGTGTTCCCATTCAAAATTTGTGGCGCCCCAGGGCTCATCTTGTTTAGAAACGTCCAAATTATGGATTAAAAAAAGTTCCAGATATGTGCACTTAATTTGAAATTTTCGGTACCTGAGCACGTCTTAAACCAAAAAATTCAAAGAATTCCTCATATGTATGTAAAAATATTCATGAACCTGTGCTATTACCAGTAAAAATTTCGAAAAAGGAAGAGAAAAATTGAGAAAATGTAGTTTCTTTAAAAAGCAATAGTAAGACAATATGGTTGGAATACAATTTTGGTCTAAAAACTTTACATTCAGAAACATGAACAACCTCAAAAACGGGAACACCCTCGGCTTTAATTAGTTCACGTTTTCCAATGTGTACTGTATTTACAAATATTTCAATGTTTTCAAGTTATTTGATATAATTAAGAACATAATAACTGGCATATTCTTGAAATTACATACATATATTCTAAGAATTATAATTGGTAAGAAAAGATAAATTGACGATCATGCTGTTTTTATACTCAAATTGGAATTGGAGAATTGGGCTTGGCATATTTCAAAGTTTTCATTTCTATTCGATTTTTTTCAACATTTTTCAACATTTTTCATATTCTTTCGACTTTTTCAACCTATTTCAACTTTCTTCATAAGTTTCCTTATTTTTTCGACTTTTACATCAATTTTGAATTGTTTCAAATTCTTTCAACTTTTTTAGAGTTTTTCAACCTCTCTCAACTTTTTTCAACATTTTACATATATTTTCGACTTTTTCATAATTTTTCAACCTCTGTCAACCTTTCTAACATTTCACATTTTTTCGACTTATTCAATGACTTTTTAACATTTATTTAAAAGGTAGGGGAGGTGGCCCGGTTGTGAGACAGGCCCAGTTGTGACACAGTCAATTTTTTCTGTCATGTGATATGGTATTGGCGATCTAACTACTGTCAAATGCTTCATTTGACAGGAGCTAGTTTTTGCCGTGACACCGAACTGAAAAGACGCATTGCGTATATATTTAGTAAACATCGTGTTAAAAATCGACTGAATAATCAAATTTATATTTTTTTTTAAGTTCAATTTCTTTGTGAAAGTCATCTGCAAACGGTGAGTATTTTGCATTAAAATTCAGTGTTTGACTTATATTTTGTGAATCTATAATGATTTGTGCTCGTGGTGAGTGGAAAAAAAAATTTTTGTTGTCATTTTCAAAATATCGTCAAGTTCCGGTTATGAGACAGTGTAGTGGCCCAGTTGTGAGACACTTTTTTTTCGGCATAAAAACATGTGCAATTGTAAAATATCGTGATTTTTGATGGCATTATGCATTTATCGGCCCATTGTAAGCCGCCACACCAAAAAAACCGTCGAAGCGTGGCCGAAAGGCAATGGAGAGCGCTGAGCTGACTTCTCCAGAGAACCTTGCTCTTTTTAAAGAGAAAGCAGCAGCAGCAGCTAAGAAAAAGACGCCGAAGAAGGTAACACCGAAGAAGGCGACCCTGAAAAAGACGACACCGAAAAAGGCGACACCACCAGCCAAACGCTCCAAACCAAATGCGAAAACGTCTCCACCTTCGGATGATGATGCAGGTCATTTGTTTAAAGCTGTTGCCGAACCGGCTGACTTCTGCCAACTCTATTAAATGCAACGTATGCAAGCGGCCTGTCCATTTGAGGTATGCAGACATGCATTCGAATTTCTTCACTTGCATACATTGCAACAGCGATGAAGATGAGTCATCGAATGAATGAAACTTTTTTTAAAAACTCATTTATGCCACCGAAGGCCTCCAAATTAATAAATGAATAATTTTCTACACATTTATGGCATTTTTCTCTTGATATCCCCTCATATTCAATGTTATTTCACCACTTTTTCTAGGTGTCTCACAACTGGGCCACTTTTTTTTCTTTGGGCAAAAAAAGTCGTCTTGACAAACGTCGTCATATTTTTTTTTTCTTTTGATCAAATCATGATATATTCTATGGACAAAAGTTGCGTAATGTCCTAAGCTTTATAACGATATATAGAACTCTCGATTTGGTTGAGCTCGTAAAAATTTATGGGTCGAAAACAAAACCCGTCTCACAACTGGGCCACCTCCCCTACTTTCAGTGCAATGTAGGGTATGTGAGTTTCGACCTGGCCGAAGATAACACCTTAACTTATTTTTTGTTTGTTTTTATCATATTGTTTCATAAGTATTTGCAATATAAACAAAAAGACAGTTATTTGAATTTAAACATAGTTGCTGTTGTTTATGTTCGGATATTTTGTTATTTTTTCTGTGGTGATGAAAATAGATTAGAGCAAATTATAGACACATCCCTCCTCTGTTAACTATAGCTATAACCATATCTCAAGCCTCAGCCTCGGGACTTAAAATAACGAACAAGGATTTACTAGCACTGCCCATTCAATACCCACAATCCTCAACTTTCCCTATCAGTTATTGTTGTTACAAACAATTCGAACATAATATGTACATATATCTACATAAGTAGTAGTTTCTAACTCAGTACATACGGCTAATTATGATGCCTCTAAGTTGCTGTGGTAATGAGTCATAATTTAAAGTTTCATGTGAAATTTTAATGCGAAGAGTGAGCTATGAGTCATCACTACAAGCAGAAGCCGCAACCTACGCAACGATCGATGCAAAGGCGGGCACAAAGATGAAGTAGGAGGACTATGGTTTTAAGGGTAGCGTTCTAATCGGATGAGTCGTCGTTGTAAGCAGACGGCCCAGTCTGAGCTTTGATCAGCACAGACACCACAGAAAGAGAATAGGGAAATTTTCCTTATCTACAGTCAAGACTTGTAGGTTTAAAAGATATCCTTCTAATATAATTTGAATGTTGGAAATACTGTTTTGTTGCCATTTTGTGAATTTAGAGCTCTATATGAAAATACACGCGATTTTGAGTCAGATCCCTCATTAATATTTTACTCACGTGAAAAGGACGGTTTCTTATTAACATTTTACAAAAATATGTTATAAAATCCTATTAGAAATATTCAAAAAAAAAAAAAAATTGGTTACGAATAAAATCGGTTTATTAGAGCTCGTGAAAATAATTATATAAATACTATATATGCAGATAACAAAAAATTGTAGCTGCTAATTTCTTTTACAAAAAAATTAAATTTACTAGTAATTTCAGAAACGTGAGGGACAAGCAAATATGTAGTTTTATTTTCATAATATTTACTGATCCGTTTGAAAAAATTCCGACCCAGCTATTATTTGTGTTGGACATTTTTAAAAAATTTAGGAAAAATATTAGAAAGTATTGGGATCCCCATTTTGGTCAGATATGAAGAGTATATGAACATTGAATTCTGTGATCCAAGAAAAATTTATAGATGGCGGGCAGAGCTCTAGATTCTATCCTTTCGAATTTGAAAAATATTTTCTCTTTTTGTCTACAGCTTTAATTCGAACCGGTCCCTAAAACGAAAGTGTGGTTTGCCTTTGGCTATTTCGACAAAAAGCTAGAGTATCCAGTCCAAAATTGGTTCACTGACAATATGCATATGTGCATAAATCGATGTGTGTGCCAGGGTCACCATATTGCTAAGGGTTAAATCGAAGACATTTCGATGAAAAAGTTCTAGAACCTGTAAACTGTTCCCATTGCTTTAAAAATCGTTGAGCAAAAAAACAAACGTCCAAACTCTTCGACGCTTAGAGCGTCTACAGCAAACCTTAAATTGAAAATATTTTCAGTCTTCGTAGCCGCAATTTTACAATTTTTTTATTTTTCATTACAATGGCTCGAAATTCAAAAACTAACCAATAAAATTTTATTTAAATTTTAGCTTTTGAACTTTGTTCAAGGTAATCTTATGACGTATGTATCCAGTATATTAGTCATACATACATATAATTGTCTAGTTAAATTAGTACTTCACTTTAAGGCCCTGATGACTAATTATTGTCTAGTAGGTTTTCACCTGTGACCAATACTCCTATAACTGGTGCGTAACAGACTCGAATTCCCTAACAGAAATGCTAAGTATTATCGTTATTAATTGATAAAACAAAATCGCTATCGGCACAATTTTATATATGTTTGTTTAGTTTTCCCACATTTGTGTTATTATGAATAAAATTCACCAAATCACTATTGATAAGAATGTCACACGTTTAACGACTCATTAATAAATTGGGTACAGATGCACCTAACCCTATTAGCACTTAAGCATAAGAACTTGCAAAGCATTTCTGAGGATCTGTAGAGTCAACTTTCTTTTTTTCAGTGTTAATCTCAGTGGCAAATATGTTGTAAAAGACACCGGTGAACAATAACACCCTTTGTAGGCAGATGTACTAACAACTATAGCCACTTATTTCTAGAAAGTGATGGTCGCTTTGTAGACGACTTGCCTACATCTCTGTATACAATGTCGTTACACTATAAAGGCATATTGTCTACATCATCGATTGAAGTGTGACTATACAATTTGACGAGTTGCCTACCTCTCCATCTACAAAGCTAGCAGATAGCATACAGACCGCCTACATTTCTACCTAAAAATTGTGCAAAATGTTAGGTAAGCAAAAAACTATGATAAGAATTTGAAAACTATTCGGAAAATGCTACGTCTCCGATGACCTATAAATATATTATTTTTTGGGGTTATTCTGCTCAAATGTTGATATATATGGCACCCTCGGACCTTCTTCATAATTTTTTTTTTTTTTTGACTTTTATGTAGAATTACTGTGGCTACCGAAGCCGATGTTGGACATAATATAGCCTGAAAACTGAACAATCTTTGCGACCCCACCATCCGCCAAACCAAATGAGCATCTGCTTAACATGCGGGTTGAATCAGTAACCAGCTTCAAATAGTCCAGACTGTTCTGAATTCATTAGCAAGAAATATAACCGGGAGTCGCATGTAAGCTACAGGTCAACTAATCATCAGCTTTTCATAATAAATTTAAACGGTAAAAACTTACATGTAGTACATACGCAAATTATTTGTATAAGGGTGTTTATTTTGAAAGTTTTGTAAATTTATTTCGACTATGTACATATAGAATTTCCAAGCTTAAGCCTATTTCGTTGTAGTTTTTCGAAAAAATCGGCTTACTAAAACATTGAAAAAACCTGCCTTATTAGCCAAGATTTTAGGTATTTTAGTTGAATAGGATGTGCCACCCTATGTTGCCAAACCACGCCCACATTTTACGTGTGGCTAAAAATGCGAACAATATATGTATGTACATCCGAAGGGTTTTTTTTTAATGTCCCATAGGCTATATTATAAATTTGGGTTTGAAGAAAGTTTTCCTAAAATTTCAGCTTCCTACATCAAATCGCAAACAGCTTATTTCCTATTACAATTTACACATATACACATAATATATCCAAAAGCAAGTAGCTGTTCTTGTTGAGTACCTGAATAATTTTCAATTCGCATACACAAGTGCTGTTAGGAGTTGCCTAAAAGCAGCAGGTGTGTTAGAAGTTTCGCTAACAAATGTTATACCACAAAACTATGATAAAACATAATCAAGCACCATGCAAACTGAAATGATACGATATCACATAGTACATGCAATATCTATGAGGATGAATGTGCAAATTGTGATAATCATTAAGACTCTAATGCCTTAAAAAGAGTTTCCTCGATAGGTCTCACTTAGTATTCACTTAAGTTTCACCTGAAACGAACGCTGTTCAACCTTATGTCTAAGGATATACTACAAATCTTAAATCGTAAATTAAAATCAGTGTTACGGTGTTAATGAATTAACGCAACATTTAGCTAAAAAAAAAAGAAAAAAATATTTTATGAAAAAAAAAATATAAAAGTGCGGTCCGCTGAAATATCGTTTTTTATACTACTGTGAACTTAGACAAAAATAGCACAGGCCGACGAAATTGGACTTACCTTGTAAGCAAGCAATTTGCTATATCTTACCGAAGGTTATTGACGCATTGAATCCGACTTCAGAATTTCTCAATCACGTGAGGTTTTCGAACATAAAAAAGCGATAAAGGTAATTTTTTTCCGTAAAAAGCATTTGAAAATGTTATTCTCACCTCCAAGAACCATTTCAAATAGTTCAGATACCTTTTTTCCGCTCCGAGAAATAATCTTTTTAAATTGATTGATGAATTCGTTGATATTCGGAAATTGAGTAGCATCGGATACATTAAAAAAAAATTTTAAGCTACTTAATTGCTTAAGTCTACCTATCCGTTTTAGTTTGCTATTTGCGCCTCGCAATTCATCTTCTTCTGAAATCAAAGACTCTTAAAAAGCGCGGGACAAATTATTTAACTGTGTGAGTAAGTCAACTTTCTACCCTAAAACTCTCCTTACTAAGAGTTTACCAACCCACCTACCCTTACAGGCGCGAATCCAGAGGGGGGGGGGGAATGGGGGCACGTGCTTCCCCCCCCCAAGGACTCAAGATGAATCACTGTAAATTATGAAATAATGACAAAATGATTACAAGGTTTCCACATATTCTTTATTATTGATAGGTACATGTTAACAAACTCAATAAAACTTTAAAAAAATACATTCAATAATATATTCAAGAATTTATTCATCAATGTGCCAAAAAGGAGTTACCGTATTCCGAGGCTTTTTTTGCAAAACTATTAAGGAGATTTTCATTCATTGTAAAAATCAAGAAGTTTTCAAGCTTTTTAATACTGAGAAAAAGTTCTAAGACTTAAAGTATCACAACGTTCGGAAGGACTGCTCGGTATTGTTTTTTTTTTTTTTTTTTTGATTACTTGTAACGTTTGCAGGGCAGCATCACCATCACATACCTCATTTTTGCATAGTACGTATACCACAATAAAATAAGATCTTCATCATAAATTAGATCTTCATCATAAACTAGAGCAGCATGCAAAACCTCTTCGATAGATTATTTTGTATTATAAGTAGGGATAAGACATTCTAGTGGCAAGATTTTCAGCCATTCACCTTTGAATCTTACCTTCAAGGAATTTGTCATATGGTCTAAATATGGTTGCTACAAAGCCATAATCGTCTATTCACTTACACTGAAAAAAAATTTTAGTACGTTTCATAAATAAAAAAGTTACGAGTTTTTAAGTGTCGCCACCTAGGCTATTTTACTCCCAAAAATCATCCGATAAGAAAAATTTTAATTGTGTTTTTATTTTGAATTGTATTTGAATTATAAAATTCAAATTTTTCTTATCGGATGATTTTTGGGAGTAAAATTGCCTAGGTATGAAACGTATTAAATTTTTTTTTTCAGCAAAAATTTGTGTAGATTTTACAGAACAATTCAGTGGAAAAATTTTGTTTCTGAACATATGAGAAGTTGGTTTAAATTCTATTTGTTGATTAAAAACTTATTTTTTTATAAATAATAAATAATATTTTTATAAAAATTTTTATTTTATATAAATTGTGAAACATTTCTTGTCCTATCACGAAAATTTCATTAACTTTTTCCAAATATTTACTGAGAAATCGCAACTTAAAAAAACAACCACATAAAAGTTCACTTGCTCATATCTTTTTAAAAAATCATAATTTTGCAAAAATAAGTATAAGGCTTTAATATTGATCAATATATCCTCAAAGTTATGCAATAATAAGTTTAAGTTTAATAACTTTGATTTTACTGTGCCTAGTTGAGAAAACTTTAATCCTTACGATATTCATTGTACTTTACTTTTTGTCACTCTCAATCAATTTTATAACAAGCAATATGGCAGAGCGGAAATTTTTTAACTCCTATATTCTCTTACTGATTTAATATGTACACAGAGCTGTTTAATAAGGCTTTCACATTAACAAAAACAGCTCGATTCACATTTGACTCGCCAAAGCCAGCCAAAAACGTATCTCTTCCCATACAAATCAACGTCAGACAGTAACATTACGCAAATTTGATTGCATTACATGGAATAACTCTCTCAATATAACATTTTAAGCTTTTGGCTAGTATGGGAGATGCCACGCTCACTTGTCAAAATTCTTCAACTTATTGTCCAGAGCTTGTCCGAGTTATTCCTAGTATTTGTGAGAAATTTGGTTACAATGCATTAAATATCGCCCTCAATGTTGTGTTTTAAATTTTTTATTTTTATGGGCGGTAGGCGTGTTTGAGAACCGACTTCACTTATTTTCAATCCCTCGAGCTATGTACATTGGAAGGTGTATCCTGTGTACCAAACTTTATTCATTTACCTTGCTTGGCTTTTCCGTAATCGTGATTACCACAGACAGACGGATATGATTAAATCGACTGAAGTGGTGACGCTGATCAACGAATGACGCATAGGTATGCTCATATGTTTGTAGGCTTCCTTGAAATCTATGTTTGCCGATACATCTACTATATATATAAAGCTCAAATCGCCTGGATAGTAATACATTTTCGACATATTTTTAGTTTTATCATTGAAATCTTGACCGCTTACATATTTTCCAACTACGAATAGTGGTGACGAATTGCGAATTAATTCATGGCGCCTCCTTCTATGCGTTACAAACTGAATGAAAAATTAATCTACCCTTAGCGTAGGGTATAAAAAACAATTAAAAAGTTTCAATAAAAATCGTTAACTTTTATAATAATAAAACTTAAAAATTTGGCGCCGCCAATAAGATTAGGAATGAAATGAAAAAATTAGTGCTATCAGAATTCAATGCAGTAAAGTTTTTTTACTTTGGTGCTGCAATCATAGCTACAATTTCATATTTTTTTCTAATCACGTCATAACTTTGGGAAATTGCATTGTTTTTATTATAAAAAAAAAAAAATATTTAAAATGGTATCAGCAATTTATGAAAAAAAATAAACTATACACTTACATAACTAGGAATTAAACTACCCAGTAGGAAAAGGCAGAAGTAAGCAGCGTTTCTAGAAGGCCTTCCTTTGGCAGAACAATCCTCAACAACTTTTTTCAAACGTACTTTCTTTTTTATATGAAATGTCCAGCTAAAAAAGGTCTCATTAAGCAGACCTTCTTAGACCGCTTGCCGTAAGAGGGCTCACAGTAGTACTTGGAAAAAACGCCTAGGAAAAAAACAAAAATTTTATTACGGACCCCTGAATTTAATTGTTTTTTAATCCGCGTCACCACTTGCGTTGATATTTTTATTGATTATTTTTTGAGACGATTCTTAATTTATAATTTCACAATAGTTACACAAAACTCTATCTACCAACTCTTAACATGAAACAGAAGACCAGCCTGACAACATGCACAGCGTTCCTTAGTCTTAACCATTTGTTTGCTATTAGCCGTGTTTTATTCGCTTTGGTTAAACCAAAATTTCATACAAATGCGTGAACCAGCTCAATTTCTAGTTCAATTGATTAAACTTTTTTTTTCTTTGCTAAAGTTTGAAGCTCATTGCATTAGCTATAGACACAAACCTAAAATAATCAAAAATATATGGCAACTTTGCTTGAATTTTGAAGAAACGTTTTTAGGTCATGCCAGGCCTTCTACACCCAGTCAGTGCTAGGACCAAATATTAAAATAGAAACACATAATAAAAATAAAAACAGTGATGAAACAATAGAAAACGAAAAGAAAACTTTGATATCAGCGTCTGCGACTCTATAAAAACAGCTTGAAATCATTTGATAGCAATAATTTGAAAAAAAAAAGTTATGTACTGATACGTGAGGCCCCTTGCCGCGCTAGGCCCCGTTCAGCCACACGACCATAAAGCCGGCTCTGATTTTAAAATAGAATTTCTGTCAAACACTGTCATGCCACCTATTGGTCAAGTGCAGAATAGTAAAAGGTTAAACTTACGCGTTTTATTCATTTTTAGGTTTAACCGCGGTTAAAACACCGCTTTTGATGTCGTATATGTGCAAATCCATCAGATTTGGCCTTTTAGCTGGCCTCGTTTTTTTTTTTTTGGAGTACATCTTTTAGCCATAGTTTTCTTGAAGCTAAGGCTGTCTTGAATTAATATTCAAGGAGGAACAATTAAAATTCAAAGGGAGACATAGTTAAAATTGCATTTAAGTTAAAAAAACATGAAAAGTTACAGATAAAGTTAAATAAAAAAAATAGATATCTAAATTTTAATTGATCAGTAAAGACAAAAAAGTAATTTCGAATCATAAAACATTGCAATATATGAAATAAAAAAATACATAAAAAGTTTTAATATAAATGGGATCTTTCTTCTTTGTCTTCTAATATCAGGCCTGATAGCATAGACATAATAGCCTTCCATGAGTACATTTTTATTGGCAAATATTGGGTAATGAAACTGATCTGAGCATTTTTCGGCTGGTAAAAATTTCAAAATACAGGAGTTTTTTAAATAATTTTAAAATAATTGAGCTAGGCTCAGTAAAGATCAGGGATGGAAAATTTACATTTTGACTTTAATAAATTAAGCTGTACAATATTCTAAGCCCTAGTTGAATATGTATAATTATTTCAACAAATATAATATTCACATTAACTATTTTTACTTCACATAACTAAAGCTAATGTGAAAATTAATTGCACTAGTGATAACACTCCATTGGCCACTTTCCGAAATCGAGGAGGATGAGTAATTCCTTAACCTAAAAAATTTATTTTTGTGTACTAATATATCGATACAAACTAAATTTTTCATTTTCCATTTAAATAATTTGAGAAAAGAGATTATGTTTTAGATTTAATCCCTATTTTAAGAATTTGATTGAAAACAAAATTTACTTTTATTTAATTAAAAATGATTTATGAAATGAATTTATCAATTTACTTTGCATTTCCAACTGAAAAAAAAAGAATAAATAGTTAAGTGGTTAGGATGCTCTGTTTTTAAAAGGCCAAAACTTTTAAAGAAAAGTGACTTATACCACTTTATCGTTAATTTGAAATAAGAAATTGGAAGAATGGTATTCTAATTTGATGCTTAATTTGTACTACTTACTTTTCCAAAAAGTATAGTAGTTTTTGTAACATATAAAATTTTGAACATTTGCCTTTCCTAAAGTGTTGAAACTTTGACAAAAACAATTTTCTTTAAATTACTTAAATATTGCAAGTTGGGTTCATCTTTTGTTAGCCTTTTTTATCGTGTCTTCTTTAAGCAGTAACTTGCAAGTAGTAAGTGGAATGCCAACACCTTCCTTGTAGTGAGGAATTTGTGCAGTAGTCTTCTGGCTAGCAAGTTCATCCTATGCCCAGGCACCCAGATGAGGTGAATGTTAAAATGCTGAGCCATCTCATTAAGAGACGAGCGGCATTGTTGACCACTAGTGAGCTTAGGAAGACTGATTCCAGGGATTTGATAGCAGCCTGACTATCTGATTAAATGTTTATATCCGTTTTGGATTCGACATTTATCCTCAGTCAGGATGCTACTTCTTCTATTCCTATAACTTCTGCCTAAAAAACACTTCAATGGTCTGGTGAGTTCAGACAAAAGCCAAGTACACATTGAAAATGATAAAAAATATTATTGCAAAAAATGTTTTATCCTAATTAATGAATTTTTTTGGCAGCAGAAGGGTCACTTGCGTGGAAATACCCCAATACATTAATTTTTCTCATTTTTTTTTTTTTAATTTACACATCCACAAAATGCAAACTTTCTAAAAACAAAACGTACTAATAACTTACTGATACGTTCTAACTGAATTTTATGAACATCAGCAAAACAAAAAACATCAGGTTTCATTTGAATTACAAAATACAGCAACCGTACTCACCTTACAATGCAGTCAAAACTGTAACGGCACCAGTACCACCAGATCAGGCTCCATTAACAATTTGTAAAACTGAAATTATGCATGCGTCCGTTGTATTTCGAATGGCGCAAATGCTACTGCGGAGTTCTCATTTCAGGAATATGCGTTTATGAACAAATGTACATTTGTATGTTTGTAGGTTGCTTTAAAAACTACGTTCGCCGATGTATCTAATTACTATATGTATGAAGCTCAAATCGCCTGGATACTAATACATTTCCGTTATAATTTTAATTTTATCATTGAAATCTTGACCGCATATATATTTTCCAACTACGAATTGAAGTGACGAATTGCGAATCAAGTCACGACGCACCAGCTTCGCTTCTCAATCTCAATCTTTATGATAAATTTTTAAGCAAATTCCTCTACCACCGGATAAGCCTTATCATTTATTTGCATTGAGTCCGATATAAAAATACATTTATCTCAATCAATTTCTTTTATGTTTACTTTTTGTTAACTGAACTTGCAAAATACAACCACTACGAGTACAAGTACAAATATTCCAATAATATACATACGTCAACCCTACTTCCCAAAACGACCTGATCTAAAATAAGATGAATTTTAAGTGGAATTTGAATTAAAAAATTCGCTTTAAAAGATTCCGCTAGATTTTGTGTGTTTCTTCTTTCTGTAGATAATCGTATTCTTAGCATTTAGATACAGTAAAAAAGTATAAATCAAAGTCAATCCATAGTGATTATTCACAGTTTCTGAATATCAAGTTTAAGCTACTCAAATTTCTTTTCTTTTTTCTTTTTTTTTTTTTTGAATAAAATCTGAATTCAGCTTGGAAATTTTTCCAATCCAAACATTAACACTTGTATTAATAGACGAAATTGTATCATAATTGTATGTACTTGCAGGAAACTTAACAGGAAATGACGTTTTTCAAGGTAAATGCGACACAAGTGCTCCATAATTTCAACACCGTTACTCCATCGGACGTGCGGGAATGGTTAGGCGAGAACTCACATGTGAATGCTTTAAGTATTGTCACTGCTCTTTTGCTGCTGATTATCTACTGGCTATTTTACGTACCATGCAACTGGAAAAGGGTATGTATGTTTACAGATTAACAGATTAAGCTTTTAATAACAAAAATCTATCCATCCATCGTGTAAAACACGAGAAAATATTTAAAATCACTGCTAATGTATATACGTCACGTTCAATGGGTATAGTAAGGGAGCGCTAGGTAAAAAAAACACTCATCTCGATCAATTTCTTTGTATTTTTTTTAGTTATCAAGATATAATTAGTAGAAAAAAGTTAATATTATACGAATGACTTTTTTTTGGTCAGCAATATCTTACTTGGGTAGTTTGTGGACTTTTTTTTTTCTTTGATTATAAGCACCTTTTTTTTGGAATGGCAGATATTTTTGGTACTCCATTTTCTGTTCGGTTCAGTTTGGTCACGTTTGGCAAACCAGCTTTTTTGGAGCAGAAAGAAGTGCAAAGCAAAGAAGAACTCAAAATGTTAGACATTTTACCAAGAAAATATATTAATGACCATTCATATCAAATGTAAATATTTTTTTGTACTGATTACTTTTTACTTAGGAAAAAAGGGAATAAAAAGCTACTTAAAAAGTGCTACGAGTACTAAGGAGAACATTTGCCTGCACTCAAAAAAAAAAGTGTTTGCCACAAATGATATAGATGGAACTACTTCAAGTGTTTGGGTGAAATAATAAAATTTTTGTCACAAAAACTTTTGATATTACTTACAATTTGATAGTTGAAAATTATAATACAAAACTACTCTTTAAAACTTAACATAACATAGGACTACAGCCTGGCAAGATCGTCGTCGTTCTTTGCTTCTGAACACTTATAAACATTTGATATCGTATATGTACAATGTAAGTAACAAAAAAGTAATTTCGAATCATAGAACTGCAAAATATGAACATGGAAAGCTTATAAGTGATAAATCGTTTGTTGAAATGAATAAGTGTTTGGGACAAAAGACAAGTGTTTGTCGAAACACTTCCATAAATTGAATTGTTTGACTGAAATATTTTGACGATTTGTCGTAAATAATTATATCATTTAGAAGCAACATTTTATGAAATGTTTTTTAAATTTTCCATAGAAGTAACTGAATCACTTGCCACAAATTAACTTTTACTTGTGTCAAATACATTGGTTTTTCTTATAATTCGATAATTTGCCACAAACGCTTTCTAAACAATAGTTTTTTTGAGTGTGTACTTCGAAGTACGTGGTAAAACGGTTCAAAAAAGAAGTACTGTACACCCAAAAGAAGTACAATTGGTCACGCTAGGTATGCCCAAACACTAACAAAAGCTACTTTTTCGTGATACGTACATATTTACAATGTACATACATATATCGAAGAAATTAACAATGCTTCAAAGTCACGCTGCACTTCTCTTTAGATGGCTGACTAAGTCGCTACCGCCACAAATCAAATGGCATATGTGAATCATCTTTGCTTTTTTTATTTATAGATACATATAAGACAGTTTTTTCTCGGCATTTAGAAAGATATATGCAGGCGTATACTCGGCTTGTTGAAAATAAAACTTGCACGTGAGACTAAGGATAGCTGTTTTCGAACTTTTTGCAAACATTTTGGTCAAGTCCTTAGTAAAATAATTTAAGAGAGTGAGAATGAAATAGCTCACATACACTTTACTTGTTAAGTTTTACATAGTTTCTCAATTTTCCAAAAATCTTCAACATTTTTGATTTTTGATAAAATATTTTCACGTAAAAATAATTGTGAAACCGAAAAGTTTAAAAAAAAAATTAAACATAAAATGATACAAGTACATAAACTCGGTCGCAATAATTCCTACAAACATATATGTAAATGAACCGATTTGAAACTTTTACATATTTAAACTCAATTTATACCCATGTAGGCAGAAATTTCTTACTCTGCAATTTCTCTCATCTGCTTTATATTTATTTGTTTCTTCTTTAATTCGGAAAGTACTTTGCCGATTTGTAACCTTTTCGCGAATTAATTTAATCTTCAATTAAATCTCAACTGATACACATCTTACTAAAATCAATTTAGGAGTTCTCAAATTATTGGAACTTTTCTTCATAATCTCTACTTTTCTATTCATTCTATTTGTTAGCTATTACTTTTTTGATACTTAAGGGGTTATACTCGTATCTCCCTTATGCTATAAAAAACAAGGCCATTTTAATTATTTTTTTTAAAGGACATTTGAGAATAAAGGTATACAAATAATATAACATTGAATTAAGCAACTCTTGAAGAAGAGAAAAAAATTTTTTACTGTTATTTTTTTTACAAAATGGCGGCTGTGCAGTGATTACCGTAAACCGCTTTTTCAAAAGGTTCTTCGTCGGCGTGCAGTATAAGTCTCATCCAACTCCACCTATAGCAAAAAAAAAAATTTTTTTCATTATCTACATGTATGGTTTTTTCTGTTGAAGTACACATGATTATATTTTTAGAATTTTTTTTTCGCGAAATGACAAATGTTTTGACAAAAAATCGGGTTTTCGACGAAAAAAATTGACTTAAATTGCTTATGACTTTTTTTCTTGTTAATTAATCGCTAAAATGTGTACTTCAACAGATAATCAAACAATGAAGCTACTGTTAAAATCGGATGTAAACTTTTTGAGTTATACTGCACGCCGATTTTGAAAACATGGTTTTGAGAAAAACGCGTATGAAGTTTCAAAATGCTATACATCTTCATCAAAGTTTCTTGGAAAAAATTGATCTATAAAAATTTTGAGTTTAAATCGGTACTTGGGCGCTGTAGATTTTGATTCTTGGATTGTTTTGGCATGATTCAAGCTAATAAAAAAAATTGAAAAGTAAAAAAAATTAGGGAGATATAACCCCTTAAGCATTTATAACTAAAATAAACATTTTTTTTAAATTGGGTAATTGTTTATTTTAGAGGAAAGAGTCAACTGTTTGTTTCACTTAATTTTGCTTTCTCATTTAACTAAGTTTTTACATACGGAAACAAGGTTTAGTCAAACTTAGCAACAAAAGGTATACATATGTATACAGAATATGTACTTACTTACTTGGGTGGCCATTACAACCCGTTAACGGATTACGGCCGACCTCAAAAGCTCTCTCCAGGCGCCTCTGCTTTGCGCGCGTCTTCACCAATCGTTCACACCAAGCGTGGATAGGGTTTCCTCGGCTTGGTCTTTCCATCGGAGGCATGGTCTTCCTCTTCGTCGTCGCCCAGCGGCTTCCGCATCAAACACCTTTTTCGCCGGAGCTTCTTCGTCCATACGCACAACATGTCCCTGCCAGCGCAGACGTTGGATAGTGATGCGCTTGACTATGTCAATGTCAGCGTAGAGCTCGTACAGTTCGTGGTTCATTCGAATACGGTAGTCGTCGCCGACGTGAACAGGACCGAAGATTTTGCGAAGAATTTTTCTCTCAAACACCCCAAGCGTGGCTGCATCAGTCTGCGACACAGCCCATGCTTCTGCGCCGTAAAGTAGCACGGGTAAGATGAGCGTCTTGTAGAGTGTCAGTTTTGTCGGGCGAGAGAGGTCTCTACTACTCAATTGCTTACTGAGACCATAGTAACACCTATTAGCAAGAGTTAGTCTTCGCTTTATCTCCAGGCTGACATCGTTTTGAGTGTTCACGGCGGTGCCAAGATAGGTGAATTCCTTGACAACTTCGAAAGTATAGTTGTTCGCAGTAACAAAGGATCCAATAAGCCGCGTCTCCCTGTTTGTGGACAGCATATATTTTGTTTTGCCCTCGTTCACCGTCAAACCCACGTTCGCTGACTCTTTTTCAATAGCAGAGAACGCAGCAGTAATATCTCGCTTACAACGTCCAATGATATCAATATCATCGGCATATGCAAGGAGCTGGACACTTTTGTAGAAAATAGTGCCATTACGATGTACACTGGTTCTTCGCAACACCCCTTCCATCACAAAGTTGAAGAGGTTGCAGGATAGTGGATCGCCCTGTCTGAAACCTCGTTCGGTATCAAATGGTTCGGAGAGGTCCCTTCCTACTCTGACGGAGCTGGCTGTGCTGCTCAACGTCATTCTGCAAAGCCGCACCAGCTTCGCAGATATACCGAACTCAGACATGGTGGCATACAGGCAATCCCGTATCGGGCTATCGAAAGCTGCTTTAAAATCGATAAAGAGATGATGGGTATCGATCTGTTTTTCGTGGGTTTGTTCCAGGATTTGACGTAGTGTGAAGATCTAGTCTATGGAGGACTTACCAGGTCTAAAGCCGCACTGATAAGGCCCAATCAGTGTGTTGGCAAACGGCTTAAGTCTTTCACACAGTACAGTCGACAGGACCTTGTAAGAGATGGCAAGAAGACTGATTCCCCGGTAGTTAGCGCAGATTGTCGGGTCACCTTTCTTCAGTACAGGACAAAGAACACTGAGATTCCAATCGTCGGGCATGCTTTCAACTAGCCATATTTTGCAGATGATTTTATGCATACACCCTATCAGCTCATCGCCGCCGGTCTTGAACAATTCAGCAGGCAGGCCATCGGCACCAGCCGCTTTGTTGTTCTTAAGTCGTTGGATCACAACTCGTACCGCGTCATGGCTAGGTGGTGGTACGTCCACACGTCGTTGATTGGTGGCATCGGGTTAATTTCTCCAAAGGCGGGATTGGTGGAGTCATCGCCAGCAAGCAGCTTCGAAAAGTGTTCCCTCCATAATCTCAGTGTACCCTGCGTATCCGTAACCAGATTTCCATGTTCATCTTTACAGGTTGATGCTCCGGGCTTGAAACCTTGGGTCAGACGCTTGACTTGTTGGTAAAATTTTCGAGTATCATTCCTGACCCGTAACACTTCGAGTATCTCACGCTCGTGCCTTTCCTGCTCTCGTTTCTTGCGTCTGAAAAGGCGCCTCTCATCCTTTCTCTTTTCCCGGTAGTTTTCGTTGCTACTGACTGCAGGGTTCTTTTGTAGGCGGCGTTTTTCACTGCAGTAGCTTCGCGACACTCCTGGTCATACCATTGATTTCGCGGAAGTGGGCGTCGGAAACCAATGACTTCCTCAGCGGCAGAGCGCATGGAGCGGGATATATGCGCCCAAAGTCCACCGGCATCATCGGGTAGAGAGTCAGGTTGAAGGAGCAGTTCTGAGAGGCGAGCGGAATAGGCTTCGGCCGTCCGATGTGATTGCAGCTTAGCGACGTCCAGCTTTCGTTGCGTACCAGAGCGTACATCCTTTGCATTGCACAGCCGCATGCGTATCTTGGCTGCAACAAGATAATGATCGGAGTCAATATTGACTCCCCGGAACGTACGAACATCTAGCACGCTGGAAGCATGCCTTCCGTCGATCACAACATGATCGATTTGGTTGCGTGTTTTCTGATCAGGGGACAGCCAGGTGGCCTTGTGGATATCGAGGTGTTGAAATCTGGTGCTACTTACTATCATGTTTCGCGCCGCGGCGAAGTCGATCAGCGGTAGACCGTTGTTTGAGGTGGTCTCGTGAAGGCTGAACTGACCGACAGTGGGGCCAAATATACCTTCTCTTCCGACCTTTCCGTTGAAATCCCCGAGTACAATTTTAACGTCATGGGCCGGGCAGCGGTCGTACTATACAGAATATGTACGTAAATGTAAATTAAATTAATAAATTAAAGATTCTCCTGGCTTCGGCAAAATCCAGTAATTTCAGTAAAGTAGAAAATAAGAAAGAACCGTCCCATAAGAACCAGAACCTGGTCACGTTAATTAAACTTAACAGGTTTCGATCCAAGCACATGAACTTAACTTGAGCTGGCTTCATCTGTTGCTTACATTTTCAAGGCTTTGCTTTTCTTGGCCGCGAACAAATGAACGTATAGGGTGTAACTATGCACATCAAACTCAATTTTAAAAAAAGAAAAATGTCAGAAAGCCTAACAATTTTTGGAAAGTCTCATATTATGTGTCACAATTTTTCTCATAAAAAATGAATGAATCCATCTACATAACTGTGCACATGGAAGATCACCTGGCATCCGATTCAAATTAAATGTTTTAAATTTTATTTGAATTAATTTAATTTGAAAACAAAAAATGACGAATAATTTTTTATTTTTAATTTTTTTAGCATTTGTCCAAAAATTGTTGAATGTGGCGGCCTTCCTATAAATGTGCATATATATGCATATCCCAATAGTTTTACAATTTTAGTATAATGTTTTTATACAAATTGCTTAACTCAATAATAAGCAATTTCTTACTTTTCTATTTTTTAGCACTTAGAGGATGTGGGCTACGATTTAGCACTGGGTTCTGACAAAAAACTGAATTCAACCCGTAAGAGAGATGCAATCAATCGTATACGGAAACTTCGAAAAATAGGTATAAACGAACTACCACCTCCCTACCCAAATGGATGGTATAGCGTACTGGAATCATCGGCATTAGAAAAGAAAGAAGCAAAAAGTGTATCTTGCCTTGGCGAAAATTTTGTTGTTTATCGAACGGAAAAGAATGAAGTCAATATTTTAGATGCTTATTGTCCGCATTTGGGTGCAAATATGGGTGTCGGAGGTCGTGTGGTTGGCGACAACATCGAGTGCCCATTTCATCTATGGAGTTTTCGTGGAAGCGACGGAAAATGTGTTAATGTACCATATAGCACGTGTGGTAAGTACATGAGAACCGTTTATTTTGAAACAACATAAGTATATTAAAAAACCCTGGAATGAATTTTTATAGTTAAAATGTCTTTAACGTGGCATGTCCCAAATGATAAAATTCAAGGAAAATTCCAAATAAAAATTTTCACAGAGAATATCTGGTAAAAATATGTTTGGGGCTTTTAAAGATTGAGTATAAAACTATAAGTTTAAAAGGCAACAATAAGATCTAAGTATCTAAAGCAATGGATTAATGTAAAACAAAATGTTTCCTAAATAATTTCTTACAAAAATTACACAGGTCGACAAAATTTGTTCAAATCTTTAATATACTTTCCGAAAGTTTTTGATGAGCTGAATTGAAATTCAAGGTCAGAATATCTCGAATAGCTCCGGTTTTCGAAATATTTGAGACAAACTTACATAGAACTGTAATTTTTTTATGAAACCATTAATATGGTTCGAAAGAACCTCTTCAAAACACACTTGGAATCATGTCGATATCTTTTTCCTGTTCGAAATATTGTAAATTGAAAATTATTATACAGGTCTCCATACAAATCTACATACTTACATACATAAGTTTGTATGGAGAAAGAAAAAAAGATATCGATATAATTCCAAGTGTGAAGAGGAAGAGTAGCTCTTTTGAACCTCATTAATAGTTTCATAAAAAAATTACATTTATATGCAAATTTGCCTCAAATATCTCCAAAAACAGTGGTTTTCTCACTTTTAGGCTCGAATATCTCAAAAACCGGAGCCATTTGAGAAATTCTGACCTTGGATTCGAATTCAACGCGTCAAAAATCTTCGGAAAAGTGTATTAGAGTTCTAGTAACAAAATCATTGTCGCCCTGTGTTATATGACTGTGTTTGAAGGGCGAGGCTATGTGAAATATTGAACTTAATTCGATAAAAACAACTCAAGAAAAATAAAGCGGCAAATTACGAGTAGTTAGCTTTTACCGTGGTAAGCTTTTGCAGGAAAACATTTAAGAAAAATGTGGTTTGTTTCCCTTCAAATACAGGGTGTTTTTTTAGAGGTATAGAGCTTCTAATTGAAATAAAACACAAGAAAATCGTTTTAATGTCCATCAATTTGGCTTTATTGGAAGGATAATTTTATGCCATTAATGTTTAAATATGATTTCGGGCATGTGGCCGCCGCGGCTGGCTCGAATAAAGCCAATTCTACAGGTCCAATTTTGAACCACTTTTTCGAGCATATGGGGCCGTATGTCGGCAATAACGCCACGAATGTTGGCTTCCAAGTCCCCTAACGTTTCTGGTTTGTTGGCGTAGACGAGCGACTTCACATATCCCCAAAGAAAATAATCCAATGGTGTCAAATCACACGATCTTGGTGGCCAATTGACAGGTCCATTCCGCGAAATTATGCGCTCATCGAATGTTTCCTTCAATAAATTGATTGTGACGTGCGCTGTGTGGCTTGTAGCGCCATCTTGTTGGAACCACAACTCATCCACATTCATGCCATCCAATTCGGGAACAAAATAGTCGGTTATCATGGCTCTATACCAGTCTCCATTAACGGTAACTGACTCTCCAGCATTATTTCGGAAGAAGTATGGCCCAATGACTCCACCAGCCCATAGAGCACACCAAACAGTCAGTTTTTGTGGATGTAATGGCGTCTCAAGGGTCTCATGTGGATTCTCTTCACTCCAAATGCGGCAATTTTGCTTGTTGACGTAGTCATTCAACCAAAAATGAGCCTCATCACTAAACAAAATTTTGCGATGAAAATCAGCATCGAGATCAATCTCATTTTCGGCCCATACACCAAAATCACGACGCATTGCATGGTCTCGCGGCTTTAATTCTTGCACAAGCTGGATCTTGTAAGGTCGCAAGCCAAGATCTTTGCGCAAAATCTTCCATAAAGTTGATGGACAAAGCTCCAATTGCTGTGCACGGTGGCGAATCGATTCATTCGGGTCCTCTTCAACATTTTGCTCTACAGCGGCAATTGTTTCTTCGGTGCGCACTGTTCGACGTCTCTGCGGATGCGTATTATCACATAGAGTAAACGTAGTGCGAAAACGACCCATGGTTAACCGAATTAATTGCTCTGATGGACGATTATGTCGACCATAAAATGGACGGAGCTTGCGGTAAACTTCGCGAACTGAACCATTATTTTCGAAATAAATTTGCACGATTTGCAAGCGTTGTTCTTTTGTCAACCTGTTCATGATGAAATGGCAAACCAAACTGAACATAAATGACATTAGAGTTGCCAGATTTGACCATAAAATGCCAGTTTTATCTCTATTCGAAAAACAAACCTCTAAAAAAAACACCCAGTATATATTATATCAATACAAATTTATGTTTAAACGGAAATAATATTAGTAATATTTTTTTTATATAATATAACAAACTATTTTTAAAATATCAATTATGAGTTAAAACAAATCGAATGACCATTTATTTTTTATACCCTACACACAGGGTATATTCAGTTTGTGAATTCGTTTGTAGCGCATGGGCGTAAAAGGGAGCGTGGCAAGTATAGAATATATTGCTGATCAGCGTGACCACTTGAGACTATTTAGCCATGTCTCTCTGTCTGTCTGTGGAAACCAAGACTACGGGAAAACCAAAAAAGCTAATTGAATGAACATTGACATACAGTTCACACCTTCAAATAAGCTTCATAGGGTTGAAAATGGGCGAAATCGGTTTGTTTGTGTTGAGTTATTTAATATAGTGTAACCAAATTTCCCAAAAATACTAGAAAAAACCTAGACACGATCTCTGGAAAAAAGTTAGCAAATTTCAATGAGAGGGCGTGGCACTTCCCAAGCGAAAACTTAATAATGCAATACTGAGAGAATTATTTAAGGTAATGGAACCAAATTTCATAGTTAAGAATAATTGGGAAAAGCTCTGGACAAGAACTTGGCGAAATTGGTGGGCATGACACCCTCGGTACAAACAAAAATTTTAAAACGCTACATTGAGAAAGTTATTTAATGCAATGAAATCAAATTTCGCACATGCACAAAAAAAGTTGGCGAGTTCCGAAAAGAGTGAATGGCACCTCCCATACAAGCATATGCTTCTCATGAGCTATTTAAGTAAATTTTGTCAAATTCAATGTAGGAACGTTTAGACAAACCAGTCATGATGTAGTGTGATGGCAAAGTACCCTTTTAATAAAATTTACGCGCACTTTAACTTTTAGCGCGGTGTTGGGTATTAAATTTTTGACGAGGCCAAAGATACTTCTTTTATTTTTTTTTAGTAAATGTTGATAAGATATGCGTAAACATGATTGATCGTTCCTTTTTTAGTAAGTTTTGGTCTCAAAAATATACATTCCCAGTTTCAATTCAGTATATTTTCACAAAATCAAAATCCCATTACTGGCTTAGGACCATACATTATAATGAGTGTTGATTTTTTAAAAAGAACTTTAGCGCAATTGCTCCACTATAACGCGAAAGGTATTAATTTAGTCGATACACGATCTGTTCGGACAAAAGCCAGCCTGTTGATTTCGGATAAGTGGTTCTATCTTTCCGCTAACTCTGGTGAGAAGTATTTTCGTTAAGACCTTGAACGAAACTGACAATATCATGATGCCGTTATAGTTTTGGTTAGTGATAAGTCCCCTTTTTTAGGGATTCCCACTAAGGTTCCTATGAGCCATTATTCAGATATTCGTCCTCCTTCCCAAATTTGAATAAGATCTGGATACATGAGTTCAGTGGTGAACTCCGGGGAAGCTTTCAACATTTCGGCAACTATACGATCTGGCACAAGTGAAGGCACTCGCTACAAATCGTTCACGTTGAAATAGTTTTGTGGACGCCCTATGCTCCGTGAGGAGATAAGGGACACAAGGAGGAGGAGTATGTAATCGCTCTTTCTATAACGAATATAACTTCTCTAATTAACTTCATATTTATTATCATTCAGACTTTCCTCAACCCGTCGCACGTACAATGTACTACATTCGACATCAAATGCAGAAATTAAAGATCTCTGGGGCTGTCACGAAGTCAACCTGTAGTTCTGAAATCTAGGTTGAAGCAGTGTAATGGGGTTCAGGTATTTCAAGATCACTTAGAGCAGAAATTATGCTAGAAAGACTTCAAAATCAATTCACTAATGACGGTGTTATGAGTTACTAAACACTCTTACCCTAAAACGGTTGTTACCCCTTAAAACTATTTTTTTTTGAGTTGTTTCGAAAACTTCTTACATACCATTAATTCTTTTAGGCTACAATAAAACATGTCTTGTTAACAGTATATTTAAGTTTTGTTCATTTCAACCACTCTGTAAAACAAAAGAAGTTAATCTCATTAGGACATCGAAAATTTTGCGTTGAAAAATATCTCAAAATTGGAAATTTAAATTAGTGAAATTTGTCGGAACAAAAAGATATTATTTGTGTTGTTTTCAGTTTTTCCATTCCCAACTTATGATGGTTTCTAAAAATTTTACGATTTCTTAAGCTGCACACTGATTTACATCCATACGAAAGATGTCAAAAAATATTAATAAACATCATAGGGTAATAAAATTTGGTACGAGTTGCTTATTAAAAAAAAAAAAAATGCGGCCCACCCACAACCACGACAACCTATCATATAACAAAAAATTTAAAACGCATTATTTTCTTTAGTGTCAAACCGAATATATTTTTTATTTGTGCGAAGCTATATTTTTGTATGTGCTGAGTTGAAAATAACATACTCTGACCACGCCCCACCTCACTAAAATTTTTGTCATATTTTGGTTTTCGCGAAATGCAACTTTCTCGTGACATAACGTCTTAATGGTTTAGTTTCGTATTATTGCAAGAAATTAATATCTTGAGTTTTTTAAAAACACTAAAACGTTAGCTTAAAATAACTGATCATTTGGTTTTTATCAAACAAGAACAAAAAGAACCTCACATTTTTCGCAAGAAATTTCGTTCGCTTTCAATTATGTACAGTACTGTCGCGAT
The DNA here is from genome assembly GCA_949775025.1 of Tricholauxania praeusta. Lineage (NCBI taxonomy): Eukaryota > Metazoa > Arthropoda > Insecta > Diptera > Lauxaniidae > Tricholauxania > Tricholauxania praeusta. Next base: position 69,115,278 of record OX459029.1, on the reverse strand, counting down.
AATCCGGACACATATAGTTTCGGAGTATGTCCGGATAACTGGATCTGTCCGGAATACAGAAAGCTCATCATCCAATGATCATCCAACCCTTTTTTGAAGCTTTATATACAATATGTAGAATATGGTTTTTTAAGGCGCGTGGATTAGCTGACTTTCGTATTATTAAGAGTGACAATTTGTGAGATCTTTTGGCATTTGAGTAAGGCATGAATTGAAGCGGTCTTTTTTTTTTGCACCGACGTCGTATTTGGAGCAACTCTTCAAAATATTGCAGATTCACCAGCATTGAAAAGGACATCGAGTTCTATCTCTTCAATAATTTTTTTAAATTTTTCTTTAAAATGTTTGCGATACATATTTCCGAATCAAAAATTGTAGATTTTGACAGTTTGAATTTTTCAGCTGCACGTCATATTGATTTTTCCAGTTTCAATGAATCTAAAACTTAACACTTCTTAGAGAGATTCATCGATTTGTGCTGCCTTTTTGTCGGTGGCATTCTAAGGATCATAACTTTTTTAGTTATTAATATCTTATAAACACTACTTCCAATTAGAAAAAGCTGGCAGAAACTCACAACATAAGCTGTTTAAGCTGCATACATTCATATGTAATGAAAATGTACTTACAAAAAGTTCAGTAACTTAACGAAATAAGTTTGAGAAAGCAAAAATGACATAATCTTATCAGCGACAGTCCATTTGAAAGCCGAAACATACTTTGATTTATTTCTGTCCGGACTGTAGAGGTAAAGTTTCAAAAATGTCCGAAGCGTAGAGATGTCCGGATTACTGGGAAGTCCGGATTAGCGAATGTCCTGTTTAGCGCGACTGTACTGTATTATGCTTGCTGTATTAACTAAAAGCCTATAGGTATGCTACAATTTTTTTTTATAAATCTAACTTTTTTCCAAAAACGCATTTACTTTTTTACTTTTACTCATTCATTCGACAAAATAGAAATTAGTTTTTTTAGTTAAGGTACACACATGGCTTTTAAAAACAAAATCCAACCCAATTATGCAAATATTTCATATAGTAATGCTTCTAATACCAAAAAAAAAAATTAACTGCAATATCTTTAGTGAATCTCTTGTTATAAGTTGTTTATTATATGCCTTTTATTTGCAAGTATTTATTAAGCGTTTCAAAATAGTTGACTTTAAAGGGAGGGTAATGATTTTAAAATCATCATAAACTTATTAATATACAGCTCTTTTGTCTTGATACACGCGACCGCGTACACTAGTAATGACGTTACTTAGTAAATTTAGGAAATATATTGCTTACAACTAAGCAGTTCCACTGACTTGTTGGTGTTGAGTGGAATATCACTGCCGAGATCATTCGCGGCACTGTTTCAATTTGAAAAATGACAGATATTATACATGAAAAGTAGAGCACAAACAAATATCGGAAAAATCTTAATTGTGTGTCATTAGCCGTGCTTTATTCGCTTTGGTTAAACCTAAAAGTGAATAAAACCCATAAGTTTAACCTTTTATAATTCTGCATTTGACCAATAGGTGGCATGACAGTGTTTGGCAGAAATTCTATTTTAAAATCAGAGCCGCCTTTATGGTCGTGTGGTTGAACGGGGCCTAGCACGGTTAGGGGCCTCACGTATCAGTACATAATTTTTTTTTTTTTTTTTCAAATTCTTGCTATCAAATGATTTCAAACTGTTTTTGTAGTGTCGCGGACGCTAATACCAAAGGTTTATTTTCGTTTTCTGTTGTTTCATCACTGTTTTTATTGTTATTATGTGTTTCTATTTTAATATTTGGGCCTGCCCCTGAATGGGTGCCCAAGGCCTCTCGTGACCTAAGAGCGCTTCTTCAAAATTCCAGCAAAGTTGTCATATATTTTTGATTATTTTAGGTTTGTGTCTATGATTCTTCAAACTTAAGCAAAAGCCTTGTTTTATTGGGTTTGGTTAAACCTAAAAGTGAATAAAACGCAAAAGTTTAACCTTTTATAATTCTGCATTTGCTCAGCAGGTGGCATGACAGTGTTTGACAGAAATTCTATTTCAAAACCAGAGCCGGCTTGGCTTGGGCGCGTGGTTGAACGGGGCCTAGCGCGGTAAGAGGCCTCATGTATCAGTACATATATTTTTTTTTTCAAATTATTGCTGTCAAATCATTTCAAACTGTTTTTATAGTGTCGCAGACGCTAATACCAACGTTTTCTTTTCGTTCTCTGTTGTTTCATCACGGTTTTTATTTTTATTATGTGTTCCTATTTTAATATTTCGGCCTAGCACTGACTGGATGCACGGCCTCGCGTTACTTTAGAACGCTTCTTCAAAATTCTACCACAGTTGCCATATAGTTTTGATTATTTTAGGTTTGTGTCTATGATGCTTCAAACCTTAGCAAAGACAAAAAAAGTTCAACCATTTGAACTGGAAATTGAGCTGGTTCACGCATTTGTATGAAATTTTGATCTAACCAAACCCAATAAAACACTGCTAAAGACAAAAAAAGTTGAATCAATTGAACAGAAGTTGAGCTGGTTCACACATTTGTATGAGATTTTGGTTTAACCAAAGCGAATAAAACACGGCTATTGTTAATGTATGCTGATACAAAAATAATTCTTAAATAATATAGAGTTAAGGATATAACTACTAACCCATATCGTACCTTTGATTCTTTAACGAATCACGAAAAGGGCTCATGTTTGGACATTTTTTTCATCATAAAATAACAAAAAATTCGAAGGTTTTATTTTTTATATTAAAGTTTAATCTATTGGCTTTTCTTTAAAAATTTCCTTTCTCGTGCTACGCCCACTTTTTAGGATTAAGTGGCAGTTTAAAAAAAAACAATTGGTTTTGATATTTTTTTGAAAATTAATCGAAAATATTAAAATTAATCAAATGTGGACAAAACCTACACAGAATAGCTTCAAAAGGACTAATGTTATTCTCCACAATAAAAATTATATATCCAGATTGTTTAGGTGAGCTATATATAGCACTCAATTATGGTGATGCGTATACGAATCAATGGCCACTCCCCAGGGTAACTATTTGGCAATTTTTATTTTTGAAGATGTCAAATTTTTTGAGTAGGCCAAGCGCTAAAAAATTCAAAATCTTGAAGAAACAACATTTTTCGATTAGGTCAAGCGCTGAATAAATTGAAAAATTTTGGCTAAAAATTTTTTCCGATCGACCTCAAACTTATTTTCCGCGATTTTTTCCACTCAATTTAACACCTCATTACAACTTTTTTTAATAAAAAAGTATGCTGAATATGTTGGTACTATATGGGTTAAGTATTTTGAAGTAACTATGCATTGTGAAATATCTTCTTTTTTTTATTTTATGGGTTTGTGAATTTTTTATAAATACTGCAATATATTCCACCAGTTTGGAATAGTAAATCAGTATAAAATTACCTTTACGTATGAATTTTAACTGTAAATTCTTTTTGTTCCACTATGCAATTCATATATCTAATGCGACAATTTTTTACAAAAATATTTAATACATAGCACCAAACGGATCCAAAGTTCGCAAATGGATTTCTAAAGAAATCGATGGCAATATTTTTGTTTGGTATCACGCCGAAGCAGATGCGATCCCATGGAAGTTACCCGTTGTTTCTGAAATCGAAAATAAGGAATTTATATTTCATGGGCGCAATGAGTTCTACGTTAACTGTCATATCCAAGAAATACCGGAGAACGGTGCGGACTTAGCACACTTTACCGCTATTCACAATGCAAGCGTATTGGCTGGAGGCAGTGACCCATTGAGTAGCCCACTCGCGAATGCAGGAATTCATCATTGGCAAGCAACGTAAAAAATTTATTTATTCCGAAAGAAAATAAGCGATTTACAATAAATATTTTTTGTTATAGTTGGCAGCCTTCAGAACATACAAGCAAGCACATAGCCAAAATTTCTCTCAAACATTCACTAGAAATTATTCCAAAATTTCATATGTTTCAAATGAACATAAAAGCGGAGCAGGTATAAATGCATTGAATGTTACATAAATTTATTTACGTTATACCATTTATTTACGAAACTTTTTCAGATTGGTCCTTCGTACGTGCAACTACATATGAACTCTCCAGCCATGGGACGCTTTGAAATCTTACAAACCGTCACACCGATTGAGCCGCTGGTGCAAAAAGTTGTGCACAGGTTTTATGGCCCACGAATACTGGCCCCATTTATGAAATTTGCAATTCTCGGAGAGAGCATTATGGTAAAGTTGAATTTATTCTAATAAGTCTTATCTGCATTATGACAATTTTTTGTTTAATTACAGTTTGAACGTGATGTTAACATGTGGAATCATAAAACGTTCCTAAACAAACCACAGTTAGTGAAGGAAGATGCTGCACTAAAATCTTTTCGCAACTGGTATTCGCAATTTTACTCAGACAATAGTAAACCGTTTTCTGAAGCACGTGATAATCTCGACTGGTGATTGATTCTCATACTTACCATAGTAAAATATATTATAAGAATAAAATTAAACAAAATAAATAAGTAAAATTATGCGTATTTTATCTATGAAATTTTAAGTCATACAAAGTAGAATAGTAAGTATTACTTAAATACGAATTTAAAGTCGTTGAAATATTAAAGCATTTGTGTCTCCTTTCTGAGCCATGACAGAGTGAGGGCATCGTTTTCGCTCTCCAAAATTGGGGAAAGCGTTTGCCAAACAATTTGATGATAATCGTTGATCAGTTTTAACTGTGGTAGAAGTAATAAAAAGATTTAATATCAAATAAGTATAAAGGCTTAAGATGTCCTCAAATTATAGTAAAATGAAAAAGTAAAAATAAAAAAATCTAATGCTAAATGGGTTGAAAATGTATGTTTTCTAGATTCCCTACAACAATTGTTCTTTTCAGAATTTCTTTAACAATATCAGACAGACAGACAGTTACAGACATTCATTGCATAAACAACATAAGTCCAAAAACTTTACATCGTTCTTTATATCGAGGGTCCCTATGTACATATGTATGTAAGTATTATGTACATATGTATGTAAGTATATCGTGCTAATTGCAAAAACATATCTTTACAGGACGGGCAAAAAACACTTTTTTTGACAACTTTGTTTCTAAAGCTAGATTGCTGAAACTTGGGTTACGGTTATATTGATTCATCATGAATTTTCACAATTAGTATTAGTTTTATATTAGAATTAGTTTACGATATATTGTACTCAGACTCTTTTAGTTTGAAAGGACACGCAATACAGCGCTATCCGAAGCATAGCTAGTTATAAGTTGTTCAGTTCACAAAGAACAAAGTAACATTCTGCAGACAGGCTTAAATTTATACCCCCGAAGTATATCCCGACACTGCCGCAAAAAACTTTAAGTTAAGTAAATTTTAACAAATGACTGCAGATGGAACGTTAGCATGTAAGGACCGTCGACATGATAAAAGGATGGTAAAAACATAATCCCCACGGACATAATCCCCACTTTTGGTATGGGGGTTGTGCCGAAAGTTTTTCGGACTTAATCCCCATGGGGGATATGTTATAGACTGACATTTTTGACAAATTTGTTATAATTTATGTTTTATGCATTTTTGTAATATTTCAGCTATGTATGTATATGACTTATGCATGTTAGTTTTGAAATTAATGATTCATTTACTTCTATAATTATATAATCAATACCTCCTTATCGGTTAGCAGTTCCTTCTTTATCATTTTAGTCTGTTTGGGGCACATTGTAATTGTTTTAAACGTTAAAGCTCCGCGTCCAGCAAAATTATACTGACTATCTGCTTGCACAATTTGCACAATATCCTCAACACGTAATCCAAATTCTCCATCTTGGTAGAAGCCCGGTTCTTTAAAAAATATAATAAATATAAGTTTGATATTGTATATTGTAGTAGTTGAAATTTTTTACCATTAGACATGATCATATTCTCCTGTAAACCAGGATCATCAGGCATCGGACGAAAACCTACACCCATGGGTCCCTCATGTACATTTAAGAAATGACCAACTCCATGACCAGTTCCGTGACCGTAATCCAATCCTACATCCCATAGTGCTTTTCGAGCAAGTACATCTAAAACTTGACCCTAGTATCTGCTTATAGTACACTTACATAAAGAAAAAATGATAAGAAACTACCTTCACTTTGTTTGGAAATATAGTCGCCCCAAGTGCAAGTTGTCCCTTGACAACACGTGTGTATGTTTCCTTTTGAAATTCGGTTGGCGCCCCAAAATGCATAGTACGTGTAACATCAGTTGTACCATCTCTATATTAAGTTGTTTAAAAATTGAAATTTATGTTTTCTTCAACTTTATGCAAATTCTTACAAATATTGCGCGCCTGAATCACATAAATAAACTTCTTTGTCGTTTATTTGACGATTTGTTTCCTTTGCTGGATGATAATGAATGACGGAACCATTTGGACCAGATGAACTTATTGTAGGAAAACTCAATCCTTTATAATAATCTTTTTTCCTTTAATGAAATATTAAGTTCATGTTTAAATGTTGAAATAACAGCGAAAAGTTAAATTTACTTACGATCGAAACTCTTCCAATTTCGTTGCACCTGATATTTCATCAACAGGTTCATTATTCTTAACTGATTCTTCCAACCATGCAAAATACTGGCACAGTGCAACTCCATCTCGGATATGGCAATTGATGAAACCTTCAATTTCCGTTTTGTTTTTTATAGCTTTCATTATAGCTATAGGTGTTATCTATCAAATTCATTTTTTAAGGTATTGTATTAAAAATTACATGGAAAATAGTACCTCTTGGTGACGTTTATTTTTCGGTATAAGTGCAGTCAAGTAATAACTGGAACTGACAGCTATCCATATTTTCCCATTGGATTCACACGCCTGAAATAAAAATAAAAAAATTATATTTAAATATTTGTTACAAGAGTGGTATGATGTAATATCGAAATTCTCTTATGCTCTGCTAACAGTATTTGAATCTATTGTGCCGGCCTGTTTTTAGCCCATTGGGCATTTCCTCACAGAAATAGATGGTTTTTTGTCTGATTATTGCAGGGTATCTGCATAATATGTGTTCTAATATTTTAACATCCATGATGCAAAATCTGCAGCATAGGCCATTCGTCATATTCGTCACATTTCTTAAGCAAATCTGCATTTTGACTGTATCTATTATATACAGTGTTGGAAAATATAGTAGGGACAAACGCAGCAAAGTATTCATTATTGGATTATTTTTTTATGCTACAGTCTGTTTTTAATGGAATTGACTGTAAAGTTACGTTATTTAACGGGACTTACGAGGGCAGGTCAATAGGTCTTTAGAAAAATATAGAAAAACATTTTTATTTGGGTATTTTTTTTTTATTTTTTCAACATAGTTTCTTTCTAGTTAAATAGACTTTGACAAACTTTCCTCCAACTTTTTTAAGCCTTCAGAAAATTAGGATTGTGGTACTTCTTCAAAATAAGCATTTGTGTGTGCGATGACCTCTTAACACGATATCGTGGATTTTTTTGATCATTTCCGGAGTACTCACGTCTACGAGACGTCCTGAAGGATGTTTGTCTGTTGTTGATGTACGTCCACGTTCAAATTCATTTATCCAATTATAAACTGCTGCAAATACAGGGGCAGATGTGCCATGAACTGAATCCAACTCATATTTTATTTCTTTTGTTGTTAAGCCTTTTAAACAGAAATATTTAATCACCGCTCTAAACTCAGTTTTTTCCATTTTTTAAAACAAACAAAAGTTGTTTACTTAAACTGACAATAAAATCAAAACCACTCAATGAATATAGCTGTAACTTTGACAGACATCTAGTGAGGAATGATATTTACTAAAAACATACCATTTGTGACGCTATGAGCATCATCTCATGAGGACTTATTGACCTGCCCTCGTAATTTAGCAAAATCAAACAAGTTTTAAAGCGCACAAATTTTGCATAGAAGCGTCTTGAATTTGCACAGTTCATATTTTAGCTGGAAAAAATAATAGGGACAATATATAATTTTAAGTCACTTGGATGTTTTTCAAATACCAGTTGACATTGACATATATGACACACCTGCTCAAAATAATAGGTACACCTTTGAGTTTTTAGTTTAAGCTCTATTACAAAAATTTTTGGGCAATTTAGAGGAAAAGTTCTAGTGGCATCGTAAATTACATAATTTGGAAGCACTTTATTCAGCAAAACAAATCATGTGATTTCCTTAAATTTCAAGCATTTCTACTTACTGTGCATAGTTAGAATATTTGCCTGCTCAAAATAATAGGTACACCTGCACTTTGATTCAAATTTTTGTTTGAAATTTTTTGTTTTTAATTCTTTTTTGAGCTTTCCTTAGAAGAACGTTAAGTTTCCTTAAAATGCAGTGAATTGATACATTGCTCTGCTGAAGATTCGAGACTGACTTTAAACTTGAAAAAAATCAAGAAACTCTGTTCAATGCATTGGCAGGTTGCTGAATTGATCTCACAATTTCATGAGAAATGTAATTTAAAGCAAACAGTAAAAAAAATCTCGTGGTAGACCACCAAAAACCGCTCCAAGAGTTGAAGTTTGAGGTCCGATTTCTCACTACAAATACATCGGAAACGCATCGTTTACTGATCCATTGTGTTCACCTCACCGACCATGAGGAAGTCATGGACGGTGACAGCCCAGAAATACCTATTTTTTGAATTTGAAAATTCAATTGGGTCTGGCCAGACCCATACTCTCATCGGAGGGATATACATAGAGTATGGGCGGTAGGCCCAAAGAACCGATTTCTCCCATTTTCAATAGCAAGATGCCTGCGAGAATGTGTAACTTGAGTGTGCTTATTTCATTCAATTAGCTTTCTTGGTTTTCTCGTAAAACTGGCAGACAGACGGACATCGCTAAATCAACTCAGGTGGTGACGCTGATTCTGAATATACATATATACTTTTCCATACCTGCCACGCCCCCTTCAATGTGTTACAAACGGAATGACAAAGTGAATATACCCTCGGCGTAGGGTTTAAAAATAAGTTTCTTAATTGCTTTTAGTTTCGACTTTTCCTTAAGTTTTCCTAAAAAAACGCGTGGGGGGCAAAGTCCTCCCCAGCTCCTGGGTAGGTACGGGACTTATCTTTCCTCGACAAAGACCCTTTAACAAGGAAGAATGATCCAGGACTACAATAATGTTCTCACAAAGATGAGAGCAAGAGAAAATTAGTTTTACAGGTCGTATCCGAAGACCGTAAAAAATGCCCAAGTGCTACTAAATCTTCTCTTACGAAAAAATAATATTCAATGTTCGTTCGTTCATGTTGTTTTGATTCTATAGAAATGCGTTTTTTTTTTTTAAATTTCTATGCGTCATTAGAAAAACCTAATATTTTTAAAATGGATGGATGGATGGATGGATGGATTGGCTTTTGGTTGATCAGAGTAAAGTTTCTGACTGCTTTCCACCTGGGGATTGCCAGAGCGATCTCTGAGCCAACCATTAGCAAGTTGACACACAGCCTCCCCGCGGCTCCATCTGGGTAGCTATCTCCGCATCCGCTGAGATAGTGAGCGAATGTGTGCAGCGTGTCCTCCCTGGAAGTAAACTGGGTTGTGCGCAGGGTTTGGTACCCGCCACGTAAAAAAAACACTCCAATGAAGACTAAAAAAGCCTCGGACAATGAACCCCTCAACGTTGACGACCACTGCAAACGAAAAAAGGACTATGATTTAAGGATATGCGCCTGGAATATCCGGACCCTCAATAGGGAAGGTGCCTCTATCGAATTGGCGGATGCCCTCGGAAAAATTAAGGCTGACATCACCGCCATCCAGGAAATAAGATGGATAGGACAAGGTTGCTCTAAGCAAGCAAGTTGCGATATCTACTACAGCTGCCATGCGGAGAGGCGCGAATTGGGATGCGGATTCGTAGTAAGCAAGAGACTTCGCCACCATATCTCCAGGTTCACACCTGTGAGCGAAAGGTTGGCTACGATCCGCGTCAAGGCTCGATTTTTCAACATCACCTTGATTTGCGCGCACGCCCCGACGGAGGAAAAGGACGATGCTGTCAAAGATGCCTTCTATGCGAGACTCGAGGAAGTATACGACCGCTGCCCGGCCCATGACGTTAAAATTGTACTCGGGGATTTCAACGGAAAGGTCGGAAGAGAAGGTATATTTGGCCCCACTGTCGGTCAGTTCAGCCTTCACGAGACCACCTCAAACAACGGTCTACGGCTGATCGACTTCGCCGCGGCGCGAAACATGGTAGTAAGTAGCACCAGATTTCAACACCTCGATATCCACAAGGCCACCTGGCTGTCCCCTGATCAGAAAACACGCAACCAAATCGATCATGTTGTGATCGACGGAAGGCACGCTTCGAGCGTGCTAGATGTTCGTACGTTCCGGGGAGTCAATATTGACTCCGATCATTATCTTGTTGCAGCCAAGATACGCATGCGGCTGTGTAATGCAAAGGATGTACGCTCTGGTATGCAACGAAAGCTGGACGTCGCTAAGCTGCAAACACATCGGACGGCCGAAGCCTATTCCGCTCGCCTCTCAGAACTGCTCCTTCAACCTGACTCTCTACCCGATGATGCCGGTGGACTTCGGGCGCATATATCCCGCTCCATGCGCTCTGCCGCTGAGGAAGTCATTGGTTTCCGACGCCCACTTCCGCGAAATCAATGGTATGACCAGGAGTGTCGCGAAGCTACTGCAGTGAAAAACGCCGCCTACAAAAGAACCCTGCAGTCAGCAGCAACGCGAGCCGTGCACGAAAACTACCGGGAAAAGAGAAAGGATGAGAGGCGCCTTTTCAGACGCAAGAAACGAGAGCAGGAAAGGCACGAGCGTGAGAAACTCGAAGTGTTACGGGGCAGGAATGATGCTCGAAAATTTTACCAACAAGTCAAGCGTCTGACCCAAGGTTTCAAGCCCGGAGCATCAACCTGTAAAGATGAACATGGAAATCTGGTTACGGATACGCAGGGTGCACTGAGATTATGGAGGGAACACTTTTCCAAGCTGCTTGCTGGCGATGAATCCACCAATCCCGCCTTTGGAGAAATTAACCCGATGCCACCAATCAACGACGATGGTGTGGACGTACCACCACCTAGCCATGACGCGGTACGAGTTGTGATCCAACGACTTAAGAACAACAAAGCGGCTGGTGCCGATGGCCTGCCTGCTGAATTGTTCAAGACCGGCGGCGATGAGCTGATAGGGTGTATGCATCAACTCATCTGCAAAATATGGCTAGTAGAAAGCATGCCCGACGATTGGAATCTCAGTGTCCTTTGTCCTGTACTGAAGAAAGGTGACCCGACAATCTGCGCTAACTACCGGGGAATCAGTCTTCTTGCCATCTCTTACAAGGTCCTGTCGACTGTACTGTGTGAAAGACTTAAGCCGTTTGCCAACACACTGATTGGGCCTTATCAGTGCGGCTTTAGACCTGGTAAGTCCACCATAGACCAGATCTTCACACTACGTCAAATCCTGGAAAAAACCCACGAAAAACAGATCGATACCCATCATCTCTTTATCGATTTTAAAGCAGCTTTCGATAGCCCGATACGGGATTGCCTGTATGCCACCATGTCTGAGTTCGGTATACCTGCGAAGCTGGTGCGGCTTTGCAGAATGACGTTGAGCAACACAGCCAGCTCCGTCAGAGTAGGAAGGGACCTCTCCGAACCATTTGATACCGAACGAGGTTTCAGACAGGGCGATCCATTATCCTGCAACCTCTTCAACTTTGTGATGGAAGGGGTGTTGCGAAGAGCCAGTGTACATCGTAATGGCACTATTTTCTACAAAAGTGTCCAGCTCCTTGCATATGCCGATGATATTGATATCATTGGACGTTGTAAGCGAGATGTTACTGCTGCGTTCTCTGCTATCGAAAAAGAGTCAGCGAAAGTGGGTTTGACGGTGAACGAGGGCAAAACAAAGTATATGCTGTCCACAAACAGGGAGACGCGGCGTATTGGATCCTTTGTTACTGCGAACAACTATACTTTCGAAGTTGTCAAGGAATTCATCTATCTTGGCACCGCCGTGAACACTCAAAACGATGTCAGCCTGGAGATAAAGCGAAGACTAACTCTTGCTAATAGGTGTTACTATGGTCTCAGTAAGCAATTGAGTAGTAGAGACCTCTCTCGCCCGACAAAACTGACACTCTACAAGACGCTCATCTTACCCGTGCTACTTTACGGCGCAGAAGCATGGGTTGTGTCGCAGACTGATGCAGCCACGCTTGGGGTGTTTGAGAGAAAAATTCTTCGCAAAATCTTCGGTCCTGTTCACGTCGGCGACGACTACCGTATTCGAATGAACCACGAACTGTACGAGCTCTACGCTGACATTGACATAGTCAAGCGCATCACTATTCAACGTCTGCGCTGGCTGGGACATGTTGTGCGTATGGACGAAGAAGCTCCGGCGAAAAAGGTGTTTGATGCGGAAGCCGCTGGGCGACGACGAAGAGGAAGACCATGCCTCCGATGGAAAGACCAAGCCGAGGAAACCCTATCCACGCTTGGTGTGAATGATTGGAGAAGGCGTGCGCAAAGCAGAGGCGCCTGGAGAGAGCTTTTGAGGTCGGCCGTAACCCGGTAACGGGTTGTTATGGCCACCCAAGTAAGTAAGTAAGTAATATTTTTAAAATAGTTCATGATTTCAGGAAATTTTCGAGTTAACTTTTGGGAAATTTGATTTAGAATGTTTTCAATTAATTTCTGCGGCTGGCTGGATGTGTTCACATTAATTTCTCTAAGAAAAAAAAAAGAATTGTCGTGATAGGGAAGAGTATACGTAGAATATAGTAGTGTAGATAAATACACACATATGTTAAATTTACAGCTAAACATATTACAGTATAAAAATTACGTTTCTTAATTGCTTTAATTTAGGCAGGCGGGAACTGACGCATACGAAAATTAAGCGAAGGTGGATTTCTTTTTTTGGAGCACCTAAAAAGATTCTCACTAAGTTTGAGCAAAATTTAAAATACGCTGAATTAACCGATTAGACGATTTCACATGGAATGGCTCAATAGTTTTACTTTTAATCTATTAAAATCAAAGCCTCGACATTGAAACGGAGAAAACGAAGTATTGTTCAAAGCAAAGAATTAGTTATTAAAGAATTATGTTTCCGGTTTGAAACGTATTAGCGCTCATTTAGCAATTTTATTTGTTAAATACTCCAAAGGTACGTACCGCATCAGGAAACCAAAACCGATTCTACTCATTCGTTTGACCGCAAGTTTTACTTTTTGGCACAGGAAGTTTTACGACCCAATTCGTTCCCGACTCGGAATATTGTTCTTAACATCTACTTCTTTGTACGAAGATTTAAATTCTAAGGTCTTACACAAGACCTTGAATTTTAGAATGTTTTGTATATTATTTTGTTAATTGAGTTGATTACTAAGTGGTTCTAGAAATTTAATCTGTTTAATAAGCCATAAATATCTATACTATTATAGAAAGAAGTAAAGTTCGTTTGTTTGTATATATGAAGTAATCTTTGAAACCAGTTCTCTAACAGTTTTTCTACTAACGGAAAGCTACACTATTCCTGAGTAACATAGGCTATATTTTTTGATAAAAGAAAGGAGCGTGGCACTTCTAAGAAAAACCTTTAAAACGCTACACCTTGGTTCCTAAGATAGCAAGAGTCTTAAAATTTGGTGTTAGGATGCATATGATTTATGCTAAGCACCTCACAAAATATGGAGGACAACGGGACGTGGCACCTTTCACTCTACGAAAATATTTAAAACGTTATATCGGGACACCTATAAAAGCAGTAGTTTTGAAGTTTGGTACTAGGAGGTATATTGCCTATATTAAGCGCCTCACGAAATTTGGACGAGATTGGGCAACGGGGAGTGGCACTTGCCATACGACAAATACATTCAAAACGCCATATCTTCGCTCCTATTATAGCAAGTCTTAAAGTCGGTGTTAGGAAACACATTGCCTATGCTAAGCACTTCACAAAATATGAACGGGATTAGACAACGTGATTAGGTAACGGGGCGTGGCACCTTTCATTCACCAAAAACAATATTTGCTTAATTCTGACAAGAGTTTTAAAATTTGGTATCAGGGTGTATATTGCCCATTCTAAGAACCTCATGAAATGTGGACGCGATCAGACAACGGAGTAAGGAGCTTTCCAAACAGCAAAAACAATTTAAACGCTATATATTTTCATCTATGGCAACTACAGTTATGAAACTTGATACATGGATTACGAAAATTGGTGAATGGACTCAATACTCTGCAATAAGGACTGCGTAAAAATTAAGCGAGGTTGTGCAACGGGGAGGGAGCCTGCAAAGCCGCGGGAGCAGCTAATACGATATAAAGTGAATAAAATTAATACAGTAGTTACTTACAAGTGTTGCAATGTGTGTTCCGATTTCTTCATAGCCAAAAAGTGATATATCAATTTTATTACTTAATAAGTGGTCGTTAAAATTGTTTGGTAACTTTTTCGAATCAATAAAAAGCAATAATTTATCAAACGTTACAATAAGATAGGCGAAAAATACAGGATTGAAGTCAATGTCAGATCCACGAAAATTAAGAAACCCTGAAGATAGCAAACAAAAAATTAGAGCTCAGACATTTTGTTACATAAATTATTTTATAAAACATACATGCGATTTCGTCCAAAGCGCTTACGACCAAAACATCTGCTTTTTTCTCAACCATTTGCTTCTTAACAGTATCCCATTTTTCAGCTACAGTTATTCCAGCAAATTTTAAGTCTAATGACAAAACTTCATTTGAAGAACGTTTTGGCTGTTTTTCACCCCAAACTATATCCACCAAGTTTTTTTCCACTGGCACCAGAAGGCATTCTGTTCAAATAAATACGAAATAATTAACGAAAATACCTTAATAAAATCAAAGCTTAATTTATACAGATTTTCGTCGAAATTGAAATACATACATATGTACTTATGTATGTTGTACAGTTCAGCATGCTGATGAAAAATACATATGTATACACAGTTGTGGACAATACAATAGGGTCGCTAATGATTTAGAAATATTATAATATACATCGAATTTATTGGCAACCCTTGCACGATACCAAACAAAAAATTTCGGGGAAATTATTTATGGGTATTACAAGATTCGAAAATGCTAGGTTTGCAACTTCGAAAACAAGCGGTAAATTATTTATTTACTCATTATTACGAAAAGCAGTAGTAGCACGTGAACAAAAACAAAATAGGGTCAGCCTATAATACAATTAAATTATTGATTTTGTGATTAAAGTGGACATTGTGAGTATCGTTTTTATTAATTTCAGTTAATATTTGTTAATTAAGAAAAAAATCATATTAGGTTGTTCAAATACGGACCGAGCTAAGCATTGTACGAAAGAAGAGCGCATTCAATAGAATTTTTTAAACTTTTATTTAGGATTTTCTTAAGGTATTGTTAAAAGAACAAAACAAAATAAAAATTTTAATTTAATCATTAACAATTACTTTGTTCAAGATTCATATAAAAATAATATGAGTGAGCCTATTATATTGTCGACATTTCTATTCTAGGCGCGGAAATGCCTGGTTCATATTTATTTGTACGTCCTCCAATAAGTCCAACACCAGTTTATTGGCTTCCTTCGGAGGTCTGCGGTTCACTAGTCTATTTTACATACTGGTGTTGGACATACTATATCCAAGCGGAAATTCGGAAGCAGTTTCCAAGGGGAGCAAGTTAGATTTGCTTCTTCGGAACGACATCAGCCAAACCTATTGTTATTTTTTGGCTGGCTAAAAGTATATTACAGTCAAACTTCCATATAGCGAATACGCATGAGACCAGAAAAAAAATTCGTTATATAGAAAATTCGTTATATAGATATAATTTTTTTTTTATTACTTATTTAGTAATTTTGGTTCGCACTACACTCTTCCATTTATCTCCTTCAACAAAATCATCTAATACATTAAGAAAAGCATACACATTAGTCGGTACGTTGCTCCTTATCTCCAGAAAGTTTAAAATTCGTCAAATGTCACGCCTTCTTCAACTTTTTCTATTATCAATTACTTTTTTTCGAGAGAAAGGCTACTTAGTTGCAACATTTTCACTTCTGTCACTGAACACTGACTGAACTATAGTCACCATTAATAGTGAAGGAACTTTCTTTCGATTGTTGTTATTTTCATATTTTGGGGATCCCTTTAAAATGTTTTCTTTTTTCTCCGTATGTATGTAGTTTTATTGACATGCTTAACAGAAAATTATTTTACAAAATTCGCTTTACGGAGATCAGAAACGCATAAAAGTTTGACTTTCAGCAGCAAAATTTCTTCGTTTTAAAGAAAATCTCGCTATAAGGAAATTCGTTGTAAGAAGATCAAAATACAACGAGAAAGCTGTGTACTTGAACTCAGTTCGTAGTAGAGAGAACTTCGTTGCATACAAATTCGTTATAAGGAAGTTTGACTGTATATCAATTATCAAATGGCAACTATAGAAATCGAAACTCAGCTTTTCACAACATTTGATATTAAAATATCAAAGTCGGCGTTTTCACAAGGAAAGTCTGAGAGACAAATTCTTGTCTATTCTCTTTTGTGATTTTCGTTTTGCGTTTGCGACATATGACAAATTGTTTACCTCGTTCCTTTCGTTTTTCCTCTCTTACCTTCGAACAAGGAAACTTTGCCGAAAAAGTTTCCTCGTGTAAACGCTGACAAAAGCAATAGCAAATTGAAATGAGAGAGAGTATTAGAATTTTTTTCTCTTCGCTATGGCAACGCTTTGGTAGTTAATCAGTGCAATGCTTGAAAAAATTAAAAAAATTTAAGCTTTAGTTTAACCGATCTCGAAGCTAGTAATTTTTTTAATTTGATATATCATTTATTCCTGTGGCTATTCTAGATCCCGTCAACACAGCCTATCTTCGAGGAAAAACACTCTAAGTGAAAGTACGGCTAAAAAAATAGCATCGCTTTTTACATTTCATTATACTCACCTTATTTCAAATCACACCCCCGCTAAAGAAGTTTCACTTCAATATTTTTTTTTTTTTGCGTAATATTTTTGTAAGACAATGCAAAAAATTTTTTTCTTTTTTAATTCTACAAATATTTTGCATTAATCCGATCTCCCTATCTAAAAATACCCCTGAGCGAAATTTCAATCATGTTTGATGATTTTTCGGGAAGTTATGGAGGGAGGTACTTTGGCTTTTCTCTTTTAAATGTACAATCTCAGTTGGAATATTAGCTTAAATGTACTTATAATTTAAAGTATTTAAAATTGTGCTAGGGAATAAGAGCTCAAAACAGTATAAGCTGTTTTTCCAAATAAAAAAAAAAGAGTTTGAATATTCAGCAATAGGCAAAGTCAAAACAGCTTTCATCGATATAAAAATTGCAAGTCCCCTAAAGCCGTCCACTAACATACCTAATGCCGTCCTAAGGTAAAACTAAAAAAAGGACTTAAAATTATATTTTTTTTATTTAAGTAATTTAAAAATATTAAAAGCAGGGTTACGAACCCGAACCCTGAACCCGCTCCGGAACAATGTTTTTTTTTACATTATGTGAACCCGAACCTGAACCCAAACCCATTCAAAAATTCGGTTCAGGTTAAATTTTTATTGCGCTTAGAAATTTAAATTACATATTTTACAGAAGTTTTTCAAATTTCAAATCTCATATTTCACAGAATTTGTTGCTCCGAAACCATGGCGAAACTGTCATTTCAGCCCGGCCATGTTTCAATTTTTTTTTTGGAGCACACCCTTCAACCATGTTTTTTCTTGAAGTTAAGACTGTCTTGAATTAATATTAAAGGAGGAATAATTAAAATTCAGAGGAAGACATAGTTAAAATTGCATTCAAAGTAAATAAACATGAAAAGTTTTATATAAAGTTACATAAAAAAATTGGTCTTTGAATTCACCTTGAATATAAAATCAAAATAGTCTTAACTTCAAGAAAAATCGTGGTTGAAGAGTGTTCTCCAAAAAATTAACAACTTGGCCTGCTAAAATGAGTTTCGGTGGAAATGCACATATACGTAAAGAGACAGAAACGGTATCACAAACTAGTATAGAACTTACAACTGAAAATATTAACGACACAAGTGTAGTAGTATCATATTCCGAAGATGAAAGAGCAGACATGCTAGAAGAGCTGCTAAAGAACAAGAAAAACAATTCAACATCAAAGAATTCGAAATTTATCAGACTTATCCTTGGATTTCTAAAGAAAATAGATTTTAGAATTCTTGTAACAAAAAAAAATTAATACACCTCTATTGTGTGAAGCTGCTCAGGTCATATTAGCTGTTCCAGCAACTCAAGTTAGTGTCGAGAAGGCTTTTTCTACGTTGGAGTTTGTTTTAGCTTCGCAAAGAGTACTTCTTTACGAAGAATCACTAGAGAATATTCTACTTGTGTGTTTAAATAAACATTTTTTCCAAAAATAAATAAAATAACATTCTAAAATAAAAATTAAATGAAATTATTTATTTTTTTAATTTTTTCGGAAAAATATTGAACCCAAACCCAAACCCAAACCGAACACACTAAATTTAAATGTATTGAACCCGTACCCGTACCCGTACCTGCACCCAAAATTTACAGGGTTCGAAAGCCTGATTAAAAGTGTTAAAAAAAATTGAATAATAATAACACATTCTTACAAATTCGAATTTTTTCCCCCGTTTTTGACTTCAGTGCTGGTTTATTAGATTTTGGAATACCCTCAAACCGAATCCGGACTCAGAATTGCTCCATCCTGCAAAGTTTTTGAGTGGTTTTCCGCACTTTTAGATTAGAATATCTCAAAAACCTTACGTGATCGAATTTCTTGACCAGTTTTTCCAAAATTATTTGTATTGTTTTATTTGTAGACTTATAATTTTCGTTATGGGACTTTTTTTAAAGCTTTCTTTAATTTTGTTTCTTATTTGCTCATATTCTATGCACGTTAAGATTTTAAATTACTTCCTTAATTAACAGAGGCTCTAAAATCATAAGCGAAAAGAGGAAGGAAGAGAGGCGCATTTTAAGACGTAAAAAAAGGGAGCAGGAAAAGCGTGAGCGTGAGGAACTTGAGGTGTACCAGGGCAAGAAGGATGCACGAAAATTCTATCAACAAGTTAATCGTCTAGCTCAAGGTTTCAAGCCCGGAGCATCCACTTGTAGAGACGAAAATGGAAATCTGGTTACAGATACACAGAGTGTACTGAGGTTATGGAGGCAGCATTTCTCCAACTTGCTTACGGGCGATGATTCCACCAATTCCGCCCAGAGAGAATGCAGTACGATACCACCAATCGATGATAACGCAGTGGAAGCACCATCACCTAGCCATGAAGAGGTTCGAGTTGCTATCCAGCGACTCAAAAACAACAAAGCAGCGGGTGCTAACGGCCTGCCAGCTGAGTTGTTTAAAGCTGGTGGCGATGAATTGATAAGGTGCATGCATCAACTCATCAGCAAAATATGGCTAGCGGAAAGCATGCCCGACGATTGGAATCTCAGCGTGCTTTGTCCTGTAATAAAGAAAGGAGACCCGACAATCTGCGCCAACTACAGGGGTATCAGTCTTATTTCCATCGCATATAAGATCCTCTCGAGCGTATTGTGTGAAAGATTGAAGCCGTATACAGAAACGCTGATCGGATCCTATCAGTGTGGCTTTAGACCTGGTAAGTCCACCATAGACCAGGTTTTTACACTACGCCAAATCCTGGAGAAAACCCATGAATATCAAATCGACACTCACCATCTCTTCGTCGATTATAAAGCTGCGTTCGATAGCCCAGTGCGGGATTGCCTATACGCAACAATGTCTGAGTTCGGTATACCTGCAAAGTTGATAAGGCTTTGCAGGATGACGTTGCGCAATACGTGTAGCTCCGTCAAGGTAGGGAATGACCTCTCCGGAACTTTTAATACCGAGCGAGGTTTCAGACAAGGCGACCCGCTCTCGTGCGATCTCTTCAATTTCATTATGGAGGGGATCGTACGAAAAGCCGGTGTGCATCATAATGGCACCATTTTCTTCAAAGGTGTTCAGCTCCTTGCGTACGCTGATGATATTGATATTATCGGTCTGAGTAAGAGAGATGTTACTGCTGCTTTCACTGCTATTGAAAAGGAATCAGCCAAAGTGGGTTTGACGGTAAACGAGGGCAAAAACAACAAGAGAGCACGGAATCTAGACTCTCATGTTACAGCGGGCAACTGTAAATTAGAAGTTGTCAAGGAATTCATCTACCTTGGCACTGCCGTAACCAGCAACAATGATGTCAGTCTGGAGATTAAGCAGAGAATAACAATTGCTAATAGGTGCTACTACGGTCTCAGTAAGCAATTACGTTGCAGAGCTCTCTCTCGATCGACAAAGCTAACACTCTACAAGACGCTCATTCTACCTGTGCTTCTTTATGGCGCTGAGGCATGGGTGGTTTCGACAACAGACGCAGCCGCTCTTGGGGTGTTCGAGAGGAAAGTTCTCCGCAAAATCTTTGGTCCTGTTCGAGTTGGCGACGACTATCGCATTCGAATGAACCACGAGCTGTATGAGCTCTACGCCGACATTGACATAGTTAAGCGTATAACAATACAGCGACTACGCTGGCTGGGTCATGTCCATCGTATGGATAAAGAAGCTCCAGCGAAAAAGGTATTCGAAGGGAAGGTCCCCGGTCAACGACGAAGAGGGAGACCATGCCTCCGGTGGATAGACCAAGCTGAGGAAGCTCTAACCGCGCTTGGCATTAACGATTGGAGAAGGCGCGCGCAAAACAGAGGCGCCTGGTGAGAGCTAATGAGGTCGGCCGTAACCTGACAACGGGTTGTTATGGCCATCTAAGTAAGTAAGTAGTAAAATCATTAGCTTTTACTACAATTCAGATAATTCTCTTAAGATTAACGTAAAAGCTTTAAAGTGATCTCATGCAAAACAACTTTATCAGACTAAAGCACTTTTTCCTTATCACTACAGAAATGTAAATGGCAACTATAAATTTCAATATAACAAAATGCATTTCAGCGATAATGTCATTGTTAATTGTCATCAAATAAATTACTAAACAAATTACTGCTAAATAAACGAATATGTTTGAACTTTATTCTGTAATGTGCCTTTAAAAATAAAGACGATAAATCAAAAATTGTTAACACGTTGACGGCTTCAAATCTAGTTTTTTTTAAAGACACACCCACAAATTAAATAATTATGGGATGACATCATTTTGCATGAACGGTAGATATTTCATTAATATTGTTATTTGCAAATGCTAAATGAAATATTAAAAAAAGTTTTAGTTACTTAAACAAGAATTATTTCAATTGAAAGTTTTATTACTCAAACAAATCACCCTTTACATTAAAAATTCCATTTTTCACTATGCTTTCAAGATATTTTTGATATATTTCAAAAAGTTGGAAGACCTTCTAAGCCTACAAAAAATTTCACCGAGCACCTATAAGAAAACGCATGCACTGCGAATTTAAGTAATTCTTAGCTTCTAAGTCCTAAATTATTGTGAAGTAAAGCAGCTAAAAATGAGTTTGATGACTAAAAACTAATCTAAAGCCAGTCTTTATCCTCAGACTTATTTTGCATTTAGAAATCTGTTAGCGAGAAAAGTTAAGAAAACAAATATTAATCAAAATATTGATCTTAAATTATTTTCCTTATCGCTGATATATCTTTTCACATTTGAGAAGCAAAAATTTTTAGACTAGTTATACGAAAAGTATTGCTTTTAATTTTAAACCTTATCATCTAAAAACAGGATGAACATTTTTGCGGGACGAACTAAAAATATCACTGCCTTGATACAATATCCGGAGTAACCCTAGTTACTTACAGTAGTTTTTACTAAGACTTTCAAAACTTGAAAACAAGAGCTTACCATTAGCATCGAGCTCCTTTTGAATAGGTTTCCACAGTCGATATGAGAAGAGTTTCGGATCCACGCCTACAGTGCTACCATTGGGAAGGTTCTTTGCAAGCCACCCGCCAATTGAAGGTGTAGTGGTCAAACCATCCTTCATTAACGTCCAATTCGCATCGAGTTGCTGTGCAGCCTGTTGGTAATAGCGACCATCGGTCCACAGCAATGCCTTATCCGAAGTTACGACAGCGGTACCCGCAGAGCCATCAAAGCCGCTTAAGAAAGCGCGACGCATGTCGAATTCACATATGTACTCGCTCTAGAAAATTGAGGAATTGGATTAATATGAAACTGGTAGTTCAGGTTTATGTCGCTGTGATCGTTTCAACCTGGTGCGCGTCATCCGATGGCACTATGTAAGCACTAATAGCATCTTCACAACTGGAGGGCATTGCCGGAGGCTGCTGCATCAATCGACGCAGTTTCGTCAGAATTTCCGTGGTATCTTTCATGGTGCTACAAAAAGTTTTACTTGCGCTCGTAGCCAGATTGAGATCTATTTAAATAGAAAATGTTATTTAACTGGAGCAGATTTTGCAAGTATTCTTACCTACGTGGAATATATGTGGATTTAGAATTTCACCTACAAAATTTTCGATTGTTCAGTTCATTGATATCGACTCCTCTTAAATGATCGATTTATGCGATAACCATTGATTTACAAGAGGGCTTTGCTTCTAATCGTAGGTCTTTATTAATACACAATCTAACAAGCGATTAAAGCTATAAAAGATTACAAAAATCTACAACAAAGTAACAAGAGTCATGGGTGACCAACGAAACGCGCGTAACTACAAGACTGGAGCACAACTGAAATTTTAATGAAATTAGCCAACTGGTTTCAACCACAGATTATCTTTGGTTTGTTTCAACAATGTTTGTTTGATCTGATTTTTTGATATAGTGTCAAATCACGATATATGAGAGAGTAAATGCTGAAATTTCTCTGATAACGTCAATTTAATACACAAATTAAATAAACCTAAAAATTGGTACCAAATGAAAACTGTCAAAAAGAAAATTAAAATGTAAATGCAGCTGTTTGGTCTTAAGGCTCTAGTACATAAAAAGCAGCGCATGCATCGCACGCATCAGATGCGACTAATGCGTGTGGTGTCATGTAGAGCGCGCGCTTTTATTTTGACAGTTTTTATTTCTTTTTCCGCCTTTAATTATTTTCTGGAAATTTTCAATAATTTATTTCATTCCATTTACCTTTTTTTCACATTGAATTCGAAATTAAACAAAACTTGCACAAATAAGTAAATATTTATTTTTCAATTTGTCAAATAGTGATGTTTAGTTTCTCTTAGCTGTTAAAAGCGTCTAACTCAATTCATACAAATGTAGGGTTTGAACTTTTTCTGAGGGAAGCGTGTGCCGCTATGAAGCGACAACGCCTGGTCTTTAACTCCACTTTGAAAGTTGACGAACTTTGGGCATTGAAAGCAGCGCGCGCATCAGTCGCTTTTGTGTATATATCACTCTCCATATAAAGGCATATATGTAATCAATTCTTCTGTCAAAGCATATGATGTGCACGATGCATGCGCTGCTTTCTATGTACAGGAGCATTTATTCATGATAAAATTATAAAGGTAGAACCCATGGTATAATCATGGAAATACCGAACTACTACTCCGACGTATCTCGCATTCACACACTAAATAACTACTCCGAAGTCATACGCCGACGCTCAAATTTGGTGTGTGTGAATAGCGCTTATAAATCATGGTTGGAATCTTGGTACACTTATCGTGGTAGCAACAATTCTAAGTGATCGTTCTCTTCTTTATTTTTATGCCTACCTCTTCTGTCAAAATCAGCTAAGATAAGGCACCAACATTTCTTAATTATACACTCATAGCTAAAAACGCCCGTTGTCAGATTTCTTGTCTTCATTGTTTATTCTTGACATACAGTGAGCCACAAAACTGTTAATAAAAAAAAACGTTTCTAGTTTTAATACAGTATTTTTTTTGTAAAAAAGGTTTTAAAAAAAGTATGGAGAAAACTTGCAAATTGTTTATTCTAGTTAAAAAAATTAAAACTAAAATATTTCACATTTTGTTTAACTTGGGTAGTTATTTTTATACTTAGTTTTTAGTGAACAATAGCCGTGTTTTATTGGGTTTGGTTAAACCAAAATTTCATACAAATGCGTGAACCAGCTCAATTTCCAGTTCAATTGGTTAATTTTTTTTGTCTTCGCTAAGGTTTGAAGCATCATAGACACAAACCTAAGATAATCAAAAATATATGGCAACTGTGCTTGAATTTTGAAGAAGCGTTCTATAGTAACGCGAGGCCGTGCATCCAGTCAGTGCTTGTTATAGACCCTTGGTTATCTTACCCAACGCGGCCCGCACCGGCTAACTTGCGGATTCAGGCGGTTCTTAACCCGCCGCGTTGGGTCGAAGGGGTAACAATAAATTTCACTTCCGGTTTTCACCGGAAGTGAAATTAAAAACTAAATATTTCCAAAAAAATGCAAGAAATAAAATCGTATATCAAAAACGAAATTTCAAATTTCAAATCAAAAAAAAAAACAAACTGATAAGATCTGCCAATTCATCTTATCTTTCTTTCTTAAACTTTTCGTTTACCCATATGAAGGTAGGAGATCGATTTTAACTCCTGTGAGCACCCGCCCTTCCTGTGATGCACTATCCATTTTGGTGCATCACCCACATTTTTTTCACGTCGTCAACATTATCCTACATATCCGCACACTCACCGGTCAGTCTAGCTAATCCCTCCCAGAATTATAAAAATTTACTCCATTTTCATTTTCTGAAGGTTCAACAAATTATATTTAATAAACAAAACATTTAAACATTTCTTTTCAATAAAAATCGAAATAATGCTGACTAAAACTGCTTAGGGCAAATTTTATGCAAATGATTGGAACAATGGACATTTGCAAACCAACAGCAGGACTTAAACAAAATGAACAAAACCAAATTTGCAAAGGAAAATTTAAATAATATAAAAGAAATTAAATTAGTTTAATCATACAAAAAAGGAACAAACGATATACGTGATTTTAAATTGCTAAATAAAGAAAATTGAATTGATAAAAAAAAATAATGATATATATAATGTATTATGCTTATAACTATAAAATGAAGGAAATCCCCGAACGCTGTACGTAGGTATCATAAAAAAATCACGAATAAACTAATACCGTATAACCGCCAAAATTTCGCACACCCTCGGAGCTCTTTCGGAAGTACGCGGCGTAACAAAAAAAAACGACCAAACTTTTAAAATGTCGACGTACTAGAGATTCGGTTTTTCTTCAAAAATGATCTTAACTAACATGCAATTAACACTAAATAGACAAAATTTAACATATTATGAAAAATAAAAATAACTGAATTTTAAATTGTATTTTATCTCTTCGGTCCCACGGTGCATCAAACGCAACTTTGAGTTTGACCTTCACTTCAAACTATTTTTTTGGTATTTTACGTGTCGATGAACTCCATCGAACAAGCCCGAACGTTCAGGGCTAACGCACTCGGTTTTCTTAAGATCGCACCAACAAAAAATTTAATCAATCTTAATTTTTTTCTTTTCCGCTTTTAACGCGCAAATTAAGTCACGATGAAATAGTATGTATGATAATGATGATTATATAATAATAAAAATGGTACAAAAAAGGATAGTGGCCAACTTATCTGACAATTCCAGGAGGCATCTCTTGAGTGTCGTATTCCAATCCTCTTTTTTTTTTCCTGAGTTAGCCACTCTATCAGTAATATATTAACATACAAAAAAAATATAATTAAAATACTATATATTTGTTTGAAAATTTTGGTTTTCTCAATATACAAAACTTACATCGCTTTTCTTGCAAAAATCTGTCTTTTTCCTCGTTAAAAATTTCTCGCCTGTCGTGAGGCTTGATGTTGCTGTCCGTAGGATTCTTTTTTTAAAAACTTAACTTTAGACTTATGCTGTCTCTAAAACACCGCACAAACTTACACAAAAATTAGCCAAGTTTTTTCACTTTTATTTCCTTTTTGAGGAATTTACAAAATATTTAAAATTACTTTTGAATTATTTTTAAGACACTTTTTTGGGTGAGTCTTTTCACACCAACGACTGTACCACTGTTGAATTTTAATTTGGCAAAATTTTGAACTCCAAGTTCAAAATTTCCACCTAGCGACATGAAAACCGTTTCAAACAAATATACGTATACATCTTATATAAGCTTAATTTTACATATAACAAAAATAGGTGCATAACAAAAACATAAACATAAAGAGAGACATACGGAATTTTGACCACCAATACTAATACTTAATTTGTTGCAAAAATTTATGTATGTCATTGACCTTTTGCAACTTTTGTTGTTAACTTTGAGTTTGCAAACAAGTTGCACAGTTTGTGAACCATTGCAACAAATTTGGTACGAGTTCATTTTATTCAGCTAAACCTCGCTACTGGCAACAATGTATTTGACATATCTCTCACTTAATTTTATTCAAGCAATTTCACCGATAACACGTTGATCCTTCAGCGTGGGTGAAAATTAGTTAATTTTTCTAATATTTTTATAAATTGCGTTGGCCGGCCAGCTGTGGCAAAGGCATCAACGGCCCACCGCCATCCCACAACAAAAGGATTTGCAGCAAAATTGGGCCTGGTCGCGTTTAACCACCCAACTGCAACAAAACACTTTGGTGGATAAGGTGTCCCTGAGGGTCATCCGTAGTCATCACAGTGTGCTAGATGGTGTGGTACACAAAACAAAACTGAAATTTTTCAAAAGGTAGGGCATAGATTCTGTGCATAATTCCCTATTCACACATGGTGAAGAGTATCCTTGAATCTGGTCAACAAGAAAAACATGTATTTGTTTTTTTTTTATATAAAAAAAACAAATACCTGTGTAGATATGCATCGCCAGCATAAACGAATCTATTTTTGCTTATCATTTTGTTAAAGCCTTAAGCTTCGCTAGGAAAATAGTGCATTCTCAGATAGTGTAAAAAAAAATTTCTTGAATTGTAATACCTTTAAGTCCGACGGTGCCCAACGTAGGCTTTCGCCCACACCCTGAAATTAAGATGCTCATGCTCTAAAACTGCGTTGGCCGGGCTCTGCAAATACTTTTCATTTTACTGATTGTTTTAATTTAATATTAAAATTTTTTATCTTTTCAGGAACATGATGACGACGACTGCTTCGGATCTGGTAGTTCACGCTTAACCACATTGGAAATTCTGCATTTGCCGGGAAGTTTTGAAATAGTTGTTTTCTTTAAAAATTTTACTTTGTTTGCTTTCCATTACTTTTCAGCGAGCGGGTTTGCAGAGTTTCAGACACGATTATGTTGAGTCACGAAAGATTGTTTTACATCAATCAAAGGACTGTTGCGGTTACTACTGGACGATTCAGGTTACCATTAATGTTGTTTGTTTTGGAGTTGGTAATATTGCACATTTCTTTGTTTCATATCAAATACCTCTATATTTTTTTTTTATTATCATTGCCAGTTGTTGCACTTGTTGTTGTGTAGAGTAGCCAGTTAATTTTTAGTCATTGCTGTTTCTCCTTTCTTTTTCTAAGTTACCGTTTTATACTTTTATATCTTTGGCATGAAAAACCCCTATAGCTTTGCCGTTAAGCGTTTCTAATTCATATAAATTGTTTCCAATCGGTTTGACCACTCGACATTTTGTAAACTTTTTACAGAATTTCGAATTAATGTTCTTTTTAAAGTCACTTTGTATAAAGTTCCGCTTAAAAACTTCTTGCCCTGGCGTGAACCTAATTTGACGAGTACGTTTATTATAGCGTTGAGCGCTTTTTTCATAGGCATTATGAAGGTTTTTCTTGATTTTATCTCTGATTATGGATAATTTATCTGCATTATTTACAACCTCAAAAGTTGGTTCATTGAGTGAACAGAGCTTTCTGGCCAATTTATAATCTGCACCGCTGGTGTACATTTCGTTGCCAAATAGTGCAAAGAACGGCGTAAATCCTATTGCTGAATGCACCGAAGTTCTTAGAGCGCATTCAATCTCTGACAAGTAAAGGTCCCATTCTCTGTGGTCATTTTCCATATATGCTCTGATGGCGTTTAGAACCGACTGGTTAACCCTCTCAGCTGCATTTGACTGCGGAGAATAGTAAGCCGTTTTCATATGTTGAATTTTATATTTCTCGTTCATATGATTAAAATCTTTTGACGTGAACTGCTTACCATTATCTGAGTGTATGGTCTCTGGCACTCCAAATTTCTGAAATATTTCAGTTACTAAAAATTTTATGACATTGGTTGCAGTTGCTTCGCGCATTGCTTTTAAAAAAGTAAATTTTGTTAAGTGTTCGACAGCAATAAATATGTATGCGTTACCGTTTTTAGATCTGGGATATTTCCCCAAAAAATCAATGTAAAGTTTTTGAAATGGCCTTTCAGTGATAACTTCTTGACCCATGTTTGGCCTCAATTCTTGGTTGGTTGATTTTGACTCCTTGCAAGTCTGGCAATTGCGTATATAGTTCCTAACTTGCAAGGTCATATTCGGCCAATAATACCACTGACGCAGTCGGTGTAAGGTTTTGGCCACGCCGCCATGTGACATTGTTTCTGGTTCATGAGCTTTTTCAATCAGCGTGGATGTGAGTGCCTCTGGAATCCATAGCTTCCATTTGATTTCGTCCATTTCGGCCTCGCTGTTGAACTTCATTCTTTTAAAAATGAGATTGTTTTCTATTCGCAAATCTGGTAACTTTTCCTGATTTTCTTCGATAGTTTTAATCAAATCGAGGTATTCTTCCGAATCGAATTCTGTTGTCTCAAAATTGAACCACTCTTCCTCGCAGTGAGCTATTTCTGCCACTGCTCGTGACAGCGTATCGGCCACCACATTTTCAGAGCCCTTTCGATGTTCGATTTGAAAATCGAATGACTGTAGTTGTAACGACCACCTGGCGAGTCTACCGGACAAATCTTTTAGGGACATCAGCCATTTTAGACTTGCGTGGTCTGTTATTACTGTAAAAGGCATCATTTCAATGTATGGCCGAAATCTTTTTATAGCCAGCACAGCTGCCAAGCATTCCTTTTCAGTCACGCTATAGTTGCGTTGACAACTGTTTAGCTTCTGCGAGAAATAGGCGATTGGATGCTCATTATCATCTGGGTCCTTTTGGTACAGCACCGCACCTACGCCAATTTCAGACGCATCGCACTGTACCCAGAACCTTTTAGAAAAATCGGGATGAATTAAAACAGGTGCCGTAGTCAAGGCCTTTTTTAATGAATTGAACGCTTGGATAGCTGCTGGTGTAAATACAAACTTGCTGCTCTTTTTCAAAGTGTCGCTAAGCGGAGCAGACAAAGCGGCAAAATTTTTTATAAAGCGACGGTACCACCCTGCCGTGCCAAGGAAGCTGCGTACTTCTCGTATAGTCTTTGGTATAGGAATACGCTGAATCGCAATAACTTTCTCCGGATCAGTTTTCAGCATACCGCCCCCTACAATAAATCCTAAGTATCGGAGTTGTTTAAAGCAAAATCGTGATTTTTTAAGGCCGATCGTTAGTTTAGCTTTTTCTAAACATTCCGCTACTTCACTAAGGACATGCAAATGGGTATCGAAATCGGGAGCAATAATTAATAAATCGTCGAGGTAAATAAAGACGTGACTCTTAAGGCGTTGGGGAATGACCTTATCCATAAGGCGACATAGGCGCTGCGCTGCGTTACACAGTCCGAAAGGCATAACAGTGAACTGATAAAGCGGCCTTCCAGGTACTGTGAACGCAGTATATGCTTTACTCTTTTCCTCGAGCGCTATTTGCCAGAACGCGAATTTCAAATCAACGCTACTTATGTAATGGGTGTAATCGATTCTACTTAAAATTCCTTCGATGTTTTGCAACGGGTATGCGTCTTTGACTGTGCGCTCGTTTAATTTCCGAGCGTCCAAGCAAAAACGATTTTTCTCAGGCTTTCGTACAATCGTTACCCTGTTGCTCCACGGGCTCTCGCTTTTTTCGATTACACCTAGGTCCAACATTTTGTCTAGTTCGGCGTATACCAGCTCTTGAATCGCTGGTGAAATAGGGTAATGGCGGTCTTTTACCGGCGTCGCCCCCTCATTCAACTGAATTGTATGAACCTCAAAATTTGTTTTACCTAATCCATTTGCTTCAAAAGTCTGAAAACGATTTACCACTTCTTGCAATTGCTTTTGCTGATTTTCATCCAGATCATGCTGCTCCGGTTCTTCTGTACATTCTTTTTCATATTCAAAATATTCTTTAATTTTATCTACGCTGAGTTCAGCTACTCCTACGATTTCGGGCGCCAGTCGAAATTCACGCCAAAAGTCGATTCCAAAGTAGGCCTGTTGCTCCAGATCTGGGCATATGTAAAATTTTATAGTTTGGATTTCATCATTGTATCTTATTGGCAGGTTAACTTTTCCTAAGATAGCATGTCGTTGACCTGCTGCAGTTCGCACCATTGAATAATATTTTTCGATGTGAATATCCAAACTTTTCAACAGCTCCCGACAACCTCGACCAAGTAAGCTGACAGATGCACCAGTATCCAATAATCCTTTTAGTTTTGTGCCTTGAATTTCGACCTCAGCGTAAACACGCTGGTCCCTAGAGTGTATTCCTTTGACGGCTTCAGCAATCTGTTTCCGAACGCATTTTCTTTTATAAAAATTTTGGCGTGCCTTTTCCACCTTTCTAGTCACCTCTTTTTTACCTACTAGTAGACTATCATTAAAAATTCTATTTCTAGCCTCATTGTATCGATAAACTCGTTCTTCGAGCGGTCTCGCTAAGTGTGGTTTATTATAATTGTTGTTTTTATTAAAATCTCTGGTTCTTTGCAAAATATTTATCTTTTTTCTTTCGCCGACAGGTTCGCTTGATTTTGTATCGCTGTCGTTATTACTTCCATTTACTTCTCCACGGGAGCTTGACTGGAGCGTGACACTCCCGCGGGTATCACGTTCCTGGAATTGTTTCCCGGATTGCAATTAGGGCACTTTGGCGTTATTATGTCCGGTACTCCACACCTATAGCAGAAAATCGTGCGTTGAAGCGACATACAGTCCATGAAGGTGTGGCCTTGCTGGCGGCAATTCCAGCAGATCAGTACACGCTTTGGTTGTTGCTGTTGTGGTTCTGACTGCACACTCTGCTGTTGAAACTGTGTATGCTGCCTAAATCGACGCACAGGCTGGACTTCTTCAACCTCTAGATCATCATCATCACACCATTGCTGATCACTAATTTCATTGCTGTTGCTTATTTCATTGATGTTGTGGCTGCGGTGCTGGGGCTGATACCGCTGTGGATTTTGAAACGTGTTTCGGACTTCACGGCGCAAAAAATGCTCTTCTGCCTCCACGCATACATCGCGTAATTGGTCCAGCGTGTAAATATTCATCGGATAAATCAACCGCGATAAATTTTCCCGAAGATTTCTTTTTACTATTTTAATGATGTCAAGCTCATTCACCGGAGTTTTTAGATTCGAGCGCATTTTGTTAATGACATGGAAAAATGTATCGATGCTTTCAGACGGCCTTTGCTTACGTTCCACCAAATCCTTCATCACCTCAAAATCTGACTTATTACTTTTATACTGTCTTTCTAGCGCTTGCCGCAACGTGGGCCAGTCAGGAGAGCTACCTTTTTTTAAAAACAGCCAGTACCATTCCCTAGCAACGCCCTTTACTAAAAGATGGAAATCCCTCAGGACTTGGGACCAAGGACAGCCATAATGAGTTTTTAAGTGCTCTACGCGAAATATAAAATCCTCCACCGACATATCATCTGAACCTCCACTGAAGACTATACCCCACTTATCAATATTCACCATAGTCGGCGTATGATTCCAAGCAGGCGTTATTTGATTCTGGGTGGACGCAGCATTATGCTGGTGGCTTGGCAAAGTAAAAGCTTGTTGTGCATGGGATGATTGATGCTGTTGTGGTGGTGTCTGCAATTGTGCAAATTGTTGCTGATGAGCCTGTTGTTGTTGCTGCTGAGCCTGTTGTAGTTGCTGCTGAGCATGTTGTGCTAGCTGTTGCTGTTGAGCCTGTAGTTGTTGCTGCTGTGATTTCTGCTTTGCGTATTGTTGGTGCCAATAAGGTTTATTTTGTTGATTCGCTCTGGACCTATTTATATTACTATTAATGTTATTACTTTCAGGTTGTTGAACTGGAGCTGGAGGAAATTGTAAACTATCGGCCTGCGGAACTACAGCACTTACGCCTCTTATTCTTCCAGGATCGGACTCAAGCGACGCTGAATCATTTCCGCCGGACTTTGTGGTAAGGGAAAGCACACTCATCATTTGGTTCATGGAGACCTTTATGCTCTCACTAATCTGTTTTTGAATGGCCATTTCAAGGGAAACCTTATAACCTTCATTGGCCTTAATTACCAGATCATTTATAAGCGCAGCATTCGCTTCACTTATAACATGATCTCTAATTTGTCTGTCATGAGCTTCTTGTACTGGCCCTAATGAAGCTTGATTATTTTTGCTAATTGCTCCCTTATGAGAAGCACTATTTCCACCCTGGGCTCCTTTATCTGCCATTATTGTCTCTGACAAATCTATATAAAAATTGTTATTCAGACCACTGGACTGACTGCGGTTTTCTATATTTGCTACCTTTTGTAGTGGGCTAGCGGTGCTAAATGACCTATTTATGTCGTGTTGGTAATACCTTTTTAACAGTCTATTTTTTATGTGTTTTTTTGCACCGCTCATTGAAAGCGAAAATATGTTTATAAAAAAAATGTAATTGCTTGCGAAATATTCTGGGAGGACCGCCTTTATCTGACCGGGATAATTTGGCATGCTTTGGGCAATAATTTAACGTTGAACGACGATTCATAAAAACTAGCTCACTCCTTTTGGAGTCCTTCATTTGGGTAAAAACTTACTATTGGGTTTGAGTCATTAAAGTTTTGGATTTCGTTGTTTAAAACTTTTAGATAATTTGACCATTCGTCAATGAAATTCGTGCCACTAAGCATTTCTCTTGTAAAAATTTCGTAAGTTGATGCCAGGAAACGAATTTCATACCACAGTACAGCATAATGCAAATTTCAAAGTTATAGCATGGTTACTGCGTTGACTTTGGATTCCCATCCAACACTTCAAGACTCATTTCGCGAACGACACCCCGATGCGATTCGTTGTTTACATAAAAAAAATACAACTAAGACATCGGGCTGTTTTTATTTCATTAAAAAAAAAAAGACCATAATGTTATCCATTTTTTTGTCAGTGCTATTTCGATCAGGTGCAATTAGCTGGATCATATTTGATTTTGCTAAGCCACCTGACTTTGATAGCACTGATGAAAAATGACCTTGCCTATCATCCTAAATTCTGACTGCGTGCCTTACCCCCTTTCACATGATGCAGTTTATTTCATTGAACATCTGCTGCCACATAAAGCCATCATGCAATTAGAAGCAAAACGCTGCATAATCTTTATACCAAACTGACATGTCGTCGACCACTCGCTCAGATGATGCAATTAGTTTTACGCATTCGCTTAGCTAAGTCACCACAGTAACCGAGGAGCCGACAAGATGCAGTTTGTGATTTCTTTGTATTTAGTTCATTTGGGTATTTGATGTTTTTACCCTTTTTATCCGTTTCACTTGGGCGCCATATTGTTATAGACCCTTGGTTATCTTACCCAACGCGGCCCGCACCGGCTAACTTGCGGATTCAGGCGGTTCTTAACCCGCCGCGTTGGGTCGAAGGGGTAACAATAAATTTCACTTCCGGTTTTCACCGGAAGTGAAATTAAAAACTAAATATTTCCAAAAAAATGCAAGAAATAAAATCGTATATCAAAAACGAAATTTCAAATTTCAAATCAAAAAAAAAAACAAACTGATAAGATCTGCCAATTCATCTTATCTTTCTTTCTTAAACTTTTCGTTTACCCATATGAAGGTAGGAGATCGATTTTAACTCCTGTGAGCACCCGCCCTTCCTGTGATGCACTATCCATTTTGGTGCATCACCCACATTTTTTTCACGTCGTCAACATTATCCTACATATCCGCACACTCACCGGTCAGTCTAGCTAATCCCTCCCAGAATTATAAAAATTTACTCCATTTTCATTTTCTGAAGGTTCAACAAATTATATTTAATAAACAAAACATTTAAACATTTCTTTTCAATAAAAATCGAAATAATGCTGACTAAAACTGCTTAGGGCAAATTTTATGCAAATGATTGGAACAATGGACATTTGCAAACCAACAGCAGGACTTAAACAAAATGAACAAAACCAAATTTGCAAAGGAAAATTTAAATAATATAAAAGAAATTAAATTAGTTTAATCATACAAAAAAGGAACAAACGATATACGTGATTTTAAATTGCTAAATAAAGAAAATTGAATTGATAAAAAAAAATAATGATATATATAATGTATTATGCTTATAACTATAAAATGAAGGAAATCCCCGAACGCTGTACGTAGGTATCATAAAAAAATCACGAATAAACTAATACCGTATAACCGCCAAAATTTCGCACACCCTCGGAGCTCTTTCGGAAGTACGCGGCGTAACAAAAAAAAACGACCAAACTTTTAAAATGTCGACGTACTAGAGATTCGGTTTTTCTTCAAAAATGATCTTAACTAACATGCAATTAACACTAAATAGACAAAATTTAACATATTATGAAAAATAAAAATAACTGAATTTTAAATTGTATTTTATCTCTTCGGTCCCACGGTGCATCAAACGCAACTTTGAGTTTGACCTTCACTTCAAACTATTTTTTTGGTATTTTACGTGTCGATGAACTCCATCGAACAAGCCCGAACGTTCAGGGCTAACGCACTCGGTTTTCTTAAGATCGCACCAACAAAAAATTTAATCAATCTTAATTTTTTTCTTTTCCGCTTTTAACGCGCAAATTAAGTCACGATGAAATAGTATGTATGATAATGATGATTATATAATAATAAAAATGGTACAAAAAAGGATAGTGGCCAACTTATCTGACAATTCCAGGAGGCATCTCTTGAGTGTCGTATTCCAATCCTCTTTTTTTTTTCCTGAGTTAGCCACTCTATCAGTAATATATTAACATACAAAAAAAATATAATTAAAATACTATATATTTGTTTGAAAATTTTGGTTTTCTCAATATACAAAACTTACATCGCTTTTCTTGCAAAAATCTGTCTTTTTCCTCGTTAAAAATTTCTCGCCTGTCGTGAGGCTTGATGTTGCTGTCCGTAGGATTCTTTTTTTAAAAACTTAACTTTAGACTTATGCTGTCTCTAAAACACCGCACAAACTAACACAAAAATTAGCCAAGTTTTTTCACTTTTATTTCCTTTTTGAGGAATTTACAAAATATTTAAAATTACTTTTGAATTATTTTTAAGACACTTTTTTGGGTGAGTCTTTTCACACCAACGACTGTACCACTTTTGAATTTTAATTTGGCAAAATTTTGAACTCCAAGTTCAAAATTTCCACCTAGCGACATGAAAACCGTTTCAAACAAATATACGTATACATCTTATATAAGCTTAATTTTACATATAACAAAAATAGGTGCATAACAAAAACATAAACATAAAGAGAGACATACGGAATTTTGACCACCAATACTAATACTTAATTTGTTGCAAAAATTTATGTATGCCATTGACCTTTTGCAACTTTTGTTGTTAACTTTGAGTTTGCAAACAAGTTGCACAGTTTGTGAACCATTGCAACAAATTTGGTACGAGTTCATTTTATTCAGCTAAACCTCGCTACTGGCAACAATGTATTTGACATATCTCTCACTTAATTTTATTCAAGCAATTTCACCGATAACACGTTGATCCTTCAGCGTGGGTGAAAATTAGTTAATTTTTCTAATATTTTTATAAATTGCGTTGGCCGGCCAGCTGTGGCAAAGGCATCAACGGCCCACCGCCATCCCACAACAAAAGGATTTGCAGCAAAATTGGGCCTGGTCGCGTTTAACCACCCAACTGCAACATGCTAGACAAAAACATTAAAATAGAAATACATAATAAAAATAAAAAAACAGTGATGAAACAACAGAGAAGGAAAATAAAACTTTGGTATTAGCGTCTGCGACACTATAAAAACAGTTTGAAATGATTTGACAGCAATAATTTAATAAAAAAAAAAATTATGTAGTGATACATGAGGCCCCTTACCGCGCTAGGCCTCGTTCAACCACACGACCATAAGCCCGGCTCTGATTTTGAAATAGAATTTCTGTCAAACACTGTCATGCCACCTGTTGGTCAAATGCAGATTTATAAAAGGTTAAACTTATACGTTTTATTCACTTTTAGGTTTAACCAAAGCGAATAAAACGCGGCTAATTTTGTGATTTAAACTAACAAAAACATTTTAAATCATTTTTAATATTTTATTTGGCCGCTTCTACCCTTAGTGATTAACTGTATTTTCTTACCCAAGTAGCACACGTTGCAAGCTTTTGGCCAATACAGCGCTAGCAAAACTCATTGCTGGAATATGCTTTTTAATTATATAAATATGTATAAATATTATTTACGTTTGTGACACTTATTGGCATTTATTTGAACGGATTTACTTCTCTTTTATTTTCTTGAAAAATATGTGAATTTTTTAACACAATAGCCGTGTTTTATTGGGTTTGGTTAAACCAAAATTTCATACAAATGCGTGAACCAGCTCAATTTTCAGTTCAATTGGTTGAACTTTTTTTGTCTTTGCTAAGGTTTGAAGCATCATAGACACAAACCTAAAATAATCAAAAATATATGGCAACTGTGCTTGAATTTTGAAGAAGCGCTCTAAAGTAACGCGAGGCCGTTCATCCAGTCAGTTCTAGGCCGAAACATTAAAATAGAAACACATAATAAAAATAAAAAAACAGTGATGAAACAACAGAGAAGGAAAATAAAACTTTGGTATTAGCGTCTGCGACACTATCAAAATAGTTTGAAATGATTTGACAGCAATAATTTGAAAAAAAAAATTATGTACTGATACATGAGGCCCCTTACCGCGCTAGGCCCCGTTCAACCACACGACCATAAACTCGGCTCTGATTTTGAATTAGAATTTCTGTCAAACACTGTCATGCCACCTGTTGGTCAAATGCAGAATTATAAAAGGTTAAACTTATGCGTTTTATTCACTTTTAGGTTTAACCAAAGCGAATAAAACGCGGCTAATATCAATTACATAAATTTCAATCAAAAGCATTCTTCCAAAACTACAAACTGTGTACAAATAAAAATTTTTCGACTAGTTTCTTCTAAAACTCTTAGATAAATATTGCGCCTAAAAGTTTCTTCATATTTATAAGTTTTAAGCAATAAAAAAAAATATCAAATAAATTTATTCAAATGCATATTTTTCTTTTCGCAATAATTCAAAATTTTCTAAAGAAATAAAAAAGAAAATGGTTTCCATTGCAATTTATATTATAAGCTTTGAGTTCATTTTGCAAAATTATTTCCCATGCATTGAAATATAATCAGTGTTGAGCGTATTTGATTGTCCGAATTAATTTCCTTATTCGAATAATTTCTACACAACACTCACGTAATGGTGGCGTCTTCATAGTTGGATAAGTGAATTGTATGGAAGCATCAACAGCTAAAACTTAACCAAAAAATATGAATTTAACCGCGAGAGCGCTGCAGCTTTTCTTTGGAGTTCAATTGGCCTAAATATTTCGTCAAGACACAATGCAGCGCCGTCATTTATGCCTTTGTGTTTTGTTTTTGTTTTCATTTGAATTCAAGTCAACGCTGTGCCTCGATTGAAATTCTGCGAATTTTGTGCCTCGATAGCGTTGAAATTCTGCGAATTTTGTGCCTCGATAGCGTTGAAATTCTGCGAATTTTGTGCCTCGATAGCGTTGAAGTTCTGGGAATTTTTTTTCGCTTGGTTGTGCGTCGAATAACGGTTAGAGCAATGTAGGAAATTGATGCACTAAGTGCCCTTCACTGGTATAGAGGAAAGAAATGTGTGGGCATTTTTTTTTTCAATAATTTGAAGTATGCATGCAAAATAAAAGCTACAAAATATATCCATTGCTTTTACTGTAAATTAACTTTAAATGCGCCTTAATAAGTGCAATGAATCTATGCTATGCTCTGTGATTTCTCTTAGCCATAAATGACAAATCAAAACAATAAATATAGTTGCTTTTGTTTAGCTGTAATCTATTCGTTAAAGTATACTTCATAGCTAATGAAAATAACAACGAAATTTTGCTAGTTCTCAACATCTATTTTGGCTGTATAAGCGCTTCTAAAACAGGTTAAGAAACTATTTTAAAGCAATGCTAATATTAAGCTAGACACAAGCTGTAAAAGCGTTTTTAAAGAATGCAAATTTTCCTTTGAATAAAACTTCAAAAAAAGCTAATAAATGACTTGCCAATAGCATTAAAAGGGTTTTTATAACGGACTATTGTCCATTGGCGATCTTCCATAGCTCGTCCAGATTTTGTGTAGTTATTTGAGTCATAGGTATTTTTATACCCTACACCGAGGATATATTCACTTTGTCCTTCCGTTTGTAACACATAGAAGGAGGCGTGGCAGGCATGGAAAAGTGTATATATTCTTGATCAGCGTCACCACCTGAGTTGATTTAGCGATGTCCTTCATTCTGTCTGTCTGTTGAAATCAGGTTTACGGGAAAACCAAGAAAGCTAATTGAATGAAACATCTTCTTGGATGAATCCTGCTATTGAAAATGGGCGAAATCGGTTCATCGGTAAGCCGTGCAAGATATTGTGATGAAATTTGGTAAACGGGTACATTTCAAATATATCTTGAATTGTGATAAAAAGTGGGCGGAATTCTAAAAGTTAAACAGTTAAAAATTTTGATTCTATATATCTCAAAAGTGGCTCAGACGATTTTCACAAAAATTTTAGAGATGATGCCACTGAAAGTAGTCATCAACACAAGCTCTGCCACTTTACTGAAAAAACTCGATGAAGGACGTGGCACAGCCCACAGTATTTATAAACGTTATATTTATAGAACTAACAACGTAATTGTTATGAAATTTAGTAAGGCAGATATACTTGCTAGAAGGAATGTTATTTCAAAAACTTTGCGCAATGAAGCATGTGGGCGTGGCATCTCACATACGAGCATAAAACTTTTACTGTTATAGATAGTGTGCTATGAGAGTAATCTTCATAAAATTTGACGGCTGCTATGGGCTTTGTAATTAAATGAGAATTGACGAGATTGCAGTAGTGGGCGTGGCACCTCCTATATTACCATAAAGTTGCAATCGCTATATTGATTGAACAATTGAAACAATTGGTATGAAATTTAATTTAAGTGGTTTACTTAGTAAAAGGTATACCTGAATCGAAAGTGGGTGAAATAGCACGAGTAGGCGTGGCACTCCTCATACAAGTAAAATACTTTAAGTGGCATATCTTTCGAAATATGTGATCAATCAGACTAAAATTTGGTTAGAGAGTGTTGCTTATAAAAAGCTATTTCTGGATAAAAATCGGACTATATTCAGGGCCGTCTTTAACCTATTGGAGGCCCTGGGCACATTAGGATAATGGGGCCCCTATGGCTTTGACTGAACACTTTTTTGTTAGAATAGACAAAGAAAGTAGATAAACGAGGTTCTAGAAATATTTTTATTGACAGTCACATTAAATGAATAGATAATGTAATATAATCCACAGAAGTAACTCTTTTAGAATTCACAGATTAGTGCTTAAAAATCTATGTTGATTGAAGAGGAACCCTTCTAGATTTAAGATGGGCAAAGTCGTTAATGACTTTTCCAAAATCTATATTATTGAGCAGATCACATTTTTTGGACATCTGCGACAAACTGGTTAATCTCTCTTGAAACATTGTACTTCTCAATTCATTTTTTATTCTTTTCAATTTGGAGAAGGAGCGTTCCCCACTGCAGTTAGTTACCATCATGCTTAAAAAGATTCTCAATGCGATTTCGACATTTGGAAATGTGTCTTCAGTTTTGTTTTCTTTCAAAAGTTTATATATTTCCAATATACTACATATTAGTTCCCTCACTTTGTTCACTGTGAACAATTTTCAAGTATTCTGTTAAATGCAGACATTCCATTTCTAACTCTTTCTCATTAACATCTGTGGTGGCCATGTCGATTTAAAATTCATTTTATTTTTCAAAATTTGATAACAAAAACTGTATTGGTTAAGAAATGTAAATACAATTTAGAACCACCCTATCCGACGAGCTCAGTTCAGGCATAAAGCAAGCAAGCCAATCGATAGAACCAGGTCCATTACATAAAAATGGCGCCCAACGTGGGGCCCAACATTGAGTTAATATTTTTTTTTATAGATTTTCTAGTGATAAAAATTTAGGTGTTCTTGGAATTAGTTTTATAATGAATGCAGGATCAGTCATTCAGCTAACCAGCCATCAATAGTTGTTATTATTTTTCTCGTCTTACTTTCCGCCAAGCTGGCATTCAAAACGAAATTTTTTGAAATAAGTTAAATGGTGATTTGAATTTTTAGCTTACCAACATTTTAGTTTTGTTTTGTCCATATATTTCATTTTCAGTTCGTAAACATTTTACTTATTGGTGATATGTGTATGAAAAACACTTTATTATTTAAATATTTACGAATTAGTTTGAGGATTTATTATCCCTGAAATAATCCTTTTTTTTTGCTAGCCAAACTTCGAAGACAAAAATTTACACAAACGCTTTTACTACATACATATGCACATATAACTAACGCTTACACATAATTTTCGCAAATTTTAACTTACCATACAAATTTCAAATATTTTTTTTTTGATTTAATATCCAAAAAAAAAAAATTTCATAAATATTATCTTTTCGTTTTGTAACCATTTATATTTTTTTTCTCGAGCTTTCTGAATTTAACAATGGCTGTGCGTCATAGCTCGGAAAATTTAAATTTAGTTTTTGAGCCAGGTTCCATTTGTTCTATTTGCAACGAATGCACAAATGAAACAAATTTTTGTTCAACGCCATGTGAGCATGATTTTCATATGACTTGCATTACAACGTGGCTAAATGAACATGGAACGTGTCCGTTATGTAGAAGAGTGATTGATACTCAATCACTTAAATGTTTTGATGTTCTAGACGTGGATGTAGCTCTTCATTTACAGGGTGCACACGTTGGTGCCATACATAAAAATACAGGGACCGTTACTAGATCTAGAGCTGCTTTGGGTACACCATCCAATTGGGATAGGCAAGAGGCTTCATTACAGGGAAGAAGAGTACTGAACCCATCTCAGTCAAATAGACTTGGCAGAGGTGGGCAAAGACAATTCAGGGCACCTCGTCAAAATAGTTCGGAAAATATGAATGAACCACGATTACAGGAATTAATAGATGTTGCCTTGCGTAATTATGATGCACATAATTCACGCGTTGTTAGTCAAATAGTGACTCAATCACTTGAAAGATTTTTCCAAAATTTAAATTTATGTAGAGCAAATGAAAGAATTCCAAACAGTGCTGATGCATAACAAAATGTTCATTGTACATTATCTGACAGAGACCTACATTCTGAACAACCACAGCAATATATACTAGTACTTAACACTGTTCGACAGCAAATCGCTCGTATGAGACTGAGGCAAGAAATGAAGATTATGAAAGAAATAAAATTTTTTCAAATTTTCAAAATCGCTTTAGCTCAGGCTTGGCTTCAACGGATGTAGTTTCCAAAACTATTTTAAATTGGAAACTCATTTTCGATGGCTCATTAAGCACTATTTCCGTTGACGAGTTCATCTATCGCGTTAACTCGCTCACAAACTCAACATTGCGTGGTGACTTCTCTGCGCTTTGCCTAAGTGGCCAAGAAGTGGTTTTGGAGGTATCATCGCTCCGTGCGAGTCTTAGATTGGGTAGATGTGTGTGATGACCTACGGCGTAATTTCAAATAATACCGCAGTGACTTTGAGATCAAGGAAACTGTTCGTAGTAGGAAACAGAAAGTGGGAGAAACATTTCAAAAATATTTTGATGCTGTTTTGACCTTGTCTGATGGTCTTGCCGTAGCAATGGATGAAGAAGAGCTGTTGAAATTTTAGTTCGCAACTTAAAGCCTGAAATTAGGTTAGCTGTTGCAGACGTCGGGAAAATTTTGTTACTGATGTTCAAAAATTTTCGTCATTTCAAAAACCTTATTTTCCTGCTAAGCGACAAGTTTCTGAAGTAGAACAGGACTTAGATCAATCGGTTTTAGTTGATGAGGATGTAGCTGCGATACATAGTTCCAGAGCAACTGTAAAAATGAAATGCTGGAACTGTGATGGAGAAAATCACTCATACAAACAGTGCATAAAGCCGCGAAGAATATTTTGTTATGGGTGCGGTCTTATTGCTTTCTTTTACCCTAGTTGCCCAAACTGCAATAACCCGGAAAACCGAAAGAGGTATACCATCAACAACAACAGAAGGTATCCCAGTCCGAGGGCCAATTCTGAAAGGAGCCAATAATTATTATTCAAATAGGTAGGGTGTTAGAAATGGGAGTTATAGAAGAATCAAATAGTGCGTGGTCTTCGCCGGTTGTGTTGGTGAGGAAACCTGGGAGAGTGCGCCTATGCTTGGACAGTAGGAAGGTAAACTCACTTACAATAAAGGATGCCTATCCACTACCACATTAAGTAGATTACCGCGTGCAGAGTTAATTTCGAAGTTTCAAGTCCACTTACAGAGTTGCTTAAGAAATCGAGAAAGTTTGAATGGAGCCAAGAAGCACAGAGCGCATTTGATAACCTCAAAGAAAAACGTACGACTGCACCCGTTCTGGCCAACCCTGATTTTGCAAAAGCCTTCGTCATTCAATGTGATGCTAGTCAAAATGGTGTAGGGGCTGTTCTCGCACAAGTTTCTGAAGATGGCAGTGAAATTCCAGTGGCATTTATGTCGCAAAAATTGAATAGTGCGCAGCGCAACTATTCGGTCACAGAGCAAGAGTGTTTGGCAGCTGTTCTAGCCATTAAGAAATTCAGGCCTTATGTCGAGGGACAAGAGTTCACGGTCATAACAGACCACGCCAGCTTACAGTGGCTTATTATAAAACATTTTTTCGTAAGGGAACCTGGTCGTATTCAAATTTAATTTTCAACCCATGTTCATCGTCTTGAGTACAGCAGTCGGATACTCTAATCCCTACACGTTAGTCTATGCCCTACACCACGGACTCCAATTTTCAATTGTTGAATATTTTATTAGATAACATCAAACTGAACTATTTCGAACAACGCGATAAACTTAAACAATATAAAAAAATTATAAGCTCCAGGTAAACCAATCTGACGGGAAAAATTATTGCAATTGTATCATATCTATCCAAGTAAATATTCAGTTTTTATCTCATTCCATTAAAAGTGGAAATGTTCTGTTTTGATGGCCCTTCATGGCCTCCTCATAAATGTTGCCTTAAAGTTCAAATCAAGTACATACTTTAGTAGCGTCGCACAGTGATCAATTAATATCTTTAAGCTGGACGAAACTCATTTTCCTCTATGTAAGGGAAGTGAGAAAAAAATATTGCATTATACCTTACCTAGTCCTTATTGCGTATTGTGGCAGAATATTTTTGTCTAAAGTGACGTCAGAGAAAAGATATTAAGCGACAAAGTCATCGACCTAGCTAATTTCATTATTTTAGTTTTTATTCTCGAGTTAAGTGAGCGCAATTGATCACATCGTGCTGTTTATATAATTCACTTTTGGACTATTTAGAAATGGTGCACATAGTTGAAGGTATAAGTGATATTTTAAGCTTATTCAATTAGATTCATACAATACAAGTGTATTAAAAAAAAATAGTTTTATTTGTTAGTAAAAAAATAATCTTAAATTTTTGCTTTACGTCACATATCTTTAGAGGCACATAAAGGCACATGGAAATTTTATTATCTATATAATCTAGTGTACTTAAGGTTTCTAAATATGTTCGATTTTATACTCCCTACTTGCCCTTGTCGAACAAACTTTTCAATTTTGCAGGTAACGGCGCTATCATAAAAAAACATCGACATGTTAAATCTTCTTAGAAGGTACCCTCCAATTAAGCCTTGTACAAAGAAATCAAAAGAAATTGTTTTTAATTATGTGTTAGAGGTGGTAAGTTCGGTAAATTCTTTTTGTAAATCAGCTGCCAGAAATTGGATTGCGGTTGGGTGGGATATCAACAAATTTGAAAAAAAATATGGTGAGTGGCTCTCCAAATGTGTCATCAGCTCTTAACCTCATACTGATAACCATTTCACCTTAAAAGGTATGAGCACAGGACGTCCAAAACAACCTTTTTCAAAACTACAAAACTGTACGTTAAATTATGTGAATGGTTTCCCATGCCACTAATAGTGCATAAGGTCCTGATGTATGGAAAATATGTTATTGAAAAATTATGGGAAGATACACAAGAATGTCGCCATAAGGAAGTAAAGTATTTTAGGAAGCATAACACAAGAAAAATGAGTAGGAAGGAAACAAAACAAGATTTATTTAAAATTTTACTTTTAACATCGGACCTTCAAATATCTCTGTTATGTCCATTACCTCAAAAAACAAGCGGCTCTCCACTCAGCGAAGTTTTAAGTCTACTAGAACAGCCGGAAAAATGTAAAATATTAGATCATTTTTCCGCATACTTAATTAATAACACACTTTTTTCATTTTTCATCAGAATATGAAAAATAAGAATATTTTCAAAGCTACATAACTTTCTTGAAAATAATTGCACACAAAAGATTGAACATGGGATTCAAAGAGGAAGTCGACCTACGTACGAATCTGTAATCAAAATCTCTCGGCAAAAGTTTGTGCATCTAATTTTAGTGCATGAAGTTGGCAAAAAGTTCAGTTTTGACTACATATAACTTAAAAACCAGACGTGATGGAAAGAAATGGAGCTCATTTTTG
Source organism: Tricholauxania praeusta (assembly GCA_949775025.1). Lineage (NCBI taxonomy): Eukaryota > Metazoa > Arthropoda > Insecta > Diptera > Lauxaniidae > Tricholauxania > Tricholauxania praeusta. Next base: position 69,070,333 of record OX459029.1, on the reverse strand, counting down.
GATTCAGTGTGCCCAAGTCATCCTAAATAGTGATCAGTAATTTTGTTGTTTGACCTGTGTTTCATTTCGTTATGAATTGTAATTATTTTTACATTTTGTTACATAAAATTTTTTTTACACAAAAACTCGGAATGGATATTGGGGAAAACAATTAAAAAATGAATATTTATATCAAAGTAAGCCATATTCCGGTTTAAAATATTTTCGTCCACCTAAAAAGTAAAATTTGATCACTGTGAGTCGGCTGAAATGTTGGTGATGGCGGTACGAAAGATAAACAAATTGCCATTAGCTCCCATCTTCGTATAAGTGATTCTCTTTTGAAATTCTCAGTTGTCCGACTTCCCACTAGGCATTTTTGCATTTATTAGGCTCTTCAAGAGTTCTATATAACCATTCTTTAAGAGCAGAACTCTTGGAAATATTCGCTAAAGAGGTTTTAAAACACAGAATAAATGCTACTTAAGACCAAAAGGGCACCTTCTATGGGGACCTTCAAGAGGTTTATGTAAGAGTTAGCTATGACGTTTTCAAAACCTATTCAAGAGTTTAATGAATTAATACACCTAGAGGTCTATAAATATTTTGTGCTCTTGGAAATATTTATACACAATTTTTTTTCGAACGGAATTTTAATTAGGTTTATTTTATTTTGACGAAGTTTTAATAAAGATTTTGTTTTTGGTATACATACTTTTTGCAGTATTACAAAGTTAAATAGATAAAAAGAGAATAGCAAATGGAATTACAAAATGGCAATATGAAAATGATGCAACGAATAATTATGATTTTCGGCACAATTATTGACCAAAATTTACGTGCGAGCAAAGATTTATCGTGAAGTTTGGGGTTTTGCTTCGAAAAACTTAGCGCGCTTCTGAAATATTACATATTAGAAAAATAAAATATTTGGGCTCAAATTAATTTTTAGGTTTTTCTTTAATATTTATGTCTCAAAATACGTTTAAGTGATTTTTTAGGTAAAAGCAAATCGAAATAAAATGATTTGCTGCACAAAAAATCATTATTTAGGCAAAAAAAAAAGAAACGCATTTATTTTTTTGTTGTTGTTGCTATTTCGTCGGCATGTATATTAAAAAAGATGGCCGACGACGCCAAGTTTTTAAAATTCCTCGATAAGTGGCATATAAAACTTAAGAATTATCTCTAAAGCTTCATAAGAGGTACTTTAAACTTAAGGATTATATTAAGGGCTTAATAAAACTTGACAGTTTTAATTTGCTAAAATTGTTTATTTAAAATAATTTTGTGTCCATTGTTAGGGTTACCATATGAACAAGTGGCAAATTAAGAAAGAGATGTTTTATGAGCTATTTTCTTTATAGAAATACGAATTATAACCCAAATTCGAATAAACATATTTTGGGCCATCTTGCGTTTATTTTTGTTTTCTCAATTTAGTTTTGGTAATTTGTGCCTCATATTTTTTTATTGTCCAATGCCAAGATCTGGATAATTAAAGAGGGCGAGAAACGAGTTTTGCTTAATATCTCGGAAAGTAAGCTGCAACAGAAAAATATATTAAGGCCAATGTTCAAGAGAAGATGAAATCGATTTCATATCAAGTCTTCGTATCACAAGATTTGACCCTCCTTTCATAGCTTCCGAAAACTAAATTTTTCGCCGTAAATAATTATTTCTGTTCAAAATTAAAGTATTTATTGTAATTTTTAATCAAAGTTGGGTCACTTGTCACATGGAGATTTTTCGAGCATGAAACCGATGTGTTTTGATTTGCCCCTCTACAACAGTGGCCTCAATATATTTTTCTGTTTGTGGCTTACTTTCCGAATTCTTGAGTAAAACTTGTTTCTCGGCGTCTTTAATTGATCAGATCTTGCCATTGGACAACCAGTGTACGGGTAGGCGGCCATTTTTATGATGTACTAGCATTGTTGAATGAAATAATATTTAACTTTGCAAAAATGTGAAAACGGAGTAAACAAGTCAAAAAAACGGTACTACTTTTGGAGACTTGAATCAAGAATTTATCAAATTCCAAAACTTTAATTTTTAAGAAAATGTTTAAGTTATAAGCTATTTACTATTTTTATAAGAGTACTGGTCATTTAAATTTTTTTATTGAATTGCGGACGTTTGGTAACCCTACTTTTCGATAAAAAGTTTTATGGAGCTCTTGTGAAGAGTTCTATAAATAAATGAAACCAAATAAAGTTTTATAAAGCTCTTGCGAAGAGTTCTGTAAATACATGAAACCAAAAAAAGTTTTATAGAGCTCTTGGAAAGAGTTCGCGTAAGAGTTGAAGCTTATATTGGCACTTATATAGAACTTAAAAACTCAGAAATTGAAGAGCTCAATAAAATGTATGGCTCTTAAAGTAAAAAATAAATTTTATTTATTAAAAAGCTTTTATCAAACATTTTTTAAAGATCTTGATAAATATTAAAATGTTTGAATACAAAAATATTTATAAGCGTTTTATGAAGATCTTCCGAATCCTTCTTAAGACCTTATAAATACCTTAGCTCTACTTAAAAAAGAAACTTTTACAGACGATTTAAGAACCTCTCACAAGACGTTGTTAAAACTTTGATAAATACTTTTAAAATTTTGAGTATTTTTTGTATTTGTAAACATCTTAATTGGGAGTTTTGAAATGCTTTATAAATAATTTTGATCGCAAGATTTAATTTTATTTTTTTAAGAGGCGAATAAATACTCTGGTATAAGTTAAGAGCCCTATAAATGTTTATTAAATGCTTTCGAAAATTCACAAGAGCTGTGGATTATTTTAATGCCCAGTGGGTTGTCCAACTCGGCCAGGCCGAAACTCACATACCCTACACTGCACTGAAAGTACCTTTTAAATAAATGCTTGAAAGACGTTGAAGAGGTTGAATGATTCGAAAAAAATGTAAAATGTTAGAAAGGTTGACAGGGGTTGAAAAATGTTGAACAAGTCGGAAATATATGCAAAATGTTGAAAAAAGTTGAGAGAGATTGAAAAACTCTAAAAAAATTGAAAGACTTTGAAAAAATTTGAAACAATTCAAAATTGATGAAAAAGTCGAAAAAATAAAGAAACTTACAAAGAAAGTTGAAAGAGGTTGAAAAAAACAAACAAATACATATAGGATATATTAGAAAAAGTTAAAAGGTTGATAAAGTCAAAAGAATATGGAAAATATTGAAAAAAATCGAATAAAAACTAAGAAATTTAAATGTGCCACGCCCACTTTACCAATTCCGCCCACTTTTGGGTTACTAAATTATTATATTGACATTCACATACCAAATCTTAGCCCAATAGGTTGTATAGTTTGCGATATATGAAATAGCTTTCCATAAGCAAACCCCTTACACCAAATTTTAGTATGATTGCTCACATATTTCGATAAATATGCCACTTACCGTATTTTATTTGTATGGGAAGTGCCACGCCCACTGATGCAATCCCGTCAAAATTCATTTATTTTTAAAGCTTATAGTAAGTGACATCTATACACCAAATTTTATGAAGATTACTCTCATAGCACACTATATATAACAATAAACGTTTTTTGCTTATATGGGAGGGCCCTCCCATAGGGCCTCCCACTAGGCATTTTTGCATTTATTAGGCTCTTCAAGAGTTCTATATAACCATTCTTTAAGAGCAGAACTCTTGGAAATATTCGCTAAAGAGGTTTTAAAACACAGAATAAATGCTACTTAAGACCAAAAGGGCACCTTCTATGGGGACCTTCAAGAGGTTTATGTAAGAGTTAGCTATGACGTTTTCAAAACCTATTTAAGAGTTTAATGAATTAATACACCTAGAGGTCTATAAATATTTTGTGCTCTTGGAAATATTTATACACAATTTTTTTTCGAACGGAATTTTAATTAGGTTTATTTTATTTTGACGAAGTTTTAATAAAGATTTTGTTTTTGGTATATGGTACATACTTTTTGCAGTATTACAAAGTTAAATAGATAAAAAGAGAATAGCAAATGGAATTATAAAATGGCAATATGAAAATGATGCAACGAATAATTATGATTTTCGGCACAATTATTGACCAAAATTTACGTGCGAGCAAAGATTTATCGTGAAGTTTGGGGTTTTGCTTCGAAAAACTTAGCGCGCTTCTGAAATATTACATATTAGAAAAATAAAATATTTGGGCTAAAATTAATTTTTAGGTTTTTCTTTAATATTTATGTCTCAAAATACGTTTAAGTGATTTTTTATGTAAAAGCAAATTGAAATAAAATGATTTACTGCACAAAAAATCATTATTTAGGCAAAAAAAAAAAGAAACGCATTTATTTTTTTGTTGTTGTTGCTATTTCGTCGGCATGTATATTAAAAAAGATGGCCGACGACGCCAAGTTTTTAAAATTCCTCGATAAGTGGCATATAAAACTTAAGGATTATCTCTAAAGCTTCATAAGAGGTACTTTAAACTTAAGGATTATATTAAGGGCTTAATAAAACTTGACAGTTTTAATTTGCTAAAATTGTTTATTTAATATCTCGGTAAGTAAGCTGCAACAGAAAAATATATTAAGGCCAATGTTCAAGAGAAGATGAAATCGATTTCATATCAAGTCTTCGTATCACAAGATTTGACCCTCCTTTCATATCTTCCGAAAACCAAATTTTTCGCCGTAAATAATTATTTCTGTTCAAAATTAAAGTATTTATTGTAAGTTTTAATCAAAGTTGGGTCACTTGTCACATGGAGATTTTTCGAGCATGAAACCGATGTGTTTTGATCTGCTCCTCTACAACAGTGGCCTCAATATATTTTTCTGTTTGTGGCTTACTTTCCGAATTCTTGAGTAAAACTTGTTTCTCGGCGTCTTTAATTGATCAGATCTTGCCATTGGACAACCAGTGTACGGGTAGGCGGCCATTTTTATGATGTACTAGCATTGTTGAATGAAATAATATTTAACTTTGCGAAAATGTGAAAACGGAGTAAACAAGTCAAAAAAACGGTACTACTTTTGGAGACTTGAATCAAGAATTTATCAAATTCCAAAACTTTAATTTTTAAGAAAATGTTTAAGTTATAAGCTATTTACTATTTTTATAAGAGTACTGGTCATTTAAATTTTTTTATTGAATTGCGGACGTTTGGTAACCCTACTTTTCGATAAAAAGTTTTATGGAGCTCTTGTGAAGAGTTCTATAAATAAATGAAACCAAATAAAGTTTTATAAAGCTCTTGCTCTTCCAAATCCTTCTTACGACCTTATAAATACCTTAGCTCTACTTAAAAAAGAAACTTTTACAGACGATTTAAGAACCTCTCACAAGACGTTGTTAAAACTTTGATAAATACTTTTAAAATTTTGAGTATTTTTTGTATTTGTAAACATCTTAATTGGGAGTTTTGAAATGCTTTATAAATAATTTTGATCGCAAGATTTAATTTTATTTTTTTAAGAGGCGAATAAATACTCTGGTATAAGTTAAGAGCCCTATAAATGTTTATTAAATGCTTTCGAAAATTCACAAGAGCTGTGGATTATTTTAATGCCCAGTGGGGGGCCACGCCCACAGGTACTATTGGAATAAATTTCTGTAATAAGAGCAAGTTTATCTACCTCATTAAATTTCATAACGATTACGTTGTTAGTTCTCTTAATATAACGTTTATAAATATTGTGGGCGGTGCTCACAATAAAGTTTCTGAGCTTGCATTGATGACTGCTCTCAGCGGCATCATCTCCAAAATTTTTATGGAAATCGTTTTTGCCAATTCTGAGATATACGGAATCAGAATTTTTAACAGTGGAAAAGTACCACGCCCATTTTTTCGATTCCGCCCATTTTTATCTCAATTCAAGATATATTTGATATGTATCCGTTTACCAAATTTCATCGCAATATCTTGAACAGCTTACAAGATATGGTAGTTTAAATGAAAAAATTTAGGGCTGTGCCACGGCCCTGTACGACCTTTTGGAAACTTGAAACCCAGTCTATTCCTAATTTGGTTCACATGTGCACCAAATCACCAAGTTTCATCAAAACAGACAGACAGACAGACGGATCTGGTTCCGGATATATAGCCATCGGCAGTTGCAGATATAGCTTTTGTAAAAATTTTGTTTTTTATTATAAAAACATAGCTTCCATAAAAATTCATTAAATAAATTTTTTTATTTTTCGGTCAAAAAGGAGGAAAATATTAAAAAATCTACAACAACCTACACATAATTTTAAAGGAATTAAATTAAGCTTTCTTACCATGCCAATTATTGGTTAATTACACATTTTTGGAAAAATTAACGGTTTTTTTAAAGAAAATTGGCCATTATCGTGGGCCATTAAATTATATTTCTTATGACAGCCATAATTTTGATATCCATTCAGGGGTTCCCAACTTATAAGGATTTTTACAAAAGCTATATCCGCAACTTCCGATGGCTATATATCCGAAACCAGATCCGAGCGAAACTTTTTTATTTGCTATTTTTATTTTCATTTTAGGAGGTAAAACAACAACAACAACAAAAAAGATTTGAGCATGAGAACTAAAGTAAACCTGTTCCGAAATCAGTTATTAAACTTTGCGACTTCTCTTGTAATTTTTTATGAAGTTGCAAGTACCCAGAAATGCAACTACTCAGCTCACGTTGGAACTTCAATGCCGTTTCAGGATTCGGGTCATTATTAAGAAAATGTGCTTCAAATTTTCGGCAAAGTTGAAGACATTCTCAAATTATTTTTGCAGTGCATTGAGGAAACTGCGTAATTCCACAATTTGGAAATGCATACTAAGAAAACTGCGCAATCCAACAAAATAAATAAAAACTACTTAAAAATTCGCATAAAAAGAGAATTGAGTGTATTTCATTGTGAAAGCAACGCTTGCCTAGTTGGGCATGTGCAAAGGGCTTCAACACCTTCATCATATCCTTCCTATGAGACATCCCAGGTTCGGGATGACTTTCCATTTATATAAAACCAAAATTTATATCGACTCTGAACGGGACAACTTCTCTTCTGTTTATGTAATGAAATATATGTATGATGTTTACACGCAGGGTCGATTTGAAACACCGTCTCACAAGTTTGCTACTATTCAGGCATTTACACGCAGATACGTCGACGTTGATATGTTGTTGTTGTTATCAAAGCATTGAGAATTTGTACTAAAATAAATTTAAGCCCAAGTTTGATTATATTTTTTCAAAATACTATGAAACGCTAAGTTAAAGTAGCTATAAATTCTATACTAAAAAACCGCACACTTTGAAATTTTGATATGTTTTTACTTATACTTGGAGCATTATTACTTATTTTTTTCGGATTTTTTCATGATAGATAAAGTAGTTCTATGGTGATTTTTTATAAACACTTCGAAATTATATAAACAAATATTGGTACGATCAAAACAAAAAAATAGTAATAACTACCATGTTTCATATACAACGTACTCAAATTTCATGTAAATTGGCTGAGATACAAAAAAAAGAAACAAATAACAGATTGAAAATGTTTTTGACAATAAGTCGAAAAATAAAATTATTTTTGATCCAAAACTTTGCGGAGTGATTTCACTAGTGAATTGCTATGATATGTCATATTTTCATAAAAAAATAAACACAGTAAAAAAATAGTGATACGCAGTGGCGGATCCAGGATTTCCTTCAGGGGGGGCTAACATTTTTATTGAATGAAAACACACATTGATTAAATTTTTCAACGAGCAATATTAATATTTTTTGACATATTACAACAATCTAATCAGTAGTCCAGTCAAGGGTTTCAAGACGGCGAGGTTTCCTCTGGAAAAATAATTCAACAATTTCAGCTGAGCTGATATAGATTTGTTTATGAATATTTTCCAGAGCCAATCCATTCAAGCAATCTTCTGTCATTGTAGACCTTAAATACAATACAAAATTTCAATCATTTTAACACAGAAAAACTTTGTTCTGCTGGAATTGTGTCAAATACTTGCAGTAGAATTGTAATGCATTGGAAGAACGATTCCATTTGTTTTTTTTTTGGTTTTGATAACACCTTTTACAAAAAAAAGGTCTGATTTCTCATATACTTTTTTCTATGTATTTTAGGGCGTAGATTCCAAAAATGACAACCATTTTTTTTTTTTTCTTAAGAATCGTTTTCGAGATATCCCCAAAAGAACTCTTTTTTCTGCACTTTTTTCATTTATTTGGATCATTTTTTTTTTTCCTTAAGAATCGTTTTTGAGATATCCCCAAAAAACCCTTTTTTCTGCACTTTTTTCATTTATTTGGTCAGATTTCTATGATTTTTTTTTCGACCTAAATCAGTTGCACACTATTCAAAAATTAATTTCATATTCTGTCTATGGGTTTGCTGTTCATGAGATAAGGATAGGATTTGATAGAGTTACAAGCGGTCAGAGTGACTTTTTTGGTCTTTTCAAATCCATTTAAGTCCAAAAACCTTTCAAAATCTATTTTTTAACATATATGTATTTTAAGTATATATTTGCTCAAATCGGACACAAAACGTTAAAGTTAATCAAAAATCAATGAAAAAGGGTAATTTCCATATTTTCATGCATTCCCATATGTCCAAGTCTGTTGGTTCATGGTGTAAAAGGAACCGTATTTTCATTGATTTTTGATCAACTTTAACATTTTGTATCAGATTTGAGCATATGTATACTTAAAATATTTGTTAAAAAATAGATTTTCATCCTGAATATTAAAAATATGAAAATCAAAAGTTTTAACTTTTTTGAAAAGACCAAAAAAGTCACTCTTTTTGGAATATGATCGCTTGTAACTCCAGCAAATCCTATCCTATTCTCTTGAACAGCAGACCGTTAGACAGAAGATAAAATTAATTTTTGAATAGTGTGCAACCGATTTAGGTCGAAAAAAAATTGATAGAAATATGATCAAATAAATGAAAAAACTGCAGAAAAAAAGGTTTTTTCTTAACGATTCTTAAAAAAAATAGTTTTAATTTTTGGAATCTACGCCCCAAAATACATAGGAAAACTTCTATGAGAAACCATATCTCAATATGAGGCCCAAAATTGTAAGCTAGTGTAATGGGCAATGCTTTCATTGAATGCTGATGACACAATTTAATTTTGGATTAGCGCTCAACCTTACTGCAATCACTTTTCACTTTCGTAAGTGAGAGCAGCCTCTATGATTTTGTCAACATGCCTCATCGAGTGATTACCGGTATAAAACGTTCTAAGGGTAAAATTCTCAAAAATTTACTCTGGAATTTTGATTTTGATTCTGAAATTTTATGATCCAAATAAGGATAGAATATTGCGGCTCTGAAACATTTGAGAAAGAAATGTGAAATAAAAATAAATTAAAACTAGTAATATTCGGCCATGCCGAAACTCACATGCCTAACACTGCATTGAAAGTACCTTTTAAATAAATGTTAAAAATACGTTGAAGAGCTTGAATAAGTCGAGAAAAAATGTAAAAAGATTGAAAAAGTTTGAAAAATTTTGAAACAGTTGCAAAAGACTATTTGAAGAAATTGAAAAAGTCGAAAAAATAAGGAAAATACTGAAAAATGTTGAAAAATTGAAAAAATTTAAAATGTCGAAAAAATATGGTAAATTATGAAAAATATTGAAAGCGGTTGAAAAACTCTCAAAAAATTGCAGAAGTTGAAAAATGTTGAAACAATTCAAAATCGATGAAAAAGTTGAATCAATAAAGAAAATGACGAATAAAGTTGAAAGAGGTTGAAAAAGACGAAAAAATACTTATGGAATATGTGTATTTATGTATTGGAAAAAGTTAAAAGCTTGGAAAAAGTTAAAAGCTTGGAAAAAGTTAAAATAATATGGAAAATGTTGAAAAAAATCGAATAGAAATTAAATAGTCGAAATATTCTTCACCCACTTCTTCAATTCCGCCTACTTTTGGATATGAAATGAATTTTATTCCTGATCGACATTCGCATACCAATTTTTAGCACAATGGCTTGTATATTAGTCTTAAAATTTAGGGCGGCGACACACCTACTGGTACAACCCAGTCTGATTTTAATCCAGAAATAGTTTTCCATAAACTAACCTCTTAAGCCAAATTTTAGTATGATGAATCACCAAGTTTCATTAAAATCGCAGCAATAGTTTCAATGATAACTAAATAGATCTGTAAATATAAGAATATTTGCTGGTCAAATTACGTCGGAACACGGAATTTGAAAAAAAAAAATTTTTGAACTTAGCTTCTCCACGATCGGACTGGTTTCGAAAATTCTTATATTTACCAAAGTTTTTATGGGAATTACAAAAAAAAAACAAGAGGACTTACATTTCGGAAATCAAGTTTTTTTGAAGTGAACTGAAAATAAATGATGAAGGCTAAAATGTTTCATAAAGTCGTATTTTTTCTTTAAAGAGCATCTATGCGTAACAAACGGGATGACAAAGTTATTATAAACTCAGTGCTGGGTATATTTTACTTTTTATTATTTATTTATTTACGAGCGGGAAAGAATCAATTAAGTGTCTAACTCAACAGCGATTGAAGATACTTCATTAAAAATATCATCAAATAACGTTTAATTTTTTCGCATTTCTGAAAACAGGTTGATAATTTGCTTGACATGAGTACAGGCTGAAAAGATTTGTAGTGTCGGATCTTGTAGTTTGCGACTGAGCGACAATATAGGAACATTTACAATAGTTCTACTCTTTTAAATTCGAGAAGAAGTTTGACACTGATGAAACTGTGCCTAGCATGTTACGAATTTCAGAAATATCACATGATTTTCCTGCACACAAATATACTGTCTGAAAACAATGAGTGTAAAATGCTAACAGTTGGTTTTCAGATGTCAAAGCCTGAACGGCTTTGATTTGTTTGATCCTCCATGAACGTTCTTGAATAAAAATATTTTTTTTCGCTCTCAGGGGGGGCTTCAGCACCCATATCCCCCCTACTTGTATCCGCCACTGGTGATACGTTTCAAAAATTCTATCCCATACATTTTTATTTTAAAATGTATTTAAATTTCTGGTATGAAGGTAAAAATTGGCAAAGTCATATAGAGGTAGGCAACTTTAAACGCCTGCATCACAACCAATTTTCATCAAAAATTACATTTATGGGTCACCATTTTGACGAAAAGTACGTCATATTTTGTTGAAAATATAAAGTCTTTGACTTTATGAAGTGCCATTTCAATAGGAAATTTACAAGTAGCGATGAGAGTAACAACGTTTGACAAATCAGCATTATTTGCTGGAAGCTGACCACTAATGATTTGAAACTTGACCAGCACAGAGTTCCAAAAACACAACATTATCATTTCATTTCAATTTTTATGCTATTATTCCTGCTTCTCTTTTGAATTCAACGTTAAAAAATATCGTTTTAATATTTGAAGTGGTCCGTAGATATCGCAGGAGAATTATTTTAGAATAATTTTGAATTTAAAATTAATGTAAAAGCATTAAAAAAAGAATGTATAACAATTTATAACTGAATAAAAATACGAAAAAAAAGTGAAAACCAAAGTTAATTCTCAGTGCACCACAGTGGAAAATTTTTTAATATTTTTGGACAAAAAGCCGTCTACAACGCAATTATTAATGGATTTGAAAATTTTTTTTTAAATAATTGTTAGGTACCACCCAATGTGTGAGTACTGCCCGAATTTTCGAAAATGTTCAACATAACCTCAAAAAATCCTATAAATATATGAAATTCGTGTATTTTACTTAGGGAGTTTTTCGAAAAATAAAAAGACATTTTTTTAAAAGTTTTTTGAAGTTGCATTTTATCCTAGACCAAAATTTCTTATACATTATTAAAGTATAACTATTCAAGACTTATCTCTGAAATGTTGGTCCAAAAATAGTCGTCAATAAGTTAGAAAAGTGCAATGCCGTGAACGACCTCAAAATTTGCGGTGAGCAAGATATCTGGAGACTGGTTCATCCGAAAAAAGAAAATTAAATTTTTTTCGGTTAAGCAAATAGTTAGAGGCGTTTGATCGTCAATTTTTGAAAACTATTAATTTTTGACAAAATGGCGGGCGTACAAAGAACATTTTAAACTAAATCAAAAAATATGTATCCAAAAAAAAATCGAACGATTAAACGCCCCCTTACTGTTTGCTTAACCGAAAAAAATTTAATTTTCTTTTTTCGGATGAATCAGTCTCCAGATATCTTGCTCACCGCAAATTTTGAGGTATATATATTAATAGGATTTTTTGAGGTTATGTTGAACGTTTTCAAAAATTTGGGCAGTACTCCCACATTGGGTGGTACCTAACGATTGTTTAAAAAAAATTTACTAATCCATTAAAAATTGCGTTGTAGACGGCTTTTTGTCCAACAACATTAAAAAAATTCTCACTGTGCGCCCCCTCGGACCTTGCGCCCCAGGCTTAAGCCTTATTAGCCTATGGGTAAATCAGGCCCTGCTTTATTGACTTTGAATTATTTTACTTTAGTCAGTCAATTAATCTCTCACACAGACTTCATATTTAATATCTACTATTATTAAACGAGCTAAAATTGTATGTATGTATATAAATATATAAATAAATATATAAATAAATATATAAATAAATATATAAATAAACTAGCATTACCCTGTGTGCATCGCCTCACCTCAACCGTGGTGCAGATTCGATGTGCGGTCTGCGTGAAAATTCTATTTAAAAAATACTTTTGTATGAGGACCACCCTTAGTATGCACCCAAAATAAAATTTTTACAACCTAAGCAGTGCCTCTTAATATAAAAACTACGTGATGTACATTTCATGAGAATCGGTTAAGCGGTCTTCGAGAAAATGATATTTAAAAATATTTTTGTATGTGGGCAACCCTAAATAAAAGTTTTGTAGCCTAAGCTATGCTTCTTAACATAAGAGCTACGTGGTGTAAATTCGGAGTAAATCGACTAACCTGTCTTCGTAAAAATGATATTTAAAAATATTTTTGTATGAGGGTCACCCTAAGTATGACCCTGAATAAAATTTTTTGGACCTTATATGTGCTTCTTAATACAGAAGCCATGTGGTGTAAATTCCATGAGAATTGATTTGGCGGTCTTCGAGTAAATGATATTTAAAAATATTTTTGTGTGAGGGCCACCCTAAATAAAAGCTTTGTATCCTTAGTTTCTTAACATAAGAGCTACGTGGTGTAAATTCGGTGTGAATCGACTTACCTGGCTTTGTGAAAATGATATTTAAAAATGTTTTTGTGTGAGGGCCACCCTAAGTTTGCACCCTAAATAAAATGTTTTCAATCTTATCTGTGTCTCTTCACCTAAAAGCCATATGGTGTCAGTTTCATGAGAATCTATTTAGCGGTCTTCGAGAAAATGATATTTATAATTTTTTTTTGTGTGAGGGCCACCCTAAATAAGAGTTTTGTATCCTTATCTATGCCTCTTAACATAAAAGCTACGTGGTGTAAATTTGGCGTGAATCGACTAACCAGACTTTGTGAAAATGATATTTAAAAATATTTTTGTGTGAGGGCCACCCTAAATATAATGTTTGTAGCCTAAGCCATGCTTCTTAACATAAGAGATACGTAGTGTAAATTCGGTGCGAATCGATTTATTTTTCTTCGTGAAAATGATATTTAAAATATATTTGTATGAGTGCCACCCTAAGTATGCACCCTAAATAAAATTTTTACCATCCAATCTGTGCATATATATCTGTGTAAATTTCATGAGAATCGATTTGTCTGTCTTTGAGAAATCGCTATTTTGAAAATATTTGTGTATGAGGGCCACCCTAAATAAAAGTTTTTTTGCCTAAGCTATGCTTCTTAACATTAGAGATACGTAATGTAAACTCGGTGTGAATCGATTTATTTGTCTTCGTGAAAATGATATTTAAAAATATATTTGTATGGCCACCCTAAGTATGCACCCTAAATAAAATTTTTACCATCCAATCTGTGCTTCTTAACATAAAAGCCATACTGTGTAAATTTCATGAGAATCGATTTGCCTGTCTTTGAGAAATCGCTATTTTGAAAATATTTGTGTATGAGGGCCACCCTAAATATGCACCCTCAATAAAAGTTTTATAGCCTATGACACCCGCCCGATCGATACTAACATACTGTGTAAATTTCATCAAAATCGGCTGCATAGTTTCCGCGTGCATAAGAGACAGACAGACAGACAAAAAATGAATTTTATATAATAGAAAGGTATCTTGAAAGGCTTAGTTACCATCCTAACCTTTTAGCTATTTGCCTATTGGATGAAAGTGAGGTAGAAAGAAGGTTAAAAAGATTGCATATTCTAGATTTGCCTTTTATATAATAAATTAATGTAATATTAATATTTTTTCAGTCTATTTTCTCTCTCGTTAAGAGTAGACGCGTTTTTTGTCGACTCGTTAAAATTTTGTTTTTATTTACATATTTCCTCGGAATTCCTAGATCATTCAATGGATGATTTTTGTGGAAAATGTGACCGGAGTTTTGCTCGTGGTGATACGCAATTAGTGCCGTGCAGTGGATATTGCAAGAAGGTTTTCCACCGTAGCTGTTGTGAGGGACCGCTCACTGAATATGACATTAAGCTTTTAAAATTAAATCGAAACTTAAGCTATTTTTGCAAGGAATGTGTTGGCGTCCCAGATAAAATTGTTAAAGGCCATGAAGTGTTTTTGGAAGCGCATAAGATGGGTTTGGAAAAGCTAACATATGTTGTGGAAATGCAAATTAAAGCATTGACTGAGCAATTGTTAGAGTTGAAAAAGAGCATGTTTGATAATTTTAACAACTATGAGAGTGAGTTGGCTTCAAAAGTCGCAGGTTTTTCTGCAGAGATGACGGCTCTTAAAAACTCAATTTGCACTAATAATGCATTTGGCGCGGGTGCTGCTGCTAACTGTGTTTCAAGTGTTGTTGCGAGTTCCTCGTCTCCAATAGTTCGTTCTGTTCCAGCTATCTCTCTTTCTGAGAGTTTCTCTAACGGGAATCCTACACATGCTAATGATTCACATTCTTGCAATATTCCTTTTAATGCAAATAATTCTGTTGCTCTTCATCGGCGCTCTTCGAGTGTGACTCTTGCATCCTCTTCTGCTACTGTTGCTGGTGCTAACAACTTTAAAAATACAAACAAAAATACAAACAAAAATAAAACTGTTCATTCCCGCCGCTCTATGAGTATGGTTCTGCCGCATTCTTTTGCTGCTGTTGCTGCTGGTGTCTCTTCAGAGGCTGTTAATTCACAGCCTAATTCTTCTGCTAATAATGCCACTGATGGATCTGTTTTATGTTCTGCTGGTGTATCTTCGCTTTATTCTGGTACTGCTGCTGTTTCACCTATGTATGGTATTGATACCTCTGTTGCTGTTACAGTGGGTGCTGGCTCTCTACATCAAAATGAGAAAGATAGCTGGAAAGAAGCTAGAAATAAAAAACGTAAAAAACGTTTTTCTGTTGAGGGTAAAAATGCAAGTACTGAGCTTGCTGTAATCGATCGTAAGAGATGGGTTCATCTAAGCTCTTTCAAAGCATCTGTTACAGAGTCTGATATCATCGTGGCTGGGCAAAACGTACCGCGCGCGGTACTGCGGCAGAATGAGAATAACTTTTCATATACGTATATAAAGCAGAGAGCGTAAAATTGAATACAGTTTGCTTTAAAAAGCGAACAAAGCACAACTACACATGCATTGAAGAACATAGAAGCGAAATACGCGTGTAGTGGTGCCCAGCTCTGGATATCATTGATTATATTGTCAAACACACTGATATTCTGAAACAAAATCTCTCTTGCTACAAACTGGTGAAAAAAGATACCCAGATGGAAAAAGTGAAACGAGTGAATTTTAAATTAGGTGTTTCATCATCTTTTTATAAAAATATTGTTGATCCATCTCTATGGCCTGTAGATGTGCGGGTAAAGGATTTTGAGTTTTTTCAGAAAACTGCAAAGCAACTGGAGAAACAGTAGCGAAATCTGGTCCTAATTTGAATAATACTTTGAATAATGATATACTTAAAATTTATTATCAAAATGTATCAGGTGTAAGAACCAAATCTGAAAGTATCTTTGCTGCTACCTCTCATGGTGACTTTGATGTCATAATTTTAACTGAAACTTGGCTAAATTGTAGCTTTCATAATGCGGAATTTTTTGATCCACATATATATAATGTTTATCGTAAGGATCGTGATGTTAACGCAACTGGTTGTCAACGTGGTGGTGGTGTGCTAGTTGCCGTAAAACGTGAATTTTTATCTTCTAATGTGTTGCTTGGAAATACTAATGTGCTACTGGATCAACTATGTGTAGTAGTCAGAGGCTCATCGGTATCTCTCTACATAGTAGTATGTTATTTGCCGCCTAATAGTTCTATTGAATTGTATAAGATGCATCTTAATAACATCTCTACAATAGTTGCTGATTTTTCTATTGATGCTAACCAATTGATGATTGCTGGCGATTTCAATCTCTGTGGTGTTACTTGGTCTGAGGTCCGTGGTGATCTTTATCTCACACCATCTAAAGTATCTAGTGCTATTGAAATGTATGTTGTAGATAAATTTTTAGATCTAGGTCTTATGCAAATCAATAACTGTTTTAATGCCCTTAGGAGGCTGCTAGATTTAGTGTTTATAAGTAATAATATCAATTGGAACATTTATGAATCACCTTTTCCTATATCAGCCATTAGTTTGCATCATGTTCCGTTATGCATCTCTATATCATTTTATAAATTTGCCACTGTTAAATCTAATGTCGATGTATCGCACTTTAACTTTAAAAGATGCAATTTTCATTTGTTAAATAATGCTCTTAATCAAATTGATTGGGAAAGGGAATTTGATCTTTTGGAAACTGAGTCTTGCTATAGCATTTTTATGACCTTAATTCATAATGAGCTTATTAATTATGTTCCGAAAGCTAAAAAATATTTTTATAAATGTCCGTGGCATACTCGTGGGCTGAAGAAACTAAAAAATCTTCGTTCTAAGTTTTTCAAAAAATTTATTAATACTAATCAGAATTGTTACTTTTTAAAATATCGGCATTATATGAGAGAATTCAATTTCTTGGATAAATACTTATATAAGCAATATATTACAAAATATGAATCTAACATCAAATCTAATCCTAAATCATTTTGGCGTTATGTTAAATCCAAAAGAGGCTGCTCGAATATACCAGCATCAATGTTTTTGGGGACGAAATCTGCTAACGATACTTTGTCCATTTCTAATTTATTTGTTGATTTTTTTAAGTCCAATTTTGAATTACCTAGTAACCCTATCCCTAAAGTTTCAGATAATGTACGTCCTGTGATAGATTTTGGTAACTTGTCTCTAACACAGGATGATATTTGGGAGAGTATTCAAAATCTTAAGCCATCTACACGTCCAGATGCTGACGGTTTTTGTGGTTTTTTCATTAAAAACTGTGCCTTCAATTTACTTCTACCTTTGACGTTAATTTTTAATAAATCGTTGTCGTCAGGTGTATTTCTTGATTGCTGGAAAGTAGCGTACATTACACCTACGTATAAATCTGGTTGTAAAAATAACATTGCCAATTACAGACCTATATCCAAGTTGTCTGTAATTTCCAAACTTTTTGAATCCATTGTTAAGGATAAACTGTTCTTTGCTGTTAAAAGTGTAATTTCTCCTTATCAACATGGTTTCGTGAGTGGACGCTCAACTATCTCTAACTTAGTCTTGTTTAGTGAGTATTGTGTATCGGCGTTTTTGCAAGGTTGTCAGGTGGATGTAATCTATACTGACTTTGCTAAAGCGTTTGATAAGATTTCGCATGCACTTTTAATCAAAAAGTTTGAAGCTTTGGGTTTTCATTCAAGTATTTTGAAATGGCTGGAATCTTATTTACACAATCGCCCATGTTTTGTAGTTTTTGATAATATTAAGTCGACTGTCTATTACGCAATTTCTGGTGTTCCTCAAGGGAGCATCTTAGGACCACTGCTGTTTATCATTTTTATTAATGATATTGCGTCTTTATTTGTCAATTGTAAATGCCTATTGTACGCTGATGACCTTAAGCTCTTTTTACAAATTAGAAATGTGACTGATTCTGCACTTCTACAGTATGATTTAAACAAACTTCATCAATGGTCTACTAATAATTTACTTCCTCTTAACTTAAATAAATGTGTTTATATGTCTTTTTCCAAGTCTATTATCTTTCTTTCAACCTCGTATCATATTGCCAGATTTCCACTTATGTCTGTTGTTGAATTTAAGGATCTCGGAGTAGTATTTGATTCAAATTTTTCTTTTCGTCCCCATTTGGACTTTGTCATTCCAAAAGCATACGCTATGCTTGCTTTTATAAGGCGTAATAGTTCTTCGTTTAGTGATCCGTACACTCTCAAAGTTTTGTTTACTAGCCTTGTTAGATCAAGGTTAGAATATGCGTCAATTGTATGGTTTCCTTTTTATGAAATACATAAATTTAGAATTGAAAAGGTACAGAAATCCTTTACAAAGTTTGCATTGCGCTCGTTAAACTTTGAAAATGGTTCTCCTCCATATAATGCCCGTTGCCTTTTGATTGGTTTAAAAACCTTAGAAAGTAGAAGAAATATTTTGTCTTTACTATTCTTACATGACATCGTCTCTAATGCAATTGATTGCCCTGAATTACTTGGTCTGATTCATTTTAATGTTCCAGCAAGAGCTCTAAGGAATCAAGTTCCTTTTTATCTTACAACCCCTCGTACTAATTATGCCGAAAATGCACCTATTTTTAGAGCAATGAAAATGTTTAATCAAGTTAGTGCTACGAATAATTTAGATTTCTCGGCTACTAAAACTGTTGTTAGGCATATTTTAAATAATTTTTTTTTGAATTAATGTATTTTATTTTATTCTAGTCTGTAAGAATAGCTATGTTCATAGACTTAATTATTATAAATAAATAAATAAATAAAATAATTGTAAATATGTATGTAATTTAAAGATTTAGTATTATTTTTTGCGTAATGTTATTGTCCATATCTGGCACAATAAAATATGTTAAATGTATTATTATTAAATTTGCTTATTGTTTATGTTAACAGATTGCAAATAAAAAGATTATAAAAAAAAAAAAAAAAATATAACACTAGTTTACAAGAAAAATGATCTGGTTTCTCATAGACTTTTTTCGATGTATTTTGGGGCGTAGATTCCAAAAATGGCAACCATTTTTTTTTCTTAAGAATCGTTTTCGAGATATCCTCAAAAAACCCCTTTTTCGGCACTTTTTTCATTTATTTGACTATATCTCCATACTTTTTTTTTTTGACTCAAAAACGATTTTCAGCATTCTGACTCAGAATAGTTCCATATTTCAGACTCTTATATGAGTCTAATTTTTGACTCATATTTGTGTGCCCTTCCAAGAAGGGAAATACACACATTTCTGACTCTTTTATGAACTCATAATGAGTGTATAGGCTCAGAATTATGATTCATATCTGACTCTAAAAAGAGTCAGAATGTTTGCTGGGTTACTTTTATTCTCCGTTTCTTTTTAAATAAAAAACGTATGCATATTCGTTTAATTTTATTGCAAGTTTTTTAGTGTTTTCTCGAATAACTTCTACAGTTTTTGTCCGATTTTCGCAAAATTATACTTAAAATATTTGCAAAAGAATAGTCTTTCATTAAAAATTTTAAAAATATGAAAAAGAAAAAATTTTTCATTCAAATGGAGCAATTGAAATTGTGTGATTTTGAAAAAAGACCAAAAAAGTCAGTTTTTTTGGACTTTGAGCGCTTGTAACTCCATCAAATCTTATCCGATTTAAGCAAACAGTATATCGTTAGAAAATATTTTTCGAATGCTGAAAATCGTTTTTGAGTCAAAAAAAAATTTATGGAGATATAGTCAAATAAATGAAAAAAGTGCCGAAAAAGGGGTTTTTTGAGGATATCTCGAAAACGTTTCTTAAGAAAAAAAAATGGTTGCCATTTTTGGAATCTACGCCCCAAAATACATGGAAAAAAGTCTATGAGAAACCAGATCTCGAGATCAACCCCAAATTTGTAAACTAGTGTAATAGATAAATAAATATGTATACGACTGAACTTTATTTCGAAAACGGCTGCAGCGATTTTGATGAAACTTACGGATTTGGCTAGATTTTAAGTCCTTAAAGACTCCAACAGGGGCGTGGCACAGCCCTAAGCTTAAATTTATATAACGTGATAACTCGCAAGCTACTTAAGATATTTTGACGAAATTTGGTAGACTTATGCAAATCATAAATGTCTTCAATAGTGGGCGGAATTGGAGCGGAGGACGTGGCATCTTTCAACAATTGAAATTTTTGATTCAATATTACTCAAAAACGGCGTTTACGATTTTCATAAAAATTTTGAAGACAATACCGCTAAAAACAGTCATCATAACAAGCTATGCTGGAAAAATTCGATGAAGGGCGTGGCACAGCCCACAATATTTATAAACGTTATTATAAGAGAACTAACAATGCAATTGTTATGAAATTTAACATGGTAGATATACTGGCTATTGGGTATCTTTTAACCAAAAGTGGGCGCAACGATACTTGTGGGCGTGGCACCTTCCATACAAGCGAAAAAAGTAAAATGCTTTATTTAGTGTACTATGAGATAATTATTTTTTTTAAATTTGGTGTAAATATGCCAGTTACTATAAGCTTTGAGACTAAATGGATTTCGATGGAATTGCATCAGTGGGTGTTGCACCTCCCATACATGCAAAAAATGTTGAGTGTTATATTTAGTGTGCTATGGGAGTAATGCTTTTGAAATTTGGTGTAGTGGTGTCGGTTACCATGAGCTTTGAAATTAAATAAAGTTCGACGAGATTATATCAGTGGGCGTGGTACCTCCCATACAAGTTACAACCGTTTAATGTTATATTTAGTGCACTATATGAGTGATCCTAATAAAATTAGGTACAGAGATGTCAGTTACTATAACCTTTTAAATAAATGGATTTCGATGGGATTACATCAGTGGGCGTGGCACCTCCCATACATGCAAAAAACGTTTGTAGATATATTTAGTGTGCTGTGGGAGCAATTTCATTAAAATTTAGTGTAAATGTGTCTGTTACTATAAACTTTGAAATTAAATGAAAATCGGCGAAATTGCATCAGTGGGTGTGGCACTTCCCATATTAGCAAAATACGTTAAATGATATATTTAGTGTGCTATTGGAGTATTATTTTTGAAATTTGGTGTAGATGTGTCGGTTACTATAAGCTTTGAAACTATATGAATTTTGACGGGATTTCTTTAGTGGACGTGGCACCTCCCATACAAACTATAACGTCAATGCCATATTTAGCAAACTAAAGGAGTGATCCGAATAAAATTAGGTCTCAATATGTTCAGCCTCATTCAACTTAGTTCAAGTTTTTCAACGTCTTTTAACTGCTTCATTATTTTTCAACCTCTGTCAACTTTTCTCAACGATTTTCTACATTTTTCATATATTTTCAACGTTTTCAATATATGTTTGACTTTTTCAACCTCATTCAATTTTTTTCGAGTTTTTAAACTTCTTTCAAAATTTTTCAACCTCTTTCAACTTTTCTCAACATTTTTCATATTTTTTCGAGTTTTTCAACCTCGTTCTACTGTTTCAACCTCTTTCAAATTTTCTCAACATTTTCCATATTTTTTCGAATTTTTCAACCTTATTCAACTTTTTTCAAGTTATTCAAAGTCTTTCAAGTTTTTTCGAGTTATTCAACTTCTTTCAACATTTTCAAATTTTTTTAACATTATCTATGTTATATTCACTTCAGAAATAACGGGAGTCGATGAGGACGTGATAAAAAGATTACAAGTTATTTTAAACGTACTATCCTGTAGAGAACCCGTTAAAGTTGAAAAATTTGAAAAGTATACCAAGGAAACTGCAGACATATTAGAACATAAATAAGGCCAAAAATTACTGACACCCTCTTGTCCATAAGATCTTAGCTTATAGTGGACAAATTATCAATTATCAAGCCATTCCAATAGGAGAATTATCAGAAGAAGAGTCTAAAAACAAAGATTATAAGAAGTACAGATATAGCAATACATGTAAAATTTCACGTATTCGACAGAATGAGGCCTTGTTCAATATATTTCAGCATCTTCAGATCCTTTGATCTCATCCAGGGACAGAACTATTATAAGATTTATGTCAAAAAAATTGGTTTATAATTATTATGAATAAGAAATATTTTATTAGTTGTCAATAACTATTATTTTTCAATGGATTTTTTTTTACATTGAGTCATAACTATTATGATTAAGAAATATTTTATTAGTTGTCAATAACTATTATTTTTCAATGTATTCTTTTTTACGTTGAGTCATAACTATTATGAATAAGAAATATTTTATTAGTTGTCAATAACTATTATTTTTCAATGGATTCTTTTTTTCGTTGAGTCATAAAAAATTCGATAGGGAAATGTCGACAGTAGTCATTTTCGAGCTTTATCTATGCATTGGTGCAAAAAAAAAATTTTTATGAACCTCCCTAAAATTTTTTTTGCTCCAATCGATTATGAAAGGTTGAAAATGCGTTTTGGATATCTTTTAGAGTAGCTCCGGAACTTGAAAACTACCAAAATGATCGAAAGCGATCTTTCCAGGGTCCGGAGCCACCCTAAATGATGTCAAATATTTATATTCGACGTTTTCCCATTAATTATAGAAAAAAAAATTTTTCCGAAAACAGGTCAAAAACGGTTCTTTCTCGGGGCCACTCTAAATGATGTCCAAAATCCATTTTCGACCTTTTCCCATTTATTACAGAAAAAATAAGTTTTTTCGAAAATGAGTCAAAAACGGTCCTTTCCAGGGTCCGGAGCCACCTTAATTGAGGTCCAAAATTAATTTTTGACCTCTATTTAACGACTGGTGCAAACAAAATTTCGAAAATGGATCAAAATCGGGCACATTTTGGGACTCGGAACCACCTTTGATGATGACCAAAATCTATTTTCGACCTCTTTCCAAAGATTGGTGCAAACAAAATTTCGAAAATAGACCAAAATCAGCCACTTTTTGGTACCTTTTTTTTCGACTTCGACCTCTTTCCAACGATTGGTACAACATTTTTTTTTCAAAACGGACCAAAATCGACGACTTTTTTAGTTGGGACCAACTCTGGTGATGGCCAAAGCCCATTGTCAACCTCTTCCCATCGATTTTTTGCAAAAAAAGTTTCGAAAATGGACCTAAATCGAGCACTTTCAAGGATCGGTTCCACTTCTAGTGATGGCCAATATACTTTTTAGACCTCTTTTCATTGATTGAAGCAAAAAAAAATTTAAAAAAGAGTCAAAATCGCGCATATTTTCGAACCGATGACCACCTCTGGTGATGTCATAAAAACCACTTCCCCATCGATTGGTGCAAAAAGATTCACAAAAATGAAAATCTGTTGAACACTTTTTTCAAAACAACGTAAAAAAATATTTTTTTCCAAATTAATAGTTATTGACAACTAATAAGATATTTCTTATTTATAATAGCTATGACTCAAGGAAAAAAAGAATCCATTGAAAAATAATAGTTATTGACAACTAATAAAATATTTCTTATTCACAGTAATTATAAATCAATTTTTAAAAATAATTATTAAAATTGGTCAATTTTTTCAATCTGAAAAAAGCAAATAATAGTTATTTTGGGTCCCTGATTTCATCACTTAGGCACGTTAGGTCACGAAAAGAACTGACGGATAAATTCTGTAGTTTCTTAGATATCCAAAATAATGATGATATTTTTATAGAATGGTAGATTGTTGTTGATTTTTTAAAGAAATTACCTAATTTATTACTGTAACCCTTTTTTTAAAACTTTTCTAGCATTTGAGAAAGACTGTTTATAAATTATGTTAAGAGATTAAAAAATAAATGCATATGAATGAAGTAGTAAAAATTAAAAAATTTTTTTTTTAAATTGTTTGATTTTAACGACCTTTGGTTATAATTATTAGTTACGAGCTTGAGGTCAAGAAACTTCAATAAAATTATAATGTTTATATTTTATAAAAATTTTTTTATTGATTTTTTGTCCAATATTTCGCCTCCTTTTAGTCGGCATCTTCAGGGACTCTGTAATAATGTACATTTTTAACAACAAATTATAACAACGATATTTAGAAAAACTTACAACAATTAAATTTTTAATTAAATATAAAATTACATTTTAATTATGTTTTCAATTGCCATTTGTTTAATTGGAGGTGTCTGGTGTCAATTGTTTCGTTTCTGTGTTCACTAGGTGTCTGTAAACATGGGCGCAATTGTCAGTGTCAGTTTTGAAATTCAGTCTTTGATGTGCAGGTGTGTTTATTATGTGGAGCATTTCGAGTGTAAATCTTCTAGAATAGTTTGATTCTAGTTGTAGAATTTTTACATCTTTCAGCTCCGGAATGTGTCCTGTTTTTGCACAGTGTGCTGCTAGTGCCGTCTTCTGTTCAATTGGCTTATGTTTTGCCTTTACATCGGACTTATGTGCTGAGATTCTTGTTTTTAATTTGCTTTTTGTTGTTCCAACATATATTTTATCGCATGTGCTAATTCCGTTTCCATTGCATTTAATTTGATAAATCAAATTTGATTTTTCCATTCTGTCCAATTTACTAATTACAATTTACTTTACTCGTAACTAATAATTATAACCAAAGGTCGTTAAAATCAAACAATTCATAAACACGGAGAGCAAGCCAAATATAGCATCAATATGAAGCTGTACAACGAACTCAAAAAGAAGTATAGAACCAACAACGTTAAACAAACCATCAACAAACACAACAAACTTTGTAAGAAGAACATAAATTTGAAGACCTCGATTCAATTTTTAATCAAATGCAGAAGAGCAGCCTTAATGCCGAATTTTATAAGTTACTCTACTAATAATATAATGAACATGTTTAAAACGGATGAAAATGTACCACTGACAACAATCAGGTCTGTAGAAAAACATATAACAAAATTTCAAGCAAAAATTCTAAACTTACTTATTAAACATAAACATGACACATTAAAACAAAACGAAATACATTCACATAGAACAAAAATAAAATTGTCAAATCAATTACACACAGAAGACGCTAAACACATATTCGACAGCGAGAACAAACTTAAAGAAAAATACACAACAAAGACCGAAAAAGCACTTTCAAGGAAATATAATAAACTTTGTGAAAACCAAAAAAAGAGGCTAAATATAAACTACGACAACAATTGGTTTGTAAACAAAACCGACAGACAAATCCCAAAAGATATTGAGTGGTTATTACCACTTGGACCAAAATTTGCACTGCCTACAACGAAGCAACAATTTCCACTTTTTACGTGCATATCAGAAGCAGAGGATTGCATACGAACTTTAACAGAGAAAGAAGAACAAGAAACCGCACGAATAAAATTGACATCACTCATAAACAGACACACACACAATATAAAAACATATGAGAGAGTCAGATTCATGCTAAATACACTAGCGGCCACAAAATTATTTCTGAAAAATAATAATGACATTTTAATACTAAACGCAGACAAGGGGAATGTAACAGTTGCAATGAACAAAAAGAAATATGAAACGAAAATTGAAAAATTGGTAAACGATATCATAGTATACAAAAGACTAACTAAAGACCCAACATCGACTTTAGAACAAAAAAACAACAACAAATTAGCACAAGAAAACATAATAGAAACAATAGACAAATTAAAATTAACTACATATACGGCAACTGCCCCCAGGCTCTATGGACTGCCCAAAATCCATAAAGAAGGAACACCATTAAGACCCATTTGCTCATCAATTAATTCTCCTGCATACGGACTTTGCAAATATATAGGCAATATTTTAAAAAACTTGACAAAGGACTCAAACTACAATGTTCGTGACGCCGTAGAATTCAGGAATAAAATTGGAAACACATATATTTATGACGACGAAGTCATGATTACATTTGACGTTACATCACTCTTTCCCAGTATACCGGTTGAACTAGCAATCAAAGTTATAGAAAATAATTGGGAAAAAGTTGCGGAATTTACTGATATGAGAAAGGAATTATTTCTGGAAATCCTGAATTTTTGTATCAAAGATAACAGATACTTCAAATTGAATGACCGCATATATGTGCAAAAAAGTGGAATGCCAATGGGGTCACCATTATCACCCGTCATTGCTGATATTATAATGGAAGATCTTCTGGATAAATGCATTGAAAAACTGGAAATCAAACCCAGATTAATGACGAAATACGTGGATGATTTATTTGCAATAATTAGGGAAAGTGCAATTAACAAGACGTTAGAAATTTTGAATAGCTATAGTAGACAAATTAAATTTACAAAAGAAGAGGAACATGACGGAACTCTGCCTTATTTGGACGCACAATTAGTGAGATATGACAACAAAATCAGGATAAATTGGTACAAAAAGCCGATGGCCTCAGGGAGACTAATCAACTGGCATTCAAAACATCCAAGAAATGTAATATTAAACACCGCCGGAAACTTCATCACAAGAGTCCTTAAAATTAGTGATGCTGAATTTCACCATCAAAATTTAGTAAAAATCCGCAATATATTGAAAGTTAATGAATTCCCAAAGTGGACAATAGAGACACTAATCAAAAAACAAAAACGTGCAATAAACCAAATTAATGACACTGAAATAGAAAACAAAATATACAAATCTATCACCTATGTACCTCATTTTACCGAAAAATTTAAAAACTTAAATATTTACAATGATAAAAAGTACAAATTAGCATATAAGACCAGTAACACATTAAGGAAAGTATTCAGCAACACGAAAAGTAAATTGGACAGAATGGAAAAATCAAATTTGATTTATCAAATTAAATGCAATGGAAACGGAATTAGCACATGCGATAAAATATATGTTGGAACAACAAAAAGCAAATTAAAATCAAGAATCTCAGCACATAAGTCCGATGTAAAGGCAAAACATAAGCCAATTGAACAGAAGACGGCACTAGCAGCACACTGTGCAAAAACAGGACACATTCCGGAGCTGAAAGATGTAAAAATTCTACAACTAGAATCAAACTATTCTAGAAGATTTACACTCGAAATGCTCCACATAATAAACACACCTGCACATCAAAGACTGAATTTCAAAACTGACACTGACAATTGCGCTCATATTTACAGACACCTAGTGAACTCAGAAACGAAACAATTGACACCAGACACCGCCAATTAAACAAATGGCAATTGAAAACATAATTGAAAAGTAATTTTATATTTAATTAAAAATTTAATTGTTGTAAGTTTTTCTAAATATCGTAAGTGTTTGTTATAATTTGTTGTTAAAAATGTACATTATTACAGAGTCCCTGAAGATGCCGACTAAAAGGAGGCGAAATATTGGACAAAAAATCAATAAAAAAATTTTTATAAAATATAAACATTATAATTTTATTGAAGTTTCTTGACCTTAAGCTCGTAACTAATAAATTTTTTTTTTAAAAAAATTATTTAAAAAATTTTTAAATTGTTAAAAGTTCATTAATTGAATAAAGCGCACTTAAATTTATAAAAAAGAATTTTTTTTTTATGAATTGATACCACTAAAAACCAAAAAATTCAAAATTTGGATTTTCACCTCTTTTTAAAAGTATTTATAGCTAAGCCTCAAATCTGAATCTTATATATGTCATATCTACAGAAATTACCAACCAAAATCAAAAAACTTTACCCGTTCAAAAGTTATGGTTTTAGCAACGCGAAATCGCAAAAGGCGCCACTGTGCGACGGCCATAATTTCTCTCGGTTGTTGACTTTTATAGTGTACTGCAGCGCCTTTTCGGTTTATAATTTTTAGTACAAAAACTGCACTTGGCCGCTAGATGGTGTAAAAGTATTTATACAGCCAGTGATGCTAGCTAGTATCGCTTAATTTTCTTTTGTTGGTTTTTGTTTCGAGAATTTCTGGAATAAACCAAATGAGTCAAATGGGTGTTTTTTTTAGAGGTATAGAGCTTCGAATTGAAATAAAACACAAGAAAATCGTTTTAATGTCCATCAATTTGGCTATATTGGAAGGATAATTTTATGCCATTAATGTTTAAATATGATTTCGGGCATGTGACTGCCGCGGCTGGCTCGAATAAAGCCAATTCTACAGGTCCAATTTTGAACCACTTTTTCGAGCATATGGGGCCGTATGTCGGCAATAACGCCACGAATGTTGGCTTCCAAGTCCCCTAACGTTTCTGGTTTGTTGGCGTAGACGAGCGACTTCACATATCCCCAAAGAAAATAATCCAATGGTGTCAAATCACACGATCTTGGTGGCCAATTGACAGGTCCATTCCGCGAAATTATGCGCTCATCGAATGTTTCCTTCAATAAATTGATTGTGACGTGCGCTGTGTGGCATGTAGCGCCGTCTTGTTGGAACCACAACTCATCCACATTCATGCCATCCAATTCGGGAACAAAATAGTCGGTTATCATGGCTCTATACCGGTCTCCATTAACGGTAACTGACTCTCCAGCATTATTTCGGAAGAAGTATGGCCCAATGACTCCACCAGCCCATAGAGCACACCAAACAGTCAGTTTTTGTGGATGTAATGGCGTCTCAAGGGTCTCATGTGGATTCTCTTCACTCCAAAAATGAGCCTCATCACTGAACAAAATTTTGCGATGAAAATCAGCATCGAGATCAATCTCATTTTCGGCCCATACACCAAAATCACGACGCATTGCATGGTCTCGCGGCTTTAATTCTTGCACAAGCTGGATCTTGTAAGGTCGCAAGCCAAGATCTTTGCGCAAAATCTTCCATAAAGTTGATGGACAAAGCTCCAATTGCTGTGCACGGTGGCGAATCGATTCATTCGGGTCCTCTTCAACATTTTGCTCTACAGCGGCAATTGTTTCTTCGGTGCGCACTGTTCGACGTCTCTGCGAATGCGTATTATCACATAGAGTAAACGTAGTGCGAAAACGACCCATGGTTAACCGAATTAATTGCTATGATGGACGATTATGTCGACCATAAAATGGACGGAGCTTGCGGTAAACTTCGCGAACTGAACCATTATTTTCGAAATAAATTTGCACGATTTGCAAGCGTTGTTCTTTTGTCAACCTGTTCATGATGAAATGGCAAACCAAACTAAACATAAATGACATTAGAGTTGCCAGATTTGACCATAAAATGCCAGTTTTATCTCTATTCGAAAAACAAACCTCTAAAAAAAACACCCAGTACATATATCAGAAGTGGGTGAAATATCACCATTGAGCGTGGTACCTTCCATAGGTACAAGCAAAATACTTTAAATGGCATACATATTGTCGTGTTACCTGGAGTTGGTGTTTCAGAAGATTGCCAGTTCGCTTCGATGCTATGACGATCTGGGAATGACCTGCGGTGCCGGATATAGCGCACCTCGTCCCACTGACAGAAAAATTTATTAATTTGTACCAGTCTTAGTAAAAAAAAAAACTGCTGAAAATCAAAAAAAAAACGATTTATTTATACCTACTCTGGTGCTGGAGACTCCTTCAATCCCTCCTCCACGGTAACTTATTAGTTGCCACTCGCTGGCACGGATTTTAATAACATTATTGTTTGGATCTTAGGTTCCTTTGATAGACCGATACTCGATATCGGGTATCTCCCTCAACTGGTGTCGACCAGCTTTCCTTGGTGACCTTTGGCCCGATTTCTGTGATCACCCCCACGTATTCCACTACCGACCCCTGCCTACCTACACCACATGGACAAAAAATTTTAGGTTTCCATTTTCTTTAGTATTTCTTTAATCTGTTTTCTTTTCTTTTAGTTTTTTACATTAAGGTAATTGGGGCATCAATAGCTAAATCGTACTCATACCTATAGATAAATGGTTTGCCTTATATATATATACGAATTCATTTCAAACATATTAATATTTATCTTTGATATTAATTTTGGTTTTAATCCTAATCATTAAAGGCATTGTTTTACAATTGATAGCCAATGCTTAAATCCTTTTTTATAATAATTACTTTTTTTCTTTTATTTAAATCTGCTTTACTTTATTTTTCTTTTCTATGAAATATTTCTTTACGTTACTTTAACTTTTCGTTTTTTTTTTTTCTTTTATATCTTTTTTTTGTCAAAATATTTAATAAAACAAATTCTCTAGCTGGATCCTTTTATGCTTGCTGTGCCGTTCGCTGTTGTCGATGCAGATGGGGTGGCCGTTATGGTGGCGAGCTTTCTGATGTTGGAGCTAGTGTCTTTTATGATGGCGAGCGTTGGGATGTTGGTGCTGGTGTCTTTGGTTTCGGTGGTGGCTACCTTTGATGATGTTGGTTGGTGGTGGTGCTGATGTACTTGTTGCTTTTATCGGTGATGTAGATGTGAATGCTGATGCTATTGTTGAGTATGCTGGTGCTGTTACTGTTGATGGTGAAAATGGCGGTTCAATGAGATAAGATTGTGCTGCTTCAGAAACTGACCAATACAATGGTTGTTTTGCTGAATTTCTCCCGTTGGCAGCAATTGTGGATGTTTATAATGCAGCTGCTTTATGTGTTGTCCTTGCAAGGGCTGCTTCTTCCGATTGATATCCTCGATGCTTTTAGTTTTTAAGTATGTACTATTTGAGTTATTCCGATCCAGGACGCCTTAGCCGCCTTACTTTTAGTTCAATCAGAGGTAAGACGGGTTTCAATAAGTTACATGCAATTTTGCAGATTGTGTCCTTATTTTTATTTTGAGCTTACATAACTCTTTTCGATGACCAGTAGGCTCCGTTGTTTCTGCACTCCTCTACTTATCTTTTGTTTTTTTCAAAGGCTCACTACCAAAAATTTAAGTAATTTTGTTTGGTTTTCAATTTAACCGGTCAGTATTTCTCGCATCTGCTTATAACAGCGTTCACAAATTGAATTATTTTTGTATTAAGAAATTTTTTCTCGGCGTCGGGATTTTAATTTGCGGTATTTTTTTATTTTTTATGCGTCTTTTTTTTTTGTATCGCGACCACTCACGTTCATTCTCCAGTCAAAAATCATTCGTTCGCCATCCCAAATTTTCTTTTTATATCATTTTTTTTTGGCGGGAAAAAATCGCAGCTTGCCCCAAAAAAACCCATCGCGTGATCTCCATCTGTCATAAACTTTTTTCTCGACTTTTTTTTTTTTTAATCGTCTCCGTTCAGCCGTCACCAAGCTGCTCAACCTTTCCAAAAACCTTACGCGATAACGTTTGCCAACCTTCGTGGTGCCCAACAATCGCCCAAATTAGGCTTGATTGCACACGACAATATCTAATAAACTTTACTAAATTTTGGTGGATGTTGTTCATTAAAAGGTATTTCCGGATCAAAATTGAGATGGCTTTTACCAATGTGTGGCACCGCCCTAAATTTTAAAACTAATTGCTGTAGATCTCACAAAATATAAATCTATTGTTATAAAATTTGGTATGAGGATGCCGAATATGAATATAATTTATTGAACCGAAAGTATGCGGAATTAGAAAAGTGGGCTTAACATTTTAATCTCTCTCGATTTTTCACTCCCATTCACCTTTTTCAGCATTTTTCATATTATTTCAACTTTCTGTGTTTTTTGACTTTTTCAACTTTTTTCAACGTGTTCCATATTTATCCGTTTTTTCAACTTTTTGGACTTTTTCAACTTATTTCACCATTTTTGAGGCTTTATCAATTTTTCTCAACATTTCCCTTTTCTTTTGGACTTTTTCAAATTTTTTCAACTTAATAGAATTAACCAAGATTTTTTAACATTTCAACACGACTTATTCAACTCTTAGAGTTTTTTTTCGAGACTTTCAACCTCTCTCAACTTTTTTCGAGCTTGTCCATGGTGTAATAACCAAGGTGGCGTACTTAAAAACGAAATTCTCAAAAGTTTGGGTTTCTTGTCCTTCATTGTCTTGTTTCGTAATTTTTTTTGACACTTCGGTGTTTTGATTAATTGGCCCGTTCAGCAACTTCAGTATTTTTGAAGCGCTTTAAACAACTTCTTACTGAGAGGTATATGTGTTGAGTTTCAAAATTCTGATGCGAACAAAAAACTACGCTAAATAATGTAGCAGGCTTCAATATGATAGCAATAAGTCTTTTTTGTTTATGCAATAAAAACCACATCGACTAAATTTTTAAGATTAAATGTAGTTTGCAGCTATCGTTCAGAAAATGTTCAGATCTTACGCCTAAGCGCTGCAATTTATCAAAGCGCTTAAGTTTTCTGAATGGGCAATTGAAATGTTATGAATGTCAAAACTACAGAAAATAGGATGACACATGATTGAAAATCGCGGCTCTCCCTAATTACTCCACCTTGGTTATTACACCATGAGCTTGTCAACCTACTATATTTCAACATTTTTAATATTTTATCGACTGTTTCAGTCCTTTTCAACTTTTTCAACATCTTTCAACTTTTTTCGACTATTTCAACCTCTTTCAATTATTTCCCATATTTATTCGACTTGTAAGTTTCATAATTTCTGAGGATAAGAAAAAATCCTCTCTGAGCAAAGCGGACTGTCTACAGCTCCATATACAAAGCATAAACAAAATATCACAGTAACAATTTCATTTGTGAAACATAGAACACAAAGGGTATAGCTTTCATACATGAAAATTCAGAGTACTTCATCGATTTGCCGCTGGGACAGTTAAATTAAAGAGTTGCAGCTTTTGAAGAAAACATCAAAACACATTTCAAATTATCAATTTCAATTTTCAAAGTCATCTTTGTTTTATTTTTGATAATTGTTCAAAAAGACTCAATAAAATTGAATTGAATTGAATTTTATTTCATTGAAAAAATTTCACATTTACCAAAGCATGAGCTTGAAAGTTTTTATAACACGAAATTTGTGTAGCAGAAAGTAGTAACATTTGGTAGGGACTGGAATTATTATTTTCACTCTCTCCTGCAATTTTTTTTTTTTTTGTACAGGAACAAGAAATAGTAAAAATAGCACAAATTATCAAAAATTTGTAGGAATTTTCAAGTAATGGGACAAACCTAATAACAGATATTTTCATACCGAATTTCGGATTTTAAAGGGTTAAGAAAAATTCGGCTATTTTCAAACAAAGTGTGATTATTTCTGAAAATATTCACCGTTTAAGTCTATGGTATGTACGTTGCCAAAGTGTTGGTAAATTGAAAATTCAATTTCGAAAAAGCGCAAGTACAGCGTTTTGGTTGGAGTAGCGCTGTTCTTGTAAATAATTTCCCAGACTCCGGAAAAGATGATAATCTGTTGGCGACAGGTCTGCCAAAGATTCATGTAACAGAATTGCTCCATGCCTATTCACCAGAGAGGGCTGTTTTAAATGAAATTTCGCGTGCATTTCGTTCAAGTGTACACAGTAGGACTCCGCAGCCATCGTTTCGCCAGGAACCAAAAATTAATAGTGAACGACGCCTTCAAAAGTCCACCAAACAGTCACCATGACCTTCTTAGGGTGCAGTCCCGCTCTTGCCTGGTGGCTGGAAGTTTCTCCGCGATCCAACCATTACCTTGAATGTTTATTTTATCATATGAATCCATTTTCCTTCACAAGTGACAATTCTCTTCAAAAACGGTTCCACCTTATGTCGCATCAGCAATATAGAGGCGACCTCAAATCTGAACATTTTGATTCTTTCGGTTAGCTCATGTGTAGTGGTGCCCACTACCCCAAACAAACGCGATTACAATAAGCATGTGTTGATCATCAACTCTGTATACGTGCACGCTTTTTACCCTCTTTAAGCGCCTGCTCGTTCTCATTTTTACGCTCTTTGAGTGCCTGATCGTTCTCTGAGCAGCACCGCTCATGTGGAACCCATTGGATTTTTTTTTCACTTTTCCAATTCCTTTGAGACGGCGAGTAATAGTTGGTTTTGATACATTGAAGGTCTCAGCAAGGCATTGTAAAGTTGTCGATGTATTCCGCTCAATTTCTGCTCGAAGTTCGTCGTCATCAACACTGCTACCTTGTTGTGGTTCATTCTCCAAGCCAAAATTGCCTTCTCGGAAATTGGCAAACCATCGTTACACTGTGCCTTTGTTGCAGGTATATGGTTCCAAAACCTGATTAATTTGATTCGCCGCTGCAGCTGCACTTAATCCTTTTTTAAACATAAACAAGTAAAGGACACGAATATCTCTTATTGCAAACATACCTGTAAGAGCGAAAAGGACAGAAATAGTAAGCCGCACAGGTAATAAATTAGGTACTAAAAGAATGGCATTTAACCCTATTTACAAACAAGAAACTTATTGTCTGTTCACCATAAAAGCGCTTTTAAGACTGACAGAAAATCCGACATTTGGTATGAAACTATCTGATATACAATCAGATCTTCTTCCGGTCTTTTCATGTGATTGAAACTTGTGGTGAAATTGAAAATGGTCATGGAAAATCATTGTACATTACTCTAAGCTAGACATTCTCTTATTTGCTTCATTATCATGGCTTGTTTAATAAATGGGACAAAATCTTAAATTTTTTAGAATGCTTTATGTTACAAATTACATTTTAAAGATTACACTTAACAATTTGTTTTTTACACTTATAATATTCGACACATCATCCAGAAACCACTTTATTTAGAAGTCTTCCCAAGCCACTAATTTCACTTTGTATACAATCGCCCGGCTTAAGGTATTGCGATTTATTTTCTTTGCCACTACAACCTTTCGGAGTATGTGTAAGAATGATGTCACCAGGCTCGATCGTAATATTCCTGAAAAAAGAAAACAATTTCGACTTTAATGGTTGCTGTGGTTAGAAATAAAAAAAAACGGCGGGTTGCACTCCGGGAGTGCCGACAGAAGTGAAAACAAATCGTTTAATGGCAATTTAGTGTGTAAGTTGGTATGTGTGCGTTTTCTTTTTATATGGCAATGCAATGGAAGACAAAAACGGAATATGTATTCAAATTTTACTCTCGCTCTCAAACAATAGCAAGTGTATCTACCTCTTTAAATTTCATAACGATTACGTTGTTAGTTCTCTTAATATAACGTTTATAAATATTGTGGGCGGTGCCACGCCCTTTAACGAGTTTTTTCTGTAAAATCGCTGAGCTTGTATTGATGACTGCTTTCAGCGGCATCATCTCCAAAATTTTTATGAAAATCGTTAGTGCTAATTTTGAGATATACGGAATCAAAATTTTTAAATGTTGAAAAATGCCACGCCC
Organism: Tricholauxania praeusta; assembly: GCA_949775025.1. Taxonomy (NCBI): domain Eukaryota; kingdom Metazoa; phylum Arthropoda; class Insecta; order Diptera; family Lauxaniidae; genus Tricholauxania; species Tricholauxania praeusta. Next base: position 69,035,158 of record OX459029.1, on the reverse strand, counting down.
ACTTTTTATATTCCGCCCTTTTTTGTCTCAATTCAAGATATATTTGACATGTATCCGTTTACCAAATTTCATCGCAATATCTTGAACGGCTTACAAGATATGATAGTATAAATGATAAAATTAGGGCTGTGCCACGCCCCTGTACGACCTTTTGGAAACTTGAAACCCAGCCTCATCCTAATTTGGTTCATATGTGCACCAAATCACCAAGTTTCATCAAAATCGCTGCAACTTTTTTCAAAATTGGGCTGGGTAAATATACATAGAGTATGGGCGGTGGGCGTGTCCGTCAACCGATTTCGCCCATTTTCAATAGCAAGATGCCTGCAGAGACATATGACCTGTGTGTGAAAGTTTCTTTCAATTAGCTTTCTTGGTTTTCCCGTAAACCTGATTTCAACAGACGGACAGACAGACAGACATACGGACATCGCTAAATTGACTCAGGTGGTGACGCTGATCAAGAATATATGGTATATACTTTTCCATACCTGCCACGCCCCCTTCGATGTGTTACAAAAGGAGAGACAAAGTGAATATACCCTTGGTGTAGAGTATAAAAAGGTTGTTAGCCTGGGCTTTATCAAAAATTTGAGAGATCTATGCCAAAAACGTAAATTTTCCCCATTATCTGTAAGTCTTTAGCCTATATACTGAGATCTGAGTGAAAGCTTTAATTTCTTATGGATTTTCAATCACGATCAAAAAGACTAATTGTCTTTTTAGCTGAACTCATGTAATTACTCTAGCAATTCATAGTAAATGCTTTAAGATCTAGCACGTTTTTATGGCATTGCATAGTGGTGAAATATACAAAACTGTTGACCAATATCTTATTTATAAATTACATTTTTTTAATTATGGTTACATATTGTGACTTAATCTCTTAAAGGTGACTTCTAGTCTCCAAAATACACCCCCCAACATTTTAATTGAAAATGTATACAAATTGATTCTATAAAATGATGTGGCGGAATTTTCTCAAAATGAGGAAGTAAGTAGCATTCTACATATAAATTTTAGATTTAGTCAAATTTCAACTTGGAATAAATTTTTGATTTTATCGTTTTATTTGATTAGGTATTTTTATATCAAAACTAAGCAACCTATACTAGAGTAGTACATTTTAGACTTCCAATGTTTTTCTCTGTTCGTTTTCACATTGAAATCTTGTAGTAAAATCGCTCTTTTTTAGTGGTAAATATGGGCAACCATTAATTATGTCAGTCGAAATGTGCAGGAGGTCCGGCAAAATCTCACCAAGAGGGACGGGGGTAAATGAAAGTCTCACGTAAACTATTTAATTCAGAGAATATTAATTATTATAATAGAGAGCACTTTGTAATACAAAATCAATCCTTGCTGGCATTTTTATTTCGCCTTGTCGGCATGATGCTCAACATACGTATTGTAAAAGCTGCTTTTATATACGTCGTTGACGATATGCCTGAGTGGCTGCACTAGGAGAAAGTAGGAATACATCTAATGACTATTTTTTGATGCTGCCAAAAAGTCTAAGATATCATGTGTCCAATCATTAAAATAGAGGAGCACATGAATACCCATAAAACGAGTGAAGGATTAGAGAGAGTGGGGTCGCAGCCTACTTTTTTTAATTCGTTACAGTGTACATTAAACGTAGTATAATTTTTCTCCTCTTATTTCACAGAAAAAATTTAGTACATACCTATTCGACATGTAAAGTTTCTTAAACCTTTCAGAAATCTTTTACATGAAATTTTACAAAGTTTCAGCTACATTTCAGAAAGCTTTCTACAATGTGTCAATATCCAACTTTTGATTTCATTTGAAACGTTACAGAAATCATTTTTTATTTCGTCATCTTTTTTATTTTGCGTCATTTGCGCTGTTATTTAATTACTTTATCCGCGTCATCACTTGCGTTGATACTTGCAGATTTTTTTGTGATGTTTCTTAATTTATAATTGAAAATAAACTATACATCAAACAAAGGATTATAAACCAATATTTAGATTTCATTAGAAAAATTCTGTAAACATTAAGTCTCGAAATTTTCAGAAACATGTGAAAGATTTAATTTATAACGTGTCAGAAAGATTTAATTGGAAAGGTTCAGGAAACGTTGAAACTGGAACCTTTCAGAAAGAATTCATGATTGCATGTAAAACATTACATTTGAAATAAAGGAATCTTTTTAAATTTGCCGCCATTCTTTTTTTTACAGATACTAGGTTACACATTGTTTCAAGTATGTATAAAGTAAATACATTCCGGTTAGTTAAAATGAATTGCTACATGAGTGAACTACGTATTTTTATTACTTAATCTAATTTGATATATGGTGAAAGCTATTCAGAAGTTGGAAAAAAATTTCGTTCAAAAAAGGTGGAGAAAATGTTGCGACAAATCGTGCTACTTAATTTATCACTGATAAATTTGAAGAAACTGGTTCAGTTCAAGATCAGAGAAGCAGATTTTATCATCGTAGTGGTCGTTCAAGTGAAAATATTGCAGCTATTAGCACAAGTGTTGCTGAAGAGCCAAGAACATTCATTTGTCGTCGTTCACAACAATTAAACTTCAAACCAACAAATTTGTTCAATATTTTACACGAAGATCTTGGCCACCAGATCATGCAATTTAACGCCATTGGATTTATTCTTATGTAGTTTCTTGAAGAGTAAAGCTTATCCTGAACAGGGCCGGCGGAAGGTACGGGCAAAGCGGGCAGTTGCCCAGGGCGCCGCTCTGATGGGGCGCCAAATTTTGAAACATGAAAGATATACAAGGTTTTGAAAATTTATGGGGACCTAATATCCTTCACACGTTGAAAAAGTCGGCTTATAAATTTTAAGGACCAGACAAAATAGTTGTGCAATTTGAATGCCTAAAGAGTTTTATCGAATTTTTTTTTAATGTCTTCACGTGCAGATAAAAAAAGTTTTCCAAATAAGTCTTCCAATGCTAAGTGCGATGATGCTGTTGTCGATTTTAATAATAACGCTGAAGATGCTCCAGACTCAGTCTCATGTTAAAACTCTGTTGACTCTGAAGGTAATTTTGAAGTGGATAACAAAAATGTTCCATTAGTATATTTTTATTCTACATTCAATAGAGATTACAAGTAATTCGCCATTGGAATGCATTACTGATGACCCAGAGGATTGGCCAAAAAGGATTTCTGTAAAATATGTGTGTTTTTTGTAAAACGTGAGCCTTCAAAGTTAAAAGTGAACCGACAGTGTCCCTTAAATAAAGACTGTCGCCGATTTGCACCAACATGTGTGAAAAGAACGGTCATGGTTGGTATACTCAGACGCAGCTGATACAATTTTTCCTTTGGCTGCATGGTCCTTAGCTCTTTTAAATATTGGAAGGATTAAAATCGCATGAGTGCAGTGTATTCTTTTTGCGCACTTGCTCTGCTTGGCTAGAGCTTTCTAATAGATTGCGTTGTAATTAAACAAGTGAAACGGCTCAACAAAACGCATAACGATCGAAAATAAACCATTGGCGGAATGTTGCCGAAAGACTGCTCGCCGTCATCATATTTCTTGGAGGGGAATGCTTATCTTTTAGAGATTCGTCTGACACACCTCACAAAAAAGGAAATAGAAATTTTTTGATAGTAGTGGAGCTGCTAGCAAAATTTGACACTGTGGTGAAGAAACACTTCACTTGAATATGGCAGTTACCATCCCAAGTTGCTCATATTTTTTCATAAATGATTGATCTAGTAGCTGAAAGAGCTAAAAATATAATTGTAACATAATTGAATTCTGCTAAGTACTATTGTATAGTGGTTGATTGTACACAAGATGAGAGCAAAGTTGAGCAAATGTCAATTGTTGTGCTGAAACTACCTTTCGGTTAGATCCTCCCATAAGATCTCGTACAAAAACCAAATATTTTCGTACGAAGTTGAAGATGAGCCAATTTCGGATTCGAAAACAAAGTTAATGCTAGAATGCTACTATACAGTGTTAGATGCAGTAATTAAGGAATCATGTTTTGTTACCTTCTCGTTTTATATTTTACATGACATCGGATCCCTAAAAATTAAAAATGTTGTCATACACGAAAAGTGTCAATGATATCGACCCTTGCGAAATGTTTGCTATCTGAGTCAATAGATCCAAAAACTACTCCATTAAAAGCATTTGAATTTATATCTAGCCTAAAATTTTTCGCTCCAAACGTAGCTATTGCATTGCGAATACTACTTGGGGAACGCAGCTTATCAAAATTAAAATTAATAAAAATTTATTTACGATCTACAATGTCTCAAAAAAGGTTGTTCGGTCTGGATATGCTGGCCATAGAAAGCGACATTTGTCAAAAAATTGATTACGATAATCTCATAAAACCCTTTGCAGAAGCCAAAGCAATAAAATTTTAGAAGTTTCTAAGTGCAAGCCAGGTTTAAACTATCGCTTCACTTAAAATCGCTAAAATGTTATTTTGTTCAGTTTTGAAAGGACTAATTTTTCATATCAAGTGAAATTTAATAAAACTAGCATTCTAGTACTAGTTTCTAAACTAAATCTTTATGTTTTGTTACCTTTCTAAGGAACCGAAAGTTGGCTGCGGAAATATGATCTCATTTTTCATAAACAATTTAAGTTCTTATATGTACTTAGAGTGTACAAAATACACGATTTTATTATAGACTGCATATGTAACTTTTCTTAATTACAAATTCACTTAATTTTTGCTCATATATCTTTGTATCGAGTCAGACCCGTGCTCAGGAATCATCCATGGGGGGGGGTTTTTAACTCGGACATTTCATATTATTTCATGTTCATAAAAAACGTCAAAAAACGGTTTACTTTTAATATAGACATTAGACCCTATCGATTTGTATGAAGCAAAATAAAGTCAGCCAGACACCGACTCAAACGTTAGATGAACCCTTAAAAACGCTATCTGTGTCATTTTGTTTTTTCCATATAAAAAATGTGAAAAAATCGAATTTTGGGACTGAACATTATCTATAATAGAAAAATTATTTAAAATTTTTTAGCGTCAAATTTTTTGCAAGAAGGCAATTTTTATTTTTCGACTAAATTCGGGTATTCATGCTGTGAAGGAATAAAAGCAAATAACACGTTTTTTAAGTCAAAAAGGACCTTCAGGAGAGTCAAAAGTGCTTCATTGGTTTTTCTCGAACGAAAACAAAATGACGCAGATATCGCTTTTAAGGGTCTTTCTAACTTTTGAGTCGGTGTCTGGATGAATCTAAGTTTCGACCCGGTTTAATAGACATTTAATTATAATAAAACACATAGTACATATGTACATCTGTTTATGTTATGATTCGATATTCAGTTATCATTACGTAAGTAACTAATTCTGCGAGGTACTTGAAAAAACTCGTCCAAAACTTTTTCCACATTGATTTTGATATCGCGATGTATACTTAGCGAGGCTAAGCCGTTCAGCCGATCTTCGGACATAGTTATCTGAAGTATGTCTTTAGACAACGTAGCACTGAAAAGGAGTGTTCATTTGTTGCTGTTGTCAAAGTTGCCATAGCACGAAGCATTTTTGATGTCTTGCCCGGCAATGCGTTGACGCCAAAGTTAAACTTAATTTATCCACATGTCACGTGAACTGTCATGCAAAATTGAAATACAGTGAAATTCCCCATTACGGACAGCCCCCATAACCGGACAGCTTCCATAACCGAACATATTTCAGCGATACTCACGGACGCTCCAATAACCGGAAAAAATACTGCGACGGTGGGTGTCCGGTTATGGGGAATTTCACTGTATATGGCGCGAATAGATTTGTGCATGAATTTTCATTGAAGCTGATCTTATTTATGCCGAAGCTATGCTTAAACGCACATTAAAAAACGCTCGTGCTACTTAGCCTTAGGACGCGCAGTAGTCCTAAATTGTGTTTTTTGGTTCAAAAATATCTAGAGAACGCAAATTTTGTTGAAAATTAAATCTCCGAAAGGCTCCGAAGATTTATTGGCATTTTAGTTCTTTCATTTAAAAAAAAAAATTTGTTGTCTTTTTGATTTTTCATTCAAATGTCAATAAAAACCTTTGTGCGATAATTCCCAATGGGGGGCTTGAACCCCCAAACCCGGGTTTGAACCCCCAAACCCCCCCTTGCGCACGGGCCTGTATCGAGTATATGTTATCGCCCATCTCAAAATGCACGAAACTTGAATAAAAATGTGTTCATGAATATAACTTTTTGTTTTTCTTTTCTCATAAAATGGGGCGCCATATCGCACTCTGCCCAGGGCGCCAAAAGCTCTAGCGCCGGCCCTGATCCTGAAACTGTTCAACACCTCAAAGACAACATCCTCGAGCAAATATTACTAATTGAACATCATTATGCGAAAAGGTTATTTGAAATTTTGGTAAAAGATTGAGAGCTTGCCGAGCTAGCAGAGGAGGCTACTTGAACGACATTTTTTATTAACTGGAACTAATATACTTTAAGTTCCAATTAAAATAAAATGTATTTTATTTAAAACTTGAAAAGATACATCAAATAAATGATTTCTGACTTCAAATGAAACATTGCTGGTATGTTACATATTGTTTCAGAATCATTTGGTACATGCCGATTGTGTAGAAGACATCAGTATTAGTGGTATGAAACAAATGCATGAACAATATTAAATAAATGTTATTATTAAAATATTATAGTGTAAACATATTTTACCCGACTTCTTATTTCTTTTCATTTCTTTGCCACTACAACTTTAACTAATTTAAAATATAAAAATAAATATAAACCACAATAAAAAACTGTAAAGGATTAATTTCTTCATGTAATTTGTAAGGAAAGCTTGTGTTGATAACTGACTTTGAAAAAATATTGAAGGCGAAAACATTCACCGAATTTTCATTTGAGAGTTAGTCAAAATCTTGCTCTAAATCCGATTTATTTCTCCATTGCTGATATGTAGTCTTCTCGTATGAATATTTTCGCGTATGTATAATGATTTAACAAAATCAAGTAAATAGTCTTAAAAAAATTGAGCTAACTGCTTAAAATGACAAAAATCTTAAAAATAACTTACTCTGAAACCTTGCAAATTATTTCCTCGATTTTAAGAGACATATTTTTCGTACTGGCAGCATGTTTTTCCACTCCATTGACAAATGTTCTCATATTTAAATCGTAAGGATCCTTAACAAGGCTTTTATGAACAATTGCTGGCCCCAATGGACAAAAAGTGTCCATAGATTTGCAAATTAAAAATTGGCTGCCATTTTGCCAATCCCGCGCTGTTATATCCTGAACAATGGAATAACCAAAGACATAGTCCATAGCATCCTTTTGAGACACACATTTTCCTCGTTTGCCTAAGATTACCGCTAATTCCACATCGCAATCTAGTTCCTGAATAAAAAAAAATATTTGAATATTTTGTATAGAACACTCGACATATAGTTTTTGAGGATATGATTTAAACAGGAAATATTTTAACAACATTGAAACATTGTTCCTCACGCTATGAAGAACTTGAACATGAAAATTACTATTAAAAGAGTAAGAAATGCAATTACACAAAATTGTAGATTCAAATTATACCCCGAAGCTTAATAAAATTTACTTTTTGAAGTACTTTTTATCTTTAAATAAAAATCATATCTTTGTATAATCGAAAGCTCTTTTTGGTACAAGCATTTTTTATTTTATATTATCATCAAAAAATGTAAAAGGGATGGGAAAAGCAACCGAAGAAAACAACTGCTTAAAGTTTGTCGTTTGCCCCTTATTTCTCAGAATTACTGTTAGAAACAAAAACATCCAAAATTAAATAAATTTTTTCCTCCAAGCAACGACAAAAAAACTAATATCACGATTAATGCCAAGCCGTTAATTGCATGTCAAAGTCGGGGGCCTTGTAAGAATTGAAAAATTTCGGAAAAAGTTGTTAATTGGAGGATTTTTTTTTAAAGGAGAAAATAATTAAAAATTGGATTTATCGTATGGGCTACTGCAAGGCCAGCCGAGGAGTTAGTTGAATGAGAGCCAAATAGACCATACCTGTATAAAGAGATCATGGAAAAATAGCCTTCTTGACATGAGAGTCAGGTGAAGTGCCGAAATCAGCTCTGATCCTTCTATTGGCTTGCCTCCAACTATATGCTTCAAGCACACCAGCCCAACAACCAGAAAGTTTGCCCTATATAAACTCACGGATACCTACCTTCGAGAAAACTTCATCGACGAGGTGAAAGGCTCAGTGACGCTAACCCTCGAAGCTTAATCGAATCCAAATGGCAAAACACAAATCATCATTTATAACAGGTTACTGAGTCCATACTTGGCTTTACCCCTCGGAACAGAAAACCTTGGATGTTCGACGCTACCTGGGATACCATAGAGAAAAGGAGAGCTGAAGCACGCGAGAGATGAAGCACTAACGAAAGACAATTGGCAAGATGCTGCACAAATATACAACGTCCTAAATGAAGAAATAAAATCCTCCGGTTAGAAAAGGAAGCGAAAAATCTTTAACGAACTTGCAAACAAGGCTCATCAAGCAGCAGAAATCATAGACTTTCGTACGGTTTTCAAAATAAAATGCAAGAAGGCCGGCAACTAATTTAGGCTAAGGCAAAAAAGAGAGTCTATTAATGAATACAGTTTGGGCTAATCCGTTGGAAAAAACATTTTTCGTAAGCCATCAACCGTCCACATCCACCCTTGAGCGCTCCTCATATGTCTCTTTTTGAGGGAAGACCTCAACGACTGGTCTAGGGGACTTATCGCTTTACCAAAACTACAGGAGCATCATTATTCTATCAATTCCGTCCAAGGTTTTGAAAAAAAATCCTCCTAACCAGTTCAGTGAAAAAATAAAACCAACTGTGCATTATCGTGGAGCAGATAAATGAGTGGCAGGCTTCATTACATCTAACTTTCATCGACTCAAGTACCTACTGCTTTTGATAACAACGGCCGAAAATGCATCTAGGATCCATTGAATAGACGAGGCGCAGCACCCAAGCTTGTTAATCTCATCAAGGCTCAATACGAAAGTTTTAAATGAGAATAACATAAGGGGAAACTTTTTGACCCTTCGTAGTCTATCTCAGACGTGCGCCAAAGTTGACCTCAGCAGAGCTATGGACTCTACAAAACAAACATTTGGAAGACCTCGCTTATATCGATGACATATATCTCTTCGGCACCAAGCAGTCAGACATGCAAGAAAAACTCTGCCGCACAGTGAATGGATTTGTATGGAACGACGGCCATAAATAGTAATAATTGCACTAGACTCTTGAAATTCGGTACAGATGTTTTTAAGGTAAAAAGAACAAAAATTGGTGATTTTTAAAAAAATCAGTTCAAGCACACGCCTACCTCCCATACAAAGGTGGCATGTGGTTGTGACTTTTTTTCAAAATTTGTATCAATTTTCATTGATTTGGCAATGCTGATTTCAAAAATGTTATAAATTTTTCAATATCTCTTATAGTTTGAAAGTTATTAGAGGAAAACTAAAAAACGGTGGCCATAAGCAGTAAGAATAGCGCCAGAGTCTTGAAATTCGGCACAGACGTTTTTTAGGTTAAATCAACAAAAATTTATGAATTTGAAAAAAAATCGGTCCACGTACACGCCTACCACCCATACAAAGTTGGGATGTGGTTGAGACTTGTTCTTCAAAATGGGTATTGATGGGTGCGGTATCTTTTATAGTTTTCAAGTTATTAGAGAAAAACTGATAATTCCATATAAATAGAATAGAAAAATAGATAAAGTAGATACACAGCAATGTTTTTTTTTTAATTTATTTTAATTGTCTTGTTCATAGACTTGAAGCATTTCTTGTGACTCTATATTATTTATCTCGCTTTATTCGAATTTGGCTGATAAGTGGATCAGAAGAAATCAGCAAGTAATGTAAAACATCTTCGTTGTTTGCTACTCTAGAGCAACTGCTGTTGTGCAACCTCGCGTTTTTAAAAACTTTATTTGATGCTTCCTGAGCTTCTTCAGAAAGACGTCCAATTGGAACTTCTAGTTCTTGCATAATTTCACTTCCATGCATTAGAACTTTGTGCACGGAAGGAGGTATGTTATACCAATTGTATTCTTTTTACTAGTAGAGACTTGATATAACGAAGTCCCACAGAACAGATATTTCGCCGCTATGAGCTGATGACGTTATAGCCGAATCTCTTTATAGTCAAATATTAAGAAGTAGGGTTACAAGTGCGCCAAACTTAAAGTAAAGCTACGACGATTTTACCGCACGGTTGTTAAATGCAGAGTCGTCTTAACTGGGTTCTACTGTATTTGTTTTGATAAAATAACTGTAAAGTATTAATAGCAAAATCAATATTTGGTCGCAATGACTTTTGAAACACTCTACGTTTAATTTCTAATGAAAACACAAGTAGTCCATTGAAATGTTACAAAATTTTGGCTGAACCTTGCATTTTGTATAGGACAAGATTTTTTTTTGTGTTGTGTAGAAGGGATCAGTGTGAGTATAAGTCTCAGTTTTCGGGATTGAAAGCCCCCCCATTTGGCCACCATTTTAAAAAATGGGTGTATATAATTTTTCCACGATATCTTAACAGCCGCATGTCTCACACAATTTTTTTAAAACTTTTTGAGTAGAAAATTGTATTTATTGTATTGTATTGCACATAATATATAAAAAATTTTTTAAGGTCGGGGATATACTTTTTTGTTTTTTACTGCTAACCCTTAAATGCACGATTTTTTTTTTAGGTGAAAAAAATATATTTGGTAGACGTGATCATGTGAATGCAGGAAAAAATAAAAAAAATTTCTTTTTTAATATTTAATCTTTTTATTTAAAAAAACAACCTGTTGAGGATATGCAACACCATGCCTTTTAGTATATATTAATATAAAGGACTTAAGAAAATTTCTCAAAACTAGTAACTGCAGTGAACAATAGAAGAGCTTTTACAAAAAAATATTATATTATGTATGTATTTAACTTAGAAAATTACTTTTTACAAATCAAAAAAAAAACTGTAATTCTGATATCCAACGAACTTCTGCGAATTTTCTCTTTGTCAAAGTATAACTCATATTTTAACTTCGCGCCAGAAAAAAAAGTGTCGCCACTCGATAGAATACATGTCCGTGAAACCTTACAACAGCACGGATTGATTACATACCGAAGACTTCGAGGCGGTTTGAATGGTATGTTGCCGTTTGGCTACAAAATGCATTTAAGGGTTAAATATTGCGAAATTTCTGAATTATGACTTTTTCAGCCCCAATTTTTAAAAAATCAGCATAATTCACACATAGAATATAAGACTTCAAACAAACAATTTTTAAATAGTACAATTTATGAACTTTTTGCCATTATGCAATTTAGGTAAATTTCGATACAAGCAAATTAGTGAAAGCATTTCCTTTTAAAACTACATTAAGAAAAACCTGATATAAAAAAAAGTTATGAAAATGCGCAGCTTTTTTTTTGCTAACCATATCTTATATAAATAACTAAATAAAAATTTTTTTTAGAAGAGTTTTGTGGAGATCCTTTGCTCCGTGTAAAAAAAAAACAATTGTGTAGTTTTTTATTGCGTGGCTGACATACATATACTTACTTTTACAGATTTGTGGGCGAAAATATGATCCCTAGCTCCAATTAAGCTTGATGAAAACTTGCAACAAAATACCGGCTTCTTTTTTTTGTCGATACCCATGCAAATGATTTTTCCTGGGTTGGGAAGAGGGGGTAACAACGTATGATCATCCGACACCTTTTCCTTTGGTAATTGTTCTAATTTTTTCTTCATTTCAAACATCGATATGTTTTGCCTAAGAAAGCAGCACATGTTGGTAGACACACAAGAACTTCCCGACACTTCAAGAAGCGATGTACCATCTTCAGATACTACACCCAGACGTCTACGAGTATCATTTTTTCGAAGGAATTGTATGAAACGCAGAGTTGGAGTACTTGGATGCGCAACTTTTTCTATTTTTATGCTTGGCATTTTTACTTTTTGATCTGTTTTTATCGCACTTGGTGCTAACAAATAAGAAAACACGACTTTTCAATTTGAATTGAATATACATATGATTTATTTTCTTACCATTAATTTTCTTTAGAGCTGTCTTTTTTTTTGGTTTTTTATTTGAGTCCGCTTTTTTCATACTAAAACATAGTGCTTTTATTGCTGTGTAAGCATCTTTCACTTCTGAACTTGTCTTTTTTGAAGAAGGTTTTTTTACTGCTTCCGTTGATTTCGTTGTTTGAAGATTTGGACTCGACTTTGACTCTGCAATTGCTTTAGTTTTTTGAAGGTTAGGACACCACTTTTTTCTATTCGACTTTGAGGAGTTATTATTGGAATTTGAACACATTGCAGATGTTATCAGCGCCGAATTTTGTGTTGTTGCATTTGACTCTGGTTTCTCGTTACCAATTTTTGAATCTGAATTTGATTTCTTAAGAATATGACCTAAACTTAATTTTTTCTTACATGCACTTGATTTTTTCGGATCAGAATATATTTTTTTCGAGTAAGCCGATGATATATGATAAAAACATGCCGCTGCTATATCAGAAATAGGTATTGACAAAATTGACTTGTTTGACTTTGTCTTTGAGCACACCAATTTTGAATCGGTCTGTATAGTTTTCAAATCAGAACATATTGCTTGCGGACTCAAACTCAGTGCTTTCTGATCTGGACTTATTGGTTTTTCACTTGAACTTTGTGTTTTTAGATCTGAACTTTGCTCATTTGGGACTGAACATATTATTTTCGAATCTGATATCTTCTTGTTGTTATCTAAATCCTCATTATTTTTATTTAAAGCAGTGCTGGAATTTTTTTAAAAAAAACATAGTATTAAGCAATTAAATGAAATAGTAGCGAAAATACTCATATGGTTTGTTTTCTTAAAGTCCAGCTTAATCTCAACCCTAGACTTTAATTAGCAGTTTAGTCATTCAGTAGTTTAACTGGATATTATGAAAACAGTCCAAAGAGGGTTAGTTGACCTTGAAGCTTCTTTTAAATAAATCAGAAAATATTTTATATATGAAAGTCAAAATTGTTGAAGAAAAAATCATTCAAGTTGCCGATTTCAGGTTAAGGAATCTTATTTTATTAACTTTATTGGATCGAACATTTTCAGTGGCTGGTTTTTACGATTGAAGGCGTTATGCAGATATTGCATACTTGGAGTGCAGTGGCAAGGAACGTTATCAGCAATCACACTCTTTTGTAACAAAGCCATTGAACAAAAAGAAATAATCTAAAAGCCTCAGCTTACATACCATAAGACATATTTTGGAAACCTTCAAAAAATATTGGCAAGAATTCTAATTGAGGGGAACCAGAAAATCTGAATGTTGTATGTATGTCTGTTTGGAGGAATCCAAATCTGCTCCTACAGTGCTAAACCACGTAAGTTCGATTATATACATATGAGCTGGTTAGCTTCCGTAAGGTCATTATGCAAAATCAGCTGGTTTATGCCATTAATGCATTGAAATGCTCATCTGTTATAGCTGATGAGACAACTCACTCAAATTGTAATGTGTTAATTATATTCATGTTATGTAGTTTTATACCATTCTGAATTTCAAACTAATATTTACGTTTCATAAAAAAAAAACAGTTCAGCCAATTGTTGACTTTTGCTACGCTGCTCAAAGTTTTGCTTCGAAATTTTGCTACAGAAATTTTACCCAAAGTGGCAGCACTGTACCCTACACTCAGGATATATTCGCTTTGTCATTCCGCTTGTAACGCGTAAAACGTGGCACCTGAGTCGTTTAAGCCATGTCTGTCTGTCTGTATGTCTGTCTGTCTGGCAGTGGAAAGCCAAGGAAGATTTATAAATGAAATTTGTTGCAATATAATCAAATTGCTCACAAATACTAGGAATAACTTAAGCAAGTTTTGGGCAAAAAAAAAAGAGGGAGTGGCATCTCCATACGAATAAAATAAATGGTTCGGTCTAGCATCGAACAAAAAGTTGGAAAATTTCCACTGGAGCGCGTGACACATCTTGTGCAAGCAAAATCTTGAGAACGCTATAAGTACTAAGCGAATTATGTAAGAGGATACAACCAAATTTCACACAAATACTAGAAATGCATCGGAAGGACCTATTTAAGGTTATGTAACCAAATTTACACTAATAAAAAGGAATGGTTTGGACAAGTTATAGATAAAAATTAGATAAATTTCGACAAGAGGGCGTAGCACCTCCCATGTAAGCAAACAATTCAAAACGTTTAACTGAAATGTTATGAAACCAAATTACACACAAATAGGTCTAGGATCAGAAAAAAGTGGGCGTGGCAACTTCCATACAAGCATAATCTCCAAAACGAAGTACAGTGAGCTTTTTAAGTAAATGTATCCAAATACAATATATGTAGTTACGTTAAGTCAAACCAGCCAGCACTTAGCGTGTTGAAGAAATACCCTTTTAACAAAAATTTTAGGATTTCTTTAAGGGTCCACTATTTATGTTAATGCGGTGTAGGGTATTTAATTTTTGGAAAGGCCAAAGATAACACTCTTATTTGTTTAGTATTTATTTCAGTTGAAAACACCAAAGATTGCTATTGGCAAACAAAATTATTTTATTATTCCAAAGCTTGGGAATTGATTGCAACTATCTATTTGGAAAAGATTATAAGGGCACCGCATCCATGATAGGAAATTTAAATGCACTGTAATAATCGAGCATCACCTAGAGCCATGGTTGCCAAGTAGCCGATTTTGACCCGGTCGAACCCGTAATTTGATGTCAAAGCTGGGAATTAGATGATTTTTGTTACATGTATGTACAAATTAAATTGTTCTTTAATGAGACAAAAAAAATTTTTAAATTTTTCTCAGACAAAAATTAAACTTTTTACGATTATAGTAATTATTTTTTAAAATAGCTGACCAGTCTATATTAGCTTCTCTTTATATTATAATGCCGTCAGTATGAGGAACAAGTGTATATGACTTGAATGAAGACCTTCTAGTTTTTTGTAGGAAGTTTTCAGAGCAGAATTCCCAAAAAACTGAGCTTCAGATATAGCAACAAAAAGTGACTGGAACAGCCTGCGACAGCTCGTCCAGTTTTACAATTGAAGGTCTACAAAAAAGCAACTAAGAACTTTTTCCAAATACTCATAGCTTCTAAAAACATTAGCAACATTACTCCGAAAATGATTTTTTCGACACTTAAACGTTTAAGAACAAATTTTCGGAGCATAATTGATCAGTACATTTTGACGCTGTCAACACAACGAAGAAATGAAATTTACGAGCGCTCAAAGATTAAGTCCCCACTATCACTTTACAAAGTTATTATATTTAGCTTTCAGCATGAAAGCTTAATATGTCAAATATGAGAATTTCGTGCAATAAATCAAAAAAAATATAAAATCTGTGATGAAAAGGAAAAACTGCTTAAGTCGACTTGAGCACGAATTGAGTTAAGAACGCCATGATGATTTCCGTTTCTCAAACTACCCCTGACAGAAATTTTTTTTTCTTTCGCTCTTCTTTTATTTATTACATCTCTTTAAATTGCAAAGACTAACAATATTATTAATATTATTACAAATTATAAATTAAATACTCTGCGGGACTCAAAAAAATAAATAGCTGGTCTGAAAATAGATTTTAAAAACACCACTTCTGTTCATTACTGCAATTGCGGTAGGTGGGAATGGGAGCAGTGGCGCAGTTACAAGTTCATGACAACCCATCTATAGTCACAGTTGATGACTATTGCGTCTCCTTTGATTAATTGATCGAAATTTTAATAATATTGGATGATTTTTCGGGAAGTTATGAAGGGAGGAACTTTGACTTATCTCCTTTAAACGTACAATCTCAGTTGGAATAGCAGCTTAAGTGTACTTATGGCTTTATGACTGGCACAAAATAAGCCATTCATCAAAATTTCGCTTTCGCAAGAGAGCACATTTCTAAAGAATCTCTTTTTGGAGAACGGTAAACACATTTTTTTAAAGGCGTGGTTAATATTCCTACGAATAATTTAATATCCTAAAGGTTTTTTTACTACGACAAATGGAGCCGGAAAAGTGTGGAGGAAGGTCGGGCCGTATCTAGGGGGGATGAGGGGGATAGAACCCCGCCCCTCGAAATATTTTGACAGACACTATATAGAAACGGTTTTGTAAAGAATAGACACTATGTAAAAAAGATTTTGTGAGAAATACATTATAAAAAATGACTATGTGAAAGCTTATAAAAATGATTTTTGAAAAAAGATCTATAAAAGAGTCATAAGATTTTAAAATCAATTTTTAGTCCTCATATAAAAATATATTAACGATACTTTTCATACGGTTACATAGTTCGGTTTTTCGTTTTGAGGTTTAAAAAGTCGAAAAAATGTGCCATATGTTGAAAAAAAATTAATTAAGAATACATATGGTTAAAAAAGTATGGAAAATGTTGAAATGAACTGTAAAGCTGAAAAATATTGGAAAAATCGGAAAAATATGGAAATGATCGAAAAAAATTGAAAGAAGTTGAAAAAATTTTGAAACAGGTGAAAAAGGCTAAGGAGTCGAAAAAATATGGAAAATGTTGAAAAAAGTTGAATTAGGTAGAAAAGGTTTAAATAAATTGAAAGAGGAAATGTTGAAAAAAAATGAGAGAGGTTGAAACAGGTGAAAAAGGCTGATAGAGTCGATAATATATGAAGTGTTTCAAAAATTGAAAGAGATTGAAAATCTCCAAAATGTTGAATGTGGTTGAAGAAGTCGAAAAAAGTTGAATGAGGTTGAAAATATATGGAAAAACTTGAAAGAAAGAGGTTCAGATACTTAAAAATTGCTAATGGAGAAGATTGAAACGATTGAACGTCAAAAAATATGGAAAATATTGAAAAAAGTTGAGAGATTGAATAAGTCCGATATATTTAAGAAATATTGAAGAATGTTCAAAAGTTGATAAAATATGGAACATTATCGAAAAATTTTAATACGGATGAAAAAGTCGAAAACAATTGATTGAGGTTGCATTCTACCACGTTTTTACATTGAAAATTTAGATTTCTCAAAAACAATTTTTTTCGATACCTTGTTAAAAAATATTCGATACGTGTTTTTGGAAAAAGTTTTTTCGGGCTTATTTTCGAAAATACGGGTTTTTGAAAATAACAAGTCTTAAAAATACATGGATTTCGGACGCTTGTATTTCAAAATGTACGCTTCATGTAGAAAACCCGTCAATGCATAAAAGTTAGCATTTGACGTCTATTTTCATATTATTGTATTAACAATTTTCTTCTTTTAAGTTATAAGCAAAAATTTTGCGATTTTAAACTTAAAATCGAAAATTTTCTTATTTGGGTATGTTTAATTTCTTTGATTTTTTTTAGAGAAAAAACCAAATCCTAGCAAATTTTGCAATTTATTTCAATTTGGGACGAGTACTGGTTCTCTAGATATGAATTTTTCTGTGTCGCCGCGAGCAAGGTAAAAGACGCGCACGAAAGCGTTGATATCACATACATCGTGCATCGTACATTTACCGTTATCCATTTGCGTTACTGCGTTGCATTGATTCTCTTCTATGATTTTGTTAAATATTTTGTGATTAATTTTTGCGCGTGGCGACACAGAAAAATTCATCATTTTCCATGGAAAAGAATTAAAAATATTAAAAAAAAAAATAGTTTTAGGCCTTCATAATTTTATTATTATTCAATATTTATTATCGGTAAAAGCGTTTACCTTAAAATAGCCATCAAATAAGTAAGTGACCAGGTACGATTCTACAGATCTTTTTTTTGGAATCTCCGAACACTAAGTAATAATTGTGCATTATCAGATTTGGTTGACAATTTTTACCGATCTTGATCTTGCTTGAAACGAACCGTGTATAAACTGGTTGATAACATCAATAAAATATGAAAAATGTTGAGAAAATTGGAAGAGGTTGAAAAGCTCGAAAAAAGCTGAAAGTAGTTGAAAATTTGAAAAAAAAATTGAAACAGGTTGAAAAAGTCAAGTTGAAAAAATCTTGGTTAATTTAATTAAGTTGAAAGGGGTTAAAAAAGTCGAAAGGAAAGTCGAAGTCTTACGCTTATAACTTAATGTTAACATGGGAGGTGCCACGCCCGCTGATGCAATCCCGCCAAAACCCATTTAATTTCAAAGCTTATACATAGTTACCAAAGGCTCATGATAGAAATTCTTGTCTATTTTCTTTTGTAATTTTCGTTTTGCGTTTGCGACAAACGACAAATTCTGCATCTCGACAATTTCGTTTTTCCCCTCTTGCCAACAAACAAGAAAAATTTTCCGACATAGTTTCTGTTTTTGCATTTTCTCTAGAGGTTTGGTTCTTAAATTGAGAACACCGTTTCTAGTAACAGTTGATTTTCTCAGTATGTTTAGCTATTGCACCATGACTAAGTAGGAATTGGTCTGGAAATTTACTAAAATTTCAACTTTAAATTCACTCAAAACTTGCATGATATTTTGCAATAAGGAAATCAATTGGTTTATTTATTAATATGTGGAGCCTCAGGCTTATACTGATAAACCAGCAATACTTAAAGCTTTTGTTATTTCGGTAATAAGACCTCATTGCGGAATAGGCAATTGAAAGTTTGATCTTCAGACTGGCCTATTGCGGCGCTCATTTGTACGAAATCATATTTAAATGTTGAATGGCATAAATAAATTTATCTAGCTAACAAAGCCAAAATCGGGGTATTTAACAATTGTATGTGAATTATTTCAATTCGAAAATATGAGTTTAAAAAAACATCCTGAATCAGCTCAGCACTGTATGAAACGGTAGATCAAGGGGGAAGATTGGAGTCATGATTAATTCATATTAAGGAATAAGTCATATCATTGGCTCCTTTTACTAAAATTACATTTTTCTTAAAAAAATCGAGTTTGCTTAAAACATCAGTTTTTAAGGTTTTTATTTAAATTTTATATCATTTTCTATGGTAATTTTGACGCTGAATTGAAATGTGGTTTTAATTAGTTTTCATCACACCTTGCTTTTGAGATAAATTTGGTCAAATACGATGTCTAAGATACTGAATTTTACTAACATATAACATGTAAATGTAACAATATATTGGGCCTTATGTCCGCTTTTGTTCGATTATAATCCCTATTTCTTTTTGGGCTTATCACAAATTCAATTCCAAAATTCCCCCCCCCCCCCCCCCCCGAAATAAAATCCTGGATACGGCCTTGGAGGAAGGTCAACATGGAACTAAATTAAAAAAATTTAATACCAGCATCGAAGCAGGGCGGCGGAAATATAAACAAATGGTATGGGGGTGTATTGCTGCTTCTGGTGTTGAAGAACTCGCTCTTATAACTGACAAAATGGACAAGCATATGTATTTAAATATTCTCAAGAGCAATTTGCATCGAAGTGTGGACAACCTGGGCCTAAACAGACATAACTTTTATTTTCAACAAAACAACGACCCGAAACACATATTGTCCGAGAATGGCTAATATATAATTGCAAGCGCCTCCATACTCCGCCACAGTCACCAGACATTAACCTTACAGAAATACCTCAAAAACTATTGAACAACTCATCCCTGCTGCTGTTACGAGCGAGCTTCAGTTTTTCATATTGAAAATTTCACAAAACATTAGGCAAACAGAAGGGATGAGTAGTTTTGTTCAAACTTAAATAACTCCGAAACTAATGGACCGATTTCAATTAGAAAAACGTCATTTTATTGCTTACGAGTTTAGGAAGGGAATGAAAAACTTTAAAGTTCTGAATACTGCCACCAGATGGCGCTGTAAGCAGTTTGAATAGTTTTAACTACTTCAAATAAAAACTTGCAGGCTTGAAATTCTTTGTAGCCATATGGTGTAGTAGACTTTTTTGCTTAAAATTTGACGAACTTTCAGAAAAATAGAATTTCCGGACTAAAAAATGTTTCTCCATACAGTTTAATTCACACTAACTGACATAAGTACTTTGAATATGAAATTTCTCTAGACAAGAGACATAGCGCTTAAAGTGTTTTTGTTCTATAGAAAGCGCCACTCTCCGTTATCCAAAAAACTATGCTCTAAACGTTTTCGATATCAAAGCAAATATAGCCTGTAAATTTGAGCTCAGTCGGCTCAGTAGTTTTGAGGTCTATAGATAACAAACAGACTACACTCATTTTATGCATATATATTTTTATTGGAAAAATTACCAAGCATCGATTATAATTATATAATATGATTAATATATACTATGCACTTTATATTGATTGATACTAATGACGCACAGTCCGCAATTTATATGGTCGCCCTAACATGTATGTTCGAACCAACATTTATGTATATTTTAGTAAACATCATTTTAATAAATTTTCTTGACAGTTAACCTCATAGGGAAATATTTGCTTTAATACTAAAGAAAGTTTCCATAAACTGCAGGAAATTTTCGCCACTAATTTTTGCATTGTGAAAAGATAAACTTCTTTATTTTTATCGAAACTTAGTTATTACTCACCATAGGATATGAAAATATGAATTATTTTTTTGACAAAAACAACATTCACTTGAAACTTTTAAATAACGCGACTTCGATATTATTAAGGCCATCAAAAAATTGAACAATTTCGTGGATGAAACTCCATTTGCAGTTAAAATGTTGAGTAAAGTTTTTAATATTAATTTTTTATGTTGCAAAATAAAAACATTTAATTTTGCAGTAAATTTTAATTTTAGTTTGTTTTCTGACTGAATTTTCAATGAATGAATTCATAGTTTGTGACATGAAATATAAAAAAGAATAACTTTTTTTGTAGATACTTTATAAAGCAATCAGCCACCCTTTTTAAAGAGTAATGTATTTAAAGATCATTTATGTACATTTGAGAAGGTCCACACCAAAAGCTTGCATTTTCTTTTTGCAAAAATAAAAAATTGCGTTACGAATGCAGTTTTATCACATTGTAATTGTAAGTTTCAATGTCTAAACAGAATTGGAACGTGCAATATCGTCCAGAACTTTCCTATACGTGAGTACAAAATTGACACTATAAAATTTATGGCAGACAAATATAACCAATTCTGTTTTTTGGTGCGATTTGACACAGAAGATTAAATCGCACATCCCAATTCTGTTTAGACATTTAGCTACAGACATAAATGCCCGTTGAAGCATAAGGGGAAGCTATCAAGATGAAAACTCAGCTTACAAAGCAGTCATGTCTTTAAAATAGCTTGGTATCGTAATAAAAAATATACTTTGAAATTGTAGCGATATTTGGTTTTACTATATGATAAAGGGAGGCGTATAAAGACATTAGGCGGCGTGTCTCGTGTGTGTAATTTATACTGCAGACATAAAGTATGACGTGTCTCGTGTGCAAATTTTAAAAAGGTTATAAAAATGGTAATAGAACAACGAATTTTGAAGGTGAAAAAAAAAACAAAATTAATAAATATTAGCGTGGCCGTTAAGCTCTCACACCCACCTATAATATGGGCGAAATATTTTGACACAAAGAGATAAAAATAATAAGTTCGTTCCTGCCATGAAAAATTGCTAAATATTTATAAAGTTTTACCACAAAAAGCGTTCCTGCCAGAAAAAATGTGGTGTTTGAGAGAGAAAAAATTAGAGTAAGAAACAGCTTATCACTTCCTCTCCTAAAAATAAGTTTCAATTTTCACCCAGATAAGTTTCTTGTGGCTAAAACTTGAAAACTCAAAATCGTAGGCAACGAGACTGGAGCCTCACTTTTTACAAGCGAGTGAAATCAAATTTCCTGTCTGAATAATGCCTGTCGAATGAATACTTTCCATTTTTTGGTAAATGTTCATTTATTTAATTAAATAGCTGAGCGATTTTTTATTGAAAAGTAATCGTAAAGTTGAATGTGACCTAAATGCTTATTTAGTAGTCAACCAGTTAATTATTTCTAAAATACTGTTTTTCGAACCGCTCAGTTTTAACATAAGGAATTGGAAATGTTGCTAAATCAAAGTTGTTCCAATTTGTTTTTACAATTCCATCGAACACAACTCTTTATTTGAAAAAAAAAATTTGGTGCAGAACTTTAAAAATAACGTTAATTCCGTAATATCGTATGCGAAATGTAAAATTTTTGTCTAGCTTAACATTTTAAGCAGTCTCGAAAGTGTTTTTTTATATTTCCTCGTGTTGTTGCTAAGCGTATGGCGCGCCATCCATGGTAAATGTAGCATTCCCAATTGGCACAAATTCATCCCCATGGGTTCCTACCACTGACTGGGTGAGCTGCTCTATAATTTGGGTCTAAATATATAGCACATACATATATGTACAAATTTTAGATTTTCTTTACAAATAATTTTTGAACTTTTTTAAAAGTTCCTGGAGAACAAGTTACGCTTATCTCCTGTACTTTTTCTGCGTTTTGCTCCATCTTAAACTAAAATATGTAATTTATTGCACACTTCAGTATGGTTTTACGTTTTTCAAATAGCACTTTAATAATTGCAATCTTTATACTAACATTAAATAAATTATATAATCGAATGGGAACACAAAATTTAAACTTAATTACTTTTCGGCAAAAATTCCCGCTAGTGCAACTTTATTGTTTTTTTTTTTAACAAAACTGTTTAACTCAAAATGTAAAATAGTTTTGGCTAAAATTTACTCTACGCCAAACCTCTTACTTTTTATACTAAACATTTTTTAAAAATGCACTTTATGCATTTAAAATAAATCAAAGTTCAAGATAATTTATGAATCTATAAAAATCAGGCAGAAAACTTTAAAATTGGTCATTTACTTTTTGAGTTATTTTCATAATATTCTCGGAAATGCTTCACTAGCCTTGCATTTTGCATTCAGAAGGTATTAACCAAATGGTTATGCAACTACGATGCTAGCTTTAGCTCCTGAACTCTGCCATTGTTTGTTTACTAAAATACGCGCAACTTTTTAACAGTTTTCAATTTTTACCCATTTTTCTGTTCCTGCCAGAATTGTGGTGTTTCGAGTTGTCAGAGAAATTTCAGCTTTTACTCTCTCGAAAATCGCGATTTGACACTTTTCAAATTTTACCTCAAAATCTGATAGGAACGAGCCTAATAATAGCACACTATTATAAAATTTAGACTCAGAGAAAATGGCTTAGTAATTAATAAAAACAATTATGATTTAACTACAAAGCCATATATGTTAGAAACAATTTATAGTTAGAAAAACTTTTCCGAAATTTTATTAATTTATCGAGAGAAACGAATGCTATCGGCATTAAGCCCAATTTCCATGTGATCTTATCTTGTCCCATATCAGGTATATCAAATCAAATTTTTGTAAGAAAGAAAAAGCATGCGAACAGAACCTAATGCGCTTGGAGAATGCGAGAGTCAATAGCTTACATTTGCTATCTTTATAGCATGTGATATCCTCCCTGATATTTGATAAGATAAGATAAGATCACATGGAAATTGGGCTTTATCGTCTTAGCTAATCCAGAAAATTATTGTTGATCTTTTATTCTTATCCTTATAAATTTAGTGTCTCTTGACTTGAGAACGGTTTGTGTAAAAATCCGTTACTCTATAATAACTTTTTCAACCTTTTAGCAGACATAAAAGGTGGGCGTGGCAGTTAATCTATCATGCCAATCTTTACATATTTTGTTTTTGATCATTTAAGAGAGGTGAGTACCAAAATTTGTTGCTAAGTTACCACACCAATGTACATATGTATTTTCAAAAATTTAATAAGTTAATAAATATGATAAAGTTCAACAATTGCATACCATTTGCATATGAAACGATGTATTAAGCCTAATTTCCATGCTATCTTTCGTTATCCCATATCAGGGATATCAAATCAAATTTTTGTAAGAAAGAAAAAGCATGCGAACAGAACCTAATGCGCTTGGAGAATGCGAGAGTGAATAGCATACATTTGCTATCTTAATAGCATGTGATGTCCTCCCTGATATTTGATAAAATAAGATAAGATAAGATCACATGGAAATTGGGCTTTATGCATAGAAGGCATTCTTCTATGTCGACTGAAACAAAGATTCCCAATACTACAGTCTAAAATGCGAATAATCACGGAAAGAGTTCCTTCGATAGTTACCGCTTGTTTCGTGCATTATAAAATGGCAAAAGTTTTGAACGGTCCAGATTTCGAATTACCAGAAGAAATTTAAAATGATGAAGGCTTAGAAGTACCGCAAATGGAAGCAACGAATAATTCTGAATATAAACGAGAACAAAAGCAGAGAGAAGCTATTGCAAACTATTTGGAAGGCAGACAAAATAACTAAAGAAATTTACTCTAGCTTTTTCTGAATTTTTTTTAGCCAATTATTATTTTTAAAAGCCGTTATTTTTTAAAAAAATTTGTAAATAACATATAATTGTTTCAAACTATTAAGAAATCTTAATTCTTTCTCTTTAAAATGATGAATCGCTTGTTCTAGTCAACCCGCGATAATCCGGCCCCTGGCTTATCCGGCACCCGACATGCCAATTGCATATTGTTAGTACCGATTTTATCTCACCATTTTCATGATTTGTCGGATTACTGCACGTGGCACCACTCTAATAGAGTAATTGTTGTAATTGTCCGACAAATTCAATAATCCAACACAGCCTTGCAAAACATTTGTCGGACTACCGACTGTAAATGTTTGCATACTTTAGGGGGCGTTCAAGTATTACGTAACGCAATTTTTAAAAATCTTTGAAAGTAACGCGCTGATATTTATTAATATAATAAATATAATATTTTTTGCTGTAGCTAGTCTAGAAAACGTTTCATTATGTTCGACACCTTTTCCCGCCCCTGTACCGCATCGTATCGTTCCCAAATTGAGTTACGTAATACTTTAACGCTCCCTTAGCCGCTTTCGTAACGGAAAACAAAAAAAATTATTCAATCCATTCTTTTGAAAATTATACATATATTTATAAATATTTTTTTTTTTTTTTTGACTATAAACTAACTAAAACTAAATTGGCTGAAACTCAATGGTTTATAATGCCAGGTCAATATCAAATTCAGTTATGTACTGATTACGATTCACCGCTTTGAAAAAAGCATGTGAAAAGGCTCTAACCAGCGTTGCCGTTTGTGGTAGTTTCCTACCAAATCGGGTAGGTTTTTTTCCTTTTGGTAGGTTGGTAGGTTAAATCTGATTTTGGTAGGATTTAAGATAAATTTTTATGAAAATCGAAAATTGAAATTTTTTCGTGAAGTTTTTCGAATCAGGAAGCAAATATTTACATCTGGAAATAAGCTTTTGCCAACCCTATCTTCAACAAGTGGGTATGGTCTCTGTTTTCTTGCATACAAACTACGTTTAGGGAATACGCATATGTATGTACAATGTGACGAAATAGTTTTGCGACTGATCGCACATCTAAATTGTTGCATGTGTGCTCAGACCCGACGTATTAGAAACAAAAGTTACTAGCGCTATTAATAACATAATTTTTTTGATCGCAGCTGTGATCAAAATCGGGTTGCTAAAAAAGGTCTTAAGTTCTAAGAACTAAAATTTTTTTATGTACATAAGATGACATAATAAAAAAAAAATATTTCCGTAATAATAAATTTGAATTTGTGGGCTTTAATAAATAGCATTTTAAAAACGGATTTTATGTATACGGTTATTGCCAGGCTAAAATATGACTCTTTTTCAGAACCCCGACCACTTAGGGTGTGTTTACCATGCTCCAAAAGAAGAATATTTTAAAATGTGCTCTTTTGCGAAATTGTTTTGTTGATGCATGGCTTATCCTGTGTTACTCAGCCATTAAAATTATTTTTCCGGAGAACTTTTCGAACGGCATGGACTTCTTAATGAAAATTAGTTTTACCATTACAGTAAGTTTTTGAGTTGATATGAATGGATTTTTAAAAATTTCTCGGATGGTACATTTTTCGTCTCTCGAGCTAAACGTTTTTTTTTTTGCCACCGTTCGTTGTTTATTTGAAATCCTTTTGTCCTCTTTATATCATTTAATAATACCGTGAATTGCTGGCTTTCATTTTTTTAAAAAATTTGTAACTTTGCGATCGGTTTTGCCTTCAAAATGATTTTTAAATACTATTTTTCTTTCTTCTAACGTTCATCGCTTATTGTACGCTGCATGTGTCATGTGGTAACTTTTTGCGCACACTTGCCCGACTTTTGATGTGAACCATTCTACACGATTTTGCAACAGAAAATTTGTGCTATATGCGGTTAAGCATTTTAAGCGACGACATACAAGAATATGTATTTTAAACTAGGGTTGTAACGGAAGTCATCTATGCGGAGGCGGATGCGGAGTTCAGAAATTGATCTCCGCGGATGCGGAGTTTTAACGGAAGCGGAAGCGGAGGTGGAAAAACAGTTTGAAAATATTTAAAATTTAGTATTAATATTAAATGAACATTAGTAAGCATCCTAGATTTCCAGCTGAAGAAGCTATTTCTCAGAATTTATTATGCAACTCTCAGTAGTAGATATTACTCGTATTTTAATTCTTTTCAGGATCAATAAATACACTTTTGAAATACACGAACAATGTTTTTTTTAATATATTTAAAATAATATATATGGGCATACCATGCCAAATCACTGAGGTTTTGGCCCGACTCTTTTCGATTTCGCTAATTTTTTGATATGTTTTAGTGCGTGTTAAAAGCAACAAGCACACCAATTTCCAGTCTTTTATTCGAATCGGTTTCTTAAATTTTAAAACAAAAAACGATAGACTAGTTATAAATATTGACATCAATAAAAAGTAGGATATAATTTTTTCGTATTTTAATGTAGTTTCTGAAAAAAAAAATTAATCGTAGTAATAATCAGTTAGTTATTAACGTTTAAAGATTAAAATCGGCATTTTCGAAAAGTGCGACACCTTTGATTTTTCTTAAAAACTTTCTCAAAATTCTACTCTATATTACGCAATTTTTAAGCTGTAGTTCAAGATATTCTGACAATTTTTTTAATTTTTTTTCGAATTTTGAAAATTTTATATTTGTTTTTTATGATGAAATATTATATATCAACAGTTTAAACAAAAGAAGATATAGTTTCTCACATACTTTATTAATGTATTTTGAGTCATAAATTCTAGAAATGCCCACCATTTTTTTCTCTTAAGAATGGTTTTCGAATTATTCCCCAAAAACCAGTTTTTTGAGCTTTTTTCATTTATTTGGTCATATTTCCATAAATTTTTTTTTAAATAAAAAAAAAAAATGTTGGAAAAATAAGGATTTTATGGGTAGTTTCTGTTTGAAAAAAAAAATCAATTTTTTGACTCAATTTTAGTTCATACGATAACCATGAATGTGACGAAAATGTTGATAAAATTTCATAAGGATCGGCTGAGTAATTTTGGAGAAAAGACTAATAGCACCGTATGGAAAAAGTGAATTCGAGAGAAAAGCGTTCAATATTTGTTTATTGAACCGGAGAGTGCGCTCAAATAAAGTTGCAAAAATATACTTAGAGAGCGATGTTTCAAAACGATGTTTTTGAAATGGACTACTTTCGAAATCTGTGTAAACGAAATTTATCCTATCACAAAACAATAAAATGTAAATTAGCTTAAACACAGAATTTTCCACTTTGTAAGCTCTAATGTTGATTTTATAACTTCCGTTATACCTCCGATTTACCTCATTAAAATTTGCGGAAGCGGAGGCGGAGGCACAATATCAAGCGGAAGTTCCGCACTTGCGGATGCGGAGCTCCGTTACAACCCTATTTTAAACAGCATTAAATGTTAATAAACGAATTCAATGCTGCAAAAGGTTTTTTTTTAATGTGTAAAGTTTTGGTAGGCTACAAACGATTTTGGTAGGTTTTCGAGGAAATTTTGGTAGGAAAATAAATTTCTCAGTGGCAACACTGGCTCTAACGCTAAGACAAACGCGAACGACTACACTCGAAAACACGTCTGTACTCGTCAACGTACAAAACGAAAGAGGTTATTTATAAATAACAACAATACAAAAACACTAAAAAAAAATGTTATCATTACGAATTTCTTTGTAAGTCTAATATAGCCAAGTTTTTTTTGATTTCAAGAATCTCCATTTCTTTTTCATGTTTTTGTATCGCTCGAGCCTCCTGTCGCTCAAACATTTCCTTCTGCATATTTATTAAACTCAGCTGCTCTCGTAAGACCTCTTCTTGCAATGTCATTACGTCAACAGTTGGCTTCTTATTTTCTGACTTTCTTTTTTTCATAACTGGAGATGAAACTCGCTGTGGTGTAACTTCAGCATCAGTTTGAAACTTAAAATTTTTGGGTGACACCATTACACCTACTTCAAGACCGCGAAAATAAAACACTTGATGTATTTCTATTTAAATATTTGTTAACTTACCAGCTATTGATTGCGCACTTCTATCTTCAATCCTGTTGAAAATCTTGGCCATAGACTATGCTCTTGACTTTCTTCTATAAGTTTAACATTTGCATTTCAACAAAACTAATTCTCAGACGTTTTGACGTTTTAATACTCTAGTATACAAAATTAAAGCAGAGTTAAAAAACCGAGTAAAGAGCTAAACAGAACTGGGACGTGCGATTTATCTTCAGAGTCAAATCGCACAAAAAAATAAAATTTTTCTATTTCTCTGCGATAAATTTTCTAGTGTCAATTTTGTACTCACTACAAACTTAAAGGAAAACCAGAAGGAAAATCGCTCGTCCCAGTTCTGTTTAGCTCTTAAAGTAAAAGCTTATTCATACGAATATTGGCTTTTACTAAGAGCATTTACTTTACTTTACTTTACAGCAGACATGGTGTACTAACAAAGGTGGATTATTTAAAACAAAATTTCTCAAAAGTGTGGGTTTCGTAATTTTTTTTTGACACATCGGTGTTTTGATTATTTGGCCCGTTCAGCAACTTCAGTATTTTTGAAGCGCTTTAACAACTTTTTACTGAGAGGTATTTGGGTTGAGTTTCAAAATTCTGATGCGAACAAAAAACTAAGCTAAATAATGCAGCGGGCTTCAATATGATAGTAACAAGTCTTTTTTGTTATTGCAATAACATCCACAGCGACTAAATTTTTAAGATTTAATGTAGTTTGCAGCATATCGTTCAGAAAATGTTCAAGATCTTTCGCTACAGCAAATAGGATGACAGATGATTGAAAATCGAGGCTCTCCCTAATTACTTCACCATTACTATTACACAATAGGTCTGTTCGAGACTGAAAAAATAGGTAAATATTTATAAATATTTATAAAGTTTTACCACAAAAAGTGTTCGAGACAGAAAAAATGTGGTGTTTGAGAGAGAAAAAATGAGAGTAAGAAACAGCTGATCACTTCCCCTCCCAAAAATAAGTTCAATTTTTACCAAGATAAATTTCTTGTGGTTAAAAATTGAAGACTGTCAAAATCGTAGGGAACGAGACTGGCGACTCACTTTTTGCATGCGAGGGAAATGAAATTTCCTGTCTGAATTATACCTGTCAAATACTTTCCATATAAAATAATTTTCAGCGTTGATTTTTTTTCACTTCTTTTAAGGTTGTGTTAAGAAGAAGCAACATAACAAAAAGCTTGAAATCAAAACATTTTTGGTGAATGCTCATTTATTTAATTAAATAGCTGAGCAATTTTTTATTGAAAAGGAATCGTAAAGTTGAATGTTACCTGAATGGTTGTACGGTAGTCAACCAGATAATTATTTTAAAGATACTGTTTTTCGAAGTGCGCAGTTTTAACATAAGGAATTGGAAGTGTTGCTAAATGAAAGTTGCTCCATTTTTTTTTTGTTTTTACAATTCCATCGAACATAACTCTTTGTTTGAACAAAAAAAATTTAGTGCACAACTTTTCTGGACTAACTAGCTGTTAAAAAACGTGAATTCCTTAACAGCGTATGCGAAATTTAAAATTTTTGCCTAGCATAACATGCATCAAAACTGTTTAACTCAAAATGTAAAACAATTTTGGTTAAAATTTACTTAACGTCAAACTTCTTATTTTTATCCTAAGCATTGTTTTAAAATGCATTTTATGCATTTAAAATAAATCAAAGTTCAAGATAATTTATGAAGCTATAAAAATCAGCAGAAAACTTTAAAATCGAACATTTACTTTTTAAGTTATTTCAATAATATTCTCGAAAATGCTTCACTCGCCTTGCATTCAGAATGTCTTAACCAAACGGTTACGCAACTAAGGTGCTGGTTTTAGCTCCTAAACTCTGCCATTGTTTGTTTACTAAAATACGCGCAACTTTTTGACAGTCTTCAATTTTTACCAATTTTTCCGTTCGAGACAGAATTGTGGTGATTCGAGTAGTCAGAGAAATTTTAGCTTTTACTCTCTCAAAAATCGCGATTTGACACTTTTCAATTTTTACCACAAAATCTGCTTCGAACAAACCTAATGACTGCAGATAGCTTTTACGGAACTCGTTTTTTTACTTTGGAGCATGGTTTGACTACACATACATATATAATTAAATCATGTTTCGGAGTAAAAGCATCATTTACTCAGATATTATTAATATGACCCCATGGTGTAATAACCAAGGTGGAGTAATTAGGGAGAGCCTCGATTTTCAATCATCAGTCATCCTATTTGCTGTAGTTTTGACATTCATAACATTTCAATTGCCCATTCAGAAAACTTAAGCGCTTTGATAAATTGCAGCGCTTAGGCGTAAGGTCTTGAACATTTTCTGAACGATAGCTACAAACTACATTAAATCTTAAAAATTTAGTCGATGTGGTTGTTATTGCAAAAACAAAAAAGACTTATTGCTATCATATTAAAGCCTGCTACATTATTTAGAGTAGTTTTTTGCTCGCATCAGAATTTTGAAACTCAACACAAATACCTCTCAGTAAAAAGTTGTTTAAAGCGCTTCAAAAATACTGAAGTTGCTGAACGGGCCAATTAATCAAAACACCGAAGTGTCAAAAAAAATTACGAAACAAGACAATGAAGGACAAGAAACCCAAACTTTTGAGAATTTCGTTTTTAAGTACGCCACCTTGGTTATTACACCATGTATGACCCATAGTTTGACAGCTGGCATAAGCCATTATAATTGAACTAACTCGCTATTCACACACACCAAATATGATCGCCAGCATATGACTTCGGAGTAGTTCTTATATGTGTTAATACAGAATACGTCGGAGTAGTAGTCCGGTATTTCTACGTCGTTGTGGTTCGTCGATGCAAAAGTTAAAATGCTAAAATTTATTTTTAAGAAAAAACTAAATGTTTAACATAGCATTGGGCTAAAATTAATTTTAAAATTTATCCTAAATAAATTTAAAAAAAAAAAAATATAAAAGAAAAGTAAGAAAAAATATCTATTGCTATTAAGTTTTCTTCTTAATTTTACACTACGCCGTTTTTGTTTGTTTTGACAACAACATTTCAGCGCCGGCGTATGTGCGTGTAAGTGCCTGAATAACAGCGAACTTGTGAGGCGGTGTTACTAGTCGACGCTGCGTGTTAACAACATATATGGTAACGAGCAATTGAGTAAACAAGATAATTAAGTACACATCACTAATAAAACTGTCATTCAATAAGGAAAATTAGCGCGTCGTTTTTAATAAAATTTTTCTATTTGTGTACAATTTTCATAAAACAATGAATGTTTTCTGTTCTTGAAGTGAAAACTAAAATTATTTCAATATAACTCCTTAGAAATAAAGTGTATAAAATGGGCGCTATAGATGAGGATGTGGCGTTTCTCAAGTACATTGAAATGGAAAATTTCAAGTCCTATCGTGGTCATATCGTCGTAGGTCCTCTTAAGCAGTTCACTGCAGTAATCGGACCAAATGGCTCTGGTATGTGCACATTATATTCAACATTAATACATAGATTGAAAAATCGATATATTCTTTGCAGGAAAGTCCAACTTTATGGATGCTATCAGCTTTGTCATGGGGGAGAAAACTTCAAGTTTGCGTGTAAAGCGACTAAATGATCTTATACATGGTTCTTCCATTGGAAAGCCAGTATCGCGTTCATGTTATGTCACTGCAAAATTTATTATTAATGGAGAAAAGCAAATGGATTTTCAGCGTTCTGTGGTGGGCGGCTCCTCTGAATACAGAATCAACGGTGAAGTAAGTACCATTGACAGAAATCAGGACAGAAATAAATTTGGCTTAAGTTAACTTTAGCTGACATTCTCCAAATTAATTTTTTTTAAGGGTAATAGGGGGTAAAAAGCAACAAAAAAGTGTCGCTCGGATCTAGTTTCGGAGATAAAAACATCGGAAGTTGCAGACAGCTTTTGTAAATATGATTATATGTTGGAAACCGCTGAATGGGAAAAGGAAAATATGGGTGACATACGAAAGGTAATTTAATGGTCTACAAAAATAGTGCGCAAAGTTTTGAAATTTAACCTATAATTTTGGAGATCTGACAATTTTTCTGAAATTTTGACCAGTTTCTTTTTTAAAAACCTTATTTTTTCCTGAAAATGTGTTGATGACATGTAATTTTTTCAGCATGTTAAGAAAGCTTAATTTATTTTCTTTAAAATGGTATATAGCTTGTTTTAAATTTTTGCATATTTACCCTCTTTTTTTATCGGAAAACAAAAAAAAAATATTCGATGAATTCTTATGAAAAGTCTGTATTTATGGACAAAAATAATAAAAAACCAACAACAGCAAAAACCTAGTTTTCATAATAATTCATTGAAGAAATTTTTGTGTTCTTTAAAAAACAAGTAAATATAAAAAAATTTACAGCTAACTATAAACCATTTTAAAGGGAATAAATTAAGCGTTTTTAAAATGCTAAAAAAATTTAAGGCCATTAACACATTTTTTGAAAAAATAACGGTTTTAAAAAAATAAAATTGGTCAAATTTCAAAACTTTGCTTTGTTAGCAGTTTTGTAGGTTATTAAATTATCTTTCTTATCACACCCATATTTTCCTTTTTCCATTCAGCGGTTTTCAACATATAATCATTTTACATAAGCTATGTCCGCAACTTTCGATGTCTATATCTCTGAAACTAGATCCGAGCGACACTTTTTCTTTAATTTATTTTATTTATTGCTTTTTACCCCTTACATATAACCCCTAAAAAAAACAAAAAGGAGAATGTCAAGTATAAACCTGTTCCATACATTTTGGCAAACATGTTAATATTGAGTTCTGAAATTTTCCCAATTCGTGGACGAAACATTTCAATAAAGTTTGAAAAAATTATTGACGCCTATTATAAGATTTGTTGCTTAGTGTGCTAAAGCATAAAATGCACTCAGAACGTAAGTTTGCACTTTTATTGGAAAAATTGTTAGTGTTTTTGACGTCCGTATGGACTTCGGATATAAACAAGTGTACAAAGTCAAATACCAGTGCATTCGATATAGAGTGTTAAAAGAAGTAGAACTTTTTATAAGCTTAAGCTTACTTGTGTAATAAGTATTAATAAATAAATTCAAAATAGTTTCTTTCCACTTTAAATGGCGGAGATAAAAATCTCTTATAATGTCAGGATGTTCCATAGATTGCGAGTATTGTGTTTAATATGTACAATTTCTTCATTTTAACCGTTCAGCTCCCGCAAACGGACATCTCTCGTAGCCGGACGAATTTCTTGGTCCCAAGTTGTTCGTTATGTTTTTAGAACAAAATACATTCCGGTGGGCGGACACTACATTTATACACATTTCATACAATTCATCTCTGCTGGCGGACAAAAAAGACATTCTAACGACAAAACTCTTTCTCAACTCTTTCTTTGCTTTGCTGTCATTCAGGTTGTCGATTGTTATTCTTTAAAATCTATTTCTTTGTGTGTTGTAGAGAGTAGTTTTCTCAAGTGGCCACAGAAAAAACCAACTTATTATACTTAAACTTTTTTTTGCATAACTTTGAAGATTTATTGATCAATATTAACGCCTTATATTTTTTTTTTTTCAAATTTTGGATTTTTTAAAAAGTTATGAACACGTGAATTTGTATGTGGGTGTTTTTTTAAATTGCGATTTCTCAGTAAATATTGGGAAAAAGTTAATGAAATTTTCGTGATAGGACAAAAAATGTTTTACAATTTATATAAAATAAAGGTTTTATAAAAGTCATATTTATTATTTATAAAAAATTAAGTTTTTAATAAACAAACAGAATTTAAATCAACTTCTCATATGTTCAGAAACAACATTTTTCCACAGAATTGTTCTGTAAAGTCTACACAACTTTTTCCTGAAATAAAATATTACTATATTTCATAAATAAAAAAGTTAAGAATGTTTAAGTGTCGCCACTTTGGCAATTTTACTCCTACAAACCATCCGATAAGAAAAATTTTGATTGTTTTGAGTTGTATTTGAATTGTAAAAGTGTACTTTTTTCGACAGCTCCCGCAAGCGGACATCTCCCGTAGGCGGACGATTTTGTTGGAACCGTCGGTGTCCGCCTATGGGAGCTTTCACTGTAGTAATCTATTATAGCTCCACAAATTTGGCTAAAAAAAATTGATTTAACATCACAAATATGAAAATTGATTTATCGTTCGCCATACACAATGTATGGAAGCTTCAATTTGTTTTTACGTTTTTCTCAACTTTATGTTATGTGGAGTTATTCGAACTGTGCACTCAATAGCTCATTTGCTCTTACACTCATGTGATTTTCTAAAAATGTAGAAGTTATTTGAGAAAACAGTAAACAACTTGCAATAAAATTTAACGAAGTTTAACTTCATTCGATTGAAAAAAGCTCAACTAAAAACATTGTTTTCAATACATTTGTTTTTTATCTAATTTTATTGCAAGTTTTTTACTGTTTTCTCGAAATCTTTCTACATTTTTAGTCCGACATCCGCAAAATTATCCTTAAAATATTTGCAAAAGAATAATCTTTCATTTGTAATTCTAAAAATATGAAAAAGAAAAAAATTTTCATTCAAATGAAGCAATCGAAATTTAGTGATTTTTAAAAAAGTCAGTTTTTTTGGACTTTGAGTGCTTGTTACTTCATCAAATCTTATTTGATTCAGCAGCATACCGTTCGAAAGAGAGTGAAAATATCTTTGGAGTGCTGAAAAGCGTTTTTGATTCGAAAAAAAAAATTAATCGAGATATAGCCAAATAAATGAAAAAAGGGCCGAAAAAGGGGTTTTTTGGGGATATCTCGAAAACGATTCTTAAGAAAAAAAATGCTTGTCATTTTTGGAAACTACGCCTCAAAATACATAGAAAAAAGTCTATGAGAAACCCGATCCTTTTTCTTGTAAACTAGTGTTATTGATTTTTTTGAAAAACAATAAAATTTTTATGCATTTTTCGTCCGCCCGGTACCACTATAATATTTATGGCGTCAAAACTAATTGAGGCTCCACGATTTTTTTTGACGAATTCTAGTTTGGAAGGGTTCAATGCATCTCTGTAATTTTTTTCAGATTTTTTCGAGGCGGAGCAAGTCATTAAAATTCAATTCTTGATAGAAAAATTGCTAATTAACAACAAAAATGCAAAATTTTCCTAACTTTTTTTTTAATACATATGTTCAACTTATTATCTACAGAAACTAAAAAATTTCGTCACGATCAGTCAAGCAGTTCAAAACTTATAGCATTTTAAAAAAAGTTTAATGAAAACTTTGACTGGCAATAATTATTGCAAGAATTTTTTTTTAAAAAATTTTTCCGTTCACTAATTTCTACCACTTGCAGCTTACTTACTTACTTTACTTAGATGGCCATAACAACCCGTTGTCAGGTTACGGCCGACCTCATTAGCTCTCGCCAGGCGCCTCTGTTTTGCGCGCGCCTTCTCCAATCGTTAATGCCAAGCGCGGTTAGGGCTTCCTCAGCTTGGTCTATCCACCGGAGGCATGGTCTCCCTGTTCGTCGTTGACCGGGGACCTTCCCTTCGAATACCTTTTTCGCTGGAGCTTCTTTATCCATACGATGGACATGACCCAGCCAGCGTAGTCGCTGTATTGTTATACGCTTAACTATGTCAATGTCGGCGTAGAGCTCATACAGCTCGTGGTTCATTCGAATGCGATAGTCGTCGCCAACTCGAACAGGACCAAAGATTTTGCGGAGAACTTTCCTCTCGAACACCCCAAGAGCGGCTGCGTCTGTTGTCGAAACCACCCATGCCTCAGCGCCATAAAGAAGCACAGGTAGAATGAGCGTCTTGTAGAGTGTTAGCTTTGTCGATCGAGAGAGAGCTCTGCAACGTAATTGCTTACTGAGACCGTAGTAGCACCTATTAGCAATTGTTATTCTCCGCTTAATCTCCAGACTGACATCATTGTTGCTGGTTACCACTTACAGCTACTGATTTATATAAAAAACTTTGAAAAACATTTCAGACATGTCGGTTTCGCGTATTCTGACCCATTTGTCAGTGCAAGAATTCCTCAAAATCAGAACTTTTGATTCTTATAGATGATGTACAAAAATTAAAGAGATAAATTAATACAGATCAGAGTTGATTATTCTTATTTTTATATAATTAATAATTTTCAAAACGATAACAGAAAACTTTTCTGTACAGCCGTTCACGCCTTACCTCCGTGGAGGGATAGTTGGTTGTTTTTTTTAAATGATTAAAAATAAATAAAACAGCATTAATATATTGAAGTACAAAACTATTCAAACAGTGTGTGTGATAGTTATTAATATACCCAACGGGAAACGGAAGCGCGTTCAAAGCGCTTCGGATGTGCTTTAAAGGAAGTGGAAGTTGCTTCCAATGCGCTTCCTAGGTTTTCATTTACAAAATTCCAATTTTTTGATATGTGCTACTTTTGTAGTAAGGCCATCTGGTAGCCCTATGTATTATCAACTATCTACTAGAAAAAATTGGAGATGAAAACATTCCTGACGCCTTCCAAAATATTTATTAGAAAATGTGCGCAAATTTTGCCAAAAATTTACTTTAAAATGGGAAAAGTGCCATTCAGGTCCCACTGAAGAATGTTTGCATGAACAGCACGAAGACCGAAATGAAAGTTCAGATGACGACGATTATGAAGAAGAATTTGAAGAGAAAAATTTAATTTTGGATAATGAATTGGATTTAACACAATATTAAATTTCAAATCTTAAATGATTTAACATAAACGCATCTTAAAAATTTTATTATTTTTATCAAAAAGGTGAAGGTTTCCATCAAAATTTCATCAAATATAGTTTCATTTGAAATCAAAATGAATTAGAAGTCTAAAGAAAGAACTTGGTACAAATTTCGGAATCTTGAAATAAGTTATCGAGTAACTACTTTAAATTCCGGATGCCATATTGGATCCGCCATTTTGAATTTTTAATTTTTGACATTAAATTCGAAATCAGCGACCGCGAAAAATCCCTTACACAACATTTCAAACAGATACAATGTTATTTTGAAATTTCGGCCGCCATATTGGATCCGCCATTTTGAATTTTTAATTTTTGACATCAAATTCGAAATCAGCAACCGCGAAAACTCCCTTACACAACGTTTCATAAAGATACAATGACATTTTGAAATTTTGGCCGCCATATTGGATCCGCCATTTTGAATTTTTAATTTTGACATCAAATTCGAAACCAGCGTCCCCAAAAACCCTTTTATAGAGACTTTCAGAGTTTTGACCAACAAAAGTGGTCAGCGAGCCCATAGTGCGTCGGTCGGATGTTCCGATACCCTTCGGACGATGTGATGTCTGGCTGGACCCCTATTCGTTTACGGGTATTTGTATGGGAAACGTAATTATAATGTGTGTTTATATTTTCGTTTTTTTTTTTGTTTTCTTTGTGTGTTCAGCTAGCTGCTTGTATAAAAATATTGAAAAAAAAGTGTGCCGAATGTTAAAAAAAAATCGTTTTCTTTTCGTTAATTTTTGTGTTACATTTCGAAGAGTACACAGCCTAAAAAAATGTTCTCTGATATGGCAGTCAGACCATATTATCTACTATATGTATTTGGTGTGAATCTGGTTCCAACATCAGACGTGCTCCATCACGTCAGGTTTTTGAGATATCCTTATCTCAAAAATGCGAAAATCAGGTTTTTGGTATATTCGAGAGTATATTACACCGTGAATTAATTTTTCTCATCCAAACTCGCTACGGCGTGTGAAAGCACTACTCTTCCCTCCAAAAACCACTATAAAAGCTTTAAGCTATTAAACAAGAAAAACCAAATCTCCACTTTCCTTAATATTTATGTGTACAATAGAAAATTTGACAAAAATTTAAAAAAATACAATTTTAAATAAGAAAAAAATTCAATTCAATTCTTTAGTTTTTTTTTCTTTGTGGGCCTTGTAGTCAAAAATACTTTTAAAGCCTACAAAAGATAATAAAAAAAATTCTTTTTTTTCACACTAGTTTTTCGGCCGACAAAAAAATTTTTTTTTTGTATCAACTTTTTTCCATGAAAAATCGTGAATTACACAGAAACATTTGCATATTTGCAAAAGTAAGTGACTTCATCGTGTTCAGCGACTCAAAATACGTAAAAAACAATTATAGCATATTTTAAAATTTCACTTGATCTTAAAAGCATCAAAAACAAGTAAATGAGCAGCTCCGATTTTGCGAATTATGTATTTGGAATCTCCGGACGCTAAATAATAATTGTGCATTGTCATATTTGGTTGAAAATTTTATCGATATTGATCTTGCTTGAAGCGAAACTTGGGGAGAAGCCTATAATTTTTTTTTACTGAGGATATACTCGAAAATGAGTAAATTATCGGATTTAAAGCATTTCCGAAAAATTCTAGAACATGAGGCTATTTTGAACATGTATGAATATATATCGATAATTCTTTAAATAACTGCACACACACAGTTCTATAAGAAAAATTGTGTCCAAGCAATTAAATATAAAATATTAATTTAATTTAAAATTTATATGAATTGCACAGTAGACTCTTAGTTTAACGAATGCACGATATAACGAAACCTCTAAATAACGAACGGTCAAATAATTGCACTAGCCCCTCTAAACATCAAATGTTTCAAAAAGTCCCCCTCTAAATAATGAACGATCATGCTTTTCTAAGTTTATCGTTAATAAATTGGTTTTTTCCTTTTTATTTCGAATTGAAATCTGCAATGTGGCTTTTTTTGCAAGTGAAATTCAATTTGTCGTTATCGCGCTAACAATACAAAAAAAAAATTATTATTTAGGGCTGGGAAAAATCGGTAAGGAAAACTATCGATAGCTAACGATTGTTTTCAAAAAACTATCAGTAACTATCAATAAACATCGGTAACTTCCCCCACCACAATGTTAAGGAGGAAAATAATGTTTTTGCGCGATTCCTAAAATTTCAGGCTTAATTTAATTGCCTTCAATAATATGAAGAAAACCTTTGAAATTAAACCTATAATTTTGGAAATATGACGATTTTTTTGAAATTTCGACCAATTTTTTATTAAAACCGTTAATTTTTCCAAAAAATGTGTGTGTAACCTATAACTTTTTAAGCGTATTTAGAAATAATTTATTCCCTTTAAAATGGTATATAGCTTGTTCTAATTTTTTTGCATATTTACCCCCATTTTGATAATAGTTGTTGTTGTCCTTGCATTTTAATTGCTTTTTTCCATAAAAACATACTTTTCATTAATAATAATTAAATAATTTTTTAGCTTTCCGGTAAAAAAGGGGGTAAATATGCAAATGTAGAACAAACTATATTCCATTTTAAAGAGTATATCTCTCGATGAGACATCCTAGGTGCGGCATGGCTTTCCATTTCATATTTTAATCTTTTTTTTTAATTTAAACTTTGTCACTCACAGAAAATACACATTTTTATGTAGTATCGTTAAAAAAAGAAATTTTTGTTACCGATGCTATTATCAATAACAACAAAAAACTATCGATAGTTAACGATGTCGCCAAATATCGATAGTTACCAATGTTTTCCCAGTACTATTATTATTAATGAAATTTTAGTAGTTAGGAAAACTGTGGCTTTGACTATAGGACGTAAAGCATGAGCCGCGGCCGAACTTTTATGCAAAACAACCATTGATCTGACTCGTTTGACTGAGAACTTTTTTTTTTAAATTCAATTCCCTTATGGTAATTAAAATTTGTAGTTTTCGATTAAAACCACCAGTTATTTTAATAATATCTGAATTACACTAATTTGTGTAAATTATTTAAATAAATTATTTGAGTGTAAATGCGCTATGAAGTTTGCTAACATAAATTTTTTATTTCTTTGTAGAATGTGTCTAGTAATTCCTACTTAAACAAATTGGAAAAACTCGGTATTAATGTCAAGGCAAAGAACTTTCTTGTATTTCAAGGTGCAGTAGAAAATATTGCAATGAAAACACCAAAAGAGCGCACTGCATTATTTGAGGAGATCAGTGGGTAGGCAAAGAAAAACAATAATTTCAAAATAAGTGACTAACTTTTTAATATTTTTATTTCTCAGATCTGGCTTGTTGAAGGAAGACTACAATCGTCTTAAGCAAGAAATGAATTTGGCTGAAGAAGAGACGCAGTTAACATATCAAAAAAAGAAAGGCATCGCTGCGGAACGCAAGGAGGCAAAACATGAAAAAATGGAGGCGGAAAGATACGCACGTTTAAAAAATGAATACGTAAGAGAAAGTTTGAATATTTTTGTCTCAGATGTAAAATCACTTAAAAACTTTCATAAAAAACCAAAAAATTTGTCTACTATTATTAAACGAGCTAAAATTATGTATGAGCATTAGACATGTTCTATATAACCTCATGTTCTAGACGCTTAAAATTTGACGCTTTTCGAGAATACCCTTATTCAAAAAAAAAAAAAAAAAAAATTTCCTGAGTAGCTACCAGAGATGCAAAATTTTCAATTTTCAAAATTGGGATAAAAAAATTAAAAAATTTGCACTATATTTGTATTCAACATTTTTTTAGTATTTTTTTCCATTTTCCTGTTGTATACACTTACTGTCAAAGTAATAGAAGTGTTATGTAATTTCTGAATTCAAAGAAAATATTTCGAACAAATGAAGTTTTTTCTTCTCTTTTGAAATACAATTACTTGATAAGTACATACACAAAATATGCATGACACTTTGTTCCAAAAAAATAACGGTACTATGTAAATTTGCTATTGAACAAGACTCAGGAGTCTACGACAGTTCCATTGTTTAAAAAAATACATCCCACATAGAGATTAGACTTTGCGCACAGGCACTTGGAATGGCCACTTGAAAAGTGGAGAAACATTATGTAGTGCGATGAGAGTTCTTTATGTCTTGCATGAAATTTTGTAATGCAATTAAACGGATGCAGATCATAAAATTTTTGAATTGTACCAAAAGTAGGCGTGATACCGTGGTAAACGTTATAATAAGAGTACTTATAACGTAATCCTTATGAAATTTAATATGGCTGATCTACGTGCTATAAGGTATCCCATAACCAAAAGTGGGTGCCACAGTACCAGTGGGCGTGGCGAATATATTTAGTGTGCTATGAGAGTAATTTTCATAAAATTTCGTGTGAAAGTGTCGGTTACTATAAACTTTGAAGTTAAAAGGAGCTCGAAGAGATTTCATCAGTGGGCGTGGGACCTCCCATACAAACCAAAAACGTTAAATGTTATATTTAGTGCGCTATCAGTGTAATCCTAATAAAATTTGGTTAGTTACAAATGATTTTATCACCAATTTTACCTTCCTTCCTTTAAAGAGAAGGAAAATGAAAAAAAAAATAAAAATTTTCTTAAATTTTTATTTCATATAGTGTATCAAAATAGTGTATGAAAGATGTATTAACCATTTAATTTTTAATCAAAATGTCCCAGGTCGTTATCACCAAAAATCGTTTGTTTTACAATTGTAGTTCGATAAATAAAAAAACTCATTTGAAGTTAATTTTTCAGACTTTGGATCAAACTCGACTGGCCAATTTCCAATAGAAACACAAAATTTTTTGCAGATCTTATTTTTTACCCTCATTTTATGGAGCGAAGCAAATAACACTTATGCACATATAGGTACTCTAATGTATGCGGATGCTACGAATACCAACAAATCTATGTCACTAAAACATTTCCTAAATTGTTGCTTTGTTTAGTTATTATGCTTTTTTAAAAAGTTAGAGTTTCTTGATAAAGCATTTTACTAAAGTATACTCTGCATTAACTAAATAATCTATTCTAAATTAACATATCTCAGTTTTTAAAATATAAAATTATTTGTCATACTTCTCTTAGAATGAAAAACAAGTCGAATATCAACTATTTCGTCTTTTCCACGTGGAAAAAGACATACAAAAATTGACTAACGATCTCGAAATGAAACAACAAGAAATCAAAGCTGTGGAAGTACGTAAAGAACAAGCTGATGAAGTGCTGCGTGAGAAAAAAAAAGATGCTGGTAAAATAAGTCGTGAGTTGGCAAAAATCGATCAAGAGATACGTGAATTTGAAACTCAAATGAATAAAAAGCGGCCACTGTATATCAAAGCCAAAGAAAAAGTATCACATTGTATGAAAAAGCTCATCTCATTGCAAAAGACTCTAGAGACTGCACGCGAAGCAGACAATGCGCATCAGCAGGACATACATAAACTTGAAAAGCAGTTGGCAGATGTTGAGGCTTTAAAAAAACGTTTTGAGGACGAAATTGAAAATGAGTCCCAGCGTCGCGGAAAGAGTGTGCACATGGAAGAAGGTCTCGTTCAAGAATATGATCGCTTAAAACAAGAAGCTGAAGCGACTGCAACGCAGTACCGTTCACAATTAGATTCTGTTAATCGTGAACAAAAATCTGACCAAGATATGTTGGATGGCGAAACGAATCGTAAGGCTTCTGTAGATGAAGCTCTTAAAAAGTTAACATTACAACGAGAGGAAGCTGTAAAGCGTCGCGATAAGCTAATGGACCATATAAAATCGTCACAAGCTGCATTAGAAGAGCAAAATCGTATTAAAGATGAATTAAGACGTGACGTTGGAAGTTCAAAAGAAAAAATTGCTGAAAAACAGCGTGAATTAGAAAATGTACGAGATCAACTGGGAGATGCAAAAAGCGATAAACATGAAGATGCAAGACGTAAGAAAAAGCAAGAGGTTGTGGAACTGTTTAAGAAACAAGTGCCCGGAGTGGTAAGCTATCAAACATTTCATTTTAAGTAATAGAATTGTTACAGTAGTGGCGTTGCTAAGGTGCCACCCGAAGTAAACATGTTCCATTTTGATAGGTTTTTTTTCTTTGGAATGATACTGAACATTAAAACACGGGTGACACCCACCCTAACGACGTCATTGTTTTACGTCTAACAATTGTTTAAAATCATTTGTCTTCCTTAAAATCTGCAAATTTTATTGTTTTATACTTCCAGTATGATCGTATGATTAATATGTGTCAACCTACGCATAAACGTTACAATGTTGCCGTAACAAAAGTACTTGGAAAGTATATGGAAGCGATAATTGTTGATACAGAGAAAACTGCTCGTCACTGCATTCAAGTAAATCTTATATTCCTTGTTTTTTATAACATTACTTACACGTTTTTATTTAGATACTGAAAGAGCAAATGTTAGAAGTGGAAACATTCTTGCCTTTAGATTATCTACAGGTAAAGCCATTGAAAGAGCGTCTTAGGTACGATACTTAAAAAAAAAAAATATATATTCTCAATGTAATAAAAAATGTATTCTTTTAGAACAATAACTGAACCACGTAACGTTAAACTAGTATTCGATGTACTCAAATTTGAACCACCTGAAATCGAGCGAGCAGTTCTTTTTGCTACTAACAACGCTTTAGTTTGTGAAACTCCAGAGGATGCTATGAAAGTCGCCTATGAAATTGATCGTTCTCGTTTTGATGCTTTGGCATTAGATGGTACAT
Organism: Tricholauxania praeusta; assembly: GCA_949775025.1. Classification (NCBI taxonomy): domain Eukaryota; kingdom Metazoa; phylum Arthropoda; class Insecta; order Diptera; family Lauxaniidae; genus Tricholauxania; species Tricholauxania praeusta. Next base: position 68,991,380 of record OX459029.1, on the reverse strand, counting down.
TTTATCAAAAATCAGGTATAATATCTGGCGGCAGTCATGACTTGGCACGTAAAGCAAAGCGATGGGACGAGAAACATATGGCTCAGTTAAAAATGCAGAAAGAAAAACTGAATGAAGAGCTTAAAGAGCTTGTAAAACAATCTCGAAAACAAAGTGAGCTAGCAACGGTGGAAAGTCAAATTAAGGTTAATTTAAAACTTGTAATTATCCAGCAATAGAACAAAACTTTGGATAGTCTACCTTCGATTTATTTTGCTCATGCTTTATTAGATACGGTGAATTCGCGATATGGTCCTAACAATTATTCAAGTATTATTGGTGTTGATTACAAACTTTTTTGTTACTGTATTCTTTTCGAGTTCTTTGGCAGATATGCTACCTTTTTTCTTGATCTCGAAAGTAATCCCTCGAAAAAGAAAAAAGGAGTTTTTATCAATAACTACTTAGACTTTCCTTGTGTCGACTTTAAGGAGTCAAACAATAACCAGTGCACAAAATTTATAGTACATAATCAAAAGTAAAATTTCAGAAAAGCCCTCAATATTTTTCTTGTTCTATCACATATACTAAAATATGCTCAAAATAACTAAAAATGCACAACAAACAAACCAGTTGCTCAAAGCTTAACAGTTGGCAAATATATGTACCATTTCCGTTAAAATACACCCTACTCTGAACGTTGTAAAAAAGCAAATTTTGTCATCCTCTATGAGACTTATCCGTTTAAGAAATTATTACAGGTATTGCCGAGCAAGCCGTATTTAATGTATATAAAATCGCAAAAGATATTGACGAAAATATCATTAACACTCCTTTGGATATATGTATGTACGTACTTTCATTCAATAAATATGAGCTATTTGCTGTAAGCACTTATGAACTTTGCCGATGCACAAAGACTGAATGTGTTAAATGTGGACAATATCGCGCTAGCAATAGGAACTGTCCAAGTATTCAAAAAAATAAAATATTCTTAAAACAAAAAATTTCTTTCATAAAAGCAACTAAAAATGGTTGTGACAATTGCAAAATAGACGAAAACGAAACCATAATTTGCAAAATGTTCGAAATAGGTTTAGTAAAACAAAACACAGCATACAAATTAATATTAACGAAGGGAAGACAAACTTAGGAAACATGTATAAAATAATTTTTTGTTTTTATTAAATAAAAATTTCTCCCAGAAAATGGCGACAATGAACGCCGAAACGTCGGAGAGTTAAAATTTAAAAATAAAATTTTAAGAATTATTTAATTTCGACCAAAAATGTCCTAAAACCAACTCACACAAAACAGGTCGCTGTTATCAAAAGCTATGCAACTATAAAACCTATTGAAAAGAAAAAGCAACCAGAAATCATACCAAAACTCAATAATAAATTGCAGTTTCATACTATCAAAATAAATAAACAAAGTTCAACAAATCTAAAAATTCTTCCAAACTCAACCAAACTCACCATAGTCCATGACAGGCTTTAGGCTTTTGAAAACTAAATAAAATAATAACTTAGAATAATTTTTTTCACTATACCTTTTACGCAGATAACCTTTATATAACAAAAAGATTCGAAGCCCTTAAAGAGCTTCAAAGACCTTAAAGAGCTTCAAAGCAAATCATATAGTCTTTTTTGTAGAAAATATCTACTCGATATTAATAATAAACTTCTGTCGAAGAAAACGTTCAAATTTTAATTAACTGTACATAGTAGATGAAAATTAATAAAGTTTATCATCTGCTTTAATAGTGAATCTCATCCAAACATGCAAATGTAGCTACAATTAGTTAATTACTGCCCAGCATTTACCGGCGAAGCTGAATAACTCTTGGTTGTATATCCCAACTATGCAAGAAAGACTGGGAAAGGCCCATATTTACAAAACAATAAACACATAGGGTAAAGTGCCTAAATATTCAACCAAGATACAAAAACTACATCTTCAGAAATTGTTCCGGATCCACCTTGGCTCTCCCGAATTGACTCAGTCATATATTTTTGAAAAAACAGCACAATCAGAATGTCCATTTTGTTATTATAATCTCACAATAGCTGATCTTATTAACAACTTTTACTTCTTAACAGAAGAACTTTATCATTTTAATGGACTAATTTTTTCAAATACTCTAAAAGTAGCATCCGCTTGCAATGTACAAAACATCAAATTATTATAAGCTCTTGTCATATTTATTTCGATATTTATGCCTAACTTTAAGTTTTATAGTAAGATTTGTTTTATAAATAAGCTTTAGTAATAATAAAAATCAATTTTAAACAGGGTTTGGAAAACCGTCTTAAATACAGCATGGTTGATTTGGAATCCTCTAAAAAATCAATACAACAATTTGATAACCAACTCAAACAAGTACAAGATCAAATTGATGAATTTGGCGTAAGTTTAATTATGTGCAAGCTCAGAGATCGTATGTTGTAACCACATATAAAATAGTAATTTAATATATGGGCTGAAAATATTTGGCCTGACATAGAGATAGGAGTAAATACAAATGCAAAATTCATGTTATTTCTCTTAGTAGTGGAGATTCACATAAAATAAATTCAACATAAATTTTTTATATTGTTGCTTAGTTTTTAAACAAAACTGAATTTACTTCAAAACTAGTTACGAGTATAAGCATCTTCACCACATTCCCCATTATTTGCTCAAGTGGATGTGGTTTTCAATGAGGGATAATTTGGCCGTTTAATGCTATGCGTTTTTGAATAGTTTTTTCAGAAACTTCTAAGAAAAGGCTGTTGACATTTCTCAGCAAAAAAATGCCCTAATTTATGATTCTACCAGAAAAATTACATTTGATAGAGACTGCCATATAAATATTTTCGATCAAGCTTTAAGAATTCCTGACCATAACACGAATAAGAACAAGATAATGTTTTAAAAATATGTCGGGTGAGTAACAAGTAATTGAGCTCAACTAAAGACTTAAGTGCCGCTAAATAAAAACTCCGACAGCTTTAACGCTGCAAACTCATAATAATTGAATGTCCTTAATAGAGACCCGTTTATTCGAGATAATAAAAATTACACTTTAAAAATATTTTAAGTAAATCAATTAGGGGTTCATGTAATTTCTACCTCATTTTATCAAATTTTCCTAGTTATTGAAGTAAAATTAAAATCTGTTAAAAACTTAGCAAACTTAAAAAATATATTTTGAGTATGTGAACTCATTACAAACTCGATAAAATATGTTACGAATTACATTATCACACAATAATAGAGCTGTTACGAAACTCAATTGTATTCATTGCTAAATAAACTAAAGTGTCTTGCATTGGATGTCTGTAACTCGTTAACTATTCTATAAAATATCAGCTACATAAAAAGTCTTTTAAAGAATATCGTTACCTTAATATAAAAAGGCCCTAACTAACATTTTTTTCAAAATCGAGATTTTTATAGATTTCGGTAGGTCACCCACCATTGACAAAAAAAATGTGTTTGCTACGATCGGAAATAAATCAGTTACAAGCAAATAAAAAAAAAGCCATTACTACTCACTTTAACTCACAAAAACTTTATTTTTTATTAAGTTTTTTCGTTCTCCTGTAAAATAATAAAAATGTAAGATAGGGCCTTTCTATATTAAGGTAACATACATTTTATATTTCAAGACAACTTTGTGGCAGACTAAATACTTCTCATTTCATTTAGTAAATGCACCTTATTACAAACTTTAAATTGACAGTATACTACCTACGATCACTGTTATTTATTATAACAAATTTGAGTCATTGCTTCCATTTCAAGCCAAAAATAGGTGAAATCGAGAGACGTATGTTAAAACGTGATCAACATATTCAGGAAATCAAAGAAAACATGAACAATGTGGAAGATAAGGTATATGCAGCATTTTGTCGGCGACTAGGTGTGAAAAACATACGCCAGTATGAAGAACGTGAGCTGGTTATGCAACAGGAGCGTGCACGTAAACGTGCTGAGTTCGAGCAACAAATTGACGCTGTAAATACTCAGTTGGATTTTGAGAAGCAAAAAGATACGAAAAGTAAGTAATATGTTGAAATTGAATATTCGGGACTTTACAGATTCTATTAATTTTTTTAAACTGAGTTTTGGCTTACCTTGTGTCAAACTGGTGTTTAAAATCATGGTTAAAGTCTAATCGGATATTAAAAAACCTTAAACAATTTATTTCTATCATACGGTAGGGTTATTTAATCTTAAGACTTAGTTATTAAGTTAAATGTTTACAAATTAAATAAAAATAGGGTCATTCCGTTGTGAAGGGTGGCACAGTCAAACTAATTTCAAATAACTTTAACATATTCTTAGGGGTTATTTTAAAATATATAAAAGTTACCTTAAAATTAAGACCCATCGGGTTGTCTTATTCTATATATTTTTTAATAATATGTCACTTGATTAATTTCGCAGTTGCTATCTGCAAGAAGCCGAGTGTTTATTCAAAGTGTAAATATTTCTTGAAGACTAAATGTTGTGCCTGGTGGGACGAGTAAACGAGTAAATTTTTTAAAATAACACATGTAATGTGCATATAATAATGACAAGCATTTGAGTATTAACCATTGTTTTCGTGACATCTAAGTTCTGTAGAAATAGACTAGGCTGTTTCTCTAGAAAATTTATTTTTCTAGCAAATGGAAAATTTAATAAAATTTGAACTTTGAATTGAATTGAATTCTTTATTGAGACTTTTCTTTTCATATATCGATTACATAAAAGTGACTGAAATAGCTATGTTTTAAAACTAGCGGCTGTAACGTATGGCCAGCTTATAATTTAACAAAATCACATGAATAAATTTAATGCCTCATGGCAAAATTCTTCTTTTACTAAAATAATAAATTGCTCTTGCTCACGGAGCACTATGTTTGTTTTTTTTGACGTTGCATCAAGTATATAACTTAAAACTAAATTAAATAACAAAACAAAACGAAAGAGAAAGCGATAGCACACAGAATCACTAGAACAATGCAACTCAAACGTGACATCGCTAACTCTATAACAAATACTTTTAAAACAAAGTTAATTTTTAGTTCATTAAGAATCGAAAATTATACTTGTTAACAAATATTATTAATAAGTAATATACATACTTCTAAGACATAAATAATATAAACATACCAAAAAAAAAATAAAGAAAGCAAAATACTTAATTTAAAGGTAAGTTTTGCACACCAACCTGTACCACATTGATATTGAGTCCAATTTAAACGAGTTGAGTAAATATGGCTTTTTAAGGACTAACCGCGACTGAGCCCGGGTGATGGTTTGAGAAGATAAGATAAGCTGAATCTGTTAAGGGTTGAACCATGTTATCATAAATGAGTAAAGATGAGAACTTATAAAGTTCAACCACGATTGTGCCCGTGTATCGTTTTAGAATAGTATGACGATCTGGATCCAATATGAGCTGAACTGAGATCTTCATGAAGAACTCCTACTGGGGAATGGTATATAGAGTTGGACCAGTTCGTATCAGATTGTGACAAACAAATTTCTTTAAAAACTTCATTATTGGATTCATTCATTTTTATGAGCAATTTTTCCATCATAATAACCGCATATTCCATAAGCGGAGTGATGTTTGCATCACCATATATTGTTTCGTTGGAATATTTCTTAAATCTTGATGCAAAATTTTTGTTTATGCACAATCTGAGTACTTTCCTTTCCAGACGTTCCATTTCCGAGGCCACTATTGGTAAAATAGTGAACCATACAGGGAATGCATAAAGTAGGACAGGTCTGATGAGAGTTTTGTAGAGTAATAATTTTGACTTTTTCATTAAATCTTTATTGTACATCAGAGAGGATAGCATGTTGACGATTTTTCTCGCTTTATCAATATTGAGCCTAGCGTGCTCATTAAATTTAAAAAGGCAGTTAAAATTGACGCCCAAATATTTTATTTTATCCTTAAAAGGAATTACGGTCCCATCTATGTACAATTTGAGATTGCGGCTTTCTCTTACCGCACCTTCCATTCCCTTACCGCTAGCATTTCTAATACAGATACAGTTTGATTTATGGAAATTGACACTAATGCCCCATTTTTTATAAAAGGTGTTTATTTTATTAACATGGATCTGTACAATTCTCGTAGCGTTTAGAGGATAGTGGTTACTGGCATAGACCAGAGTGTCATCCGCATATAAAATACCTAAAGAAGAGTTGTCGTTGAAAGTAGTAGTATGTGGAAAATCGTGTAAGAGTATGTTGAAGAGGACCCTTGAGGACCCAGAACGGACCCTTGAGCAACGCCACTGGTGGTTTCAAAGATATTGGAAGTACTTGCCTGCATTTGAACAAAAAAAGTTCTATCAGCCAAGAAGCTTTCCAACATGTAAAACAAAAAAGGTGGAAAATTTAATTTAAGAATTTTGAAGAGTAATCCTTCCCTCCATACCTTATCAAATGCTTTCTCCAAGTCAAGAGAGCAAATGACTGTGCATTTTTTTTCTCTTAATCCCAAGGTTATGTCATTATGCACTTTCAATAAGGCATGAACGGTCGAGTGCCTCTTTTTAAAACCAAACTGGAGATCTGGAATAAACTCTATAGGTATTAATTCTGGCGATTCCATTTTTTGCATAATTATTCTCTCCAATACTTTGCCTACATTGGAAAGGAGTGAAATGGGGCGGAAATTGTTGATGTTGTGATCATCCTGTTTTTTAGCAAGAGGCAGAATTCTAGCTTGTTTCCAAATTAATGGAAAGTATCCGTTATTAATGCAATTATTAAAAATTATGGTTAAAAAAATAAGAGCTACGTTGGAGATCTTTTTTAATGCAAAGTTTGATATGTTATCAGGACCACTTGATTTTTTAGGCTTTAAACTGTGAATAATATCCATAATCTCAACTTTAGAGGTGAAGATTTCGGATTCATGTGGAGTTAGAGAAGAGCTATTAGGTCCAAAAATGAAAATATTCTGGGGCTTAGATGATCGCATTGACCTTACAGTGGATTGTACTTCACTAATAAGATTTAAATCAAAACTAGGAGTAACTTCCTTAAAAATTTCACTGAAATAGCTACCAAAAGCTGAGACCACTTCCAATTCACCAGTAATCGTTGAGCCATTCACAGTAACCTTATTGCACGAAAATCTTTTTTTTTTACCAATTATTCTAAATACTTCTTTAAACGCCCATGGTCCTGGGGTAATTTTAGTCAATCTCTCACTGAATTGCTTGTTATTCCAGATCCTTACTTGATCTTTGATTAATTTATTAAGTATCGAAATACTGGATGATAAATTTTTAAATTCTACATTCACTCTATTATATGAGCTATGATATATGCGCTTCAGTTTTTTCTGCCAGTTATGTTTTATTTTCAAAAGCTTCAAAATATTTGAAGGTAGATCTTTGTATTTTTTAAAACTAGTAGTTTCCACGTCAGCATGATTACTCAGTGTATTTGTCAAAATAGAGTTAAAGGAATTGATATAATCATCAATCTCAGAATTAGATAAATTAACAACATCGGAAGGAAGACAGTGAGATAGACTGGAATCTAAGTCAGATCCGAACATTACCCAATCCGTTTTTTTAAAAGTTTTGCAAGCGGTAGGATGAGTTATGGATAACTCAAAATTTTCCATTCTTAGTGTAAAGAAAACAGGAAAGTGGTCCGAAAATGAAGGAAGAGTATTTATAGAAAAATTGGTGTCAACAAGATTAATTAAATGAGTGGAAACCAAAAAATGGTCCAAATAAGAGGATGTCCTAGGGAAGGACGGCGTAGCTGGAGACATAATTAATAAATTAGGTAATTGGTTGGTTTGCCAATTTTCGATGATTCGTCCATTGATATTAATTAACGAATCACCCCAGGTAAGGCTGCGAGCGTTCAGGTCGCCCCCGATAATAGCACCATCAAAAGACGCGGCCAAATTATTAATTCTAGATAAATCATCAAGAAGCAAACTCGCTCTGCAGTTAGTTGGAAAATAAATCGATCCAAATAATAAGTTTTTAGTTATACCGTAAAATTTCGATTTGATCGATATAAAAATTCCTGGAAAATTTGTATTTGGCAAATCAACCGAACTATACTTAATACCCTTTTTAATAGCTATTGCCACTCCCTGTTGCCAATCGTTTCTCAAAATGTTGTAATTATCAAAATATACTTTATGTTTACAACTCAAGTGAGTTTCTTGAAGAAATGCAATTGAGATGTTATTTGCATAAAGTATCCTTTGAGTCTCAATCCTTCTGCTGTGCTCTATCAGAGAAGCCAGATTAAAGGTCAAAAAATTCAAAAAATCCAAGGTCATTATCAATTGCAAAGAATAATTTTGTTCAGTAGCTCCAAGTAGGCCATTCTTTTGTCCTGCAATGATTTGCAGTTGTTAATATTTACAAGGAAACTCTCTAGCTTATTCAAGAGACCATGGACATTCATACCGAACAAACTATTAGACAGTTCCAGGAATTGTCCAAGAACATTTTTATTCGCATTGAAATTTTCCAGTCGAACTGTGGTGGGGCCATCTCGCTCTCTAAAGAGGCTGGCATACGAAGCCTTGAGTGGAGGGGGGCTTTTTGCAGGGATAAATATTGGTAGATTCTTTTGTAATTTATCCTCTTTAGCCTTTTTAAAGGCATCCTTTTTTATTTTATAGTACAATTTATATTTAGCACAACCTCTATAGTTAGCTGGATGGCCACCGCCACAGTTTACACAGATGGGGTTCAATCCCACCTCTTTGGATATCTTGCAATCGCCTGGTAAATGGTTTGTGTTACATTTAACACATTTGTAGTCGCAAGCGCAATTTTTTGCAATATGTCCAAATTGCTGGCATCTCTTACATTGAAGAGGACCTGGACTTTTTTTAAGTTTCTCCCAGTGGATTTTCGTGTTAAAAACGTATTTAATTTTGATAAGCTCATTCAAAGACTTTCCCGGTGTTAAAGAAATGAGGAAAAGGTCATATTTTAAATTTTCTCTTACAGACCTTATAAGGACTGTCCCAGAAAAAACTTGCACTTTGTTTTTTAGTTATAAAAAAATACCCAATAAACTTTTTGGTCTTTTTTCTTTTTTTATTAATAATGGCTAGTGTAAAGAATATAAATAACTAAAAACTAATTAACAATTTTTTTTTTCATAAAAATCTCTGACGTTGTTCTTAAGGCCCTTTATTACATTTTGTACAGGTGTTTCATCGACAGTACGAAACGATCTTTTTCACTTAAGTCTAAACTCTTGTAAGTTTTTTGTAGTCATACCACTCTTAAGAAGATTTCTTTTCATTAGAGTCCAATATCTCCGAATTGGGCGAAGCTCTGGGCAGTTGGGCGGATTCGCTATTTTTGGTACAAAATTGATCTTTTTACTTTGATACCATTCCATCGTAGCTTTAGAGTAATGAGAGGTTGTTAAATCGGGCCAGAGAATCACTGTACCTTCATGTGCACGAATAAATGGTAGAACACGTTTTTCGAGGCACTCGTCTATATAAACTTTTGAATTGATTGTGCCTTGCGTAACAAAGAAGCTTCTTCTGAGGCCATAGGTACATATGACCTGCCAAACCATATATTGCTTCGAAAATTTTGAAATTTTTTTTTCTTTAAATTTACTAGGCATATGCCCCTTCTTCGGTGATGTATAATATTTGTGCCCAGATAGCGGCTTAAAATCTGCTTTGACGTAACTTCCGTCGCTCATAACGCAGTAATCAAATTTAGTCAGGTACCTTTCATACAATTTTCGGGCTCGCATCTGAGCCATCAACTGCTTTTCATCAGAACGGTCTGGTACTTTTTGAACTCTATATGTCTTCAGCTTACTTTTCTCCTTTATCCTTTACACAGTAGATTTTGATGTACCTGCTCTAGCCGCCATATCTCGCACTGACGTGTTGGGATTCTGCCTAAAAAGGCGCTTCACCTTCGCCGCTACCTTTGGGTTAGAAAATTCTGGTTTTCTGCCTGAACCCTTTTTTCGTGAAACAGGTAGACCCTTCTTATAATTAGAAATAACCGTTTTGACAGTTCTTTCTGATGCACCAACTATTTTTGCTATAGCTGAATATTTTAACCCTGGATTTTGCAGGTATGTGGACAAAATCAGTTCGCGGACTTTTTCTTGCTTGCTAGACATCTTTGTCATTAGAAGTACTATCTTCAAGTGTTATACATCATATCAAACGTCACTTTATATGGAATAAATATTTTGTCTTTTTAGACCTATAAGATTATCAGGTGGAATATAATCTTAAAAAATAAAAGTGCAAGTTTTTTCTGGGACAGTCCTTAGTAGAGAAGTTAACTACTTTATTTATCAGGCCTGGGATAAGCCCATTAATTTCATTGAGGATTTCCTCGTCTTCATATGAGGCACTTAGTCCTCTTAGTAAGACATTTACTGATTGATCCTCTTTCGGTGTGAATAAGTATGCTTCAACCCCCGGAGTCGCTTTAATTTTATTAAGGAGTGCATCGTGCACCTCCCTATTTTCAACGAAAATCTTATTTTTTTTTCCCTTGGACGTTACTTTGAAATTAACCCCCTTGGATCTCAAATCTTTGACCAATTCCCTTATGTCAATGTGATTAATGAAAATTGGTGGACAAAACTTACCTTTAACTTCCAGCTTGTTCGTTGTTGCTTGACTATTGATGTCATCTTTTGAAGTTGTTCCGTTGCTTGTAGCATCTTGATGTAGCGCTTGAGGTTTTTGAGCTTTTAACCCTGCCGATAATTGCTTGATAGTTAGATCATCCAATAATGAAAATTTGTTAATGTAGGCCTTTTCGCCAATGTCTTTATTAATAAATTGGGTAGGAGACGCTCGCTTTCTTTTTGAAGGAACTATCCAATTATCCAACTCAGCCTCATTCGAGAGATTGAGCAGTTACTGCGCGGCATCAGCGCTGTCTAAGTTAACGTCTTCCATTTAAATGTATTAAGAACAAATATGATGGTCGAGCTGCATTGCAGCAAAATGGCTGGCAGTAATACAAACTGCAATCGTGTAAATGCAGTTTAAACTAATTGGTATTGATTAAAATTATCTTTTTTATTTGCAAAATTAAACAATTTATTTAGATTTTTAGATTTTTTTTTTTTTTTATTTTTATTTTATTTTAAGATGGAAAAACACATGCGGTGTCGATCAATGATCAGTTCAGAATCAATTTGAACTTTCTGATAAAAAGAATTTGACTTACAAGGCAGTCACAGTTTTATCATTTTTCATCCTACTAGAAGTGATTTTATCAACGTAACTTTTTGTATATGCTACATGACTAACCGAATATTCTTGTTTTGAAGGGAAACCGGCCCTAAAGAGTTTTCCGACCCTTCGCTTTCGAGGGTGAAAAGGATGATGGTCCTCTTCGAATTCATTGTTGATTTGAATAACTACCCCTTTGTGCTTTTTAGATTCCAGCTTAGCACTCGTTTCGGGTACCAGAAGAAAATGGATCGAACCTATACACAACCACTTCGCGTCCATCTTTTTCCTGAAGATATTTGCATTGCACAAAATAAATTTTAAACAAATTCTTAAAAGACTTTATGATCACTAATGGGAAAACATTTTTTTAATTTTTTTACCAACTTAGGGCACTTTTGCACCCCCCCATGTAGTAATTGTAGCACTTCCCAACCCTCAGGAGAACATTCCTGTATACTTGTTTACACTAACAAAAAACCTCCCGCGAACGTTCAAGTCTTTCATCATCATCTTTTTATTCAATAATTTTTCCCCAAATTTGGAAGCTAGCAAAATCTATAATCATTATTTTGAATATTATTTTGAAGTGTTTTACCCTAAAAATGAACCACAATGAATTTGTTGTCGTAGCGCTTAGTATGAATTGGCATTAAGTTGTACTTCTATTTTATATTATAGAAAATTTACAGCGTTGGGAGCGCAGTGTACAGGATGAAGAGGATGCGCTTGAAGCTTTGAAAGCTGCTGAAAAACGCTACATCAAAGAAATTGAAGAAGACAAAGAGAAAATGGAGAAGTACAAACAGGAAAAGCAAGCAAAAAAACAAGGTGTTGATGACATGGAAGAAGATATATCAAAAGCAAGACGCGATGTGGCCAATTTAGCCAAAGAAATTCATAATTTAGGTAGTCAAGTCTCAGCAATTGAAGCAAAAATTGAGACGAAAAAAAACGAACGCCACAACATTTTAATGCAGGCGAAGGTACGCATATTTCTTTCCAATTAATCAGTTGTATTACAACACTTTCTCAAAAAATTAGATGGATTGCATAGCAGTCCCTCTTTTAAAGGGTTCTCTCGATGATGCAGTTCGTCAAGGTGATTCTGATAACACAACAAATACAACATCAACCTCTTTAATACTTGAGCGTGAAAATCAGTAAGTAAAATTATTAATTCTTATTCTTAGGCCCAATTTCATAGTCATCGACTAAGCGGGGGATATAGCTTAAGCTAAGCTTAAATAAACATTTCAGCTTCAAAGCTTAATATTTCATAAGCGCACAACACTCGACGCATAAGTTGTAGAGTCGCTTAATGGTATCAAAAAACAAATTTGCAAAAAAAAAAAAAATATTTTATCTTATTTTTCTTATGGGATTCTTATTTTTCGTGGCATACGCGTGTTGTACATTAAACGTAAATAATTCTTAACTCCATACAATAATTGTATGAGTTAAGAATCTCAATTTAATTATGCGAAGTCTCCGAAAACAAGCAACGTTAAAAGGTAATAAAATATAAGATAAGACTATGTACCAAATTTCATAAACAGAACCGAACTGAACAATTTTCTTTGTATAAATTACAGAATTGAAGTAGACTATCGCAATTTACCACGTGAGCTTTGCAAATTAAAAGACGACTCAGGTTTTAAAAAAACTAACGAGCAGCTACAAAAAGAATTACAATCAAAATTGGATGTTCTCGAACGCATTCAAACGCCCAATATGAAAGCTATGCAAAAGTTAGATCGTGTAACCGAAAAGGTTCAATCTACGAATGAAGAATTTGAAAATGCTCGTCGTAAAGCCAAGAAAGCAAAATCTGCTTTTGAAAAGGTAAAAAATGAGCGTGCAGAAAAATTCATACTGTGTTGCAATCACATATCGGAAGCAATTGATGGTATTTACAAAAAGTTGGCACGCAACGAGGCGGCACAAGCCTATCTTGGTCCTGACAATCCAGAAGAACCCTATTTAGATGGTATTAATTATAATTGTGTAGCACCAGGCAAACGTTTTCAACCTATGAGCAATCTCAGTGGTGGTGAGAAAACTATTGCTGCACTGGCGTTGTTGTTCTCAATACATAGGTAATTGTACAGTAATAACACTAGTTTACAAGAAAAAAGATCTGGTTTCTCATAGACTTTTTTCGATGTATTTTGGGGCGTAGATTCCAAAAATGGCAACCATTTATTTTTCTTAAGAATCGTTTTCGAGATATCCCCAAAATACCCATTTTTCGGCACTTTTTTTATTTATTTGACTATATCTCCATAAATTCTTTTTTGAGTCAAAAACGACTTTCAGCATTCGAAAGATATTTGTATTCCCTTTCTAACGATATGCTGTTTTCTTGAATCAGATAAGATTTGATGGAGTTACAAGCGCTCAAAGTCCAAAAAACTGACTTTTTTGGTCTTTTTTGAAAATCACTCAATTTCAATTGCTCCATTTGAATGAAAAATTTTTTCTTTTTTTATATTTTTAAAATATTTAATGAAAGACTATTCTTTTGCAAATATTTTAAGTATAATATTGTGAAAATCGGACAAAAACTGTAGAAGTTATTCGAAAAAGCAGTAAAAAACTTGCAATAAAATTAAACGAAAATACATACGATTGTGTTTGTGTGTGGCTTTTTACTTTTATTCTCCGTTTCTTTTGAATGCTGAAAGTCGTTTTTGAGTCAAAAAAGAATTTATGGAGATATAGTCAAATAAATGAAAAAAGTGCCGAAAAATGGGTTTTTTGGGGATATCTCGAAAACGATTCTTAAGAAAAAAAAATGGTTGCCATTTTTGGAATCTACGCCCCAAAATACATCGGAAAAAGTCTATGAGAAACCAGATCTCGAGATCAACCCCAAATTTGTAAACTAGTGTAATTGATTGCCCCAAAAGTGATTTTACTAAAAATGTACTAATTTTTTTAATTCAATATATTTTCCTTGCAGCTTTCAACCTGCACCTTTCTTTGTGCTCGACGAAATTGACGCGGCACTTGATAATACCAATATTGGCAAGGTTGCCTCCTACATAAGAGATCACACAACCAATTTGCAAACAATTGTAATATCATTAAAAGAAGAATTTTATGGACACGCCGATGCGTTGGTTGGCATAACACCTGCGGTAAAAATAAAAATCATAATAAAATAATTGAATTTTGATAATATTACCTATTATTTTGCAGGAGGGTGATTGCCTGATTTCAAATGTTTATCTCTTTGACTTAACTGTTTTTGAGGACAAGTAATTTTTTATGTACATGTCGACTTTATGCCTACATAGCGACTAGAAACACAGTATGTGCAAAGATTCGATAATTTTCTTATTGCACTATGTTCCTCCACATAATACGGTGGTCAAATGGAGGACTTTAATGAAAATGTCAGCAAAAATCTTTTTTTTTTAAATGTTAGGTATCACGGTCCAGACGGATGATCATGCATTGGTACTTTTCACAAAAAACCGCTTATCGTAAAAAATATGAATTTGCTTAAAACATTAATTTTCAAAATTTATTTTATAATTTTTCTTATTCCCTATGATCAGCATTGAATCCGAATCTTGTATTAATTTTTTTATTACGTCTAACTTTTGAGATAAATGGGACCAAATGATTTTAAAGCACCGACACCAATTCTTTTTGAACTTTTTCTATAAACTATTGTTTTTCTCTTTACGATTCAATTCTTATTTTATCCTTGCGAATTTTGTTGTCATTAGATTTACTATACACATATGATGTATGGATGTACAATGTGGTCAAATGATATTAATAAATAAAAAGTCATTATGCATTTTTTTTTTGTAAATATCTGACGTTATAAAAAAATTAATATCAGATTCACACACTCAGCGTCGAAACTTATATGAGAAATGGGGAACAAATTATAAACTTTAAAAAATTCACCAACACCGTTTTTAAATCTTTATTGGTGTAAAAGATAGAAAGAGAACTATGTTAAATTGATAACAAAATTTTTAGAAAATTGCGAATGGGCCTAAATTTAAAATTAAAATACTACTGTTTTTATATGTATGTAATGAATTTTCGTGCATTACGACTTGACAATGACAGCCTTTTGATTTTCCCATGGATTTCTAAAAAAAAAGAAATGTTAATTAAAATATGTTTTTTTTTTATTATTCGTAAAATTGTACTGAAGCACATACATAACTGTTTTTCTAGTTGCAACGATGATATAGTACACGTGTATTTTTTGTAGTTTTTTTAATTCATCAAAAAACACTAAGTATTTTAAGTTCAAAAGTTGCAAATGTTCATAGATATAGTTTAAATATAAATTTAAGGTGTCCATTAATAAAACAATAAAATGTTTAATATTAATTTTAAAAAAAGTTCTGAAATAAATCTGAAGTTATCTATCTATACATAGTCATGATTAAAAAGTAAATTGGTGTAAATTTTGATTTGAGCACGTTACCCTTGAATGGGTTAGAAATCCGAAAAACAGGTTTCGAAAACCATTATTGTACTAGTTGTAGCAACGATATAAATTGCAATATTTATTCGTTCGGATCTGTTAGTTCGAAGCACATATGTAAACTGGGATGAGTCGCGTCCAGAGTGCTGCTGGGTTGCTGGGTGCTGCAGAGGTTGACAAGTCCGGCTCCGGGCTGACCGATCTTGTGAGTGTGTGTATCTTGTACTTCATGGCAGTTGTATTGCTTCACCACCCCCAGTGGCCGGCTAACGAAATTATTAAAAATATTTGCAGGCTTTCGTCTAAACATAAATTATGAAAAATTTTTATATGCTAAGAAAAACACCAAATATTTCTCTCGAAATTATGGTACGAAGTAGTTGAATGTGTGTATAGCTCTAAAACCGTGTGCCAATACGTACGTTAATTATGGCTGTAACATAATTTCGAAATCGATGCTCGTTTTTCCCCATCTCGTCAAGTACTATACATTAAAATACTGGTAGTCAGTACGCAATGTTAATGTTAGTTTGGTATTTTATACTCTTCTAATAAATAATAATGATAATAATAAAATACTATAATATTCAACTTATGTCTCATTTACGTGCAATCTTAAGATTGAATTTAAAGTTTTGAAAAATTACCACAAAAAAAAATTAAACTGAGGTGTCGGCAAATTTTTGTGTCAAAATGTTCATTTATTTATCAGAGTGCGGAATTAAGTACATACTATGAACTTTTTTTATTTATTTTTATTTTCAAATTGCTAGTCAATGAACAGAAGTATTCTTACAGACTAATAACAAAATAAAGTAATTATAACAATAAAATTATAAGGTTATAAATAATAAAATATTAATTAAAAACTAAATTGAGTAAATTCAAAAAAGAGTTTTTAGAGGAGGAGAAATCTATTGAAATTAAGTGCGAGATATTATTGAATTCAATTAATGCTCTAGTAAGAGGAGCATTGAGTGCATAATTTGTTCTATTGAAGCCAAAGTAAAAAGTATCGAAATGTCGAAGAACTCTAGCAGGAACATTGAAAGATATTCTCTCTAAGAGGGAAGGAGAGTCAATTACACCCCTAATGACATCAAAAACAAAGGTTAATGATAGTATTGCTCTTCTATTTTGCAATGTTTTTAAATTTATTAGCATACATCGAGAATTGTAAGTAGGAACTGGATCAGCAAAGTGCAGAGATCTCAGAGCATACCTAATAAAAACTTTCTGAATGCGTTCAATTCGTTGAATATGACACGCATGATATGGCCTCCAAATAAAAGAGGCATATTCAAGCCTAGAACGGACAAATGAGGTAAAAAGGAGCTTAAGAGTGTATGGATTAGAGAACTCAGAGCTGTTACGTCTAATAAAAGCTAACATGGCATATGACTTAGATATAGTAAAGTTAATGTGGCTGGAGAAAGTAAACTTGGAATCAAAAATAACACCCAAGTCCTTTATTTCATTGACTGACTGCAAAAAACAATCAGAAATGCGATAAGTGGTGTGAACAACATTATGACATTTCGAAAATGTAATGTGAAAGCATTTATTAATATTTAATGAAAGGCAATTAGCAGAACACCAAGAATAAACATTATCAAGTTCTGCCTGAAGCATTAGAGCATCCTGTGGGCTTTTTATTACAGAATAAATTTTCAGATCGTCTGCATACAATAAATATTTAGCAAAAGAAAAACAGTTGCCAATATCATTAACAAACAATACAAAGAACAAGGGCCCCAGAATACTACCATGTGGTACGCCGGATGATGCAACAAAAAAAATGAGACTGCACATTATCCACCACAACAACACACCTACGATTGCTTAGGTAAGATTTAATCCAATCCAAAAACACGGAATGAAAACCCATACAAGCTAACTTTTTTGTTAGGATTACATGAGAAACCTTATCAAAAGCTTTGGACAAGTCAGTGTAAACTGCATCTATCTGAAGACTTTGTTGGAAAGCTAGAATACAGTCTTCGGTGAAAACTGCAAGATTTTTAATGAAACTCAAGTACAAATTGTTAGCGTAGGATTTAAAAAGTTAAATTTTTTTTTTATTATTATTATTATTACATTAAGTTACTTATAGAATAAATTTTATAGAATAAATAAGAAAGTGAAAAGAGCATTAGCTACTTTGGCTATCAGCTCTGGATAGCAATTAAATTGATTTATAAAAAAGTTTGGCTGTGTGTGATAGATTTTTGAATTTAGTTAATGTTTTTGGAAGTTGGTTTCTTAATGTTTTCAAAAGTTGGCTCCTTAAGGCAGTCAGGCTACTGTTTTGGAAAATTCTGTCCCTGCTATTTTTCATGACTAGGCATTCAGTTAATATGTGTTTCATATTAAAATTTTCATTGCATCGAGAACAAATAGGAATTGGTTCTTTTCTTAATAAATGTTGATGGGTGCTTAAGGAATGTCCTAGCCTTAGTATAGAAAAGCTAATTATTTTTCTTTAATCAATATTGCATGGCTAAATGGGAGTCTTTAATGATCTATTGATGGTTGTATAGTGATGATGTTGGTAATTGTTCCATTTAGTGTGTTTTTTTATTTTAAGTTCATTTTTATATATTTGCGGAGATCAGGTTTCTCAATACAAGAATCTATATAGATAGGTGCTTGACATGCGTATTTTGCCATAGTGTCTACAAATTCATTTCCAGCGATACCAATGTGACTGGGAATCCAAAGTAATTTTAGTGAAGTTGTTAATTTTATTAATGTATCTCTAATAATGTTTACTGAATGCCAGTCTCGGCAAGTTGGATTGCATATTGCTTTCATAACAGATAAACTATCAGAACAGAATTGATTGTGCTATAAGGACCGCCTGGTAAATTGCAGCGGCTTCTACAGCGAAAACTGAGGCTCCTTTTGAAAGTAGTTTTATCATCAAGCATTTCTTGTTGGCATCAACAACTGCATAAGCAGTGTAATGGTTGTCTGATTTTGATCCATCTGTATATAGAAAGTTCCAACCAGCCTTGATTAAGGTATCTTTTTTTTCATGAAAAAGAGAATGGAAAATTCGGGTAGTAGAGTTAGATTTTTTTAATTTGGCGAACTCCATATCACAGGATTCTATTTTGAGTTTCCAAGGTGGATAAGAAATATTTATGTAGGGAATAGATTGAATGGAATAATTTTTTTTTAAATTGTGCAATGTTTAGAATTTAGACATAAAATTAAAAAACAAATTTATTATTATTATATATTATATTATTATTTTGATCAACGAATTCGCGCCCGTTTTCGATTTATATTCACTGGCGAAAAAATATGGGAAGTACCTTCTTTCATTTCTCAGTTAACGGCATCGCAAAATTGTACTCTCTAGTTTTACAAAAAATTCTAATGCCACCCTGACTGAAGCAGCATTGAGTTAAATTAAATGCATGCGTAAACACCCAATTTTTATAAAACCTAAAAGTATGCCACACTTTATGTTCAAATTCGCTCATTTTCGTAACATATATTGTTCACTCATTTCCGTAATATATTTTGTTCGCTCATTTCCGTAACGCATTCACCAACTTGCCCCCATGTCAACGCGCGTATAGAACATTAGAAGTAATTACTTCAAAAAAAAATTGGCTTTCCCCTTTATTCCAATTTATATACTATAATTTATTTTATATCCTGCGGGTTTTTTGCTTTGTATCCAAACTAGCTGGCCTGACAGACATTGATCTGCCCTTACCGGTAGGTGGGGCGATGAGCTTAATTTTGTTATAGTCCTTGTCTTTTATATATGCCACCGGCCAAACTAGTTTGTAGGACAAACTAGTTTAGTCTAGGCCAAACTAGTTAATTTGAAGGCCTAAAAGTATGCAATTTAATGCAAAAGCACTGTGAATAGCGAAGTCAGTGTTGCACATATTATAGACTGAACCGCGGCCGAAGGCCGCCGCGAAGCCGAAATTGAACATATTGGAGGATCCTGAGCCGCGGCTGAAGGCCACCCATTTACCCCCACTTACAACTTGCCAAGTATATAATGAAGTTGACAAATTTTGTTTTCTTACTTAGCTACTGTCGTAGTCTTCACTAACCACAGTGCTTTTGCAGTAAAATGTCATTGCACATCTTTAGGCTTTAGCTAACTAGTTTGGGCGGTAACATTTACATACATACATACTATATGAACCGAGTCTCACTCATCTGCGTCAAATAGTTTCTGAAATATACAAATATTGCCTTTTCTCATATGGAAAGCGTGGTACCATACTCATTTTTTCATTGAAACTTACGTTTTCCCGTACCTTTTATGTACCTACATATGTACTAAGTCGCATTCATCTGCGTCAAATAGTTGAGGAGATATCGCTCACTTACTTCAAGACTGGCATAACTCAAAAAACGTGATTTATTGAGTTAATGACGCAGAAATATCCACCATTTTATGTTTTATTTTGTGTGAAAAAATCAGAAAAGCATCTCATAAACTTGTATTGTGAGAACAGTTTATATAGACATGCTTTTCATCATTTTCATATAAAAAATAAGTTATTGAAAACTTTAAATGCGTTTTTCTCCCACTTTATGTTTTTTGAGTTATGCCAGTCTTGAAGTAAGTGAGCGATATGATAATTTATTAATGGCATCGTCCATTTTATCCAAACCAAACTATGCTAAGAACCTTCGGCAAACCATGAGAAACATATGCACTGAATCTTTCGGCGATCATTCATTATGTGGATTTCCATTGTCATTTTAGCCGGCCACATTTTTAATTTTTTTTCTTTTTGGAGTACACTCTTCAAACTGAGACTATCTTGAATTAATATTCAAGATGGAACAATTAAAATTCAAATGCCTATTTCTTTATGTAACACTTCATGTTACAATTTCAGCTACCAGTAAGCGGAAGTAAGTAAGTAATAATTTTAAAAGTGATTTTCATCAGTGAATTATATATTGATAATTTTCATTATTCTTGTAAAAAAAAATATTGGTGAGTATATTGGATTTAGTTTTAGCAAATTTCCGAAATCGTCCGAATTCGATCACCTGTACCTATTTTTCTACGTACCATATAAGGTACTTCATGCATCTGAGCCAAATCAGTAATGTAGATACATATGAGGCATTCCATGCCAAATCACCGAGGTTTTGGCCCGACTCTCTTCGATTTCGCTTACTTTTTGATGTGTTATTGTTAGTACGTATTAAAAGCAACAAGCACACCAATTTCCAGACTTGTATTCGAAACCGTTGTTGAATTATCGGTTTTTTTAAATTTTAAGGCAAACTTAAAAGTTGCTTAATATAGAGTAGAATTTTAAGAAAATTTTAAAAAAAAGTCGAAGGGTCGCACTTTTCAAAAATGTCGAGTTTAATCTTAAAACGTTAATAACTAACTAACAATTACTTTGAATAATTTTTTTCAGAAACTACATTCAAATACGAAAACAATGATATCTACCCGACTTTTTAGTGATATTGATATTTACAGACTTGGGAATTTTTTGATTACATTTTTTCAATTACAATTACATCCAATCCAATCCAAGGATTACTTGTAATTGAAAAAATCAATTAAAAGTAATTGTAATTGAAGTTTTTTCGATTACATTAATTTCAATTACATGTAATTTAAAATTGCAATTATATTTAATTCTAATTACTTTTGTAATTGGATTAGTAATCCATGAAAATGAGGGCCACCCTTAATAAAAGTTTTGTAGCTATGCCTCTTAACATAAGAGGTATGTGGTGCAAATTTGGTGTGAATCGTTTAACCTGTTATCGTGAAAATGATATTTAAAAAAATTTTGTATGAGGGCCACCCTAAGTTTGAACTTAAATAAAATTTTTACGATCTTATCTGTGCCTCTTTATGTAAAAGCCATATGGTGTAAATTTCATGAGAATCGATTTTGCGGTCTTTGAGAAAATGATATAACAAAAATTGTTGTATAAGGGCCACCCTAAATAAAAGTGTTGGAGCCTTAGATATGACTCTTAATATGAGAGCTACGTGGTGTAAATTCGGTGTGTATCGATTAACCTGTCTTCGTGAAAATGATATTTAAAAATATTTTTGTATGAGGGCCACCCTAATTTTGCACTTTGAATAAAATTGCTCTGCCTCTTAGTATAAAATCCATTTGGAGTAAATTCCAAGAGAATCGATTAAGCAGTCTTTGAGAAAATGCTATTTTTAAAATATTTGTGTATGAGGGAAACCCTAAATAAAAGTTTTGTGGCCTAAGCTATGCTTCTTAACAGTAGAGATACGTAGTGTAAATTCGGTGTGAATCGATTTATTTGTCTTCGTGAAAATGATATTTAAAAATATTTTTGTCTGAGGGCCACCCTAAATAAAATTTTCACCATAGAATCTGTGCCCCTTAACATAAAACCCATACTGTGTAAATTTCATCAGAATCGATTTACCTGTCTTTGAGAAAATGCTATTCTTAAAATATTTTTGTGTGAGAGCCACCCTAAATAAAAATTTTATAGCCTATGACACCCGCCTGATTAATACTAACATACTGTAAAAATTTCATCACGATCGGCTGGACAGTTTCCGCGTCCATAACGGACAGACAGACAGACAGACAGACAAAAAATGAATTTTATATAATAGAAGATATATTTATAAACATACAATTTTAGCTCATTTAATAATAGTAGATGTACGGATACGTATTTGTATTTAGTATTAATTAGTTATATCTTGTAATTGATTACTAAAACAGTTGGAAATTACAAGTAAAAGTAATCCATTACAAATTTCGTTCAATTACTTTGCTTTTCAATTACATATTTTGGATAACAATAATTTCCGACGAAAATATTTCAATTACAATTATAAGTAATTGTAAATACGTAACTTACATTAACATGAAATTGTAATTGAAATGTTTCAATTTCAATTACAAAATTACAAATAATTGTAATTGCATGTGTAATTAATTACCAAATGTAATTGATTACTCCCAAGTCTGGATATTTATTACTAGTCTATCGTTAATTGAAAATTTTAAGAAGACAAGTTTGCTCAACCCTCGAAAACTTTCGAGGCAAATTAGTTGAGCAAGTAGCCTCGAAAAGTCGGAAAGTGAATCAGTGTTGCCGTTTGTCAAAACGGCATAAGTAAACTGTTTATAGTATTTTCTTCAATAAATTGAATCAACTTATTTTTTTTCACTATTTTGCGGCATTTAAAGGATTCTATTTTATTTGACAAAGAATTTGATGAAAAATTTGATTATTTTTCAACAAAATCAGCCATAACTGAAATAGTGGACGTTTTGACTAAAACACTTCAGCACGGCAGCACTGATCCAACTGTCAAATTGTAATTGCTCAATCATTTACGCGTTTGCATTGATAGGGGTGTTCCCGAAAGCAAGCTCGAAAACATTCGAGTTTTCGCGCTTTTCGAGTTTTCGCGTTTAGAGGAATACCCTTAATATAAAACAACTGGTGCGAAAATCGAGTTCACAAAATATACTTCATATATGAAGTTTTGTTTTGCATGCCAACCACCTTCGGCTCAGAGATAGCATACAGCAATTAGACGACTTTTCTTAAATTTCATAAAAATTTCTGCTTAGTTCAGTAAAAAAATAATTTTTGTATATTTTAGATGCCACGCCCACTTATTTAATTTCTTCAAATATTATCTAATATGAATTGCCTGTAGCAATATACATAATCACATTAAATTGTATTACAGTCGCTCTCATGCTACACTTAAGTAATATAACATACAACGTGTTTTGCTTGTATGGGAGGTGTCACGCCTACTGGAACTATATCACTACAGTTCTACAAGTCATATTTTGGGTTTGATAAAAAGTTTTTATATTCAAAATATGTAATATGGTATGTATGTATGTAATTTTTTTAAATTTATTCACGTATAGATACCAGAGTTAATTTTGATATATTTTCAGTTCGTACTATATACGTAGCATTTAGATATTTTTAAAAATCTAATATCGTATGTTTAATCCATTTCATATTGAAGGCATGCTAGCATAAGTTCCTGGTTCCGAGGTCCCACAAGTCGACGGTCCATAAGACACCAAACCAATCTGGAGGTAAAATTTTTGTTTATCCTTTTCCAATTGCAACATCAATGGTCAACCTGAATCTCCTTTGCAAGAATCAATACCTATTTCACCACCAGCACAAATTTGAAGTGAAGAATTAAAAACATGCGGGTGTTGCTGGCAACTTATCGAATCTCATACTTTCAGTGATGACTTTAATAACACTTCACTAGTCGATTCACTCTCAGTTAAACCCCAACCAGCTGCCACTACCATTTGATTAGCAAAACTTTATATGCAGTTGCTTTTGTAACAATTTTTTGATATTACACATTTCTTGATTATGCGATTTCTGCCTTTGATATTATGTTTCAGAACACAACCTTAATCTAAGTTAAGTCTAAACTATGACTTTAACTGACAGTTTGGAATAAAATTTCATTAAATTGTTTTTCCATATCAAGTGAAAGTTCCAATTCAGCCCTAAGGAATAAATAAATTTTAGTTTGTAAACTTGAAATATTTTTATTGATTTTCTTAGTTTTTCAGGGGTATGGAAAATATATTTGTCTTTTTCATACACTTTTGTATGTTGGTGTGTGTTTGTGGTTGAATTCTTGACTTAAAAGTTTTTCAAAAACAAAATAGTTTGTATACAATGGTATAAAAACGAAAACAGTTCAATTTTTATTTTTTTTTTTGTTATTAAAAAGTACAAACAGATAATAAAAGATAACATCATTGATGAATGAATTAATATAGTAAATGATCTTTGTTGCAGGCATAAAATCATAGATAAAACTTTTAAAACAATAAAAATCTTATTCTGCAATAAGAAAGCAGTTTGAAATGTGGTGCTGATGTATTATAATAACTGTAGTGTCTACTTAGAAAATAATTGTTTGTTTTCTGGAGCGTCTATGTTCGAAACATTGTATGAGACACTTCATACATCTTTCGAAAATTTCAAACGAAAATCTAAAATATGAACACCTGAATATTTGCAACAAAATCGATATAATATAGAAGAGCTCCACTCCAAGTACTTTTGTCTGACAAAACACATTTTAAAATAAAAATACATTAAATATGAACTTTAATGTCCTTGTCCACGGTGGGCTTAAAACAAGTTTAAACAAAAGCTCGAGTTACAAAAAAATCTTGAACTTTAATGTCCTTGTCAACGGTGGACTTTAACCAAGCTTAAATAAAATTTCGAGTTACAAAAAAAATCCTGAATTGGGGAATATTTGGGATGTACTTTAGAGATATATCTTAAGTCGATATATGTTAAAAGAAATGAAATCAGCTGAGCTTATTTTTTAATTCCGGAATTAATGTCAAATGTTATAAGTCAAAAATCGGACATAACTGACTGACCTTAAACTTGGGCAAAGTGTTTTATGAACTGTAAAAATCTTAGTTTAAGTCATTTCTATAAAGTGTTTAATGGATTTTCGAATGGTCGTAATTATTTTTCTAAAATTTTATCTTGATTTTTAAAGAATGAAAAATTAATTTAGGAATAGTGGTTTTGCGAACTTTGACCTAACAATACTCAGAACCCCGCCCACCTAGGAAGCTGAACTTCTGGATGTGGTGCTATCTCCAAAGCTACTTTAATGTATCGAAATTTGGCCCAAATCGGATGTATACATAGTATATATGTAATATTATTAAAAAACCGGTAATTTTTTTTCTTTTGATGTATATTGACTCTAAATTACACCCCAAATCATTCTCCATTCAAGTTTTATTTGAAATCAACCTTGCATTTAAACTTGGTTAAAGTTCACCGTGATACGATTTAAACAAAGTATTTACATATTTATGTACAATTCAATCAGTCATTGTATTCAGTCCAAAAGCTTTTTATAAAAATTTAAAAGTATCCTTGTGGAGTGCACCTCCTCATATCATGAACCATTTAAAAGGTGTCAAATTTTCTCCCAAGCGATCATTTGACTTTTTTATTTACATACTTGAAATTATTCTTTTTCGAGTATTTTACGCTTCTAAATTATTTTTCTACCAGAGAAATTGATTTTATTTAACTTAGTCTTGGAGTTCTTTTATAAAATGGTACATGTACCTAAAGGGATCATGAAACCATTTAAATGACACATCAATAACCGATTTTCAGGTGTTTATATTACGAATATACGAGCACACCGGAACATGTTCATATAGTTTTTTTTTTGAAAGATGTAATTGAAACGACATATTCCAGCATATAATGGCCTATATGCATTGAAGCTTTTTAGTTTATACATACATACTATACATACAAACATGAACTTTTGCCTAAGCCTAAAAACATTTAACAAATTCAAAATTGATATACAATCTTAAAATAATTAAATCAAGCAAGAATGATGTTTTCTAAATAGTTTTACTATAATAGCCGCTTCTGAATATTTGCACCAACTCTTCTTTTACTATTTATACGATAGTGGTAGATACAATTGTACGACTGTAACTGGGATAACATTAATTGTTGCTGCTGATGTTGTATTTGGTGTGCTTGATGCTGCTGTTGTTACTTATATTGTTGCTAATGTTTGCTATATTATCTGTTGTTCTTTTTATTGTTGTTTTTATTGAGTTCACTGAATTTCAGCTTTTCAGTGGGCCTTTGTTACTGCAAAAGAAAGAGAGAGATGATAAATAAAACATTCAAAATGTGTCTTTATTGCATGAAAGAAACAATCAATTTTCAAGAAACTTAAGAGGCCATGCTTTGGAATTATTTTATGTCCGCCTTACTTTAGGTACAACCAAGGTAACACTTTATTTATGTAGCCTAAGAGCCAGAGAATGGTAAAATAGAAAAAATCAGCCAATTTTAGCTCTTTACAACAAACCTGTCGTTGTTCTTAAGAAAAATAACCAAAGCAACAAACACATGCACTCGTCTGTGCTACGCACATTTTTAATGTTTTGGTTTCTTTTTTATACGCGTTATGCACGGGATTTTTATTACTGTTGCATCATTCAGAAAAAAAAACCGAAGCGAGCGAACAAGGAAACAACAATGCGCGCATTGAGGACAGCTTCTCTCGTTTCGTTTGATCAGTGTACTTTTTATACCCCACACCGAGGGTATATTCACTTTGTCTCTCCGTTTGTAACACATCGAAGGGGGCGTGGCAGGTATGGAAAAGTATATATATTCTTGATCAGCGTCACCACCTGAGTTGATTTAGCGATGTTCGTCTGTATGTGTGTCTGTCCGTCTGTTGAAATCAGGTTTACGGGAAAACCAAGAAAGCTAATTGAATGAAACTTTCACATACAGGTCACATCTTCCTGAAGGCATCTTGCTATTGAAAATGGGTGAAATCTGTTGACGGACACGCTTACCGTTCATACTTTATGTATATTTACCCTGGCCAATTTTGAAAAAAGTTTGCAGCGATTTTGATGAAAATTGGTGATTTGGTGCACATATGAACCAAATTAGGATTAGCCTGGGTTTCAAGTTTCCAAAGGGTCGCACAGGGGCGTGGCACAGCCTTAAATTTTATCATTTATACCACCATATCTTGAAAGCCGTTCATGATATTGCAATGAAATTTGGTAAACGGATACATATCAAATATATCTTTAATTGACATAAAAGTGGGCGGAATCGAAAAAATGGGCGTAGAACTTTTCAACTGTTAAAAATTTGTAAAATCTCCATGGCTCAGTGTTAATAGCGGCTGTCCACATATAATTCATGGAATGGTCGGGGGTTCGAATCGCATTACAAATTAACCAAAAACTGGTCTGATGAGGCTACGTATATACATATGAATATGTGTATATATGTGGTAATAGCCGAAAAATATGTCACCAATTACCAGGTTAAATTGTTCCATTTGTTATCTTTGTCATGTTTGTTTATAAAGCATTAACCGATTTGTGAAATTTCACATGAATATTGGTTACTGCGATTGACTGTAAATTCAATTAAAAAAACTGATATTTAGAGGTCGCTAATGTCCGATTTATGAATTTATTTCATTCATTTTATTTGCGAGTGATTATAACTCTTCCCAAAAGATAATTCTGCATGAGAAACGGGCTGTTGGTATTGATTCTTATATTTTCGGGTCTGCTGAACACGATGGTGATAGTTTTTTTGCTATACAGTGACTGGGTATCTTGGTAGCATAAAAATCGAAAAAACAGTGTCAATTTGGGTTTAAGTGAAGTAAACTTGAGGAATATATTTTTTTTCTTAGTCTAATGTTCTTCAGCATTGTAGTCCAAAAAAAGACGAAGAAATTTTGACCAGTCCCGATGTTCCAGTATTTTTTATCAGAAGACCAGAGAAATAGAAAAATGAAAAACCCTCGCAAAAAGGCCAAAATTCAAGCTCAACTCAAGCTTAAATGAGATATATTTGGGTAATTCATTTTTTAAAGATGGTTTTCCGAAGTATTTTTTGCGATAAATCCGAATTTGGCCTCAAAATTGACCCATCAAATCTGAGTTTTGAAATATTTGAGATTAAGTACCTAAAAATCAGGTTTTTCGTCAACTTTTGAGGACATGTATGGGATTCAAAACAATTTGTTCAGCTTAATTTTAATAAAACCATCATTTAGTACCGTCCTTCCCCTTTAAAATAAACTTTTAAACGGTTAAGCGATGTTTCCTCGCAAAATTGCAGCCATTTGAAAGCGCCTTTATTAAAAAATTCATATTTTCCAAAGTTACGTTGAGAATTTTGACTTCAAAATTATTAGTATTAATTGAAGAAAAACATAAGAAAATTTAATTTTAAATAAATTTTTAAATTTTATAATGATTGTCGTTATTTTATTAGTAGTTGCTGTTTTTTATTAGTTTTGTCAATAAATACATAGTTATCATAAGAATTCATTGAACAAATTTTTTTATTTTCCGCAAAAATTTTTATTTTTTGCCTAGTGATGAAATATTTTCGATTGAAAATTAGAGATATTGTGAGACTGTGCTGCCAAATTGCATATTAACCAGCCCAATTGTGAATACTCTAACGCTTATTTGCACGATTAATATTTAAGTGGCGATTATATCGCCGAGTAATTTCTCACACAAAAAAATTTTTTAGCTGGTAACCGCGTCAAAAAAAAAAAAACACATCTATTGAATTGCGAACGCGTTCTCAAATTTAATTGAATTCAGTATTTGTATAACTGGCCCCTATTATGAGTGTCAATAAAAAAGACTTGACTCGACACTTGTCGATTTCAGTCAATGCCTGTATTATGAGTGTCAATATTTGTCAATAGTCGACACCAGTCAATTTCAATCCATTGTGAATGGCAAACTCCTATTATAAGTGACAATTTTTTCGACTGGAGTCAATAAAATTGACTATTATTTGTCTATCAATCGAAAGTACTCGACTGGGGCACAAATCAAGGATAGCGACAAATGCTCGTTTTTTTCTTTTTTGGGAAGTAACGTAGTAAGGGTAAACATAAAAATGCAACCAAAGAGTGTCGCTCGGATCCAGTGTCAGAGAAAGACCCATTGGAAGTTGCTGATATAGGTTTTCTAAAAAGCACTATACGTTAGGAATTCCTCTAGCGATTTTTACTAAAATTTATGTCTTATGAAAGGTAATTTAATAGGCTATATTATTAGTCTAGAATAGTTTGAAATCTGTTGCATGGTTTTTAAGATATGGAGGAGTTTTTGTTGAGCAGTGTAATCTCACTATATAAGTTCAGTTTTTTTCTGTGAAAAACAACTTCCGATGGCAATATCTCCGAAACTAGATCAGACCGACACTTTTTAATTAAATAAGTACTTATTCTTAGAGTTAAAATAAGCTGAAGTAACTCTTCTTAAATAATGAAAATATCAGCACTTCATAAAAACTAGGCAAAGTCTGCTACCAATGCACTCTTGAGTTTTTCATGCACAGTTGGCAGCAATAAAATTTGCTGTTTAATATGCAGTCAAAAAACAAAGTAAGACTTTAGTATGGTCAGATAGTATAAGTGTTCAAAAGCATTAAATAGTGGAACGGCAGTACATACTTATAACTTAATTCTGAAATTTCTGGATATTAAAGGGTCAGACTGCGGCGAAGGAGGCTCTTACTTTGCCCCTTGTTTTTGTAAACGCCTAATCTAAAAAGAAGAAATGGAACTTGTCTGGGAGTTTACCTCTTATATGAAAACGCACAACATGAGCTTGAAGAGACCGAATTGCAGTATTCACTTTTCTCGCGAAAAATGCGCAACGTTAGCTAGAGTTAGACATCTGTTCACAAAAACGGAATATTTTGCAATGCAATCTTTGCACTTCAGCATGCACACTGCGCACTGTCGAAATGTTATCAAGAACTCAATTGTTTACTGGACTACATCAAAATAGAATCTAATAATTTTGATGGAGGAGCACTGATGAAGCGCAACCTATTTTATGAAGTGCAATCGACGGCCACGTTGCGCAGCAACATTCCATATTTTACAAAATTATTAGTAAAATATATTACAAAAAATAATTTGTCAAATAATTAATTTTCCAATTTGAAAAGCAACATCAGTTGTCATACTTTGAAAAATTCACAATAGCACTCAGTCAAGTCAATATGATTATATGATACGGTAATTGAAATTATATTGACTCGCTTTATTTCAAGTCAAGTCGTTTTTATTGACACTCATAATAGGGGCCACTGTGTTTTTTTTTTTTTTTTTTCAAACAATGAAATTCTTTTAAAAAATGTCATAGGGCTAGCTACCGATGGAACGAATGTAATGGCAGGTGTCAATATTTTTTATATTAAGGGCTCGTGTCATTCGTTGCATCTTTGTTCTTTATACGCCTGCAAAAAATTATTAGTTGCAATAGAAAAATTTTGCCGCAGCATCTTTACTTTTTTTGCGCACAGTGCCAAACGAATACATAATTTTTAAGAATTTCAAAATTATTGGCAAGTTGAACCAGATAAAATTCTTGGCGTTTCAAATACTCGATGGCTTTCACTAGAAAATGTTGTAATTCGAGTAATCGAGCAATGGGACGCTTTGCAATTATATTTTATTTCAAATATTATTGAGGTAAATGGGGTTAATGCATCATAATTGGCAAATCAAATGGGAAATCTTGCTATTAAAACTTAATTCTTATTTTTATCGTATATTCTGAAAATTTTCAATGATTTAAAAACAGAATTTCAATCGGAGCAAATTCGTTTACCTTACCTTTATTTTAGATTAGAAATGTCGTTTGAAATTATTCTGTAACTTTACGAAAAATGAAGTTGTAAAAAATTTAGACTTAAGTTCTTTTAAGTCCGATTTCGAACAACTCAAAAAAGAAGATACATTATTGTAACTGGAAAATAATTTCATTGGAAACAACTCAGAGATGTTCATAAAACAGTATGGACTTTCACAATCAGAACAAATTCCAGTTAGAAAATGTATATTTGAGTTTTACATAGAAGTTGTTGAACAAATACAGAAAAGTTTCGATTTTTCCGAATAGATATACAAAAATTTGTTTATAATAACTCCTAGTGAAGTCCTCTCAGATATTTAAGTTTCATTGTTTCCGCTGGTTTCATCATTTTCACATTTAATTGATAGTGATCCAGAAGTTGTAATCAACCAGTCGAAAATGCTGAGATTAAGCAACATTGGCCTTCAACCTGGTGTGGATATCGTAGATTTTTGGGAAAAGGTTTAAATACAAAAAAATGGGCTAGGGGTGAACCTTTTTGAAAGTCGAACACACTTCATTTTTAATATTTTGTCGCTACCTAATAGTAGCAGTAGAAAATTATGTAAGTTAAATTATTCGTTTTATTATATGGATTCTTTACAATTTGGTTTTTAAGATGTATTTTTTATTTAATTCTTCTTTTATTGAATTACAATTTCTTTTTAACTGAAAAATTCTGATAGAATTCTGAATTGAATAACAAATTTTGCTTTTTGAGGAATTTATGAATTAAATAACAAGTGTGAAGTGTTGGAGTATTTAATACCAAGAAGGTGGACTAATAGTTCCCATAAATAGGTTTAATATGTAATGTTACATGTAATATGTTTTACAAACTAAATAGAAAACAAAACTAAATAAAATACGTTGCGATATCATCAACTGATGTTGTTAACTCCTCCCACTCTTAAATGTGAAGCGTCCTCGTTTCGCTTTTTGAATCTCCATAGGTTATCATTTAAGCTGTGCTCATAAGTCTTTGAGCTACAACAAGGCACTGGTTTGTCCTTTTCTGATTTTATGTGAATAACTTTATTTAATGACCCATTATCTTAAATTCAACTATGTGGATATGGTTGAAAATTTGGAGATGATTTTCTGCTGTTAGTGTTACGGTTTCTTCATCTATAATTTTGGTATTGGTAACATCGTTTAATATCATAACTTTCTGTTGAATTTTCGAAACATAAGAAAGGTGTTGCGCCGATTAATTCTGGATATATTATTATTGAGTTATTGTGAGAAGGTTTGTTGATGAACCTTGATAGAGGTGTTGATACGTTGTCGCAAGCAACAACATTAGCCATATCTAGCTTAATGAACCTTAAGTAATACTTCAAATAAGCTATGAAATAATTAATTATGGGAACCTTTAATATGTAATTATACTTTGGTTTTGTGAGTATTCAGTATCTATTCAATTATTTATTTCAAGAGTAAGTACTAAAAATTAATGGCTTAAACATATTTGCTTTATCCAGTATTAAGAACACTGTAAGATTATTTAAATGGTTAAAAATTTCGTTGTTTCTTTTATTTTTAACAAAATATTATATTTCGATTATCAATTAGTGTTACTAATATTTATCTGTGCCATTTTTAATCATCGTGGTTTTCTAAGTGTGATGTCACACGACAGGCATTTGAGTGCGCGCAAGCAAAATTTGTTGTTGTTTCTATCGAAAAATAAATAATAAATAAAAAATTCTATGGCAACGAGAGAGAATGAACTTTTTGTACGACGGGCAAAATAATTCATTTTGAGTGGCGAACATGACAGCAATCACCACTCAAAATAGTGTTGCGATGTAGTAAATAAACAAAGTATTGTGTTAAGGAGCGAAAAAAGTACATTAAAAACTACTTATTTTGAATAGCATTAAGAAAACGAGTGAAACACAACTCCTTTTTCAAAAACGCATTTAAAAACGGAGTAGAAAAAAAAACGGAGTCAGAAGTTGACCGGCACTCATTTCACTTTTGTGTGACTGGCTTCCACTCAAAAAGTGAAAGAGAGTAAAAAATTATTGTTTGCCCGCACTCAAATGCCTGTCGTGTGACATCGCACTTAGTGCGATTTAATGCCTTTAATTAATACAGTAGTTCCTAAATCTTTTTCAACTACCTCTTGAGTAAAGACTTTGTCGAATTCATTCCCTAGGCGTTTATTCCTTCGAACAAAAAATATCTCTCCTGGCTGATAGATTTTAGTTTTCGTAAATCTATTATGCCAGTTGACTAAATTTTCTTGAGCTTTTAGTAATTTGTCTTTTACAATTTTTAATATTTTGGTTGAATAATCTTGTATATGTCAATAGGTTTACTTTCCGTAACCGGATGGATAGTGCAGTTATATTTATTAGTTGAAATTAGTATTAAATCCACCATATCTATTATATTTAATTCCGCTTTTAAACAACGGGCTATTTCCAGAAGTGTTGAGTGAAATCGCTCTATTTGGCCATTGCTCTCACTATGGAGCAGAGGTACAAAGAATTGCTCTATTTTAAAATGATCTCTGAATAATGCAGTTATTACATTAGATTTAAATGCTTTTTCGTTATCTGAAACTACGAGTTTAGTATCCTTGAAATTTGACATTATCATTATAATAGCTCTTTTATATCAATGGATGAGCGAGAAGCAATCGGAATAACTACAGCAAATTTAGAGAATTTATCAATACAAGTGAGAAAGTGTTGTTTATTAGTAACTAAAATGATAATATGTAGAATTTCTCCAGGAAAACTAGGTACTGGCGTGTTTCCTATATCTGGCTTTGGTGGTTTTCTCTGATATTTGTTTTCTTTACATATTCTGCAGTTTGCGATTATAGACTTAAGTAATTTTTTTATTCCTGGAAAATAATATTCATTCGTTATTTGCAAAAAATTTTCCTGAAGTGATCTATGGGCTCTGTTATGTTCCGTTGTTACTATCTCAAGTTGGTCATTTTCATTAGTAATGTCAATAACAAATTTTTTAGAATGAATAAATCTAACTTCCGGAAATGTTTTGACTACCTTATCTTGAATTTCAGCCAACGTTGGCAGGTCACAATGAATAGCATTAACAGTATTAGGGTCCATAGATTCTATCAAGTGATTTATTAAGATATCCTCGTTATTAAAATAAATTGTGTGCCGTAAAATTAGTTTGAAGATTATTTTTTTACTTCGTTAATTTTGGCGTGCTTTGGTAATAATTAGCTGATTTTTAAAGTGGTTTAAAGGAAACTTGGCCGTCCCAATGGTTTGTGTGACTGAAGCCTCACTATGTATTGTTCCGTCGTCTTCCCCAAAATCTGACAAATTGTATGTAAATTGCCTAGAGAGAGCGTCAGCTACAACGTTCTCCTTACCTGGTTTTTAATGAAATTTCGGAGCAAGCTCTTCAATAAAAGCTCGCCATCTTTTTATTTTAGAATTTGGGTTTTTGTCCGATATTGCAAAAGTCAACGGTTGATGATCAGTGAATATATTAATGTTTGTAATACCATAGAGATAATGCCTTAAACTTTTAAAAGCCCAAACAATCGCTAACAGTTCCCTTTCATTTGTGGCGTAGTTCTATTCAGATTTTGACAATGTTCGGGATATTATGGTAATGGGTTTCCCTTCTTGCGACAAAACCGCTCCTAAAGCAACTGAAGAAGCATCGGTTGTTAAGTCAAATTGATTTTCATAATCGGGGTGAGCTAATAAAACGTCATCCGAAGCCAATATTGTTCTTAATTTTTCAAACGCTTCCAAACTTTCTTTTTCCAATTTTATTTTAGTATGTTTAGAGTTTTTCGCTTTAACATATCCGTTATTACCTTCAAGAAATTTTGTTAATGGTTTGGAGATTTTGGCATAATCTCTTATAAATCTCCTATAACAACCTGAGAGACCTAAAAACAAACGTAGTGCTCGTAATGATTTCGGAGTTTCATAATTCAATATGGCCTGGACTTTATCTGGACACGTTCTAATGCCATGTTGTGAAACAACGAATCCTAAAAATTCGGTTTCGGTATTAAAGAATTTCGATTTTTCAATTGATACTCGCATTCCTCCCTTTTTTAATTTGGATAAAATTGTATCTACATATATGTTCAAGATGTTTTTGTTCATTAGGTGAGAAAATTATAACATCATCCATGTAAACCTGACATATCTCACCAATATCTTCACGTAAAATATCATCAATAGCACGCTGAAAAATACTTGGTGCATTTTTTAGGCCAAAAGGCAACCGACAAAATTCATACTTTCCATTATTTATACTGAATGCAGTTTTTTGTCTGTCATTTTCAGACAATAGTATCTGGTGAAATCCGGATTTGAGGTCTATTGTGGTGAAAAATTTGGAGTTTCCTAAGTTTGCCAAAATTACTGAAATATTAGGAATGGGATATTTGTCCGGGGTAATATGTTCGTTTATTTTTCTAAAGTCTGTGACCATTCTTAGTTTAGGCTTTCCCTGGTCATCAAATCCCTTTATTTTTACGATGTGAATTGGTGAATTATATGCTGAATTTGAATTCCTTATAATTCCGTCATTTAGTAAAGTTTCTACTTCACTGTTAACAAAGTCTTTAGCTGATACTGGATATGGGTACGCTCTGGTGTAAATGGGTTGTTCTGTATTAGTTCGAATTGTGGCAGTGTAGTGTTATAAGGCAGTGATCGGTTCGGTTCGGCGAAAGCTGTTGCGTTTTTTTAATAACGTTACCTAATTCATTCTTTACGTGGCTCATAACACAACTATTATATTAGCCAATTCTGTTCACTTCTTGGTGTCCAGTGTGTCTAAGCTTCTCTTTTCCTATTTTATAAAAAAGTGTACCGCACTTTATATCTATTTTTGCCTCTATTTGTTTCAAAAAGTCGTAACCTATGATGCCATCAAACGATTTCAATTGGGGTAATATAAAAAATGTGCCTGCATGATTAAGGGCATTAATTTCACAATTCTGTTTGATTATGTTTGCTCCATTTATTGATCTTATAGTAAATGGAGATTGTACTGATATGATTCCTTTCAAAAATGTGTGGTTTTGTATGTAATTTTTCGAAGTGCCTGTATCTATAAGTAACTTGAGCTCTTTACCACATTTAGCTGTTTTCACCATATATGGTAAGAGCGTACTTAATCTAAAAAAATAACCTCTTCTTCCTCAAAGACACTAGACAAATCCTCATCCTGTACTGTCTCATCATTATATGAACCGTCTTCTTGTTGAACATGATTTATTCTTTGATTTTTTGCCTGTGGAACATATATTATTTTGGAAGAGTCAAGTTGTTCGAGAGAACGTTTCAACGCTTGGGTACTATCTTGAGGAAGGTTAAATCTTATATGCTGTATGATGCTTAAATTTAAATGAAGTTGGGTCTACTTCCATTGGAATTGGATGGTTGTTTTTATTCGAGGCAACCACTTGTTGTTTTACCTGAGGAAACGATTGTGCATTCAATTTAGTACGATTGCTTCTAGTCAATTCACCCAAGGCGAATGATCTGGCAAAGTCACAACGCATGTGATTAGTCTCTAGCTCCTGAGCAATTGCTAGGGCAGATGAGAGGTTAGCTGATCGATTCGAAAATAATATATCACATAGAGGTTTCCTCAATCCTGAAATTAAAATTCGAAGTGCGTTTTCCCGTGCTCTTTCGTTAAGGGCTTCAATGACAACTTTATTACCACTATTACTCATTATGTTTTTATTTATAATAAGAGTCAATTTTTTATCTACCTTATCATAATACTCTGATATTGATTTTGAAGTGGACGTTTGTCCGAATACCTTTGATCTAAGCGAGCAATTATTGCATTAAAATTAAACATCGTATTGAAAGACGATAAAGTAGCATTTGCCGTACTGCTAATTTTATTCCTAAATATACCCATTGCCACATAATAATTTTCTGATCCTTCAGGGTAATAATTTATTGCAAATTTAGCAGCTTCACGCCACGCTGGATATGCAGTATGATCTCCTTTAAACTCAGGAAGTGATTTAATCAAGTCTAAAGTGGTATTATTATTTGATACTCCTGGTATAATCGACACGGGGACGTATGGTTCAATACTAGGCGGCTGTAGTTGTTGCACTCTATTAGAGAGTTCTTGTATTTGTTAACTATATGCCTCAGTCGTAGCTTCTACTGCAGCGCTTATTAAAGATAAAATATCGTCCCTGTTCATTTTGAACACAAAAAGAAAATTTACGCGAAACCAAAAACAACGAAAGTTCGACTTACTTAGTATAAATAAAAAGTCGATATGATATAAAATGAGATTTTTAATTTTGAAGATGGATTTACTGTTGTAATAAAGCAAATTAAGTTAAGGATATTTACGGATATTTGGCTATAATTTAAATTTTAGTTTAAATTATTTATTTCTAGAAGCACTAATTTTTTTTTTGAAAAAAAAAGAATAGGTACTGAAAACGCACTTCAATTAATGTGTAATTCTATCAATATTTCTTAATTGGGTCCTATGATCCAGTCTTGATTGATTTAATTTATCTTAAAGATGAAGGAGTCCTTAAATCCTTGAGGGTTCTTATAGTTATTTTCTGAGGTTGAAAAAAGTCCTTAATTGATCTATGGCCCAATGTTGTTTAAAGTTCCTTTTATTCAAAATCCTACAGAAACCCGTTGGGCGCCAGTTCTATTATTCGTTTCCGTAATTATATGGATTCTTTACAATTTGGTTTTTAAGATGTATTTTTTTTATTTAATTTAATAACATCTTCTTTTATTGAATTACAATTTCTTTTTAACTGAAAAATTCTGATAGAATTCTGAATTGAATAAAAAATTTTGCTTTATGAGGAACTTATGAATTAAATAACAAGTGTGAAGTGTTGGAGTATTTAATACCAAGAAGGTGGACTAATAGTTCCCATAAATAGGTTTAACATGTAATGTTACATGCAATATGTTTTACAAACTAAATAGAAAACAAAACTAAATAAAATACGTCATACAAATGGCTTGCGATTTAAGTTTAGCTATATCGTCAACTGATGTTGTTAACTTGTAAAGGGTTTTTCAATAGGGACGCTACAAAAGTAGACCAATAGGGACAGCAAACGACGCCATATTTTTTCCCGCTCTTTTGACATTTCTCATCAGTAAAGTTTGTCATTTCATCATGGAAAGATATACGATCCAACAACGAGTCGAAGTTATTAAAATTTACTACCGAAATTTGGAGTCAGTGACCTCAACTTTAAGAGCGCTACGTCCAATTTACGGTCGTCATAATCGTCCTGTCAGATCAACAATTGAGCGTCTAGTGGAAAAATTTGAATTCACAGGCACAGTACAAATTGTTCCCGTGCCAGTGAGACAAAGAAGTGCCCGTAGTGTCGAGAATATTGCTGCCGCTAGCGCATCAATTGAGGAAGACCCAAATCAGTCTCTCACACGTCGTTCTCAAGCGTTGGGCATCTCTGTGACGTCGTTGTGGCGAATTTTGCGAAAAGATCTTGGCCTACATCCTTACAAGATCAAATTGACGCAAGAACTGAAGCCGCTTGACCACCAGAATCGTCGTATGTTCGTGAATTGGGCTGAGCAACAACTTGAAAATTAACCGGATTTTCATCGAAAAATCATCTTCAGCGATGAAGCTCATTTCTGACTGAATGGCTTCGTCAATAAGCAAAATATGCGTTATTGGTCAGGCAGCAATCCACACGTACTCCATGAGTCAACATTGCATCCCAAAAAAATTACGGTTTGGGCCGGCGGCGGTTTTGGGCCGGCGGCGTCATTGGGCCGTACTTCTTCCGTGATGATCAAGACCGGCACGTTACTGTGAATGGGAATCGCTACCGCTCAATGATAACCGAATATTTTTGGCCCAACTTGGATGATATGAACTTGGACAATATGTGGTTCCAACAGGACGGCGCCACAAGCCACACAGCGAATGTCACAATCGATTTATTGAAAACCAAGTTTGGTGAACGTGTTATCTCACGAAATGGCCCAGTCAATTGGCCGCCTCGGTCGTGCGATTTGACGCCGTTAGACTATTTCCTGTGGGACTACGTCAAGTCTATGGTCTATGCCAAGAAGCCAGCGACGATTGATGAACTTCGTACAAATATCGAACGTGAAATTGCAGCAGTATCGGCCGATTTATGCTTGAAAACCGTCGAAAATTGGGTTCAGCGTCTGAACTTCTGCAGGCGTGCCCGTGGTGGCCATGCAAAAGAAATTGAGTTCCATACATAATGGCATCGAATGTTCTTTTTCAAGAACAAAAAATTTCATTGATATCCCAAACCGTTTTTGTTTTATTTAAGAAAACTTTTGTTTGTTTGTTTGAAAACTTAAAAGCTTTCATTTCGATATATGAGGCGCCCGGTTTCAAAACCGGCCAAGTCCAAAAAAATAAAATTTTGAGATATTCTCATATATAAAAATCTAGACCATGCTTTATCTTTCTACAATGGTTTTAGATTAAAACAAAAATTTTGACACAAATATTACACTTTTTAATTTATTATTGGTTCATGGGTTTCAAAACCAGCCAAGTCCATGAACTTGCATTCAAAACCAATCCAACACCTTGGAATCAAAACCGGCCAAGTCCAGTACATTGGTATCAAAACCGACCAAGTCCACTTTTTTTCCAACGCCTTGGATTCAAAACCGGCCAAGTCCAGTTCATTGGAATCAAAACCGGCCAAGTCCAAAATTGTTTTCTCGAAAACATTCGCAAATAAAACTTTAAATATCTGATCTGACGTACCTTGAGTAGGAAATTTTATAAGCTATCAAGTGTGAAATAAGTACTTTTTAATTTTTCAATGAACATAGATGAAAACAAACGTTTTTCGTTGTTTTCCCAAAAGTATGAAATATGGACTTGGCCGGTTTTGAAACCGGGCGCCTCATATGACTTATGTTCCTCTTTAGTATATGACATTACATCTGGATTTTCGTGTTTATGACTTATTCTTTTTTTATGTTTTATAATTGTTGCGGTATGCACCTTTTAGTTATCTTAGTATGATTTCAAAGGAAGTTCAACTTTTTGTGTGTTTCATAACTTATTTGTTCATATATGTATGTTGTCATAACTTATTTGTACATATATGTATGTTTGAAATTTTTGTTTTGCATATACATATATATGCATATTACTTACTTACTAAGATGGCCATAACAACCCGTTGTCAGGTTACGGCCGACCTCATTAGCTCTCGCCAGGCGCCTCTGTCTTGCGCGCGCCTTCTCCAATCGTTAATGCCAAGCGCGGTTAGGGCTTCCTCAGCTTCTTCTATCCACTGGAGGCATGGTCTCCCTCTTCGTCGTTGACCGGGGACCTTCCCTTCGAATACCTTTTTCGCTGGAGTTTCTTTATCCATACGATAGACATGACCCAGCCAGCGTAGTCGCTGTATTGTTATACGCTTAACTATGTCAATGTCGGCGTAGAGCTCATACAGCTCGTGCATATGTATATGCAAAAAAAAATTGGTAATTAGATGGTAGGTAGGCAGCGTCCCTAAGCCATGTGCCATTAGGGAAAGAGGTTCGAAAGCTACATGGGTAAGAAGAGTGGATCCAAGCCCGTACAAAAATTTATGTGCGCTGGTAGTTTTTCAACAAAAGATTTGACAAATTTGAAACTATTGTGTGGAAGTTCAAAACACTTTGATTTATCGTCCAACGACGAAGCGTTGGAGGGAGGTTATTATCGAAATATCAATGTTAGGCTGCTTGGTCAATAGGTACCAAAATTGACTAAACCACGTATATGCACCCTCCCTAAGCCACCAGAGTAGAGTGGCCAAACCGTATTGTAACAGTGCTGAATATACAGCTGTTGACAACTAATTGGAAACGAAATCATTCGTTGTGTTATTGGTAGTTTTTCTCATTTATTTTTATATGTGTACCACATTATATAAATGTGGGACATCTAAGGTTAAAAAAAACGATATTGTGATATTGTCATTGCTTGCAAGAACACTTTTTGATCGAATTTACTTATAAGCATATTTTTAATCATGGGTAGTGGCAAAAGTTGCTCCAAAAAGATGGTATTCAACACACTTGATCATTTCAATAAGTAAGACACAACAAAAAATATTCTTCGCAAAAAGAGACCTTATAAGACTTCTGGGTAAAAGGATCGCCAGATTGTGCGCAAGGCAAAATTGGATCCTCGCACAGTGGAATTTTGTGGCCATAAGTAGGAAGAATTTGAAAGTGCTTGGAATTGAAAAATATTGTAGTACAATCGTCAGAAAATACTTAGGAGATGAAAAAAAAAAAACTATAAAAGATTTAAATTTGTTTTTGATTTAGCGACACAGTGGGCTCAAAGATGAACTTTGTACTCCAAAAATTTTCTATGAATTTTTTTTATATAAGCAACTGTTAGATAGGGTGCTCTAGTTAACTTGTTTGAAACAAAATGCAATAATGTATATAATAAATATTGGCGGAAATTACATTGCTTTTACTTTATAAAAATTAATTTAGTTTTCTTTTATCGGCCTTATACTATATGAATTTTCAAAAATTAGAATGAAAAATGGTAAAAGTGAGAAATTTTAAGACTTTAACAAAAGAAAACAAAAAAGTATATCTCCAGATTTAAAAAAAATTTTTATATATTATGTGCGAAGGTATGGTTAACAAAAAAAAAAAAAAAAGCTGCGCATATTCATAACTTTTTTTTTTTTATCAGGTTTTTCCTAATGTAGTTTTAGAAGGAACAAAATATATCGACTTTTATTAAATACTTTCACTAATTTGTTTATATCGAAATTTACCAAAATTGCATATTGGCAAAAAGTTCATAAATTGTACTATTTAAAAATTGTTTGTTTGAAGTCTTATATTCTATGTGTGAATTATGCTGATTTTTGAAAAATTAGGGCTGAAAAAGTCATAATTCAAAAATTTCGCAATGTTTAACAGCAAAAAACAAAAAAGTATATCTCCAGATTTAAAAAAATTTTTTATATACATATTATGTGCGAAGGTATGGTTAGCAAAAGAAAAAGACGCATATTCATATTTTTTTTCTATTGCAATATTTGAAGGAAAAAATATTTATGTATCTTTGCATTTTATGAATTGTAAAAGCTTACTTTGTGAAGGAAGTTGGTTGAATTTAGATAGGAATTCCCTCAAATAGAGGGGAACTGGTTAAGGCTGTTTTTTCTTTTTTCATCCCTCTTTGCTTTCGCTTTTTTAGAACTAAACATAGCGTAGTGCAGATATGGATGGTGCAGCATAGGGGGCATAGGGGGTCCGATTATAAACATTTTTGTTATTATTATTATCGTAATATATTTCCAAAAAATTTATTTTAAGTTCTTATGTCCTTAATTATGATAGTTATCATTCTATATTTTCCAATAAATTTAATGGTTTTAATGTCTTTAAAATATGTTCAGAAAAAACTTATGTTTTCATTAGGAACTAAACGTACAGTGTTTCAAAAGTCATTGCGACCGATTATTGCTATTAATATTTTACAGTTATTTTATCAAAACAAATATAGTAGAATATTTTACAAGTTCTGGCTTCCGGAGAAGTTATAAATCTCAAAAGCTTTCACAAAAATACCCAAAAAACTGTGGAACTTTATAAAAAGGACTACAATATGTACAACATGCCTCCTTCCGTGCACAAAGTTCTAATGCATGGGAAGTCAAATTATGCAAAAACTAGAAGTTCCAATTGGACGTCTTTCTGAAGAAGCTCAGGAAGCATCAAATAAAGTTTTTAAAAACGTGAGGTTGCACAACAGCAGGTGTTGCTCTAGAGTAGCAAACAACGAAGATGTTTTTTATTATTTGCTGATTTCTTCTGATCTTCTTAGGGGCCGTTCATAAATTACGTAAGACAATTTCATGACTTTTTGACCCCCCCCCTCCCCCGAGTAAGATTTAGTAAGATTCTCACTACCCCCCCCCCCCCCCCCCCCCCCCTTCCGAAATCTTACGTAAGATTCATAATTAAGGTGAAACTAGTCAAAAAATGTATTTTTCATGTGATGTACTATATTACTATGTATATTTAGTTTTAATATACATATGTTACATATTAAATAAATATTACGAAATTACAAACTACACATTTGTTTTTCAAGATGAATAACAAAAGTCATCGTAAGTCATCGTTAGTCCATGCGCTTTTCAACCAGTCTGATAGTGAACCTACAATTGGCACACCCGATTCGTCTGTTGAATTTTCTGATTCACATTCAAACTCTGTAACATCAATATCCTCGTCGTCATGCCACTCTGCAACTTGACAAATCTCCGATTGTTTTAAAATGCAAAGGCTTTTCCCCTTTCCACGTTTCAAAATTGAAACTGGTTGAATCATGTGAGTGCGACTACCGTCTTTTCCATGTAGTTTTTTGTGCATTACAGTAGCTTTTTTCGAGGCAAAGTACTGGTCACAAATATTACAAACTCGATCAGCTAAGACGTTTGCAAGCGAAGGACAAAAAAAATCGTAAGGCATGATTTTGAACTGTGGATGTACTTTTGACCAATCGTAATTTAACGCTAAGCGAAGAAATAGAGGACAAAACTGATTGCTGTTTTGGTCTCCTGTTGAAGAAGGAATCGAAAGCGAATCTTCTTGTTGAAGACGACAAGTGCAAGGGGGTGGTAAAGAACCGGGACAACATCAACAAAATTTCAAAGTCGACGTATCTGCGTGTAAATGCCTGAATAATAGCAAACTTGTGAGACGGTGTTGCAAGTCGACCCTGCGTGTAAACAACATACATATATTTCATTACATAAACAGAAGAGAAGTTGTCCCGTTCAGAGTCGATTACTTAAATCGATTGTAATCGATATTTCTGAATCTTTCGTGACTGTCGAAAATTCAAATATATTTCATTACTGTCACAAATGACGATGCGTTAATACAACTTTAATGTATGAATACGCATTTTAAATCTTACGTAAGATGATCATTCACCCCCCCCCCCCCCCTCTCGTAAGATGTAGTAAGAATCCGCCGACCCCCCCCCCCCCCCCCCCTAAACGTCTTACGTAATTTATGAACGGCCCCTTATCAGCCAAATTCGAATAAAGCGAGATAAAAAAATATAAAGAGTTATCACCAGAGGCACAAGAGATGTTTAAAGTCTATGAAGAAGACGATTAAAATAAATTAAAAAAAACATTGCTGTTTTTTATCTATTTTTCAAATTAGGTTATTTTATTGAATTTTCAGTTTTTCTTTAATAACTTGAAAACTATAAAAGATATCGCACAATTTGTAACATTTTTGAAATCAGCATTGCCAAATTATTGGCAATCGAAATCCATTTTGAAGAACAAGTCTCAATCACATCCCACCTTTGTTTGGGCGGTAGGCGTGTACGTGGACCGATTTTTTTCATATTCATAAAATTTTGTTGATTTAAGCTAAAAAACGTCTGTGCCAAATTTTAAGCCTGTGGCGCTATTCTTACTGTTTATGGCCACCGTTTTTTTGTTTTTCGCTAATAACTTTAAAACTATAAGAGATTTTGAAAAATTTATAACATTTTTGAAATCAGCATTGCCAAATTAATGAAAATTGATACCAATTTTGAAAAAAAGTCACAACCACATTCCACTTTTGTATGGGAGGTAGGTGTGTCCTTGAACCGATTTTTTTAAAAATCACCAATTTTTGTTCGCTTTACCTTAAAAACATCTGTACTAAATTTTAAGAGTCTAGCGCAATTCCATACAAATCCATCTACTGTGCCTTGTAAGACTGCTGCATACATCCAACGCGAAATAATTGATAAATACGATGCACAAATATCCAAACGAACTGTCGTTC
This sequence comes from Tricholauxania praeusta, assembly GCA_949775025.1. Classification (NCBI taxonomy): domain Eukaryota; kingdom Metazoa; phylum Arthropoda; class Insecta; order Diptera; family Lauxaniidae; genus Tricholauxania; species Tricholauxania praeusta. The sequence continues at coordinate 68,946,635 of OX459029.1, read as the reverse complement.
GTCGATTGGTTGAGGCTGGACTGCATGGACGAATTTCATCCATCATATTGATTGTTGCAATGATTGTTTATTTATTTAACAGAACTTAAAAAGTTTTTTCAAATCACATTTTTCAAAATTTTAAGAAAAAAACCTTTGAATCGGTTGATTTTACCAGGAGCTGTTGACGTTTAAATGTGCAATAAAAAAAGAGTCAGTCCGCGAGTGAAAAAATCAATTTTCGAAGTTAAAATGAAAATGTCCGATATGTTTATAAGGCGAACATTTTATTCGAAGCTTAATGAGACTATCTTAAAACAATATACCCTTTCAACGTAAAATACAACATTGATCCGATTCGAGATGGAAGAGGTAAGATAACATAATTTTATTTCGCAAAATAATGGATATGACCTTTCAATTTCGATTGAGTCGTTAAGATTGTTTTTCAGGCGTACTTTGGTGTGCCAGTTTGTGATTTTTATAATTTGTTTTATTTTTTACTTACATTGCTACATATTTAAGGCTATCACAGTGTATCTTATACTCCATTGCTGTTGTTAAAGGTATGTTTAATATCCTTCGAAGCGTATCACGGATACGTGTCGTGCTAGTGTGATCTGTGGCTGTTCTATTCCATACAGATAAACTATCCTCCTGCAAAATAATGTTACAAAAATGTTATTATAATTTTTGGTTTTGATTATAAGCTGGAATTTGTGACCATACCAATAAATTTTTTTTTTGTGATATCTTACTTTCATTCTTTTCTGGAATAAAAGGTTGACACACTGTTTTTAAGATTTCCATGGTAAATAAGTTACTAAATATTGCAGAGAAAACAAATAGCGACTAGAGACCTATAATTAAATATCAGAGAAATAGTTTTTTGAATATTCCACTTGTGCAGCACAAAATAAGATAAGTCGACCTGTGATTACAAGTCACAATAACATAAGTCGGCCTGTGATTATATATTACAGTTACATAAGTTATGTGCTTTTATGTAACATGGACTTATTCCTTTTGCCATGTGATCACAAATCCATCAAGATTAATCGCCAAATTGAAGTAAGAAGTACATTTCGAAACTTTTTAGCTTTAATCAAGCAGTATTATAATAGTAGTATGACAAAGGAAGAATTCTTTCTGCCTCAGAAACCATTTACTCCTCATAGATTTTACAACAATTATAATCCAGCCAGTTTGATATTCTACAACAGAGTTATTTTGAAATTTCAGTCGAATACCTGGTGAACAAAACAAAATTTTGAAATATTGAAAAATACAAACAAAAAATGCAAGAAGTAAAACTACTTCAGAACATTGGAATTTTGATATATTCAAACCAAGAAGTGTAAAAATACCATTGTTCAACTGCTTTTTCTTTTAAGATGAAGTGTCGCGAAATATTGACGTGTTAGAGCAATTCTGAAAGATTCGAAATCAGCATCAATAAGTCTAACAAAAGTTTTGGAAAAAAGATTATTAATCTTTTGTTTCACACTCTTATAGAGAAGAATCTATTGAATACGATGTTTTTATATTTTTTTTAGTTCAATTCACGTAAATTAAACATTTTTTTGTTTCGATATGTATACCCGTTCGTTGATATTTTCTTTATTCACTTAGAATCGCTCTGTACCAGAGGGGCGCGTCTCTATGTATGGCCTGATGAGCCCCGACCCCAAATTCCTAAACGTCAGGAGTTTTTTTTTCTGTTTCCACATTAACTTTGAAAAAATGAGGACCTATTTTACATGTACATAGCTAAACCACGGTAGAAAAGGGACGCCGTACATCATCTTTCAACTCAGCGTCTCCCGGTCTGTACAGTTAACAAAAAATTAATATTGATGAAACATTTTTCGTGAAGTTGATTCGACGAATCATTTATCAGTAGCTCCCCACCTCTTACGGAGGAAATTTATCTTTTGTGATAAAATGTATAAAAACTACGGTACCTCATATAGGGATTTTAATTTACCAATAGTTTCTTGAAGCACAAGCACTATAGACTCGATAAAGGTGCTGCTGGCTTTGAATTTTTTAAGGCAATTTCGGCATTAGATCCCAAGCTAACCATATCGAAAATCTTAAGAACTGACACCCATCTTTTGAAAGCCAAATTTTCTACACATGAATCATTTGTCTCATTTACAAGTATATTTTTAAAAAGCTGAAACCTAATTTTTTTTTTCGAAAAAAATAAAATATCGAATTGGAACAAATTCTAATCCAAGCATACTCGCAATATTATCGAAGATCCGAAATGGTCAAAAAAACAGTTTTTTTCACTTTAAGGTTGCGGTATCGAAAAAACATGTGCCGTGGTAGAGCAATCCAAAAGTCTTGTACGTTTAAAATTATTGAATGCCTACAATTCTTTTCAGATTCTTATATTTCGCAGGTATCTGTATGATCATGAATGTGCATGTGGGCGAAATTTGCAACCCAATATCTCAGAACATATAATGGAAAGGAAACAAAAAACCGAAAACTTTAGACGAAAATAGGATATGTACTTACAAGAAGAGATCCCGTTAATAATTTGATAATTTGTTGTCAGTTTTCATTACGAAACACATTTTGCAGCGGATTCAGCAAAATGTTTCCAGTCCCGCACTTAAAAATAATATTTCAAAACATTTTCTTTTGTTGTTTTTGCATTTATTTCATAATAACTTTTAGTTCAATCAATTATCAATATTTAAATTAATTTTATTCTAATATTCCAATCAAAAGAAAAACAATTTTTATTTTAAATTTTCTGTTTCTTTTGTGGTACCGTTAATTTTAATTATAATTAAGACTAACACTTAATTTATTAGTAATTTAATAAATAACTAAATTTACTAAAGTGAAGAGAAAACATATGTTTTTGTTTTAATATTTTGTTAATTTTTTTTTTGGTTTTATATTTTAGCAATGTTCTTTTTTCAATTTAATTTAGTTTCTTTTAGTTAATTTTTAACAATTATGAGTATTCTTCAAAAACGCTTTGTTTTTAGTAATTAAATTTGATTTTTTTTTGTTTTTATCTTATGTATGTGTGCACAAAATTGTTATTATTTTTTTATGTAAGTACATATTTGTTGTCTTTCGTTATGATAATTTGCATTTTATTAAATTAACTATTTATGTATGTATATAATTCGTTTGATGTAATTGTTAATTTTTGTTTTAAGTTTTTTCTTTCAATAAACGCTGCTTATAAATTGGATATATGTATGTATGTTTTATGTATAAGTTTGTAATTTTGTAACATTTTTAAATTGCACATTGATATTTAATATTTTTGAAATATTAAAGTTTTTTTACTTGTAATATATGTATAATATATATGAACAGTTTTTTTCTGAAAGTGGTACAACTTAATTTTCTCTCATTTTGAAATATCAAAAGGTTTGTGTTTCAATTGATCAAACATTATGGGGTTATAGTTTTAATAGAATTTTATCACTTATGATATCCTTTTACACTAAGCTTTGCAATCATTTTTTTTTTTTTAAATTCTAAGATAAAATGACTATGTATGGAGTCACATTTACAAATAATGTCTAAAATTTTACTAAAAAACGTAAATAAGTCCATATGCTATGTTTAGAGTAACTGCCGAAATTCACTTCAAATTATAATTCAAAGTGGTTGCGACTTCGATGCGGTTTTTTTTTTGCATTTCCGATCAAAATTTTGTATCAGCAGCATCCATCAGGCAAAAGCCACAATTATCACAAACTCATTTTTACCGAATTCGGAGCTATACCACTTTCAAAACTAACAGCTCAGATGTTGCTAGTGTGTTTTTATTAATTCACGTCTGTTTAAGCTAAGAATACAGGCTAATGTCATTTTTTGTTTTATATTTTTTATAATAAATGTATATTTTTTTTTAAATGTTATTGCTTTCTGGATATATAAACACTTTTTGTTTCTTATTTTTCTTTGGTTTATTTTTATTCATTGTAACTATATATAAAATATTTATATTAATGGAAAGATTTTTATATATTGTATTGTTTAGAAAAACATTTTAATAAATTAAATCTAATAAATTATAGTTTTTGAGAAAAATTCGAAGTGATGATGGTTTAGAATGCATGGCAGAAGCTTTAATAGGGAACTTGAGCATAGTCAGCTTTAAAAAATAGACTGCTTTCTCAAGAACTTTGAAGTTTTTTTTTTTTTTGTAAGTAGCATTACTTAAAAAAGGCTTTTAGATATATGTTTTTTTTTAGTGTAAGACTGCTTTAGTTATGTACGCTTTGTATTTGATTTATATTTAGACTTTGACGCGGTTTGTTTCTTCATGCTTTGAAAGAGTTTAACAATTTTAGGTTACATCGTTAGGTACTATTTTTACAAGGCATTTGAAAAATAAGCAACACGGAAGATTGCTCGACAGGGTAGCAATAAACTTTGGGATAAGAAGTTAGAGATGACAGGCAGCGATCGCGTGCGATAGCGCACTGGTGTGGTTGATGGCTCAACTATCATCGCACTGACTGTTTTTTTGAATTTTTTCTAAAGATAATGTATAAAAACTAAAATTTAATTGATTTTTTACTGTTCGCTGTTGTTGGGGAAAAATAAGAAATCACAAAATGCTGCTAACTTAATATTAATTATACATATTTTGATTTAAATACGTTAACAAAATTGTTTTTTATTGTTATTGAAATTCACTACATTGCATAAATATTTAATTATGTATATAATTTTAATAATTGATTTTGTTATCATATTTGGATTAATGCTCTAAGTGTTAATTTTTTGTTGTTTTGTTTTGTTTCAATAAATCCTTATGAATCTTTCATATAATATTTATATGTATGTATATGTGTTATGCATTTAGTTTATGTAATTTTACAAATTAATTGAACTTTCGAGCTTAAATTATTTTTATTTGGTTTTTAATTTTTTTTTTAAGATACATATAACAACATACATACATATGCAGTCATTCGTTTTAAATGATTTTTAACACACGTATGTAATTCAATATTTTAAATTTTTTTACTAAAAAACAAAAACTCTAATTAAAGTTTTAAGTACTAATAAAGTATATACAAAAATTGGTTTCATTTTCTCATTTTTGTTGTTGTTAAGTTAGTCATATAAATTTTTTGTATGTAAAATACACCACATATAATATTTATATACAAATAAATTAATAACTCTGAAATATTTTGTACTTAATTATAACATACATACTAATAATTATTTCTTATGGTGTAAGAAAAAATCAAAATGAGAATTAATTTTGCACAAAATAAAAAACTAAAAGACAATAAGATAACTAAGTTTGTCTAAACTTGATCTGTTCTACTGGCGCCTTAAAGTGCTAGGGGAAGGCGTTACTCAAGCCGTTTCGAGGTTGTTTCGGTGTAGTGCAATCAGATTTATACCTCGCAATCCAGCAATGCCGGGTCTATCTAAATGACAGACAACCAAATGATTCCAAAAACCGCGGTGTCACTCTAAAATTGTATTGTCATGTGTGAGGGATAAAACCTTTTTGAGGTATGTATAGCTCATTGAAACGCACAATTAACATCAATTCAAAAATTTAATTCCTTTGATATTTTTTCAGTTTTTAGTTATTTTCTCACAAAGCCGAAAGGCAGATGAAAAAAAAATTGATTTCAAGTCTTAAAGTATTATTTACGATAATTTGATTTAATTACGCCGTTTGAGTTCGAAGTTCAAAGAATAAATTCACTTTAATTTTGTTGTTGTTTTGTTACTTCTTTTAGTCACCTGAACACGCGCAGGGGATAAAAATATCAGAACAAGCTTACAGGATTTTGAAGTCCTAGGTTAAAATTAAGTATCCTGTAAGTTTCATATTTTGATCTCGTAGTCCGCATATTCAAATAAAGTAGACGTCCAATATAACGAACTAATTAATGCGCGAGTCAGTCGCAAAATCGAAAGATTCGTTATATAGAAGCGTTTATTACTGAAAAAACTGGCTTTTATTTACGCCACATATGTATATATACTATCTTCAATTATTTTAACTTTTCACTTAACGTTAGGCGCTTGCGTTGAAAAAATAGTTATTCCTAGGAATAACTAGTTGAATTAAACAGCGATCTTTATTTAGAATAGTGAAAATTTCTTGCGTTCTTAATTTAGAGACACCAATGGAAAAAAGTGCAATTTGAAAAACCGTTCATTAAAATGGAAATTCGTTATACATTATATTGGACGTCTACTGTAATAATTTTTCAAAATTTCAAGCAGATATTTTTTTTCATAAAGAGTGGGTGAAAAGTCAATTATAGATTTTATATATTCCACAATATGTGTACTTGATCTCTAAAAAATATTAGTTGTTTGCATGCAACAGTCCGCGACAATTTAAAATCACGGAAAATCAGTAAAATACATGTATTTTCAGCACCCTGCAATTTTTCGCGTGAATTTATATTCTTTAAGCAAAACCTACCATCTTTTAGCTTTGAAATGCCAACTTAAACGTGTAGATATCTTAAATAGAAAAATATTTACAACTAAAAATATTGATGCATAAAAACTGATGCATCCGAAAATTAAATGCCATTGGATTTCCTTCTTTGGAATTCTAAAGATTATTCTCAAAAAGTTTGAGCAATCTGAAATGACTCGTGAGTAATTTTTGAGCGCTGTGAGTATCATCCAGGAAGGATGAACATGGGCAGGTTTATACTGAAATATATGAATATATTTCAGCGATACCATTTGGGATAAGTAGTTTCTGCAGAAACAACAAACAAAAATTTTTATTTGAATTTGATTTTGTAAGGAAACATCCAGATTACGTATATGCATTTAGAAACCAAACGCAATTTCAGGTATATTACCAGCAAAATTATAAAAAATTTCAAATAAAAACTATGCTATATTTTCTCTCAGTTTAAAATATTTTCCGAATATATTTTTCCTTTCGAACAAACTTTTGTTTAGACTTATAAGCCAAGGTATTCTTTTAAAAGTATAAATGCAAAATCTAAAATTAGAAACCTAAGTTTAATTGGTGTAGATATGCACACGCAGTATGGTTTATCTTAACAAAATGAATACATTATAGCTATACATATTAATTTAGTAAAAGTATTTTAATGGACTGAGTTTATCCCTACTATTATATTTTCATTTATTTTTTTGTTTTGCTTAAATTTCTTTTTAATATACAGTTTTAGTGTTGTAAGATTTGTTTTATTTTTAATGCATAGCAAAATTATTTTAACTTTAAATTTATTTCAGTTGTGTGGAAGAATGCGATTGTGAAAAAAGAAAAAAAAAAAAGAAAATATGCCACTATACTTCATAGCATGGGAACAATTTGCCAAAATCACCGAGGTCTCAAAAAAGCTGCTCCAAAATTTAAGAATAATATCCATAAGAATTTGCAATGAAGATTTACTTTCGAAGTGTTTTCAATTCACTTGAAAGATTTCGTATTATGATCATTTTCCCAATTAAATGTATGCATAGAACCTTCCGTCCAAATTCAAGTTTTATGAAATCCGATATTTTTTAAAAAGAAATTAGTTTACCTGAACATTTAACTTGAAACCACCAATTACATTCATCCTGTCCACTTAATCGTAAGTGGAACGTACGAATTATATTTGAGAAATTCATTTTATTTTAACCAATGAAAAAACATGTACTCGTATATATATTCTACATTTTCAAAAAAAAAGGTTAATAAAATCTGTTAACTTAAGAATCGAATGTTTTTAATTGGATTTAAAAAAAAAATTTTAATGCATATGTACTAAAACTAAACAATTTGATTTTTACCTACATCGTGAACACTTTATTCAATAATTCTTTAATAGTACAATCATTTGGTAGTTTTAACTGGAAAGTTTTACGGTAGTTTTGAAAATGAGTATTTTTATAGATTTTGATGTGCTCTTTCTGAATTTCAACTTTGCCACCTCGTATTGTTGCCGCTCGCGCGGCCATATTGGAAAAATGGCGCCCAAAAGCAGTTTTTTGACAATATCTCCTTTCTGACTCATTTTGCGATAAAAACATACATATATGTACATACAAAATAAAACTAGAGGAAATTTCCTACAATTTATGTTATAATCTTTTTTTCTTCATAGAATTAATAGTTTTGGCGTACGAATGCTTTCTATAATATAATTTTTATCACAAATTTTTCAATATTTTTTTATTTTTTAACAAGAAAAAAATATCTAATGGCATTATCGTATTTAACGGAAGTACACTTTGCGGCGCTCGTACGTCAAAACTATTGATTTTACGAAAAAAAAGATTATAACATAAATTGTAGGAAATTTCCTTTAGTTTTATTTTGTATATATTTGTTTTTATCATAAAATGAGTCAGAATGGAGATATTGTCAAAAAACTGTTTTGGGCGCCATTTTTCCAATATGGCTGCGCGAGCGGCAACAATACGAGGTGGCAAAGTTGAAATTCAGAAAGAGCACATCAAAATCTATAAAAATACTCATTTTCAAAACTACCACTACCAAATGACTGTACTATAACTTGATGTCAGATTCTTTATTATTTTTTTTTTTTGAAAGATTTTTAAATCTTAAAACAAAAATAAATCACAACACGAAAACCCAACACTTGGGCACCAATTTCAGTTTCGGGAATAGAAAGAAATCACACGGTGCTAAATCAGACGAATACAGCGGGTGGTCAAGCACGCAGATATAATTTTTTGCTAGAAATTGGCGTATCAAAATGGCATTGTGAGGCAGCGGCGTTGTTGTGTAATGTACATAGATACAATCAAAGCAGTGGTGACGCAACAATTGAAGGCAGCACCGGTTGCGGACATGTGCCATTCATTTAATCACTTTTAAGTCGCTATCAACAGTGTGTAGATGCGGAAGAAGAGTACTTTGAATAATAAGTGAAGTTTTTTGAAACACATATGTACAGGGTGTTTTTTTTAGAGGTTTGTTTTTCGAATAGAGATAAAACTGGCATTTTATGGTCAAATCTGGCAACTCTAATGTCATTTATGTTCAGTTTGGTTTGCCATTTCATCATGAACAGGTTAACAAAAGAACAACGCTTGCAAATCGTGCAAATTTATTTCGAAAATAATGGTTCAGTTCGCGAAGTTTACCGCAAGCTCCGTCCATTTTATGGTCGACATAATCGTCCATCAGAGCAATTAATTCGGTTAACCATGGGTCGTATTCGCACTACGTTTACTCTATGTGATAATACGCATCCGCAGAGACGTCGAACAGTGCGCACCGAAGAAACAATTGCCGCTGTAGAGCAAAATGTTGAAGAGGACCCGAATAAATCGATTCGCCACCGTGCACAGCAATTGGAGCTTTGTCCATCAACTTTATGGAAGATTTTGCGCAAAGATCTTGGCTTGCGACCTTACAAGATCCAGCTTGTGCAAGAATTAAAGCCGCGAGACCATGCAATGCGTCGTGATTTTGGTGTATGGGCCGAAAATGAGATTGATCTCGATGCTGATTTTCATCGCAAAATTTTGTTCAGTGATGAGGCTCATTTTTGGTTGAATGGCTACGTCAACAAGCAAAATTGCCGCATTTGGAGTGAAGAGAATCCACATGAGACTCTTGAGACGCCATTACAACCACAAAAACTGACTGTTTGGTGTGCTCTATGGGCTGGTGGAGTCATTGGGCCATACTTCTTCCGAAATAATGCTGGAGAGTCAGTTACCGTTAATGGAGAACGGTATAGAGCCATGATAACCGACTATTTTGTTCCCGAATTGGATGGCATGAATGTGGATGAGTTGTGGTTCCAACAAGACGGCGCTACATGCCACAAAGCGCACGTCACAATCAATTTATTGAAGGAAACATTCGATGAGCGCATAATTTCGCGGAATGGACCTGTCAATTGGCCACCAAGATCGTGTGATTTGACACCATTGGATTATTTTCTTTGGGGATATGTGAAGTCGCTCGTCTACGCCAACAAACCAGAAACGTTAGGGGACTTGGAAGCCAACCTTCGTGGCGTTATTGCCGACATACGGCCCCATATGCTCGAAAAAGTGGTTCAAAATTGGACCTGTAGAATTGGCTTTGTTCGAGCCAGCCGCGGCGGCCACATGCCCGAAATCATATTTAAACATTAATGGCATAAAACTATCCTTCCAATAAAGCTAAATTGATGGACATTAAAACGATTTTCTTGTGTTTTATTTCAATTCGAAGGTCTATACCTCTAAAAAAAACACCCTTTATATTGAATTGTTTGGGTTTTATGTGGAATGTCTGGATATTCATTAAGCAGAAAAGCAGAAAGCTTTTTAAATTCAAATTGTCCGAAGGCACGATCTCTTCCCGCACTGGCTGAATGGATAGGATCGCATACATACATGCATAAATCAACAATATTTTCTAAAAGTGCTGTGAAACACTTGAAAAAGAAAGCGTTTGGACATGTGGATGTGGGATCTACCTCAGAAACAAAGTCTATAAGTAACCACATCAAAACAGTTTTCCATTACGTTCTAAAAGCGGGTTTCCCGTGTTGAACTCTACATGGGGAACATGGAGAACAACAGGTCTTCCGGTGCCCCTGTTTCCAAGGCAATATAATGTGCAAAGACACATGGTGTCACCAGCATCATAGAAACGAAAAATTGATAGGTTTGAAAAAATCAAAGTGGCATCTGCAATTTTTAAAAAGTTCGGTTCTTTTATTAAATTAACAAAAATTCAAAGTTGTATAGTAGTGATATTCATATCGGCCTCGTTAGTTTGATAATTCGTTAGCTGGCAATTTCTTAAAGTTTTTAATTGTGAAGACCCTATTCTTGTTTTGTTTCGTTAACCTGGCAGTAACAGCTGATTCAATGTACTAATCTGAACACATCGATTTTATAAATAAAAACACGAAAATGCCACAAAAAGGTGCAAAAACTAAAATTATTCAACAGTTGACTGCAAACGCTGTGGAACAAACAGTTGCTCGCTATGTTATCAACTTTGTTACTCGTTCAATGAATTTACAAATACAAAATGCACACGAAAATATAACGAATAACGACTAACGAATTAACGCGGCTGGTGTGAATACCACTATTATATATCCTAAATTAAAGAATTATTTAATTCACCCCCACAGGATTTTCAGAAAAGTTTTTAAAGTTTGTCGCACGCACATCAACATTTTAATTGAAATTTAAAGAATTTTTACTATGTAAATATTTTTTTTTTTGTTTTGTTTTTCGTATAAGTATATAAATATATTATGTATGTATATATAAGAATTAATTAATTAAAAAAATTTCTACATTATAAATTTTTTTATAACTTTATAACAAGATGCTTTTATAGTTTTTTTAATTAAAGTTTAATTTTCTTATTTATCGGTTTTTTTATTTTCTTTTTTTAATATTTACTTCGTGGGCTCTTGTTTGTTTGTTTGTTTTCTTTCTTTTAAATAATTTAAATTTAACATCACATTATATTAATTTCTAGCAAGATTTTGAATACAATAATTTTTTAGGTAATACATTTTTTGAATATATTGTTGTTGTTGTTGTTGTTTTTTTTTTGTTGTAAGCACAAGTATGTTTAATTTTTTTGTGTTCTATTGTTGCTTTTTGTTAAACAAAAAAAAAAATTGAATAAATTACTAAATGATTTATCTGAATGAGAAAATGGTTTGTTATTTTTTTAAGCTTATAAAAATTCCAGATATAATTTGAGTGTTATTGTAACTTTTTTCATAGACATAGAAGATCCTTTGCAGTCTGCAGTTGGATGTTGTTGTTGTTGCAGGTGTTTTTACTCCTTTCGTTTATGTGCCTGAGGAAAAAATTTTAATTTTTTTATGGTGGTAACAAAAATGGTACTTAACACCTTTGAACAAACGTTTTTTATGCGATTTTTAATTTCAAGATTCAACTTAATTTTTTTTATAAATAAAAAGATAGAAGAAACATTTTTTTATTAAATTTTTAAAGCAACTAAAAATAGTATATTATTCTTATTATTTTACTTAAAACAGCAGAATAACTTTTTTTACTGTCCTTTAAGTTCAGTATAGCTTGTCAACGAGCACTTAGCTACATTATTTTCATCAGCAGGCTTACGGGCTGCTTTTTTTTTAATATTTCATGAACTTTTAACTAAAAAAATAATATAGAGTAACTTCGGCTATTGTGATATGGCCGGGTAATGTGATATGCCACCATATTTCTTTAAATAAGCAACCCTCGACAACACTTTTTTTGTCTGCGTTCGCAATCACTGTTTTTGGCCTCAGTGTGATGAAATTGACTTAGCGGTGAAGTTGAAATTTTATATGTGCGGATTTCATGTGTGAATTAAGGCCAAAATAAAGTAGGTATTAAGGCCGTTATACTAAAATTTGTTAGTGGGTGAATATACTTTGTCATAAATAATGTGAGTTTTTTATTTGCTGAAGTGTGTTTTAATAAAATAACCTGATTTTATTAAAACTGAAAATGTGATATAGTCCAAGTTGGATAAAGTGATATAGTATATCACAATACCCTCATACCAAATAACATTCCCCACTTAGTCAACAATTATAAAATATTATTATAAAATGTTTCAGATCATATCAAAAAAGGAGAGATACGCAAGTGGGATATGGGAGCAATGAGAAACGCTATAATGGCAGTCAGAGAAGGAGAAACGTCGGCTAACAAAGCTTACTGATGATATGACGTAGCGGTCATTGAAACTAGTATAAGGTGCTAGTTGCCCATTTTTGTTTCTTTTATGCATTTTGCGCTGTAATTTTTTGTGTTTTTTGCACTTACAGTACTGAACAGGAGACTCAATTATCATAACATTTAACATTTTATGCATGTATGGAAGGTGCCACGCCCACTAATGCAATCCTGTCGAAACCCATTTGCCATTTGATTTCAATGCTTACATTAACCGACATCTCTGTTCCAAATTTCTAAAATATTGCTCCCGTAGCACACAAAATATAACAATTAACATGCCACGCTCACAGGCGTTATTCCGCCCACTTTTAGTTATCAGATACCCTGCATATCTACCATATTAAATTTCATAACAATTGCGCTGTTAGATCTCTTATTATAACGTTTATAAATATTGTGGACTGTGCCACGCTATTTTTAACGAGTTTTGCCAGTGTAGTGACACAACTTGTTATGATGGCTGCTTTCAGCGGTATTATGTTTCAAATTTTTATGAAAATCGTTGGTGCCATTTCACATTTGGTGCAGTTTAAGATACTTATGACCTGCATCCATCTACTAAGTTTCATTACAATATCTCGAATGGTTTGCAAGATATTACGTTATAAAATTTACACTTCAGGGCGGTACCACGCCCATCTTAGACTCTCAAGCAACTGCAAACCTAGCCAATCCCAATTTTGTTTACATATGCAACAAATCATACATATATACATACAATTTTAGCTCGTTTAATAATAGTTGATTTATAATACGTTAAAAAGACCAATTAAATATAAAACACCAACATATTTGCAAATTATAGTTAGTTGCAACAGCTGTTGCCTACATTGTTGTTCTACATCGTGTAGAAGAACACAAGCAACCTCAGATATGCAAAAAACCTAACAAGTTGCCATCCTCCTTATCCTTTCGTGTGTTTGCTTGCTGGCCGTTGTAAGCTATCTATCCTTCGGCTATATCCGTGCGGTAAATGAATAATCCACTTGCTTCTCATTTCAATGCATTAGCCGGATCTAATTTCGATTGTATTTTATGCCAATATTCCCAGCAATCATTTTTAATCGCGGAAGAACTATATGTCAATCGCCGAGAAGACGATGATTTCGATCGCACGCGAACTCATAGCGACTCGACAAAGCGATTTGCGTATGAATCATCTGGAAGAGTTTCAAGCGATTGTTGTTGAAGGCAAAATAAAAATATTTAGAGCGTCATCGAACTAAATCATAATGTATTGGAATTTATGAAATTTAAAAATGCATCAGATGTGAATTTAACTCGTCTAGAAGATTAAAAAAAAAAATAATTGCCTGGAAGACGAAAGTTTCAAACAGTCTTTCTTGTGTTGGCTGGGTTGCGTTGGTCAGAGATATTCTTGTGGTTGTCGTTATCATCGTCGTGCGCTTCCTTTTACCAATTTTATTTCTATGGTCGGTCTTCAATCAGTTGAAAGGTATAGAAACAGGTGTAGTAGGTGGTGGAATAAAATAATGAATGTGGGCTTAGTGTCATACATGTTGCAGCACATACATACATGTGGTTGTCTGCATCTTAATATCTCAATTGATTTACAGATTAGGTAAATTAGATGTGAAACTTTGAAAATTGACATGTGTTTATGCAAAAACGTTTCGAGTAAAACTATAAGAAATTAAGAGACAGGATCAACAGTCCACATAGCAAATAAAATATTTCTTCCAAAAGTGAAACAATAATCTTATAACAATCTTCTCAAATCAGGCACAATAATATACATATATCAGTTGCTATTAAATGCGCTGCGACTTAATTAGTTTTCTTTGACAATACACTTAATTTGTGGCAATCGGAATCACTGGGTTCAAACGCTAACAAGTTCATTTTGGTCAACTATGTAAAATCATGAAATTTTATAAATCGGAATATTTTACTTGGAAAAATAGCTGCATTGCAAAAGTATTTATAGTAAAAGTTAATGGCATAAGCTACCCGTGAAAAACAATCTTTTTAAATAGGAGGCAGTTTATTTATTTCACAATTTAGCGACAAAAAACTTACATATGACCTTTGAACCAGCTGTGAGTTTATATTTTTAGAGTCCTTGAATGAAATTTGGGTCAAGTGATTTTTAATGAATGTAGCAAGCGTGAACAAATCTAAAAATGTAAATATAATATGAAATATGCAACGGAACGTAGAACGAAATATTCTAAGGATCATAGGATTTAAGTTTTAAAATGTGGCCACAATAAACTATTTCACAGATCTGCGTTGCATCAACACTAAAATCATGTTCCAGAGGAGCAGATAAATGTAACGGGTTTCCAAGCTGTCAAAGCAAGACATATCCTAAAAAATACAATATACTGCTTTACTTTTGAAAAATAAAATTCATAGTAAAATAATCCAAGCAAGTAATTTGTTTCAAAGCTGTTCAGTTCAATAGATTCTACAACATAAAAAAAATTCGACAAAACTTTGATGTTTCACATAACCTAAAACTGAATCAAACTATCTGTTTAAATGAAACAAAATCAGCCGAGCGACGAAAGTATGCGTAACTGCAAAGGTTCCATCTAGCGTTTTGAATTTGAGCTGCTGTTATTATTTTTTTGTAGTGTGGCAACTCTAATGTGATTCGTATTATGATAGAAAGATAATTTTATACTTCCGGTTAAGGAAATAAATACTAAAAATTCACTTGCAAAATATTTACATTTCTACCGGAACTGTTATAAAATAATGTTTCCGATTCGGTAAAAATGAAACACGCCTTCTACACAATTTGTGAGACATGTGCGTGAAACTGGATGTTTATTGGATAAAACAACACGTTCTTGTACTCGTGCAGTACGCTCATCCGAAAATATTGGTTTCTGGATTGGCAGCATCATTGGGCCATTTTTTTTTTTTTTTGAAGATGAGTAAGGAAGATGCGTTACACTGAATTGTTAGCGCTATTGATCTACTTTCGAAAATATGGACAATATTTGGTTTTAACAGGATGACGCGTAGTGCCACACAACTTTGAAAATCGTTTTATTAGCCATTTTGGTGATGTGCATTGGCCACCGCGCTGCTGAGGTTTGTCTCCGTTGGACTATCATTTGTACGGGGCCGTTAAAAATAAGTGTTACGCAAATTATCCACCAACGATTGAGGCTCTTAAGGACGATATAGGAGCAGCTATCGGTTAAATAGACCTTCTTACAGTCGAAAATGTACTGAAAAATTGGGTTCATCGTATGGACAACTTCCGTAATTAACCGCAAGGATTGTACTTTCGAATATAAGAAAATACATTGTAAAAAAAATATTAATTTTTTATTTATTGCAAAGTCAAATTCCAAATTATAAGTGGTCCACCCTATACCACTAGCAAGATACTCGTTAACAAGGCCAAAATTAGATGGAAGTATTTCTAAACGTTCAGGAGTACATGACGAGGGTAAATGGAACGAAGCAATTATGTTAGCTACTAGTTGTTTTAGTTTTTTTTTATTAAAACCATTAGAAATAATTAACAAGCATCTCATGTGTAGTAGTAGAGCAATTTAGTCCTTTTAACATTTAAAATAACAAAACCTAGATGTTTCTTATGAACTCCTGAACTGCAGCGAGCCCACTGCAAGATTACAGGGTTTGACACGATTTAATCTTATAATCAGTCGCGTACCCTGCACAGTGGGCGCCCGGGACAAGAGGTGATTTACCGCCCCCTACCAACTGAAAATATTCTTTCTGTTTTTAAAATTTTGTTACTAAAAAAAAATCCTCACTTTTGGTCCTTCCAAATCCTAGCAAAATGAGATATATTACACATCGAATTACAAAATCACCTACTCATTGTCTCCAATTGTTTTCCATTCACCATAAAAAAAAACTTAGGCCCACAACATCGTATGTTAAAAACAAAATTTTCATTTCATATTGCGCCGATCATTTTTCCGCCCCGGATGTCGTTGCGCCCGGAGGCCGCCTCTTTCCCCTAGGTACGCTACAGTTGCAATGCAGAGTCGAATTGTCTCTTCGTTTACATGCTGGCTGAGCTGATTATGATGTGCTACGGTTAACTTTTTAATGGGGTCAGCAACAGTTTTAATTTTTAGGTGACGGGCACTGGTTCTAACGCACCATGGTTAACTATCTAGGATGAAAGATGAGATTCGAATTTAAACATTTAACCTTCAAAGGCTTGTGAAACTGCTGTCCTACTGAACGTTCTATAATATATTTAATCATATGAACTTTTTTAAAAGTTGAAGCTTAGCTTCGGAATCCAAATTAATGAGATGGGCTAATTTTTTTTTCTTTAACGATGGGTTTCAATCTTTTAAGGAAGAGGACCTCAAATAATTTTGTTAGAAGTGGTATGGGTCTGTACAATGATGCGTCGTGCAAGCTCGGCAAAGTTAAAGGGGCATATCATCCACTACAAGCGAAAAATTTTAAATTATCGGCGGAGTTAAATATTCAAATTAATGTAGCAAAACGCAGTGATGGCAAAGTTTCGACACAGACAAGCAGTAGGCAAAATATAATTAAGGGCAAGTAAACTCACATTCACATTTTTTAAAAATGTACCTATTTAAAAAAAAAACCTATTCAAATGGCTATACAGCAGATAAAAATAAAATACTTAAAGAGATGCAAAAAATGTTGCGGCAAATATTTTTTTTTAAATTTAAATGAAAGGATAAAAAGCCAAGACCGAAAATCAATTTGAAATGTCAAATGTGACAGAAAGGCGTAAAGGACTAATCAGAAATAAATCAAATAGAAAATCAGATAGTGCATAACTGTCAATGACACTGACTATATTGTGGCAGTTGACTTGAGAAAATGCGTAGTACGAGAACAGAAAAATGAAAAACCTTTTGACTACGATACAAAAGGAAACATAAGAATAATAAAACTGGGGCAAAAAATCAACAAATTGAGCGATGAAAAATCAATTTCTTCGAGACAACACAGAGGCAGGGTGCAGTTGGTAACAAACAGCTGCAACAAGAAAGAGCAACAGAAGTAAATAACCAAAATAGGATGAGTGTAAACAAAGCTTAAGTAGCTTCTAAAACAACAACTATGGGGTATACATTATAGACATATAAAAGGCGGCTGGACCAAACTGAACCGCAACATTGACTTTTTTCTTCCTGTTGTTGGATGATTTGTTTTGTGCTGAAATTTGTTGTTAGAAATAGAAAGGAGCAGTTTATTGCTACAATTTAGAGCATAGTAGTTTTGGAAAAGTCTCACGCAGTTACACAGTAGTAGGTTTATATATGTAAAGCTTGACAGCATGATATAATAGGGCACTTTGCGTTTCAATTTTATATCTAAAGTACATTGTTTGGAAATCATTTTATGTGAAAAAATCATATAAGACAAGAGAAAAGTACTTGAAAATATGCAATAAAACTTATAAACAAATTAGTCCGATTGGAAATGATATGCTGCTTATATGATATTGTTATAGTAAAAGCAATTAAAGTTTTAAGTCAATTAGAAATAACACAAATGGACAGTCAGATCGGCCATAACTTTCAACGACACTGGAAAAACCAAACAGCTTTCAGTATTTATTTTAGTTTAAAAATGTAAGGAGTTCATAACCCTGCGAGAATGAAATTTTATCTAGAGCTTTTAGTTACATTTTATTAAATGTATTAGGGGTAGGACGAAAATTATAGGCGTGATCCTCCAAAAAGAAGTGAAATGATACGTGCCTGCACCTACAATGCTACATCCATTAATAGTTCTTTAGGGTTTGTCTAGATAAATAAATTATGAATTTTTGCTTTGAACGACACAACAAATGGCTTCGCTATAAACATTTGTCATGTCGATGCTGTTTCGTTGCCGGTTATGTGAATGAACACTAGACCGAATCGAGTATTCACAGTATGAAAAGGTTGATATTTATAATGCGATTTGAGAAATATAGCCATATTCTTACAGAGAATAAGATAATCATATATGAATCAGATGTACTTAGCATTCAGTAATTTGTTCACGTCTGCCTAAGGCAGACAGACGCTGAGCAGAACTAGCTTATATATGCATATCGAAGATTTAATCCTTACCATTTTTCCACGTTTGCTTTGCGCATGAGTTTTTTATTATTTTGTAAAAATTCAATCAAAACTAAGACAGCTTTTCTCAGATTGCATTGCATTTAATTTGCTCTTTTTCCACCAAGCCATTTCATACTTCCTTAGGTATGAGCAACAAAAGAGTTCTATTTCGAACAAAATATCTGTTCCTAATGGATTTTTTGATCCATTATTAATTAAATATTAAGTGACTTGCCTGGAGGCAGAATAGGACGACGAAAGGTTTTTTTAGTTGTTATTTGCAAGTTTTAAAGAGCTCATTAAAAAAGCAACCTTTTCCAAAAAATTTTCCAGTCTAATGTAAACATTGTGTGTTTGTGTGCAATAATATTTTATTCCGTCGCTGCGTTCCGATTCTTGCTCTTGAGAGTCAATCTTTAAGGTTGAATCACATTCACCAAATCGAATCTACAGACACCTGCTACAAAACTTCACAGACAAGTGATATTTTTATTATAAATAAAACGGCATGAAACAACAAATTTTATTTTTTTTTCAATTTCACACCAAATATTTTTTTATTTTGTGTCTGTCCGTATTGCCAATTTATTAAACAATGCGTCTCGTTTGACGTCTCACGGCGGTCAAATGTGGAATTTAAATAAAAAAAACAGAAATTGTTTTTTAATCATTTAATGGTAATGGAAATTTTTCAATTACCATTAAAATGATTTAATAGTAATTGGAATTTTTCAATTATCATTAAAAATTAATGGTAATGGACATTTTTCAACTATCATTAAAGTTTAATGGTAATGGAAATTTTTCAATTACCATTTAAATCATTCAATGGTAATGGAAATTTTTCAATTACTATTAAAATGATTTAATGGTAATGAACATTTTCAATTATCAAAAAAGCTTAATGATAATTGAGAAATTTCCATTACCATTACACTAAATTTAATGGAAATGAAGATTAAATATTTAATGCAATACCCCCATGTCTGTAAATAATACAAAGAATAAAAAAAAATTAAATAAAAATATTATTTTTCACGAAAAAAGTGTTTATTCAACATTTAATGATTCTAGATGTTATCCATTTAAAAAAAAAATACGTTTGTTTTTTTTTCATTTAATGTAAGTACCCTACTTGTATACTGAATTGTAAGCTACAAAGTCGATTGGCTTTGTTGTCGTTGCAATTTTATAGTCTTATAGTATGTTATGTACTTATGTGTTTGTGGATTATATCACGTTGTCTTATCGTCCGTTTCATGCCAGCAAGCTTAAATTAATTTTTTATCGCAATTTATTAGTCGATTATTTGCCATTAGTTGATTTTTGTAATTTAAGGATCAACAAGTTGAATTTATTGTTGCGACTACACTCATAATCATTTAATTTTGAAAAAGACCAAGAAATTGAACAGCATTATTTTTTCATAATTATCTCATTCGAAAAGTGTCAATAAGCTAAGTAAAATGATTTTATATTTTTTTTTACACGAAAATGCAGCAATATGCCAAAACATCTTTAAAATTTTCGGGTAACACACCTACATCGCTATTTACGACGATGACTTTATTTATCGAAATGTTACCGGTTAACAAAAACAGACGGTCGTTAATATCAAACACTGCCTTGATTACATCTTAAATAAATCCAATCCCAATCCCAATCCCAAGCAATGAAAATTACACTTAAAGTTTTTTTTTTTTTTTTAAACATTTTTTTCTTCAAATTTTACACTTTGAAAGTGTACTTTTCAACAAAACGTGCCACAACAAACAATTCGAAGGAAGTCGTATAGGTCGACTGATAAGTTGTCTGTATTCCGTTTGAATCTGTCACGTTATATATAAAAAATGCATACTGGCTACCATTTAAGGTGTACCAGATTTTGAGTATCAGTAGTCCCTTACGTTTAAGTAAGCACAGTTTAATACCCAAGAGAAATATTTTTTAGTCATTCACACTCGTACATTATAGAAAAAAATTAATTGAATACAAAAAACAGCAGAGGACAAAATTAGGAGGGAATTTATTTTGTATGCTTATTTACAAAGGAAGTGAAAACAACAACAACAAAAGTGTAACCACGAAAAAGGATCTAAAGAAAACAAAAACAAAGAAAAAATCCTTAACAAAAGCTCGCTACAAATGCTGCCACAATAGAAAGTTGTGACAACATTGCAACAGCAATTGAATTCAAATAAAACGCATAAAAATGTTCCAAACTGTCGTTAAAGGTTAACGCCTGTGCAGGGCAGAGTACCGCCTGCTTTTTTAACTCATCCAATGGACTAGGCATAACAACAGCAACAACGATGTGTAACCTCAACATAAAGAAGCATCCTTAAGTCAAATTTGATTGGATTTAAGGTAGGCGACCGTAGGATGTTTTATTATAATAAAAACGAAATTAGCATATTCCAGGGGAATCACAATGGACACAAGGCACAGATATAATTTGTATTGTAGCATAGCATTAGTAACGAAAAATCTATTTAAGGGATCCATGTATCAATTATTCATTCAAATTAGCAAAGCCCACGGTGGACACAACCCAAGTCAACTCAATTTACTGCAAATTGTACTGTCATTGTAATTAAAGCTTTTTAGAGTGATATCAATAGCTCTGGTCAAAAATGAAATACCCTATACTGCAGTAACACATTTAATACGTGAATGTCTTACATTTTCATTACAAGGGTTTAGCTTCTGGTTTTGTGTGAGAGGTTCGCTTTATGTGAAACTAATTTGTAATTGTTTGCTTCAATAAATATAATAACTACCTCCTCGTTCCAGGTTCACTTGAATGACAATAGAAAGCATTTCGCAAGATTTTCTGAAAAATTTGGTTTCTTCCATGCCGCAGCGAGTTATGGCGTTCATAAAAGCGAAGGGAGGAACAACAAAATATTGATACCTGTTTTTTCTTAATCCTTAATATTAGTCCTTAAAATACCGGCTGTAAATATTTTAAGATTAGTTTCTTAAAAATAAAATTTTATTACATTTTACCAAAAACACTTTTTTATTAATAAAGGACATATTTCACTTTTTTGCTAAAAATAGACGTTTATTTTTTTGCTCCTCTGATCCTTGCTTCAAATCCTAAAGGATTTTATTCACCTTTTTTTGTTTGTCCGGATTTCAATGTTCGCCACTGTAGGTACTAGATTAAATCGATGTTTTTTTAAGTATGAAGTAAATACATTCCGGTTAGTTAAAATGGATTGATACGAGTCAAAAACGTTTTTTCATTATAAAAACTTATTTTAAGCATGGTGAAAATTATTCAGAAGCTGGAAGGAAATGTCGTTCCAAATACGATCGAGAAAAAACAGTGTAATTAAACTTATCATTCATAAATTTAAAGAAACTGATTCAGTTCAAGATCAGAGAACCAGAATTTATCAAAGTAGTGGTCGTTCAAGTGGAAATATTACAGCTGTTAGCACAAATGTTGCTGAAGAGCCAAGGACATCAATTCGTCGTCGTTTACAACAATTAAACTTCAAACCAACAACTTTGTTCAATATTTTGCAC
This sequence comes from Tricholauxania praeusta, assembly GCA_949775025.1. Lineage (NCBI taxonomy): Eukaryota > Metazoa > Arthropoda > Insecta > Diptera > Lauxaniidae > Tricholauxania > Tricholauxania praeusta. The sequence goes on along the minus strand of OX459029.1, from coordinate 68,924,364 downwards.
AAAGATTTTTATGTAAAGGCTTACAAAATACAGTTAACACAAGAATTAAAGCCAACTGGCCACACATTATGGGGTTTCTTCATGCGGATAATCTTCAAATTGTTCAACACCTCAAAGACAACATCATCGAGTAAATATCACTAATTTACCCATCAACATGCGAAAAAGGTATTCAAAATGTAGGCAAAAGCCTGTTGAGCAAGCAGAGGAGGTCACTTGAACGACATTCATTTTCCTTATTAATCAGAACCAATGTACTTTAATTTCCAATAAAAATGAATAAAGATTTCACATCATTTAACAAATATTTATGATTAAAAAAGATACCACAAATTTGTACACCTTTTATTATATTCTAATAAAGCTTGAAAATTGTTCACTGAGGGTGGATCTTAATGGGGATCCGAAACCATAGTTTGACTTGCTAACTTCCTTGTTAGCTGTAGAGGTATTTTTTTATGAATTGCACAATAAAAGTACCGAATGCAAATAGCTTAAGGGAATAAAAATTTCATTTCAAAAATTTGCTAAATTAAACTCTAATAAAAAAAGAACGAATTCCTATTCACTGTGTAAATTACTTTAGACTCATATTTCGATACTAATTTAATTCTTAATAAGTAACTACACCACATTTTTTTAAATGTAAGTGCGGCCCCTTTAGGCGTAACTTACTATTAAATTACAAAAATAACAAGATTCTGTGCTAAATTAAATTGCAGTATTCTTTGTAGAGTTTACCACTTTCCTTACGGGATGAAAAATCTTTGGGTACCCTAGAAAACCATTTTCTTGAGTGTTAATTTAAAAAAGGGGGGGGGGGGGAATATGTACGGAAGTCTCTTCCAACAGAAAATCACTAAGCATTGCCTAAGGAATTAAGTTTTTGTTGGCAACTGTTACAATAGGATATGAGATGTACAGATAAAATGAGAAAGACAAAAAAAGAAAAAACTAAACTCATTTATTCGTACCCACTCTTAAGATTTTTACAGAACATAATTTTCGTTCATAATTTTAAGACGTTCAGCAGTCTATTCGCTAGTCACTGTTTAATCTGAAGCTTTTTTTTTTAACAAAGCCGAGTAGGGTGATCTGTTTGTACCACTTATATGGGAATAGCCTTGGTTTGGCAACTTTTTGCTGTCATCCTGTCGGTGTTGTTTCCGTAGTTGACGCAACTTTCAAGTATTTGCATCCTTCTTCCTTTAAGCGAGTCGTATACGAGTAAGAAAAATTACAGTTCTAAGCAATGCAAATGTTTTAAAGTTGTAGCTTAGGAAACAACTTTATATCATGAGGAAGGTTTATTAGTAACCGAAAAGATATATTTTCTAAAATTAAGAACAAATCAAGCAAGTCTAAAGTTGTTTGGAAGTAAATAGTTAATAAAAATCATAATTTAGACGTATTTTCCATGTCTCTAAAACTGTCAATAATTCAGAGTGATATACATCTGTAGGTATATAAATCATACTAAAGGGAAGAAGCAAATTTTTTTTTATAAAAAATAGCTTTGGATCAAGTTCCCTTAAACTTAGGTAAGGGGGCGTTCAAGTATTACATAAAGCAATTTTTGAAGATTTCAGATCATAAATTTCTAGAATTGTTCTAAAAGGAATCGGAATTGGAAAAGTGGGCATGGCGTTCATCAACAATCGAAAAATTTGATTCAATATTACTCAAAAACAGCACCTAATACAGCTATGTCGCTATGCTGGCAAAACTCGTTGAAGGGCGCGGCAATATATATAATAGGGTGATTCAAATTTTTTTTTTTTTTGTTTTTTTTAAGGTGCTGTTGCTTAAAAAGTAAGTTTATGATATGAAGAAAAAGTTCACGAAATTTCAGCTCTGTAACTCAATTTTATAAGGTGGCGCCGGAGTCTGTTAGTTTTACATGTAAATTGTATGGAAAAATTATTTTTTACAAAAAAGGTATCTAAATGAATAGGTGATTAGTGTTGTTGAGCTGAAAAGGGTCGTTTTTAGACGTAATTTTTTACGCTGAATCCGAATCTGGCCTCAGAATTGACCCATCATGTCGAAATCCTGAAATATTTGAGGTTAATTACCTGAAACATGATGTTTTTTGTCTACTTTCGAGGCCCATGTATAGGATTCAAAGAAAGTTGATCAGCTTATTTTTAACAAAAGCATTATTTAGTACCATCTTTGTCCTTTAAAATGAGTTTTCAAGTGGTGATCTGTGATGTTTCCTTGCAAAGTTGCAGCCATTTCAAGATGACATGAATTTGAAACCCGTTGGTTAATATTGTTGGGTTGCAACCCTTTGTAGGGGATCCAATTCATGTCACTTTAAAATGGCTATAACTTTGCAAGGAAACATCACCAAATTCTTGTTTTAAAAATGTACAAATACAATAAAGTACAAGCAATTGCCTTGCTAATTGCTTATTACTATATTTTAAACATAATGTACCCGAAAAATATTTGCCAAACCATGGAATTTTGTGTTAGGTTTTTTTTAAAATACCATAAAAATAATATTAGAGGTGCAAAAAAGTCCATTAATAACATGGCAAAAATTAACAGCCTTATTATGGCTTTAACAGTTCCATTATAAAAATGTTCTTTTTCGTAAATTTTTTATGTACCTACATATTTCATTATTTAAGTAATTGGAAACTCTGTTTTTTCATAAATAAATGCACATATTTTATAAATAGAAAATTAACGCTTTTATACTTATAAGGATATCCACGTATTACATGGTAGGTAAATAAGTCAAATTTTAAAACATAAACATTTTAAAAATTCTATTTTTATTATTTTGATGCATAATTCTAAAGGAGGAAATGTAAACGCTGACATTTCAAAAATTTCACTATAATAGTAAAAATTTCACGCTGCAAACGCGTTAAAATGCAACAGTTAATAAAATTTCACAGCAATAATAATAAAAATATAACGCTCAAAACAGCGTTAAAACCCCTAGCTACACAACATTCACGCAGATAAAGTGGGGAAAAACGCTGCATTAGCTGCATATTTAATCAGAAGAGAGTGAGATAGAGTGGAGAGAGAAAATAGCTCGTGAGAGGATTCACGCATTTATAGCGTGAAATATTCAAATTTTTGTGCTGTGATGTTTTACTACAATAATTGTAGGTAATCTGTTGCCAGTAATAATTGTAGTAAATTCCCGGCTTTTTTTCTTAGAGTGAACCCTAACAAAGATTCTCACAAATTCTGAGCAAAACTCAAAATAGAGGAGCAACGAAATTTCCATTTTTTGACTCATATAAATGAATTGATTGACAATGATTTTTTACATCTTTGGTATACCTAAGCATGCCAACTGTACTTATTTAGTAAGTGCAGTACTTATTTTCAGCTTGCCGTACTTATTTTTTAAAGCGTACTTAATTTGTACATATTTTTCAAAGCGTACTTAATTTGTACTTATTTCGGCCGAAATCTGTTTTTCAAATTAATAATAAATATAAATATCACTTGCGCTGGCCCGATGATTGCGAAATAGTTATAACTAGAATTCCTTTGATTAGTATTTACACACGAATGTTTCAAAAATTAATATGTGGCATCACTAAATTTGAGTTTGACAGCGCAGACTTGTAGTTTTTAAAAATGTTAAACCTTCTTTCAACTTTTTGTAGGCATCGAAGCATTGACAGATTTTGCTTGAGAGAATCGTATGGGAAAAGAGAGAGACAAATACAAAATTTGTAAACAATACATATTTGCTGAGAAAATCGTATGGGAAAAGAGTGACATATTTTAATAGTTGCATTCTATGTGTGTTGAAAAGCATACGATGCATGCATGCTTTTTATGTGTTTCGCCTAATATTTTCTATTCATTAAATGGTAATGGCGCCTCAACGCCGTACGTGTAATTTTAATTCGGATCTTCAGAAAAAATATCCGCAAATGAAAAAGGAAGAACAGAAAGTGATATACGGTGTAATTTGTGCGACGCGGAACTCAACATCGCAAACGCCGGAAATAGTGAAATCGATAAGCATTTGGAGTCCACGAAACACAAGAAAGCGTTGTCTGCCAAATCGTACAGCCGCACTGTTGCGGTTGTTGGTAGTACTCAGAGCGAACATTAATTATCCTTTAAATTTCTGAACATGTTTTCAACTTTTAATTTGTACTTATTGTTGACAAATTCAATTCAATAAAGAAATTTCGATATAAAAACAATAGCTTGGAATCATGGTGTAATTATATGGTGGGTACAATACAGGATCGTTCTCTTACCACTAAAGCACACCGCGTTGACAGCTGGTCGTTGCATTTTTTTCTTGTTCCATTTCATTTTTCTCTTTACTGCACGCATCATATAATAACACCATGGATTGAAATTGTACTTATTTTCAACTATTGATTTTAGGCAAATGTACTTATTTTTTCAAATTCAAAGTTGGTATGCTTAGGTATACCCTAGTCGATTATTGTAAGCTTTTAAACTGTTTTAATAATTTTATTAGTTTTTGTTTTTTTTTTTTTCAATTTCTGTAGAATTTAAAAATTGGAAATTGTATAATTATTTTTACACTTTACTTTATGAAATGTGCAATATTGTATAACAGAAAAACCAACATAGATAAATTCATATTTAAGTGTACTCGTATTATGTTTTTTTGTTCTGTATTTGTTTGAAAGAAAATTACGTGGTGTGTAAGGTGTTCGCGTGCTATTTTGTCTGTTTTCTTGGCTATATATGCCTGCCGTCAGTTTACTGTCAGTTGTTGTTGAATTTTTATATTTTTTATTTGGCAAATAAACCGAAATAAAGTTCATCATTTCCCTTAAAACGAAATGAACTGCTTTTGGTGCTAGCACGTTTTAAGTAGTAAGGTTTTTTTTCGCTTGCTTTTTCCTTGGTCGTCAGTTTTCTCTAAATTATTCGCAAGCTCGTGACATGGCGCTAGAATCATGTTCAAAGTGAATTTTCAATTGACATAACAAAATATTTTGTTCTAAGAAAACAGTAAGAAAAGTACAACGAATATATGTACATACATTCATACACATGTATATGAGACATTCCACGCCAAATCGGACACCATTTTGCTTGCATCTCTGATTTTTTTAGTTTATATTTTTTTTTCGTTTAGCTCTACGAATATCAGCCCAATTCCATGTTTCTGTTTCAGAATTTTTCAATACGATGTTATTATATTGTCAAGTTTGAAAAATAACTGTACTGATCGATTTTTTTGAATGTAAAAAAACTAAACGATGAGATCAAGCCCATTGGAAAGAACATAAGATTTTAAACAAAAAAGGAAAACAAAAAACAAAAAATTATTTTTCCTAATCTTAGAAATATTCCTAAGCCTTGACAGCTAATAAGCTGACGAAATGTTATCTTCAGGAAAAAATGATTGGATACTTTCCTGTTTAAAATTTTATGATCTTTACATTAGGCTTTGTGTCGTTCGTGTTAAATTTTTTTTTCACGAGATATAGACGAAACTGTCTAGTAAAGCATTTTTGTCCTCCTGAATTCCTAAAAGCTCAATGAACCAACAGCAAAAAAGTATACATCAAGGAATGTGACTCCGAGTTTTTCCCCTGTATTAATTTATTTCTTACGGAACGAACCTTAGAACCACGAATCGAATCCCATTGGATTTTATTTCTAATGATCTTCGGTTTTAACAGCGAAGCAATAATTCACTCTGCTCAGCCATTTGTAGTTTTTAATTAATTTATTTTCTTAAATTCATAAAAAAGTTATTTGAATATAAAAAAACGAAAATAAATGCAATATGTATTGCAATTTTGTTGGTATTTTTTCGGCAGACATGTAATGTTGCTTGTATGTGTTTCAAATTATGCCATTTGTTGCAACCAGGATTTTTTCTTTGGGGGATATTAATGTAAAGGAAGTATGAAATTATATTTTTAAATTTTCTTATTTTAGGGCATTTCTCAGAAACTTTTAACTTGTATTTCGCTTACATACTTTCATCAAATTAGATTATAATCCGTACCAATTATAATATTTTCAGTATTGATAGTATTAAGCAATTATTAATTTGCAATTACATGTCATTAAGACCCATTTTCTAACATTGTTTCGAAAAAAAATTCAAAGATTGTTCCGACACTTGCCATTTTTCTACTTGTCGCTGCTTAGCACTTTTCAAAATAAAAACCGTTCATATCTCATGAAGGGCAAGTTTGAACCAAAGCAGAAAAAATCAATTACTGTACTTTAAGTTACCCCGAACGAGGTGGTTTTGTTTATATAAGTGTGTGTGTTCAATATTTGTCATAAAAAAAATCTGAAAGTTGTCATCAAGTTTTGATGTCAAATGACTAAGATGCATGGTATGTACTATTCATTCAAATAGTAATAACTTTTTGTGAATATTGGCTCGCGCACAGATTGTTCAAACATAAACCAGTATGTGCATTAATTTTTTTTGTAGAAATATGTGAAATTCGCGACGATTTTGAGCTGGACGTGCCGCCATGTACAGATGTTACATTTGAATGTCAAAACTATAAGTTGTAATAACTCAATAGTATTGCGTTTATCTGACTCAAACTATAGTGATGGATTACTACTATCACTTAATTTATCATGTTTGACATTAAATTCATACCTAATGTTATTACAACTAGAATAATCAATTGAATTAAGTGAATGTCAAAAGCCTAAGATTGTCAAAAGTATAAGAATTTGAAAAAGTTTAGAATGAATCTCTATGGAATCGGGAGCATTGAAAATTTCAATGTTCAACATGAAAATATGTATTATTGAGCCAAAATAAACATAAAAATCATGAATATGTGGCTGTGCCACCGACTTGAATTTTTATTAATTGAAATATCGTAAGTAAAAGGTTCTAGAGAATTGCCCTTTACTTACAACAGGTTGATACCTAAATATATTGAATAAGAATAGTTTGATCACTAGGACTGAATCAGAAAGTTTTTTTAAGCAGTTATAAAAAATTAATTGAAACTTTTAATGATATAATGTTGTAATCTTTAAATTATCAAATAATAAAGAATCTTATAACAAACGTGAACAGTAAATTGAAATTTTGAATGCTAAGGTTTCATCTTTAACCTCTTCGGGGTTAGAGTCCACATATGTGGACACAAATTTTCCTATTCATATATTTGAGGATTTTTCGTTATTTCTCTCCACATTCTTACCGCATTATAAAGAGAAAATACTCTCTCTTTTTAGTGCTCTTATATTTTCTCTGTTTACTTTTTTTGGCACGTTTTCTCATATCATTTTTGGAAATATGTCGCGGAAGAAAGCTCATCTTTTTGGTAAGTGAAAAAATGTTATTAAATAAAGAATTTATTGCAGTAATACTAAGCCCAGGCCCCATGATTATATTGAGAGTTCTATTGTGTCAAGCCTAACTTAATCTAGACAAATTATACAACTCAGGAAGCGCTCAGAAATTTAAAAAGATTTTTTGGGTTATTTTCTGCAAGACTTTCGGGGAAGATGATCTACAGTCTGCAGGCTGTATCACGAGAGAAGCTCATTCTATTCAGGTGTTAAAGTAATTTTACATTGATTTCTCAAGAATTTAATTTTCTCGCTATTATATCCAGGAAACATATTTAGTACATCCTTAGTCAGAACGTATATGATTCAGCTCAATTTTTGATTCGAATATGATTTTTAAAGAGAGATTTGCTAACTCCACAAAAGGGTTTTGGCCCAATAAATGTTTTGGAAATGCCCTCTTTTGCAAGAGAGCCATTTCATTCTCCCGATAATCCTTGTAGGCAGAAATCTCATGTATGATATCTAGATTAATCATAGCTAATCACGAGATGCGTCTCCAAGACAAGCTTAGATTTGATTGTTTCCGAAACCAGAGTCGTCAAGATTGTTATGTCTCGGATGTTCAGCTTGTCTTTTTTTTTTGGGTATTTCAGTGAAAGTAATGTGTTTTTTTTTAGATCTATTTTCTTCTATAGCTTACAGTTATATAGTCAGTCTCTAACACATTGCCAAAATCAGTGTATCATTTGTATGAGCTGTATTTTAAATCTATTTTGGAAAACTCTAACTGAATTAAATAGAACTTATTTTTAAAATATTAATAAGATAAACTTTTAGTTCAGTGTTTTAAAATTACATTTTACGAATTATTGCCTGTCAACTTTACTCATATATTAGCTTAGACCATTAGTAAAATAATTTATTTTGAAAATTTAACTGCAATTACAGTTTTTGCAAATTAATCGAGTTGATTTTTATCTTTACACGATACATTTTCTTTTAACACCGAGCGACAGCATTTGTAACACACGAATAAATCAATATACTTGAGCTCAATTGTAACAAAAGTGCATATTTACTTTGCATTCAAATACATTAGGCTTTATTTCAAAGGATATGTATAGGATTCTAACAAATTATTAAATATTACAACTAAGTAATACCAGATTGTCAAAAAGGGTATGAAATGAAATAGGAAAATATCTAGAAATAATAAAAAAGTTTATCTGAAAGAATGAGAAGCTATTTCATTAAGCAATAGCTACAATTGAAATTCAAAGGTAAAAATATCTGCTATATATTGGCAGAATATGGCTGATCGATACATCGCTAAACTGATGAACACCATAAGAATATATTTTAGTCCGCAACATATGATATGTGAACTGCGTAAAGGGATCTTATCTAATTAGAAGCTAAAATTCCAACTAAGTCATATTTTTATAGAGGACAGTATAAGCCATAACAAGCTTTTATTATGTGTAAATAAATGATGAGGTTTTAGAGATCAGAGTTCAAAAAAATTGATTTTGGAAAAAATGAAATTTATCGCCCTTCTGAAAATTTCATTCTGACAGATAAGGATTTCTTACGCAGATCACTTAAAATTTTTAAAAAAATTATTTAGAGATCTTCAAGATTTATATCTTGTTGCCCTGGTAAACCAAAAAAAAACATTTTTCTTTACTTTTAAAGACACTCCTCCTCCATTCGATCCCAATATTGACAACCTAGGATGGTGGTAAAGTCTTTAGTGAATGTTATTATAAAAACCAATGCACAAATGTACCCTTTGCAATTCAAAATTTTTAGCCAATGAAGCTAGACGAATAAAACTTGAGTAAGTGGTGGCAAAAGACAAACTTATTTTTACCAAAAAAAAAATTTTGTCGGAGATTATGAAACAATATTTAAGAATAAAATGTTAAAAGGACATTTTTAATGGTTTTCTCCTGATACAGGTAGTCCCCGACTTACGACCGAGATAGGTTCCTAGTCATCGGTCGAAAGTCGATTAAGTCGTAAGTCGAGTCTAGTCTAGTTCCAGCCATTTTTGAGATGATATAAAATTATTCACTTAAACAAACGTATTATTTGTACTGAAATAAATCGAATCCTTGTACATACTTCTGTTTTTTTTTTAAATTTTTTCTCATATACATATTTTAGGGATTTCCCGAAACTATTTCAAGCATTTTCTATGAAAAAAATTGAAAAAAAAAAATTGGTCGTAAGTGCGAATAGTCGTAAGTCGAACGGTCGTAAGTCGGGGACTACCTGTATATCAAAAAAAAAAATCATGTTTTACTTAATTTTAAGAGATTCTCCTCTTACATATTACACTTACATTGAAAACGTAGATGAGTTTTTTATTTATTAATTAGTTTTTAAGATATACTTTAAAACTACAAAGTCCTGGTGTATTCGAGAAAAATTGAAAACGAAGTACATTTGATCTCTAGTTTTGCGAGTGTACAAAAAAAGCTAAGTTTTGTTGTATGGTGTAGTAGTTACCTTGTCCCTTATTTGCAGTATTTAAATTTGCAGAATGTAAAAACAACATTAAAAATATCATTAACTTTTTGCATGTCTAACAACAACTGTTTTAATTTGTTGTACATAGCTTTTTTTTTAATATTGTTATACTAAAATAGCGTTGTTTACAACTAAAAATAGTCAAAGTCAATTTGCATAAAATTTAGTTGTGGCTACCGTGAGTAGCATAAATTGCATCAGCAATGATTGGTTAACTTTAACAAATGTTTTACTCCCTTGTGGTGTGTACGTTTACTTGGCGAAGGAAAACGCATAATAAATTTATACATCGACACTTAAAGAAATATTTATGAAGAATAAATAAAGAATGAATATGAATTCTACTTCTGCAATTTAGTTTTTATAGCATAATACTTTAGTGCAGCGGTGGGCACAAAAATATAACCAAAGAGGAAAACAACAACATCAAGCAACAACAAACGAAATTTTAAAGTTTTTTTTACTTTCATTTCCAAAATTGCCATTAGCAAAAAAAAAAACAAATTACACTACAAACAAAAACAATTGCTACATTCGTCAAGACATAATGCGGCGCCGTCATTTATGCTTTTGTGTTTTGTTTTTGTTTTCATTTGAATTCAAGTCAACGCTGTGCCTCGATTGAAATTCTGCGAATTTTGTGCCTCGATAGCGTTGAAATTCTGGGAATTTTTTTTCGCTTGGTTGTGCGTCGAATAACGGTTAGAGCAATGTGAGGAAATTGATGCACTGAGTGCCCTTCCCTGCTTTAGTGTATGCAGAGTTATTCTAACAAGTTTTATTTTCACATGTATGAATTGAAAAATAAAAATATTAAGGATGATATATTTTGCCGTATATTCGCATGAATTAATTGGAACAATTTATTTTCAAAACGTTTCGACTGTGCATGGTATTAAATTATTAGCTGGACAAGGTTTGCTAAATCTTTTTGAAATTTAAAACTTTTTATGATTTATTACATTGTAACTTATCTCAGTGTGCGGTGGGGTGGTGATGTTTATAGCCGAATGACCCTACTTGGTTCTAACGGGTGCGAAATAAACAGCGTTAGAGAGATTAATAAAAACAATTGAGTCACACGCCTCATCGTTCGTGTTCTCTCTGTGTTGACTGACATGTGACCCGGAGGCGTAATTTACAAGTGGAGAGAGGGATGAGACATGAAAGTAATGCTGAAGCTGAGCACACCATTGTTCACGCAAAGTGGCCGTATTTGGATTTAATTAAGGTTGCGGTTTTGCAAAATTATAAGTTGCATTTCGACGTTTAAGCTGCATCACCTCGTATAAAAATCGAACAACAATGCACACAACTTGTATACGCGGTTTAGCAACAGGCCCGCACGCGGTTGTGTATTTTCGACGACGATTTATTTGCCTTGGTAAAATTTGTTTCTATGTTAACGTGCTGTAACGCTACTGTTGGGGCGTAAAAAAATCGATGAACCAAATACAAGGGGCTAAGCAAATACATACACACACACACACGCACTTGAAACTTATACATGCGCATTTAAGTGATAAGCTGGCAATTTGTTGAAATCATGCAAATACTCGTATCTATAAATTTTTCTCTGTAAATTCTATATAAAAATTATAAAATGAACAACTAAGGAGAAATAAAATGAGTTTAGTTTTTTGATAAATGATATAAATTGCATTTGAAATTATTTTGACTTAAGTATCCTGTTGTGTACGGATAGAAATATTTCAGATTGATTTTAGACCTACTTCCCCAACAATAAAATTCATTTCCAAAAATCAGCTTTATTAAACTTCAAAACTGGTGTTTAAGGTAAAACACATATTTCTTCTCAGGTTTTTGCTGAAAATCTATATAAAAATGTTTCTGCCCTCTTAGGTTCAACCCATTAACGTCGAAGCTTTCTCTGATAGTGTTAACGTACGCCCATTTCCTTTAGTGTAGATTATTTTTTCATGCACACTCTGCATGTAAAAAATTTTAAACTGTCCTTAGTTGTCTTTATTAGACGTCTCCATAATTGTTGTACTCGCTGTCGAGTACAATGGTTCTGTTGACATTCAGCAAGTCATCAATAAACTCGGACAAAACAGAACAATTCAACGTCATTGCTTGACTTCGTTTGCACTTTGACTCGTATTTCATGTACCATGTACCACAACGATTCTGGCGACTGACGCTTATCAGCCTTATTTAAACTATCAATTGCAATGGTTGATGGTTCATGTCTTAATACTGTAGACATAAAAATCACTTGAAAGACATACCGTCTCATGTTTTCATAACAATTTTATTATGTGCATTAGAAAGAAACACACGAGCCATGCTACATTATTGCTCTTTTTTTTTTTTGTCTTTTTAAGGCATTCAACCAAAACAAATGTAAGAAAGATTAGATTCGCTTTTAACGTACACTATAATATATGACAGATAGCCTAGTGGGTAGCGTGCAGAACTATGGATCGTTACGACATAGGTTCGAGACCGGCTTACAAAAGTAAGTAAAAATTTGATAATAAAATTATATATACAGTGAAACTTCCATATAGCGAATACGCACGGGACCAGAAAAAAATTCGTTATATAGATATAATTTTTTTTTTACTATTTATTTAAAGAAGTCAGTAATTTTGGTTTAAACTACACTTTTCCATTTTTCTCCTTCAACAAAATCTTCTAATACATTAAGAGAAGCATACGTATTAGTCGGTACGTTGCTCCTTTTCTCCAGAAAGTTCCGAAATTCGTCAAATGTCACGCCTTCTACAACTTTTTTTATTATCAATAACTTTTTTTCGAGAGAAAGGCTACTTTGTTGCAACATTTTCACTTCTATAACTGAACACTGACTGAACTATAGTCACCATTAATAGTGAAGGAACTTTCTTTTTTTTCGATTGTTGTTGTTTTCATATTTTGGGGATCCCCTTAAAATGTTTTCTTTTTTCTCTGTGTGTATGTAGTTTTATTGACATGCGTAACAGAAAATTATTTTAAAAAAATTCGCTTTAAGGAGATCAGAAAGACATATTTTCATCAGCAAAATGACTTCGTTTTAAAGAAAATCTCGCTATAAAGAAATTCGCTGTAAGAAGATCAAAATACACTGAAGGAGAAAGCTGTGTACTTCAACTCAGTTCGTAGTAGAGAGAATTTCGTTGCATAGAAGCTCGTTATAAAGAAGTTTGACAGTATAATGTAGATTTATAATTTGCATAAAAAGTCTCTAATACATGTTTAAAGTCTCTAAGCAAGATACGCAACTCTTTTCTAAACATTTGTTAGGTGTCTTTTAAGCACCTCAGAAAGATAATTTACAGACTCTCATGAAAGATAACAAAGAGGGGTATATGTCTTTATACTTTATACGCCAAATGGCTCTTATAAGGCCCTATAAAGAATTTATAAATATAATATGTTGACTTTGTACTTGCCTTTAAAAAGCCTGCAAAAAATGCTATAAAACCTTGTTTTGCTACTAAAGATTCTGGAAGTTTGAGCCACTAAGTCCTTGCCAGAACACTGTTCTGAATTCACAAAAATGTGAAATACACAGGTTCTAATTTATCAATGTAAAATATTCAAATATATACATAAATCTTTTGCTGTCTTAAGCAACGAGAAACGTTTATGTGAAAACGAACATCATTACCGGATACAATTTTTCAGGGTAGTCAAAAATCAAGAATCGATGATCGATTGGGTTACAATATACTAGTTATTGAATAATTTTAATTCATTTCGATACATTATCTGTTGTTTCAAAAAAACTGAAGGAAGGTTCTTCGCATGAATTGTTTTCAAAAGTCAAATTGATAACTCCAATAAACAAACCGTGAAGAAAAATATAGTTTTGCAACTAAACCGCGTCTTTTATAAAAAGTTTGCATATGTTTCTTTCGCACACTAAAAACTTCTTGTAATTGAGGATAACAACCGAAGTAATAGTACATGTAAAAAAATACTTTATTACGTATACGCCTACGTATTCAGGTCACTTGTGGGTTAAAGTACGAGCACACAGTATGTATTCATTCATAACGTTGCGCAAACATTCCACGAACTTTGAGTGAGTGAGTTCGTGTGGCGCCAACTTGGCATAAATGATACGCTCAACATTTTTGCCGAGTTTTAATTGCTACAGCAGTAAAGGGAGCGTCACTTTGACGTTGTGGCAACTAGGGAACACTTATAAGAATTTATTAGAAAAAAAATTGTAGGTATAAAAATAGCTATGCATGTAGCTTTCAAGAAAACATAAAATTATCCATTGTTTTATACGTAGTCAAGAATGCTTTATACAACTTGGCCTTGATACGCTGTTTTTATTTTATGAATAAATTAAATTTTAAATTAAATATTTCTTAAATTTCATAAGTGTATTTTAATCTTTTGATTCTTTTATAAAGAATACAAAGTTCCAAGCAATATTAGAGCTCATTATTAAAAGTTTTCTTAGTAGGATCTGCATGTAAAAAAATATTTTTTCGTGTGAAATTTCGTGCATGGACCGAATTGTCTGCAGTAAGAACTGCGTAAAATGTAAGCGGAGTTATACAATATGGAGTGAGCGGGCAAAGCTGCGAGGACAGCTAGCAATAGATATATTGCCTGTTAGAGATCTTTTTTTGTTCATTAAGTAACTTTTCTTATCCAGAGGCCCGGGAAAAATTTTTGGAAGGTTGGATATCTTTTTTTATAGAGAACCTTTTTTTTGCTCATAAAGTTCAACGCCGCAGTCACTTGTTTGGCTTTTTTTCGTTGTAACAAATGAAGATATATCCTATCGACAGAAAGTTTTCATAGTTTTTATGATGCCAAAATTTGTTTCGAAAATTTTTCAAGATGCAATGAATTGTGCTGCTGACGTATGGCTTCCTGCAGGAAAAAATTTAATTTAAATCCATTCGTTTTTACTTGGAATCAGATATTATTGTGGATGAATTGTCCAGGCTTTCCAAATTTTCCACTTATTCTAAATGGACAAATAAGCAAATCTATCATATAAAATTTATTTTTTGTCTGTCTGTCTTTTATGGACGCGGAAACTATCAGGCCAATTTTAGTGAAACTTTAACAGTATGTTAGTATCGAGCAGGCGGGTGTCATAGGTTATAAGACTTTTATTTAAGGTGCAAATTTAGGGTAGTCCTCATACAAAAATATTTTTAAAATATCATCGATACGAAGTCAGGTTAATTGATCCACATCGAATTTACATCACTTAGCTTTAAAATTAAAAGGCATAGCTTAGGCTACAAAACTTTTTTTTAAGGTGGCTCTAATACAAAAATATTTTTTATATATCATATTCTCAAGGACCATTTAATCAATTCTCATGGAATTTATACCAAGTGGCTTTTATATTCAGAAGCCCGGCTTAGGCCGCAAACATTTTATTTATGGTGGTCTTCATACAAATGTATTTTTTAAATAGAATTTCCACGAAAACCGATCATCTCATCGACTATATAACGCAGACGAATGAGACTTGGTTCATATATAAAAGAAACGAGCATAAATAAGTTTTAATAAAAAAAATGACCATTGCCACACCCCCAATATGCGAAAACCGATCCGAACTTACTTACTTACTTACTTGGGTGGCCATAACAACCCGTTACCGGGTTACGGCCGACCTCAAAAGCTCTCTCCAGGCGCCTCTACTTTGAGCGCGCCTTCTCCAATCATTCACACCAAGCGTGGATAGGGTTTCCTCGGCTTGGTCTTTCCATCGGAGGCATGGTCTTCCTCTTCGTCGTCGCCCAGCGGCTTCCGCATCAAACACCTTTTTCGCCGGAGCTTCTTCGTCCATACGCACAACATGTCCCAGCCAGCGCAGACGTTGTATAGTGATGCGCTTGACTATGTCAATGTCAGCGTAGAGCTCGTACAGTTCGTGGTTCATTCGAATACGGTAGTCGTCGCCGACGTGAACAGGACCGAAGATTTTGCGAAGAATTTTTCTCTCAAACACCCCAAGCGTGGCTGCATCAGTTTGCGACACAACCCATGCTTCTGCGCCGTAAAGTAGCACGGGTAAGATGAGCGTCTTGTAGAGTGTCAGTTTTGTCGGGCGAGAGAGGTCTCTACTACTCAATTGCTTACTGAGACCATAGTAACACCTATTAGCAAGAGTTAGTCTTCGCTTTATCTCCAGGCTGACATCGTTTTGAGTGTTCACGGCGGTGCCAAGATAGGTGAATTCCTTGACAACTTCGAAAGTATAGTTGTTCGCAGTAACAAAGGATCCAATACGCCGCGTTTCCCTGTTTGTGGACAGCATATACTTTGTTTTGCCCTCGTTCACCGTCAAACCCACTTTCGCTGACTCTTTTTCGATAGCAGAGAACGTAGCAGTAACATCTCGCTTACAACGTCCAATGATATCAATATCATCGGCATATGCAAGGAGCTGGACACTTTTGTAGAAAATAGTGCCATTACGATGTACACTGGCTCTTCGCAACACCCCTTCCATCACAAAGTTGAAGAGGTTGCAGGATAGTGGATCGCCCTGTCTGAAACCTCGTTCGGTATCAAATGGTTCCGAGAGGTCCCTTCCTACTCTGACGGAGCTGGCTGTGTTGCTCAACGTCATTCTGCAAAGCCGCACCAGCTTCGCAGGTATACCGAACTCAGACATGGTGGCATACAGGCAATCCCGTATCGGGCTATCGAAAGCTGCTTTAAAATCGATAAAGAGATGATGGGTATCGATCTGTTTTTCGTGGGTTTTTTTCCAGGATTTGACGTAGTGTGAAGATCTGGTCTATGGTGTACTTACCAGGTCTAAAGCCGCACTGATAAGGCCCAATCAGTGTGTTGGCAAACGGCTTAAGTCTTTCACACAGTACAGTCGACAGGACCTTGTAAGAGATGGCAAGAAGACTGATTCCCTGGTAGTTAGCGCAGATTGTCGGGTCACCTTTCTTCAGTACAGGACAAAGGACACTGAGATTCCAATCGTCGGGCATGCTTTCAACTAGCCATATTTTGCAGATGAGTTGATGCATACACCCTATCAGCTCATCGCCGCCGGTCTTGAACAATTCAGCAGGCAGGCCATCGGCATCAGCCGCTTTGTTGTTCTTAAGTCGTTGGATCACAACTCGTATCGCGTCATGGCTAGGTGGTAGTACGTCCACACCATCGTCGTTGATTGGTGGCATCGGGTTAATTTCTCCAAAGGCGGGATTGGTGGAGTCATCGCCAGCAAGCAGCTTGGAAAAGTGTTCCCTCCATAACCTCAGTGTACCCTGCGTATCCGTAACCAGATTTCCATGTTCATCTTTACAGGTTGATGCTCCGGGCTTGAAACCTTGGGTCAGACGCTTGACTTGTTGGTAAAATTTTCGAGCATTATTCCTGCCCCGTAACACTTCGAGTTTCTCACGCTCGTGCCTTTCCTACTCTCGTTTCTTGCGTCTGAAAAGGCGCCTCTCATCCTTTCTTTTTTCCCGGTAGTTTTCGTGCACGGCTCGCGTTGCTGCTGACTGCAGGGTTCTTTTGTAGGCGGCGTTTTTCACTGCAGTAGCTTCGCGACACTCCTGGTCATACCATTGATTTCGCGGAAGTGGGCGTCGGAAACCAATGACTTCCTCAGCGGCAGAGCGCATGGAGCGGGATATATGCGCCCAAAGTCCACCGGCATCATCGGGTAGAGAGTCAGGTTGAAGGAGCAGTTCTGAGAGGCGAGCGGAATAGGCTTCGGCCGTCCGATGTGATTGCAGCTTAGCGACGTCCAGCTTTCGTTGCGTACCAGAGCGTATATCCTTTGCATTGCACAGCCGCATGCGTATCTTGGCTGCAACAAGATAATGATCGGAGTCAATATTGACTCCCCGGAACGTACGAACATCTAGCACGCTGGAAGCATGCCTTCCGTCGATCACAACATGATCGATTTGGTTGCGTGTTTTCTGATCAGGGGACAGCCAGGTGGCCTTGTGGATATCGAGGTGTTGAAATCTGGTGCTACTTACTACCATGTTTCGCGCCGCGGCTAAGTCGATCAGCCGTAGACCGTTGTTTGAGGTGGTCTCGTGAAGGCTGAACTGACCGACAGTGGGGCCAAATATACCTTCTCTTCCGACCTTTCCGTTGAAATCCCCGAGTACAATTTTAACGTCATGGGCCGGGCAGCGGTCGTATACTTCCTCGAGTCTCGCATAGAAGGCAGCTTTCAAAAAAAAATGTATGGTGCCACGCCTATAATATGAGAAAGAAGCAACATTGTTTACACCTCAGTAACTATGTGACACCGATGGATAACATTTTTACATGTTTTTTATAGTTTATGAAGATTCTAAGCACAGTTAGTTAGGAAAAATGGGCCTTGCTACGCCCTCCAATATAAGAGAAAAATCAAATTAATCATATCTCATCAATTATTGGACGCAGATAAATAGGACTTGGTAGATACATAAAAGGCACGGGCAAAAGTTAGTTTCAACGAACCGCGTGTGCGGTACCACCCCTCCCATATCAGAAAAAACCAAAATTCTTACTGCAGATGAATGAGACTAGATGCAGAGACATAGATAAAAAGTACGATTGAAAGAAATTTTCAATCAAATAATGGGTGGTCCCACGCCTTTCATATGCGAACAAAAGAACATTTTGTATATATCAGAAACTATTTGATGCATATGAATGAGACTTGGTAATTGTATAAAAGACAAGGACTATAACAAATTAAACTCATCGCCCCACCTACCAGTAAGGTCAGAACAACGTCTGTCAGGTCTGTTACATTTATGTAAAAGAGTAAGGACAAAAGTGAATTTCACTTGCAAAATGGGCTGTTCGCTTTTACAATCCATCGTATGAGTTCATACAACATCGCGCTAGCTACCGGAAAGGGCAGATCAACGTCTGCCGGGACAGCTAGTATGAAATGAAATCTCAAATTGATGTGTGCATTTTTATATTACAGAGTACATAGTTTTATTCATTCAAACGTGTTCAAGTCAGCTAATGTTAAACGAAAAATGTCAGCAAAACTCAGGTAACGTCAAACAAAAAGAACCATGTAATTTCAAACAGGAAGATAAAGCCAGCGAAATCGCGATGATGCCAGTGTGAAGGGGATTTTTAAAATCGCGATGCAAAATCGGGATAAATGAAAGTCAGGCTGATTGTAATGTCTGTTCAAATCGTGCATTAGGTTCATCACTATTGGTTTCTTTTGATGGCAAAATTTATTTTTTATTGAATGAGTTAAATTCGGCTTATGTTTACTTTGTGGAAATTTTCAAAAGTGAATTTGTTCTTGCTGTACAACAACAATTGTATTGCACTATAAAACACGAAAACTCTTCAAAAAATGCAAATTCCTCTCTTTGGTTAAATATGCATTTTCCTATATTTTCCATTATTTTGCTACTGCTGATTTTTCTTCGTTTTCTTTTGCGCTACTCAACTGTCGGTGTTTTTGTTATAATTGAAATATTGTTTTTTTGTTTTATTATTTGCTCTTCCAGCTGCTGCAGTGCCTGTGCAACTCTGCTGTAGCACTGGCAGCTAGCGACATTTTACGTGAGAGAAGGGTGAGAAATGTTTTAAAAGTGAGGAAGACAGTAAAAATGTGGTAGATAGGTAGGTGGTAAAACAGTAGCACAAAATGTTAACGTTGATTTCGACACAAAAATTAATTATTCACATAAAAAACAGGTGACAAAAAATTACAAAAAAAAGTTAAACAAAAGCTAGTTCAAAAAGCTATGGGGTGGATATTATGGGCGATTTTTTTAAAATACCGACTGCATATTACTTATACACAGACACTATAAGTATATATACGCAAGTTTACAACAGCGGTAAGAGCATCTCGATTTAAATATTTTTTTCATGACGATAAAAATAGGTTGTGTAGTTTTTTGATCAATGTATCATATGAACGTTTGTAGGAAAAAAGTCGATCAAAATGGAATCAAACAAGACACATATATTGCATCCTACTCGTATATGTATCTATATAAATAGCTAGGTTTTAACTGCGGCATAGCTAAAGTTAGTTGTTCAAAAAATGTTTTCTTGATTATTACTGCCCCAAGGTCTTATTGTAGGCACGACTTTACACTTAAGATATTACTAAATATTTTGACAAGATATCCAACACAGGACGAATGTTTATATTTGCTTGCTATGTACAATGCTATTGTGATCAGGCAACTCAGTACTCGTAGTTACTGGTGCAAACGTCAAGGTAGCCAAGTGAACAATTTATTTCTTCACCTTTCGTTACCCACAGGCCATGCTTCCAGTCAAAAAAAAAAAATTCCGGTCACGTTGCGTGGCTTACGAGGCTGGGAGCCGTAATACTCACAGTTTATTATTTTTCATTGAATGTACATATGAAACAATCATTAATTCAAAAATACTTCGCTTTTCCTCGCTCATTTAAATTTTATAAATCCATACAGCAACTTTTCACAATTTTATTTTGATTCAACTCACATAGGCATAACATTAATCTGTTAAGTAAGGAATTGTTATGGAGATTTTCTCTTGTCTGTATGACATTTGTATACAGTTGCAGCATTTTAAATCTTATACGTAAAAGGGTAGTTTCAACCTATTAAAGTTTTGAATTTTAATTGTCTTGGCAGTTTTTTTTTATAATAATTATATGATACTTAAATGAACTTACGTCCAGTTTTAGCAAAGATGTAAGTTTACAAATTGATGTTACTCTGCAATATAAAATAATAAAGTCTAAAGCGAACGAATAAGGTCGCAAGCAACACCATGCAATATTTGTACGCTTCAAAGAAAGTTAAATGAAATGGATCTTAAGCCAAGGACATTTGCTAAAAATTCAATGCTCACACAAAGAATGAGATTCAGCAGGTTATACTGGTGTTGTGAGCATGAAAACTGGGACGAAAATGATTGGAAAAGAGTCATATTTTCCGATGAGTCTAAGTTTAATATGATTGAGTAAGCGTTATAGCGAAGGCAACAGACTCAGAAATTTTCCATATGTGATGGATCCTAGATCAGATCAGTAGTGAATGAAGAAAAGAGTAAGAAAGTCATTGATGAAGGTGCAGTGCCCACAATTGAGGATCTCTTTGCAGAGTTCAACGACGTCATATATCAAGACGACTCTGCTCCTTGTCATCGAACTCAGATCGTAAGGATTATGCAACTCATCTGTGCAATTTTAATATTTTTTTTGTTTTTTAAAACCAATTGAAAATAAAGTCCTTAATTGAGAATTTTTGTTTTGAAATATAGCCGACGATGATAAAAATGCTGGTAAATGTTATTCTTAATGTCTGGAAGAATGAAATGGTACAAGAGGAAATCAAAAATTGAGGCAAGACGTTATGAATTTTAAAACAAATCAATTTGATTTAAAATTTTTTTTTTTATTTTATAAATTTCAATCATTTGAGCTGATATTTTCAGAATCGTTCAATAACATTTTTTTTCGATATTCTAATTGAATATCAAGTAATTAAAGCTTTAAAATTGATTAAAAAAATACATGCGCAAATAGAAACAAGCACGCAAACACAACAAACTGTTTTATGGCAAGTTAACGGTTTTGTGTGTGTGCGTTTTATTTTGTTTTTTGGATGATGTAATTATACATCCATACAAGGTGATGTCATTAGAGAGAGAGAGAGAGCTATGCGTGGCGAAATTGAGAGCGTGAGCAATTTTCTAAGCGAAACTTTAGAAAATTAACCTTCATGGTCTTTTCTAAGAATTTCGGTTCATTTTGAAAAAATCAAATTCAATAAATACAGAAAAAAATCAGTGCTGTACAAAAATAAAAAAATATAATATGGGAAAAATTATTTAAATATGGAGAGAGAACAACTAGTCCTTAATAAAACCGTATTTTTTCACCATGCTACGCACTGACTGTCATTATAAATTCGGCAAAATTTACTTAAATAGTTCTCTGGAGGTGCCACGACCACTTTTTGCTTAATGCTATATGTATGTATTTTTGTACAATTTGGTTTCGCAACTGCTTAGTCTAACGTTTTGAATTGCTTGCTTCTACGGGCTCCTCCAGCATTACGTTCTAAAATTTCTACTCATATGGTAGTTGCCACGCCCTCAGTTGAAAATATCTCCACTTTTTTCTGGTGATATGCCGATGCATTTTTAGTATTCGTGTATAATTTGGTTGTATTACCTTGAGTGATTCTCTCAGAATAGCGTTCTGAAGTTTTTGCTTATACAAGATGTGGCACGCCTTCCAATCAAAATTTGCCAAATTTTTGTGTTATGCTGGGCCGAACCATTGCTTGTATTTGTGTGAAGTTTGGCTCTATTACCTTAAATAATTTTTTTCGGCATATCGTTTTGAAATTTTCGCTTGTATGGGAGTTTCCACACCCTCTTACCGATTCTCTCCTAACACGCCCCCTTATCTGTATTACAAGTGTAGAGTGAATACACCCTGACTGTAGGGTATAATTATCAAAAATTTATGTAATTTTTGAATATCAAAGGGTTCTTTGCATAGAATTAAAGAAATGAGCAGTTATTTTTAAAGTGGTATAAGTCCCTCTGCGTCGAGAAGAAAACTTGACATGTACGGTATGAAAATTATTGAATTTTTTCTTCTCAACGAAGAGGGACTTATACCACTTCCAAAGATAACGGCTCCTATGTGGGTATCTATTATATAAAATTCATTTTTTGTCTGTCCGTCTGTCTGTCTGTCTGTCTGTCTCTTATGCACGCGGAAACTATCCAGCCGATTTTGATGAAATTTTTACAGTATGTTAGTATCGATTAGACGGGTGTCATAGGCTATAAAACTTTTATTTAGGGTGCATATTTAGGGTGGCCCTCATACACAAATATTTTAAAAATAGCGATTTCTCAAAGACAAGCAAATCGATTCTCATGAAATTTACACCGTATGGCTTTTATGTTAAGGGGCACAGGTTGGATGGTAAAAATTTTATTTCGGGTGCGTACTTAGGGTGGTCCTCATACAAATATATTTTTAAATATCATTTTCGCGAAAACAAATAAATCGATTCACACCGAATTTACACTACGTATCTCTTATGTTAAGAAGCATAGCTAAGCTACAAAACTTTTATTTAGGGTGGCCCTCACACAAAAATATTTTAAAAATAGCACTTTATATTTATACACCAAATGGATTTTATATTAAGAGGCAGAGGCTAGATTGTAACAATTTTATTTAAAGTGGAAAATTAGGGTGGCCCTCACACAAAAATATTTTTAAATATCATTTTCACGAAGACAGGTTAGTCGATTCACTCCGAAGTTACACCACGTAGCTCTTATGTTAAGAGGCATAGCTAAGGATACAAAACTTTTATTTAGGGTGGCCCTCACACAAAAATATTTTTTAAATACCATTTTCGCGAAGACTGCCAAATCGATTCTCATGGAATTTACACCACTTGGCTTCTGTATTAAGAGGCACAGATAAGGTAAAAAAAAATGTTATTCAGGGTCCATACTTAGGGGGACCCTCATACAAAAATATTTTTAAATATCATTTTCACGAAGACAGGTTAGTCGATTCACTACGAAGTTACACCACGTAGCTCTTATGTTAAGAGACATAGCTTAGGCTACAAAACTTTTATTTAGGGTTGCCCTCATACAAACATATTTTTAAACATCATTTTCTCGAAGACCGCTTAATCGATTCTCATGAAATATACATCACGTGGTTTTTATATTAAGAGGCAAGGCTTAGGTTGTAAGAATTTGATTTTGGGTGCATACTAAGAGTGGTCCTCATACAAAAGTATTTTTTAAATAGAATTTTCACGCAGACCGCACATCGATTCTACACCACGGTTGAGGTGAGGCGATGCGCACAGGGTAATGCTAGTTCATTATAAATGTTTGTAACAAGTTATTAAGTCAAGGTATTTAATCAATCCTACAGCCTAAGGCGAGGTAATCTTACGACATTGAAAATTCATGTTTTCAATTTTGGTCAGCTAGCGGCGTATGCGTCTAGGCAACATTACGACTTGTAGACTGTCTTAACATATTGTAGCGAAATTTGGTTTACTCCAGAAAATTCTCGAAATAAAAACCAGCAAAAGAAAACTAAACGATACTAGCTAGCATCACTGGCTGTATAAACACTTTTACACCATCTAGCGGCCAAGTGCAGTTTTTGTATTAAAAGATAAATTATCGCCGTCGTACAACGCCATCTAGACGATAATAGTAACATTCTGGATAATTGTGAACACCACGTCGATACGCCATTCAGAAGGTACTGGTAAATTATGGATAATGGTAGATTCCACGCCACTTAGAAGGTACTGGATTATTCGAGAAAGTGATGACTGTAGTATAAAAAGGTTGTCATCTGAGTTGACAGACACAGTTGAATTCAAACAGTGAAGCAGAACAGTTGAATTTGAGCAACATAAGTGAACAGTTGAATTTAAACAGTGAAACAGTTGAGTGATAGAGTACAATTCAAACAGTGAAGCAGAACAGTTGAATTTGAGCAACATAAGTGAACTGTTGAATTCAAACTGTGAAGCAGAACAGTTGAATTTGAGCAACATAAGTGAACAGTTGAATTTAAACAGTGAAACAGTTTATTTTGAAAGTAAATTGTCTATACAGTGCCAGATTAATATTAGACTTTGAATGTTAATGAAATAAACAATTGTAACGTGTAAAAACTAACTTTTGTGATTAAATAAACAAACCATTTTATAATTAAATAAGCTTGTGTGTTTTTGATTGTTACAAAATCCAGTGATCGAACTCAGAAAAGTGTAAGAGATCGAAATTATCGTCTAAGAGACAGAATTTTGTAACAATATAATATCAATCTCACAATAGAATTGCTTATTTTAGTATGTACTTAGTTTTTCTTGAATTGAGATTTTTTTGCGTTTTGGGAACTTAAGTAAAAAGAAGGCGTTTCCAATGAAAAAATTTATTGATCAAAGTTGAGAGTTGAGAACGTTTTTTCTTTTTTTCGTCCAAATCAATATGCATATATATATATAATATTTGTATCGCTTCGCTTAGAAAGTGAGAATGCAATGATTTTCTATATGGGATATGAATCGTGTCAATTTTCGTGGTGCAAATTTATATGGAATAGGTAACAATGAAAATTATTAGCGAGTTGGCTTTTAGGTCAAACATTTTTTTAAGAATGTACCACCTTAATACAGATGTTATATCGTATGTATTTATGTATTTTTGTATGATGTTAAGTAATATTTGCTCAATCAATAATTTAAAAGTTTTTTTTTTTAGTTTTTTACATGTACCCAAGTGAAATTCACAGCAGCAAGCATGCGTCAAAGCAAAAACAAAATGCATTTGTTTCACAATATTCTATATAATGTATGTATGTAGTATGTAAATATTTGTGACATGCATACTCGCACAGCACGTGAATTTTACGGCATTTGTCATTATAAGCGTGATATCATTTAGTCGTAGAATCAGGTCCGGATGCTGATTTGCTGTTTGTGTCATTATTTTAATGCGGTACTTAAGAGCAATAACTAAAATGATGACACACAAGCTGCAACAGTTTCAGATTTCAATAAATTTTGGTAAATATTCTGCACATTGAGGTAAATTTTAAATATGAGAAGCGATTAATTTAATCCAGGCACAGCTTGACAGTAACAAGTAATTTGAATCGTAAAGTAATTCGAATCGCAAAGATACAGGCATAATTTAAAATATGCGTCAAAACTAATTTTACAATCTCCGTCACTAACTGCTACACCCTCCGATATGTAATTTAATCATTTAATTCACTATGACACTTTTTTACATACAAATACTTAGATAATTTGAAGACATTAACAAAATTTCTTGTCAACCTAATAGCCTAATCAGTAGAGAGCAAACTATGTTTTTGTTTTCCAAAAGGTGGAATATGTAAGATTTTATACATATTTTATGATAAATAAAGATTTAATAAAATTCGAGTTCCCTCTGTTTAAAAGTGCCCGAAACTTAATTTTTCGATAATTTCTTAACAATAAATCGGATAAAATATAAAAATGGCTTAAAAAGGCGAATAAATGTTATGTACTTTGATTGAATTCTAATATTTTTATATACTTAATTGATAGATGTTAAGAAAGTAATTAAGAGCCAATAGTTTTATGGGCATTAGCCAACCCGAAGAAAGTGTTGCAAAATTATTAAATTAAAATATACATTTTATAAAATTTGGTCACTGTTCCTTGTCAAAGTTATTATTTGATATTGACATATATTTTTCATAAATAAACGAAAATTTAATTGTTCTGTACTTTTATGAGTGTAGGTATCAAAAAACAAAACTTTTGGATTCAAAAATAAAGAAAATATGAATTATGACATGGATATAAAATCAAAAATAAGGAGACATTTAATTTCGGAAATTAATCCACAAGAGTCTGAAAATCGTTGGAAATTGAGAAACCCTTGAATATATTTCAAAAGTCTGGATGATAATTGAAAGATAATTTAACAAACTAAAATAAAAAATTTAATATATGAAGCAAATTGTTTTATGATCCACCCAGCAACTTTTTCATGCTATGTTAAATAGCATTCGTGCAGTCGCAGTGTGCCAAATGGATTCTTATAGAATTCGAGATGAGCTCGATTTTTCGTACATTTTATCCGAAACGGATTCTGTTACGGATCAGAAACTAACTTGTTTTCGTATGAAATTCCTCTCAAAAACGCAAATCGCTTTTCGGATTCGTTTAGAACTCGTAACGGACTTGTTTTTTAATACGGATTCGAGATGGAGTCATTTTATTTTAAATAAAACGGATTCGAGGCTGACACGTTTTTTTTTTTGAATAAAAGTCAGACGTAAATTGTTCAATCATCAGAATTATTTAAAATTCTGACAAGTAATTTTATTCGGCTTGAAAATGAGCTTCACGTAGCACGTAGCTAATGATATAAGCAAATAATTTAAATTAAAAATAAGTACAGAACTATATTTCGTATCTAGGATACATTGAAAACAAAATAAAAGTTTTGATGACAACTTCAAAACTGCCTTTTGTATTATTGATCTGTGCACTGTTTTGACGGATTCGTAACGAGTTCGAAACGGATCCGTCGAAGCATAAAAAAGTGAAATCTGCGCTAGGGGACACGTAACGGGTTCGAAACGTACATACGTAAGTACTAGTGATGCCAATTCCGGGATCCCGGTTTTTTTCCAGTCCCGAAAATCCTGGGATTGGTTTCATTAAATCCTTTAATTTAAGATTAATTAAATATGTATAAAAAGAAGCCACTATAGATATAAAACTTGCTTCGTTATTGGATCATGATTTCAAAGTCTTTAAAGATGTAGTAAATGTACTTCAACCCATTAAAGTAACTATTGAACTATTAAAATAAATCTCCTTACAGCAATCTTCTATTTAATGAAATTATAGAGAGAATCAAATAAAGAACGAAAGTTTTATTTAACATTTTTTTATGAATGAATCCTGACAATATTTTAAAGCTTAAGTTTGACTTTTCCAAAGCCCCATCACTAACAATTAAAAAAAAAAAAACAGTTACATGATATTTTATTCATAAGAAACTTAAGTCCCGTGATCAAAAAAATCACGAAAATTGGCATTCCTAGTACGTACATTAGGGTGACTCAGAAAAAAACAAAAGCTTATAAAAATCTTACTTCTAGAGATCGCTCAAACCGCCACAAGCATTCAGACGGTTGAAAGCGTGGTGGTTGGTGTCGGAAATGATTAATGGTTAGAGACTGATTAAATTATATTTATATATCTGATATTTGTGTCACTGGTTACGAACGTCCCAACATCCAAAAATATTTGTAACACCTCCAAAAATACTAAAAACCGTTATTATCAACGATGCCAATTTTCAATAGTCCTGAATGCTTGTACCTCTAGAATGTAGGTACTTAAAAATTCCAAAAACGTTCATAATAGTTTTAGAGGATATAAGGAACTACATACTAGAAAAAGAACGATTTTTATTTTTATTGTTATTTTTTGCATCACCTTAATGACAGTTTGTCTTACCCAAGCAATGAAGCAAAAAACAAACAAAAAAAGAGAATATACATATACGTAAATATCTAAACATATTTTTCTCACTTTAGGTCATTGTTAGACTCATTTCAAACAAAAGCATTCATTATAGCACTTAATGATTCTATTCTCTTTTTACAGAAAAACTCCCCGAACTGTCAACAGCTTTTTATGTGATTTGTGATTCCTAAGCGATGACTCAATTTGAAAAGCGGACACATGTCAATAGTCATTGTGTCTTTATGATGCTTGTGACGCCAAAAGCGTTTGTTTAAACGCGCTCATTCCACCTGCGCTGAACGAAAAACCAAAAAGTGTGGTGCTTTAGCTGAAAATTGCTGTAGTGTATTTGTTTCATGAGTAATTTGTCGTTGTCGCGCAATGTTAACGACATTGTTTTACTTTAGTTATGTATACGAGTATTATGTGATTATGTATGACTACTATAAGTGTGAGTGCAGTAGGTACAAATTTCACACATTTATATTTTGCCCAGCAAACGTTTTTAATCGCGGAAGATTCATATGGCCATTTCCACGAAAACGGAAGTTTTTGTCCCGTGCGACACCTTGGTTTTTTGCAATTATATTGAAAACGAAAAATTGCCCAAATTCAACCTTAGCACCAATTATAAAGCTAATTAGGAGCTATAAGTTAAACCTATTGTCAAAATAAAAATCCGTTTTATTTTGTCTTTTTTTACTTTAAATGTGTTTCACGGTCGAACGGACCCATGGAAATGCCCATATGTATATCAATCGCCGAGAAGACGATGGTATCAATTGCGCGCGATCGCATATTCTGATGCTTAGCGATAGTTTGTTCGGGAGAAACAACTCGTCAAAGGGACCGTCCATTAATTACGTGAGGGGTTTTTTTTTTTTTTTTTTTGAAAATTCGGACTCCCCCCTCCCTTTGGTGAGTTCTGACGGGGACCCTCTCCTCCCTTCCGTGAGACTTGCCTTATAATTTTTAAATGCAATCTGCTATAATAATGTATAGTCTCTGCATTAAAAAGTTGACGTGAGATTTTTATTGACTCCCCTTCCCCCTTGATGAGATTTTGCCGATCCCCCTTGCCCCTTTTTTTGACTCACGTAATTTAGGGACGTCCCCAAAGCGACTCGCGATTGTTGTTGAAGGCGAAAGAAAAATATTTACTAACGCCGCCATTGGACCCGAAACTGTTAATTTCTTCATTTAACATAACTTGCACGGATTTTCAATTGTTGCTTTGGCCTTTGTGACGTTCTAATTTATAATTGAAAATGACTACACTTAATATATGAAAACAGAGGATCAGCCTGATCAAATGATAACAAAAAGGTAATATTGAATCATAATGCATTGATACAATTTAAAATTTAAGAAATCCTTTAGATGCCAATTGAACTATAAATTCATCGACTGCAAATTGGAGGATTCAATAACCTTTTAAGTGTTGGCTGGGCGGCTTATCTTTGTGATTGAAGTTGTGTGCGCGTTTACCTCATAGTTCTACATTTGTATGTACTGTATTATCAACAAATTAAAACAAGTGTTTGCAAATAAAACTTAGACAATACTACTAGCAATGAGTAAACGTTTGCATAGTAGAAAGTCATTTGGGTAAAATTGTCGGTTTGTACTTAATACATACATATAAAGGCAATTGTTAGCTTAAACACTTTTTGGTGATAATATGTACAATATAACAATTAACATTCTTTGATTAGGCTGTCAAATTGTTTATGGTAACTAATCACTTACTATAAGAACGGCTTGCCACATGATATTACATGTAATATACAGATCGCCGCAAAACGACTTTTACAGTTTATACGAGTATTCGGTTTAACATTTAAATTTCAATATTTTTTATTTTCTTTTCGGAATTTTGCAAATGTCCAATTGTTTTTATGAACAAAGCGCCGGAGCAGATTGTATAGCCGAAATGTTGAAAGCTTCCCCGGTGAACTTATGTAACTAGTTCTTATTCAAAGGACTAGAACGAATACTTGAAGACTGGCTCATAGGAACCCTAAGGAAAATCCCAAAACAAGAGAACTTATCATTACTAAAGAATTACAGAGACATCGTGATATTGACAGACAAGGTCTTGACGAAAATCCTCCTCACCAGAGTCAGCGAAAAAATAGAACCGCTTTTTCGGTAAAAACAGGAGCAGATAAATGAGTGGCAGGCTTCGCTACATCTAACTTTCATCGACTACAGAGGCGCTTTTGATAGCATCGACAATAATTCTATCAGAGAATCATTGAACAGACAAGATTATTAACCACATTAAGGCTCAATGCGAAAGTTCCAAATGTAACAGAGCATTACATAACGGGAAACTTTCAGATCTTTTTGAGTGTTCCTCATGTGTGCGTTAAGGTTGTTTGCTGTCAGCAATATTGTTACTGGTAGTGCTTGACGATGTTCTTAGCAGAGTTCTGGACTCTACATATCGGGAAATTCAATGAACTTTTAACGAGGATCTGAAAGACCTCGTTATACCTTTGAAATATGCTTCCTCGCCACCAAACCGTCAGACATGCTACAAAAAATCTCTGCCGTCAGATTTTTTTTTTTTTTTTTTTTTTTTGCGATCGGTCCCTGCGGTCCCACTTACCCGCCTAACCGCACGAGAGGCGCATCCGTCTATCGTACGGATCGGTGACCGACTACGAACAGCCCGGACTGCTCTGCGTTCATTAGGCGAAACCGTACGTGAGGCACATCCGTCTATCGTACGGATCGGTGACCGGGACTGCACTATTTCTCTGAACGAAATGATGGGTAGAGCAATTTCCGATCACAGATTGAGCACAATTTCTACTAAGCCCATAGGCTATGCAGCAGAAACAAAGGAAAAAGTACAGTTTCAAGTATTTAAGAAAATAATTATTTTTTGCTTTATAATATTGTGAGAATCCATGGGGGAAATAATATGACAAAGGTTATTATAATCATTACATATACACCGAAATGGACAAAAATGAGCATAGTTAGAATTACATATATCAAGTCTTAAGAAACGAAAGTGTCTCAAATCCCTTCCAGGATTGTTAAAGTTGACCATACCTAGCAACAACTCAGAGTTCATTGAGCCGGAGAACAGTTTATTTAAAAAAGTTACGTTAAGCATAATTCTTCGGCTGCGCAGTGTTGGTAAACGTATTAGTTTGAGGCGGCTTTCATATGAAGGTAAATTTGAGTCCGGATTCCAAGGTAGCCGACGAAGTGCAAACAATAGAAATTGTTTCTGCACCGACTCCAGCATATCAATGTATATATTATATTGGGGGTTCCACACCACTGACGCATATTCCATTATTGGTCTAACAAGTGAAGTGAAAAGCAACTTCGTCGTATAGGGGTCGTCAAATTCTTTAGACCATCGTTTAATAAATCCAAGGACGCCTTTTGCTTTGTTTACCATTAAACCAATATGCACGTTGAAGCGAAGTTTTTTATCCATAGTGACACCTAAATCTACAAAATTGTCAACCTTCTCCAGTTTTAAACCGTTTATTGAATATGAAGTCTCAAATTCTTTACTTCTTGAAAAAGTCATTTGCTTACACTTTTTGAGATTTAATGTCATCAAGTTTACATCACACCATTTAACAAGTTCATTTAGGTTTCTTTGTAGAGTTTTATGATTAAAGTGATCATTAAAAGAGTAAAAAAGTTTTACATCATCAGCATACATTAGAATATGGGACGAATTTGTAGCAGAAGGTAGGTCATTTATAAATAATAGAAATAATGTGGGGCCAAGATGGCTACCCTGAGGAACTCCAGATGAAACCATTATATGTTTAGAAAACATGTTGTTGAATAAAACTTGTTGCTTCCTATTCGTCAGATACGATCTAATCCACTTTAATATCGTTGAAGGAAATCCTATTAAATATAACTTTTTTAAAAGTAGGCTATGACTTACGCAGTCAAAAGCTTTGCTGAAATCAGTGTATATAACATCCGTTTGCTGTTTTCGCTTAAATCCATTTATAACAAGCGTGGTGAACTCCAAAAGATTTGTTGATGTAGATTTACCCTTTAGAAAGCCGTGCTGAGATACTGTCATCAGGGATGAAACGATGTTTGTAAGATGATCATTAATTATTTTTTGAAAAAGTTTTGGGATTGCGCTGAGCTTAGCAATACCTCTGTAATTTTCAATATTAGCCTTACTTCCGGATTTGTGAAGTGGAATAATGTAAGACTCTTTCCATAATTTTGGGAAATAGCCCAAATTCAAGGAAATATTAAAAATTTTTGAGAGAGGATAACAAAGACTACTTGCGCAATACTTTAGGATGTTTGTAGGAATATTATCTGGTCCAGTTGAATAAGTGCATTTTAAAATTTTCAGTTCATTGCTAACTAAATCAGCACCAATTTGTGGAAGTTGAATTTCATTTATACGCGAAAGATTATATGGGTAGTTGACGTCAGAATCATAAGTAGAAGATGAATAAGTAGACTTGAAGAAGTTTGCAAACAAATTGGATATTTCATTTTTTTCGGATGATGTTATACCATTATAGGACATCTGAAGAGGATACACAGAAGATTTACGCTTGATGTTTATAAATTTGTAAAAAATTTTAGGATTCTTCTTAATGTTGAGTTTTATATATGAAATGTAGTTTAAATAAGACCGTTTATTATTATTTTGATAATTATACCGAGCACGGGAATAGCTTATATAATCAATGGATTTACCTGACATTTTAAATTTTTTAAACCGTCGATTTTTTATGTTTTTAAGGTATTTTAATTCTTTTGTTACCCACGGAGGATCGTTTGACAATACAGATGAATTAAATTTTGGCACAGATTTAGAAATACAATTTTGCAAGCGCTCATTAAATGATTTTACATAACTCTCAATATCAGCCACAGAGTAATATGGTTTGTCAGGTAATATAACTGACCAGTCGATATGGTTTAACAGGGAGTTAAGTCTGACATAATTCGTTTTTTTGTAGTTGAAACATGAGTTCTGAGATTTTACACGATTTGTTTTCACTAAGCTACATGCTAAAACATACTTTAGTTGAAGAGTTGGATGATGTTTATCCTCTGGTATAACTAGAGGGTCAATGCGACTTATAGTTATGTTGTTTAATTCATCAACAAATACAAGATCAAGGTTTCTATTGTTCGTATTAAGAATATTATTAATTTGATGAAGACAGCAATCAGAAAGAATATCCAGAAATTCGGTAATAACACAATTGCATGAAGTGGGTGTAAGAAAACAGCAATTGTCCGTTATATTCCATGAAACGTATGGTAAATTGAAGTCCCCTAGTACAATCATGGAATCATTTGCAGTATGATGATTATTTATTCCTTTAATTTCTTCTGCATGTCGTAAATAGGTATTGTGATCAGCATTTGGTGGAATGTAGGAACAAGTTAAATATATTGATTTATTACCAAGCTTAATAACAACCCCAACAAGTTCTAAGTCAGTATTGTTGTTAAACTTTAATTCCTCACACGATAAAGAGATGTGCACTGCCAGAAGGACTCCACCACCAATTTTCGAATTTCGGTCTTTCCTGAAGATTTGGTAATTGCTACAAAAAATTTCAGAGTTCAGTATATTATCACGAAGCCACGTTTCAGAGAATGCAATAACATGAAATTCATAATCGAAACTATTCAAGAATAAATCTGATATTTTCGTATTTAAACCTCTAACGTTTTGGTAAGCGATGGTTAAAGTTTGAAGCCGGTCAAGAATTAGTTTTTTGAAACATTTAGGTCTACAGAACGTTGTGGTAAGGTAACAACATTTTCTGAGTGTGGGCTATTTCTATACTCGAATTCACGAACTAGAGTATTGAGCGGCCAAAAATCTTTCTTCGGAAGAATTAGGTCTGAAAATCATAATATATCATAAAACAAAAAGCATAGTCATTTCCTTAAACAGTGGCAGCAATAGATTCAATTTGTGCAGTGTAATAACACCAGAGAATCGTACTAATATGAACACCATGCTAGAATAAGCAAAGCTAAAGGTACCTTCGCTCAACTTCTTAACATCTGGCAACCTTTGTTCCGGTCAACGACAACAAAGCTCAAAATGTTTGAGTCAAACGTGCTAGCTCTTTTGTACGACTGTGAAACTTGGCTTACCAACAGCGCTCTGTAAGCAATTTTTTTCGTCTCTTAGTGCTTCCGTCCCTATCTATGTACCTGAGCCTTGTCGTGGTGATCGAGCACCTGCAAAAAACTGGGTGGCGCTAACGGAATACTTAGGTACTCCAGCAAGGCATCTCATATTAGATAGGCCAGCCGGGAGTTGTCAAACTAAGACAGGCACATGTCTGTTCGTCGGTCTAAAATCCAGAAGTGTCTGTATCAGAGTGATTGGCTCCCTAGTCTGTGTATGACTTCAATGCGGCAGTTATTTTTTATATCCTGGCGTCCCTCCTTTAGAGACCGGCAAAAGATGTTCTAAAATCTTCGGAGACTCAGTCATTCGGATGTTGGCTTCGGATGATGGTCTTGGAGGATAAGAGGTTGTATATCATATACGAGGACAATCTATTGTTAGGCGGGGTTAGTGTACAAAAGACAGTGAAGTGGCTTCTGCTAACCCAAGCGACAAAACGCAACGCTCTAGCGAGGTTCAGATTACTGGAAGTAAGAGGCTGAAACCTTTAGCTATCTTGCCTTCAGTTCCTGCACTTCAGGTGGTAATTTTCAACCGGGGTTGGCTCACTAACTGCATCCGCAGTCAAAGTGAACCTTGGCCGGGTGCCAAATCTATGTTGTTCCGGTCGACCAGGTCCCCAGACGAATTGTCGTGAGAGTGTGAATTTCTACCCCAGTCATGAAAGATGAATCCATACTTCCTCTGATAAGCAGCGATCGTCCTGAAAATGCTCAAGGTAGTGCAAATTAGTTTTCATCACTGCAGGGCAGCGAAGGACGATTTGCTGCTGTTCATCATGAAGGAAGATAATATAAATAAATCTAAAACAATTTTGTTTTCAAAAAATCTACCACGCCTACTTTTCGATATAGTCTATTCGAAATATCACACGGTGTCAATGGTATTTTCTACCTATTCACCAAATTTCGTAACAATATCTTTCATAGCGTTCGAGATATGAAGTATTTAAATCATTATAAAAATCGATGATAAAATATAAAGGAACAAGGATTTACTCTTAGAAAAACCCCTTACTAAGTGGATATACATATGTGATAGTTATAAAATATAGTTCTCAAGCGATATTTATAATAAAATAAAAACTCCTTAGTTGATATAATAAGCAATAAATAAATATATTAAAATTCATAAACAGTACTTAAACGAATAAAGTTTGTGTGATAAAATATAGGTTTAACTTTTATTTACGATTAGATTCCACGACTGATAACGTTCTAAATATACCAATCAAGGCAAATTATTATGGTTACTCATTTTATTGCTCACAATAGCATACTGCTTGTTTATGTTTGGGCGTGCGAACCTTGAATTCCAGTCGTAGGAATAAGGAGTTTTGCGAAAATATGTTATACGACCTTAGGATACGACAAGGATTTCTGTGCACAAAATATAATTGTCACATATGAAATCAAATCGATTCCTTTACCAAAATTTTAAAAAGTCATATTCTATATGGAGCATAAGAGAAAATCGCAAATTTAAGTTGTTAAAATCGACTGAGCTTCGCGGCGAAAATTGTTCCCATTTTATGTGCTTGCTTAGGCACAAAAGTACGCATACACGCACGTATAATACACAAATTCACCACATCGATAGCGTTATAGTTTTCTGATCCAACATTGACGCCACTTAGCTGGATTGACATAAAAGTGCCATTAACCCATTTTGGTTTGTGTTTTTTTTTTCGGTTATCCTTTTTATATTTTGAAGAAACGAGAACATACATGTGTACATAGCAAGTTAGACAATCGTATTTATGTACATATGTATATACAAGCATCGTTGCGAATGTGTGACACGCGCGGGAGGTCGAATAAAACCAAAAAGTGCTTATATTTTATTATGGATGACGAAGGATTTCAAAACATTTCCGGTAGCACAAATTGCGACAAAAATGTCTTAGCTTTTTAAAATAAATAAAATCCTTAAAGAATATATACGTTTCTATATGCACATACACACAAATAAAGTATAAACAGTAGTGGCTAGAAAAATGGAAACCCTTTTCAAACCTGACGAGTAAAAGCTTAATATAAAACTTAAAATTAGCGCATTTAAGTTCCGCAGTCCTACAACAAATTCCCTTTTTAAAGTTGTAGCAGTGTCCTCAGCTAAAAATGAAATCAGATCGCTGCTTAACTACCTAAACAGGACTAACTGTATATAGATTTTATCGATTTTAAGGCTTAATGAATTCTTTTGACAACTCTTTACTAGTTTTGCGGGTCGCGTAGGTGGTATTAAAACGGCACAACTAGTGCTACTTAAGGCCTACAGCCTTGCTTGCTAAGCCGCCACTCTTACCTAACCTAGTGCTTCTATTAGATTTTTGTGTGGTGATTACGGGAAAAATTGTCAAAAAATACAATTACGTAAGGTTTTTGAAATATTCTTATTTAAAAGGGCGAAAAACACTATGTTTTGACATATTTGAGGTTTTGTAGCGTCAAGAATTATTTTTTTTTTTCAAAAACTTAAAGTACGATTCTTCTTCTTCAAATTCCGTTGAGTTTTCTGAAATATCTTCTGTTTTTTCGCTGAGTTATCGCATTTTGAAATTTTTATATTTGTGGTTTTCCCTGTACCTGAAAGCTCATTAGGGACACGTTTATATCAAAAGATTTTAAAATTTCAAAAAGCGATAACTTGGCGAAAAAAAAAGATATTTCAGAAAATACAGCAGTATTTAAAAGAAAAAGTTGTACTTTAAGTTCACATATATTGGTTTGAGAAAAAAAAATTCAAGGAGCTCCTAAAATATGTCAAAAATCAGTGTATTTTGCACCTTAAGCTTAAAATGCCTACGAAACCTTACGTGATAGAGCAATTCTGAGTCCAGATTCAGTTTAAGGATATCCCAAAACTCAATAAATTAGCACTGACGTCGAAAACGGGGAAAAAATTCGAATTACATTCTGTAACAAAAATGCATATCAAATGAGACGAAAAGAAACAAAGAGACGATTATTGGTAGTAGAAATATGTTCGGATTGTTAAGTTAAAAACCACGCGTTGACAAAATGTTACTTTTGATTATTATTTATTTAAAAACTGTTTTTGAACGATAAATGCTTTATTGCTAAAAGTATAAGAATGAAACAAGTTCTAAATTTGGATTCTAAGCCGAGTGAAATACTACGTCGTTGAATTACTCAATCGAAATGTTCGAGGTTATAAATTTTAACACATTAGGTAAACAGCACTAAAGTTACTCATAAGCATATCTTCGAATACTTTCGAATACGAAAATAAATTTAGTCGCAAACACATCCAAATCGACATAGCACAAAAACCAAGTGCAGTAAAATTATTGAAAAAAACAACATAATTAAATTGGAAAAAATCAGAATATCAGAGGACTGCAGATAGGGGAACAGCGTTTTCTTTATCGCCCGTGCCTTTTTTTTGCACAAATTTTCTTTCAGTGTAATCTTTATTTTTTTAAAAAATAACCCAACCTTTTACTATCACTTTTTGTTGAGTCACCTTGATCTAAGATCAGATAAGATCAGAGATACAGCCATAACAATAATTGTTGTAAATTGGTTATCATTTGAGGGAAAATTAAATAATATTTAAAATAAGTTAGCTTTCGAGTTACGAGTACTTTAAAAACTGTACCCGGTTTTCTTCACATCGCAGCACTATTAAAAAATCATTGAATAAATGTTGAGTTTTATTAGAGAACCGCTTCTTAAGTGACAGTTGATCATATGAAATTTTTATTTTTTTTTTATAAATAAAATTTATATCCAACATTGACAAACCGTTCATGCAATGATATTTGCAAGCAATCATGTAGCGTAACAGGAAGTATTGATCCATAGTGCATTTCCATATACGTTACATACGGTATTTTTTCTTTCCTACGAGCCTGAAATTTCTTTTCGGTTGCCCTGGAGGCAGCGCGAAAGTGTAATTTCAAGCCGTTCGGAATCAGTCGCATATCAAAGTTTCGGTCACACTGCCTGTCACATAAAATGACTAAGGCGTGATGAGCACTTTTCAAGTTCAATGTATCATGATTGCACAAAATATGTGGATATTCTGGTAAACACCATGCTTAAATAAATAATAAAAAGCAGTCGTCATAAATTAAATTTAATGTGGAAAATTATTCCAAAGTTTCCTCCAAGTTTCATGATAATGTTTGATTTATTGTTAAAAAGTTGCATCGTGATTAAGTTAATTCTGTGTCTGGTGATACGCTTCCTACCAGTGGCAGTTTAAAGAAGTCGATAGAGGGTGACAAATTGTTGATTTAAAGAGACTTACATTGAATAAGAGTCGACTGAGTTATATTGAAATATTTACGATTTTGAAAAAATAGGTTCCTAAGAGACATGTTTTTTTCTATAGCTTCATTGATGTTATATTTTTGAACGTAAAGCATACTTCTCGAGTAAACGATCAAAAAGCTTTGTCGGCCTCCTTAAACGGATTTTACTTGCTATAGCTAAATCTAGCAACAAGTTTTACTCTAGAAATAATTTGCCAAGTCTGACTTTAAAGCAGATTATTTACAAAACCATTTGATTTTAAGCAAATAAAACTGATGCTATAGATTATGCTTTTTAGAAACTAGAAATAAATGTATGTTTTTAGCCATGGCTGTTTGTACACAATACAGTACGTACACACACATGCATACTATCAAAGGAGCATCAATGAACAGCAAACAAATGTTACCGCCATAGGCGCAGTCATGTTAATTTTTGGCGGAAGGAAGCCAAGTTTTAATGGAGCAGGGGCACATGTGTTGCGTGCGTGTTTTTTTTGCTGTTCTGTTTTTTGATAACAGCAGCAATTCAGTACATATGTATAAAAACGCCTAGGTGGACCTAATAGAACATAAAAAAGTTGAAATAATTAATTTTGTAATTGAGAGTATATAATGATTTCAGCTTTTGTTTTTCTGAGTTTGCATAAACTTTTAATTAAGAGTTTCATAGGTTTCCTATTTATTGCAAAATTAATGCAAAGATTTCTACAAAAATAGCATGGTAAATTTTTAATTGTCATTAATTTATTTATTGAAGGTATTGGCATCCCTGATGCCAACATAAAAACGAGTGTGCAGCCCTGGATTCACTCGGGTGCCAACCTTTTGCCTAATGTATTTCTTAATTATTAGCATAAGTTACTCTTTTTGTATTTAATAACTTATAATTAATGAGTTTGAATTGAAAAATTGGATTTTTAAAGTAGGTAATAATCAGAATCGTAATAGAAAGTAATAGTTTCATATATTATTATGGTCCACCCTAACATTTGTATATGTAGCGGTGCTGATCAGTGTGAAGAGGGTTTTGTCCTCATTATTTGTATTTCACTTGAGGAATAAGCGGAAAAGCTTAGGTGCAAAACAACTTTCGCTAAGGATGTAAAGTTAACTTGTTCCAACTGTTTTATTTTTTATATTCAGTCGAAGTGTTTATTTGCTGAAAATTTAAGTTAGTTTAAAAAAAAAAAAAATAGAATAAAAAACAAGCTGTTTCTTTTTAGTTTGGTTTTGCTGCAATCAAAGTTTGTTACGTTGAATATTTTCTTAAATTAATAAACAGAAAAGTTTTAAAAATATTACAAAAGTTGTACAACATGACGTATGAGTGCTGAAAATATTTCTTAAGCCAGCATTATAACAATATTTTAATGTCATAATCGCTTTATCATTACACTCAAAAAAAAAAAAGAATCAAAATCCAGAAGGTAGACCTTACTTATAGTACGTATCTAGGTGTGCTAAAATAATATAATAACGCCTCGGCCTCGGTGAAACACTAGCGGATATGCATTTAATTTGAATTTTTATAAGAAATGAGTTTTTAACCCTTTGGGGGTAAATTGGGGTGCTGGGGGAAAAGAGGGCAGCTAAAACTCATGTTTATTGTAAGATATTATTTTGGCACACCTAGATACGTAATATACATAAGTAAGGTCTACCTTCTGGATTTTGATTCTTTTTTTTTTTTTGAGGGACTTTCTTTTTAACGTATTTTAAAGTGTAATTTACCGTATGATACCTCATCTTTCAACTAAAAGACCTTTTTTTTTTGTGGTCCTGTGTTATCAAAGTTTTTTTTTTAAAAAAGTAAGATATTATAAGAATAAACAAGTAATTAAGCAGGATACCATTTCGATCGGAAAAAAAAATTATGAATGTGATATCGAGATACATATGTTGTCCAAGTGAATGTTAGATATAGTTTTTTTAAGCTCTTCATTCAATTTTTGATATATGTATATAGTTAATACATCATGCTAAATAAATCTTAAAACAACTTGGAAAATTATGAAATTACTGAAAATGATCCAGTCGATTTTAGCAATTTTTCTGTGTTTTTTTCCTTTTTGTGCCAAATAGCTCAAACACTTTTTAATTTATGTTAAGAATAAACAAAAACACAAAGTAATTCGGTTTAACTGCCCAATTAAAATTAAAACAGTTTGACATTTAACTTAAATTCAAAACACAAGTTAGTATATATTGTACAGAGTATGTGTGCATATGCAGCAAGTACGAAAATGCATCATAAACAAAGAGCTTGCAGCAACTACATAAACTTGATTAAATGAAGTAGTGCATATAATTCTGATTTTGAACACAGCACTTGCAGCACTTGTTTTCTGTTTGCTGTTTTTGTCATCAATGAGAGTTCATTTGGGTAAACTAAATATATTCCAAGCAACTGCCATGACCAGAGTGTTGTAACAACGTCATATGCCAGAATTGAGTGAAATTTATGTAAATATTAGGGTGCTATTTTTTTGCCAAAATGTTTTATTGTTTTTCTAAACTTCATTTAGATCTGATTTTTTTTTTTGTCTCATCGAGTTACTGAACTTTAAAACATTCGCAAGTATGTATCCATTTCTCATTTTTAAATTGTTAGACAAAAGAAAAAGTAACAACTAAACCATCATCATCATTTCGAAAAATTTTTTAATGATTTTTCTTTCGTTTCCGAAAAAAAGATTTATAAAGAAAAAATGAACAAATCGTATATCATTGAAATAAATAAGTCTTTAAACTCTTGATAAAATTATGGGTTAAAATATTTTTATGTTAAAAAATAACGGCTTAAAAAAACAGCAACAAATTTCGATCTGAAATTTTCATATACCAATTTTATAGATTGCTTATTAACCTTCAACAAAACTGATATTTTTTCAGTAGTACCCGTACTACGTATTACGATTTTTATCCGAGATTTCGATCACTGGTGCCGAAGGCTTTCCGCTAAATTTAGAATGAGACCATATGATACTCATATTGTGAGATCAAATTTCGAATTTGACACCTTTTCCGAGAGATAACGGTAA
Source organism: Tricholauxania praeusta (assembly GCA_949775025.1). Lineage (NCBI taxonomy): Eukaryota > Metazoa > Arthropoda > Insecta > Diptera > Lauxaniidae > Tricholauxania > Tricholauxania praeusta. Next base: position 68,883,039 of record OX459029.1, on the reverse strand, counting down.
AAGTGTGGATTATCAAATACCAGCGAATGTATTCGCTGACATGGAACGGCCGTACACATAATCGTCAAAAAAAAGTACTGAAACGCCATATAATTTTGGGCAATCACGTCCAATGAACACGCATCAAAAATTATTTCTTATTTTAGGCGATTGTTCGAACAACTGGCATTTGCAGAAACCGATATTCACGTGAAATTTCACAAATCGGTTATCGATTGTTGCATATGTTGTCTTTGTCATTGTTTATTTATAAAGCATTAACCGATTTGTGAAATGTCATTAAATTCGATTAAGTATTCAATTAATTAATACTTAAGCTGAAACTTTTAGTTCCTGGAATCTATACGCATCTGATATCCTAATGGATAGTTCAACAATAATCGACGTAAAAGTAATCAAGTAATAAAATCACATTATAAGAAGAAGTTGCCACAGCCCTGTTAGCTTTTTCAAATAGAAGGGGAGAAAACAAACGATAACGAATGTCATGCTCTTAATTTTGAATAAATTATAACTAATTGCAGCAGCATTAGCAGCTAAAAGGCCAGGCGCGGATCCAAGGGGGGGGGGTCACGGGGGTCATGACCCCCCCAAAACAGCCCGCATTTCAAAAAATAAAGCTGAAACAATATTTTGCAAACCGAAAAACAAAAAAAAAACAAACGAACAAAACCTAGTTTTTGCAAACTTAAAAACCTGAAACTAACCAAACGACCAAAATTAAGTTATTTTTTTGCACTCTGAAAAAATTGGAATCCAGAAATGACTAAATCAACAAATTTGACTAATTTTCTTAAACCAGACTGACTTTTTAATTATTTTTTCTATATTTGGATTGTAGCTATACTTGATATACTATCATCTGTTTACAATCTGTTTACAAGTTCCAACTAAAAGCATCATTTGAAGAGCTGAGATGCAAAACCCGCCAAGTCCTAAAACATGAAAATGCGAGATATTGTAGGAGGGGGCAGAAAAAATATTTGTCTACAAGCCTACATACTCCAAATTGTAAAAAAAAATGTTTCCCTTCACAAACTTTTGATTGCAAAAATTTCTGATAAATTATTTTTATCAAAGCCCGCCAAGTGCACATTTCTGAAAATCAAAACCCGCCAAGTCCAATTTTTCATCAAAAAAGATGCGGCTTTCATAAATACAAATAGTTTTGTGTTATTTTAAAATGGAAATTATATTGTGTAATTAAAATTTCAATCTGCATTTATTCTAATGTTTTGAAATTAATTTAAACCAAGCCATTTTTAAAAAAATGATTTCGAAGCCTTTTGCTATTATTTTTCAAAATCCGGCAGGTCCCGAGGTTTCACTTTCAAAACCCGCCAAGTCCACAGTTTTTGTTTCAAAACCCGCCAAGTTCAAACGTTTTTTTACTATAGTTCTTATAGATTATGCCATAAAATGTAATGAAAAATCAGAATTTTAATAACTTTTGACAACTATTACAATGGATCAATCTACTTTTTTACTAAAGTTAAATTTCAGTGGAATACAGTTTTTTCGTTTTTCTCAAAAACGCAAAATATGGACTTGGCGGGTTTTGCATCTCAGCTCTTCATTTATAACACAAAATCCAATTTTCTATTTTGTTTCGCAAATCTGGTAATGATCGCATCGATGTCCAATTCAATGTCTCGATGGATGTGTAGCAATGCAAGCCCGGTGAGTCTGTCTTCTGCCATAGTTGATCTCAACCAAGTTTTGAGTCGACGGAGAGTTGAAAAACTCCTTTCCGCAGTGGCTCCAGAAACAGGAAGCGTCTCCAAAATCCAAAGTAGTGAATTAATAGCCGGATAAACAACTTCATCACACGAATCAAGGGCAAGAGGAACCGAATCTGGGAGTTCACCGCCGTTTGCAACAATTCGGTTCCATTTAGCTACCCACAACTTGAATTCTGCAATAACGTTCGAAGGGAGAGTGTTCAGAAGCTTCTGGTACGTTTCTGCTACAAGATGAATTTCATCAATGTCCTCCGCTGAATAGGAAGTCCGAGGCAGAAACACTCTCAACCCAAAAAGCTTCATCACGTCTGGAGAGAGCCCTTCTTTGAGGTCCGTCACAACGTTGTCCAATAAACAATAAATTTATACATGTAATGAATTTTCAAGTAAAACAAATTGGACAAGTTTTTGCATAAAGTTATTCTGGTTTTGTTTTTATTCATTGAAGAAATTCGGCTTGCTTTGTTTATTCTTGTTATTTTTGAATTTTTTCTATCCTGTGACCCCCCCCGGAAAAAAATTCTAGATCCGCGCCTGTAAAAGGCTGCAGTTTTGTTGCCATTGGCAAAAATATTAATTTGTCAAGGAACTTTTGCTACTAAAACAACAAAAGTTAGCAAAAAAGCTTTCGAAAAACTACATCAGAGAGAAATTAAATTCGTAATAGTAAAACGGACGAAAAGTTTAAAGCTTGAATTAAATAAAGCTAAGCAACGAAAACAAGATATCAAAGTTAGTTGTTGGAAATAGATTTGAAGATGGTTTCCTTCATTCCTTTGTGACCACTTTCTCCTGTTGCATGAGTTGAATTCTAATAACAGCGTACCCTTCTGTACCAATCATCCTAGAAAGGTAAAAAACTTGAACAGTTTCACCTTCTCTATCTCTCTCTAATAGAAAACTACCGTAATGATAAGGCTTTGGAAAAAGAATAAAAAGCAGCACAACGGAAACAGAAGTGTCGTCATGTTGGGAGGATATGCATGTGAGAGGCAACAGGGGAGCAAACGATAGAAAGCAAAAACGAAAAATGCAGAAGGAAAAACTTTTTTATTCTGTCTGTGTTGCAGAACTTTGGAGAATTACAATTTAGGAAAAGAAACAGCAAAAGTTTGCAAGGTTGTTGGAAAATGCAGAAAAAAATTAAGTTGGAGCAAATGAAAAGATTGTTGCCAACCCATGTCGGTACGAGTAGAGGAGGTGGGCAGCAATGAACAGCTGAAGTGGGCATAAAATTTACTATTTGATGTGTAGAAAACTTTGCAAGGACTACTAATCAGACATTTTTTTTCTGTTAGCTGCAACTGTGCGGAAATCATAGATCTTCAATCTTTTAAGAGAAAGTAGGTTTTATTCAATTGTTATACCCTACAATCAGTGTACACTAGAGCGGTTCAAAATATAAACTTTTTGATTTTTTCACGATGTGTCAGCGGATTACAGTAGCCTTATATGTCTGGACAAGGCCCATTACTAGGATTAAGGTTAATATTGAAAACTGGATTAGCGCCCTCTGTTACAGACGTTATAAAATTTTCCAACAAAGTGGGTACGGTTTTCGGGAAACTATCGATAGGGGAATTCAAATTCGTAATTTATTTTTCTTCTTTTTCTTTCTTTCTTAAAAAAAAATTGGCAATTGCCCGGACAAAAATAAAAAAGTACCGATATTCCACTTTCTAGCTGTAACATCTCAAATATTATGTTACTGCCGATCCCATGGTACACCATTTTTAATGTACTGTTATTTGCTTAAAAGAATGCCGAAACGGTATATCATTATCTTTTTTCAAAACATTATCTTATTTTTTGAATCGGAGTCGACAGATTTGCATATTAAGTATAGTGATTCAAATTTTTCTTTATTTCAAACAGTTACTATCAATAGGGGAATTCGAAGACGTGATTAGTTTTTTTCTTCTTCTTTTTTCTTACAAAAAAATTGAAAATTGACCAGAAAAAAATTAAAAAATTCCGATATTGTACTTTAAAGTTGCAAAAGCACCCCATATTTTTTTGCCGCCGATCTCGTGTTACACCATTTTTAATGTATTGCTATTTGCATAGAAGAATGCCGTTAACCGCATACATTTTCTGCATTTTTCCAAATTTTCCAGAACTGCCATAATTTTAACTATTCTATAGATTTTTCTATCATTTTCAAAATTTCAATTGATGCCAGTTTTGTCAATGTAGAAAAATGCAGATATCTCGGGTTCGAAATAAGAAAACGGTATTCTTTTAAGCAAATAACAGTACATTAAAAATTATTAACACGAGATCGGCGGCAAAGAAATATGTTGTGATTTTGCAACTTTAAAGTACAATATCGGAAAATTTTCATTAGGTAAGATTTCTGATCAGCATAGTTACATGAGTCGACTTACTTAGATATGTCCGTATGTACTGCTGTATGTCCATGGAAATGCTCGGAAAAACCAAGCAAGATGCTACAACTTCATACAAGGTTCTTGGAATTGCGATTTGGCGAAATTGGAAATTGGATTTAAGAAGGTTATTTGATGTAGTGAGACAAAGAAATAATTCAAACAATCTCTAGACAAAAAGTTGTCGGATTTCGAAAAGAGAGCGTGGCATCTGTCATACAAGCAAAAACTTTAAAACGCTATGCTGAGAGTCTGGCATTATTTAAGGTAATGAAATTAAATTTCCCACAAACACTAGGGACGGTTCGGAAAAATTGATAAAATGTACACATTTTGACAAGAAGGCGTGGCACCTCCTATAGAAACAAACAATTAAAAACGTTATGCTAAGAAGTTATAAAACCAAATCGCACACAAATATAAGAAATAGTTTGGTCTAGTATCAGAAAAAATGGGCAAATTTTAAAGAAGGCGTGGCACAGCACATATAAGCATAAGTTTCAAAAAACTATATAAGTAAGTGTTTGTATAACACCCTCACTAGTTTTGTTTAGAAATTTTGATATCAACATAGAACATGTCAATCAATAAAGCCGAGAAGGTGAAACGGGGATAGCATAAAATTCAGGAAACTGCGGACATTGATGGAGTGTTCAGTGGATGTAATGCAAATATTTTTTTATTTGGTGAATGAAGTCTCTTAGACTCGGCAATTTTCTTTCTTATTGAATATATTATTTGATTGGTCATTTCAAGTTCATGGTTTTTATCATTATCATTTATTATATCAATAATAAAAATTCTTATTATCCATATGTAATTAGTTATAAAAATAATTCAAATAAAAAAATTTTGTGATAATCATTAATACTACGAAAAGGAACAAGAAATTGCTCCAAGAAACCGCATTTGCTCAAGAAGAAAGAGCGGTCTCTTTCACGATTTTCGTTTTCTTCATTTTGAGAAATTTTGTTTTTAAAAATGTCAACTGAGTTGTAGTTGCAGCAGAAAAAGAGGTCGACGTCGGCAATGGCAGTGAAGATGATAATGGCAGAAACAAGTGGATAAAATGGACTTAGCTGTAGTTTCTAGTGTTCCTAAGTAGAAAATATGCTGAGAGCTTGAAAAAAAGTGACTACGCCACATATGAGTTCACTTGGAACTTGATCTTATTGTTTTTTAGTTGGTTACTAACCAAAACTCATTTCTCCATAAGTCGAGCTACTGCAACTTCACATTTTCAAATCTTAAAATATGTACTAAGAAAAACTTGTTTTTTAAATAATTTTTTTTTTAGATTTTTTATTTTACTATGTAAGGCTAGACATTCTTTCGGTGTCTTTAAGCTGTCAGACATACAGCGGTATTTTACAACAAGTGTGACGGCAGTAATTACGATATATAATTTGTCGAAAAAACATATTGCCAGACGGTATGAAATTGTCGTACAATTCAAATTTGCAAATATTTTTTTTTTTTTTCGAAGAATCAAATAGGTAACAATTTTGTTCGAAGAGTTAATGTTTTCAGAGCTAAAAAATATTTTGAAAAGTATTTTTTTTATATTCATAAATTTTTTTATAAAAAAAAAAATTTATTGAAATGATCTATGGTAAGTCCGCAACTAGTCAAAAACTACCCACATAAAAAGGTGAATTAGCTTTTTAGTTTTATTTTCGATACCTGAGCTGTAAGAATAACATACATAGTATGTAATTTGAAAAGAGTTTAAAAGCTGAGGAAACTGAGTTCAAAGTACTTCCAACGTTGACTAAAAAACTCGACGATTTAAACTTTGTGTAAGTCAGAAGCTGCGTTGAAGTTCCAATCAAAGCTGGCCAATAGTTGACGTCAATGATTCATCCAATTTAAAACTCTTAACAAAAATTTACTCGTAAATGAAGAAATTTTGCAATCTTGTTTTTTGTTGCTGATAAAAGTGGATGTGATAAGAAACTTTTACGAGAAGATAATAAAATCCAAACACCTTTAAGTAAGTATTTATTATGATAAGATGCCAGTGGTGTACGTGAAGTGGTCTTCCTACTTCACAACATTTCATTTTGTTTGTTTTCATGTTTTAAATTATAATTTTTTATAAATATCAAGACTTGAATTTCAAAAAATAGCAACTTTGTTAAGACAATTTCGCTGAACAAAATTATTGCAAATAAATTCAATTAATTTCTAATATATATTATAAATAATAAATAAATGTCATAAAATCACTACAAACCTTCCTAGTAGCGTAAGGCGAAGTTATCAAGAAGAAAATTCAGTTTGCAAAGCAGTAATGTCTTTGATATATGTACATAGCTTGGTATCGTAAATAGAAAAAGATATTTTGCCTTCGTAGCGGAATTTTGCTTTTATAATATCTTGCTAGAGCAAGATATAAGACCATACAGAGAGACGTAAAAATGTCTTTAATATGCATTTTTAAAGCTCATAATAGGCTGACTATAAAGACATTGGGTGGCATGTCTCATGTGTATCTTCATTCAGTACATAATAAAATAAATATGAAACTATTTCCACTTACCAATTGCAGATAATCCACATAATGTAATTATGTCATACGCAGCATATTATAAATATTCCTGCATTGACGTAAATGAGCACATTTTTTCATATCCAGTTGGAAAGAGCTATACATGAGTATAATGTCTCTCTACATCAATTAAGATCAACATTTTTTTTTTTTTTTTTCATTTCTCCAGACGAAAAATTTGCATGCGAAAAATTATACGCTTCAGAAAATATGCGGCATATGTAGTGCTACTTAGAATAAAGTGTCAGGCTAAACATGTGCAGGTAGCAGCCCCTAGACGTTGATCCTATAATCAAGCCAAATTCCATCTGAGCTTTTATTAGAGTGGTGCATAAGAAATATTTTTTTGAAATCAAGGGCAAGCGTCACTTAGAAGACTTGTAAAAATATCAAAAAAAAACTTCCAGCATAATCTGTGCTTGATATTTAAGAGGTGCCACAGAGAGGTTGAAGTTTTGTATGGAAAAATTTATATTTAAATTTGAACTTAACTGCAAAAAATTCTAAAATTTTGTGAATAAGGCCATAGAGACGATATTTTTACTTTTAAAAAGCTTTTTATTAGTGTCTTTAGTTTGTGACTTCTTTGATATAATAGTAGATATTACTCCATGTAAATAAAAGTTTTATTCAGGATTTTTATTTCATAACGTAAACAATCAGACCTAATCATGTAAACAGTCTCAGGGAATATATTAAAACGACTTTAACCCATTTTATACCCTCGTACGATTTTTCGTACACCAACGTTAAAAATTAATTAAAAATATTTAATAACATGCATTCAGATGTTCATAGGCACAAATAAAAATGTTGTTCTTTTATGTGTAAAATAAAATTTGCAATGGCACCACACCTTCCCCCTCCTATTTTTGGGGCGAGTGCCAAAAAACCCTTACTTGCAGACCATTTTTGAAAAATTTTTTAAAAATAGCAAATAATTGAATTTCTCCTAAGATACATTTGGGTCCAGTGGAGGATAGACAGAAATACGTGTAGCATATATCACCTGGCTTGTTGCGGTGTTGCCTGATGTCGCCAGGTGTGGTCAAAAATGGTGCACGAAACGTCGCTGACGCACATTCTATGTTTTTTTATATTTTTTTAAATTTTCACGCGATTTTGGTGTGGGAACACCTGCTAAATTTAAATTTTATTAAATCGCTCAATGAAATACATATTGAAATATAAAATAATACGAAATACATTTTTTTATAAAATTAAACCGGATACCAGTACCAGTTCATTCCATATAATGGTGCCGGTGCATTCTCCAAAGATATTGGCCTAGGAGCTCGTACGGCCTTGCGTCTTTTGTCTGTTGTCGATTATCCAATTTATCATGATGTAAGCTTCGACATTTTTTCTACACCATGCTATTTCATGTACCCGCCGTCGGAGAGGAACTTCTTCGCTACTGTGATGGTTCCCGTCAATCGGTTGGCCGGTACTTCTCTGAAGTGCAATCGACTAAACATTCGACAAAACGAATGATATTCCCATTGCGCGCTAGTGCGATTACCAGGAGGTCATCATAGCAACCAATTATCAATGCATTGAGCCATTGGCCAAGGCCAGGCGATACAACAAGAAGCAGAAGATGAAAGTGGCTCAATACAATCACCACAAGGAGTGTTAACCTCCAAGATTATGTTTATTTCAATTATGGGGTAGCCATTCGTAGGAAGAAGTGGTGATGGACTCTATTTGCATCGGATCTGGACAGCTCATTGGTGAACGAAAATTGGAAAATCTATTATGTCATCGCCTAACACAAAAAATCAAGCCAATGCCACAAAAAGATTTCAAGGTAGCCACTCGGAAAACATTTGCGTTGTAATAAAACTACCATTTACACATGCTGTTAGTGTATCGTTCATACCCACGCCAAGAGTTTCACCAAATACTTAGCCCACAAATAAATCTTATACTTTTTTTTTTCTTTGTTAACCTTTTATAAAACCTCAAATGAACATCCAATGAAGATAACAACCGATTATGGTTGACCAAATTATTTTTATCTTCAATTTCTCCCTTCAAATAGCAATTTTCCTTAAAAAACATAGAATGTGCATCGACGACCACTGTACGAAAAAACGTACAGTTAGTAACTTTTGAGGGGGTTACTTTTGCAGTTAGGAGTTCAATAGAACTTATCCCTGCAAAGAACATCAAAATCGGCTTGCGGGATCGGGTAGGGGAATAAAATGGGTTAAAGTTATATTTTTCAGTACGAACTATTTATTTTCTTTACCATACAATGCCAGCATAAAGTCATTGCCATTGAAATTGTAGATATTTTTAAAATATATCTGTGCTAATTTAAGATACTCGAAGTGAAATACCGCTTCACATTCACTTCATTTTCATTCTCACTTTCAACTTAATTCAATTTCCATTAAAAAATTCAAAAAAATAAATTACGTCAATAAAATTATTTGAAAGTTTTTCATCGTTTGTCTTTTTCTTGGATAGCTTCTGTTCAGCCTGTTTGGTTAAACGAAAACAAAGGAAAGCAGAAAATATTTGTGCCTACGTACACACACACACACACACACACACACACACACACACTACACATCTATGTATGTTGCACGTAAATGTGTATGAGTCAAAGTGTTTTACTGTCAACGAAAAGAATTTTGTGTTGGTCGTATACTCCAAAGGAAGCTGAGCTGCAAACAACTTTAAGCTTCGATCGACCCGATAACATGAAAAATGTTTTGTAATTTTTCAAAATTAATCTACTTCATCTGTTGATGATGTTCCATGCTTAAAGTGAAAGACAATTTTCTATATATTAACGCACCTACACACACCTACTTTGTGCAAAAGTTTCGTAGAGATTTTTTATTTGTCAGTTATAACTTTCGTATTGGCATCACATACAGTTCGCTTCTCATTTATCCGGTTTTTGTGTCACATTTATAAAATTAGCTTTCACACTGTTATTATTGCGTTTTAGATGACATTAGCTTTTTGTTTCAAATTAGCTGAATCTTTTTGTTTGACGTCAAATCTACAAATCTACTCCTTATCAATCGGTCCAAAATTTCTAGAAATATAAACTACTCTTTGACACAAGAAAGTTTACTTTGCTTTGAGATTCAATATTGTGCTCCAGAGCCCCGAGCCTAAGGGGCCCCAACCGGTGTTAATTTAATGTGAGGGAAGAAAAAATGTTTTAGTTTCTCAAGACCTTTTTTTGCTCATAAATATGTAAATTTAATTCACACACTTTTTTATTTGAGTATAAAACTTTTTTAGAATGACCCTTTCCTAGCCCTGCAAAATTCAATGACGGCCCTGATTGCGTTTGCTTATGGAGCAATTATTTTCTGAGTAAAAAAAAAATAGTTATAAAAAAGCGTTAAGTACTCCGTGACACGCTATGCTGGACTAAAATAAAAATACGTTTGTGTTAAAAGTTTTAATTTTCTTTTTAAACAAAAGCGCTGATATACTGAACTCTGCGTTTGAAGAAACTTGGCAAAAAAGGAAAAAAAACAAAATTGGATAAAAGACTGGATTGAGAGTATTTTGGAGCAAAATTTGAGAATGAAACAACAACTGCGACAGATTTTGGTCAAATCTCTAGTTTTGAAACCCGAAAATACTTTTCCGAAAATTTTTGAAGCGATGAATTCGAATTCGAGGACAGAATTTTTCTGATAGTACCGGTTTTCGAGATATTCTAACCTAAAATTGCAAAAACCACGATTTTTTGAGTTGCTTGAGGTTATATTACATCGAAATTTTTTCTATGGTCGGGTCCAAAGTAACTACTCTTCCTTTTGAAAACCCACTTTAGATTATATTTTAATTCGGTAAATTTGTATGGAAACTTGTATAATAAATTTCAATTTACGAAATTTGGAGGAAAAAAATATAGATATAATTCAAAGTCTGTTTCGAAATACTGTGATAATAAAACTAGTTTTTCTTTCATAAGTTATGTAAAAGAAATCAAAATTTGACGTCTAAGTCCCAGACACAAAATTCGTGTTGCGTTGTGTTATAGATTGAAAGTGTCGAAAACACTAATTCTTACATAAGAAGCAATGTTAGAAAAACATTTATTGAGTGAGGTCTAATTTTCTCGCCTTATGTACAAAATCCACTAAGTCTCTCTCTACGAGATCGCAGTCTCAGTATTATTTGACAGCTTTTGCCTATAGAACAGACAGACTTTTTCACACTTTTATAAATGTTTAATATTTTCATTAACATAAAATTAAAAGGCAGTGTATTTATGAAGAAGTTTTTTATAACAAAATCATTTTGCTTTGTTGAATTACTCGAATTAACAGTAACAACGTCCACGGAGTTGCATATTTTTAAATCTTGCGTCAATACTCTCCAATTATTCAGGCTATTCGTGACTAATACAGTTGAGTGTTGGGTAAGAAAAAATTATTTAATTTTTATTTTGAGTAAACCGATGTTAGTTGGCGTTAATAATGAGAAGTATTTTTTTTTATTACGTCCATTACAATATTTGCAATAAATTGTAGGTACTTTCTGCTGCATAGTCATATAATTCTTTTACTCATTTTTAGCGATTTAGATGAATTATGACACTGGGGGGTAATTTTTCATACAGTAATCACTCGATTATAGTGCAATAATTTAATATTTAAGTAAAATAAATATTGTTCTCAAATGTTTTACCGCCTTGGGAAAAGAAGTTCGAATAAAAATTATTTGCACCTTCGTGGCAAATCTTTAACAAAAGATTTACTTTTCACTGCTGTTGCAAACACTGAAATTTATTGCCATTCATTAAGACTGCCCTTTGAAAAGGTCCCTCGTTAATCAGCGGCCATGTCAGTCAGCAGCAACATCCTAATAACTCCATTGCAAAACTTTATTTGCTTAGTTCTTTTTTTATTTTAATGCCAGCGCATTAATTTAACCGCATATTGAATAGAAATTCAGATGAATATTGACCACAGAAAACAATAACAAGCAGTAAGAGAAGACAAATTCAAATGAATTTAACCTTTATACAGCTAAAGGCATAAACTTACATATCTGAAAGAACTTACTACACTTAAAAAAAATACCGTGTACGAGTAGCAGATATGTACATAAATAATAAAGTAAATTTAAGTTCACTTAGGACTGTAGGGGTTGTATATTGGCACACATGGCTAGGGGGACATTGCCCACCCCCCCACCCAAGGACCTGATATTACTATACATTACATCGATTCAATTCAAAATATCAGCTATTCGATATGTTATTTAAGCTCTCGCCTCCCTCTAAGCTTTTGGTGAAATGACACCACTGGGTACAACTCTCAACCGTTTTCGCAAAAAATGCGTTGAGATCGATGCTAGATCGTTTTGAAAATCAGCTGAATTTTAAAAAAAGAACAAAAGCTGAAGGACCAAGTGACTTGAAAAACAACAAACAAAAAAGTGCGTTGAAGACAAAATTACACAAACAAAACGCATGCGAAGATAGGGAACCGAAATTATTTAACTTGAGTAACGGCAAGAGCTGAACGACCCGATGTGTTGAAGACAAATTTACACAAACAAAAAGCATTCGATGGTTGGGAATAAAAATGATTTAGCTTGAATAACGGAAAGAACTTGAGAAGAGCTCGATATTTTCTATTATTGTTATAAGATCTAAAGGAGCTTCGAGCTGTGCATTCTTGTTCTATACAATGCTATGAAATCGGTTAAAGTATTATTGGAGCTACATGCTTTTAACAGTATTTTGTAGTCTGGCGAAAATTCTGCTTTCAAAACTTTCTTAAATTTGTCTTATAAAACTTCGATTTGGACAGTGTGGGTACAAGAGAAGAATCAAATCGCATAATTATTCATAAAATTCAAAAAAAAAAAAAATAAATATAAAAAAACACACACGAAAGCAAAACAAACGGCTTATACTTTGTTTTATGCTTCGTTGATTTATATTCGAAAGTGTGCAAACGAAGCGAAACGAACAAACGGAACTCATCCCAGCAAACATTTTCAGTCGCAAGAGTCATATTTGAATTGCAAGATGATGCAAGGTAACAATTTGTTCGGATTCAGCGATTCACCAAAATCTTATGCGTATGATGCATAAGGAAGAGTTTCAAACAATTGTTGTTGAAGAGGAAAAACAAATGTTCTATTACGTCATCGGACTCTCAACTATTGTTCAATTTTCTCCACGGTACTAGCTACATATACTTAAAATAACATGAAAAACTCTTCTAGAAGAGTATGTATAAGTTCATCGCCATAAATGTGGAAGATTTAAAAATTTTCCAAATCTTTGCTGGGACGTTGCAAATTATTGTTGCTTTGAATTTGTATCTGTGTGAAAGTTCGGATTCTATAGTGTATGTATGTGTTTGTGTAAATGGATGATATTGGTGGTACCCAGTAGGGAATTGAGAAAGACCTTTTGAAAATCAATTCCAAAGACAGGCCTACCTTAATATATGTAGATCTTATTCACATATACCTTCTAACAGCAGACTTACTAGCACGGCCTAACTACAAACCAATATATCTGTTCTCGATATTAACTTGCTTTTTCTTATAAATTTTAATTAGTTTATGAGAATTTTGTGAGTTTGCTGCGCACTCTGAATTTACTGGTTATTTACGAAATTCTTCATCCGATAAAAGAGAAATTCATAAATATCGCGAGGAATATTTTTCGCCCTTCGACTTAAGGGCGAAACCGGCAAAAGTAGGCCTGTTCAACCAAGTCATTTCATATGAAGTAAGTGGGGAAGGCCTGCCAGCTGAATCCCAAGCAGTACCTTTTCAGATCTCATTTGTCTACTGGGTATAGCTGATTGTTTGTATGTGTGTGTATGCTGCGTATGACTCCTGTTATACGCCTGCCTAGCTAAGGGATATCGTAAATTTATAATCAAGTGGGCTTATTTTCATGTTGTTGTTGTTTTGATAAGTTATTTTTCCTATTGTTTTTGCTGTCGTCATTCGGTATGATTTAACACAATTCGAAACAGAATTTGGGGATTTTGTGTCTCGCATTGTAGGTGGTTAACATTGATATTGTGTGTGTGTATGTATTATTTAAATTTGTTATTATTTTGATTTTAAATATTTTATCATGAACTTTTTCTTTGTTTTAATTAATCTTTAAATGCAAGATGTAGCTGTAAGAGTTTGGGGGACGTTTTTAAAAGTTATGACTGGCTGGCATATTTATCTACACATGTTTTTAGATAAACTTAAACTGAGACTTTAACAGACGAGAAACCTGTCAAAGCAAATACATATGTGTGTGTGTATGTATAATGTTAGAAAGAGGTTTGTTGAATTTCAGGTAACTTTCCATTCAAAACGCAATGGGGCAAGTGTGTGAAGTACCCCCATACAAGACAAATTGAAATGCCATACTAAGAGAATTGTACATGTGTTTTTGACAACAGGATTGAGCCGATTATTGACTAGGAATTGGTTGCTACTTCAGAAAGTTACATTTGCGTCTGTCTGAAAAACAGTGTCTGAAACCCAACCCAATATCAAAGTAATGGCTTGTAGGAATACAGCAATCCACTTACAATATGCACCTATTTCCCACTAACAATGTTGATACGTTGGATACTTCCAATTCCCGTTTAATGGAGTGCATCCTAAAATGTTCAGACATGAGACGCATCCAAATACCACTTTCTTTTTTTACACATTGCATAGATACGCAGACCAAAAGAAGAAAGATTGAATCCCAAGTATCCACTCTAAGAAACGGAAGTGAAAGTGTAATGGTCTGAGATTTCTACTCTGGTCAAGAGATTGGGTAAGTTCATAGGATAGAAGGAATTATGGATCGTTCCATGTATCTTGACATGCTAAGAGATGTGATGCTGCCATATGCCGATGAAGAGATGCCACTTAAATGGAGGTTACAACAAGACAACGATCCAAAATACTTGTCTTAAGTTTTTTATGCCTGGTTTCAGAGCAATAGGATAGAAGTACTTGGTTGACCTGTTCCTATCGGCATCCTATTGAAAACCTGTGGTTACATGCAAATCAATAGAAAAATTGCGAAGCCACGGCAGATATGTTTCAATCCTTGAAAATAGTCTTTGAAGGAATATTGCAATGTAATGCAAATCGAATTTGATAACATTTACACAGGCCTACAACTTCAAGTGGATCTTAACTATAGCATAATCGAGAAAAGATCGACCTTGTCTGGGCATTGTAAAACGGTGATCATACTTCACTAGCATACTTTAAGTGAAGACGAACATTTGTATTAAATAAAGTCGTCGTTACTAAAGGGCTATGCAATAATTTTACCCACCGCTTCATAAACCAAGCCGGGATGGCATTTTCTTATTAAATTGGAATAATATGTTCATTAAACGTCAGTTTAGTAGCAAAATATACACCAAGGCTTTTGAATAAATCAACACGAGAAATTTTCTTATCTTTGCAACAGTACTAGACAATTGTGGGTCTATTCTGAGTCGAATCATTGCATTTTTTATTTAATAAATCTTTTAAGGAGGGGGTAGGGGCTGAGCGCTACATTTGAAACATAAATTTAAGAATGTTTTTTAATGATATGGTAATAATAATTTTATTTATTTGAAAAACATATAAAAGTACATTATTTAAAGAGTATTGTGTGATAATTTCAAAATAAGCCATTGACAGCAAATTTCCGCAAACGCCTCAACATTGGATCATTTGAAATCAAAAAAATTTCATTATCTTATAAGATTTTCGAGTTAGTGACGTCGAGGTTTTTTTATTTGACGATTTTGAAGATTTTGGCATAACTTTCAAGCCAAAAAAAAACGAGTTTTTTAAAACAAATAATTATTAATTATTTTGCAAAAAAAAATCTCGACGTCACTACCTGGTATTTTATGAATTAAAAGAGTGTGCCGAATTTCAAGAGAATCGGTCAAGTGGTTTTTGAATTACAGTGTCCACCAACTTTGAGAAACCTTTATTCGAGAAAAATGCATTTAAGGTTTGAACACTTTTTTTATACTTACATAGAATCATCGATTCCGGGACCATAAAATATCTCTGTCAGTTACACTCCAATCGACCTCAAATTTTAACAGAATACTCTTGAAGAATTGTACTATCAAGTAAAAAAAATGTAAAAAAATTTACCCTTAAGTAAAGAAATTTTTGTTTTGGCTCCATTTTTTAGAAAAGGTGTAAGAATGATATTTCAAACTACAAGCCCCTGACTAAGTTATCATTAAAGGGGGTGATTCCTTTAGAAAGGGTAAAATTAGTAATTTTTCATGAAATCAAGGTGATAAAATACTTGGATCATTTTTGAATTTTATCATCTTTTTATTACAGTGTTAAAGTGTAAACAAACACGTAATTTTTTTTTTTACAAATTCGCGGCACTGCAGAGTAATTTTTCGCTCTATTTCTTCAGAGGCATCGAAAACGGCTGCAGCTGTAAACATTTTTTTATTTATCAACAAAAAAATAGGTTTTCTTTTTTTCATTACTGATATGTACAGGGTGTTTTTTTTAGAGGTATAGAGCTTCGAATTGAAATAAAACACAAGAAAATCGTTTTAATGTCCATCAATTTGGCTTTATTGGAAGGATAATTTTATGCCATTAATGTTTAAATATGATTTCGGGCATGTGGCCGCCGCGGCTGGCTCGAATAAAGCCAATTCTACAGGTCCAATTTTGAACCACTTTTTCGAGCATATGGGGCCGTATGTCGGCAATAACGCCACGAATGTTGGCTTCCAAGTCCCCTAACGTTTCTGGTTTGTTGGCGTAGACGAGCGACTTCACATATCCCCAAAGAAAATAATCCAATGGTGTCAAATCACACGATCTTGGTGGCCAATTGACAGGTCCATTCCGCGAAATTATGCGCTCATCGAATGTTTTCTTCAATAAATTGATTGTGACGTGCGCTGTGTGGCATGTAGCGCCGTCTTGTTGGAACCACAACTCATCCACATTCATGCCATCCAATTCGGGAACAAAATAGTCGGTTATCATGGCTCTATACCGGTCTCCATTAACGGTAACTGACTCTCCAGCATTATTTCGGAAGAAGTATGGCCCAATGACTTCACCAGCCCATAGAGCACACCAAACAGTCAGTTTTTGTGGATGTAATGGCGTCTCAAGGGTCTCATGTGGATTCTCTTCACTCCAAATGCGGCAATTTTGCTTGTTGACGTAGCCATTCAACCAAAAATGAGCCTCATCACTGAACAAAATTTTGCGATGAAAATCAGCATCAGAGATGTGCAATGAGTGGCTCGTTTTTATTTACCATTCGCTTATTTATTGCTATTGCGTGCTTTTATTCGACAACATATGAAACGAGTGCTGCAGTGCATTGCCTTTAAATTTCATTGCCATTGCCTGCCTCTGCTTTCTTTGAACATACTCGAAAGACAAGCACTATTCACTCACAGCTCGTTCATTCGTTTCCATTTTTATGAAACGAATTATATGGCTATGCAACGAATGCTATGGCTATGCAACGAATGCTATTGCACAGCATCGAATACCTCTTACGATTTGAGCTTATGCTATTGTAGAGTAGTACTTTGCTTGCCGTTGTTTGTGATTGTCGAGTTTCTTCTAAAAGACAAAATAATTTCTTATTTTAAAGCATGGAAAATACACAAGTCAAGGAAAATATAGTGAAAAAAGTTAATGCTGCGTAATGACATTCGTTGCATAGCCGTAGCATTCGTTGCATTAAAATAGAAACGAATGAATGAGCTATGAGTGAATAGTGCTTGTCTTTTGTAGTGTGTTCGTTGCCTTCAAAGAAAACAAAGGCAAGCAACGGCAATGCGATAAAAAAGTACTGCACGTCAGCATTCGCATTCGCTTTGAGTGAGCAGTGTTTTCATTCGTTTCACACGTTTGATGCATAGTGTTGATTCACAATTCGTTTTTTGTGAGTGCTTCACAAATGCGTATGAATGCATTCGTGCACATCTCTGATCAGCATCGAGATCAATCTCATTTTCGGCCCATACACCAAAATCACGACGCATTGCATGGTCTCGCGGCTTTAATTCTTGCACAAGCTGGATCTTGTAAGGTCGCAAGCCAAGATCTTTGCGCAAAATCTTCCATAAAGTTGATGGACAAAGCTCCAATTGCTGTGCACGGTGGCGAATCGATTCATTCGGGTCCTCTTCAACATTTTGCTCTACAGCGGCAATTGTTTCTTCGGTTCGCACTGTTCGACGTCTCTGCGGATGCGTATTATCACATAGAGTAAGCGTAGTGCGAAAACGACCCATGGTTAACCGAATTAATTGCTCTGATGGACGATTATGTCGACCATAAAATGGACGTAGCTTGCGGTAAACTTCGCGAACTGAACCATTTATTTCGAAATAAATTTGCACGATTGGCAAGCGTTGTTCTTTTGTCAACCTGTTCATGATGAAATGGCAAACCAAACTGAACATAAATGAAATTAGAGTTGCCAAATTTGACCATAAAATGCCAGTTTTATCTCTATTCGAAAAACAAACCTCTAAAAAAAACACCCAGTAGAAAGAAGGACAAACCTATAAAATCATAAAAACAAAAATTAAAATTTATATCGGCTGTTTAATCCAAAGTCCAGATTTTTGACTATTTTTTCAACAGATATAACCCCAAAGAAGTTATTTATCTACGCGATATCATTAAACTTTTTGGTGTATACTTCTGATAATACCATAGCAAGAAACATTTTCAAATTTCAGCCTGATCGGTCAATAACTTTTTGAGCTACAGCACGAGCAGATTTTGCAAATCAACACGCGTTGATAATCAAGATAATCGCGTTTTAAGTTTCAATACGATATGATACGACGGTAAGCGGACTCTGAGGTTCTTGACAATAACTCCATAAATATTCAATATTTCACTTTTTCCTTTTTACACCATGTTCTTAACATATTATACAATGCAGTAATAAAGAAAAAAAATTCAATTTTATGAAAATTTTAGAGGTATCGCCCCTCTTAAGATCCTTAGACTCTGGTATGCAAGTTGACCAAATCTACTATGACGTCAGACTACATAATGATTTAATTTTATTTGTCATTATGTGGATTTATTTTAAGCTTCGTCAGCTGTATCAATTCTTATTATTTTACGCGTTCAAATCAAATAAGAAATCCACTTCTGTTTATTTTAGGAATTATTGACGTCACACATATTAAAAACTCTGATCTTCTAGTGTATGCAAATGTTATAAAAATATACAAAAACGTACAAGGGGATGATGATGCTATTCCACTTCAATTGAAATTATTTGAAGTTTCATAATGTTCTAAAAACATTTTCATTTTAATCCTAATAAATATCTAATTAATTTGAATACTATGCAATTTCAAATGTAGCGCTCAGATCCTACCCCCTCCTTAAAAGATTTATTAAATAAAAAATGCAGTGATTCGACTCAGAATAGACCCACAATTGGCTAGTACTGTTGCCGAAATACCATAGGGCGCGGAGCTGAAATCGTCATCAAGACTTGATACACATTTATTAATGAGCTTGGGCGAAAAAGATATCGCCTAAAGTCTATGTACGATGTATTCCAAAATTTGATCTCATGGCTAAGCAATTCAACTGAAAATGATAATATACACAAATTAGTTAATTACAATAGATTAACCCCCAAACGTTACTGTGGATATGAAGAATATTCAGCTTAACTTTATCAAATATTCACAATAAAGTTTAACTTCTAGATTATTACGGAAATGGCTACAAAGTACACATTTGTTCTATGATGGTTGTTGGAAATTTTCTTCAAATCTTTTGTGTTCATGAGCTCACTCAAACACGAAAAATTTCTACACATAGCTACAATGATTACTTTTATAAATTTTTACATATCTCTTACAGATTTCTTTATGTGTATGTATTTGCTACTATATTTTCTGTATACCTAACGTGATCATTTATTTTGGAGCCAAAAGACAATGTGACACTTTACCAAATAAAACTATCCGAGACAAACAAATGAGGAATGGGCGAATGGAACGACATAGTTCAGTTGCTAAAAATGTTCAGAGATTGCAAAAAATTGTTTATATCTCTGAACTGATCAGAGGTTGAAATTATTTGAAGTTTAGTGTACTGAACACGATTTCATCTAAAAATTCAAAACGACTGAACATGGACATATGCCGTTGTATTCGTCCACTCCTCAAATGGTTTTTTGCTAATTATTGCATAATTTCTTAATTAGTTAAATAAAGAACAAAGGAGTATATTTGCCTATACTTCGAAGCACAAGTAAGTACAGTACAAGACGCCAAAAAGAAGAGATGTACTCCCAAAAGATGTATGGTTGATCACGTTAGGTACCGTACACGTCACAAAAAGTTTTTTAAAGAATAAAACTCAATTTCACTCCGCTTGCATGTTGCCGCAACAAAAATGCGGTAGATGGCTCATTGAGTTTTTTGCTTTGGTCTCAAATTTATGCTGTGCTATAATAATTGACCTTCAACGACTACAGCAGCAATGGCAACAACAGCAACATTGAATGCAAAAACAAACCACCCCCGTTGAGCAGGGATATCAACAACCACCCTACAAAATTGTCTATGGTTTGTTTAAAATACAGTAGCAACAGTATGCAATAACCTTGGAAAAGATTTCACACATAAAAAGATAAATACGAAAAGTTTATTGAACGAATTTGTAACTAGAAACGATGTGTGCATAAAAAGCAATTCCAAAGAGAAAAAAAATGCTTACACTGAGAAAAAAATAGCAAGAAATCGGATAATTCAACCAGCAAACGCAATGTTTTGGCGCAAAGTTAAAATTTTGTAATTGTAAATCAGTATCTTATTGAAAATAACAAAAAGGTTGATGAAATGAAATGAAAACATGTATCATAATGCCTTAAATCGATTGCAAAATCTATCTGATTACAAACGCATGGCTTGGCATCAGTGCACAGTGGTCCCAAATTGGGTTTTTTGGTTCAAAAATCGCTAGATAGCGCGAATCACTTCAAAATGAACAATTTTTTTCTTGAATGAAAGCTAGCTAAAATGCCAATAAATCGTTGGATTCAAAAAAAAAAAAGTATTTATTTTTGTTTGGTTTAAAAATGGCTAGAAAGCGCAAATCTCTTCAAAAACTAACAATTTTTTCTTTTAATTAAAGCTTACTAAAATTCTAACAAGTTGTCGGAGCCCGAATATGGAAAACCAAATACTGTTTTTTTGGAAAAGGCCGAAAAAAAAATTCTGAAATATTTTTTGGTTCAAAAATTGCTAAGGACTGACAATTTTCTTCATTAAATTAGGGTTGTAACGGAGGTCATTTATGCGGAGGCGGATGCGGAGTTCAGAAATTGATCTCCGCGGATGCGAAGTTTTAACGGTAGCGGAAGCGGAGGTGGAAAACAATTTGAAAGTATTTAAAATACAAGATTTTATAGAAATGTTAGTATTAAATAAACATTAGGAGGCAACCTAGATTTCCAGCCGATTATTTTAAGTTAAGGGCCTAAACAAAATTTGTTATCAAATATCTTGTCGGAAATGAACAATTTATTTTTTTAATAAAAGCCAACTAAAATGTTAACTAACCGCCGGGGCATGCTATGTTCAGATGGAAGAGTATCGTGTATTTACTGTTAAATTATAAATTAAGAAACGTTACAAAAAGTAAACATTAAAAATATCAACGCAAATGGGATGAACGCATATAAAAAAAACCAATTATAAGTACATCTGTGAGCCCTGCTACAGCAAGCGAGCGGTCTTAGGAAGGCCTGTTTTAGTGGGAGAGTTCATATAAAAAAAAAGAAAAAAATACTGCTACGTATTTGATATCAGCGCTAATGCCCGTGTATTTTGAAATTCTTTTTCTAACATAAAATCTTTTAAAAGGGAAAACAATACAATATCCTACTGTGAAAATGATGAAGCAAACTTTCATTATGTGTAGCACGCGCTAATCACATTGTACTTACGATAGACAAACTGATTGCCTGATTTATTGGTTAAATTTTTGGTTATGTAGGAGTTAAAATTTTCACCTAAATCGATTCCGCACGTTTTTAGTATGTTCTGGCTTTTTCAAAAGCAAAGTTTTAACATTAATTTGCAACTCAAGAGAAACTTTGGGAGCTTGTGTAGAAATCACTGATGTACAAATTGAAGAAAAAATTTTATTTTCATATCCTTTGTGAAACTATTAATTTGAACTAAAAATATTTATGAAACAAATACACAGTACACAGCTCTTGTTATCTCAATTAAATGATATCTCCTCTCTGCCTACCTTCTACCCCAATAATCACGTTTGCGTCACTCTAATTTCCATCTCGTTCAAGTATTGTTGTAATGCGCATGTATGTGTTTTCTTCAAAACAATCGAATAAGGTGCTATCCCAATTCTTCATAGGACGAGTGTATCTAGATCTTTTTTGTTAATCCAGCAGGCACCATCTACTTCAGTTTCAACTTTTGTACTATGGGTTTATTTTGTTTTTGGGAAATTACGTTTTTGGTTTGTTTTTATTTTTGTACACATGTGTGTGCAATTTTTAGTGTGTGTGTGTTTGTATTTTATTACCTCTTGAAATTTTTTTTGTTACTCTTTTGCGTGTTTCCTCTCTAAGGGTTTCCGTTGTTTACACACACACACACACACACAGGCAGGCAGCCACATTGGTGTGTTGGTATATGAATAGATTCTAAGCTTTGGCTAGAAATAATTGCTTTTAGCAAAATCTTAGCAATTTCTTTGCTGACACCGCTTCTTTATTATAAAGGGCAATAAATTTCAAGCTTCTTTAGCCGTAGCGATGGGGAAGGGAGTCCAGGAGACGTGATAGCTAGTAGTATTATTGCAAACATCTATCAGTATGTACATGTATGTTCTTTACTTAACTAATAAGGGTCAAGGCATATCGTAGAATTGTTAGAATTGAGCTAACATGTTCATTACATTCAGGCAGGGCCGCTGTTAGGCACCTGAGCGCCCTCGTGCAAAATCTAATTTTGCTATTCTTTTATTTTTTGAAACAATCAAATTTCACTTGCTGTCATATTCAATACGATGAACAAAAAAACATTTTCATTCAAGAGAGATAGCAACAAAATATAACCATGTGATTGAACTACCCCTATCTATTTGATATCATTGCTTTCATTCAGATCATGAAAAACTTTTAGGTATAAGGATCATTGGCAAAGGAAAAAATATAACAACACCCATTGCAGCAACTAAGGGTATACATATTACCAAAGTTTTAGAAAACAAATACACCTGAACTTTTGATTAGCATTTATAAAGAAACTAGTGGTATTATGTAATGGAATTATTCTCTCAACATCTCATTCCCAGCGGCAAATCGATGAAGTACTCTGAATTTTCATTTATGAAAAGCTATACCCTTTGTGTTGTATGTTTCACAAATGAAATTGTTACTGTGATATTTTGTTTATTTGTTTGCTGGCTGCCTGTTTTGTATATGGAGCTGTAGGCAGTCCGCTTGCTGACTGCCTTCTTTGTATATAGAGTTGTAGGCAGTCTGTTTGTTGGCTGCCTGCATTGTATATGGAGTAGTAGGCAGTCTGTCAGTTTGCTGTCTGATTTGTATATGGAGATGTAAGGGGTCTTGCCTGTTGGCTGCATACTTTGTATGTGGAGATGTAGGCAACTCGGTACACTATACAGGCACTTGGTAAGCGATATTTTAAAGCAATCTGCCTTTCCCTTGCTACACATTGTATATAGAGATGTAGGCAAGCTGCCTACAAAGCGGCCATCCCTTTGTAAAAAGCATTTGCAGTTGTGGCTGGGGTTGTGAGCATTACTGCCTACAATGAGTATAGCTATTCATCGATGTTGTGTATAACATATTTTCCGCTGGGTTCTATATTCTATCTTCAAAAGCAACAAACTCTTTTTCTTCTTCTTTGAACTTCGACGCCATATAAAAACGGTACAAATGAGAACAAACAAAAAAATAAAAACAACAGTAGCACAGAATTCAAGAAGCAGCATAAGCAAAAAAAAATCAATCGATAATTTTTGTGTGAGGTTTTGCAAAAACTCAATCCTAAAAAGAGGATACTTCACTTTGAAAAATAAAAAAACAAGTATGCTATAACCTTCTTTGGCACATATATGTTGTTTTAAAAAAGAAATTATTAAAATCGGTTGAGCATATTTTGCGCCAAAGCGTTACAAATCATTTCCACACAAGCATTTTTATATAAATATTATAGATTTCTGAGTTTTAACTCACAAGTTTCATTAATGATGTTATGTTCTTTAATGCTTTGTAAAAGAGTGGAAGGCAATTGCTGTCTATAGAACTCTCTTTGCCCTAAGAAAATAGAGCTTAAAAGAAAAAACTATATTTTATCCGTTGCTGTGAATGCTTCCACCGCTTTAATACGGATTCGTTAATTTTTCTTTTTATCTAAATGATATTCTTTCTGAAAAAATTTTTTTGAATTGCCTTTTAAAAAGTTTGCACATCAAACTCTTCACAATAATTTGATTTTTATTTGCAGCAACTATAGGGATAGGGGCGGTAATTTGTTGTTTATGGGTTCTAATAATTTTTCGCATTGTAGAAAAATTATAAGCTGTTATTTGTTTAAAAGACTTTGTTTGTGCGTTTTCGGCTTAAAGGCTGAATATAAAATTTAATCTTTATAAAAAAGTTAAGTCCATAACAAGTTCCTTAAGCAAAACTTTCACATACACAAGCAGGAACATTCACATGCGATAGATAAATACATTCATGCACACATGTACAGAAATAACAGCGCGTCATCTAACCAACAACTTTTATTTAACAAAAAGAACATAAAATTTATTAATAAAACGGGGCAATAAAAGGAAAACACGAGAAAGGGCACCAGACGAACGACGACTAACCGTCGCCTTTATTCTATGACATTTGGCCTCAACGTTTTAACTGAATAAAAACAACGGTTCTTATAAGTTCGTCAAAAAAGGAACAAAAATCTGTATGTTTTCGATACTTCGACTGTTACTGTTGTTTTGGTGTTCTTTTAGTGATTTTGTCGTAGCAGCAATGGCGAATGAGTCACATCCTTATCACGATATTTTCTTTTTTATTTATTTGTTATTTCCACTCACTCTTCCAATGAATTGAAAATTTTTAAGGATATGCGAAAATTTATTGTTAGCCTTAAAAAAAAAACACAGGAATTCAGATCAAATCAAAAATTTTGCATGCTATACCATAGACTAACGCGAATTTTAGTTTTTAAGAAATAAAATAGAAATTGATTTTTTCTGTTACTTTAGATATTTTCGCGGCAATGACTATGTACAACTAAATCCTTGACATCGGTAGTGAACGTGGTCCGCCTTAGTTGCTGAACGTCAGAGATCTCAAAAACTATGAAATCATTTAAGGGATTAATAATTACTATATAAGGACATAAGGATTTCAATATTTTTTATATCATTTCGATAACAAAGATAATAAAATTATTGTTTTAGTATGTCAGGATTTTGAGATTTTTAACCCATAAGTTGCCGAAAATCCCATTTCTGTTCATGACTAGGAAATCCTTAGCTCTTCGACTTAATGATAGTTATTTTTTTTAATGGAGTTTTCAAGGCTTAATCCAAACCGAGCTGTATAATTCAACTAGCTCGATAGAATTTTGAAATTTTCTGGCAGTGTTGATGCATATCCTGACGAGAAAAAAAAAGGTCGAAGAATTTAATGGTCATAGGCAAAAAACGGCATTTTTCGAATGTATATGTGAGCGATTTAATAGTTAATTTGTAAGAGCTTTTGCTTTTGACGGAAGCAAAGATGATTCGATAACAAGAGAAAAAATTGGCGAAACATATCATCAAACCATGATAAAAGAGCCTCATTTGGCTTTTTATATTATATTTAATATAACATTTTTTTTATTATGTTTAACTTTATATATTAATCATAAAAAATAATACAATTTTTTTGTTTTTATTGTATGTTAAAGTCATAAGAAATATATTGAAAAACTAATAAATATTTCATTCAAAATATCAGAAAAGCCAAGCACTTCCATTGTAGCGCCATCTGGCGGACGTTTTAGAGGGAAAAGTGTCAAAAATGGATTCCTCGTATCGAAAAATCTCCTAAGGCAAGCTTTTATTAAGACACGGATAATTTTGAAGCCTCATTTGTAGGTAAAAGTACTATTTTTAGTGTTTTACGACATTCAAATTTTCAACGAAATTTTCGGCGGCTCGATTTTGATTTTAGACCCATGGTTCTTTGGGCGAATTTTCTTGGCCCACCCTAATATATATATACTAAAACTCAAGCGTCGGTACTTTACTTAAGTAAGAAATTATACGGTACGAAGTTAACGGTATCAATAACGATCATAAGGTATTAATAATGATTAGAACAGTATCAATAACATACTGGAATTTATTACGATACTGATATTTACAATGTTACTGGTATTTATGTACTGATACTTGACTTTCAGCTTTCAATAAAACGGAATGCCAATATAATCCGAAAAAAATTTGACATGGATGGTTACAATAGTTTTAATAGATCTTCCTATTTGAGAGGGATATCCAGGCTTAGAGAAAAATAGTTTTTATTGTACCATGCTTTGAATATTTTTTTATAAATATTTTTTTCAGGGCCCGGAGTATTAAAGAAAAAAAATTTAACAAAATTAAATATAAAAAAAAAGTTGCATACGAATAATTAACAAAGTTGCTCAAAAAAATCTCAGTTACTAAAACAAGTAATAACAATACTGCCCTTAGAAGCGAAAAGGACGTATCTCAAAGAAAATCATATTCGTGATACTTGTGGCAACGGATAGCTTAAGATATAACGCGTCCAATGAACTACACCAAACGCCGGTATCTTAGTTCTAACATATAAAAAATCTCCTGAGAGAAATTTCTCTGTCTCAATTTTACAGGTAATTCAACAAATTGACATAAACAAAACATGAATTATCTCGAAACGCATTTTTTTTTTGAGATACGCCCTTTTCGCTTATGAGGGCTGAATATGTCTTAACAAATTAGAAACAAATTCGTTACGAAATGTTGAAACAGTTTGGACTTCTTCCTATAAAGTTGAAATGCAAAAATAAAGTCAGAGCATTTGGCTTGTTAGGATGACAATATATTTTCGACTGTAGGGTCTTGAACACAGGTCTAGTTTTAAGTAATAAAGAATGCAGAAAGTCAAACAGAAAATTTCAGCTTTGAACGGAAAACAAAGTTGCCTATGATAATTTTTACAATATCAGTACTGAAGTACAGGTCTTAAAACGAATTCCTTCACATCTTTTAAAATACACTTTACTAGTTTAAGATAATTTTAAAAAATAAATTTAAATTGAATAGAGTTAACTACAACTACTACAGCTATTAAAATCCTTTTCTAAAAAATTATATTATACGAATTCATTTATAAAATTTAAGTGCTTGTTGCACTACCGCAAACACTTAGAAGGCTGGTGATTAAGGAACACTGAAATCAGTAAAATGATTTTAAGTCCCGCGCTCACAGTTTGAATTGTGGGGTTTTTCTCAGAACTTTAATACAGTAATCAACGTTGACTACATATGAGATGCAATGAGTAAACCTAGGGTAGATGATTAATGGACGGCGATTACTAATCTGCTTACTTTCTCACTACACAATGTTGTGCGAGTTTAAAAAAAAAAAGTTTACACACGCTATAATGTAAGCTTTTGCATGATAGCTACTTATAGCAAATTACAATTTTATTTTAAAATATTATTATTATAGTGTCACGTTATATTCAAATTTCCAATTTAATTCAAATCAAGATTTTTAAGAGCTTTCAGTTGTAATTTCAAGATTTAGAGATTCGCATATAGTCCAGTGATTAAAAAAAACCTGGATAGTTATTTTTTGGCGGAGCTTCATGTTCAGTTCTTTGTAGTGCAAAAAAACATAAATAAATTACAATTTCATTCATGCATAAGACTAAAATGAGCTACTAGCTGCTTATACTGGTGTCAACCACTGCTACATGGTATCGTCAGTAAGCTTTGTTAGCCAACGTTTAAAAATTCTCAAGCAAACTATATTTTACTTTTTGTATTGACCAGTTAAGAATCATAGCAAAATATTGACACTGTGCGGAAAAGTTCCACATTTTTATCTTGTATGTCGTGCTTCGACAATTTATTTTCAAAACAGTTGCACCGATTTCGATGAAACTAAAAGATATAAGATTGGGGAAGTTTAAAATTTGCAAAGATTAAACTAGCGGCGTGTCACCGCCCAAGGACTTGAAATTTGTATATAACTAGCACATATGTATATCTGGAGAACTATTCAAGTATTTACATTCTCTCTGTTGGTAGTTTATTTTTTGTGCATGTGGGCGAGGTCACTAAATTACATGGCATATGTATTTTGTTTCTTTCATAACTCTAAGGAAGTTACAACGATTTTCATAAGCTTTTTAAGGAAGATACTGATACCGATACTGCTTTCAGTTGTTGCGTCAATGCGGCGCGACAATTGAAGGCAGTGTCGGTTAAGGACATGTCCCACTCGTTTGAATTATTTCTAAGTCGCTGTCAACAGTGTGTAGATGTACTTTGAAGTAACAATTGAAGAATTTTGTTTATATACAAAACAATTTTGCGAAATTTTGTTTTTTATTTTCTTTAAATTTTCTACAAAACATGTCTTCCCACTTTAAAGCTCTACTCATACAATTACATTTCAGTAGAACTTTCCTATTGTTTTCATTGTTTTCTTATCCTTTCGTACTTTTTGTTTTTCCTTCTTTTTTACTGTTTTCTTTATGGTATTTTTAATTAAGTCAGTGGCTGTCATGGGTGTTAATTTTTTATTGTTTTTTCTGCTTGCTCGTTTCTATTTTTTCGTTCAACTTGAACCTTTTATCCTTTTTTGAATCTTTTTCCTTAACAGAAGAAAATAAAAAATGTCTTAACAAAAAATCATCAAAAGTTGAAAATGTGTAAATTTTGATAATTTGAAATTTTAAATAGAATGCAATAAATAAATTAGTGAATTGCTTATGCACCCGGGACAGTCCCTGGTGATGTATAAATTCATTTTCGACCATTTTTTTTTTGTACAAAAATGGATTAGCACTTATGGACTGTGGGTTCCGGGACAATCTGTAGCGATATCAAAAATACATTTTTGACATTGCTAAATCATACCCGCGAACGGCGCAGTCAGTTCGTTTCGAAAGACAGATTTTTTATTGCGTTTAAGTAAAAATATCGTTGCTTCCATATGAATTGTAACTGATTGCGCCGTTCGCAGCTTTGCTTAGAAAGCTGAAATTTTGGGAGAATTTTCTTCAAACCCGATTCTATAATATACGCATATAGGACCGCACATTAAAAAAAAAACCTACTGCGGGTGTTTTCGTCCACATTTTTAGCCAGACGTAAAGAGTGGGCGTGGTTTGACAGCAGTGGTTGGCATCCCCCATTTAACCAAAATACTTAAAACGCTATATATTGGCACCTAAGGCAGACTTTTTCTACGTTTTAGTAAGTCCGTTTTTTTCGTAAATTTTAAAAAAATTGGACATTAGCTTTGTCAGCGCCGTTTACAGGTTTGAGCTAGAAAGTTCAAATATTGGGTCGACTATTTCTACACCTCAAGCTCAAATATAGGCAAACAAAAATAAGATCTATCTAATAAATTTTCAAAATAAACACCCTAAACATTAGAGTGATCCAATTTTTATTGTTTCAAACAGGTTTAATAGTTGCAGGTACATGAAAGAAAATTTCTGATGCAAGGATGGCTCAAATATTAATATTTAATGGTGATTCTTTGTACTTTTTAGTTTACCATAGGAATGATATGGGAAACAATGTTTTACTAGACAGTTTCGTCTATATCTCGTGGAAAATTAACCAACGGGGCCAAGCTCATTGAAAATACGAGTTGAGAAGAGTTGATTTAAAAAAAAAAAAACTGACCTAATAGGAAAATTACTATGGTGTATTGAAAACTACATAAGCAAGGTATAATCTAGTTTGGGTTCAAGACCAGTAAATATCTTGATTTTGTAATATCTGTAATATCAATAATGTGTAAGTAATAACTTTAAAAATGGTACAAATAACGTTCTGAATCTTTGAATACATATCTTCATACAAATTTATAAATGTGTAAGCAATTTGTATCACTATATTGCACTATTTTCACATGTACATTAGGGTGATTAAATTTTTTTTATGTTTTTTTAAGGTGCTGTTGCGAAAATATTAAGTTTATGATATGAAGAAGACTTACATGCAAGCCCAGCTTTGTACCTAATTTCAAAACTTGGCACCGAAGCCTGTTAGTTATACATGTAACTTGTTTGGGAACCTATATTTTACTATAAAAGGATGCGATAAATTGGGTTGTTAAGTATCGTTTTTTGAAGTAATATTTTGCGCTGAATCCGAATGCGGCCTCAGAATTGTACCATCACGTCAGAATTCTGAAATATTTGAGGTTTATTATTGGTTCAGCTTATTTTTAATAAAGGCAACTTTTAGTGCCGTCTTCCCCCTTTAAAATGAGCTTTCAAATGGTCGCAAAGTTACAGCCATTTTATGGTGACATAAATTTGAAACCAGTTAGTGAACATTGATGGGTCGTATGGGAATAAATTCATGTGACTTTCAAACTTTGCAAGGAAACATCACAGATGATCACTTGAATGCTCATTTAAAGGAGAAAGACTGTACTAAATGATGTCTCTATTAAAAATAAGCTGAAAAAATTTTTTTGAATCCTATACATGGCTTCGAAAGTAGACAAAAAACCTAATTTCTTAGGTACATAATCTCAAATATTTCAGAATTCTGACGTGATTGGCGATTTCTGGAGCCAGATTCTGATTCAGCGCAAAAAATTACTTCGAAAATGATCCTTAGCCACCCAACAATGCTCATCACCTATTCATTTACATACCTTTTTAATAAAATAAAGATTTTTTCCATACGATTTGCATTTAAAACTAACGGGCTCCGGCGCCACCTTTTAAAATTGAGGTACAGAGCTACGTTTGCGCGAAAATGTTTGTCATGTCATAAACTTAATTTTTCCGCAACAGCACTTTAAAAATAAACATTTAAAAAAAAATTGAATCACCCTAATGTACATATGTATATCTGCCTAATGTAGGAGCTTAGTGCTGTACTGTGTGTCAATTTAGCTTCTGACCTCGTAAATTTATTGCTGTTGTAGTTGCGTGTGAGTTTTGCCGATTGTTATTCATAACCCCAGCTTTTTTGTATTTCTCTTTTCATCTGCTGCAAATTTTTATGTGTAGATGTAATTTAATTTTTTAAAAGTCTTATAAAATTCTTTTGAATTTTGATGTTGATAGTTTATTTATTTTTAGTTCAAATGCTAAAAACTCGTTTTGTTTCTTATCATATCGCACCATTGTAACTGAAGAGGAATTACTCAAGTTTGATATATTTTTCCATATAAAAATTTTAAAAATAAAATGTGTGTCCTAAGAAACAAGGAGCAAATGTTTTCTTTTGAAGAAGAACAGGTATTTAAAACCAACAGCTTATTGCAGAAAATAGTCCGAACAGGTAAAAGTTATTTAATTTTATGCTTTTATATAAAAACAGATGTGCTCATTTTGAACAAATAAATACATAACTTTGAATGCTATTTTGCGAGATGGCAAAAACAATAGTTCGTGCTACAATTAAGTCAGCAATATAGACAGCATATAACGCCGCTTTATTGTTAGATAATGTCAAAAAAAAAAAAAACTATTTCTATGTCTTTTAGTCAATTTTGCTAAATTTACAGTACAGTAATCCCTCGCACTGCGCGGTAGTTACGTTCTGAAAAAATGGCGAGCAGGCCGAAACCGCGCACTGTGAACCCACTTTTGTATTAAATTTGGGGAATACGTTCAAAATCCTAAATATCTTATAGAAAAATTTAGTTTTAAGTAGGTCTAGGTCCATAGTTCAAATGAAGTCTTTATTAAGTGACTAGTTATATTACATATAAATAAACGTAAAATATAAACAAAAATAAATAAAAATTATAAATTCATTTATAAAAATACATACATATGTACATATATACTCGAATATATGTACGACAAAGCAAAAACTCTTTACATCATTACATTTTCACTGCTGTCTTTACTGTTCTTTACTTGAAGAGTTTCGAAAGCAAAATGTGAATTATGTACATATGTAAAAATTAATGTAAAAATTACAAGCCACATCACACAATTCAAGGGGATTCACCAAATTTTATGTGCATATATATTGCATGAAAAATAGTGCGAAAAAATATAAAAAAAGAAATGGAGATATACGCGCTGCTGCGAAACTTTTACCGCGCAATGTGAAATTTCGGTGATAAAAACAAAATCGCGCAGCTGCGAAACCGCGCAGTCCGAAACCGCGCAGTCCGAGGGATTACTGTAGTTCTAATTAAGTTATGATTTTGTGGTATTCTTTTTATTACTGCTTTGATTGTTCTTGGCGTTTGATTTAGTTAAACTGTCTTGATCTCACTGTCATCGACTGGCACTGGTGTGTAGTTTTAGTGAAATAATTTTTTTGCTTTGGTTTTCGTTAGATATTACTTTAAAATTCGTTAAAATATTGACATTTGCATAGTTTGAGAGACTTAAACTTAAATTAATATACAGCGTAATATTTTTTTAAAAGGTTAAGTTCGTTCTTATCTGTTTATATAGGTATTTTGTAGGAAGTAAGTTATGCTACATAGTATATTTGCTCCAAGTCTTAAACAGCGTTTCAACTTGCTAAAAAACTGTTGCTATCGATAGTCAACTACTGCTATATGCTGCATAAAATTCAATAGTCAAAGCAGCAGCTCACGAAAAGCTGTCGCAGTCGATAGTCTCTTCTATCTGTATGCTGGAAAAATTGAATAGTCGAAGAGCTGTTGGCTATTGCTATAGCAGTCGTAGTTATTTTTTATTTTAATTTACTGAACATAAAATAAGAGTAGTCTACTCGATTAAACAAAAATAGAAATGCAATAATTTCATAAAAATTTAGTTTATTTTCAAAATGGAAAATATAACATAAAAAATCTACGACTACTATACTGCCGTAGGTACTAAGCGAAAAGGGCGTATCAAAAAAAAAAATATCCGAGAAATTAGAATTAAGAAATTACGCGTCTAATGAAATACTCCAAATGCCGGTATCTCAGTTCAATCATATAAAAAATCTACTAAGAAAATTTCCTCTATCTCAATTTTACAGGTATTTCAACAAATTGACATAAATAAAACATCAATTATCTCGAAACAAAGTTTTTTGAGATACGCCCTTTTCGTTTAGTACAGCATTATAGCAATAGCCGACATTTGACTGCGACAGCATTTCGGGATTTTAACTAAAATTGTATGTGGCACGTGCTTTCAATAAAAAATTCTGATGTTCCAAAGTTATGGCGGGAATTTTGATCTAAAAGCAGATACATTTTAAGGATTGATTGAAAAATAACACGTAAAAAATCAAATAAAAATAAAAATAGAAATCTAACACTGTCGAACGAAATAAAGTGCAAGCCCACTGCACTGAAATCCAATTGAATCTTTTGTTTTTTAATGTCATCATTGTTTTTTTATTGGGAGTTCCCCGAAATGAATTAATTGCAAAAAATTGCATACATTTGTTTTAGCTATTCGCCCAAAGAACAATTTCGCTTTATTTTTTTGCGGAAAAATTGTTACATTTTTACTATAATTTTGATTAATTTGTATAGAAAACTTATAAGTAGTGTATTTTTACGGGTTATATTAATATTTAAGCAGAATAATCAATTAAATTGTCAGTTTATCAGACGAGTATACTGAAGTTTCGAAAAATGAAGCCATTGTCAAAGGATATCATGAATTTGTTGATTCATTAATGGTAATTGATATAAAAAGTTGGCAGTAATATGTAAATTATCAATGTCTGATGCAACGAAAATTGTTAACTGAGAGTTTGAAAAAATCGTGCGGAGTAAAACTACAACACATGATGACAGACAAATTGTAATCTTGGCTAAAAAAGTCCTTTGAATTTTGCAGAAGAAATAAATGTGGACATTTTTTCAAAAACAGTGCGAAGAAGACTGAACGAACAAGGAATTAAAAGTTTCTATGCTAAGGAAAAGCCTCTACTTCGATCTGCAAAATTAAAGCATATTCCAGCAGAAAATTATCCTAAGGAAACGAGCAGGATCGCAACTAAGCATTTTGGAGAAAATGGTATGAAGAAATTAAAATTGCCTCCAGAATCTCCGGTTCTTAATTCGATTTAACATTTGTGAACAATTTTAGATGATAAAATTCAATTTAACTGCAGTTCTGGAATAAAATTCTTTTTCATATTTGCGCCAAGTTTTAAAATACTTATTATATTTTTTGAAAATAACTTTGTGAAGTTTAAATATGTTCAAAATTCACCTTTAAGCACATATCGGTACCTTAATATAGAAAGGCTCTAACTAACATTTTTTTCAAAATCGAGATTTTTATAGATTTCGGTAGGTCACCCACTAATAAGCCATTGACAAAAAAATGTGTGTGCTACGATTGAAAATAAATCAATTACAAGCAAACAAAAAAAAGCCATTACTCACTTTAACTTACAAAAACTTTAATTTTTATTAAGTTAAGTGTAAGATAGGGCCTTTCTATATTAAGGTAACGATATGTACCTATGTATATAAAGATCAAAAAAATCAGAGCTAACAGTCAAAACAGTGTGTAGCTATTTATGAAATGAACGATACATATTTTTATAATAATTCGCTGATATAAGGCCGCATTTGCTGGCAAAATTTTTATCGTTTTTATCTAATTATTAATTATTTTTAGATATTTATCTAAAAGATGCAAAAAAAAAACAACAAAAGCTCAGAAACAAACTTGACGAGAATGACAAAACCATAAAAACAATTCAAAGAAAACAGGTTGTCATCCAATCTAAATTTAGAAATAGACAAACATTTTTAATAAAATATTTTCTGACTATGTGTGGGAGCACGCAACAACAATTATTGTTGTTCAACTATGACATCAGTGATACATTCAATAAATTAAAGGGTCCCGTCAACTAACTAATAAAACAAAAGCGGACGCCGCCTGTCATCCCCGGAAGGCTTGCTAATAAAAGGCAGAAAATGGCGCTTAATGCAAAAAAAAAAATCAGTTAATTAGGAAGTGAAGTTTATTCTGACTTTTTTTAATAAGATAAATTGTTGCTATGCAAGTAGTTTATTTTGATATCTAAAATATAAGGATATCATTTAATAACAAAATAAGATGAACAATGAATTTTCTGTTCAACTTAAAAAACATAAACTTTAATTTTGTTGCAAATTTAAAATTATAAAAATTACCTATCTTTTTAGTAGAATAAAAAAAAAAATGCTATGCTGTCGGGTCCAAATTTGTTTACAAAATATTTTGGCGCAAATTCATAAAGACTTTTAGTTGTGTCTAGCGTATGTTCAAAAGCTGTTGATCAGTGCTTAAAAATTGAAATAAATATGCGCCATTCCATACATTAGTTTTTCTCAAAAAATTGTAGCCCAGAGAAACTAAACATCAGCATCGAAAAGACCCTTAAGAAGCTGTATATTTGTAGTAAATTTAATTCCCTGCAGTAGAATTGAAATAAAATAAAAGTTGTTCTTTTATCTACGATGCACATACATATCAATTAAAAAGTCTAATTGGGCACTTTAAGCTCTGATAAGAGACAAAAGACACCACTGATTAAAACTTGTTTCCATGGTACCAACAAACGGATTCTTACTTGCAATGAAAATCAAATGTGAATTATGTTTTTGTCACCAATTCTGTATAACTCAGTCGAAATGCCACCTTTGGCACTTAAGTTTTGATATGTTAGTCAACTATGCAAGTCATGTAATAATAAGTGCAAAGTTACGTGTAAATCGAAAAATCGTGAAATAACATTGAGGGTATACCTCTAAACGTGAATATGCCTCGAAAACTGTGTAAACTGAGAACATTTTGAAGCCTCGAAAAAAACTTGTATGGAGCAAAATTTGAGCAAGCCTCGTAACTGATGAGAAAGCAGCCTCAAACAGTCGAAAAGTGAATAAGTGTTGCCGTTTGTCGAAACAATTTGCTGCTTATTTGAATTTCTTCTTTAGAATAAATTGAATCAATTTATTTTTCACAATTTTGCAGCAATTTAAGAATTCTATTTTATTTAATTATTTTTTAGCAAAATCTGCAATAACTGAAATAGTGGACGTTTTGACTAAAACACTGCAACACGGCAACACTGATCAAACTGTCAGATTGCCTTTGTTCAATCATTTTGACGCGTTTGCATTGATAGGGGTGTTCCCGAACAAGCTCGAAAGCTTTAGAGTTTTCGCGCTTAGAGGAATACCCTTATTACAATTATAGCACACGTAGAATGTAAATATAGTCCAGGATACATATGGTTCACAAAGTTAGCTTACCATATAAGAGTTAAAGTATTAAGAATTATATTCAAAGTAACAAAAACCAACTGTAACTATCGAAACATATTTTGAATTCTGTAGTCATAAACATTTTAGCCTAAGGCATTTGCTTCATTACAAAAGTTAAAAGTGATCAATTAATCATATGTATAGTATGTGCAACAAGCATAGTTTTTCAATACGATTGTTTTTGATCTCTAGTTTTTGGAAATTATCATAATTTGAAAACTAGAAAACTAAAGAAATCATTAAAAGAAAGTATCGAGAAAATCATTACTTTATGATAAGTGCGAGGAAATTTCAAATAACATATATTTTCAAGCAACGTACAATTTTAACCTTACAAGCAAATATATTTCAGAATAATCTAATAAATAAAAAAATGTTGCCAAGAATATTGAAATTATTAAGTAAAGTCAGTTTTGAACTCATCCGCAAACATTGTACATTTTTGCAAGCTTGTATGTACGAGTATTGTGGTCAATATAATAGAACATTAAAGAAAATTGCTTGACTACCCACGATTCTGTCCACAATATTCGCAAAGAAGCGATATTTGTGTTGATGGGAATTAAAATTTTCAAATTCCAAAACGAGATGCGATTACAAATTCTCGAATACAAAACCATTTTAAGTGTCCCTGCTTGTGGACAACGATTATCCGCATGACAAAGTTTTTACAACAAAAAACAACAATGATAATGGGTGGCACCATAAGCCATTTTGATGTAGGGCATTAAGTCAAATAGCCAACCAACCCAACCAAAAGCGCAAAACACCGATGTTCAAGGCAATTTGCGTCATGAAAAAGAAACGTTGTTTTAGCAACAATGCACCAACGATGGTTTATTTTACTTAGGAATTATTAACGCACTTCGAATTTCGTGTTTGAGCATAGCGTAGCCCTAAGAGTGAATGGACAGTTTGTTGTTGGGAAGCTACCTATTACCCCTAAAAGAAAAAACCGCCTATCAAAACGCACGTGGAATATTGTTATGGTGTCAAAATAAAAATAACTAAATTAATCGTTTCGAAAATGGCTTCAGTAAGGGTACACTTGAGGGCAATAACCTACGCGCAAATGAAAATAAAAAAATTGAGATTTTATATTATTTATGTTTTACTTATGATGGAATGTTTAAATATTTGTTTACTTTAAAGTTAAAAAATTCAAAGTTTACTCTATTGATATCTAATTTTTTTTTTATTTTTAGTTCGTTATTTTAATCTTTGAAGCGGAATTTTGTATTCATTTACACATGAAACACAATTCTCGTTAAATTCAAAAAATCGATATATCGCACCATTTTGTTCGCTGCACCGATAGTCGGAATCACTTCTAAGCCATCGAAAATATGATACTACTGCAAAGCTCTGTAAGTCAGCTTTCACTGCTACTGTAAACCTCTCGTTAAATTCATATGATACGACCTGCGTCAAAAATCCTTGCATCTTCACCCATACTCGTATCTATTTAGTGCACTTGGTTTGACTGTAAAACCTGTTAAGTCGTTACTCTTTCGTCTTCGATTATTATTAACATTACCAGCCCCCTATCAATATTTTTTACGTATTTTTTGTTATTGCTAAAGCTGCAAGAGCGGGTTATACTGCTACTGACTCATGCTGAACTGCTGCAAAACTTGGCAAATCCTTCGTACAGCAGTAAAACTCAGTATAAACCAAAAATGTTGTTAAGAACCGCAAAAACTAAACCAAATTTAAGAAAAAAGAGCAAACTAGCATTCTGCTTTTCACTTTCAGTAAAGAAAAAAAAAAAAACTAGAAGGCGCTTAACGAGTTTTATAATTGAATGACTTGCTTTTTTGAAAAGATTATTTTGATTTTGTGAGCCGCTCCAAAATCTGAATTTCAGTTTCTATCTTTGAAACCGCGCGGACCTAACGCAAAAAGGTTTTAGAAAAAATATTTTAACAAATATTTACACCAATCAAAAATTATAGACGATAACTGTCCGCCACTACCAACAAATGGATTATTTTTCAACATTTTTCATAATTTATCCCTCCTATTTACTAAAGATCAGCGACCTTTTCTGTGTTTAAGAATATGAAATTTTATGTGAGGCTAATATTTTCATTTTTATTTCATACAATTCAATAAAATCCTACTAACATTGACTTTTTCGATATTGCAATAATTTCCGACTTATATTCACTTTTCTATATCTTTCGATTAGACATCTTTCGGTAGTATTTAATACACTTCGTCTTTGGAGATGAGTTTTTGATAGCTTCTGCCTTTTCCGATTTTTTGAATGTTTTTTGAAGCAAATCGATACTTTTGGACTTTTTCTATCTCTTTTCCGACTCCTATAGACTTGTTCGATGTTTTTGATACTATTCGAAACTTAGGACATTGGCCAAATTTTCTACAATTTTCGATATTTTTAGACATTTTTGAACATTTTCAATAGTTTTCGATGCTAAACGTTCATATTAAAAAAGTCTCAAATCATCGAAAAATATTAAATTGTCGCAAAATTGTTGAAAAATCAGTTACAAGTCAAAAAATGTCTGCTAAGTCGATTAACGTGTGATTGTATCGAAAAATGTTTAAGATTTGAAAAAGTCGATATCATCTGAAAATGGTCGATATTGTTAGTTTTACGACCAAGGAATTGACAGCCTTCTGGCTGTCGTTTTCGTGTAAGGCAAAGAAAATCCTTCAAATAAAATTCAAAACCCAAAAAACATAAAAATTAAAGAAAATAAACAAAACAACCGTTATATTACTCAAGGAAGAATAAATTTGACAGACTAATGCATAGGTGGGCAAAGTTTTGGAAGCAGGAGCTATTAACAACAAAAGTAACATAAACAGCAATTACAACAGAAAAAAGCCCCACCATAAATACGATTTCGATAGCGAAAAAAACAATTCTACAATAAACCAAAAGCCAATACCAAGAATCAAACAAGAACAACATGAGTGTAGAATAGGGGTCGGCAAAATTAAAAGTGTGATTGTGTTCGTGAGAGGAGAGAGGCTGCACCGCAAGAAATTTTCGCAGAAATTGTTTGCGAAATGAATGTTGCGACAGATAGTGAAAAATAAAAAAATATTAGAAAAGGTATTAAGATTATACAATCTAGAGCGCAATGCATTTTTTGCTAGATGTCGTCAAAAGAAACTAACGATTTGGCGACGAAAAGGCATTTGAAATGCGTCACAATGCCTTTTCGTTGTAAATTCGTTCATTTGCCATAGCTGTAAAAAAAAAAATTTTCTATGTGCATAACAGACGATAACATCCGCGCGATATCTATCATTTGGCACAAATTTCAAGCTGTTATCTTCATTAATGAAAATTGACCTAAAAAACCGGTGAAAACTCATGTTTGGGACAGGATTCAACAATGCAATTCCAGGTATTATAATTAGGCCTCTTCGAGTTCTATCATTTGGCATTCATTTCGAGCTGTTATGTACTACAGTTTTAATTAGAACAATAAAATTGGCTAAAATTCGGGACAGGCTTTGGCAAGGCAACCCTAGATATTCTATTTAGG
Source organism: Tricholauxania praeusta (assembly GCA_949775025.1). NCBI lineage: Eukaryota > Metazoa > Arthropoda > Insecta > Diptera > Lauxaniidae > Tricholauxania > Tricholauxania praeusta. The sequence continues at coordinate 68,843,332 of OX459029.1, read as the reverse complement.
CTCATTGAGCTCTATCATTTGGCATACATCTCATCCTGTAATCTTACACACTCGACTTTTCTACAGCCGGCTCTCAGCCTATAATGCAACAATAATACAAATCTCATGCAGTGGTGAGTGCATCTGTTTGTTGCTTTAGTTATTTTTTCTTAAGAAAAACGACGTGTTTGTTGTAAAAAGATACATTTGGCTCATTCTTCCTACTTTGCCCAACTATGATCTAATGTACACGGAATCAAACGGTTTTACCATAACATCACTAACGATGACGCCCAGAATCAACTACGTACTGTCATTCGCCCGATGGGAGACAACTGTGTCAACAGTTTTATTTATTGTTCTGTTGCCGCATGACGTGACGCGCTTCCGAAATGATTTTAAAATGTGTAAGCGCTGGTATTCAAATTCCTCGCATTTTTTTCAGCCACGGCTTTTAAAAAAGGAGTCAGCTTAATACACACACACATACGCTCATACAACCGGTATACACATGCACTCCCCATTGACATTGACGAAAAACAATACGAATACAATGTCAAACGAAAAGGCCAAAACAGCAACAACATGAATTGTTGCTGGTTGGGGGTGTTTACAATCAGTCATAACGGCTTTCTCTTTTACGCGCTCTCGTTGTCGTTCTCTTTTTTTGCAGTTACAACAGTGTTGGCAAATACTCGTGCAACAGCGCTACCAACAAAAATACAAATGATGAAGCAGTAATTTAATACTTATCGCGAATAGTAGAAATAGCGAGAAGAGAGACCAATGCATAGGAACGTTGTCACTGAATAAAAAGGCAGTAAGGTGGGGTGCATGCAGCAAATGTGGCCTTCCGCACATCGAGGTTCCACCAAAATGTGTTCGATTTTAGCCGTGGTCGTTTTTTTTTTTTGTATATTTGGGTTAATGACAAGACTTTACGATTTTAGCGACGACAAATACCTGACTACCAAAATAGAATGAAAAAATGTGGTCGACAAAAACGATGACATGTCGTGATTTTGGCTTTGAAGCCTTATCAGCGCATTAGTAGAACGTCTCCAAAATTTTCAAGTGTTCTTCTCAATGACGCAATCAGACACAAATATTTGCAGAATATCTAAGAGTATGACGTTTCTGTTATGCTCCCATTTATCTTTATGTTTGTGTGTATTATTTGGAATTAATCCATTAGATGTGGCTTTTTGTGCACAAAACATTTTAGCAAAAGTTATGTATTTTATTTAAAATTTCTATAACTGGATTTATCGTTTTAATATTTAAAAACAAAACTGCGATTTTTAGGTTTAGTGGATTAAATACGTCGAAATCGTTGCTTGATAGAGCAATTCTACTGCCAAACTATAAGAAAAATGCTGTTTGTGCTGCTGAGCACTATACTTTTTTTGTGCACTTGTGTAATCAAAGAGTAAGTGTGGAGTAGGCTTTGATCCATATAATCAAATAAGAAAAAAATATAACAATAAATAGTTTCAAACTAATATAAAATTGCTATGGTCGAATACAAAATTCGACCGCCTGCATTACCTCAAATTTAATTGATATCATTCTTAATGAGCATTCTTCAGAGCAAGATCAACACAATAGTCAGCAAAATATATTTCATATCTTATACTACTTTGGAATAGGTGCTTTTATTTATGCTGAAGTAATTAATATTGAAGTATTTCGTGAGGAAATCATAGCTTGAACATGATACTTCGTAGAGGTGTTTTGACAAATAGTTCGAAAGAAGTCAGCTTCTTTACATCTAAAATATTCCATTTTTCAAACCGAGTTTTTTAGTTTGCTCTATTCATACGAGTAGAGTGTATTTCTTTAAAGAAATGTAGACCGACTTTTTTTATCCTTTGCTGTTTCCCGGATCTTCGCACGCCGAATCTTTCTGCTAACTTATTGATTACGTTGATTATCTTTTCTTATCTCTGTGTTTCCTCTATTCTTAAGCCACTATACTTTATATCATTTCTAGAGATGTGTCCTTCTCTGAGAAATGCCTTTTCAAGAGATACTAGTGCATTTTTTTTTGTAAACTTTATTAATATGATCATTTTGGGGATTATTTTCCACGCAAGTCCTCACATCACGATGCTTGTTTGTTGTCCTCTAACTTTTCTCCCAAGCCAATGTCCTTGAACCAAACTAAATAACTTGCATAAATCTCAAGTTGGGCGATGCCACGTCCACTTTTCATAAGTCTTTTCAATTATTTTAAGTTTTTCCATTTACTTAATTTACGTAAGACAATGATACTTGTGCAAAAAAAAGAAATAACATTTTAAAATAATTAAATTTATTAGTGAAAAGTTGAGAGTGCAGAAGGTTGAACTTAATGTGCAACCGCAGAAGACTAACATGACCAGGCCAGACCAGAATTTTCCAGCTCTAATCGTTGTCTCCATTTTCTGCTGCATTAGTGAAATGTCAGGATTTTGACGAAGCCAGAAGAGTTTTTTATATGACACATTGAACAAAAACACAAAATATTCAGCGCCACTTGACAATGTGGCATACGAATGCTATATAAGTGACAATATAATTTTTTCGCTATGTACTAAATGCGCATGTCTGCTATTTTACAGATTAGCTACAATGTTTTTTTTTTCGAAATTATAATTTCATTCATTTCAAGATATAACGAACTGTAGCTAAGTAGGTTATTGTGAAACTTTTTTTTATACGCAGTACCTAAAACGAATTCAAATTCGAGTGTGGAAATTATCGTAATCAAGTCTTGTTAACTTTTAATTTTACACTAATAGTAGCTCAACACATTACTGTTATTTGCGTTTTATTCCGCAGTTTTTTTTTTAAATTAAAAATTAAGTATAAAATAAGAACTTTTAACATTCAACACAATATGGGCCCATCGAAAAATAAACATTCTTTTAGTAAAAAAAAAAATTCTTGCACCTTCGATCGAACCGAGGTCAAAATATTTAGATAAATATTTTCTTTTTTTCGTAAAAATTTTTTTTTTTTGTAAATAAAATAAAGAAACTATTTGTTATGTTAATTACGCTTAGACGAAAAAATCGGTGAAGATATTCTTTAAGAACCGTTTCATGCCAACAGGATTGCCAAGTGACCGGGATTGATGTGAGGCAAAGAGTTTTGTTTATAAAGGGGGTTCAAATTTGAGATATTTTTTGAAATTTGCCTCCGATGTTTTTTCAGGTATTAAGTAAATACATTCCGTTCAGTTAGAATGGATCGCTACACGATTGACCAACGTGTTTTCAATATTAAAACTTATTTTAAGTTGATTTGAATTTGGAAGACAATTTCTTTCAAAATACGGTTTAGAAAATGCTCCGACAAACTTATCATTGATAAATTTGAAGACACTAGTTCAGTTCAAAAGCAACGAAGCAGAAATTATCATCATGTGATTTAACACCATTGGATGTCTTCTTACACAGAAAAAACAGAATTGGTAAAATCAAATAATTGCAATTCTATGAATAAAATTTCTAGAATTCAATTATTCATTTCTTTAAATTGAAGAAAAAATTTGCAAAATCAAAACACCTTATTTGTTAGATTTTCAAATTCAAATTATCTGATTTTACAACAAAATATTTTAGCTTAATCAGCTTAATGTTTCACAGTTAGTGCAAATAGAAAACTTCGTTACTGAATTAGAAAAATCAATTCAAACTTTGGAATTTTTAACTAAATCTTACTTTTCACTCTAATGAACTAAATAGTTCTTAAATAGTTTCTGTATTTTCAATGATATATTCTTTTCATTTTAGGTGAATTATATAGAAATAATTCTTAGATATACCTAGAGTATTCTATGTTTGAACCAAAGTTTTTTTTTTTAATTTAATGAATTAACTGAACAATTTATCAATTGTTCAATACTGCAAAAAAAAAAAAAAATTCTCTAAAGCCAGAAATATTTATTTAATTTAACAAATTTAAATTATTATAATTCGTTGAATTTTCCAAATCTTTAAATAATTTTTCTTATTAAAGTTCGTCAATATAACCAATGAATTAATTGAAGCAAAAAATGTTTTAGTTGAATCAAAGATTGACAGAAAAAATTCCTTGAAAATACGAATTAAATATTTGCAATATTTACAAATGTTTTTTTGAAATCAACGAATTTATTTTAAGTTTCAACAAAAATTGTAGGATGAAAAACAACAAATCACGATTTGATATATCAGACAAACTGTTTCTATGACTGAAAATCATACAAAAAATTCGTTGAAATCGGACACGAAATTGTTTGATATCATAGAATCTTTTTTTTCTGTGTATGGGGTTTCTTGAAGAGTAAAGCGTATGCGGATAGTCCTCAAACTGTTCAACACCTCATAGGCAACATCATCGAGTCAATATATCACTAATTAAACCATCATTGTGCGAAAAGTTTCGTAAAAGATTGACGGTCTGCCGAGCTAGCAGAGGAGGTTAACTGAAAGACATTCTTTTCCATTATTAACCGAAATCAATGTACTTTAATTTCAAAAAAAAAAAAAACAAAAAAAGATTCCCACAATTTTTGGCTTTTATTTAAAAAGATACCTCAAATTTGAAGACCTTTTAGTTTTGTATTCATCTTAAGACCCAACGCACTTTTATTTTTAATATAAGAAATGTTTTTTTTTTCTTTGATTATTAAGAAAACGATTGGTGCGATCCTTGGAGACTTATTGCATCGATCATTGGAGGTAAAAATAACTTATTTTAATTTCAGGCATACAATTTCTCAAAGTAGACAGCCACTTAGTCATTCTTCATGGGTAAAATAATTGGAACAATAGTGACGTCGTATGAGTAGTATGTGTGTCATGCGTTACAATTAGTTTAAGCATGTATGTATGTATGTAACAAATAAGTTAACAGTAAAACACTGGTGAGTTAAAAAACCACAAAAAGTTAAAAGCAGTTGTGCATTCAATAAATTTTTCAAGAAGAACACGCAAGTATTGAAGTCAAACATTTACATCGGAAGATGATGTCAAATTATTTGTCACATAAAAGCTACCCAGCAAATGATTTTCATCGCAGAAGTTTCATATTTCAATCAACAAGGCAATGTTTTGATCATGCGCCAACTCATATTGTGACGTCAAGTTATTTTGAAATAGACTGTTCGGGGTTAGTAACTCCAGAGCGATTCGTATATGAATCAAAAAGAAAAGTTTCAAACGATTACTGTTGAATTCAAAATAAAAGTATTGGAGGACTCGGAATTGTTTCGTCTAATCCACGCGTAACTTGTGTTGGATATTTGATGGTTGTATGAATTTGTGACGTAATTTAAAATTGAAAGTGACAACACAACTAACACAACATGAAGAAGTGGAATAGCTCAGCAACATTAACACCGTTTTAGTTTCTAACCGTATGTTTACAATTCATGTAGCATGCGTAAATAAAAAAAAAGTAATGACGAATCATAATGCCTTGAAATACTCGTATATGACACTTAAAAATACTTAAAATGCTAATTTAAATTTTATGGAAGTGTCATAAGCCCATAACCTGAAAGATGGAATAAAATAATTTATAGTAAAGTTACCAAATAACCCCGCAAAACTCTTCTGGAAGAGTTATAAATTTATCGAAATACAGGTAGAAGATCTTATTTTAACCTGTATTTTTATTCCAATTTTAATTTTCAGGCTCCGCAACTCGCCAGAACTTTCAATAAAATGAATAATGTTCTGCAGATGCACACGAATAACCAATGTCGCTTAAAAGTTTACCGTTATTGTAAGGATCACTACAAAAACACTCCAATACGCTCATAAGCGGGTGCTTTTCGCTCTCAATACGAACGCAACTGCGGCTCTCTGCATTCATTTGCTAAAAGCACTTAAATAGCTCAGAACGTGGAATGTTTTTGGAGTGCTGTCTTCTAAAGCTTTGAGATCAAACCCGGAAGGGAAACTATGCTGAGTCCTTTTGTGGAGCGCTCTCTTTCTGGTTGGCTGGGTATGTTTGCTGGGTACATATTCATATTTACTCGTACATGAATATGCGTTTAAAAAGTTCAAAAGAAAAACGTTTGACGATTTATACATGAATGGATAGGGACGGCCTTATTTTGCGTGTATTTTGACATAAATATTTTATGCAAGTATGCACGTGCATGTAGTCAATGGCCTTACTACAAGGACATTTTATTTTTTTAAGAAAAAATTTTTTTTTTTTATTTATTAAAACGATAAAATGTCAAAAGTAATATGGAATTAAAAAATAAGTTAAAAAAAAAAATAGATGTAAACATATACATTTTGAACAGTATAGTCAATACATAATTATTAGAGCATCAAGGAAATTTTATTAAATTTGTCAAATAAGTTTTTGGGGTGTTAGGATCATTCGCGTATAGTTGAGAACTTTTGCTCTACAAAAAATTGGGGTAAAAATTGTTTTAAACTTAAATAAGTAGCATTATTGCACAAAAATAAATGGAATGATTTTTGGAAAATGTCTAATAAAAGTTCATAGTATTTGCAGCACTTATCATACCACAATTTCGAAGATAGCATAACATTTTTAAAAATCAGTATAAATTAGGTACCACTGAATTGATTTTAAAAATAAATAGTTTTATTTGTAAAAAAAACGTAATAAGTTGAAATTTTCACCCATAATTTTTCAGAAAAACTGTTGCAAAATAATACAACAATGGCGAAAAACTTAATTTCATCTACCATATCTCTCAATGGAAACAAGTTTGTTCAATAATTCGGTCTGAAAATATTCAAAATAGCAATTTGAAGATCTTTTGGAACGGAAATCCACAATCAAAATGAGAGCCTAGAGTCTTGCAAGCAAAAAGTTTGCAGGCATCAATCTAATCATAATTAGAAAATACCACAATATTCAACGATGCTCCTCAATATTGAAATAAATTCATTTCCTAATATAAAATAGCACAATGCATTATCAGTTTTAATTATCATGGTTGCCACCAATATTTAACACCCCTTTACATTCAACACATAAGAAATGGTGTTTCCCACAAATACCTAAAGTAAAAATTACAATAAACGCAAATAATGCAAGGATTTAATAAAAAACAATTTGTAAAAATGAAGCACAAACTTTGTGCAGATAATAGTCGTCAGTTCGAGGAAAAGAGGATGCTTATAATCCCAATGTACATTTACCGCATTGGAAAGTGGTCGTACATATATGCTCGTAGTTGAGGATGAAAGGACATTGTTGCATTTCAGTTGTTGCATGATGTGAAAAGAGAAAAGGAAATAAGAAAGAGCTTAGATATTTACCACAATAAAGAAGTCATGTAAGAGATGAACGAAGATGAAAGCAAACATGCATACATATAGTATATGTGAGTAGATAGATAGCATATATGTATATGTAAAAGAGTAACAGAGCCGGATTAAGTGTGCGGAAAGTTTTGGAATGAATTGACATATTTTTTGTTTTGTTTTGTGATAGATCTTTTCTTTCGAACGGTTTTCTTAGGAATAATTACACAGTACAACAAATTTTCAGCTTTTTGTTGCAGCAAAGTAACCACGATATAATCCTGAAAAAGGACGTTGTTCTGATCCTGATTTTGCCAAGCAAAGTTACAGCCCAACATGTCCATGTTTTTTCATCTGCATTTGAAGGTTCATAAGGGTTAAGAGTTTAATTCTTTCAAAACTCTTGGAAAAAACTTGAATTGTTTTAATAAAAAAAAAAACTTTAAAAGGTTTCAAAATGGGATGACCAGAAGTTCAGGGGCAATCGATTTTGTGCGTTTGTGCTTATCGCTTAATAATCTGACTCTTCATACATTGTTGTATACCAAAATCATACAACATATGACGAATAAAAATGAATATTCAACGTAATTTGGAGCAGTATCGGACCTTGGAAGGGACCGTTTTTGGCTATGTTGATTATGTGCAAGAGCTAAAATGTTTCACAAAAATATTCTCCAGAAAGTTTCACTAGGGATTGTCAAATACAAGAAGCACCTATGAGATAAGGAGAACCCAATATAAAAATAAAACATTAATACGCTTCCTTTTTTTGGGGGGCAAACATCGGCTTCTATGTAGAAGGTTAATGGAATAAAATGCCTGTAAGAGTCGAATTTCCGGGTCTAAGTCCCGCATTAAGTCCTTAGTCAACCTTGGGCTTAACAACGCCAGTCCTTTAATTACGCCAATCTTATATTATGTCTCAAACATAGAGGGCGAAAAAATATCTATGGGTCTACAGTACAAGGAAGTATAAGTCCGACACTGAAAGCAATTGCAATTTTTTCCATTTCATTTTTTATTCAGTTTAAGAAATTTTGAAGGGGTGTAGACGGAACAAGCTGAATTAACTAAGCGAACAAAAAACGTCGAGTTTTATTTTGAAAACCAACTGCCAATTGTTTCGACACAGTGTGCATATCCACAATATTTCCATACACATTTCCAATTAAATGGCTTCGTTAGCAATTAAACTGCAGGAAATTGAGTACTGAAAGTTCAAGAGCAGTCATAGACGACAATTACACCCACTTAAGTGTACTGTTTAGGGCGGTATATCGTCAGAAAAACCCAATGATCCTGCATTTCACAACTTTAGTGACCAGATGATATTTGAACATCCTTTAAATGCAGCACTCGATATCAATCACAACTATGGTTCCAACGGAATACACCTACAGCGCATACTGCACGATACACATTGGCTCTTTCACGGGACATTCGTTACGAGCGCATGAATTCGGAGAGTGCTTCCGATAATTGTTGACGATTTTCCGTCCGTGTTCTGTTTAACGCATAAGCCAGCGACTGGAAATCAATATTCACAATTTAATCCGTACCATAACACGGACTAGTATAGTTTAAGAAATTTTTCAATCAGTAAACCTTATAAGATGATTTAAGTACGAACAAAGGACCTTTTTACATAAAATATATTGGTCTTGCCAGTCTAATAACGAAAAAAGTGTGAGTTTTCTCTCTGGTAAACTAGAAAATAAGACTTGTTCTAATTCTGATTTAGTTAAGAAGTGAAATTGAAGTCCGAAATTAAACGCCAATATCTCTTCTAAGCCTAATGGTCGAAACTTGCTTTGGAATTTTACTTCTGAATTTCGAACTTGAGCTGTTATACATAGTTCCGATAATTTGACGGATTTCCCTTTTTTGTATGATGCTGAAAGCTTAGCTACAATTCCGACGGACGACGGAAGAACCTTTAACGGTAAATTCCGTCGTAAAATTCAAACAAAGTGAGAACATACTTCATCTGTTAATAATTCATTTATGTTCCTATTTATATGAGAACTAGTTTTCATAGAACTCAAATTGACATTAAGGGCCGTCCATAAATTACGTGAGTCAAAATAGGGGCGGAGGAGGTCCGGCAAAATCTCACCAAGGGGGAGGAGGGGTCAACGAAAATCTCAGGTCGACTTTTTAAAGCAGAGAGTATGCATTATTGTATTTTACATCTAAAAATTATAACGAAAGTCTCACGGAAGGGAGGGGGGAATTCCTGCCAGAACTCATCAAATCTCACAAAGGGGTGGGGGAGGGGGTCCGAATTTTCAAAAAAACACCTCACGTAATTTATGGACGTCCCCTTACAAACTTAAATTAATAAATTGACCCAATCTGATTAGAAATGCAATACCGATCCGTCGACCACGAAATAAACTTCGAATTTTAATTTCGTTTCCGAAGTAAATCTGAAACGAAATCAGAACAGGCCTGAATATGCATATGTACTCACAAAAAAGTTCCATTTTTTTTTCTCTTGCTCTCTCTATAAATTTTTTTTTTTCTTTTTATTGTCGTCTGTCAATGTTTTTGTTTTCTTTTTTTTTTGGAACATCAGTCGCCTGGCTACAAAAACAAAGTCTTTGTTTCTGCAGCCATTGTCGATATGATGATGACGATGATGATGTTGCCAATTGCAGACCTTAAGAAAACCACATTTATGCATATTTTTGTGTGTGTAACTGTGTATATGTAAACATTAGGATGTTCGTTATTTCCCAAGTTTCTTTGAGTTAAGAACTTGGTATATTTATGTTTTGCTACAAAAAAAAAGAAAGTTAAAAATTTTGGTTTACTCACAGACTACTGAACTTTTTTATTTTATATATTTTTTAATTGACAGCTAATAAGCTTACAGTACAAATAATTTTAAGTTTTTTTGTTTATTATTTTATGAAATTTTAAGAAAAAATAAAAAACACTAAATAAATTTCTTGCACAGTTTCCTGACAAGAAGTTTTTTATGCATGTACATTAGGGTGTTTTTTTCAAACTTTTGGAGAGGGATTTTATTTATTTTTTCCTATATTATAGCCTGAGGAATAAAAATAGTTGTCCCAACATTTGAGCTTCCTAGCTCAAACCTGAAAACGGCGCGGACAGAGTTAATGTCCAATTTCGTTAAAGTTTAACGAAAAAAACCGACTTACTAAAACGTAGAAAAAGTCTACTTTAGGTGAAAAGATATAGCTTTTTGGGTTTTTTAGTTGAATGGGGGTCGCCACCCACTGATGTAATACCACGCCCACATTTTTCATGTGACTAAAAATGCGGAAAAAATACACCCAAAGGAGGTATTTTTATTTTTTTTTTTATATTTGCGGTCCTATATATAATAGAATCGGGTTTGAAGAAAATTCTCCCAAAATTTCAGCTTCCAAGATCAAACCTGCGAACGACGCATCCACTTTGTTTCTTACTACAATTCATATGAAAAATGAAAAAGCAAAACAACGAAAAACAGAAAATTTACTAAAACGTAAAAAAATAATCTTAAATTGACATAATTTTGACCTGGAAGAAAGGTAGCACGCGCTGCAGGAACTTAAAATATCTATATTAACGAAATCACGAGCCTCATATACAAAAATTACTTAAATTGTAAATAAATTAAAAAAATTTATAGATTCAGAAGCCGTTAATAGCAACTTTTAAATGATTCTTGCAGCTTTAAAATTAGGCCTCACAGCACTCTCTAGATTTTATCCAGTTCAAGTTATGACAAATTCAAAAAAGAAAACTTTGCAAATTATCGGTTTTTGAAATCTTGGCGGCACGCAAGCTATGAACTGCAACAAATGCGAAAAGTTTTCTAAGTACTAAGTTGTTGTATAATTAAAATCTATTTGAAACTCGCTGAAATTTTCAGATTTTGGAAATAATGGACACCTTATACAGTATTAAGCTTTTGCAATTTACAATACAACAACGCCGACACTATAAAACCTTGAATGAGCAGCATAACAAAACTTGGTCTTATTTCTTATCTCTATTCCTATGGGTTTTTGTTGTGTTTGTATACCTACACATACATATATGTACAAGTACCATATATGTGTGCGACAGTGGGATTTTAAAGGTTAGCTACTGATTAAGGGGTGTCTCCTCACCAGTACGATATAGTATATGTATGTAAATGCACGCAGTAGCAGCAGGAAAAGTTTTATTGTGGCGTTTAATGTAAATGCAGATTACTCAATAAAATCGACGCTTAGCTGTGGAATTTATGTAACGGAAGCAACTGGAATCTAGAAGAAGACTTTGTGCTCTTACTGTAAGAGAAAAAGAATGAAAGCAGAATAAACTATTAGAGAGAATCAACACCAAAGATGTCGCATGCAGAATTAGTCTGCCCAGTTTGTCTTCACAAATTATGATTACATTATGATGATGCCATTAGCTCGGTTGGTTGCAACAGTAAATCGATTTAAGTTGCTATTGGTGCACAACAATAAGAAGAAATTAAATGTTTGCATGAACGGGTAGTGAATGGAATATATGCTCATGATTTATAGCAAGCAACTGCCAATGCTGAGAAATCAATTTGTAACTTGAGTGAGAATCACTATAATTTGACTTACCAACTTTATTCAAATGATATTCTGATATACTTTGTAGAAGTATGCATCAGAGATGTGCAATGAGTGGCTCGTTTTTATTTACCATTCGCTTATTCATTGCTATTGCGTGCTTTTATTCGACAACATATGAAACGAGTGCTGCAGTGCATTGCCTTTTAATTTAATTGCCATTGCCTGCCTCTGCTTTTTTTGAATATACTCGAAAGACAAGCACTATTCACTCAAAGCTCATTCGTTCGTTTCTATTTTTATGCAACGAATTATATGGCTATGCAACGAATGCTATGGTCATGCAACGAATGCTATCGCACAGCATCGAATACCTCATACGATTTGAGTCATGCTATTTTAGAGTAGTACTTTGCTTGCCATTGTTTGTGATTGTTGAGTTTCTTCTAAAAGACAAAATAAGTTTTTATTTTAAAGCATGGAAAATACACAAGTCAAGGAAAATGTCAAATAAAAAAAGTTAATGCTGCGTAATGACGTTCGTTGCATAGCCGTAGCATTCGTTACATTGCCATAGAATTCGATGCATAAAAATAGAAACGAATGAATGAGCTTTGAGTGAATAGTGCTTGTCTTTTGTAGTGTGTTCGTTGCCTTCAAAGAAAACGAAGGCAAGCAACGGCCATGCGGTAAAAAAGTACTGCACGTCAGCATTCGCATTCGCTTTGAGTGAGCAGTGTTTTCATTCGTTTCACACGTTTGATGCATAGTGTTGATTCACAATTCGTTTTTTGTGAGTGTTTCACAACTACGTATGAATGCATTCGTGCACATCTCTGGTATGCATACATTTTGTCACAAGACGTGAAACGTCCGTTGACTATGACGTCAAACATCTTAAAGCAAAGTGCTGCATCCAGTAGTTTGCCATATTTTTACGACTGAGAAGTGAACATTTGATTTCTTAAGCATTAACGTATGTATATCTAACATTAAATCTTTGTTAATGTAAATGTTATTAAAATTAAAGTATTTGCAGAAAAAAAAAAAAATATCCTTTATTGCCAGATAAAATGTATGAGTTTAAAAAAGGGAACAAAATATGATTTCAAATCCTAATTTTTTCATCTAAGAGGATATACATTTTCAAAAAAATATTTCAAAAAAAAAAAAAGGAGAATGTCCCTTGTCAGGGTGCTCCCGAAACCCTATTATTGTATTATTTTGAATAGAAATTGGCATTGTTCAGTGCTAAAATGGTATAAGTCAGTATCTGAATTTCCGTCTCTTTTCTGCAGGTCCTCTATACGTAGTTAAGCCATTGCTATAACAGGCTATGCATAATTTTATTTCCCCTCTCTCTCTTTCTCTCCTCATTGAACAATAGGAGTCAAACTAATTATGTAGTCCGAGAGGTAGCGTTCTATTTTTCATGGTCATTTTATCCCACTTAACTCTTTCGTAATTGATAGCTTAAATTTGGCTAATAATATAAATTTGGAAATAACGAATACCTGAAGAAAATCTTAAAAAAAGGGACTTTTCAATATGTCAGAGCTATAGGGGCATCAAGATACTGTCAGTTCTGTCCAAGTCCTTAACGAAAATCTATCTCACCAGAGTTAGCGGAAAAATAATACCACTTATTTGAAAACAACAGGCTGACTTTCGTCCGAACAGATCGTGTATCGATCAAATTAATGATGGTAGGCTTCGTTACATCTAACTTTCATCTACTATAGTGCTGCTTTTGATAGCATCGACCGAAATCGCATCTGGGATGCATTAAGCAGACGAGGTGCCGCACCCAAGATTATTAAGCTCATCAAGGCTCAATACGAAGGTTTCAATTGTAGACTATTACATAGCGAGAAGCTTTCTGACCATCTTTTGAGTCAGTTTGTTTGCTGTAACCAATCTTGAGAGCCCTAGGCTATACCAGTCGCGGCATTCAATGGACTTTCACGTAGCATCTGGAGAACCTTGCTAATGCCGGTGACATATGCCGTCTAGCCACAAGCAGTCAGGCATACAAGAAAAACTTACTGCTGTCAGATCTTCATCGGAAGAAGTAGGCCTGAATATCAACATAAATAAAACAAAACGCTTGACAGTGGTACCATTAAAATCAATATTTGAATCAAACGTGAAGCTGTACGACTTTGAAACTTGACTTACCAGCAGCACCCTGCTACAGAATTTACAACTGTTCATCAACAAATGTCTTCGCCGAATCCTGAAAATTCGATGACCTAGGCTCATCTCTAACGTCGATTTGCTCACCCGATGCCGTTAAGATCCGATGAAGTTTGTAGCCAAGCACTAGAGTAGAATCCTCAGGCTAGTAGAAAACGCTGCTGTCCTAAATCATCGTGAAAACGATCTCTAGAATAGGAAAATTTTGGAGAGAATTGAAGGCACTCGCTACAAACCGTGTACGTTGGAAGAGTTTTGTGGAGGCCCTATGCTCCGTGAGAAGATAAAGGACACGCGAAGAAGAAGAATGTTTTAATGGGCATGAAAACACATCAATTTCATGTTCGAAAAATCTCCATACGATAAAATTTGACCCATCTTTCATAGTTTTAAAATTACTAATAACCATCGCCATTTTCGAAAAAATATGTTTTTTTTTTAAATTTTAAAGTAGCATTACTTGTTCAAATCACAAAACCACATTTTTCGACCAAAATGGGATAGAATGGTTATGTCATTTGCAACGCTGACTCCCTGATTAATATACATATATAGTACATACGCACGTCCACTCGAACAACTACATGCCCACGAATGCGCTTGTGTTATGCAAAAGTAAGGTTTCATTATACTTTGAGAGAATAAAACATGCTGACATGACTTAATTAGGTTAGTATGTAGGTAAAAGGATACGCTGCAGCACAAAAGTAACAAGGAGGCAACAGCTGACAATTCGTCCTAACATTACAAAGTATGAGTAAAGTTCGCGCTGGTCGTAGTCGGCCCCGGTATGGCAACAATAGCTTAATAATATTAATGAATAGCAAAGGAAGCTATAAGTCCATTCTTCTCTGTTGTCTGCGCTTTTCAGAAAAATAGCATTTGCTCATTGTTGCTTTATTAAATTCCACGACTGATGCTTGTGCTGTTTGGAGGCAGGATATGGCGTACACACACATTCATCCTGTTGCTTGACGCCATAATGAGTGTGCAAAAAAAGAAAATTTATTTATTTTTGTTATATGATGATGGAATGATATGGTTCTTGTGTGTGTGCGTGTCAAGGAGGCCGCAGCAGGGCATAGCGCAATCAGTTGGCAAAACACAAAAGTATGTCACCGTGTAAAACCTGCAAGTTTTTAGAAATGGGGTAATGTAAATTATATTTTCATGGTATTAATCAAATTTTAACACATAAGTACCCGAGTAAGGTAAGCTAAATTTCAATTCTATAAAATAAAGACCTAGTATGGTAACGTTTGCTAACAGGAAGCACACAGATTTTATAACGCTTAAAGAGGAGCACTTGGAGAAACAAACAAGCATTGGAAAAAGTAGGCGTGTAACTTTCCATACAACCAGAGTTCTGAAGGAGTTGAAATATGTACTCCTCTCAAGGTCTGATCAAAAATATTTTCCATCAGATAAAGTTAAAGCATGATTCTTCACAGAAATTTGATTCTTCGAAACAACTCAGTGTTACCGAGCTAGACTAGCAAATAGACAGATTCAAATCCAAATGATATGTTTCTCATTGCAAAGATATTTTTCAGTAAATCAGTATTCAGTCGACTGTATACAAATACATGTTGCAATAAATGAATTTATTTACAGCTCTGAACCGAGCATTGAAAGCTGTGCAGTTTTGTGTATGGCAAAAAGCTTTAACAACCCCAATACAAAAGCATAAATTAGTTTTTCTTTCCGCTTGTTGCTGTAACTTGAATTCTATTATATAATTTTTATGATTTTTTTCTGAAATGACATTGCTTTTTACTCGTATTTGCCTTGAGTTAAGTTCAATTTAATAATTCACTTGCAAGAAGATACCTCTTTTGAAATGTTCATTACAACCTACTCGTAGAGTTGATATTAACGAAAATAAAATACCAAATTTCATATATTTTTCAAGTTTTTCGGCAAAAAAGACGATTCACACTGGCATCGAAGTCAGCCTGTTTTGACTCCATTAATTAAAAAAAAAATTAATTTATTGCACTAATCGATTGGTTAGATAAGATAAAAGATTTTGGAAATGACTAGACCCACCATCGATTCTCTAAGTTCATTCCATTTTTGAAAAAAAAAATTTTACATAACCGGGAGCGTGCTCCAACGGAGTGTTTTGATCCCATTTACGTGTTTATTCCACCAATCAACTGCAGAAAGGGGAAATAATGTTTGTTTTTGACACGTCAAGAGGTGCTCGTATCGAGGTATCGTTGGGATAAGGTCGAACCAAATATTTAAACATAACCAGGGGCGCCCCGACACCGCTAAGGTGTGTTTGGACGTTTTTTTTTGTAAAAAATTTTATTACACCAAACAATGGAAAAAGTGGAAAATTTTATGGACGTGTTCAGAGATGACTGTACCGCTTTACTTTAACTCTTTTAATGTAAAAAGAAAATTGTATACCATTCAATCAATCAAAAAGTTAAAAAGTTTTAGAACCACGTGAAGATAGGGAAACTTCGAAACAAATTTTTGGACATGATCATGTTCGTCCCAACCCCATAAGGTGTGGTGTTTTGATACCGTTTTGTAACAAAAAATATTCATTTCGTTAACGAAGCAAATCCGAAACGAAACCAGAACAGAGAGCGCGGCATATATAGAATAGTGTACACTATATTTTTGATCAAATCCATCTGAAGATTCGATGTTTTGTTGGAAAAAAATGTGCTCATTCATACATACATACATATACTACTCATGCATGTCAAATTCTACAAAAACTTCTTAACAACCTTAAGCGTCGAAGGATTTATGTTAATGAGGACACAAAATGATAAACTTATGTATGTAAATACAAAAAACACGTGCTATATTCAATAAAGAAATTTCCCTTGGGACAAAACAAAACAAAAAATTTTAAACTTTTAAAAATAGAATCTAAAATTAGTTATATGTAGAATGATAGCTTAAGGACCCTTCCTTTTTTCTGTTTTGTACACAAAACAGAGCTGTGATGTTGAGCAAATGTTATGTAAGTGTAAATAAATACATATTCGTACATCATACACTAACACATTTTCAAAAATACAGCACACGCCTGCACGCACTCGTATATAGTTAATGAAAAATTTAAATTCAAATTTTACGAAAGAATTTTAGTAAGTTAACGCAACTTTGCTACTGACTCTGTTGCATGCAATGAAAAACGTTGAAAGTCTAAAGTTTTCACTTGACCCTTTTTCACTTCAATTCCCACAGCTTGGATCGCAACACTCGTTCATTGTTGCACTGTGGGTTCAATTTAACTGTCATATTGGAAACAAAATCAAAATTAAATCTGTTAACCCTGGGCCTCTCGAAGGCCGAAATTCAAAAATTTAATTTTTATGCCTTTTATTATTTGTGGTTCTACTACTCAACCATCACATTATATTTTTTTAATTTAGTTTTATTTTTTTAATTTAGTTTTATTTTTTAAATTTGGATCCATTTTCCTTAGAACTAATTAAATTACACAGTCCCATTTTTCTTTTGCAACAGTGTTAGTATTGTAAAATTGTGAAAGAGAACGTTGTAGTGACCATACTATACGTACATGACTATACTGCAAGAGTAGAGATAAGCTAGAGGTTTGACAGCTGAGTCACAATTATTCTTTTAAAAAAATTAATTAATTTTATATTAAACATAAACAAGTTTTCAAAAAAAATTCTGTATGGAATAAAGATTTGAGAAAAACCTTATGGTATCTACGAAAACATATTCCTCATGCTAAAAAAGGAGGTCTCCAAACAATAAAACTACTGCAGAGTCATAACTTTTATAAAAACTAACAAATTTTGAAAGTTTTTCAAGTCATTTTCTAATTGCTTTATTTAAGGGCCTCCTAAGTGTCAAAAATCAACGATCAAACGCCCCCTAACTATTTGCTTAACCGAAAAACATTTAATTTTTTTTTCGCATGAAACAAAAACAGATATCTTGCTCACCGCAAGTTTTGAGGTTGCTCACGGCATTGCACTTTTCTTACTTATTGACAAATATTTTTGGACCAAATTTTCAGGGAAAAATCTTCAATAGTTGTACTTTAATAATGTAAAAACAATCTGGTCTAAAAAAAAATGGAGCTTCAAAAAAAAGTTTTAAAAAAATATCTTTTTATTTTTCGAAAAACTCCCGGAGGCCCTTAATTCTATAAAAGGGACTGAATATTTTGTATTCAGTAATAAGATAAAGCGTTCGAAAAAAAGCTTTGCTATTTATGGATGTACTACGAAAAAAGTTTGATTCTCTAAGCCGAATGTAAACAAATTTAGTCGATTTCAATTACGGCACCACAATTTGGAGCTTTTAATTGTTATTTTGTTAACAATAAAATTACGGATTTATCATTATTTTTATTTCAATTATGCGGCTGCACATCTCAGGATATCGAAACTTCAATTTCGCGGTGATATTTTCATTATAACTGCTAGCGATAGTTGTATCGGAAAGCAAAAATAAAATCGCAAACTTAGCGAGTAAAATGTTAGTTGCTATTTACACATAGCAAGTTGCTTAAGTGCCAGTGCTCGCCAGCAGATTGGTATTAAGTCTATTGCGCATTTTAAAATGAAAAGAAAAAGGGCTATTTTGCTGAAAAACAAAATTGTTTAAAATGTTAGGCGGCAAAAAGAAGAAATGTGAAATGAAAAAAATAGGAACAACGAGTACGGAACTTGGTCGTTTTATTCGCACATAGATAGCGACTTGGCGAATAAAACACAGCTAACAGCAAAAATGTAAGTGACTTTGTTTACTTTACTTTTACAGGATAACATATTTTTCACATAGGATCTATAAAAAGTAAAGCTCATAACCATTTCCCTTTTACTGATTACTAAATATTGAGCCTATTGATTTTTAGTCACTTTTCAGGCGAAAAGTGAGTTTTTTTCGAGACAGAGAGTTATGGCATAAGAGTCTTATGATAAGACAAATTAATAATTTTGAAAAATTTACATAAAAGTGAAATTAAAATAAGTAGTAGGTATTTAAGTAGTAGAACTAAAATTAAGAATTTTCAAAAAACCCCTCACGTAATTAATGGACGGCCCCTAAGTGGTTGGTTTTTAATTTTGTGTAGAGTTTTTTATAAGCGAAATAGATCATAACTATTTCAAAAAAGTAATCTATCAATATTTGGATAAATAAAATGATTCACGCAAAATCTACTGAATCAATTTTGATCAAATTTGTTAGTCATCTTTCTTAGACGCTTGGTCCCAACATAGAATTAAAATTATCACGATATTCCTGTTAAATATCAAAATATTAAAGTTTTAAAATTGCTAAAAAATTAATTTCACACATAGAAAGAAACATGTAAACATAACAAATCGTTTAATGGCAAGTTAGTGTGTGTGCGTTTTGTTTTTATATGGCAATGCAATGGAAGAGAATATTCAAATTTTACTCTCGCTCTCATTCTCAATTTGTCAACGCGGAATTTGTGAACAATGCAAAAAAAAATTACAGTACGTTCACACATAGAAGACACACATGCTGTCCTAAATGGCTTGACAACATGTGTGACTCTCAATGTTTCTTTGCGTTCACATTTTCGTGCATGCCATCAAACATCAATTGCAGAACAATTTATGAGCGTCCACATCGAAGTGAAATGCATGAAATCCTATTTAGAATGAAAAATGTTCACTAGGCTTGACAGTCAGTTCACACAGGTTGTATGGTTGGACACTGCCAGCAGAAAAATCAACAATTTTTGAAATCCATCCAACATGTGTGTCAAGCGGTCGTTCCTAGAGTTCACATTATCGAACATTGATGTTGGACAACATGTGTGATAATGTGTACTAGGCTAATTGAATGTGTTAGTTGGTGTGTGTGCTTTGTTTTTGTCTTTCACATGGCAATGCAATGGAATGTTTATGGAAGAGAAAACAACAAGAACTCTAGATCTGTGAAGAAGAATCCAAAATTGACGGTAGTTCTATTTAAAAAAAGTAAATTGTTTGCCTTCGCAGAAAAACAGGCTACGCGTACAAAGTCGCTAGTCTATCAATATTTGGATGAAATTTAAAATTATAGGGGGAGTAATTAGTCCAGTGGTTAGTGTATCTGACTATCATGCAAGTAGCTAGCAATTCGAACGCCACGTTTTTGTTTACGGCTTTCCAAGTCGTAAGTCATTGGTAATGCTTGGAGAGTAAAATGTACCGGCTGTGGATTCCTGACACAAAAAAATTGTGGTGAGAAAAAATTAGGCCGGGGCCCTGGACTTTCGTGACTTACGTGTGGAAACGTAAAATTCTATTGATTTGTAATTATATTGATTTGCATTTTCTTTTCCTATTTGCTGATATAATTTTTATCTTATTTCTCACACAATAAGACAACTCTAAAAATATTACTAGAAAGTATGAAACGCTTTAACCGGACCTACGGCATTTTTTTTTTTTTTTTATATAAACATATGAAAAAAAATAAAAACATATATTTTAGGTTTAAATGAAAAAACATGAATATTGGAACTTTGAAATTTTGTGTACCAAATGTCGAAAACGATGTCTCTGAACTATCGGCCAGAGCCGGACATACATTGTCATAAAGTATATATTGCAAAAACGGTTATCTCCCAGTTTATTTGATAACCTAGTTCAACTGATTACTTTCTTCTATTTAATGGGAATAACATTGATGTTTTGTTTAGTAGATTACGTTTTTTTTTTATTTTTTAAGAAATTAACAGGTTTAAAATATTTCATCAAGATGCATTAGTACCATAAAAATTTTTTTAATAAAAATATTTTAACATGTATTCTCAAGAGCCCACTGTGCATTGCTTTCATAGTTGTGATGGAAGTGTACAAACAAATAAACGTATAGTAAAAAAAGGAAAAGGCGGTTCTTCGGTCGTTTTTATGAAATACTTAAGTTATATAATTTTTATGTTTTCTTCAGCGAGTTCGTAGAGACGGGCCATGAGTATTCAACACGGTCCTACAATTTCCTTTAGCCTCTTCCTCTCTTGAAGTGGTGTTTTGATTATTTTCCCTTTCGGGCAAAAGTAATTGGCCGAGTGTGTTTGGTATCATTCTGTGGCAAAAGACCTATAATTACAGTGGTGAGTTGCGGGCAGCAGGCATGGTGAAATGCAAACGAAGTAAATGGGGTGGTAAGTGGGGATACATAGACTGCGTTTAAGTGAATCGCCATTTTCAAGTTGAAAATTGGAGCGTAAATTTCAATTGTAATGGCCATAAGATATTTCTTTTCTTACCCTGTCAACCGGTCCGGTCTCTATTTAAACGCTAAGCACTTGGGGTTGCAGGTTGTGAACGAAAAATGCTATTTAGTTAACAATTCTGTTAATTTTCAAGCATTTATTCAAATGTCTGCCTTTTGAACGTTTTTTTTTTTTTTTTTGTTTGTGTAGCTTTAATTAAAAATGTTCGTTTTTAGACATTTCACGTTCTTCTTTCAAGACTTTAATGGTTGAGAAAAATATTATAGATAACATCAAATGTGAGTAGCAATGATAATGGTGAAATAAACTCAATAACTACATAGCGTGGCTATAAATAAGAAAAACCTTGGTTTTTTAAATATTGCTGAAGTCGCAATTGGCAAACCGCTTATTGTGTGGGGTGGGGCATGTGAACAAAATATTCATTTTTTGTTGAATAAAATTTTAATGTTAGTAATTTTAGTGCAATTTTATAATATTCATATAAATAGAGAGTTGAGAGAATTCAAAAAAACTTTATTAATTTTGCTCTCAATGGCTTAAATTGGATTGACTCTTTAAACCGTCCTCCTTATGAGGATAGTTTGAAGTTATTAGATATGCAGTTCTTGAGCTCCAGTAGAAATATTGCGGAAATATTGTAACTGGGTCTCTTGCTGCACCAGAGCTTCTTAACTGCATAAACGGAGAAGTACTCGCAACTCTTATTCATTATTTTACCAACCAGTTAGTAGAACTAATTATATTAACATTAGCTTGTCGAAAGGTCAACTCAAGCTGAGATTGAAAACTAACTGTAGCTAAATTTGTAGCTCAGTGGTGGTCTGTATTTTTATGTTAGTGTTGCTCGAGCCCCACAGCATGCAGGGTAAATTTTTTCTAAATTTATACATATTAATATTTTAATATCGATATGTTTATGTTCACATGGTCTGAATTGAGAAAGTGTGAAAAAGCTAAGAAAAAAATTATAAAAAAAATAACAAATTCATGAACATGAACAATTTTTCATTTCCATTCCGTTTCACTTAATTTAATAGCTAAGAGGGCTAATGGCTATAGTAACTAAACTCTGTTATTAAAGTTTAATGGTATTTACGATTTTACTTGAAATTTTATACTCTTTTGATATTTTTAATAAATAATACAAAAAATATTAACGTATAGCATTTTAGACTGTGAAAAAATCAGCCATTTCAAACAAAAAATAAAAATAATATCTACTACATAGAACCGATTATATGATATACTGATTCAATTAGAAAGTGAGGTAGAATGTAACATGTTTAAGAGAATTTAACAAGTATTTGCTAATATTTTCAAGATCAAATTTTTTTGTAGAAGCTTGTTGTGAATAAACATATCTAAAAAAAGCGAGATTACACATACATACATATGTGCACGTTAAGGCTTATGGTAGGAGAGCCAGTGATGAATTTCATACGTCAAACTGTTGGCAGATTATTTTGTAATGATCTATTTTCTATATCGAGTAAATAACGTAACTCCGGATATGGAGTAACTATGGATAATTGAGTTCAACGTTTTTTTGCATTTGCGTCATGTATTAAGAAAAAAAATTGCTAGCACTTAAAGTGTGACTTTTAAATTGATTTTTTTACGCCTCATACCGTACGATTTTTGCCCTTTTTAGATGCAAACTCATCATATTTTCTTTAGGAATACATATGTATATACTTGGCTGGGCCAATTTTTAAATAGACTCCCGACTTCCCCAAAAAAAAAAACTTCTTACAATTCACCAAAGGCACATATTTGAAAGTAGAATTTTTGCTCTTTCTCAGTTGATTTTGAAAATTGAAATTTGTACGTGCAATTTCTTCGTAATCGTTTAGCTCAATGCTAAAACTTATAAATTGGGTGGTGACTGTTCAAGACTTCAAGATTACTTGTTGATTTTTTCTTAAAATTAAATACATAGTTAATTTTTTTTTTACGTAACTGAGGTCCATTAAATTTCTTCTACACAAAATCGCTTAAGGTAGAAAAAATATGGATAATAATGAAAAAAGTTTAAGGAGGTTAAAAAAGTCGAAAAAATATGGGTAATGTTCAAAAAAGTTCAAAGAAGAAATTACGTAATTATTACACAGAAACAATGATAATTGTATGTATCTTGATTGAAGTATAAAACAAAAAATTAAAATAAAAAATGTTATGTGGAAGATATTTTGAGACATGTTTTTATAAATAAAAAAGTTAAGGTTTAATTAAATTTATTTAGAGTGAATTTTTTTTTTATAAAATTAAAAGATTTTTAAACAAAAATTATATCATGTGTTCTTTATTCCATTCCCCATAGTTTTTCAGATATTCTGTTCCAAAAAATTTTTCAGTCAAATTTTAATTATACTTTTAAAAATTTAATAAATATTTTGCAGAGTGGCTAGCTTGCACTATTTCTAATAACTCCTTCAACGACAAATTTTAAAGTGCATAGTAAAAGCACAACAACATCTTTTTTTCTTTGCAATAACAATTCATTTAAGTTTCATCGTTTTAACGCATCCAATTGATATTAAAATTACTATTTTTTTTATTTTAAAACTTTACACAAAAACTAAGGTTTAACTGCACTCACTACCTAATTGTATTAATTCCAAACGAACTTTAGAAAAATCTCACTGTGCAATGTGCTACATTGCAAGGCTACATGTGAAAAACCCTATTGTTTTAAGTAAAACTTTAATTTTTTTCATGTGGTAATTTAAGTTTAATCGCACTTGAGTCAAATTTATTATAGATTTTGATATGAATATTGCATTCAAACGTAAGATAACAAAAATGTGAGCGAAAAGTCTGTTAAATTATAGATATTATCGCTAGCTATTATAATGAGTAACAATCACGCTAGTTTTTCTTAAGTCTAATAAAATTTTTTTTATAAATACTGAAACTCAAAATAATTTCGGGAATACAATTGAAAACTTCAGTGTAGTAATGGCACAAGATGACCAGATGGTTTCAGTTCGCTTAACCCATCAGCACTAAATATGCCATTTCAAAAACTGTTTTCCACTGGCAAGTTTAGGATCAAATACATTAAAGTCCTGACGTAATAGAAAATTCTAAGGTCAGATTTTGATTAACATTGAAAAATTAATTAGAAATTCTACATTCAATCGCGGAAAGGTATTTTTGACTAATACTTGAAATATCTTATTCTCTAAAATTTTAGACTTTTTAAGCCATACATACCTACACATGTACTTCCTGAGTAATTCAACAAATACATACATACATACATACTTTTCGAGTTAATCAACATATAGCGGTGGTCTTGAGCGCGGTAAAAATTTGCCTATGCTAACGAAAAATTTGTCTTGGTTGAATCGTTTCCTGAACGCTCTGATAATAAAAAAAGCCGAGAACGAAATCTTAGCTGATTGTCGGAGAAAATGCGGCAAAGAGAGCAAGAGCTTAGTTTGGAGACTGAAAAAATGGCGAAAATATCAATTTTTTTATAGAGTCGAAATCACTTTAAGAAAAAAAAAAACCAATCGATAAGTCAATCGGACACAGAACAGATTTCAAGCAGAGTGAAATAAAACAGAAAAAAATTACTGACAGCCGAATGTTAGTCTTAAAGACAAAAACAATTAAAGAAAATTCAAATCAACAAAATGATTTGATTTATTTTATATTTTATTGCAAAAATTACATAACAAATTGAAAACTTAAGCAAAACAAAATCCGAAAACTATCAGTCCCAAGTATCTACTAGGGACAAGTAAAATACCCATGGCAATAGTAATTTTGAAAATAAAGCAAAATAAAATACAACCCCGAATCACTGGAAACAAAACGAGAAAACGAATAACATTACACCAAATTAAAGAACGTTGCACAACAGAAAACAAAAATTGAAATAAAACTGGTTTTACTCGCATTTCTTTATCTTTACGAGTGTGTAAAATCATCTGATGCATGACGTCACTAGTGAGTGTGATAAAAAGTTATGTGGGTTGATGGTTGGTTGATGCCATCAAAATGTTTTAATTTTTTTTTTTGTATTTTTATTATACCTAATGCCATTGTTGTTTTCACTATTTTGCAAATAAAAAAAAAATCTTTCGCTTTTTACATTTTGTTTACTTTCAGCCGCAATCCAATCTACAACAAAAAGACACTGAAGCCACAAAAGTTGCTGACTTTTTGATAATTAAAGCTTAATGCATCCATTAGCAACTATTTTTTTTATATAAAAAACTTTAGAAGAGTAAAACGAAACATAAAATGATAAAAATAAAAAAAAAAAACTACAAACAATAACACTGACAGTAATAATCATCAACAGCTGCTGATTATGTGTTCGTTGTGTTTGTGTGGTGGTAGTGGTATATATACGTGATGATGGTAACGGTGATGATTCATCAACATTTAATGATTACAAATATTACGCTCAACAGCTTTTGTTTGAGTCGACTTCAATTATGGGTGGTTTTCCGCAAAAACCAGCTCTGTAGCTCAATTTTAAAAGGTGGCGTCAAATCTTGTTAGTTTCACATGTAAATAATACAGACAAATTATATACAGTAGACTCGCGGTAACAAAAACACTGCTTTACGCTAACACCGGCTAACGTGTACATATTTCATTTTACATTGACTACCTTACATCATTAACAAATGAAAAAGCTCTATAAAGTGAACCACTTTTTT
The DNA here is from genome assembly GCA_949775025.1 of Tricholauxania praeusta. Lineage (NCBI taxonomy): Eukaryota > Metazoa > Arthropoda > Insecta > Diptera > Lauxaniidae > Tricholauxania > Tricholauxania praeusta. Next base: position 68,817,447 of record OX459029.1, on the reverse strand, counting down.
TTTAATTTTTAATAGATTCCCTATTTAAATGCATATATAAATCATAAAAACTACTTTTCTTTTCTTTATTTTCTCCATAATCGAATCGTTTTTTATAATAACGGGGAGTCCCAGGTTAGTGGTTGTTTACAACTGTTTTTGCTAAATTTTGAAATATGTTCACAATAATTTGCCGGGTTTGGTAGGAGGAAGATTTTGAAGTAGTCTGATTTTCTTAAAATGAAAAAAACCATTTTGCGTTGGTTCTTTAAATAACGAGGAAAAAATTATCCTGTAAATGAACTAATGATCAAACTCACTACAAATACATCGGAAACGTATCGTTTACTGTTCCATTGTGTTCACCTCACCGACCATGAGGAAGTCATGGACGGTGACCGCTCAGAAATATGTACCTAGATAAAAAGATAAACTAATTTGAAAATTCAATTGGGTCTGGCCAGACCCATACGCTCATCGGAGAGTTAAGGCGGCGGGAATATTTTTCTCACCATCTTATGTTAAAATTTTTGTTGAATAAATTTTAGGTCTTATGTTAAAATTTTTGTTGAATAAATTTTAGGGTAAGTTTTTTTTCCAATCAGCAAAATTTTTATGGATATCCGGTCTACATTTTTAATCTATGGTAATGACAAGTCGCCAATTTAGTGTTTTCACTGTGACGTTTTAAAGATTGAAATCGGGTGATTTCCGGTACGACTGCATAAGTCTTAATAAATCTCTGATATCTGCGACTCATGAACAGTAAATTGTTATTACTTTGAAAGCTTATTGTATATTCCATTGAAATTCGTGCATATGTATTTTCAATTTTAGATTTCACAGATTTTGATAGTATAGGTTTCTTGTGGTGGTAAAAATAATCCCTTTGCCCGTGGAGCTATGACAGTTTTTATTGTTTGTTACAGATTTATATTTTGAAAATGAGTGGAAATGTACTGAATGACTTGGAAATAGCTGAGGTATTAGAGGGGATTTACCTGATGATTCCGACGTGTCAGATGATAATTTGGAATCTGAAGAATGTGAAGTACAGAACAGTGAAACTTCAAAGAATTTTAGAGAACTTTGATGAGCCGACTTCTAGCACCCACACCCGATCCCCTTGATAGTCCTAGGAGTAATGTAAGGAATTCACCTGTTGAAAACCAACCTAGTTCATCACTCCAACCAACCGAAAGTGACCGTCCTAGGCGGGCAACAAGAATTCAAAATTTACCGAGTACTTCTGGCACTCAACAGACACATTAACCAGTAGCAAATACTAACACATATTCGAAAACTTATGATTCAGACGGCGAAGAGGAAACATTGGAAAAAAACTAAGTGGACAACCGATCGGCCAAGTCCTAGCGCTTACGATGAAATTCTGATGGAATCTGCATAATACTATGCTTTATTGCATTTCATAGGAAAAAAGTAAAGGCTATTAAAAGCGTCACGGGCAGCGGGAAAGAATTTACCACCGTGTTTTTTTAAATATTTTAATTGTTTTTTGCATTTTGTGAAAAACTATAATAAAAATGGTTAAAAAACATTAACAGTATTACTTGTTCACCCCTACATGCTTATGCCTTATAAAGGGTTAAGTATCATCCATCAAGGTTTGAATTTGCAGTAGTTCCTGGAAGAATTTTTTTTTTAATTGTTTGTAGGCAGGTTGATGGTTGCATCCAGTAATGGAATTAAATTCTTCATATCGCAACTGAAACGACCGAAGATTGAAGCAACGATAGAAGTGCAAGCAACTACATCATTCGTGAAGAACCACCTACCAAAATTGAACCCAGTGAAGCAATCCAAATTGTCAAATTTGAAATGGGCTGAAAATGAAAACCTAAATTTAACAGATATCAGCGTACTTAAACGCCTACGAGAAAAGTCCACTAAATATCCTATACCAGCTGCTCCAACTGCGTCCCACCCTATCACACTGCTGTTACCATCAAATTTGGTATTAAATTTTGTTATTTGAAGTGATGTACCGGTCGTGCGCCGATCGGAGCAGCTGGTGTAGGACATTTAGTTTGTTATCGACAGACACTTTCTTAAGAGGTTCTGTATGGGACTCAAAAATGTTTCAGCTTATTTCTAATAAAAACATCATTTAGTACCATCCTTCCTCTTTAAAATTATCATCTATGATGTTTCCTGGCAAAATCATATCTATTTTTAGGTGCTATGAATTTGAAGCCATGATCCCCTAAGACCCAATCCACACGGTTTCAAATTCATGTCACCTGAAAAATTATTTCAAAATTAGAATCACCCTAATGTAAATTTTTCAACATAACTGGTTTAATAACAGATTTTGCCTGTTTTAAAGTTAATGTATAGCTTAAGCGTTCAGGTATGCTCTAACTCGACTATGAATGACTTAAAGAGTATTCTATTTAAAAGCATACTTCCCTTAAAGTGTACCTTATTTCGACTATGATTATGAGCCCATGTTGTTACTGGAAAGGAAACATCACTAATTAAAAGAAAACTAGTTAAGCCACGGTTCAATTGAGTAAAAGGATTTGTATTCATTAAGCCCTGCAACAAACTAAATCATAAAAGCATTAGACATTTTCTGAATTGAAAAAAATAATGGGAAGTCAGCTTGCATATATTTTTAGCTTTTTAAGAGAATTCCGTTTAAGTCAAGTATTCCAATTTTTTATGTAAATATGAAGTTGGCAAATATTTTATATGACTAGAATGGACGGTAGTGTTATATGACACGATTTATTTTCATTTTACTAATTAAATAAAGTCAGTCCGAATAAGAGGATATTAGCTTTACAGCTTGTTGAACATAAAAATGTCTGTCACACAAGAACGATTTAAGTATTTTGTTTGTCTTGTTATATTGCATGTTTATCACTGGGTCTGCATTTTAATGATACCGAAAACTTTGGGCTTTGGAAAGTATGACAAAAAAAAGTTCTGAATAACTGTTTTAGAATATACAGTAAGATAAGAATATAATAAGTTGATAAATATTGAAGGGGTTGAATAGCATCAAAAAAGTCAATTGAGGTTAGCTATGTCAAAAGATGTCGAACAAGTCGATAAAAACAGAGTAAATATGTAAACGCCTTACAATATTCGTGAAAATTCAGCTTAACCTTTGTGACAATAAGCGTTAGTGTGACGCATCAATATGAAGCATGAAGCGTTAAATTGATGCAATGAATTAACTAAGTTTTATAATTTGGAACGAAACTTAGCCCAATCTTAATTCTATACTCATAAGCATCACCTCTCCAAGTTTCATTGAAATCACTATAGCCAGTTCCGAAATAAAGCTTATAAATATATAAACCGGTCATTCCATAAATAACTGCACACTTTTTTGACTTTTTTTTCCGATATTTTTGATTTTTATATATTGTTTAGTGTTTACCTAAAGGTAAATTTTGAACATATTTAAACTTCAAAAAATTTATTTTCAAAAATTATGAGTACATATTTTAAAAATAGACTCAAACATTTTTTGAAACGGAATACCATCATATCAAGAGCTTTGAGGAATAGAATAAAAAGAAACTCATATCATTTTTGTTCAAAAATACTTAAATTTTACAAAAAAAAAAAAATAGTTTACTTCAAATAAAATTGTTTAAACATTTATTTTTTTATTTATAAAAATGTTTCCCAAAATACCTCAGACATAGCATATTTTTTATGTGAATCTTCAATCTATCCTTAGATTGTATTTATTTTCAAATCGAAATTCCCGGCATAATTTTGGAAAATGTGAATTTTTTATTGAAGACGCGGACCATAATTACATATAATTTAAGCTTGTTTAATCATGTATAGTAGATTTATGATCACTCATACGACCTGTTGTACGTAATTATTACACAGGAACAAAACATAGCGTCTTCAATAAAAAATTTAATATAACGTCCTCCACGTATAAATATGATTACTAAAAAAAATTATGCATACATTATTTTTTACTTAAAGCTCACAAGAAGACAGCGCTGAGCCCGACCCATTGATTTTTCCCACATGGAAAAATTTTCGAGAAAATAACATGCATTATTACAGATTTCAAAGCAGAGAAAAATAACTACAGCTTAAGCTAAGAATGTTTTTTGTCTTATATAGTATAAAGCTATGTTTAATTCTTTTAAAGAAAATCATAGAAGTAATTATAAATAAGAGTAAATAAATAAAAAGGATTTGTAACAAAAATAAAAAACAAATAAATATAATAAACTATACCGACGTAAGCAAACCTGCAAAATATTCAGATACACACAATATAAAAATTTACGATCAGTTAGTTACATTATTTTTAAAAAAAATCTGATTTTGGATTTTGTAATAATTTCTAAGCATTTGTTCTTGTACTATAGTACACAAATCGGAAACAGGGTCCAAACACAATTACAATTTAGAATATAAAATAAATGAATTTGGCATCTGCACAGAATTAAGAAGTCGATTTTGGTTTGGTGAATGTATGTTTTTTCAGAATTTCACAGTAGAAATTGTACATGAATAAATTTAAAAAGCTTTTCATTTCTTTCACAGAGCCCGAAAAGACGCAATGACCATAATTTGACTTTGAGAATTAATCGAAAGCCGCATTCGCATTACTCGTATCTAATAAAAAATCGTCACATATTTTATGGATTAACAGAAACTTTAAATTAATAAAAACAAAAATAAATAAAATAGACAAAACGTAAAATTTGATTGTTTAAATTTAATATTTATTTATCTAAGCATATCATCAGCTAACAATACTATTTTAATGTACATACTGGCAAAAAAATATACAACATTAAATAAAATATTTAACTTATTGCAAGGTTAAAAAGTATAACAAGAATATGTCAAACTTATAGAACAACAAAATATGTAATAAAAGTAAATTATAAATATTAATCTTAATAGTAGGCATAATAGTAGATAAATTAAGATTTTTATTTAAGCACTCAACACATTTAGTTGCTTGCATTTTGTAACAAAAATCACCTTAAATTTAATTATATATTTCTATCATATAAGACTTTATTTACAAAATGGTATGCCTGAAAGTGATAACATTATATTTTGTGGCGTTCACCTTAGAAAAATGCCCGCATACTATTATCAACAAAAAATATAAGTTTAAGTTACAACGGAACTGCTAAATTAAAGAAAACTTGCTTTACGTTGCCATCGCAATATTTTTTTTTTTTCATGTCCGCTGCAACCTAACCCCCATATGTCAAAGCATTTTCCTTATCTTTTTATGAATAAAAATAATTTTATTTTTTAATGCAACTTTTTCTTATTTCCACAAGAAACAAAAATCAACACCAACTTTTAACAAATCTGGCATTGCTATTTTCATTTTCGCATTCACTTCTATGTCGTATATCGATTTTATAAAAAAGAAAAACAATTTTCTTCTTTTCATTTTTGATTTAGCAATTACAAAAAAATAAAAAAAAACGTTTGTTCAAAAGTTTATTTAATAAAACTAATCAATCATAAAAAACAATTTAAAAACAAAACAGAAAAAATATACTGTGATAAATTGAATAATTTTCGTATTGCCAATTAGGTCGTACCAATACGTACCTTAAGAGCTACTTGTTGTTGTTGCACATGTTAACTCGCCATTAAATGTGTTTGGACGTAGTTGCTATTGTTGGTCGTCGCTTGTGTGTTGTTATTGAATCGCATTGTTGTTGTAACTTTGTTATCTTTGTTTGTTTTCTTTTTTTGTGTAAATTGATTTTGCTTTGTAATTGCAATTTTAGATGTAATGCAATAATACGAAGTCTCGTTGTTAAATTTTAACAAAATGCTGATGATCGATCTAAAAGCGCGTATAGATGTCATTGTTGTTGGTGTTGTTTGTCATGTTCGGTGTTGTTTAGGCAGGATACAGGTGCGTGCGCATGCGTACAAAGTTGCAGTTGTGTTACCTGATTGCTGCAGTTGCTTATTTATTATCGTGGTTATTATGTATAGTAATTGTTTTATGATTTGTAGTAGGTACTATTTCTGTTCGTTGCTAATTCTGGCTGTGTTTGCTCAACGTAATGCATATGACGTTTGTGATCAACTTAAGGTGTGGAAGGTACATAAATTAAGCTAAAATTTTCAATTCTTTTTTGTTTGCATTTGGTTTCGGTTGTTAGTGTTAGTATTGGTGTTAGAGTTTTAATTATGTGTGTGTAAGTAGTGACGCCTTTTTCTCGGCCTCATTATGTGAGCATGCAAATTTCAACATATCCAATGCGTTTTTATGACTGTGCTTGCAAAAAATAGCCAACGTTTTGTTTGCCATTTTCTGCTGATGTCATTCATTTTTATCACAAAAAAACTTAAGCCTTACTTAGTGCTAGTTCTTTGTTAGCAGCAATCAGCAAGCGCGAATATTCAAGCAATTAAAGTTGTAACAAATAAAGTTGTAACAAATAAAGTTGGAAAAAGGGTATTGCATACAAAATAAAATCCAGCCAATGAATGAGGTAGTTTTTTTAATTATGAAAGAATAAAAAAATTGAAAGAAAGAAAAAAAATATGAAAATTATTAGTGAGCAACTGTTAAAAACTTATATATGGTCCAGTAAAATGAGAGTTTTAAACAAAGCCACACAAATCCTATTTCGCAAAAAAAAAAATTATTTTTAAGTTTCCATTTTCTCAATGTTTTAAAGAACATTCGGTTAAATACAGTCACCCGAAAAGGCAAACCAAAAATGTTTGTACAGTACACTACCGCTGCGCCACAAGACCGGCTTAAGTGAAGAAAAACAGAGATGCAGGTGGGGTAGTACACTAAATTTTTAAAAAATTTGTTGGTTTTGTTAACAACAAAAAACTATACTTTTATTGCAATATTTCGTCACTTTTATGTTGTAGAATTATAAAATACAATAAGATTTGTGTTAAATTTTTCAATGCTTTTTTTCTCTGTTTCACTGAACCATTATTAATGTGAGATCTGCCGTACAAAAACAAAAGGGCGTAACTTAAGCCATTGCCTTTTTTATAATGCATTTTCTTCTAATTATTTTCAGCAACTTAATAAATTACAAATTAAAAACCGGACTTTAAAAAAATGTGTATACATAGTTTCAATCACAAAGGGTATGGAAATAACGAAAAAATGTATTTTTCATAGAAAAAAATGCAATTTTCTCAAAACTTTAAACATTTAGTTACAGCCTTTTGCTGTGCAGCAGAAATCTGTTAATTAGTCTATAAGCAAAAATATAAAAATGTTAAACGTATTAAGCTGAGATGAGATAAAAATACGATAAACGTAATGCACATAGCTACATATTGAAAAAATATACATAAAAATAAACTAAATCTTAACTGAATATATGTATTTGAAAATAAACTAAATCTTAACTGAATATATGTATTTGAAAATAACTAAAAAGAAATACAAAACTAAACCATAAATATTTACTTAAATTCTTTTGTAAAGTATGAGATTGAGCACAATTTTTTACTAAAATATTCGGCGTTTGAAGAGCAAAACAGAAGATTCAGATCTACGAAATGTCTACTTGAAAAGTAAATAACACTTTGAAGCTTATATGTAGTTAGCTGTTAGTAATCGCTCCAATGAAATAAAAAATTATAAAATAGTTATAAGCAAAATCTTATTTACTTACTAAAAGAACTGCGGCTCCTTCAAAAAATATAATGAGATTGTGACTTTTCATTTGATGTTAACAAATTCTGAGCGTAACTTTAAGTTTAAATACCTGAGCCTTAAGAGTCTCTTAGCAGAGTTTTGGTCTAACTTATAAAAAAAAAAATCAGAAACATTGTCTAGAAACATATTAGACCTTATGCAAACTTATATACAAACAAATAACTTGTGGCAAAACATATCAAATTATATTAAATCGTAAAAACAAACTACTGCAAATTTAGCAGAAGCAGCAATAGGATTACAGCGCTTTTATCTTGGAAAACACTTTCTCAGCAGATAGGCTTGCACTTGGTGGAAATAAATAGAAAAGCTCTTAGTACTAAAAATTTCTATATACACATGTACATATGTGAAGCGATCTGCGTAAAGAAATCTTATCTTGTCAGAGAAAAAATTTCAGGAGCGGAAAATTCCGTTCAATGTCAATATTAGGGATTTTCAGAAATTGCTGAATTATGACACTGAGTATATTGTCACACAATATTTCCTCGAATTTAGTGCAAAAATCGCACACATGAATGTGATACCGTCGATTTGAAAAGACTAATTTTTGATTTGAAAAGCAAAGTAAATTTAGTTTTTTTAATTCCGATATTGTATTGGCTAAACAAAAGTTTGTTTTTTTTTGCTTATAATGTTCTCTTTAAGAAAATGACTAAGTCATAGAATAGTATGCATTTCATAGGACACTTTCAAAAATATCAGACATTTTAAAATAACACCAAGTAAATAATTTCTGACTGAGAAGTTTTAGCATAGTATTTACCTTTTATAGCGTAAGTTGTGATAATTGAATTTTGAAGTTACCAAATAAATTGATTTAAATTGTGTATGTTATGTTCTAACTTGATTTAAATTGTGTATGTTATGTTATTTTCTAACTTGATATAAAATATGTTTTCATAATATTTCACTAGTTTATTTTATTTATAGTTTTAATTATATATTGTATATTTAAGTGTTTTGTAATTTGTAATTAATATATATATATTGTATATATATGTATGCACAAAGAGTTTCAAAATTATGTTTTGTTTCATTTTAAAGAGAGATAAATGTTCATTTTTAAGAAGTAAATAGATTGAGTAATAGATTTTAATTGTAAATATACATATGTATACTAATCATGTACATATATAACCTTGTAAGTAAAGGTTCTAATCATTAGATGATTTAATTAACAAATAAACTATATAAATGCGCTTTCAGCATCATCAATATCAACGAGAAATAAAGAAGTGAGACAAGAAATAAAGAAAGAATAGGAAAATGTAAAGGAAATCGATCATTCTAAGCAAATTTATCTTAAACGACAATCATTTTATATTTATTGATTCAATCAAAGATTACATTGCCGTGTAAAAACACTGCAGCAAAGCTATTTTAAGTCATTTATTATAATTTTGCGTGAGACGGTAGAAAAATAAGTTCTGGATTTCTTATTTTTTTTTTAGTTACAATGTTTTCGTTTCATAAAAACTCTTACCGATTTTATAAAACTCGCAATAACACAAAAATAAACAAACAACATTAGAAAAAGAAGAACATTTTTTACGATTTTAAACTTATCAAACTTCAGTTCTTAAAAACAATAACTTGAAAGTGACTTAAAATTACTGGTTTAAGAACCTGAATTTGTTATTTCAAAAGCAATATATTTTAGCTAAATTTTTTTTTCAAGACACTTCATGATTGAACCTTCTAAATTATGTTTCAAAGAAAAATAACATAATTAAAAAACCTTATGAGTATTGAGAATAAGCGGTAGGTGAGAGTTGAATATTATTTTTTAAATGTTAAAAAAAACTACAAATTTTTCAACAGTACTTCAGAAAATTTCAAATTGATAGAATATTTCAAAATTTTCTCCTTTGACTTCAGAATACCCAAATTCACTTTAGAAAATTTAAATTTTCGATTTCGGATTACTCTAAAGCATATTTGAAATGTACTTTAGGATAATCAAATAGACTTCAGAAAATTCATCGAAAATTTAGTTTTTCCTTCCCAATAAACTTTTAAAAATATTACAGCAGGAAGACTTTCTTTGAAAAATATATTAAAAAAAAGTTAACCAACCAGCGGGTTGTGTTGAGATTGTAACAAATTTTAAATTAATAAATACATATAAAAAAATAAATTCAGGTTTAAGCAAATTGCGTTATGGGCACAATGGAATCAAAAGAAAAGCGGTTTTGCACGCCTCTTATAGTGCAGGCATTTGTTGCATGAAGTTTGCTCATGCGAGATTATCGAGGCTTGCATTTTTCTAATTTGTGGAGGTAAATATTGAATTATGTGACAAAAACAGAAATTTAAAATAAATAAATCGTTCAATATAAATGCAAACAGCAACTTAAAATGTGGATTTCAAAAAATATTCCCAAAAAAATGTCGGAAAGTCACTAAATGTGAAACTAGACATATTCCTTAATCTAATTGCAAGAGCTTCTGAAGAGACTTAACTATATGGAGATCCTGATTGACGAAGAAACATTTTATGTTGCTGGCGATCGTACGCCAATGCGTTGGCGAATCATTTTATTTGGTATTTTCCAAAAAGTACTAAAGAAAGTTTCTGAGTACATTTGGAATTATATAAAGTACAAATTAAATTTTCGCAACATATTTGGAATAATCTGAAATCAACTTGAAGTTTTCTGAAATCCATTTACATAATTTAAAGTACATTTGTAAAATTCTAAAATTCATTTGTTATAATCTCAAATCGAATTGTAATATGTATTCTAAATGTTCATTTTAGAAGTTCAAATGAAGTAATCTGTAAACAATTTTAAATTTTCTGAAATGTCCAGCAGGTATAGATATGGTTTTTTCCTTCATTAAAAATCAAAAGTTCTTCGAGAATTTATAAAAACGAAATCATTGTACAATTACCTCAACATTTATAAACAAAATTTTAACTGTAACTTAAATAATAACAACCTTATCTGAACTGTTTTCCATTTACTTCGCATTATAACAGTAATCTATGATATTTTTCTAGTTCTTTTTTGTCTCAATTAACTTACAATTAATAAAATAATAATAAATTAATTAAAATAGAATAATGTATGTCAGTTTGTCTTGTCTGTTTTTTGCATTTACATGATATATGATGAAATCCATGCAGCGGCTATGATACCCAACACAGTCAAACATATCAGAATCATAATCTTCTTTCGGCGCGCCTTGCTCTGATACTTAAGCGCTTTCTTTGTGTCCTGAGTAGCTGTCTGCACATAGTCCATAGCATGCTCCACATGATACTCAATGCGATCAATCATCTCGCCTTGCGACTCTACCAACATAGCCATATCCATGAACATATCGTGCAACTCCTTAATCGATGTCTCCAATTTCATGATATCAGCATGACGAGCCTCAATATCGGCCAATGTCTGTTTGGCCTGTTGTGTCTCCATAATGATGCCCTGTGTAAAGACTGCCGGATTACCCTGCTCCAACATATCTTCCAGTTCCTCATTGGTGGTTGCACGTCCAGTTATCTCCAATTGACGTTGTATTCTACCCTTACAACGTTCTCGATAATCTGTTTGCGTTCGGTTGTATTCCGTCATCACTTCAACAAATTTGCGTGACAGTGTAGAATGTTGTGTTTTACGTATACGCAAGTCCGCTGAGGATTTATTTTGTTGTTCCTCCTGTTCGATATTTTGTTCGATGCCTTTTAGTTTGCCACGTACACGATTTGCATTCTTCTTGATATCGGCCATTAGATCTTCCAGCTCCTGCTTAGTTTTCTCATCCGATTGTGGTGCGGAAAGTATAGCAGAATGTTTCTTTTTCACTTCTTCGACATTGTCTTGCACTTTGTCGATCATGCCGCGTATTTCTTCGACTTGGGCAAAAAAATCGTCCATGTAGGAGTCATGCCCATCCACGTTGACAGCGACATCTTCGGATTCTTCATCATCCGACTGGGCGGCATGAAGTGCTGCTAATCTGTCTTTAGTCATTTTGCTGTGTTTTTTTCTGTATGTTCAATAGATTCCAGTTAGAGTTTAAATTAAAGTTGGCTTACGTCTGAGTGCTGCAGTCTGGCAGTCAAAACTGTCAGCTGCTGATGTTTAAAAAAGTGTGGTTTTATTTCTGGATGTTATGATGTGATTTTTATGCAATTTTTTTTACAAAGAATTTTGAAGACGTAAAATTTGATAGATAAACAGATGCTTGTTTATTTTTTATTTTTGCTGTGTGGGCGTTATTTTAGGGAGTGTATAAGCTATCTGTTTTTCACTGGGGGTTTTTGTGGGCGCGTTGATTTTGTTGTAATAATGTTGTTTTCAAATTTCCAGAGTTTATGTTGCAAGTTTATATAGGTTACATTAACTTTTTTGCGGTCACTGGGAATTTTGTAAAGCGAATAGCTTGCAATATTGATTATCGTATTAAAGCTAACCTTATATCCTAATTTTAAGTAGGTTAACTAAATACTTTAATTTCTTACACAAATATTAATGGCAGCTACAGTTAAATTTGATATATTCATTTAATTTGGTAGTATTGCAAGAGTTTATGGATTTAAAAATTTTTTGGTTATGTCGAACTAACGAGTTTTCACTGTAATATTTCAAGAATCAACACCTCTGCTTGAGACTTCAAAGTTGATTTTTATTGATTTTTCCATTTAAACTTTGCAGTATTTGCATTCTTTTTATTTTGACAGCACTGACACACACAAAGTTTGCAAAACAATTTGTTAAAGTTGTTAATTTCCAACGACGCGAAAAATTTTAAAGTTTTCGGAAGTTTCAAGGTGCTTAAGCAATGAGCAGCGGCGGAGTTGCGATAATGACAACGTGACTCACGGTCTTAATTATTTCACACTGTTTAAAGCTTCCAATGAATAAGCAATTGTATGCTTTTGTCAAAATATCCCAAATAAAAATTTTAATTTGTTTATTTTAATTTTATATCTTACACACGCGCTCACTTGAATACTTTTTATTTCGGATGCGTTCGGTTGTTGATAGCAAGGGCACTTTTTTCTATTGAGGGGATGTGTTAAATTTTGCCCAGCACAGTGGTAAATTTATTAGTTTGTAGGTATTGAATTTTTCTTGCTTCTGCTTCTTCCTCTGACTCACTTTACGATTAATTTGGCATTTCCTTGCGTTACGTATTACTCAAGAGTGTGTGCGTTTGATCCGCGTGTCGTAGCATAAACACATACATACGCACACACTGTTGGAGCACCGTTCTGGTTATTTTGTTAAAAACTTTAATTTTAGATTTTTTAAGATCTCGCAAAATTTTCTTTTCTCACACAGCGCACACAAATTCCGTCACTTAAAAGTAGCCACACCGAAAATTTTTGATCTACTTCTTTTTTGAAAAATCGATTTTTTTTTTCGTCCACAACCACGTTTGGGAGCTACGCGTACGCGGCGTCTTCCGTACGACGACACGACACACAAACACAGTGTAACGAGTTGGTGCAATGGGCAGCAGCGACGCGAACGCGGGCAGGAGTTTACTAAAAATGAAAATTTACTTTACGACAACGGAATACACGTTGAGCACCAAACACGTTCTTTGCTCTCGTCGCGTTGCTGGTTCTTGAGTATCTGAATTTAGCAACAGTCACAGAAAACCAGAGAGTCTACCGCGAAATTTTTGTAGCTTCAGTGAGACGGCACTCCGTTGTGGAAGCAGCTGTTACTGCGATTGCGTTAAATTTAATGTTGCTGGCCTCTCTTTATTTTACTGCCTCTTCACTAGACGCTAATTAGCATTTCTTTTCCGGCTGAAATAAAATGTTTTATCAAATTTGATTTAAGTTTATTGCAAATTTAGTTTTTTACTTACACAAGTTTATGCACTAAAATTTCATTCGTTCCTTCACTTGTTACGTTAACAACAGCAAACTGGTTACGTCAAATGAGTAAACCAAATACGTTGCACAGCCACGGAAAATTTGCAAGATATTGCAAGCGAATAAGTAAACTATTGGTTTAACTGAAGCAAATCTTCATTCGTTGGAGAACCCCACTGGAACCTTTTTATTCACTTTTTTTTTGTTCCTTTGTCCACCTTTCACAGTGTTCGCTGTCATAACTTACGAGTTTTAAAACATAATGACATTTAAAATGTAATAGATTTTTGTCATCAAAATGTGACAGAGACGTAGTATATCAGACTGCTTTGTGACTTTAACGTTAAAGCCAAAACCAAAATAGACGAGACGAGACATAACGAGTAAGTTCAAGTGCATGTAAAGTTTACATTGTAAACCAATGTTGATCGAAAGTGAACGAATCATTTTGACGAGACGTACGAGTTCCGTAAGAACCGAACTTCAAAACGATGCTTCTCGTCATAACAGCTTTTTCGGTTCGTTGGCTAGCATAACATTTTGGGTTAAATGTCAAAACAGACGAAACGAGTGCAAACGTTCGTTCAATTGCTACCGTCTCGTCACGTCTATTTTGGTTAAGGCTTAAGGCACGACAACACTCATTAACTTTTAGAGCAATAAACCGGTAGAACGCCGCACTGCAAAAAAGGACGTTACAAATTCAGTCTATCAAACGAAAATCACAAAAAAAAATATACAAGAATTTGTCCCTCAGACTTTCCTCGTATAAACGCTTACTTAAGAGCTAAACAGAACTGAGACGTGCGATTTATCTTCAGTGTCAAATCGCACCAAAAAATAGAATTTTTTCTATTTCTCTACGATAAATTTTCTAGTGTAAATTTTGTACTCACTACATAAGAAGCTTAAAGAGCGTAAAAAGTCGTGCATACAGAATTATCAACACATGTTTACCGTTGTTGTAGAAGTGGGCACCAGGGATGATAATTGGGGGCTTTTTTGAGCCCTTTTAATTTTCAAAAGCCCCGTGGCCCTTTTTATTCATTTTTGGCCCTTTTGCAAAATTCGACCGAAAAATAATCACAATTTTTTATTTTTCAAAGGAAAGCTTACTGGGATAAGTGATTGTCGACTGAGATAAAACTTAAGTGTGTTTTTTTCTCCTAAAAAATTTCAGTGGACCCTTAAGTAATACGATGGCTTTCGACTTTTTGAACTTCAAATTGAAATTATTTTAAATCAAACCTCTGAAGATTTTTTTATGAAAAAAGTTTTATTTGATTTATAACACTGGTCAAAACTAGTTTTGGTACCGAGAAGCTGTAATTTTATTTTAGGTAAGGACCTTATACTGAATACATTATTCGCAAAAATTTTAATATTCTACGTGCAGTTTTCTAGATTTTGCCTTGTAAAAAAAATTTTACATGAAAAACAACTTACATTATTTAAATAAAAACTTTCTTTTTCGCGACTTTTGTGAATGTGGTGTTGTAGGGACTATCATGTTGCATCCATCCATCCATTAATGGTGATCCCATCGGCCTTGCTATCTTTTTTCCATAGTTTTTAGGTCCTGGTGAAACCGCTCCCCTTGTTCTTCGCTATAGGATCCAAGATTTTCTGGAAATTGGTCAAGATGACTGTGAAGGTAGTGCACTTTGATGAACATATTACATCCTTAGTTAATAAAGTGCTCTAGCATGTCATTTACAATTTCAGAGCAGTTGTTTGACTTGTAATTTCTGAGAAAGTTTTTAGTAACTTCAACAAATGACTTCGTTTAGAACTGTCTACAAAGAGACGCCATTAATTTGAATGGTATTTTGAAAGACCCATTTCGAAAATAAGGCCTTGCACATCCAAAAAACAATGTCATTTTCCGATTGAAAAAATGGTAGCAAATCTTGCTCTTTTGTTCGATAGAATGTGACTTTTGTACCTGATGCCAATAAGTTTTTTTCTTTTGATCTAAAAGCCAAAACCTCTGCATATTCTTTAGAAAGTTGATGATCCTTTATCAAATCATTTAATTCTTCTTAGGTAAAAGGTTTTGGTTCTGAAGATGGTATTCCTTCGAATGACTTCTTCAAATGATGATTCACGAATGGAACAAAATGCTGGAACAGGTACTTCCTCTGAACGTCGTAAGGGTCTTCTAGCAGAATCTAAGTCTGGATAAATCATTATTTTAACGTTTACACCACGCAAATTAAGAAGTAACAGTCATCGAAGTCATTTTTTTGTTCTTTCCATTGCATAGGCATTCCGAAGCTATATGGTTTCTTTTACCACTAATACACTGTCTCAAGTGTTCTAAGCACATTTTACAAATAATTTGGGGTATCCACATTTTTTGACTTAAAGAAAGCAAAATAAGCACTTTTCTGAACTTTTTCACTGTGTATTCACCAAAAATGTAACAAAATACATTTGGATCATTGAGACAACTTCTTCGCGATGAAGACATGGTATAAAAATCAATTTATTTAAAAAAATCGGTCGATTACAGCGGATATTCAAAACTGACGGTAAATCAAAAATGACACGTAGGAAAAAAATTAAAAATATAACTAAATACAAAACCACTAACTATAACTCGACACCAACATTTTTTTTTTCGATTTGTTAACCTGAGTAATAAGTTAAATTTGATGTGCTAAATCTGCAAATATATCGTTTGTTTCTGCATTTCCTTTTTAAGAAGTTTCTAAAAATCGATTTCACCATAGTTAGTTCTTTAATACATAGCTCAAAAAATCAGGATAAGCATTTTAACTGAATTTTTACGATTTTGGGTTATAACGTTATTGAACAAAATGAGCGATATATACAAAAAAAAATCGTATAAACGCTTAAATGTTGATATGTAAAATTTATTTTTACAATTCAAGAAAATAAATTTTATAAATAGAAAAAATTTGGTTATAATATAAATGGTTGTATACGATTTGTTTTACAGAAGCCCTATTTATGTCAAAAAAAACCCTATTTTAGTTCGAATTTTGGGCCTTTTACAAATATACCAATTTCATCCCTGGTGGACCACTGCTCATATGCAATGATGCCCACTACCACAAGCAACGATAATGATGATTCTCTATACGCGTACGCTACAAAGTTTTTCTGCAAATGATGTGGGCATCATGTGTGATGATGTGAACGCAGAACGATATTTACAGTTATTCGTGTTGTCAAACCATGTTGGACAGCAAGTGTGATAATGCGAACCGCCCTAATGCTAAGAAACATTTTGGCTACTACTGGAGTAGTATCCGCTAAGGTGATAGTTGACTTTCAACTAACGCACTTTTGCTCTATGTAAGATGATTGCCAACTTGATTATCGCTTGCTTTTATGTGATAGCTATTTAGGTGTCGTTTTCAAAAACGACAATCTAAGAGTCGACATTCGACTATAACCTTAGCGTATGCCACCCCTGCATTCGAAATTATATTAATGTGTTCCGAATATTTCGGAATTAATAAAGAAACATAAAATCAATTTGTATTTCTAAGCTATGCTTTATGTCTTATACACTTAAGTGGAAAGAATTTAATTTAAAATTATAAAATTTAACGAAAAAAGTAAGGTAGAATTAAGTGTAAGAGTTATATAGAGTTTATAAAATTTAACGAAAAAAGTAAGGTAGAATTAAGTTGTCAAATGTAAGAAGAAAATAAAAATTATGAGAGGCGCGCGAGAGCCTATGAGCGAAGCGAATAGTGCGGAGTCGGGGGGTTGGTGAGCGAAGTGAGCAGAGATCTGAGCACCCTGGTGTTTCTATATTTTTGTAAATTGAATACCACTTTAAGTTTAAGGCAATTCACTTTGTAGTCACAAATTCCAGTCGATGTTAAAATTACAAGTTTTTCTGACTTACCGGATATTTTGTAGTTAGTACGATGCCGCATATTTCATCACCCACTAGAAATTGCTCACCTAGCATGGCCATGCATACGTTCTCCCAGGCACGATCGATTTTATTTTTGCGTAATCGAATTACCCACTGACCACCCTTCGTATTAGCCGGATCCTCCCACATCGGCTTGATACCCTGTTTAAAGAGGCTCAACTCTCGAAAGGGTTTTAAGGCAGTGGGGCGTATGAGGTGCGAATAAAGTGACCACCATTGTTGTACACTGGCACACCGTCCAACGAAATGTAAAGATTTGCTATAATCCGTTGCACGATGTGTCCCCTTTCGCGAGAACCACAAACAATATGTGTGCTGCAGTCGATTCTCATTGGGACCAATTTCAAGCGGTGCCAATTTATCGACATCTATGTCGTTTTCCATGTCACTGTCATCGCTGTCGGTTAGGTCTGGCCAAGGTTTACTGAAATTTATGTAAAAGTAATATGTTAAATATATGTTATAGCTTTTGAGTTTATAAGATTTAGTGATGTTTTAAAAATATGGTCTAAAAATTAACAAACCAGTGAAAAAAAAAATAGTTTTTATTTCAAATCATGATGGTTCTTCATTCGAAAGTTATTACTCAAAAAATCATTGAATAATGTCCCACAAAAGATATTCGACATACATATGCCTATCTCCAATCTATTTTTCTGTACGTAAAATTATTAACAAGAAAAAATACAAAAGCGTTTCAATACGCATGAAGTTGTTAAGTGAGAGGAAAAATTAGATCTTCCAAATCTCCCTTCCTGTTAGACAATGTCTAAACTGTGGAAGTTTGGGACACAGAAGGCCTGAAAATCAAATAAAAGATGCCTTTAATGTTGTGAAAATAATTGCAATCAAGAAAGTAATGCTAACAATTGCATTTTATACGGTAATAATAACCACAATTCAAGAATTGTGCCGAAGTCATATTTGACACTACATGATTTTGGGCGAAGGAAAATGACAGGTAATATTTTTGATAAAAAAGTATACATGGAGAACACAAAGAGAAGAGTAACACGATCCCTAATATTATTGCGAATTTTCGAGAGCGAACAAAGACAATTTATTTAGACCTTGACCAGAGCTGGGCACCACTACACGCGTGTTTCTCTTCAATGTTATTCAATGCATGTGTAGTTGTGCTTTGTTCGCTTTTCAAAGCAAACTAAATTAAATTTTATCACATTGAATATCACTAAAATAATTATAACTTCAATACGGTATGCTTTCCTAAGGTTTACTCACATTATTGAAATAAACATTTTAGTATGTTAGGGTAAGTGGTCGGCCTTCGGCCGCGACTCAGGACTTACATCCTCCAACATGGTTTCGAGGTAGCCTTCGGCCACGATCACTGTACTATATCCAACGACAACGTGAGAACCGAGGCTTCCAGTTACCTCAACATAAAAAATTTCAAGAAAATCGGGAGTAAGACTTTTAAGGAAATAGTAACCCTAGTTCATTATAGGCTAAGCTGGTTCATCCTAACACGAATCGGAAGAACTAGTTTGGCCTAGGAAAATCTAGTTTTTCCTAAAAACTAGTATGACCGGTAGCATATATGTGGCCACAAGGAATATCAGCTTAACTCGATATTTGATGACAAGGCGAAACAGTCTAAGTCATATTGACCCCGGTGCGCGAAATTATCGTATGTGCCATTTTTTCGAAATTGACTTTTTGATGCAAATTTAATCTATACCCCACTACGCATCACCTGGTAAAATATTGTAGCTGAAATTCTTAAGTTTTGGTTTTGTTCTGCTAGCTAAAGCACAGAAAAGTAGAAAAAACCCTCTCCTGTAAAATTTGGTTTTTGGCACATACGATAATTTCGCGCACAGGGGTCGATATGCATATACACATAACTAAGCATACCATCTTTGAGTTTGAAAAAATAAGTACATTTGCCTAAAATCAATAGTTGAAAATAAGTACAAATAAGTACAATATCATATATGGTGGGTGCAGTAAAGAGAAAAATCAAACGGAACAAAGAAAAAATGCAGCGAACAGCTGTCAGCGTGGTGTGCTTTAGTGGTAAGAGAACGATCCTGTATTGCACCCACCATATAATTACGCCATGATTCCGAGCTATTATTTTTATATCGAAATTTCTTTATTGAATTGTATTTGTCAACAATAACTTCAAATTAAAAGTTGAAAACATGTTCAGAAATTTAAAGGATAGTTAATGTTCGCTCTAAGTACTACCAGTCGACATTTTGTTAGCGTCAGCAGTTTCACCGACAGCAACCACGGTGCGCTGTTGCTCTTTGAAATTGTATTTTTCTTGACACGAAATTTGTCAATGAAATTTGTTGCGATTTCAAAAAATGGTAAAAATCGACGCATTTATACTGGAAATTTATTTTTACAAGCAAAATCGATTTTAGAGTGTTCACTTCAAACCGAGAAAACTCGGTTTTCCAGATGTGTTTTGCTGATGAAAAGACGCGCTTTACTGGTGCACTCGTTCCAGGTAGGCACAGAATGAATTCGACGAGAAGAGAAAATTCAAAATAAGGCACTTGTGAAGCTTCCAGGTGCTTAAAGATCTCAACCCAGCGTTCTTCAGATAACAATTTATTTTCTTTCCATTCTTCAATTAGAATAACGCATTTCGAAGCATGTGTGGAATATTTTGGAAGCGCAGTCCGATGAAATGAAGCTATTATTCGCTTTTATGACATGATACGACCAAACGCCTTCACATGCCGTAAGGGTGGTGTCGGCTGACGAGGTAAAAAAGTTCGCAACAGTGCGGCTGTTCGATTTGGCAGACAACGCTTTCTTGCGATTCGTGGATTCCAAGTGCTTATCGATTTCACTCTTTCCGGCGTTTGCGATGTTGAGTTCCGTGTCGCACAAATTACACCGTATATCACTTTCTGTTCTTCCTATTTTCATTTGCGGATATTTTTTCTGAATATCCGAATTAAAAATGCGGTTGCGGCGCTGCGGCGCCATTACCATTTAATGAATAGAAACACGAAGCATAAGACAAAACACATAAAATGCATGCATGCATCGTATGCTTATCAACACACATAGAATGCATCTATTAAAATTTGTCACTCTCTTTTCCCATACAATTTTCTCAGCAAATATGTATTGTTTACAAATTTTGTTTTTGTCACTCTCTTTTCCTATACGATTCTCTCACACAAAATCTGTCAATGCTTCGATTCCTACAAAAAGTTGAAAGTAGGTTTGACATTTTTAAAAACTACAAGTCTGCGCTGTCAAATTCAAATTTAGTGATGCCACATATCAATTTTTGAAACATTCGTGTGTAAATACTAATCAAAGGAATTTTAGTTACAACTATTTCGCAATCATCGGTCCAGCGCAAATGATATTTATATTTATTATTAATTTGAGGAACAGATTTCGGTCGAAATAAGTACAAATTAAGTACGCTTTGAAAAATAAGTACAAATTAAGTACGCTTTAAAAAATAAGTACGGCAAGCTGAAAATAAGTACTGTACTTACTAAATAAGTACAGTTGGTATGCTTATGTCACATAACTTATGTTGTTTTGCTATGGGATCATAGATCGACTTTAGCTGTTATTCCTTGTTCTTGTTCTGCATATTATACATATGGACTAAAACGCAGACTGTTACGTTACATTCGTATGCATATTTTGACATAAATTGTTCCTAAAACAAATGAAATGGAGTGCTTAAAATATTTTTTGTAGATGCATCTAAAGGTATGCATCTCTAATACCATTTTGTATTATTATAAAAAATTTTGTTGCCTTATCACTTAGGAGTTATGAACGTGTCAGCATGTACTGTTACGTTACATAATTTTGGAAGAAGATTTTAAAGTTGCCTTACATTATTGGAAAAGTCTGCTCTTTTGGTGGACTATTTTACACGTAAAGCTTATAATTTCCAAGCTTAAGGATGAAAGTAATTAATTAAATTTTAATTACACAGAAAACATTTTTTTTTTTTGAGTTTTATAGGAGCAAATATGTTCGGACTGTTACGTTACACGAAAAGACTGTTACGTTACCTTTGCGATCTACGTTTGTATAAAAACTAAAATTAAGCATTAAAATAGCTTAAATTGTTCAATTTCACAACACATCATTAATTCAAGGGTCTTACGATTAGACATTTAAGAAGCTGCAGGTAATAGACGTGGAATCCAAAACAACCAACAAAGCTCTAATTATTCACTGAACTCATTAACATTTATTAAAAATAATTTATAAAGTGGAGATCAGTAAAAATTAAAAATCGTATTCTTGTTTCGAAGTGGTAAAAGTGATGATTGTTCCATCAATCACTTGAATTTGGTGAGCCGACGCTATATCGCTGATACTTTTTGCACTAGCGAAAATCGCAGGAGCGTTCAAATGTAATTTATATCTTAAAAATCACGTTCATTAACTTCCTAGTTGGCAATTCTCGATTCTGTACGATGAAATGCAGTAACAAAGTCTGAAGCACAGTTCACGACACATTTACGAGACAAAATATGCTTTCCCACAATCATTTTGGTAGTTGCGCCTATACCATCGATACAACCTTTCTCGTGAGAAGTCGCAAATAGTCCTGACAGCAAAATGTACATTACATAGTATCACAAAAAAAAAGTTCGAATGACCTCCACCAGTTTGAAAGCTAATAATGAAAGATTTTCAAGGAAAAAAAATTTTTTTTCGGCCTCTAAGTTCGATACAATTTTGTTTTTTCTTATATCTCCGTCATTTGACGTCCGCTCAACAAGTATTATAAATTGTTGTAAGTGTCTCAACATGGACTACATTTCATTCATAGAAGTTATTTGTCTCAGATTTTTTTTTTTGATTAGTTGTACACATTATCTCAGCTTCTACCACCCTAACGTGCCAAGAGCACATCATAAAATTAAAGTCCGTACCAAATAATAAAATTCATTTCTGAAAAGTTTCCTCATATTATTGAAATTGAAAAAGTTACAGCGAATCTAAAATTTCAGTGCAAATATTTGATCAGAATAGTAAAATCATCTTTAACTTAATTCCTAAAATTATGCAATGGTTTTTTCCAATCGACTTCTTCGTGTGCCTTTAATTGTCAGATACGAAAACCTTCGATTGAAATTTTTCGTTGTGATAGAAGACAGTAGTAAACTGTTTTTGATACTAAAGCCTTAACCAAAATAGACGTGACGAGACGGTAGCAATTGAACGAACGTTTGCACTCGTTTCGTCTGTTTTGACATTTAACCCAAAATGTTATGCTAGCCAACGAGTCGAAAAAGCTGTTATGACGAGTAGCAACGTATTGAAGTTCGGTTCTTAAGACTTAACCAAAATAGACGTGACGAGACGGTAGCAATTGAACGAACGTTTGCACTCGTTTCGTCTGTTTTGACATTTAACCCAAAATGTTACGCTAGCCAACGAGTCGAAAAACCTGTTATGACGAGTAGCAACGTTTTGAAGTTCGGTTCTTACGGAACATCTCGTCTCGTCAAAATGTTTCGTTCAATTTCGATCAATTACGTTGGTTCATTTTGGCTATCAACATTGGTTTACATACACTCGAACTTAAGCCTAAACCAAAATAGACGAGACGAGACGTAACGAGTAAGTTCGAGTGTATGTAAACCAATGTTGATAGCCAAAATGAACCAACGTAATTGATCGAAAGTGAACGAAACATTTTGACGAGACGAGTTGTTCCGTAAGAACCGAACTTCAAAACGTTGCTACTCGTCATAACAGGTTTTTCGACTCGTTGGCTAGCGTAACATTTTGGGTTAAATGTCAAAACAGACGAAACGAGTGCAAACGTTCGTTCAATTGCTACCGTCTCGTCACGTCTATTTTGGTTAAGTCTTTACTCGTTACGTCTCGTCTCGTCTATTTTGGTTTAGGCTTTACGGAACAACACGTCTCGTCAAAATGTTTCGTTCACTTTCGATCAATTACGTTGGTTCATTTTGGCTTTCAACAT
Organism: Tricholauxania praeusta; assembly: GCA_949775025.1. Classification (NCBI taxonomy): domain Eukaryota; kingdom Metazoa; phylum Arthropoda; class Insecta; order Diptera; family Lauxaniidae; genus Tricholauxania; species Tricholauxania praeusta. Next base: position 68,794,052 of record OX459029.1, on the reverse strand, counting down.
TGGTTTACATACACTCGAACTTACTCGTTACGTCTCGTCTCGTCTATTTTGGTTTAGGTTTAATGTGCACTTTGCACTTTGCACTTCGTCTTGTCCCTCGCAGACGAAATTTTCAACAAAATCAATTTGCAACATTCCCTCCTCATGAAACTTATCATTTGATGCTCTCGGACGATCTAAAGATTCACAGTTCGTTCTTCTAAATATTATCGATGAAAAATGACTGTTACGTTACAAATTGTTTTTGGCTCGGGACACACACATAAGTAAATGACCGCTAGTTTCTTATTTTCTTTAGAAAATAGGCTTAAAAAGCTCGAAGAAAATGAGGTATTTTTCTTTTGTTAACGTGCTAGATTTTGCACCAAAAGACTTTTTGGGATTTTTGACTGTTACGTTACATCAAAAAATGCGGTCGAATTCTTTTTTACACAAAATGGTGATAACATTTTTTCCCCTTCAAAAATGTTATTAAGTTACTTTCACTATACCTAATTCTATCTCAGAGAACTGGATAGGACGTATAAAATAACAAACATTGAATACAACGTACCTTTTTGATTCGTGTTGTATTTTTGTTAATTTGCTTATGTCCGATTTCGTTGAAATTTAACAAAATAAACCGACTTACTAAAACGTAGAAAATGTCTGCCTTAGGTGCCAAGATATAGGGTTTAATGTATTTTATGTGTATAGGAGACGCCACCCACTGCTGTGAAACCACGCTCACATTTTTCGAAAGGGTGAAAATGCGGACAAAATACACCTGAAGGAGTTTTTTTTTAGTTTTAGGTCCAATATGCCTATATTCCCCCAAAATTTGAGGTTCCTAGATCAAACCTGCGAACGGCGCAATCATTTTGCAAAATGATTTAATAATTTGTAATATATGTATGTACAATGGACATTAGACATGTTCAAATACAGTGTTGGAAAAAATAATAGGGACAAACGCAGCAAAATATTTACTTTTGGAATATTTTTTTATGCTACAATCTGTTTTTAATGAAATTGACTGTAAAGTTACGATATTTAATGGGACTTAATTTAGCAAAATCAAACAAGTTTGAAAGCGCACACATTTTGCATAAAGCGTCTTGAATTTGCACAGTTCATATTTTAGCTGGAAAAAATAATAGGGACAAAATATAATTTTGAGTTCCTTGGACAAAGTCTATTAATAAAAATGATCTTAAGTGGTAAGTTGTATTTTAGAATGATATAGTAAATACTTTATATGTGGACGCTTTACTTACTTGCTAGATTTAATCGATATTTATTGGAAATGGTTCGTGGAAAACATTGTTCCCAAGCTTAAAGTTATGCTTTTAAAAAATTGAGAAAATCAGGCCACGTAATCTGCAACGCATATTTTGTCTTTTATTCAAAAAATTTGCCCAACTCCAGCCACCGAAAAAGAAACTTCTTATCATTATAGATTCGCCACCGTGCTTAACAGTGTATCTCGAATCGAATTCCGCGTTTATGGGCCGCCTAATGAAGATTTTTCCGTCAGAACCAGACAAATTAATTTTAGTTTTGAAGATTTTGTACTTTGGTCTAACGAAACCAATCAAAATCAAAAATTTTCAAAATATTTTATAAGCAAGGAATTACAATATTTTGATTCAATAATAATCACTTTGTATTACTTAAAAAAAAAAATTAAATTCAATAATTTTTGGACCAAAAATGAAAAAATTTGTGTTTTCATTTATTTTTTTAAAACGAAAACAGATACGATATTAATTGGTTTTATGAAAAACATTATATACAGTCTCATATGACATAATATGGATTTAATAATTATTAAATGCTTCTTATAGTCGCTGGTCGATAGATTATAAATGTAATTATAACAATAAAAAAAATGGTCAGTGGAAGGTTTTAAACAAAGTTTGGTTTAGAAAAATGGGCAATGACATGCCCTCCAAAATAAAAATTATCATGTGTCATCAACTAGTTGACGCAGATGAATGAGACTTGGAAATATCTATATAAATAAAATGACAGCCGTTTTCGATGTTCGCTAATAACTCAAAAACTACTGGACCAATTTTAAGTAAATTTTTAGTTTTATTCTTTAGATACTTGGTCTCAAAATACAATTAAAATTATCACGATATTCCTCTTAAATATCGAAATACAGTGGAACCTCGATTACCGTGATTCTGATTATTCGTCACATTTTGTCAGCAAACTTTTTTTTTCGTTTTGCTTCGATTCTGTTTATGTATGCACACAATGCGAGAAACGATTCTGTCTGAAATTTTTCTTACGAAATTCAAAGATGAAAATTTCGGAGCAATTCATTAATCTAGTTCACTTTCTTCGCCAAGTCAAGTGGATTACACAAATTTTTGACGAATTTTTTCACCAAAACATCTTGATTCGATTGTAAACTATCACAAATCAACATTTTTTGTTACGTTTCCTTTTTTCTTGCGTTTTTGTATTACAGTACATACATATACATACAGTAGAATCCGGTTATAGCGACATCCAAGGGAGTGAAAAATTCCGTCGTTATAAGCGAAGGACGTTGTATGCAGATTACATACTATTCAACAATACCATATAGATTTAATCCAGCAGAACTATAAAATTGTATTCAAAAGTAGCTTTATTAAAAAAAATCGAATTTAATAGTATTTTATATTTTTGTTTGGATTTTGAAAAGAGTACATAAATGTACACATATATATTTATAAAATTATACATACATAAAGTACATAAAGACTAATTTTTTAAGCTTCCAAAAAATAGCTTCACTCTAATTTGCATTCAAGAAATCAGAAATTTTTGTTTGTTTTTTTCTTTTGACACTTGAAAAATTTTTTATTACTCCATTATGGAGACCGGACATAGCGATCCTTTCATTATCACCTTCCTTAGTTGTATAAATAAATTTGCTCAGTAAATTTGAAGCGCTTACAGCTTCGGATTTATCAGGTCACTTTCAAATTAGTCTGAAATATTCTCGTCGGTGTTCAGACATGATTGACATCGATATCAATTTAGTAATTCCAATTATCAGCTGACATTGGCACTATTGAAGCATCTGGGCCGCTTAGATTTTACCAATAGTTTTTTCTTAGTTATGCTACTCATATATGCAGCTGCAAGAACGGTTATACTTTCTTTTGACAGCTTACCACCCTTTCATGTTTCACCTCTGAACATAAAAGTTTTATTCGGCTTCAGTTTAAAAAAGACCCCCGTTTCATCGGCATTAAAAATTTGGTCGTCAGACAATCTTTTTCGTTAGTTTTGTCAAACAGTATTAATCCAATTTGTAAATAAATTTTGGTTAGCAAATGATGACTCTTCGCTTATATGGCCGTATCTGATATTATGCCTAGCTTTGAATCTATAAGTTCAATTTGGTGTACATTCAAAATTTAAATGGAACTGTAACGCGAACAAATTTGCTTTTTCCAGCAAGATAGGACCATTGATAGGTATGTCGCGGTTCTGTTAAACCACTGCAGCAAATATTTTTCCACATTATCTTGAGTAGAGTCATATTTTTTAACTTTTAAGACATTTAAATTGAACGGCTCTCTAATTTTTTGTTTATTTGTGCTTTGTTATAATTTGAAATTTAGAAAATCTCATCAACATGTCGTTATAAAGGGATAAAACGTTTGAAATTGTGTTGTTATAATCGGATTGTTGTTATAGGCGGTGCCGCAATAAGCGGACTGAACTCCATAGGAGCTTGTATGGGGACCAAACTTATAGGTTTGAATACGTCGCAGTAGCCGGATTGTTGTTACATGCGGAGTCGCTATAACCAGATTCTACTGTATGTAATTTCAATACCTTGTATTCTCGCGTCACCATACAGAATCAAAACAAAATTCTGCCATATATTCGATTATCCGTCTATTCAATTCAGGCACGGGACCAGCAGCCTGACGGATAATTGAGGTTCGACTGTATTTAAGTTTTAAAATTGCTAAAAAAACATAATAATAGGGCTGGGAAAAGATCGGTAACTATCGATAGTTTTTTGTTGTTATTGATAACGTCGGTAACGAAAATTACTTTTTTTAGCGCGGCAATACTAACAGTGAATTTTCTTTGTGTGAAAAAGTTTAAATAAAATAAATAAATAATTAAAAATAGAATTGAATTGAATTCTTAAATGATTGTGTGACCGAGTATATAAATTTTGATTTTACATAAAATAGAAAGTCATCGAACCTGGGATGTCTCATGGAGAGGATAAGATGAAGGTGTCGAAGCCCGTTGGCACATGCTCAACTAGATAAGCATTATGCGAATTTTTTAAGTAGTTTTTAGTTATTTTGATGGATTGCGCAGTTCGCTAAGTATTTAATGTTATACGCATTTCAAAATTGTTGAATTACGCAGTTTCCTTAATGCACTGCAAAAATAATTCGAGAAGGTCTTCAACTTTGCCGAAAATTTGAAGCACATTTTCTTAATAACGACCCGAATCCTGAAAGGCCATTCATAAAAAATTACAAAAGGAGTCGCAAAGTTTAATAACTGATTTTCTTGTCAAAGCAGCAGACCCTTTAGCAGTTGGAATTAAATCAGGATCTATTGATGAAGAATAAATCTCGTCACTTAATGCACTGGCAATCTATAACAGTAGTGATAGTGATTTGGAACGACTTCACAAATGGTTGCGAGTATTGTGAGAAAGCGAAGATAATGACCAAATACGTATGAATAATTTTCTTTCTTTTAAATATGTAAAGTAAAGTGAAATAATTATGTAATGCTAACCACTATGTTAATTTTTTTATGCTGTTTAAGCTTATACCACAGCCAGCATTTTATGAAATTTCCGATCACATTCGAGTCTTTTGCGAATCCTCTGTCTGATTAAAATGGTCATAAATGCGCTCATATTCTGATCATAAATTATACTTTTGTCGGGAGAAAATGGTACCCTATCCGCGACTCTTCTTGAAGAGTCGTTTATGATCCGTTTTTTTGATCAGTTTCAACTCATTTTCGAGTAATATTTCTAATCATTTGCGAGTCTTTTTCGAGTCATATATCTTATCACTTGGGAGCCTTTTTCGAGTTATATTTCTAGTCATATGCGAGCCTTTTTCGAGTCATATTTTAGTCATATTTCTAAGCATTTGCGAGTCTTTTTCGAGTCATATTTTAGACCATTAATTCCTATCGTTTTTATCTTATTTTTCTATTTGGCTACAATATCCATGGCGAACCTTAAACGTTATCAAATAATTTACCATACATTTTTTCGCGTTCTTTCGCGTGTCCTTGCCGTTCTTTTCATCATCATCAGTCCTATATCTATAATTTTACTTATTGTAAAAGTATTTATATATTATGTTCTTGTTGTAAAGTTATTGTGAACTACAAAACAGAACGCAATATAAAATACATATTTTCAAGAATAAGTTCTAAAGTCATATTCGAATCATAACGTAGATCAAAAAGTGATAATATTGTTATTGTTTTGCTGTGCAATCAGTTTTAGATCATAGAGTATATCGAAATGTGATTTTTGGAACTTTTTTTTATTTTTTTTTTTCTCAGTCATTACTTATAATAACTTTTTGGTCTTAAATAGTAGACAAAAATGACTCGTATAGGTGACTTAAAAGAAATTATCATCTAAATGCTAGATGGGTAGCATTGTTAGAAATATTTCATTTTGATTTCACAAAAACCCTGTGATATGTTCTTAGATTTGCTATATATTTTATTAAGCTAAGCTCGCTGGGTAAAATTAAAAATTTTTTGATGCCAAAAATTTTTATTTTTTTTTACAAAAACATAGATAAATATATTGAGAATAATATTTTGATACCCTTAACATAGCATCTATTTACATTATTCTTTCGTTTTTCGGTCATGGTATGTAAATGTTTATAAATTCTTTATCAGCATCACCTAAGTCGATCTTGTAAGTCGCTATTATGAAATCATAAATGGAGATGAATTGATGAAATTTGTTACACTGGTTATTTTTTATAGCTCGTGGGATTCAAAATGGACAAAATTGTTTCGATTAAAGGATTTCACGATATAAGAAATTTCCTTGTGAAAAAATCGTGGAAACGATTTTCTTTCAAAAATTATTTATTTAAAAAAAAAGCTTATATAAGTAATCAACAAAAAAGCTTAAACCCATTTTTTAGTAATAGGTCAAATAGACGACACAAATTCCTTGCGCAAGGTAGTTGAGCGCCGCACACGACACAATACTTTGGAATCGATCAAATTTAGTTTCAAATTGATCATAGAGCCAGAAATATGCAATGCGGATCATTATTGCACTGCGCAGTTCGTGAGCTTCTGTAAAAGCTCACGTACACTGTGAAATATCACTAAACGCCCCACACACAGCACAAGTGCACTGCGAAAGACTATTGTTGTAATTTGTGTCGTTTTTTTAAATTTGCGGTCCTATATGCTTATATTATAGAATCGTGCTTCAAAAAAATCCTCCCAAAATTTCAACTTCTTAGATCAAACCCGCAAACGGCGCAATCAGTTTGTTTCCTATTGCAATTTAAATGGAAGCAACAACTTTTTTACTTAAACGCAAACAAAAATCTGTCTTTCGTTTTTCTGATTTTGTTCTATTACTTAAATACACCCTATGTGGCGGTATTTTAAGAAGTCAGTTACGGAGATTAAAAAGTTTTCAATAAATTACTTTATATATCGTTATATTAACATAGAAAGGCCCCATCTGCCATTTTTGTTACTTTACAGCAGAACAAAAAATCTTTATAAAAATTAAAGTTTTGAGAGTTAAAGTGAATTATGGCTTTTTCTGTTTGCTTGTGATTTTTTTTAATTTCACTCATAGCACACACATTGTTTATTAATGGTTTATCAGTTATGTGACCTTCTAAATCTACAATAAGCTCAATTTTGATAAAAATGTTAGTTAGGGCCTTTCTATATTAACCGTAGATTGATGTTTGAGTTGTTTTCGACCAAATTTTTATTTTTGTTTTCGTTTCAAATATCTCGAAAACTATCAGCTGTGTGAGTCTGTGTTTTCGTTACTTTATCAGTAGGTATGTTATGAATGAAAATTTGTAGTGTCAGAGTTTATCGATAGTTGTCCCTCAGATTTTTTCGACCTAGCGACTTTTTCCGTCATTCGGGTAGTTTTCGACCCGTACGTATTTTTGGATGTATAAATATGATTTCGTACTTTCCGTCGACGTAAATAATAACCGCGAATCAGCGTTTACGTTGCATACGATATTTACTTGCGACTGTAGGAAGTCCTTTAACACCGATTCATTACTTTATAATTGGAAAATTTGGTTAAAAAACACAGCCGTACAGTGGGTCATAAATCATTTCGGCCACCTCAAAACTCAGAACCCTCTGACTCATTCTATTGTTAATATTCTAGCAAACTATTACATACATGGTTATTATTGCTCTGCTAATCCCTGGGAATGAAATCGGGAGAGTGAGAGGTTTTTGATTTAATTTAAAGACTCAATCGAAAAAAAAAGCAGCCAGTATTCTAATCTACATTCGGCTTTACCGAAAATACTACTTTGGTTCCATATGTAAAAGAAAAGAAACACAATTGTACCATTGTTCAGAGCACAATGCTTATATGTATGAATGTGAATGAATAATGATTCGCTTGACATCGGTCTAGCACAAAAGAAATTGTCTAATGTAGTTTGATACTATAGGAAAATAAAAGGCGGTGTTGACAATGCCGACAACATGCTTTGAAGATTTAGTTACAAGTAGAAAACTAACCGCTGGCCGATAAACGTTTTTTCCAACATCGTGGACAATTCGGCGCTGAATGCTTTCATCATTCAGCAATAAATGTAACTTGGCAAGAAAGCAGCTCTCATTCATGAACTTGGTCTCGCATTGGCTAAAAATCACATTTCTAAAGAAGCCGTCCTTTTGCCAAGCGGCCTAAAATAGTCCCACTACAAGTAAAGAAACGGGATAGATGTACTCTTTGTTTGACCGAGAAGACTTTACCCAAATAGAGTAAAAGCGGATTGGTTTGCTGTGAGTGTAACAAAAATGTTTGCAGAAAACAGAAAACCGAAATGTGTGTGTCAAATGATTTAAAGAACTGGAAAAGAACTAATTATTTGATAAACTTTATTATATACTGTTACTATTGCATTTCGTTTCTATTAACCTATACATCAGGAATACGGCGGCAAAAGAGATTCTTAGGTTAAAAGAATGCAAGAAGCTTAAAAATTCTGAATGTCACGGGTCTATTTTAAAAGATATACAGCGGGAACTTCGCCTCACGGCAAGTGATTACCGAGTACTAATACTTGACTTCGACGTTGTTTACAACATCAACTTTTCAACAAGAGAAGATTGGGATGGATTCAAGATGAAATTTGGCGTAGGAGCAGGTGTTTACTCTGAAAATATGGGCATGAAGTTGTCTTTTAGACTACTCAATAATTTCAAGCTTAAATCTATGCTATTGACCAAACCGCACAGGTAATACGGAGCAGGGAGCTTACTTTCTCCATCATTACCATATGTGTGGACAGTCAGGCAGCGATCAAAGCACTGAACGCCAACATCGTGAAGTCTAGGTGTGTAAAACACTGCAGGGAGTCACTACGTTTAATCCGACAGCATACTATAGAGTGCCCGATCATAAGGGGTGTCCGGTCAACAATTTAACTCTTTAAACTGTGAAGACCTTAATATTTCAGAGTACATATTTAACAGACTCAATATTACTTTTCAATGAATTAGCAAAGTAATCACTTTTCAGCAGCACTGCATTCAAATATAAATCAGTATTAAATTTATGTATGTAATATATGTAGTTAAATCAGCTTGATATTTAGAGGAAAACAGACATAGTTACTTCTGGCAAGACGAAAAATCTTTTAGTGCTTTGGCTAGTAGGAACTGGGAGGTCTCTCGAGATAATCGCTGGCAACACTGACCCAGAGTATAGTTGCAACACACATCAACCCTGTAAATAGTTTACAAATAAAGAGATACCAGTGGGACTCAGAGCGATGGCTCTTAATCATCAGTTTGATTTGCCAATTGGAAAACCTGCATTTTCCTTACAAGGAAAGCTCTCAAAGAAAACAAACATGAGAACGTCAGAGCGACGGTGATACGAACATAACCTAAATGTCAATTGTAACAGCGATAACAGACAGTGGTCTCAAATTGTTTTGTTTTTTACCAACAACGGCGATACAACCCAAAAATGCGGTCAATATAAATTTAGGCGATTGTTCTATTGACTGTATAACTAAATTCGCACATTTTCGTTTTGCTAACTGCAGCCCCTCACACGTGCGTGCTGCTCTACCGCTATAGCAATAAGTTTACTCTCATTTTCTTCTACTTACGATTCAAACTGTTTCACTGGTGTTTTTTCCATTGCTGCTGCTTTTATTGTGTTTATTTGCACGTTGGAATAATAGAATTATTCTTTATTCTTTTTATGATTTCCGGATATTTGCTATTCCGGGAACAATTTAAATTTTTCCTGTGCTGCTGTTGTACCGCTGGTATTTCGTCGATTATTTCAGCTTTTTATCACAGTTATCCTATCCGTTTAGCTTTCTTGCGATTCACTTTTGATACAGCTGCTAGATTTTATTAAATGTTTTTTGTATTTATATATAACAATGAAAATATGTATGGCCAAAATTTGGAGTAAGTTAAGAAAAGAACGTTCTGAATGTTTTTCTGTTTTTTGCTCAAAATTAGCTTTAACTTGTCAGTAACGAATGTCGCAATTTTGACGTTTAGCTGTCTTGATTTTATTTTTGTACACAATTGCATTTGTATAATGATGTCAAATGTCATTGTTGACATGTGCGTGGTTATTGTAAGAGAATACTGAGTACTGTTTAATAGGAAGCTGTGTTTTCTTTTCATATGCGGAATAATGCCTAGTCTTCATGTTATCTTTCTTGATCTTCTACTTCCCATATCACAGACGATATCACATAGAATAAAGTTTTCTCAAGTGGGCACAGTAAAAACCAACTTGTTAAACTTTAACTTTTTACAGCATAACTTTGAAAATTTACTGATCAATATTGAATTGAATTGAATATTAAGGTCTTAAATTTTTTTTTGCTAAACTTTGATTTTTAAAAAAGTAATGAACAAGTAAATCTATGTGCTTGTTTTTTTAAATTACGATTAATGAAATTTTCGTGATAGGACAAAAACGTTTCACAATTTATATGAAATAAAGTTTTTATGAAAATTTTATTATTACCTAATTATAAAAAATTAACTTTCTAATAAGCAAACAGAACATTTAATTGTTTTTTTTTTTTATTTTTCTTATCGGATGGTTTTTAGCAAGATTCAATCATGGTTTTTAGGAGTAAAATTGCCCAGGTGGCAGCACTTAAGCATTCGTAACTTTTTTATATGAAACATACTATACTTTTTTTTTTCAGGAAAAAGTTGTGTAGACTTTACAAAACAATTCTGTGAAAAAATTTTGTTTCTGTACATATGAAAAAATGGTTAAAGTTCTGTTTGTTTATTAGAAAGTTAATTGTTTATAATTAATAAATAAAATTTTTATAAAAACTTTGTTTCATATAAAATTTAAAACATTTCTTGTCCTATCACGAAAATTTCATTAAATTTTTTTCCAATATTTACTGAGAAATCGCAGTTTAAAAAAACAAGCACATAGAAATTCATTTGTTCAAAACTTTTTTAAAAATCCAAACTTTGCAAAAAAAATGTAAGGCCTTATAAAAGGCGTTTTCATGTAATCGCTTTCAAAACGAAAGGGTACGCGAGTTTTATAAAAACAGCAACTTAGATGGTGCCTTAATGCCACTTTGTTCCTCTTAAAATTTCGAATCTACAGCTTAAATATCAGCTGTTAAAATAGCATTCTTCATACTGTTTATTTATTTAGCTTGTTTCTTTTGTCTTGTAAAATTCTAATTTTAACAATAGATGCTTTTGCTATACTCTGATTTTTTCCAATTCAAACTAAACAATAAAAATAATTCTTCTTATTAAATTTTTGTTTCATTGTTTTTTTTTTTTTTTTGAAGTGAAAAATTCTTATGGCACGTTGTGCGGCTGAGGAAAAAAGTTCAAACTCGCGACACCGACCGTCATCGGGATTCCCCGTCATGAATGCGATAGTAAAATTTCTATTGTTTCTTTTAAATAAATATTCCAAGTGGAAGACAAAAAGCAAAGCAGACACACTAACTGACACATTCCATTCTCATTCAACGATTGCTATGCTTACATGTTTGTTTCTTTCAAATTCCGCGTTGTTGCGTTGACAAATTGAGAATGAGAGCGAGAGTAAAATTTGAATACATATTCCGTTTTTGTCTTCCATTGCATTGCCATATAAAATTAAAACGCACACATACCAACTAACACACTAACTTGCCATTAAACGATTTGTTTTCACTTCTGTCGGCACTTCTGGAGTGCAACCTGCCGTTTTTTTTTTTTTTTTGAAAAATGTCAAGCTTGACACTACATAAAATTATAGCGCAACTATAAAAATGACTGCCAAATTTATAGCATGTAATCAACTTTGATAGAAAAGTTCAACTTTTTGAGCTTTTTTGATCTCCTGATATCACAGAGGATATCAAATGCTATAAAAATTGCACATAAATGCCTATTCACTCTCGCATTCTTCAAGCTCGTTAGGTTATGCTCGTATGCTTTTTCTTTCTTACAAAAATTTGATAGTAGAAGATCAAGAAAGATAACATGAAAATGCAGCATTATGCCTAGTTTCCATGTGATCTTCCTTGAACTTATCTTATCAAATATCAGGGTGGACATCAAACAGGCCCGTGCGCAAGGGGGGCTTTTGGTAGTTCAAAACCCCCCCCCCCCCCATTGGAAATTTTCGCACATAGGTTTTTATTGACATTTGAACGAAAAATCAAAGAGACACAACAATTTAATGAAAGAACTAAAATGCCAATAAATCGTCGAAGCCCGACTTTTTCATTTTCGACAAAATTTACGCTTTCTAGCTATTTTTGAAGCAAAAGCCACGATTTGTGACCACTGCGCGTTGCTAAGGCTAAGTAACACGAGCGTTTTTTCAAGGCGCGTTTAAGCATGATAGTTCATGTGATACATATGTGAATATATGAAGTTCAATTTTGGCGTCAACGCATTGCCGGGCAAGACATCAAAAACTCTCTCGAAGCACTGGATATTTGCAATGAATACGCGTTTAAAAATGTCTATCAAATGCTTCGTGTTAAGGCAACTTTGCCTGTGACAACAGTAACAAATGAACGCTCCTTTTCAGCGCTACGTTGTTTAAGGGGGCAGGTCTAGTCACAGGCGTGAATAATAGAGCATTTTCAATAATTTTTTTTTTGGTATTAATTCAATTTATTTAATAAAAGTGATAATATGACATCATTGCATTATGTTTCAAATTGACTTGACGAAAGTTTAAAAAAAAAAATTAAAAATAATAAAAGTTATAGCTGGCTGTGTTGGACCCTGTCTCATACAGAGCGCCTTGCGGTGACCATCACAAATCCTTATAAAAACATCTTAAATCAATCGGATAAACAAAATTAGTTATTGAAATGAATAATCTAGTGCCTGATCGAAGGTTTTTTTCTTTTTTTTTAAATCAACAAAATGAAGGCCTCAGGAAATTGAAATCCAGATTTTCGGGAAAAAACCAACAGTTAATTGTTCATAAAAAAACTATATTTAAAAAAAAAGTATATCCTTCGATCAGGCACTAGCTTTTTATGTTTTTCAAAAACTGTGTAAATTTTATTGAAATCTATCAAGCGGTTTTCGAGTTACAGTGGTCGCCAGTTCCGAAAACATAGTTTTGAGAAAAACGCACTTAAAGTTTTACACTCACATGAATGAGAGAGAGAGAGCTCTTTGGTTATTGCTAAGTAACTCTAAAAGTAATTGTCGGATTGACTTCAAATTTTCAGCATGTATTTTTAAGATATATACATCGTGATATCGAAATCAATTTGGAAAGAGTTTTTGACGAGTTTTTTCAAGTACAGTGAAAGTCACATGTACCGACTCCGCTTGTAACAACCAACCGCTTATTACAACCGCTTCGAAGTCGTTTGTTTGGTTTCTTTACAAATCTTATGAGCATTTCGTCGGTTATAACTAAGGTGACCATCCGTTCTGTTTTTAGCAGAACAGTTCTGTTTTTAAGGCGCTTTTTCTGCGTATTTTTTTTAGTGGAAAATTACAAAAGTGTTCTGTTTTTCGCAAATGTTCTGTTTTTTGTTCTGTTTTCATGCGCCATGCAAATCTACTGTTTACTAATCTACATTATTAGTCTATTTCTACTAACGTCAACCCTTTGCTGATCGATATGTAAGTTGTTATCGATATCCAGGCCCGTGCGCAGGAATCATCCATGGGGGGGGGTTTAACTCGAACATTTCTTGTTAGATTATTTTCATAAAAAACGTCAAACAACGGTTTACTTTTAATATAGATATTTAATTATAATTAAATACATAAATGCAGGTGTTTATTATCTTTTCAGAAATTGGCCAAAAAAATTAAGAAAATTTGATTTGTTTTCTTATTTTTAATGTTTTTTTTTTTAAATTTTTTTTCGATTTTCCTTATTTCCATTAAAAAAATAAATGACAAAAAAAATAAAATTTGATTTTTCGTCCAAAAATTTTCAAAGTATTTTATAAGCAAGTAATTACAATATTTTGCTTCAATAACTACACGTTTAGAAATTTTGGAATAAAATGAATACACCAGAATTGTATTAAAATTTAATACTGCCTAGATATTAAAATTCATTTTTAATACAAATTTGAATTTAAATTTAATACTCGTTTTTATTAAGATTAAAAAAAAAAATTTTATAATACACTGCTTTTGTATAAATTGGTAAATAATGTATTTGTGCTGCGTTCTTAAAACTTTATATGAGAACTTAAGTTTTTTACCAATCACCGATCAGAATTGAACCTATGTCGTTAGGGCTGCCAGATGCGATACTAAAGTAGCAAATAGCAGTGCTACTTTTGCAAGGCTTTGCTACTTTGTTACTTTTGACTCGAAATGTGCTACTTTTGGATGGTTTTGCTACTTTCGATGTTTGCATTGTAAAATAAAATATTTGAACTGAAGTGAGGACCTTTTTTTTTTGCTTATCAAGCTCATCAAAGTTATTTGAAATTATTGTTTTAATTTGCTGGGGTTTTTTGTTTGGAAGTGAGGACCTTTTTTTTTTTTTTTTTTTGCTCATCAAAAATATTTGTATGAAATTAAACAAAAATTAAGGTTTTCATTTACAAAATTACAATTTTTTGATATGTGCTACTTTTGTAGTAAGGCCATCTGGTAGCCCTATATGTCGTCGTCCTGCGTCATGCCATTGATTGTTCATATACGCTCACCTTTACCAACTGAGCTACTGTCATCATTTCTATGAACGACTAAACCTCAATTACTGACTTTTCCGTGAAATATTGAACTTTCATTTTATGTTGTTGTCAATTGATGAAAACTGATGTCGTTTTTTTGCACTTTGCGCGCTTGCAACTTCATCAAATCTTATTCGATTCTAGGAAACAGCATACCGTTACAAAGGGAATAAAAATATCTTTAGAGTGCTGAAAAGCGTTTTTGAATCGAAAAAATATTAATCGAGATATAGCCAAATAAATGAAAAAAGTGCCGAAAAGGGGGTTTTTTGGGGATATCTCGAAAACGATTCTTAAGAAAAAAAAAATGGTTGCCATTTTTGGAAACTACGCCCCAAAATACATGGAAAAAAGTCTATGAGAAACCCGATCCTTTTTCTTGTAAACTAGTGTTATTGATTTTTTTGAAAAACAACAAAATTTTTATGCATTTTTCGTCCGCCCGGTACCACTATAATATTTATACCATAAAAACTAACTGAGGCTCCACGATTTTTTTTACGAATTCTAGTTTGGAAGGGTTCAATGCATCTCTGTAATTTTTTTTTTCAGATTTTTTCCAGGCGGAGCAAGTCATTAAAATTCAATTGTTGATAGAAAAATTGCTAATTTACAACAAAAATGCAAAATATTTGGAACTTTTTTTTTTTAATACATAAGTTCAACTTATTATCTACAGAAATTGAAAAATTTCGTCACAATCAGTCAAGCAGTTCAAAACTTATAACATTTTAAAAAAAAGGTTAATGAAAACTTTGACTGGCCATAATTATTGCAACAACAATTTTTTTTGAAAAATTTTTCCGTACACTAATTTCTACCACTTGCAGCTACTGATTTATACAAAAACTTTGAAAAACATTTCAGACATGTCGGTTTCGCGTATTCTGACCCTATAGTAACTGACATCTATGGACCAAATTTTATGAAGATTACTCTCATAGCACACTGTCTATAACAATAAACGTTTTTTGCTTATATGGGAGGTGCCACGCCCACAGGTACAATTGAACCAAATTTTTGTTATAAGAGACCTTATAGGAAGTATATCTACCTCATTTAATTTCATAACGATTACGTTGTTAGTTCTCTTTATATAACGTTTATAAATATTGTGGGCGGTGCCACGCCTTTGAGCGAGTTTTTTCAGTAAAGTAGCTGAGATTGTATTGATGACTGCTTTCAGCGCCATCATCCCCAAAATTTTTATGGAAATCGTTTGTGCCATTTCTGAGATATACTGAATCAAAATTTTTAACAGTTGAACATTGCCACGCCCATTTTCTCTATTCCTCCCACTTTTATCTCAATTCAAGATATATTTGATATGTATCCGTATACCAAATTTCATCGCAATATCTTGAACGGCTTACAAGATATGGTAGTTTAAATGATAAAATTTAGGGCTGTGCCACGCCCCTGTACGACCTTTTGGAAACTTGAAACCTAGCCTAATCCTAATTTGGTTCATATGTGCACCAAATCACCAAGTTTCATCAAAATCGCTGCAACTTTTTTCAAAATTGGCCTGGGTAAATTTACATAGAGTATGGGCGGTAGGCGTGTCCGTCAATCGATTTCGCCCATTTTCAATAGCAAGATGCTTGCAAGAAGATATGACCTGTGTGTGAAAGTTTCATTCCATTAGCTTTCTTGGTTTTCCCGTAAACCTGATTTCAACAGGCAGACAGACAGACAGACAGACAGACAGACAGACAGACGGATAGACAGACAGACAAACAGACAGACAGACAGACAGACAGACGGACATCGCTAAATCAACTCAGGTGGTGACGCTGATAAAGAATATATATACTTTTCCATACCTGCCACGCCTCCTTCTATGTGTTACAAACGGATGGACAAAGTGAATATACCCTCGGTGTAGGGTATAAAAAAATTCGGCTTAAACTAAATCCAGAAATCGATGAAATACTGCTGCAGTGGTTTAAGAATCAACGATGCCGAAAATCTTGCTACGGCAAGAAGAAAATATTGTTCAAAATATTATTTCAAACCAGCAGGAACCTGAAATGGAAGAAGACAATATTACTGCAGAAGAAAACTTCACAATGCCTACCGCTATAGAAGCGATAAAGGCTGTCGAAGTCATCAGAACTTTTGCTTGCCTGAATGAAATAGATGATAATATTGTAGCGAAATTTGGTTTATGCTAGAAAATTCTTGAAATAAAAACCAACAAAAGAAACTAAACGATACTAGCTAGCATTCTGGCTGTGTAAATACTTTTACACCATCTAGCGGCAAATAATAAACCGAACAGACTGCATTGCACTATAAATAAAAAGTCGATAACCGAGAGAAATTATCGCCGTCGTACAACGCCATCTAGCATAATAGCAACATTCTGGATAATTGTGAACTCAACGTCGATACGCCGCTTAGAAAGTACTGGTAAATTATGGATAATGGTAGATTACACGCCAATTAGAAGGTACTGGATTATTCGAGAGAGTGATTTCTGCAGTATAAAAGGGTTGTCATCTGAGTTGAGTGACACAGTAGAATTAAAACAGTGAAGCAGAACAGTTGTATTAAAACAGTGAAGCAGAACACTTGAATTTAAGCAATAAAGTGAATACAGTGTGATCCGTAGTAAAGTAAAACAGTTTTCTAAACAGTGTTAAATTAATGTTAGAATTTGAATGTTAATGAGATAAACAATTGTACCGTGTAAAAACTAACTATTGTCATTTAAATAAACCATTTTATAACTTAATAAGTTGGTGTGTTTTTAATTATTACACAATCCAGTGATCGAACTCAGAGAAGTGTAAAAGATCGAAATTATCGTCAAAGAGACAGGAATTTCGTAACAATATTTTAACAAACCTACCTAAGACATTTCGAAATCATGAATTAAATTTTTTAACACTTGACAAAATTTTAAAGCGGGTGCCACATTCTGTGCCCATAATACAGGTAGATTATGAAATGAGGTGGTGCACAAGATCATTAAATTATATTACTTCATTATGGTTAGGGTAGCTGTTGCTACAAACACGACGTAATTCAGAGTTCGCATTATCTATTATATAAAATTCATTTTTTGTCTGTCCGTCTGTCTGTCTGTCTCTTATGCACGCGGAAACTATCCAGCCGATGTTGATGAAATTTTTACAGTATGTTAGTATTGATCGGGCGAGTGTCATAGGCTATAAAACTTTAAGTTAGGGTGCATATTTAGGGTGGCTCTCATACACAAATATTTTAAAAATAGCGATTTCTCAAAGACAGGCAAATCGATTCTCATGAAATTTACACAGTTTGGCTTTTATGTTAAGGGGCACAGATTGGATGGTAAAAATTTTATTTAGGGTGCATATTTAGGGTGGCCCGCAAACAAATATATTTTTAAATATCATTTTCACGAAGACAAATAAATCGATTCACACCAAATTTACATTACGTATCTCTTATGTTAAGAAGCATAGCTTAGGCCACAAAACTTTTATTTAGGGTGGCCCTCATACACAAATATTATAAAAATAGCGTTTTCTCAAAGACAGCTCAATCGATTCTCTTGGAACTTACACCAAATGGATTTTATATTAAGAGGCAGAGACTAGATTGTAACAATTTTATTTAAAGTGCAAAATTATGGTGACCCTCATACAAAAATATTTTCAAATATCATTTTCACAAAGACAGGTTAGTCCATACGCACCGAATTTATACCACGTAGCTCCTATGTTGAGAGGCATTGTTAAGGATACAAAACTTTTATTTAGGGAAGCTCTAACACAAAAATATTTTTTAAATATTATTTTCTCAAAGACTGCTTAATCGATTCTCTTGGAATTTACACCACATGACTTTTATATTAAGAAGCACAGATAAGCTTAAAAAAAAATTATTTAGGGTGCATACTTAGGGTGGCCCTCAGACAAAAATATTTTTAAATATCATTTTCACAAAGACAGATTAGTTGATTCTCACCGGATTTACACCACGTAGCTCTTATGTTAAGAGGCATAGCTTAGGCTACAAAACTTTTATTTAGGGTTGGCCTCATATAAAAATATTTTTAAATACCATTTTCTCGAAGATCGCTTAATCGATCCTCATGAAATTTACATCACATGGTTTTTATATTAAGAGGCACTGCTTAGGCTGTAAAAATTTTATTTTGGGTGCATACTAAGGGTGGTCCTCATACAAAAGTATTTTTAAATATAATTTTCACGCAGACCGCACATCGAATCTACACCACGGTTGAGGTGAGGCGATGCGCACAGGGTTATGCTAGTATCTTAATAAAATTCGAAATTGACATGATTTTGTTTGAAATTTAAGTTCCATACAAATAGCCCCTTTGCCACTAAAATTGGAATATCTTTGCAACCATAAAAGCAATCGCTTATGTTTTTAGCATTTTAGAATCTGTATTAAATAGGCAATTTTTTAATAAGTTGTCCACTTAGGTTGTCATACATTTTTTTTACACCACACCAATTTAAAATTTGAAAAAAATATGGAGTAAAATGAAAGTTTTAAGTTCAACATCTGTGAACCGCTGTGTCTACGGCTTAATTTTAAATTACATATGATAGTATAACTATTTAAAGATATTATGCAAAAAAATGGACCAAAAATATTTTCATTTGTGGCTGTGGTACCAAAGCGACTGACAAAGGTCGCATATTTTTGTAAATATGAAATGGTCGATTTTCTCGAAAACGGTGCGATTTTTACTGAACATGATTTTACTTTTTCTGACCCGCCTTGAGGTCGCCCATCAGCTTTTAGAAGGTTATCCACTATTTATGGGACACCCTGTATAAATATACAATCTCTAAACGGTTACACCGCTTTTTCTCAGCCATAGCACAACATAATCGCTCAATTTTTTTTTTGTTGGAAAGGTTGTGAAGAGAAGGGGGGACATTTATACTTTTTTTTTCAATAGTAGGCGGTGCCACGCCCCTAAAGAGGAAAAACGTCTTCACGGCTAAACTAATAGACCTATTATAATGAAACTTTGTTTTAAGATAGATTGAATCCTAAGAAAGATTATTAAAAACTCTGATTTCTTAAAGGGGGTGTGGCATCGCCCTAAATTGGAAAAAACAGTATCACGGCTGTGCCACTAAAACGATTTTGATGAAATTTCGTGTGTAGATAGATTGCATCTTGAGTAAAAATAAATTGTTTTAGTGGGGCAGTGCCACGCCTCTTACAGGAAAATACGTCGTTACTACTAAACTAACGGACCGATTTTGATAAAATTTTTATAGGAGGCGTGGCATCGCCCCTAAAAACGAGCACTAGTTACCAGGACCTTCGGCTCAGGGCACAAAATATTTAATATTAACAAGTTATTAATGTTCCGTATTCTGGCAAAAATTCAAAAGCTCTTTTCATGACTATTTTGTTAATGTCAGAAAGTATCTTAACAACGAGTGAATATACGTAAATAAAAATTATTGTGAAAATAAAATTTAATTTTAATATAGAAGAATTCTTGCTATTTTTTTACGTTGATACTGAAGAGGATCAACGTAAAGAAAAATTGAAAGACGGTGCTATTTAAAACGCCCTTGGGATGAAAATGACCCATTTTCTTTGAGCGGCTAGCATTTTGTGAAGGATTTTCAACTGGGGAAGACACTATGCTGGAATCTCATTGAAGAGCTATCTCATTTTGATACTCAATTTACAACTTTGCCATTATCAGTGAAATTTTTGACTGCACTTTATGCCTTTCGACACGGCTCTTACCAAAAATGCGTTGGTAATCACTGTGTCCAACCAATGTGCCAGTCTTCAGTTTCCCGCAGTTTACATGAAATGACAAAGATGATAATTCGAGTCAAAGGAAATGAAGTAAGATTTCCAACCACTCATGAAGAGCAGACTGCAGTTAAAACAGGGTACTTCTTGCAGATTCCAACGAAGCTTTGGTGTTAAAAATACAATTGGTTGCATTGATTGCACTCATGTGGCAATCCTTTCACCATCTGCAAATAATGCTGAAAAACCCTTGAGCTTATATGGGGTAAAACACACGAAAACGCCACCTGAAAAAATTTTTGGCTCCGATTTGGGTGAAATTTGGCATGATTGTAGTATTGATGTCTGGCAATAAAAGTGTGTTTAAGATTTTGCCCTAATATTATTTGTTGCTCAGATACGCGGGTATGAAGTTCACGATTTTCGTACTTTTCAGAATAAGTGTTTTTTTTTCGAAAATTCATAGCTTACAGCAAACTTTATCAAATAATAATTGGTAAACGTATGTTTTTAGGTTTTTACTTGTACTTTTCAAAAAAAAAATATTGATTTTGAAAAAAAAAAAAATTTTCACAAAAATTTTGCGAACTGAAAAATATTTTTGCATTTTTTTTAAAAAAACCATTTATTAAAATTTTTTTTTTTTTTTGTTTTTTGAAAAAAACTTTGATTAATTCTGCGCTTAATGCTGTAAAAATTTTTGAGGGAAAAAAATTATTTATATTTTTTTTTTAATTTTAAAAAAAATTTAAAGAACTAAAATTCTGTAAATTGAAATGAATTTTTCAATTTTTTTTGAAAAATCCATTTCTGAATATTTTTTTGTTTTTATAATTTTAGGTTTTTATTTGTACTTTTCAAAAAAAAATACTGATTTTGAAAAAAAAAATTTTTTCGCAAAAATTTTGAGAATTGAAAAATATTTTTCATTTTTTTAACAAAACCCATATTTTAAAAATTTTTTTTTTGTATTTTTAAAAAAAACTTTGATTTATTCTGCGCTTAATGCCGTAACAATTTTGTGGGAAAAAAATTATTTATATTTTTTTTTTTTAAATTTAAAAAAATTAAACAGCTAAAATTTTGTAAATTGAAATGAATTTTTGAAGTTTTTTTGAAAAATCCATTTCTGAATATTTTGTCGGTGAACCTCAGATTACAGCTTGATACGCAAGTTTTAAAATGATATGCCATAACATGAGAGCAAGTAGTTAATTAAAATGTCTGAGCCGTTAACCTGAAAACTAAAACTGAAATTTAAAATCAGTGTAGTAGCCTTTCATCGCGTAGTACAGCGCGCGTTTAGCGGCTCAAACATTTTAAAGCTTGCGTATCAAGCTGTAATCTGAGGTTCACCGACAAAATATTCAGAAATGGATTTTTCAAAAAAACTTCAAAAATTCATTTCAATTTACAAAATTTTAGCTGTTTAATTTTTTAAAAATTAAAAAAAAAAAATATAAATAATTTTTTTCCCACAAAAATTTTTACGGCATTAAGCGCAGAATAAATCAAAGTTTTTTTTAAAAATAAAAAAAAAAATTTTAAAATATGGGTTTTGTTAAAAAAATGCAAAAATATTTTTCAATTCTCAAAATTTTTGCGAAAAAAATATTTTTTTCAAAATCAGTATTTTTTTTTTGAAAAGTACAAATTAAAACCTAAAATTATAAAAACAAAAAAATATTCAGAAATGGATTTTTCAAAAAAAAATTGAAAAATTCTTTTCAATTTACAGAATTTTAGCTCTTTAATTTTTTTTTAAAATTAAAAAAATACATAAATAATTTTTTTCCCACGAAAATTTTTACGGCATTAAGCGCAGAATAAACCAAATTTTTAAAATATGGTTTTTTTAAAAAAAATGCAAAAATATTTTTCAATTCGCAAAATTTTTGTGAAAATTTTTTTTTTTTAAAAATCAATATTTTTTTTGAAAAGTACAAGTAAAAACCTAAAAACGTACGCTTACCAATTATTAATTGATAAAGTTTGCTGCAAGCTATTAGTTTTCGAAAAAAAAACACTTATTCTGAAAAAGTACGAAAATCGTGAATTTCATACCCGCGTATCTGAGCAACAAATAATATTAGGGCAAAATCTTAAACACACTTTTATTGCCAGACATCAATACTACAATCATGCCAAATTTTACCCAAAAATTTTTTCAGTTGGCGTTTTCGTGTGTTTTACCCCATATATGAACCGTAAAGGATACTACAGTATTAATGTTGAAGCGGTAAGTTTCTTGCTTTTAATCCCAATCGGTTTCAGAATACATTTCTTTCATATATGTATTTTTCCAAACCAGATTCGTGCCATGATTCCGGCATTTGGGCAACATCACTAGTGAAAGCACACCTCATGAGAAATCACAGTTCTCAACGCGACACATGGCTCTTGGGTTATCAAGGCTACCTTCACGAACCTTGGATTCTCACACCATTGGCTGAGCCGCATGGAGCTAAATAAGAAAAATTCAATAAGCTTCATGCAAAGAGCC
Source organism: Tricholauxania praeusta (assembly GCA_949775025.1). Taxonomy (NCBI): domain Eukaryota; kingdom Metazoa; phylum Arthropoda; class Insecta; order Diptera; family Lauxaniidae; genus Tricholauxania; species Tricholauxania praeusta. Next base: position 68,771,366 of record OX459029.1, on the reverse strand, counting down.
GTAATACCATAGAAAGGGCGTTTGGGGTTTTGAAATCACGCTTTAAATGATCATGTGCTCCATTATTCACACAAAAGTGCAGCAAACATTGTCAATGCCTGTATGATTTTGCACAACAACGCAATGAAGGCAGGAAGGAGCGCCTGCTGACATTGATGAAAGTGAGATAATGGAAACTGTAGAGCCGGAGACTTCATTAAGTAGAACCAACTCTTAAGAGAAGGAGAAATCGTTCCACTCTTTTAAATTTACCAAGATTATTCAACTTGACTTTTTCAACCTGTATACCTCTTCCAGCTTTGTTTGAATGAAATAAATTGAAATAATTTAAAAAAAGAGGAATTCATTTTTATTTATAAAATAAAAACATTCACAAAACCACTGACCGTTATCAAGCCGGCAATAAACAACAAAAGTCGATAACTTGAATATAGTAGTTCATAACGAAGTTTGAAAAAAACGAAATCGGAATACATACTGATTTTCATAAGTCTTAGATTATGACCTCTCGACCTCTCAAACGGCTACAGGTAAAAAATTTCTCCAGGTTCAGAGACAGACTCCTCAGTTTTTAACTTTCTAGCACCGATTTAACCATTTTCACATATTGCCCCAACTTTGTTTGAATGTAATAAATTAAAAAATTTTAAAAGAAAAGAAAAGAATATACGTATATAATGTATTTATAAACGTGACATTGTGAAAAACAATTATTAATAATAGTAAAATTCATTTTTTCCTGAGAAATAATCAGCCTACGCTGATAGTTACCGGCGAACTGATTGTCTCCTCAACTGTTTGCGAAGTTGTCTAATAATAATTTTTTAGCTTCACTAAAAAGTTTTCTCACCTCTATTCCCAAGGTGACAACTCCTGGCACACCCTCAACAGCAGCAGCATCGAATGTGCTTAACGCACGCTCCTCAAAATCACTCAGCGTTCGGCTACTGCTGGGGCCACCGCCAGTTAGTTGCTGTTGACTTTTCTTTTCGCGAGCACGAGCACGCAACAGGCTCTTCCAAACGCATAAGATCTGTAAATTTAGAACATTTGTTAAAGGCTATATACATATAAACATATTTTGAAGTTACGTCTTTCCATTTAGCCGGGGTTCTCGTGGGGCCCCTCATCGCGTTCAGGTTTACAGCAACCTCGCCCACAAATTCATCACCATCGGCGATCGCGCAGTGTTCTTACCTGCCAAAAGCTGGGGATGCTGCCGGCAAAACTTGATATAAAATTGCAGCTGCTCCTGCGACGTCCTTTCAAATTTGGGTTGCCTATTAAAAAAATAGCAAATTAAATTATAAATACAGTGGAACCTCGATTATCCGTCTCCCGATCAACCGTCACATTTTGTCAGCAAACTTTTTTTTTCGTTTTGTTTCGATTCTGTTTATGTATGCACATAATAAAATACGAAAATGACAAATCAACATTTTCTGCTGTTTCCTTTTTTCTTGCTTTTTTGAATTACAGTACATACATATATATTTATATATATTATGTATATTCAATACTTTGTATTCTAGCGTCACTATACAGAATCAAAACAAAATTCTGCCATATATTCGATTATCCGTCTATTCGAATATCCGTCAGGCTGCTGGTCCCGTGCCTGACGGATAATCGAGTTTCCACTGTAAATGTAAAAATAAAAAATAAATTTTTCTGACAAAAAAGGCAAATCTATTTTCATTTGGAAAAATATTTTAAAACATAAAGGTAAAGGTGCAAATTTTAAACATTGAGGGGGGGAGTCCATTTGCAGCGGAGAATCATTAGTAAGAGTATTCAATCTGAAATAACTTACTTCTTAATATTTTCCATTGCACATAAATTGAATTTTTTTTTATTTGCTATTTTATTAATTTAAAATTAAAAAGTCAACCTTTCGGTCTAAGATATTTCGCACAAGAGGATTGAACTCATTGCAAGTGGAAAAAAAAAGAAAAACACACCAAACTTGACAATAGTCTTTGAACGTCTTGACAAATATGGTCAATCCATATTAAACCAAACAAATGTTGACAACATAAATTTTCATTCATTTCAAACGTTGATAGGATTGAATGTATTACAGATTATCCAAAAGCAGAAACATTTCACCGAATTCATAAATTCATTGGAATAATCAATTACTCCACAGATACAATCCTAAACTGGCACACATGTTAAATCCTTTCTAAAGGATCCCATATCAAAATATGGTAAGGTAACAAAGGCAATGAAAACAAAAGGCAAACACCTTCAATGGACTGAATACACAACAAATGCATTTACATCAATCAAAGAAAGTTTTGTTTAGCAAGTGCTACTTAATCATTTTAAAAGCAAAATTAAACTACCTATTCTGCCGTACTAAGCGAAAAAGATGTATCTCAAAAAAATTCATTTCGAGATAATTGATGTTTTGTTTATGTCAATATGTTGAAATACCTGTAAAAATGAGATAGAGGAAATTTTCTTAGAAGATTTTTTATATGATTGAACTAAGATGCCGACACTTGGAGTATTTCATTAGACGCGTAATTTCTTAAGATATCCGATGCCATAAGAATCTCGGATATTTTTTTTTTTGAGATACGTCTTTTTCGCTTAGTACGGCAGTATTGCTGTGGATGCATCCAGCACAACTATCGCTCGAGTTCTCCAACAATAATACAATCATCAAGTTGAACTACTGACTTTCTTTTCAAAAAACTTCACAGCACATTCAACCACGAATTGCTAGCAATTTGTTTAGCAATTAAAAATGTTTGATACTATTTGGAATGACGAACACTTCGCTTTCACAGACCATAAACCATTGACTTATACCTTACTATAGTTACAGAGCATAGTCTACGTCAGATAAGACACCTTGAATTAATTTAACATTTCACTAATACCATAGGACACATACAGCACCGGCCTTAGCCATCTAGGCGCCACAGGCGAGTCATGCCCTTAGCGCCCTTTTAGGTACATATATTTATTTAATTACTATTAAAAAAACTTGTTTTGAATTTGTACCATATGTTTTTTATTATTAATAATAACATATTTTAATCATTAATTCTCTAATAATTCTCTAATCCAGCGTTTCTTAAACTGTGGTCCGGGAATGACGGTTTAAGTCATTCCGGGGGTTCGCGAAACAATTTTAACATCATATAATTTTACATAATCAAACTTTTCGCTTTATTCAAATAACTCATTTATTAAAAATTTTACATGGCCATGACTTTTTGAATGATTGTACATATTTTTAAAAAACAAAGTATGCATTTATTTTTGTTCAAACTTGCAATGCTTAGGTTCAAAGTATTCATTTAAAAAAATCCTACACGGTCAAAAAAAAAAAAACAAAGCCCGCGTTGATTTTCAAATTTTGAGTTTTTGAAAAGTAAAATTTTTCCGCGTTTCAATTTTCAATATAAGAAATTTATTTTCATTTCACTTTTGTGTGCTGTGTGTTACATACCCGTATATGTGGTGTTTTCTGTTGTGATTACTTTCCGATTACTTCTTCCAGCTACATAAAATTCAATTTTCCTGGCTGCAGCTGTTACATTTAGTACATCATATTAAATCCTTTTAAAAAGTATTTTATTCAACTTTAATTTTGTATTATATATTTTAAAAACGCTATTTGTCATTTATAGTTTTGTAGTCATACGTTAATTATGAAATTGAGCCTTAAAATGGATCGTTGGCTTAAAACTGGATCTATACTCAAACAAGATATAGGTGAAAGCGATTCTGATGAGGGACCATCAACCTCCATCAAGAAACATTAAACTAGAAAGTACTGTAATGAGTATTTATCATTTGGATTTACTTCTGTAAGCAAAGAAGATTTAGAAAGGGCTTTATGTGTGTTATGTCGCGAAAGCTTATCAAATGAATGCATGAAACCCACCAGACTCCGACGTCATTTGGAAACAAAGCGTAGTGAGCACATTAGTAAGTCTATCGATTTCTTTAAAATCAAAAAACAAGAACTTGTTTCAAGTCAAAATCTTATGCAAAATACCGCAACTGGTAGTATCAGCAAAAAAGCAGTAAAAACATCATATGAAGTATCCCTACTAGTAGCAAAAGCTGAAAAACCCCCAATATAGCAGAACAACTAATTCTTCCTGCTGCAAAACCAATAGCAAATACAATGTTGGGGGCTAACGCCACAAAAAATTTAAATTTGATTTCCTTATCGAGCGATACGGTCAAGAACAGAATTGAAGATATGTCATGCAATATAAAAGAGCAAATAATTTTAAGAGTGCTTAAAAGTCAATATTACTCTCTGCAATTAAGATGAGAGAACCGATGTCTCTAAGAATGCTAATTTGTTTGTATTTATTAGATATGCAAGATACGAATTTGAATTTAAAATTCAAGAAGATTTGTTATTTTGTGATTCCCTACCAGCTAAGGCCATATTTAACACTTCATTTTATAACCGAAAATGGAATCCAGTGGTCAAAATGTGTTGGAATTTGCACTGACGGTGCTCGTGCAATGTCAGGTAGAAGAAATGGATTGATTGCTCTTATTGAAGATGTAGCACCTCAGGTCGTTTGGAACCATTGCTGCATACACAGAGAATCATTACCTTCTAAAAATAATATGCAAAACAACAAAAAACAGAAAATTTATTAAAACGCAAAAAAATTTTCGTTTTTCATATGGGCATTTCTCTCATGTTGAACGGGACTGAAGTTTTTTTTTAAAGTGGAATAAAAGTCAAAGTAAAACACCTTTATTTTTTTTTGTTACTTTAAGGAATAGCCCTTTGATAGAACTATATTGAGTGGTAAAGTTGATGCCAGACGTAGTACTGGTTCCAGGATAGAGGCATTTAAAAAGCCATTCGAACGGGACAAAAAACGGAAGTGTTTTTCATGGCCATCTATAGAAAAGCAGAAGTCAGCGAAACCTGTCAACATTTTTTAATGCGACAAATTTTAAAATGTTATGGAATAATGTAACTTTTTAATAGATTTCGTTTGATTGAAAAATCTTATTTGCGTTTTTTCTTACAAGGCATAATACCCATTCGAACGGGACATTCAAACGGGACATATTTTTCCGTTTATGTTCACTTATGCAATTTTTCAAAACTACTTTAATATTTATATAAATAATAATATTTAAGATATATACAGTAATTAAAAAAACAAATTTAACGTTTATATTTATCAAATCAATTAGTGAGATCAATTTTAACAAAGAAAAGAGGAAGAAGTAGATATTTTTCTTAAAGAAAAAATAAAACTTGTCTTTTTGCTGTTAAAACGTTTTTCCCACTTAAAAAAATATTTTTACTCCAGTTTCAATCTATCTAAGTACATACCAAATTTCATCAAAATCACAGCCGTGATACCGTTTTTCTCCATTTGGAGCAATGCCACGCCCCCCTTTAAAGAATCAGAGTTTTAATAATCTTTCTTAGGTTTTAATCTATCTTTAAGAAAAATTTCATCGAAATCGGTCCATAAGTTTAGCCGTGGAAACGTTTTTTTCCGTTAGGGGCGTGGCACCGCCTTCTATTTAAAAAAATATGCGTGTCCCTCTTTCTCTTCACAAACTTTCCAACAAAAAAAAAAATTATGCGATTATCTTGTGCTATGGCTGTGAAAAAGTGGCTTAACCGTTTTGAACTGCCTATTTAATACACTTATGTTTTCGAACATGACCAACTTCAAACAGCTCCAAAAATTTTAAATTCAATATTTTTTGCACTCGTTTTTTTTTTTAATTATGTACATGAAACTCTGTTCGTGCAAAAATTTTGACACATTTGCTGCTGTTATCAATTTCGAAATGAGAACAAATTATGTTTTTCTAATTTATATGTGACTATAGAACATGAACTTAAGCAAATTAAAATTGTACAGTTAATAGAGATTGGTTTGATGTTTTTGCATTGTTTTTAGCTAATTGACGTTGGAAGAGAGATTTTTCGGAAGGACTGTCATCATGTATCACCTCTCTTACACACTTAAATACTTAAGGCAAAATACTATTCAATATTACAAAAAAAAGAAAAACTGCATTTATCCAAGTTTGCAGGTGGTTTGCTCAGTCTGATAAATGAATTCTGGTGTAAATTGTTTAAATTAACAAAATTTGAATATTTTCCTTAGATAATATTAGATAGTAACGCTTTTAAAATAAGTTTTCATTATTTTGTCATGGTTGGCTTTTTGGCGGAATGTACTAGGAAAAAAAGCGGATGCGCCGTTCACAGGTTTGATCTAGGAAGCTGAAATTTTGGGAGAATTTTCTTCAAACCCTATTCTATTAGATAGGATATAGGACCGCAAATTTAAAAAAAAAACAAATAAAAATACCTCCTTCGGGTGTATTTTTTCCGCATTTTTAGTCACACCAAAAATGTGGACGTGGTTTTACAACGGTGGGTGGCGTCCCCCATTCAACTAAAAATCCCAAAACGCTATATATTGGCATTTAAGGCAGGCTTTTTCTACGTTTTAGTAAGTCGGTTTTTTCGACAAGTTTCAACGAAATTAGACGTAAACTCTGTCCGCGCCGTTTACAGGTTTGAGCTAGGAAGCTCAAATGTTGGGACAATTATTTTTATTCCTCAATCTATAATATAGGAAAAAATAAATAAAATCCCTCTCCAAAAGTTTGAAAAAAAACACCCTAATATATATATTGTGTTTGCTTTCATAATTTACGCCTGTTTTGTTATTGGATAAAAATTTACCGGTGTTTTTGTATATTTTGTTAAGACCGTTTTTTGTCTTGCACCTGGCTGCCGAACCAATAAAAATTTTGGAAATCGGACTTCAAATTTGAGTTTCTTGTACCAATATTATTCGGAAACCAAAACTTCAAGACAAAAATCTAGCTATTTTTATTTTGCTCGTTAAAGGGTTAAAATACAGAGAGATATACTTAGTAATGGTATGAGTGTCAATATTTATTGGAAAGTAGTGTCAACTTTTGGACCTTCAAATCCGGAAAAGACCTTTGAAAACCGGAAAAATTAAAGCAAAATAATAAGACCTTAACCTCATCAGATAACCGGACATTTTATGTGTGATTGAGTTTGACAACCGGACAAAACTTTCCAAAACCAGACTGTCTGGGTGAAAACCGAACGATTGGCAAGAAAGCCAAAAATGCAGCTTAGAATCGACGTCAAATGTCTACGGTTGGAATGGAGTCCACAAAAAAAATTTAGCTCGATAGGAGGTCCTCGGACTACATAAGTTTAAGAACCCATGCTCAAATCAATGCACCTTACCCATCCATATAGTCTGTCAGTTACGCCACGAACCATTAAAAAAACTTATAGTCTTATTTTCTAGCTTTTTGGCAGCAAATTCTCTGAAAAGACTGGCAAAATCTAGATTTTCTGCAACTTGATTGAAAGCTGACGAATATGCCAAAATAAGATCAGAACGACTGGAGAATCAACAAGTGGTAGACCTTAGGATACCGCTAGAACTACACTATCGGATAGAGAACATAACCAAGAAACAAACGAACAGAAGGTGGAACCTTACTGCCGGATTCCGAACGTCTCGAAACACGTGGCCTAAACTGAATCTATGAAGGACACAAACTCTCTTGAGGTTCAGCAGTGTGAGTTAAGAACTGTTGTGGGAGTGCTGACGGGGCACTGTGTTGTTGGCCCTATAGCCGCCAAATATGGTGCCCCTTTCAGAGATTTCTGCAGGGAGTTGTGGAGATGAAGAAGAGGATGAGATCGTTAGGCATCTACTCTGCGAATGCCCACGGCCAAAAAAGAAAACGAACCAAATATTTTTCAGGAATCAGCCTAGTTGGAGCTTATCAGCATCCTCAACTTCACAAAGGCTTCTGGGTGGATGAGCAAACTGCCTTCGAGTGAAATTTGCCTATTTAGCCTATGGGTTTCTGATAATTTTGAAAAAACTGCTTTTGGATCCTAATTAGATCTTTAGAGCAAAAATCAGCAGCCCATGATAACGTTGTACAGTATCCATTTTTCTTGTACACAGCAGCTACACGATGCAACCTTAAGATATACGCCACAAAATAATTTATAAAAAAGCTATTTTATACTCAATTTCATTCTGCGCTAATGTACATATATATGTAAGTATGTACGTAGCATTATATTGCATAGAAGACATCACATGAAATTACTTCAGACTAGCGGTTATGGCTGGCCCACACCTGAATTTACTAATACAAAAACAAAAAAAAAAAAAACAATTTTGATGGCCAAGGATATACCGTATGTAGGTAAGCAACCCAAAGTGTGCTTTCATTGTCGGCGACGATGTGTTTTTTGTTTGTTTGTTTTACTTTAAACAGCTCATAATTGTCGGTGCTAAATGGGAAATCCAGGTGATGAGCTGTGAGCTCAGTGACCGCATGCGGCGCTTATTGATATGGCAAGAAGTGCGCTATTTAGTGCAAAGTGCCCAACCTGTATGATGCGTTCATGTTGTGTGTGATTAAATCATTTGAGTAATCGAATGTTTTTTTAAAAAAAAACACAGCGTTGGAACTTTGTATTTATAACGTACAGAGACTTCCTAATTCTAATCTATCAAGAAGCACTTCGCATCTTTGATCAAATTAGTCGGTACTAAACTGAGTTTCATTATAAGTTACAACAGGTATTAGTTTCCTAGTATCTGAAGCTATTTCATCATTATTTGTTTTAATTTTTCGTTCAGAAAACAATAGTTAAATTTTTATTGAAACCAAATATGTCCTTCGGAAACTCATCCACCCTAATGAAACTCGGCAGTATTTTTCGTAAAACTCCCAGAGTTGTTAGTCCAAAACTTGAGCTAAAAGATTCTGCTAATGAAACTGGTACTAACCAGCTATCCATAGATTTTTTTCACTTGGTAGCTCTTTACTTCAGTGTATAGATTTGCAATAAGCATACATATATCCTGTTTTGTGTTTACTGATTTCAACCTGAAAGATTAATATTTGAAAGCATGAGTTATTTATTCGACTTTTTAGTTAAATTTTTATCTTATTTGGTTGAAAAATTTTCAAATTCAAAAGAATTCAACTCAAAAGATGATTTTTTGAACTAAAAGTTTAAAAACTGGACTTCATGGTTGAACAATTTTTACTTTTTGCTTGAAGAATTTTTGTTATTCAACTTTGTTTGATAATTTTTCAACTTCTGTCGTTCTGAATTCTTGATTTCCATCGTTCTTGAATAAAAAAATTTTAATTAAAGAGTTTCAAGTTTTTTTAATTTAATAAAAAATAAAGATAATAATGGAACCCAATGGAAAATTAGTAAAAGTTAATTTTGTGAGCGACAGAAGATCGTGATATAGGGTCATGCAAAAAATCAGTGAATCAGAAGATTTTACTTTTTTTGAATATATATAATATTTTTTCTGTGTGTAAATCTATTTATCGCAAAATATTATATTATTCATTATAACCTGTGGAATTTTTTAAACTATTTTAAACGAAAATTACATTTTTATTTGCATTTCCAATTGACAGGGTTAAAATTTTCAACGGATGAAGTTGAAAATAGCTAATGTACTAATTTATAAACTTCGTTTTTAACTAAATAAGACACAAATTTCATCTTTTTTGGAGAGAATGTATGTGTCATTTAAAAAAGTCAAAATATTATATTATGTTTGTATAGCATTACTTAACATACTTTTCTATGTACAATTCACAATGATCCCGTGTGACTGCAAATTTACCTATTTACTGTCGAGTAGTTTCGTCGTCGAAGCGAATGTTTCCATGAACATTGTTGTGCGGTAAATGTTGTTTTCAAAAGCAGGCATCCACAGCTCACTGACATCAGCTTTGTTCTGTTTCAAAGCACCAATGAGAATGAGTATACCAACAAAAGTTTTTATTACTACTATGGTTATTCAAGTCCTCAAATAATGCATGGTATCCATCGACAATTCCAAAGGGGTCTTTCAATACATCCTCAAATAATCTTTCCTCCAGCAATGAAAATTACCCAACTTAATATCATAGGTAAACTATACCCGAAAAACCTTTTCTCATATGAGCAAAAACGCGATAGTTTACATGTGATCAATTTGAATTTTTTATAAAAGCAATGTAAGCATTATCTAAGAATGTTCATTTTTAAAACCAAAATATTTAACTTTTAAAAGAATGAAATGTGTGAAAAATGGGTCAAAACTCATATAAAAATAGTATGTTTGCTTAATTTGTTCAAGTCTAATTATATTACTCTATACCGCTTTCAATCCATGCAGAATCATGGCCTTAATTTTGTACAGGTCTTGAAGTTCCTTGATTCCGGACTAGTTCTTTGCAGTTTTGCAGGCCAAGTGATCTGATTTCAGTGATCATGAACAAATGTTCGGCTGACATATTCTTCTTGAATCTGGTGGCCATGAATTGAAGAATCTCTTAGCTATAAAGCTGTCTTTAATTCCGAGAATCTGCAATCGATGGACTTGTACTTTTGAACACATCATTATATAGCTCAAAAGCTTATCGGTTCAATCTTCTCCATACACCCTCGTCTATAAGACCAAATATACGACATAAATTTTTTTTCAAAAGCATATTAAATATCTTGTACAGAGTTTCGAATACATCACTACCGATAGCCCGAAGCAACATCGGTTGTCTAAGGTTACTCTATTACAGATCTCCACCAAGATGTCATTTATGTTGTTGACTTTTTCATACTCCAAAGCAGGAAAATTTCTTAACTACCTCAAAATCATAGCTATCGATGTTAACATTTTGTCCCTGATTAAGTACAACATTGCGTACGAACTATGGTGAACTGGTGATGACTTTCAAAATTTTGGATATTTGTTGAGCTGTAGAATATGTCACATGAATCTTATGGCGTTCAAGAAATGATTAAGGAATATGACAGTTACTAGGTACATCTCTTTTACCATTGTTATGGTTACGGCCTTGTGCCTTTTTCGTACTGATTTTGTTAATGTTTTTGCATCAAATTTTGGTTTTCAATCCTGCAGTTTATTATGCAATTCGATTTTATGCAGTGAGGATTTGATTGCCCTTGTATTTGAGGATGCGATATTCATCACAGTTTACTTCAGTGAAATATTTCCAATCATATCGACATAATATTGAAACTATTGGGTAATGACATGCTAAATTTTTTAAATTATGAAAAGAAAGTAATGTACAACTACAAGTTTCATTCGTTACTTAGAAACCTAAACCGATTACTTTTTCTTTCTTAAGTTCTGCCAATAATCTGTTAGCAATTATCACTGTTAACTTTTCTAAGAAATCAGACAGTAAATATCCTGACCACATTAACTTTCTAGTAAGTTTTTTGAATCAGTTGCGGTTAGTCCTTCGTTTGTCATAGTTCGATTGATTGGTTTTTTCTTGCCTTTAGTGGAAAAGTGAAAGTGAGCAAGACGTTACCTGCAATTGGGTCACTTATGAAGAGGAGTAGACGAGCAATTGGAATAAGTCATGGCCAAAATAATTTCAACTATAAAGGCAATTTTGACGCGCTTAATTTTTGGCGCTCATAGTTTAATTGCAATTTGGCAAGTGACAAGAACCAAAAACGATATCCTCTACTGGACCCTATGTGTACCTTTGATCTTGCTACTACTCGAGGGAATTTTTACCGTTATGATAAAGAAAACGCAAGAGTGGCGCTGGTAAAGATTTTTAATTTTCAAATTAATAACTCGTTACTTTTATTTGATGTCGAACATATGCAAATGCTGGGAAACGGAAGTGGGCATCGAATTTCAATTTCCGTGCTTGTGTGGCTTTTTTTTTTTTTTTTGGTGATATCCTGTGATGTTCTTTAGTTGGCTACAAAAATTTATGTTGGATTTTGATTGCAGTTTATTCCAATGTAAACAAATAAATTACGTCATGTTTTGCTTTGATTTTCAATTAAAAGTGAAATTCATTTATGTGTCACTCACACACGTACACACGAATACTACATACACATAAAAACCCAGTTAGAAACTTAGCCAATGATTACTAATTCTCCAATAAAGTATAATTAAATGTGAAATAAACAAATAAAATACTTGGGTCAATTCCTGATAGGGATGCAGTTGTCCGGAAATTGTTGAAATTATCTTGGAATTTTATATTCAATTTCAGAATAATTTGTAGTGCACGGAAATGTTTTTCATTGTGTAATTATGCCCATAATACCTGTATTGTTGCTTAAAAGTTTATGTTCCATTTATGTATGCAGTTACAAAGTTTCGCTAATTTAGAATGTTTGTGCTAAGGTGTGGTTTAAAGTCAGGGCAACCAAGTGACCGGGGTCAACCCGGCTAGGGCCGGAATATCATGTCAAAGCCAGGGCTTGGTAGAAATTCAAAAATATTATAAAATATTAAGTAACAAAACGGCGTACCCGCAGAAGACTCAATCTTATTGCAAATAATTTGATAACTTGATTAACAATAAAATTTGATTTAAGTCCTGTTTTTGAGAGTTCATGCTCAAGTTCAAAAATAGGTCCGTTCTTTAACTTTTTGTCTTAATCTTAAAACTGTTACACTCGAGAGATTATGAAAATTGCGCTCTGTGAAAAAATGTGGAGAGTACAGAAACGAAAAAAAAATCTTTTTTTATTTCGCGAAAAAACGTCAATTATTTTTCAATGTAGTGAAAAAAATAATTTGAAATTTCTAAACGGAATCAATAAATAAACGTATTGCATTTATAAATTTGAAAAATAAATTGAACTCTATAAACGCAATGAATAAAATGTAAAATAAAAATTGTCAAAATAAGCTTAACCCTGCTGTTAGGTTAAAAAAAACTAACAAATCATAGGTTGATGACCATTTTGGTCCATACTACATTTTTCATAAAAAAAAATTAATTTAACTTATTTTTTATAGCAATTATGTTTAAATATTTCGTTAAGACAATATTGGCGCAAAAAAAAACAATTTTGTATGCTCAACAATTATTTGCTAAGAATTGAAGAATGTCTGTTACCACATGTTATTTGAATTTTATTTGAAAACTAACAGCAAAATGAGTTGAAGACTCAAAATAATTTTTGTGATTCCCCTAATTGCATTTCGTCGTGCAATCAAATCAGTTGTTGGTATTACTGCTGGTGTTCAGTTTATTTTCTGTTTGTGGTGTCTTGTGTTCAGTTTGTTTTATTGAAAAAAAAAAAAAAAAATGGAGAATCGGCGTAATTTGGACATCAATGCTATTGCTGAAATGCTAAACGAAAGTGATTCGGATATTTCAATTTCAAATATTGAAAATGAGAATTCCGAATTTGAAAATACTGAAACAAGTGGTTCTGAAACCGAAAGTGAAATAGATGTGCCTGAAACTAGCACTGTTGATCCATAGTATATTGCAAAAAACAAAATGGAATGGAGTGCAACTCCGTTACTTTATCCCATTGGAACTGCTGCTGAGAATATTATCTCAATACAACCAGGACCAACTCGATTTGCTGTATCCAGATGCCAAGATATACTGTCTTCTTTTTTGCTGTTTTTTCCGCCATCATTAGAAAAAATAGTTATTGAAAATACTAACATGTATGGCAGAGTAAAATTTCATGGTAAATGGAAAGATATGGATGAAACTGCTTTGCGAGCATATATTGGTGTACTCATTCTTGCTGGGGTATGTCGGTTTGTACATAATTTTTTTTTTATTTTAGTAAAATAGTTGGCAAATTCAAAACTTTTTATGGCAGCGGACAAAATGAAGACGTGCATAGTTTGTTTGATGCAACTTTCGGTCGACCTATTTTCCGATCTATTATGTCTGAAGATACTTTTCACATGATTACAAGTGCACTCCGCTTCGATAATGTTGCGAGCCGAAGACAAATGCGAAGTAGCGATAAGTTTGCTCCTATTTGTGATTTGTGGAACCGTTGGGAAGTCCTACTTCCAATGTTATATAACTGCCACCAAAATATAACCATTGATGAACAACTGGTAGCTTATAGAGGGAGATGCTCTTTTAGGCAATATATGCCCTCAAAACCTGCCAAATATGGATTAAAATTTTGGTTGTCTGTCGACTCCAAATCAGGCTATGTATGGAAGATACAACCGTATCTCGGAAAACCAAGAAACGAACAGCCGGAGAAAAACCAAGGAGAGCGCGTTATATTGGACTTGACGGAAGGTTTGAAAGGGCAAAATATCACGGCCGATAATTTTTTTTCCTCAATTGCTTTGACAAAAAAGCTTCTTGAGAGGAAACTAACATATGTGGGAACAGTTCGCAAAAATAAAACATTTATTCCACCGAAGTTGCTTATATTCAAAAAAGTTCCCTTATATAATTCAACATTTGCCTTCAATGAAATTGCAACTTTGGTTTCATACATAAGCCATAAAAATAAAGGTACTATTTTGATAAGTACGTTGCACAAGACAGCAGAAGTCGATGTCAATAGAGCAAAAAAGAAACCTGAGATTGTGTCCTATTACAATTCCACAAAAGGTTCGTAATTTATATATGTCATTTTGTGTTGGTCTACAATTTCTTATTTTATGTTCTCTCTTAGGGGGCGTAGATACTGCCGACCAAATGATTGGCTACTACAGTACCAAACGAAAGACAAATCGATGGCCGAATGTTGTATTCGCAAATGTGATAAATATATCAGCATTGAATGCGTTTATAGTTTTTTCTGACATTGATGTTTCGTGGGCACCAGGTGATAGAAATCGTAGGAGGCCAGAATTTTTACGACAATTAGCACTTTCTTTAGCTAATGAATATATTATGAAACGTTCTAGAATACCTACACAACAGTTTTCAGCACAGGTATTAGCTGAGATAAGAGCACCATCCTCAGTTTCCCTAGCATCTCCAGGCAGTTCTACAACAAATTCATCAGCTAGAAAGCGTGGAATTTGCAGTTGCTGCAAGTCAAGAACCGACAATAAGTGTGCTATTTGCGGCAAATTTATTTGCAAACCCAACCGAAAAATTGTTTGCTTACTTTGTAACGAGAGTAATTTGCAACAAAACAACTAAAACCTATTTATTCTAAATAACTACTAAAGAAATGCTTTCCATATTGTCTCTAGTCAATGAAAAATATACTAAGGACCAAAATGGTCACAAACCTAAGATTTGTAACTTTTTATTCTTCTCCCTCCCGTTTTATGTTAGACACTTGATTTTTAGATAGTGAACTGTTTTCATAAAAATACCACATGAGCTGACGATTCAAGTCAGTATGTTGTACCGTTCAAAAGTTATAAAGAAAATTTGCGAAAATTTGGCCAAAATGGTCCTAACCTAACAGCAGGGTTAAGTAATGTTTACAATTCAGTTAAAAATTTACTTGCACAAAACAGAACAGCTCAAAGTTTGACACTTTAGGATTTTTCCAACAAATACTCTGCATCACCGCTCTTATTTACAGGTCATCGAGAACAAAAACGCTTTTCAGAATAAATGTTGTAAGTCTGACTAATTCTAACTAGTAAAAGAACGGACCTAATGTATAAATTAGGGTTTTTATTTTGAAAGTTATGTAGATTGTTTTTAATTTTTTTTTTTGCTATGCTTTAAGGAGGGGGTAGGGTTTGAGCGCTATATTTTAAGCATAAGTTTAAAAATGTTTTTTAGTGATATGGTAATAGTAAATTTATTTCTTTAAAAAACATATAAAAGTACAATATTTAAAGATTTTGGCATAATTTTTAAGCCAAAAACTTATGCTTAAAATGTAGCGCTCAAACCCTACCCCCTCCTTAACACGGGACTTAAAAATAATTGTCACATAATTTTAGCTTTTTAGCTCCAACCTCCCATGAGACCGCGAAAAAAACCCCTCTTCGGATTTATGTTGTTCGCATTTTTATCAACACGAAACATATGGGCGTGGTTTGACATCAGAGGGTAGAACCACCCATACAACTAAAATACCTTAAAT
Organism: Tricholauxania praeusta; assembly: GCA_949775025.1. Taxonomy (NCBI): domain Eukaryota; kingdom Metazoa; phylum Arthropoda; class Insecta; order Diptera; family Lauxaniidae; genus Tricholauxania; species Tricholauxania praeusta. The sequence goes on along the minus strand of OX459029.1, from coordinate 68,755,465 downwards.
GCTACTGGCAACTTAGGCAGATTTACGTTTTAGTAAGTCGGTTTTTTCGTAAAGTTTCAACAGAATCGGACAAATTTTGTGACAAATATTTTTAAGTTATATGCTTAAACCTAGGCAAAAAAAAATAAAAACGATATTTCAAAACTAACACTTTAACATACAATTCATATCTACATATGAACGCAGAGTGAATCAAAAAACCGAAAATTAGAAAAAAATTATTCAATTTACTATTTTCAGTTGCAGCCTTTTAGCCTGCACAATATATTTTATAAATTGTTATCAACTTTTTTAAGTTTTTCCTTTATAATTTTTTCATAGTTTTTGAAGAACTGTCACTTAAAAATTGCCTCAAATTTGGCTTAGATTTATATACTCTATATGTGCATATCCATCAGATTGGGCCTTTCAGCTGACCTCGTTTTTTTTTTTTTTTTTTTTTGGAGTACATCTTCCAGCCATAGTTTTTCTTGAAGCTAAGGCTATCTTGAACTCATAATAAAGGTTGTTCAATTGAAATTCAGATAGCTATTTTTTTTAATTTGCATTTAAAGTAAGAAATATATGAAACTTTTCGTGTTTTTTAAAAATTGTCAATTTATTGGGTTTTTACGCTGTAGTCTAAAGACTGTTGAGTACATCTTTCAGCTATAGTTTTTTTTGAAGCTAAGGCTGTCTTGAACTCACATTAAAGGTTGTTCAAATGAAATTCAGATAGCTATTTTTTTTATTTAACTTTATATGTAACATTTCATGTTGTTTTTAACTAAAATCCAATTTTAACTATGTCTCCCTTTGAATTTTAATTGTTCCTCCTTGAATATCAATTAAAGATAGTCTTAACTTCGAGAAAAACCATGTTTGAAGAGTCTGCTCCAAAAAAAAAAAATAAAAAAAAAAATCGAAATTGTCATCTTACCTCGACCATGGTTCGATTTTTTTTTTTTTTTTTTTTTGGAGCAGACTCTTCAAACATGGTTTTTCTTGAAGTTAAGACTATCTTTAATTAATATTCAAGGAGGAACAATTAAAATTCAAAGGGAGACATAGTTAAAATTGCATTTAAGTTAAAAAAAAACATGGAAAGTTACATACAAAGTTAAATAAAAAAAAATAGCTATCTGAATTTCAATTGAACAACCTTTATTATGAGTTCAAGATAGCCTTAGCTTCAAGAAAAACTATGGCTGGAAGATGTACTCCAAAAAAAAAAAAAAAAAAAACGAGGCCAGCTAAAAGGCCCAATCTGATGGATATGCACATATATACTAGCGGACCCTAGCATCCTTTGCTACGCGTGGAAAAATTATATCCTCAGTTATATGCAACTTCATAATTGGCCTACTGTCATTTTGAATAGATGTGTTAAGGGCCAAATAGACGTTCATGAGTGCATGATGAATCAAGTGATTGCTCATGCAAACTGACCGTGTAGGTGGCTGATTGACTGATTGGTCATGCGCATGAGCAATATTAAAATATTTTGATATTTTTTTGATTGATCATGCATGCATGATAGTGTGTGCTGAACTTAGCTAAGTTTACATGATTTTTTGTCGAAGAAGGTGACAATGAGTGCGGAAAAGAAATTAGAAATATTATGCACTAAAGATAATTAGATGAAATAATTAAACTTTTGTATGAACTTTGTTTTTTAAAATACATTTTTAAAGATTTTTTGAGCTTGAATTAAACTCATTTCATACTTTTTTTTTAAATTAAATGCAATTTTAATTGCCGCACATGCTTCTGACGTCATAATGTCAACACGTTAAAAGTTCAACCAAAAATGATATCCATCATGCGTGCATGAATGGTGTGTGTGGAAATCATGATGGCGTCGTCATCTTACTGATCATGCACGCATGAACGTCTATTTGGCCCTTTAAGAACAATAAAATCTATTGGGTCTTTAAAAAGTTTTCGATGATTGATTGTTTTCGATGATTGATTCCAAGTGTAATATTCTAGTATTTCTGAGTATAGTATAGTTCTGGCAAATGTATCCACTTGACACAACATAATAAAAGGCAGTCTAGGCCGTGTCTAGAATCTGCAAACCCCTAGGCTGAACATGTGGTGCGGGAGGGGTTTTTGGCTAAAATATGCAAAGAAATTTTTTTGAACAGCAAAGAAAACAAAAAAAAAAATATGTCATCAAAGTATTTTCCATACAAAAATTTAATTTTTACAATTATAGTAATTATAATTTTGTGGACAAAATAAAAAAAAAATTGATAAATTTTGTGGTGCGGCTCCTTAGGCTGCAGCTTAGTTGTAAAATTACAAAATTTGACCATTTTCAAGATCGTCTGCTAAATGAACAACTGTTGAATGTATGTTATGTATTGAGTATAAAAAAATTCCCCATTTTACTTCATGCTAAGAACTAGCGATGCCAATCCCGGGATCCCGGCCTTTTTTGAGTCCCGAAAGTCCCGGGATTGGTGCCATTGAATCCCGGGATTAATTCAATAAGTACAATTCATTATTGGATCATGAATTCAAAGTTTTAAAAGATGTAGTAAATGTACTTCAACCCATTAAAGTAATTATTGAAGCCATATGTGCTCGTGATATGGATCTATATAGGACATAGCATTAAATTTCATGCTAGATGAAATCAATCAAAATAAATCTCCTTTTTGCAATCTTTTATTTAATCAAATTATAGAGAGAATCAAGCAAAGAAGAACTGTTTTATTGACATTTCATTTATATTTAATGAATCCTGACAATATTTATAAGCTTAAGTTTGACTTTTCTAAAGCCCCATCACTAACAATTATAAAGAAACAGTTATATGATATTTTGTTCAAATTAAAAAACGAGACTAACTCCAAAATCAATGATATCGATAACACTGAAATAAGAAATTTAAATCCACCCGCAAGTTAAAAAGAAAAATTACGTTTTGTTTTAAGTAACACTACCCGAAATTCCTTTGATAGGACAAGTTATTCCTTAGTCGATGCTCTAAATAAAGCAATAGATATATTTTGTAATGGTGGGGACAGGGGCTTCTATTTACAAAAAGATTTTAACTTCCTGGCAACAATTGAGCCGACAAGTGTTAAAGCAGGAAAGTGCTTCTCATCCTCCACGTTTAGAGGATGATACACTGAATGCTTTAATATTTTTAGGGTCATATTTTAAAAAAGAATGGGAAGGTTTTATATCCAATTTAGTTTTATAAAAATATTTCCTCATAATGAAAAAGACTTCATTACTCTAACGTATAATAATATATGTGTTTATAAAAATGTATGATACCTAACAAAAAATTATATTTTGTAATGTTAATTTCTTATTTTTTTAACTGTTATGAAGAAGTTTTTAGTATTTATACTTATTTTTTAAATAAATAGTATTGCCACGTTATGAATAGTCAAACTATTTTAGCTTTTTACGACGTATAGGTAAATTTATATTGATAATTTTTAGAATTCTCAAATCCCGGGACTGTCCCGGGATCCCGGGATCGCAGTTTCAAATCTCGAAAATCCCGGGATCAAAAAAATCCCGAAAATTGGCATCCCTACTAAGAACCTTAAACAGACCATAAGAAATATTAAAAAAAATTATGAAAACCCGTTGAATTCAAGTTGGAGTTATATGCGACAGAGGAATTTCATTTTTGCATGTGGGAGGCGTAGCATCACCCATTTTTATCATTAAAACTTAATTTTCCTGTACCTTTTATACATGTACATTAGACTGGGTCAATTTGTATGAAGAAAAATAAATTCAGCCAGACACCAATTCAAAAGTTAGAAGGACCCTTAAAAACGATATCTGCGTCATTATACCCTACACCGAGGGTATATTCACTTTCTCCTTCCGTTTGTAACACATAGAAGGAGGCGTGGCAGGTATGGAAAAGTGCATATACTCTTGATCAGCGTCACCACCTGAGTTGACTTACCGATGTCCGTCTGTCTGTCTGTCAGTCTGTCTTTCTGTCTGTCAGTCTGTCTGTTGAAATCAGGTTTACGGGAAAACCAAGAAAGCTAATGGAATGAAACTTTCACACACAGGTCACATCTTCTTGCATGCATTTTGCTATTGAAAATGAGCGAAATCGGTTTACGGACACGCCTACCGCTCATACTCAATGTATATTTACCCAAGCCCATTTTGAAAAAAAATGCAGCAATTTTGAATGAACATGTGAAAAAGATTAGGATATAGCTAGGTTTCAAGTTTTAAAAGCTTCCTACAGGGGCGTGGCACAGCCCTAAATTTTAACTTTTATACCACCATATCTCGTAAGCCGTGCAAGATATTGTGATGAAATTTGGTAAACGGGTACATCTCAAATATATCTTGAATTGTAAAAAAATGGGCGGAATCCTAAAAGTGGGCGTGGCTCTTTTCAACAGTTAAAAATTTTGATTCCATATATCTCAAAAATGGCTCAAACGATTTTCATAAAAATTTTAGAGATGATGCGACTGCAAGCAGTCATCAACACAAACTCTGCCACTTTACTGAAAAAACTCGATGAAGGACGTGGCACAGCCCACAGTATTTATAGACGTTATATTTAAATAACTAACAACGTAATCGTTATGACATTAAATAAGGCAGATATACATACTTGCTAGAAGATATGTCTTTGCAAAAATTTGTCACAATGGAGCATGTGGGCGTGTCACCTCCCATACAAGCATAAAACGTTTACTGTTATAGACAGTGTGCTATCTTTCATACATACATATCTTTCGAAATATGTGATCAATCAGACTAAAATTTGGTGAAAGAGTGTTGCTAAAAAATGCTATTTCTGGATAAAAATCGGACTATATTACACCATTGGGTGTGTTACCGCCCTAAATTTTAAGACTAATTACGGCATATATCGCAAACTATGCAACCTATTGGACTAAGATTTAGTATTCAGTATTTATTGAGTCTTTGGAAAAACCTTACAGACTAGAACAATTTGATTTACAATATAAGGGACTTAAATAATATATAACAAAGTAAAAAAAATTTTTAGAATGTAAAGAGCTTGAATAACTTATAATTAGTTAAATTAATGTAATAGCCTCAACAAAACAGATTTAAAATTAAATTTATACATACTGAATTCAATTGAGCTATCTTAATATAATTTCTTTAATATTAAGAGAGTTCTATTAATAGGCTCATTAATGGCATAGTTGGATCTATGACACTTAACATAAAAATATTCAGAAGAGCGTAAGTTTCTGGAAGGAACATTAAAAACAATCTACTCAAGAAGATTAGGACAGTTAATATTACCATTAATTACATCATATATAAACATAATACTATTTACAAGACCGATTTTCGAGGCTATCGAGATTTATGAGCAAACAGCGAGCATTGTAGGATGGAAATGGTTCAGTCAATGGTATCAAGCGTAAAGCAAACTTAAGAATTTTTTTTTGAATACGCTCCAAACGAATAATATGTATCCCATAATAAGGGTTCCAAATGAAAGAAGCATATTCCAGGTTTGATTTTACAAAGGAGGTATAAAGCTGTTTTAAAGTAAATGGATCTTGAAAAGCAGAACTATTTCTTTTAATAAAGGCAAGCAGAGAGTATGCTTTCGGTATAATACGGTTTACATGACTAGTTAGACTAAAACGAGAGTCAAAAAAAAAACACCAATGTCGCGAATTTCCTTAACTTTAATCAAAGCTATACCATTAAAGCAGTATGAAAACGAAATAGGTGAACTACACTTAGAGAAAGTCACATGGAAACATTTCTGGAAATTCAAAGCTAAATTATTAATTTGGAACCAAGTAAAAACATTATTTAATTCAGATTGCAAAGTATTACAATCAAAATAATTGTTCACTTTGGAATAAATTTTTGAATCATCAGCATACAATAAGAAATGGACGGAAGAAAAACAGGTTGAAATATCATTAATAAAAAGAATAAAAAGTAATGGTCCAAGGATACTGCCTTGTGGCACCCCAGAAGTGACTAAAAAAGGTTGAGACTTAACATTTTCTATGGATACGAAAGAGACCCTATTGGCAAGATAAGAACTAAGCCAAGACAGAAAAGTCGAATGAAAACATTTTAACTTTTTCCAATATATCCCATATGTATTCGTTTGACTTTTTCAACCTCTTTCATTTTTCTTCATTATTTTCTATATTTTTAAGACTTTTTCAGCGATTTTCAATTGTTTTATCATTTCTTAACCTTTTTCAACTTTATTGGACATTTTCATATTAATTTGACATTTTTAAGCATTTTTCAACACTTTTCATATTATTCCGACATTTTGAATTTATTTCAACTTTCTTCAATGGTTTCCATATTTTATAGACTTTTTCAGTCTTTTACAACTGTTTCAACATTTTCCATCCCCTAAACCTTTTTTTACATTTCACATTTTTTTCGACTAATTCAACCTCTTCAACGTCTTTTAACATTAATTTAAAAGGGACTTTCAGTGCAGTGTAGGGTATGTGATATTCGCCCTGGCCGAAGATAGCACCTTAACTTGTTTTTATTTTCGCTCTGAGAAAAACCAATGGAGCACTTTTGATTCTCCTGAAGGTCCCTTTTTGGTTAAAAAAAAACGTACTTTTTGCTAGTAACTTTTTTTTCTTCAGAGAAGAAAAATCAAGGTTGCGTTCTTGCAAAAAAATTGTTGTTAAAAAAATTATATTTTTTTTTTCTGTTATAGATAATTTTTAGTCTCAAAATTCGATATTTCCATACAAAAAATGTGAAACATCGAATTTTGGGAATTTAAAAACACAAATTTTAGATTAATTCTTAAGTTTTTTTTTATCCTATTTCGAACCGATTGAGAGGTCGTCCCCAATTTTTTTTACCTAAGAACCACCCTAATATATATATTATTTATATTATTATATATAATATACAGATTGACACATAAAATTAAAAAAATGGAAAAACTGGCAATACTGCAATTCGGTAATTTTTCGTTCAATTTTATATAACTTTTCCATTTCTTCATCGATTTTCTTAAATAGTACCTTAAATTCTTCAGATATATATAGACTAAGATATAAAAGAACAAAATGATTTTAAAATTTTTTTTTCTTCCATAAATTTGCAGTTAATTTTGGTTTTTTTTTTTCGAAAAAAAAAATAATATTTTTTTTAGTAATCAATTTATTTCGCCGAAACTAACAAACCATTAAAAAAGTCTGCCTTTAATTTGACATATAGTACGTTTAAATATAAATATTAGCTCTTGAGATATTTGTAATTAAGTGGAACATCTTTTTTTTTTGTCCAAAAACCGAAAATGACCGATATTTCGAAAGCGACGTGAAAGAAAAAAAAAAATAATGTGATTTTCGGAATCAGCAGCCGATTTTACATGAGAAATGAATAGTGACACCTAAAGTTCAGAAATTTTTTATTTATTTGTAAACTAGTGTTATTTGTCGCACCATCTTTGGTGCCTCACCAGATCTCATCAAATCTCACCAAGCGAGATGAGAAGGGTCCGAATTTTCAAAAAAAACCTCACGTAATTAATGGACGATCCCTTACTCATATGTATGTAAGTACATAATTGGTCATAGGTCATATGTACATAATTTCAAATTAAAAACTTGCATAAATTTGTACATTCTTATTTTGAATAGCGTTATAATTACTTTGTAGTTAAGACATATTGTAATTTATTCAAATACTGGCTATTGTAGTCGCAGCATAAAAATGTCTTTCCCGTTACCGTTCTCGCAAGCCGAAGTAAATAAAAAAGTAAGTACACCTAATTCTGTTTTTACACGGTAGATACGTTCCAGACAAATCCGTGTAAAAAAAACCCAATTCCTTAACTAAATTTCCAAAAGATTACGGTTAATAAAAATATTTTTCTATAAATTTTCAATCAAATAGCTTTTTTTAATCGTGCTAAATCGACGAATCTAGACCGTGTTAAATCAAAACCGTCTAAAAAAAGACCGTGTAAAAACAGAATTGGGTGTATCCGATATTTTCTTGATTTCTGCAAAATAAAGTATTTCTGCAACCGCTGTTTTAGAACTGCTTTTTTGAACATAAAATGGGATTCATATAACTCTTAGTTTGGAAATCAGGTCTAAAAAAAGCGCTAAACGAAATATGTTATTGCAAAATTTGCCAAACATAGCAAAAAACAATAATCAACTGGAAAATAAGAGGTACCTCATAAAAAAGAGGTAATTCATAAAAAGGAAGGCGCTGAAAAGTACGTCTCAAATTATCAGTGCTCAGCGATTTTTCCCATAACAACATGACAATGCGGCATTTAAAACTCTCCTAGTGCGCTTTAATGATGTTAATGAATTTGATAGGATCGGGCGAAATCGCTTCACGAACACGGCTACCGTCCTTACTCTATGCATATTTACCCAAGCTTGTTTTGAAAAAAATTGCAGCGATTTTGATGTAACTTGGTGCACATTTGAACAAAATTAGGATTTACCTAGGTTTGAAGTTTTCAAAGGCTCTTGCAGGTGCGTGACACATAACGCCATATCTCGTAAACCATGCAAGGTATTATGATGAAATTTGGTAAACGGATACAAATTATATGTATCTTGAATTGCGCCATGGGCAAAAACGTGGCACTTTACAACAATTAAAATATTTTTTTCCGTATAACTCGAAATTGTCACCTACGATTTTCATAAAAGTTTTAAGGATGGTATCACTAAAAGCAGTCATCAATACAATTTAACTCAGTCTACTGGCAAAACTCGTTGAAGGGCGTCACACAGCCCATAGTTTTTACCAACGGTATAATAAGAGAACTAACAACGCAATCGTTTTGAAATTTAAAATGGCAGATATACTTGCTAAAAGGTATCTTATAACAAAAATTACGCGCAATAGTACCTGTGAGCGTGGCAGCTCCCATACAATCAAAAAATGTGTAATGTTATGGATAGTGTGCTATGAGAGTAATCTTCCTAAAATTTGGTGTAAAGGTGTTGATTACTCTAAGCTTTGAAATTAAATGAAATACAACAGGATAGCATCAGATGGCGTGCCACCTCCCATATTAACATAAAGTTGTAAGCGCTATTTTAAGTGAACTACTGTAGCGATTGGTCTGAAATTTAATGAAGTTGGGCGTGGCTACTCCCCCACAAGTAAAATACCATAAGTGGTAATCTGTCGAAATATGTGAGCAATCATACTAACATTTGGTGTAGGAGTGTTGTTTATGGAAAGCTATTTTTGGATCAATTTTAAGACAAATTTCGGCATATATTGCAAACTATACAAGCTATTGCGCTAAAATTTGGTATGCGGCTGTCGATCATGAACATGATTTACTATACCAAAAGTAGGCGGAATTGGATGAATGGGAGTGGAATACTTAGACTTTTTCATTTTTATTCTATCTTTTTCAATATTTTCCATATTCTTTTGACTTTTTCAACCTTTTAACTTTTTCTTACATATCCCATATGGGCATTTCCGCCAAAAAGCCAACCGTGACAGTAAAATTAAAAGTTATTATAAAAGCGTTACTATCTGATATTATCTAAGGAAAATATTCAAATTTTGTTAATTTAAACAATTTACACCAGAATTCATTTATCACATTGAGCAAACCACCTGCAAACTTGCATGAATGCAGTTTTTTTTTTTGTAATATTGAATAGTATTTTACCTTAAGTATTTAAGTGTGTAAGAGAAGTGATACATAATGATAGTCTTTCTGAAAAATCTCTCTTCCAACGTCAATTAGCTAAAAATAATGCAAAATAATCAAACCAATCACTATTAACTGTACAATTTTAATTTGCTTAAGTTCATGTTCTAATTAAATAGAAAATAATAAAATAGAAAAACATCATTTGTTCTCATTTCGAAATTGATAACAGCAGCAAGAGTGTCAAAATTTTTGCACGAACAGAGTTTCATGTACATAATTAAAAAAAAAACGAGTGCAAAAAATATAAAATTTAAAATTTTTGGAACTGTTTGAAGTTGGTCATGTTCGAAAACATAAGTGTAATAAATAGGCAGTTCAAAACGGTTAAACCACTTTTTCACAGCCATAGCACAACATAGGTAGGAGTGGCAGTCAGTTACAAAAACCGACTCACTTAGACCAAGTTTGGTCCATTGTGATACACAATATTGTAGCACAACATAATCGCATATTTTTTTTTTTTTGGTTAAAAGGTTGTGAAGAGAAGGAGGGACATGTATACTTTTTTTTCAACAGTAGGCGGTGCCACGCCCGTAACGGGAAAGAACGTTTCCACGGCTAAGCTAATGGACCGATTTTGATGAAACTTTTTTAAAGATAGATTGAAACCTAAAAAAGATTATTAGAAACTCTGATTCCTTAAAACGGTCGTGGCATTGCTCCAAATGGGGAAAATCGGTATCATGGCTGTGCCACTACACCGATTTTGATGAAATTTGGCATGTAGATGGATTAAAACTTGAGTAAAAATATTTTTTTAAAGTGTGCGGTGCCACGCCTCTTACAGGAAAAACGTTTTAACAGCAAAAAGACAAGCTTTATATTCTTTTAAGAAAAATATCTACTCCTTCCTCTTTTCTTTGTTAAAATTGATCTCACTAATTGATTTGATAAATATAAACATTAAATTTGTTTTTTTAATTACTGTATCTATCTAAAATATAATTATTTATATAAATATTAAAGTAGTTTTGAAAAATTGCCCAAGTGAACTCAAACGGAAAAATATGTCCCGTTCAAATGTCCCGTTCGAATGGATTATTATGCCTTGTAAGAAAAAAAGTAAATAAGATTTTTCAATCAATCGAAATCTATTAAAAAGTTACATTATTCCATAACATTTTAAAATTAGTTGCATTAAAAAATGTTGCCAGGTTTCGCTGACTTCTGCTTTTCTATAGATGGCCATGAAATGCACTTCCGTTTTTTGTCCCGTTCGAATGGCTTTTTAATTGCCTCTATCTTGGAACCATTACTACGTCTGGCATCAACTTTACCACTCAATAAAGTGCTATCAAAGGACTATTCCTTAAAGTAACAGAAAAAAATAAAAGTGTTTTACTTTGACTTTTATTCCAATTTAAAAAAAAAAACTTCCGTCCCGTTCAACATGAGACAAATGCCCAAACTTTCAACTTTTTTCATTATTTTATTTACTATTTCTACTCTTTTAGTGATTTTTTAATCCTCTTTTTTCCGCTTTCAACATTTTTAATATTTTTTCTTTATACTTTCTTGAATGGTTTTCATATTTTTTCGGTTTCTAGTTCTTTTTTAACTGTTTTAACATTTTTCAACCTCTTTCAACCTTTTTTGCAGTTTACAATTTTTTTCCACTTATTCAACTTCTCCAACGTCTTTTTAACATTTATTTAAAATGTGCTATAAATGTAGTGTAGGGTCTGGTCGAAGATAACTCCTTAACTAGATCTTCTTTAGTTTGTTGCGGAAACCAATACGCGCTTTATTAAAAATGCATAGCTGCTTTAATATTTCATTTATTAATGCCAACTGTTTGAAATGTCGATGCTTCGATGCTTTAAAAAAAAGTTGAAAGTCGGCAACTTCAAGTATGCATCAAGCATCAATGATCAGAGCGTTGTGAGCGTTGCCATACTATTACATGTACCATGTCTTAACTGCATTTGACAAATGCACGATGCGAGCATGCTTGTTATGTAGTTTTGTTTTAACTTTGCTTTAGTATCGCTGACCCAATCAGATTTTCTTTTTCGTCGGAATACGATAGTCATACTGCAGGTATTTTGGATCAAGCTTCTCAAATTTTCTCATATGGTATATTGTTGATATCATATGCGGACCTGAGATCCAAGGAATTACTCTATGAAAATATTTCTAGTGGTTTGGTCCTTAAATCGTTTTACTGCACAACGTTTATTTATGCACTTAGAGGCTTTGCGTACTACCATCACTTGCTGTTTCGCCAGTCAGTATTTCACAAATGATGTATGACCGGGGAAAAGAAAAATTAGTAGAACAGATTTAAAAATAAGTATATTTTTTTCATTAAAATTTGAATATAACCATTAAACTTAAAACGTTCAAGCTTCACAACTTGGTATCTTCGATAACAAAAAAAGTACCCGATACACACGTTCACGCATATAATGCCTAGAACATGTAAAAAAAATTTTGAGCGATTTAAAAATGGGTCGGTCGGAAAGTGTTCAGTTTGTAAAAGGATGTATAATACATGAACTCAGAGAGATCGTAAAGGCTCAAAAAATTAAAACTCAAAACGTTCATAAAATAATCGAAATATTTGCTGGAATGCCTAATATAGACTAAGTCCTACACATAAAGTTACATGGGCTTCTGTTTCCCAAAGCATGCATACATGTAGTCGAGAAGGGTACCTAAAAAAATATTTTTTCTTGTAGGTTTTGTCCATCCGTTTTTCTTTATTTAAGTAGTATCGTTCCTGCAATTTGGTTTCTTGAACTGGATAAAGTGGACAAGCGGCGTGTTGAACTGGATAAATTAGAAAAACGGTTTTCACACATAGCAATCAGTAAAGCTACACCTACTGTAAATACAACAACATCTTCTCCAGAGCAAGATGTTATTGATTTGATGGAGAAGACTGGCATTGAAATACCACCAATTAATTTCAATACATTAATCGAACAATTCTTAATGCTGATACTTATTGTGGGACGTTGGATGCTTCCAAAAGGTGACCTAACGCGTGATCAATTGAGTCAATTGCTGTTGGTGTATATAGGCACAGCAGCTGATATTATGGAGTTCTTCGATTCATACAAAGATGACCAAATTGCGAGTATTCAACGTTTGGTTTTTTTGACACTTGGCATTTGGTCCTGGAGTCTATTACAATTCACAATTGTTTTATCCGCCACAAGAGCACGTAGACCGCGAGGTGGTGGTTCCAACCAGATAGAGGAGTAAGAGCATATCCGTCTTTACTTTTGCACCATATAATTTTTAAATGAACCCTTCACCGTTTCAGGCCGGCCAATTGTTGTAACAACTGCTGCTGCGGCATAGATGTTTGGGGCATTGTGCTTAACGTTATCCTGCAGGATGCACCGTTTCTAACATTTCGTCTCTTAATTATTTTCTATTACAATATCATAAACTACATGAATGTATTCTTTACATGTAAGTTCTCATTCACGGGTATCTCTTACGATACTAGCAAACGCTCTAATGATAATTTATTTTTCACAGGCAAAAACTCTTTGGTTATTGTTCTACAACTTTATCGTTTGTATGTTGTCAACGCAGAGTTTTGGAAAAATAGGCGGCAACGCAAAGAATCAACCAAAGCAAGGCCTTACAAGTCAAGAAGAAAGTCTGATGACCCCAATAACATATATGTTATATCTTCTGAACGTGGCACAGAAATGAAACGTAAAATAAAAAGGTATAATATTTATGAATAATATATGAGTAGCCCAGTTGCAATTCCTACTATGTGCTTTAAGGCAAAATTGTGGCTTAATGGCAAAGACAGCTATTGCAGCTCCTAAACATGATATCGTAATTTTTCGAGCTGAATTTACTTTTCTGATGAGATTGCAAGCTAAACTCATTGAAATGAGTCACAATTGCAAGTGTGCCTTGAAGTAAACCAATTTTTTAATACCAATCACGGTCAGTTTTATTATGCAGTAACATGAAATGTATTGGTTGGACAGCAACAAGATGACCAACATATTTAAAATCGTAATGTAAATCGATTATGAGAGGGAAATTACGCAAACGGAAAAATACAGCTTCGATCTTAATTCTTTTTACACATATAGGTTAGGTTAGCAAAGGTGGCGGCTGAGTAAGCATCCTGGAAGCCTTAAGTAGCACTAGTTGTGCCATTTTAACACCACATACGTGACTCGCAAAGCTAGTAATGAGGGTTGTGAAAAGAATCTATAAAGACTAAGTAGCTTAAAAGCTATATCCAGTTGGTCCTGCTTAGGTAGTTAAGATAAAATCCAATTTCATGTTGGAACAATTCACTCAGGTTGTTAAAAAAAGCTTGTCATGGATATCTGAGTCTGATTTTGGAAAGGGCTGGACTGTTACAGTGAAAATGTTCAACAAACACTTTCTCGTTTACATTTAGACAACTGCAGCAGAAAGGACTAAAGGAACACCTAATTTATTCAGTGTGCTTGCCGATAGTTCAGTGTCCTCGCGATATCACTTCGGTTCTTGGACAGTAAGTCAGTGGTTTTTGAATTGTTATAGAATGACCATACTGCTCTGGATGTTTACTGGTTTTTAAGGTCCTCCAGTCCTTTTCTGTGAGAGATCTATTCTCCGAACTATAGCGAGTGGAATGTGCACGCGCTCGGAAGCTACACATCGTCAAGAGAGGAACCGTGACTTGCTAATTCATCAGCTCTTTCATTACCCTCAATGATCCTATTAGAGTTGCCCACTAACCTGCAGGCTTCTAGGTCACGTTAAGTTTGGGTGACGGCCTTTTACAGAGCCTCACATAGGCCACAAGGATCCATGGAGTTACCACGAACTCTCTGCTACATTCTTATTGTAAAGTTCTGGTCCTTTCATTGTGGTGCTCGACCAACATAAATTTGTCTGTTGTTACAGCGAATCTTTTGATTTCAATCAGAAGGCCTTTAGTTAGTTTCTTCAGGGATATAATGAACAGCTGCCCGAAGTATTTTATTCTATTACTTCCAAAAGCGGGGCAGTATCAAATAAGGTGTTCCATGGTTTCCTTTTTATCGGATTCATGACAGCTTCTACCCCAATTGTTGGACTGTTCTAAAATTGAAAAGACTTCTTTTTTTTACAAGTATACGAATTTATATAATATTTCATATTTGGTTCATATCATTTAGCTTATTTAACTTACAATAAAACAAAATTTATGAATATAGTTTCTTTTGGTTAGTTTGTAACTCTAATTTTTAAGTTTTCTTTCCAAAAGAAAGAAAAGTTTATTGATCAGTGAGTTGTTTCTATGACAATTTTTTTATTTAAAATTTCAACATTTGAATCACCCTTTTGTAGTGTTTTTTTAGTTGTCTAATAAGAAAATCTTTATTTTTTATAGAGTAAAAGACTATGCTGTTGAGGATGACTATGTGTATACGAAAAAACCTAAAAAAGACAAGTACGCGCTTTTTGTGCATTAATAATTTCAAATGTATGGATATAAAAATCTTTTTTTCAGACATAAGAAACGCAAAAGAAAGGATACTGGCTATTCCACGGCAAGTTCGCAGAATCTTTACTCAACAAAAATCGATGAAAAAGAAACTAGCGATTTGAGGCGTAAAAATAAAAAACCTAAGAAGTCGGGACCAAGACGAGGACAAAGCAGCTCACCTTGCGTTAGCGAAATAGTTGAAGTAAAAAAATCAAAACACAATAAGAAGGCAGGCAAAAAAGATAAAAAGTGAGCTATGAATATGTATCCATTAAATTATTTACACCTTTTCATTCCTTTTTAGAAAGCCAAGAAAAATCGAAGCTGTAATTGAAGAGTCCTCAAGCTCCTCGTCCTCTTCAGGCTCAAGCCATTCTACGTTACCAAGCTACGAAGTCATTAACGAAAAGAAATCAAAAACGAAATCAAAAAAAGTAAAATCTTCAAGTTCCTCATCTTCTTCAACAGATTCATCAGATACTTCATCGTCATCAGAGTCATCGTGAATATTATTTGGAAGAAATATCAAAATTGGAGATGAATAGCTACATACGAGTATATTGAAATTTAGCTGAAAACATAAAATTAATTTGTTGATGAAATAACGCACAGCTTAGAGCCATATAAGAATGTTTTGCAGGAAAACAAAAAGGAAGAAAAAAATTGTACTTTACAAGCATAACACTGCTCTACAAAAGAATTTCAGATGCTGACTTGGAAGGACGTTATAGGTGTTTTTATTTTGTGCGTTGAATCTTAAAATGGTAACCATTTTGCTCAATCAGGTCTTGTGTCTTGTTTTAACCACAAGAATAAAAACGTCATTAGTCCTGATTTTGCCCAACTTCATACATTTATTACAGGGATAGCACGGTTTTTCGAACAGTTACTAATTTAAAAAAAAGATTTTTATAGAAAGGTTTGATACCTCCGTAGAAATATTTTCAACAAAATGTTGATTGCCGGAGGTAAAGTAAGTACGTATGCATTTATTTTTTGAATATGAGCATTATTCAATAAAAAAGGTTATATTATTTCAATATATATACACTAAGGAGCTCTGCCCCCCTCTCGCTTCGCTGTTCAACCCCCAGCCTCCAAACACTTCGCTTCGCTCGTGGGCTCTGGCCTCGCTCAAACTCTTTTCCTTTAACGTTTCTATGTAAAAAACAAACAAAAAAAGGTAGATTTCACTTTAGATCGTAAGTTTTTATTGTAGTGCTCCTTCAAACATTGTCTTTTGAATATTCTTTTCTTCCAACTAACTTACACTATAAGGGTATTCCTTTAAATGCGAAAACTCGAAAAGCATGTAAAACTCAAAATTGTTAGAGCTTTTATACGGTAATGCCCCTATGTATGCAAAAGAATTTGACAGTTTGATCAGTGATGCCGCAACCATGGAAAAAAATGTACCATACCACAGCAATAAGAGAAAATGTATCAAAATAGTTAGAATTAAGTAAATAAATTACAACAAAAATAGGATAAGAACTAAAATTCTGACAATCGCGCTTTTAATATATTTAAAAATCGTAAATTTAGCATTAACTTACATTTTTATTAATATATTATGAAAGCACTTCTAATGCCATTTCAAATGAGGTGCTATTTAATATTGGTTTTTCCTTTGCCAAGCCAATTTTTCAAGGATAGCAAATAAATGAGCTCTAGAAATCTTTTTAAAATTTTGGAAATTGTCGACAGTAACAACAACAATAGCAACAAGAACAAAAAAAACAAAACAATTACATATTTGTTTGCGGCAATATTTCCACAAAAAAAAAACTTAGAAAACTTTAATAAAAAATCGCGCGATTGTTTTCGGTGGTATTTTTCTGCTGACTGTCAAAATCCAAAAAAGAAACAATGTCTCATAAAATTTACTTAGAAAAAGTTTTTATATATGTATATTGAAAAATTTGGAAAATATTGATATGAAGATCATTGGGTTGCTACATTTTTTTTCAAAGTTTACCTTCAGAGTACAACCGGTATGACAAATATTTCCGGTAGTTTTTGGGCTGTCATATCTATATATTTTAAAAGAGCGCACAAAAAATTTTCTGAAAGAGCATGAAATTTCATAAAAATTCTCTAATTGAAATCAAATTCCGCGATAACGGTAAAGCATTATTTGTTTTTGATTATTATTATTATTAATAACACCAGTTTACACTAAAAATGTACCTTTGAAGGGAAGTGACTTTTCTTATTTATTTTTTTTCGCTGTATTCGAAAATTACTGAATAAGTGTGGGAATTGGATTTATTCATTCAATCGCTTCTAACTTTCGATTTTCTTCCCATCATTTTTATTTTTTACGTAAAAGTTTTACATACAGGAAGAAAAACTAGAACTCGAGAACTATTGTATAAAAAAAATTTCATCTTTGTGCTTCGGATTAAGCGGGAAAAAATAATTACGAAAAGACACCTCTCATCACAGGTAAGAAACAATGCAACTAGTGTCATACCGGGTTCATTTTGTACCTATGGTTTTCGACATTCAATTTCCACTAGAATTATTCAAATCCGGCACTATTGATGTCGCTGGCACCTTATCTAAAAGCATATAAAGCCATACACAAACAAATGCGAAAAAAAAAATTAAAAGTGAAGTTAATCGGATTGGCCTGTGATCGGGTCAAATGGTCATTGCCAAACTTCCCACATTATGAAATATCTGCTATTTGTATTTTATTAAGAATTTGTAAGGTCTGCATTTTACACCCTTCAATATGTGCTGCTATCATATTGTTTGTATTAAATAAATATGTTCTGATTTTTCTTCTTTCGTTTTAAATAAAAAAAAAATAATTGATATAAAACAAGCAGGTGATTTGTATTCAGTATTTAAATTTGTGTTTATCAATATTATTATTGTTATTAACATACAAAATGATATAATAATACTAATAAAGTTTCGTGCATTCGAAGTAAAAAATATTTATCTGTAGCTTGATTCATATTTAAGCTTTGCTTTTGCATCGTAGAGTTTGTTGTGCGAAATTTTCGAGTTTTTTATACAGGAAGACTTACGATCCAATACGTTCCCAACTCGGAATATCGTTCCTTACACATATCTACTCCTTTGGTTCAAGTGAGAACGTGCATTGGAACAAATTTCGTTTGAAAACCGGTATCTAGGTACAATATAAAGTTCGAAGTATATTGAGGTATGTATAAGCTTTTCATGAAAATTCTAAATAACCTTTCTATGTAACCATACTGTTTGTATTCCTATATCTGTGACACATAACACATGACAGATTCGCTAGAACCACTACAAATTTAATTTTTTTCGGAAATGAAATGAAGCTAAGCCAGGTAGCGTTAATAGCATTTTTTGAGGCAATAAGTTTTATTCCAAAGTCATTTCGGTTATATGTTAAATATTTGCATACATTTAATACATTGGTTACAAGGGACCAGTCAAGAGATTTCAAAATTCTGGAACTTTCCCAAAATATTAAAACGTTTGACTTTCAAAGATTAATTTGAAATCCCAGAGTTGAAAGCAAAATAATGTCGCTTACTGATTACCACTGAGCTAGTTATCGTGTCTTACTCCTTGGTTTGCTAGAAATTATCTCGAAAGCGGCTCACCGTACCATAACACAACTCTTATAAAGCTTGTTAAAAAAATAATGCTAGGTATTTTGTCCAAAGCACAAGGAAAATCTACAAAAAATTCATGCCTCTGATTTATCTACGTTCTCTTTTTTATCGAGTATTCTTTACGGAATCCCCCTGGAACTCCTGATTCTTCCCAAAGTAGCAAAATGCAAAAATATTTATGATGAAATTAAACAGAAGTTACATGTTTGGCCTCTTCACATATAGGCGGCGGAAGGCATGGGCCAAGTGAGCCGCCACTTACGACCTAGCACTCACCGCGTGAACTCACGAAGTGACATCCACTAAAATTATAGTCACTTCTACATTAAGCTGACAGGGCTGGCAGAAGACGTTTCCTGTGTGTTGAGTACTTGACACCCGAAAACAGAGGCGTCAATTGGGTAGGGATAGGGGGTAAGGGGTATTGGCCCTCCACAAGGATCTGATATTATTATTAATTACATCGATTCAACCTATTCGATATGTTATTTAAACTCTCGCCGCCAAGCTTTTGGTGAAATGACGCTACTGCCTGAAAACTTTGCTGGTGTCGCATTCTCCACCTACGTCTTCTGTGAACTTTATAAAAGGCTTTAATGATATTTTTGTGTGGCATTTATTTCGTTTAATAATATAAAAATATTTATTTTATATATCAATTTCTGAAAGATCGTAACGATTAAATATGTATTTGAATATCGAGAGAGTCCCAAATTTATCGGCTTTTGAGCCCAAGCGGTCATATTACGTTGAGTTACGATCGTAGCAACATAAAACTTTTGCGCTATTGGCTAAACGAACCACGCGAATTCAATTGTACGAACCCTTCGTAAGATCCCTGTGAGTTTGAGCCATCAATTGAGCAAATTCTTGTAAATTTTACAATTCACATTGGTGTAAGATGTTTAGCCTAGAAAAATTTTAGTATTTTAGGTTAATTAGGTGGCCTTCGGCCACGTTTCAGGACTTACATCCTCTAATATGTCTAACACTGGATTTGCAGCGGCTTTCGGCAGCGGTACACTTTAGTATATCCTACACTGGTGTGTTAGCGAAGCCCGTGTTAATTTTTAGACGTTAAAATAGTCACCAAAACTGTGGCTAAGCTGGGCAACATTTTTTTCACTCACCGAAAACCGAAATCTTTCCGTTTAGTGGCTGCAGAGCCAAAAGTACCTCAATTTTACTTATAATTTATTTATATTAAATTTAACCTGGTGGCTAAACATATGAGTAATTTTAACTTCTATGGCTTTGAATTGTTCGAGGACCTTAACTATTTTGGGTGCACAAATTTGCTGATTACTCTACATTATACGCGGAAGAAGTCGCCGGAAACAAATAGTCAAACAGTTTAATGTTGCAGAAAAACAAATACATAAGCCATCCGTATTATGTTAGAGAGAACTGAATGTTTTTGTGTTTTGAATGACTGGGAAATCAAAAAACTTTAATTCAAAGTGAATAATAATTCCATTTGAGCCCATATCAAAGTTTTTTTCTATTCAGTTCATTAATTTTCTGTTATGTCAGGTGTCATGAGATACGCCTCCACTATTTGCAAAACTCAATGAACTAAAGTTTATTTAATTTTCCTTTTCTGCGACTTATGCAAGTTGATTATAATATAAACAAATTGGAGATAGACAATTTTTTCAAATATTGACTTGCAAATCCTGTATATCCAAATATTAAAATATAGCTCTAACAATTCTAACTAATATTTAGTTGCTTATAATGCAACTTTTTTCGTACTACATACTGATTTTTACAATATGACAACATTGGTTAGTTAAAGGTACTGAAGAAGGCGATGCTCAGCCCAAGCGAAGATACGCGAATTCATATCAGTCTGGTGAGAAGATATAGACTACAGCAATCGGTCACGAACGGACATCAAGTGATCATTTTAAGTTTTTTCCGAATATGATTCAAAAATAATTTTTTATGTGTCGGCGAAAACTGCATACGAAGCGCAAGAAAACTCTTCCAATATCGGTGTTCCCAATACTGCAAGGAATGTATTTGATCACATGGTAATAGCTGATTTAACCTTATAACATAACGCAATGACCGATGAAAATGGTCGATCCTTATCTTGTGTTTCTTTTCGTAAGTGTTACCCGCCAACAACAGTTGATCCATATGATCATCGTCGCTCATAACATACAAACGATAGTCAACTGCCAAAGAAATATCCAGCATATACATACATTCGTATATATAGATAGCAATACTGATTGTTCTAGATCATCTACACCTCTCATACTTTTGTTATAACTATAGAATAATTTGAAGTAAAATCAAAAATTGAAATTAGTTCCGTCCAACAAATATTATGTTAAATTCCATAAGCAAAGTCTCTATTCCAAATTAGGGCTTAGTAATACTTATCTTCCAAAATACATTTACTGTTATAAAAATTTCTAAAAATTGTCAACCAAATACATTTATTTAAAGGAAACACAATTTCCTCACTGTATGTATTATCAGCAATAATTTTTTCGGTTCTGATAGTTAACTTAATTGAAAATATACGAAATTCTAACCAATCCGTTTTATTAATTTGTCAACTACTTGTAAATCAATAAAACTATCCGGTATTATTGTATCGGTTCATTACTTTAAATGCAGTTGTTCCAACAATCTGATCAGTATTTACGTTCCATATCATAAGCCAGGTATATACCAATTTCTATCTAAAGAAGAGCAGTATGGAAACAGGCTTAAAACGTAGCTATGTAGGTGGATTGACTTTTCCTAAAGGGGAATTTGATAAAACACTTGCATTTAATATACTTTTCCATTTATTTAATTTAAAATAGTCGTTCATGTTTCACATCAAATACATTTAATTTAATTTTCGTTTGCTCTTAGAACGACATTTCATTAAGACAACTCGTATAAAATATTTATTATGTTCAGACAATATAATTTGATTAATTGTTATTAACGTTGAATAAAATAAATTGGCGCACATTGTAAACTGTTTTATTAGTCCAATAGAATTAGTCGAGAAAATGAGAAAAAAAAATAATAAATCTGACAGCGGAATGTTGTTGACCAAGCTCTTGTAAAAGAGGACAAAAAAATCGAACCGACAGTTGCTATCCGGAGTGAAATGGGGTGCATTTTTAGAGGTCGAACACAGTTTTTCACGATTTCTGGTTAAACTGTGCATCATATCAAGTTTAATGTAAAAGTTGTTGGAAATAAGAAGATCTACAACTTTTGTACTGATCATTTTCACCTTAACCTCAAAATTTTTCGAAAAAATGGCTGTAAACCGGTTTTTTGTTTTTAATTTTTTTCTTTGACAAAAAACTTTCAATGGAGCTGAAACTTGGGCAAAATATACTTTTCAGTGTTACACAAACGCAGTCATTTTTTCAGACGAAAATATTTAGAGGTTGTTGTTAAATTTCATTTTTTAACTAAAAAAACCGAAATTTTTAACTGAGTTTCCTTTTAAAACTACACCTCCTAAGGAGCTCTGTTTTGGCTCACTTACTCGTTGTTATGTCTTCTTTAGATAAATGGTAAGAAAAATGTATACTGTAATGGAAAAAATGGCTGAAAAATTGAAAATCTGTGGTCTCTCCGCGAGTAGAGCTTTGGTGTTTCTTGTGTAACAGCTCAAATCCTTTGTTGTTTTCACTATATTCACCTCTATACTCTATAATTTAAAATTGTCAATGTCACTAATTTCCATTAAAAAAATAAATGAAAAAAAAAATTTTTCATTTTTGGTTCAAGAATTAGCAAAATTAAATTTTTTTTTATATTTTTTTTTAAACTAATCATGCACTGTTAGTTAGAGTGATTGAAGCAAAATATTGTAATTATTTGCTAATAAGATACTTTGAACTTTGATCAAATTTTATTTTTTTCCTCGTTTATTTTTTAATGAAAAAATAATTTATTAATTTATGAAGTGGCATTGACAATTTCAAATTATGGTGTATTAAGGTAAATACACCCAAGTAGCACACGATGCAAGTTTTTGGCTGATACAGCGTATTTCTAGCAAGAACCATTGC
Source organism: Tricholauxania praeusta (assembly GCA_949775025.1). Taxonomy (NCBI): domain Eukaryota; kingdom Metazoa; phylum Arthropoda; class Insecta; order Diptera; family Lauxaniidae; genus Tricholauxania; species Tricholauxania praeusta. The sequence goes on along the minus strand of OX459029.1, from coordinate 68,732,677 downwards.
TGCATTGCTTTTCTTGCTACTAGGAATTGATCAGGAATGCACTGTCATATAGCTTATAAAGCGCTTTTAGGAATCAGAATTTAGCATTTCACAAATCTTTACAGAAGGAAAAATGTAAAAAAAATGCCCCATTGCTATGCCACGAACTGTATATTTTTAACAAAAGGTGCAATAATTTAGTTATTAAAATGTTTTAGAAGTGTAATTAAAGCGCTAATTTTTGCCATTCCAAGCAATAAAGACGCTTTAAAAATCGTAATATACATATTTCCAAAAATTTATTTTAAATTCTTATGTCCTTAATTATGATAGTTATCATTCTATATTTTTATATTTTCCAATAAATTTATTTTGTGTTCTTAATGTCTTTAATATATGTTCAAAAAAAAATTGTGCTTTCATTAGAAACGTACAGTGTTTCAGAAGTCATTGCGACCGAATATTGCTTTTGCTATTAATATTTTATAGTTATTTTATCAAAACAAATAGAGTAGTACCCAGTTAAGACGATTCTGCATTTAACAGGTAAGATCGTCATAGTTTCACTTTAAGTTTGGCGCACTTGTAACCCTACTTCTTAATATTCGACAATAAAGAGATTCGGCCATAACGTCATAAGCTCATAGCGGCAAAATATCTGTTTCTGTGGGACCTCGTTATATCAAGTCTCTACTGATAAAAGGACTACAATTGGTACAACATGCCTCCTTTCGTGCACAAAGTTCTAATGCATGGAAGTGAAATTATGAAAGAACTGAAGTTCCAATTGGACGTCTTTCTGAAGAAGCTCAGGAAGCATCAAATAAAGTTTTTAAAAACGCGTGGTGTTGCTCTAGAGTAGCAAACAACGAAGATGTTTTGCATAACTTGCTGATTTCTTCTGATCCTCTTATCAGCCAAATTCGAATAAAGAGAGATAAAAAACATAAAGAGTTATCACCAGAGGCACAAGAAATGCTTGAAGTCTATGAAGAAAACGATTAAAATAAATTTAAAAAAAAAAAACATTGCTGTATACTTTATCTATTTTTCAAATTAGGTTTTTATATGGAATTTTCAGTTTTTCTCTAATAACTTGAAAACTGTAAAAGATATCGCACAATTTGTAACATTTTTGATTCAGCATTGCCAAATTATTGGAAATCGATACCCATTTTGAAGAACAAGTCTCAATCACATCCCACCTTTGTATGGGCGGTAGGCATGTACGTGGACTGATTTTTTTCATATTCATAAACTTTTGTTGATTTAACTTAAAAAACGTCTGTGACAAATTTCAAGACTCTGGCGCTATTCCTACTGTTTATGGCCACCGTTTTTTGGTTTTTCCCTAATAACTTTAAAACTATAAGAGATATTGAAAAATTTATAACATTTTTGAAATCAGCATTGCCAAATCAATGAAAATTGATACCACTTTTGAAAAAAAGTCACAACCACATCCCACCTTTGTATGGGAGGTAGGCGTGTCCTTGAACCGATTTTTCTAAAAATAATCAATTTTTGTTCTCTTTACTTTAAAAACATCTGTACCAAATTTCGAAAGTCTAGCGCAATTATTACTATTTATGGCCGCCGTTCCATACAAATCCATCCACTGTGAGCCCGCCCAATTTTCAGTTCAAGTTTAGAGTACAGAGCGTGAAAAACTTAGATATATAATTCTTTGAATGGTGTCGTGTTTATTGTTTTGGTAAGATCAATACCAGGGCTACCAAGTGACCGGGATTGACCCGGCCAGCCCCAGAATTTCATGTCATTGCCTGGTAGGAGCTCAAAAATTTCTGAAAGAGACGAGAATTGGACGATTTTTGTGATATGGATTTCATGGTTTTGTTAGAACGAGCAAAAAAAAAAAAAAATAAGATGATTTTTTCCCACACTAAAATTTAAGTTTCTATCATTTTATGAATTAATTTTTTAATATTGCTGACCAAAACTAAAAAGTCAATTTTTTTCCAGAAAAAAAATTTACCATTTGAGAGAAAGTTTTTGTTTTTGTGACAAGCCGGGAAGTGCTTCTTTTCAACTTGGCAACCCTGATGAATATAATTCATTGAGGTAATTATAATTTAATAAAATATGCAGTTTTTTTTTTAAATATTTTTGTACAAAAGTACCGGTAATTTTAGATTTTGTTTTTATATTCCATTTCTGAAATTTTATCTAAGTAGATTGGTCGGCATTGATTTTAAATGGTTACCATTCATGTACCTTCAGCCTTGTGGTATTAATATGCTGACATTTAGCTAATATAGTATATATGTTTATATAAAAATATATTGGTCGAGTTTCAATATTCTGACGTCATTCGTTAATGTGAAATCGTCCCTTAAAGAAGTCAATCCGGGAGTGAACTGCAAATATGGAGCAGATCGAATTACGTGCTGGGATAAGTTACGAAAAAACTCTTTAAGCCATAACAAGTAAGATTGTTGCCGTTTACGGAGATCACTGACTTGGCAACACCATAATTTACAATATCAAGACTGAATTTATGACGACCCTCGCCTATGATGGCTGATTGAAATCATGACGTCGGATGTTATTCAAAACTGATATTGGAAAATGCTCGCCTGAAAAAGAAACAACTTTCTTAATGGGTGTATCAGATACAGACTTGGGCGTAATCAATTACATTTTGTAATTAATTATATATGCAATTACAATTACTTGTAATTTTGTAATTGAAATGTTTCATGTATCATGTTACATGTTAATGTAATTGAAAGTGTACGTATTTACAGTTACTTGTAAATGTAATTGAAATATTTTCAAAGCAAATTACTGTAATCCAAAATATGTAATTGAAAAGCAAAGTAATTGAACGAAATTTGTAATGGATTACTTTTACTTGTAATTTCGAATATTTCAAGTAATCAATTACAAGATATAATCAATTAATACTAAATACAAATAAATAAATACATTCATATAAATGCATATACATATAAGCTATCTTCTTTACGATAGCTTGAGGAATCTGAGGTCGACGTCATTGACTCAATGAGTCAGTCACGCGAAATTTATTTTTTTACATTCCCATATAAATCATATCCAATAACTGAAATATTTTTTGTGAATTTTATAAAATTTTATCGTTTCAAAAAAATGTTGTTTCAAATTTTAATAAATGTAATTGAAGAAAAATGTGTAATTAATTACATTTTCGTTTCAAATTACTTGGCAGAAGTAATGAATTACAATTCTCTAAGGGATTACATTTTCATGGATTACTAGTCCAATTAAAAAAGTAATTAGAATCGCATGAAATTGTAATCTTAAATTACATGTAATTGAAAAAAACTTCAATTACAATTACTTTTAATTTATTTTCTTCAATTACAAGTGAATGATTACTTGGAATTTTTATTGAAAAAAATGTAATCCAAAAATACCCAAGTCTGATCAGATACAACAATTTAGCGGTTTCTACACGACTATCTTGGCATGACAAAATTCAGCGTAAGATGGGTGCCGACAATGCTTACACCCATCACAACGGGGCTCTTTACAAGAGTAAAGTTGAATCACTAGTTCTCACTCTATAGCTCCCATCGATTTTTATTTATTTCTCGACCTAAAGAAAGATCTACGAGAAAGAAAGATGAAAGACAATGATAAAGTGATTTTAATGGTTTGGAAAAAATAAATATATAAGAAAAGGTTGTGTTGGAAAGTAAAAAAAAAATGTCTTCATTGCTTTATTTCATTTTCAACCCCTCCATTCAACGGATTTTTCGACCTCCTTCATATCTTTACATATATTTTTTTACTAGAGCATAGAATATAAGAAAAATGAATTTTCAGAGAGCATATCTTTACAGATTCGTCGTTTTTGAATTAATGACGCAATAAAAGATTTTTTTTTTTGGATCAAAAAATAGTACACCGTTAAATGTTTCCTGTTTCGATTTTAGGTTCACCATTTATTTAAATTTTGGTAACTTTTTGATGCCATATTTCCAGTTATAGCATACAGCCTTTTCATGGTTGGCTACTATCACGCCGTCCTAGTTCCTGAGTAAGAATTGGCTGCATGGTTATAAAGCCCAAGAAAAATGTTATCTATATAGACGTGGTTCTCGTTAAGCCGCCATATAAGGTTCGCCACATTGAATTTTTGAAAGAAAAAAAATCACTCTACTGCTGAAAGTACTTTGAGAGTTTTTGGGCCCCTATATTTTGTTGACGCTACGTCAAGTTTTGGACAGAGATATAATTCGGTTAACGTCAAACGTCCCAAATTTGTTTTCGGAAACCTCACATTTTGTAAGTATAGAACAAAAAGCCACTATATACATTTCCATCTCTTCGAGTTATTTTTGTACATGAACATTAAATCGGAATAAAATCTAAAATCTGTCACTTAATAATGAACAACTTATCTAATTTAAAAGATTTTGTGCATATTACATTTTTAGCTATAAAACGCATACAAAAAGCATCATTACTGGAAATAATGAAAATGTAGATAGTGATTTTATGTCCTATGTAGACGATATATGGATTTCCAGACAATGTATCACGGGCTTTTATCATAAAAAGTTATGTATTCTTTAATTCAAAAAAAAAGTAGATTTACAAATCTATATTACATATTAATACGTGAACATCGAATCTTGTGGTACACTTTTTTAGTATTTACTATAAAGTGAGGAGAATGAAACTTATATCATTGGAAAGGTACTGTTCCATAGATGTGCAGAAAAAAAAATCAGGTTTATTTGTTGCCGTTAAGACAGGTAAAATAAAGTGAACATATTTACATGATTTCCCCATACAAAACGCATTAACGCCAAATGGAAAAAAAAAGTTGTAACGGCTGAGATGCCTCACCGATTTTTATGACATTTGATATAGAGATAGATTGAACCTTGAGTAAAGATATTTGTTTAAAGTGGGCTGTGCTACGCTTATCAAGAAAAAACGTCTCCACGGCTAAACTAATGGACCGATTTTGATGAAGTTTATTTTGGATATAGATTGAACCCCAAAAAACATTTCTCAAATTTCTGAGTTCTTTTAGTGGTTGTGGCACCACTCCTAACAGAAAAATCGTTTTCACAGCTAAACTAATAGACCGATTTTTATAGAATTTGGTACAGGGATAGATTAAATTTTCAGGAAATGTGTTCGGTTTAAAGTGGACGGTGCTACGCCCCCAATAGGAAAATACGTTTTCACAGCTAAAATAATGGACCGATTTTGATGAAATTTGATATGAAGATAGATTGCACCCTGATGAATAGAAAAGGTCGGGGATAAAACAACATGATACCCTGATTTTAATTTTTCGGAGCGATGACAAAAAATATCTCTTTCCAGTTTAGTTTTTTAATAAGTATTAAAAAATATTTATTGTTACTTTTATGCGCGCTTCATTAGAACATCTATATATTAAAACGTAAAGATTGAAAATTGCGGTACATTTTTTAAGTATTTATTATTAAGAGAGGGGATGTAGCTTATATCATTGTGTTTATTTTGAAGTTAAAGCAGGTAAAATAAAGAGAACATACACCCATGATTTCCCTATATAAAACGCTTTAGCCAATGAAATGAAAGTATTTTAATCGTGTTCATGGCTGTATGAGCTATGTACATAACATTTATATTTTATCAAATACCATATATTTAATTGAGTCGTGGGCGTAAGATTTTAAAGGCTAACAATTTTTTGGAAACTTAGCACGCATTAGGTTGGGTAGTTTTTAATATCTTTTTATTAATACGTTGACATCCAAAATTATCACACCTTTATTTAGTATTGCTTATAAATGAAGTGGAATGAAACTTATATCATTTGAAAAGTACTGTTCCACAGATATGAAAAAAAGGTGTGTATGTTATCCTTAGGGCAGGTAAAATAAAATGTAAGCAAAATGCTTTAACCAATTAAGTGGAAGCGTTCTTATCACTTTCATGGCAATATGAGCTAAATTAACGATTTTTTGAGCTGTTATAAGACTTAGAAATGCGAATATATTTAATTGAGTTTTTGACGGCAAATCATAAAGAGCAAATTTTTTTGGCAAACTTAAAGGTAGTTCTTAATATATACATATATATAATGAAGATTATTTTCACAAGATACTTTTTTTTTATATTGCAGAAGGAATTTAATTTATTAAATATATCAAGGGGCATAAAATCTACTACATCAGAAAATAAAAACCGATTCTACTCATGCATTTTACCGTGGTTTTTACTTTTTGTCACTGAAAATTTTATGATCCAATACGTTCAAAACCCGGAATATTGCTCTTTATACTAACTTTTTTGACAGCATAGTTTTGCCATATTATTTTTGTTTGAAAATTTGTTTTTTTTTTTTGATTAATAAAGATTTGAATTTGCGTTTGGTTGCAGTGTTTTTTTGTTTGGAAAGTTTCCAATATTCAATATATTTATTTTGAGTTACAGTTGAAAAAAAAAGTTACGAAAAATATATTTTTGTTATGCCTTGAAGAACAACAATTTTGTGTCAAAATCAAACAGACCGAGTAATAGAAATAATGTAAAACAAATAGAAATTGATAACACAGGTCAAAAAATCGAAAAAAAAAATTTGGTGCCGAGATATAGTTAGTGGTTGTGTATTAAGTATGTACTGGCAACATTAAAAATATTTTTAATTTTTTTTCCTACGTGCCATTTTTGATAAACGGTCACTTTTGAATATTCGCTGTAATAAGTACTTCCGTGTGCATGATTTGCTATTTTATCGATAAATTTCTAAAAATAAATTGATTTTTACATCATGTCTTCATCGCGAAGAAGTTGTCTCATTGATCCAAATGTGTTTTGTTACCGCTGTGGTGAATGCACGGTGAAAAATTTCAGAAAACCTATAACAGATTTTATAAAAAGTGCTTATTATGCTTACTTTAAGTCGAAAATAGTGGATGAATACAAGCAGTGTATACCCCAAATTGTTTGTAAAATGTGCTATGAACACTTAAGACAGTGTATTAGTGGTAAAAGAAACCATGTGAGGTTCGGAATGCCTATGCAATGGAAAGAACAAAAAAATCACTTTGTTGACTGTTACTTCTGCTGTATTAATTTGTATGGTGTTAACGTTCAAAAAATGATTTATCCAGACTTAGACTCTGCTAGAAGACCCTTACCACATTCAGAGGAAGTACCTATTCCAGCATTTTGTTCCATTCGTGAATCATCATTTGTAGAAGTCATTTATGAAGTGAGTAGCGACAGCGATTTCGAAGGAATACCATCTACAGAGCCAAAATCTTTTTCCCAAGAAGAATTAAATGATTTGATAAGGGATCTTGAACTCCCTAAATAATCTGTAGAGGTTTTGGCTTCTAGATTAAAAGAAAAAAACTTGTCGTCAGGTACAGAAGTGACGTTCTATCAAACAAGAGAGCAAGACTTGCTACCTTTTTTTCAATCGGAAAATGATATTGTTTTTTGTTCGGATGTGCAAGGCCTTATTCTCAAAATGGGCCTTTCAAAATACCATCCAAATGAATGGCGTCTCTTTATGGACAGCTCTAAACGAAGTCTTAAGTGTGTCCTTCTACACAATGGCAACAAATTTGGTTCAGTTGCTATTGCTCACTCAACAAAAGTCAGAAAATTACTCTGAAATTGTAAATGACATGCCAGAACACTTTAATAACTTCAGATGTAATATGTCAATCAAAGTGCAATACCTTCACAGTCATCTTGACCAATTCCCAGACAATCTTGTATCCTATAGCGAAGAACAAGGAAAACGGTTTCACCAGGACCTAAAGACTATGGAAGAAAGATACCAAGGCCGATGGGATCGCTATATGATGGCTATTGCTGGGGGATGCAACGTGATAGTCCGACTACACCTCATTCGCGAAAAAGAAAGTTTTTATTTAAATAATGTAAAGTGTTTTTCATGTAAACCTTTTTTTTTACAAGGCAAAATCTAGAAAACTACACGTAGGATATCAACATTTTTGATAACAATGTAATCAGTATAAGGTCCTTAGTTAAAAAAAAAAGTACAGCTTCTCGGCACCAAAACTAGTGTTGACCTGTGTAACTCTGTGTTGTTTTGCATTTAAATGTGCATTGAACTGAACTGAAACTAAATAAGATCGTAGTCAATGGACAAAAACGTTTTGTTATTAAGAGGCCAATAAGATTCTTCAAAGATTAAAATATAATTCATTAAGTGTTAATGGTCGAATTTCGACCTCAGGCGATACTAGTACTGATTATTCTATCTCTTTTTCAGCTTACCTTAATTATGTAAGATTAACTTTCAAAGTCTAGCGTTATTTTTTTATTATTACTTACCCATATCTCCCCTTAAGGGGTGTTCTTAAATCTCAATGATTGTTACTTTTATTTTCTGGCTGTATCGATTTTGATGACACTCAGTAAAATTATGCATTAAAATATATAAAACTAGCTGTTCCCGCGGCTTCTCCCTTCCCGTTGTACAACCTCGCTTACATTTTACGCAATCCTTACTGCAGAGTATAGGCTCCATGCACAAACATTTCACAGCTCGGTATAAGTAACAAGAATATCAATTTAAGTGTTTTTGTTGCATGGGAGATGCCACGCCCAATGTTCAATCTAGTTCACATTTTGCGAGTAGCTTGGCATAAACAATGTAAATCTATGTATTAAGTTTCACAACAGTAGTTGTCATAGATGCCAAGATATAGCACTCCTTTTTTTTGTGAGAAAGGTTCCACGTAGTGTTTTACCGAGGCCAAGGCGAGGTGAGATTCTAGTTGATCTCGGTCTCGCCTCGTTTTATAGACTTGAGTTTCGCCTCGCCTCGGTCTCGCCTCGTTCTTGGCCGAGGCACCTCGGTAAAAAGCGAGGATTTTATTCAAATGAAAAAAAAATAATGTATGCATCAAGCCTTATAGGCTTATATGGCTGATTACGCCCCAAGAAATAAAATTATATTTTTGGATACCAAAATCAATAAGAAATTTAATATATTATAATATATTGTTACGAAATTTCTGTCTCTTTGACGATAATTTCGATCTCTCACACTTTTCTCAGTTCGATCACTGGATTGTGTAACAATTAAAAAACACACAAACTTATTTAGTTATAAAATGGTTTATTTTATTAACGTTCAAATTCTAATATTAATTCAACACTGTATAGAAAACTGTTTTCTTCTACTACGGATCACACTGTATTCACTTTATTGCTTATTGCTTCGCTGTTCTAGCTCAACTGTGTCACTCAGCTCAGATGACAACCCTTTTATACTGCAGTCATCACTCTCTCGAATAATCCAGTACCTTCTAAGTGGCGTATATTCTACCATTATCTACAACCCACCAGTGCTACTTTGTAGCGTGCATTCTACCACTATCCACAATTCACCACAATTCACCAGCATGGCGCACTGACGTTGAGCTCACAATTATCCAGAATGTTAGATGCTAGATGGCGTTGTACGTTGTATGAATTTCACAATCTAGATGTCTCTATGTTATTGACTTTAATAGTGTACTGCAGCGTCTGTTCGGTTTATTATTTTTACACCATTACGCTAGATGGTGTATGCTAGCTAGTATCGTTTAGTTTCTTTCGTTGGTATTTATTTCAAGAGTCTTCTAGCATAAACCAAATTTCGCTACACTGCCCTCCGCTTAAACTTGATCGTCCCGAACAAGAGTCTCTCCGTCCCTAGTATAAGGTGCCAGCCTTTCGATGTGGACTACCTTTAATTTACTTTTGTTCCCGGGGTATTTTTGAATTCGATACACAACATCATTAATCCTTGTGACGATCCGGTAAGGTCCCTCCCAATGAGTCTGTAATTTAGGAGACAAGCCTTGTTTTCGTTGTGGGTTATGTAGCAGCACTAGTTGACCTTCTTTGAACCCTTCAGTATTTGCTCGCAGGTCATACCGAGCTTTCATCTTGTCGCTAGCCAATTGAGTACGTCTCCTGATAAGCTCGTGTATATCTGCTAATTCTTCTCTTTTCCGCGACATGTAATCGTCAGCATGGGTCGTTTCTGGGACAACACTTACTCGGTACTTCAAATCTGCTGGAAGCCTTAAGTCCGTACCAAAAATGGCTTTTGCTGGCGTGACTGTAGTGGTATCGTGTATTGCCGACCGATAAGCCATCAGAAACATTGGTAGATGATCATCCCAATCTTTTTGTCCTTTATCAACAACCTTTTTTAAATGCTCCTCTAGAGTACGGTTGAACCTTTCGACCATGCCATCGGACTGAGGATGCAAAGCTGTGGTGCGTGTCTTCTGTATTCCAAGCATGTCACAAACCTCCTTAAAAAGTGTCGACTCAAAATTTCGTCCTTGGTCGGAATGCAACTCAAGTGGAGCTCCATATCGGCAAATCCAATTTTTGATGAAAATGTCTGCCACTGTTTTTGCTTCTTGATTGGGAATGGGATATACTTCTGGCCACTTACTGAAATAATCAATTACCACAAGGATGTATTTATTTCCTGCATTGCTGATTGGAAAAGGTCCCGCTATATCCATGGCTATCCTCTCAAAGGGAGCTCCAACGTTATACTGATGCATTTTTCCCCGAGTGCGTTGCCTTGGTCCTTTAGCAATTGCACATTGGTCACAACGGCGGATCCAGTCAGCAACTGATTCTTGGCATCCTACCCAATAAAACCGTTTCTTTATTTTCTCTGTGGTTTTCGTTATGCCCAGATGTCCACCACTCGATCCATTGTGATAATCCTCGATTATTTCCTTAAATTTGGCATTTGGAATAACCAGCAGTTTTGAGCGAGTTTTACCATCCTCGCTTTCCCATATTCGGTAGAGACAACCATCATGCAACTCCAAACTTTGCCATTGCGCCCAGTATGCTTTACAGATTTGGCTTTCATTTGAAATTTCTTGCCACGCCGGTTTCCTACCCAGCTCCTTATACTTAATTATAGTTGCCAAATCTGTATCATTGCGCTGGTCCCGTTTTACCTCCTCTTTTGTCCACTTTTCTTCAGGCAAAACGTTCAAAAGGCGCACATCAATTGTTCCAGCTTTATTTTCTGTTCGCGAACAATGACCGCATTCAATTTTACATGGACGACGGAAAAATGCATCCGCATTTTCATGCTGGCTTCCTTTGCGATGCTCTATGGTGAAATCATAGCTCTGCAAGCGTTCTATCCACCGTGCGATTTGACCTTCAGGATCCTTGAATTGAAGTAGCCACCTTAATGCCGCATGGTCTGTCCTCAGGAGAAAGTGCTGCCCATATAAGTACTTATGGAAGTGTTTCACGGATTCCATTACTGCCAGTAACTCTCTCCGAGTTACGCAATAATTCCTCTCCGGTTTCGACAGAATTTTGCTGAAATATGCGACGACTTTTTCTTGACCATTGATGATTTGGGACAAAACTCCTCCAATACCATGGCCACTCGCATCGGTGTATAATACAAATTCTTTGTCGGGTATTGGGTACGCGAGTATTGGCGCTGTGGACAGTAATTCTTTCAGTTTTTGGAATGCAGTTTCCTGTGCCCCACTCCATTCGAATTTTCGATTTTTCTGTGTCAGCTCATGTAGACTGCCTGCAACATTTGCGAAACCAGGAACAAAGCGTCTGTAATAAGTGCATAGACCCAAAAAACTTCGCAACTCATGAAGATTAGATGGTCGTGGCCAATTTTTCACAGCTTTTATTTTATCTTCATCTGTGTGTATTCCTTCTGACGTAACCTTGTGCCCCAGATATTTGACTTCACGCTGGAAAAGTGAGCACTTTTTCGCACTTAATTTTAGTCCAGCTGCCTCCAAGCGCTCAAACACTTCCTCCAGATTTTTCAAGTGGTCATCAAAATCTTTACCCATGATGATTATGTCATCGAGATACACTAGACAAGTCTTCCAATGTAGTCCTTTGAGAACTCGTTCCATTAACCGCTCAAACGTAGCTGGAGCGTTACAAAGACCAAACGGCATGACGTTGAACTGCCATAGACCATTCCCAATACTAAAGGCAGTTTTCTCTTAGTCTTTTTCATCTATTTTCACCTGCCAATATCCTTTTTGTAAGTCCAGGGTGGAAAACCATGTTGCTCCAGATAACGTATCCAGTGTATCATCGATTCTGGGTAACGGGTAGCTGTCTTTTTTAGTGACGTCATTCAATTTTCTGTAATCCACACAGAATCGCATACTTCCATCCTTTTTCTTCACAAGTACGACCGGTGAACTCCATGGGCTTTCTGATGATGCAATGACATTTTCTCGCGCCATATCTTCTATAAGGCCCGTCACTTTTTCTCTCTTAGCGAGTGCTAGCCTCCTTGGAGGTTGACGAATCGGCTGAAAATCACCTGTATCAATGCGATGTTTGACAACTGATGTTCGGCCATTATTTTCTCCTTTGGACGCAAATATCCGCCAATGTTTTTGCAGAAACCTTTTTGCTTTATTTTTGTTCTGGGCAGACAACTCCTTCGTCCATTCTTTCGTCAATACTTCCATGGCCGACGATTTCGTTAAAGTTGGGCCTTGTGTGTTCTGCTGGTTATTTTCACAATTTACCACAGCCGTAACTTTCTCACATTGCGCTATAAGTTCACCTTTTTGCATCCATTTCGGCTTATTTGTTGGATTCAAAATTCGCACCGGTATTTTTCTGTCTGTTCTTGTGTTTACTAGGGTCTTTCCAATAATCAGGTCTTTCTTTACATTTTTCTTATCTGCTTCCACTACCCACAGATGGCTTGTCCCAGTCTTCATTTGTTGTGGCCCAAATAATTTCTTCGGTATTGGGTTCAATTCGACAGCGCTCACTTATGTAGACTCTTGCAATTGATAATTTTTGTCCACAGCCAATGTCTAAAGGCAACTCTACATTGGCATACCTTAACTTTTTTTTTTAAGATCCAAAGTGAACCCGTGTCGAATCATGAAGTCCACGCCAATGATAACCACATCGGTGATGTTTGCAACAATAAAATCATGTTCCACAGTTTTGTTGCCGATGAGAATACTCGCTGTAACTTTTCCTACTATTTGCGCAATTTCTCCTGTCGCTGTTCTCAATTGGATCCCATTTAACGGCGTTACTCGTCGTCTATCAAATAAGTCTCTCCTCACAATTGAGTGCGATGCGCCTGTATCCAAAGTAAGCTCACATGGTCTTTCGTTGATTTTTCCACCGATGGTAAGGCTGTTGGAATTTCGGCAGAGCTTCGAAACCAAGACTATGGGGCAATCATCTGTAAGAGTCAGCTCACGCCCCGCTGTACTGACTCACTTTAGTTTAACGACTGCTGCTCGCTACCATTTTCGCCATCGTTCACCCTATTTCCAATTTTTCTTCTTGGTGAACGTGATGCAGATCGTTTACGACGTGATTTGCAGTCACGTGCCATGTGTCCCTGTTTACCACAGTTGTAGCATTTTCCGCTGAAGCTACCGCTGGCGAACGATGAATTTTTCTTTTCAACCTCCACCTCCATCCGACGAGTTTTCAGTGATGGGCGGCATGTCAACGCAATCGTCTCCTGCGTGAGGGCAACCGTTACTGTTTCATTAAATGTTGTCTTCGGGTTCCTCATTGTCTCGCGTTTTGTTTCTGAGTCACGTATGCCGTCAATAAACGCCATATTTTCGCTGTAAGGCATCCATCACCGCCTTGTAGTTTTTCTGCTCCGCCACTGGAACCGTTTGCAAAACTTCTGCAGCTGCGCCTTTTAATGCCACAATTAGCGCCGCAGCTGCGTTTTCGTTATCCCAACGGTTGTGACCAGATGTTGTTTCGAACTGGAGCTTGAAAACACTGAATGGCGTTGTTCCATCGAATGAGGGTGCCTTAAGCCTCTCTGCGCTGATTTCTCTTATAACTTGAGTGGTTGGTTCACTTATTTCCAACTATTGAATCCTTTTATTAACGTCCTCAAAATTATTTTGAACTTTTTCAAGATTATTTTGAACTTTTTCAAGATTATTTTGAACTTTTTCCTTGAATGACTCAACGTCATCTCGTAAATCAGTCATTTTTGCATCGAGGCCATTTACCATTTTGGCAACCTCCGTTCGAAAAGCTTCTATGTTTTGATTCATTGCGTGGATCTGCGTCGCGTTCTGACTTAACTTTTGGTCTATTTGCAGTGCATTTTGACTTAAGCTCTGATCAATTTCTTCTCGAACCACCTGGATCTGCAGCGCGTTCTGACTTAACTTCTGGTCTATTTTATTCATCTGTAGTGCATTTGGACTCATTGTCTGCGTCATCGCCATTAACATTTTCTCGAACTTTGACATATCCACAACTTCACCACTTACCGCTGATCCAGAAGCTTCTTCCACTTTCCCTGCTGATTCTGATACATCACTATAAAATTCATGCTCTTCCAGGTTTACACCTTGAGCCTCAAGAGCCTGCCGTAAGCGTTTCTGTAACTCCACCTTTCCGCCAGTAGATTGCAGACTCAGCTGCTGCAACTCCTTCTTCAGTTGATCCACTTTTAGTTCGTCAAACTTAACCATTTTTATTTATTTATTTATTTTTTTTTTTTTAATTGATTGTTAATTCTTTTACACAATCCCACTTCTGACACCAATTGTTACGAAATTTCTGTCTCTTTGACGATAATTTCGATCTCTCACACTTTTCTGAGTTCGATCACTGGATTGTGTAACAATTAAAAAACACACAAACTTATTTAGTTATAAAATGGTTTATTTTATTAACGTTCAAATTCTAATATTAATTTAACACTGTATAGAAAACTGTTTTGTTCTACTACGGATCACACTGTATTCACTTTATTGCTTATTGCTTCGCTGTTCTAACTCAACTGTGTCACTCAGCTCAGATGGCAACCCTTTTATACTGCAGTCATCACTCTCTCGAATAATCCAGTACCTTCTAAGTGGCGTATATTCTACCATTATCTACAACCCACCAGTGCTACTTTGTAGCGTGCATTCTACCACTATCCACAATTCACCAGCATGGCGCACTGACGTTGAGCTCACAATTATCCAGAATGTTAGATGCTAGATGGCGTTGTACGTTGTATGAATTTTACAATCTAGATGTCTCTATGTTATTGACTTTAATAGTGTACTGCAGCGTCTGTTCGGTTTATTATTTTTACACCATTACGCTAGATGGTGTATGCTAGCTAGTATCGTTTAGTTTCTTTCGTTGGTATTTATTTCAAGAGTCTTCTAGCATAAACCAAATTTCGCTACAATATATTTAATTTACAATCAAAAAAAAATATTCATTTCCGACAAGACTTGCACCCTCAAGCATTTTTTGAACCCAAAAATAACTTTAAAAAAAATGTTGTTGGCTTTTAACTTAAAATAATTAAAAACAATTTTTTTTTTTTTCAGTATAATGGCCTTATCGGTGACCATGTTTTTACATGCTTCCCGAATCGATCAATCGAGGCGAAGTCGCATAAAAGCTGATGCGATCCAAGCACTTCTGTGCATTAGCGCTTGGACCAAATCTGAACTTGTAAGACGCCAGAGCCGTATCTAGGGGGGATGAGGAGGGTAAGAACGACTTTGTGAGAAATACATCATAAAAAATGATTATGTGAAAAGAACAGGTACCTTATAAAAATGATTTTTGAAAAATGGTCATCAGTTTCTTAAAAAAATGTTAGTCCTCATATGAAAATATATTAGGAATACTTTTCATACTTTTACATGCGGCAACAAAACACATCCGCTGACATAAAAATCATAATTGTATGTTGTCGAACTGCCGCTTATCGCTGTCCGAACGTATTCATTGCATTATGATACTCACATTTGGCAACTTTGGCATGTAGCGCCGTCTTGTTGGAACCACAACTCATCCACATTCATGCCATCCAATTCGGGAACAAAATAGTCGGTTATCATGGCTCTATACCGGTCTCCATTAACGGTAACTGACTCTCTAGCATTATTTCGGAAGAAGTATGGCCCAATGACTCCACCAGCCCATAGAGCACACCAAACAGTCAGTTTTTGCGGATGTAATGGCGTTTCAAGGGTCTCATGTGGATTCTCTTCACTCCAAATGCGGCAATTTTGCTTGTTGACGTAGCCATTCAACCAAAAATGAGCCTCATCACTGAACAAAATTTTGCGATGAAAATCAGCATCGAGATCAATCTCATTTTCGGCCCATACACCAAAATCACGACGCATTGCATGGTCTCGCGGCTTTAATTCTTGCACAAGCTGGATCTTGTAAGGTCGCAAGCCAAGATCTTTGCGCAAAATCTTCCATAAAGTTGATGGACAAAGCTCCAATTGCTGTGCACGGTGGCGAATCGATTCATTCGGGTCCTCTTCAACATTTTGCTCTACAGCGGCAATTGTTTCTTCGGTGCGCACTGTTCGACGTCTCTGCGGATGCGTATTATCACATAGAGTAAACGTAGTGCGAAAACGACCCATGGTTAACCGAATTAATTGCTCTGATGGACGATTATGTCGACCATAAAATGGACGGAGCTTGCGGTAAACTTCGCGAACTGAACCATTATTTTCGAAATAAATTTGCACGATTTGCAAGCGTTGTTCTTTTGTCAACCTGTTCATGATGAAATGGCAAACCAAACTGAACATAAATGACATTAGAGTTGTCAGATTTGACCATAAAATGCCAGTTTTATCTCTATTCGAAAAACAAACCTCTAAAAAAAACACCCTTTAGTTGCACAAAATATATAGTACCAGGAGACCGACCATAATTCGGTTTTTCGTTTTGAGGGTTAAAAAGTCGAAATAATATGCAATATGTTGAAAAAAAATAAATGAAAAATATACATAATAGTATGTTTAAAAAAGTATTTAAAATGTTGAAATGGGTTGAAAAGCTGAAACATGTTGGAAAAGTCAGAACAATATGGAATTGAAAGAAATTGAAAAAATTTGGAATATGTAAAAAAGGCTGAAGGAGTCGAAAAAATTTGGAAAATGTTAAAAAAAGTTGAATAAGGTTGACAAATCTTGAAACAGTTGAGAGAGGTTGAAAAACTCGAAAAAAGTTGAATAAGGTTGAAAACGTTCAAATAAACTGTAAGAGGAAAATGTTGAAAAGCTAATAATGTCGATAATATATCAAGTGTTGAAAAAGTTGAAAATCTCCAAAAAGTTGAAGAAGTCAAAAAAAGTTGAAATTACGTTGAAAAAATCGAAAAGATATGTTAAAAGTTGAAAGAGGTTCAAATACTTTAAAATCAATAATGAAGAAATTTGAAACGGTTGGAAGTCAAACAAATATTGAAAAAAATTGAATGAGATTGAATAAGTCCGATATATTTAAGAAACATTGAATAAGGTTCGAAAGCTGAAAATAAATGAAAAAAGTTGGAATAATTTGAAAAAAATCTTGAAATACATAGTTGAAAAAGGCTAAAAAGTCGAGAAAATATGGAAAATTACGTAAAAGTTGAATATGGTTTAAAAAGTTGAATACGGTTGAAAAAGTCGAAAAAAAATTAATTAATGCTTAGGCTGAAACAGTATAAACTGGTTGATAACATCGATAAAATATGAAAAATTATGAAAAAAGTTGGAAGAGGTTAAAAAGCTCGAAAGTTGAAAATTTAAAAAAAAAAAAATCGAAACAGGTTAAAAAATTAAAGTTGAAAAATCTTGGTAGATTCAATTAAGTTGAAAAAGATTAAAAAAGTCGAAAACGTCAAAACCCATTTAATTTCAAAGCAATTCTCTTTTGCGATTTTCGTTTTGCGTTTGCGATAAATTCTGTAATTCGACCCTTTCGTCTTGCCAACAAACAAGAAAAATTTTCCAAAATAGTTTCTGTTTGTAAACTCTATTCAGATTAAGAATTAAGTCCTATCACTGGTTCTTTATACTAAAATCACCTATCTCTTAAGAAATTCGAGTTTTTTGTATCATTTTCTATGGTAATTTTGACGCTGAATTGAAATTTGGTTTTAATAAGTTTTTATCACACCTGACTTTTGAGATAAATCTGGTCAAATACGGGTATGTCTAACATACTGAATCTTACTATTATCGTTCACAGGACACCAACTGCTTTAGAGCATTTCACAAAAATGTAGTGATAAAATTTATTTAAAATGCAATTTTTATTTTTTCTTTGCAGTTTTTGTCATTCTAAGAACTATGATCATAAATAAGTAGTTAGTATCAGTGCTGTTTTTGTATGTATGGTATTTGGTACTGTGTCATTACTGTCTTTAATAAATTTGGTTTTAACATTATTATAGTACCCGGTCATAACACCAATGGTCATAGGCCCCAAAACAATGTTGGGCCTTATGTCCGCTTTTTTTCGGTCATAGTCCCTATTTATTTTTCGGGCTTATCACGACTTCAAATCCAAAACCCTCCTCGAAATAAAATCCTGGATACGGCCTTGTAAGACGCACATGCGGGTTAAAAAAAAAGTAAAGTAGTTTACTCAAAATAAAATACTAAAATATTAGTTAAATATAAATTTAATTATAAAAATTACATTCATATTTGGAATCCGCATATGGGTCTTACGAGTTCAGATTTGGTCAAAACGCGCCTCGCTCTTGGTTTCGAAAACGAGGCTAGGACGAGGCCTCGGTCAAGCGAGGAAAATCTATTTTTCCATCTCGCCTCGTTCTCGTAGCCAAAAACGAGGCTGCTTCGTAGCTTCGGTGAAACACTAGTTCCACGCCCCGTTGTTTAGTCACGTCCGCATTTCATGAGGATTTTAGAATAGGCAATATACACTCTAGTACTAAATGTTACAACTCTTGCTATCATAAGTTACCAGATATAGCGTTTTAAGTGTTTTTGTTGTATGGATGTTGCTACGCCCTGTTGCCTAGTCTCGTTCATATTTTTTGCCAGGGTAGTTCGGATCGTTCCGGCCTTCAATGTAAGTGTTGGCTCTTTTCGTAAAAAAATGTTAGGGTGTATTGGCAACACGCCAATGAATGCAAACTCATTAATTTTTTGTTCAGTGAGAGGTAATACTAACCAAAATCTATACTTAAAATTTTAATAATAGCTTCTGTAGTTTTCTGGATATGATGAGCTATAGATATACATACATGCATATATTAATATATATAATTTTTGTTTGTTAAAAAAAGCCGCGTCTTCTACTATGATTTCGCTTCAATACTGTTTTCTACATTTCACAACAATATCTACTATAATCTTTGAGAACTAGTAAGAGTTAAGCAAAATATTTTCCATCTCATTTATTATGTCATTAGAAATTGCACATAGAAAAATAATTCTCTCCACAAAGCGTTATGAAGTTTCGGCTTATATGGGAGATACCACGCTCTCTTACCAAAATCTGTTCATCTCCTGTCAAATGTAGTCCTTGCGTTTGCATAAAATTTAGTTACTTTAAATAACTCCCTCAATATAATGTCTGCAAATTTTAGTTTGGAAGGTGCCACGCCTTAGTCCAAACCGTTTGGTTCTATTACGTTAAGTAACTCTTTGAGTGTAGCGTTCTCAAGTTTTATATGTACAGGCGGAAGATGTATCCGTAATTCGATTACGCCCATTTTTATTTGTGTACTTAATTTCATTAAATTATCTTGCTTGGTTTTCCCATAATCGTGATAAATTGACCTTGATCAAGAATATATCTACTTTTCTCCATTTGGGATAAAATAGGAATGACAAAATAATGTATGCCGAGTGTAGGGTATATAAAAAAGGAAAGTTTTACGGTGTAGTTACTGCAGTTTGCTTGAGTGTTGTACACTTAAAATTTTATTACTTTATCTTATGATGGGTGTATTTTTTTACACTGCAACTGGGAGGCGTTCAAAATGATTAAAAAACGTCTTACGTATTTGATGTACTATAATCTGATGTTATTATAATCTTTTAACGTTTGGTAATATGTAATTGTGTAAAATATTAACGGTATTTCAAAAATAACAACATTGTCAGCTGCTTATATTTTATTTTTATTTTAAAACTTACCACTGCAACAAAAGAATTACAAAAAAATTCAATTAGTTAAATATGAACACAAAAAATTTCTGTAAAAAGGTACTATTGTTTTTGCTGTATTTTGTAGGGCTTATAAATATTTTCGTTTTTTTATTGTGTTATGGATTATTGCACTTTTAGCTTACATCGGGGTACATCTACACATATACACATGAATGGAATGTTTTTTGTTTTGTTTTTTTTTTTTTTGTTTGTTTTTGTGTTATAAAGAAGTTACACTAAACACATAAATATTTATAATAAAACCTATATATTATACATATACGGGGCTTTTGTTAAAATATTGTTTTCGTGTTTTCTATATAAACTATTTACATTTGTAGGGTTTCAATTCTTTGTGAAATTTTGTTGCAGGTTTATGATTTTGTTCTTTTCGCGGACAAGGTACACAAATGCAGGTATTACAAAATACGTTTATACCAATAAATTTTTGAATTGTAAACAGTTAACCAGAACTAGGTGACAAAACTGAGTTCCAATCAAAAATATGAAAACAATGTGAAAAATTACATCGAAATGTTTGTCTTAATTTAATATATCTAGAGTAGTTTTTTAAGCGCATGCTTCATTTAATTTAACATTTTTTTAGGAATTTTTAGGAATATTTCGAAATTTTTTTACTTATTTTACTATAATTTTTTAGATGTGTAGTTCCAAGGAGTATTAAGAGTAACAGCATTGATTATAACGCCGTTTGACAAGCATAACATACATAGTATCTTTTTTTTTAAAGAGACAAAATAATACAAATCTTGGTACACAAGTTCTGCCATGTTGTTCTGTATCGATAAATGAGACCTTAAGCCACCATACAAATTAACTCCATTAAACAGAAAAAACGTAAGAAACGGCGTTGCATAGGGTGTTTTTTTAGACTGTCGTAGTTTTAATATTGTCCAGTGGAATAATTCAGTGGTATCAAATATCGCGTTTTGGGCGGCTAATTAACTTCATGATTGAAAAAAATTATGTGAATTTTCAGTGAAATCAAAGTTGAAATTTTAGTGAATTTAAATATCAAACCTATACAAAAACACCCTACACAATGTGACATGCAATTTGAAATTTTCGTGGTATGTAGCTTAAGTTTTAGGGAAATTAGTTACAAAAACAAAATGCCAAGTACACTGAGAAAAATATATCAAGGAGCCCGCTGATTCAAACAGGAAATTTAATGTTGAAGTTCAAATTTTGGCATATTAACCCGGAATCTGATTGATAACTACGCAAAAGATTTCATTAAATTCAAATCTGTTAAAAAAAGGAAAATAAAATATGTGACTTTCGATTGCAAGTGAATTGTTTTAGCTCACCACATACGATGAACCACATCGCCTCACTTCCAAGTTCAAAATATGAATTTATTTGTTCATATTGAAGCGTAAAGAGCACGTGTTTTTATTTTTATCAACAAGATCGGCTTGGTTTGGCTTTAAAAATTTTCGGTTTGATTTTACAATCTCGTTTTTCATACTGTTTACACTAACGTGACCAGATATTTTTTGGCAAAACGAGGAACAGCAAAAAAATCCATCAAAATTGCGTTAAAATCCTAAAATTTTTCAGAAAAATGTTGATTAACTATTTTTTTTTCTTTTTGTTGGTCCACATTTTTACATTCAGAAAACTCTAGTAGCATATAAAAATAATTACTAAAAAAAGGTCCTCACTTTCATATTCCGATATTCCGAAAACTCTAGCAAAATGAGATATATTTCATGAAATGAAATCACATGGTCACGTTAGTTTACATATCGCATAACTTAGCCAGCCATTGGGCCACAAAAGTACACTATGTATATTGAAAACATTTGCATGCTTGAAAAAAAAACCGTTCTACTTTTCTCACAGTGTACCAAAAATGTGTAAAAAGAGACAACTGATCAAGTACGTAGCTCAAATTTACTTAGTGAGTTTTACTTGTCAACCGACGATTAATGCCAAAAAAACAAATATATATATCCATGTTTGGATCACAGGATAACTTAATAAAAAACAAATTCTTTAAACAATTTGAATATGTTTTACATTTAAAAGTAAATTCAAGATTTAATAGTTAATAGTTAATAGAAAATGGCATAACAGAAACGATTAAAACAAATATTAACAAACAACATGATTTTGAAAGAAAAGATATTTTATACTTAAGACAAATTAAAAGAAGGTAAATTTTTGTTCGGAACAAGAGGTCAATATAAACACACCTAAATTAAATTACATACATTCTTCCCAGCATTTGCTTAAATTTATGAATAGGTTAATTTTAACGATTAGCTTAAATTGTAATTAAACAAAATTAAAATATAATAAACCTTTCTCCCTTAAAAACTTGTAAGCGTTGTACTTAAAAATTTCAACTATCAGGAAACATCAACCTGTAGCCGTAGTTAAAATGTTTAAAAAAATGTTAGTTTATAAAAATATAATATGGTTTAAAAATACGTGTATGTTAAAAAACATAGCACAAACTCAAAAAAAGGGTTTGAGTACATACGGAATTTTATGTAGGATTGACTCGGCCAAGCTCGGAATTTTATGCATGCCAAAGTCGGAGGACTGGTTGGAATTCAAAAATCTCTGAAATAGCCGGGAATGGGACGATTTTTGTGACAAGGTGCCCTATCCTTTACAAAAGATTTATGTTTTCGCTTGTGTGTGTCTTTCTTGCTTTTCCGCAGACCTAATGCAAAACAATAATTTTCGTCAATATTTTACAAAGGAATATTATCTAAATGATTCCACACTATTAAATTTTCCTAGATAACGCAAGGCAACAAAAATACGAAAATGTTTGATTCTCCGAGCTTCTGACCAGTTCCAGATTAATTTTAGTCCGTTGAATCCAAAAGTGAGCTCCAATTTGCTCACTTTTCTCTTTTTTTTAAACTGATAAAAAACTAAATTATTCAACTATGTATATGCATTTATTTCAGAAACACCAATCTGTTCCGAATATTTTTGACGACATGATTGTAAGTTACTAAACGGAGATTTATGTACATATGTATGTATATCTCATCAAATTGTATGAAAACGATTCAAAAAATAGTCAAAAGTATTTGGAAAAAAGTTATGTCTTTATAATTATTGCACGAACTTAAGAAAAAAAAGGGATTTTCTACATAATGTATGTAAAGTTTATATCTCGAAAACCTAAACAAAGCAAAATGGAGGTAGTTTCTAGATTCAATGGTTTTTATTTGACTGTTGCCTTATTTAATTTGTGACCAAAACATAACTAAAAAAGCTTTTCGGGAATATTCACGTACTTAAATGCAAAATAGGAAGTCATCTAAGAAAAAAAAAACGATAATTTAAGGCACACTTTTGATATGCCTTTTATAAAACAATACTGATAATTAATCGAACGCTTATGCTGGGAAAAATTTTACAATAATAAACTTAAATTTACTTAAAAAGAAATTAATAGAACACATTACATAAGATTTAGAAAACGAGAATTAATATTTGTTGTCAGGTACAAGAATTCGTTTTGAAGTGATTGATTGGGACTTTCCAGAACCAGTGTTGTTGAAAATGTAATTTTTGTTTTTCAAAATTTTCAGATGAAAATAAGCAAGCATTCATTTTCCTAGCTGAATAATATCACTTTTATAAAGCCTAGACGAAGGCTAACATTTATCATTTTTTCATATTTCCCTTTCAGGATTATTAAATATTTTGGTTTTCGCTCAGATAATATGAAAGGAAATAATTTTACTCTGACGTATTTGAATTCGAGCATGTTTTCTATTACGTTCAGTTTTTGAGATAAATCAGGTCAAATATGTTAAAAGCATCGATTTTGCACTTTCACCAAGGACATCTACTTTTTGCATCACACAGAAATCGATTAGTGACGTTTTCTTCAAAATACATATAAAAAATGAGAATAAGTGTCCTTAGTTCAAGTGTACGAAAATTATGAAATGTGTCAAAAGCACCAATTTTGAGCTACTCAGAAATGCTCCAAAAAATTTGAAATTTTGAATATGGGTAAAATCGAAGCTTTTCACAAACTCTTCAACATAAAAATACCGAAAGTTTTTTCAGCTTTTTTGCTTTAAAACGAAAACTAACTTTTTGGGTTGGTTATCATACTTATGTTGAGCAACTTAAAGCAAGAATGAAGACATATATTTATGGAGTAAAACTGATTTAAAATTGTTTTAACATTTGACTTAGTTGTTGTGAATTAAATAAATGAAGTTTTATCAGCGCTTTCATTTTCATATTTTCTTTTAAATCACATTCATCCCAAACAAAAGCACCCAAAAAGGATTTAAGTTTAATTTTTCCTCAAACTTACTTTCTGAACAAAATATTGAGAAATGAATTTACTATACCGTTTTGGAATTATTTCAGTAGATTCCCTGAAGGGTTTACATATTTAAAAAAAAAATTAAAGAAGCATCAAAATCAGACGACGCCTCTGCTACTGTGTATGTCAAATGTTGTTTTTGGATTAGTGCCGGTGAAGTTTATGTGTAATACATGTAGGTGGATTGCATTGATATAGAAATGGTTATACTTAAAAAAAGCATAAACAGTTTTGATATAAAATACCATAATTCAACAAATATTTCTGTTTCATAAAAAATGACAGCGTTCTTAAGTAATAAAAACTAGAAATAAAACATACATAACTCATTTTTAGCCTCAGTTATTCACTTTCAAAATAAAACTTACAAAATAATTTCTTAGCACAGGTAATAAAATAAAGAAAAAAAACTTCTCTTGCAATACATTTATAAAATGTATTTAAAATACATAATTCAATGGAATGTTACTTTACTTGGCTTGTTAATTACCACTTAACCATTTGGATCCACATTAGGACATCGATGCAGATTCGTTGCAGCTGCTGTTGAAGCCCAGTTTTGAGCGACAGAATTTGATGTTGATGTAGTTGTCGCCATGGCTGGACCCATTGTAGGAACTATTGACATATGCGGATTTTTTTCAATTGCAGCATTTCTTGTAGAGTTTTTATATGTTTTATTATTGTTATTATTGGAACCAGCCATCGTGTTGCGGCTGGTGCTGGCAGCATTGGATGCATGAGTATTGATATTTTCGTTTTTTTGGCAGTTAAATGGTGTTGTCTAAAAGATTTCAAAAAAAGATTATGTCTTAGTATTGTTGTTATGTACATATGTATATATCTAGTTTTCATAATAAAATTAACTACAAATACGTACAATGAAACTTAACAAAATTTGTCTTGCAAAATGTCGCGAAAAGTCTTTTAAATTCGGTGAAGCTGTTAAGCATGACATAAATTTGTAATCTAAACGTCGTAGGTGTAATAGTTCACTTTCTAGCAAATATATCGGTTCCATGCGAGTTACACAGAAATTATTTACACTTTACGTATTTTAATTGTCCTGAGCCAAAAATTGAACATAAGCAATTGACATCAAAGTTGGTCAAAGTGGTTCATATTGGGTGGATTGTAAAAATCTTAGTCCAAGTGCTTTCGATAAATTTTTTAAAGGCCTTTCGAATGTACGTAATTATTTTTCGAAAATCTTAAAATTTGACCTAGATTTTTCAAAATCAAAAATAAATTTAACCTTTTTGAGAATGGATACTTTTGATTTCTTTTTTATTGTTATTCTAGAAAAAAAGGTAAGGTTTTTTCACTTTATGTTAAATATATTAAACTCCAAAGAGTGTGTTTTAATTTTCGAGAAACTACACACTGAACATTTTGCCATTGCATTTAGCTTTTGAGCTAAGATTTTAGTTTCAGGATACATTTTATCTACACGAAACAGAGGATGCCAACTAAAAATCTCAAATTATCATACCCCCTGCTTACATTTGTACCTATTGATCTTTTTGTAAAAGGAGTAGCTTATAGAACTATACTAAGGCAAAAAGAATTGGGGTAGGCAACGTAGGTGATGTTCTAAATGTTACCACTGACTATATGGTCCCCACTTTATTCATTGACAGGAAATTTTTGGTTACGTTTCCTTCAAGGGAATTTTGGAAGTCAAATGACGAAGACCAAACAGACGCTATAAACACGTATATAGATGGCTCTAAAATGAATGAAGGAGTAAATTTTACGTCTCAAACTGCAGCACAAGCCAATCATTCAAACTACTACTACGAGTATTTTTCAGACTGAAATTGCTTCGATTTATAAAGCCGCAATCTATTTTATCGAATTACATAAAATCTAGAACAGTCCTAGAATGTTTTAATGCATTCTGTACTCTAAGTGAGGAGAATTCAGTATTCCTTCAGAAGGAAATAAAAAGGCAGATTTATTAACAAAGCAAGATGCTCAGTCAGATTCACAGCTCATGAAAGTCTCAGTACCCCTTCAACACTACACCTATTAAAAGACAGAGAACTACACTCAGTAGCGGAAAAGAAGATTGCACTTGTAATATAACAAAACATTTCTGACCTCGCTTCCATAAAACGGACACAAAATATAAACTATCTATATCTCGGAGTGAATGCACGTTATTGACCAGGGTTGTTACTAGCCTTATGGGGCAGCATGCTTTCAGGTTAGGCGCAGTATCCATCCCAGTATATCCCTGAAGGAACTAAACTCAAAAGATTTACTGTAACAACAGACACATTTACACTGCGCGTCACTTGAATAAGGCCACATATTTTTTATTGGATTTCTTCTGACACATTACTGATAGTTTGAAATTCTTAAATATAAACAAATTTTCAAAAAAAAACATCATATAACATTTTTTTCTATATTTTCTTAAGTGGCCTTATTCTAATGACGCAAATAAAATCGCATTTTTTTGTACCTCATAGCAACAAAGTAAAAAAACACCTAACGGTACTCTACGAGATACACTTTTTTCTATCAATTCGTAAACGATATACATATTTACAAAATTAGAATAAAAAAGTATGTTCAAAACATCCACAAGAAGAAAAATCAGAAGAAATCCAATAAAAAATATGTGGCCTTATTCAAGTGACGCGCAGTGTATGTTGGACAAGCACCATAATAAAAGGACCAGATGCTACCAGTAAGACTAGCAGAGAGTTTGTGGTAACACTATGGTCCCTTGTGGTCTATGTGAGGCTCCGTTAAAGGCTGCCACCCAAATCTATACCCCCCAGTATTCAATTTGCAGTCAATCGGTTATGATCGATTTTTGGCTTAGGACATTTGACATGAAATTATAATCACGCTTAGTTGTAATAAATTTGCTTTAGTTGTATTCAATTAATTCAATTTTGGACCACATTCTTTCCAAAATAACATGAGCATTATTGTACTTAGGGGGAGGAGGGAGGGGGGAATGGTCCTCGGATTATGAATTCGATTGAATTGCGTAGAGTAATGTTTAAAAAAAACTGGATTCAATTGAATCTATATGTGTTTAATTCAATTTATGGCTCTAGCACTCTAACAAAATCATTTAAGTGATTTTATAAAAAGAAATCGGTCAACAATTGCGAAAATTATGTACCTCTCGAAAACTACTGAGTTGAACCTAAACTTATTTAAGACAATCAGATCAAGAATTTTTTGCATACTTCGATTTTTGTGAAAGTGATATCAATTAGATAGGTACAGCATAGAAGCATGTGAAGACTCTGGCAAAATATTTGGGGCCACAAAAAAAAATAAAATTTAAAATTTAAAGAAACAGAATTTCTACACATTTATTTATTTTGATGAGCTTGGAAAAATTGTGCTCAATTATTGCTTTTACTTACCTGTCCCATTGTCGTTGTATAGCCATTTGTTGATCCAACATCTGTTGAGACTCCTGTTTCAGATGTTGGTGTTAGTGTGGCTGTTGACTCCTCTTCTGCTAGCAAACAGATGCCATCATTGGAATTGGAATGTTTTGGAAAGTTTGTATGAAAGTGCCGATGGCTACTGCCATTGCTGCTACGACTGATTCCGTTGCTGGCACCACTGCTGCTGCTTAGACTACCGCTACGGTGTCCATTGCTTACGCTAGCAGACGGGGCCAATGGCAACGTAGTAGGCGGTTGAGCACTGACACAACTTTGAAAGTTTGGTGAGGAACTATGTTTCTGCAGACCAGCAATGCCTTCGCTTTGTGGCATCTGTCTGAATGGTATAAAATATGGTTTAGATGTAATGCCTTTCGTAAGATGTACATTCGCATCCTTATGCTTGCCGGTAGGAGTTGATGTAAAGAGAGGAATATCTGACGAATTATGTCTATCAGTATCCAGTTCACTTTGCGTTATACTGGCATCTTGATCGCTGTTCTCCTGCCTGCGAGGTATATTTCCGTTGCCATTTGGCAACTGTGTGGTCTGGTATTCATTTGGACGTTCATTTAAAAATGGCATATTACGTGATTTCGGAATTAGTGTTTGCATTTCGTGGTACTCATGTTGCAATGTACTGCCGCTGAGAGCACCGGCACTATCTCCCGGTATACCGGTTGTGTTTAAGTTACCAAAATTTGTCTCTGACTGCGACGTGAGGTTGACGGGTGCTTGTTGACGTGATTTAAAGCGCCTTCGCTGACAGACAATCAGCAATGCAAAAAAGAACACGCATAATGCTGAGAGACCTGCACCAATTGCGATGCCACTGTAAACTTCTGAGCTTGTGGAACGCTCTTCAACAAGCGTTTTATGGTTGATGTCACGCAGATCAATGAAAATGGGTGCACCAATGCCATTTTCACCCCAAACACGCACTGTTATGTTTATTTTAGAAGTTTCTGAGACGTGAGGGAACTGTAAATAAATAAATAAAATTATATTACTATAATATAAAAGAAACGTGAAACTGTTCAAAACGAATAACCCAATTTTTTTCAAATATTTACGAAAATATCGAAAAAAATATTTGGAAAAATATATGCGTAACTGCAAAGCTTCTAGAATAAGATTGATAAAAAAAAGATAAATAATAAACAGTTTGGAATGAATTAGACTACTTTTTTAGCTTTTGATGTTTATGATCCATCAATTTTCAAAAAGTTGATTTGAAAAAAAAAAAACTTTAAGAAAATAATGCTTTCGATTGTTCTACCTCTAGTTAATATTTTTCTGTTGCTTAACTTTATATCAAAATTTTAGCAGCACTGACTCTCGGTATCAATATATGAGTCCTTTATTTTTATAAGATGCAAGCCCTCTTCGTTGAGAAAAAACAATTAAGTACCTTGAAATTAACTGTACATTATTTATTTAATTTTTTCTTTTCAACGAAAAGGGATTTTCACCACTTTCAACATCAATTCTACTTTTGAGCAAGGATATCTCAGGATCTGATACTAAAAAAAAGCTGACGACAGCTTTACACTTAACTGATCGATGGGTCTGACCAATACTTATTTATTCTGAGCCTGTATTATCATTAAAATCATGATAAGTCACTTGTATTTATTATTTAATTTTGGTAATTTAATAATATAGTAAAACATTCAATTATTATGAGTAAAGTTTTCTCAAGTGGGCACAGTAAAACAAACTTATAAAACTTAAGCTTTTTATTGGCTTTAAGGCCTTAAATTTTTGCAAAATTTGAATTTTTTGAAAAGTTATGAACAAGTGAATTTCTATGTGCGTGTTTTTTTTAAAATGCGATTTCTCAGTGAACAAAGTTAATGAAATTTTCGTAATAGGACAAAAAATATTTTGCAATTTATATGAAATAAAGTTTTTATGAAAATTTTATTTATTATTTATAAAAAATTAAGTTTTTAATAAAGAAACAGAGTTTTAACCATTTTCTTATACTTATGTACAGGGTCATGTTCCAAACTTCAGCAACACAAAAATATTGCAACAAGAAAACAACTATGCGAGACGCTACACAATAGAAATGTTGCACATCATCAATACACCTACAAAAAACAGACTGAACTACAAGACCGACACAGACAACTGTGCGCACATTTACAAATATTTGATTAAAACAGAAAACAGTTGACAAAAGTACGACACAACAATAAGACGTACAGACGGAGACAATTTTTTCAATTCCTTAATTGGGTAATTTTCTTTTAATTTATAACAATAATGTTTTGTAAATATTTTGTAAATGTTTTTTCTGTGTTATATAATATTTTCAGTCCCTGATGATGGTTGGAAAATCTAACCGAAATATCGGAAACAAATAAAAAAATTGAAACAAAAACAAACAGTTTTTATTTTCTAATAATAGGTCTGTTCGAGACTGAAAAAATAGGTAAATATTTATAAAGTTTTACCACAAAAAGTGTTCGAGACAGAAAAAATGTGGTGTTTGAGAGAGAAAAAATGAGAGTAAGAAACAGCTGATCACTTCCCCTCCCAAAAATAAGTTCAATTTTTACCAAGATAAATTTCTTGTGGCTAAAAATTGAAGACTGTCAAAATCGTAGGGAACGAGACTGGCGACTCACTTTTTGCATGCGAGGGAAATGAAATTTCCTGTCTGAATTATACCTGTCAAATACTTTCCATATAAAATAAATTTCAGCGTTGATTTTTTTTCACTTCTTTTAAGGTTGTGTTAAGAAGAAGCAACATAACAAAAAGCTTGAAATCAAAACATTTTTGGTGAATGCTCATTTATTTAATTAAATAGCTGAGCGATTTTTTATTGAAAAGGAATCGTAAAGTTGAATGTTACCTGAATGGTTGTACGGTAGTCAACCAGATAATTATTTTAAAGATACTGTTTTTCGAAGTGCGCAGTTTTAACATAAGGAATTGGAAGTGTTGCTAAATGAAAGTTGCTCCATTTTTTTTTTTTGTTTTTACAATTCCATCGAACATAACTCTTTGTTTGAACAAAAAAAATTTAGTGCACAACTTTTCTGGACTAACTAGCTGTTAAAAAACGTGAATTCCGTAACAGCGTATGCGAAATTTAAAATTTTTGCCTAGCATAACATGCATCAAAACTGTTTAACTCAAAATGTAAAACAATTTTGGTTAAAATTTACTTAACGTCAAACTTCTTATTTTTATCCTAAGCATTGTTTTAAAATGCATTTTATGCATTTAAAATAAATCAAAGTTCAAGATAATTTATGAAGCTATAAAAATCAGGCAGAAAACTTTAAAATCGAACATTCACTTTTTAAGTTATTTCAATAATATTCTCGAAAATGCTTCACTCGCCTTGCATTCAGAATGTCTTAACCAAACGGTTACGCAACTAAGGTGCTGGTTTTAGCTCCTAAACTCTGCCATTGTTTGTATACTAAAATACGCGCAACTTTTTGACAGTCTTCAATTTTTACCAATTTTTCCGTTCGAGACAGAATTGTGGTGATTCGAGTAGTCAGAGAAATTTTAGCTTTTACTCTCTCAAAAATCGCGATTTGACACTTTTCAATTTTTACCACAAAATCTGCTTCGAACAAACCTAATACGGCCAAAGCCCAAAAATTTAATTCAAATATGTACAGAAACAAAAATTTTCCACAGAATTGTTCTGTAAAGTCTACACAACTTTTTCCTGAAAAAAAATTTTAGAGCGTTTCATAAAATAAAAAGTTACGAATGTTTAAGTGTCGCCACCTAGGTAATTTTACTCCTGCAAACCATCTGATAAGAAATATGAGACACATAGAAAGATGACTAAAGATCGCTAAAATTTGAGGTGTGTATATATTATACGAGTATCATAGAGAAGAAATAATATCAACTATCCTTGGTTTTTCTCGTAGATTATATTTTTCTTATAGTATTTGAGATGGCAAAAAAGTGGAAAACTCATTGATTTTTTTTTTTTAAATAAATTCCTTAGTCACTATAACATATTTTTGAAATTTAGTTTTAGGTTTTATCTTTAAAACGATTGTCAATATTTTTACAGAAGGTATAGCCATTTAAAAATTAATTCTATGATATAAGAAGCTTTATGATAAATGGTTAACTTTTTTACAGGAAGTAAAGATTACTCATAGCTTCTTTAAAAATAATGATAGAAAAATAATTTAAGAACCGTTTTACGTAGAGGTTAAGCTTAGAAATTTCAGACAACTAAGTTTCAATGTTTTAAAATTATAAATAATTAAACTAAATTTTAAGTATATGTTGCATTGGATAGGGAATTCACTTCATACGAGCATATAAAACAAATAATAAGAAGAAAATGATGTCGAAAAAACGCAGAAATAAGTAAATTGCGTAATGTTGAGCTTAATTTCTAAAAAAAAATTTAAACAAAACCGAAAACTTTGATAATAAAGTTCTATCTATACTATTTATATAAAATTGCTTATATGGAAATGGTTTGTAACGCCAAACCGCAAAATATACTGAACCGATTGTTATAATTTATGTTTTAAAAAAACATATTTGCACTAAAAAAATGTTATTGTATACTTATTTCTATGATTTTTTTTAAGTTAAAAATGCTATTTTTTAGGTTAAGGGCGTCCGGGAGTTTTTCGAAAAATAAAAAGACATTATTTTAAAATTTTTTTTTAAAGCTGCGTTTTATCTTACACCAAAATTTTTTTTTACAGTATTAAAGTATAACTATTCAAGATTTATCTCTGAAATTTTGGTCCAAAAATATTCGTCAATAAGTTAGAAAAGTGCAATGCCGTGAACGACCTCAAAATTTGCGGTGAGCAAGATAACTGGAGACTGGCGCATCCGAAAAAAGAAAATTAAATTTTTTTCGGTTAAGCAAATAGTTAATAGGCGTTTGACCAAAGTTTCAGAGATAAATCTTGATAGTTATACTTTAATATTGATTAAAAATTTTGGTCTAAGATAAAATGCAGCTTCAAAAAAAAAAATTTTGAAAAAATGTCTTTTTATTTTTCGAAAAACTCCCGGACGCCCTTAAGTTTTTTACAAAACCTCACACAATAATTGTCGTTCGGTTTGTCGTCGCTTATGCTGCTTCTTGAATTTTGTGTTGTTATTTTTGTTTTCATTTGTACCGTTTGTATTTGGCTTCGAAGTTCAAAGAACAACTCTTCTTGAATTTTTTTTTTCTTTTGATAAGAGAGTTCAATGTTAATAAATTTTTGAAAAAGTGTACATTGCTTTTTTTTATTTTTATAAAATTTAGTTTTTGCCTGTCCGTCTGTTTGTTTTTTATGGACGCGGAAACTATCCGGCCGATTTTGATGAAAATTTTACAGTATGTTAGTATCGATCACGCAGGTGTCATAAAATATAAGACTTTTATTAAGGGTACATATTTAGGGTGGCCCACAAACAAAAATATTTTTAAAATAGAATTTTCACTAAGTCCGGTAAATCGACTCACACCTAATTTACACCAGATAGAATGTACAGCACATGTCTTTTATATTAAAAGGCATAAGTAGGCTATAAGACTTTAATTAAGGGTGCATATTTAGGTTGGCCCTAATAAAAAAACATTTTTAAAATATTATTTTCTCAAAGACCGCTTATTCGATCCTCATGGAACTTACACACCACGGATTTTATATTAAGAGGCACAACTTAGGCCGTACACATTTTATTTAGGGTGCATACTTTGGGTGGCAATTATACAAAATAACTTTTTAAATAGAGTTTACATGAAGATTTCATTATTGTTTTCTAAATGCTTCTTATGGTCGTTGGAAGGTTTGTACAAAGTTTGGTTTAGAAAAATGGGCGATGACAAAAATCAAATTCATCATATATCACCAACTACTGGACGCAGATGAATTGGACTTGGTATATAAATATGTATATAAAAGGTACGGGCAAAAGTATGTTTCAAAGGAAAAAATTATCGCCCCACATAACAACGTCTGCTAGGCCTGCTACGTATATACATATTTGTAAAAGAATAGGGACAGAAGTTAGTTCCACTGGGAAAATGGGCTGTTTCGCTTTTACATTCCATCGCATGCGTTCATACAACATCGCGCCGCATATCGAAAAGGGCAGAACAACGTCTGCCAGGACAGCTAGTAACGTATAATTGTATAAGTAAAACAAATCAGTTAAGCCTGTTGACGGCTTATTTGTTACATGACCAGGTTAAAATATTAGCATCATAGACGAAAAAGATACGATTGAGCATAAATACTGTTTAAGGCGCCTGTCACAAGTTCAATATTTATTGCGATACATATTTGGATCGCGATCCATATTGATGGATCGCACGCGAATGCTACATAGTCAATATATGTATATAGTGTCAGTATTTACTATATAATTGTTAGCTTGTTTAGCTATCTTGCTGGCTTTTCTTTAATGCAAAAAGTGAAGAGAAAGACATGGAGTAAAAAATGGTCGAAATCGAGAAAAATACACCCATTTAAATTTATTAAGCACAATCATTATAAAAAATGGACGATTATGAAAATTATTTTTAATGACAATTTTGAACATATTTTGGAATAAGTTTCCCCAAGACACAGTAATGAGAAAAGCAATTTCGCCAAGAGAAAAGTTAGCACTGACCTTACATTACTGTGACAGATTTGCGATCCGCGATCCAGATTTCAAAATATTTAAATATTTTGCATGCTAAACGTTCAATAAATATCGCGATACTGGATAGCGTTCAATATATGTATATTGAACGTGTGGCAGGCGCCTAAAAGTATGTTGTCACTTAAATCTAAAAATTTGCTTAAAAATTATGGCAAAATTCTGTGCGCGACAAAAAATGCACCTTTCCCCAGGTGACAGGGTATCTGGGTACCCCTTCACAAATTGTATGAAAATTTTAAATTTTTTAGCTCGAACGGTATAAAATAATGACATCTCTCGAATTGATCAGATGAAACCACTCATGTGAAAATATAATATTGATATAATGTCAGGAGTTCTCGTGAAGTTCCAGAATTGTAGAGCATGCTCAAACGTAAAAAATTTAGTTTTAAAAATTAAATGGGTAACCGGGTACCCCGTCACCACACACAGAAAGGTTAAAGTTAAGAGTGAAAACAATTAAGACGCTTGTTACTTGTGCTTATTATTATGTTCTTACAAGTTACTGTAAAGGTAAGCAAGCGCCTTATGTATACTTTATGAAAAAATCTAAAAGTTACAACCGTTCTGTCTGTTTTCAACCTTAGAAGTTTGAATACCTTATAAAAACATTCGGTGCACTCAAAAACATTAGCCTCATGCGTAACATTATTCACAGTCCAAAGGATATTGTAATGATGTATTTTGCCATTAGAATGTACTGGTGGATCCCAACTCAGTTTCAAACCATTTTGTTTTGTAATCCTTTGGTTGCTTATCGTACCAGGAGCTACAAAAAAATTAAAATTGAGGAAATCAGTCAACAAACAAAATCAATATTCTTTAAACTTACGATCTGCTAATGTTAAAACATCCAATTGACCATAAAATATTTGAGTTTTACAGCTGGAAAAATTTAAACGATAACGTTTCGTAGGCTTCAGCGAACGCACTTCCAATTGTGAGTTAATGATCTCACGTTCCTCACACATTAGCTCTTCATGACTTATGGTGGGATATGGAATCTGAGAATGGCACACCTGCACACACCGTTCTCTGATAGAATCTTGAAAATTTAGCTCAATCATTCGTGATTCGATTTTTGTGAGACGAAATGCAAGATTTGATGTTTCGCTAGTTCCGTTTTCGATCTAGTGAAAAAATAAGATAAGAAAATACTTAATATTAATCAAAAAACTCAACTGAAATAATTTTCTTTTTTTCGCCGGATTGAAATGAACTGATAATATATTCATTATTTTCATCAAATAATCTTCGATATATTTTTTTGTTAAAAACAAAAGATTTCGTGTTGCTTGGCGTAAAACAAATAATTTATTTCACATTCAATTGCATCCAAGAATCTTGAAAAAATGTAATTTCACGCTATGCAATGTGCTTGATACAAAGAATATATCGCACATATGTGTCATAGTTTTAAACTTCAACTACCATAGATGTATAGTCCGAGCGTTTTTAAGGATTTTTGTTTTATGGGAAGTCGTGCTTTGCTTTGTCGTGCTTGGTACAAAAAAAATACATTCATGTATAGAATTTTAAAGCTATGTGTGTCATATATGCTTAGAATTTATTTATTTTTTTTTTTTATAATTAATTAAACATTATGAACTTACAGTCATTTTAGCAAAGACCAATATTGTAAATTTTACTTATTGATCAATGCTATTTTTTATTCAACAAACATGACAAAGATAACAAATGGAACAATTTAACCTGGTAATTGGTGACATATGTTTCGGCTATTACCACATAGCCTCATCAGACCAGTTTTTTTGGTTAATGTTGTACATGGAGTCGATCCGAGAAAGTGACAAGAGATAATAAATGGATATACGCAATTTGTACAGTTCAAGGTCAGTTCCTCAGTAGCTCAGTTGTTAGAGCGGCCGTCGACAGATATGCAATTGAAATGCATGTACGGTCAGGGGATCGACTCCATGTACAACATTAACCAAAAAAACTGGTCTGATGAGGCTATGTGTTAATAGCCGAAACATATGTCACCAATTACCAGGTTAAATTGTTCCATTTGTTATCTTTGTCATGTTTGTTGAATAAAAAATAGCATTGATCAATAAGTAAAATTTACAATATTGGTCTTTGCTAAAATGACTGTAAGTTCATAATGTTTAATTATAATAAAAATAATCAGTCGCAAAAATCAACTTTCTTATTTTTTTTTTTTTGTAATAAAAAATTTTGTCCAAACATGTCCATATTTGCAAGATATAAGAATTTCAAAACTATAGCTTCCTTAGGTGCCAAGATATGAGGCGCCCGGTTTCAAAACTGGCCAAATCCATATTTCATACTTTTGGGAAAACAACGAAAAACGTTTGTTTTCATCTATGTTCATTGAAAAATTAAAAAGTATTTCACACATGATGCTTAGCTTATAAAATTTCTTACTCAAGGTACGTCAGATCAGATATTTAAAGTTTTATTTGCGAATGTTTTTGAGAAAACAATTTTGGACTTGGCCGGTTTTGATTCCAATGAACTGGACTTGGCCGGTTTTGATTCCAAGGCGTTGGAAAAAAAGTGGACTTGGCCGGTTTTGATACCAATGTACTGGACTTGGCCGGTTTTGATTCCAAGGCGTTAGATTGGTTTTGAATGCAAGTTCATGGACTTGGTCGGTTTTGAAACCCATGAATCAATAATAAATTAAAAAGTGTGATATTTGTGTCAACAATGTTTTTTTTTTAATCTAAAACCATTGTAGAAAGATAAAGCATGGTCTAGATTTTTATATATGAGAATATCTCAAAATATTATTTTTTTGGACTTGGCCGGTTTTGAAACCGGGCGCCATATAGTGTTTTAAGTATTTTTATTTTTGCTTGGGTAGTGGTAGATGCTTCACCTATTTGTCTTCTAATTCCCAAGCCCCATTGCTTCTAACTTGCTAACAAGATACAT
Organism: Tricholauxania praeusta; assembly: GCA_949775025.1. Taxonomy (NCBI): domain Eukaryota; kingdom Metazoa; phylum Arthropoda; class Insecta; order Diptera; family Lauxaniidae; genus Tricholauxania; species Tricholauxania praeusta. Next base: position 68,695,394 of record OX459029.1, on the reverse strand, counting down.
AGACTTAGAGTAAAGTTTTCTCAACTGGGCACAGTAAAAACCAAGTTATTAAGCTTACAATTTTTATTGCATAGCTTTGAAGATATATTGATCAATATTAAGGCCTTATATTTATTTTTCCAAAATTCAGATTTTTTAAAAAGTTATGAACTAGTGAATTTCTATGTACGAGTTTTTTTAAAATGCGATTTCTCAGTAAACATTGGAAAAAAGTTAATGAAATTTTCGTGATAGAACAAGAAATATTTTAAGATTTATATCAAATAAAGTTTTTATAAAAATTTTACTTATTACTTATATAAAATTAACTTTTTAATAAAAAAATAGAATTTAACCCAACTTTCCATATGTACAAGTTAAATTATTTGTCTCCGTAATTATATGGATTCTTTAAAATTTATTTTTTTAGGATGTATTTTTTATTTAATTTCACAACATCTTCTTTTATTGAATTACAATTTCTTTCTCACTGAAAAATTCTGATAGAATTCTGAATTGAATAACAAATTTTGCTTTATGAGGAATTTATGAATTAAATAACAAGTGTGAAGTGTTGGAGTATTTAATACCAAGAAGGTGGACTAATAGTTCCCATAAATAGGTTTAATATGTAATGTTACATGTAATATGTTTTACAAACTAAATAGAAAACAAAACTAAATAGAATATGACATACAAATGGCTTGCGATTTAAGTTTAGCTATATCGTCAACTGATGCTGTTAACTCCTCCCACTCTTAAATGTGAAGCGTCCTCAATTCACTTTGTGATTCGCCATAGGTTATCATTTAAGCTGTGCTCATAAGTCTTTGAGCTACAACAAGGCACTGGTTTTTCCTTTTCTGGTTTTATGTGAATAACTTTATTTAATGACCCATATCTTAAATTCAACTATGTGGATATGGTTGAAAATTTTGAGATGATTTTCTGTAAGTGTTACGGTCTCTTCATCTATAATTATGGTATTGGTCACATCGTTTAATATTATTTTCTGTTGAATTTTCGAAACATATGAAATGTGTTGCGCCGATTAATTCTGGATATATTATTATTGAGTTATTGTCAGAAGGTTTATTGATGAACCATGATAGAGGTGTTGATACGTTGTCGCCAGCAACAGCATTAGCCATATATAGTTTAATGAACCTTAAGTAATACTTCAAATAAACTATACCATAATTAATTATGGGAACCTTTAATATATAATAATACTTTGGTTTTGTGAGTATTCAGTATCTATTCAATTATTTATTTCAAGAGTAAGTACTAAAAATCAATGGATTAAACATATTTACTTTATCCAGTATTAAGAACACTGTAAGATTATTTAAATGGTTAAAAATTTCGTTGTTTCTTTTATTTTTATTTTTAACAAAATATTATATTTCGATTATCAATAAGTGTTACTAATATTTATTTTTGCCATTTTTAATCATCGTGGTTTTCCAAGTAGTGTAATAAAATAAACGCTAGAGTAGTTTATGATTTTCGTCAACAACAGCTGCCAAGTGAATACAAGTATGAAATGTCTTATCTGAGGTTAGTTTTGTGAACTTTTCTGCCTTTAATGAGTACAGTAGTTCCTAAATCTTTTTCAACTACCTCTTGAGTAAAGACTTTGTCGAACTTATTCCCTAGGCGTTTATTCCTTCGAACAAAAACTATCTCTCCTGGCTGATAGACTTTAGTTTTCGTAAATCTATTATGCCAGTTAACTGAATTTCCCTGAGCTTTTAGTAATTTGTCTTTTACAATTTTTAATATTTTGGTTGAATAATCTTGTAATATGTCAATAGGCTTACTTTCCGTAACCGAATGGATAGTGCAGTTATATTTATTAGTTGAAATTAGTATTAAATCCACCATATCTATTATATTTAATTCCGCTTTTAAACAACGGGCTATTTCCAGAAGTGTTGAGTGAAATCGCTCTATTTGGCCATTGCTTTCACTATGGAGCGGAGGTACAAAGAATTGCTCTATTTTAAAATGATCTCTGAATAATGCAGTATGATCTCCTTTAAACTCAGGAAGTGACTTAATCAAGTCTAAAGTGGTATTATTATTTGATACTCCTGGTATAATGGACACGGGAACGTATGGTTCAATACTAGGCGGCTGTAGTTGTTGCACTCTATTAGAGAGTTCTTGTATTTGTTGACTATATGTCTCAGTCGTAGCTTCTACTGCAGCGCTTATTAGAGATAAAATATCATCCCTGTTCATTTTGAACACAAAAAGAAAATTTACGCGAAACCAAAAACAACGAAAATTCCACTTATTATAAATATGATATGATATAAAATGAAAATTTTAATTTTGAAGATGGATTTACTGTTGTGATAAAGCAAATTAAGTTAAGGATATTTGGCTATAATTTAAATTTTAGTTTAAATTATTTATTTCTAGAAGCACTAATTTTTTTTTTTTTAAGAATAGGTACTGAAAACGCACTTACAATTAATGTGTAACTCTTTCAATATCTCTTAATTGGGTCCTATGATCCAGTCTTGATTGATTTAGTTTATCTTAAAGATGAAGGAGTCCTTAAATCCTTGAAGGTTCTTCAGACGTAATGTTTTTATGGTTCTTTTCTGAGGTTGAAAAAAAGTCCTTAGTTGAGTTTCTATGACCCAATGTTGTTTGAAGTTCCTTTTATTCAAAATCCTGCAGAAACCCGTTGGGCGCCAGTTAAATTATTTGTCTCCGTAATTATATGGATTCTTTAAAATTTATTTTTTTAGGATGTATTTTTTATTTAATTTCACAACATCTTCTTTTATTGAATTACAATTTCTTTCTCACTGAAAAATTCTGATAGAATTCTGAATTGAATAACAAATTTTGCTTTATGAGGAATTTATGAATTAAATAACAAGTGTGAAGTGTTGGAGTATTTAATACCAAGAAGGTGGACTAATAGTTCCCATAAATAGGTTTAATATGTAATGTTACATGTAATATGTTTTACAAACTAAATAGAAAACAAAACTAAATAAAATATGACATACAAATGGCTTGCGATTTAAGTTTAGCTATATCGTCAACTGATGCTGTTAACTTACAGAAAGAAAGTTTTTCTACAGAATTATTCTGTAACGTCTACACAACTTTTTCCTGAAAAAAAAAAAAATTTTAGACGTTTCATACAAAAGTTACGAATCTTTAAGTGTCGCCACCTAGGCAATTTTACTCCTTCAAACCATCCGATAAGGAAAATTTGAATTGTTTTTCTTTTTCTTTTTTGAATTGGTTTTTACTGTGCCCAGTTCAGAAAACTTTACTCTTACGAAGTTCAATGGGTGTAAGCTTGGATACAGATTTTGGAAACGTATAATGGGCAAACGGAAATATGTAGTTGGAAACATGTATGTACATTAGACTGTATCGAAATGTATTGACGAAAATAAAATCAAATTCCAGGTCCAAATTATGAAATAAGATAGAAATACAAGACAGGAAATATAATTTTTTTTGACTTTAAAATAAAGCTTTTATTCATGAAAATCGTGTAGTTTTGCACTGGAGTCTATCTAATGGTACATTTTTATCCAAAAAGCATCTTAGCAATCGATTAATTGACAAAAACAAAGAAATGAAAAACGATTATTTTAAATCAAACGAATACTTTTAGCACTGGAGCTTATCTAACATTGCAATTTATTGAAAAAAATATTACAGTACTCGATTCATTGTCAAAAACAACTGATGTATGCAAATTTTCAGCGAGATCGAACGACGTGCTAGAGTGTCAGCAAAGAAATGAAAAACGATTATTTTGAATCAACCGAATACTTTTTGCACTGGAGCCTATTTAACGTTGCAATTTATTGAAAAAAATATTACAGTTATCGATTTATCATCAAAAATAATTCAGGCACCCAAATTTTGAGAGACATCGAAAGACGTTTAGGAGAGCAAAGAAATAAATTAATTTTTTAATTGTAGGCTTTATTTGTTAAAAAATTTATTTTATTTTGTGTCATATATTTTTCGATACACTCTAATGTACATATCTATGTGACATTCAATTTTATGTTTGGAAAAAATTGTTAAATTTTTGCAAAAATAATAATTTCACCTTTTAAAAATTAAAGAACCATACTTTGTAACTTTTCGATACGGCCTAGAGATTTTGCGATACTAGCAATTGATTTCAAGTGACTTGTCGGCCTTGGCAGTTTAATTATAAATTATATGTTCGCAAATAAGAGACAAAAAAATTTAGAAAATTAGTACCTAGTATTTTTTGATGAATCAAAATTATTTCACCGAAATTCAAGTCTTGAGTGTATAAAATGTATATGTATAGGATTCTAGAAATTCATAAATACATAGCGCCAATCGTTTTTATTTTTGTAAACTAACTTATCTACAATACGTTAATGATTATTTCTTATGTTTCACTTACAATTTTCCATTGAACATAACGAAAGTCCTGCTGTAAGTTTTCATTTTCGGCAGTAATAATTAACACCCTTATTTTGACTCGAATAACATTTTGTAATAAAATACCAGTGACGTTATATGGTACTACCAAATTGAAAATTTCCTTGTCCAAATCAATGTCGCCATTATCGTAAGTGTCGGAATATTTAGTCTCGGCACGATCCAGAACTGCCTGCGCAGCGATGTCATTCAGCGCCTGCACTTCCGTAAGCTTACGTGAGATGTCCTCTTTATTTAACTCCACATTGGTCATGGTGCCAATTAGGCTTACGCCAAAAAGTTTCCGAGGTAATGGTTGCGTAAAGTTGCTCGAAAATTGCAATATAAAATATTTCTTTGATTTTATGTCAGGCTGTGACCATGTAACGAAGGTGTCATTATAAACAGGAACAATGTGAAGGGTCACTGCAACGATACGATGTGCACTCGTTAGTGTTTTTTCAGAAAGTCTAATTAATATCATTGATTTTGATATATATTATTATTTTTGGATCACAATATTGAGCCGCTTATTCAGCGACGCTACTTTTTGTTATTAAAGCCGTTAGAGAAACGTCATGATCTGCTATTGCCGTAGCTTTATATATAAAACAAACTTTCCTTATTACTTTTGGAGCAATTTATTTGTTTGAGACTAATAATTATTATTAATAATTAAACATTTTTACAATGAATAAAAAAGTTCATTGTAAAAATGTTTAATTATAAAACAAACTATTTAGAGCAAACATATGAATTTTAGCAATCAGACCAAATTGATTCTTAATTTGAATTGAAATCTATGCCCGTCTATGAATGTATGTATGTAGAACTAAGAAGAATTTTTTGAGTTTTAAGTTGTGGAACTTCCAGAAACGTATAATATCTTTTTCTCAGGTCAAACGGTGCGCCTTACAAACAGAATTTGAACTATGAGTTTCCGACTAGAAATTAGTTCAGGTTTTGATCCGATTCGGATCAGATTTACCTGAAGTATGATCAGGAGCGGATCAGGCTTTCTGATATAATCGGCACATCTCATATGAAATAGACCGGATCCACTCAACATATCCGGTCCTGATCACAAATTGTTTTCACAAACGGTTATGGTTATAGGATCAATTGGCGATCGGGTTTTCTGTTCAGATCTTGATCAGTAAAATAAATTATGTAGTGATGAGAATCAGATAAGGGGCCGTTCAAGTATTACGTAACGCAATTAGGGGGGGGGGGGGTCTTGTGAAACGTTACGATGCGTTACAGGGGAGGGGGGGGGGGGGTTCGAACAACGCGTTACGTAACATTGTTTTAGAAGTGAAACTACTTTAGCGGGTGGTGATTTGAAATGAGGTATGTAAGTATAATGAAACGCTTTCTTTATGTGTATGCTTATTGAATAGCTACAGCCAAAAAATTTTATTATAATGATAAAAGTTGATGGGATCTAGATAATTTAGAGCAATAAATGATATGTTAAATTAAAGCACTTATCAAGCAGAATGTCCTAAAACTATCATCTTCGAGATTGGTTAACCAAAACCAGAGATGTAAGCGTGGAAAGATTTCCTATTTTTCTCATTTATTGCTGTAGCTGTTCTAGATCCCATCAACTTTTATCATTTTAATAAAATATGTTCGTCTCATTTTTCGCCATTTTAACATATTTTAAGCTAATGTTTATTACATTATGTGTGATTTTTATTAAATAACAATATGAACAAGTTAAGGTGTTATCTTCAGTCAGGCCGAAACTCACATACCCTACACTGCACTCAAAGTAGGTACATATGTATATTTCAGTAAAAAAAGATTTTGAAGAGGTTAAATAATTCGAAAAAAGTGTGAAATGTTTAAGAGGTTGAAAACTGTTGAAAAAGTCGTAAATATATGCAAAATGTTAATGTTGAGAGAGGTTGAAAAAGTCTAAACAATTTAAAATCGATGAAAAAGTCGAAAAAATAAAGAAATTTCATTACAATATCTTGCACGGTTTACGAGATATGGTGGTATAGAGGTTAAAATTTAGGACCGTGCCACGCAAATCTTTGGAAACTTGAAACCTAGCCTAATCTTAATTTAGTTCAAATGTACACCTAATCATCAAGTTTCATCAAAATCGCTGCATTTTTTTTCAAAATGGGATTGGGCAAATATACATAGAGTATGGGCGATAGGCGTGTCCATGAACTGATTACGTCCATTTTCAATAGCAAGATGCCTGCAAGAAGGTATGACCTGAGTGTGCTAATTTCATTCAATTAGCTTTCTTGGTTTTTCCGTAAACCTGATTTGAACAGACAGACAGACGGACATAGCTAAATCAACTCAGATGGTGACGCTGATCAAGAATATATCTATATACTTTTTCATACCTACCACCGCCCTCTTCTATGCGTTACAAACAAAATGACAAAGTGAATATACCCTCGATGTAGGGTATAATAAAGAAAATAAACAACATACGCATGTATTTCCGGTACTTTTCGCAACATAATTGTGACTTTTAGGTAAATATGGTCACTTGGGTGTTACGTAACGTTTAAGGGGGGGGGGGGGGGGGGGGTAGAGGAAAACGTTACGGCGCGTTACATAAGGGGGAGGGGGGGTCAAAAATCTTCGAAAATTACGTTACGTAATACTTGAACGGCCCCTAATTTTCATCGGAGTGTTTTAAATGCTACTATGTAATTAAACAAAAATTACCATTTAATCGAAAGTTTTAGATATTTAAGTAATTATTGTATTGAACATTTTAAGTATATGTACATTTTTTATAAAAATTTTGATTAGGAAAATTATGTACGGACTAGATCAGAAAAAAAAACTAAATTTCGTTTTACTATTTATTTCCTGATTCAAATTCTGATATGGAACTGATCATATGTCCGGATCAAGCAATACCGTACTGCACTGTGATCATTAACTGATCAGATGGTAATTTTAAGGACCGGAGTACCTGAACAAATTTCTAGTCCAGTTTCCTAATATGAAGAAAACTTTCCAGATATATGTAAAATTAAACTTTTCTCTGATTAACAACTAATAACCAACGCCCATGATAAACCGTTTACCATTGAAACATCGGCGTTTTACGAGGACTGACTGTAATGGAAATACATATGAAGAGCTGAGATGCAAAACCCGCCAAGTCCATATTTTGCGTTTTTGGGAAAATCGAAAAAACTGTTTTCTACTGAAATTTAACTACAGTAAAAAAGTAGATTGATCCATTGTAATAGTTGTCAAAAGTTATTAAAATTCTGATTTTTCATTACATTTTATGACCTAATTTATAAGGACTATAATAAAAAAACGTTTGGACTTGGCGGGTTTTGAAACAAAAACTGTGGACATGGCGGGTTTTGAAATTGAAAACGTGGACTTGGCTGGTTTTGAAAGTGAAACCTCGGGACTTGGCGGGTTTTGAAAAATAATAAAAGTAAAAGGTTCCGAAATCATTTTTTTAAAATGGTTAAGTTTAAATTAATTTCAAAACATTTGAATAAATGTAGACTGAAATTTTATTACACAATATAATTTCAATGTTAAAATAACATAAAACTATTTGCATTTATGAAAGCCGAATCTTTTTAATGAAAAATTGGACTTGGCAGGTTTTGATTTTCAGAAATGTGGACTTGGCGGGCTTTGATAAAAATAATTTATCAGAAAAAATTGCAATCAAAAGTTTGTGAAGGGAAACATTTTTTTTTACAATTTAGAGTATGTAGGCTTGTAAACAAATATTTTTTCTGTCCCCTCCTACAATATCTCACATTTTCATTTTTTTGGACTTGGCGGGTTTTGCATCTCAGCTCTTCATATATCAGCTAGCAACAATATTCTTCTTACAAGCATTCAACAGTGTTCGACAACGTAGCATATTGAATATGAATTGCATGCTGGAGGATTCAGTATTCAGCATTTCAGAATATCAGCATTCGTTTCCCTTCTCTTACTTTTGCTTTGCTGACTGCAGTTTAAATTTTGTTGGCCCGATTAACCATAAAGAAAAATATTTTATCGCACCACTTGAATTTTTAAGGGTTTGGCCTAAAACTACCATTTGGTTGAAATTTGTTTTTAAATGCACCTAAGTTTCGAGAGAGCACATATTCGCTTAACTCGTTTCGTCCCATATATAAAACAAGTAAGAAAGTTACGATAAATAGCCATTCTTTTTGCTACTTACATCCTTGAGTGCAGCATGTCACTGGTGTGCTGCGAAGCGAGCTGACTATGCGTTCCTCGTTAGGATTGTGGTTGCCCGTGAGAATATTTGTTGTGCGCAATAATGCTCGTGTTATCAGCTCAAATGGGCTAAAAACGGGAAAATGATTTGAAATAACAATGTATGAAGAATGATTGGGTTCAAGTGGAGCCGGTGACGTCCATCGGTGTGGATTACTTTGAACAATATGCACAGAAATAAAATACAGCTGAAAAAGTTAAAAATGCAGGATTAAGTAAGATTTAAATATATTATCTGATCTAAGCAGTGATACTTACTGGTGAAGATACACGATCAAAAGTCACATTTATGGTATTGGAACTATGCGCATAGCAACGAATATTTTGTAAGGGATTTTCCATCGGTTGTTCGAAAGGTTCCAGAGTTTTGAGCCGAATTTCACCTTCAGCTGAAGCTTCTCCAACAATGTTGCGCGCGAAACACTGATAAATGCCTTCTTCATCTGGATCGAACGAGTGTATGCGTAACTCATTCCCGGCTATGTTACGTGTAAAGGAACTGTTTATAGCTATTGCGTTATGGTACCAAGTTATTTCGGGTGTTGGATTTCCAACTGCATTACACACAAAAGTAATTGAAGAAGCAATATGGCTCTCGTAGGATGTCAGCGATTTTTGAATGATAGGTGCTATGGCTACAACCACATGGAAAGTCTGCATTAAGTGAGAAGTTATTAGTTGGGATTATCTGCTTTATTCGCTTCAAGTAAATAAAAATAATGAAAGATATCTAACTTGTTTATCCTTTGGCGTCGAACAGGTATAGTATCCGTCATGTTGCGCTATGGTGGCGTGTTGTATCAGATATTCGTTACTAAAATTTGATAGTTTCTCAACTGGTGCGCCCAGCACACGCTGATACCACCATTCAATAGGCACTAAGTCTGACATGCTATAACAACGTAGCTTTAAGTAATCACCAACTGGAACATATTGCGTTGTCTCTTGCAATTGTGGCACTAGTTGGCCATAGTTCGGAGTTGTTTTTGTGGCATCATCTACAATAAGAGTCCATATAAAATGACGGTCCGTCTTAGTTGCAAATTGATTTACTGCTGAGCATCTAAATAGTAAAATTAAAAGTTCCAATTTATTTGCTGTTGACCATATACATATGTATATGTATGTTCGTATGTTTGTATGTATAAATTATTTCCTAACAGTTCTGGTAAAGTCTTAAAATCCTCATAACTAGGAAGCCGGTAAATATTTTAGGTATATGATTTCATTGTCACTGGTAATGCTACACAATGTAGCTCATATTGATGCAAATTAGAAAAACTAAGTAAAGTGATGATAGCGCCGCTGTTTTTAAATGAATTTTGAAGTTACAAGAAAATATTAAATTATTTTATCGAGTCTGCCTCTGATATATTTTGTTGAGGGCATAGTAAAAGTATCGAAAATATAAAAGGCAGACGTCCACACTGTCACATTTTTAATAACAGCAGTTGTAAAAAAAACTCTATTAAATAATTTGATCGTTTTCAAGAAAATGCAAGCAGCAGACGTGTAGGTTTCCGCTTTTTCGAAATGTTTGGGGTTGTACAATTCAAAATCGTCAATTTTGGTCAAATTCGGATATTAATTATAGGGACATCAGGTTTTTCCGAATGTATTCAATTATATAGTTGAAGAGCTTAACCTTTTCCCTTCAAAGCCCACTGTCAATTATATCGATATAGTTTTCAGCCTAAAATGGGCATAACTTAAAATGGCCATAACTTCGTAAAAATTTTTTTTTAATCAAATCGGGGAAATATGGGTCCCCTTATATCCTTTGAAAAACAACATATTTAATCGGTAACCAATTCCGTAACATGAAATAGTCCGCGTGCATAGTTTGAGATGTATTTGGTCTGCACATAAAAATAAAAGATGCAAAAGCAAAAAAGTACCCGATTTGGAGTGGAATACCCCATAAATACAGCCAGATAAATAAAAAAAATATATATAAGTAAATGGTCGAAAAAATAGAATAGTAAGTTTTGGATTACAAAACTTTCACGGTTCACGTTTAATATATGTGTAAATATATCCTTAATAATATTATCAAAAACGTCTGCCGTCGAAAAAGCAGCGCTGAAATCGTCTGCCTTCTCTATATTTATGTTTTTGTAAGTAAAGGAACCAGTCAGCCAATAGGCAGACGCGAAATGTTTGTAATATTGCAATTTTTAAATGCGACTAAGTAGCAGAGGTTATTTCTGTCGTGTCTTATGACAAAATCTTTATAATAATCTCAAGCTGCCTAACGATATAATCACTTAAGTTTGTATATAAGAATAATAGCATTATAAAAAAAGAGTCTTCTTCTTGTATTTATCGGTTTTTGTGTATGAGCACACTTTTTAATATAAAAAGCAAACGCGATAAAATTGTTTATGGTATCTTTTTTTTACCGTTTCAAAGCTCTCTCAATAAATAACGCAGAGGCAACGCAAGGGGAGAGAATGTTCGCATTATTTATATTACCTAGAGCTTCATGATTTTCAACCTCTACCGCACGATAAAATCATATAGAAACTTAGGCCACCAGCTCTCTAGCTGTGTTGATTTTTAACTTACGACCACTGAATCGCTGGTCTGCAGCTTGCATAGGATGCTAGCATGTATTATCCAACTTTTGGCTATTACAAAGCTATTCTAGCCTATACGAAACGCTATTTTACACGTAATTCTGAATCTGCCCGTAGTACTCTCGCAAGGTTACGGGTTTCTTAAAATGATTATTTTTGCATTTGTCATTCACTTGTTAGAAAACCATAGAGAAATATTTCATTATTTCTTATTTTACACAATTGAGAGCACGAATTGAAAGGTTTTTTGGGCAATTTTTGTAGCCACAATAGTTTTGTTCTACTTATATGAGTTTCCTTAACAATTTAAAAGTTGATTTACCCTTCAAGTTGTATATTCCTAAGATGTTACGTAAGCTATTATTATAACGTTAAAATCAACTTAAAATGACTCCGCTGCCGTTTAATATTGTGGCATATTTTGTCAAAACCACTTAGCTGTTAAAATAGATCCCTCTGCAATGTTTTTAAATAATTCATACTGCTGTTTGTGTTTTGTTAACCCTTTACCTATAATAACAACAACAACATTATGCAACATGTGGGCTCCGTGTTGTATTTTAATTGCAACAATTAATTCTGCATCTCATGTGTTAAATTTGTACTATGCACATGTTTTTTTCGAAGTTGTTGTCATAATTTTGTTGCTACCGCATTGTTGTTAATATATTGTTGCTTCAGATAAAAGAGTGTTAAAACGAACATGTTCAAGAAATTCTTAAACATACATAAATTTCAAAAAAAATTGTTAAAAAAATTAATACACTTTAAGTATCTTGCGGGCTTATTCATTAAATGGTTTCTATTGCAGAGAAAGATCATGCCGAATAAAGAAAACATTTAAAAACTTTAACTTTATGGCAGATTGCGAAATGTGGAAAATTTAATGTCAAACTGCCAGTTATAGTGCAAAGTTAAAGTTAAAATTTTACCGAAAGAACCAAGCCTCTAGTTATTTGATTTAAAAAAAAAATCCAGTTGGTACTTTTTTAAATACAAAGATTAGAAGTTGAAGCTAAGAATATGGCATACCGGGAAGGTATACTACTTTGTTTTGCCACCATTTTTGTAAATATTAGTTTTGACCGTTCATATTTGGCAGTTGTGGAGTAAAGATTAGGCAAATTTATTTGCAAAATTATTCGATAAACCCAAAGTGTTTTAATTGTTAAAACATTTTGTGCAAATCATTCATCGATTACTGTGGCAATGAGGAAGTTACGCGAAAAGAGGTAATACACCAACATAACGCACTATTTATTGTGTAGTGAATGACTTCGAAAAAAGAGGGTCATTGGAATGACTGCGAGTTCTCTTTTCACAATAAATTATCTCAAAAATGGTGATGTTGATTGACCTCTACGGTCGCTGGACTTGACTACTACATACTTTTTTTTTTGTGGGCACATCTGAAGAGATAAGCTTATGCAAACAAACCAGAAACCCTCGAGCAACTCAAACAAAATATAAGTGATAAAACTAATGAAGCATTGGATGCAATGTATCAAAATATATTGAAAAATAGGTTCAGAAGCGGGTATTTTTCTGATGTTATATTCATGTTTTCTGATGTTATATTCATATACATAATTACCAACATTAAATAAATCATTTATGAAGTTTAGAGCCATTCTCTTACAATTAACCAAAATTTATAATCAAAGCAAAACCTATACCTTCCCGGCGGACACCCTGTATATTTTTTGTTTGTAAAGTAATGATCTTTGAAATTGTCACATTCAAACTTCTGTTGAATAATTTACCGCTTACACACGTGAGAAATAGCTTTTATTTCAAGTTTTGTATCAGCTATGCCGAAAACCTAGGGTTTGAAAAGCCTTTCATTTTCTCATTTCATTTGCATTGGCTATGCTTTGACTCAATAATTTGGAAAATGGGTTGTTTACTTAAAACAGAGGGCACTAATCCAGTTTTCAATATTAACCTTATTCCTAGTAATGGGCTTTGTACAGATATATAAGGCTACTGTAATCCGCTGACACATCGTGAAAAAGTCAAAAAGTAACAGCGCTGCATATGAAAAACTTTATTAAATTCAATGACTTCCGCAGTGTTTAAAAAAATACCAGCAACCACACTAAAAAATATGCTGAAGCTGTGCTGCGAAAGCTTTTTTATATTGAAATTATTTCTGAATTTGCTTATTACTGCGCACATTCCAACAGCTAAACCACAGCATAGCTGAAAATTGTTTTCGGTTTAACCGCACTGTTTGACTGCACAAATAGAAACAATTCAGCCGCAGCACAGCAAACAATTTTTGTTCGCTTAGATAGGCTGTTGCTTTGACTGCCGAAGAACGACAGTAATGAAATAGCACATAACAAAATCGCCATTGTGTAACTGCGCGCAGGCTGTCGTGAACACTCGAGAAGCTATTTAGATTGAAAACTGAAAGAAATCGAAGAATAAACGGAACATAGAAGTCTAGTAAGTGATTGCAATTGGTCGCGAAAAAATATTTCGATTTCATAGGACCTCCAAGATTAATATCTACTTAAACATTTGTGTTATTTAACATCTTACTTCTTTTTTTGCTTACTTATAATTAGATCTATATTTTACATTCTATATAATCAATAAATACCCACATTACTCACTGTGTGAAAAAACACATCGTGAAAAAATCAAAAATTTTTTATTTTGAACCGCTCTAATGTAAGTACATACATATGTGCCTTTAATTATGCTCAGTATTGAAAATTTATTAATGGCAGATTATTTTTTCTGTGTACACTTTAAGTTATTATTAATATGTGTAAGTTTTGGACAATAAATATTCTATTTCAACATAACACCACCAATTAGAGTAACCAGAGTAGCATAAATTTATTGAGTTACGTCATGTAGGCTCCCCTTTTCTCTATGTTTTTATGTAAGCAAGGTGTCGATGCTCATTGTTACCAGACGATTGGACAACTGTCATGAAATGCTTAGGTAAAACAAACAAAAACAGCCAGATATGTACATTAAGAAAAACCGCAAGGGTGGCTAAAAATTACCTTAATAACTTGAATTTATTTTAATTTTTTTTATATTTCAATATTCTTTTTTTTACATTTTTTCCGAATTTTGCAAAAAAAAAACATATTTTGGAAACCAAAGTTCAATTGTTCTATCGCAACGTGAGATACGGTGAAGTCAAGAGCAGTTCATCAGCGCCAATTACACTCACTTAAGTGTACTATTTGGTGACGTATTTCGTTGGAAAGCATCACTGGCCCATATTTATTTGAAAATGAAGTGCTGCAGTTACCAACAATGGTTCTTAATAGCGTTCATTTTAAAATCGGAACATTTTTTGTGGCAAGCTATATGAAAACATTCCAACACGATCCAGTCACAGCGATTACTACAAGATATATAATGGCCCAGTTGCAGGACATTGGATGGTTTCACATTGGCTACGTTACGGGACATATTCGACGAGCGCTTTTATTCACGAATTCAATTGGCAGACGCTTCCAATTGTTTTCTTTGGACCTATTTAAAAAATAGGTAGGGAAAATTTTTGAAGTATTTACAACAAAAGTAACAAAAACAACAATATTAACAACAGATAAAACCCACCATAAACTCGATCTCGATAGCAAAAAAAAAAACAGGATCTGAACTTTATTTCTAACATTTTCGAAAAAAAGCTGACGAGTGTTTTCATTTAAGTCGCATAGTTGAACACTTTGTCAAACAGTTCAATAACGCGAGTTTTTAACTAGAAGTCTGAACATTTTCGACTTGAGACCCGGACATTTTTACTAGAAAATGTTTCATACCTTACTAAGTGAAATTTTCTTAAACAAATTTATTATATAAATTTTTTTCTCAATTTCGCATGTAAGCAACATTAGAAAAAATAAATCAAATATTTAATATTAATCGTAATCAATGATTACGTCATGCTAACATGAATGAATTTTGAGTGGTTTCTTATTTACAAAGTTATAAAATTCGGACTGAGTAAAAAGATATCTAGCCCGGACTTTCTCTGGATGCAATGGTAAAACAATGGCAAATCCAGGGAAACAAGAGGGATAACCGTCTTACTTGTATGGACGGTGCCACGCCCTTTTTTCGATATTTCTAATTTCTGTACATTCGTATGAAATTTGGTTGCATTACCTTTTATAGCTCTCTCATTACACTTTAAAGTTTTTGCTTGTAATCCCACGCTTTTTACTCCGAATTATTTTTAGTAATTGTGTGCATTACACGCCCAATTTTTATTCAGAGTTTGTCTAAAAATTTCCTAGTATTTATTTAAAATTTGGATAAGTTACCTTAAATAACTCTCTCAGTATAGCGATTTAAATAATTCATTTGTATGTCCTTACACCAATGATTGCCTCTAATCTATCATGTGATATTTTGGCTTAAACAACTAATATGTATAATTTTTTCAAAAGAATCTATTTTGTATGTTCTAATTGTTTCAAAAATTGTATGTACTCATGTTATTAAAATGAAAAAATCAACTTTAGTACATACTTATATCTTCCGCCATCTTGGGCATTAATCGTCGTAATCACCAAACTTCCATTCACAAGCCATATGTATCTAATAAAAATAAAGAAAAGAATGTTATTGCAAAGCATTACAAAGCTGTAATCCCTATAGTGTAGGAGTTTTGTAAAATCAGTCAAACATTTTGTTAACTGAATTCTTCACTGTGGCAAGAGACAAATTAAACTGAAATTTAAGTCTTTTGAAAGCAAGTCCCTCCACTCCACTGATGTCTCCCTTTTGACCTTTACTCGCCTGTTTTCTTTGAGTTTCTTTGCCAACGATACATTTCCATGGATCCAAGTAATGTTTGCTGGAGGCGCACTTAGAACAGGACAATTGAAGGTGAATGAACGACCGATGGGAGCTGTAATATTCGATGGAGCAGGAATTCGTTTAAGAACTGAAAGAAGAAATAATTGAAATACATTGAGTAAAATTATTTAAATTGAAGTTGCTATAACACGAACACTGTTCTTAATGAACCCATACGAATTCGCTACGATAATATGGTGTTGGTCGTGCCTATCTACTTACATTACTGCAACGATAAAAGAATAGATCAAGACACGAATGTAAAAAAAAAGGACTGTATAAAATTAACAGAAAAAACTCATCAAAATAAACTGGTAAGAGTTGCCAGGGAGTAAGATATTCAAGGTAAAAGGTTGCAAAAAAAAAGAAGATTTTCGGTATAAGTTCGAATACTTTCAATCATAGTAATTGCAATAGCAATAAATATGACTGTCTTTAAGCTCAGTGGATCTTTTTTGATTTCTTTAATCTCGAAACTTAAAATTTTGAGATGTGGCCCTGTTGTTTTGACAGTGCGATATAATTAAAATAAGTTCGGGAAATGGCAAATTCTTCTCGGTGTTTTTAGTTGCATCGACGATAACTTTATTTGTAGCCCTTACTCCACACTGCAAAATGTTAAAGTACAATGATTTACTTAGTTAACTTACCTGGATAATCAACAGTTACACTATCCGAAATGACAGCGATGGAATTGGCATTTACTTGACAGTAATATAGTCCTGCCGCTTTTTCCGTAGGAGGAAGTCGAAGAGTTCCATTATTAAACAAATAAAAATCATTTCGACGTCCTGAATATCTTTGCAAAGCAATGTCATTTCGATACCAGATGTGCTCGAAACTCGGATTATCGACTAAATTTTTAAATATTTTATTATAATTTTTTAATGAAAAACTAAAAAAATGCTTTAAATTACTTTTTTCATAATATGATTCATCAATAGTTGCCTTACAATGCAGGAAATGCTCCCAATGCGGTTTCGTGATGCTAATTTTTGATGCAGATTGTTTTTCTATTTGAAGAAATGGCCCAGAAATTTCACTGTTTCCACTTGCAGCAACTGAAATAAAAATTTAGAAAAAAAAATATAATAAACATTATTTATTAAGACTTTTATCGAGTTTTCTCGATAGTAATACAATTTATATCAATATGTTTTTTAAAAGAATACCACACTTTTATAAAAGTTTGTGTCTTATTCATCTAATATTTATGGACCCTTGCAGTTTCTTTGGAGCGTGGTTTGCTTCTGAGAAAAAAAATTTAGAATATTATTGGAAGCCTGAATCGGCTCAGATGGTTACACTGATCAAAAAACAGTAAATATTCGAATTTAAGCGTTCCCGAAGAATTCTAAAACATGAGGTTATTTTTAACGTGTCTAATGTACCAGGTACATTGTACCTATATACATTTATATGTTATTTTTTTATATTTTCCATGCACTCTTCTATATGTTAGAAACGGAATGAAAAATTATTATACCCAGAGTATAAGAGGCACATTCAGGCTTTTTCAGACTATATGAGAAATCATGCGTTTTCAGAGCGCTATCAGAGTTGCCTTATTTGACAGATCATAAGAGTTTTTTACATGATATCTCACATAGTCTGAAGAGGCTTTTACTAAGAGCCTGCTTCCAACAAAAGTTATTTTTACTATACAGTTTGAAGTGAACATTTTGGAGAGACCAACTCAGTAACTGGATCTCACGCCCACAGAGGATCTATGGAAACTAGTAGATAACGAAGTGAAAGAGAAAAACCACTCCAAAGTAAAGAACTTGGAAGACATCCTACAGGAAGAGTGGAATAAGACATCCATGGAGACTTTTGTGTCCTTAGTGGATTATATGTCCTCAAGACTGCTTGCAGATATCGCCAATAGTGGTTATGCCTCTAAGTATTAACTTCAGATAAAAATATTCTCCTGTAAGAATACGGAAACTATTAATTGAATTTTGAAGAGTTGCATTTTTTTTGCTCGCTTAATTTTTGAGGTTGTCTGGCTATTTTATGCATTAGAGAATACTGGATGCAGATAATTCAACAAAAATTTGCATCAATAACGTGAGGGACCATTTGCATGTAGATATAAAATTATAAAGCTCTAACACAATTTTTTTTTAAGATATCGCAAATTTTCTGACTCAGTGCTCGCAGTTGCATTTTTTATGCTCGCTACTGTACATACTAACAGTTCCAGCACATCAATAGCATTGTAGGAAAGTCCCACGAGTTGATATCATGTCATGGCAGTTTTTCAACCTCAATCCGATTGAGAACATGTACATGGTGGTAAAACGCATAATCGGTAAGAAAATGTTCAAAAGTGGTAATGATCTATTCTCTTAGTTAGAAAAAGATTGCAACGCTATTTTACCTTATTAATAAACGAATTGATTCGTTTCTCCAGAAGATGACATGCAGTCATCAGAAAAAACGGTTACGGAGCCAAATATTAGACTGGTTATGTACTTTGCTTAGTATTGTGATCAGTTGCGCATGTTTTGAGCCCTTGCATTTTCGCTTTTTCTTTGTTTACCTTAAGGTTTTCTTGTTGTTAGCTTACGGAATAAAATTTTGGTTTTTTGGTAAAAAATCAGCAATAAGTGAAGTTAATAAAAATAACATTAAATTAAATTCAGAGTTATTGTTTCACTGAAATAATTTGATGTTTCTTCAAAATTAATTTCAGTTGCATAGCAATTGAGCGATACTGTACACTTTTAGACGTGCTTCATAGAGCAATGGACACATCAGATCCAATAATTTCTTCGCTGTCTTTAAATAGACGCACTCAGACTAAAAAGCGCCTTGAACTTCCGACAGAAGTGATCCGATTATTAAGGTGTGAAATCCCAGTCGAAGAACATAACTTAAGCTATGAAATACACGAGAATGAAGAAGAGTAAGATGAAATTGGCGAAACCGAAACTTTAAGTTCAATGTATTTAAACATTTTAACTAATTTATCTTTAGAAAGTGACGGAACTTTATTTAACGGACTTTGGATATAATGAACAAAAAATCCGGCCAAATATAAAAAAGTTAAAAACGTCCTGTCAATATCATATATGCTTAAATTCAAGTGTCGCCGCATGTATACAATTTTTAGCAGCTATGATAATCACGTCATACGTCTAGCATTGGAATTTGAGACAAAATGCCGTCCTTCCTGCTCGTAGTCTGCACCTAGCCGGAGCAATAGTATATTAGGGGATTCCCTGATATAATAACTAGTGTTTCACCGAGGCTACGAGGCAACCTCGTTCTTGGTTACGATAACGAGGCGAGATGGAAAAATAAATTTTTCTCGCTTGACCGAGGCTGAATGTAATTTTTATATTCTTATTTATATATAACTAACATTTTAGTATTTTATTTTGAGTAAACTAATTTACTTTATTTTTAACCCGCATGTGGGTCTTACGAGTTCAGATTTGGTCCAAGCGCTAATGCACACAAGTGCTTGGATCGCATCAGTTTTTAAGCGACTTCGGCTTGGTTGATCAATTAGGGAAGCATGTGAAAACATTGCCACCGATGAGGACATGATACTGAGCTTATTAGATAATTTTTCTTTTTTTTTTGTTTGGCACATATGTTTCTAATGATTTGGGGAAGGTTCGTAGCATAGTTTACTTACTTACTTAGATGGCCATAACAACCCGTTGTCAGGTTGCGGCCGACCTCGTTAGCTCTCGCCAGGCGCCTCTGTTTTGCGCGCGCCTTCTCCAATCGTTAATGCCAAGCGTGGTTGGGGCTTCCTCAGCTTGGTCTATCCACCGGAGGCATGGTCTCCCTCTTCGTCGTTGACCGGGGACCTTCCCTTCGAATACCTTTTTCGCTGGAGCTTCTTTATCCATACGATGGACATGACCCAGCTAGCGTAGTCGCTGTATTGTTATACGCTTAACTATGTCAATGTGGGCGTAGAGCTCATACAGCTCGTGGTTCATTCGAATGCGATAGTCGTCGCCAACTCGAACAGGACCAAATATTTTGCGGAGAACTTTCCTCTCGAACACCCCAAGAGCGGCTGCGTCTGTTGTCGAAACCACCCATGCCTCAGCGCCATAAAGAAGCACAGGTAGAATGAGCGTCTTGTAGAGTGTTAGCTTTGTCGATCGAGAGAGAGCTCTGCAACGTAATTGCTTACTGAGACCGTAGTAGCACCTATTAGCAATTGTTATTCTCCGCTTAATCTCCAGACTGACATCGTTATTGCTGGTTACGGCAGTGCCAAGGTAAATGAATTCCTTGACAACTTCTAATTTACAGTTGCCCGCTGTAGCATGAGAGTCTAGATCCCGTGCTCTCTTGTTGTTGTTAGTAGACATCATGTATTTCGTCTTGCCCTCGTTTACCGTCAAACTCACTTTGGCTGATTCCTTTTCAATAGCAGTGAAAGCAGCAGTAACATCTCTCTTACTCCGACCGATAATATCAATATCATCAGCGTACGCAAGGAGCTGAACACCTTTGAAGAAAATGGTGCCATTATGATGCACACCGGATTTTCGTACGATCCCCTCCATAATGAAATTAAACAGATCGCACG
Source organism: Tricholauxania praeusta (assembly GCA_949775025.1). NCBI lineage: Eukaryota > Metazoa > Arthropoda > Insecta > Diptera > Lauxaniidae > Tricholauxania > Tricholauxania praeusta. The sequence goes on along the minus strand of OX459029.1, from coordinate 68,674,736 downwards.
AGAGCGGGTCGCCTTGTCTAAAACCTCGCTCGGTATTAAAAGTTCCGGAGAGGTCATTCCCTACCTTGACGGAGCTACAAGTATTGCTCAACGTCATCCTGCAGAGCCTTATCAACTTTGCAGGTATACCGAACTAAGACATTGTTGCGTATAGGCAATCCCGCACTGGGCTATCGAACGCAACTTTATAATCGACGAAGAGATGGTGAGTGTCGATTTGATATTCATGGGTTTTCTCCAGGATTTGGCGTAGTGTAAATATCTGGTCTATGGTGGACTTACCAGGTCGAAAGCCACACTGATAAGATCCGATCAGCGTTTCTGTATACGGCTTCAATCTTTCACACAATACGCTCGAGAGGATCTTATATGCGATGGAAATAAGACTGATACCCCTGTAGTTGGCGCAGATTGTCGGGTCTCCTTTCTTTATTACAGGACAAAGCACGCTGAGATTCCAATGGTCGGGCATGCTTTCCGCTAGCCATATTTTGCTGATGAGTTGATGCATGCACCTTATCAATTCATCGCCACCAGCTTTAAACAACTCAGCTGGCAGGCCGTCAGCACCCGCTGCTTTGTTGTTTTTGAGTCGCTGGATAGCAACTCGAACCTCTTCATGGCTAGGTGATGGTACTTCTACTGCGTTATAATCGATTGGTGGTATCGTACTGCATTCTCTCTGGGCGGAATTGGTGGAATCATCGCCCGCAAGCAAGTTGGAGAAATACTGCCTCCATAACCTCAGTACACTCTGTGTATCTGTAACCAGATTTCCATTTTCGTCACTACAAGTGGATGCTCCGGGCTTGAAACCTTGAGTTAGACGCTTAACTTGTTGATAGAATTTTCGTGCATCCTTCTTGCCCTGGTACACCTCAAGTTCCTCACGCTCACGCTTTTCCCGCTCCCTTTTTTTACGTCTGAAAATGCGCCTCTCTTCCTCTTTTCGCGGTAGTTTTCTCGCACGGCTCTCGTTGCGGCTGACTGCAGCGTCTTCTTGTATGCGGCGTTTTTTTCAGCAGTCGCATCGCGACACTCCTGGTCATACCATTGGTTTCGAGGTTGTGGGCGTCGAAAACCAATGACTTCCTCGGCAGCAGCGCGCATGGAGTGGGAGATGTGTGTCCAAAGTCCACCGGCGCCGTCGGTTCCACAGGTTGGTTGGTTGAGCTTAACCGAGAGTTGAGCGAAGTACGCCTCGGCAGTCCGTTGTGATTGCAGCTTGGCAACGTCCAGCTTTCGTTGCATGCCCGTGCGTACATTCTTCGCATTGCATAGCCGCATGCGGATCTTAGCTGCAACAAGATAGTGGTCGGAGTCAGTGTTGACCCCCGGAAATGTACGCACATCCAGAACGCTTGAAGCGTGCCTTCCGACGATCACAACATGATCAATTTGGTTTTTCGTTTTTTGATCCGGGGATAGCCAGGTGGCCTTGTGAATGTCGAGGTGTTGAAATCTGGTACTACTAACTACCATGTTTCGCGCCGCGGCGAAGTCGATCAGTCTCAGACCGTTGTTTGAAGTGGTCTCGTGGAGACTGATCTGACCGACTGTAGCGCCAAAGATGCCTTCTCTTCCGACCTTCGCGTTAAAATCGCCGAGGACTATTTTTACATCGTGGGTCGGACAACGGTCATACACGTCCTCTAGGCTCGCGTAGAAATCATCCTTGGTGGCATCGTCCTTTTCCTCCGTCGGAGCGTGCGCGCAAATTAGGCTTATGTTGAAGAATTTTGCCTTGATACGGATCGTAGCCAGCCTTTCGTTTATTGGCGTGAACCGGGAAACTAGGTGGCGTAATTTTCGACTTACAACACAGTGTGAAACACACAAAACAAACAAAAACAGATGTAGGAATTTTATGATTTTTGCCAGTGAGTTTTTCGATAGAAAACCAAAAACAAAGTAAATAACCGTATCGGTTGTAAACTTAAACTACGAAAACGGTTTCAGCTGTATATTTTTCAATTCGAAAGTCAACTTATGAGGCGCCCTGTTTCAAAACCGGCCAAGTCCATTTTTCATACTTTTGGACAAACAACGAAAAACGTTTATCTTCATCTATGTTAATTGAAAAATTAAAAAGTATTTCCCACATGATAGCTTATAAAATTTCTTACTCAAAGCACGGCAGATCAGACTTTTCAAGTTTTATTTGTGTATGTTTTTGAGAAAACAATTTTGAACTTGGCCGGTTTTGATACCAATGTACTGGACTTGGCCGGTTTTGATTCCAAGGTGTTGGAAAAAAGTGGACTTTGCCGGATTTGATACCAATGTACTGGACTTGGCCGGTTTTGATTCCAAGGCGTGGGACTGGTTTTGAAAGCAAGTTCATGGACTTGGCAGGTTTTGAAATCCATGCGTCAAAATATCCTTAAAAAATCCTTCTATCAAAAAATTTTTTTTAATCTAAGACCATTGTGTGTAGAAAGATAAAGCATAGTCTAGATTTTTATATATGAGAATATCTCAAAATTTTATTTTTTTAGACTTGGCCGGTTTTGCAACTGGGCGCCTCATGTATAGTCATGCATTGAATTTGCTGGTTGCCTGGTAAGTAGTAATAAAAATTAATTTTCTCAAACACAGTTTAAGAGATCCAAACCCGAAATAGATATTTTTGGCCTATTCGCTGCATTTAATCAATTCATTCAATTTGCTTTCATTTCAATGGGTCGAATTTTCTTAACAAATGACGGCGAAATTTTAGACCAAGTAAAATACCAAGCCAATTTCCAGTCAAGCTGAAATTAGGTATAATTAGATAGCAGAAGAAAAGGTGAGTTGAAGGAACCCGAACGTAATAAAATGTATGAAAGCAAAAATTGATGGCTTGGACATATCGCTCACTTACTTCAAGACTGGCATAACTCAAAAAACGTGATTTGTTGCAGAAATATCCGCCATTTAATTTTTTATTTTGTGTGAAAATATCAGAAAAGTATCTCATAAACTTGCCTTGTGAAAAGAGTTTATATAGACATACTTTTAATCATTTTCATATAAAAAGTAAGTTATTGAAAACTTTAAATGCGTTTTTCTCCCACTTTATGTTTCTTGAGTTATGCCAGTCTTGAAGTAAGTGAGCGATATGTCCAATATACTAAATATGCCAAACGAGAGAATATACCGGTAAGTCATGAAAAATACGGACAGCCTAAGTAATAGCGGATCTCAGTAAGTTGGGCATGGAAAACACATAAATGACCAAGGACTGTCATGCTAAAAAAGTGGAACAAGATGAAATGCAACATGGTAATTATTTGGTTCGAATTAAAAAAAAAAATTTTTTCAATTATCACTTCCATATGTAGGTGCTCTGCGCATTCTCTATTCTGAATTTTATGTTCCAAGTTTAGCAGTTGGTAAGTCTGACATTAACAAGATTTTATAATGCTTGTTCGTATGTTTGAAACTATCTCGGAAATATTTCATACAAAATTTAGTTGTATTAATATTCCAATAAAATGGCATTCATCGTTAAGCGATATAAAGGCTATATTCCTTCAATTAGTTTTAACTATATCTTATCTTACGGTCGAACATGGTTTTCATGCCCAAATGCAGGTAGGTCAGCATTGGGTTTATTTTCTCATCATTAGTATCTATACATATGTACATAGTTCATAAATTGTATTGATTACAAGGCATTGCAACAAGTTGCATTCCAGCAAATAAAATGAAAAACGCAATAGCAGGTATCGTTGTTGATTTCCCGACATGCAAATCAACAGCGGATGACGCAGCGACACAAATTCCAAGCGTCACGGCACGCATGCGCTCATAAGGAGAAACCTGTTTTAGATGAAAGCAGCACCTAGAATTTCAAAAAATAAAATACTACGCGCTATTTGTTGCTGTATTTGTTACAGTCATTTGTATTAAGCACTTACAAGTTTATACAAAAATCTATGAGCATTTCGATGGGGCCATCTGATTCAAATAATTCTTGAATTTTTCCGTAGGTGCGTGCACCATAATTAAATGCTATAAAGTCTATTGGGTCAAGGGCTGATTGGGTGCATGGTGTAATAACCAAGGTGGCGTACTTAAAAACGAAATTCTCAAAAGTTTGGGTTTCTTGTCCTTCATTGTCTTGTTTCGTAATTTTTTTTGACACTTCGGTGTTTTGATTAATTGGCCCGTTCAGCAACTTCAGTATTTTGGAAGCGCTTTAAACAACTTTTTACTGACTACGCTAAATAATGTAGCAGGCTTTAATATGATAGCAATAAGTCTTTTTTGTTTTTGCAATAACAACCACATCGACTAAATTTTTAAGATTTAATGTAGTTTGCAGCTATCGTTCAGAAAATGTTCAAGATCTTACGCCTAAGCGCTGCAATTTATCAAAGCGCTTAAGTTTTCTGAATGGGCAATTGAAATGTTATGAATGTCAAAACTACAGCAAATAGGATGACAGATGATTGAAAATCGAGGCTCTCCCTAATTACTCCACCTTGGTTATTACACCATGATTGGGTGGTGTAGGTGGAAATTCCGTGCTCCGCTCCGTGCTCCGTGCTCCGTGGAATGATGAGAAACAAAGGAAATTGATAAATTTCGTTATTTTTAGTGAGTGAACTAAAACCCATTCCTATATACCAAATATGCCCGATAATAGGGAGCAAGATATATGACGTCGACTAAAGCCTAAACCAAAATAGACGAGACGAGACATAACGAGTAAGGCCTAAACCAAAATAGACGTGACGAGACGTAACGAGTAAGTTCGAGTGTATGTAAACCAATGTTGATAGCCAAAATGAACCTACGTAATTGATCAAAAGTGAACGAAACATTTTGACGAGACGAGTTGTTCCGTAAGAACCGAACTTCAAAACGTTGCTACTCGTCATAAGAGCTTTTTCGGTCCGTTGGCTAGCGTAACATTTTGGGTTAAATGTCAAAACAGACGAAACGAGTGGAAACGTTCGTTCAATTGCTATCGTCTCGTCACGTCTATTTTGGTTAAGGTTTAAGTTCGAATGTATGTAAACCAATGTTGATAGCCAAAATGAACCTACGTAATTGATCGAAAGTGAACGAAACATTTTGACGAGACGTAAGAGTTCCGTAAGAACCGAACTTCAAAACGATGCTACTCGTCATAACAGCTTTTTCGGTTCGTTGGCTAGCGTAATATTTTGGGTTAAATGTCAAAACAGACGAAACGAGTGCAAACGTTCGTTCAATTGCTACCGTCCCGTCACGTCTATTTTGGTTAAGGCTTAACAGTCCTGCATTTCCTTCAAAGTTTTCTGCCAGATCATTTTCAAAATTAGCAGCTACGGACTATCCTACTGACCAGCTTTTAACGAGTTCTGTGGCATTTAGTTTGATAGGAACATATTTGCACTAAAATAATACCTAAGCCAAAACCAAAATAGACGCAACGAGATGTAACGAGTAAGTTCGTGTATATGTAAACTAATGTTGACAACCAAAATTAACGTACGCAACTGAATGAAACTTTTTGGTAAGACTTATTTTAACGAAAGAACCGAATTTCAAACCGTTACTATTCGTCATAACAGCTGTTTGGTCGGCACTAAGCTAACTAGCTAACGTAATATATTCAGTTAAATGTCAAAGCAGACGTAACGAGTGCAAACGTTCGCTCAGTTCCTGTCATTTCGTCATATCTATTTTGGTTTAGGTTTTATGTCAGGCCCATGCGTAGAAATAATCCAAGGGGGGTTTTAACTCTTACATTTCATGTCAGGTTATAAAGTTCGTAAACAAAGTGAATAACACAAAATAAATTGTATTTTGGCCAAGTTAGTGGTTTTATCTCATTCAGCGAGTCAATATATGAAGAGCTGAGATGCGAAACCAGCCAAGTCCATATTTTGCGTTTTTGGGAAAATCGAAAAAACTGTTTTCCACTAAAATTTAACTACAGTAAAAAAGTAGATTGATTCATTGTAATAGTTGTCAAAAGTTATTAAAATCCTGATTTTTCATTATATTTTATGACCAAATCTATAAGGACTACAATAAAAAAAAGTTTCGACTTGGCGGGTTTTGATACAAAAACTGTGGACTTGGCGGGTTTTGAAATTGAAAAAGTGGACTTGGCTGGTTTTGAAAGTGAATCCTAGAGACTTGGCGGGTTTTGAAGAATAATAATAGTAAAAGGTTTCGAAATCATTTTTTAAAAATGGCTAAGTCTAAATTAATTTCAAAACATTTGAATAAATGTAGACTGAAATTTTAATTGCGCAATATAATTTCAATGTTAAAATAACATAAAACTATTTGCATTTATGAAAGCCGAATCTTTTTTAATGAAAAATTGGACTTGGCAGGTTTTGATTTTCAGAAATGTTGACTTGGCGGGCTTTGATAAAAATAATTGCTCAGAGATTATTGCAATCAAAAGTTTGTGAAGGAAAATTTTTTTTTTTACAATTTAGAGTATGTAGGCTTGTAAACAAATATTTTTTCTGTCCCCTCCTACAATATCTCACATTTTAATTTTTTTGAACTTGGCGGGTTTTGCATCTCAGCTCTTCATATATACATTGTACACACTAGGGTTGTAACGGAGCTCCGCATCCGCATCCGCAAGTGCGGAACTTCCGCTTGATATTGTGCCTCCGCCTCCGCTTCCGCATCCGCAAATTTTGATGAGGTAAATCGGAGTTATAACGGATGTTATAAAATCAACATTAGAGCTTACAAAGTGGAAAAATCTGTGTTTAAGCTAATTTACAATTTATTGTTTTGTGATGGGCTAGATTCGTAAGATATGGTTATGGGTACAACCTAGTATAAATTTCGTTTACACAGATTTCGAAAGTAGTCCATTTCAAAAACATCGTTTTGAAACATCGCTTTCTAAGTATATTTTTGCAACTTTATTTGAGCGAATTCACTTTTTTCATACGGTGCTAGCAGTCTTTTCTCCAAAATTACTGAGCCGATCCTTATGAAATTTTATCAACATATTCGTCACATTCATGGGTATCGTATGAACTAAAATTGGGTCAAAATATTGATTTTTTTTTTCAAACAGAAGTTACCCATAAAATCCTTATTTTTCCAACATTTGTTTTTTAATTAAAAAAAAATGTATGGAAATATGACCAAATAAATGAAAAAAATTCAAAAAACTGATTTTTGGGGAATAACTTGAAAACCTTTCTTAAGAGAAAAAAAATGGTGGGCATTTCTAGAATTTATGACTCAAAATACATTAATAAAGTATGTGAGAAGCTATATCTTCTTTTGTTTAAACTAGTGATATATATAATTCCATCATAAAAAACAAATATAAAATTTTTAAAATTCGAAAAAAAATTAAAAAAATTGTCAGAACATCTTGAACTGCAGCTTAAAAGTTGCGTAATATAGAGTAGAATTTTGAGAAAGTTTTTAAGAAAAATCAATGGTGTCGCACTTTTCGAAAATGTCGATTTTAATCTTAAAACGTTAATAACTAACTGATTATTACTGCGATTAATTTTTTTTTTGAGAAACTACATTCAAATACGAAAAAAATGATATCCTACTTTTTATTGATATCAATATTTATAACTAGTCTATCGTTTTTTGTTTTAAAATTTAAAAAATCGATTACTCAATAACGGTTTCGAATAAAAGACTGGAAATTGGTGTGCTTGTTGCTTTTAATACGAACTAAAACATATCAAAAAATTAGGGAAATCGAAGAGGATCGGGTCAAAACCTCGGTGATTTGGCGTTAAATGCCCCATATATATTATTTTAAATGAATTAAAAAAACATTGTTCGTGTATTTCAAAAGTGTATTTATTGATCCTGAAAAGAATTAAAATACGAGTTATATCTCCTACTGAGGGTTGCATAATAAATTCTGAAAAATAGCTTCTTCTGCTGGAAATCTAGGATGCCTACTAGTGTTCATTTAATACTAATACTAAATTTTAAATATTTTCAAATTATTTTTCCACCTCCGCTTCCGTTAAAACTCCGCATCCGCGGAGATCAATTTCTGAAGTCCGCATCCGCATCCGCCTCCGCATAGATGACTTCCGTTACAACCCTAGTACACACATACATGAAAAACAATAGTCAGAGTGTATTTTGAAAGTAAACCTAGAATTTGTCAAATTAACACGTTGACGACAACGTCGCACGAAAACGTGCGACACCTACTTTTCCTGGGGGCCCATGTCGCACGAAAATGTGCGACACCTAATATTCCTGGGGGGAAGTTTAAAACTTTGCCTACATTTCAGTATATAAAATGTACTAGTAGCCTTATTTTTTCGAAGAAAATTTTAAGCATAAAAGTTTACTACACTAAATCAAAACTAATGAGATGAAATTAAGTAAAACGTTTATATGTTTGTTCCTTTGTTTGTTCTTCTTCCTCTTCTTGATTATCTTCTTCTAATTCAAGATCTTCTACAACCTGTAGAAGACTATTTGTTGATATTGCATCAGACTCCTCTTCCGAATCTGGGTTCCATTCTGGATCAACGTTTGAGTCCTTGGAAAAATCTGTTCCTTCGCTGGAATCGGAGTCGCCACTACTATCCAGTAGGGCGCCTATTTGGACGCAATTTAATTTTTGTAAAACTATTTTTTTACTCATTTTTAACACTATCACTTTTAATATTTGATCCGTACAATGCAAAGTTACGAACTGAATGATTGATTCTTATAGATCAAACGGAGCAAGGCAAACAATAAAATTCAAATAATATCTGTAAAAATATTACGGCGACTGAAAAAAACAAATTTCGCCAGAATAAAGCATGGCATGCTATGGTATGCCGCGTCGCATGTTTTCATGCGACATGGGCTCCCAGTGTAATATTTTTCTTGTAGGCCCATGTCATCTGAAAACGTGCGACACGAATATTCTTCAAAAAAGGGACTTAGAAGGACGCCAGAGATCCAGGACTAGGTAAAAACAACTTTTTTTACCTAGGGAACACATATCTTTAAAAAAAATTCCGTGGTCCATGGGTGTTCTTTCGCGAAAATACCGTGGTCCCTGGGGAAACATAAGCAAAATCGGCTTCGTCGTCAACGTGTTAAGGTATGATTTTAAGCAAAGCAACGCTGAAAAGGAGCTTTCGTTTGTTGCAAACACATAAGAACTTATACAATTTTATCAGTGCCAAAAAAGGTTTCAGAAGGTTTTTAGTTTGGAAAAATTTTGGAATAAGTTAACCTTCGAATTTTTTATGTTTCTTCCAAAATAAAGTTTTTGTAATGAAACAGCAGGATATTTTAACGACAATTTGCGTTAAGATCTGGTTTGTAAATATCGAAAGTAAATTTTCTAAAAATTACTGTAAGCTGCGAATTTTTTAACTGATCTCAACGAAATGGGTATCATTTGAAAAGTATATTTGTATGTACAAAAGTAAACTTTTAAGTGTATCATCTTAAGTGTTACACCCTCCCTGTTTATAACGATGAAAACAGCCTTATACCATAAAGGAGCCACCGCAAAACTTTGAGGTTTCTTGTATAATGCGTGCATTAATGCTTTTTTATCATATCATCTGATCCCAAGTGATTTATTTTGAACGCATCTGACTTCAGAAATTGATCTCCGCGGATGCGGAGTTTTAACGGAAGCGGAGGTGGAAAAATCATTGCAATGAATGCTAGTAACATTGATCAGATTAACGCGCATGGTGTTGATCTGATAAAAAAGTTGGCATTACTGCACGCATTACACAGGAGACCTTAAAACCTTAAAGTTTGCCGGTGGCTCCTTGCTGGCATAGGGCAGTTTCTTCGTAAAATCAATGGAATAATAAAAGCAAGGGATTATTTTAACATTCGAGTGGCCTTACACTCACCTAGTCTGGAATAATTCGGCTACGAGCCAGGCGGTATCATCCCTTTGCAGGATATTGACCCGAAGTATATGGCTAAAATTAGAATGAAATGGCTTCGAGACCAAAATATTACCTGCTTGGATTGGCCAGCACAGTCACCAGAAATTATACCCATTGAAAATTTGTGGAATATTTTTAAAAAAAAATACCCATGAGTCAAATAACCCCACAAAATCTGTACGAGCTATGGAAGGTCGCCAATGGACAATGGTCCGTGATCAGTACTCAAATACTAAACAAATTGAAAGCGAGTATGCCTAAGAAAATACACTTCACCACTAAAGCCAAAAGCGGCCACATAAAATATTAAAAAATGATTTAAAATGTTTTTATTACTTTAAGTTACGAAACTGTTCACAAAAGACTAAGTATAAAAATAACTACCCAAGTTAAACAAAATGTGAAATATTTTAAATTGATTTTTTTTAGCTAGAATAAAGAATTTGCAAGTTTTCTGCATACTTTTTTTAAAACCTTTTTTACAAAAAAAAAAAAAATACAGCCTTAAAACCAGAAATGTGTTTTTTTGTGAACAGTTTTGTAACTCATTGTATGTATTTCTATATGTGAGCTTTTATTTCATAGAATTTTTAATTTTTCTTTTCATAAAAAGTGATTTTTTTTTTTCGTAAGAGGCGTAAGTCTTTTTGCTTTTCCATTTAAGTGGAAATAAAAACTTACGTGTGAAAGTTCTAAATAGGGGATAGGGTTTGAACCCCCAACGCCCCCAGCGCACGGGCCCGATTCATATGGTTTATACATGAGCAAATTTTACGAAAGTCGGCATGCAGTCTACGAAGGGAACTCTCAAGTTTGTTTTCAATACCATAATCGGTACGATAGTAATAGTTTAGTTAGATCTTTTGAGGATGAATTCGGAATGGTGATTCGTCTATGACATTTACAAAGGGGGTTAGCCCTTTTTAAGAATTCTAATAAGTAAACCTCTTATTTCTAAATGGCTTAGAAAAGAATAGAGCCCTCGCATGTAAAAGCCCACGTTATTTATGTACAACTCATGAAAACAATGTATCGCACAACGAATTTAATTCATTAATAGATTGATCGAATATATGCATACATACGCTGATATGTCAATGTAAGGTTTAAGGGGACATGACACCTTCAAAAAATTTAACCTTAAGTGTTTTAAAATGCGTATAGTTTTTATAAAAAACAAGATATCATTTTGAAACTTTACAAATATATTTTTAATTAAAACAATATTTTAAAAAAGTTTTTTTTTATATTTTTATGATAATTATGACCACTAGAATTTTTTGAAAAATAACACCAAAAAATCACGGGCATGATTACAGCTCACTGGAACATCTGATAAAAAATAAATAAGAGGTTTTAATCAGCGCCAAAGCCGCCAGGTAATGAACTACAGGCAAAAATGTTGGTCCAAAAATAACAAAATGGCTTAATTTTTTCAAAAATTGCTAATTTTTCGTGCCAAAATCTTGCCAAAAATCAAAAACTATAACACCGATCTTTCTGTCCGTAATATATGCATTAATATATGCACAGCAACATTTTAAAATTTCAGAAAGATCGGTCAAGTAGTATTTTTTTATCATGCCCGCCAACTCGAAAAACGTGGTTTCGAGAAAAAACGCGTTTAAAGTTTTTTAACTATAGCTTTTCAAGTACTATAACTTAGACACGATGCTCCTAAAATGATCGCAATATATTTAAGTACAAGCCGAATTTGAGGTCAACATTATTAAAAACGTATTTTTCAATATTTTTTAAACAAGAAACAGTCAAAGAAATTTTTTTTAATTCTTAAAAATTTGAAGGTGTCATGTCATGAGAAAAAAGTTTATGTAATTTTAATAAAATTTTTAATGAAAGTCACACATAGAATTTATGTACATATGAAATTTAGTTCAGTGTAGTCTACGCCTCTCATTCTGCGAACGTTGAGTTGATTATTTCGCCAGGTTTTGTTACTGCAAATATTTCGATCTGATGTCTGTACCACTGAGTTAATGCCATGTAATTTTATTTCAGAGTTTCTTGAAGAAGGGGGAGCTTCTTATTATGAGTTTGTGGGTATTAAGGAAATTCACCAAAGGGTCGGTATCTCCTTTTAGTTGTTCAAAAAAGTGTTTACCCATGACATGTTCGAAGTTAGTGTTGTTGCCAATTTATAAATTTACATATGTAGCTAATTAGCATAATTATGTACTATCTGTTAATCGATGCAAAAATTGAGGTAAATTTGTTGTAGAACACGTGCGTATTCACGGGCTCCTCTACTTTAATCGTGACACATGTTTTTACTTCTGTTAGTTCCTTTCCTCTAGAATTAGAACTAAGCTGTGATAATTCTGGATCGACAGATATTTTATGCGTGTTTATGATATTACACCAGTGCCTTTAATTTAGAATTCAGCATCTACCAATCGCGCAAATGCTTCACCTGTGTGCGCAATAAGTTCTAATGTACTTTTCCACTTGCATCCATGGAGCTCCAAGACGTCAGGCTCTGAGCGCTGAGGTTCGAACACGTTTGGCATCCTAGCATTCCTAAAAATAAAATCGTCTTCGATTTTCCAGTCTGTATGTTATTTTCATCGTCCAGGTTTCTGTAGTCATGCTTAGTCGGGAAAACACTAGAGTGGTCGTTGAAAAAAAAAAACTTCTTCTTTATAAAACTGTATAATATTTGTAAAACCATATGTCTATAAATTGAATTTAGCATTGGCGTAGCAATAACTTTTGCAAAAATTATGACAAACTCATTATTGAATCCTTAATTTGAACATGTTCAGAACCTTAGAAAATAAGACCTTATGAAAAAATAGTCTAAGATACCGCTGTAGAGAAGTCGAGTGACACCCGTTTTTGGGGCCAACTTTTCTTAAATGAGTTGCAACCCATGTTTGGGACAGGATTCAACAAAACAACCCTATATATTATATTTAGGCTCTTCGATCTCAATCATTTGGCACAAATTTCAAGCTGTTATCTTCATTTATGGAAATTGATCCAAAAAACCGGTGAAAACCCATGTTTGGGACAGGATTCAACATTGCAAACCCATATACTAAAATTAGGTATCTTCGAGCTCTATCATTTGGCACACAGTTCGAGCTGTAATGTACTACAGTTTTAATTAGAACAACAAAATTGGCTGAAATTCGGACAATTTCGAGCATCGCTACAGGCTTTGGTTGGTTTGGTTAGTTTAACCAAAATGCATTACTATCATTCCCGTTAATCTTATCTTGTAATCTTATACACTCGACTTTTCTACAGCGGGCTCTCCGCCTAAAATATTGTTGTGGCTAAGTAGTAGAACTGCAAATTTGAATATAAAAAGGTTTGCGAACTTTGGTTGTTGAGTCTTTGTTCAAAGTCTTAGTGTTTTATCCTTAACATATACCACTATTTTAGGGGGCACCTGCAAGTTTGTTTTTTTTACCCTTCTTGCACTATGTATAATCGCCGCACAGCTCTTGTTCACTTGCCATTCTGTAACCTTTTTTCCTTCCGGATGTCTTCAGCAGTTACAACCTGAATTTAAACAGACGACGATCATTGACTAGTGCCAATTGTCGACTCGCTCGAAAACAATAAGCGACAAGTTAATTCAGATTTAAGGTACTACCAAACGTTAGAATTTTTAAAAAATCGAAATTTTTTTTATTTGATTTCTTATATCTTTAAAAATTAAATTCCAAAATAATTTTGAGAAACGACTCCTGGTTATAGAAAAGGTTCTAAAAATTCAAAGCTTTCTAGCTACATTAGTTTTTTCACAAATTCACTCTAAACAAGGACACATTGACAAAAAAACGTACGAAAAAATCCAATCTGACAAAATTTCTCTGAAATTTATCGAATTCGTTTTGAAATTTCGAGAAAATTACACCAGATTCGTAATCAATGACCCCAAAAACCCTCGAGTAACAAGTTTCAAGCGAATCCGATCAGTTTTTAGAAGATTTGTCCGCCATATTGAATCCTCCGTTTTGAGTTTTAAAAATCTAATACCAGATTCGTAATCAAGTTCCAGTGATTCAACATACAACTTACTCGCCTGATCCGTCGGGCTGCAACTATTTCTTGCTCCTCAAAATGAAATGAAAGAAACGATGATAACGACGATATCGAAGTCATCAAAGTAGAAAACAACATATTTCTGAAACTATTTGGTCAATTTCAATGAGAGTTTGATAGAAGGTAGCTGTATGCCACACCTTGAGTATATTTCATTAGTAAAAATATGTCGGCACCACGAACGACGTGATAAGTCCCTCCGGTTATTTAAAAGAAACGCTGTGTATCTTCCGAAGAAGATCTGACGGCAATCCGTTTTTCTTAGATGTCAGACTGCTTGGTGGGGAGAATGCATTTGATACCGGCATAAACGTGGTCTTCTAGATGCTTGCTAAAGCTTATTGAATGACAGGATCTGAAGAGTATAGAACTCTGCCCGATGCAAATATTCAAGATTAAGTGAGATATCAATATCTCAATATCTGAAGAATTATGTTTATGTGCATTGAATTATTGAACATAAAATGCGTCACGGCAGAACTCGTCGCAATAAGATCGAACTCTTAAAAAAAAGGACCTTTAAAAAAGAGCAGCAGTCTAATTTAAAGCCCTTGAACGAGGTGTACATAAGCTTATACAGGGTGTTTTTTTTAGAGGTATAGAGCTTCGAATTGAAATAAAACACAAGAAAATCGTTTTAATGTCCATTAATTTGGCTTTATTGAAAGGATAATTTTATGCCATTAATGTTTAAATATGATTTCGGGCATGTGGTCGCCGCGGCTGGCTCGAATAAAGCCAATTCTACAGGTCCAATTTTGAACCACTTTTTCGAGCAAATGGGGCCGTATGTCGGCAATAACGCCACGAATGTTGGCTTCCAAGTCCCCTAACGTTTCTGGTTTGTTGGCGTAGACGAGCGACTTCACATATCCCCAAAGAAAATAATCCAATGGTGTCAAATCACACGATCTTGGTGGCCAATTGACAGGTCCATTCCGCGAAATTATGCGCTCATCGAATGTTTCCTTCAATAAATTGATTGTGACGTGCGCTGTGTGGCATGTAGCGCCGTCTTGTTGGAACCACAACTCATCCACATTCATGCCATCCAATTCGGGAACAAAATAGTCGGTTATCATGGCTCTATACCGGTCTCCATTAACGGTAACTGACTCTCCAGCTTTATTTCGGAAGAAGTATGGCCCAATGACTCCACCAGCCCATAGAGCACACCAAACAGTCAGTTTTTGTGGATGTAATGGCGTCTCAAGGGTCTCATGTGGATTCTCTTCACTCCAAATGCGGCAATTTTGCTTGTTGACGTAGCCATTCAACCAAAAATGAGCCTCATCACTGAACAAAATTTTGCGATGAAAATCAGCATCGAGATCAATCTCATTTTCGGCCCATACACCAAAATCACGACGCATTGCATGGTCTCGCGGCTTTAATTCTTGCACAAGCTGGATCGCAAGCCAAGATCTTTGCGCAAAATCTTCCATAAAGTTGATGGACAAAGCTCCAATTGCTGTGCACGGTGGCGAATCGATTCATTCGGGTCCTCTTCAACATTTTGCTCTACAGCGGCAATTGTTTCTTCGGTGCGCACTGTTCGACGTCTCTGCGGATGCGTATTATCACATAGAGTAAACGTAGTGCGAAAACGACCCATGGTTAACCGAATTAATTGCTCTGATGGACGATTATGTCGACCATAAAATGGACGGAGCTTGCGGTAAACTTCGCGAACTGAACCATTATTTTCGAAATAAATTTGCACGATTTGCAAGCGTTGTTCTTTTGTCAACCTGTTCATGATGAAATGGCAAACCAAACTGAACATAAATGACATTAGAGTTGCCAGATTTGACCATAAAATGCCAGTTTTATCTCTATTCGAAAAACAAACCTCTAAAAAAAACACCCAGTACTATAATTTAATCTTACCTTAATCTAGCAATTTAAAATTTCATATTTTTATTAACAAATAGTCAGAACACATAGTCATATTATTTTAAA
Organism: Tricholauxania praeusta; assembly: GCA_949775025.1. Classification (NCBI taxonomy): domain Eukaryota; kingdom Metazoa; phylum Arthropoda; class Insecta; order Diptera; family Lauxaniidae; genus Tricholauxania; species Tricholauxania praeusta. The sequence continues at coordinate 68,658,843 of OX459029.1, read as the reverse complement.
TTAAAAAATCTAATCCTAATGTGGGAGGCGTTGTGCTTTCTCAAGTCACAAACAAACCATTGAAGAGAGAGTCTGCTTTATACTTACTTTTACTCATGGGGCATTTCAAGCGAAAATTTCGAACTCCATAACCTTTTTAGTATCTGAACCAAAAATTATTGAGATTAAATGTGGTATGTATACTATGGTTTCGAAAACCGTTTATAACAGTTGCTAATTTTTAAGAAAACCTTTTGCTCAAAATGTGCTTTTTAAAAACTATTTCCTTACCATGTAGTTAAGTCCGAAAAAGTCGATAGGTCTTCATCAAATATATTCCGCTTAAAATGAACTGTGTATTATATTTCACTTTAAAACCAATATTTCCGAAGATAACTTTAATTTCATGTCATTCCTTAGAACAACATTGCAACAAATTTGCTATGTTATTCGCAAACACATTTATATTGGCACAGAAACTATGCTGATCGGAGCCGACCATTCTATGACTGTCTCCCTTGCAGCATTATTCAAATGCATAAATTATAATTTAATGATGATCTACAGTTGCTCCATAAAATTTAAATTTAAAAAGACGAAGACTGCCACACGACCGCATGATGCAAACAACTTACAACGGGGAACCAGCCAGATGGTTGTTGTGTTGGTTGATGTTGTGGTGCTTCAATGGAATGTGCTTTGGGTTACGACCAGATTGTGCAAGAGTGTTGTATGTAGAAACAAGTGTTTCATAAGCAAAACACTGATTTTTCGAAAAGAATGAAGAGCCTTAAGATCCAGTGTTTGGTTGTCTGGCTTTGAATCTTTTCAATCCATTTTGAATAAATAGGCAAATAATATTTTAGTAAGGATAAAAAACCTATGACCATAAAAAAACTATAGTACTGCTGTAAGATAAGAGTATATTGAACTTATTTAAAAGGTACGAAAAATAAATCTGCCTTCAAAAAATGTTGCCTTTATCTTCCCAAATTGCGCATCTTACGAGTATATGTAGTTCATTGGATTAACATTTTCTGAGTACGGTGGTAACTTAGCAGCTGTAATCAAGTCAGGAAAGTGTTGTTTTCATAACTCCATATTGTTTTGTATTATAATAATAGTACAAATGTACTACTTTAGTACGAATTCATCTTTCACATATAGCCTTAGTGGTTTGGGCAATATTATTATTGTTGCATCATTCAGAAAAAAAAAACAAAAAAATACTGAAGCGAGCTAACAAGAAAACAACAATGCGCAAATTGAGGACAGCTTCTCTCCTTTCGATTGATCAGTGTACTTTTATTTTTACACTCATGTTGTTCTTGCTTGATTCTTGGAATTAGCTTTTGGTTTATTGTAAAACTATTTTTTTTTGCTTTCGAGAAAGGGGGATCTCTCTACAGAAACTGCTCTACTCGTAAGTGGACAAATTCCAAGCGACAGCGATCTTTCTCAGGACAAAGGAGGTTCTGATTCTTTACCATAAAATCATCAGCAGATACAGAAAAAGTTGACCTGTATCAGTACTTCATAAGATTAACTGAGAGAATTAAAGTTTGAATTTTGAACATTGTTAAGAAACATAATACGAGCATATTGTATTTTGTTGTTTAATTTATCCATATAAATTAATAATCACATAAACGTTGTTAGTCTATACAACGAAAACATTCACATAAATAAAGTAATTTATTCTGCAAATATTCATGTTCATTGGTCATAGCGGTTCTCTTAGGTCCGCAACGACAAGTCCTTCAAGTCCTTGTTCTTATTAGGCGATAAATGAACAGTCATGAGAAGCTGCTTTTACATTGACTTCACAAACTACGGATGCATATGCTAAAATATGTCTTACTAAATATGTTTTAGGAGTTTACTAATATCCCGACGGGAAACGGAAACGCGTTCAAAGCGCTTCGGATGTGCTTCAAGGGAAGTGGAAGCTGCTTCCAATGCGATTCCTACTGCTTATCTTTTTTAACGTACGATGTCATTACGGGGATGCACATCTTTGGAAGCATCTGTAATGCGCTTCCTTGGACGTTGAGTAGAGCACATCTTCGGAAACATATGAAATACACTTCCTTGGATGTTATTTTTTTTTTAATTTCTCTCCGATCAGATTCGAACATAGGCATCCTGAGGCATTCTAATGTTCTGAAATGCGCACATCTTTACCAACTGAGCCACTCTTATTATTAATATGAAGGAGACTAAAACTGCTAAAATCTTCTGTCAAAATGAAATGTTGAGTTTTTGATTTCTGTAGTTGCCACTTGATAATTCACATAATATACTTTTAAAAGCCTAAATATAACAAGAGACTGGGCTGATGTCGTTAATCTGCTCATGGAACGGAATTCCTAGGTTCGAACCCCAAAGGATGCGGAATAAAATAGTTTTTTTTTTAAATTAAATGAGTTTTGATTTAAACACATCCGAAAAAGCACATCTGTTCTGATCGTTAGTTGAAATCAAGGACATTAGCCTTATTGATAATTTGCGTTTGTATTCATCGTTATACCTAAACCTTTAAAAGTATCAAGATATTCAAGATGACATTTAGTAATATTGTACGTACCACATATGCGCAACATAAGTGTTGTTTCTGTAAGCAAGTATTTCATCAAGTTAAGTTCCATGCATTTGATTTAACATCAACTATGTACATACATATATATAAATACGAGTACTGTCAATGAAATTCTGTAGATATGATGATTCAGATATGGTTCGTAATGAGCTGTTTAGGTTCTGTAAATGAGTTGAGACTGAATCCAGATAATTAAATTAATGGGAAAACCCATAACTGAAAGTTTTATTAAGTAGTTTGTGACTTACAATATCAAAAGCTTTACTAAAATCAGTATTTATAGCATTCGTTTGAAAACCGTTGCTGAATTGTTTTAGACGTGAATTTAATTGAATAAGTTACTGTTTCTTGATAAAAAAAGACTTGTTGGTATGGCGAGATAATGAGAGTAACACTATGTTCGATGTGTGGTTTAATATTGCTTTCCAAGAGTTGTCAATACACTCAGTTTTGCGATACCATTGTAATTACTTAAAAGTGAATTGCCTTCTTATTTCCAGACAAATGGGAAATTTTCTAGAAATACTGAATACTTAAATAGTAAATATCTGGAGGAAGCTAGTTCGTTGTGAAACGTTTTTAGGATAAAGGATGGAATGAAATTTGGATCGGCTTAGCGTTAATTTTATTTGTTTAATGCTTAAGAGCACATCCTTAAGACCGATCGTTGACTTCTTTAACTTTAACTTATTTCTTAAATAGTTTTGGCAAGCATACATATGACATTGATAAATTAGTAGTAGTAAATATATTGCAGGTTATATCATCGTTAACAGATACTGCTAATTTCAAGCAGTATCTGATGCAGATGACATGAACATTTACAGGAACATGAAGGGGGTTGGTGATACTTTTCTACTTCAGTCTGACTTTAAACCCTTTGAAGATTGGTGTTCTAAAAATAACTTACATCTTAATCTTGATAAATGCCAAACTAATTTTTACCAGGAATTAAAATATTGTGAAATTTGATTATAAATTAAAAGATAAGAAAATTTATCGTATCGATACAATGAAAGACCTAGGTATACATTTTGATGTTAAGTTGACTTTAATGAATCAAATTTGTAAAAAATCCTCATCTCTACTTGGGTTCATTAAGAGGTGGGCGAAAGAAATGAATAGCCCTGTGGTAACGGTGACTTTATATAAATACGTCAGCCAATAATGGTTACCATTTTATAATATTCATATAAGTAGAATTGAGAGAATTCAAAAAAACTTTATTCGTTTTGCTCTCAATGGCTTAAATTGGAATGACTCCTTAAACCTTCCTCCTTATGAGGATCGTTTGAAGTTATTACATAAGCAGTCTTTGATCTCCCATAGAAATATTGCGAAATATGCTTTATCTGCATTAACTTGTAACTGGATCTCTTGCTGCACCAGAGCTTCTTAACTACATACATTTTAATACTAAACGGAGGAGTATTCGTAACTCTTACCAATAATTTTATCAACCGGTTAGTAGAACTAAGTAATTATATGGCAACAGGTACTTTTAATCGCATGACAACTCTTATTAACAATTGCGAAGTTTATATTATTAGCTTGTCAAAAGGTCAACTCAAGCTTAGATTGAAAACCAACTGTAGATAAATTTGTAGTTTAATGGTGGTGTTTATTTTTATGTTTGTGTTGTCTGAGTCCCACAGCATCCCAGCAGTTTTTGGGACCATGCATTACCATTTTTACGATTTGTAATCATTGATTTCATATATTATAAGTAGATGGAGAAAACATGCATGATGAGGTAAGCGAAGACGTAATGCATAAACAAATTTTCAAAATCACAATAATGAATAACATAGTGTGAAATAGATACCTGTAAAACAACTGACAGCGTGGGCAAATGGTTTGGGTTGTGAGCTCTTAACTCTAAGTGCGTGAGTTCGATACTCGGTCAGACAATTTTTTTAAATTTTTTTTTATATCGATGAAAAGTTTACACACTCGGTAATGCAAAGAATCATACACTACTTTTGCTATGACATCGCCGTGTTAAAAATCATATATTCTGGAGGCGATAGAAAGTCTATGAGATCGATGAAAGTTTAGATTACTATCGATGAACAAAATCTGCTGGGATGCTGCGTAAATTTTAGCTCAGTAGCTAAGAAGGCTTATATAAATGATTTCGTATTCTTTTTCATATCTGATTTTACGTTTTGAAATTTGGGATGTATGTATATAGGTCAAAAAAATTAAATAGAATAGCCTTTTTGAATTTTTGAATTTTTTTTATTGTTCAATACTAAAAATGAAAAAGACTATTTTTAAACTTTTTTGGACCTACAGCTCAAATACCAAAACTTATTACAAATTTAAAGTTCACTAAATTCAAACAAATATCTGTATATTAACATTTTACTTCAGAAATTTAGGATATATGGGCACATTTACTAAGATGTTCGTAGTTACATATGTACATATACTGTTACTTGTATAATTAATAAAATCCGTTACAGATCCGTTTTTTTAACAAAAAACGAATCCGAATCGGATCCGTAATTAAGTCCGTTCCGCGTTCGAGACGGATCCGACACAGCGGACGATCCTTCCGCTTTTTCGAAAGGAACTTCTTACGCAAAACGACTTCGAGACGGATCCGAAACGGGATCCAAATCTGATGAAATATACGAAGAAGCTTTTATCACACTAAAAAAAAAACACCATTTGTATAGTTCCAAACACCAACGCAGCACTGACTCTGAATGCGGCTTAATGAAACATTTACCGATAGCATTGATGATGACGGTGGCAGAGCATGTGCCGTTGTCCCGGAGCTACCATCATTTCTGGTGTGCGCAAATATTTCCGCACGTTTTCCAGTATACACAATAACAGCAACAATAAAACGTGATTGCAACAAAAAAAATGTTTTAAAAAGAATCAAACAACAAGATCGGTGATCATTGCTGCGCCGCGTGATGAAGCATGCAAACAGCATTCCAGAGTTTCGCCGACGCTTTGGTGAGAGAAAGGAAAAGAAAGAGAAAAATGTTAGCGAAAGATGGACAAGAATTTTGCTCGTAGTTGTACTTTTGTATTGAGCCCGCACATGTAGACAGTTCGGAGAGCATAAATGCATTTTGTTTTTGTTGGTTTTCGTTGCAACGATACTCGCATTAAAAGAAAGGCTGCAGTAGAATTAAGTATCGTAAAATACTTTGCAATTTTAATTTTTTCCCCACTTCAATGTTTTTGTTTTTGTTGTTGTCTCTTTGATATTTATAATTTTGAATTTAGGTTACGAGTTCAAACGTGAGCTCTATGAATTTCATGTGGAGTGCTTTGCTTTGTCTTTTTTGATCTACGCAATTATTAAAAAGTTCTATATTCATACATACGTATATGTATGTAGGCTCATGTGTGTGCTGATCTCAATTTCGCAATCGGCTTGAAAATCAAAAAGTGGCTGAAAGTACAGAGATATTATTTTGCCACAAATAATTTAAATTTTTACTATATATAATGGTTTTAACACAAAAGCCACATAGTCACCGCCCAAAATTGTTAAACTTATGACGCCATGTATCGCAAATTAAACAAGATATTGTGATAAAATTCGGGATGAGAATGTCAACCATGAACATAATACATTGAACTTAATTTAAGTGGAATTGAAAAAGTGAGTTTTCTACTTTATCTTTTTTTCCGACTTTTTTTAACCTTTTTTAAGTTTTTTCAACACTTTGCAGATTTTTCGACTTTTCTATATTTTTTCGACTTGATTCAACTTTTTTCCATATTATTCGACTTTTTTCACTATTTCAACATTTTTCGAATTTCTTGAGTTTTTCAAATCCTTTTAGAATATATCAACATTTTTCGGCTGTATAAGCCATTTCATACATTTGTTTCAAATATTTCACCATTTTCTAGCTTTCTCAATATTTTCAGCTTTGTTAACATTTTCCATATTTTTTCGATTTATTCAACATTTCTTAACTTTTTTCGACTTGTATGTATGATTTTTTCAACCTCTTTCAATTTTCCGAATTTTTTTATCATTTCTAGGTGAACAATTGTAATGTTTATATAACGACTAAGGTAGGCATTAATTTTTACACAACCAAAAGTATAGGCAAAAGCGACAACTTTTATAAGAGTTAATTTTTATATTTTAATTCCAGTTTTAATCATGACATCACAATGCAGAACCGAATAAGGGGCGGTCTCCCTATACAGTAGAACCTTGGAGCGATTTTTTTCAGGAAGTGTTCGAACTGTAGAAGTTAAAATTTATTTCAACTAATTTTGAGTTAGAGAGGTGAAATAAATAAAAATCCTAGTTATAGAGGCATTAAACATTGGTGTACAGTAGGACTAAACTATTTCTGATAATTTTTCAATCGACAACAATAAAGTAACTTTGCTAAAGTTCAAATGAAATCACGTGTTAACGTCAGTCTTAAATTCTTTTATCATTTCATAGATTTGGTTTATTGTATAAGTAGGCTTTTACATTGATTTCTAAGAAACAATGATGTACGTTGTCGGCATATTCTTAAAGTCGGTATCTTACTTTTTTTTCGAGCTGTTTATTTTAACTATGCTTACATTAGACATGTTCAAAATAGCCTCATATATATTCTCAATTTATTTTTTTCGATTTTTGATATGATATTTTTCAGTCAATCCCAATTTATAAGCTTTAAAATCGATACATACTCCATAACTATGGAAAATGTCATACAATTCGTAGAACTAGACTAGTGCGCGCCTTCAATAGAAAATTCATATTTTCTAAAGTTATGTCGGGAATTTCGATTTAAAAGCAGAAACATTATTAGGATTGATTGAAGAAGATGTTGTGTCAAAGATATTTTGAGAAACAATTTTATCAATAAAATTAATTTTAAGTTTTTATTTTGTTTTGTAAACTCAAACTATTTCTGATAAAAATGGTAATGTTATGTTTTTTTCCCCATAGCTCTTGCGATATTTCGTTTCAAAAAAGACAAAGTCAAAAAAGAGTGCAGTTATTTAAAGAATGACTGATATGTGAATATTATCACCCCTATCATGAATAAACATTCCTTCGGATTTTTTCTCCAATCCCCTGTTTTGCGATCGTGGAAGATTTTTGGGGAATGGGAACAAATTCCCTGGAAAATTAGGTTATCGGCATACTTTTTTGGGGAACATTTTTTGATGTTTCACGCAAATTTTGTTCTCCAACTTTTTGGCGAGGAATTTAATGAGGAAAGAGACAATGCTAGCAATATTTTGTAATTTTATTTGATAAAAACATTTTTTTAACATATTTACAAGATCTAGCAACTCAAACAAAGAGCAATTACTGATATTGGTCCAGTACATGGAAACCAATTCGGATACAGTAAAAGTCGTCATGAAAAGAATAGATGGCAAACTATCAAGCTATGCTATACTATATTTTAGGTGATTTTCAGTACATTGGTATCAAAACCGTCCAAGTCCAAAATTGTTTTCTCAAAAGCATAGGCAAATGAAACTCAAAAAGTCTGATCTGAGTTCAGTATATTGGTATCAAAACCGTCCAAGTCCAAAATTGTTTTCTCAAAAGCATAGGCAAATGAAACTCAAAAAGTCTGATCTGACGTGCTTTGACTAAGAAATTTCATAATCTATTATGTGAGAAATACGTTTTAATTTTTCAATGAACATAGATGAAGATAAGCGTTTTTCGATGTTTTTCCTAAAGTATGAAAAAGGGACTTGGCCGGTTTTGCAACTGGGTGCCTCATATATAAAAAATTGTCGCAGTTACTGACACGGATGTTGAGTTAAAAATAAGGATTGACCATGAAGCAAAGTTGTAAAATATATTTAAATAAATCAACAATCATAAGTAATAAAAAAATTAAATTTTTACTTGTTTTTAATTTTATCTATTTTAGTATAAGTAAGTAATTAAAATTATTACTATTAACGGAATAGCGTCGCATAAAATTTTTTTTTTTTTTTGTATGTATCGGTGTATCGGAAATATCGGCAAATAAATATCGCCGATACGGATGTATCGGAATATACCGATAATCGTACCGGTATCGGTTGCATCCCTAAAAAAAATTGATTTAAAAATGTTCTTTCAGTACAAAAATCACCACCAAAAGACAATCAGTAGCTGACATACAATAACATGTCTAAGATGATCGTGTCATATTCTAGCAAATATGGGGCGGGATTAAAAGAATTGTTCAATGTTTTCCGCCTTCTCGACATTGCTACAACTTCTACAAAAGTCAAAAAGACCGTCCCGCTAACACAACAACAACTGACGAGACACTAAGTCTGTTGCGGAGTATCAGTGCTATTGAGTACTTAGCATCCTTTTCCGGTAAGATTATCGACAATATCTTACACGTGTAAAGTGGTATGCTAGCACCTTTCATTTTCTGATGCATTTGTGAAGTAGTTCCTTGCTTAGCAAGCTTCGCAATTACCAACAATGTCCCTATGCTCAGGCACGAAGATGAGATGAATGTCAAAGTGCTGAGCCATCACAGGCTGAGGCATGTGACGTTTCAGAGCCATTAGAGAGCTTATGAATACCGATTCTTAAGATTTTATAGCAGCCTGACTATCTCTGTAAGTATTTGTGTCTATTTTGGACGCAACAATTTAATTAGCTAGAATGGTATGGTAAATTTTTGAGGTCAGTTTTTTAATGTAAAACTAAATGTGATTCTCAGCACAGACTTTTTTAAATCCTCAAATGTGCTGTTTGTCCCTCGAACCAAAAAACGTACCATCTTTGAAGAATCAAACAATTGTGTGGCCTACTCTCGGATTCCTTTCTTCACGTAAGTAACTACTTAAGTACTGAATGCATCTATGTAGATAACCGTCACAATTGCGATTGTAAGCCAACTATGTAAATGATAAATGTGACTTCCAGTTCATATAAGAAGCAAAAACGTTAGCTTTAATAAAGAAAGAAAACAACATAGAAATCAACACTATCATGTACGAAAGAAATTATAAAATCCTTTCGGCATTTTAGTGACATTTTTCTCTGTATGTTACAGGTTCAGCAGCTGCTGGCGATGAAATAAGAAACATTAATTGCTGCAATGCATGTTTGCTGTCGCACTTGGTGCTGCTTCTGTTGCTTGCAGATAGTGTTGCCCTCAACATGCTCAATGTAAGAAGATAGTGCCACAAATAAATGTAAAGCAATAATGAAGAAGACGAAGCTGACTTATCTGGAAGCATTATAATGGGCACCTGTTTGGTTATCATATAAAAATGAAGTGACCACAGAGTAAGGATGCCCATAGAAGAAAAACATCGATGTTTTTTCGATGTTTTTCGATATATCAACAAAAAACATCGATATATCGCATGTAATTTGCATTTCATTACTAGGCACTAAAAGATAAAAAGAAGCAAAGGAATAACCAAATTTAATTTTTATAATTCCCAATATTTATTGCTTAAGTCCTGCATGAACAGGATTTTGTTTACTCATTTAGCTTGTTGTACAACTTCGGAAATTGTATTTTATAATCTGCCCATACTTCCAAAGGGTTTTCATTAAATTGACTTACTGGAGTCCTCAAATAAACAGCTAACTCATTTGAAATACCTTCGTCAGATTTATTGATTTTCCAATTTCGCTGAACCAAATTATGGTGACCTGTCCACATGTTAAAATCTGACAGAAAAATTTTGTATGAACCGTCATAGTCGAGTTCCGCTCCTGCAGCACACGCTTCTTCACGAAGATCTTTTTTCATCAAACCTTTAATTTTAATTAAGACACTAGAGCAAGCCAATCGGGCTTACGAAATTAAGTTTTTTGAACCGTGGATCCAATATTGTTGCAATAGCTAATGACGATGGGCGTAATTTATTAAGAACCATTGGCAGTAACGTGGACTCCATACCAGTCAACATCAGTGGTGCTGATCTGTATTGAATTAAATTTCGCTTACAGTATTCCACAGCTCAAGAAATCGTTGAACCATATAATAAGTACGTGCTATTCCAGTGGTTTGGGAAATCCTGTATAAGTTTTGTGTAAGCTTTCATAGATTTTCGCAAATCGTCACTTGCTAAACAACTTTGTTTAAAAAAAAGTAACTATGTTCTTTACCTTGGACAATATTTCTGGCAATTCTGGAATTGCTATAATAAGCTGAGCAACCAAATTAAGGGTGTGCGCATAGCATGACATTGGCTTTCTTTCAAAAGCAATTTCCACAGATGTCACCATATTTGCGGCATTATCCCGGTGACTTTGTTAGTATTAAAGCCGCATTCATTGGAGGTTTTAGTAAGCACTGTTTTATATATTCGTATTCAGTCGTTTCGAAGTTGAAGTAAACGTGAAAAAGTAAAAACTGATTTTCGATATATTGGATAAATACATCGATATAGAGTTCTTACCCAACGGGAAACGGAAGCGCGTTCGAAGGGTTTCGGATGTGCTTCAAGGGAAGTGGAAGCTGCTTCCAATGCGCTTTTCACTGCTTATCTTTTTTAACACACGATGTCATTGCGGCGGTGAACATCTTTGGAAGCATATTTGATGCGCTTCCTTGGATGTTGAGTAGAAGCACATCTTTGGAAACATATGAAATACGCTTCCTTGGATGATGAGTAGAAACATATTAAGCTTAAATGGAAAAAAAATCTCAACTAATTTTTTTAATTTGACTCCGGTCAGATTCGAAACTAGGCTTCCTGCGGCATGCTACTCGTAGTGTTCTGAAATGTGCACATCTTAACCAACTGAGCTACTCTTATTATTAATGTGAAGTTACTGCAAAATTCTTCTGTCAAAATGAAATGTTGAGTTTTTGATTTCTATAGTTGCCACTTGATAATTCAAATAATATACTTTTAGAAACCTAATAATAACAAAAGTCTTGGCTGCTGTCGTTAAACTGTACGTAACTGCATGAAACAGCACGGGATGCCTAGGTTCGAACCCCAGTTGGATGCAGAATAAAAAAGTTTTTTTTAAATTAAATTGAATTGCAAATTCAATGCATCCGAAAAAGCACATCTGACGTGCTCCACTTGGAAGTTGCTTCCAAATTTCACGTTGGGAAGCACATCTTATGTGCTCCCCTTGTAATCTGCTACAAAATTTCCCGTTGGCTAGATATAACGTGTTAATTCGATATATCAAAGGCTTACATCGATATTATATCGGAAATCGATGAATATCGGGCGCATCACTACTACAGAGTAAACAAATCTAGCAGAATCAATTCCCGGCCTTCTCGAAAAAAAATTTTTTTTTTTTTGAAAAAATTAAGATCTTTTGTTTTTATTTATTTATTTTTATTATTTTATTTGTTTTTATTTTATGTTCACAATAAAAATAATACACATATGAGGAAAAGTTGATAACCTTTTTCTTTTGCTGGTTAAAAAAAAAAATCGTTGAATTTCACTTATTTTTGAATTTCTACCCCGGCTTTGATATGAAATTCCCGCCCAGGCCGGGTCAATCACGGTCATTTGGTAATGCTGAGTAACCAAATGCTCATAATTCTGTCATTTTACTCAGGTATTGTTAATTCGCACACTACCAGCTCTTACAGTTTACAATTTTTGTAGTCGTTAGAGTACGAAAGATCCCGAACGACCTCAACGTCCAAATGGACAATCAATGAGTGAAGGTTTGCGAAGAAGCTAAAATGGTAAGCATCTGAAATCAACGTATTCCATTCGTAACCATTTTTGGGCTAAATTTGATTATACTCTTGCCAAATTCGAGCACAATGCCACATGCTATTAAGGCGTTACAATTTTTGGGTATATACGCCAGATAAGGAAAGACAGTGAAACAGTAAACTTCTCCCGGCAAAGTACTTCGAATAGATAAATAACGGTGTTATTGAAGAGAAAAGTTAGAGTGACGGTTTTCTTGGCCACATAAGACATAATCTTTATCGACTATCATGAAAGACGATGATTTCATCTAGTTTTGATGGAAAAGCGGCTCTATTTGGTGAAGAAAAATTCTATAGTGTGTTTTAACACGATATTCCACAATTGGTCTTGGTCGTATTCGATGCAACTTCCTTCATTCTATCCTTCAAACTTGGATCGCTGCTACTATTTTATCTTTCCAAAAGCTATTCCTTGCTCGTTGGAAAAAATATTTTTCAAGTTCCGATCTGATCGGAAAAGAAAACGGAAATTTCACGATAGTTTTTCGAGAAGTCTATAACCTACTTCATTGTGATTTCATTTAGCGGCACCATGTTAGTCCATCACATGCGCTTAGTTTACTATGAAAGCTATCTTGCTGTTATCCAGTAGCACGTACAGTAGGTGCACACCACTGAAAGATGTAAATGTTATGAGCTCTTACCATGGAATATCGTAGGAATTGATAGATCTAGGATGGATCCTGAGAATCTCAAATTTTAAAGGGCTGTGCGTATCAGCCTAGCGATTGAAAGATGGAAGAGCAATTAGACATTTAAAAGGCCTACCAACTAGGGGTGGCAATCCCGGGATCCCGGGATTTTCTCTAAATATAGGCTAAAGTAATCCCGGGATTTTCGGGATTAGAAAAAAGTTTTATATTATATAATAAATATTCTTTTATATGACATATTTAAGTACAAAATCTGCAAAATAATTGTTTTCAATACATTTGATGTGCATGAATTATTATTGCATCCTGCAAAATGCACTTCAATTGTGTCTGAACCTTAAATTAAGTAAAAATATTTTTTTTTATTGTAGCAATTTTTTGTTTAAGATTTTCTTAAAAAAAATGTAACATAGCAAAAAAACATATCTTTTTTAATAGTTTGACTAATTTTAAGAATTTTTTGCTAAGTGCGATTTGTATTGAAAATTGATAGTTCCCTAGAAAAATGATATAATGTGAAATTTAGACAAAAATTATTTTTATCAATAACGGAAATACTAAAAATGCAATAGAAAAACAACATAAGCAAAACATATCTATTTTTTATAATAAAACACAAATCTGCAACAAAAAATATAGGTTTGTCTTCAAAAAAAAAAAAACCACAGCCGACTTTGATTTGACATTAAAATTTTGACCCAAACCTAGACCTACCAAAATTTAAAATCTAAGATATAATTAAACTTTTGTCTGAAGCTTTTTTTTCTGAAATTAGCTTCTAAAAATTTTGACAACTTAAATGAAGCACACTTATGGGTGCGTCTACTGAGAGCGAGCCATTCGGTGCCACTAAATGCCATCACTGTCACATTTGAAAAGGTGATAAAGTATTAATCAAGTAAAAAGTGTGGTACACGAATTTTTAAATGTAAAAATAAAATTGAATAACAAAATTGATAGTTTGGTCATAAATCCTCTATCATCTCCTTTTAATAGTGACTATCTTCTACTAGTCAAACTTAGTAAATGTGATTAAGATGTATTAACACTCGAAGTGTTCTAAGTCAATTTGTAAGCTATTATTTTTTCTATTATTTTGCGTTCTTATTCTTCATTGTTACGCTGTGAAATAAGGCAATTTTAATTTTATATCGTATACAATAGTATAAACTTCTCGTTTTTTTGTAGTTTTGTATGCATTTACTAGAACTATCAATCCCGGGTTCCCGGGATTGGAAACTTCGATCCCGAAAATCCCGAAACTCAAAAAAGCTCCGGGATTGCCACCCCTATATTGCAATAGGATGAATTCAGAATTGAATATTGAGATATTCATTTATTATTAATATGTATGCAAATAGTTTGATATCAGAGGACTGCGCGAGTGCGCATATTTGTATCTACAAGCCTGTTGCTATGTAACGAGTGGTGGTGTGATTCATGCTTACGAATAATAAAGCGATTGAGAATCAAACTTTCGCAAAAACGAATGTCAGCGAGCCACGAAACAGTCGCAAGCTTTTGTGTATATTTACAAGATTATTTATTGCTCGCATACAAAAATTTTCCCGAAAAGCTTAAGTGCTTAGCTTTTTGTCAGTAAAAATTCCCAAAAAATAAGCAAGCAAACACTCTCGCTTGCATGGCTCATTTGAAACGAATCGATTCGTGCAAATGTGTAAACAGTGTGTGCAAGTTTGATTCCCAATCCCTTTAAAGGAATACTAGATAATGTGCTGAAATGTACGAAAACTTGCGAGTGCAAGCTATTTGCTCCAGGTCTCTGGTAGGTATGTATGTTTATTATCGTTATTCGCATTTCCATGCAAGTATCTTAGAAACTAGAAATAGCAGAGCAAATTTAAAGTCAGACTTTAAGGAGGGGTAGGGTTAAAGCGCTACATTTTAGGCGTAAGTTTAAAAATGTTTTTTAGTGATATGGTAAACGTAAATATATTTATTTAAAAATCATATAAAAGTACAATATTTAAAAAGTATTCTGTGAGAAATTTTATTAAAAAATATTGAAAAATAAGCCATTGGCAGCAGATTTCCGCGGACGCCTAAAATAAGGTGGCTTGCGGTGGACAACATGACTCATCACTTTATCATCTCAAATCAAAAAATCAAAAAAATTTTTTTTTTTTTAATTTTGGATAATGATCCAAAATATTGATAGTTTTTAAGTTCTTCTAAATGACTTACAACTGTTGACAACCACAAAAAACCATTTTTTATAATACTCGTAATTAAACATTTTTACAATAAACTTTTTCAGTCAGGCAAAGATCAATTATTCTGTAAACTCTTACAAATCAATTGTATTTTTTTTTTCAACAAACATGACATAGATAACATTTTTATTTTGCGATTTTTTTTTTCGATTAAAACGGGGGGATTTTTTACAATCACCCAATAAAAGAAAAAAATAAATTAACATCCTAATTGTAATATTAACACAGAATATTGATTAAAAAGCTTCTATTTTAGAATTGGCACTTGAAGTCAACTAACAGAAAAAATCTTTAATTAATACATTTCGAAAGTAATCGGTCAAATTTATTTAAAAATTCAATTAGTTTTTATCACAGCACTTTAACGAAATTAAATTCTAAGAATAAACACACATGCCCAACATTTTACTGATAATGATTGATGCCATCACACTATGGGAAACTTTTCCACATTCTTTGGCTAAAAATATCAAAATATTTTTAAAAAGTATCATACAATTCGTTTAATTAGACTGATGCGCGGCTTCAATAGAAAACTCATGTTTTCCAAAGTTTTGTCGGGAATTTCGATTTGAAAGCAGATGCATTCTATACATACAAATAAATGTTATTTTCAGAAAAATTTTCATTAAAAAAAAAACAAGTTTTATAAATAAAAAATAATGCTTCAACAAATTTATTTAAAGTAAAGTATATTATTTATTTTATAAAACTATAGCATTTTTAAACTTAAAATGTATTAAGTTTTTTTGCCATTCCTCATTGTTTTTGAGATATACTATTTAAAAAATTTTTGATTCAAATTTTTTATTTTTTGTTTTTTTTAAGGTGCTGTTGCTTAAAAAGTAAGTTTACGATATGAAGAAAAAGCTCACGAAAATTCAGCTCTGTAACTCAATTTTATAAGGTGGCGCCGGAGCCTGTTAGTTTTACATGTAAATTGTATGGAAAAATCATATTTTACAAAAAAAGGTATCTGAACAAATAGGTGATTAATGTTGTAGGGCTGAAGATTGTCGTTTTTCGATGTAATTTTTTACGCTGAATCCGAATCTGGCCTCAGAATTGACCCATCATGTCTGAATCCTGAAATATTTGAGGCTAAGTACCTAAAACATGATGTTTTTTGTCTACTTTCGAGGCCATGTATAGGATTCAAAGAAAGTTGATCAGCTTATTTTTAACAAAAGCATCATTTAGTACCATCCTTGCCCTTTAAAATGAGCTTTCAAGTGGTGATCTGTGATGTTTCCTTGCAAAGTTATAGCCATTTTAAAGTGACATGAATTGGATCCCCTACAATGGGTTGCAACCCAACAATATTAACCAACGGGTTTCAAATTCATGTCACCTTGAAATGGCTGCAACTTTGCAAGGAAGCATCACAGATCACCACTTGAAAGCTCATTTTAAAGGGCAAGGATGGTACTAAATGATGCTTTTGTTAAAAATAAGCTGATCAACTTTCTTTAAATCCTATACATGGCCTCGAAAGTAGACAAAAAACATCATGTTTTAGGTACTTAGCCTCAAATATTTCAGGATTCCGACATGATGGGTCAATTCTGAGGCCAGATTCGGATTCAGCGTAAAAAATTACATCGGAAAACGACCCTTTTCAGCTCAACAGCACTAATCACCTATTCATTTAGACACCTTTTTTGAAAATAATAATTTTTCCATACAATTTACATGTTAAACTAACAGGCTCCGGCGCCACCTTATAAAATTGAGTTACAGAGCTGAATTTTCGTGAGCTTTTTCTTCATATCATAAACTTACTTTTTAAGCAACAGCACCTTAAAAAAAACAAAAAATAAAAAATTTGAATCACCCTAATGTACATACGTATTTATAACTTTTCTTCAGTATAGACCAGTAGGTATTGGCAGCTAGGAAATAAATTTCTGACTGCACCCATCCATTTTAGAAGTGCATACACGCATACATATGTTAAAATTAAAATTGTTACTTGAGCTGTTATTAAGGTTCCTTAAACATTATTCTTTATTCACCTGAATCGGGTTCCGAGTCTTGAGCAAATATCAAGATTCAATCAATGTGAAATGAAAATCATAAAAAGTTTTAAAAAGGTACAATAATGCAACATATCTCGGCGCTGGACGCACTTCCGAGGTTATCAGTGGCGGTCTAGGATTCAGTTTGGAGAGAGGCGGTGGGCGATAATATTCGACGAACGTCAATGAACTGAAGCAAAAACTGAGATGCTAAGCTAGAAATTTCTGACGGTACACATGTCATTGAGAGCATACTCAAAACGAGTATATTACAAATTACAAGCAAAATACGATAAACTACATATAAGGATATTTGGACTTCAATAAAAATCATATGTAGGTCTATATTAAATGAAGTCTCGTTTGATTCATTATTATTAATGGAAAATAGAACTGTCCTTAGTTTATTGTGTATCTTGATACAGTAAAAAAATTATAAGAAAGCTTATTTTTCAGAAGAAATAAGTTGAGTATTTCTTTCTATTATATAAAATAGTTTTCGGCTTCAGAAAATATGCGTATAATTAAAGAAGAAAAAAAAATTAATAGAAGAAAACAAAAAAAAAATGTAGGAAAGCAAAAATTCCAATCCATATTTTTAGTTGTTGTCAAACTAAATGCAACCGTGAAAGTGTTTCAAGTCAGGAATAATCAAAACAGATCAAAAATTCCGAAAAGCACATATTCAATTCTATTTATTCAAATACACAATTCTTACACATTATTGCTCTGTTAAGAAACAAAGGCAAAACAGGAATAAAAATGGAATGAAAGTTATTAGAAAAGAAAATTCAAAATGTTCCACACTTCAAATGCACTACAATAAAAACTAGGGTTGTAACGGAGGAAGCGGATGCAGATGCGGAGTTCAGAAATTGATCTCAGCGGATGCAGATTCTTAACGAAAGCGGAGGCGGAGGTGGAAAAACAATTTGAAAATATTTGAAACACAACATTTTATAAAAATGTTAGTATTAAATGAACATTAGGAGGTAACCTAGATTTCCAGCCTGACGAAGAAGCTATTTTTCGGAATTTATTATGCCACCCCCAGTAGAATTTATGATTATAATTCTTTTCAGGATCAATAAATACACGATTCTAATTGATTTAAAATTATATAAATGCAAAATAGCTCCATCTGCGTAACCATACAAAAACAATTGGTCTCAACGGAGCCAGTGAAAAACAAGAACCAAAAAAATTTAGATTCAGCATGACAGTGGCAATCGTCTGAACCAGGATTATTATATTTTATGCAAAAAATGACAAAATGGCGGCTATTCGAGCAAAAGTGTTCGAAAAATAAGGATATTATGGGTAATTTGTCTGTTTAAAAATAATAGAAAAAATCAATATGTTGACTTAATTTTGGTTCATGCGATACCCATACATGTGACGAATATGTGGATAGAGTTTCATAAGGATCGGCTCAGTAATTTTGGAGGAAAGACGGGCACCATATGAAAAAAGTGAATGCGAGAGAAACGCGTTTAAATTTGTTTTTATTGAACCGGAGAGCCGGAGAGTGCGCTCAAATAAAGTAGCAAAAATAAACTTAAACAGCTTGAATCTTTATGAAATTTCAACACGATATTTTTGAAGTGGTCTACTTTCGAAATCTGTGTAAACGAATTTCATAATAGATTGGTACTCATAATCATTTCTTACGAAACTAACTAAAAAATAACTAAGTTTCTATTTTATTTTAGCCACTTACAAGTACAAAAAATAGTGTAAATAAGCTTAAGCACCAAATTTTTCACTTTTTAAGCTCTAAAGTTGATTTTATAGCTACCGTTATACCTCCGATTTGCCGCATTAAAATTTGCAGAGGCGGAGGTACGATATCATGCGGAAGTTCCGCACTTGCGGCTACGTATGCGCAGCTCCGTTACAATCCTAATAAAAACTTACAAAGCGCGTTATTTTTTGTATGTTTCTTATACAAAAAGAACACGTTAAAAGAATTTAGGGGGCCAAAGGCAACAAGCAAAACGACTTCAAGAGTTACGAGTACATAAAATGTTAGATAATTTACATTTAGATGTAAACTATTTTCTACTATCTACTCAATTATATATATTTGAGAGGTAAATTTTTAGTAACAGCATATCAAACTACATGTGTGCAAATCCGCCAAATTTGGCCTTTTATCTGGCCTCGTTTTTTTTTTGGAGTACATCGTTCAGCCATAGTTTTTCTTGAAGCTAAAGCTATCTTGAACTCATAATAAAGGTTGTTCAATAGAAATTCAGATAGCTATTTCTTTTATTTAACTTTATATGTAACTTTTCATGTTTTTTTTTTTAACTTAAATGCAATTTTAACTATGTATGTCTCCCCTTGAATTTTAATTGTTCCTCCTTGAATATTAATTAAAGATAGTCTAAACTTCGAGAAAAACCATGTTTGAAGAGTCTGCTCCAAAAAAAAAAATAAAAAAAAAATCGAAATTGTCATCTTACCTCGACCATGGCTTCGATTTTTTTTTGGAGCAGACTCTTTAAACATGGTTTTCTTGAAGTTAAAACTATCTTTAATTAATATTCAAGGAGGAACAATTAAAATTCAAAGGGAGACATAGTTAAAATTGCATTTAAGTCAAAAAAAACATGAAAAGTTACATACAAAGTTAAATAAAAAAATAGCTATCTGAATTTTAATTGAACAACCTTGAATATTAATTCGAGACAGCCTTAGCTTCAAGAAAAACTATGGCTGATCGATGTACTCCAAAAAAAAAAAAAAAAAAACGAGTCCAGCTAAAAGGCCAAATTTGGCGGATTCGTACATATAGACATGTACAATTGTTTTCTATCCTCGTACACTCTTAAGAACTCCACATTTTCCTACAAAAAAAAATTCCTTTTTAAGGTTTCTTTTCTAATTCTAAAATGTAAAACTTTAATTTTAAATTTTGTTCACTAAGAACACTACAAATCAAAAAGACAATCAAGGCTGTCTCTTCAGCTTCTTCAGCGGTAAGCCCTTATAACACAAACAAAGATTCGGTTTTATTTTCTTTGGTGCATATTTTTTGATAGTATAACAAAGTTTTATTTTAATTTGAGTTTATGCCAAAGAAATTGAGAAAATATCCCATAGTGCAACAGTTAAAAATCGTTGTTAAGAATCTAAGATCTCTTATATGTTAACAACTGTGATACTCTCTCATATTCATATAAAGGGTGTTTTTTTTAGAGGTTTGTTTTTCGAATAGAGATAAAACTGGCATTTTATGGTCAAATCTGGCAACTCTAATGTCATTTATGTTCAGTTGGGTTTGCCATTTCATCATGAACAGGTTGACAAAAGAACAACGCTTGCAAATCGTGCAAATTTATTTCGAAAATAATGGTTCAGTTCGCGAAGTTTACCGCAAGCTCCGTCCATTTTATGGTCGACATAATCGTCCATCAGAGCAATTAATTCGGTTAACCATGGGTCGTTTTCGCACTACGTTTACTCTATGTGATAATACGCATCCGCAGAGACGTCGAACAGTGCGCACCGAAGAAACAATTGTCGCTGTAGAGCAAAATGTTGAAGAGGACCCGAATGAATCGATTCGCCACCGTGCACAGCAATTGGAGCTTTGTCCATCAACTTTATGGAAGATTTTGCGCAAAGATCTTGGCTTGCGATCCAGCTTGTGCAAGAATTAAAGCCGCGAGACCATGCAATGCGTCGTGATTTTGGTGTATGGGCCGAAAATGAGATTGATCTCGATGATGATTTTCATCGCAAAATTTTGTTCAGTGATGAGGCTCATTTTTGGTTGAATGGCTACGTCAACAAGCAAAATTGCCGCATTTGGAGTGAAGAGAATCCACATGAGACCCTTGAGACGCCATTACATCCACAAAAACTGACTGTTTGGTGTGCTCTATGGGCTGGTGGAGTCATTGAGCCATACTTCTTCCGAAATAATGCTGGAGAGTCAGTTACCGTTAATGGAGACCGGTATAGAGCCATGATAACCGACTATTTTGTTCCCGAATTGGATGGCATGAATGTGGATGAGTTGTGGTTCCAACAAGACGGCGCTACATGCCACACAGCGCACGTCACAATCAATTTATTGAAGGAAACATTCGATGAGCGCATAATTTCGCGGAATGGACATGTCAATTGGCCACCAAGATCGTGTGATTTGACACCATTGGATTATTTTCTTTGGGGATATGTGAAGTCGCTCGTCTACGCCAACAAACCAGAAACGTTAGGGGACTTGGAAGCTAACATTCGTGGCGTTATTGCCGACATACGGCCCCATATGCTAAAAAAGTGGTTCAAAATTGGACCTGTAGAATTGGCTTCATTCGAGCCAGCCGCGGCGGCCACATGCCCGAAATCATATTTAAACATTAATGGCATAAAATTATCCTTCCAATAAAGTCAAATTGATGGACATTAAAACGATTTTCTTGTGTTTTATTTCAATTCGAAGCTCTATACCTCTAAAAAAAACACTCTGTACATACATTAGACTGTCCGTTATTTTCTGAGTTTCCGTAATCGCTTGGTAAATCTGCTTTTGGCAAAAATTAAGAAAATTGTTAACTTCAAAAAAAAAATATCCATTCAGCCCAGTATAAATTATTTATTTCTTACTCGAAAACGAAAAAGGAAATATTGCCAAATGAGTTCCTTTGAAAATATTTTTTGGACGAGCAAGCGAAGCGCCATTTTTACACGTAGAGTTTCATGTAGCATGTAGTGCGCAGCAAACCTTTTTCTGTTTTTTTGGCAATATTGTAAAGAACTTTACGGTACAATTTTCTATACACACAAACGTAGCGATTTTTTTCTGTGTATTGACATATGAGGGGCTTAGAATGACATCTGAGTGAGTACTAATAGACTCAAAATAGTACACAAGGTATAATATTTGTTTCTTACTCTTTATGAAGCATAAAAACAAACAGTAACCTCAATTTCGATAAAAATATGACTTACTCCACTATCATTCTAAGTTCCTCATATCATTATCGTATCGTATCGTAACTTTAACTTTTTTAGTATTTTATTTTTAACTAAAAAACTTGTACAGTTACAGAAAAAATGTTTTGATTTTTAAATGATATTTTATTGAGCTTACTGTTCGATAATTTGTATGTGTTTCGACACCAAAGAAATTGTACTTAATAAAGAAAAATAATAAAAAATGGGTTAAAGCTAGATATACTAGTTTCATCCTCTGCTAGGAGAACTCATCAGTAACTTTCAAGCCGATAAGTAAGAGTGTTCAAGCCTACTATGTTTCTTTTCTTGCATAGACCTGTTGAGAACCCAAGCAAAAATTTAAACAAAGAAAGCAAAATACTATTTTTTCCATTTTGCTTACCTTTGTTATTGTAACTCCCTTGATATTACACATTTTCTTGCAGGTTTTGATTTTTTGTTTCCTAATTTATGAGTTTCTAAGGAACAAAAATTAACTGAAAAATGTGGAAGGAGATTTTTTCAGTGCATTTTACGATATTTTATCTTTGAAGCAAATAAACAAAAAAGCCTTCAGCTTTCTTTAGGTCTACTAGTTTTGAATAAAAATAATTTAAAAAATAGTTTTAGAGCTCAAATACACGCTATATTGAGCGAAAATTAAATCTACTCGATTAAGGAAACCAGAGAGATAACGGACAGTCATACACTTTCCATATTAGGTACAAATGAATGTAGAGTAGTGAAAGTAAATACATACATATAGTACATAAATAAGAATAGATAGTATAAGAGCTGTTTACAGATAAGGGATTTTAGATTCGCAACCAGCGTTGCCAGGTGAATTTATTTAATGTAATTCATACGTTGGTACGAATTTTGGACACAAAATTAAATTTTTTGTATTCTGGAATTTCTTACACAATGAAATTATAAAATTAATACACAAAATTGATTTTTGTCTTAAACGAACACTTTGACACATTTACAATTTCTTTTGGCAAACCTTGTAATAATTTTGTTTTTTTTAGGTTCAATTCTGTGACAGTATCATTGAGACAGAAACATTGCTGGTAAGCCTAAGTACGCTGAATTAAGCAGTGCAAATCATTTTGTAAAGTTAGTGCTTATTTTCGAGACATATACGGCTTAAAGTTATTGGCCAAATAACCATAAGCAAAAGATAAATTTAATTTAATAAAACTTTGATCATTTTTTGAAATAAATAGAAAAATTGTGAAATTTGTTTTATGCCTAGTTCTAATTTTTTAAGATTTTAAACTTATTTCATGCCATGCATTTTAACATTTGCCATCAAAACGATGGCGCATAGTTTTATATGCATGGGTTGAAGATTCATCATTTAAAGGCAGATTGACAGAAATATACACTATAACCAGCTTTGAGAGGCACTGCAACGTTTACAATTCTGCACTTAAGGCCAAATTTGGTAAGGCAGATTTGATAGATACCAAAATCGAATCAGAAAAAAGTTACTCATTCACAAGAACTACAGCTATCGTCAAAAAAAAGTAATTGGGCAGTATCAACTTCAGAAATTTTCTATTTGCTTAGCTGAATCTACCGACATAAGAAACAATAAAGTTTGGCTGTGAGAAATTGTGACAATAGCGAAGTGTTTGGTTTTTTTGTTAGGCTAATGGACGCTGAAACTAAACCGTTTAACACAAACGGACTCTTTTGAAAAAAAAGTCACATTTAATTAATTTGATATAACTTGCAGCCGATGGTGCAAATAACATCATCAGATAAAAGCAATCAGTGCAGTTCAAGTCATTTGTAAATGAATTACTAACTTTTATGCGGGTTGCGTTTATACAAAGAGAATATTCGACTTAAGCGATGCTATATTTAAGCCTCAACAATATTGAAAACGGTTTTCTTTACTTGACTCAACATTGAAATATCCAAATTAGTTTCAAAGGATCTAGATTGAAGCTGTAGAAATCGAATATCGAGAGCTGCAATATTTATATCTTAAAACACTCACCGACCAAACGATGTCATTGACAGTGAAAAACCCTTAGAAAACCTCTTCAAATATATCAGATAATTTGGCTCCCGATTAGTTAGACGAGAATGTTCAAAGAATTTACAGAATTCGGTTGGACAACACAACGCTAGAAGCGTTAGGTCCTTTAACATTAAATAATTGTTCTTGTTCCAACTTAAACTCAAAACTTATGACGAATTGCTCAAATATTTTCTAGTACTAATAAAATATGATAATTACTTACATTTATTCTAAATTACCACTTGCCAAGTATACAATGATATTGCTAAGCTATATTATCTTACTTTGCTAAAGTTTTAGTCTTCACCATCCAAGGCTTTTGCATTAAGATTTCATTGCATATTTTTAGGCTTAGCGGTAACTAGTTTTTAGGATAAACTAGTTTTTCCTATGCCAAACTAGTTGAATTGTATGCCTGAAAGTATGTAATTTAATTTTAATGCAAAAGCGATAGCGAAGCCGATGTTGAACATGTTATAGACTAAGCCGCGGTCGAATACATATATCCAAAGTACGTTTGCATTAAAATTAAATTGCATACTTTCAGGCATGAAATTCAACCAGTTTGGCCTAGAAAAAACTAGTTTATCCTAAAAACTAGTTTGGCCGGTAACATATACAGCCTAATAAGCAAATTTATATAATTTATTTGTCCATAAGTGAAATCGTTTCTGAAAATCATACTCTCTATGTATTTTACTACTTTTATGTCGATATTTTTTCCACGAAAGTTTACGATTTTTGTTTTAACTCGGATAATTTTTTCATGTCAAGCATCTGGCCACACTGTTCTTAATGAAGTAAATTAGTATAAAAGCGGTATATTCAAGCAATGAAGACATCAGTGACTACTTGGATACCGATCTAAACCGATTAGAAAAAGAAAGTCTTAAACATGGTGCAGTTGCTAATTGCTACAATATTTCTCACAGTTGCTATGTTTATCAGCACTGGTCAGGCTCAAACATTGGAGGAACGTGATGGCATTATAAATGGAACTCTTTTGGATAGCATGCACAATTTTCCGCACCAAGTGGGAATCTATATTCACAACAAAACTTATGACAACTATTGCAGTGGTAATGTAATATCACATCATTGGATTATTACCGCAGCACACTGCGCTTGTTTTACGTATAAAGATTATGAGAACATTACAATGTCCTTAATGTTTAATCGCCTCAACATCGGATATAACGCACCAACCGAAAAGGACTCTTACACTATTACCATTACACAAGTACATAACAAATGTTTGCAAAATGCCAACTTAGGACTAATTTATGTACCAGTTGCTATAGAATTTAACTCTGTTGTGGCACCTATTGCTCTAGCATTAGATCCATATAAGAATTATACGGGAAGTTATGCTGTGATGCCCGGTATCAAACAAAATACCACACAGGAGTCATACGGAGAATTTGAAATCATATCGGAGTTACATTCATCGGGTCAATGTTCGGCAGATAGACTTTGCACCTTTGGATGGCGCAATAGCTCAACTGTTCCTTGTAATGGAGCACAGGGTGGTGGACTTCTTCTTGATTGGCCTTGGTCACCACGTCTTGTTGGCATTTTCTCAGACCCGGGCTCATGCTTAAGCTACATCATTCCATCAGCATACTATAGAGTCAGTAACTATATCGATTGGATTACTGAAGTTATTGGTCTACGCGTGAACAACGATGGATATTTCTTATAAAATGACTTTTGTGTAATTTCAACATGGAAAATATGTAAATACATGTACCATATGTCGGTAATTCTATAAATAACTACACCTTTTTTCGACTTTTTTCTCTGATATATTTGATTTTTTTTATATATTGCTTATTGCGTAATGTATTTTCAAAAAAGTTATGAGTATTTGCAAATTTGACTAAAATTTTTTTTTAACGGAATACCTCAAAAACTATGAGGAATAGAACAAAAACTTAATATCCTTTTTGTTTGAAAATGCTTTTGCTTTATAAAAAAATGTACTTTCAAGAAATAAAATTAGTTTTTGTATTTATAAAAATGTTTCTCAAAATATGAACGCGAATTTTTCCAGGGCAACAGCTGTTGTGCCTCAAATACTCTGCAGATGTCACTATTTTCCAACACTTTTATTGTGGTATTCAATTGAGATTTTGTTAAACAGTGACTACAACTGTGACAGATCACAACTGCCTTGGTTTTTTTAAAGTGACCTCCCGCCTCGAAAGGCTTAAAGCCACGGTGTGCCGTGTCACACTTGAATTATTTTATTTACGTCCCTAATTATAAGACAACTACTGTTTGAAACAGTTACTAAGAACATAAGTTCATCCTTGGTTTGAGTAACCCCCGGGACTTACCGCATGCGATCCACCCTATTGAGCTTCACGCAACTGTCAGTCTAGGACCAAAGTTTTAGGGGCTTCTGACAAGCTGTGGTACCAGATTGATGAATCCAACTATACCTCTGTTCAGGCTTAGTAGTTTGCTTAAAGTACTCTCAGTACACGGCTCAAAACAATCCAAGTTAACTATCTACTTCCAGTTTCAGCTTACCATAACGTCCTTGGGCAACACAGTGAATGCTTCAGAGATAAAGACAGAAGAAGAAACTATATATTCATTCAATATCTCTCGTGTGATTGTCTCTGCAAGCACAACCGCCACAAATTCTAGAGGAAACATGCGTTTGTTAACTTGAACAACCTATAAAAATCATCCCACTAGCAAGTCTTACAGAGCAATCCGGATGGCAAGGCATGCGTCAAGAACTAATTATCGGGAATAGCTATGAAGCTTCTTGGTCTTTGAGTATTCGTACAACAAAGCCGTCTGTTTTGACACAAAAACTAGAAAAGTTCCAATACAACATTTATTGGATTCAATTCGATACACTACTGAAAAATACTTATATATGTCATTTCTTATCTATCCTAAATAATAAATGCCATCTACTGTGAGCGTCAAAAGAAAGTAAATACATTAATTACTCAAATTAAAAGTTTTATTAAAATGAAGTTAGTAACACAAAATAAAAAATAAATATAAGGAACTTTAGAATTATTTAATAATAGCTGATTTCGATATAAGCATTTAACAAAACTAATTAAAAAAAAAATAAATTCACTTTAATTAGAAAAAGACCAAATTTTACGCGTCAAAAAAAAAGTAAACGGCAAACAAAAGAGGACAGAACTTCACTATAAAAAGTAAACTTTTTAAATATTTTAATATTTGGTTTGTTTTCCTTTGGCCTTAAGCACCTCGTTTAGTCTCCTAGGCATCAACTCGACAAATTTTCTTGTTACATCTGGGCAGATTTCACTCCATCCTTCCCTTAGAGCCTTCTTTAAGCCTGCCTTGCTTAAAAAAGCCCTTTGTCTGATTTTTCTGTCAATGGTGTTCCCACAGATGCTCGATCGGGTTAACATCCGGGGACTGCGGCGGATGATCAAGTATCTTAGGAGTCTTGTACAGTAGCCACAACTTTACAATTTTCGACGCATGCTTTGGATCGTTGTTCTGTTGGAAGATCCGGTTTCAAGCCAAGCCCAATTTCTTGATGACAGAATCAACATTGTCCTTCAAAATGGCTAAGGAATCCATTTAGTTTATAGTACAGTCAATAACAACAAGATTACCAACACCTGTTGCCGCCATACAACCCCAAACCATAACTGAGCCTGCACCGTGTTTGACAGTGTTGGTAACACAGTTTTCTATGAAGGCTTCATTCTAAGCACGCCATATTTTTGAAGGCCTTATCGCTCCGCAAATTTCAAATTTGCTCTCATCTTTATAAAGTATGTTTTCCCAAAAAAAAAAAAAAAGGTAAGCCTTATTTTTGTACTTTTTAGCAACATCCATACGCTTACTCTGCTTTGCCTTGTATATGTATGGCTTCTTGTGTGGTAATCTTCCATGTAAGCCATTTTTGTGAATTGGTTTCCTGACTCGTCCAGATCTCGGTAAATCTTTAACCTGATGCTGTTTGGCGCATTTATCAACTATTTTTTTTATTGTTCAGTGGTTCCTTCCCACGATTTTACCAATTTCACGCAAAGATTTGACTTTTTTTTTTAAATCTAATATAATTTTCCGAGTATCAGCCGATACTTTCCCATAGTGAGATTATCTTCCTTTATACCGTTTTAGTTATTATTAATAAGTACAAATCAACTTAAAATTCATCAGTACAAATTTTTCACAAAAAAACTTTAATTTCTTCCCTGAAATATATAAAAATCTAAGTAAGTATTAGAACTGCTTACTTTTTTTTACGCGAAAAATCTGATGCATTTTCACATTCAAGAGATTTGAGCAATGTTGTCACTTGTTTTGATTTCATGTTTTATAATAGTAAATCTCTAAATGGTATAGTAGTAAACTCTGTAATATTACTTTTTATCGTAAGTCAATAATAACTTTGTAATAAGATAATTTAAGGATAAAAAATTGGTGTTTACTTTCTTTTGGCGCTCACTGTATATGTATCCAAGTCCTACTACGAACATACTCATAGTATACCTAGAATTTACTTTTGGCGGAAAAGGTGGAGTTCAGACTCACTATTACTTTTGTAGAGTTACAAACACACACATTTTCCTCTATTTTAAATAGTCTTGATCAACATTTCGCGAGGTAGTCTTAGCTTTTTGCAATACTAAGATTGTAAAATTTGTTACCGATCACTAACTTAAATAGTTGCACCTTATAAAAAGCAAGATACGAGAAATCATAACACATAAAATATAATATTTTCCCACGATCATTACAACTTACCTAAAATCAAATACTTCTTAATAGTCAAATACAATAAGTCCATAAAAGAAATTTTTAGCTTACCTGAAATGGCAAAAACAAGAATCGTTAATTTTTATGTCACTCATAAAAAAATCTAAATTGTATAGCAATGTACACATGAAGATACATACATAAAATAAATGTCAAATAAAAATAAGATGTATTCAATAAATTTATTAAAGCAAGACAACAATCAAATCTTATTAGTTTCAAGTTTCAAGTGTGAAATTCGTAATAACTTGTGTCAAAAATCTATAAAAAGCAAAAATCAACTGGACACATGTTGAAAATGTTTTAACTGTGTATGGTATATCGTGAAAATATTTTCGAAAATAAATTAAATCATGACAAACCAAAATAAATTATTATGTAGCAATAAAAATTAAATTTTATTGTTATTGGCTTAGTGGTATAATTAGGAGAAAAGTAATCTTATTAATGTCACTTTATATTAAATTGACTGTCGTTGTTCGCATAAATAAATATAAAATGTTTTAATATTTTTAAAAGCAAAAATATAAAAGGCAACACCCCAGCAGGAAACAAGTTTAATTGCGACAAAAAAACTCAATAAACACGGAATACGTTATCTTGTTTCTCGTAGTTTAAGGCAAAATCTTAAATTTGACCAATAAAGTTCATTCTTACTTTGTTATCATTCTTACTTAGATCGATCAACAATTTGAACAAAGAGTTTAAGGGTAAAAATCTCAAAATTTAGAAACTGCTCAAAAAGCTATTTACTAATAGTAACTAATGCACAATTTTGTTAAAAAGAATTTACTGTCAAAAATAGTTTAAACAAATTTTATATCAAACAAGGCAATATATTTATTGACGACAAAGTTAGAGTTAGAATTAAGGCACAGATGAATGTTAATGGATTTACAGATCAATTAAAAAAAGTACCAAGCAAAACTTTGCTCTGAAATTATAAACCGATTTGACTTTGTGGATGAAACTATAATTGAAATCCTCAGATTTTGATTGTATATTTAAATGCGATGTATTATTCATTTTAAAAATAAAGTACCGAGCCTGGGGCGAAGGTTGTGTACTGTCGCGAATAGCAGTTTCAGGGGACCAAGTTTTGTAAGAGTTTTTGAAGGCATATTTCAAAGGTTAAGTCTAAAATTAAATGGAGAAAGCTTCATCTTTCAGGCGTTTTTGAAAGAAATGTGTAAAAAGATCAGCACTTTCAAAATTAAAAATTTGAGAAATCGTTAGAGGTGATACCCAATTTTTCTGTCCCACCTATATTGTGATTCGAGTGATTTTGCCGAATCTCATGAAAGAAAACAAAGAGGAAAAATAGTTTTTATACTTCATATGCTAAATAGCTATTATAAGCCCCTATATAGAATTTATAAATATAATATGTTGTTTTTTTTTATTAAAGAAGCTATAAAATCTTTTTTTTCATATTTCGCTACAATAGTTTAGATGGAAAATCTGTGGTCGTTATGCCTTAACCGAATTTGGGCATTATGATACACCGCCGATTTTATCTTCAATCTAGTTTCGATACTGCCTTGGCACAGTTTGCCAATATTTTTAAAACAATTGGCACTGGACTTATTTTATTCCGACTGCGCTGGCCTTAGGCCGATTAGTGACTAGTTCCATTCGAAATACGGTCTAAAATGATTGCTTCCGGGGTCTGTAACCTCCTTTAATGATGATTAAAATCCATTTTGAGCCTTTAATGGCGCCACAAACATTGATTTTCACGTACATACAATTTTTATCTCATCGCCCGCCGTCGCACAGTGGCAAGATTTGACTTTTTTGATTGCAAAAATCATAACTCATGAACGAATAAAGATTTTTTGCTAATTTTTTTTTATATGATAGGAAATTCTTATAGATACTACAGTGTTTTGTTGTAAAAGGTTTGCTGAGCCCGACGCAATTGATTGTTAAAGTTGAGTTGTTTGTAGGGTGGAAAAATTACATATCGCACACATTTAGCTAAAGAGGCATAACTCAAAATTTCCCATTTTCGAGTTTACTTGTTAAAACTGTTCATCATACACATATATCTGTCAGCAAAAAAGAGATTAGCTCGTTTATTGCTGTACTTTGGTGTCAAAAAACAGTTATGTCTTTCTTCATATTGCAATAGAAATTAGGCTACAATGTGCAAAAGTGTCCGATTTTTAGTGTCGGAGAGTTCAAGCTGTTGTGACTGCGACGTAGCTTCCAACCATATCCTATTAGTATCTGCATCTAAACAATTCACACTTTATTTATAAAAAATAGTTCACAAGCTCAAAACAGTTTTATGCGTTTTCTGAAAATTTGAAAATTTTGAGTTGTGCCTCTTTAGCTAAATGTGTGCGATATCTTATGCATATAAAAATTAACTTCTGTTTTGTATCTAGCAAGTAGACTTTGAAAACTGCAGAAAAGTGTGATGGAAATGTGAATGGGCTTGGTATATATAACTTAAATTGTAACTGAAATTCATTTTTGAACGATTTATACTCATTCATTTTCTGTTCATATTCCAATATAAGTTGGATACAATTTTTTCAAATTCAGACATCTTATGCGTTGAAAAACTATTTTCGGTAAACTGAAGATAATCTATTACGGCCAATATGAACTCTGCTTGACTTGATGTGCTTTGAAAAAAGGTTTGAATGATGTAGCACTTTTTATGTATGTTGTATATGTTGAATTTTTAAAAAAATTTATTAAAAATTTATTACGTTTCGAAACGACTTTATACATGTTACCGGCCAAACTAGTTTTTAGGATAAAGCACTTTTTCCTTGGCTAAACTAGTTCATCCGAAGCATGTTAGGATGAACGAGTTTAGTCTAGGATGTACTAAGGTTATTATTTACTTTAACGCCCTCACTCCCGATAATCTTAAAATTTTAGTATGTTAGGGTTCGGCTGCAGTTCATTCACTATGTCGAACACGGGCTACGCTATTACACATCAGCGTTGGATATATTATAGTGAACCGCGAAGCCGTTTTTGAACATATTGGAAGATGTAAACCCTGCGTCGCGATCAAAGGCCGCCCACTTACCCTAACATATTAAAATTTCCCTTGGCTAAGCTGGTTCATCCAACATGCTTCGGATGAACTAGTTAGGTCCAAGAAAAACTAGTTTATCCTAAAAACTAGTTTATCCTAAAAACTAGTTTTGCCGGAACATACTATGTACTGCAATTTTTCTTTTGTTCTACTCTACCCTTGAGATCCTTACTGTTGCACTATCTGTAACTCCAATACATAAAATACCTGTAATGCGAAATTCACCGAAAGAGTTAATAAAAATTACTAAGCAGGCAGTTTTACATATTCTAAGATTTTAGCTTGTTTTTTTCTCTATACAAATCGTTTAACATCTTTTTACCTGTTCTTGTGATCCTTATTTAACTTTCAAGATTTCAGGAATTTTACCTTCAAAAGGATTAGTGCAATCAGAAAAATTTTTTGTTAAAAACTTATTGCATATGATAGATTCAAAAACTATAAGAGGTAGTTTTTGATCAAAACAAAATGGTGCGCCCACTATTAAAAAAAGTGGGCGGGGCCGTAGTTTAAATTAAACGTTGTTAATTATGAACTATGACTAACCAAATAGGCACTGCACACCAAATGAAATGTTTTTTAGTTAAAGGCTTAAGGCTTAATATTTCTTATATGCATATGGACTAATGGTGCTATATCCACAGGTTTGTCGATAAAAATCGCTCTAGCACTTTTACCGGCAAACTCTGGTGCCTAGTTTGTTCTGAGAATACGTATAGAAAGAGTCAGTGATTATTTGTGTGGAAGTTCAGCTTGAAGTTTTGTGAAGTTTACTTTTATGCTCAACTGAAAGCTCAAAAACTTCGAAAAAACAGTGTTTCAAAAACAAAGGAAAACAAACAAAAACAAAAAAAAAACGCACTGTTTTTTTTTGTTTAAATAAAACCAATAATGCTGTAACAAAAAAAGTATATATCTTTCTCTCAGCTGTTGTTGAATTTTTCAGCTCAAACATGAAATTTTTATCCCAAAAATTCCATTTTTTTCAAACTTCAAAAATGTCGCAACTTTGACTAACTGTAAAAACTAAACTACTTATCCGAATGGGTTGAAATTTCAAATTTATCTGCTTTCGACATTTTTCTATCCGATGCAAGTATCAAATTTGTCAAACAGACCCACACCAAAATCGATTTTTCCAACGCTTTCTTAAAAAGTTTGCCACTGTGCGTCGCTCCAAAAGTTCAAAATAATTTAGTTGCAGCTTTTCGTAACAAGCGGCGGCACCCCGTAGCATGCCAACGCTCCTGTCGCGCTATGCTAGCTAAAGACATTTCCATATACACGAATGTGTTTGATCACCAGGAGTGACAAGCTGTCGTGAAGCGCGACAAACGCCCAGCCATAAATGCGACCTACAGCGTCAGAAGAAGATTTAAGTTCCAATGGAAAAGATCATTTTTTGCGTATTATTAACACATATTCCCTTTTTACGTATTAATGCTTGCTAATTTTATTTTCAAAATGTTTTGATCCATTTTGATAAAACTCGGGGGATGGAGTACAAAAAGATTAAAATCTTGACACCAGTCAAAGATTCATATTTTAATTATTATTATATCGAAAGCTATCGAAGATATTGTTGTGAAATTATGTGGGTAGGTAGAAAATTTAGAACTGACTTCGCAGGATAATCTCTTGTAGCAAGAGATGGCAGTACCAGCGACCCCAGTGAACACATGAAGTGTCTAAACCAGACTGAACGGCAATAAGTCTTATTTTCGCATTCAATAATTCCATCAACAGGTTCAAGAAATAATAAATCACAATGTTTCTTATTGAAAATGATACGACGATTTCGAAAAAAAAATAGTTAAGTACAACATTGCTAGATTTATAGGCCCTGGATAGAGACTGCAATACCGGAAGAAGCTGCACAAAAGTAATATGTCGTTTAAAAAGTATTTACGTGTTAAATAGAACCCACCTAGTGTGGTTGGAGCACAGTCAAAAACGACTGGTCAGTGGTCAGATACCTACGCTCTTGAAACCAGGCACTAAATATATTTTTTAGATGCATGATTTTGCTGCCAAATATTTGCAGTGATTTTTGGAGCTATGAAGTATTATAACCAATAATTTAAATTATGGTAATTTTTGTTAGTATTTGATTTTATAACGCTACAATAAAATATAATTAACAACAAATTGCACTTAGAAACGTAAATTTCATTGCATACTTTTGTGGACGCACACACAAATAAAAATACATTTGAAAATCGCATTCAAATTTTAATATTTTATTGGTACAAACTAACATTTCGCATATACGAGAACTGTCAGTTAATACAAGTAGGCTCAACACAATTCATGTCTAGGATACCTCTTCTTACGAGTACCTCACACTTAAAAAAAACGCTGACATTTACATGCTGGCACTTCAAATGCGTGCGTGCACTTCTGTACTCAGCAGAAAATGTTGCTCATAACAGAGAATGACAGAAAAAAAAGAAATTTGAGAATAGTTTATCCATTTCTGAGCAATTTCTTGTCAAATCGTCTGCCTATTAATTCCCTTCACTGATTGAATGTCCGGAAGCCTAGAGCTTGAAGGAGTGATATTGATTAGACATCACTGATTTCCTGCCCTCGGTAACACACTTCGATCTATTAAGGGTGCAATTTAAAGCATTGATCACTGCATGACTATCAATACAGAGGTTTATGCCTGTTTTGAGGAAGCACATTTAACCTTTTCGACCCGGCACCATGTGTACCAATGAAAGTACTAAAAATTAAAATACGAAATTCTAATATTAGAAGGAGAAAACCAGGTCGAAAGGGTTAAACCAAAATCCCCTGATGCTTGGTTATTGTCGAATATTTTTCGCCTGTAAGAGTCTACAATAATCAGAAAGTTTGTAATACGACTGCACTCAGTAACGCTTTTAGAACTGAATTCTGTAGATACAGAAAGTTGTGCTTATTACTGAGGAGATCCTTTCAGCCAACAGCTCTTGATGCATCGAAAATCATGCGTTAAAAGTTGTATGATCAATAATAGCCTAGAGACCGTGTAGAATATGTTCCATCAGGATGGACACATGTTATTAGGTATTCTGTTTCTATAGGTTGACTTTTTTTGTACATTTCTTCCAATTCCAAGAAATCTGAAATTAGGAATTACATATACATTACACCAAGGCATTTGGCTTCAGTAGATAACTTAAATTCAGTGGAGGTTTGTGCCTTTTAAATTTGGTGAAGTGAATTCCTTTGTAAGGTCTGCTCACAACGTTCTCAAATCGAAGGCGACAAAAAAGGCACGCATCTCCGCGTCGGCCGATACATAATTTTCAATCCTTGCTAAGGAGAGAAGAATTTTTTTAACTACGAGGATTCACGGCAGTGGTAAAATAACATACCTCTGGAGAGTTATTTTCGCAAAATTATTCTTATGGCTTTTTGGTTGAAACTTCTAAGCGTTCGACTTAGAAAAAAATGTATCTGGTCGGGTGGCCCCATGTATTATAAATTAAGTTTTATAATTTGAAGAGACACCTTTACACACGTACACACACACAAACCTTAATAACAAAAATCAATAAAATGCGAATGAACGAATAAATGAATGAAGGCAAAAACGCACAATACAGATACGATTACATAGCAAAGTTTATGTGTACGTTTTGTAGGTGTGTGCGTATAAATAAAGTTGGGGATGCGTTTGTGTAAAAATTTAAATTTATATGTGTTGCAGTTGAACAACCTTTCGTGCAGTTTCTTCTACCCTTAAGATAGTCATACTAAGCCCATAACGAAAAAAGAAAAAAACTTTACTTCTCACACTTTTGAAGCAGCTACTCATTCATGGTGCTCCTCTTGAACAAACTTTTTTGCTCCTCAATTACGGTGCGTGCTCTTCATTTCAAATAATGCGAACCCAAAATTGCAGATTTGCAACCCTGTGCTGTGCATATGGTAGGAACGGGAAAAGCTTTTAGTTCATCTACTTTGACTTAGTATTTTTTATGAGAGAATTTGAAACAGTCGTGTTGCGTAGACGACTAAGTAAACAATAAATAAATGTGTATATGTACATCGAGTGCTTACTGCTATAAGAACGTAACTGACAACCTGGGCGATTTTAACATTTTTTGCATATTTGTAGCTTCCATTCGAAGCCTAATGCTAATATCTACTTGACAACTTTTGAATTCCATTGAAATTGACTCCACAAAACCAAAAAACAAAAAATAAAACGCTTCTGCACTTTTTAAAAATGCTTAATGTAAGAAAACATCTTAGATTCAATTAAAAATTTTAAAAAAGTACCATGTTTTCTTATGTCTATTGATTTTGTAGCGATGGAACTGAATCTAAAGTTACAATTTTTCCATCACAACGAACATGGGCATTTCTCTCATGTTGAACGGGACGGAAGTTTTTTTTAAAGTGGAATAAAACTCAGAGTAAAACACTTTTATTTTTTTCTGTTACTTTAAGGAATAGTCCTTTGATAGCACTATATTGAGTGATAAAGTTGATGCCAGACGTAGTACTGGTTCCAAGATAGAGGCAATTAGAAAGCCATTCGAACGGGACAAAAAACGGAAGTGTTTTTCATGGCCATCTATAGAAAAGCAGAAGTCAGCGAAACCTGGCAACATTTTTAAATGCGACTAATTTTAAAATGTTATGGAATAATGTAACTTTTTAATAGATTTCGTTTGGTTGAAACATTTTATTTACTTATTTTCTTACAAGGCATAATAATCCATTCGAACGGGACATATTTTTCCGTTTATGTTCACTTGGGCATTTTTTCAAAACTACTTTAATATTTATATAAATAATAATATTTAAGATAGATACAGTAATTAAAAAAACAAATTTAATGTTTATATTTATCAAATCAATTAGTGAGATTAATTTTAACAAAGAAAAGAGGGAGGAGTAGATGTTTTTCTTAAAAGAATATAAAACTTGTCTTTTTGCTGTTAAAACGTTTTTCCTGTAAGAGGCGTGGCACCGCACACTTTAAAAAAAATATTTTTACTCAAGTTTCAATCTATCTAAGTACATACCAAATCGGTGTAGTGGCAAAGCCGTGATATCGATTTTCCCGATTTGGAGCAATGCCACGACCGTTTTAAGGAATCAGAGTTTCTAATAATCTTTCTTAGGTTTCAATCTATCTTTAAGATCAAAATCGGTCCATTAGTTTAGTCGTGAAAACATTTTTTCCCGTTAGGGGCGTGGCACCGCCTACTATTGAAAAAAAAGTATACGTGTCCCTCCTTTTCTTCACAATCTTTCCCACAAAAAAAAATGTATGCGATTATGTTGTGCTATAGCTGTGAAAAAGTGGTTTAACCGTTTTAAACTGCCTATTTATTACACTTATGTTTTCGAACATGACGAACTTCAAACAGCTCCAACAATTTAAAATTTTATATTTTTTGCAATCGTTTTTTTATTTTAAATTATGTACATGAAACTCTGTTCGTGCAAAAATTTTGACACACTTGCTGCTGTTATCAATTTCAAAATGAGAACAAATGATGTTTTTCTATTTTATTTGTGACTTTAGAACATGAACTTAAGCAAATTAAAATTTTACAGTTAATAGAGATTGGTTTGATGTTTTTGCATTGTTTTTAGCTAATTGACATTGGAAGAGAGATATTTCTGAAAGACTATCATCATGTATCACCTCTCTTACACACTTAAATATTTAAGGCAAAATACTATTCAATATTACAAAAAAAGAGAAACTGCATTTATGCAAGTTTGCAGGTGGTTTGCTTAGTGTGATAAATGAATTCTGGTGTAAATTGTTTAAATTAAGAAAATTTGAATATTTTCCTTAGATAATAGGCGTGTTTTTTTTGACGCGGCTACCCGCTAAAAAAAATTTTTTGTATGAGAATGACAGTTCATTTAGTCGGCGATACTCATCGCCAACTAATTTCTCATACAAAAAAAATTTTTAAGCGGATAGCCGCGTCAAAAAAAACACGCCTAATATCAGATAGTAACGCTTTTATAATAACTTTTAATTTTACTGTCACGGATGGCTTTTTGGCGGAAATGCCCATATACAATTTTTGTCCATGACCAATAAATCTGTAACACTTCGACAATCTGAATGAAAAATGTTGATATTATCTTAATGACTATATAATACTGAACACAAATTTGACCGTATAAATTTTCTATCACTTTAGGATATTGAGACTTGATGGAGTTTTGACTTTCAAGAAAAATTGAACGGACGGATTTGGATTCAGATTCAAAGTCGTTAAAAGACTGACTTCAGATTCGGCTTAAACAGTTCAAAATCCATAGGACTATAAACTGGTATCCAAGATACAGCGCAACTGAAAGCCTAAAAAATGCCTATATGCTATACAGCAGCGGTGGGCATAGAAATCTAACAAAAGAGCAAAACAACAACATCAAGCAACAACAAACGAAATTTTAAAGTTTTTTTACTTTCATTTCCAAATTTGCCATTAGCACAAAAAAAAACCAAATTGCACTACAAACAAAAACAATTGCTACATTCGTCAAGACACAATGCGGCGCCGTCGCTTATGCCTTTGTGTTTTGTTTTTGTTTTCATTTGAATTCAAGTCAACTTTGTGCCTCGATAGCGTTGAAGTTCTGCGAATTTTTTCGCTTGCTTGTGCGTCGAATAACGGTGAGAGCAATGAGAGCAAATAGAGCCACTATGTGCCCATCACTACTATACAGTGTAAGAATTCCAATTTTAAATATGGCATAACTCAAAATCTTGATTTGCAAGAAAAAATTATGTGACTAAGATTCAGTGTTGCACATGTTTGAAGATTGAAATTTTTGTTTTAGTTTGTTAAAGTGCTAAGGACTTACTGACCATGTAAAATAAGCATTTATGGGACTTATGGGTTAAATATTTCAAAGTTTTGACGTGTTGAAAAAATATAACTAGTCTTTTTTTTTGTTTTGAAAACTTTCAAAAAGAAAAAAATAACAACTCCAGATATGGGGCAAAAATAACAGACCTTGGAGTAAGTTATAACATGACGGACACTTTTTTTACAATTGCAAAACACACACAACAGTTTTTAACAAGAACGCATTTAATTTTTTTTTTTTTGTATTATGTATTTATGTGATAACATATCTAGCATTTTGCACAGGAACAGTACTTAACATTGGTAGAACTTGCCACATCACCGTTTTTAGGAATAAAATAATCTAAAATATATAACGCAATGAACTTAACTATCCAAAAATTATCAAAACTTTAAGCTGATTCACTAAGCATCCATTAAAAATAAAGTAAAGTACAGAAACACTAAAATTTTGTACAACAATCAAAGCTTATGTGCACAAGAAATGTTTAATTTGGCTCAATTTTTGACACTTACTCATAACTTATTTTCACAACGCCGGAGAAGGAACTTAACAAGCTCAATTGAAGTATGTGGAGAAAGAAAGCTTACATGCTGAAAAAATATTATCTGAGTTAACTAGTAGTCTCAGAATTTGAGTGTTGAAACTTAATGTTGTTATTTGCAATGTAAAACTAGTCCCACGTTCCCCTACGTTCATTGATGATTTTATTGACGCAATCATGAAATCTTATGTCTCGCAAATGGTGACCATTTTCTACTTTGTGTACTTTGCATTATGCGCTGTGGCTTCATCCTGTTGGAACCACAGTTGTGTGTGGTTCTGCACTGCTGGCATCTAGAAATGTTCTAACACCATCTAATACTGTGTAATATTGATGATAATCTTCTACGTAGCTCTCATCCAAAAGTTTTGCTCATTATTAAACAGGGCGAGACTAGATGAGGGCAATTGTCCAGAACTACACTTTCAGAGGGACGGCATTTCAGCTAAGATAACTTACATTGAAAATCACTCAGTTTAAGTCAAAATTATAAAAGTTTTATAAAAACTTTCAGGGTGCGAAATTTTTTCAAGAGGCACAAAGCATAACTTTTTCTTTAAAAAGCGCACATTTCATGTCAAAGAGAAAGTCGGCTCACCATTTTTGATTTTCGCTAAGTTAGTCAATTTAATTTATTTTTGACTCACTTTTTTTGAGAGGGACTTACACTTGTATTTAGAAAGTTAAGAGGACAGCCCGTTGAAGTACAGAACTGTTTCCGAATATGCAGCAGGACAACCACGAACTCGATGTTGAAGATATTGAAAGATGTAATTTCTGAGCCACTTTCCCTAACTTTTATGTAGAATCTTAAAATTATCTGAATTCTGAAACATCCGAATTATAGATATCTAAATTATGATTATCTAAATTATGATTATTTAAATTTTGATTATCTGAATAACATTACATCCCGCCTGAACTCACTAGATTTTAGACTACATATGAAGTTCTTTTAGCATAATGATTAAAGGACACTAAAACGAATACTTAAAGTTGATGTTGTTATTAACTTGACTTGTTTAATTCATAAAAGTAAGAATAGTAAATAGTATTGAAATTGGGATCATCCAGTAATCTTGCTAGGCACATAGGTTGCAAGCTGCCTTATACTCAACATGCTATTTGGCAACCATAAGACTTCTGTTTTTAGTAGCACAATTAACACATTATATCCTTTTTAAGTTTTGAAAATTAAGCAAAACACTCTAATACCACTTGCCACAATTTTGTTGTTTTAGTGCTAACACCACTAAGATGGCACACCGGTGTAAAAACTATGCCCATCGCTTACGTTAATGTTTGAAGTATGAGCTCATGAACAAGTGTTTCTAGTCCTCAATTTCACAGCTAGACTGCAGAAATAAATTCGCAGTACCCAGCATAGTCAATTATTTTTTTTTTTACTCGAGTTTTTGTCAACATTTCTTATCACTATGCAGTTGCTCATTTGTTTTTAACAGCAATACGGGAAATACGAACTAGCAGCACGGCTAGACGTTTAGAACGAAAAATGTCTCAACATATTTGACTTTCCGAGTATGCTTGTGAATCGAAAAGAAATGTACGTAATTGTTATTAGGACCGTGCCCATCGCATTTTTTTTTTTATTTTTTATTCAATTCTTTCAATTTGGGTTTGCAAATTTACGCATTTGGCTCTTTTAATTAAGTGATTAACAATTTCCAGCCCCCTTACTCAACTCTTCTGACCATGCCTGATTTAAAGCGTAGATCAACTTGCCATAGCTACTCATTACTCGATTTTACAGTTTAGAAACAAAATCTTGTTAACCCTACTCACTCATTCGTTTTGACATTCCGTTAGTAACGCAAAGAAGAGGGCCAACAGGAATAGATTAAATCATACATACATATATATTTCATTAGGCACTTTTACCTCCTTATTCTTTTGCCAGAGATGACGGTTTCATACAAACCAAAACTTTAAACTGCTAAGTGAGATAGTTAAAGTAAATATTCATGTTCATAACATTTTTGTGCTTTTATAGGCTTAATGATAGTGCACACCAGAGAACGTCAGTGAGCCACTCATCATTTTTTCCATTCATGAATCTGTTGAATCTTTCAGCTGATTCAGACAGATTCTTACTTACTTACTTACTTAGATGGCCATAACAACCCGTTGTCAGGTTACGGCCGACCTCATTAGCTCTCGCCAGGCGCCTCTGTTTTGCGCGCGCCTTCTCCAATCGTTAATGCCAAGCGCGGTTAGGGCTTCCTCAGCTTGGTCTATCCACCGGAGGCATGGTCTCCCTCTTCGTCGTTGACCGGGGACCTTCCCTTCGAATACCTTTTTCGCTGGAGCTTCTTTATCCATACGATGGACATGACCCAGCCAGCGTAGTCGCTGTATTGTTATACGCTTAACTATGTCAATGTCGGCGTAGAGCTCATACAGCTCGTGGTTCATTCGAATGCGATAGTCGTCGCCAACTCGAACAGGACCAAAGATTTTGCGGAGAACTTTCCTCTCGAACACCCCAAGAGCGGCTGCGTCTGTTGTCGAAACCACCCATGCCTCAGCGCCATAAAGAAGCACAGGTAGAATGAGCATCTTGTAGAGTGTTAGCTTTGTCGATCGAGAGAGAGCTCTGCAACGTAATTGCTTACTGAGACCGTAGTAGCACCTATTAGCAATTGTTATTTTCCGCTTAATCTCCAGACTGACATCATTGTTGCTGGTTACGGCAGTGCCAAGGTAGATGAATTCCTTGACAACTTCTAATTTACAGTTGCCCACTGTAACATGAGAGTCTAGATCCCGTGCTCTCTTGTTGTTGTTAGTAGACATCATGTATTTCGTCTTGCCCTCGTTTACCGTCAAACCCACTTTGGCTGATTCCTTTTCAAAAGCAGTGAAAGCAGCAGTAACATCTCTCTTACTCCGACCGATAATATCAATATCATCAGCGTACGCAAGGAGCTGAACACCTTTGAAGAAAATGGTGCCATTATGATGCACACCGGCTTTTCGTACGATCCCCTCCATAATGAAATTGGAGAGATCGCACGAGAGCGGGTCGCCTTGTCTGAAACCTCGCTCGGTATTAAAAGTTCCGGAGAGGTCATTCCCTACCTTGACGGAGCTAAACGTATTGCTCAACGTCATCCTGCAGAGCCTTATCAACTTTGTAGGTATACCGAACTCAGACATTGTTGTGTATAGGCAATCCCGCACTGGGCTATCGAACGCAGCTTTATAATCGACGAAGAGATGGTGAGTGTCGATTTGATATTCATGGGTTTTCTCCAGGATTTGGCGTAGTGTAAAAATCTGGTCTATGGTGGACTTACCAGGTTTAAAGCCACACTGATAGGATCCGATCAGCGTTTCTGTATACGGCTTCAATCTTTCACACAATACGCTCGAGAGGATCTTATATGCGATGGAAATAAGACTGATACCCCTGTAGTTGGCGCAGATTGTCGGGTCTCCTTTCTTTATTACAGGACAAAGCACGCTGAGATTCCAATCGTCGGGCATGCTTTCCGCTAGCCATATTTTGCTGATGAGTTGATGCATGCACCTTATCAATTCATCGCCACCAGCTTTAAACAACTCAGCTGGCAGGCCGTCAGCACCCGCTGCTTTGTTGTTTTTGAGTCGCTGGATAGCAACTCGAACCTCTTCATGGCTAGGTGATGGTACTTCCACTGCGTTATCATCGATTGGTGGTATCGTACTACATTCTCTCTGGGCGGAATTGGTGGGATCATCGCCCGTAAGCAAGTTGGAGAAATGCTGCCTCCATAACCTCAGTACACTCTGTGTATCTGTAACCAGATTTCATTTTCGTCTCTACAAGTGGATGCTCCGGGCTTGAAACCTTGAGTTAGACGCTTAACTTGTTGATAGAATTTTCGTGCATCCTTCTTGCCCAGGTACACCTCAAGTTCCTCACGCTCACGCTTTTCCTGCTCCCTTTTTTTACGTCTAAAAATGCGCCTCTCTTCCTTCCTCTTTTCGCGGTAGTTTTCTCGCACGGCTCGCGTTGCGGCGTTTTTTTCAGCAGTCGCATCGCGACACTCCTGGTCATACCATTGGTTTCGAGGTTGTGGGCGTCGAAAACCAATGACTTCCTCGGCAGCAGCACGCATGGAGTGGGAGATGTGTGCCCAAAGTCCACCGGCGTCGTCGGTTCCAGAGGTTGGTTGGTTGAGCTTAACCGAGAGTTGAGCGGAGTACGCCTCGGCAGTCCGTTGTGATTGCAGCTTGGCGACGTCCAGCTTTCGTTGCATGCCCGT
This sequence comes from Tricholauxania praeusta, assembly GCA_949775025.1. Lineage (NCBI taxonomy): Eukaryota > Metazoa > Arthropoda > Insecta > Diptera > Lauxaniidae > Tricholauxania > Tricholauxania praeusta. The sequence goes on along the minus strand of OX459029.1, from coordinate 68,615,212 downwards.
GCGTACATTCTTCGCATTGCATAGCCGCATGCGGATCTTAGCTGCAACAAGATAGTGGTCGGAGTCAATGTTGACCCCCCGAAATGTACGCACATCCAGAATGCTTGAAGCGTGTCTTCCGTCGATCACAACATGATCAATTTGGTTTTTCGTTTTTTGATCCGGGGATAGCCAGGTGGCCTTGTGAATGTCGAGGTGTTGAAATCTGGTACTAATAATTACCATGTTTCGCGCCGCGGCGAAGTCGATCAGTCTCAGACCGTTGTTTGAAGTGGTCTCGTGGAGACTGAACTGACCGACTGTAGCGCCAAAGATGCCATCTCTTCCGACCTTCGCGTTAAAATCGCCGAGGACTATTTTTACATCGTGGGTCGGACAACGGTCATACACGTCCTCTAGGCTCGCGTAGAAATCATCCTTGGTGGCATCGTCCTTTTCCTCCGTCGGGGCGTGCGCGCAAATTAGGCTTATGTTGAAGAATTTTGCCTTGATACGGATCGTAGCCAGCCTTTCGTTTATTGGCGTGAACCGGGAAACTAGGTGGCGTAATTTTCGACTTACAACGAATCCGCAACCAAATTCGCGCCTCTCCGCATGGCCGCTGTAGTAGATATCACAGTTCGTCCGTTTAGAGCAGCCTTGTCTTTCCATCGCATCTCCTGGATGGCGGTGATGTCAGCCTTTATTTTTACGAGGGCTTCCGCCAGTTGGATAGTTGCACCTTCCCTATGGAGGGTCCGGACATTCCAGGTGCATATCCGTAAATCATTGTCCGTTTTTCGTTTGCAGTGGTAGTCATCGTAGTGGGGGCTATTATCCGAGGCTGATTTGGTTTTCATTGGAAATGATGATAATGTGTGGTGGGACCCAAACCCTACGCACACATTCCAAGTTTTAAGTCTAGGAGAGACCCGCCTTCTCACAACTAGCTCACCCCCGGACGGGTGTCCAAGGGATCTCCAGAGGATACTTGGCCAAAAAAGGCCGGAAGTTTGTGAGCTGCTTGAACTGCTTGCAAAAGAATCATCTCTGGCCACTCCCAAGTGAGTGGCGATCAGGACTTTCCCCACTTACGTGGACTTCTACAAGCAGCCCCATCCTCCATTCAGACAGATTCTCCACTCACAAAAGATTTAGTTAATCTAGACACCATTCCGATTCACGGTAAAATCTGTGAATCTGAATCTGCTTCTGCATTATTTCTAGTGAATCCTGATTCATTTCGTTTCACTCCGTATAAATATATGAGTGTTTCATGAGCTACTCATGAATCAAAGGCACAGATTGTATCAAAAAAGTTTGTGATACTCGCGTGGAACATTTTGGGAAGTTTTTTAAAATATGGGGAAAGGTCGAAAATTGTATTTTGACATAATTTATTCCTTAACATTTTTAGGGTGGCTCCGGACCCTGGAAGGACTGTTTTTGACCCATTTTTGGAATTTTTTTTTTTTTTTTCTGCAATAGGAAAAGGTCAAAAATGGATTTTGGACATCATTTAGGGTGGCTCCGTAAACCGGCCCCGGGAAAGGACCGTTTTGACCCATTTTTGGATTTATTTGTTTTTTTTTTTGTAATTAATTGGAAAAGGTCGAAAATGGATTTTGGACATCATTTAGAGTGGCTCCGGAGTCCGGCCCCGAGAAAAGACCGCTTTTGACCTATTTTCGGAAAATTTTTTTTTTCTGTAATTAATGGGAATACGTCGAATATGAATTTTTGAGATCCGGTGGCTCCGGTACCTGGAAAGGACCGCTTTCGAAAATTTTAGTAGTTTTTAAGTTCCGGAGCTACTCTAAAAAATATCCAAAACGCATTTTCGACCATTCATAATCGATTGGAGCAAAAAAAAATTTTAGGGTGGTTCATAAAAAAATTTTTTTTTGTTCGAATCGATAGGGAAATGTCGAAAATAGTCATTTTCGAGCTTAATCTATGCATTGGTGCAAAAAAAAAAGATTTTATGAACCACCCTAAAATTTTTTTTAACAAAACTTTGAATAAAATTAGAGATAATGAAAATATACAAAGCTTGACACTTGATGCTACCTTATTCTCTGATTCCAACAGTTTGAGTGAACATTTTAACAAGTTTTTTACTTTTATAAGTATATAGTCACTGAGAATACAACGTATAGTAACTACTCAGTGTATTTTTATGTTATGTCATGACGTATTAGAGCCTTACTTGGCAAATAGGCTTTTCAGAGTTAAACATAAAACCTTTGCTACATCTGATTTTCTAATTAGGTACCCCTGTACCGCAGTTAGTTATCTTTACATTTGCTAACGATACAGTAATTTTGAGTTGACATAAACACCAATTAAAGTCAATGAACAAAAATATCTCCATGTCACTTTTACCCTCAACAAAAGTCTGTCTCCAGCAATATTACTTAATGGAATCCTTGTTCTACAAACTAATAATGTCACATACCTTGGCATTCATCTAGACAATCGTTTAACTTGGCGTTAGCACATAGAAGCCAAGAAGAGTCAAATGAAACTGAAAGCTTGCATTGGCTTATAAATAGATACCAAGTTTGGAGTATAAAGTTCTCCTTTACAACCAAGTCATAAAGCATACAGGTAAAACTATAAATTTGTCTGTATGTCCAGATTTTCGGCACTCTGCAGCAAATTGTTATTTAATGCCTGAAGGCACATATCCACACAACCCAAGGCGCTGCCACCACTATGTTTTATAGTCGTGTGTAGGTTCTACGTTGTTTTCCGTATTCAGCTTTCGCGACATGCCATCTGAGTCAAATAAGTTGAATTGAATTGAATTGATTCATCTACGATGGTGCTTTTAGGCTGCTTTTGGACCGGGATCTAGCTCATCTCGGATACCGCTTCAAAGTTGTCCTCGTTGCACTAGTTCTACCCAACGTGGTAAACCGTGACCTATCTCGTCTCGGCTACCATGGCACAATCGTTATCGAGGTACTAGTTCACTCCATGGTGGTAGACAAGGCCCTAGCCCGTTTCTGCTACCACGCCAACAAAGACTGGGACCTCGCTCGTTTCGGCTGAAATCAGGGGTGATGGCAGAAGTGAACAATTGCAATCACAAATGGATTGTCATGAACCTGTCGCCGCACCACTACTTCAACGGGTTATCTCATTCCCACCTACCGCAATTGCAGTAATGAGCAGAAGTGGTGTTCGGTAAAGTCTATTTTCAGACCAGCTAAAGTTTTTAGAGTCCTGCAGAGCTTGTAGTTACTTAGGGGTCATCCATCTCGCCAAATCTCACCAAGGGGAAGGGGGAAGTCTTACGTCAACTTTTTAATGCAGAGAGTATACATTATTATAGCAGATAACATTTAAAAATTATAAGGAAAGTCTCACGGAAGGGAGGGGAGTCCCGTCAGAACTCACCAAATCTCACCAAGGAGAGGGGGTCCGAATATTCAAAAAAACAACTCTCGTAATTAATGAACGGCACTTATAATACATATATCAATTTGTATATCATTTATAATTTGTAATGATATCTTAAATTATTTGTGTACTAAAACCGTAGAATGTTCCTGGATGTTTTGAAAATAGCAGAGGTAATACCTTTAATTAACTCCGCCTGAATGTCACGTAAGGTTAAAATGGAGTACAAAATACATGGAGCTCGGAGTAACAGGGAGTTTTCCATTAGTTCTTGGATTGCTTCCAGATTATTCCATCCCCTTCCCAACTGGGAAATTGATTACTTATGAAAGGAACTGAAAATGAAGATTGAATGCAAAAAAATTAACTGCATTTATTCTATTTGTTTCATAGCGCTGGGTGGAATTCAAATTTTTGAGTATCTAACTTTATATGCTCGAATCTTTGTTCAAACAAATTATATTTTCATTGAAGTGCCTGGGGTGACTGCTGTTTATTATTCTACATTTATAAATGGAAATAATTTCTGCAAAGCTTAAGATACTTCAGTTTCTTATAAAAACCAAGTAAAGTGAATATATCGCTAAGTGTTTTAAGGAATGTTATAAAAATCAAAGAGGCTTACTACCAATACGAATAAAACCAAACGTTCTAAAAAACAGTCTCAGCAGCTTCACCTTAAGTTTCCTTTATGTACGATATGATTATCAGAAACTTTATTTCGATATTTCAAATGAAATTCAAAGGACTAGTTTTTTCATCACGTCCCAATATATAACCACTTCATAGTAAAGCAACAGTCATCTGACAACTATGCTGCGAGAAGCAAACAATCAGCCATATCATAATCACTGATTGAAAAGTTGCGTAGGCGGTTAACCTATTTAGAGCCACTGTAGAAAAGAAAAGAGGCTGCTATGCTGTCTACGAGTAGCATCGGGTGTTGTGATGGGGGGTGAAACCAGATGATGTCACTTGTTTCTTTCTTGCTGATCATAATTTTAATTTAAGATCAGTGTTTGGAAAAAAAACTTAAAATATAAATATTAATTGCATTTAAACTTTTTAAAAAGTGGCCAATTCTTCATTCTCATCAAATTGTACCACAAGGATCAAAAAAAAAATATTTTAGCTGATGGCCTGGCTGCTAGTGCTCTAATCGAACCATTGTGAAGTAATTAATTACTTTGTAATATTAAATCAATAATAAAAATATGTAATAAAAAAAATATTTTTGAAATTGAAAAAAAAATATTTTTGAAATTGAAAAAAAAATGTCCGTGACGTGTATAACCCCCACGCCACCTGTCACTGTTGCATATGTGAATAGAGTCTGTATCACTAACAAATGCAAATGAGTTGCGTAGCATTCAACGACGTATCAAGCACTCAAATCTGTCTGGCAATGCGTCTGCCATTGAATGAAGTCTAAAAACTCAACTCAAAGCACAACTGATGGCGCAATTAGAATTGTTACTATGAACTTAGTACAGAACAATTCTATGGATATTTGTGGCTAGTAGTATGTATTTAGAATGTTATAGGGAACGTGTTAATATAAGAAAGGATAATGGTAATACGAATACTCGTATCTGCTTCTATTGTTTTTTTTTTTTTTTTTTTTTAATGTCGTTGCATCGAATTGAAGTAATACACAAAACAAATTATCCAAATGCCTTGATTTTCGGCTTTATACCGGGGGTCGGCAAAAGTGTGAGTGTTGGTGAGAGAAGAGAGGCTGCACCGAAAGAAATTTTTCGCAGAAATCGTTTGCGATTGGATGTTGCGGCAGAAAGTGGAAAATATAAATAAAGGTTAGAAAAAGTGTGTAGAGTCTAAAAATTGGAATGCAATGCATACTTTGTTATATGTATGTATGTACATATGTATGTATGTACATGTCGTAAAAAGAAAAAAACCGAATTTACAACGAAGTATGACAAATGATAGCACTCGAAGAGCCCAAATAGAATACATATATTAAATTGCATTGTTGAATCCAAACCCAAAAATGCGTTGCTACCGGTTTTTCGGATCGATTTTGGTTAATAAAGATTACAACTTGAACCGTGTGAAAAAAGATAGAACTCCAAGAGCCTAAATAGAATATATAGGGTAGTCTTATCGAATCGTGTCCCAAATATGGGTTGCCACCCATTTAAGAAAAATTGACCCAAAAAACAGGTAGAAACCATGTTTGGGACACGATTCGACAAGACAACCTACTTAGGCTCTTCGAGCTCTTTTATTTGGCATACAACTCAATGTAATGTTTCGATTACACAAACGGCTAAGACTTCAGACCCTTTTGATAATATGTGCGACGCGGCACACTTAAGCCTTAACCAAATTAGATCTGACGAGACGGTAGCAATTGAACGAACGTTTGCAATCGTTTCGTCTGTTTTGACATAGAACCCAAAATGTTACGATAGTTAACGAACCGAAAAAGCTGTTATGACGAGTAGCAACGTTTTGAAGTTCGGTTCTAACGGAATAACACGTCTCGTCAAAATGTTTCGTTCACTTTCGATCAATTACGTAGGTTCATTTTTTCTATCAACATTGGTTTACATACACTCGAACTTACTCGTTATGTCTCATCTCGTCTAATTTGGATTAGGCTTTAACGATTTATTGTCGCGAAGGCAGGAGCACATACGGATGCAATATTTTACTTTTTTCGAAAGTTACGTATATACATTATTGATTCTTCTGCATATATGTATTTGTTGAGAGCTCCATTGGAAAGAATTGTCGTAAGCCCATACCTTGTATACGGGTTTGGGCATAGCCAGATAAGGGCTCTTCTCAAACATTTGGAGATGTTTATGTTGCGGTGTTTTATATCTGCTTTGGTGGCTGATTTTCTGCTATTGCCCTAAGCAATAAAGATCTTTATACCCACACAAGCCTATGTAGGTTAAACAAAATTACGCTTTTTCCTGTTTGTTTTTTAGCCTGAATCCAAGCTGGCATTCTTTGTTTCATATCACGCTTGGTTTTTAAGATAAATGATGTCAAATATGTTACAAAGGCTAAATACTGAATACTAAATACTAAAAAAAAACTTGCGGGTGGCATGAAAAAAAAAATTATGTTCTCAAAACCTATTGTGAAGGTAGAATAAAATGTACATTTTGTGCAAGGCACAGGCTGTCAGTTATTTCATTACTATAAAAATGAAACAAGACGAACTGGCAATGCCTACAGGGTGTGAGAAGTGTAATCAATTCAAAAGCTTATAAGTTTTTTGTGTGCATATGTACATATGAATAGTTTTCTAGCATTGTCGAAAAATTTTTAATTTTGCTTAAGAATTTTAATATGATCTCCTTTAGTCTTGATCATGTCAAGAGAAGAGTGAATGCACGCGAGTGCAATTCATCATTTCATTGCATTGAGATTAAAGTGAATGAAACGATACGCCGTGAAAGATGGATTGAAACCAACATTGCCACCAAGTCCACTATTTTTTTTAACTCTAAATGAGCGCGTCAATTTGCTACAACTTAAAGAAAATGAAAGCAGCAAATGCTTAAGATAAATATCAATTTCAATTTGACTCAGAACGAGTCAAATAGCGCCACATGCAAATATTTTCAACATTTTTCAATGCAGGTTTTTCGTAACTACTTTAGGACTATTCGACAAAACACATTAAACTTTCTTCAAACAAAACATCCATGCTGGAAGTATTAAAAAGTTATTTCGTATTGAAAGTCCGTTACGAATTCGAATACTTTTTTTGTGTACAACGGATTAAGAGATTTGACTTATGACCGACTTTCTCAGTCAAATGTCCTCATGTGGAATAAAATTTTGGTATGCAAAGTCAATTTTTTAGTTGTGAGAAAAGTCATTAATGCTGGCATCACTGAAATGTATTTCAAGCGGTGCATGCGATTAACAAAGAAGTGTGCGTATATGAAACACCAACAACACACAACGATACACAATGAAAACAACATAATAAAAAACAACCACCGAACGAGCAAATCCGAAGAACAAACGAAAAGAGGAAAAATGAACGAAATAAAGTTGTTTATTTCTACACACAATTTTATAGATTTTTACTTTTTGTTTTTATTTTGTAGCCACACAAACATTTTTTTCATTACAACAACATTGTAACATTGTATTTGCAACGAAACGCATTGGCAACAGCAACACACGACGACAAAAAAAAAAACAACAACAGTGGACCAGCAGCAGAAACGACCATGGCCTACCCTAACGTGATTTTCAGTAACACATTGTCTTCATGTTTGTACTCGTACATACCCAGCAAACATTTTGAATCGCGGAAGGGTTAAATTTGAATCGCCGAGTCGATGGATTCGATCGCGCTCAAGCTCATATGTTTATTTGGGAGAAACTGTCTGTGTATAGTAACTCGCGTAATAATAATAGGAAGCTATGTATGCCTAATATCATCGTGGAAACGATCGTTAGAACAGAAAAAAGGGACAATCAAATTCAAAATAACGCCAATTTAAAAAAAAAAGTTCACAAATCAGGAAATAAGTGCAATATTACAAATTCCAGAGGCATAGCTAACTAATAACAACTTCATCAATGATGACTGCATCACAAAATGGATGTTATTTATACTAAAGGTTTTCACGCGTTGATACAAACACCCCTTGCAATGGTGCAAGCGAGCATAGTTCTAAAATTTTGCATCAGTACAAAACAAATCCATTGTGAATAAATTTGCACATTCACTTACATTTTGCTCTACCCTAAAGGTATTACAACTCTGCAACAGAAATTTCATATTACCAGCTGTTTTTAACATTAGCGCTTATTGCTTACAATACTCACTGACAGTTGTTTGACACACTTCACTGACAGCTTTTTGTCAGCTAATTATTTTAAGGAATATACAAGACATAAATAGTCACAGGAAGCTCACGGCTTAAAGGAAAGCAAACTTGAATTTTTGTAATTTTGCTTCTATGCATCATCAAGTGAAATCCCTTAGTAATTTTAGGAATACATTTGATTGTGCAAATCAAAACCTCTTTAAAAGGCTCTTTGTAATTGTTTTTCTCACAATGATGATAAATTTCATAAAATCGTAACTAACAGATAGGAAGCAGTAAGTTCTATTGAACAATCCAATTTCAAACACACTTGTAAATGTAAATGCACCTATATCTTTTTTACTGCTTGTAAACGACCTCCCCTTATTTATAATTTTTGTTTTTTTTAATTTCTAATGTATGCTGATGACGTAAAACGCTATTTCTCGCTTAAAAGTATTGTTAATTGATGCAATTGAAACTTAATGACCTTAAAAAGTGTAAGCATATGAAACTTATTATTCATAAGTGGTTTGGAACTGAGAAAAGTGGAAATTTTTGGGAATCTAGCTGCCGCAATAGATAAAAATCATCACAACGGCATCCACATTAACCTAATTACATATAAAACCAAAGGCTCACTCGGATCTATTAAAATATGGTCTCAAAGTTTTGATGATTCCATCAGTACATATTAAGAAATGTGTGATGGAATAGTGTGAAACCCGCAACATAATACGTACGTATGTATGTTGATGTTGATTATTATCACAATCACAATCTATATGGATTGCAATTCGTTGGAGTTCAGATTTAAGTTAGCCATTAACGAAAGCCATATAAATTTATTTTTGGCTCAATAAACTCTGAGTTGTTGCTAAACATGATTAATATTAATAAACCAAGAAGAGATTTGAAACATTTTCGGTTATTAAAACCTTATATTCGCAATTCTAAAATTTATTTTCATTCTATTTGGAAGGACTATTTTTTTGTTCACCGCCTGATCACTACGATAGACGAAAATAAGGTTTTGAAGCATTTTTTGCCAGAGGCGAAATTAAAATAATTGTTATACCATTGGACTCGGAATTATTGTTTCATTTTATCCAGGTAACTTGCGACTATATTTTAAGTTTTTTTTTTGTGTTTTGTGTTAGCAGTTGAAAAGGAGATGATCACTAGAGTGATCAAAGAGAATAATTAGAATCAGTCTCTTTTACTCCGAGAAATTTGTTCTCCTAATTAACATCGCGTGTCTGTCATTGGGGCACATACATATAAAAAAATATAAATAAATAAAAAAGTAAGTTCCTCTCGCCCTTTTGGTATTAAATGTTCTTCGTTTTTTATACTGGCTGCAGGTAACCTGATAAAAACATAGAACACAAAATATAAATAAATTGTAGAATTAATTTAAGTATTCGTTTATTAGACCAAACGGATAAACATTTTTACTACTTTTATACTCATGTTATTTTCTCTTGGGCTTATAATTTATGACGGAAAAAATTTACACAAAAATACACTACCAGACTTTGATAAGTGGTAACTTTAACTTTTGTGTCGTGCGAGTACAAGAACAATGCAATTAACAATAAAATAATATCGGAACATAATGTAATGGAATATATGAAATTTTAAAAATATCGAAAACGCCAATTTAACTTTGCTAGAAGAGTGACAAATTCGTTGCCTGGGAGATTCATCAATCTGCCATATGTTAGCTGGGTGTGTAGAGTTCTATGTCTGTTTGACTGTCTGTAGTTTAGTTCGTTTGCTCATTCATATTGTCGTCACTTGCAGTAACTTATATATGTATATATGTAAGTATATACTTCATTCAGAAATTTGTTTGATTTCGCCAAGTTTTCTGATTCTGTATACGTCCCTGGAACATTCAGTCGAAAACAGTATATTTCGAAGATGTAAAGTAATTGTCCAAAATGGACATCTTTTTATGGAGAGAATGTAATGATTGAGGACCAATTCGAAAGCTAAAACTTCAAAACAATTTTTGATTCAATTAATATCTTAATTGAATGTAAAGACAATATTTAAGTTCAGTGAGCAAACCCAAGACCAAAGCCATAAGGTATTTGTCTTAGGGGCCGTTCAAGTATTACGTAACGCAATTAGGGGGGAGGGGGGGTCTTGTGAAACGTTACGATGCGTTACAGGGGAGGGGGGGGGGGGGTTCGAACAACGCGTTACGTAACATTGTTTTTGAAGTGAAACTATATATTTTAGCGGGTGGTTATTTGAAATTAGGTGTGTATAATGAAATGAAACTCTACTCTTTCTTAATGTGTATGTTTATTGAATACCTACAGCCAAAACATTTTACTAAAATGATAAAAGTTGATGGGATCTAAATAATTTACAGCAATAAATGATATGTTAAATTAAAGCACTTATCAAGCAGAATGTCCTAAAACTATCATCTTCGAGATTGGTTAACCAAAACCAGAGATGTAAGCGTGGAAAGATTTCCTATTTTTCTCATTTATTGCTGTAGCTGTTCTAGATCCCATCAACTTTTATCATTTTAATAAAATATGTTCGTCTCATTTTTCGCCATTTTAACATATTTTAAGCTTAAGCAAATGTTTATTACATTATGTGTGATTTTTATTAAATAACAATATGAACAAGTTAAGGTGTTATCTTCAGTCAGGCTGAAACTCACATACCCTACACTGCACTCAAAGTAGGTACATATATTTCAGTAAAAAAAGACGTTGAAGAGGTTAAATAATTCGAAAAAAGTGTGAAATGTTTAAGAGGTTGAAAACTGTTGAAAAAGTCGTAAATATATGCAAAATGTTAATGTTGAGAGAGGTTGAAAAAGTCTAAGCAATTTAAAATCGATGAAAAAGTAGAAAAAATAAAGAAATTTCATCACAATATCTTGCACGGTTTACGAGACATGGTGGTATAGAGGTTAAAATTTAGGACCGTGCCACGCGAATCTTTGGAAACTTGAAACCTAGCCTAATCTTAATTTAGTTCAAATGTACACCTAATCACCAAGTTTTATCAAAATCGTTGCATTTTTTTTTCAAAATGGGATTGGGCAAATATACATAGAGTATGGGCGGTAGGCGTGTCTATGAACCGATTACGTCCATTTTCAATAGCAAGATGCCTGCAAGAAGGTCTGACCTGAGTGTGCCAATTTCATTCAATTAGCTTTCTTGGTTTTTCCGTAAACCTGATTTGAACAGACAGACAGACCGACATAGCTAAATCAACTCAGGTGGTGACGCTGATCAAGAATATATCTACATACTTTTTCATACCTACCACCGCCCTCTTCTATGCGTTATAAACAAAATGACAAAGTGAATATACCCTCGGTGTAGGGTATAATAAAGAAAATAAACAATATACGCATGTATTTCCGGTACTTTTCGCAACATAATTGTGACTTTTAGGTAAATATGGTCACTTGGGTGTTACGTAACGCTTAGGGGGGGGGGGGGTAGAGGAAAACGTTACGGCGCGTTACATAGGGGGGAGGGGGGGGTCAAAAATCTTCGAAAATTGCGTTACGTAATACTTGAACGGCCCCTTAGTCACGGGCTCTTAGTCTTGCAGTTATAGGGCTGTCGTGTCCTTGGAAAATATGCAGGACCAACACTGATTTTGCTCATCACTTATAGGTCTTGGTTTCGCGCTTTTTCTAAGCCTTCTCTTGCAATCATAGTAGTGTCTTTGTCTTGATATTGCAAAATGAACAAGACCTAATGAGGACTTAAATGATGGAAAAGAATCATCTTTTCCCGGGAAATATTATGAATGGTATCCAATATCCAATATCCAATAATCAGTAAAATAATAAATCCTGTCATTTATTATATAACTTTTTTTGGATGTTCTATATAATTTTTGCCGCTTAATCCGAATCTGGTTCTTCTATTACTCAGGTTTTTTTTTTAAGATAATTGGGGTGCGCTGATTTTGACCATTTGGTTGGAATACGCAGAATGGTGTTTAGCCATCTAAACTGATAATGAGATAAGTGTTTCATGGTATGATTTACAGCTAGCACATATTTGTAAGTACTGAAATTGTCAGTAACAGCTGACGACTGCTGAAAACAGCTCTACAGGCAATTCAGTTTGGCTGTAAGGCTGGCTGGCTATAAGGTAACCCCTTAAAATCCATCTAGCAACTCCGACCTGGTTCACAATGATGCAAGAACACTCCGCTTACAAACTTTTTGTACTCTTGCATCAGTAGGAGTCTACTCAAAATACTTATGTCTATAAACCCCCCCAATCCAAGGTAGAACAGCATATGCCGGGGATGAATGGGTAGTAACTTCTAGTCGCTTGTGCGCGGACTCGGGATACCAAGCATTTTCCCATTTTTTCCACTCATTCGGGGCTCTATGTGCATACATAGTTTTTTCTACGTAGCTTCTAATCTAAAACTGAACAGCATCTACCGAGAGATCTACAGAGTTATCTAGCCCTAAGTATGCGTACTCGGGATACCAGACCTTAAGCTGTATAATGGAACATTCACGATTGCATGAGAGGTTGATACCATTTCCAGCCTTTTTGAAACAGGGCACTGAAGCTTATCGTCGCTCTCGGGTAGAAACGCCCTAACTCATTTTTTTCGAAATTTACTTTTTTATCGATCATAAAAGATAACCCTCAAATACATGTCCACTCAAAATTTTGACGTGATATTTCAAAACATAGTGGACTTACACCCAATTGAAAAAAGACCTTAATATAAGATTTTGAAACTTTGATGCAGTTTTTTCGTCCTTGTGTAATATTTGATCGAAATACAATATGTTTGATTCAAATAAATATTTAATTGCTCTATATGAAATATACATTTGTTATATTCAAACAAATCGTTTTCCCAGTGTAATCATTTTAAGTAGCAGGAAGAAAAACTTGGGTCTACGCTGAACCATCTTATCTGGTATACGGATCAAAAGTGGATCACGGGCCAGACTTGGGAACCTTCGTCTAATCGAATAATATGAACACATAAGTACACCTTACAAGATTTGCCTGAGACAAAACAGTATTTTTATTCTCCGACAGTCAGTCCACCTTAAAGGCTCTGGACACGGTGATGATCACATCTAAGCTAATCTTGGAGACACGTCTCGAAATTACGAAATGAGCAAGGAAAAATTTAGTCATCCTACATTGGACTCGAGCCAATAATTACTATTAGGAGAATAATATTTATGAATCTCTTTGTCAAAGTGTGATATTGATTGGAAAACGAAGTCCAAACTGGAAAAAAGGACAAGTGTTTATATTTTTACTTTAGATTTTATCAATAAAACATTTTTTCCGAGCGGATACTAAATAGCAAGAGCAAACATTGTATATAATATACTTCTCTTTCTAGTCCCATGGTCAAAAAATCGGTGCGGGACTTTACATCACGGATCGGCCATCTGAGTTCTTTATTAATTAGGGAAGCTTATAAAAAACTGTTTATTTTTCTGCCGTATTCAAATTGAGTCTGGGCCTGGTCTGGGTTGTCAAAACATACTCCGCACTTTACTTTTTTAAGTTATTTTTGCTTAGCTAAATAGAGTTGGTATATTTCTTTGAATGAAAGAAACAATTAATAACATATCAATATTATTAAATACCTTAGAAGCAGACACAGCTCTAATAGACATATACATATATTCAGGTCTAATAATCAAAGTTCCCTTTTATAACCCTTTTTCACCATCCATTTAATTAAAATCTCATTATGTTAATGCAGAAAGACATAAAACAAATTTCACTTGAAATCAGATAAAAAGTAACAAATGTATGATATGAAGTAATACTTACAACTACGACTTTCTGACTAGTAGGTCATTCATCATATGTACATACCTAAAATGAAACAAAAACGAAGAGAATGAAAAAAGGCAGTTGCAGAACTAAAAAATGCAAAATAATTTTTTTCATTAAGTTATGTAAAAAGTGGAATATAATTGGTCTTATCACTAAAAAATCTATACGAAAACGAAACTAAGGGTAATCGCTTCAGACCTTATGCAACTGAAAACGAAAAAGAACCATAAGATAAAGCTTTTTAATGCCCCTTTTTAAACGGAATCGTCACAAGGAATGGGACCAGAACTCCGGCTGCATTTTGGATATTGGAAAATTGCAAAATTTCGCAATTTGGTAACGTAAGCAAAAGAGGGTTGAAAATGTTCACATTGTTGTGGATCAACTTTTTGTTGTTGTAAAATTGAAATTAATGAAGCAACCCTTCAAATTTGGACAATTTTCATATGAAAATAGATGTGCAAGTATGTTAACATATTCACAAACAGTCAGTTGCATACATACATACTCACACAAATATATAAAAAAAAAGGTTAATGAACTTTCACTTAAACATTTGGCGATTTCACTATTCTTTATATTTTGTATAGTAGCTATACGCAATTGAAATTAGGGATGTTCAAAAAGCATCTAAAAATGTTTATGCATGTGACTATAACATAAAAATACGAGTAACTACTTATGTGGCAGGGTGCATGGATGCGGTTCATATTTCGACTCGCGAGATATTTCAGGTTTAAAAATGTGGTTTAAACTCTGCCACATTTTAGGGTAGACTTTCCTATCGCAATTTATATTTAATTAAGAATTTTTTATGAAAGTTTTCTAATTTTTCGCTAAAATCAAAAATGTTCAAAAAGTTTTATTTGCTTATGCTTTATTTGAAGCATATGGAGTCGTAAATATTTTAATACTTTTGGGCTTACGTAAAACTTACCCGCATCATCTTGAACATTATAGTAAACTGAATTTAAAATTTAAATAACAAATTCAAATACCGTCAATTTTCATTTTCAAATATTCCGTCTACCTTGGCAAACAGTATTTCATCGATACCCCCCCCTCGCTATAGGTACGCTACTGACTATTCCCGGTTCCATCCGAACGGGAAATTTCTTACGGTAGCGCCAGCGGGATGTTTTGAACTCTAACAAACCTAATATGCAAGCAAGCCACATTTATATTTTGTTCAAATGTGGTGAATTTCCTCTTTCTGGTAAAGGGGGAGATGGGGAGTTCCCACTCAAATTTTGTGGCGCCCTATCGCTCATTTTGCTTAGTTAGTTAGTTCTAATTATGAATCAAAAAAGTTTCAGATGTGTGCACCTAGTTTGAAATTTTCGGTAAATGAACACGTCTTAAACCAGAAAATTTAAAGAATTTCTCATATAAATACACCAGAATTGTATTAAATATCAATACTGCTTAGATATTAAAATTAATTTTTAACATAAATTTGTATTAAAATTTAATACTCGTTTTTAAAAAACAATGTTTTACTATATCTGCTGCTTGTATTTGTGTTGCGTTCTTAAAAATTCAAGGAGAACTTAAATTTTTCACCTGTCACCGATCAGAATTGAACCTAGGTCGTCGTTCTGCGTCATGCCACTATTCAAATATGCTCATCTTTACCAACTGAGCTACTGTCATCATTTCTGTGAACGACTAAGACTCAATTACTGACTTTTCCGTCAAAATTAAATATTGAACTTTCATTCTACATTGTTGTCAATTGATAATTTAAATATACTTTTAGCCAACCAAAATATGATAATACGTTGGCTAAAGTCGGTAAACTGATAATGCAACCATTGTATTGAAAGGGAACCAGGTTCGAGTCCCAGTGGATACGACATATTTTTTTTTAATTTAATAAAGAAAGTATTAAAATAAGTATGGTTTAAAAATCAAATGAACTACTTGGGATAGCATCAAATTGATTCCAAATGTTATAAAATATAGTTTTAATGTTTGAACTGTATTAAAATTTATTACAAAATATCTTACAAAATGTTGTAATCTATTCAAAAGTATTAAATGTAATCAAAATTGTATTAAAAATCTTTGTAATACTTCGCTTGTATTAAAATATATTCCAAGATTTCTAACCGTATAGTACAGAAACAATAATCGTTGTTGAGTACCTAGTCTGTCAACAGTAATGATGTCAAATAATCTTCACGAAAAATAAATATGTTGTCTCTAAGATCGACCCATCGTTCACCAATTGATGTTTGTTTTTGGCGTGAAATGTAAGTCGCTAAAGTTACCTTTCATCAAAGTTATGTATATGAAAATAATAACAAAATAGCCGATTCTCCAGCAAAAAAAAATGGAGCTGCATAGGGGACCACATCTCTATTGCAAGGTTTTTCATTACAACCTTTGAAAAAATTTAACCTTAGACTCTAGCTGAAAACAGAACAACTGACAACCTAACAAGATATTGAGGGCAACAAAAAGATAAAACTATCCATTCCAGAAGTTGCCCAAAAAAAAACTCTAACAATTTCTAAGCAGAAGCTGCGTTCAAATCGTCATCTCCTTACTGGACACTGCAGGGTTAAAAAGCAGCACTTGAACATCGGACAGTTACAGGACGAGTAATGAAGGTAATAATGTCTTCGTTCTTAACTTCGTATTAGAAGTTGTTTTACAAAAACAACCGGATTCGGATTCAGTGTAAAAAAACTATTTTGGAAATTACCCACATCTGCTAAACAACAAAATCTCGCAGAACGTGTTATTTGTATTAAATTTGCAAAATTTCTAAAAGGGATCACAGGAATTATATTATGAGACTTTATTTGAAGCCAGCGTTAGTAATTTTGAGTGGCAGTTAATAAATCAAAAAGATTCTATCCAAATACCAAGACAGAATCTAAAAAATTTTGGATAAATTCAGATAAAAAAGAAAAGTTCTTATTTGGACTACTAATTCCGTATTCAATATGAATTGTGACCATTACTTCAAAAACACCACACTGAAAAGAAAATAATTCAAATTGTTTTTATTTATTTAAAATAAACTTTTATTTCCTTATAATTTTTACTTCTTGAAAGAAATTCTGGACGTTTTACGATATCACATCCGGTTGTATTTTTATTCAAGGGAAAACATAAGAAATCGCAGTTTTATGAAATCAGACGTGCTGGGGAAAGCATCGCCACTAGCGATGTAAAACTCTGTTACCAATTCAAAATGTTCGATCTATCGCAATTCCCACACACAAAAAAAAGGTGGGTAAATAGAACCAAAAAAAATGGTAAGCTTACTATTTTTCTAAATGTATGAAAACTTCTAATACATCAACCGATTTCGTTAGGTAGAATGTTACAATTTCAGTTCAAATATAATACCTGATCTGTTTTAATACATGATTCAACATAAGAAAATAATAACATCTTCGAGAGAATCGCTCTGTAGCACTTATAGAACGTTTTTTAAAAGCGCTGGTGGCATTCGTAATCGCATAGGCGACGACTGTGGGCAGACAAGGCACTTTTGACATCCCTTAAAACATTTTTAGTGGCATTGTCCCCCAATATTTTAGAGAGCAAAGCAAACAAGAAAAAATATCTTGAGTCAACCTGAAGTCAAGCTCAATTTGGCGTTACAGAATAATGTTGCGTTTTTAACGTTGGGTTAGCCTGTCTGTTACGCTCGATCAGCTTGGAGTTACAAGGTAGACAACTTAACTTCGAACCAGCCTGGGAATCAAGGCTAAAACTACCTTATGGTACTATGAATATAGGCTAGCAAGCCATGAACGTTGTTCAAAACGAAACATTTACTACAAACACGTTGAAAAGCTTTGGAAAGCTGTGCCCCCCCAATATTTTTTAGAAGTCTCCACCTTTGCGCATTCATATTCATATTTATACTCATTTTTAATTGCTACGATCATTAATTTGTTAACATAATTATATTGGAACATAAATTAATTTGGAACATAAATTAAATATTTTTATATTTATAGAGATACTAAAAGGCATACAGAAATATTGATAGGTCCTATAATAAAGTTCGGGTGGGGAATTCGACAGTTTTCGGTTGTCGAGTACTCTACACCGAGGACAGGTCTTTTGCCGGGCCTGTCTCCAGTAATACGTGGCATATTGGCTGGTCTAAGTGTATCGCCAGCTAAGTCATGATCTATTGTTCCAACATCCGAAGTCAACAGAAACTTGTCTGTTACGTTAACTCGAAAGTTTTTTGAGTCATTGGCTTTTCGTTATTATATTTTGATATAACGCAATATATGTAGCTTCTAGGCCAGTACCATTTTTTTTGGCTCGGATACTTATGCGATAATCGACAAAATAATTCAAAAAATCAAAAATAAATTTCAAGCCCTTCTAAGAAAATTATTTGAATTTATATATTTTTTCATATTTAAACGTAATAATTGCACGGAAATTCAAAAAAACAGTAGAAAATATGAAAAAAAAGGAAGTCAAAATTTCAACGTGTCCTGAGAAAAAAAATGTCAAATAGCGGCCAGTGCTCGTGCTTGCGAACAGTGATGTTAGTCAACGTTAATCAACGCCAAACGTATGGTACGTTTGAAAAAATTTAAATACATGTAACAAAAATATGTCATTTTCTGAACAGAACCTCATCATTACATTATTGGTTTAACAAAATTCAATATCACATTTCTTGAGCTGAAAAAATATCCAAAAAATAGGGTCTTTTTGACCTTGGGGTAACTCAATAACGGTTCGTGCAAATTTATTCTCAATACCATATTTGGAAAGTCAATAGAACATACTAAATTACTGAAGGTTAGTTAAGTTTAAAATTTTCAAAAGACGCAGTAAAAACAAGGTATTAAAATTAACAATTTGGAAATGGGTTAGCTAACAATTTTTTTGATAATTTTTTTTTCATAAATTTACTACCACTCATCGGTATAATTTATTATTTGGAGGGTTGAAGCGATTTTAACTGTCGCTTTCAGTTAAATTTACCTACGTTTTTTTTTTTTTGTGTGCATACAAAAATTACTATCCTTTTAAATATATGTTCCTATTGACACAAGATAATCAATGCAAACAAGTGTTAAATAGTGTTTACTTTTTAATAGTAAGGCAATTCTTTCGTTTCTTGTGTTTTACGTGAATTATTTTTCAAAAAACCGTGTTCTCGGTGAAATGGAATTGTAAACGAGTTACTAAAAGACAAGGCAAAATATGAACAACAGATAAGAAACAATGTAAGTCCTTAGACTTGCATTGCATTGTAAGTCCTTAGACTTGCATTGCTTCTTATC
Source organism: Tricholauxania praeusta (assembly GCA_949775025.1). Taxonomy (NCBI): domain Eukaryota; kingdom Metazoa; phylum Arthropoda; class Insecta; order Diptera; family Lauxaniidae; genus Tricholauxania; species Tricholauxania praeusta. The sequence goes on along the minus strand of OX459029.1, from coordinate 68,595,904 downwards.
TGTTGTTCATATTTTGCCTTGTCTTTTAGTCTTTATTACGTAACATAAAATTATGAATTTAATAGTGACATTAGACCTGAAATTAAATGAAATTTGGGCCTTTTTTTTGATGTGTGTGCTGGCTTGATTTTCAAGCTGGCGCACTCCAAAAAATTATCATTTTGTAAGTCCTAAAGATTTACTGATGATAATACGCTTCAATCAATAATGTTAATGTAGCGGGTAAGGAACATGCCTATCATGATACCAACTTTAAGCGATTCTGGAAAAACACCTGACAGAACGCTAAAATTAAAAATGATAGTTAGTGCGTCAGATACATATGGGTCAGAATACGCGAAAAACTTGCAATAAAATTATATAAAAAACAAATGTATTTTCGTTAAATTTTATTGCAAGTTTTTTACTGTTTTCTCGAATAACTTTTACATTTTTTGTCCGATATCCGCAAAATTATTCTTAAAATAGTTGCAAAACAATACCCTTTTATTTTTAATTCTCAAAATATGGAAACAAAAAAATTTTTCATTCAAATGAAGCAGTTGAAATTTAGTAATTTTTAAAAAAGTCAGTTTTTTTGAACTTTGAGCGCTTGTAACTTCATCAAATCTTATTCGATTCAAGAAAACAGTATATCGTTAGAAAAGGAATAAAAATATCTTTGGAGCGCTGAAAACCGTTTTTGAGTCGAAAAAAAATTAATCGAGATATAGCCAAATAAATGAAAAAGGTGCCGAAAAAGGGGTTTTTTGGGGATATCTCGAAAACGATTCGTAAGAAAAAAAAATGGGTGCCATTTTTGGAAACAACGCCCCAAAATACATGGAAAAAAGTCTATGAGAAACCTGATCCTTTTTCTTGTAAACTAGTGTTTTTGATTTTTTTGAAAAACAACAAAGTTTTTATGCATTTTTCGTCCGCCCGGTACCACTATAATATTTATACCGTTAAAACTAATTGAGGCTCCACGATTTTTTTGACGAATTCTAGTTTGGAAGGGTTCAATGCATCTCTGTAATTTTTTTCAGATCTTTTCGAGGCGGAGCAAGTCATTAAAATTCAATTGTTGATAGAAAAATTGCTAATTAACAACAAAAATGCCAAATTTTTGCAACTTTTTTTTTAATACATAAGTTCAACTTATTATCTACAGAAATTAAGAAATTTCGTCACAATCAGTCAAGCAGTTCAAAACTTATAGCATTTTAAAAAAAAGGTTAATGAAAACTTTGACTGGCAATAATTATTGCAACAACAATTTTTTTTTAAAAATTTTTCAGTACACTAATTTCTACCACTTGCAGCTACTGATTTATATAAAAAACTTTGAAAAACATTTCAGACATGTCGGTTTCGCGTATTCTGACCCATATGTGAAATGAAATTTTCTTTAATAATTGAATGGAGATAATATCGAAAAAGACAGAACTGGAAGATTTTAGTGATATTATTTTGTGAATTTCAAGGGCAGAAAACGGCTCAAAAATAAAGCTTTCTGATTCACTAGCGGTTTGCCTTAAGTTGCTAACATATTCACAAGGAGCACAAATATTATATGAGTCCTGGTATGAGCTAACGCTAGAAAAAAATTGAATAAAGAGATTTGCTACATTTGTAGGTTCCGATACAATTGTATTATCGCTAAGCAATGTGATATTTGTGTTTGTTGTATTTTTATTAATAATTATATTTACAATACACCTTAATGTTACCGACATTTTCAGATAATCTGTTTTGAAATTTGTTATCTCTACAGAGAGGTATTTCCGACTTTAGCTAGCGACATAGGTTTTGATAAGATTTTTTTATCCTGGAATTGTTTGAAAATCTTTTTTACTCGCTTATGTAATAATTTTTTCTTATTAACTTTTCGCAATAGCTGAACAGTCTTCCATACTTACTTACTTGGGTGGCCATAACAACCCGTTACCGGGTTACAGCCGACCTCAAAAGCTCTCTCCAGGCGCCTCTGCTTTGCGCACGCCTTCTCCAATCATTCACACCAAGCGTGGATAGGGTTTCCTCGGCTTGGTCTTTCCATCGGAGGCATGGTCTTCCTCTTCGTCGTCGCCCAGCGGCTTCCGCATCAAACACCTTTTTCGCCGGAGCTTCTTCGTCCATACGCACAACATGTCCCAGCCAGCGCAGACGTTGAATAGTGATGCGCTTGACTATGTCAATGTCAGCGTAGAGCTCGTACAGTTCGTGGTTCATTCGAATACGGTAGTCGTCGCCGACGTGAACAGGACCGAAGATTTTGCGAAGAGTTTTTCTCTCAAACACCCCAAGCGTGGCTGCATCAGTCTGCGACACAACCCATGCTTCTGCGCCGTAAAGTAGCACGGGTAAGATGAGCGTCTTGTAGAGTGTCAGTTTTGTCGGGCGAGAGAGGTCTCTACTACTCAATTGCTTACTGAGACCATAGTAACACCTATTAGCAAGAGTTAGTCTTCGCTTTATCTCCAGGCTGACATCGTTTTGAGTGTTCACGGCGGTGCCAAGATAGGTGAATTCCTTGACAACTTCGAAAGTATAGTTGTTCGCAGTAACAAAGTATCCAATACGCCGCGTCTCCCTGTTTGTGGACAGCATATACTTTGTTTTGCCCTCGTTCACCGTCTTCCATGGTTTTAAAAATTTTTGACTATTATCCTTTTTACTTATAGTATTAGTGCTATTAGAAATATAATTTTGTAATTTTTGAAGGAAGAGGTCAAAAGCCAAAGACGGACAAGGTGAAGAATATAGGATGTAAGCCAAAGCTCAAAATTAAGATAAGCTCTAAGGGTACTGAAATTGATTATGTTATGAATAATGTATTCAGGGTGTTAAATTCTAGATACATTGTCATCTAGTTGGATGCTTGTTAGAGCATGGTTCGTCAATTGTAAGTTACAAACTGCTGTTTTATAACCAATTCTATGATTTCGGCGAAGGCCATTATAGATGTGGTCCAAACATGAATTTAGTCGAGTAGGTACAGTTAGCAAGATTTAAAACTAAAGGAAGACATAGACGTTTGAAATTTATCAACTTTCTTGGGCATGTAAATTTATCGAAAATTGTCTGTTTGATTTAAATGGAAAATGATAAACAAGAATACTCTTTATTATTTCGCTCTGAAAACTTAAGTCTGGCATGTTATTGTGATAGTTCACAATGCACTTGGAATTTAAATTTACACTGTATTATATTTTGCGCACAGGCAGTGCAATTTCAACGCATTTACCATGGTGGCACATCCAATACATTTCTAAAAAGTGGCCAATACCACTTTTCCCATGGATTTGAATGCAAATCGCTTGGCCTTAGGCAAAGGTTCGTGAGAAAGATGGTTTGACATCATCGTGACAACCTAAAAAAATTTAATGGCGGCAATGAATCAATTTTTTCTTGTCGAACACTCTTCGGTCCTATTAACGATGTTTCGTTATTCTCATCATCATCAACAGAACATTGAACACTACCATCGTCACAGTTGTATTCCACCTCGAAGTTATCTTGGACTTCATCATGCAATGGCAAAGTCTTTTTCGTCACTAACTTCGGTGACCGGAAGTGAGTTTACAATCACATCAATTATATTGGCATTTCGCCCACATTCTCCTTCTTCGATGTTTCATTTGTCCAATACCACCTCCAATTTTACTAGCGTAATGCAATTACGATGACAAATCATATATACTCCACACAGCACAATATCACAACTGAAAATGTAAAACTTATTTTCAAATCAGCCGTTTACTTAAAAGCAAAATTATGTTTTCAATCTCAGCCGTTGAAATCAATTAAAGCAATCGGCGCAATTTTTGGCTGAGAGGTATTGCCACAGAATCAATTCTCGCGCTTAAAATAAAAAATACAAAAAAATAGTAACCACGACGGCCTATTGGGTAGAAAAATACCTAGTGAATATCTCAGTTGTTCAGTAAGATATGAGGCTGAATTTTTTATGATCATTTTAAACCAATAACAGGTCGTATATGAAATTTCAACAAAATTGTATGGACTGAATTGGTACTGGACCATTATGGGATCAAAGTCGAAGCTCTATTTCCAAATTTGTAAAGACGGCTTCCGTAAAGATGGCGGTTATTACAGAACTGCCTTTTTCAATTTCTGAACATAACATTAAAATCATCGTCACTAATCCCAAGAACTCATATGTACTCTTTCATTAGACGATTAACTGATAATATCATTAATTTGTCAGCCATATGATCATCTGGATCTGGTATTTTGAATTTTGAAATTCTGATATCAAAATACTTATCCGAATAAGTTTAAATGCATTCACAAAACACAGATTATTTCGTCAAATATTCATATCATCCGCATTGCTGCACAAAGATAATGGAAACTGATGATCGAATTTTACGAAGCCCATTCGGTACTCTGTGTTCCCAAATGTATTGCGTCGATGAAATGTTCAATGCGGTAATGAAATGAGCTACATGTATCGGGTTGGAAACTTGTCCTTGGTTGGAAACAAGGTCCGATAATCAAGAAAAACTTAAGAAAACTGCATACATTTTAAAATGGTAATAATAATAATTAAATATTAAAAGTATAATGCGTCTCTTTGTAACATTAAATGTAGATGAATCGCTCAAATTTTTGTTGATTATTGGACTCTATTCTAAAACCGGGGCATGTTCCCCACCCGCTACATTAGCATTAGTGATTGAAGCGTGTTATCGTCAATAAATCTTTAGGACTTGCAAAATGATAATTTTTTGGAGTGCGCCAGCTTGAAAATCAAGCCAGCACACACATCAAAAAAAGGCCCAAATTGCATTTAAACTGATTATTTTGTTGGTAACAAATTGCGACTGATAGTTTTCATGCATTTTGTATTTGAAAAACATTTAATCACCGGAGTGTGCCAGCTTAAAGAATTAAGCCAGCATACACACTGTATCTCAAAAACTATTTTGCGAAACAATTTTTTATGTGGTAATAAAATAGCGATTAATGTGTGTGCCGAATGTGCTGTTTCAGCTTAATATGTCTTAAAAGACAAGTCAAAATATGAACAACAGATAAGAAACAGTGTATGTCCTTATTACGTAACATAAAATTATGAATTTAATAGTGACATTACTCCTGAAACCCTTCTCTTAATTTCTGCATTCACTGCTTAAGTTAGCTTTCATTTTTGTATTGCATGAACGTTATTTATGCAGCTAACAAAAACATTTCTGTCTTATTAATATACGAGTATTTATTACTAGAATACATTGCTGATATCACGATATTAAAAAAATAATGAAGATTTATAAAAGTTTATCACATGCGAGTATATCTGAAATTAAGATTGGAACTCAAATTCTGTATGGCACGCAGGAAACTTGTTTATTAAAGAAAACTAATAGATTTTTTTTTTTGTGAAATTCGTACCAATTTGTGTTAAACTTGTTTCTGACATCTATGCATGGATATTTATTTGATGAAACATATGCATGTATACATATGCATACTACACACATATGTATGCATACATGATTTATAAAATTTTAGCACCGATGCATAATAAATGCAAAAAAAAGCTTATTACAAAAAGCTTAGCAATTAATTAAAGCACGTGTAAAAGCTAGACTTAAATTTTTAATAGAAAAAGATACAACCCGTTTCATCAGGTCATTACCCAGATCAATAGCAGAAACTATAGTTATTTGCAACTGAAACCTGAAACTCTGTACAACAGCATAATGTTTCCAAAACGCCACCTGATCAGTATCTAATGAATTTGAGCTAGCTATTTACAAGTTCTTTATGTAAGTCACCACAGAAATTTGCATACATTTCACTTTTTATTTACACACATTTGCAGTTTCTATAAAATTTGTTTCACATACGTATGTATGTTTACAAAAAAATAAAAAATTTCAAGTTTAATTTACATTTGCTGTAGGATTTTTCAAAATTATACTTATTTATATTTTATCTTTCAAGCTGTGTTTTGGGAAAAGTAATTCATTGCAATCAACTTTTGCATTTTCAATATAGATTATTTTTTAAAAAAATAGTTACTTATAGCTGGGACTTGAATCTCAAACGTCAGGCTATAAGTTAAACGCATTTCTTCTAGGATACGATGCTAATAATACTGTCAACAGTCGTTTTGTTGCAAAGTAACCACGATATAATCCTGAAGGAGGGCGTTGTCCTGATCAATTTAGCTAATCAAAGACAAAGTCCATCATGTCAGGTTGTCGTGACATCTTAACATAACAATGAAAAAATCACGTTTTTTTGTTATATTCAGGGGTATTTACACCGCGAATTAATTTTTCTCATCGAAATTTGTCATTGTTCCTTAAAAATCTTTATTGAATTTTTCAGATATCCTATATCTTTTCGAAAAAATCGTCCGCTAATAGTGAATGCTTCGTGGTTTTTGTTAAAATTTTTAAATTCGTGTTCAAAAATGTTGTTATTGAAGTTGTTGACAAATACAAAATTGAATAGAAATTTAAAAAACTAAATCGAATTGAATGATTGCGGAATGATTTGCCATCAATTTTTTGCTAAAAATTAGCATTTTCTTTTTGCAAAGGACTAACATTTATGTGTTTTATCCGGTATCATTTACCAGTAGAAACCTGATTCATCAGCATTTTAGATTTGGTCTGCAGTCAAATACTTTTCGCTAATAAAGTCCATAAATTTATCTTGGAATGGCTTCACCACAGCTTCATTATTCGATAACTTCTCACCGATTCGTTAAAGTTGGCGTATACCATGTCTCTTTTCAAAATTATCCAGCCATTTGATATTGACAGCACATTGTATCGACGAACGACAACACTTTCCAACTTTTCGAGCCTAATCAAATTTGCAACGAAAGTTTTCAAGGTGTAAGCAAAAAAAAAACGCTCTTCGGGTGTATTTTGTCCGCATTTTCAGCAACACGAAAAATGTGAGTGTGGTTTGACAAAAGTGGGTTACATTTCTCATACAACTAAAATACCTAACACACTATATCTTGGAACATAAGGCAGACTTTTTCTACGATTTTCAACGAAATCGGACATAAACTCAGGACGCGCCGTTAACAGGTTTGAGCTAGGAATCTCAAATTTTGCGACAATTATTTTTAAGCTTCAATCTAAAACATAGGCAAAAATTAAATAAAATGCATTCACAAAGTTTTTGAAATAAACACCCTAATATGTACATTAGGGTGGTTCATAGGAAAAAAAATTGGGTACGCCCCCTCAATCGGTTCGAAATAGTATAAGAAAAATTAATTTCAAATTTTTATCTTTAACCCCTACGGACTATTTCAAAGTGAAATTTGACCTAAGTCGCCATTATTTTAAACTATTTTTTCTTGAATGGCTTTTAATTTTAAGAAAGAATATATTAAAACAAAGTATCATTTGGATCTAGTTTTCGAGGTATAGTCATGGGAAGTTGCGGATATAGCTTTTCTAAGAATCATTTTACGTTGGAAACTCCTGAACAGATTTTACATATATTGATGTCATATGGAACTAAAGTCAATTAATTGGGCTATCATAATATGTTAATGTACATTTAATAGGAAAAATTTTGCAGCTGCACGTGCGTACGTTGTACTTTTTATTGCGCATCAGTCGGTTGTAATTGTACTAACGATTGTGATTGTGAATGTTTGTGTTTTCGGGGAGAGCTATGACGACGTATTCGAGTGTGGTTTCGAGAATGGAAGTCTTTTTAACTCGTGAATTTAAAGCCATAATATAAAGTGAGTGATCTGACGATGAGGAAACCGAGCCGCAAAGACCAAAGACAATTGTCGAACGTATTGGCTATTGTCATAGTTGTTTCGCTGCCAGATGCTGTGGACGATTTGATGGATACCGAAGATGTCCCAGACGACCACATATTCTGTGGTGCCTTGGAAAGTATGCCCGAGATTTTTGGTACCACAGAAATGTATGTTGAGTACCCGGGCGCCGACAATGACGAGAATGTACCCTATCAATTTGCTTTGGAGCAACGGGTGGTCGCACTTGCCCCTGCTCAGACACCGTCCCACAAATTGATGGCCAGAAATTCATTGGAACGAAATTGATTGGTTTATTTAATTGCAGCCCTGTGTGTGTGTTGTCCAATTATCTGCAAGTCGAACCAAAACATTGCGTGTGGCGTTATGAAAGAAAGCAACGTTAGATAGTAATCGTAGAGGAGCCAGACATCATTCATCAATACAGCAAACGAATGCAAGGCGTTGATTTTTTCGACAATGCATTGAACAATTACCGGATTTCTCTTCGTTGTTAAAAATGGCATTCGCCATTGGAACAAATGGTCTCGATGCTGCCATGGTCAATGCTTGCAAGATACAAAGTTCCATCCACAGTTACCAGCGCAAAAACGCACCGTCTAACAGGGATAGCTCCAAAAAGGAATTTAGGGAGATGGGCCAATTGGAATTCCGCAACATTGTGACTGACTCCTTGGCACAAAGTGAGGTAGTGGCACATCATCGTGGCCCCAAAACTCGAGACATACCCTCTCAAAAACAATTGGGAGTGGATATATTGTGGATATTTGGATTTGTGGATTTTTTCTATATTTTGTCGAAAACTCTGAATTAATATATTCCGACACGCACTTATTATCATCTTTTTAAATAAATCTAATCTAAACTTTAACTTGATCCTTTAATTTCTTTTATAATCCACATATTTCACAACCACTCCTTCCACTAGTAAAAATGTACTCACTGTCGCCGACGGGTGCAAAAACGCACCACCCCCTACATGGGTTGTGAGTAGGAATAGGGGGCTAAGTTTTTGTGCACGGAATAAGAGTGTCCCTAAAACATTCTCATAGAAGTTTCAACCCTCCATATTCTCGAATAAGGGAGCCGTCTTTAATGGGTTAAGATAAAAATTTTAAATTATTTAATTAAATTTTTTAACCATATTTCGAACTAATTGAGGGAGCGTCCCATTTGATTTTCGCAAAAAATTACCCTTAATGTACATATTAGGGTTATTTTTTCAAACATTTGGAGATGGATTTTATTTATTTTTCCTATATTATAGCTTGAGGAATAAAAATAATTGTCCCAACATTTGAGCTCCCTAGCTCAAACCTGTTAACGGCGTGGACAGAGTTTGTGTTCCTATATAATAGAATCGAGTTTAAAGAAAATTCTCCCAAAATTTCAACTACCTAGATCAAACCTGCGAATGGCGCATCCACTTTGTTTCCAATTACAATTCATATGAAAAACGAAAAAACGAAAAACAGAATTTTTTTTGTGTTTTAGTAAAAAAAAAAATTGCTTCCATATGAATTGTAATAGGAAACAAGGTGGATGCGCCGTTTACAGGTTTGAGCTAGGAAGCTCAAATGTTGGGACAATTATTTTTATTCCTCAAGCTATAATGTAGGAAAAATAAATAAAATCCATATTCAAAAGTTTGAAAAAAAACATCCTATTACATACATACATATGTATGTCTCAAAAAATTTATTTCACATGTTCTTCGACGTCGATTTTTAGAACCAGCGTACCATTTTACATAGGAATCGGTTATTTTATTGACCAGGTTAATTTTGGCAGCTAATTAGTATAGTTAATATAAAGATAGCAATTTCACATAACGATTATGTAATATATTTTTTGTAAAATTAATTTTATTTTCGCTTGCATTTATTTTTTATATTTCAATATGGTTAAGTATCTTTCAGTTGTATACTACTGAAATATAGACTCTAGTGTCTATATTAACTTGGAAAACAAGTTGGTAATGGCAATTTATCAGTTATTTTGAAAAGAGGGCGTGGCTTCTCCCACACAAGTAAAAGTTTGAAAACGTTATACTAAGAGAATTTTGTAAGGTAAGGAAACCAAATTTGACATAAACAGTTGCACCGTTTTGGAAAAGATCCGGACAAGCACAAGACGAATTTTAACAAGTGGGCGTGGCACCTCCCAAATATCAAAATCTTTAAAACGCTATACTGAGAGAATTATTTAAAGTAATGAATCAAAATTTCACATATATACAAAAAATGGTTCAGGGTAGCATCAGACGAATTTCGACAAAAAAAAGACGTGGCACCTTCCATACAAGCTAAAGCATATTCAATGTTGGAATTTTTAGTCAAATTATCCAGCACGTAGCGTGGTGAAGATATACCCTTTTAATAAAAATGTTAAACTTACGCGCCTTCATACTGTTAATGCTGTGCAGGGTATTTCATTTTTGGCAAGACGAAATATAACACCCTTACTTTTGTTTAGTTCCATATTTACGCTTTGCTGTGATACGCAATAAATGTAATGATATTTGAATTTCAACATCTTCAGCCCACATACTCTGTACGGTGATTAATTTAATTTAAACAAAATTTTGTTACTTTTCAAAGATGTTTAATTCTTTTGAGATCAAATGCAACTGACTGTACAATAAATCAAATTCCAATAACTTTAACTAAGAATGTACAAAAGCAGTAAATAGGTACATAGAGTAATAGAAATTAACTGTATGCTTAAGTTGACAAAAATACTTATGTACATTACATATGAAGTAACTGTTGTGTACAATTGCAAAACATGACAAGCCAAATTGCTGAGTTAATATTAATTTGTATTCAAGCGTAATTGATGAGTGCTTTCAAAAAATGTAAATTTTAATTTATTAATTAATTTATTAATTAAAATAATAAAATAATTCATCAAACATACTCTACTTTAAGTCCTTTTTGTGGCATAAATTTGAAACGTATTTGGTTAATATTAGCAATCTGATCTTGTTACTTTTGTTATGTTGTTATTGGCCGCAACTAACGCAACGCACTTTTTATGTGGAGGCAGTGGATCCGTATTAACTTTTTCGAATCATAAGTTCAAAAATAATTTTCCCCCCTCGGGAATCAAGTTTTTTCATGTATTCGATGAGCTTGAGTAAAAAAAGGTCCGATATCCTCCACAAATATTTAACGCCCTCAAGGAGCAATTTGAAATGTTGCCATACGGTAAACGTGAAAAACAAAATTAAAAAAAAAAGTTTTAAGCAGGCACAAAAAAAGGTCAATTATTTAAAAATAAATCAGTTCTGTCCAAAATTCCCCACCTCTAATATTTATCTCAGTAGGCACGAGCCTTCTCAATAGTACCCTAAGTCCGACCAAGTACTTAGCACACAAAGACTCAATTTTGCTGTCAATAATTTTTCAATTTTTCCAAAACATCGCCTTCCTTTTTCCCCTTACTTGAGTTACCAGTAACCCTTCCCATGGTTTCTTTTTATTGTTTTTTACTTTGCTGTTTTTCTTTTGACGTTATACAGGAATTAGTTACCAAAGCAACAGAGGACGAAAAAAGTGCTGTCAACAAAAACAGTTGTGGGCGTATGTGTGTTTAAAATTTCAATAAGGATCAGAGTTGCCAATCTTTAGATATCGCCATCTTTTAAAAATGGGTGGGATTTCTTTGGAAAAATATATGTTCTTACATGAAAACACAAGTCTATTTATTAAGGTAATAATAAGTTTTGCAATTGTGTCTTATTCGATTCGTTGTAAGAAAAAAATCTTTAAAATAAAATCTTTAATGCTACAATTTTTATGATATGCATTATTGTGAAATTCTATTTTGAATAAAGTAAAAGTTTTGAAAATGGAATAGTGCTGGTATTGGCAGGCCTGATAAGAGCATACCAAACGGACATGTCTGGAATACATAATTGCTCGTATTGCACAAATACAGAAGAAAACTAGAAAGTGTGTTATCTTTGGCCTTCCTAAAAATTAAATACCCTAAATACTTCACATAGTAAAGCATTTTAAAGTTTTTGCATTTGTTGAGAATGGCACGCCCACATGTTGCAATTCGCCAAGTTCTTGTCCAGAGCTTCTTCAAATCGATCCAACTGTTTGAGTGAAATTTGAGTCCAATACCTTAAATAATTCTCTCAGTATAGAGTTTGACATGTTTTCTTATATGGGAGAATCCACACCCTTTTCTAAAAAACTCGCTAATTTTTTCTCCAAAGCTTAGTATTTTTGAGAAATTTGGTTACACTACATCAAATAATTCTTTTAATACAGCGGATGAAATGTTTTATTTGTATGGGCGGAAGGCCCCAATTCCAAGAACCTTGTTTAAAGGTATATGCTGTATACCGAACTTATTTCACTGATTTTGCATAGTTTTCCCGTGATCATGATTTCCACAGAAAAACTGACGCACAAACAGATAAATGGACATGACTAAATCGACTCAGGAAAAGGCACTGATCAAGAATACACACACTTTTCTACACCTTGCCACATCCCCTTCTATGCGTTACAAACGTAATGACAAAGTGAATACACCCTGAATGTAGGGTACGAAAATGTACATTAATTTTAGTATTCACAATACTGTAATTTTAGTATTCACAATACTGTATTTAGTAAAACCTTACTGTAAGCAGCGTGGAAACAAAAGATTTGAGTTTGTTGGTTACTGTTATGGAGTGGTATGGAGTGAATGAAACTTATCGCTTTTGTTTTTGGCTAATTCAACAGTTCAAGGTCTTTTTTTTTGATTATTCTTGTATGTATGTATGCATGAACTTTTACATATGTATTCTTTGAACTTAGCGTCGAATTAAATAAGAAAATATAAAAACTAAAAACATTTATTTTTATTATAGCTTTCTCAAAAACTATTAAGTTTTATTCAAAAACTCATAACAAACACTTTTACATTTTTACAATCTTTGAGGCCAAAAAAACATCATAAATTCCCAATGTAAATAAAAATGGTTGCGGATCCGTTTCGAACTCGTTACGGATCCGTCAGTGCGGATTCCGTTTTTTCATGCTTCGACGAATCCATCTCGAACTCGGAACGAACCTCATACTCGGATCCGTTTCGGATTCGATTTTTGTATATGTTATGATCTGTTGATCATTTAATCAATTTATTCAGTAAATTACAAAAAACTTAAACCAAAGGTTATTCTATTCAATGTCGCAGAACTCCAGAACAAAAACGAAAAACATGACATTTCTGTGTATGTACATAGAGTATGTAAAACAGTGATGCCAATAATCACGTATAGAAAGACAGTGTTGCCTTTCCATCCAACACCTCCCTGATTAAGTGATGATGTTGTTAATTTGGTGCATATCTTTCCACAGGCTTGCGTGCGCGTACAGTTCGTCTAGGTGCTGAAATAGGAACGGGATCGGCCAGGACAGTGAGTTGATCGCGATGGTATGGATTCTCGGATGCGGTTGTTGATGTTGACATCGATGCAATTTGATCCGAATTGGTCACAATAATATTTTCATCACAAAGCGATGGGTTTTCTAATGTTTCTATTGCGTCAAGTAGCCCAATTGCTTCAGCCAGTGAGGACTTGCTTCTGGGTTCCTCTAAGGGGTCTGCTGCAACATGACGTTTACGAATTTGATTTGCATGTGCACGGATTACTTTTCCGTTTTCCAACCTCAAGTTGTAAATAACTTTCCCAACTTTTTCGATAATTTTAGCAGGCTGCCATTCAAATTTGTTATAAGAATGTATGGTTACAAAAACGTGTTGATGTGGTTGAAACGTTATTTCTTTAGTGCCATGCTTCTGATTAAACTGTTGTCGCATGTTTTGTTTTTGCTTAAATGCATCTAGATGATTCATGTGCTTAGTTTGGCTAGGCAGTATCAGACTCAATGGTGTACGAATATTACGCCCAAATAAAGCTTCTGCCGGTGACGTATGTTTTGGTGTGGTTTTGTTTGGAGTTGACCGGTAACATTGAAGAAATGTTTGAAGGTTTTTTACGGTCGTATCCTCCCCTTTTTGTTTCTTGAGAGCTCTTTTGAATGTGTCCACAAATCGTTCGGCTTGTCCGTTCGACATCGGGTAATATGGACTAGAGCGAAGGTGTGTAATTCCATTTTCTGCAAGGTATTGTTGAAACTGTGAACTCACAAATTGTGTTCCATTATCAGAGACGATAACTTTTGGAATACCAATCCGGCAAAAAATTTCATTCAGCATTTCGATAGTTTTGTTACTTGAAATTATTGTTGTTGGAATTATTTCAGACCATTTCGAGTAAGCGTCGACAACAACTAGAAAATAAGTGTTATCTATTGGACCGGCATAGTCAATGTGAAGGCGTTCCCAAGCTTCGGATGGAGTGGACCATGGATGCAAAAGTGTTTTTGTTGGTAATTTTGCTGCTGGCGCACATCCATTGCAGTTCCGAACAAGCGATTCGATTTCGGAATCTATGTTGTACCAGTAAACAAAACTTCTTGCTATCGATTTGGTACGTTCGATGCCAGGGTGTCCCTTATGTAGCTGCTTTAAAACTCTTTTACGTAAAATTTCCGGTATTACGATGCGATTTCCAAACATGAGACATCCATCGATTACACTGAGTTAATTTTTCCCGTTCGCAAACTGTTTTATTTCATCTCCACTGTCTAAAATATTTGGCCAGCCCACATTGACGTAGCGTATGATGGTTTGTAGTGATTGGTCTTTTTGTGATTCATACATGACCATTTTGTGTGTAATGGGAAGCTTCGTGACTGAATCCGCTAGTATTTGGTGGATTTCATTTTCAAATTTGACAGCGGCTATGACAAAGTCTTCAGATGGAGTCGCGTTTTTATCCATTAGACGGGATAAAACGTCAGCATGTCCAAAGTTGTTTGTTGATATGTATAACTGATGTCGAAATCGTATGCCAAAAGTTTTATAGCCCAACGCTGCAATCTGTTTGCTTGATGAACTGCAATGCCTTTCTTGTTACCAAAAATTGCAAGTAAAGGTTTGTGATCGGTCTGCAGTTTAAACTTGCGGCCAAAAATCATTTTATGAAATTTGGTGAGCGCGAAAACGATGGCTAGACCTTCTTTTTCAATTTGGCTATAACCCTTTTCTGCTGGCGTGAGTGAGCGAGCTGCATGGCGTATTGCTTTCATCGAGCCATCAGGATACTCGTGTAAAATTGTAGCGCCAAGTCCGTAATTTGATGCATCAGCCGCGACTACGATGTCCAACTTTGGATCGTAATGAGTCAACAATAAATCTGATGAAAGAATATTTTTAACCTTATTGAAGCATTCTTGGTGTTTTTGAATCGAGTGCCATTTGACGTTTAATTTCAGTAGGTCATCTAGCGGACCTCAGTAGGTGCGTAAATTTCCAATGA
The DNA here is from genome assembly GCA_949775025.1 of Tricholauxania praeusta. Taxonomy (NCBI): domain Eukaryota; kingdom Metazoa; phylum Arthropoda; class Insecta; order Diptera; family Lauxaniidae; genus Tricholauxania; species Tricholauxania praeusta. The sequence continues at coordinate 68,580,740 of OX459029.1, read as the reverse complement.
ATTGTCCATAAAAATTTATGGCGCCCAAAAATGATCGGAATTCGGAAACATATTTTGGCTCAGGCATTTGATTAATGGCTGCAGTGCGCTCTGGATCTGGCTGTAAGCCATTTTGATTTATGATAAAACCCAGGTATTTGATTTCAGTTGAATAAAACTTGCATTTATCAACCTTCAGCTTAAAACCAAAATTATGGATGCGCTTTAGAACGGCATGTAGTATCTGGTCGTGGCCATCTTTACTTTTTCCAGCTATGAATATGTCATCGATATATGCAGCGACTCCAGAGAGCCCCGTTAACATTTTATCCATAATTTGCTGGAATATGGCCGGGAACGTTTTTATACCGAAAACCATACGGCTGTATCGAAATAGACCTAAATGGGTGTTGATTGTTAACAGATGCTTCGAATCGTCATCAACTTCTACTTGAAGAAACGCGTCTGAGAGATCGATGTGAGTGAACACTTTTGCATTGGCGAGTCGCGCAGGCAATGGTAGTGGATATTGGTACATCTCTAAAGCGTCGTTCAAGCCGGTTGAGAAATCAGCGCATATCCTCACGTTGCCATTAGCTTTTTTCGTAACCACAATTGGAGCGGCCCAGTCTGAGGTGTTGACTAGCGATATGACGTTGATATCTTGAAGACGTTGCAGTTCTGCTTCTACAAGACCTTGTATAGCGTAAGCGACTGGTCGTTTTTGTCGAAAAACGGACTGCTTATTTGGCTGGATGGTAAGATGTGCTTTTGCTTTTGTACATAGACCAAACTTGTCATCAAAAACAGCTGGAAATGATTTTTTCAGCAGTGAAATTTTCGATGGAATACATAAGTCTATACTTTCCTGATTTTTGTGTGATCCCTAGTTGACTTTGTTGCAAACGTAGTTGATTGGCTCGCTGTCCAGTTTGAGTGCTGTGATCCAATCTAATCCCATCACATTGAGATCTTGAATTGGTGTAACATAGCATGTTGCTGATGTCTGCTTGTCTCTGAATTCAACATTGCATTGGAACTGTGCTGATAATGGGAGCTCACCCGTTGCGCTGCGAGCTGTGTTGCTAACTTCAGTAGAATTGCACACATTAAGTTGTCGGAAAAAATCTTCAGATATTATGGTGATGACTGAAGCTGTGTCGAATTGAAGGTCAATGGGAAAATCGTTGATTTGAACGCGAATATATTTTCGCTTTATTACGTTAATTTGTTTAGTAACAAAAATGCTGTTTATTATCTTTTTGTCGCGTTCACCTTTGTTGAAAATTTTCTTTTTCTTTAGATTTTTATTTTCTGATTTCTGATTTTGATACTTGGACGGATTACCAGAATCACAATAACCTTCTTTGTGTCCCACACGGTTGCACTGTTTACATTTATGTTTGATGAATGTTCATTCAGATGTATAGTGCATCTCTGCGCAAAACCAACATGGTGTTTTTGGAACACGCTTTTTGTTATTATTTGCCTGTAAGCGGTTGACTGTATGTAAATCATTTTTGTTGTTTTCAATTAACGCTGTATCTGTTTTTAGATTTAATAGACGTTGGCATTCTGCTGATAATTTGTCAAGCGTAAGTGTTTCAGCGTCGCTGTCTAACCTTGCCAACATTTTCGTCCTAACCTCAAATTCGGCCGGAGACTTCAAACCCTTGATGAAAATTAAGCACTTGAATTGGTCTAAAGCCAGGTTGCTTAGCTGAAATTTTTCGCATTCCTTGTTGACAGTGCCAGCGTATGTAATAAAATCGGCATTAGCGTCTTTGGTTAGTTGTAGGCAATGATATCGCACATTGAAAAGAGACTTTTGCACACCGAAAATTTGCGTCAGTTTTTCCACAGTGTCTTTGAATTTGTAATCTCGCGGATGTTTTGGCAAAATGTAATTGACGTATTTGTTGTGAACTGTAGTGCTGAGCTTACGCAGCAGAAGTCGAACCTTCGCTGCGTCGTCGAGACTACCTGCGTCGACGTCAAACCAGTCTTCATATCGAGAATACCACATGTCGAATGTGAGGTTATTCTCGGCATCGAATGAAAATTCTTGTATGCTGGATGATAATGCATCGATTCGGGATTCTGTTGTATTTTCGGTTTTTATTGAGCTATTTTGTGACTTATTATGCTCAAATAATTGTTTTATTAAATCGTGCATGGCTGCGCTGTCTCGCTCTCGCTGCGACTGCATTTGTTCGAAAAAATTTTTCATTGTGGCGTCCATGCTTGCCTATGTTAAAAACTCGTGCTATTGAAAAACTTTATTAATTTTCCAAACGATGTTAATCTTTTGTTTAAAGAACTCTTTAATCCTCGTCACCACTGTTATGATCTGTTGATCATTTAATCAATTTATTCAGTAAATTACAAAATACAAAAAACTTAAACCAAAGGTTATTCTATTCAATGTCGCAGAACTCCAGAACAAAAACGAAAAACATGACATTTCTGTGTATGTACATAGAGTATGTAAAACAGTGATGCCAATAATCACGTATAGAAAGACAGTGTTGCCTTTACATCCAACAGTATATAAAACAGATCCGTTCCAGATTCGTTTTTTGTTAATAAAACAGAACCGTTCCGGATTCGTTTTTTGTAAATAAAACGTATTCAAGACGGATTCGTTTTTTAAATAATACGGATTATAATCCGTTTAGTTCCAGGTTTGAACTGGGAAATTTTTTCAAAAAAGCACCACAGGTCATTAACATAAAAGGTAGTTTTCAAGTTGCCATGTAAACTTTTATTTTATTTTCAATGTATCAGAAATACGAAATACAGTGGCGAACATTAAAATCCGGACAAACAAAAAAAGTTGAATAAAATCCTTTAGGCTCTAAATTTTTTTATCGATTCAAAAAACTGATGTAAGTAAGTATCAGAGAGGCAAATAATTTTTACTGAAAATATTTTGCTGTAGGTCGGAAAACCACCAGTCTATTTTTAGCAAAAGAGTGAAATATGTCCTTTATTAATAAAAAAGATTTTGGTAAAGTGTAATAAAATTTTATTTTTATGGAACTAATTTTAAAATATTTACAGCGGGTATTTTAAGGACTAATATTAAGGATTAAGAAAAAACAGGTATCAATATTTTGTTGTTCCTCCCTTCGCTTTTATGGCCGCCATAACTCGCTGCGGCATGGAAAAAAACCAAAGTTTTCAGAAGATCTCGCGAAATGCCTTCGTACCATTTTGAATTATTCTGTCTAACTCAGGTAAATTAGTGGGCTTGTGCCTTGCTACCTGTACTTTTATTATGTGCCAAAGATTCTCCCTGGCCACGAAAAAGTTGAAATTCCAAGTTCATTCAAGTAATTCTTTACCTGTAAAAGAAGTAGAAGAAAAAAAGGATAAAAGTTGTGGATTATTATTAAGTACATAGTAAAGCTTTACAAAATACTAATGCTTACCAATTACGCTCAATGGCAAGGCGCAGAATCATCTTGAAAAATCACGTTGTCGACTCGCGAAAAATGCTCTTCAATAGAAGGCTCCAAGTTTTCTTTCAGGATGTTTTTATAGTCAGCTGCTTTAATAGTTCCTTCAATCAAGGCCAGTTGTCCAACTTGGTAATAAGAAAAGCATCCCCAGACCATTCTACTAATGGAAGCACCCATCGCTATAACGCTCTCCAGTTCTTCGGCGCACATACAGCATTCCATCGGAGCCGGATAGGTTGAACTTTGATTCATCTGAGAAGATCACATTTTTCCAATTAGATAGTTCACATTTTGTGCTGGTTGGCCCACTCCAAGCGTTTTCGACGCATTTGAGTGGTCACAAAAGGCTTTTTAGCGGGGCGATGTGCTGATAAACCAGCGTCATGGAGCCTTCGTCGCACAGTTATTGGAGTAATTTCTGTTCCTTCACATTCAACAAACTCTTTTCTAATTTCCACAGCCGTTTGGAAGCGGTTTCTAAGGCTAATCCTTTTTAAAAGTCGATCATCAGTTTCTGTAGTCTTTGTTCGCGCTCCTGACCCTTCCTTTCGACTTGTTGACTCAGTTTCAGAATATTTTTTTAAAAACTCGGCAAGTGAGGACTTACTAAGTCCTACTTTATCAGAAATTTCCCGAATCATTAATCTATCGCTGCGAAACTTCAAAATATCGCGCTTATCCGCATCGCTCATCTATTATATAAAATTCATTTTTTGTCTGTCTATCTGTCTGTCTCTTATGCATGCGGAAACTAGCCAGCCGATTTGATTAAATTTTTACAGTATGTTAATATCGATCAGGCGGGTATCATAGGCTATAAAATTTTTATTTAGGGTGCATATTTAGGGTGGCTTTCATACACAAATATTTTGAAAATAGCGATTTCTCAAAGACAGGCAAATCGAATCTCATGAAATTTACACCGTATAGCTTTTATGTTAAGGGGCACAGATTGGATGGTAAAAATTTTATTTAGGGTGCATACTTAGGGTGGTCCTCATACAAATATATTTTTAAATATCATTTTCGCGAAGACAAATAAATCGATTCACTCCGAATTTACACTACGTATCTCTTATGTTAAGAAGCATAGCTTAGGCCACAAAACTTTTATTTAGGGTGGCCTTCACACAAAAATATTTTTTAATATCATTTTCTCGAAGACCGCTAAATCGATTCTCATTGAACTTACGCCACATGGCTTTTATATTAAAAGGCACAGATAAGGTCGTAGAAATTGTATTTAAGGTGCTTACTTAGGGTGACCCTCATACAAAAATATTTTCAAATATCATTTTCACGAAGACAGGTTAGTCGATTCACACCGAACTTACACCACGTAGCTCTTATGTTAATAGGCATAGCTTAGGCTACAAAACTTTTATTTTTATATATCATTTTCTCGAAGACCACGTAATCGATTCTCATGGAATTTACACCACGTAGTTTTTATAATAAGAGGCACTGCTTAGGTTGTAAAAATTTTAATTTGGGTGAATACTAAGGGTGGTCCTCATACAAAAGTAGTTTTTAAATAGAATTTTCACGCTGACTGCACATCGAATATACACGACGGTTGAGGTGAAGCGATGCGCATAGGGTAATGCTAGTTTTTTATAATTTGGCATCTTTTTCAACACAATAACACAAAAATGATTAAAAACTTACAGTGTAACTTCTATTTATACTAACAAGGAGACCACCACCCTGTGCCCTCACCGATTTGGCTCAAATTTTTTCAGATGGTAGTTCACGTGAAATAAGAAAACCCATATCTTACCGTTTTTCGCAATGCTCAAGGAAAAGCGAGATATTCGCGTTCAAAATTTTCCAATAAGTAGTTGTCTTATGCAAAAAAATTTTACCTTTGTTCGACTAGCAGAGTAGCATAGTGGTTAACGCGTTAGCGTATGATCCTAGTTCGATTCTCCGCTGATGCAACTTTTTTTAATTTTTTTCTATTTATTTTTACTTTTTTATTATAAAAAAACTTTCAAAACTATACACCCAACTTTTTTTACTCGATTTTGAAATAACACGAATCAGAAATAAGAAACATTTTTACATGAATTTTTCGTTCTAACACGAGTCTCAAAAAAGCTTTTTTTTTAATTCAAATTTTTGCAGTATACAGCACATTATAGCTTGACATTGTCTGGTAAAATTTTACCAAAAGTCTTTGTCTGTCTTCAAGAAGCCACTGGAAAATCCGGGCCTAGAGTTCATAAAAACATTAACGAACTCATCAAGAAGTATAAAAAACTATACAAAACTTTTTTAAAAAAATGCTTAAAACCTTACGTTAAAGACAATAAATTTTTATTGCTTATCGACTCGTGGAAAGGACAAACAAATCCAATGTTATACGATGAAATATTCCAAGACGAAACCACATGTACAATTAAAGTTATACCACCAAAATGTACGCCATTGGTACAACCTTGTGATGTGTATTTCTACAAAATTGCTCTACAGTTATGGAAGAAAATAGAGATTTGACATCGAGAGAAGACTGCCATTCGCTAATTCATCACTAACTTTCTGCACCCATATACCAAGATATGCTTTCTTTTGCCTGGTAAGCTGCGGGATTTGCCGAAAACAAGAAAATATTTTTAAATGTAAATGAAGTTTGCTTTTCACAAATTCATTTAAAACATTTTTGCGAATGTAAAAATTCAGCTTTTGTATGCTGCTCTTTTTGCAAAAAATTCTTATGTTTTATTTGTTTTTATGATATTGTTACGAAATTTCTGTCTCTTAGACGATAATTTCGATCTCTTAAATTTTTTTGAGTTCGATCACTGGATTGTGTAGCAATCAAAAACACACACAATCATTTAATTATAAAATGGTTTATTTAAATCACAAAAGTTAGTTTTTACACGGTACAATTGTTTATTTCATTAACATTCAAACTCTAATATTAATCTGGCACTGTATAGACAACTGTTTTACTTTATTACTTAAAATCCACTGTGTTAAAATCAAATGTCTTACTTTACTTTTAAAATCAACTGTATCACTTTATTGCTTAAATTCAACTGCTTGTCGACAACTCAGATGACAACCTTTTATACTACAGTCATCACTTTCTCGAATAATCCAGTACCTTCTAGATGGCGTATCGGCGGCGATAATTTCTCTCGGATGTCGACTACAACAGCACCTTTTCGGTTTATCATTTTTAGTACAAAAACTACATTTGGCCACTAGATGGTGTACAAGTTTTTTTATACAGCCAGTGATGCTAGCGAAAGGTTGGCTACGATCCACGTCAAGGCTCGATTTTTTAACATGAGCTTGATTTGCGCGCACGCCCCGACGGAGGAAAATGACGATGCTGTCAAAGATGCCTTCTATGCGAGACTCGAGGAAGTATACGACCGCTGCCCGGCCCATGACTTTAAAATTGTACTCGGGGATTTCAACGGAAAGGTAGGAAGAGAAGTTATATTTGGCCCCACTGTCGGTCAGTTCAGCCTTCACGAGACCACCTCAAACAACGGTCTACGGCTGATCGACTTCGCCGCGGCGCGAAACATGGTAGTAAATAGCACCAGATTTCAACACCTCGATATCCACAAGGCCACCTGGCTGTCCCCTGATCAGAAAACACGCAACCAAATCGATCATGTTGTGATCGACGGAAGGCATGCTTCCAGCGTGCTAGATATTCATACGTTCCGGGGAGTCAATATTGACTCCGATCATTATTTTGTTGCAGCCAAGATACGCATGCGGCTGTGCAATGCAAAGGATGTACGCTCTGGTACGCAACGAAAGCTGGACGTCGCTAAGCTGCAATCACATCGGACGGCCGAAGCCTATTCCGCTCGCCTCTCAGAACTGCTCCTTCAACCTGGCTCTCTACCCGATGATGCCGGTGGACTTTGGGCGCATATATCCTGCTCCATGCGCTCTGCCGCTGAGGAAGTCATTGGTTTCCGACGCCCACTCCCGCGAAATCAATGGTATGACCAGGAGTGTCGCGAAGCTACTGCAGTGAAAAACGCCGCCTACAAAAGAACCCTGCAGTCAGCAGCAACGCGAGCCGTGTACGAAAACTACCGGGAAAAGAGAAAAGAAGAGAGGCGCCTTTTCAGACGCAAGAAACGAGAGCAGGAAAGGCACGAGCGTGAGAAACTCGAAGTGTTACGGGGCAGGAATGATGCTCGAAAATTTTACCAACAAGTCAAGCGTCTGACCCAAGGTTTCAAACCCGGAGCATCAACCTGTAAAGATGAACATGGAAATCTGGTTACGGATACGCAGGGTACACTGAGATTATGGAGGGAACACTTCCAAGCTGCTTGCTGGCGATAACTCCACCAATCCCGCCTTTGGAGAAATTAACCCGATGCCACCAATCAACGACGATGGTGTGGACGTACCACCACCTAGAAATGACGCGGTACTAGTTGTGATCCAACGACTTAAGAACAACAAAGCGGCTGGTGCCGATGGCCTGCCTGCTGAATTGTTCAAGACTGGCGGCGATGAGCTGATAGGGTGTATGCATCAACTCATCAGCAAAATATGGCTAGTAGAAAGCATGCCCGACGATTGGAATCTCAGTGTCCTTTGTCCTGTACTGAAGAAAGGTGACCCGACAATCTGCGCGCACTACCGGGGAATCAGTCTTATTGCCATCTCTTCTTGTCGACTGTACTGTGTGAAAGACTTAAGCCGTTTGCCAACACACTGATTGGGCCTTATCAGTGCGGCTTTAGACCTGGTAAGTCCACCATAGACCAGATCTTCACACTACGTCAAATCCTGGAAAAAACCCACGAAAAACAGATCGATACTCATCATCTCTTTATCGATTTTAAAGCTGCTTTCGATAGCCCGATACGGGATTGCCTGCATGCCACCATGTCTGAGTTCGGTATACCTGCGAAGCTGGTGCGGCTTTGCAGAATGACGTTGAGCAACACAGCCAGCTCCGTCAGAGTAGGAAGGGACCTCTCCGAACCATTTGATACCGAACGAGGTTTCAGACAGGGCGATCCACTATCCTGTAACCTCTTCAACTTTGTGATGGAAGGGGTGTTGCGAAGAGCCAGTGTACATCGTAATGACACTATTTTCTACAAAAGTGTCCAGCTCCTTGCATATGCCGATGATATTGATATCATTGGACGTTGTAAGCGAGATGTTACTGCTGCGTTCTCTGCTATCGAAAAAGAGTCAGCGGAAGTGGGTTTGACGGTGAACGAGAGCAAAACAAAGTATTTGCTGTCCACAAACAGGGAGACGCGGCGTATTGGATCCTTTGTTACTGCTAACAACTATACTTTCAAAGTTGTCAAGGAATTCACCTATCTTGGCACCGCCGTGAACACTAAAAACGATGTCAGCCTGGAGATAAAGCGAAGACTAACTCTTGCTAATAGGTGCTACTATGGTCTCAGTAAGCAATTGAGTAGTAGAGACGCTCATCTTACCCGTGCTTCTTTACGGCGCAGAAGCATGGGTTGTGTCGCAGACTGATGCACGCTTGGGGTGTTTGAGAGAAAAAATTCTTCGCAAAATCTTCGGTCCTGTTCACGTCGGCGACGACTACCGTATTCGAATGAACCACGAACTGTACGAGCTCTACGCTGACATTGGCATAGTCAAGCGCATCACTATCCAACGTCTGCGCTGGCTGGGACATGTTGTGCGTATGGACGAAGAAGCTCCGGCGAAAAAGGTGTTTGATGCGGAAGCCGCTGGGCGACGACGAAGAGGAAGACCATGCCTCCGATGGAAAGACCAAGCCGAGGAAACCCTATCCACGCTTGGCGTGATTGATTGGAGAAGGCGCGCGCGAAGCAGAGGCGCCTGGAGAGAGCTTTTGAGGTCGGCCGTAACTCGGTAACGGGTTGTTATGGCCACCCAAGTAAGTAAGTAAGTGATGCTAGCTAGTATCATTTAGTTTTCTTTCGTTGGTTTTTATTTCGAGAATTTTCTGGCATAAACCAAATTCCGCTACAATATGTATCAACCAGAACCTTGTAATAAAAATGTGTAATGTAAGATAGTTTATAAGTTTTTGAAATAAAGAGTATTCCATAGTTCTGAATTTTTTCCTTATTCTAAAAGTAAAAATAAAGTTAAAAACAAAATAAAAAAAAAGTTAAAAAAAATTAAAAAAAAAAAAGTTAAAAAAAATTAAAAAAAAAAGTTAAAAGAAATTAAAAAAAAAAAAGATGCATCAGCGGAGAATCGAACTAGTTACCCCCAGGAACATACGCTAACGCGTTAACCACTATGCTACTTTGCTAGTCGAACAAAGGTAAACTTTTTTTGCTTAAGGCAACTATTGGAAAACTTTGAAGCGATTTTCTCGCTTTTCCTTGAGCATTGCGAAAAACGGTAAAATATGGGTTTTGTTGTTTCACGTGAACTACCATATGGAGAAATTTGAGCCAAATCGGTGAGGGCACAGGGTGGTGGTCTCCATGTAAGATATTGTCCTACCTCTAAAAGAAACCTTTACCTACGCCATATCTGTAAAAAAAAAAGCCTTACCTATAAAACAAAGAGGTTGACGGGGTCGTAAAACCCTTTTTTTAAATTCTTTTGCTTGTCCGGATTTCAATGTTCGCCACTGTACTTATTTTTATTTTAAATGCCTTTGTTATATCATTAGCCATGTGCTCCTGAAGCTCATGTTCAAACCGAATATAGGTAATTGTCAGAGTTTTTAAAAAATTCTGATGACAAAGCGCACGATCCTTCCTCTTTTTCGAGAGGAATTTCATACGAAAAAAGTACGAAACGGAATCCGTAACGGATCCGTTTGATTTTCAAAACATGAATACGGAACGGATCCGTATATGAAGTCCGTTCTGAGTTCGAGACGGATCCGACAATCCGACAAAGCGGGCAGTCCTTCCGCTTTTTCGAGAGGAATTTCATACGAAAACTAGAACGGATCCGTATATAAAGTCCGTTCTGAGTTCGAGACGGATCTGACAAAGCGGACAACCTTTCCGATTTCTCGAGAGTAATTTCATACGAAAATCGTCTTTGCGAAAGTGGAGGAGTAGCACAGTTGACTTTCCATTAGTAGTTATTACATTTGAAAAATACAGTGCGGCAAGACTGATTGTATATAAATTAAGCAATATAATGAACAATCAACCCATTTGAATGGAACTTTTGCATATCGAAGAGAATGAAATAGACTTTAGTTAATTCCTTAGAAATTTTCAAACAAGTAGCTCTTTTATTAATTGTTTATAAGCAATTAATTTTTTATTGCGTTTTAAAATTCTGAAAAAATGCTACTATCATATTTTCCATACAACTTAAATTTTGAAACTAATTACAAATAAAGTTTTTAACATTTTGTTGCTTTTTTGTCTTAGCAAAAAGTTAGATTTTTTCTCTAGCTTTTTTATTACATATTTTTTCGTAAACACAGATTCTTTAAATCGATACATTCAACTTTTCTACTATCTGCTTATAGTAAAATGTATGCTTGCTCTTACAAAGGCATTTGGTTTTTCAAATTGTTTAAGTTTAAAATTGATTGCATTAATGTCAGTTATACATTCAAAATGATTTACAAAATATTTGCATAAATTACGAGTTTGCAATTGGAAAACGATAATCGTGCAAAGTCCTCGCAGCTAATTTTAGCCACTATGCGGATTTAAGTGTCATACAATCAGCTTTTAAAAGCGGATTTTAATAAACATATAAAACAAATCTAATAAACCAAGGGATCATAACATTAAATGCTGTTAAGGCCAATAATCTTGTGAGATATGTTCATGTTTGTAAAAATGTCATAAAATCATATCGAATATGATAAAATCAAACGAGCGTTAGTCATTTTATAAATTACACCCGTTGCCTTACATTTTTTGGCGGCAATTAGGTATAGCAAATAAAACCAGTAACCTTTGGCCTCGTCAAAAATTAAAATACTAATCGCTGCATTAAGTAACATTAATAAGTTTTTTTTCCAATTTCTCCAATGAGGTCTTAATTTTGTGGTTTTATGCACGGAAAATCCAAATTCCTATAAAACAAAAACAAATCATTTTACCTTACCTCATATTGCTGGTAGCCCAAACATTTTTTAAAGTGAAACAAACTTCTTTAGCGGTGTTGTGATCTGTCGCAAAAAACGACACTATTGTTTTTAGCCGTACCGGAACTTGGTATAGTTTTTCCTCGAATGTAAGGCTTGGTTGACGGGACTTAAAATCTATGTAAAAGCGTGTTTGATATTGATAAGTCATGTTGTCAAAATTTGCCCACTTCTTGTGTAGTGCTTGTCCAAAATATTTTACGCATTTTTATATAACTTTGTTGCGCTTTTTCGTTTGTTTTGGAGTTGGTGCATCGTCCTTTTCTTGAAAAGTGTGTTTATGTGAAATTGAGTTCATTACTGTAAATAACTCCGGCAGTCTGAACCATTCCTAGCAAAATTGGCTGCATTACCTTAGTTTTTTCATGCATGGGAAGTAGTTATCTCGAGCTAAAATTGACCGATTGGGCTGAATTTAATTCCAAATTAGAGATGATACCTACTTTGCTAACCAACTTTGTCCATTGGCTCAGTAGCTTAGACAATATGGAAAGAAATATGGGGAAAAATTTATCTTGACATTCAAAATTAAAATTGGAAAATCACTAAATTAACAAAAAAATATATAAATTCTATTTTAACTAGAGATATGTTGAATAATATGAGATTAGTAGAGTAACTTCGACTATTGTGATATGGTCGGGTAATGTGATATGCCATCATATTTCCTTAAATAAAAAACTCTTGGCAAAAAATTTTTTGTCAACAAAGCAGTAACGGAAAAAGAGGACGTGCTGCAATGTTTTGTGCGTTCGCATTCACTGTTTTTGGTCTCAATGTGGTAAATTGATTTAGCGGTGCAGTCTAAATTTTATTTTTGTGCATTTCATGTGTGAATTATGCCCAAAATAAAGTAAGTATTATAGCCGAAGTACTAAAATTTGTTAGTGGGTGAATATACTTTGTTATAAATAATTTGAATTTTTTAATAAAAGTGTGTGAATTGTGTTATAAGTAAATAACCTGATTGTATTAAAACTGAAATTCGGTTAATGTGATATGCTTAGTATAAGTTGGGTAAAGTAATATACTATATCATATTACCCTCAAACCAAATCACATTACCCTCTAATGATAAAATATTTTAGATTATGCCAAAAAAGGAAAGATACGCAAGTGGGATGTGGGAGCAATGAGAAACGCTATCATGGTAGTTCCATTTGCAACACTGCAAAAGCAGTTTGGAGTGATATGCCCATCAGCGAAATTTTAGCCACGCCTTTGGGACGTCAACCTGTTTTTAGCCAGGAAATGGAATGGAAGCTGCTAAGGTTCATTAGGGAAATGGAATCACGCATTTGGGAACAAACTCGAAGTGATCAAGAATACTAGCAATATAAATTTTCTCCAACTCGTATTTGGAGTGTGGATGAGACAGGAATATCTATTGCTCAAAGCAAGAATCCCAAAATTTTGGCAGCATAAGGGAAAAGACAAACAAGTTTTATTACGTCGGCAAAGAGAGGCTCTCTTATAACGCTTGTTAGCTGCATGAGCGCAGGCGGCATTCCCCGGTTTTAATGAAACATGTTCTTCTTGGCTTCGATTCTTCTTGCCACAAATCCGGATGGATACAAATCCCAATATTTCAAAGTGGTTTGATAATTTTTCGTAGTTCACAAAGCCTTCAAAAGAAATCCCATAACTCCGAAACTGTACCCAGCAAGAGCATTGCCTGTGCTTTTTGCAACAAATCCTTCCAGAGGGATAAAAAGATTCAGACCTGAGCTCAATGCCTGCAATGCGATTTAATTTGGGCTCAGAATGATTGTCTTCCAAAACGGCAAGCAATTTTTGTATGTGAGTCATCTATCTGACTTTAATATGTTCTGCTTTTCGCTTATTGATTGAGCTTAAATCTAATTTTCTTTTTTATGGAAATTCTATTGAAAGATGTCATGGTATTCCTAAAAAATTCGATGAAAAATCGCTTTTTTGATGTTGGGAAAAACCAAAGTAGCTATATTGGCTACAAGCTTTCACTAGTTTAAAGAACAATTACATTCAATTATTTGTTTTTTTTTTTTTGTTTTAACCGTAAAATTAAGGAGATATCTTATAATTTTGATAAGGTTGTCATGTCAACCCAATTTTGCAGTGCCTATATTGTCGATGACTTGCAGCCCTATTTCACAAATACTTAGTTCTATCTGTATTTTGCTAAAGTGCCTTAAACGTTTTTAGATTGCCAGCATACTTAGCATCAATCTTTAACAGCACTCCACAAAATAAAATCCAACGTCGTCAAACAGTAATTTAAAAAAAAAATGTGTAACTAGGAAAAATATATAACCGAATAGCCCACCCTAATCATATTCAGATGTAGAACTTTTTAATGAATGAAAATGAATAAGAAAAATTCTAAAATTTTATTGTGCGATATAGAAGTTTATCTATGCTGCCTAGAGCGGTTCAAAATAAAAACTTTTTGATTTTTTCATGATTTGTCAGCGGATTACAGTAGCCTTATATGTCTGGACAAATCCCATTACTAAGATTAAAGTTAATATTGAAAACTGGATTAGCGCCCTTTCTTAAAACAGAGGGCGATAATCAAGTTACAACTTAACAGAGAGCGCTAATCCAGTTTTCAATAATAACCTTAATCCTAATAATGAGCTTTGTCCAGACATATAAGGCTACTGTAATCCGCTGACACATCGTGAAAAATCAAAAAGTTTTTAATGCTGATTCATGTGCTTTCGATTTTATCAGGAAAATTTCGTCTGTAAATGGCCGAAACTTTGTTTCGAAGTAAAATACTACACGGCAGCTGACATTTGAGAGTAAAAAGGAATGAAGAATACGTACAAAATGTATTTTCCAGAGAGAAAATTCAAAACAGTAGTGTCAAAAAAAATTATAGTATAGTATATATAGTATATTATATAGTTCCTGAAGTCGATCTTGATAATTCTAAGATTTTTCAACAGCAGAGATTACTAGAAACACTTTGGTATATGTCTTATTTGTAGGTAGATTTGGGCCCACATCAAGTAATTCCTTCAGAAGGTACTTTACGTGAAAATGATAGCTCATAAAAATCATCTTACACCTATTTTTACATACAAAAACTACCTGAACACTTTTTCTATAAAATGAATGGCTTGAGCAGTGGAGTCATTTCACCAAAAGATGGGGGGACCGAGAGCTTAAATAACATATCGAATCGATGATATTTTGAATTGAATCGATGTAATGTACAGTAATATCAGAATCTGGGGGGCCAATCCTCCCCCTAGCTCTACCCAATTGACGCCTCTGGGCTTAAGAACAATTCTCTTTGATTTTTTTGGGGTATAGACGACCTTTTCCGATAATTGAGGAAGGTGTTATTCTATTTAAATTATTCTCTGTTTTCATAATTTTAAAAGACCTATTTATGTACATTCAAAAATATAAAAAAAAACATGAAAATTATAAGAACAAATTTTTTGTTTTCTTTAATTGTCATTTGGGTATTATGAAGAGTAACTTCTCAATAAGTCAGGACAGCAACAAACCTTTTTTAGTCTACCTTATGAGTTTTGATGCGAACATCTTGGAAATATTACAACTATGGATTATGTTTCCAATATAAAAAATTGTTTGTTTTAATGTCTTCTTTAAAATGAATTAGTCTTCATCGATGGAGACTTCCCAATTTTGAGCTCATCCATTTAAAAATAAAATGCGCCGATTTAGATACAATTTGATTCGAACCAAATGTATCAAGGTATGCAAGGAAAGTTACTTCCCATGGAGATGGTAAATGTTTTTGGAGGATGAAGGGTTTTTGTGTTTAGTTTTAGCACTTCATGCAAAGAGCTACTTAGTCAAAAAATGTAAGGCCGGCCCTGCCCTACTCTTTGCCTAAATTTTGGCAACTCTTGTGAAACCACGTTTTAAAGCATAAGGTCTGCTCGTTGACTTCTGTAAAGTTCTCTATTTTTTTTTTTTTTGTGCACGAAACCGACGCAATGTTGCACTTAACATGCGAAATGATGAAGAATTTCTATGCTCACCACAAAATGTTCTACTGGTTAAAATTTCATTTTGGCAAAGTATGCAACCTGCATTCGAACCAGTTGGCCGGAAAGTTGAATTGTAAGAGAATTATGTAGAAGAATAATAAGGAACTTTAGCTTAATTTATTTTTAATGAACTCGCATGTGGCGGGCTGATTCTTATAAATCAGGCAATTAATTTTTAAAGTTATTATAAAAAAAGTAAATAAGAGCAAAATTTAAGTTACCAGACTTAAACTTCATGACATGATTTCGCTCAAAATTAATTTGCTGTTTGTGTGTAATTTAATGGACTCTTGTGAAAAATTTTATTGTATCATTTTTCACGTTTTCTTAGTACATTTTACTTTTTTGTTTTTGTTTTTTTTTGTGGCTTTTCATATTTTTTATGATTTCATTTCGACCGCATTTAACTTTGGTTGGTTAATTTTGTATGAAATGTTAAACTGTCATGCAACATGTTGATTGCTATAAAGGCAACAAAAAAATAAGAACATGAATATTTATAAAATGTAAATATACATATTTTGGAAGATTGTTAAAAACACTTTAAATTTAAATTAAATCGGTTTAATGAAAGTTCTGTGAGACTTCTGAGGAAAGCCGATACTAATATTTGCATAATTGCATTCACTACTTCAAAATAAAAATATATTCTTAATAAGCACAATATATTAATTTTAAAAGAAACATTATGATAATCAGTCAGTCTGTGTTTGCTCGTTACAAGTCAATGTGTAATGTACTAATGATATCTTAGTTAATGGAAACACGCATGAATGCTATTCTTTCGAAGTCAGTCATTACGATTATAGATAGTTCCATTCCTGGATTTTAAAATTTGATTAAGAATGTTAGCCCTCATTTGAAAACTTAATTTTTTCTTCTGTAAATTTACCTTAGGCAATCAAATAGGAAAAATTGAAAATTTATTCGAAATGGCTTGATAGAAAAGTATTGTAAAACCAAAAGGAAATTTCGGCAAAAATTGAATATCCTGCAACAATTGTTTCATAAACCTCAAAAATTTAGCGAAGAAATTTTTTGTTGCAAAATTATTCGGATATTTTTAATTTAACCTGGGATGTTATGGTATTTTTGGGCATTATGAAATCGATAATTAAACGCAACGCGCACTTTATTTTACAAATTTCAAAAAAATAAACGGCAAGTCTAATAAGTTCTTGTGCAATAAAATATTTGCAGTTTGTAAAAGATAAATATATTTAGGCAATTCACAAGGTGAGCTAACGTGTCATAATATCTTAAAATATTATATTATTTGTTGTTGTCTTCCATATGAAAATAAAATAACATAATACAACTCTGAGCCCTATATATTTTGAAAGTTGTATTCGTTTTCTATATTGGTGAGAGAATTGTATAGGGAAAAGAGAGCGACAAAAAAAATTTGTAAACAATAAATTTTGGCTGAGAGAGCACATGAAAAAAAATTTTAAGAGTCAGAAAATTTTAAAACATTGCGTAATGCAAAATAATCAATTTTTCTTGTATGAAATATTCCCGTGCTAAATTTTACAGTCTTAACGCTAAAATGTTAAGTCGTAGCATCCGAGCTTGCCACCAAACAAACTACATACATACTTCAAAAGGAATTTAGGAGTTATGTTATGTGACTTACTTTAGGCCTATAACGCTGAGCGTTATGTTACAGTTTCGTAATTGTGCGTATAAGTCTTAAATTTTTATTAAACTTAATTGTCGTTTTTAATTAAAAAAACGCGACGACAAGCTCAAATCCGCACAGTTTTTAAAATAAATTTTGTATTGCGATATGATGTCTTCTTAAGATTTATAACACCTGTCTCAACAAATTGCTCAATTATTCAATCTGTCCAAGGTGGCCCACTCTTTGTCCAGTACTTGCCGGGTTCACCAATCGTTTCCATATATGATTTGACAACATTTACTTAAAAAGCTCTCAGTGTAACGATTTTAAGCTTTTGATTATATGACACTTCAGGCCCTCTTTTTACTAGTATTTTTAAGAAATTTTGTTGCATGATCTTAACAGTAGCGTAGCTAGAGGGGAGGATAAAGAGGGCCGCCGCCTCGACAAAGGCTTGGAGTGGAAAACAGCCCACTTTTTGTCTAGAGCTCATCTGAACCATTTCTAGAAGATGAGTGAAGTTTCGTTGCATTTCACAAAATACTTCCCTGGTCATTAAAGTGTTAACTTGTATAAGATGCCACACAGGACCGTCGAGAGAAATTCAAAACCTAGAGAAATACCATGTCGTATGAGTAACTTGCAGGATAATAGCGACGTTAATATTAACTGTCGAAAAAAAGCGCACAGAATAACTTTGGATGCAGTCCTTCAGACTAACACATAAAGAACTTTTAGAATACAAAATTGCTCGAATTGTGTTTCGGAGCTATAACTGTTTAAAATATCAAATAACGCCGAGTCCTCTAACTGAAAAAATCGTTTAAAAATTCGTAAAAACTTTAAAAAAGTTCAATTCTGGAGCTACAATAGATTTTTTGATTAGCGAAAATTTTTATAAAGTACGCAATTTTCATTAAAAATTCTTCACTTGTTTCAACTAATGAAAATTTATATTTTATACTTATAAATTTCAACAAATTGGGTAATCGATACAGTCGAAAAGTTCTATAAATTTATTGAATCAATTTGTCTGGCCTTTTATTTTAGATACCATAAATCCAAAAATACAATAAAAATGCCATTGTTCCACGTTTAAAAACTAGTTGTAAGCTGTAAGCTACATAACAGAAGTATGTCTAACTTATCATCATACTTGAGGCTTTATTTCCGAAATAACATAAAATATTTTAACTTTCAAAGAGTTATTTATGGCTGATTTATTAGAGAAGACAGTAACTGCACACATCTCTAAAGACATATTAACCAACTTATTCACTGATACCATCGATATATTTTTTTTTTTTTTTGTACGCACATTTCATCGAATTGTTTCATCGAGTAGAGTAAATGTTGTTAGAAATTGTTAGCAATAATTTATTAAAGCTAGTAGTGCTGGAAGTTTTCTGGAAACTATTTTTAAGCAATACCCAAAAAAAAATGTATTCAAACTTAATTTATTTAAAATTATATCACTCTAAAAAATCGCCATTTATATACTACCTTGATCAAAAAGTTTTAGGACTTTATTTTTAAAATGAAAAATACAAGTTTATTCATCAAAATCGATATTGTCTCCTTCAAAGTACTCCCCATCGACTGCAATGCACTTATGCCAACGCTTGACCCAGTCCTCAAAAGCCTTTTTATACTCGACCGTCGGTATGGCCATCAGGGCCATCTTCGATTTTTCGATGACCTCTTCTCGGCTGCTGTAACGCGATCCGCGGAGCGGTTTCTTCAGGTGGCCGAACAGGAAAAAGTCGCAGGGAGCCAAATCAGGCGAATTCGGTGGATGTTGGACGGTATTCATGGAGTTTTTGGCCAAAAACTCACGAATAATGATCGCATTGTGCGACGGCGCGTTGTCGTGATGCAAAATCCACGAGTTGTTTGCCCACAAATCCGGTCTTTTTTGGCGAACTGCTTCACGCAAACGTCTCAAAACGCCCAAATAATATTCTTTGTTGACGGTCTGACCTTCTGGGAGGAATTCATGATGCACAACACCTCTGTAGTCCATGAAAACCGTGAGCATCGCCTTCTTTTTCGATTGAAAACGACGTGGTTTTTTCGGTCGCGGCTCATTGGGTGAACGCCATTCACTCGCTTGATGTCTGGATTGCGTGTCGTACTCGTAAATCCACGTCTCGTCACCAGTAATGATTCGTTTGATGAATGTTGGGTCGGATTCAGCCTTGGAAAGCATGTCTTTTGCGTCATCAACGCGGTCCCTTTTTTGCATTTTTTTGTAAAAAATCGAAACCACACACAAAAGTAGATGCACACAATACGGCGTCACTTCAAGAAATGTCAAGCTGTCAAGCTGAAAATTTGACATAACGTCCATGACACTTCTACCAACACAACAAAAAAAAGAGAATTGAAATCGGACGAACGAGAGCGCCACACGGTGACGAGTCCTAAAACTTTTTGATCAAGCTGGTATATGTATGTAAGTACATATATATAATATATTAAAGCCACGTTGAGCAACTATTAAATAATTGTTAGGAGCTTCTTAAATCAATAATAATTAACAAATTATTTTCTATTCGTTTAAGTCTAATTTTAGTTATTAAGAAGAAGATTCAGAAGTTCATATCATCAAAAGCAAACATCATCCGCAGCCATA
Source organism: Tricholauxania praeusta (assembly GCA_949775025.1). Taxonomy (NCBI): domain Eukaryota; kingdom Metazoa; phylum Arthropoda; class Insecta; order Diptera; family Lauxaniidae; genus Tricholauxania; species Tricholauxania praeusta. The sequence goes on along the minus strand of OX459029.1, from coordinate 68,560,933 downwards.
ACGAAAGTATATTGTTTCTTAAAGACATTTTTCATACATAGATCAGGTTTATTTGCTTTTATGTTAAAAATAACCTGCAGACAAATAAGCTCTTTAAAAGACAACAACAATAAAGATAGTATAGCCATTTAAATGGTACCATAAAATAATAAATAACTAAGATTGTGAGGTAAATTGTTTATTTAATTCTTAAATTATAAAAAAAAGGGAAAACTCATACAAAAAGAAAAAAATTTCAAAGAAAACTTAACACAAAAATGTTTTTAGGAACAACCATAGAAATAGATCAAGGAGCAACATAATTTTTCACAGAAAATGAGGTGACCTCACTTGCAAAAATAAAATGACAAGCCTCAAAGCTTAGACAAATGACTCATGCCTTAATGTATGAGTAAAGACTGTAAATATTTAAAATAAAAAACAGTCGTTTCGGCCGGCATATTCAAGTTTTAAATTTTTGTAGAAATTATTTATTGCTCAAATTAATTACATGGCAATTAATGCTGTTCGAAGAAGCTTTTGCTTTCATCAACTGGCATTCTATTTGAGCAGAGCTGAAAATTGGCATGCCGGAAAAATTAGGAAGCATTAACGTAGCTACAGTGTACCAGGGATGATATTTGGGGGCTTTTAGGGCTTTTTTGAGCCCTTTTAATTTTCAAAAGCCCCGTGGCCCTTTTTATTCATTTTTGGCCCTTTTGCAAAATTCTACCGAAAAATAATCACAATTTTTTTATTTTTAAAGGAAAGCTTACTGGGATAAGTGATTCTCGACTGGGATAAAATGTAAGTGTTTTTTTTTTTTCTCCCAAATAATTTTAGTGGACCCTTAAGTAATACGATAGCTTCCGACTTTTTAAACTTCAAATTGAAATTATTTCAAATCAAAAACCAGAGATTTTTTTATATGAAAAAAGTGTTATCATTAATGACCGCAAGTTTAAAAAATAAAAATACCTCCTTTGGGTGTATTTTTTCTGCATTTTTAGCAACACGAAAAATGTTGGCGTGGCTGTACAACAGTGTATGGCGACCCCCATTCAACTAAAAAACCCAAAACGCTATATCTTGGCACCTAAGGCAGACTTTTTCTACGTTTTAGTAAGTCGGTTTTTTCGTTAAATTTCAACGGAATTGGACATAAACTCTATCCGCGCAGTTTTCAGGTTTGAGCTAGGAAGCTCAAATGTTGGGACAATTATTTTTATTCCTCAAGCTATAATATAGGAAAAAATAAACAAAGTCCCTGTCCTAAAGTTTGAAAAAAAACACCCTAATATATACACATAAAATTTGGTGAATCCCCTTGAATTTTGTGATGTGGCTTGTAATTTTTACATATGTAGGTACATAATTCACATTTTGTTTTTGAAACTCTTCATGTAAAGAACAGTGAAGACAGCAGTGAAAATGTAATGAAGTAAAGAGTTTTTGTTTTGTCATACATATGTATGTATGTACATTAGGGCAGGTCCGTGCGCAAGGGGGGGGGGGGGGGATTTGGGGGTTCCAACCCCCCCATTGCGAATTTTCGTACATAGGTTTTTATTGAAATTTGAACGAAAAATCAAAAAAACCACAACAAGTTTTTTTTTTAAATGAGAGAACTGAAATGCCAATAAATCGTCGGAGCCCGAGTTTTTAATTTTTGACAAGGTTTGCGCACTCTAGCTATTTTTGAACCAAAAAACAAGATATGGGACCACTGCGCGTCTCTAAGACAAAGTAACAAAAGCGATTTTCCAATGCGCGTTTAAGCAAAGCTCCGGCATCAATAAAAACAGCTTCAATGAAAATTCATGCACAAATCTATTCGGTCCACATAATTTAATTTTGCATGATAGTTCGCGTGACATGTGGATAAATGAAGTTCAATTTAGGCGTCAGCGCATTGCCGGACAAGACATCAAAAATTCTTTCGAAGCACTGGATATTTGCAATGAAGACGCGTTTCCAAATGTTCATCAAATGCTTCGTCTTATGGCAACTTTGCCTGTGACAACAGTAACAAATGAACGGTTCTTTTCAGCGCTACGTCGTCTAAAGACATACCTCAGATTAACTATATCCGAAGATCGGCTGAATGGCTTAGCCTCGCTAAATATACATCGCGATATCGAAATCAATGTGGAAAGAGTTTTGGACGAGTATTTTCAAGTACCTCGCAGAATTAGCTACTTACGTAATGATAACTGAATATCGAATCATAACATAAACAATAGACTTGTTCAAATAAATGGCATGTTCTAGAATACTTCAAAAACACTCGATTTTCGAAAATTTATTCAAATTCGTGTATATCCTCATTTAAAAAAATAAAATGTCACTTTAAAATGGCTATAACTTTGCAAGGAAACATCACTGATCACCACTTGAAATCTCATTTTAAAGGGCAAGGATGGTACTAAATGATGCTTTTGTTAAAAATAAGCTGATCAACTTTCTTTGAATCCTATACATGGCCTCGAAAGTAGACAAAAAACATCATGTTTCAGGTAAATAACCTCAAATATTTCAGGATTCCGACATGATGGGTCAATTCTGAGGCCAGATTCGGATTCAGCGTAAGAAATTACGTCGAAAAACGACCCTTTTCAGCTCAACAACACTAATCACTTATTTATTTAGATACCTTTTTTGTAAAAAATAATTTTTGCATACAATTTACATGTAAAACTAACAGGCTCCGGCTCCACCTTATAAAATTGAGGTACAGAGCTGAGTTTTCGTGAACTTTTTCTTCATATCATAAACTTACTTTTTAAGCAACAGCACCTTAAAAAAAAGCAAAAAAAAAAATTTTGAATCACCCTAATGTACATATGTATTTTTATAAATGAATTTATAGTTTTTATTTATTTTTGTTTATGTTTTACGTTTATTTATATGTAATATAACTAGTCACTTAATAAAAACTTCATTTGAACTATGGTCCTACTCAAAACTAAATTTTTTATAAGAAATTTAGGATTTGGAACGCATTCCCCAAATTAAATACAAAAGTGGGTTGACAGTGCGCGGTTTCGGCCTGCGCGCTGTTTTTTCAGAACGTAACTACCGCGCATTTCTAGGCATTACTGTAATTACAAAAGCCAAAAGCTTCACGAAAAGACGTAGATGACGAGCTACCAAGCATTTTACTTTACTTTACATTTGCATTACATTACTTTTACAATTGTTAAGGGTGTTCCAGCAAGATTACACTTTTTTATTTAAAAACACTTTTTTACTTAGAACACGTATTTTTTGAGCAAGTTGTGATATTTTTATTGCATTATAAAGTAGACATGTTCCGATTAAGTATGAAATAAAGTATCAGTCAAATGGCCACCGCGGCTCTGATGACCAGCCATTGTTTTTTCACGAAATTTCCGATGACTTTTTTACAAAAATGTGGCTATATCTCACCGAGGGCGCGTTGGATATCGGCCTTGAGCTCAGGAATTGCTTCTGGTTTATTCACATAAAGCCGAGGTTTAACAAAACCTCAAAGAAAGAAATCGCGTGGCGTTAAGTATCACGATCTTGGTGGCCAGTTGACAACAGAGTTTCGTGAGATGATTTGGTCTGGAAATCGTTGCTGCAATAAATTTATTGTTTCATGCGCATTGTGGCCCAGTCGCCGCCTAATCAAAACTGGCACCAAACAGTTGCTTGTTGTGGATGGATTTGTTTTCATGGATCGCGTGAGGATTTTTTAACCCCAAATTCGACAATTTTGTTTATTTACGAAGCCATTCAGATGGAAATGCGCTTCATCTGTGAAGATAACTTTTTTCAAAAAATCGGCATTCACTTTACTTTGCTCAGTTGCCCATTGAACGAATTGCCGGCGCTTTGCATGGTCTACTGGTTTGAATCTTGTACGGGTGAAGGTGGAAGGTTTTTTGTTAAAATTTGCTGCGTAGTGCTTCGTGAAATTTGTAGTTGCTGAGAACGATGCCGAATTAATATTTTCGGGTTTTCGGCGACAATCTCGTTTACAGCAGCAATGTTTTCAAGAGACCGACCGGCACGTCGACGCAAAAGAGACTTACTGTCCATAATCGACCAGAACCAAAGTTCAAATCTTAAACATATTTAAAATGTCTAATGAATTATGTAGAAAATTCTGAAGAAGACATGTTAAAAAAAGTTCTTAGTGTGAAAAACCTCTAACATCCAACGCACTGTGGATAGGACAATAAATTTGGTCTGAGCGTTGCACAATGGTCTCAAATCGTGTTTTTTGGCTCAAAATTCACGAGAGAGCGCAAATCAAAAATTAGCAATTTTTTTAAATGAAAGCTAACTAAAATGCCAATAAATCGTCGGAGCCCGAATTTTGCAAAAAGTTAAAAAAAAAAAAATTTCAACCAAAAAGTTACTTAATAAAATTTTTTGTTTTGCCTTTTCATAAAAACGCTCCAGAGATTCGTTGCAATTTTGGTAAGCTTTGATTAAAAGAAAAAATTATTAATTTCAGACAAGATTTGCGACCTCCAGCTATTTTCGCACCAAAAAATATTAAAAAAAAAAATTTCTTTGGGACTTAAATTAAATTAATTTAACACGAAAACAGTTTTTTTAAAATTTGAGCTCAGACAATTTGTTAGCATTTTTGCTTTGGCATTAATTAAAAAAATAATTGTTAATTTCAGACAAGATTTGTACCCTTAGCATTTTGGAACCCAAACAAATTTTAGGCCTTTAACTTAAAATAATAAAAACCGAACTTTTTGTTTCAAAATTTAGTGGCCACTGATATGTTGGCAACTAAGTTAGCTCTTATTTTAAAAAGGAAATTGTTAATTTTCGGCAATATTTTCAGTCCTTAGCAATTTAAGAATCTAAAAATTTTTCAAAAAATTTTTTTTTGGCCTTTTCCAAAAAAACTATTTTGTTTTCTGAACTCGAGCTCCAAAAATTAGATGGAATTTTATAAAGCTTTGATTCAAAGAAAAAATTATTAGTTTCAGATAAGTTTTGCGCCCACCAATTATTTTTGAACTAAAAATATTAAAAAAAAATTTTCTCTTGGGATTTAACTTAAAATAATTAAACACGAAAACAATTTTTCAAAGTTCGAGCCCTGACGATTTTTTTTAAAATTTTTTTTAATTAAAAAAATAAATTGTTCATTTCCGACAAGATTAACACGCTCTAGCATTTTGGAACCTCAAATAATGAAAACCGAATATTTTGTTTCAAAATTCAAGATCCGCTGATGTGTTGGCAATTAAGTTAGCTCTTATTTTAAAAAGGAAATTATTTTAATAAGCTTTAATTGAAGTAAAAATTGTGAATTTTTGACAAGATTTGCGCTTTCTAGTCATGTTTGAACCAAAAAAAATAGTAAAATTTTGTTCTCAGGAACAAATTTCATAATTCGGGCTCCGACGACTTATTGGCATTTTAGTGAGCTTTCATTAAAAAAACAAAATTATTAATTTTCGACAAGATTTGCGCTCTTTAGAGAATTGTGAACGAAACATGAAATCTGAAATATGTATAAAGCTTCCATGCATTTTGTAATGAACTCGCCGAAATTCTAAATCTGCTTCATTTTAAAATGTACATAAGTATGTATGTAGGTGTTCTAAAGCTCTAATTTTTAAATTGATACATTTCTTCCAGTGCTCTTATATTAGTGTAGGTATGTACTGATGTTACTTTTAGCCTTTCGTATTAGCTACAAACATCATTTTCTAAATCGCAAACACTTAAGTGCAGTTTATATTGGTTTTTGCTTTTAGTTGGTTCGTAGAATGAAAACTGGAGTTTCTTTGAGCTTTAGTTCAATTTAAAAAGCATTTTTTGATTTGTATGCTGGGTAATTGCTGTTTACAAATTCCTAAGAAATTCTACGATAAAATGTAAGGAAAGCACATATCTGCTTTGTTCTACAAAACTTAAAAATGAAAAATGCTTTTAAGGAAAATTTCTCACTTGCAAGTCAAGTATTAAATTGGCATTCATACCCCCATAAAAGCATTTCTTTTCAATTGCATACTGGTACAACTTTTGCAACCTGCTCTTTTTTCATTCATTTCATTTTATTTATTTTTTTTTTCTCTTCTTATTTACTAATGTAAAAATATTTCTGCATCCCATTGAAACCTGATTGCTTATGAAGTTCCTGTGGGCTATGGTCAGAAGAGAATGCCCTAATTACTTGGAAAGGCACCACCAGGAAACTCAAATTAGTCCCCGCAATCATGTAAAAAGGACAACTATAGAATTAAAACTCACACTTACAAAGTGTGTCATAGCGGTGGTATAGATATGGATAGATTATGTCATAATTTTTAAAGAATTTTTATCCGTCTTGACAAATTGGGCGCAAAATGCAATGTACTATAAGTTTTGGAACTACAACTAAAATAAAATTAATGGTTATATTAATAATATCGAACTGGTTTTGTTACATTAAGCATCCGGGAGGCAGATAATTTTTGGAAAAAGGATGGTCCCTGCCGTTATATAGGAGCAATCCTAGAAGAGTAATGGATTATTTCCCATTGCTTCGGGCTCCACATCGGGGATCTTTGCAGAAGCGTTAGTGAGCCAGATGTTGACGAATCTGATCATAAATCCATTTTGAAATCAAAAAATATTCGGTTATACATTGAGCCCATCTGCTGCTTAAGTTATGAGAACAACTGGTCATCTCCCGGAAATGATCTAAGCGAACTCATTTATAATCCTTTTTAACATTGTGAGTATTGGAGTTATATTTTTACAATTCTTTATTTCACAGTTAACTTTAACAAAAGAAAAACTGATCAAACAGAGACACTGGCGCAGCAACACTTTTAGAGACCCGAACAAATAAAATTTATTAAAATATTTGTTTTTTTCTTGTTACTTTTCTATGGATGCAAAAGTGATGTCCTGTTTTTGTTTTGGATTATCAAACTCAATTTGTATGTTATCACATATAAGTATATTCTTCTTGTCAAACTAAACCACTGCTGATAACATAAATATTTTGAGGATCCCCTAAGGCTAGTTTTCCTTCCATTATAACGCCAGCGAAAAGGATTTGCAACTGGATTACTTTCATAAGTTCCTTCCAAAAGGCTTCTTTCCATTAAAAGCTGCCACGTTTTTTTTTTCAAGGCTTTTTATACAACACTGATTATGAATAAAACTACGTCAATTTAATGTTGTTATAAGAAGATAAAAACATTGAATATTTATAAATTGTGTGTAATAATCCCTTATTGGGATGTCACGCTATTTTGAAATGTTGTAATTTCGAAAATCTTTTTTCTTTAGAAATCCTAGGATAAGTCTGATAAATTTCGAATTCTTTGATGTTGAATTGAATTCTTGTTCTTTAGCAGCTCTTCTATCATGTCTGCTCTTTCATCTTCGGAGTTTTCTAGTTTGTGATACCGTTTCTGACTCTAAACTTATATGTGCGTTTCAACCGAATTTTAGCCAGTCATGTTGTTAATTTTTTGGAGCACACTCTTTAACCATGATTTTTCTTGAAGTTAAGGCTATCTTGATTTTATATTCAAAGTGGAACAATTAAAATTCAAAGACCTATTTTTTTATGTGACTATTATATGTAACTTTTCATGTTTTTTTACTTTGAATGCAATTTTATGTCTTCATCTGAATTTTAATTGTTCCTCCTTTAATATTAACTCAAGAAGTCTTAACTTCAAGAAAAACGGTGGTTGAAGGGTGTGCTTTAAAAAAAAAATTGAAACATGGCCTGGCTGAAATGACAATTTCGCTATGGTTTCGACTTTTTTTTTAGTGTACAACCTTCAACCACCGTTTTTCTTGAAGTTAAGTCTGTCTTACATTAATATTAAAAGAGGAACAATTAAAACTCAAAGGGAGACGTAGTTAAAATTGCAAAGTAAAAAAAAAAACAGGAAAAGTTACATATAAAGTTTTGGAATCTAATAAGCCTTAGAGCATATAAAAAGTAGAATTCCAGCGAGTTGGACAATCAAGCATTGCTTTTTTTAAACCTATTTTTTTTATCAAGAAGCTTTAATATGCGCTCCAGGCTTCTTAAAAAATCTCTGCACTTAGTAGCATTAATATTAACTGTAGATATTGTGTCATAAACTTCCAACTGGGAAGTATGAGCTATGCACCTAAAGAGAATTATATCGTTATATAAACAAGACAAGAGTTCTTATCCTTCTTCATTTTCAACTTCTTCAAAATCAGGAAATTCACATTCATTCCTTAGGAGTTCAATGCAAATTGTCAGAGTAAATAAAAACCAAAAACAACAAATAATAATTCTTCTTGGAGCAAAAAAATTCTATGAAATATGAGACTGATATGTAATTTAAATTTCTAAACACAATAAAATTTGAACCTGAACCGAATTTTTGAATGGGTTTGGGTTCGGATTCACGTAATGTAAAAAAAAAACATTGTTCTGGAGCGGGTTCAGGATTCGGGTTCGGTTCGGGTTTGAAAATCTGGTTTCAATGCATGATTTATAAGTCGATATTTTTATGTGACGATTTCTTATATATCTACCTTACTCTAAATCTAAAATATTTTCGCATGACTGAAACAACTTTCCACAAAACTTAAAATTTTCACAGTAATGTGTAAACATCTCATTTAAAACTTCTCTATACAATATCAAAATCAGCTCTGATGTAAATAAGATTAAGGGGCGTCCATTAATTACGTGAGTTGAAATAGGGAAGAGGGGGCCTGTCAAAATTTCACTAAGGGGGAGAGAGATCAATGGAAATCTCATCTCTCTCAAATTAATTCAGAGAATTTAAATTATTATAGCACATAGCATTTTGTATCACAAAATCAATCCTTGCTGCCATGTTTAGCCTAAACCAAAATAGACGAGACATAACGAGTAAGTTCGAGTGTATGTAAACCAATGTTGATAGCCAAAATGATCGAATCGTAATTGATCGAAAGTGAACGAAACATTTTGACGAGACGTAAGAGTTCCGTAAGAACCGAGCTTCAAAACGTTGCTACTCGTCATAACAGCTTTTTCGGTTCGTTGGCTAGCGTAACATTTTGGGTTAAATGTCAAAACAGCCGAAACGAGTGCAAACGTTCGTTCAATTGCTACCGTCTCGTCACGTCTATTTTGGTTCAGGCTTTTGTTTTACCATGTCGGCATGCCGCTCAACATATTCATTGTAAAAGCTGTTGTGCGCCGTGGACGATAGGCTGATGTAGATACATACATACATTCATCTAATGACTGTTTCCCTATACTACTGAAAGACATGGATTCATTTGACCAATCATTACAAAACATGAATGCCTATGAAGTAAGAGTTAGGGAAGGTGGTGTCGCAGCCTATTTTTTACTTTATAAATTTAATTAAATACGTCGAAGTATCATTTTTCTACTCTTAAAAAACAGAAAAAATGTAGTACATAATCACTCGACCTGTAACATTTTCTTATATCTCATCAGTTACGTTTCAGAAATCATTTACTTCCATTTCAGAAAGCTTTCCACGTGTCAATGTCCGATTTTAATTTCATTTGAAACCGGGGAAAAAAACAAACATTTTTTATTACGTCATCATATTTTTTTTATTCAGCGTCACGTGCGCTGTTATTTTATTATCTTTATCAGAACTCAGAATTATTGTTTAATTTTACCCGCGTCATCATTTGCCTTGATACTTAATATGGAGTTATCTTGTGTGACGCTTCTTAATTTATAATTGACAATAAACTATACTTAACACAGAATCATAAGACATTATTTAGATTTCATTAGAAAATTTAGTAAATATGATTCTAGAACCTTTTAGCAACAGTTTCGAATGATTGTAACGTTCCATTTGCAATATTTCAAATGAAACATTTCTGGTAAGTTACATGCCGAGTGGGAAGGAGGTGTATGAAGCAAAATATATGAGTACATAAAATAAACTTTAAATTATAGGATAAGTCTAACGTGAGAGAAGAAGAGGAAGGGGTCCGACCAGATCTCAGCAAATCCCACCAAGGGGGTTCGAATGTTAAATAACACCTCACGTAATTAATGGACGTCCCCTTACATGAAATGGGAATAGAGTCATTAAACGTTTCATTAAAATGATAATAACTATTGAATTACATTGTATGTCTTTATCGCAGGACAAATCTTGTGTAAATTGTACCTTTTTAAGCTAAAATTCAATACTTACAACATGTAAAAATATAAAATAAATTGGACTTACCTGTTGTTTTGCGTTTGCTCTGCATGTCGTTTTCACACAAATTCAGCAATAACTCAATTAGTAAATATACCATAAATTTTTTGTAGTAAAACATCATTGTGACCAAAATGTGATCACAATGATTTGGTGGCCAATAACTATGCTGTAATTTTTTCTTATTTGCGGTTGTTTATTTCTTGCAGCTCTGATTTTTTTATGGCTATTACTAGTTTTTAATTTTACTTTTTCCCAGCATAGTTGTATAGATTCGTGTTTAAACACTTTTCATACATTATAATTTAAATTGTTATAATTTTTGTTTCAACATTTTAATAATAATAATTTTCACTGCTTTACAATACTAAAATATAACAAAATCTATAGTTATTTAATTAAAATCTTCCATATCGCCATTTTCGATTTTATGTTAATTTTAAGTCCTTTTCACATATTTTTAATTTTCACATATAATTAATTGTTCTGTAAAGCTCATACCCTCAATATCGATATCCAGGATGCAATCGAAAAGGTTTTCCTAGCAATTAATTTCATTAAATAAAAGATTTGAGAAGCTTTGCACCACACATTTTTTATACTTATGTACACATAAGCACATCATTGGCAGTTGGATTAAGGCTCATTACTTTAGGAAGTACCTTCAATTTCCAACTACTTTTTAAGTAATTAAATCTTTTGTTCTCCTTAAGTTTTCTCTAGTTTGTTTATTCCTTCTCTCAAAGCCTTTTTCTACTGTATCCATTACTTTAATTTATTTGCCCGACTTATATGTTATCTTGTTATTTCATTTCTTTATTATAATTTGTTAATAATTTGTTTTTTTTTTGTGTTTATATAATAACGTAGTTCAAAACTTTATATTTGCTACATTTTCTTAATTTTGATTTTTGTTGATTATGCTTTTAGTTGTTATCATAGTTATGTAGGTACTGTATAAAAGACTAAGTCTTATTGTGCGAGTACTACAAATTAAATTAATTAATAAATATAAAATATATTTTTATTTAATTTTTGCAGTTATGTAGTACAAACACAATCATTACAGATTGTAAGAGGAGATTTCGCAAAATTGATGTAATTTTTCAATGACAATGTGGATAAGGAAATCACCTCAGAAAAGCGTTAGGATTTTATGATTATAAGTATATAGCAGTTCCAGTGTCAATTTTATTTAACAATGATGGTTGCAATTTTCTATCACATAGAGATATAAAACAATGAACTGCAGAAGCTAGACCTGTGTGTCAACGAATCGTAAGAAGTGATAGAAGTAGCTCCTGACATTTTATAAAATTGGAAAAATGTAAGTGAAAAACGTTGCAGTTGTTGTGTATCTTTAACTTCACGAACCTAAAAATCGGTGTTAGTGCAAAATTCCAAAACGTCTCGATTAAAACACTAATTTTGTACTTTGAAGTCATCGACCACTTAATTACGTCAGTGAAAAGTTAATTTAAAAATGATTCAGCACTATTTTATAAAGAAGAGAGACGTTGCTTTACCACTTTTGAAAAATGTTTGCCACTTTTATAGATTTTTTGCAAAGTACGACTGGACTAGATAGCTTATTTTGATCTTATCTCTGGTCGTCTGCTTAACACGATTGCAGGATCATTCTGTGTGAATGAACGAGAATTTTCCCTTTTTCTTATTGAAGGTAAAGGTGCGCAGTTATTTAAAGAATGACTGTCGCAAAAAAAATTTTAAATGTTTTCTAGCTTAAAAGTTGGATAGAAAAAAATTCGCCACTAAATATTGCATTATCCCAAAACTTTTTTGACTCACTGTATATGTACTATATATTAATACATACATAAATTTAAAAAAAAAAATAACTTCTGGATAAGAAACACTGAGAGTAAACAATCAAATGTTTGTTAATTATTTTTGTCGCTTTTTGTCATTTTTTCTTACCAAAAAAAGTTATTTTAAGAGGACGAAATGCTAAAGAAATAATTATTTTCCAAAACAGCTCGACAGAATTTGATGAAATTTGGAAAAGTTGTATATTTGTAAGAAAAAGTTAGATCAGGAGAGTTTCAACCGCACTGGACAAACCTTTTAATTTGCATGCAGTACATCTGAATAACCATCAAAGACAATAAAATTTGGTACAAGGGTTGTGACTATTATTATGGACATATATTGGCGGGCATCTGTAAGTAGACTTAGCACTGAAGTATGGACAGTTTAGTTTTCCTTTTTCCTTAGTCGTTGGACCAAGTCGTTGAAAAGGATAGCTTTGAATGTGTTAAGACACAATCAGCGCCGCATTACGGTAGGGCTAGCGGTACTACAGCCCAGAGCTCGAGGTTGCCTCTTCAAACGGTAAATCAGGACTATTTTTTATTTTTGATCGCACTGTCAATGTATATCATAAAAGCCTACTGGGGCCTTTTTGACACCTCAATTAGCAAAACGTATTTATGTATTTTATGAATGACCTTTTTTTAAGTCTTCAATGTAGTTTTTTCACATAAAAAGAGTCCCGATTGTTTTTAATTTCAGTTAGAAGGAGTGATAACTCGCAAAAACTGATGGCAAACTTTTTTCAAGAAAATGATCTCAATAGAATAGTCTGTCTGTCGGTCTATCTGTTGAAATCAGGTTTACGGGAAAACCAAAAAAGCTAATGGAATGAAACTTTCACACACAGGTCACATCTTCTTGCAGGCTTCTTGCTATTGAAAATGGGCGAAATCGGTTTACGGACACGCCTACTGCCCATACTCTATGTATATTTACCCAGGCTCATTTTGAAAAAAGTTGCAGCGATTTTGATGAAAATTGGTGATTTTATGAAAATGTGAACAAGATTAGGATTAGGCTAGGTTTCAGGTTTTCAAAGCTTCCTACAGGGGCGTGGCAAAGCCCTAAATTTTAACTTTTATACCACCATATCTTGTAAGCCGTGCAAGATATTGTGATGAAATTTGGTAAACGGGTACATTTCGTTAAAGTGGGCGTAGCTCTTTTCAACAGCTAAAAATGTTGATTCCATATATCTCAAAAGTGGCTCAAACGATTTTCATAAAAATTTTAGAGATGATGCCACTGAAAGCTGCATCAACACAAGTTCTGCCACTTTACTGAAAAAAATCTATGAAGGGCGTGGCACGGCCCGCAATATTTATAAACGTTATATTTAGAGAACTGACAACGTAATCGTTATGAAATTTAATAAGGCAGATACACTTGCTAGAAGGCATGTTTTTGCAAAAGATAGATAGTGTGCTATGAGAGTAATTTTCATAAAATTTGGCTTAGAGGTGTCGGCTGCTATGGGCTTTGAAATTAAATGAGAATTAACGAGATCGCAGTAGTGGGCGTGGCACCTCCTATAATACCATAAAGTTGCAACAATTGGTATGAAATTTAATTTAGGTGGTTTACTTGCTAAAAGGTATACCTGAATTGAAAGTAGGCGAAATAGCACGAGTGGGCGTGGCACTCCCCATACAAGTAAAATACCTTAAGTGGCATATCTTTCGAAATATGTGATCAATCAGACTAAAATTTGGTGAAAGAGTGTTGTTTATAAAAAGCTATTTCTGGATAAAAATCGGACTACACTGCGTTCATAAACTATAGCACAATTTATGTTTTTTAAGAAAATGTGCTGTAGCAAGTTGGATATTGAACCTCAGAGGCCCATACTGGCATATTTTGTGCTTAGATATGTTCTCCTTAAGATGGCATTATCAAATGTTATATTTACTTGACTCTTTCCATAAACCGTTATCAATATCTCCAAAATTGCATTTTTTCCGCCTAAGAATCGTTCATTTAGTATAGCACAAATGATTTAAAGTAAATTTTTTTCAAGGAAAACAACAAATTTTTTTTAAAATTTTTTATTATTTAATACGTCGTGACTCCACCATTTCATTTGGTGCATTCAAATTTCCTGTTTCGCATGGAGTGTGGTAAATTTTGTACCAGTTGAGCGTCGAGAGCCTCCTACTCTTCAAATATGGCTGTTTTTAATTCAACAACACTTGAAAACTGTCGTTTATCAGTATATACTTATTTGTCTGACGAGAATACCCCAAATGTTCTCAATTGGATTCAAGTCAGGAGAACAAGCTGGCCAATCCAAAACTTAAACATTGTTCCTTTCAAAAAAGATCCCTGATATTTTTCAAAAATAAATTTTGGTGGAGATTATTTTATAATTTGGGGTGTTTTTACATTTCAAAGCACTTTGGAACTACAAGTTGTACCCACAAAACTGATCAGCGAGTTGTATTGTCAGCTATTGAGAAATAGTTTGCTTCCATATATGGAGCAAAATAGAAGCTCTTACTACATTTTTCAGCAGGACAACGCCGCTGTTCACGCCAGGAAGGAAACACAAGAGTGGTTTGAAAAGAACAATGTCAAACAATGTGACTTGAATCCAATTGAGAATATTTGGGGGATTCTTTTCAGGCGAATATATGCTGATAAACGAAAGTTTTCAAGTGTTGCAAGATTAAAAACAGCCATATTTGAGGAGTGGGAGGCTCTCGACGCTCAACTGGTACAAAATTTAGCACACTCCATGCGAAATAGGAAATTTGAATGCACCAAATGAAATAGTGCAGTCACGTCGTATTAAAAATTTGTTGTTTTCGTTGAAAAAAATTGACTTTAAATCATTTGTGCTACACTAAATGAACGATTCTTAGGCGGAAAAAATGCAATGTTGGAGATATTGATAACGGTTTATGGAAAGAATCAAGTAAATATAACATCTTAAAGAGAACATATCTAAGCACAAAATATGCCAGTATGAGCCTCTGAGGTTCAATATCCAACATGCTACAGCACATTTTCTTAAAAAACATAAAAAGTGTATATCAGGTGTGTTACCGCCCTAAATTTTAAGACTAATTACGGCATATATCGCAAACTATAAACCTATTGGGCTAAGATTTGGTATGTGGATGTCAATGACAAATATAATTTAGTAACCCTAAAGTAGGCGGAATTGGAGGAGTGGGCGTGGCACAGTTAAATATCTTAGTTTTTATTCGATTTTTTTCAATATTTTCCATATTCTTTTGACTTTATCAACCTTTTAACTTTTTCCAATATATCCCATATGTATTCGTTTGACTTTTTCAACCTCTCTCATTTTTCTTCATTATTCCTAAGACTTTTACAGCGATTTTGAGTTGTTTTATCATTTCTTAACCTCTTTCAATTTTTTTGGACATTTTCATATTATTTCGACCTTTTTAAGCATTTTTCAACATTTTTCATATTTTTTCGACATTTTGATTTCTTTCAACTTTCTTCAATGGTTTCCATATTTTATCGACTTTTTCAGTCTTTTACAACTGTTTCAGCATTTTTCATCCCCTAAGCCTTTTTACATCTTCTTTTAACATTAATTTAAAAGGGACTTTCAGTGCAGTGTAGGGTATGTGAGTTTCGGCCTGGCCGAAGATAACACCTTAACTTGTTTTTTTTTTATTATTTTGCTTTTAACTTCAGGATTTTTTTTTTATTTTGTTTCGTTTGACTAAGTGGTTTATATTTTCGTTAATGGTATTTGTTGAGTGGTTTCTATTTTAAAATTATTTTTGTTTATGATTTGTTATTGTCTTTATGTATACGTACATATAGACATATATATGTACGTTCATGTTTATGTATGTACTGCAGTTTAGTCGTGAGTTATGAACTAATTTGTTTGTTGTTGTTTTCTTGCAATTGATTTTTTTAGTATTATTTTCGTACTCAGGCAAAAAAATAATCTGAAACCAAAATGTTCTGCTATAAAAGCCAAAATAAAGTGCCTTAAATGTTTACGAGTATGAAAGGTGCCATGTCCCATTGTTTGATCCCAAACTTATTTTGCAAAATCCTTAACTATCGATTTTTTTTTTTTGTCTGTATGGGATGTGCCACTCCCTCGCATTTTTTCGATAAAGAAACAGGCAAACACAACTTCGCATTTATAATAAAATCCTATAAGGACTTTTGGAGCAAGCAAAATTGCTAAGTTATGATTGGGGACCTCTGCACTAATTTTGATAAAAGGTCACTTGAAAGTTTTTTTGATAAGCTACTGACTCAGCAAAAACCTTTTACTGTCTCAAAACTTATTATATGAGAGTCCGGCCAATCGAATTTTTGCAAAACAAAAAACAATGACAATAATACAGCTGTTTTGCTTTTTATTTTTACTTTCCTTTATTTTGACATTCGCCAAAAGCAAAAAAAAACAAGAAAATGTCAAATTTTAAGGGAACTACATTGTAAATTTTGTGGCAGGCAGTTGATAGATGCATGCACTTTCAGGTCGAAGAGGGTGCGCCATCTGTTCTTCCAGTATGAGAATGTTGAATAACTAATTGAATTTTAATTGAATTTACAGTCAATTGCAGTAACCAACATTCATGTGAAATTTCACAAATCGGTTAATGCTTTATAAACAAACATGACAAAGACAACAAATGGAACAATTTAACCTGGTAATTGGTGACATAGATTTCGGCTATTACCACATATATACACATATTTATATGTATATACATTGCCTCATCAGACCAGTTTTTGGTTAATGAATTATATGTACGACATGTACAAAGTGCACATTTATATGCATTTTTAGCGCCATCTGTTGTATTTATTGTCATTTCTCGTTGCCTGCATAGCTTTTGTTAAACCTTCGGTTTAAAGACTTTGTTATGATGTAGCTTTATTATTTCGAATTTCGGGCTTCCACCACTTATTTTTCGAATAATGGTTGGACGTATTCTTCCGTTTTTAGAAATTTTAATTTGTTTTAGTTGTTTGCGAAAAGTTTGAAATGATTTTTTCATTAAATAAACTAAGGGATTCCACGCCCTGCTTGCTACGACCCCAAACTCCACACACTTTCCTTTACTCGTGGGTTCTGGCGCGCTTCTCAGAATTTTGTATTCTCTTATATTTTTGACAAATTAATTCTGCTTTGCTTTAACAACTAAAAGTAAGCAATGGAATTTTTTCGTTCTTTACCATCTAAAAGTATGCAATGAGATTGTTGTTTCTTCTTATATTTGTTTTGTTCTTACATCTTTTTTCTTTCATTATACGTAAACTGTCCGACATCGAAAGTTATTTTATATAATAACTAGATAGACAAAAAATCAGCTGCATCGTCAGCCACTTTGTGTATTTGCTACCCATTCTCTATTTCAAAAAAATTTTATGGGAATAGGTTTTCTGAGTATGGTCTATTGCTAAGCTCCAAACTTATTTTATCTTGTAGTGTTTTATGGCGGTTTGCAGTTAAAATATATCAAAATGGTGAACATTTTATTTATTTGTATGTATTGAGAATATTTTGTACATTTCTGAGTATCCCCGAAAAAAAGTTTATTAATTACACTGTCCGACAACAGTTTGCATCCATAAGTAATTTTAATATACTCTGAAAATAGACGTTAAAAAAATATACGTGTCTCGTATAATATATTAATGTCCACACATATTTATGTATCTTACATATCGCACATGTTTAGCTAAAGAGGCACAACTCAAAATTTTCAAATTTTCAGAAAACGCAAAAAACTGTTTTGAGCTTGTGAACTATTTTTTATAAATAAAGTGTGAATTATTTAGATGCAGGTACTAATAGGATATGGTTGGAAGCCACGTCGCAATCACAACAGCTTGAACTCTACGACACTAAAAATAGGACACTTTTACATATTGTAGCCTAGTTCCTATTGCAACATAATGAAAGACATAACTATTTTTTGACACCAAAGTACAGCAAAAAACGAGCTAATCTCTTTTGTGCTGACAGATATGTGTATGATGAACAGTTTTAACAAGCAAACTTGAAAATGGGAAATTTTGAGTTGTGCCTCTTTAGCTAAATGTGTGCGATATAAGATCAATTGATGTGCATTAGTCGCGCAAAAGCGACTTTGTTGTATTTGTATTTGTTCAGGGTAGATTTATAGCAAAACAAAGTTTGGAAAAATTTTATAGAAAAATCGGCAATTTTTGAAAAGCCGATATAGTTTTTTGTATGGGAATTTTGAGTGGAGAAAGCACAGCATAACTTGCGATTGAATTAATTTGCACCATTTATTCGATTTGCCTTATTTTTTTTCTCATTGTTGTCCATTAGGTTTTGGGATAAGTTTTATTTTCCCTTGGGACTGAGATTGGTACTAGGACTGGGGCTGGGATTTTAACTTTTACTTGGGAAAGTTTTGTATGGGAAATTTGCATTGAGAATGCAATATTTTTCAGTAAGTAAATAAATTTTAGGTAGGACAACGTGTGCCGGTCTAAAACTAGGATGAGTAGTGCACCGATTTTCATGAATGAAGGCTTTTTAGAAAGGTTATTAAACCTTTTTTAGAAAGGTTATTAAACCTTTCTAAAAAGTCTTCATTCATGAAAATCGGTTCTCTCTTCTATATTTTAAAGCGATATTTCGTTATTTAAAAGCGATAACTAGCTGTGATCATAAAAAAACTTTTTTGTTTATACGTCTATTATCAGAATATATTAGAAATTCTCATGGGTGCAACAAAGAGTTTGATTTTAACGGACCGTGTTATAATAACATATATACATTCGCATATAGCTATTATTGGTGGTAACTACCCAGTTGGAGAACGTCAAATGCCTGCTCATAAGAGCCTTTTTTTGTCCCTATTAAAGATCTTCTGAACACACTATTAAGAACAAATTCAGGTCGGCATGGCTAATGACGCTTAGGGAAGGCATAAAAGCTTGCCTAATTGACTACTTCCTTCTCCTACTGGGTAGCTACCATTAGCATTGTATTTGCATATTACTCTTAGTTCAACTGTAAAAATTGGCATCTATGTACATTATTATCAAAGTGAACCAGGACTGAACTGATTTTTAAAAAATTCAAATCAGCATGCAATGTACTGATTTGTAACATTTTAATTTTTAGATTACATTTGACTAAAATTCGTTGCATTCATACTTTAAGTAGGTACTATTCTGAAAGAGCCCAACCCGATTAATTTTTCTTCTTCTTCTTCCTTCATTTAGTCCATGATTCACAAATTCGGTGTTATATTATTTCAATGTTTAAGCATTTCATTGGCTATTGGTTGAAATTCAATACAAAGTGTCAACAAATCAATAGATTCGCATGTTTCCAAAACACGTCCTGGAGCTTGTTTCTGTAACTCGTAACGATCGCAGTTATCGACTCATATTACCGATTTGACGCCACTCCGACCAGCACTGTCTCTGTTAGAATTTGAATCGACTTCTGTTTCAATTCATTCGTTTCAAATCAATAAGTTGCCACATGGTTCGATTTCATTTTAATAGCACCTTTTACAAAAGTGTTTCTGTAAGAAATGTGAATCGATTTATAATGAATGCTTTTGTCACTGATTCTGCAGCAAGTGAGAGCTTCATCGATTCTTATAAATGTCAGTAATGTTGTGTTAATATGAAGTAACAAGAAAACAAATAGAAATAAATAGCTGCTTGTTATTTGATTCGATTTCGCAACGTGTCTTCTCGATTTGTATCCTTTTCCATCACGGGCCAATTTTTAACGATTTGAAAACACAAAAACTGACGAAATCGTAACTCAGGATCGAAATACACACAAATCAGTAACTTGATGATGTTTTACTGAAACGAGCTCCTGATCAATTGTTTATTAAATTTATTTCTCTCTGAAACCACATTTCGCTCTCCAATTTTAATTTAACAAATTACGATAATTTTTCTTAAAGGCGGTACACACTAGCGATCATGTTCGTCAGTTTTGCTCAAATTTCTCTTGTTTGCGTGTGTGACCGTTCTTTTTCGTCAGTCAACCACAAAAATTGTCAGTTGATTGTCAGTCAGCGGCCATATTTTTTTTTTGACTGAGGAACATGATCGCTAGTTCTACTGAATCATGGCTTTGTTCAAATGTCAAAAAATGTTCTCATTTCATCGGGAATACAATGAGTTGTTGCATGCAAGTCGTAAAAAATTTAATTTATTTAAGTAAATGAAAAGTACAAAATATGTAAATTCAAATTTAATCTAGAATTACTGTTCAGTATCTCGGAGAGTAGGCGCTTTTGTCCATCGCATATTTTGAGATATCTCTTTTTTTACTGGCCATCTGCAGTTTCCATCAGTTTTATCTTTAACTTGTGAATCATCTTCTTCCATTTTGCTTGTCTAGTTCCTCGACTCAGAACACCGTATCCAAATTTTAAGTTTCTGCTAAACAAAGCAAAGCAATTATGAATACAAAGCCATAGTTACTGGCCAGCATGTTGCACAAGCAAGTTTTAAAATTATTTTTCCGGACTCAAGTACAGCTTAATAATTTTAAATAAAAAAAAAACGTGCTAACAAATTTTTAATAACTATGTGTTCTTAAATTTGGATAGTTGTCATCCATGTTCAATATCTACCGACGCTAATTTTCCATAGTCTTACGGTACTTAAATAAAAAAAACAGGCATTAATACTAACCTCCTAAGTTTTTGCCAAACAGACTCAGAATTATCTGAAAATATAGCAAATTCTATAAAATCAAAACTTACTAACCAAAAATTGTAACTTGCAGACATTGCACATTATTGCAAATGTAAGTTCTGATTGAAAGGAAAGTGTTTTTGTTGAACTAAAAAAAGATAAGCCTAATACAGGAATGGAGTGCTCATAATGCATTTAAAAACTTAGATCTGGAAACTATTAGAATTAAAGTATTTCATATGTTTAGTTTGTGAACTAAAAGAACACTAGTCTTAGGGAGGCATTTCAATTCTGCGATATGGAGTGGTGGGATATGCTACGTCATGTTTCAACGAGGTGGTTAAGCTTGTCGTCAGCCATTTAACGATTCTATAAAATGTTGAAAATGCAACAAATTACATTTTCATCTAAGGTACATTTTATTGTTTTAACTACGTTATCCACTTTGCATTACATTCAATCAAATCGTCTTAGGACTTATTTCACAAGAAAAAAACACCACAAAATATGACATATCAGTGAATCTTCGTCGAGTTGTTGCACTATTTTGTTTTCAAAAAAACCAAAGCTGGACGTGCCCAGATTAGTATCTAGCACAAAAAAAAATCTTTCGGTATCGCTATGCCGATTTCATTGAGCCAGTAAAAGCTCAGATTTGCAGGATTGTGTTATTTTTCAAGTAATAATATTTTTGTTGTTGTAAGTAACTCAGGAATTCCTAACTTAGTGTGACGGAGTGACCAGTCATCCAACAATCGCAGAATTAACTTTTTCTTGATAAATGGTTTTAATGGACTGAAACTCTTGATCCGTCAGTACTGCCGTACTAAGCGAAAAAGACGTATCTCAAAAAAGAAAATATCCGAGATTTTTATGGCATATGGATAGCTTGAGAAATTACGCGTCTAATGAAATACTCCAAATGTCGGCATCTTAGTTCAATCATATAAAAAATCTACTAAGAAAATTTCCTCTATCTCAATTTTAAAGGTATTTCAACAAATTGACATAAACAAAACATCAATTATCTCGAAATGAATTTTTTTGAGATACGTCTTTTTCGCTTAGTACGGCAGAGTTGATATTGTAAATTTCTAAATATTAAAAACATTTGCTACTATCAGTGGCAAATGTACGCAAGTTTTTGGGATAAGTCTCCCTCTATATGACATCCATATATGTAAAATCTGTTTAGGAGTTTCCATCTTTAAATGATTTTTAGAAAAACTATATTCGGAACTTCCCATGACTATATCTCGAAAACTAAATATAAATTTTACTTTTTTTAATATATGTATTCTTTCTTAAAATTAAAAGCCACTCAAGAAAAAATAGTTTTAAAAAATTGCGGCTTATGTCAAATTTCACTTTGAAATAGGGTCCGTAGGGGTAAAAGATAAAAATTTTAGATTAATTTTAAAAATTTGTATACCCTATTTCGATCTGATATTATTATTAATTACATTTATTCAATTCAAAATATCATCGGTTCGATATGCTACTTATGCTCTACCCCCCCCCCCAAAGCTGTTGGTAAACAAAAATTTTTTAATAAATATGGACATAATTTTATTTTCCCGAAAATTTTCACAGGAATTGAACAAGAGAGCACAACAACAATAAAAGCAGCAGCAACGAAACAAGCAAATATGTACATTAAAATTTCAATATTTGGTGTGAACGGTGACAAGAATGATGATGAGCGCCACAGCGTTAAACAGTATTGTTAAAATATTACAAAAAATTCTCCAAAAAATATTTTACTCACTTCAATTAATGTTATTTACTATCATAAATGGTATTTATGTTGGAACTCAAAGTTTCAAAGGAACGTTAACAAAATTGCTAATTTTATCTGAGTGGAAACTTCACCAGACTTAGGGTTACCAATTCAAAAATTAAGAGTACGGTCGTGCTTGACTTTAAGTTCAAATTTATAGAAAATATGTTCGGCCGTTGATATTTGAGATAGTGCAATGCAATCAAAACATAAAGAATACATTTTTAATGAACATACATCAAATTTTTTAAGATAGCTAAAAAGAGTCGTCCAATAGGGAATCGTCTTTCAAATCAACAGTGTGGCCATATTTGAAAATTCAAAACTTTGTGTCACTCAGTAGGTTTTCAACTTAATTCTAAAGATTCTTTAAATTGACATAAGTGCTTGGAAATACACGGCTTTACGCTTGCAGTCCTTTTTAGCCGGTTGAATCAAAAGGAGTTTCAAATATTACAAAGGTTTAATATTTAGAATAATACATAGACACAACACCTGACATCATATATATGAAAAATGGGTCAACTTGCCCCAATGAATACGAACTTTTTCCTTAATATTTTAGCAATTATTTCCTTATTATTCGTGAGTTAAAATTTTAAGTTATCTTAAAACATTATAAGCATTTGTTTCACGCTTGAACATCAAAGTTACATTTTAAAATGTATAACTTTTATATATTAGCCTTATGTACATATGTATGTATATCAATAGCGTAACTTGGTTCCAGTGATCTATACAGAGCACTACCAACACTGTACCAGAGCACCTACTAGCAAACATCAGCACTTAGCAGCCAAATCTGATATAACTGCTGGAATCTAATGGTGACTTATTATATATTATAGATTTTGCATTCAATTGATTACTTGTT
The DNA here is from genome assembly GCA_949775025.1 of Tricholauxania praeusta. Taxonomy (NCBI): domain Eukaryota; kingdom Metazoa; phylum Arthropoda; class Insecta; order Diptera; family Lauxaniidae; genus Tricholauxania; species Tricholauxania praeusta. Next base: position 68,537,637 of record OX459029.1, on the reverse strand, counting down.
AAGTGTTTCTGAGTTAGGAGCCGCTGATTACTTTCCGAATATAAATTATTTTGGTTTACACTGTCACTAGTGACTACTGAAATATAGTGGTGATTGGTAATAACTAAATAAAAACGATATATCAAAAACGGAGATTGGTCCTAGTGACTTGTAATTTTGTATTAACTACCAGCGATTGCTATCAAATGGTGACGTCGTCAACTCGGTTCATTACCAAGTTCTATTGTTTAAAAAAATTACTTTTTTCAGTGACACATGTCATGCTTAAAAGCAAAGCTTAATTGGGCTCTATTTATAAAAAAACGTCGTTGTTTCGGGTAAAAAAATCTATGTTTAATGAAATATTTTACAAAATTTGGCTACAATTTTATTTTCAACCAGCAACGTTGGGAGCTGAGATTTTAAAGTCACCGTCACCAGTGACCATTTATTTTTTGTAACTTAATTGATTGTTGCCATTTGGAAGCAGCGATCATTTTGTTGAAATTTTTTAATTTCTGTGTTTTGAATTGATAAGTCTTTAATGAATGAAATTTCCAAACGTCGCAGCAATTTGATACTTTTAACCAGCGACTTCGGGCGCTGTTAAAAATACGAGTGTCTTCAAAGTCACTAAGTCACCAGCGACAGCTCATCTCAACTACTTTAATTTCTTGCGATTTGGCGCTTGGAAGTCGTGATCATTTTGTTTGAGTTTTTAAATATCTGTGCTTTGAATAGAAAAGTGTCGCTTAGATAATAACAAAAACTTAATAATTTTTGTTATGATACTCGAAGGTAAAAACAGTAGAAAAATCCAACTGTATGAACTGTGATAGCGTATACACAGCATGTTGATGGCTTCCTCCGCTGCTGATACTTTTGTTGTTGCTTTACAATTTTTTAAATTTTCTTTTGCACTTTTTTGGACTGAGAAGCTTTTCGTCAGCAGCAACTTTTGTTCATACACTTCTACATGTACACATTTATACAGCTGGGTGTGTGTGCTTATTGCGTTATATCCTTTTAACGCCTTTTTCACAAGTAAACTTTGAGCAGCCTTTTAAAATATTGCTCTAGCAAAAATTTGCAATATTTTTATATTTGATTCATTTGTTGTTACTTTTTCTTAGCATGCATTAAATTTACAGCACAAAATTGTCATAAATTTTGCTTCGCTTTTCCAGGAACTTCGTGCAAATATGCAAACACAACATGAAATTAATCAGAAAAAAAACTTGCAAAGAAATTAAAAACATATTTTATCGATTATATAGCGTTTTACAACAACAGCATCACCGGCATTTTGTAGTGACGATATTTTTTCTTTTTTTCTTTACATTCTTATTTATTTAACTGCACTACACTTATTTCACTTTATTGTTTTATTTCTCCACCCGCTCATTTTATTTAATTCTCTTTTTTTATTATTTATTTTTTATTTAATACAATTCGCTCAGCAATTGACCACAAGAAAACAAGCAACAACAAAAACACTTTGGAAAGCATTTGGATAGAAAGAAACAACAAAATCCGCATTTACGCGTACATTCCGTATGAAATAAAAAAACTTCGTCCTAACACGACGTTAACCATTGAAGAACTGACAAAAATATTATTGTTCGTTCGTATGTTGGAGCCAAAGATTATGTAGTTGGAGCAGCAACAACAGAAATTTCGTTGTTGCTGTTCATCATCGAAGTTTGTTCGTTGTTGGTGCAACGTCGTCGTCCATTTATTAAAATTTGTTTTGTACTGCGTATGCCGCCGGTTGTAGTTTTTTTTATCACCCGTTTTTTATTTTATTTTTCTCCCTAATTTGTGCAAAAGTTTTATTTATTATTTTTATTGGTTGCTTTTACCATTGGAGAAGTTAAAGCACAAACGATAGAATAAAAAACAAAGAAGCAAAAAAGACGTTGCCATAACATATTTTGGCTGCAAAATGTGTAATGTCATAAATGACAGTGCAAGGCAAACGAAAAATTTCAGTAATGTTTTGACACAATTAGAGCGGTGGCGGTAAAGCGGAGACGAATATACGCTGTCAAAAATTATAACATACTTGATGATGTGAAATTGAACAGAATTGCGGCGTACGAATGGTGACCTGCCGACGATTCGCCGTCGATTTAGAAATAGCCCAGTTCACATTATCACACATGCTGTCCAACATGGTGTGACAACATCAATGTTCGATAATGTGAACGGTAGGATGGACCGCTTGACACACATGTTGGATGGATTTCAAAAATTTTTGATTTTTCTGCTGTGAACTGACTGTCAAGCCTAGTGAACATTTTTCATTTTAAATAAGATTCCAGGCAGTTTACTTCGATGTGGACGCTAATAAATTGTTCTGCAATTGATGTTTGATGGCATGCTCGATAATGAACGCAGAGCAATACTAACAGTCACACATGCTGTCAAGCAATGAAGGACAACATGTGTGATAATGTGAACCGCCCTTTTAATTCTATTTTTACGTCGGATCAGTGTTGCATTTCTTTGTCATTCTCTTTGCCAATAGGATCTTCAGCAAAATTTATTGTTTACAAATTTTGTTTTTGTCACTCTCTTTTCCCTATACGATTCTCTCACAAAAAATCAGACGTGAAAAGCAGTCGTCCGCCGCAATTGTGTTCATTCAAACGATTTTTCGTCGCGTTTTTTTTTGACAGTGTGTATTCGTCGCCGCTTTACCGCCATCGCTCTAATTGAGTTCAAATCATAATGAAAAAAAAAATTCAGATATTAAAGCCTAAGGCCCAATTTCCATGTGATCATCTCATCTTATCAAATATCAGGGAGCACATCACATGATATGAAGATAGCAAATGTATGCTATTCACTCTCGCGTTCTCCAAGCGCATTATGTTCTGTTCGCATGCTTTTTCTTCTTACAAAAATTTGATTTGATATCCCTGATATGGGATAAGATAAGATCGCGTGGAAATTGGGCTATATCTTATCCCATATCAGGGATATCAAATCAAATTTTTGTAAGAAAGAAAAAGCATACGAACAGAACCTGATGCGCTTGGAGAATGCGAGAGTCAATAGCATACATTTGCTATCTTTATAGCATGTGATGTCCTCCCTGATATTTGATAAGATAAGATAAGATCACATGGAAATTGGACTTATGCTTTGAACACAATTACAGCGGTGGCGGTAAAGCGGCGACGAATATTCGCTGTCAAAAATTATAACATACTTGATCATGTGAAATTGAACAGAATTGCGGCGTACGACTGTTGAGCTGCGACGATTCGCCGTCGAATTAGATTTCATTCTATTTCACCGTCCGATCAGTGTTGCATTTCCAATTAGCTTGTGTCAATTCTTTTGTTTACGTTTGAAATGCGAATTGTGCACAATCATTAAATAGAATAAAATAAAAGAAATTGCTTAAATAACTTAATTTTTGTATTTAATAAAAACTTTTTTCATGTAAACAAAATGACAGCTAAATTTGTCGTCGTTCGTCGTACGCCGCAATTGTGTTTGTTCAAACGACTTTTTGTCGCGTTTTTTTTTTGACAGCGAATATTCGTCGCCGCTTTACCGCCACCGCTCTAATTGTGTCATGCTATTAATTGTCTGTTGGTTTTTGTTGCAGATCGTTTTGTGTATGTGGATGTTTGACAGACTTCGCTTCGTTATAGCTTACCCACAACACCGACGGGCGACGGAAAACCGCCAGCGGTTAGCCGCTCACAAATTTTCAAAAAATTGAAACTGCTTGAAATGAAACAGGGGTGGTTATAAGGTTATAGTTTGCTGTCGACTTTTTGATTGTCGTTTTTGAAAACGACACCTAAATAGCTATCATATAAAAACAACCGATAATCAAGGTGACAATCACCTTACAGAGAGTCAACTATCACCTTAGCGGATACCACTCCAGAATTTCGGCAGACGACGAAAAAACCGTTACGCTGACGATCGACTAAGATTTAATTTTTATTTTACCATCACGGTCGACGGATCGGTGTTACATTTCTAATCAGCTTGTGTCAATTCTTTAATTTAAGCTTGTAGTAAATTACAACGAACTACTAATAGAAGAATCAGAAGCGCTCCACCACTGAGAGAAATTCTTGTATGTTTTAATTGTTTTGCATACATTGTTATAATTTTGATATTGCGTTCACAGTTCATTTTTGTGAATTTATTTTTGCCGAGTGAAAAATTGGAACAAATTATTTAAAGAAAATTATTCAAAATTTATGTGTTGAAAGTATGAGAAAATAATGTATTTATATGTTTTTAATTGAATAAAAAACTCCAGTTTTCACGAAAAACAATTTAAAAGCGACCTCTGCATAATATTATTTTAATTGGGATATGAAATCAGATTTTTTCTCTTAGAAAAAATATAAAAATTTAAAGATCTTTAGCAGTGCACTTGTCAAAATCCGCAGCGCAAATTTACTCGTTCAACGTTTCAATTGAAACTGAAAATCTCAATTCGTTAAACAAGAGCGAATTCTCTTCGTTCGGCCGTGGTCATATTAACTGCCAATCACTGTCAAGATTACGTATTCCAACCGATTACATCTGTCCCACACTCAACTTTGAGAAAACTTTCAGATGAAGTTTCCGGAGGGTTCATTGGGATGAGCACTATCAATAAATTTTGAAACACCATATACACCGATGGGTCAAATATGTACTGCGGGGTAGTTACTGGGGTCTACTCGAAAGACAGATATATTTCTCAATCTTTTCGTTTACCTAACTCAGCTAGCGTTTTCCAAGCAGAATTCTTTGCTATTCTAGAAGCCTGCAGCTTTGTGGGCAATTGTAATATGGAAAAGTTAGCAATCTTTTCCGACAGCCAGACCGAACACTTTCTCTGTAATTGTCCGGCTATTGCCAGAACTGGACTCAGATGTCTAAAGCAAGCTTTCTTCAACAATCTCAGCGAATTGGTCGAAAATGAAATCCGATCGCTGCTTAACTAAGTACCTAAACGGGAGTAACTGGATATAGCTTTTATCGCTTTCAAGGCTTAATAGCCCACTCGGCATGAAACGTTTCCGCTTCATTTCAAACGTTGCAAATGAAACGTTACAGAAATCTGATACATTTCAAATGTAATGTTATGGTTGCAATCCGTCTGAAGCGTTTCTGAAAGGTTTCAGATGCAACGTTTCCTGAACTATTTCAGCTTTAATTTTAATTTCTTCATTAAATTTTTTAATGAATATTGACCGTGATATATTGATAAATTTGTGTTTTAACATTATTATGCGAACTCAAATTAAAAAAAAAAAAATTTCGATGAACTTTTCCTGCCCTGGAGTTGAACTTGCTCATTCCGTATCGCTAGATGCGCTGCTTAACGCAATCAGCCAAACTCATCGTTGTGTATTGACTCCCTAAAAGCAAATAATAATAATTTTTCTAACCGTGTCATATTTGAATTGTCATTTTATCAGAGTTCCCAGATTTGGGTGTTTTTGTAATGTTTGTTAGTTTTTTTTTTTTTGCTGGAAATTTATGTGGTAGCTGCTCGATAATTGGAATTAGAATATTAAAATAACAGGAGCTTACTCCAGCAATGACTTTTGATTTATTTATAAAACAGTTTTGTTTCAACATATTTTTAATACAAAACTGATATATAAACAACAAAGTCTTTTCAAGAATGTAGTTATGCAAGTTGTTGTTAAATAGAATAAAAATTAGAGACAAAAGAGTGGTTATACGACTGAATTATGAAGTGCAGAATTTTTTAAAAATTGCAGTTTTACTTACACTAGATAAAGCTGGACTAACTTAAATAGTTATAGCAATGTGCAGAAGTAAAAAATGTTTCTACAATTTGTTTCTAAAAACTTTTTGCAAAACCACAAATATTCAAAATATATCAGAAATGATCAGAATTCGGTCGCCTTTTAATATTTATTGTATATTTGAGGTCTTGGTTTCCCAAGTAAGCGTCCGCTTTGTATTATAAATCTGTTTTTTCTTAAAATAAAACACAGTTCACACAAAAGCATTCAAAAACAAGCTTAATTACGTAAAGCAACTTTTCAAATCAGAAAAAACATTAATTTATATCGGTTCATTTAATTGTCAAAGAAAAATAAACCAAAATGAAAAAAATCTTCCTTTCTACCAAACCAAGAACTTTCTACCAAATTTGGGGAAATCTACCAAATGTGGCAGCGCAGGTAAACATTGAATTTTTCTAATAAAATCAAAATAAATTTTTATGATTCGTTATTACTTTTTTGTTTCCATAATTGTATATATGGGCATTTCCATTCTGGCGTTACGTTATGTTTGTACGAAAAAATATTTAAAAAAAAATACAAAATGGCACATTTTTAAAAAGGTTTTTTTTATATTTGCATAGTAAGTAAGTAGCACTTTATTAAGTAAGAACATTGACAACAATCGATCGTAAGGATTTCAAGATATAAGCAAAATGTGCACTGGCGTTACGTTACAAAAAACAGAAGTGGGATTTTGACTTGGATTACAAAATTGCAAAACTCTGCGAATTGGGTAAAGCTTTTAGTATAAAACTTTTTTTAGTAGGACTTGATATAATATAGGTTTATTTTCCAAGTTGTCAAATTTAAAAACTTTTCTCCATTTTTTTGTTATTAGCCTTAAAACTGACGTTACGTTACATGGCGTCACGTTACTTAAATTTCCATTGGAAAATTTTTAGCTAAAATTGTTTTAAAAAAAATATTTAGCGCAAATAAAACATCAATTTTAGCTACTATATATTACTACCAGGAGACAGGTATTTCGTTTGGAGACTGAAAAAGTGGAAAATATATGAAATATGTTGAAATCAGTTGAATAGTATGAATTAAATATTATTCTGATTAAATACATAGAAAAAATTTGGAAAACACTTAAAAAGTTGAAAGAGGTTGATAACATATGGAAAATGTTGAAGAACGTCAAAAAAAGTTAAAAGTCGAAAAATTTAAAATAAACAAAATATCATACAAGGAAATTACTGACAATTTGGCGTTACGTTACACACTTTCGAAATTTATTATAAAATTAACTATTTGTTTAGTAACCGAGTTTTTTATTAAAATTAGTTCAATTTATTAACCTTTGTTAACATACAAAATTTCACGCACTTGCGATCGTCAGAGTAGAGATAATGAGAATAAATGTTTTTTTTTTCTGGCGTTCTGTTATCTTAGAATTTCATTGAAATCAAATCAAAATTTTACCATTAATTGATATTTGTTTGCTCTTTTGCATTTATTTTACGGTTAGTTGTCGTTATAGCCAAGATTTTGCGATGAGAATGTAATTGCACAAATACTCTTAGAAATGTAAATTGTAATGAGAAGATGCTCTTAGAAATAAGAAAAACTAACGAAAACGTGAACTTGAACTTTATAGCCCGATATATAGCCATCGTAACTAAGGAAAGTTTTGAACTCTTTCATTTAATTAAATTTGAATATCTCTCTTTAATAATGCAAGTAAGAAAAAACTCTTGGTTAACTTTTAATTTTTCGGTCACTGTAGACTTCTGTGGAAATGCTCATATGTAGAAATAGACCGGCAGCTAGCGACAGAAATTTGGTGTTGATCGAACCACGTATGCCTTTCAGGATTCTAAGCATATTACACTTGCTGAATAATAATTTTGTAATATAAGGGTTGGCGTCTGGGGCATTTCGAAGAATAGCGAATTTGAAATTGCAATAAAAATAGACATTTTTAACCAATCGAACCACGTATGCTATGTGTATTACATGAAATTTTAAGGCAAAATAATCCATCAGAAACACTTGGCATACGTGTTGAGCTGGGTCTAAGGGCCAATGCCCACTCTTACACATGCAAACAAAATTAGCATTTTAAGTCAATCGAACCATGTATGCCATATATATTACGTTAATATTTATGGAGATATTTTTATCGGAAAACCATCGGCATACGTGTAGAGCAGGGACTAAGGACTCTTGAAGGCATGTGGATGTGCAAAAGAAATACCCATTTTGGAACAATCGAACCGTACATGCCTTCGTAAGATAATTCAAGTGACAATGTCATTTACAAGATAAACATAAGGGCATACGTCTTCAATGGGACATAACTAACGGCATACGTTTTAAACACGGTAAAGTTTGACCAAATTTTGAAACAATCGAACCACGTATGCCCTTAAGGCTTTCATTAAATAATCATATTAATAAGTGATTTTTTAAATGACATACGAATCCGCCGGGGCAATCGCGTTAAATAATAAAAAAACCAATGTCATATTTTAGGTAATTTAAGACCAATCGAACCATGTATGCCCTTAAAGTTTTCATTCAATAGTTATGTAAATAAGTGATTTTCGAAAAGACATACGAATCCGCCGGGGCAATCGCGGTAAACAATAAAAAGTATGAAAAAGATATCCAAATAAAAAGCATTGATACGTTCGCAACAAGTAAATTTTTTCAATTACATATGTGAACCAGCGATCCCCAGCGCCTAACCCTTTCCACTCTTTTACCACAACTTCGTATTGTTGTAATTCGCCGAATCGCTCACAGGCGCAGCTGCACCACTATGCTTTGCTTTTTGTTGGTAATTTTGCGTTGTGTTTTGTCACCAGCTTTTTATCTATATATTAATACGTGAACATCGAAACTTCCCAGCAGATTTTGTTCATCGATAGTAATCTAAACTTTCATCTATCTCATAAACTTTTTATCGCCTCTAGAATGCATGATTTTTAGCACGGCGATGTCATAGAAAAAGTAGTGTATGACTCTTTGCGTTACCGAGTATGTAAACTTTTTATCGATATAAAAAAAAATATAGAAAAATGTTTGACCGAGTATCAAACGATTTTGATGAAATTTGATGTGAAGATAGATTGAATTTTAAGTAAAGATATTTGTTTATAGTGGACGGTGCCACGTCCCTAACAAGAAAAAACGTCTTTACGGCTAAACTAATCGACCGATTTTTATTAAATTTAGTTTGGATACAGATTAAATCCTAAACATGATTTCTAAAAACACTGAGTTCCTTTTGGTGGGCATGACATCGCTTTTAAAAGGAAAATCGTTTTCACTGCTAAGCTAATGGACCGATTTTGATGGAATTTGGTACAGAGATGGAATGAATCTTCAGGAAAAGTATTCGGTTTAAAGTGGACGGTGCCACGCCCCCAATATGAAAATATGTTTTCACAGTTAAGGTAATGGTCCGATTTTGATGAAATTTGATATAGAGATAGATTGTACCCTAAAGAAGAGAAAGAGTGGGGAATAAAACAACATGATACCCTGATTTTGATTTTTCGGATCGATGACAAAAAATAGCTCTTTCCAGTTTAGTTTTTTAATACCAATAAGTATTTTTTGTTACTTTATTTGCGCTTCATTAGAACATACATATCTTTATACTTTGAGCTAGCTGACCTTTATTAAATGAGTAATATAACTAAATACTTTCGTAAAACGGTGCTGTAAACAATGAAATAATATGCATACATATTATGTATTTTCAACTTTGAAAATTGATAAGTAATAAAATAAAATAGTGATTCTATTATCTGGCATTTTCCATTATCCGGGATGAGATCGGTTCCAACAATCACGTATAATCGAAGTTCAACTGATTTATTTTGAGTTACAGTTGCAATTTCGCTTATTTTTTAAAATTATTGTTATAAAATAAACGAAAAACATAGTTGTATTATGCTTTGAAGAAGAATGATAACGGGTCGGACTGAACGGTAAAGAGCTCCTTATTTTTGAGTCAAAATCAAATAGACAACGTAATAGAAATTATGTAGTACCAAGAAATTGATAATTTTATGTTGTTTTGCTTTTAAATGTCCATTGAATGTAATTTCAAATGTGTGGTGAAGTGATGTGATTTGTGAAACTAAATAAGATCGTAGTCAATGAACAAAAACGTTTTGATATTAATTGGCCGGCAAAATTTTTCCAAGATTAAAATTTAGTACAAACGGTCGACCTCAGGCGATACTATTAAATATAAATTCACTTGTGTGGATGCATTGAAAGAAATCAGTGAATGAAGTAGGAATTGATATAGTATTTAAAATAGGTACAGGCAAAGTTCAAATTAAAACAGGGATTCTAATTTCTGAGCAAATTTTTGCATTCCTCTCTCTAAAGTCAAAATGATTCCAGCAGTAGCAGTGGATCTGATTCGGAAGAAGACGTTGAGCGAAAAACAGTTTCGCACAAAGAGGCGATATCATTTTCGAATGTATTATTGTCTTGGGCAAAATGGAATAATTTATCAATTTCGAATATCGTCAAAATCCAATAAATCCGTAGTAAGGCGGTTAAACTCTTGTCTAAATCATGCAAACGTAGTCAACAATATCCAATTTTTTTCAACCCATCTAAAATCAGTGTTTCTGTTAATTTTTTTAAATAAATTTGTATATTAACACTTAGTTACTATGTAAAATAAATAACTAACTAAGATTCTTTTCTCCTTATGAAAATGTTTGGAGTAAGTATTGAAATTCTCTTTGTAAAAAAAGCTTGGAAATTAGAAAATATATTGTGAAATAAAATCCTTGTGATGTGAACCTTGCAAATGTGAACAATACTTTATACAGGGAAATTTCCGAATTCGAATGCATAGAGGTCGCTCAATGCCAATAAATCGTTTTGAGTAAATGAGTAAATTGAGAGAATGAGTAAATCAGAGCCAAACTTTCAGATACAAAGCTGCGTATGATTTTATAATTTCAACAAATTTCTATTAAATATTTTCGTTAACAAAAAACACTTTACGTAAATATGTATAGTATCACCTACTTAATAAAAAATTCAATTGAGTATATTTAAGCAAATTTTTTAAGACAGATTCCATTGAAATTGGCGAAAACCCATATTCATCGACAATTTTAGGATGATTCCGGCCTTCCCTAATGGAAATAATTTAAGGGCTTTCTAGGAAGATATCAAACCAATATCAATATTTCTAATTAATATATTTTTTCATAGTATTGTATAACTTGTCGATTGGCCAATAAGTTATGCTATCAAACAGATTTGTGTCACTCACTCTTATTCTCAAATAACATTGAAAACAGCAACTTGTGATTTGTTGAGACTGCTTCCGCCTTCATAGCTTCTACGTTACAGATAAAATTTAAAAAGTTCGCAGGGCTCAGTTAAAATATTTAATCTTTAATGCGATTGCCCCGGTCGATTTGTATGCCGTTTGTAAAAATTACTTAAGTTAATGATTATTTCTTGTAACTCCAAAGGGCATACGTGGTTCGATTGTTCCAAATTATTGCAAAATTTTGTCGTATTCTCACTGTTTTTATAGAGGTATGCACCACAGTCATCGTATGCCCTTTTGCATATACACATTTTAAGGTTAGAACTTTAATCTGCAATAAATTTTATTCGTGGTTCGATTGTTCCAAAATGGGTATTTCTTTTGCACATCCACATTCCTTCAAGAGTCCTTAGTCCCTGCTCTACACGTATGCCGATGGTTTTCCGATAAAAATATCTCCATAAATATTAACGTAATATATATGGCATACATGGTTCGATTGACTTAAAATGCTAATTTTGTTTGCATGTGTAAGAGTGGGCATTGGCCCTTAGACCCAGCTCAACACGTATGCCAAGTGTTTCTGATGGATTATTTTGCCTTAAAATTGCATGTAATACACATAGCATACGTGGTTCGATTGGTTAAAAATGTCTATTTTTATTGCAATTTCAAATTCGCTATTCTTCGAAATGCCCCAGACGCCAACCCTTATATTACAAAATTATTATTCAGCAAGTGTAATATGCTTAGAGTCCTGAAAGGCATACGTGGTTCGATCAACACCAAATTTCTGTCGCTAGCTGCCGGTCTAAAACATAGTGATGAACTATGTGAATGTTGCCTGACCCAGGTGGCTCTATGCTTTGATGTTGTGTCAAAATATGAATAAATTAGAGCTCTGTGTATGAATGGACGACTGACAACATAAATAAATAAACGTCACAAAAATAAATTCATTTAAAATAAGTCAACAAAAATATTAACGGGGAAGTGTGGGTAATAAAATCATATAAAAATATGCATTATGTGGCGCTGCACCGCAAAGAAGTGGAAAAAGACAATCAAAGATAGAAAATTTTTCCTCAAGACACAATTATTTTTTTGTTCATTTCTCCCCTGTAGAATGGTTTCTGAAACGTTTCAAATGAAAGCAAAAAAGCAGACATTGAAACGTTGCAGAAAGCTTTCTGAAGTGAAAACGAACATTTTAGAAACGTTTCTGAAAGATGTAAGGTTTCATATGAAAGGTTTCTGAAAGGTTTGACAACCCTTTAACAGTTTTGCGAGTTTCGTAGGTGGTATTAAAACTGTACAACTAGTGTGCTACTTTAGCTTTATGTGTTACATTTTTGTTAAACTGAGATTTCTTAATGCTCAATGAATTCAGAAATAAGTTACCAAATTTAATTCGAGATGTATTCGCAGCTTATAAAATATCCGATTAAAGTGGTATGGAGAGAAGATATATGTAAGTTCACAGGCCTTATTAGTTTCATTATTATTTTTATCATATTTAACTATTTCACTCAATGAATTCAGAGATAAGTTACCAAATTTAATTCGAGATGTATTCGCAGTTTATAAAATTTCCGATTAAAGTGGTATGGAGAGTGAGTGGTATGCTCTAAACTTCAGAACAAACATGCAAAATATATTGTTTTTTCGCTTTAATTTATACTTCATATAATTATCCCTCTGAACAATAAAAAAAGCATAAACTTTTTTTATAATATGTAACTGTAAATTTAAACAAAAAAAACAAAAACGCACAACGAATAATCGGACAAAGCAAAATGGCAATGCTAAAAATACCGTTATTTCGCAGAAAGGCATTTTAGAACTGCGTTTTTTTGTAATATTCAGTCGTAAATTGCACTTAGTGGCAAACAGTGTCAACAATAACTTAAAATATATTTAAAATGTCTCCAAATGGAAAGCAATCTACTGTAGAAATTAGGCAATTAGTAGATAAGTGACCTTATAAAGGTAAAGCTGCTAAATAAATTGTCTTATTGACTGGAAAAAGTAAATCTATTGTCCACGACATAGTCAAGAGGTTCCGTGATGAGTTTAAGTTGGCCAAGAAAATCAGTGAAGGTCAAGGCAAGATATTTAATTAGTGAAAAGAGCGTTCGATGTTGAAAGAATTCAAAGAAAATTCAATAACAAAAAACAATATGTTTTGCATGTTTGTTCTAAAGTTTAGAGCACATTTATATTCATATTTTTTTTTGTTACTTGTAATATAACAAGGCAGATTTGGCCGAAATGGGATGCTAAGCATTCGTCAGAACTGATTTCTCGCACTAGACATAGGTTCTCGACAGTTGTTGCAGTCATAACTGGACAATGCCTCATTGACAAACATGCGGAGAGATTGGGTGTTAGGTCTTTTGACTTCTGCAGAAGTTGCGGAGATGTGGAGGAGGAAGAAAACATAAAACATTTTCTCTGCTCCTGCCCCGCACTTGCTAGGAAACGCCACAAAACACTCGGTTCGTTTCTATTTGATGACCTGGATGACCTGAAGCATGTTGGTATAGGTCAGCTATCAAGTTTTATTAAGACATCTGGTTGGTTCAACGAGAGGGTATAGTGAGACACCCTGTGGTATCACAATGGATCATTTTTGGTCTAAGTGAGTCAGTTCGCAACTGACTGCCACTCCTACCTAACCTAACCTATTCAACAAAGTCTTGTCCGACTATGCGATGGAGACACTGTAGACCACATCCGGTAGACCGAATGATTCCGAAAAAGTTTTATATTATGTCTTGATTTAATCTATAGGTCAATATGTATTTAAGACCAAAACGGCATTTAAAATCTTCTAACAATAATTTTAATGCATTGTTGCTTTAAAGGATTCCTGCAAATATATATTTATTAAACCATGAAAAACTATAGTCTTAAAATTTTTACCGTTTTGAAATGGTAATAAACTTGCTTTGCCTTCCACGGCAACTCTAACCATCCACCATATACCGCTTTAAAATGATAGAGATGCGCAATTGATAGATTAAGCATTTGGTTAGACTTTTTTAATATCAATGTTTTAGATAACTGCTTAAAATTTGTTTAATGCAGAAATTTTGTTGGTTATATCTTTGTTCCATATGGTTGGGTAACATTAAAAGGGTCGCCTACATATAGCAAGTTTCACTTGGAAGCAATTTGCCCATTGTGATACCCTACATACATATATACAGTCGCCTCCCTTCTCCTGAAACTATCTCATTTAATGGGAGGGAACTACCCAGCCTTGGTGAAGTTGAGGATGCTGGTGAGCTCCAACTCGGCAAGTTCTTCAAGATCAACAAAGAAGGCAGAACCAAAATATTTGGTTCGTTTCCTCATCAGTCCCAGGCATTCGCAGAGTAGGGGTAGGTCACATCCTCTATCTACAACTCCTGCAGAAATTGTTGAAAGGGGCACCATATCCGGCAGCCATAGGGCCAATATCACAGTGCCCCATAAGCACTCCTACAACAGTTCTTAACTGCCCTCTGTTGACCTTTAAGTAGTTTGTGTCCTTCCAAGGTTCAGTTTGGGCCACATTTTTCGAGACGTTCGGCATTCGGCTTTTCCTTTTCAACTATTGATTTTAGGCAAATGTACTTATTTTTTCAAACTCAAAGTTGGTATGCTTACGTATAGGTAATTACAGAGATGCAAAATAATAAAAAAAACATTAATAATCCTTAAGTAACAAATCGCAGAGTAAATAACTTTAAAACGATGTTTTCTCAGTTTCATGTTTTTGCTGATAGGACACTTACACTCTGAGGTGACGATATGTATAAGCCGATCATATGAAAATTTCCAGGAAAGTTGAGGTGGATAACAATACCTTTGCCCTTCCGTCGGACCTGAAATCATTTCAGGTTTGGTGTTCTAAGAATAGTTGAATAATAATTGAATCTAAATAAGAAAAACCACAATTAAAGTAAAATTTGATTTTTGTTTCCGAAAAATCCGTATTTCATTTACTTCAAACCTTTAGGCCATAACTTGACAACTAAGCGTCATACAAAGTAAAATTGTAAGTTTTTATTCACACCTTTTAGAAGTATAATTGGGCCGAATGTGAACGAATGATACATGATATGCCCGTATAGTTAATTTTGTAGCACGCCGGTGCTAGACGAATTGACATTAAAACGAAAACTAATGTCCAACCGGAAAAAAGTACATGTGTATATATTTTTATTTTAGACTTTGTCAAAGTAGCAACCGTAACTTATAAAGTGTAGATAACCGAAACAAAAAATTGGGGGTGTAGTGGCTGCTTGCGGGAAAGTAATCGTTCTGACACACGGCATTTGTGCGGTTGGTTTGTTTTGATTTGTTTATTATTAATTTAAAAATAAACTCATTGTTTGATAAATAAATTCGCCACATAAATAAGGTTTTCCTCTCTCAAATGAAGTTCACATTCTCAATTCTTTGCATGTAATGTGTACACTGCCGGCTCGAGGAGTGTTTGAACCGTTCAATCGAACGGTGCGCAATTTCGACCTTTCCGCATTAATTACAAGAAAAATTTTTTTTCCGAAAATGGGTCGAAAACGGTCCTTTTCGGGGTTTGGAGCCACATTAAATGATTTCCAAATTAATTTTTGGCCTTTCCCCATTAATTATAAAAAAAATTTGATTGTCTTTGCTGCATGTCTGATTCTGTAAAAATTGTATTACTTAACTAAATTAAACGAAACTTTCAGAAATTATTAATTATTATTTGCCAAAGAAAACGAAAAGTATAAAATTTCAAAACAAATTTTGGTTTTTTAATTAAACAAGTGTAAGGATACCTATATTTGCTCAGTTTTGCACGTTTCGCGAATCGCATTAAAAGCTGCAATTGCTCAGTATTTGGTCCATAATCCTCTATTTTTTATGACGCTATTAATGCTTTTAGGCATATTTTTTACAACTTGGACGTGACGCCATAGCTTGTTTGAGTTTCAGGTGCTATCTCGTGTTTTCCCAATCGTGTTTTGATTATTGCCCACAAATTCTCAATTCGATTGAGATCAGGACTTTGCACAGGCCGGTCTATTGCCCTAAATTTTTGCAAAGACAAATATTCTTTAACTATTTAATCGATATGTTTCGGGTCACCGTCTTGCTGAAATATTACTTCCTCTTCAGGGTAAGCATTTTTGTCTACAAAATCTGGCCTAATGATACCGGAAATACAAAAGAAGATAAAAAAGCTTCTCCGAAGAAGGCTTCAAAAGCATTAAGTAAGGCCGTCAGCGAATAAATCGCGTGTAGACATTTAAACACAATTGGTATCGTCAGCAGTTAAAAATAAAAGGCGGTCTTGTCCGATAACGATATAAAAGCACGACTCAAACTTTGCAGAAGCGTGTAATTTGGTCAGACGAAGTGAAAATTAATCGTTTCCACTCCATTGGAAAAGTTATTACTGTCGGCGACGCCATGAAATGACACAAAAGCAGCTCGTAATACAAACTGTAAAGCAAGGTGGAAGCAGTTTGTTGATGTGGGGTTGCTTCACATTGGCACACCACAGACTAGACAACTCCTAATTGCACATATTGCAAGCCAATTTGCACGATTTTGTAGACAAAAGTGCTTACCCTGAAGAGGAAGTAGTGTTTCAGCGAGACGTTTACCGGAAACGCACCGCTAAAATAGTTAATGAATGATTGTCTTTGCAAAAATTAAGGGTAATAGACCAGCTTGTGCAAAGTCTTGATCTCAATCCAATTGAACATTCGTGACAATAATCAAAACACGATTGGGGAAACACAAGATAGCACCTGAAACTTAAACAAGCTATGGCGTTACGTCCAAGCTGAATGAAAAAATTTTTTTACCGAAATTATTGAAAAGGTTGTAAAAAGTATGCCTAAACGCATTAATAGCGTCATAAAAAAGTAAGGATTATGGACCAAATACTGAATAATTACAGCTTTTAATGCGAAACGTGCAAAACTGAGCAAATATGGGTATCCTTACATTTACTTGTTTAGTTAAAAAAAAAACTTTGTTTTGAAATTTTATACTCTGCGTTTTCTTTGGTAAATAATAATAAATAATTTCTGAAAGTTTCTTTAAATTAAGCAGTACATTTAATTTTATTTTGTTTTGTTAGAGCGTCTATTGACTTGTCAGTTGTTTTAGTGATATTTATTTAGAATTTAACTATTGTAGTATATTTTGTTTTTGTTTAGTACCTAGTTAATTTTTTTTTGTTTTTATTTTTTTATGAGTGGTTGCATTTTTTTGGTTTTTGTTTTATTTAGCAGAGGTAGGTTTTTTAATTTAATTGATTAAAGGTTTATATTGTTTAGCATGAATAAACGAAACATGAATAACAAAAAACACGCGACGAAAAAAATTAAAGAAAAAACACGGGTTAAAACAATTAAACACAAGTTAAAAAAAAAAACAACGAAAACAAAACGCAACGCAATGAGGGGGACCGCGCGACACGTCCTCTCCCTATTAGATGTAAACTACTACTTGAATTCAGCCGTAGTTGCCCGCGGGCGGCAAAATGCTTTACATTGTTCTACATATAGAGTTTTTATTATTTTTATAGAATTTTTATTTATTCTTTTCATAAAATGTGAATTTTTTCGTAAGAGGGACAAATCTTCCTGCTTTTTCATTTATCGGGGGCGATTCCTTTAGACAGGGTTAAATTAGTTATTTTTCATGAATTTTTTTAAGAGATAAAATAATTGGATCATTTTAAAATTTTAACATTTTTTTATTACAGTATTAAAGTGTAAAAAAAATTAATTTTTTTTTTAACAAAATGGCGGCTCTGCAGAGTATCTCTTCAGAGGCATCGAAAACTGCTGCAACTGTCAACATTTTTCTAATTATCTGAAAAAAAAACGTTTTTTTTTTCGATTACTGATATGTTGAAGGGAAGGACAAACCAAATAAAATTATAAAAAAATTATAAAAAAATTTATTTGCAGTTTATTCAAAGATTCAGATTTTCGACTATTTTTTCAACAGTTTTGACCCCAAAAAAGTTATTTATTTACGCGATATCTTTAAACTTTTAGGTGCATCACTCCGATAATACTATAGAAAGAAATCTCTTCAAATTTCAGCCTGTTCGACCTGGGGCGTCGCAACCGAGGGCCAAG
This sequence comes from Tricholauxania praeusta, assembly GCA_949775025.1. Classification (NCBI taxonomy): domain Eukaryota; kingdom Metazoa; phylum Arthropoda; class Insecta; order Diptera; family Lauxaniidae; genus Tricholauxania; species Tricholauxania praeusta. The sequence goes on along the minus strand of OX459029.1, from coordinate 68,519,464 downwards.
GGAGCAGCTGCCCTCCCCAGGAATTTTGGCAGTGGGGCAGTGTATTCATCTTGCCCCTCTACTCGGAAATAAATTTTATCATAATTCGATCAACATTTTTAGGAATCAGCAAAAATTTTTATTTATGTGATTATCTCACGTCTTGAGTCTGTCGAAATGTGATAAAATGAACATTTGAGAAAGAATATATGAACAGGGTATATAAGCCTCATTGGTCCGATTCAAACAGCAGTTTCCTAGCATTAAGGAAACGCTGAAAACAATCGTTGACGAACCAGGAGCCATCATGCCAGAAAAAAAAATATCAATTCGAGAATATTTGCAAAAGCTGAATAAGTTTGACACAATGTTTTTCTTACATTTGAGTATTGAAATTTCCGATCCTTGCGAACAACTTGCTCAAGCTCTTCAAAATTCAAGATTAACAGCCAGCAAGATTTTGGTTCAAACAATTCAAAGACTCCGTTCCGATACAGAATTTAAACGAATTTTTAAAGAGACGATGAATGAAGCTGATAAGTTTGAACTTGAATATTCTATTGAGCCCAGAACCAGAAAAATCCCTCGACGCTTAGAACAAACCGATTGTCCCACTCTTGAAGTAAGATTATCATCAAGAGATCGATTTCGGAAAGACTACTTTGAAGTGTTGGACCTTCTCTCAAACGAATTGGAAAGAAGATTCGAACAAAAACGTATTACTTTACATATTCACGGTGGGCTTTAACCAACTTTAAATGACAAGTTGAGTTACAACAAAAATTTGAATGTAGAATTATTTGGGATGTTAATCAAAGTAGAAATGCATCAAAAGGAAAAAAATCCTTAGAGCTTTTTTAGTAATATTATCTAGTATAATATGTGTATAACCGTACGTATGAAATTTAAAAAATATCCGATTGTGCTCAAATTTTGACACGTTAAAGAACCTAAAAAGACAGTCACAGCTCCCAAATTTCAGCTCCCTAGGTATTCGGGGTCTTGAGTTCTGTTAGGTTAAATTTCGAAAAAAACTCAATTTTTGCGAAAATAGCCGAATTCAATGTTTAATATCTCCGGGCCTGGTCAACTATTTTCACTAGATGGTGTTTCATTTAAAAGCGAATAGGTAGGCAAACAAAATAAGATCTGTCTTTAGTATTATGAATAAAACTACGACTTAGGCCATCATTTTCAAAGCTGTCATATTTTACCAAGACCTATTTCCCTTAATCGGGTCGCAAAATAAGTCTTAAGGTCTAGGAGCTTACATTTTTTTTAAGCAAATAAGATGACATATTTAAAAAAAATGCATATCCAAAACTTTAAACTTGAAGTTATCGGCTTTTAGAATTAACATTTTTAAAACGGGCTAAAAACGACTATTTTCAGACTGAAATTTGACTATTCCTTAGGATTCCGATCTCCTAGGGAACTGAAATTTGGGCTGTGATGCCATCTATTAAAGTCCTTTAACGTATCAAAATTTGAACTAAATCGGATGATTTTTAAATTTCATACGTATGTTATACATATGTCATTTCATTAAAAAACAGAAAATATGAAATTAAAAAAAAAGCTCTAAGGATTTCTTCTCTAACTTACATCCTTAACATCCAATTAAAGTTTTTGTTGTAACTCACACTTTTATTAAAAGTTGGTTATAGCCCACCGTGTATTACGATCTACTCGACGTTTCTTTAGTATATTTTTGGATTTGATAAAAAATTGCACAATAATAATACTGATTCGTATAATAAATGATAATGATGAAAATGATAACCAAAATTAATGATGATGAAATGAATATTATCATTTTGAATCATAATAGTTATGGTAAGAGCAACAGAAAATATTCACGTTGAAACCTGAAAATATTTATTGATCATTTACGAAACACAGCTAAAGTATTGAAAATATTTCAGGTAAATATTTTGAGTATTCTCAACTTGGGATTTTTACGGGTTGTCAATTTTATCACTTTGGATCTGCAGACTCAATAAATCTTAGAAATAAAAGAGGGATTTTGGGATTTTTGAAACTTTCATTAGCAAATTCCAAACTCAAATATGAAAAAGTCAAAAATATTCAAGAGCGCAAGAGATTAGCGAAAGATCTGTATATAATCTTCTTTTTTTTTTTAATACTGTTGCACTGATAATGATGATAATTCATTAGTAATTTTTTTTAGATCTTGATGCTTTAGAGTCGTTAAAAAATATATACTACTTGATGCATACAAAGGAAATGTACCCACTGAAGAAATTTTGGAGTCAAAACTGGGCATTTTCTCAGATGATTTTGAACTGACCAACCTCCGTCTTTAACTCCAAATATTGAAAAACATACCTGGAAACAAACCAACGTGCTGTCCTGAATCGTCATTTAGTGATGACAGTGCCAGGTTCAGCAGCTTCTTGTGAAAGGTATTTAGCGCTTTGCGACGGTTAAAGACTAATCTTCGTTTACAAATGACCCAAAAATTCAGAAAAATTTATCCAGCTTTTTTATTTGAGTTTTCCCCCCATGAAAAATTTCGTTGCGACGCCCCTGTGTTCGGCAATAACTTTTTGAGCTACAGCACGAGCAGTTTTTGCAAAAACAGTTTTGTGATAATCGCGTTTAAAGTTTCAATACGATACGTTCTTGACAATAACTCCATTAATATTCAATATTTAGCTTTTTTCTTTTTTACAATATATTCTTAACATATTGTACATTCGAATTATCATCGAAAAGTCATCAATGGTAGGAGGAGGAACTGAACTCTCTTTTCAAACATAGTAAACTTGCTTAAACGGTGATAAAAGAAACGAAATGCTTGCTGGGATGATATACATACCTATGTCAAAAAGTTGAATTAAAATTTTCTGTAATTTAAATTGTTACATAAAATAAATAAGGTTGATTTACATAAAACTTTATTTATAATGAACTAAATGCAAAAATAAGCAGCCGTAAGGATATTATATGACTTTTAATGACTGCCTAAGAAATACATTGCGCGAATTGCAAAGGCCAATGCAATACGCCGCAATATAGATTAAAAGAAGGTTAATAGGTCTTATAACTGTTTCCGGTCCAGGTGGTTGTGACAATTGTATTTCCAATTGAACTTTGGATCTATTGTAACTCCTAGAAAAATGGCCGTCTTAGCAAGCATAAGTCTGCCTTTTTCTTACCTGCAAACATTTTTCTTGTTAAAATTTATTTGAATACATACATTTAGTTTTTGATGCATTTAAATGTACAATATTTTTTATTTTTTTTATTCTTTTTCTAATTTTTTTTTTATTTGTAAAGTTCAATCGATTTCATTATTTAAATAAATCAAAAACACTCATCAAAGCCAATAATCTTGAATATTTAGCAGTATCAAATTATAAACATTACAATATAGAAATAAAATATTATAACTGCTGTTTGATTGCAATCAACACATCAATATTATCTTACTTCTCAGTCCTTAAAAATCAATTAGACTCTGAACCAGATGAACGCGCATGTTTCTTTGACTTTTTACGTTTCTTCTTCTTATCTTTCTCCTTTGTAGCGTCCCCGTCTTTCGTAGATGCTGCTGCAGCTACAGCTGCAATAACAGTCAACTTCTTTAGCTTCTCATGTTCCTCAAGTTTTTGCAAAGTTTCTGCTTTGAGACGCTCTAATTCTTCTAGCTCACGAGCAGTGTTTTCTTTTTCTAAATCTTCTTGACGCTGTTTTTCAGCACGCTTTTCTTCTTCTCTAGCAATTTCTTTACGCATATGATCTTTGAACATCTGTAAAGCTTCTGCCCGTTTCTGCATCTTTTCCCTGGCCGTTTTGTTATTACCTTCATCTGTCGCCGATGAAATTGTTGGTTCATCTGTTCTCTTCCCCTGTGGCAGATCGTTAGACCTTCGATTGTGATCAGAACGTGACCTTGAACGTCGTGGCGAACGACTATTTGAACGTCTATTGTGTCGTGGGCGGTTTGATAAACGAGATTTAGATCTGCTACGGCGATCACGACTACGATCAAGTGAATCATCACGACGCCAGCGTGGCCGATCGCGTCTTGGCGAACGACTACGTGAGCGGTTGATTCTAGCAGCGACGTTATCTCTGGATCTTTTCCTTTCTAATGGTGAGCGTCGGTCACGAATTGGAGAAAGTGGAAGGCGATTTCTGTAACGATCAAAAGAACGAGATCGCCTACGACGGTCCATAAAATTATTACCACCGCGTCGTCCACGAAAATTGCGTCTCTGAGGAGAACGAAAACCTCTTCTGCGGCCCACAAAACGATCGCGCCTATCGCGTGAAAACGAACGACGACGACGTGAACGTGAACGTGAATGAGAACGTGATCGCGATCTGGATCGTGAAACTGAATGTGATCGCGAACGTTTAGGCAAGCGTTCAGGGCTACGGCTTCGCTTAAGCTTTTCTCTATCTTTTGTTTGTTCCTTAATTTTCACCTTTTCTTTTTCATCGTCACTTTTTTTGTTTTCTCGGCGTGATGAGCGTTCTTTCTCCTTTTCTTTATCTTTTCCTTTCTCCTTTACAGAATGCTTTAACTTTTTCTCAACAGATACTTCTGCAGGTGCTGACGAATCCATTTCATTTTCGCTTGCTGGCTGATCTTCATAATCTAATGCATTCATATCCATGGATTTTTTACGTTCCGGCACTTTTTTACGTTCTGTACTTCGTTCACGCTCCCGTTCCTTCTCACGTTCCTTTTCACGTTCTCTATCACGTTCTCTTTCACGCAATTTATCGTTTTCTCGTTCACGTTCCTTGTCTCGTTCCCGCTCTTTTTCTCGTTCTGGTTTTTCTTTGTCTCGTCCTTTCTTTTCTCGTTCTCTTTCCTTCTCCTCCGAAACTACATGACGACGCTTTTTTTCATCTTTTGTAGGTGAATCTCCTTTACAGCCATAGGAACTGGCATGAGAGAGTTCATAAAAGGATTTCTTTGGATCTTTAGCCATTTCTTCATGACGTTTTTTACGTTCAAGCTCCCGCCGCTTTATTTCTTCTTCTCTGACCTTTTTCTCCTCTTCAATTCTTTCCAAATCAGAGAGTTTAATGGTACGATTTTGTGCACGTTTCCAATGAGGTGGTGTAATACTTCGTGAGCGGCTGCGTGATGGTGTCCGAAAGCGCTATGGTTATAAAAAACAAATTAATTGAGTACACATTAAGTATATGTCATTCTTTTACAAACCGCACAGATTTCAGGGGAAAATAAATTCGACTTGTTCAAACGAGATAAAAATCTTTTTTCCTGTATATCAGAACTTTAGTGAAAAAATTTATTTTTCGAAAATATTCATACATAAATTTTAGTTAATTTGCCGGATTTTCTCCAATCTTCTCATACATGAAGTCCCATTATCTCTAGTTGTACTGATCGGATCATTGTCGGTTTTTTTAATATTTTGTTACGTTAGCTTTCGAAGTGTATTAAAAAAAAAAATACTATCAACAAATGAAAAATAATAACATTTAATTGTTTAAACTAAAATTATCCCTAGAATTAATTTAAAAAATAACATTTTAGTCTTTATCCTTTTATCTACAAAATCAATTTTACGAAAAAGTAAAGTTAAACATAGCATTTATGTTAGCTTTAATTTAAAACAAAATTTGATAATTTTCAACAAGATTTGCGCTCTCTAGCAAATTTCGAGCCGAAAAACTCGATTTGTGACCAGTGTGCGTGAGTCAGAGGTCTTAAATTAAATATAACTTTTTCAAATTGTTATTATTTTTCATTTGTTGATAATAAATTCTTTTTAATACACTTCGGAAGTGTTACAAAGTATTTAAAAAAAAACAGACAATGATATGATCAGTAAAACTGGCTATAATGGACTAAAAGTATGAAGAGATTGGAGAAAATCCGGCCAATCATCGAAAATTCATATGAATACTTTCGAAAAAAAAATGTTTTTCAGCTGTTAAAAAAATTTCGAGCCACTCTAAAATGTCAGATGTAAGGTTTGTAAAAGAATGACCGATATATATTAGACTGTCCGTTGTTTCCTAAATTTATTTTCGAGCTTCTCGTGATATATTAATGAGGGTATTCCTGAAAACGCGAAAAAACCTCGAAAACTGCGTAAACTGCGAAAACTGTGCACAAAATAATTTGTATGAAGACAAGTTTGCTCAACCCTCGAAAACTTTCGAGGCAAATTATTTGAGCAAGTAGCCTCGAAAAGTCGGAAATTTAATCAGTGTTGCCGTTTGTCGAAACGGCATAAGTAAATTGTTTGTAGTATTTTCTTCAATAAATTGAATCAATTTATTTGTTTCCCTATTTCGCGGCATTTTAAGGATTCTGTTTTATTTGACGAAGAATTTGATTATTATTCAACAAAATCAGCCATAACTGATTTTTGGACATTTTGACAAAAACACTGCAGCACGGCAGCACTGATCGAACTGTCAAATTGCCATTGCTCAATCATTTACGCGTTTGCATTGATAGGGGTGTTCCCGAAAGCAAGCTCGAAAAATTCGAGTTTTCGCGTTTTCAGGAATTAAGGAACGGGGTAGCACTCGAACTATTCGAGAAACGAAGCAGATTCAAATCTCAGTAGAATCAAATTATGTTTTCAAATCATTTCATAAATAAAAATTTAGTTAAAAATAATTATTTGTTCCAGGATTTGAACCCGCGAGTTCTGCGTCCCAAGCAAATGTTCTAACAACCGACATAAATATAATTTTTTTTTATTATCGTCAAAATTAAAAATAAATTCTATTTCAATTTTAATATTTTTGAAAACAATTTGTAATAGAATTTTTTTGTTTGGCTAACATTTCGTATACATGTATAAAACACCAAATCAATTGTTGCATAATATGAAATGGCCCCCCATGCTTTTACGCCACTTTCTCTGCTGCCATGTCTACCAAAAAGACCTCTTCTTTTCTTAAGTCATGAAAATAATGGTTATAACCATCAGGGCCATGTTTGGAAGTTTTTTTGGGTAGACATCACAGCAGAGAAAGTGGCGTAATGGTATGGGGGGCCATTTCATATTATGCAACAATTGATTGACTTCGACAAATTCATTCTTGAAAGAGCATTCCTACAATTTCAAAGCATATTTGAACAAATTACATTGACTTATTAGCAAGATAATGCTCCGGTACATACAGCAAAAATCGTTAGCCTGGATTCAACACCAAAACATTCAAGTTTTGTCATGGCCGCCGTATTCGCGCGATATGAATATCATGGAAAACGTTTGGGGATGGTTGGTTAGAAAAGTTTATGAAAACGGAAGGCAGATTGAAAACAAAAAATCACTAGTTCAAGCTATGCGCAACAATTTCTTGGAATTATTTAGAGTAACTCTACGATGCAATGCATAACCGTATTTTTGAACTGATTTTTAAAAAAAGAGGCTAAACTCATTACTGATAGTTTGAATTTCTTAAATGCTTATAAACAAATTTTCAAAATAAAACATCAGATAACATTTTTTTTCTATATTTTCTTAAGTGGCCTTATTCAAGTGACGCAAATAAAAACGCTAGACCGCAAAACCGAGACTGATCCCCTCCACACAACACAAAAAAAAAATCTTGTCCTATCCAAAAGGTCAATGTAACATTTCAATGGACTAATAATAAAATTTCATTTAAAAAATTTCTCACATTAACGTATTGTTTCAATTGGATGTTTCGAAATAACTTTTGCCGAAGTGATAAAAAAATAATGTTATCTGTTTTTTTAAGGCTTTTCTGGTCAAATTCAGCTTTACCAGTTTCAAAATCAGCCTTGTCCAAATAATTGTATTCAAAACCAGTCAAGTCCAACGCCTTGAAATCAAAAACGGTCAAGTTCAGTACATTGGTATCAAAACCGGTCAAGTTCACTTTTTTTCAAACAAAATTGGATAGTTACTATGCCAAAACCGGCCAAGTCTATTACATTGGCATCATAACTGGCCAAGTACAAAATTGTTTTCTCAAAAACATATGCAAATAAAACTCGAAAAGTCTGATCTTACGTGCTTTGGGTAAGAAATTTTATGAGCTATTTTGTGGGAAATACGTTTTAATTTTTCAATGAACATAGATAAACATAAACGTTTTCGTTGCTTCTCCAAAAGTATGAAAAAGGGTCTTGGCCGGTTTTGCTACTAGGCGCCTCATATGTTTCGTTTTTTAAAATCTTGTGAACATATTTTTGGTTGGCCACATCAGCTCTGAAATAAGACTTCCTATTCAACAACACAAATCACAGTGGGCTTTAACCAACTTTTAATAAAAGTGTGAGTTACTACAAAAACTTTAATTGGGGATTATTTGGGATGTAATTTGAAGTCGATATATGAAAAAAATAAGAAACCCTTAGAGCTTTTCCATATTTACTGTTTTTCAATGATATTACATGTGTAAACATATGAAATTTAAAAATTTTCCGATTTTGTTCAAATTTTTACTCGTCAAAGTACTTAAATATATAGCACCACATTCCAAATTTCAACTCTCTAGGTGGTCGGGGTAATGAGAAAGAGCCGTATTTCGGCCTGAAAACAGCAGAATTTAGTCCGTTTTAAAAATTTTAGTTTTAAAAGCCCACAAATCTAAGTTTAAATTTATGGATATCATTTTATTTTTGTTATGTCATATAAGTACTATAGACAAAAAATATTTTTAAGCTTCTAGACATTATGATCTTTATTTGCGACCAAATTAAGTGAAAAAGGCTTTAGTAAATATGACAACTTTGAAAATGGTGCCCCAAATCTATGTCTTACTCAAAATACTTAAATTGCGATTCACATTGTTAACATTTTTATACACTTCAAAATGAGATATCACACAGTGAAAATGGTTGGCCAGGTTCAGAGATACATATTCGACATTAAATTCAGCAGTTCTCGCAAAAATAGCGTTTTTTCAAAATTTTGACTTAACAGTGCTCATGACTCCGACTATCTAGGGATCTGAAATTTGTATTGTAGAGCTCTTTTTCAAAGTTCTTTAACGTGTCAAAATTTGAGCAAAATCAAATGTTTTTAAAATTGCATACGTAAGTATGTCATACGTGTGTAATATCTTTAAAAAACAGTAAATATGGAATAAACAAAAAGCTCTAAGGATTTTTTTTCCTTTTGATGAACAGCTGCGGTCAAAATAATAGAAACAGCGTGTCATTCATGAATTGAAAGAAGATATTTCGAACAACTGACGTTTTTTTTCTTCTAATATTTTACAGTATAGTTACTTGATAAGTACACAAGATAAGCACATGACATTTTGTTCCAAAAAATAACGGTACTTTCTAGGTTTGCTATTATATTGAGTAATGTGTAATTTCGAGCGGTAAAAATAATAGCAGTGCTCAACTCCTTTTCTTCTGAAGACTAGGTATTTACTTTTATTGAAAAAATTTGATCCTAACAAGTAAGTTCTATTATTTTTGTATAGTACTCCAATGATTTTTTTGAGTTTTTGCATTTTAGTGGGCCGTGGAAAGCATTCTACGACAGAGCAAATTAAAATTATTAAGAATTCCATTTCGCAAGGTGAGACTTTTACGGAAACTTAAAATTTTTTCGGATGTTCATTGGAAATGGCTTAGAAAGCGATGAAATACACAAATACACGAAAAACACTAGGAAGGAAGCTTTCCATGTCTCCCCGGGACGTGAATTGTTCGATACGGCTCCTACGATACATAATCCTTTTTTGCCTGCTACGGAAATAAAGAAAGTGCTTAATATAGCAGTGAGTGTAGAAAACGCTAAAAGAAAACTCAGGAAAACTAATTTGAGTGCCCAGAGTCCACAACCACTTCCATTGTTTAAAAGAATGCATATCACAATGAGATCGAATTTTGCGCACGGGTACTTAAAATGGTCACTTGCAAAGTAGAGTGGAACGATGAGAGTAAGATCATTCCAAGTATCATATTCTGTGTTTGGGCTACGCCTTAAAGTGGAGTTACAGACCACGCGTTGTCGCTTTATCGCGATTCGGCTTTCTACGCGTTTTGTTTTTGGAGTTACATATCACGCTTCTTTGCTTCAAAGTTAATAAAAAATAATGGAACTTACTTGTTACGATTAAATTTTTTAATAAAAGAAAATACCTAGTCTTGAGAAGAAAAGGAGTTGAGCACTGCTATTATTTTTACCGCTCGAAATTACACATTACTCAATATAATAGCAAGCCTAGAAAGTACCGTTATTTTTTGGAACAAAATGTCATGTGCTTATCTTGTGTACTTATCAAGTAACTATACTGTAAAATATTAGAAGAAAAAATACGTCAGTTGCTCGAAATATCTTCTTTCAATTCATGAATGACACCCTGTTTCTATTATTTTGACCACAACTGTATATCGACTATAAATAAAATCCCAAATAATTCCCCATTCAAGTTTTTGTAGCAACTCAACTTGTCATTTAAACTTGGTTAAAGCCCACCGTGAAATACATATAATGAAAAGCTAATTTTTAATCCAATTCAAATGTGGTAAGTTTTTTAGAATTTCACCCTTAACATTATACATTATGTCAGATTTTAAAGTCACAATTGCATTGATAATTTCAATTATCTATTCAAATCTGTTTGTTCTATTAACGTATGATGTCAACTCAAGCGCATTAACCGCAAAATTTTTGTTTATGTTTTGTAATGCACGGACGTCGGCATAATATTAATGTGCCGAGCTTGTGTCTTTTAATTTACAAGTTTCCCAAATCTAGGAGCTCGGTTTACGAGTTTTTTGTTAAGAACTTAATGTTTGATATTTATTTTATTTCTTTATTCACTCGAAAACAAGTAAATATTAGAACATATGAAAAAAAAAGCTTTCAACATTTTTTTCTATGTCTACTAGTTTTCAAGTAAAAACTTATTTGAAAAAAAAAATGAATGTTTAATGCTCGGTGACGTTTAATGCTGGGTAAATATAGAAAATATTTTTAGGAGGCAAATATTTTTTTTATCAGAAACAGATAGTCTAATACATATATCGCACCGTCAAAACAAAAGGGCCGCAAATCAAAATAACGAGTTTTCGAGCTATGTATACCACTATATAGTTCATTAAGTGTTCTTAATTTAAGTCTTACCACCATATTTCTAGCACACTTAATAACTTCTAAAATACATTTTTAGATAAGGGATACTTTGTTCTGTATTTTTTCTTAACAAAAAAATACCGCCTCATTTCAAAATATTAATATTTTACTGTTAAAATAAAGAAAAAACAATTAAAACAACAAAGCCTTGAATCGAAAAAGATGTTTTAAAATATTTTCGTTTTAAGTTTTTACAGTAGCAAATCAAAACAAAGCAGTATAGTTCTTATAAACCAAAAATATTTTCAACGAAAGTAATTGCAACACTGCCACATTCCCAAATATGTCAATGTTACTCTATAGATTTGTGAGATAAGTTTGTAGTATTTCAGTTCAAGACTGTCGTAGCTATAAATAGGGCTGCCTTCAAATTCAGTGGAAAATTTCAGATTTCTTTAATCTCAATTTTCTCGAAACTTAAAATTTTGAGATGTGGCCCTCTTGTTCTGACGGTGCGATATGTACATATACAACTTACAAAAACTCCGCGCCCTTTAATTACTCGTCCACTACGTGATGTTGGTACACGTTTTTTTGACCACCCAAAAGCATTGCGACTATCTCGGGCATAATCAGAGTTGCGATTATCGTGATAATTGTCCCGATTTCTTTCCCTTTCATTAGAATGTTCACGTTTATCTCCGCCACGCATTAAAAAGTTGTTCGAAACCTATTTAACGGCACAATGAAAATAATATTAAATGATAAAATTTAGAACAGTTGGGAAAAATCTTTAAGAAATGCACGATAAAATATGTATGTATGTATGTATATATAACAAAAAATTAATTAATTATCCATCAAGTTAAAAGCGTTCAGAAATCCATACGACTATTTCAATTACGATTCGCTGTACAAGACCAATATACTTTAAAACAGCTTTGTAAGTAGACGCTGACAAAAAACCTTTGAAACCAAATACAAAAAGAAGAAAGCTTCTTAACTAATTTTCAAAATCGACGTAACGGTTAAATTAAAAATATCAATAACTACTGAAACTAAAAAATAAATTAAAACATCATTGCACATTCTAGAACAGTACTACCACACCACTATATTAAGTTACACGATTTGATGAATTACAATTTGGTGATTTTCTTATACAACAGATATAGTATAAATTCACCAAGAAGACATATTTTATGGAATACTTATCAACTTATCCTTAGAACAAAAAATTCAGTCTTCAGGATTTTAAACAACTTTTGGTTGAACTGAGATAAGTTCACAATCGACATATTTTTAAAAGTAATATCAAAATCCTTAGATCAATTTATTAGTTTGCACTATGCGCGTTCCATGCCGGGCACGTAAAAGGGATATCATTGTTTGATTCTTTCATATTCTCTATCTGTAACTTTTTTTAACAGTTATGTTGCGATCCTAGTAGCATAAGGGGAATTTATGAAGGCAAAAATCCAGCTTACAAAGCAGTTATGTCTTTAAAATAGCTTAGTATCGCAATAAATAAGATACTTTGCTTTTGTAGCGATATTTGATTTTATAATATCTTGCTAGAGCAAGATATAAGATCATGATAAGTAGTATAATCATTTGGTAGTTTTACCTGGAAAGTTTTGCGGTAGTTTTGAAAATGAGTATTTTTATAGATTTTGATGTGCTCTTTCTGAATTTCAACTTTGCCACCTCGTATGTAGCCGCTTGCGCCGCCATATTGGAAAAATGGCGCCCAAAAGCAGTTTTTTGACAATATCTCCTTTCTGACTCATTTTACGATAAGAACATACATACTTGAACTTTTGGGTCTGCTTTTCATACCCTCCGAAACAGGTCCAATTTATTGGATAAAAGGAAACATGGATGCAAAATAATACGTGGAAATAATGAGCTCAACCATACTACCCTACGCTGAATGGAAAATGCCGTTAAAATGGGTTTACCAGCAAGACAACGACCCAAAGCGCATGAGCAAATTGGCGAAAAATTGGTTTTCCTCAAATAGGATTGAGGTAATGGAGAGATCAGCCCAGTTCCCAGACCTCAACCCCATCGAAAACCTTTGGGCCAATGTCAAAGAAGCCGTGGGCAAGGAATGTCCTAAGAATGTCAAAGAATTGTGGTATACTTCAAGGGCAGCATGGAAGGCCATTCCTGTAGAGAAATGCCAGCGTTTGGTGGATTCTATACAGCAAAGATGTGCATCCGTTCGTTCTAATAAAGGTCATTCCACTTATTGTTAATAGATTTAATATAAATAACGTTTAGATACTGAATTATACTTTTTTTAGTTTTGTTTTTTTAAGTATTGCTAAGCACTGCTATTTTTTTTCACACCTGAATTTTGGAACGTTCCCTAATTTGTCCCTGTTTGAAGTCCGAATAAATCTTAATGTTCAAAAAAATGCTTCTTTAACATTGGTGAAACATAAATGAAGCAAATAAATTTGGAATTTAATTTTTCCTATGAATAATTTTTATTTTTCATAAAGGCAAAGATTATTTCATATGACACTGCTATTTTTTCGCACACAGCTGTATATATCTATTATACAAAATTCATTTTTTGTCTGTCTGTCCGTCCTTTATGAACGCGAAAACTATCCAGCCGATTTTGATGAAATTTTTACAGTTTGTTAGTAGCGATCAGGCGAGTGTCATAGGCTATACAACTTTTATTTAGGGTGCATATATAGGGTGGCCCTCATACATAAATATTTTAAAAATAGCGATTTCTCAAAGACAGGCAAATCAATTCTCATGAAATTTACACAGTATGGCTTTTATGTTAAGGGGCACAAATTGGATGGTAAAAATTTTATTTAGGGTGCATACTTAGGGTGGCCCTCATAAAAATATATTTTTAAATATCATTTTCACGAAGACAAATAAATCAATTCACACCGAATTTACACAACGTATCTCTTATATTAAGAAAAATAGCTTAGGTAACAAAACTTTTATTTAGGGTGGCCCTCACACAAAAATATTTTTTTATTATCATTTTCTCAGACTGCTTAATCGATTCTCATGGAATTTACACCACGTGTAAGAGGCACTGCTAAGGTTGTAAAAATTTTATTTAGGGTACATACTAAAGGTGGTCCTCATACAAAAGTATTTTTAAAATAGAATTTTCACGCAGACTGCACATCGAGAATACACCACGGTTGAGGTGAAGCGATGCGCACAGGGTAATGCTAGTACAAAATAAAACTAGAGTAAGATTCCTCCAATTTATGTTATAAAAGTAATAGTTTTGGTGTACGAATGCCTCTATAATATAATTTTTATCACTAATTTTTCAATCTTTATTTTGTTTTTTTAACAAGAAAAAAATATCTATTGGCCATTAGTGCTCACGGCGATCCAGGCGTGATATCAAAAATCTGCTTCGACAGAATTGCTTCTTTTGGCTTCAATAAGCTAAAAAAAATTTTTTCCGATTCGGAAAGCTCATTTTCCTACTTTTCCGGAACGTTCTTTTAGAAGGACACTGAACATTGAAAACCATTTAGCTGTAGAAAATTCATGTATACTGAAATGCAAAGACAAATTTTGTTGCATACCAAAGCAAACTAGATATAATAAAAGTAAAAAAAGCCTACCACCATTCAAAATATCATGCGTTAAAGTAAAGTATTTAAATATTTACCTCTTCTACATTTTTCATTTTTTCTTTTTTTTTTTGAAAAATTCACTTTGAACGCCCGCAAAACTTGTAATCAATATTTTGAAACGTAAAAAATATGGTAAGCATAAGTGTTGCCTTACAATATATCTAAATGCTCAAAAGGGCAAAAATGTTTCTTCAAATTTTTAAAAAAACAAAAACTGCGCGTCCTTTTTAAAGGTCGTTGAGCACTAATGAGTTAATGGAAGTACACTTTGCGGCGCTCGTGCGCCAAAACTATTGATTTTACGAAAAAAAAGATAATAACATATGGCGTCGCGAGCGGCAACAATACGGGTGGCAAAGTTGAAATTCAGAAAGAGCACATCAAAATACTCATTTTCAAAACTACCGCAAAACTTTCCAGATAACGTCGTTTTTTACTACAAAATGATTGTACTAAAGGAGATATGTACAAATTTCTTTAACATGAATTTTTAAAGCTCATACTAGCCTGATTATAAAGACATTAGGTGCTCTCGTATGTACATACAGTTGAATTTCGATAATCCGTCATTCTATTATCCGGGAACATCTATTATCCGAGAAGTTTTAAAAATTTTGACGTTGCTGATTTTGCTTTTATTAACCGTGATTGACTCTATTATCTGTGATGAGAAAAGTCTAACTGCTTCATTATGTGTTTTCGTTCGTTTTTTATACGATACGCACAGTAAAATGGAGAAAGAGAATGATGATATAATACGGGGAATCCTCTTTTGTGCATGCCTATTAACTTCGCTGCACATATTTTCTATACAATCTGTCAAGAAAAAGAAGAGTTCCTACAATTAAAGAAAAAAGGTCCGAAGAAGAAATTGTGAACATGACAAATAATCGCCATGAATCTGAATTACGTTCTGAGGAATCCGATAAAAACAACATTAGCTGAAACTCGTAGAGTTTTATTTGACTTCATGGAAAATATTAACTGTCCTGGTGTTACAGAACAGGATAATATTTAAGTCTACTGCATCAAACAGCATATTTTAAGAGAAAGATCAAAAACTAAACTTAAAAACTAAACGTAGTAGACAAACAACATTAAATGAATATAATACATACGTATTTGCGACTTAAATTTGATGATTCCATATTTGCATATAATGTCTCTAATACATATTTAAAGTTTTTAAGCAAGACACGCAACTCTTTTTAAAGTGTTTGTAAGGTATCTTTTATACACCTTAAAAGGATACTTTATCGAGGTCATGACAGATAACAAAGAGGGAAACGTTTCTTTATATTTCATACGCCAAATGGCTCTTATAAGCTCCTCTAAAAAATTTATATATGTATATAATATGTTGTATTTCTGTTTAAAAGACCGCCCATGAAAAAAGCTATAAAACCATGTTTTGCTACTGGGCTAGTTTAACGTATAATTTATTTCCATTATTTTTTCTAATTCAATTAAATAAATGTATTGAATTTTTGGGAAGCAGAAAAGCGAGTTAAGTTTTCTTATAACTGCGCGAAAGTCTATTTAGTTCAAAGTTAAACATTTGTATATATCTAACAATCCTTTACCTGTATGTATAACTGAACTCAATCGGAGCTCTAATGAATTTATAGACAAACACATTGAACATATTCTGTTACAACGTTATTTTTTTCCCCGCAAAGTAAATTTGGAAAATGTTTGAACATTATCAATATTGATTAAAGTCAAAATGGTTTAAGCATATTATTTTTTTACTTGTAGTTAAATTTTTAGTTAAATCCGTAAAATAATTTGAGAGAGTAAAAGCGCAATTGTTCTCAAAAACAAACTTAACTAAAAGAAGTTAACAGACAGGAATTATTTAAAAAGGTTCACACTGGTTACATTTTTTTAATTCAAATTTATACATTTTTTTATTTGTTTCTATTTTTTAAACAGCTGTTTTCGCTTTTGACACTTGATAAAATTCAACTAAAGAAATTCTTTAGGCTATTTCTGTTAACTCTTTCTCGGAAAGAGAGTGAACAGCTGTTTATTTCTCTCACTTTCGAACTTTCACTTAACTACATTTTGGAGTTAACAAACAAAAGTCAGACAAATTTAGGCAACAAAAGACGGCTTAACATAAGTTAACTTTAGGCGAGTAAACAGACACAAATATTAACAATACGAATATCTCTCAACAATAGTTTAATATCTGAAACGCAAGAAATAAAATATCTAGGAGGAACCATCAACACCCAAAAATTCACGGTCCCCAAGCAAGCTTTATTCTAGAGGAAATTTATATGTCGGAGCTTGATCAGTAATGAATGAAAATGTAAAAATCTATGAAAAGTATGATTGTGAAAAGTAAGTTATAAAAAGGAAAAATGTAGTTTGAATAATTATTATTATCATTATTATTCTGGTGTTCAAATTAATAACATTTAAAATGAACAAGTGTAGTCACTGGCAGATCGCTGCAAAACTATACGATGGATCCGATAAATGTATAAAACTTTGGTTCTTCAATCCTTTAAAGCTTCTATCAGATGATAAATTTAATATCAGCTTCATTTTCAAGCCTCGGATAAACAGCTTTCAAAATTTCTATAAATACCGAAATGGAAATTGCAAAAGTAACCTCGATCTCATAAGATCCACATCTGTTCACATTGCCAACCACTTGGCTGGAGAACTTTCACCAATGTATAGATTTCAATAAACAAAAAATAGCTGAATCTTTCATCTTTCATATAATCTTCCGACTGTTGTAAAATTGATTTAACTTAAAAACTAGCTACATAAAAATATAAAGTTTTTGTGAATATAGAGTTGGACCACTTTATGAGTTTTATGCGTGTTGTTGGTCTTTCTGACTTTTTGGTTGACGACATAAACAAATTTTTTTATTTCAATTTAATTCTCCTTCGTTTTTGTGATATTGCTGCAAATTTACAAACCAATTATGCATTATCTAAAATAATTACAGGTCTTGATTTCATCAAAGAGACAGCAAAAAGGAAACATTAAGCAAATTAAGAATTTATAAACTGCCTATGACAGGGAATTTTATATTTTATTAACATACTACGATCTACTTTACAAACAAAGAATTATATTCTATAGCAGCAGAACTAATAGCAATCAATAAAGATACAGAATTTGGCGTTAACAAAGGCTTCAAAAATTCACATTCTATCGAAAGTTAAGTGCTGTAATCTTTTTTAATAAAAAAAATCAACTGCAAGTTTTACCATCAATCAAACCTTTCAAAAAAATCAACAATTCTACATTAGAAACTTTTCACTATACACCTAGTCATGTCATATTGACAAAGCAACACATCCAAATTTCATTACATACAATTATGTAGCAACAAGTAAGAACGACTTAAGTCGATCTAAGATAACTATCCGAAACAGTATAAGTCACATGGTTATACACAAAGCTTATGTTGCTTTGCCTTGTGATCATATATCGACTTAAGCTGTTATTGCTTGTGACTACAGGATTAATCTAATAAAAACGAAATTATTGAAAAATTGGGAGAGTGAATACAAAACACTTCGTAGAGTAAAATAAAAATAATTTAATTAATTATTTCAAAACGTTTTAGAGCAACCATAGTTTTTGAACAATTAAATAGACTTTTGTGTGACCATTCTTTTTCAACAAATTCATTAGCAAGGATGAACGTTCGTAACTCAAACCTATCATATTTAATTGCAAAATATATAATCAGCAGCGATGAATATTTCCAAAACTTCTACAACACAATAATATAGTAGAATTCTGCAATTTTGCAACTTAAGCATTATACCTGCAAGATATCAAGGTTAAGTTTTAAAAATGTTTAATCGTGCTATAGGTCATATTGGGTGATGATGTCATAATTTCCTTAATAGCCAAATAAAGCTCTTTTCGAAATAACATAAATTTATGGTTAACTAGTGCTTCCAAGGAAATGCGGTTTTCTAATGGAACTGAATTTGTATTTAATGCCTATTAACTCACCTCAGGTATTTCATCTGGATCTATTTTTGTAACAGATACTAATGGGTGCAGTTCACCTTCTTCCATCTCATCATCATCGTCAACCTTTTTCTCAATATTGGGTTTTTCATTATCAGAGCTTAAAGGATAAATTAAAGTACAATCAATATTATGGTAAAAATAGTAAAGACAACAAAAAATAGTAACACTGTACATTAAAAATCAAAAAAAGGAACCATACCATATTAATGTGGCTGTCAACGATACACTTTGGAAAAAAGATTTACTAAAAAGCCAAATTGGTTGTAGTTTCAATGCCAAATGCACTTATGAGTATATCAACGAAATTATGCCTAATGCTATAATATTGTTTTCTATTTTTTTAACAGATAGTTCTGAAATCTCAAATCTCAGGTAATACCTATCAAATCTACGTACATTTGAGGATAATTAAAAAATTTTATAATCGTGTCAGAAAACGTGTAACTTGCAAAAACAAAATGATCTACCTGATTTTTATTGAAATGTTGTAAAATCGGTTGTTACCAAAACAAAAATGTTGACATACTTTTTTTTAACTAGGGCTCTCCGCTGCCTGCTTGCCTAGCTCACCAACCTCCGCCTACACACACTTCACTTCACTCGCGGGCTATGGTACGCGCTTTTTAGAATTTTTGTTTTTTCTTATATTTGATAACTTAATTCTACCGTTACCTTTCTTTAACTAAAATAATGCAATGAAATTTTTGTTTCCTCTTATATTTGTTTTACGTTCGACAAAATCTTTTATTTTTAATTATACGCATATTTTCTGGTACCGAAAACTATTTTATACAATGAGCCACAAAACTGTTTGCCTTCGGAAAAATTTCGTCGACGGAGTAAAAAGGCTCAGCGACACTTAAAAATGTACTAATTCAAATTAAAATTTTACCTTGACAGACGACAGTTTTGTGCATTTAGAAAACAGCTGACTTGTTCAACACACATAGGAAGCATCTATTGAAATTTGTGACTCTCTTTTCTTTATACGATTTTCTCATCAAAAATGTATTGTTTATAAATTTTATTTTTGTTACTCTCTTTTCTCTCACACAAAATTATTATTATTATTATTATTAATTCTTTATTTCAAATAAAAACTTAACATGTCTAATACAAATCATAAAATAATAAATGAGCATTTATAAGTTTTTACAAGAATAGTTATGTGCATTCTATTGCCATAGGCAAGAGGCAAATGCACCAAGCAAATTATAAATTATTTTACATGTTTATATAATCAAGATGGGGAATACATGAAGTGATATCATTTTGCATATTCAGTTTTTAACAAATATAGGAATATAGGTTTTTACATAATAAATCCAAAAATCAATAAAAAAAAGGTTTCTATATTAACATAATCAGTTGAAAAGAGCCACTGCTTGATATTTTTTAAGTATACTGATTTCACTCTCTCGCATCTGATCTCTTCGGGTAACTCATTGAATAATCGAGGTGCTGTGACACAATAAAAACGTGTAAACAAAGATTTATATATGACGGGGGTTACAACATATTTTTCTAAATTAACTCGCAAGTTATAATTTTCATGGTAACGTATAGAATACCCCGAGCTGTCGAAAAATATTTTCAGTGTTATAACAATATAAATGCCTCAGTGGAAGCACTCTAACAGATCTGAGTAGGTCAAAACTGGGTGTTCTTCGATTAGCCGTAGTTATTAATCTGATGGCATGTTTTTGTTTAATAAGAATGGGCACAATGTTATTAAAATAGGCTCCACCCCAACATGAAATACCATATAGTAATTTAGAATTTATTAAACCATTATAAACAAGTTTCAGAATTGGCTCCTGGCAGTATAGACTTGGTGATACAATTGCCTTACAACTTTGTTCATATATTGCCTTAGATATCCAGTATGGTTTTTCCAGTTAAGTTTGCTATCCATTATTATACCTAAGTATTTAAAATTGTCAACACATTCTATTTCAAAACATTTTTCATGACATCTAATGTCTGCTTTAAAGGTTTCAGAATTGCTACATCTATGATATAGACGGAATCTTAAACAGTCAGGCGAATGATACAACAGAGGCAAATCCTTATAGGATGTAGTTTTAGAGCTAAAAACCATGAATTTTGTTTTATTACTTATTACCAGTTTGTGTTCATTGAACCATCTTCTGAGCAAATCCAGATCATGATTAACATTTAAGATTAAATTGAAAAAATTTTTCTTAGAATATGAGATCGCAGTTTCATCAGCAAAAGCTGTTAATTTTCCTTTAAAAGGTTGATCAAACAGTGAGTTCACGTAAATTAAGAACAAAATGGGACCTAAAACAGACCCTTGTGGTACACCTAGGCTTAAAACTACTACTGAGCTAAAACAACATTTGATTTTTACTAACTGTTTCCGATTTTTTAAATACGATGCTAGCCAGTCATAAATACAACCTCTCAAGCCAGCATTAAACAGTTTAGTAAGATACAATGATCTACCGTATCAAATGCTTTTGCTATGTCGATGAAAAGCGTGGCAGCTTTTTCAGAATCATTCAGGCTATTATATAGTTCACTACAAAGTTTTAGAAGTGCATCTTCAGTCGATTTGCCGGATCTAAAGCCAAATTGAGAGGAACTAAAAAATTGCGTTTTTTCAAAAAATGAAACAATTCTTGACTTAATACCCTTCTCAAAAACTTTAGAAAATGCAGAGAGTATCGATATTGGTCGATAGTTGTTAACATTTTTAGTATCACCTTTTTTGTGTACTGGAATGATGATACCAGTTTTGAGGGCTTCAGGAAAAACTCCCAACGTAACACTAGCATTAAAGATAAAGCTTAGTACGTCCGATATATGGAATGAAATTAACAATAAGCTGGAGATATTATCAAAGGAAATAGAGCTAGAATTTTTTAACGATTTGATTATTTTGTGTATTTCAAAAGCCGTAAATGGCGCAAAGAAAAAGCTCTCAGATGCATAATTGGACTGTCTTAAGTAACTAAATTCACTGGAGGAACTTGTATTTTGCATGTCCTGATAGGAACTTATGTTGACAAAATATTTGTTAAAAATATTAGCTATATCTGTGGGATCCGCTATAACTTTGTTATCGCACATCAATGTAATATCTGAGTTTGTTGCATTTCTGTTGAGTATTTCATTTACAATACACCATTCTTTTTTTGCATTACCAATATTTTCAGAGAGCTTATTTTGAAAGTATCTGTCTCTGCAATGTGGTATTTCCAACTTAAGTTCACGACATATTTTGCTGTAACATTTTTTAAGTCTCCTATTGTTTGAGTAATTCTTCATACGTTTACACAAAAGCTTTTTTAATCTAATTTTTTTTAATAAACGAGCGGACATCACATATAATGACACATTCACAATGACATAATTTAGAATTATCGGGTGTGTTGCCATATTGAAATAACTAAATGCAGTATAAATTCAGTTTGATTTCGTGCATTTACATCAGAGCTAATGCGCATTAGAATGGGAACAATTCACAAGTTAATTTGAATTAAATCTGCTAATTTGAATTAAGTCTGCTAATGCAAATTAACGCTGCCGTCTGTCTACGCTATAAGAAAAAAATTACTCTAAAATTTTCGGTATAGTTCCGGATTCGTTGAGTTATAAAACCAGGCTAAATTGTGCCATAAATCGCAACGTTAATGGGATGCGTTTTTGTTTGATTCTTTCCTCGAATGAAATGTCAAAGTCAAAATAATAAAAATGATTCGGTTCCGTTATTTTGCGATGTAATTGTTGTTCCCTTTGGTCCAAGCTGTTCAGCCTTTTCACGTTCTTATTTGAAAACGTTGAATTATAAAAAAAAAATATATTGAAATTGTTGGATACTCTTTCAATTTTATTTTCGATATAGAAGACTGAAAGTTATCTATTGTAGGCACTAAAGAATCCTGCAAGGATTATGAAAAGGAGAATGAAAAATTTTATGAAATTTGCTTAGCTTTTAATGAAGTTTTAGAATTACTAAATATGGTTTTTAAGCAACTGTCTATTTTTGGTAAATATCTAGATGATGGGACCGTCCGTCGGAGGGGGTGAAGGGGTAGAGGGAGCTTGAATGACTCCATTTTGATGGCTAAGCAGGGGGGCGCGGACGTGGAGATGCTGGAGATGGGAGCGCAGGGGATGGGGGTGACAAATTAAAATATAAATATATTTGTAAAATTATATGTAATATTATAAATACTATTGTTGTGGCGTACATCGGAAGCCATCCCTGATATACTTCCAAAATATTCTATATTTTATTTCGTATAAAATTTATTTTTCATTGAAGTTTTCAATTGGAGAAATATTCGATTTTTTACCCCCTCCTCCTCATGAACACTCCCACCTCCTTCCGACCGACAGTCCCCTCTGCTACCTTATATTTACATATCGCACCGTCAAAGCAAAACGGCCGCAAATCAAAGTACCGAGTTTTCGAGTTTAGTCTTGTCATCATATTTAATCAGTTAATAACTTCTAAAAATAATTTTTAGATAAAGGATATTTTGTTCTGAAATTCTTCTAAACATAACACCACCTCATTTCAAAATAATAATATTTTGCTGTTAAAATAAAGAAAAGGCAATTAAAACAACAAAGCCTTAACTCGAAAAAGGAACTTCAAAATATTTTCCTATTGGGATTTTACAGTAGACATAATCCATTTCAAACCATGCAGTCGGATTGACATCAAATTGCGGAATTGGTTGCCAATTAAATATGTTGTTTTTAAGGGGACACATATTTCCATGATTTGATTGAAAAATATTTTTACGAAGTTATGCGCATTTTAAGTTTTGGTGTCAAAAATTGAAAAACCACTGAAAATTTTTTCAAAAATGCGGCATTTCCATCCAAATCAAAGTAATTAAGTAAGAACTTCTTATTCTCTGTCAGAATCTTTTATAGTACGATATTTTTAGCAAAGCTCTTGACTCTAACAATCGTGGCTTTCAACTATATGGAAGACCTTGCTTATGCCGATGATATATACCTCCTCACCACCAAGCAGTCCGACATGCAAGAAAAACTCACTTCCGTCATCGTCGAAAGGTCTGAAAATCAACATAAATAAAACAAGAAGCATGTCCAGTCGCCCAACCGGTGCCAGCAATACCATCATGGTAGGTGAATCCACCATAGATGAAGTGGATCAATTTACTTATGTAGGCAGTGTAATAACACCTGACGGCGGTACCAATAAAGGCATTCATGCTAGAATAAAAAAAGCGAAAGGTACTATCGCTCAATATTGAAATGTTTGGCAATCACCGTTACTGTAAACGACAACGAAACTCAAAATCTTTGAGTCTAAACATAGTTCTTTTGTATAGCTGTAAAACTTGGCTTACCAAGAGCGTTCTGCTACACAATTTATCTAACAATTGTTTTTGCTGAATTCTGAAAGTTTGGTAACCCTCTCTAATGTCGATTTGCACACCAGAAGCCATCAAGATCTGATATACACTGAAATTAAACGGCGAAAATGGATTGATCACACATTGCGAAAATCACCAACTGAAACCTGACGGCAAGCATTAGAGTGCAGAGCAGCAAATCATCATGGAAACGATCACTAGAACAGGAAATACGTGAATCGGGAAAATGTTGGAGAGAATTGAAGGCACTCACTACTGATGCACATTGGAAGAGTTTTGTGAATGCCCTATGCTCCGTGAGGAGATAAAGGACACAAGAAGAATTAATTAAAAAATTATGAAAAAATATTTATTTTTTTTAAATTTCCAAACGATTAATTAAAGTCCCCTAATTCGTCCCCTTTAATATACCATAGTCAGATCGGGTCATTTGGTCATTTGTTTATAAATTTACCTAAAGTTTAATTTTTCAATAGCTTTGTTAAAAAAAAAAAAACTACGTCGAAAAAATTTTTTAGTACCTTTTTTGAAGATTTCGATAAATATCACTTTTTTATATGGAGTTTACTCTGTACTGCATTTATGCGACAGCTTAGGTCGTGTTTACTGAGTACGCCATGACTCAGAGCACATGCATAAACAAAACCACACAATTCCATAGCGCGCTGAAAATCCGCTAAGATTTCTGATCAAAGGAATGAGGTAAGCTCACATTGCAAGACCGCATTTGTAACAAAAAAATAAATTTTTATAGCGTTCGAAAGGAGCAACTGATTAATAAATTGACTTCCTTTTGTTATTTGAAATATCAATGTGAATCAGTTTTTAAACCTTTTCAGTTAAATTTATTAAGCATAGTATTTACGCACAAGTAAGCACGTTGTTTTTAGTCAATAAGCGCTTCGAATTGATTTAAAATCACCAATTTTTACCTTTCATCGCCATTGTCAGTTGACTTGGAGTGTTTACTATGCTTCTTTTTCTTCTTTTCCTTTTTTTTAGAGCGCTTTTCCTCTTTTTCATCTGACGAACTATTGTCGTCTGAAGATGCGGTACGCTTCTTTTTCTTTTTTTCTTTTTTAACTTTAAGAAACAAAAATAATGTTTTTGAGAACTGAACTGTGATGGTGTAGCAATAAAAAATTACCTTTGATTTGGCGCATTAGTTCACCACAATTCGCAATGACCGCATCT
Source organism: Tricholauxania praeusta (assembly GCA_949775025.1). Lineage (NCBI taxonomy): Eukaryota > Metazoa > Arthropoda > Insecta > Diptera > Lauxaniidae > Tricholauxania > Tricholauxania praeusta. The sequence continues at coordinate 68,494,216 of OX459029.1, read as the reverse complement.
TGCAAAGGACGAGAGTTTCGATCCACTGGCAACTGTTCCAACTGACGCACAACATCTTGTCCAGTAATAACATTTCCAAAAACAACATGTACACTGCAAAGTAAAATATAGATTAGAATTTTCCGACATGTTTAAATAACGCAGTTTGAGCTTACTTATCCAAATGTGGAGCAGGCTGCGTAGTACTATAATGAAAAACAGAAGAGAGAAAAATATTCTTTACACATTGAATACTTTTGATTAAGTTGAAGATAATTTTTTTTTGTTTTTGGTAGAGCAAAGTAAATATTGGCTATGATTTTTAGTTTAGTTCGTCATCTAAAATGGTAGCAGATCATTGATGTTTTTCACTGTAGTGATGCTGACAATAGCCAGAGAAAGACATTAACAAAGGTCAACCAAACGAAAAGTTTAAATCAGCTTTCCACAAAATCCTCGGTTTTTTCCTCCCACAGAGAGTATGTGAATTCCAATCGCAACATAGATCAACAAAGTGAAAGAAAGCTTCAAATCAGCCCACCGAATTAACATTAACAAGTTGTTGCTGCCATTCTTCACTTGGGCATAACTGAAGGAGGAGCCTTAGAACTTAGCTAGCTAAATAATAATAAATCAATGATAATAAAATGTGTAAGAGCATTTTTGAAGTTTACAAGTGTTTAATAGCTGAATAAAACATATTTTAAGCACTGCAAGAAAAACATTAATATTAATTTTAAGCATTAAGTAAATACATTAAAATTTTTTAAACACACATATATTTTGTTTTTTAATATTTATTTTTTAAAACATATGCACTCTCATTTACTTACATAAAGAATTGTGACCCGTTAGTGTTTTTGCCACGATTAGCCATCGATAGCAAATAGGGTTTTTCATGCTTTATAGAAAAACTTTCATCTGAAATGAAACAAAAAATAATTTTTTATTAAGTTATAGTGTTAGAATTATTATTTTCATTTTAAACGACGCGGCACTATTTTAATATTAGCATTAACTAAAATTGAATTTAATTATTTTACTTATATTATAAATGCGATTTATGTACTACTTATGTATGTTTTTTCCTCAATCACGCCTTAACGGCTGAATGGATTTGGATGAAACTTGGTGGATTTATTTATTTATCACCTATCGGGTGAAAACATCTTACTAACAAAAGGTACAAACATATTTACTTAATTGATGACATTATGTTTAACAATATTCTGAAGCTGTTTTGTGAAAATATTGAAAGGCTCAGGAATATGAAAAAATTAGACCATCTAAAGTTACGATCTGGGATATTAAAAAAAATAAGTGCTCGTAGTTCCAAAGAATCTATTCTGCCGCAGTTAAGTTAAGTAGGCGGCTGTCAGGTATTAGTATATCCAACACCGTCTTCGCTAGCCAAAGTAATTCTACATAAAAGTTAGCTTGCGGCTCTGGGTTTAACATTGTTATTTTTATACACTACACAGAGGGTATATTCCTTTTGTCATTTCGTTTGTAACGCATATAATGGGCGTGGCAGGCATAGAAAAGTATATGTATTCTTGATCAGCGTCACCACCTGAGTCGATTTAGATACATCCGTCCGTCTGTGTGTCTGGCTGTTGAAATCACGTTAACCAATCAAGCTAATTCAACGAAATTTGGCACACAGGTCACTCCTTCTTGCAAGCTTCTTGGGATTGAAAATGGTCGAAATCGGTTAACGGACACGCCTATCGTCCATACTCTATGTAAATAGGCTCAAGCCATTTTCGAAAAAATTGAAGCGATTTTGATGAAACTTGGTGATTCAAATATATCTTGAATTTTACCGAAATTGGGCGAAATCGAAACAGTGGGCGTGTCACTTTTCAACAAATGAACATTTTGATTCCGTATAACTCGAAATTGGCACCAACGATTTTCTTAAAAATTTTACAGATGATACCACTAGAAGCAGTCATCAATACAAGCTAACAGTATACAAGCGCGTGGCACAGCCCATAATATTTATAAACGTTATAATAAAAGAACTACGCAATCGCTACAAAATTTAATATGACCGATAGGTATCTTATAATAAAAAGTGGGTGAAATATTACCTGTGGGCGTGGCACCTTCATATAAGCAAAAAACGTTTTATGTTATAGTGTGCTATGAGAGCACATAAAATTTGGTGTAGAGGGTTCGGTTACTATAAATTTTGAAATTAAACAAAATTCGACAGGATTGAATCAGTGAATCAGACAGGATTAACATAAAGTTGTAAACACTATTTTAAGTGAACTACTGCAGCAATTGGTCTAAAATTTACTTAGCACCAGTGGGCGTAGCACCTTCCATACTAGTAAAATGCCTTAAGTAGCATATCTATCAAAATATGTCAACAATCATACTAAAATTTGGTGTTAGTGTTGCTTATGAAAAGCTATTTCTGGATCATAATCGGACTGGATTGTACCATTAGGTATGTCTCCCATCTAAATTTTAAGACCTATTACGGCTTTTATCGGGAACTATACAAGTTATTGTGGTATCATTTGGTATACGGATGTCGATCACTAATACAATTTATTGAACCAGAAATAGGCGGAATTGGAAAAGTGGGCGTGTCATATTTCAATTTCTTCATTTCGATTCGATTTTTTCAACATTTTTCATATTCGTTTGACTTTTCAACCTTTTAACTTTTTCTAATATTTTCCATATGTATTTGTTTGACTTTTTCAACCTTCTTCAATTTTCTTCATTATTGTCTTTATTTTTTTTTCTACTTTCTCAGCAATTTTGAATGGTTTTAACATTTTTTAACCACTATCAATTTTTTTGAATTTTTCATCCTTTTTCAACTTCTTTCAACATTTTCCATATTTTTTTCGACTTTTTCAATTTGTTTCAACTTTTTTTAATGGTTTCTTTATTTTTTAGATTTTTCAGTTTTTTTCAACACTTTTCAAGCTCTTTCAACCTTTTACGTTTATTTTTTTTTTTTTCAACTTATTCAACTGCTCGAAAACTATCAGCTTCGAGATCGGTTAACCAAAAGCTTAGATATAAGCGTAGAAAGATTTCCTATTTTTTCATTTTTGTTTAAGCAAAGCACTGATGAACTCCCAAAGCTTTGCCGTAGCGAGAAGAAAAAAAATTACTACTCTCTCTCTCATTGTAATTGTTATTGTTTCCCAACTAAGCGTTGTTGTTATTAAAATATCAAAAGCAATAGGAAATTACAATGAAAGAGTGTAGTAGATTTTCTTCTCTTCGCTGATTATTTTTAGGCACTCTGCTCGATGAGTACTTTAATTTGATATATCATTTTTTGCTGTAGCTATTCTAGATCTTGTCAACCAAGCCTTATTTTCAAGGAAAAAACAATTCTAAGTGACAGTACTGCTAAAAAAAATACAGCCCAATATCCTAAAGATTTTAGAGGAATTCATTTCTCACGGATTTGATTTTTCTCGAGAAATGAATACTCCTATTCTGAATCTCCCGGGGAAAACGTTTTCCCTTAAAAAAAGGGAAAAAGGATTTCGAATTTTTGAAAAGAGTTTTGCAGCATTTTGACACTTGAATGAAGTTTGTTTTTAAAAAATATTTGTTCTTAAATTTAAATATTTGTTTGAATTTACAATCAGTCCAATTCTATATAGGAATATAAATGAAAAATAAATGGCATAGCATTTAGAATAGTGGTGGAACTCGGTGGAGTTGCCGCAATTCTTGTTAGTAAGCTTTTTATCGATTTGTTGGCGAACTCATTTTGTCCACATACCTGCAAAATCCAGAGTTGATATATTAGGCAAAAATAGTTGGTGCATCAGATAGAACTGTTTTTACGGTTATCTTTGATTATAAAAAGGGTCTACCTGTTTCACGAAAAAAAGATTCAGACAGAAAACCAGAATTTTCTAACTCAAGGGTAGTGGCGAAGCGAAGCATCTTTTTAAGCAGAATTCCAACACCTCAGTGCGAGATATGGCGGCTAGAGCAGGTACATCAAAATCTACTGTACAAAGAATAAAGGAAAAAAGTAAGCTGAAGACATATGGAGCTCAAAAAATACCAGACCGTTCTGATGAAAAGCAGTTGATTGCTCAGATGCGAGCCCGAAAATTGTATGAAAGGTCCTAGAGGACTAGATTTGATTGCTGCGTTATGGGCAACTAAACTTACGTCAAACCAGATTTTAAGCAGCTGCCTGGGCACGAATATTGAACGTCACCAAAGAAAAAGCATGTGACTAGTATATTCAAAAAGAAAAAAATTTCGAAATTTCCGAAGCAGGTTTGCAGGCCATATACACCTGTGGCCTCAGAAGCAGATTCTTTGTTGCGCAAGGCACAATCAATTTAAAAGTTTACATATACTACGTTTATGCGACAGCTTAGTTCGTTTTTACTGAGATCGCCCTGATTCAGAGCATATGCATAAACCAAATTTCAAAGCGTTATGAACGCACAAAGCAATTTTTGAAGATGTCGCGCAGGAATTAATTTCTAAAGGAATCAATAAAAATACATTCACTCATTTTAATTCTTTTTCTTTGAACTGATTTCATTAAAAAAACACATAAATAGTCGAATTTTTTTTTGAAACGCAACAGTATCCAGCTGGATTAATGTTTGTAGAACAACAGAAGAGAGAAGAATAATTGTGCTAGCACTGTACGTCAAGCATGGTATACCCGGTCTTGTAGGATGCGTTAATGGAACGCACGTTCGAATCATAGCTCCCTCTAAAAATAAACATTTATACTACAATAGAAAAGGAAACTGCAGTTTAACAGCTATGCTTGTATGTTATTGCAAAGATATTTCGTTTTGTTATATCGTAAACTAATATCTACTATTATTAAACGAGCTAAAATTGTATATTTATATATTTATTTATTTATATATTTATTTATATATTTATTTATATATGGCTGAACTTTATTTCGAAAACGGCTGCAGCGATTTTGATAAGATTTCGGGATTTCGTTCATATGTGAACAAAATTAAGATTGGACTAGGTCTAAAGTTTTTCAAGTTTCTAACAGAGCCGTGGCACAGCCCTAAATTTTAATTTTTATTTCGTGATAACTCGCAAACCATTCAAGGTATTGCAACGAAATTTGGTAGCCGGATGCATATCATAAATATCTTAAATGCTATCAAAAGTGGGCGGAATCGGAACAGTGGGCGTGGCATATTTCAATAATTGAAAACTTTGATTCGATATTACTCGAAAACGGCACCGAGGATTTTCATAAAAATTCTAGAGTTAATACCGCTGAATGAGGTCATTATAACATGCTATGCCACTATACTGGCAAAACTCGTTGAAAGGCGTGGCACAGTCCACAATATTTATAAACGTTATAATAAGAGAACTAACAACGCAATCGTTATGAAATTTGACATGTCAAATATACTGGCTATTGGGTATCTTGTAACCAAAAGTGGGCGAAATGGCACCTGTGGGCGTGGCACCTTCCATACAAGCGAAAACAGATAAAAGCTACATTTATTGTTCTATGAGAGTAATATTTTTTAAATTTGGTATAGAGATGTCGGTTACGATAAGCTTTGAAACTAAATGGATTTCGATGGGATTGCATCAGTGGACGTGGCACCTCCCCTACATGCAAAAAATGTTAAGTGTTATATTTAGTGTGCTATGGTCGTAATTTTTTAAAAATTTGGTGTATAGATGTCGGTTACCATAAACTTTGAAAATAAATGGATTTCGACGGGATTGCATTTGTGGGCGTGGCACCTCCCATACAAGCAAAAAATGTTTAAGGCTACATTTAGTGTGCTCTTGGAGTCAAATTTTTTAAATTTGGTGTGGAGGTGTCGGTTACCATAAGCTTTGAAATTAAATGAAAATCGACGAAATTGCATCAGTGGGTGTGGCACCTCCCATATAAGCAAAACACTTTAAATCTTATATTTAGTGTGCTATCGGAGTAATATTCTTTAAATTTGGTGTAGAGGTGTCGGTTACTATAAACTTTGAAATTATATGAATTTTGATGGGATTTCATTAGTGGGCGTGGCACCTCTCATACAAAATTATAACGTTGATGCCATATTTAGCAAACTGAAGGAGTGATCCTAATAAAATTTGGTCTCAATATATTCAGCCTCATTCAACGAGTTTTTCAACGTCTTTCAACTGCTTTGTTATTTTTCAACCTCTTTTAACTTTTCTCAACGATTTTCTACATTTTTCAAATATTTTCAACGCTTTCAATATTTGATTGACTTTTTCAACCTCATTCAACTTTTTTCGAGTTTTTCAATTTCTTTCAACTGTTTCAACATTTTTCAACCTCTTTCAACTTTTTTCAACATTTCCCAAATTTGTCTGACTTTTTCAACCTCTTTCAACTTTTCTCAACATTTTCCATATTTTTTCGAGTTTTTCAACCTCTTTCAACTGTTTCAACATTTTTAACCCCTTTCAACTTTTCTTAACATTTTCCATATTTTTTCGAATTTTTCAACCTTATTCAACTTTTTTCGAGATATTCCTTATCCTTTATCAACTGTTTCAACTTCTTTCAACTTTTCTTAACATTTTCCGTATTTTCTCGAATTTTTCAACCTTATTCAACTTTTTTCGAGTTATTCAACCTTTTTCAACTGTTTCAACATTTTTCAACTTTTCTCAACATTTTCCATATTTTTTCGAATTTTTCAACCTTTTCAACTTTTTTCGAGTTATTCAACCTCTTTCAACTGTTTCAACATTTTTCAACCTCTTTCAACTTTTTTCAACATTTTCCATATATTTTCGAATTTTTCAACCTTATTCAACTTTTTCCGAACTGTTCAAACTCTTTCAACTTATTCAACATTTTTCAACCTTTTTTCAACACTTTTCATATTTTTCGAATTTTCCAACCTTATTCAACTTTTTTCAACTTTTCAATATTTTTTAACCTTTTCAACTTTTTCCATATTTTTTGGACTTTTTCAACCACATTCAAGTTTTTTTCGGCTTTTCAACCTCATTCATCTTTTTCCGAGACATTAAACTTTTTTCGAGCTTTTCAATCTCTTTCAACGTTTTCAACATTTTAATATACTATCGAGTTTATCAAACTTTTTCACCTGCTTCAACCTTTTTCATATTTTCGGCTTTTCAACCATATTCAATATTTTTTAAATATTTCCGACATCTCATTCAATTGCATTACATTTTTTCGACTTTTTCAACCTGAAAACGAAAAACCGAACTTTGGTCGGTCTCCTGGTACTATTTGCAGATGTGTGATCATGAGCTCAAGATTCGATACGTTGATGCATCCCATCCCGGTTTAGTCATGATTCTTTCATTCGGAATGCTAACGATTTACGTTGCAAAACTTAAATACTTACATTTTTCTTCACAACTTATTGTCGAAAAAATATTCTCAATAAATAAAATGAAATTCTCCCTATTTTTTACGCAAAAAATTTTTCAAATTTTCGAAGTTCGTTTAGAATAGGAGAAAAATGAAAATAGAGAAAATTCCCCGAATTTTTTTATTCAGAATGGGAGGAAAGGGAAAAGAGAAAAAAATTCTCCAGTAATTTCTATTTCGAATTGGGCTGATAGTGTCGCTTTTTGCGTTTCAGTATACACACCTAATTTCAAATTACACCCGTGTTAATACGTTTTAGTCCTAAGACTTAAACTTTAAACTTAGCTGATGGTAACTGTGATTCAATTGATGAAGATTAAAGTAAAACACTAGATATTAAACTAAAAAAATCAGACTAACCCTTGAAATAAAATAAAAATGTATCAAAAGGTAGTTTAGGTAACACTATTGCCCATGAAATAGAATTGTTTTGCAATGGTGGCAGTCAAGGGCGTAATTTACTGCTGTTGTACAATTGTTTAATGACGTTTTCTCTGACAAGGGTTGAATCAGAGCGCTGCTTTTCATCAGCTGGTTATATGTATTTGCAACAAATTGCAACAAAGTGGGAACAAATTTAACTGACGAAACATTGGACGCATTTATGTTTCTAAGATTTTCTTAGAAATAAAAAAAAGTAACGTTTGTATGAAAACAGTGTTATTTAAAGATTAATTTTTCCTGAAAGTTTTTTGTTATAAATTATTAATTTTGAATATTATTTTTCAAATAAAAAAGAATTAAGAGTTAAAAAACATTTTTTATTAAAGTTTTTTGTATAATTGAGATTTTGAATCCCGACAATCCATGATTGAAAAAAGGGTCCGGAATTAAACTCCCTAGCCTCTACCTAACACGTATTGCGATGGTTTTAGTTAAATTTTGTACATACATACAGTTACGTCCACATAATTAAGAACGATGTCATTTTATTCATATTTCATCCAGAATTTCAATTAGACTAAAGAAAAACTTCACTTTTTTATTATCCCTACTATAACCAACCAACGAAGATTTAGAAAAAAGTTATTTACTTGCATAATCAAATTTTCTTGGAATTTTTCGTACAGATGTTGCGTAAATGAAGCGTGCATATAATTAAGAACGATCTGCGTTGTCAGTTGGTGAGATCACTTAAATTGGTTTGAATATGTTGTGCTACCAATAACACTGTAGGTAAATTTTCAACTTTTGAAAAGACACACAAAAACGCCGAGACACCCAAACTTATTTTATTTTTTTTCGAGATATAGCCAAATAAATGAAAAAGTGCCGAAAAAGGGGTTTTTTGGGGATATCTCGAAAACGAATCGTAAGAAAAAAAAATAGTTGCCATTTTTGGAATCTGCGCCCCAAAATACATGGAAAAAAGTATGTGAGAAACCAGATATTGAGATGAACGCCAAATTTGTAAACTAGTGTTATTGAGCAATAACTAGTGTGGGTGGTATGGGAAGTGGGCGTATGCTTAGGCGTTTTGGTTTTCAGATGGACAATAACACTCCATACACACATAGCAAATCGTATATCTATAGTACACATATAACACCTATTATTGAGATTCCACAATTGTGGGTGATATGGGAGGCGAGCGTAATGTTGGGCGTGTGCCAAAAAAATTCAATAGGTCTAATGCTTAGGTTCATATGTACTGAATTTCAATCGATTTCGATGTCTTTTTCAAAATATATAAGAAAAATATTGCTAAAACAAGGGCTTAAAAGTGACGAAATATCAATCGCGAATATCTCGAGAATTTGATCTAATCAAAAAAAACTGAGTATGCCACCGTGTTTTACGACCAAAAAATAAGTTTGGGTGTCTCGGCGTTTTTGTGTCTTTTTTACGTCCCTACAATGTAATTTATTACAGACAATTATTTGATTTTATTAAATGTTTTAAACAAAAAATAAAATATGGGAAAAAATAGATCCAGTGACTTTAAAACTCTCGAATTAATTTTGGAACTTTTTGATCAAAAAAACTCTTATAGTGCAATCGGTGAAGTTGCAAAATGTTCAAAAACGATGGTTTTCAAACCTATTCACCATTTTCGAAAGCATTCAATAGTAAAAAACGTACCCATAAAACGTAATCCTCGTATAACGACTGAGGCCAAAACAATTTCCGTTTCGTTTGAGAGAAGCTTAACTGTTAGGTCGTGTTTACAGGAAGAAATCTTTAGTATCTAAGCGAAATCGAAAAACAAAGAATGGAATTTACTAGAAAATATAGACGTTAGACCCTCCAGGATTGGATAAAGCTGCTTTTTACTGATGAAACCAAAATAAAAAAACTATGGTCGGATCGCAGATCATACGTTAGGTGCCCGGTACGAGGTAAGTTTAACCCTAGGTACACACGCCCAACACTAAAGTACGGCGGAGGTAGCATTATGGTGTGGTGTTGACTTAATCGCAAAAATTGAGGGTCGCATGGACAGATTCTAGTATACAGGCGTATTACAGGCATATCGTGTCCCATGACAAACAAATTGTAATCCTAGCCAAAAAATGTCATTTGATATCAGCAAAAGAAATAAAAAAAATCATTGAAAATCGATATTTATTCACGAACAGTGTAAAGAAGACAATGGAAAAAGAAAAAAAGAGTTTCTATGCTAAGAAAAAGCCTCACCCCGATCTAAAAACATTAAGAAACGGCATGACTTGCAAATAAGTACATTAATATGCCAGAATCCTTTTGGAACCGAATTATTTTACCAGATGAATCTAAATTCGAGTTATGAAACTCAAAGAAACGAAAGCGAGTATGATCTGAACCGTCGCAAAGGCTGAAATCAAAAAACGTCGCTCACACAGTTAAACAAGATGGAGGTTCTATGATGATATGCGATGTTTTTCGTCAACCGCTAAACATTTTGAAGGATAACTTTAAAATAAGTGCTGAAAAAATTAATTCGCAGGATTTTATGTTCCAGCAGGACAATGATCCTAAGCACACAAGCAGGATTGCAACTCAGTATTTTGAAGAAAGACCATTTGTGGACCCTTTTAGATTACAAAATTCAATTTAACTGCCATATTGGTATAACATCATTTTGGGAAAGCATGCAGAAGTGGAATGTAAATACTATTCCAAAAAGGTTGGCAGGGGTATTTTTAAATAACATATACATATTTAAATTGGACTCAAAAATTTTTCAATCGGCATATCTCAAAAGCTATGAAAATACTGAAATCATTTTTGTTAAAAAATTCTTTAATTTTAAAAAAATTAATTTAATTGAGTAAATTTGTTTTAAACATTAATTTTATTATATCTTTTTTGCTGAGCTCCCTTTTTAGTGCAAAAAACACAAAAAGAAATAAAATTACAATATGCATAAAAGACAAACATTGGCAACAATCTGCTTACATTAGTTTCAACAGCTTCTACACGGTCGATAAGCTTTGTTAGCCGACATTCAAGAATTTCCAAGCATACTAAATGTTTACTTTTTGCATAGACCAGTTAAGAATCACAGCAAAATATAAACATAGTGCGCCAAAATTCTACATTTTTATCATTATTTGTTTTAGTAACTCTTTTGATATAATACATTTCTTGCGAGCGTTCCGTTGGAAGCTTTTCTGGCGATACGAATGAAGTTGCAAAAGCAATATGTAAATATCGGCGAGCTTACCGAGAGTAATTTTTTTGTTTGCAATTGTATTTTTTGCACTGTTAAGTACTGAACAGGAAGCTCAGGAAAAAATATATTAAATTATAATCTCTACTAAAAACGCAAACATTAATATTATTATTTATAAAAATATGGTGCGCGCCTTTAATAAAAATGTCATATTTTCCGAAGTATGACGGGAGTTTCGATTTGAAAGCAAGTAAATTCTAAGGATTGATTGAAGAATTAAATAAAAAAATCAAAATAAAAAAGTTATTTATTTAATATAATTAGCAAAAGTAATAAATTACAAATACTAAAAAGGAAGAGTACTAGCTGCCAGGGCTTTCAACTCTACTTAAAATCTAATAACGGAGTTATAAATTAATGATAAATTATATGTGATTTGATAGATTTGATATTTTTAAAAATTTTGAAATTTTCACAATATTTTCGGTATTAATAACTTTAAGAAGCTCGGTTGGTTTAGTGTTGCCAAAAATTGTTTTTCTTAGTTGATCCAAATTGGGACATTCATCAAGTAGGTGGCTAACAGATGGTGTGCTGGTACAAAAAGGACAGTTTAGTGCAGTCTCGTTACATAGTAGATGTCTATGAGAGATTTTCATATGTCCAATGCGTAGTCTTATAAACATTTTGCTAAGATGTCTGGAACAAGAAGCAGGAAAGTAGGCTCTAGATCTATCATTGTTGATAACTCTGTACCTGTGATTATATTCTAACCATTCATTAAGTTTTTTTTGTTGTAGGTACTCTTTGATTATTCGATTAATGTAGTCATCTGTCGATGGAAAAAAAATGTACATTGGCGAGCTGTGTGTGAGAGTAGCTTCTTTATCAGCAAATTCATTGCCAATTATGCCTACGTGACTTGGGACCCACATGATTTTTATTTTTTTGTGGTTAGAAATACATTTATCTCTTACATCGGAAATAATTGAATTCATGTTGCTTATATTTCTGATGGCAGTGATAGAAGATTTGCTATCAGAGCAGATAATGAATTTACCTTTGTTTTTACTTGCAAAGTCAACTGCGTTTTTAATGGCAAATGCCTCGGCAGTGAATATAGAGCAGTGATGAGGTAGAAAACCCGAAATAATTCTGTGTCCATCTTCTTGCACCACTGAAAAAGTTGTGGAATGATCCGTTTTGGAGCCGTCCGTGTATAGGAAAGTCCATTTTTTGAATAAATCTTTCTGCTCAGAAAAAAGTTTGCGAAAAACATCAGGACTTGTATTCTTTTTTGATATAGAGTTGAGGCATAATAGAAGATTTTTCACATTGAGTTTCCATGGGGGTTCCTTACTCTCTTTGACATTGATTGGGTGTGAGTCTATTTTCAGGCTTTTTGCAAAATTAACGCATCGTCGTATAGTTGAGATTTTTTTGTAGTTGCGTTTTTGTTTCAACGTGGATAACGTATCTTCGTAAAGGACCCGGTTGTTACAATGTAAGAGCTTTGGAATTAATTGATATGTGGTAGACTTAACGTGTTCGGATATAGAAGGAAAACCAGATTCGGCGAGAATAATTTGAATTGGTGATGTTGGAAAGGCGTTTATGCTTCTGCGAACCGCTGCATGATAAGGAGCTTCAAGTTTTTTTATGTGTGTCTTAGCACACCATCCAAAAATTGGCAAGGCATATTCGAGCTTGGAAAGAATGAGAGCTCTGGTAATATTAACTAAAGTGGTAATATGAACTAGGCAATGTTTTGATGAGAGATATTTTATAATGTTTAACCTGGATACTAGACTCTTCCTTAACTCAATACAATGTTGCTTAAAACTAAAACTTTTATCAAATATCACTCCAAGAATTCTTAGAAACATAACATTTTCTATTTTAACATTATTGTACATTAATAACAATTCAGCGCAACATTTTTTGTTGCATATGTGCAGAATTTTACATTTATCAATGGCTAGCTTGGCTCCAGAATATTTACCCCATTCATAGATGTCATTCAGAATATTTGTGTAGGTGGATTTTACTACGCTCATATCAGCTGTTTTGGTGAATATTATAGCATCGTCAGCGTAAATAGAATGGTCAAAATTGGTATACTTAGCGAGAATTGTACTCAAATGATCAAATGCAATTATAAATAAGGCAACGGACAATGGTGACCCTTGGGGTATACCATTATGCAATGAAAATATTTCGGACAAGGAAGAGTTAATTCTAACGCGAAATTTTCGGTGAGTCAAAAAAGCTTTAACGGAATTAAAGATTTTCCCACCCACTTTCCAGTCAGCGAGTTGTCGAAGTACTGTGTGCATACCAATACGATCGAATGCTTTTTCAAAATCAGTAGCTAATATGGTTACATGATTTTTACACGAAAGGGAGTTGGACACAAAATTTTGCAAGTGCCATAATTGAACTATTCTATAGATTTTTGTAAAACATTCAAAAATTCAAATTATGTCAGTTCTGTTAATTTAGAAAAATGCAGATATCTCGGGTTCGAAATAAGAAAATGATATGCGGTTTACGGCATTCTGTTGAGCAAATAACAGTACATTAAAAATGATGTAACATAGGATCGACAGAAAAATAATATGGGGTGATTTTGCAACTGTAAAGTACAATATCGGAATTTTTTCATTTTTTTCCGGTCAATTTTAAATTTTTTTGTAAGAAAAAAAGAAGAAGAAGAAAAACTAATCATGGATTCGAATTCCCCGATTGCTAATATCTGTTTGAAATAAAAAAAAAGTTGAATCACCTCAATATGCAAATTTGTCGACCACGATTCGAAAAAAATCAGGTCTGCTAATTTAAAAAAATGCAGATATCTTTGTTTTAAATAAGATAATGATATGTGGTTTCGGCATTCATTTAAAGGAATATCACTTCATTAAAAATGATGTTCCATAGGATCAGCGGTTACATAATATTTGAGGTGTTGGAGCTAGAAAATGGAAAATCGGTACTTTTTTACTTTTGTCCGGTCAATTGTCAATTTTTTTGTAAGAAAGGAAGAAGAAAAACCAATCACGGATTTGAATTCCCCGATCGATTGTTTCACGAAAACCATACCCACTTTGTTGAAAAATTTTATAAACTCTACAACTTGCAGCATTTTTTAAATCAAGATTTTTGAAAATGGGTTGTTTACTTAAAACAGAGGGCGCTAATCCAGTTTTCAATATTAACCTTAATCCTAGTAATGGGGCTTGTCCAGACATATAAGGCTATTGTAATCCGCTGACACATCGTGAAAAAATCAAAAGGTTTTTTTTTTGAACCGCTCTAATATAAGTATATTCATGGAAGGAACGATATATGAGTGCGTTCACTGAGAGCGAGCCACTCGGCGTGCGTTTCGCTTTTTTCGACAAAACGCGAAATATATAAAATATAAATATAAAATCTGCTCTTTACGATGATGCCATCAGTTTATTCTCAAACCCCTTTCTTCGTGATGAAAATTGAGTGTGAAGTTCGCAACGTTTCTCTCAGTTAAATAAAAACTAGTAAAAAACGCTCCAGAAACATAACGTGTTGAGTTGTGTTTTATAATATTTTCACATTGAAACCAACCACATTTTTACAACTACATATTGCAGATTGTTTGACATATTATGTCAACTTAAAGATATTTTTCTAGAGTTTCTCCTTTTATGGTATTTTCCTCTGCTATTGTACTTTTGCAAAGCAATAGGCATACATTTATTTAACGACCCACTTATATTTTTGCTTCAAAAAATAAGGCTGTATTTTAAATTAAAAACGAATGTCTGTCTAAATTAATATTTGGAAAATCGCTTTAAGTTTAAACTTCTACCCCAATTTAGACAAAATCGGTGTCATTGCAAAGGTAATTTAACATAATATATTACATATAATTTCTTAAACTGATATTAAAATATTTTTTTCTCCATGGAACCAAAAGTGTTGACTTTCTTTGATCATCAAACTTAACTTTCTTGATCTACTCGTCAAACTAATAAACAGTTACCAAATAATATATACCATTATATGGATAGTGAACAACACATAATTTGAGGATTCTCTAAAATTGGGGTAGTCCGCCCCCCTTTTGCGCTTTACTTACTTACTTGGATGGCCATAACAACCCGTTACCGGGTTACGGCCGAGCTCAAAAGCTCTCTCCAGGCGCCTCTGCTTCGCGCGCGCCTTCTCCAATCAGTCACACCAAGCGTGGATAGGGTTTCCTCGGCTTGGTCTTTCCATCGGAGACATGGTCTTCCTCTTCGTCGTCGCCCAGCGGCTTCTGCATCAAACACCTTTTTCGCCGGAGCTTCTTCGTCCATACGCACAACATGTCCCAGCCAGCACAGACGTTGGTTAGTGATGCGCTTGACTATGTCAGTGTAGAGCTCGTACAGTTCGTGGTTCATTTGAATACGGTAGTCGTCGCCGACGTGAACAGGACCGAAGATTTTGCGAAGAATTTTTCTCTCAAACACCCCAAGCGTTGCTGCATCAGTCTGCGACACAACCCATGCTTCTGCGCCGTAAAGTAGCACGGGTAAGATGAGCGTTTTGTAGAGTGTCAGTTTTGTCGGGCGAGAGAGGTCTCTACTACTCAATTGCTTACTGAGACCATAGTAACACCTATTAGCAAGAGTTAGTCTTCGCTTTATCTCCAGGCTGATATCGTTTTGAGTGTTCACGGCGGTGCCAAGATAGGTGAATTCCTTGACAACTTCGAAAGTATATTTGTTCGCAGTAACATAGGATCCAATACGCCGCGTCTCCCTGTTTGTGGACAGCATATACTTTGTTTTGCCCTCATTCACTGTCAAACCCACCTTCGCTGACTCTTTTTCGATAGCAGAGAACGCAGCAGTAACAATTCGCTTACAACGTTCAATGATATCAATATCATCGGCATATGCAGAAAGCTGGACACTTTTGTAGAAAAAAGTGCCATTACGATGTACACTGGCTCTTTGCAACACCCCTTCCATCACAAAGTTGAAGAGGTTGTAGGACAGTGGATCTCCCTGTCTGAAACCTCGTTCGGTATCAAATGGTTCGGAGAGGTCCCTTCCTACCCTGACGGAGATGACTGTGTTGGTCAACGTCATTCTGCAAAGCCGCACCAGCTTCGCAGGTATACTGAACTCAGATATGGTGGTATACAGGCAATCCCGTATCGGGCTATCGAAAGCAGCTTTAAAATCGATAAAAAGATGATGGGTATCGATCTGTTTTTCGTGGGTTTTTTCCAGGATTTGACGTAGTGTGAAGATCTGGTCTATGGTGGACTTACCAGGTCTAAAGCTGCACTGATAAGGCCCAATCAGTGTGTTGGCAAACGGCTTAAGCGGAATAGGCTTCGGCCGTCCGATGTGATTGCTGCTTAGCGACGTCCAGCTTTCGTTGCGTACCAGAGCGTACATCCTTTGCATTGCACAGCCGCATGCGTATCTTGGCTGCAGCAAGATAATGATCGGAGTCAATATTGACTCCCCGGAACGTACGAACATCTAGCACGCTGGAAGCATGCCTTCCGTCGATCACAACATGATCGATTTGGTTGCGTGTTTTCTGATCAGGGGACAGCCAGGTGGCCTTGTGGATATCGAGGTATTGAAATCTGGTGCTACTTACTACCATATTTCGCGCCGCGGCGAAGTCGATCAGTCGTAGACCGTTGTTTGAGGTGGTCCCGTGAAGGCTGAACTGACCGACAGTGGGGCCAAATATACCTTCTCTTCCGACCTTTCCGTTGAAATCCCCGAGTACAATTTTAACGTCGGGGCGTGCACGCAAATCAGGCTGATGTTAAAAAATCGAGCCTTGACGCGGATCGTAGCCAACCTTTCGCTCACAGGTGTGAACCTGGAGATATGGTGGCGAAGTCTCTTGCTTATTACGAATCCGCATCCCAATTCGCGCCTCTCCGCATGGCAGCTGTAGTAGATATCGCAACTTACTTGGTTAGAGCAACCTTGTCCTATTCATCTTATTTCCTGGATGGCGGTGATGTCAGCCTTAATTTTTCCGAGGGCATCCGCTAATTCGATAGAGGCACCTTCCCTATTGAGGGTCCGGATATTCCAGGTGCATATCCTTAAATCATAGTCCCTTTTTCGTTTGCAGTGGTCGTCAACGTTGAGGGGTTCTGTATCCGAGGCTTTTTTAGTTTCATTGGAATGTTTTTTTTACGTGGCACAACCCAGTTTACTTCCAGGGAGGACACGCTGCGCTTTTGCGCTTTAGAATTTTGTTTTTTCCTATAAAGGAAACTGCGCAATCGTAAATAATTTAGGAGTGGAAAACTGAATTTCCAGTAAGGGATACTAAAAATTTCCAATTACTTTGAAACATAATACAACCCTAATTTTGTGTAAACTTTAACGAAATTCGTAGTAAGACCAATCTTGCTCTGGCGAAGAAAATTGTCTAAAAAAAGCTGGCTAAGGTTCAAAGGTTAGCATGTCTTAACAGCACAGGAACACTTAGGTCTACCAATACTTCTGCCTTCGATGTATTACTGCGCCTTGTATCAGTCGATATTTACAGCAGGAAGGCGGAACCAAGGTTAGCCGTCAGATTAAAAACTGCATTGGTATGATCAGAGCAAAACTATTCAAATCACAGCCTTATACTAAAAATTTTGGCCAGTTTGGTTTAAATAAGAGATTCTCCCTTTCCGATGAACAGGGATTAAAGTGGGACTATCTGCAAATTTACACTGATGGTGCAAAGTTGGGGAAAACGTGGAGGCGTTATTAACTCTGATAAGCTTAAGCTCTCTGTAGGGCTTCCTAACTAATTTAGTGTCTTTCAAGCGGAGGTCGTTGCGATTCTTAAAGCATCGGAATTGCTAAAGAGTAATTGTATTAATTTGAGAAACGCTTGTCGCTAGATGATGACAATCTCTAAATGAGATTGTTAGTACGATCAAACTTACTCTTTGCTGGGTGCCAGAACATAGAAATGTTAAGGCAAACGAGAAGCCTGACGTGCTCGTTAGACATGGTACCACTTTACAATTGGAAGTCAAAAAAACAAAACACAGGAGCTAGCAAACTCTAGATGGGCGAACATCTGACGCTGGATTTTATGGCTCTAGAGGAACCGGAGACAACTAACCCTTTCTTTGAACCAACCAGATTTCATAATAAGACTAAGGCAGAAACAAAAAAAATTTATGTTTTCCTTTTCCTCCACATCCTTACAACCTAATCGCTAATCATGTATGCCGATGATGCAGTGGCCAGTTATAACAGCAAAATCTATGACATTATGTCTAACGCAGGATATCAGTTCTAGAGAGCGCTTAGAATCCAATTTCGGCCAGACCAGACGGTCGGCGTTTACTCTTTCAAAAATCTAGATGATTTAGTCAACACTATAACATATAATATCTAAATTTTTATTACATAATCTAAATGGGTGTATGAGTGGGACTTTCGTGTAAGTGTGTACGTAAATTAGTTTACAGGACAGCCCGTCTAACCTATCCCAACAAAGTTTATAAACAAATTGAGGTGAAGTTGCAAAAGAAAAATTGACTTTCATTTATTTTATGTGCCTTTTTTAAATTAAATTGCACTCCATATACTTGACCAGTATCTCCCACTGCTTTTTAATTGTATTTTTTTTACTAAAAATTTAAATTAATACTTACATTGCTTGTTTTCTTTACAAACATTTGGCCAAAGGGCAAACATGCCCTTTATTATGTCAAAGTTTCATTCAGTTCGGTTTATTTGGTCAATTACACCGAAAGTATAATTTTAGAATAATTTTATTAAAAAAAATCGATAAATTTCGTCGCACAGAACCATTTTTTCAACATTTCGATCGCAATCACACGTATTCTGAACCATGTCTAGGACAGTTTGGTCTGGGCGTAAACTCGGAGCTTTCAACTTTATTCATTAGAAATTTAAAATACGTTAATGGAAATTAACTTTAGTTCAAATTTTGTAAAAATTTCAATAACAAAACGGTAGAAAGACGAAGTAAAAAATGGGGAAAAGCGACGCTATACCTTAGAATAATATGCAGTGATTTTCATTGACCAAACTCAATTTTGCCACAAATTTCAATAACATGAAAAAATTTAAACCATAGCTTGCATTCATTATATCGCTTCGGTTTAAAGTAAAATAAAAGTTCACAACTCCGCACCATGATATACTTCGTCACAAATTCGTGGTCACATCCCCTTCCTAATTGCGTTACGTAATATGTTAACACTCTCCTAAGCCGATTTTAAAATTTTATATGGCATTATTGCAGCATATTATATTACATACCAACTGACACCCATTTTGTCCAAACCGATGCATAGGTTCCAAGCTAATATCGAATTTTAGAATAGATATACATATACACAACCCCGATGGCGGAACCAGATCCGACCGAAATTTTTTAATTAGATTTTGGTTAAATATTTGGCAAAATTAAAAAAAAAATTGGGGGTCGTTAAGTAAATATAATCCGAATAATTTTGTACCGGCTAGTGTTATATCTTCATGCGATCATTATTAAAATACATTAAACCATATCAAACTACATATCACTATTTTAACTCTTCAAACTCAAGCTTTTACATACCCTCAAATGTTCCGCCGTAAATCGATTCTCCACCGGTCCCATTTCCTGCTGAGAAATCGCCAGATTGTACCATGAAATCCTTTACTACACGATGAAAAATTGCACCTTTATAGTGTAACGGTTTCCCGGTGACAATTCCATTTCCTTTTTCACCAGTGCACAACGCTCGAAAATTTTCCACAGTCTTGGGAGCCACATCACTAAAAAGTTCAAAAACGATGCGACCCGTGGGAAGCCCACCCAATGTAACATCGAAAAAGCATCGCGGCCGCGTTCCTGCACCCGTAGATGCAGCTTCACCGACAGTCATGGTTGTTCTACTTTTCACTATTTTCAATATTAATTTTATTCCGTGTTAGTTTTAAATATTTCTCTGACAATTTTTAGATTTATTTTAGATTTTTTATTAACTAGTTATTGGTTATTTCCACAGAAAAGAAAATTAATTGCAATGTTTGTGGACTGTGGATGGTATAAAAAGCAGGGCTGCTTAATTCTCTGCAGGGTTAAGGCAGTTAGGACCATGCAGCATGGCTGCCACTTGAGAATATTTTTTTGTACCAAATTACCGGAAAGAAGTTCCAAATAGGAAAAAAAATTACCAAAATTTTTTTAATGAACGTTCACAGTTCACAGGTACCCAGCAGTTTTTGGGACCATGCATTACCATTTTTACGATTTGTAATCATTGATTTCATATATTATAATTAGATGGAGAAAACATGCATGATAAGGGAAGCGAAGACGTAATGCATAAACAAATTTTCAAAATCACAATAGTGAATAACATAGTGTAAAATAGATACCTGTAAAACAACTGACAGCGTGGGCAAATGGTTTGGTTTGTGAACTCTTAACTCTAAGTGCGTGAGTTCGATACTCGGTCAGTCATTTTTTTTAAACTTTTTTTATATCGATGAAAAGTTTACATCCCCGGTAATGCAAAGAATCATACACTACTTTTGCTATGACATCGCCGTGTTAAAATTCATGTATTCTGGAGGCGATAGAAAGTCTATGAGATCAATGAAAGTTTAGATTACTATCGATGAAAAAATCTGCTGGGTATAAGCTTAAAACTTCAACATTACAAGATCACCGACAAAATTATTAAGGTAAACTAAAAGATAGTAGAGTGTACAGTAAAAAAAAACCGTAAAGGCCCAACTAAACCATGCATCGCCTAGCGTAACCTACTGTCAAATTTGAACGAAAAGCCTGTCAAATGCTTAAGAAACTCAGAGAAGACTTTTTAGTGGCTATGTTGTACTTCGTTGAACTTAAGAAGCGATGTAGCCATAGTTGGCAAGCGTGTGAAATATTCCCACAATTGCATAAATTTTATTTCTTATATTTTCTAAATAAATTGAATTCATTCACAAAATGTTATTCAATGACATTTATTTAGATACTTAAAGCAATAAATATGTAATCCAGATATTGTTTTTACTAATTTTAAGAAAAAAAATAAGAAAACAAAATTGCTCATTTTGTACTATGCGTGTAGATTGTGGGGAAAAGTATTGGCAAATGCAGCGCGTGGCATCACTGAATTGTCAATCAAATTGTTGTATGTATTGTGTGTGTATATTAAAATGCATATTTCTGCAACTGCACTCCAATCCATTTCCTTCACATTCTTATTATAATAAAATGCGTCTACTTTGTTGAATAAGCATCTTCTTTTCTCCTCATTTTCTATCAATTTCAAAATAAAAGTATTTTCCACTTCAGATTCCATTGCAAAATTTTTTTCTTATGTATACAATGCATAAACAGCTGATTCCGTACAGAAAGTGCGTTCAGTTTCGCTCTTTCCTTAAGCAAATGACATTTGTGGAAATTGAACGAAACTTTTTGTTAAGTACGTTGTAGCTTTGATGTACGATTTGTGTGTATTCGCACACTTGCAGAAGTTGACTGCAGTCAAAGCGTGCATGGTTTAGCTGGCCCTTAAGGCTTTTGCTTGTATTCACAAATGTATGTATGTGCACTATACATACATTGTACAGCTAAATAAAAGAGCGAAAATGATAGAGTGCAGCAGCGGCGTTTCTTTTGCTGTGGCTGCGAAGAATTTTTTTGATTTTACAGTGGACACCAAAATTTTGTGTTCAACGACATCCGCTACAGTTAATTGTCCGATGTGGAATAACAATGTCCCTTCTAGAACTTTAAGACACTGTGATATTTTTCGTCTTGATATTTTTCGTGTGAGTTACAACAAAAACTTGAATTGGTAATTGTTTGAGAGTCAATATATCTACATCAAAATATTTTTCTTTTAATTCCATTTTGACTGTTTTTAATGAAATTACATTGTATGTATTAAAGAAAGACCTTGAAAGATTGTGCTGTTCACAGGTTTGATCTAAAAAGCTGAAATTTTGCGAGAATTTTTTTTAAATCCGATTTTATAATATAGGCTTATAGGTCTGCAAATTTAAAAAAAAAAACACATCGGGGTGTATTTTGTCCGCATTTTCAGCCACATGAAAATATGGGTGTGGTTTGACAAAAGTGGATGTCGTTCCTAAACAACTAAAAACCTAAAATGCCATATCTTGCCACCTAAGATAGACTTTTCTACGTTTTAGTATTGGACTAAACTCCGTCTACGCCGTTTACGTGGTCAACCAACGTGTGATGTTACATGTGAATTTGAGACGCGAACAAGGTTTTCAAACTTAATAGAAATGACTTTGTAATTTTTTAGTTTTAGGAACTTTTTGTTTGTCAGCGCTTACACGAGGAAACTTTTTCCGCAAAGTTTCCTTGTTTGTAGGCAAGAGGGGAAAAACGAAAGGGACGAGGTAAAAAATTTGCCATATGTTGCAAACGCAAAAGGAAAATCACAAAATAGAATAGACAAGAATTTGTCTCTCAAGACTTAACCAAAATAGACGTGACGAGACGGTAGCAATTGAACGAACGTTTGCACTCGTTTCGTCTGTTTTGACATTTAACCCAAAATGTTACGCTAGCCAACGAGTCGAAAAACCTGTTATGACGAGTAGCAACGTTTTGAAGTTCGGTTCTTACGGAACAACTCGTCTCGTCAAAATGTTTCGTTCACTTTCGATCAATTACGTTGGTTCATTTTGGCTATCAACATTGGTTTACATACACTCGAACTTACTCGTTACGTCTCGTCTCGTCTATTTTGGTTTAGGCTATTGCTTCAGGCTTTAATTAAAGCATGTTCGACATTTCAAAGTCGACGTTCAAATCACAGCAGCGAACTAGTGCATCGACTCACCACGCCGACGTAGAAATACCGAATTACGACTCCGACGTATCTCGCATTTAATGTTTAAACAGAATTGGGACGTACGGTTTTTCTTCTGTTTTTCCTATACGTTTGTAGTGGGTACATAATTGACACTAGAAAATTTATCGCAGAGAAATAGAAAAAATGCTATTGCTTGGTGCGATTCTTTTTAGACATTTATACAACAAAAAACTACTCTGAAGTCATGCAACGACACTCAAATTCGGTGAATGTAAATAGCATAAAGCCCAATTTCCATGTGATCTTATCATATCTTATCTTATCACATATCAGGGATATCAAATCAAATTTTTGTAAGAAAGAAAAAGCATGCGTACAGAACCTAATGCGCTTGGAGAATGCGAGAGTGAATAGCATACATTTGCTATCGTAATAGCATGTGATGTCCTCCATGATATTTGATAAGATAAGATCACATGGAAATTAGGCTTAAATCGTATTCCGAACTACACGTGTTTTACGGATCTCAAAATATTATAATTTTTCAGCTGGCTTGTCCAACCATACAACCTGTGTGAACTGGCTGTCAAGTATATTGAAAATTTTTCATTTTAAATAGGATTTCTGCAGTTTACTTCGATGTGTACGCTTATAAATTGTTCTGCAATTGATGTTTAAGGGCATGCCCTTTACCCTTATTTTTTAGACCTTTTATCTACTTCTTTTATTTTATTTATGTCGACTTTTTCAATCTCTTTCTACTTTATTCGAGTTTTCCATGATTTAACTATATCATGGAGTTTTCCAACTACTCTAGTAGGAGAAGCTTTGATTTAACTTACCATGGGGGAAGCTATGAAGACAAAAATCCAGTTTACGAAACAATAATGTCATCAAAATAGCTTTGTATCGTAATTAAGAAGATACTTTGTCTTTGCACCGAAATTTGTATTTATATCTTGCTAGAACAAGATATAAAATCATGATAAAGAGAAACGTAAAAATGTGTATAATATGCATTTTTAAAGCTCATAAGAGGCTGATTATATGGACATTAGGTGGTCTCGTACGAACATAATAAAATGGATATAAAAATATGAGACGGCATGTGTTTCAAGTAATTTTTATTACATAACTATGCCACGTTATGTCACGTGTGTCTTTATATTGCACGTAATGAAATGCTTAAAGAGCTAAACAGAGCTGGGACGAGCGATTTTTCTTCTGTTTTTCCTATACGTTTGTAGTGAGTACAAAATTGGCACTAGAAAATTCTATTTCTTAGTGCGATTTGACACTGAAGATAAATCGCACGTCCCAGTTCTGTTTTACTCTTAAGAAAACTTGACACCACATGTCACTTATGTACCGTAGCCATAAAAGTCACTTCAAAGACATGTTTCTTTTTTCCTAAAACAAACATTTTCCTACGTAGTTTTTGATTAAAAAAAAAGTGCTATCCAAAATAGTGACTTGGATCTAGTCATGGAGATAGTGCCATCAGAACTTGCGGATGTAATATGTATAAAAAAATTGATGCAATTGATATATCATTTTAGATGTTATGAATTAGGCTTTCTCAAGATATTTAAATAATTATACGTTAAAATACATTTTTCGGAAAAAATATCGATTTTATAAAAATCGTCATATTTCGGAAATTATGCAATAAATTTTAAATATTTTTGTATTGATTTTATACCTTATCAAATTACTTGTCTTATGATACCCATATTATAGATATCCCTCAAGTATTCCTGACTTATACCGTTTTTATAAGCTATAGCCGCAACTTTCGATTGATGATCTCCGAAACTAGATCTTAGTGATTCTCTTTGGTTTGCAGATTTATTACTTATTCCTAAAACGCTACAGCCATAAAAAAAAAATTCGTAGAGTTGTCCCTAAGGTAAATGTGTTCCTTCAAAATGATAATTAAATTTACTCAATCAATCGATCAAGATTAAGATCATAATCAAACATGAGATTAAATAAATAACTTCGCTTTTGAGTTTAAAGCCCAATTTCCATGTGATCTTATTTTATCTTATTTCATCCCATATCAGGGATATCAAATCAAATTTTTGTAAGAAAGAAAAAGCATGCGAACGGAACCTAATGCGCTTGGAGAATGCGAGAGTGAATAGCATACATTTGCTATCTTAATAACATGTGATGTCCTCCCTGATATTTGATAAAATAAGATAAGATAAGATCACATGGAAATTGGGCTTAACATTACACGTTAAGAAACATATATGAATAATGGGCAAAGTACACAACTATATTCCCATCTGTCATATAAAGTAGCAGTTTTGATACAGTTGCTCGGAGGTGGCAACCACGTTTGCAATTACATCTTCCTTTTCGAAGTTTCTGCTAACGGCGTCAAAACCACATGTCTGATCGTATATACGATATTTTCGATAATTTCCATTTTAAAATGGTGAAAAGTGTTGTGAAAGTCATTTCAAGTGTTTGAATAAGTGCTAGAAAACAGTGAACAATCAAAAAAAAGTGTGAAATTGTGGCAGAAAATCAAAAAATTCGCATTAAAAAATTTTTTATAAACCATAAGCAATTTTTTTCATCCGCTTCATCTTCTCGTTTATTCTCGACATTTCAATTGTCATTTAATTCGCAGTCGTTTGTGCATTTGTCTCGTTCTGCGAAGTTTTGACGTAACCATTTAAGTGTGTGTGATAGTGACAAAAAGTTGATTCGATTTCAACGATACGAACGTCGGTGTGAGGCAAACTAGGCGGAAGTCCATAATATATTGTTTTGACATATTTGCAGAGGTTGGTAAGTTGCCCAGAAAGAAAAAAGACAAGTTGCAAAATTGTGCATATGCATGATAAAACTATTTACGAGAAGTCATAATTGGAACTGAAATGAATGAACATATAATTAATTAATTTTGTCATTGATTCTTCTATGAAGAAATTCGAACTGAATTTCAAGCATAATGCAGGTTATTTTTTATTCAAAATTATATTTTTTAGCCTTTTTAAGTTGCAATTGTCTCTTGAAGTTCCACTTAATTTCTCGTGCTCACACTGCAGCTCGCAACTTTTTAATATTTAATCTGTTTCTTTGAGCGCGAAATTGGTCATAATGAAGAAGTCTTTGTGGCGTTGGGCGGCATTTAAATGTTCATATTAATGTACAATTAATATATTTGATTTAAAGCTCAGTAAGAGATTTGTTGCTGCATGCAGCTAAGCATGTTAAAAGTTTGCCGTTTGAATTATACTCTGATGTTCTGTCAAATACCACATGCCACCGTGAGACCGTGTTCTATAGCCTTCCATAAGCAGGCGAGCGTATGCAGGCACGTGTTTTTCGATAGTTCATCGTATTAGAATTCAATGGGATGAACTGTCAAATAACGCGCTGTTGTGATAGTAGAAGGCCAAGGAACGCACTGACATGTATTTAAGAGTTTATCAAAGTAGAATTGAAGGCGTTTTTATACCCTATACCCGGTATATTCTTGTCATTCCGATTGTAAATAAACGAAAGTGGACATGACAAGTACATAGAAGTATTTACATATCATTACCTTAATATAGAAAGGCCCTAACTAACATTTTTTTCAAAATCTAGGTTTTTATAGATTTCGCTAGGTCACCCACTGATACACCATTGACAAAAAATGTGTGTGCTACGATTGAAAATAAATCAATTACAAGCAAATAAAAAAAGCCATTACTCACTTTAACTCACAAAATCTTTGATTTTTATTAAGTTTTTTCGTTCTCCTGTAAAATAATAAAAATGTAAGAAAGGGCCTTTCTATATTAAGGTAACGATATGTACATTCTTGATCAGCGCCTGAGACGATTTATCCATGGGAATAGGTTTACATTAGGTGATATTCTCCAACTTTTTTTCTTAGGGGTAATAGGGGGTTAAAAGTAAAAAAGAAATATGAAAAAAAAAAGTGGCTCTCGGATTTACTTTCGGAGATATCGCCATCAGAAGTTGCGGATATAGCTTTTGTAAAAATGATTATAAGTTGGGAACCCCTGAACGGATATCAAAAATGTGGGTGTAATAAGAAAGATAAATCAACAGCCTATAATAATGGTACGCACAGTTTTCAAATTTAACATATGATTTTGGAGATATGACGAAGTTTTGACCAATTTTTTTTTTTTAAAAACCGATATTTATACCATAAAATGTGTTAAACGAAAGAAAGAAAGAAAGCTTGATTTACCACTTGCATAGTTTTTTTTTTACTTATTTTTCCTATTTTTTACCGAAAAAAGTAAAATCACTAGTGAATTTTGGTATTAAAATATATGGTAATTATTTACTTTAGTCCCAATTTTATTGAATTTTTAGTATGTTGTTCAGTTGAGTATGCTAATCAAGAATATATACATATGTATGTTGGGAGCGGAAACGCCTCCTTCATATTTTTTGAGATTGAAAATCGCTTAAATCTATAGTATATCCAACAATGGCGTCGCTAGCCACAGTAATTTCACATAACAGTTAGGGTAAGTTTGGCCGCGGCTCAGGACTCACATCCGCCAATATGTCTAACACCAGCTTCGCGGAGGCCTTCGGCCGCGGTCCACTATACTATATCCAACACCATTTTTGTTAACATGAATGAATCGCGCACGCGAACTTTAATAAAAATTTGTAAGTCTTATAATGATATTGATGTTACATATATAAATTGATAATTCGTAGAAATTTAAGGTTGTATTAGGAAAGAAGAGCGCCGCAATTTTTAATAAAAATTTTTGAGTTTTATAATGAGAATACTTGTTGTTGTTGATGTTTTAGTTATTACCCAGCAAAACCTATAACAGTTATAAAACTTAATATATACGCGTTAAAGTTCTCGTATTTTACCGGTTAAATTTCTTAGAGCATCGGGAAAAAATTAACCACTTCTGCCCTATTCGTGTGAGAATACATGTGACCGAGCATCCTGCTCTTGCCAATAGAATTTTGTCATAAGAATATCAATAAAAATCTATAGTTGTCTCTTTCACGAATCTGAAATCACATTCTTCCCACTGACATTCGCCCAAATAAATAGAAAGTGTTGCCATACAACTTTAATATATTAATAAAAGTATTGCCGTTTATCCATTTTCTTATAGATTTTTAATTTACATTCATAGTTTAACACAACATATTAAAACTAACATATGTAAGCAACATATAAATACTAACTAAATGCTAAAATACATATTAGTATATAAGTAGGATTGAATTACTTCAGCATCTATGGAGTCGTAGATAGCCAACTTTTCTGATTTCTTAACAGTTGCAGCGCAATAAATGGGCAGTGTAGAGCATTAGTATGATACAACCGATTTAAACTTGTTATAGACGATGTTACCTTTAGTGAATTCATAGCCGCACTTAATGACTTCATGAGCAATAAGTGAAGCGTCCAAGAAAGTGTTTGGCAAACGGCCAATCTCATTGGCAACCACTAAAATGTTCCTGCCATAGAGGCGCGACATGTCAAAGACACAAAATATTTTCGAATTTTAATCATCCTTGCTGAATTTTGCGGATATAACGGGCGAAACCAGTGTGGACAGCATCGTATAGACCACGATCTGAATTCACGGCTATAAGCAACTTTTTGGGATCTGTTTGAATTTCGGTATTTTCGAAAAACTGTTGTGCTCCGATGCCATAGGGGCGTGCTGCTCTCAGATCGCGTTCAGCGCGCGAGTACTTTGCCGCCGGCTCCATCTTTATGGATTGCGTAATTTGTTGGATGTTCTTGACGGATTTCCGCAATGAAATCATATTTAGGGTAGCCATACGACGCTGCTGTTGCGCCTGCATTATGGCTTCTGTGGCTAATGGAACCAAAAGCGTTGCACGTTGCATTATTTCAAATTTAATAAAAAAAAAATTGAACTTTTTAGATTTAGAAATAATTTAATTTATTTGAGCAGTCAACTTCAAATTTTATTTTTGTTGACATTTGTAACGTTGATTTTTTTCTGTTAAATATGAAAAAGAAGCAATGGCAATAACAATTTTTTTATTAAAATGTTCCTATCGCTTTTCTACTAACGTTCTTTATGAGATTTCGTTTTTGAATGTGTATGTAAATTTAGAAATTTTGTTAGTAGTGTTAGTGATGGGGTCAGTCCATAATTTAATATGGTTAGTCATATTTTGCTGGGTATTGTTGTTGGTTTTTTTATTGTTTTTGCTCATAAATACATACTTTTCATATGGAACCTCCCATACCAGTAAAAACGGTATACTTATAGAATGATTTAATTATATCAAATTTCACACAAATAGTAAGAATGACTCGCAAAAGCTCTGGAAAAGAACCTGGCGAACTTCTACAAGTGGCCGTGCCACCCTCTATTAAACCTTTAAAATGCTTTACTGAGAGAATTATTTAAGATAATTAAACCAAATTTTAAACAAATCTGAAATGGTTCGGTTTAGCATTAGACAAAAAGTTAGCGAAAAGAGAATAAGCTTCAAAACACTGCACAGAGATCTCTTTAAGTAATTTTTGCCAAATTCAATATGGGTTTACTTAGTCCAACCAAACGCGGCGTAGGGTGTTTAGTTTTTGGCGAGGCCAAAGATATCACCCTTACTAGTTCTATTTAAGTTCAGATTGCTGAGCAATGTGGGTTCGAGCTTTTAGAACGCTGTGTCTATTCCATTTTAGATATTTCCCATATTCTTTCTGTTCTATCAATTTATTTTTTCAAAAAAGCATAAGTTCTAGAGTGAAAAGCCCCTCTCCATTCTTTATTTAACCCTACTTTTCTTACGAGTCTTTTAATACTGACATCGAGTATTGGAATCAAAAGTTGGGAACTCATCTAAGTTTGGAATATGTATAGACATCGAAAGTCGTGAATATATCTTTTAAAAGAGTCATTTTAAGTTTGGAACCCTTGGACCCAAAGAATGGGTGTCATATAGAAGGTGTAATATTGGTTTATAAAATTTTAAATTTGTGCCACGGTTTTCGAGATACAATTTTTCTTAAAAAAAAGTGTTAACGTACAATTTTATTACTAATATATTAAGAAGGCTCTCTTTGATATAATATTTATTGTTATTTAACCCAAATTTTTGCAGAAAACTTATTAAGGTAAATACATATTTAGAGGTGAAGATCAAGTAAAATTCAAAAATTTTGTTAACCACCGGGGCACTTACTGGTACATATTTAATAAAAAGTTTTTTTTCATTAAAATTTTGTTTTAGATTTCTCTCCCGTAAAAGTAAATTTTACATAGCTACATATTTTACATGCAAAATCGTCAAGCTAAATTTTGTGAGCAGTTTTAATGCAAAAACACTGCAAATGCAATTGAGTCATCTTCATTTTTATGCAACAATTGGTTGTGAAAAATGGGGTAAAAAAATGGAATAGCTGTCAGCATCAAGGTTCATGTAGCGTTTCCTGTACCGTACATGCCCACTGTTTCCGTCATATCCTCAATTTTAAATCATTTCAAAATGTTTTGAACCAACAACATTTACTACTAAGGAAATGCGTAATATTCTATTTACAATGTGGATCGGTTTTTAACCTTGTATAATTTCTTGCACACTTATTGTGAAACAACGGCACTTGAACCGTGATCGTTGTCTTAGACAATATGAAAATCAAATTCTTACTTGTGATGAGAAGACAAATTATTGTTCTGATTTGAATTTTTCCATTTAGTTTTATATATGAAAATTACAGCTTTGTAAGCAAATAAATACCTAAATGTGCAGACGACTTGTCGTTGTCAACGTCATTGGAAACGGTTTTATGTTATTATGTATTGAATCTAATATACTGCCGTACTAAGCGAAAAAGACGTATCTCAAAAAAATTAATTTCGAGATAATTGATGTTTTGTTTATATCAATTTGTTGAAATAACTGTAAAATTGAGATAGAGGAAATTTTCTTAGTAGATTTTTTATATGATTGAACTAAGATACCGACATTTGGAGTATTTCATTAGACGCGTATTTTCTTAAGCTATCCGATGCCATAAAAATCTCGGATATTTTTTTTTTTTTAGATACGTCTTTTTCGCTTAGTACGGCAGTATAGCCGTTCAAAATCATGGGAACAAAACTAAAAATGCACTTTAACGAATTTGAGCACATTGACTTGTGCCAAACTTTACAGTCGCAGTGAACTGTGTGTGCTTAAATCAACCGAGTACAGCAGTTTAAATTAATGGGAACAAAGAAAATAAGAAATTAGCTTTATGTTTCTCAATAAGCCTCAAGAACTTGATCATATGGTGTAAAAGATCAGCGTTAGAATGCTTTGTTGTCAGACGTAAGTTAACATACTACTGTTTAGTTAAGTCACTATCCATAATATGAGCGAATAAGGGCTTCACCTTAATAAGTTCGAATTAATTTTGATTTGCGATTTTTTACTACGTTCCCTGAATCTTTTAAATAGTCTTTCAATGACATTAGGAAACAGGAATTCGTTCATCAGCCATTCTTTTTCTGATTCTATAAATTTACTTATCCTTCGATGACATCTTTCTCATTTTGGAACAGGTTTACTTTAGTAGCCCATTCCCAAATTTTTTTTGGAGTACATAAGGCTCAGTGTAATCAAAAGTTAGGGGACGCTCCTACTCTCGGTGATATAGCCGTCGGAAGCATGCAAAAAATCGTTACAAGATGAGAACCCTTGAATCGATAATAAGTGTGTCATATGAAAAATTATTTAATTATACATATTTGTATATAAAATTTTTAAATCCGAGTCAGATTTCCAGAGTTATTTTTTTTTAACTCGTTTTGGGCGAATTTTTTGCTCAAATTATGTCAATAAAAATTTTTTCTTAGATGAATCAGTAAATTCTTGACTTCCATTTAAAATGGGATTGAACAGCTCTCCAGCTATTTAAAAAAATGGTGGAGTACATCGATTTCCTCAGCTTTCTACTTCCACAAGTATAAAAGGGACGTCGCACGGGTCAATGAGCTTGGTGGGCCTACGTTGCTCCCTACTGTATGAAAGCCAGCATGTCAGGCCTTGGCGCCCAATGACATCGTGTTTAAAAAAGAGCAACGCAAGAATTGAAGACGGCATTGCTACGGGTGCCAAAATACTAAACATGCCTGATTGACTACTTCATTCTTCTACGGGCATAATTGACACACAACATACGAAATGTATCAGATACAAAAAATCGATTTTTTTTTTTGCAATTTCACAACTTCCACCATTGCTAACTCTAATATACCAAGAAATCTTTTCGAAAATAATTCTTGTTTGTTGACAAGAGGGGAGAGTACAGAATTTATCGTACTCGGAAAGTTGATAGTAAGGTGCTGCTACCCATTTTTCCAACCAGCTATAAGTCCTATTAAATAAATAGTAACTTATATTTTTAATAAACACACACACACACATTTTTGTGAAAAATAACATCCAGATAAAAATGGAAAATATTGGGTTAGTAAAGAAAAAAAAAACTAAAATAGAACACCAATTAAAAGGACATAAAGAGGGCTTGCTTAATATATTTATTACCGACCAAACTGGTTTTAAGGATAAAATAGTAAGGATGAACCAGTTTAGCCTAGGATAAAGTATTTATTTACATAACGATCTAACTTCCGATTTTCTTGAAATATTAGTAGATTAGGTTAAGTGTGGACCTTCGGGCAGGGGTCAGCATTTACATTCTCCAATATATCCAATACTGGATTCGGTGAGGCCTTAGGCCGCGGTTCACTATACTTTATCCAACATAATTTGTCCTACTGTTTTTTTTTTGATAGAGGGTATGTAACGCTATATTGGTTTTGGTGTTTTTCTGACCGCGACGTTGATTATTTTCTTTTTGCTACAATTCAATAAAGCACAATTAAGTAATTGTTTGGAGTAAGTGTGACTGTGATGAATTGTGATCGCGGTCGGGTGGTTTGAAGTTGAGTATACTACAGCAATATAGACCGTAATTAATTGGTCTTATGCTTGTAATTGATATTATTTTTCGGAATCAATTTTTTATAGTTAAGTTTCTTATGCATAAGTACGGCTAGTAGTTGCTAAAAATAGGTCGAGTAAAAAATTATTAATTTTTAGTGCATGAGCCCCAATAAAGCATACTCGTTTGAGTGATCTTTATAAAGTAAAATTTATTAAGATACCGAATTTAAAAAAAAACTAAAATTTAAAAAAAAAAACGAACTATATAGAGCAATTTCCGCCACTTTTGTAAAAAAAAAACAAAAAAATTTAAATAACAAAGTGTATCGGAATTTAAATTGCTAATTGTATCGAACAAATTTTAAAAGAGTACAACTTAGCTAATTTCATACAGTAAATTTAGCGAATTTTATAGAGTAAACTGAGCGAATATTATAGAGCAAATATTTTATTTTTCGTATTAGGTTGTGAAGCAGAAACGGCAGCTGAAGCGGCCATATAGAACGAAATGATTACGCAGGACCACAAAAAAAAGTCTTGTGGTTGAAAGTTGAGTTTTAGTGTGCTAAATACGAATCCGGGGTCAGAATTTACCCACCATCCTTAGATTTTGACATAACCTCAAAGTTGTATTTTAGTGTGCTAAATACGAATCCGGGGTCAGAATTTACCCACCATCCTTAGATTTTGACATAACCTCAAAATCACACTTTAAAAATACATACGTTAAAAAGAAAGTCCCTCAAAAAAAAAAAAAACAATCAAAATCCGGAAAGTAGACCTTACTTATATTACGTATTTAGGTGTGCTGAAATAATATCTATCAATAAAAATGAGTTTTAGTTGCCCACTTTTCCCCCAGCACCCCCATTTACCCCCAAAGGGTCAAAAACTCATTTCTTGTAAAAATTCAACATTAATACATATCCGCAGGTATTTTGGTACACGAAAACTCAGAATGTCAATAAAAATCTTTGGGGAGGTGTAATAAAGTACTGGGGTAGGTTTGGGGGGTGATTAGGGGGTAGAAATGAGTTTTTATCGATATTAACAGCTTAAGTGCACCAAAATAGCTGTGGATATGCATTTTTGTATTTTTATAAGAAAGCTTATAAGTTTTTGACCCTTTGAAGGTGTATGGGGGCCAGTGTTGGCTTGTCACAAGGATTTTTATGTTTACGACGGTCACACGTCGTAAACTGTCGTAAATTTCACAAATGTCACAAAAGTCGCAAACTCCAGATCAACATGATTTAGCTCGAATAAAGAAAAGATCTCGATTTTTATGTTATTGTTATAACACCTAAAAGAGCTAAACGAGTTTCGAGCTGTGCATCCTTGCTTTACACAACAGATGTTTAAAATTGCAGAAGCTCTCCCCAAAATATGTGTAGTCATTAACTAAATATGTGTCATTAAAAAGAAAAGAAAAGAAAAAGAAAAACTAGTCACGGATTCGAATTCTCCGATTTGAATCACCTTAATATGCAAATTTGTCGACTCGAATTCGAAAAAAGTTAGGTCTGTTAATTTAGAAAAATGCAGATATCTTGGTTTTGAAATAAGATAATGATATGCGGTTTCGGCATTATTTTAAACAAATAACAGTAGATTAAAAATGATGGACCATGGGATCGGCGGTAACATAATATTTGAGGTGTTGCAGCTAGAATGTGTAAAATAGGTACTTCTGTCCGGTCAATTGTCAGTTTTTTTATAAGAAAGAAAGAAGAAGAAAAACAAATCACGGATTTGAATTCCCTGATCGATAGTTTCTCGAAAACCATACCCACTTTGTTGGAAAATTTTAAAGCGTCTGCCACTTGCACCATTTTTCAAACATTGCCTCAAACGTCAAATCTGCGCGAATGTCAAAAATGTTCATATTACTTATAGCGAGTCGCCTAACTTTCGTTCGCAAGAAATGTCAAAATCAGGCGAACAGAATTTGTATGTGACAAATATTTGAATGTTTGAAAAACTTTACAAAAAGTAGATACAGAGAAAATTTTAAAAACTTTACAAAAAGTACAGATATCGCAATCATGGAAAGCACAAACAAAACGTCAGTATAAAAATTTATTGATCAATTTTATTCATGCATGTAAAATAATTTTTAATTATTAGCATGAAAAAAAAACCAATATACAGCAGTTTCATAAACTAGTAAAGGTTATGGAGGAAAATCCTGAACCAGCAAAGAGACTTGGTAGTTTTGGGTCGAATAAGAAGATCAACAGGGATATGTGGGATCAACCCGCAATTGAGATAAATTCGCTAGGTCCGCCCACGCGTGATGTAAAAAGTTGGAATTACGGTACTACGACCGTATAATCAAAATAGGCTTTCCATTGTTTCCAATAAATACACAAACGCTTCTTTATTAATCCTGAAGTAAGACACAAATCTAGAAAAACAATTTCTTCATATATTTCTTGTCAATATTTACAGCCGGGTAGGCAGTTTGAGTGGGTTCGAGCTGTCCCTAATGTTCCGCCGCATTCTTTGAATATTGCTATCCCCAACCTCATAGCTATCTTCAAAAAATAAGTCCACATTGCTTATCATTTTAATTTTATTTTTTTCACTTGTAAAAATTAGATGTTCAATATTTTTACGATTTCAAATTTGAAGTTTTTCAGCTGTCAATTTCTGTTTTTAATTTGGCAGCAAAACTTCAGATTTGAAGTTTCTTAGACGTCAATTTCTGTTTTGTAATTTGGCAGCATTGTTTTGTATTTTTGATTCGCCACGGCATGCGAATTGACAAATTCAGGCGAATCGCCATCGGTAATAGGGCTATTAAACTGCAAAAATCACAAAAATACCTATGCCTGTGTTTTTATTTGTTTGTATTTGATTCACACTATGATCAAATAGTGCTGTCGTAACTTTTTTGAAGGATGTACATATAAATATGTATAAGGATGTATAATATAAAGAAAGTATATATTTATATTAAGAACCGTTTCATTTATTTTGTTCTAAACTTTTATTTAAAATATATACATTTTTCTGGGTGAAAAATTACACTTTTTTTTCGAAGGGGAAGTGATCAGCTGTTTCTTACTCTCATTTTTTCTCTCTCAACCACCACATTTTTTCTGGCAGAAACACTTTTTGTGGTAAAACTTTATAAGTATTTACATATTTTTTGTGGCTGAAACACACCTTATTTTAATACTTGAATAAATTAAACTAGAATAATTTAATCAATAGGGTTGAGTCGACATGAACAATGTTTCTTTTGTATTCAAAAATATGAATTTTGGGGTACTTAAGCCCCAAAATAGGCCCCTTGATTGCCCACCTATTTTTGAAGCTGAAAATAAAAGTTATATTTATGTTGCTTGATTTACTGGAGCGCCTGCTTCCAGAAAAAAAACTTTTTTTCATAAACTTTGAATTTAATATAAATTTATCTATCAAAATTTTTACTTACTTACTTGGGTGGCCATAACAACCCGTTACCGGGTTACGGCTGACCTCAAAAGCTCTCTCCAGGCGCCTCTGCTTCGTGCGCGCCTTCTCCAATCAGTCACACATTTTGCGAAGAATTTTTCTCTCAAACACCCCAAGCGTGGCTGCATCAGTGTGCGACACAACCCATGCTTCTTCGCCGTAAAGTAGCACGGGTAAGATGAGCGTCTTGTAGAGTGTCAGTTTTGTCGGGCGAGAGAGGTCTCTACTACTCAATTGCTTACTGAGACCATAGTAACACCTATTAGCAAGAGTTAGTCATCGCTTTATCTCCAGGCTGACATCGTTTTGAGTGTTCACGGAGGTGCCAAGATAGGTGAATTCCTTGTCAACTTCGAAATTATAGTTATCGCAGTAACATAGGATCCAATACGCCGCGTCTCCCTGTTTGTGGACAGCATATACTTTGTTTTGCCCTCGTTCACCGTCAAACCCACCTTCGCTGACTCTTTTTCGATAGCAGAGAACGCAGCAGTAACATCTCGCTTAGAGCGTCCAATGATATCAATATCATGGGCATATGCTGGAGCTGGACACTTTTGTAGAAAATAGTGCCATTACGATGTACACTGGCTCTTCGCAACACCCCTCCCATCACAAAGTTGAAGAGGTTGCAGGATAGTAGATTGCCCTGTCTGAAACCTCATTCAGTATCAAATGGTTCGGAGAGGTCCCTTCCTACTCTGACGGAGCTGGCTGTGTTACTCAACGTCATTCTGCAAAGCCGCACCAGCTTCGCAGGTATACCGAACTCAGACATGTTGCCATACAGGCAATCCCGTATCGGGCTATCGAAAGCTGCTTTAAAATCGATAAAGAGATGATGGGTATCGATCTGTTTTTCGTAGGTTTTTTCCAGGATTTGACGTAGTGTGAAGATCTGGTCTATGGTGGACTTACCAGGTCTAAAGCCGCACTGATAAGGCCCAATCAGTGTGTTGGCAAACGGCTTAAGTCTTTCACACAGTAGAGTCGACAGGACCTTGTAAGAGATGGCAAGAAGACTGATTCCCCGGTAGTTAGCGCAGATTGTCGGGTCACCTTTCTTCAGTACAGGACAAAGGACACTGAGATTCCAATCGTCGGGCATGCTTTCTGCTAGCCATATTTTGCAGATGAGTTGATGCATACACCCTATCAGCTCAACTCCGCCGGTCTTGAACAATTCAGCAGGCAGGCCATCGGCACCAGCCGCTTTGTTGTCCTTAAGTCGTTGAATCACAACTCGTACCGCGTCATGGCTAGATGGTGCTACGTTCACACCATCGTCGTTGATTGGTGGCATCGGGTTAATTTCTCCAAAGGCGGGATTGGTGGAGTCATCGCCAGCAAGCAGCTTGGAAAAGTATTCCCTCCATAATCTCAGTGTACCCTGCGTATCCGTAACCAGATTTCCATAACAGGTAGATGCTCCGGGCTTGAAACCTTGGGTCAGACGCTTGACTTGTTGGTAAAATTTTCGAGCATCATTTCTGCCCCGTAACACTTCGAGATTCTCACGCTCGTGCCTTTCCTGCTCTCGTTTCTTGCGTCTGAAAAGGCGCCTCTCTTCCTTTCTCTTTTCCCTCTAGTTTTCGTGCACGGCTCGCGTTGCGGCTGACTGCAGGGTTCTTTTGTAGGCGGCGTTTTTCACTGCAGTAGCTTCGCGACACTCCTGGTCATACCATTGATTTCGCAGAAGTGGGCGTCGGAAACCAATGACTTCCTCAGCGGTAGAGCGCATGGATCGGGATATATGCGCCCAAAGTCCACCGGCATCATCGGGTAGAGAGTCAGGTTGAAGGAGCAGCTCTGAGAGGCGAGCGGAATAGGCTTCGGCCGTCCGATGTGATTGCAGCTTAGCAACGTCCAACGCTTTCGTTGCGTACCAGAGCGTACATCCTTTGCATTGCACAGCCGCATGCGTATCTTGGCTGCAACAAGATAATGATCGGAGTCAATATCGACTCCCCGGAACGTACGAACATCTAGCACGCTGAAAGCATGCCTTCCATCGATCACAACATGATCGATTTGGTTGCGTGTTTTCTGATCAGGGGACAGCCAGGTGGCCTTGTGAATATCTAGGTGTTGAAATCTGGTGCTACTTACTACCATATTTCGCGCCGCGGCGAAGTCGATCAGCCGTAGACCGTTGTTTGAGGTGGTCTCGGCCAAATATAACTTCTCTTCCGACCTTTCCGTTGAAATCCCCGAGTATAATTTTAACGTCATGAGCCGGGCAGCGGTCGTATACTTCCTCGAGTCTCGCATAGAAGGCATCTTTGACAGCATCGTCCTTTTCCTCCGTCGGGGCGTGCGCGCAAATCAAGCTGATGTTGAAAAATCGGCCTTGACGCGGATCGTAGCCAACCTTTCGCTCTCAGGTGTGAACCTGGAGATATGGTGGCGAAGTCTCTTGCTTATTACGAATCCGCATCCCAATTCGCGCCTCTCCGCATGGCAGCTGTAGTAGATATCGCAACTTGCTTGCTTAGAGCAACCTTGTCCTATCCATCTTATTTCCTGGATGGCGGTGATGTCAGCCTTAAGTTTTCCGAGGGCATCCGCCAATTCGATAGAGGCACCTTCCCTATTGAGGGTCCAGATATTCCAGGTGCATATCCTTAAATCATAGTCATTTTTTCGTTTGCAGTGGTCGTCAACGTTGAGGGGTTCTGTATCCGAGGCTTTTTTAGTCTTCATTGGAGTGCTTTTTTTTACGTGGCGTGTACCAAACCCTGCGCACAACCCAGTTTACTTCCAGGGAGGACACGCTTAAATTTAACAGCGAAATGTGCCTTCATAGCTGTCAAAAACAAACAAAAATTGTTTGTCCGTTTGCGTACTATTTGTAATGGATTTTTCGAAAATAAAAAAAAAAATGTGTGCCACACCAAAGTGCCCGTTTCGGAGACGCTGACTAGGGGTCATGCACACTTGCAATGTTACATGTGAGTTTACGACGCTAACAAGGAATTTGAATGTTGAAAAGCCGATTGTCAGTTTACAAAATATTATTATTTACTGTGAAAAATTACCGCCCAGGAAAAAGTACCTTAACCGCCTCGACGTAAGCTTACGACGCAAACAAAGAATTTGAATTATTACAAGCCGCTTGTCAGATTAAAAGATATTATTATGAATTGTAAAAATTACCGTCTGTGGCGGGCCACAACCCCTCGACCCCCCCAAGCTACGTTACTGCTCTAAATTGTTCTGATTTTTGAGTCAAAAAATTGACGATTGCTGGAATTCTTTTTCAGAACGCCTTTATAATTTTTTATATAGAAAACTTTTTACAAAGTATTAGGCAACTCTCAAAGTTCACAAAAGAACTTGTTTTTGTCGCCATAAATAAATATGACATAAGAAACAGTTCCAGCGATAGTTCCGTATCAATTGGTTTGAAACATACAAATCAAAAACGGTCTTAAAAATGTCATAATAAGAGATAAAATATAAATAACAGCCTTTTGGGAAAAAAATTGTACATTAGCTTAATTGCTGTAAAATTTAAGTCATGGGGCATTCCATACCAAATCACCGTTAATTTTTTGATATGTTTTAGTGCGTATTAAAAGCAACAAGCACACCAATTTTCAGTCTTGTATTCGAAACCGTTATTGAGTAATCGGTTTTTAAGGCAAAACTTTCAATTTAAATAAATTTGTTAAAACACTAAATTTTTTTATTAAAAAATATTTATTCAAAATAACATATTTTTTTTGTTTTGATTTTTTTATATGTTATTTCACAATCAATCCTAAGAATGTGTGCTTTCATATCGAAATTCCCGCCATATCTTTGGAAACTACGAATTTTTTACTGATGACGCGCACCATGTTTTTTCAACATAAAATTCGACATACAATTTTGTTTTTGTAATGTTATTTTCAATCAATCCTAAGGATGCATCTGCATTCAAATCGAAATTCCCGACATAGCTTTGGAAAATATGAATTTTATCTAATTGTGTGAAAGGTATGCTATTTCCCATTTTATGTTGAAAAAACATGGTGCGCGTCATCAGTAAAAAATTCTTAGTTTCCAAAGTTATGGCGGGAATTTCGATATGAAAGCACATGCATTCTCTTAAGATTGATTGAGGAATAACATATAAAAAAATAAAAACAAAAAAAAATATGTTATATAGAAAATATTTTGAAAAAAATTAGTGATTTAACAAAATTATTTAAACTTTTCTATAAAGTTATAGGCCCATAATTATAGTCGCAAAAATAAGTTAAAACCTGGTTTTTACCCAAAATCGTAGATACAGAGTGACCCCATAAAAAAAGAAAAACTTGCATTAAATTATAAGAAAATTTTAAAAAATAGAGTACCCTTCGTTATTGACACAAAATATTATAGACGAGCGATTTTTCTTCTGTTTTTCCTATACGCAGGGCCGTGTTACCGCATACGCCACCGACGCCATGGCGTATGGACGGCAAATTTTGAAAACGAGTATTTTTTTTTTTTTTGCTCATCAAAATT
This sequence comes from Tricholauxania praeusta, assembly GCA_949775025.1. Classification (NCBI taxonomy): domain Eukaryota; kingdom Metazoa; phylum Arthropoda; class Insecta; order Diptera; family Lauxaniidae; genus Tricholauxania; species Tricholauxania praeusta. The sequence goes on along the minus strand of OX459029.1, from coordinate 68,453,521 downwards.
GTTTTTATGTTTTATGTGTTTTGAACCGAGGACCTTTTTTTTTGGCTCATAAAAATTTTTTTGTATGGATATCAAAAAAATTGGTTTTTGATCTTATTATTTTTTTTTAAATATGGGGGCGGCAAAATTTTATTGGCGTACGGACGGCACATAGCCTTAACCCGGCCCTGCCTATACGTTTGTATTGAGTACAAAATTGACACTAGAAAATTTATCGCAGAGAAATAGAAGAAATTCTATTTTTTGGTGCGATCTGACTACTCTTCAGAGTAGACTTTTTAGTGGCTATGTTGAACTTCGTTGAACGTAAGAAACGATGTAGCCATAGTTGCAAAACTATGTAATATTCTCACAATTACTTAAATTTTAATTCTTATATTTCCTAAATAAATGGAGTTCATTCACAAAATGTTATTGAATGAAATAAATTAAGATACTTTAAACAATAAATATGCAAATCTGTTAACATTTTATAAATTTAAAAAAAATATTAAGTAATATACATAGCTAATTTTTTACTATTCGTGCAGTTTGAGGGGAAAATTTTTTTCAAAAGCAGATCGTGGCAGCACTGAATTGTCAATCAAATTGTTGTATGTCAGCGTTTACACGAGGAAACTTTTTCCGCAAAGTTTCCTTGTTTGTAGGCAAGAGGGGAAAAACGAAAGGGACGAGGAAAAAAAAATTGTCATTTGTGGCAAACAAAAAGAGAATAGACAAGAATTTGTCTCTCAGACTTTCCTCGTGTAAACGTCGACTATGTATTGTGCATGGTGTAATAACCAAGGTGGAGTAATTAGGGAGAGCCTAATCATCTGTCATCATCATCATCATTTTCAATCATCTGTCATCCTATTTGCTGTAGTTTTGACATTCATAACATTTCAATTGCCCATTCAGAAAACTTAAGCGCTTTGATAAATTGCAGCGCTTAGGCGTAAGGTCTTGAACATTTTCTGAACGATAGCTGCAAACTACATTAAATCTTAAAAATTTAGTCGATGTGGTTGTTATTGCAAAAACAAAAAAGACTTATTGCTATCATATTAAAGCCTGCTACATTATTTAGCGTAGTTTTTTGTTCGCATCAGAATTTTGAAACTCAACACAAATACCTCTCAGTAGAAAGTTGTTTAAAGCGCTTCAAAAATACTGAAGTTGCTGAACGGGCCAATTAATCAAAACACCGAAGTGTCAAAACGAAACAAGACAACGAAGGACAAGAAACCCAAACTTTTGAGAATTTCGTTTTTAAGTACGCCACCTTGGTTATTACACCATGGTATTGTGTGTATATTATGCATATTTCTGCAACTGCACTCCAAGCCGTTTCCTTTACATTTCGATTACAATAAAATGCGTCAATTTTACTGTACAAACATATTCTTTTTTCCACATTTTCTATTAATTTCAAAATACATAAATGGATTTTCCACTTCTGGCTCCATTGCAAACATATTTTTTTATGTATAGGGCGGTTCACATTATCACACATGTTGTCCTTCATTGCTTGACAACATGTGAGACTGTCAATATTGCTTTGCGTTCACATTATCGAGCATGCCATCAAACATCAATTTCAGAACAATTTATTAGCGTCCACATCGAAGTAAACTTCATGAAATCTTATTTAAAATGAAAAATGACAGTCAGTTCACACAGGTTGTATAGTTCGACAAGCTAGCAGAAAAATGAAAAATTTTTGAAATCCATCCAACATGTGTGTCAAGCGGTCCATCCTACCGTTCACATTATCGAACATTGATGTTGTCACACCATGTTGGACATCATGTGTGATAATGTGAACTGGGCTTATGTATACAATGCATAGCCAGCTGATTCCGTACAGGGAGTGCGTTCAGTTTCGCTCTTTCCTTAAGGAAATGACATTTGTGGAAATTGAACGAAACTTTTTGTTAAGTACGTTGTAGTTTTGATATACGATTTGTGTGTATTCGCACAGTTGCATAAGCTGACTTCAGTCAGCCCTTTAAAAGCCCAACTAAACCATTTATCGCCTAGCGTAACCTACTGTCAAATTTGAACGAAAAGCCTGTCAGATGCTTAAGAAACTTAGAGAAGACTTTTTAGTGGCTATGTTGTACTTCGTTGAACTTAAGAAGCGATGTAGCCATAGTTGGCAAGCGTGTGACATATTCCCACAATTACATAAATTTTATTTCTTATATTTCCTAAATAAATTGAATTCATTCTCAAAATGTTATTCAATGACATTAGTTTAGATACTTAAAGCAATAAATATGTAATCTAGACATTGTTTTTACTAATTTTAAGAAAAAAATGCATAAACAGCTGATTCCGTACAGAAAGTGCGTTCAGTTTCACTCTTTCCTTAAGGAAATGACATTTGTGGAAATTGAACGAAACTTTTTGTTAAGAACGTTGTAGTTTCAATACACGAATTGTGTGTATTCGCACAGTTGCATAAGTTGACTGCAGTCAAAGCATGTATGATTTAGTTGAGCCTTGAGTCGTACGGCTTCCCGTCACACGCGCAAACTTTCGCTTCATGTATTTTAATTTGCATACGACCTGTTCGTACGACTTGTGTTTTTGTATACGACTTGTCGGCAGTCACTACGACTTTTTATACGATCTTTCAAAGACGTATCGTGGAAGTGCGCTATAAGGCTCTATAACGTAAAACATCAAAACAAATGCTTAGGGTACACAACTAACACGATATGTATCTCTGATTTTTTTTTCTACTGAGTTTGACCTTGAAACTTTTAAGTTTGCAATTGTACTTTAAAAATTTCTAATTTCTTATGCAACCCTGATTTTCTGTCCGTCAACTATTTGTTATTTTGCTTGGTTCTCTTTTACTCTGATTCTTCGCCTTGACAGTATGGGGCAAATTCTGTGTACTTAACCTCACTTTTTTCATGCAGTCAATTCTATTCGTTTTCCGCAGCGCTGTTACGCTTATTCTTAATACTAAAAGTCACTGAATTACGTGAATAAAAGCTAAAAAAATAAAAACAAAGATCTGAATTCATCGAACGAAAATCCAATAATACAGTTCATCTATTGAAATAAAAATTAGTTTGAAGAATATTGCAGTATACTAAAATTTCATTTGCTTTTGTTTTTGCAATGACAACCAACGCAGATACATTATAAAAATTTAAAATTCTTTTCGAATTGAGGTGATCTAAGGACTGCACGACGGAGTTTAAAAATATGCGGTCAGTTTTTGCTTAATATTAAAAAAAAACTAAACTGCACAAAAGAAGACTGGCTGCTTAAGTTGAAGGGAATATTCCTGAAGTACACGTTTCTTGGAAGGAACGAAGAAAATCCACGCAAACATTTTTATTAGCGCAGACTGGTGAAAAATTATTAAAGCGTGAGTTAGCACTGCTGTAGTTTAAATCAGTAAGAAAAAAGTTACACGTTTACTTTGCACTGCATAAATTACACTGCTGAACACAAGAAAATTGTTGTAGACAAACAATAATCGTTCCTTATATAAAATGATGCATTGGTTCTGAAAAATATATTAAAAATTGTTGTCACTTGCCAGATTAGAAAAATATACAATAAATTGTATACCAACAGACATACATACGTTAAATGTGCTCAATAGTTTAGGAGAAAATAACTAATCAAAAGCCGATTTGGTTCCTTTTTCGTAAAAACTGAAAATACTGAGTTTATTCTAAGATAAACACCGTTTTGGTCTGAAAAACAAAGCACTGTTGGTCCGTATTGTAAGCAAATTTACAGCAGGTTTAACCACTTCGATTTTATTTTCATATAAACACTAGTTTAAGTTTAAGTCGTTTTTTAACTCTTAAAATGTTCTTCAATTTAAAAATCCCTAAAACGCGAAAGAATACGCGCATTAATAGTTTGCATTAAAAATTACCAGATAGCACTTAATTGCACAATCATTAAGTCGCATTTATGAGCAATTTGTTGAGTAACACTTCAATGGAAATTTTTTGCATTCATATTTTTATTACTACAACTATTGGTTACAATCTAATCCTCCATCAACTCGAGGGATATAATGTCCTGAATAAAACAGTCTTCATCCTCTACGCTTGGGTATTTGTATAATATTTGATAAGCGTCCACTGCTGCCTAATTCTCAAGATACCTCTCAAAGTCCACCGCAAACATGATCATCCTAACTTGCTTCCATGCCTTTCCTTTCTTGCTTATCAAATCAGCATAGCTTATTAAATTTTAGATAATGCCGATGCTGATGATTATCACGATCTTCTTGTAATTTTTTTGATTTCTATATGCAGTGAAGATAAGTCACCTAATTTCTGGTGGTTCATGTTCTAAAAAATTTTAAAATTTACTGTTCATTTTTCTATTTCATAATTTACTGAACTAACTGATGTACAACTATATACATATATGTATATAATACCGGCCAATCTAGTTTTGTGGATAAAATAGTTTTTCTTAGGCCAAATTAAGTAATTAATCCGAAGCCTGTTAGGATGAACCAGTTTAAGTATGTCAGGTTAAGTGGGCGGCCTTCGGCTGCGATTCCGGAATTACTTCCTACAATATGTCTATCGGCATTGGACATATTGAAGGATGTAAACTGAGTCGTGGCCGAAGAGCGCCCACTTACCCAAACATAATAAAATTTGAAGAAATGCGGGAGTGAGGCCGTTAAAGTAAATAATAGCTATAGTTCATCCTAGATTAAAATGATTAGTTTATACTGAATCTAGTTTGGCCAGTAAAAAATACGACAGGGCAATTAAATTTTTTTTTTGAAATGTATTTTGATTCAAACAGGTTTAATAGTTGCAGGCACATCATAGAACAATTCTGGTGCAAGGAGAGATCAATATTAATATTTACTCATCGAGCTTTTTATTTACGATTTACATAGTATATGGGAAAGAATGCTTCATTAGACAGTTTTGTCTATATATGTATCGTAAAAGAAGAATCTAACCCGAACGGGGCTAAGCCCATTGGAAAGAACATATAATTTCCCATTAAAGAGTATATAATAATTTTTTCGTGAATATTATATTTCGTCAGCTTATTAGCTTTCAATTCAATATTTTTTTTTTGTAAAAAATTTTATGCTATTTCCGATGACTTGGTCTCGTTCCTGTAAGATTTTTTTTTCACGAGAAGTACATGAAACTGTCTAATAAAATAAAGCATTCTTTCCCATATCAATCGTATGGAAAACTAAAAAAATCCATGAGCCACCAGTAAATATTAATTTAATGAACTCGCATTGCACCAGCAATTTTCTCTGATGTAGCTGCAACTATTATGAAAACTGTGGGAAAGTGTGAGAATGGCTGAAATATAAAAAAATATGGAAAAAGTTGAAAAACGTCAAAAGAGGTTAAAAAGTCAAAAAAGTATGGAAAAGGTTGAAAAAGCCGAAAAATGTTGGAAAAGACAAAAAAAAAAAATGGAAAAAGTTGAAAAAATTTGAAAGAGGTTAAACAATGTAACAGTTGAAAGAGGTTGAGAATCTCGAAAAAAGTTGAAAAAGTCAAGATAAATTGAAAGAAGTTGAAAAAGCTGAAAATCTCGAAAAAAATATGGAACCTGTTGAAAAAAATTGAAAGAGGTTGAAAGTTAAAAAAGGCTGATAAAGTCGATAAAATATGGAAAATGTAGAAAAGTTCAAAATCTCGAAAGAAGTTGAATGAGATTGAGAAAGTCGGAAAATATTGAGAGATGTTGAAAATGTCGAAAAAAATTGAAAGAGGTTCATCAATTGAAAAATGCAGAATAAAATTGAAAAGTTCAAAAAATTGAGATAGGCTGAAAAGAGTTGAAAGATGGTGAGAAATGTTCAAACAGTTGAAAAAGGCAAAAAAAAAATATGGAAAATGAAGAACTAAGTTGAATTAGGAAACATGCTTGTATGCATGCTTGTATGGGAGGTGTCACACCCACTGATATAATCTTGTCCAAACTCATATAATTTCAAAGTTTATAGTAACCGACATCTTTATACCAAATTTTATTAGAATTACTCTTATAGTGCACAAAATATAACAATAGTTTTTTAATTACATGGGATGTGTTACGCCCACTTATGCAATCCCGTCGAAATCCATTTAATTTCATAGCTTATATTAACCAACACCTCTGCACTAAATTAACATTAATGTTTTTTCATAAAATACGGGCGCCCGCTTTTTATCATGTAGCAAGTATATCTGCCATAACTATTACGTCGTTAGTTCTGTTAATATAACGTTTATAAATACTGTGGGCTGTGCCACGCCCTTCAACGAGTTTTTGAAGTATAGTGACTTAGCTTGTTATGATGACTGGTTTCAGTGATTATCTTCAAAATTGTTATGAAAATCGTAAGTGCCTTTTTGAGTAGTGGAGAAACATTATGTGGAGTGATCATATTTCGGGGATCATATTCCGTGTTTGGGCTACGCCTTACATATTTGCAAGTGGCCATTCCAAGTACCCGTGCGCAAAATCCGATCTATGTGTGATATGTTTTTTTTTTTTTTTTAACAATGGAACTCGTTGTGGATTCTGGGCTCTAACGTTGACTGCGAGTTGCCTTGAGCAAACGGGTTTCGCGCTATTACGTGTATAAATGTGTGATGAAATCCAAATGTAAACAATACATAAGCCAGTAGAAATTCGTGCATCACTGATGTAAATAAAGTTACAGTTAGAGTTATTATGTTCTTGTATGTTCCGCATAACATGGTTAGTCTAAAAAAAACTATATTTTTTCTAAGTAAAAAATTTTTCGACAAAAATTCCTCTAAATAAAATCATTTTATTTAGATCTTAATAGCTCACATACCGCTATTTCTTCTTTCAATTCTTAGAAATTATAATAGTTTTTTTTTTATTGTATGGCCTTTGCGCTTAAAACAAAATAATAAATAATATTAATTGACACAAATCACTTGCAAGATTGAAGTAAAAAGCGCAACTATAGTTTCTAGCAAAAAAAGAGACAATTTTTCAACTTTGCAAGCGTGTAGCAAGCTTCACAATGCTTTCATGCCAAAAACCATTATAGTTTACGGTACTTTACAATTTTATGAATTGAATGAGCGTAAAGATGATGTGCTATGAAAATATGTGAATATCAATTTATCAGAAGCTAATATGATAAAAAAGTTGGCATTACTGCACACACTATACAGGAGACTTAAAGGTTTGGCGGTGGCTCCTTGATGATATAGGGCTGTTTTCATCGTAATAAACAGGGAGTTCTATGTAAAATCAGTGGAATAATGAAAGCAAGACTCCCCTTAACTATTTGCTTAACTGAAAAAAATTTAATTTTCTTTTTTCGGATGAACCAGTCTCCAGATATCTTGCTCACCGCAAATTTTGAGGTCGTTCACGGCATTGCACTTTTCTAACTTCTTGCCGAATATTTTTGTACCAAAATTTCAGAGATAAATCTTGAATAGTTAAACTTTAACAATGTAAAAAAAATGTTGGTCTTAGGTAAAAGCCAGCTTAAGTCACAAAACTGTTCACTAAATACTTAGCATAAAAATAACTACCCAAGTTAATCAAAATGAGAAATATTTTAGTTTTGATTTTTTTAGCTACCATAAAGCATAAACAAGTTTTCTGCATACCATTTTTTTAAAACCTTTTTACAAAAAAAAAAATTTAGCCTTAAAGCTAGAAACATGTTTTTTTGTGTGTGTTCACTGTATGTTGTCTCAAACCACTGTGCGTTGCTAAGGTTGACTTTGCTCTAAATTTTTTCTCAACTAAATACCTTCTGCAACCTTTTTTACCCTTTTCAAAACTATCAAAATTTACTCTTAGTTTTTGTTGGTATAAGCTCTCATATGTTCGTGTATATTTTTTAAAGTAAAAAGTTCCATTAAATATAACTTTTTATTTGAAGTAAATCTTTGGAGTACAAAGTTAGTTGACTTTACGCAAAACAGCTGATGTACTTTTATTTTTTCCCCATTTTTGTGTTTCATGTTTTTTAATTTTTTATCACAAAATCGTAAGAAAACACACATTATATATCGGTCATTCTTTAAATAACTACATATTTGTTTTTTTTTTTTTTGTACAAAAAGCAATTAATATTTTTTGCTAGGAATGTTTTAGTTTTATAAAAAAAAACTAAATAAATTTGCTTAAACATTAATCTTTTTATTTAAAAAATGTTTCTCAAAATATCTTCAATATAACATTCTCTTTTTTTATGATTTTTTTTATATGAATCCTAAGGATGTATCTGCTTTCCTATGGAAATTCCCGCCAATATAACATTCCAATATAACATCTCTTTTTTTATAATTTTTTTGTATGTTGTTCTTCAATCAATTCTAAGGATGTATCTGCTTTCCTATGGAAATTCCCGCCATAATTTTGGAAATAATGATTTTGTTTCTCAAAATATGCATGTGTGTTCGACATAATTTTTTGTTTTATTATTTTTTATCAATGTTATTCTTTAATTATTCCTGCTTTCAAATCGAAATTCCCAACATAAATTTGAAAAAAATATCAAAAAATTCATACAATTTGACTGGTGCGCGCTCTTATAAAAGAAATCATACTATCCAAAGTTATGGCGGGAATTTCAATATGAAAGCAGATACATCTAGATTGAAGAATAGCGTGTAAAAAAATGGAAGATGTATCAAAAATATGATGCGAAACATTTTTATCAAAAAAAAAAAAAATTTAATGTGTAAACAAATTAATTTTAAGTTTTTTGTTTTGTTACCACAGGTTTTTTATTCTATTTCCCCTAATTTTTAAGGTATTTCGCTCAAGATATGTTCAAAAAGTCAAAATGGATTAGATTGTCTATATGACACATTTTTAAGAATACAGATTTACAAAAGGAATAAATTATTTCATAAGCCCTTAACATATATTGTAATGTATTCAACACAGGTCTGACTAAGGAGTTTTGGATTTCAGGAAGTTTTGATGGGCATCGGTGGTTCTGTTATCTCCTGAGTTTTGCAAAAAAAAATTATATACTATAGTTTTTACCTAAAAAAATACGTACGTAGAAGTCCAGAAGCCTACATACATATGAGGCGCCCAGTTGCAAAACCGGCCAAGTCCCTTTTTCATACTTTTGGAAAAACAACGAGAACGTTTATATTCATCCATGTTCATTGAAAAATTACAACGTATTTCCCACATAATAGCTTATAAAATTTCTTACTTAAAGCATGTCAGATCAGACTTTTCGAGTTTTATTTGCGAATGTTTTTGAGAAAACAATTTTGGACTTGGCCGGTTATGAATCCAATGTAATGGACTTGGCCGGTTTTGACATAGTAATAATGAAATTTTGTTTGAAAAAAAGTGGACTTGGTCGGTTTTGATACCAATGTACTAGACTACTGGCTGGTTTTGATTTCAAAGCGTTGGGCTTGACTGGTTTTGAAACTAGTAAAGCTGAATTTGACCAGAAACGACTTAAAAAAAAGATAACATTATTCAGCCTCATTCAACTTAATTCGAGTTTTCCAACCTATTTCAACTGCTTCATTATTTTTCAACCTCATTCAACTTTTCTCAACATTTTCCATAATTTTTCGACTTTTTAACTTCTTTCAACTTTTTCAAATATCTTAAACGTTTTCAATATTTGTTTGACTTTTTCAATCACATTCAACTTTTTTTTGAGTTTTTCAACTTCTTTCAACTGTTTCAACATTTTTCAACCTCTTTCAACTTTTCTCAGCATTTTCCAAACTTTTTCGACTTTTTCAACCTCATTAAACTATTTTCGAGTTTTCAGTCTCATTCAATTTTTTTCGAGTTTTCGAATCCGCGTGTTCAAATCCTAGAGCAGATAATTCTTTTAAATTTAATTTTATTTGTAAAATGATTTGAATAACACAACTTGAATCTGCTTGGTTTGTATAATATTTAGTTTGAATGTAACCCCGTTCCTTAGCTAGCACGACTACAACATGTTTATGTTTAATAAGACTAGACATTTAAAATGAAATAGGGGAATAGATGAAAATAAAAATATATCGCATCAATGAACTCAGCATAAAATAAGTTACTTTTCATCGATGAATTTTCGACGTATTCTACATGTTTGCCGCTGAGTTTAGGTAAACAAAAAATTCTGTTACATATAAAAATTTTCTCAACATTTTACTTCGTCAAAAAAAAAACTAGTCTTGTATCAGACTCCTTTAAGTCTGCATATTTCGTAGATATCCGTAATTTTGTCTCCATTATCTTTCGTTTACGTTTTTTAATAATCATGCATGCATGTACTGTCGTACATGTAAGATATACAAGCAATCTGTTTATTTTATCTGCAAATTTACAATGAACGATGTGTGGAACGTATATCTCAAACCAAACACTGATTTCGTCCTCACATATTAAAAATAAATGTTAAACACAGCCAAAATCTGTTGCTAACTTTAGATCCGGGTCTAACTAAATGTGTCTAATATCATATTCGTGTTTAAATGTAAGTACTAATGAAACAATTTTTTTTTTTTTTTTTTTGCAAAAATGTTAAGTCGCTGAGCTGGTTTCAGGACAAATACGGATAGCTAGCAGGTTTCTTTCAGACATACCTAAGAGCTCTGACATGAAGGGAAAGAGCTGGTTAGACACATGTGAACTTTTAGTTCCCAGAGTTAAATATCATTAAATTTTTTTGAAGTTAATTTTTATTCCATTAACTTACGATTTTTTTCTTCTTTTTAGGTTTATCAAATCGTAATTTTTGAAGTCAGCCTTAAATTTTGCCTAGCAAGGAAGCATAAAAGAGTTTCCACGACGTTTCTGAACAATTTCTAAGAGTACGTGACGGTTGCGCGTCCCACGACTCTGGAAAAGTTGAGCTTTTAAACGCCAACGCTATGTCATCAAAAGAAGAGGCTGCAGCAGTTGAAGCAACGGTTACAGCCGCAACTGTTGCAACAACAACCACTACTAGCTCTTCTTACGCTAATGTGCTGCAGAGCTTAGAGGCCAAAAAGGGTGTTTCTGCTGGCGGCGGCGTTAGTGCTATAGCAGCTGAGCTAACACCAGCCGTTGACCCAGACAATAAGGAAAACCAACCACAATTAAAAACGATAAAATCGTGGAGTGAGGAAACTGCTGCTTCTGAATCTGTCACTGAAGCTGGGGAAACCGCTTCTGATGCAATCAATAATCCACTGATTACTACAACTGGTGAAAAACGTGCTGCTAACACAGATAACACAGCTGAAAACTCTTCTGAAGTTGATGACAATGCCGATTTCGTACCAGTAACTTCCCACAATCGCCGTGATCGTAAAATTCGTCGCAAGGAAAAGCAACGCGATCGTCCCTGGGCAGCTGAAAAACCATCCGGTAGTGGTAATGGTTACGTAACTACTGGTAATAGTGGACAAAAATCTAGTGGCAATTCGAGTAAGCAAGATGAGCGAAAAAAATTTAACTCACGTCGTCCACGTAATGATCGTAGTCCACGCAAAGCATCTAGTGCTGGCGGTGCTGGAGCCGATGCTACTGGAAAATCACATAAAGAACCAAAAGAACGAAAAGATGTTTCACCCAGTGCTAGTGCAGAGAATACTAGCAGCGGTAATGAAGCAAAACCTGGTGAAGGTGATCAAACAAATGTCTCTGGAGTTGCTACTATTCATGCGCCAACTAAAAAGTTTGTTGCGGCTCCACCGCCGAAAGTAAATGCTTGGAAGGTAAGTGCAAAATTTGTTATGAAACGTTTTTGATAACAGAACTTAAACGTTCTATGAAAGTATTTTTATTTTATAGTTTTTGGTTTTATTTTATAAGCTATGACGCTACTAAATAAAACACCTATGGGTAATTCCATGGTAACTCGCGTTACATCCAGAAAGTATTTTTGAGTTTAATGATGCCATAAATTTTAATTATTTATGTTAACTAATACAATTAGATTCTTTGTGAACACATAACATTTCTCATGTCCTACATTAGTCTAAAAATCAGTGTTAACATAGTATTTATCCAGTAAAATAATAAATTGTGTTGGTAACTCGTGTTACCATTTTTGGATAACATGTTCAGAGAGTAAATTTTATTTGAAAGTTTCTCCGAAATTTGTGAGTAGACTGCTTTATATTTGACATAAATAAATGAGCAATAAATCAATAAGCTTACCATTGTTAGCAACAGCGATAATGAATCGTAATTTTTAAAATAATTCAAAAATTATGTGGTAACTCGCGTTACAAAAGATTGGTAACTCGTGTTACCAAATACTTTTATACCAATTTAAGGAGCTTTTTCTAGCTGTAATACACAAGAATAAAAATAAAATCAAAGTTTAATAATAATAAGGAACTTTTTCAGTCTTTAATGTTCAAAAATTAAACAAAAATTGAATAATAAATCAAATTACTCTAGAATGCATAACTCGGGAATGCAGTGAATTATGATTTAAGTACAGATAATGGTATATTATCCTTCGAACTATAACTATCACTACTACATCCATACACATCTTCATAATAGAATGTTTTGGTTTGATGCCCATGTTTACTTCTTTTGATGTTTGGGTCATTTGCAGCTTCTCATTTTGCCAGTAAATTAAATGGGATTTGGATATTCCGACGTTCATTACGTATTATTTCTTTCTTTGCTGCTTCTAATAAACTATCAATTTTTGCTCTCTTCTTTGCTCTACTCTTTCGGCAAGCTTCCCTATGTGTCTTTTTGAAATCATCGTATTTTCCCTCGACTTCTAATTTGTCCCTCCTTTTCATTTTTTCGGCAGCCGAGAGCGGCATTTGGTCCTAAACCAAAAAAAAAATTTCAGTCTAAAGAAGATAGATAAAAATTATCAGAAACTCTTGTTAAATGATGAAGATGCGAGTTACCGGTAACTCGCGTTACAAAAAGTAATTACATTTATTTTAGACTTGTAAAATCAAACGGAGGATGTTTTTACCGTTATTCGGTACAAATTGAAACACAAAAAGAGAATCTAAGTATTCGTTTGAATTAGACAACAAATACCTACAATACTAGAAAAAAATGAACTTGTTGGTAACTCGCGTTACAAAAAATAAGGGTATCTTTTTTCTTAATTTTTAAGCACTCAGCTTTCTCAAAACGAGTGTTGCAACGCATTGTTGATAACATGAATATGGGCATTTCCATTCTGGCGTTACGTTACGTTCGTACGAAAAAATATTTAAAAAAAATACAAAATGGCACATTTTAAAAAATTTTTTATATTTGCATAGTAATTAAGTATATTATATATAGCAGTATATTAAGTAAGAAAATTGACAACTATCGACCATATGGATTTCAAGATATAAGCAAAAACGTGCACTGGCGTTACGTTACAAAAAACAGAAGTGGGTTTTTGACTTGGATTACAAAATTGCAAAACTCTGCGAATTGGGTAAAGCTTTTAGTATAAAACCTTTTTTAGTAGGACTTGATGTAATATAGGTTTATTTTTCAAGTTGTCAAATTTAAAAACTTTTCTCGGTTTATTAGTTATTATATAATGGTTAAATATATAGAACAAGTATGGAAAACACTTAAAAAGTTGAAAGAGGTTGATAAAATATGGAAAATGTTAAAAAACGTCAAAAAAAGTTAAAAGTCGAAAAATTTAAAATAAACAAAATATCATACAAGTTAATTACTGACAATCTGGCGTTACGTTACGCACTTTCGAAATTCATTATAAAATTAAATATTTGTTTAGTAACCGAGTTTTTTATTAAAATTAGTTCAATTTATTAACCTTTGTTAACATACAAAATTTCACGGACTTGCGATCGTCAGAGTACAGATAATGAGAATAAATGGATTTTTTCTGGCGTTACGTTATCTTAGAATTTCATTGAAATCAAACCAAAAATTTACCATTAATTGATATTTGTTTGCTCTTTTGCATTCAATTTACGGTTAGTTGTCGTTCTAGCCAAGGTTTTGCGATAAGAATGTAATTGCACAAATACTCTTAGAAATATAAATTGTAATGAGAAGATGCTCTTAGAAATAAGAAAAACTAACGAAAACGTGAACTTGAACTTTATAGCCCGATATATAGCCATCGTAACTAAGGAAAGTTTTGAACTCTTTCATTTAATTAAATTTGAATATCTCTCTTTAATAATGCAAGTAAGAAAAAACTGTTGGTTAACTTTTAATTTTTCGGTTACGGTAGACTTTTCTGTGGAAATGCACATGTATGTAATATTAGGTACATGAAACTTACTTACCAAGAAACTCAAAACACAGAGATTTAAAAAATGATTTTTTTCAAAACTGAAAGCACGCGTACACACAGTAACTACTTAGAACAGAAAATAATGACGAATTTTATGGTCAAATCTTAAATTTGACACTTCGTGGCAAAACTATTATTATTGAACATTAATTTGGATATAATGTAAGATTGAAAAGCAATAAAAAAATAATCCTATACCGTGTCCACATTTACATGGAAATACCCCTATGATAAAATATTATCTCATACTTGTACATATATCCCAATAACAGGGTTTTTGTAAGTTAAGGAATTTTCTGGAGTAGTTACCATTTACATAAAAAACCAAAAAGTTTTAATGTAACTCAAGCTTGAATCCAATGCAATTGTTGAATGCATTTAGGGCTTCCGTTGGATAAAAAATACTGCTAAATTATTCTTTTGGTGAAACAGGTTTACTTTAGCTTCTATTGCCCATTTTTTTTTCGGTAACAGTGGGTTAAAAGCTAAACAAAAAACAGTGTCACTCGGATATTGTTTCAAAGATATAGCCATCAGAAGTTGCGGATATAGCTTTTGCAAAAAGCCTCATATGTTGGGAACCGCTGAATGGATATAAAAATATGGGTGTCATAAGAAAGATAATTTAGTGGCCTTCTATATTGATGAAATTTCTGGAATTTTAAGCGTTTTTTTTTAAAACTGTTATTTTTTTTAAAAAAAACTTATTTTTTTTAAAACAACTGTTTAATTTTTTAAAAAAACTGTTTAATTTTTTAAAAAAACTGTTATTTTTTTTTAAAAAAACTTATTTTTTAAAAAAAACTGTTATTTTGTCCAAAAATGCTGTTAATAACCCATAATTTCTTTTTAAAAATATTAAGAAAGCTCTAAGATGTAAGTTAGAAAGCCTTTTCAGGGATGTAAAAAAAGGTGACAGCAACAGTTTCTGTTGCAACAGTTAAATTAATTAAAGTATATTTTTGAGAGCTAGTTTACATCTGATTTTAGGGTGAAGGCTTTGGATGTTGTTACAAAGTCCTTAAGCGATTTGAGGTCAGTACCAGATATTTCCTTAAGGTCGATGAAGAAGTTTTTTTCGTCTTAGTCTGATGTTCTTCAGTTTCTCTTCGTCCATTGCAGCAGCGACATCTGTTATGAGCCAACATACCCATTCTATGAGCATGATAGCCTATAAGACAGTGTCCGGTGGTTACTCCTACCACGGTCCCACATGTCATGCGTGATAAATACAATAGGTTATCCGTTTTCGCTTTGCAGAAGGTAGACCAAAAGTTTTTTGTGTTATTCTGCTCGAATTGGTACTAATCCATCTCTGAGTAGCCGTAGTGTAAAAAGACTTCTGAGGAATGAAGTTCAAATGTTGAAAAAGAAGTGATACGTATAATGAGTATCTTTCAAGGAGCACCCCTATTTTTGCTTGTATCTCTGCTATTTCGTTGCCTTCAAAATCATGCCAGCGTGGCACCCAGAAAATACATGTTTCAACTTTGTTTCTGAGGTGTTATAGCAGACTATAAGCTAACAAGAGCTTTAAGTGCTGCTTGGCTGCCAACATAAAAATTTATGCGATCAGCACATTTTCCTGATAGAAAATGTTCCGTGTTAATTGAGTTAAAATGGTCTGAAATTTTGTTTTCCCAAAATTCCCTTGACAGTAAAACTGCTGAAAACTTTCCAAAAGATGAATTCTGGATTATAGTAATCAGTAGATATATTTTATGTTACTATGGCCGAATTCGCTCCCTTTGCGAACAGGTCGATGGGCAGCATATGTAATATCATGTTCAGCGTCCCTAATGAAGTTCTCTTTATAGCAATTCGTTTAATTCAATCTAGGTCTTTCAGTAAAGACTTGTTTTCGAGAGTTTTCCACCAGACTATAACAGTATAAAGTAAGATTGATCTTACTATGGAGATGCATATTTTAGGTTCTAGTCCCAAGTGGGACCAAATATATGTTTGCAAGCATACTAGATGTTGTTCACTTTCACAACGCGGTCCGCTTTAAGTGTAATTTCGGGTCTAAAATTACTCCGAGGACTTATTTCCTTTGATGTGGAAGCACCTGCGAGTAGGTATTTTAAACTTTCTTGTAAAGAAGGCAACCTTTCAGTGGATTTATTCCTAGATTTCTTTCAGAATACCAATTGTTTAATGTCGACTCAAAAAGTTCGCTTATCTCATAGAAATTCGTCATATACCATCAGTGCCACGTCGTCAGCGTAGACAACTGTTTTGGTACCCATAAGTTGAATCTTTTTTAGTAAAGGATTAAGCGCGAGTACATATAGAAGTGGTGAAAGTACACCACCTTGTGCGCACCCTAAAGGTATGATATCCTATCCTATTAAACAATGCTCAGTATCATATCTGATTAGTAAACTGTACTTCCTCCGATCAACCCTTTCGCGCCCGTTCCAGGGCCAGCTGCCAGAAAAAATGTTTCTCTTAATTTCCAGGTTTATTAAGTCTATATAAGGCATTTTGGAAGTTTTTAGCTTTCTAGACTAATCCGGTCACTAGGATAATTGGAAGTTGCTTATAAGCAACAAAATCGAAGATCATTATCTGAACAAAAAATACTACATCTCACCATTTACACTAGTCGATAATTGTCTTAAATGGGTCCATTTGTACAAGAAAAATTATTGCTTTCTACTACGTAGGCATAATATAGTAAATGCAATGCCAACGAAGCGAATATATCGAAATATTTAGTCCAAAAATCAGAAGGCTGAAGCTTCATAGCTGTCAAAATCCATTAAAAAATGTTAATATACGAATTGAGTTGAATAATTTTTGACTACTATGACATATCTCTCTTTACTATTGAATCATGAATATAAATATTTCAACCAAACGACAAACAAAATGTACACTAAAAATTATGAGATATGTATGTATGATTAAATTGATATCAGTTAAATTATTTTCTTTCGTTTTTTGTCATTCTTTAAATTTTGAATTGCGCATTAGCAATGTTAAAAAGCATGAAAATAATAAACAAACAATAGCGAAAGAGATACACAGCAAAAATATTTAAGATGTTGATAAAAATAGAAAACATAAAGTAAGAATAACACCGCCCGACTAAATTGAATTTTTGATTGCACACATGCGAAATTGCAATTAAGTCTGACAAATCTTGAAACTTTAAATTTTTGATTAAAAAATCATGAAAAGATAAGTTTTAAAAACTGAACCTCTTTTTGGAAATTATTTTTTACCATTAGATACAGTAAGTTTTGGAGCAGATATGAATGGATTTTTATGATTTTCGCGGATAGTCCATTTCTCCTCCCTCGAGCTACCGTGAACCGTAGATTTACCTTTTCTCAAAAAAACTAAAATCAATTTATTTGGCAATGATTCAGAAAGGATTGTGCGATGGCCTAAAAGCAAAGAGTTTCACGTCAGATTCACAAAAAAAAACACAAAAAACACAAAAAAGGAGGCGGAAATATTATGTCATGACCAGTTTCTGTGATCCCTTGCAAAATTTAACTTCATGCTCAATTTTTTTTTCCGCAACAAAAGATCTTTTTTAGCTAAGCGCCCAGGTCTGTTACTTACTTACTTACTTGGGTGGCCATAACAACCCGTTACCGGGTTACGGCCGACCTCAAAAGCTCTCTCCAGGCGCCTCTGCTTCGCGCGCGCCTTCTCCAATCATTCACACCAAGCGTGGATAGGGTTTCCTCGGCTTGGTATTTCCATCGGAGGCATGGTCTTCCTCTTCCTCGTCGCCCAGCGGCTTCCGCATCAAACACCTTTTTCGCCGGAGCTTCTTCGTCCATACGCACAACATGTCCCAGCCAGCGCAGACGTTGGATAGTGATGCGCTTGACTATGTCAATGTTAGCGTAGAGCTTGTACAGTTCGTGGTTCATTAGAATACGGTAGGAGTCGCCGACGTGAACAGGACCGAAGATTTTGCGAAGAATTTTTCTCTCAAACACCCCAAGCGTGGCTGCATCAGTCTGCGACACAACCCATGCTTCTGCACCGTAAAGTAGCACGGGTAAGATGAGCGTCTTGTAGAGTGTCAGCTTTGTCGGGCGAGAGAGGTCTCTACTACTCAATTGCTTACTGAGGCCATAGTAACACCTATTAGCAAGAGTTAGTCTTCGCTTTATCTCCAGGCTGACATCGTTTTGAGTGTTCACGGCGGTGCCAAGATAGGTGAATTCCTTGACAACTTCGAAAGTATAGTTGTTCGCAGTAACAAAGGATCCAATACGCCGCGTCTCCCTGTTTGTGGACAGCATATACTTTGTTTTGCCCTCGTTCACCGTCAAACCCACTTTCGCTGACTCTTTTTCGATAGCAGAGAACGCAGCAGTAACATCTCGCTTACAACGTCCAATGATATCAATATCATCGGCATATGCAAGGAGCTGGACACTTTTGTAGAAAATAGTGCCATTACGATGTACACTGGCTCTTCGCAACACCCCTTCCATCACAAAGTTCAAGAGGTTGCAGGATAATGGATCGCCCTGTCTGAAACCTCGTTCGGTATCAAATGGTTCGGAGAGGTCCCTTCCTACTCTAACGGAGCTGGCTGTGTTGCTCAACGTCATTCTGCAAAGCCGCACCAGCTTCGCAGGTATACCGAACTCAGACATGGTGGCATACAGGCAATCCCGTATCGGGCTATCGAAAGCTGCTTTAAAATCGATAAAGAGATGATGGGTATCGATCTGTTTTTCGTGGGTTTTTTCCAGGATTTGACGTAGTGTGAAGATCTGGTCTATGGTGGACTTACCAGGTCTAAAGCCGCACTGATAAGGCCCAATCAGTGTGTTGGCAAACGGCTTAAGTCTTTCACACAGTACAGTAGACAGGACCTTGTAAGAGATGGCAAGAAGACTAATTCCCCGGTAGTTAGCGCAGATTGTCGGGTCACCTTTCTTCAGTACAAGACAAAGGACACTGAGATTCCAATCGTCGGGCCCAGGTCTGTTAGCCTTTAGATAACGTTGTCAAGTTGTTTCAGCACTAACCACGTTCTCAATTTCTGCTAAAATTGCCTTTGAAGACTTAATTGTGTCTATTTTTTTCGATAGTTACAGTATGAAGATCAACTCGAGAGCGATTTTTGGTGGTCTCACGAGATTGTTTTTTTTTTCGGTTTAGTTTTACATACATTTATCACAAAATTGTGAGATCTATTCAGCAACCTGCCAATGATTCGAAAAGTTTTTCTTCCTTTGTTTCAAGTTTAAAGCCAGTCTGGATTCCTCGGCAGAGCAATGTCACTTACAACCTATCTCAACCAAAATGTTTGCTGTCAATTTTAAGGTTTAATTAAAGAAAACTTTCAGTTATACTTAGGAAAGCTCAAAATAAATTTAAAAAAAAAATTATAGAACAAAAATTTGAAGCAAATTGCAGGTGTAACTATTATTTTGAGCATGCAAATATTCAATCTATGCACAGTAAGTAGAAACGCTCAAAACTTAAGGGAATCACATGATTTGGTTTACTTAATATCGTGCTGCCAAATAGTGTAATTCACGTTACCACTAGGATTTTTCCTCTAAATTGCCACCAATTTTTTGTAATAGAGTTTAAACTAAAATCTCACTATAAAAAATGTGTTTTTCGCTTCTTTAACATGTTAATTAATATGGAGCAACTTTATTTTATTTATCAGCTAAGATTTTAACTATAAATATTTACGAAGTATCATTTTGCATACGTAGACGTTATGAATTTTCAAGCTGCCCTAAAAAAATCGCTTTTATTTCTTTGTTTTCGTTTCTAAATAAAAGTCATTTACCTGTTGCATAAGAAATGTAAAGGAAACAGAAATTTGCTAACAATATCGAAACAAAAACGAAATAAGACAAATAACAAAATCTGTACAATTATTTACACCTCAACAAATATAATATTATGTGAGACCTTTGGATATGCTAATTGAGTCTGCTATTATTTTCCTGATATTGTTTGATTTGACTTTTTCTAGTATTTCAAATAAAGTGACTTAATTTTCGTTTCTATTTCCTTTAAAGAAACTTTAATGTTCTAAAAATAAATGTCAGGGTCTTCTTAAAGGCTTACAATCGAATGATGATGTTTGAAATGTTGACAAAAAATAAAAATGTAAACACAAATTAAAACACAATATTGTGTTTCTTGTTTGTTTTTATTTTGTTTTGGCTGTTTTCAAAAGAACACCTTTTAGATTCCATTTATTCTCTAAAACGATTTTGATTTTCAATCAGAAATCCAATTTTTGTTTTTGGTTCCTTTTTTTGAACATGAACATGGTTCAAGAACCAATAGAAAAAATGTCCAAAACCTTACTTATACATTAACAAATATTTTTCTGATTTTGAATTTACACGATTTTGAAAATAAATGGTTCAAATCAAAAATTATTTCTTGGATAACCTTTTCAAAAAAAGATTAAACTTTTAAAGTTGAGTTGAGACCATATACTATGAACATCGCAAGTAATATAAACTGTAACGAGAAAAATGCTTGAGTTGATTAAAGCAAAATTAGTGCGGAAGTACGTAAACTTCGTTTCGCAAAAAATCAAGCTCGATAGGCTTTATATTCTTGTAAAAATATTCCCTTTAAATGAGTTTTTCTACAAGAAAAATTTTAGTTAGTAAGGAATGGAAGAACATTACAAACAGAGTCATAGGTCTTATTATCCTATCATGGTATAAAAGGTTTAATTTACAGTGCTTCAAATAGCGTAAAGTTTGCTTAAAATTATTTTACAAGCTGACATTTTTTTAAAAAAAATTATCGCTGAAGTTTAAGACATAATTTGCAAAACTTTCTTTTAGTTAGACAGTAACTCAATTATATGTTGACAAAAAAAAATGATTTGCGTAGATTTTAGCGTTCGAAAACATATCAGCGCGTCTTTTACCTCTGCGCTTATGTATTGGCTTTCTGGTCTGAGGAACGATGAAGTGAAAAGATTTTTCAGCACATTACCGTACATGAAACAAAATTAATAAGTTTTACTTCGTTGTTTCACAGAAGCAGATTGAACCCATGGTAAATGGGTCAATCGTTGAACACGAAAGCTAAGTCAAAAAAAAAAAACTTTCATACTGGCATCGAAATCAGCACGGTTTTCAATTATCTCGACTTAGAACCAAAATCGAGATGAAATAAGGCATTTTCTCATATAAATTTAACATCAAACTAAATTTTTTCACATCTCGGTTTCTTTTGAATCCATTATTTTTGCTCGAAATCACGTACATATTATTGTGAATTACATCCAAAATTATAAAAAGTTTTGTGATTTCAATAATTATTTATACACCTATACGTAGACGTTTTGGAAAAAGAATGATATTGTGTGTTTTGGCTCAAAGAGTAACAAAATTATAAAAATGCTGTAAAAGCATTTTGAGGATTATGCTCGTTGGCAACCTCGGTGGTCCCTAAATTTATTTGCATCACATAAGCTCTTCTACTACTTTTGCAAATCTTTACATAAACAAAATGTTAATCTTTCTATTATATGAAATAGTTATCGTTGTCAGAAAATTTAAAAAAATTCAATAAACAGAAATTCTATTGCAAGCTTTTAGTTGTTAACGAAAGGTGAAATTCCATTGTGTACTTTTACTTTGTTAAAGTAATGTAGAATTAAGTTGTCAAACATTTGAAAAAGAAGAGCGCCAGAGCCCACGACCGAACCGAATTGTGCGGAGGCGGGGCACACTGGTCCCAAATCAAGTTTTTTTGGTTCAAAAATCGCTAGAGAGCACAAATCTTGTTGGTAACTTATGAACAATTTTTATTAATTTGAAGCTAACCAAAATGCCAACAAATCGTCGGAGCCCGAATTTTTGAAAAAAATTTCGTTTTTACACTATTTTAAGTTAAAGTTCAACAAAATAAAGAAATTAAATTAGTTAATTTGTTCACGTTTTAACTTACATGAGCGGTGCTGCTCAGATAAAGAGCAGGCGCACAAAGAGCGTAAAAATTAGAACGATCAGGCGTTTAAAGAGCCTTAAAGAGCATAAAAAGAATAGAATTGATAAAGAAATCATCAACACTGCTTATCGTCAAAGCTTTTGCTTGTGGTAGTGGGCACCACAGCACATGAGACTTTCGTTAATTTTTTTTTGTGAAAGATAAAAGAAAACAGCAAACCCTGATAATAAACCTGATTTGATGCGAGGAGATCCACACCAAAAGTTACATACACCATAAGCGATTTTTCAGAAAGCTTTAGAATAAAATAGTTTATTTTATTTTATATCCTATACTACATCAAATGGTAATTTGTAAAATATTAGATGTCATATCATACCTTTTGGTGTGGTCACACAAGCATCTATAACCTTTAAGTGCACTCTGAATTCCTTTCAAAAGGGCAAACGGTAAATGAATGTTATTTAGGCGTCATGAAGCGCTTGCGTCAGAATGTCTGCCGTAATTGGTCAAATTTGTTTAAGGACATGTATATCACGACAGTGTAATATTGCATAAAGCCATCAATGTGCAAATGTACCCAAAAATTCAACGAATGTGAATATAACATTGATCGTTTGATGCGATCCCGTTGATATCCATTTAATTTCAAAGCTTATTGTAACCGCCACCTCTACACCAAATTTAAAAAAATTACTCTCTTACATACCACACTAAATATAACATTAAACGTTTTTAGCTTGTATGAGAGCTTCCACGCCCATATGTACTATTGCGCAAGTTCATACCAACTGCGTTCTTAGTTCTCTTATTATAACGTTTATAAATATTGTGGGCTGTGCCACGCCCTTCAACGAGTTTTGCCAGTATAGTGACATAGCTTGTTATGATGATTGCTTTCGTGGCATTATCTTTAAAATTTTTATGAAAACCGTGCCGTATTCGAGCAATATTGAAAAAAAATTTTCAATTATTGAAAAAAAATTTTCAATTATTGAAAAATTCCACGCCTACTTTTCCAATTCCGCCTAATTTTGGTACAATTTAAGACATTTATGATCTGCATCCGTCCACCGAATTGCATTGCAATATCTTGAATGGTTTGCTCGATATGACGTTATAAAAATTAAAGTTAAGGGCTGTGCCACGCTCCTTTTAGAGCTTTTAAAAACTAGCCCAATCTTAATTTTGTCCACATATGCTGCAGCCGTTTTCAAAATAAGGTGTGAAAATATATATACAGCTGTGATCAAATAAAATAATAAAAAACACCTCTTAACGCCTCTCGCAAGCAACACCGACTCGCCATAGTACGAAATTGCTCCCCCCACTATAACTCCACCTTCTCGACTGTGATGTCAACTCAAAAATTTCTTCTTCTTTCTCAAGTCATAAAAATAATAATTGTATCCATCAGGACCATCAAGATAAAGTTTTTTTTTTCAGTAAAAACAACTTTTTTCCACTCACCGGTGTTTTTTTGTAATTCTTTGTACTCTAGGTGTGGTTCTGCTAAAATTCCTTGTCGGACAGTCGATTTACTAGCTGTTACATTAGCCAATTCCTTCATCTTCATTGTAGAAAGAGCGCAGTTGGATGCAATCCTTAAGATATTCCGTTTTTCTTTTGTGTTAAAGCCTCAATAGTCGTGTCTTTATAATTACAAAAAAAAGACCTTGACGCCTTTCGTAAGGTTCACCTTGACGCCTTTCGTAAGGTTCACAACTTTCAATTCGAATGTGCCATAGTACGAAATTGCTTCCATACCATAACGCCACCTTCACGTCTGTGATGTCGACTCGAAAATCTCTCCTCCTTTCTCAAGTCATGAAAATAATAATTATATTCATCAGGACCATCAAGATTAATTTTTTTTCGTCAGTATTAATAACTTTTTCCACTCACTGGGGTTGTTATTTTTCACTGAGCTCAAAGTTATGTGGTCCTTTGCAAAGTCGAGTCGTCGTTGCTTGCGAGAGGCGTCAAGAGGTGGCGTCTTACTGATGATACCCTGTAGCAGCGGTTGAAACTAGTACTCCTATAAACAGCTAGTTGGCCATATTTTTCATTTATGCATTTTGCGCTGTAACTTTTTTGTGTCTTTTGCACTAAAAGTTTTGAACAGGAAGCTCAGCAAAAATAAAAATATATATTTTCATTTTATTTGGAAAAAGCTTAAGTTAATTTGTAAAATGTTAATTCAATTCGTAAAAAGTCTTATACAATTTGAAAATGGTTTCACTTAATAGGGAAGGCCAATGTAAGTACGTGAACTATTCGAAGTGCGTATGCGTTTTCAATCAAAATTTATTTTGTCGCCAGAAATGTTAGCCACACCGCTTGCAAAAATACTCTGCCAGTGCTTGATCCAATCCTTCATATTGTACATTTTTCGTAGGTTGACTGAGGAATAGCCTCAAAGCACCTTCCTCGAAGTGGTAATTTTAGCTTCGGGAACAGGAAAAAGTCACGTTATATCCGGCGAATACGGTGCTTGGCCGATGACATTCATTAGATGTTTGGGTAAAAACTCTTGCACAATGAAAAAAGCTCAATTCCGGATACTTTTTAGACAATATGTATATCATTAGAAATTACGTATACTTTACACCAATTTGCTTCGCTTTCACTGCCTTTGATTCATAAATACATGATTTCTACTTTGATAAACTGTCAAATGGCACACGCCCGCATAGATTGGCCTTCCACTAGAATTTGAAAATGGTTTTGATTAATTCGAAAATGGTTGAATTTAATTTGAAAATGACATACGTAACATATATTCAGGTTTATTTATTATTTGATCAACGTTCGCTTGTTGTTATTCTTTCAACTGATCTTCCTTTGTTGTTTACATTTCTTTTGTTATCTTTGATGTGTGTATGTATATATGTACATTTATTTATATGTTTATGTATTTGCTTTTTTATTTGTTTTCGTTTTATGTACTTATTTAATTGAAATTGTGCGTTGTGCATCATTTTACTCTCCTCTAGCTGTGGCAATTTTCTTTCCGTTGACCGGTTTCCACGATAATTTTAAAAAGCAAATTAAATTATAAATTTAATCAGTAATTATTTATTATCATATGTGCGTATAAAATATGATATATTGTAATGTTATACTTGAAATGTTATCTGAATTTCTAGTACAAATATTAAATTAATCAGTATTTGATAAAAAGGTTCATAAGATTAATGCTTTCAAATCAAATAGCGTTTAGTTGAATATTGTAAAAATTAAAATAAGAAAATCAACATCGGGTTTTTAAATAAATTTTGTTTTGGTAGACGACTTTAGATGAGAAATATCTGGCAAAAGACATAGCTAGCAACGTCAAAACTATTAATCTATATATAAATACGAAATGTGTAAACGTTTACAACGCTTTTTCACAGCCATAGCACAATATAATCGCTAAATTTTTTTTTTTTGAAAGGTTGTGAAGAGAAGGAGGGACATGTATACAGTGGGTCCCTTTTTTTAATCCTATACATGGCCTCGAAGTAGACAAAAAATCTCATTATTTAGGTATATTTTATATCCTTTGTGGTATTTAATAAATAAAATTCCTTCTGCAGTTTCAAAAAAAAATAAAAATCTCTTTGGAGTCTTTGGATGGTCTTTGGACTACTTCTCTGCCGTAGGTTTCACTTTTCGGCACAGGAGCCCTTACGATCTAGTACCTTCCATACTCGAAATATCGTTCTGTATATCTTCTTCTTTGTTTACTGTTGCCAAAGGGTTGGAATATTAAATAAATTAAACTCCACATACATATTGTATATAAAGACGAAAATGAGTAGGTGTATTGGTTAGATTCATTATTTTTTTTGTCTTTGGTTGTTGTACAACAAGATCATGAGCAGGGCAACGTACATAAGTAAGAAGAAAAAGTTGCATATATTGATATAAAATCTATAAAATGCAATATTTTATCGAATATAAAGAAACAAAATTTTTATTGTTAACTTTAAGTTAGAAACATATTTTTACTGTAGTGTGTCAGAACAGATAACTACTGGTAATTGTTATTTTATTGAGCTCAGATACAGTGTGTGTCAACACCAATAAAATTACACTAAAGAAAGATGAATTGAACAGAAAACGTACTAAAGCTAGTCATACTAGTTTCGTCCAGACGTACCAGAAATGTTTCATTTGAAATATTGCAAACGGAACGTTACAGAAATGTTCATTACATGTATATTTCAAATGTACTGTTTCACATGAAATCATTCTGAACTGTTTCTGAAATGTTCCAGATTCAACGATTCCTACACTTTTCAAATGAATTCTTTTCCACACGTTATAAACAAAATCTTTAACATGAGATCAATCTCAAGTGTTTTTGGAAGTTTTCAGATTTGATGGAAAATTTGGAAATTTATCTTCATTTGTAAAACAAAATTTATAATATAGTAAAATACATAGCTTGGTACTCCTTTTGTGTAATTGGTCTTTATTAGTGTTGTTAGATCTTTAAATATGTTAAAGCATATTTATATAAAATTGAAAATTAACGCTTGAATGCTTTATCCGTTACAAAGTTGGAGAAAAGAATTTGCAAGAAATTATAAAAAATGTTTCCTCAAAAATTATTGCCGATAACTCATTTTCCAGGGAATTTTCGAGGGATTGTTTATTTATGATAAGGGTATAAGAAACATCACAAAAAATAACTGCGTATTATGTGTCAATGCAAGTGTTGAAGGGGATAAATTGAAAAAATTACTTCTTAGATGACGTAATAAAATAACTGCGCAAGTGACGCAGAATAAAAAAAGTACGAATACCTAATAAAAAAAACGTTCAGAAACGTTTCAAATGAAATCAAAAGGCGGACATTGACACATTAGCCGTGTTTTATCCGCTTTGGTTAAACCAAAATCTCATACAAATTCGTGAACCAGCTCAATTTCTAGTTCACTTGATAAAACTTTTTTTGGTCTTTGCTAAAGTTTGAAGCTCATTGCATTAGCTGTAGACACAAACCTAAAATAATCAAAAATATATGGCAACTTTGCTGGAATTAGGTCACGCGAGGCCTTGTGCACCCATTCAGTGCTAGGCCCAAATATTAAAATAGAAACACATACAGTAAAATTCCCCATAACCGGACACCCATCGTCCGGTTGAAAAAAAAAAAAACGGAGGGTTGCACTCCGGGAGTGCCGACAGAAGTGAAAACAAATCGTTTAATGGCAAGTTAGTGCGTTAATTGGTATGTGTGCGTTTTCTTTTTATATGGCAATGCAATGGAAGACAAAAACGGAATATGTATTCAAATTTTACTCTCGCTCTCATTCTCAATTTGTCAACGCAACAACGCGGACATTGAAAGAAACAAACATGTAAGCATAACAATCGTTGAATGAGAATTAAATGTGTCAGTTAGTGTGTATGCTTTGCTTTTTGTCTTCCACTTGGAATATTTTTTATTTAAAAGAAACAATAGAACATTAAAATTTTACCATCGCATTCATGACGGGGAATCCCGATGACGGTCGGTGTCACGAGTTTATACTTTTTTCCTCAGCCGCACAACGTGCCATAAGAAGTTTTCACTTCAAAAATTGCTGGAAGAAGTATATTCGGCTCAGTAGCCTCAACTGTGAATAATTAAATTTGAGCTAAGTACTCCTTATGTTTAAAAATAAAAATTTATTCTGATTGCAGTAAGACACATCATTGCGAATTATGTAAGTATAAGAAAAAATCAGGTAAAAAAAGTACCTGGACCTGTGACTAAATAGCTTAAACATAATTTTTCTTAAATTTAAGATAAAAATCTGTTTCTTCTAACAGACACTATGACACCACATTTATCAAAATCGGCTTATTCGTTGCCGAGTTCTGGCTGTTAGAATATTCAAACTGCTTAAAACGCCATCTTGTGACAGTTAATCATAATACAAATGACTTCAAAAAAATCTGCTTGTTCTTAAAAAAAACTATTACACCTCATTTGTCTAAATCGGTTTAGTAATAGCCGAGATATAACGTTTTAAAGTTTTTCAAAAAACCAAATTTGCTTGCTGCTGGTTCTAGGTAGCCTGGTATTTCAGATTTTTCTCTGCTTTGGGCTGCTGGCTCTGCTTTCGGCTGCGCTAGCAGAGAAAAATTTGCTTACTGAGCAACAACTAACCGGAAGTCAACATATGTATGCTACAAATTTAAAAATTTTTTCCACAAAATTACATACTTTCATGGGCCAATTTTTTCAAAAAACGTTGCCTACTTTTAGGCGCTATTAATAATTTACCCTTAAGCGGCCCTCACACGATCAGTATTACTGACAGGATTTTGCATACTGACAGTATTACTGATCGTATGAGGCGAGTACTAATCAGTATAGAAAAACGATACTTTCAAGTTTCGCTGCCTCATCGTCTATCTGCCACAAAATGGGGCATGCCACGCCCCCTCCCAGGATTTTTGCGTCCCGTGCCTATTTGCACCCTCTGACCAACTTTCAGCCGGATCTGCCCCAAAAAGTGGCATGCCACTTTTTGGCCACTTTTCTGTGCAAATAATACTGATGAACTGTCAGTATTCACCTCACACCATCAGTATTAAGCGGCCCTCACACGATCAATATTACTGACAGTATTTTGCATACTGACAGTATTACTGATCGTATGAGGTGAGTACTGATGTACTGTCAGTATAGAAAAACGATACTGATGACTGATGAAAAAATCGGATATTACTGACGAAGTTTTTAAATACTGACAGTAATACTGATGGTGTGAGGTGAATACTGACAGTTCATCAGTATTATTTGCACAGAAAAGTGGCATGCCACTTTTTGGGGCAGATCCGGCTTAAAGTTGTTCAGAGGGTGCAAGTAGGCACGGGACGGCAAAATCCTGGGAGGGGGCGTGGCATGGCCCATTTTGTGGCAGATAGACGATGAGGCAGCGAAACTTGAAAGAAACTTGAAAAAGTTCCTCATTCAGTGGCATGGAACATTGCGTCCAAGGGTATGGTCGTCCGATGCCTAGCTGGAGGCGTGGTGCAAGTTTGGATGGAATCTGCCCCAAAAAGTGGCATGCCATTTTCGGCTGTCGGTCACGTAGCCGGAGCATAGTTCGCACCTTCACCAGTCGAATGTCAAAAAAACTGATTACTGACAATAAACAATACTGACCGTGTGAGTGGTACACTGACAGTAATGTAAATACTGTCAGTAATTATACTGTCAGTAATATTGATCGTGTGAGAGCCGCTTTAAAAGTATGCAACACTTTCCAAGTCTTCAAAATTTTAAAATCGAGTTCGTTTCCCAAGTCTTGAAAATTCCAAAATCAAGTTCGTTTCCCAAGTCTTCCAAATTTGAAATCGAGTTCGTTTCCCAAGTCTTCAAATTTCTGAAATCGAATTCGTTTCCAAAGTCTTCGAAATTCTAAAATCGAGTTCGTTTCCCAAGTCTTCAAAATTCCAAAATCAAGTTCGTTTCCCAAGTCTTCGAAATTTGAATCGAGTTCGTTTCCCAAGTCTTCAAATTTCTGAAATCGAGTTCGTTTCAAAAGTCTTCAAAATTCCAATATCGAGTTCGTTTCTCAAGTCTTCAAAATTCCAAAATCGAGTTCGTTTCCCAAGTCTTCCCGATGACGGTCGGTGTCGCGAAATTATACTTTTTTCCTCAGCCGCACAACGTGCCATAAGAAGTTTTCACTTCAAAAATCATGTACTTATATGTGAGGGCCCGTTCAACCACACGACCATAAAGTCGGCTCTGATTTTAAAATAGAATTTCTGTCAAATACTGTCATGCCACCTGTTAGTGAAATGCAGAATTATAAAAGGTTAAACTTATGCGTTTTATTCACTTTTAGGTTCGACCAAAGCGAATAAAACACGGCAATTGTAGAAATATTTCTGAAATGGAAATGCAAGATTTCTGAAATGTAACTAAAGCTTTTTAAAATTTAATTTAAACGATTTCAGAAAGGTTTACGAAATGTTACATGTCTGCTAAAGAGTTTAACTAAAAAAATCGTTGAGATTACTGTATTTTTAGGGTTCTAGAGCTATCCAAAGTCAAATGCAATCAGAATGTATACACTTGTGTTCGCCATTGTATGCATCTACATACATATATCCTCTTCGTGCAGCCACCCCATATTATCGTCGAATGCACACAGCATAGCAGCTTTTACAATACGTATGTTGGGCGCCAGTAAGGATTGATTTTATGATACAAAATGCTATTTGTTATTATAATTTATATTCTCTGTATTAAAAAGTTGACGATGACCCCTCCTCCTCCTTGGTAAGATTTTTCCGGACCCCCTCCCCCCTATTTTGACTCATTTGATTTACTGACGTCCCCTCAAGTTAATCCTTGTAACTTAAATTCATTATATCGTCTATGTAGAACAAAAGTCACTAATTACATTTTCATGTCTTCGAGTTTTGTAGCTGTTAGTACACATTTTATCGTTAAAAAATTAATATAACCGAAACAAATCTTTTGAATAATACATGTTCTTTATTATTAACTCTTAAAGTGCATACACAAACTGTTAAAAAGCATACAAAAAACATTAGTGGCATTCACACCTGCTTCGTTAGTCGTTATTCGTTACTTTTTTATGTAAATTTTATTTTAGTAAAATTATCGAGCTATCGGACTAACGAGGAACGAAGTAACTAGGTGGCATGCCTGGTTTTCTGTTAGTTTCTTGTAAATAAAAGTTGTGCAAACATAAAAAAGAAAACCATTTGAAAAATTCTATTAGATTTTGCAACGGTGTGTGGTATTTTCGTGTTTAAATTTAAAAGTTCGATTTCATTTTCAGGCTTTAGACATACTTAAAATCAGTTTTTACTATCACGTTAACGAAACTAAACAAAAATGATGCCTTCACATTTAAAAGTTTTACCGTATTACCAACTAACGATCTATCATACTAACGAGGCCGGTGTGAATACCACTATTATAACTCGAAAACATGAACACGTAAGTAGATAGAGACTTTTTGTTCTACATAGACGATATACAGTGATCATGTAGTAGGTTTACTGGAATAACCTTATATAAAGTATATGATTGGAAGTTTTTGCGGTTTTCTCTATCAAAATGTACTTTCAATATTTTAATTGATGCAGCTCAAAATTCAAATTTGATTAATAGATAAAGAAAAAGTTATGTTGTTAACATTGAAATAAATTTTGTGAAGGTAAGCATAAGATCTTTTGACAACTTATACTCGGAGCACTTTGCTAGTAAGCATTAAAAATAAATACAAAAAATTTTTAACTCGTGCAAGGCGAGAAATCTCGAGTTGGATCAAATTTTCAATTACGCAGTGCTAAATACTCGAGTGCATACTAAATTTTTTTTTGTTTTTCTGCATTTGTTTTCTGGTAATTTAATTTTATTTTTTGTGTGAAATACTTTAAGAACTCATTTTATTTTATTGTATGTACGATACGAGTAGGTATGTTTTTTTTCTTTACTGTTTAGCATGTATTTACTTGTAGCGCAAATCTTATCGTTGTTTACAACGATATTTTAAGCCATAAATTTTATTTTCATATATTCTTTTATATGTAGTTTCATAGTTTCGAAATATTACGGCAATTGTAATTGATTTTATAATTCGTATTTTAGCATTGATAAATAAATTGTGTTTAATTTTTAATAAAATTAACTACTTAAATAAAAAAGTTTGATTATTAAATTGCTGCATTTATCTTGTACAAAATTTATCAACAAAGATTATTTGTTTTTCTGATCCCATGATTCCCGGTAAATTATTTGCAATAAATTTTATGATTTTTTTACTTTAATTACTTAACGAATATTGTGCAAGCAGAATAATTTGGATGTTCTATTTCAAGTATGTAGTTGAAAGATTATAAAGGCTTTCTCCTTAGTTTTATTATCACTTTTATGACTTTTTAAAATAGTGATAGTTGATTAAGCTACTACTGTAGATAAGACGTGCTACTTTTTATCGCATATTTACTTTTATTTTATATTAGAACTCAAAATTTTCATCAAAGATTTCAGGGTAGGTATATTATTTTTATTTAAGAAATCTTTTTGTCATGCCTTCCCTCATTATCTGAAGCTTAAGTTGAAGTGTTATCTTGCAAATGAAACACTCAAAAGCATCAAACAACCTAGCAAACGTTATTACAATTTTTTATTTTTTACGCGACTCGAAAGTGCACAAAGTTACCAACTTTTTCTTAAAATAAATTTACGTATCGAATTTTCGTTCAATTTCGTTCTCATTTTAGCGCCTGCTCGTTCTCTGGGCAGGGCCGCTTATGAGGCACTTAACAAATTTTAGATAAAGCTACCATTTGAAAAATATTTGTGTATCTATTAATTTTTTAGCTGGTAAATACAAACTTTTAAAAGTAATGAAAGAAATATGGTGTACAAGTGTTTTTTACAATGTTTTTGTTCTGTAAGTTAAACTTTTTTTATCGAGCACTTACTGAGTTTTCATCTCAAAACTTAATAGGAAGATTTTAAAGCAGCAAGTAAAAACGTTTAGGATGAATCTACAAAATATAAGTTTCAAATATTAAATCGATTACATACATACAGCTGAAAGAAAATATTTCGAACAAATGAGGTTTTTTTCTTTTTATTAACGGTTTCTACACTTGCTGCTTTATTTCCGTAGCAGGCATAAACGGATTATGTATCGAAAGCCGTTTCGAACAATTCACGTCCCGGGGAGGCATGGAAGGCATTCGGCCCTGATGTTTTTCGTTTTGTTAGTGTATTTTATCTTATTCGAAACCATTTTCGCAGAACATCCGATAAAATTTTAAATTTCCTTAAAAGTTTACCTTGTGAAATAGAATTTTTAATAGTTTTACTTTGCTCTGTCGTAGAATGCATTCCACGGCCCACTAAAATGCAGAAACTCGAAAAAATCATTAGAGTATTATACAAAAATAATAGTACTTACTTGTTACGATCAAATTTTTTTAATAAGAGTAAATACCTAATCTTGAGAAGTAAAGGAGTTGAACAGTGCTATTATTTTGACCGCTTGAAACTACAAATTACTCAATATAATAGCAAACTTAGAAAGTACCGTTATTTTTTTGGAACAAAATGTCTTTAAAATATTAGAAGAAAAAAACGTCAGTTGTTCGAAATATCTTCTTTCAATTCATAAATGACACCGCGGTGCTATTATTTTGACCGCAACTGTATATAAAATAAATTCTGTAATGTGAGGTACTAACATTTTTTTAATTTTTAACGAATAAATATTTTGATGTAACTGCATAAAAAAGCTGTATTTAAACTTCAAAATAAATTTAAAATTAACAAATTTTTGAAACTTTTTATTGATTGATCCCAATTTAAATAATACTGTTGAACTTTTAAAATGCTCTGATTGATTCAGGTGAAATAAGTTAACACTAGAAAATGTAATTTTGTGCTGATCATCTTTTCCAAACATAGTGAATTTTGAATCCGCCTTTGAATGTATTCAAAAATTCGGAAGCTTCATATAAAATAAAATAAATGTTTTCTCCAGCCTATATTAATTTGATTGTAAAAAGATAAAGAATTAAGTAATATTAAAAACAAAAATTAGTAGGTTAAGTTTCTAAAGGAGTTGGATGCGCTCTATTATGAGCAGTTTTTGAAATACGCTTATAACACAGGTCGTTAAAATTTTGTCAAATCTATGTTGCTAAAACTCGAATATACTTTTTCAAAGGTCTTTGACACGCTGAATCCAGGGTCAGAATTTCTCTAATGGCTCCGGTTTTCGAGATATTCTAACCTAAGTGTGCGAAAAATCATGGTCTTTCGATATATATTTGAGGCATGGTTACATAGAAAGGTATTTTTTTTACAAAGCCATTAATGAGTTTCGAAAGCACTTCCTCTTCAAAATTCACTTTGAATTATATCGATATCTATCATAAATTGAAATTTATAACATATTTTTTAGTTTTTCCTCCTTACTAAAACTTATGTATGTAGATTTGTATGGAGACCTGTATAAAAACTTTCAATTTACGATATTTCGAAAAAAAGATATCGATATAATTCCAAGTGTGTTTTGAACAGGAAGAGCAGTTCTTTCGAACCTCATCAATAGTTTTATAAGAAAAATTACCTTATGTAACTTTGACCCAAATATATCGAAAAACCATGATTTTTGCGCTTTAGAGCAGTAATAGAGCATAATGCACACTATTAAGATATATATGGTAATCTCACTAATTTTATAGCAAATTATTACCGTAAGTTGGATTAAATTGACTTACTTACATATTTTTCTCCGTTGCGCAGTATTTTAAATCTCTGAACCGTACTAACTTCCAAAGTAAAGTTAATAAGCAACAAAATAAAATCATCTGCACAGAAATGCGTGTGCATAACGTCGCATTCCACTCTCTGACGGTGGCCTCTTAAAAAGACTGACGGTAATGCATTTAATTATATGAGAATATAAAATGCCAATTAAGTGAGTCCAACTTACACTATTAAGTTTGGAAATTTCTCAATTATGTTGTAAATTACACTTCGTATGTCGTAAACATACAGTTAATTGCTTGTATATTAATATGAATAATTTTACTGTAATTAATATATGTATTACTAGTTCTATTCCTTAGGGAGTACTTTATTATTCCACCCTGTTTCCCAATTTCACTGTCTAACCTATTTCCTAACATAAATTTTTCCGAGTTGCAAGCAAAAAGTTTCATGTTTACGAACAATCAATGAGTCTTAAAAATCCAACATCATCAATGCTTTAATTGAAAGAGTAATAAAATAACATTTCCAACCAAAACTGACAATTTCTAATTTGCATACTAGTATAATTTGAGAAATAAATATTTATTTCAAAAACAAAATCATAAAGTCGTGTCATAATTTTAAAGGAAAACAACAATTAATGCGTTGTATTTAAATTATCATATTTGTTTTCGTGTAAATGGTTTTATATTCTTTGTTTGAAAGAATTGAGTCAACTGCACTTATGTATATCATATACGATAAGGTTAAAGTTATTTTTGTATACTGCCGTGTAAAAGATTAAGACCGCAAGAGGTATCAAAATGTTTTTGTGCACAAAGCATTTGCCAATTGTGAGCCATTAGTGCCCAAAATAGGGGAAAACGCTTATTTTTGGTTTTTATGACCTGTTGCGTCTGTCTTTTTTTCGGTTTCATTACTTTAACTTTTTTTTTGGTTTTGATATGGAGAAAAATAGTAAGTTTTTTTTTTATTTTATGTCAATAAGTACTTACTTTGGTTAAAAGATCTTAGTATAAAAGGTCCATTCCTCACTAAGTAACAGAAGACTTCTTAAACGAACGACATTAACGCTATGGTAAAAAACGCCGATATTAGTATTGCAACACATCACGATTGAGCGTTATAGACTAACTAAGAGTTTTGCGACAAAACTTCGGTCTGGAACACCCAAAATTTCAACTAGTAGAGGCGACACACTCATCAGCAAGCGGAACAGAAGAAAAACAGTACTGAAGATTCGCTCTGAAATCAATATGAATCGGTCCAAAAATTATTAGGTTGATACAGTGAAAAGGCTGAGGGAGCTAGACTTTTGAGTTGTAGCAGTACGAAAACCACTGCTTCTACGAACCAACAGAAGAAATGTTTTGATTGTAGTCCGTACTGTGAAACATGGTGGTGGCTTCGTTGATCCCAAATCAAGTTTTTTGGTTCAAAAATTGCTAGAGTGCCCATATCTTGTCGAACATACAAAATTTATTTTTAGATCAAAGCCAACAAATTTTTGGAGTCGAAATTTTGAAAAAAAAATTTGTTTTTATTTAAGTTAAAGGCCAACAAAAATATTTTTAAAAAAATATATTATTTCAAAAATAACTGATGAACGCAAATCTTGTGGGAAATGAATAATTATATAGGAATATAATAAAAAAAAATATTATTTTTTTTTTAAATGAGAGCTTGCTAAAATTTTGACAAATCCTCGGAGCCCGAATTAAGAAAAAAAAAAACTTTTTGTTTTAAGTCAAAAATATATATTTTTTTAAATTAAAATAATAAAAATCGTAATTTTGAAAACTCGTGCTTCGACGATCTGTTGGCATTTCGGCTGGCTTTAATTAAAAAAAAAAAAAAAAAGTTTAATGTCTGACAAGATTTGCGCTCTCTAGTAATTTTTGAACCAAAAGATAAAGCCAAAAACAAATTTTTTTTTAAAAATTTTTTGGTTTTTTAGTTTTTGGCTAAAGAGCGCAAATATTTTTGGAAATGAACAAATTTTTTTTCAAATGAAAGCTTCCTAAAATTCAACATAAATCCTTGGAGTCCAAATTTAAAAAAAAATCGCTTCAAGTTAAACGCCAAAAAAGAAAAAATGTTTAACTTAAAAAAATTACAAACGAGTTCTTTCCAAAATTCAAAAAAAAAAAAATTATTCATTTCCGACAAGAATTGTGCCCTCTAGCGATATTTGAAACAAAAAAATTTGATTTGGGACCAGTGTGCGTCGCAATCCCCCGATTTTTGAACTTCTATGGGAAGGGCTAGATAGACGAGTTCGAAACGAAGGTCTTTCAAAAGAAATGATGTGGAGCACATAGTTGCATTGCTGGAACTTCATACCACAAGATACAATCCAAAAATTAATTTCGACTATTTAAAAAAGTGTTGGAATGTAGAGGTGTTTTTTTTTTAACGAAAATATTTTTTAGGCACTGAAAAGAGTAATAAATAAGTAACACATTATAAAATAAAACAAAAAAAACACCACTTCAATTTTGTAACAATCCGGCACATTTGGGTCTTTCACAACCCCACGTTGAAAAAAAAAATGTATAGAAAAGTAAATTTTCAATTCCAGGCTTCAGAGCTATGAACGAGTGTTGAGATGACTCTACTTTATGAAATTTAATGATTATTAGGGATATTTTTCAAAAAATGTTTTTGCTACATGGGGCAAAACTTGAGTACTTATTAGTTCGAAAAATGATTTCAATATTTTCTTGCGGTCGTTCACGACCCCATGGTGCCGCTTAGGGTTAAATGTTCTTCAATTGTACTTTTTTTTTTAAATTTAATTTTTTGTTGCACTACTTTTGACCCAATAAGTGGAGAAAATTTGGTTTCAAACTTTTGGAGGGCAGTGTATATTGAACTGTTAAACTAATTTAATAAACTTTAATATTTTACAAGAGTTAAGGAAATAATCATTTAAAACAGAAGTCAGCAAAAATTAAATCGTATGATTTATTGCAATTAGCACTGATATGTAGCTTACTTACGATATATCTACATACAATGTGTATATACTATGAATTGTGTGTGTTTGAGTAAAAATTTTATTTACATTTACAAAAAGCCGGTCGGTCGGTCTTTTAGTTTGTTGTGCTTATTTTTTCTTTTATTTAAATATTTTTATCGCTTCTCGTTGAAAAAAGAAAAACACGTTTCGTTAGCTAAATATAGCAGCAAAGTTGTTTACAACCATCGTCGACCTTTTTATTTTTGCCTTGCTGCTAACAAAATAAAAAAGTCCGCTCTTAACTATCAGGCCGGTGCTAAGTTCTCAAGTGTTTTTCTATTCATTTTCTCCTATATAACTAATTTTTATATAAACGTAATTTCTAAAACGCAAAAGCTGTTGTTGAAAAAACAATTAATACACGATGTTTTTTTTCTTCAATTTTTGTCTTATTTGATTTTTACGCTACTTTTAGGCAACTAACTGCTCGACAATCAATTTGAGTTGGCTTTATAATTATCGCATTTCATTTCGCGAGCTTCAGTTGCCTTTCAGCAATCAAAAGCTACAGTTGTGTTTTCAAGAAGAAGCAATCAAGAACCTAAGAATTAAAAAAAGCTCTATTTTAATCTATTATTTACTATATGAAAGTGATTAAACAGTATGTGATAAAAAAAGCTATGAAAAAATCATGTAAATTTCTTATACAAAAGCAATAAAAAAAAATCTTAAATGAAATGTATGAAATTACTAAACTGATATGAAAAATTAAAAAAATATAGAGCTGTACTAAAGAATCAAGTGCTACAAAAACTATTATTCAAAAAAAAAAAAAAAATGTTTAAGACTTATTTTATGTTTCAAATTTTTTACAATTATTATTGACAAAAGTGATCTATAGTGACATCAGAAAGATCGTAGAAATTATTTTTGTATCATCTGAACATCGTAAGTTTTTGTGTAATAAAATTCTTAATATCTTAAGTTTTATTATTTTCTAATGATCTAGGTAACATGGGAATTTTCATAGTTTATTCAGCAATATTTGATTTTAATTTGGTCTCATAACTGAAAAATGCAAAATTCAAGTAAAAAAAAAAAATCAAAAACCGCGTTGATTCTACACTTTATTCAAGTTGTTATTCTATTTAAGTTCTACTCTACTTGAACCCTGTTCGGTTGACTAAAAATCGTTATTGAAAATAGGTGCGTTCTTTTTTTTTTTGCCCAATGTATTCAAATTAATGACCAAGAAAAATAAGGTTCTCAACTTTAGGTATCTAATTGCACGACCAAACGCGCTGCCGAAGCAACGAGGGGCTTAGTTTCGGAAATATAATGATTGAAAGTGGTGCTTACAACTTTTATAAACATCGTTAATGCGTTATGGGTTGACAGTCCCTTAATTTATTTCCAAAACATGGGTGACATGGACATATGACGATATTTTTCTAAATTTTTTCTGAAAATTTTGTATTTTTTTTATAAACCTATAATTTTATTAACATAATCCGAAAGCTGAATTATATCCTTCCAAGTAATTAAGCATTTGTTCCTGAGATTTTTACCGGAAAACAAAACTTTTTTTTTGTAAAAAATTTATATTTTATAATTCCATCCGTAGACGGTTTCGAGACAGAGTTAATAATAAGTATTTATTTTCCAATTTCACTGTTCTCATTGTCTGAGGATAATCCTCTTGAAAGGAAGGTTGGCTTTTTTTTAGAACTGTCCTATCTTCAATTATTTAATTTTTGACAAGTAAAAAATGCTAGCAGATGATTTGTATTCATTGTGTTATTCAAAATACAAAGTCGACGTTTACACGAGGAAAGTCTGAGAGACAAATTCTTGTCTATTCTTTTTTGTGATTTTCACTTTGCGTTTGCGCCACATGACAAATTTTATACCGCGTCCCTATCGTTTTTCCCCTCTTGGGGAAACTTTGCGGATAAAGTTTCCTCGTGTAAACGCTGACATAGCGCACGTATGTAAGAAATTAAGTTGGACAACAGATCGTATTCAATGATTGAATATGTGAAGCAAAGCATCCAATTTTTAGTACAACCAAGTAATACGAGTGTGAATTTTCTCAGGCTCACCAACATATTTATATCCAAGCATAGCCTCAAATTATGCTTTGGCCTACGTGCCTTAAAACACATCGGATAGTTACTCGCCATGTCGAAACTCAAAATAAAAATAAATAAAAGTGCGTGTGCTGTTGGTTGTTCAAACTGAGAGAATTTTACTGCGACAACAAACACTGTGAACGAGGGTTAAAACACGTCGGAGAAAAATGTATTCGCTCTTCATCTATATACATGTCACGTAAAACCCGACGTCGTAGACGATGCGTATAAAACTGATTTGAGAGAAACTTGTACGTTTCGTTAAATTAGAACTTCTTTAGTCATCGTTGATACAAGACGCAATTTTCGCTTAAAATAAATTTAAAAATTAATTTGTGTTTAAAAATAGATTGTTAATAAATAAACACATCAAAAGTTTCATTGAAGTACAATAAATTTTTATCTTCTGGCATGAAAACTAATTGAATAAAAAGCAAAATTTGATAATAAAAAAAAAAATAAATACAATACATACAAATTGATAAAATATTTCAGTGCAGTACAATTTTGATTAACGCTATCAAAAACTACAAACTTTAGATTGAAAAGTTTTTAATGAACAAATACGGTAAAGAATTTTACAATCGACTAACAAATCAATACATGAGCCGTTGGCAATTTTCGACAGGTAATAAAAATTGTAATCATGATTTCAATGATATCATGAACGAGACCTACACGGTGTTCTAATTCATTAGAATATTTAATGTAAGTTTTTTTTGTGTAGCACATGAATTTATTTTGAATGAAGTAAACTTTTGAAATCAGTGTAAAAATTTGATGCTTTGGCTGACCTGAAAAAATATGTCTTGCAATTTACACAAATCAATATTTCGTTCTAATTTCTCTTTACTTTTCACTTGTCTCTTATTTTGCAAGAGTGTAAATCAACTTAAACTCGAACTTAAAGCAAAAGAAATACATTTTTTATCCAGCAGTTTAATTTGTACATGTACAATTTTTTAAGTAACTCAACTTTTCTTATATTTAATAATTTTTTTTCCTCATTTTTAATTCCAGATTACAAAGCAACAATCTTCAAGCCCAAAGACCAGCTCGACGCCATTAGACAAACGAGTTCTACAACCAAAACAACAACAACAACAACAGCAGCAACCACAACAACAAAAACATCAGCAGCCCCAAGTGCAGCAAGCAACTGCAACCAACAACAGCGTACAGAATAACAAAACAACTGCAGTCGCAGCACAAACGCAAAAAGTCGCGACTACCATTGGTGAGTTTGATTTGTTTTGTCGCTTTTAGTTTTAAATTCAATATGAGATTTTCCATTTAATTATTTGCATAGTTGTGCCAAAGGCTGACGCCACTATACCAACCACCTCTGCAGTAAAAGACAGAAAAAAAGTCAATCAAAAAGTGAGTACATTATGTTATACATACATATATAATATACTTTTGTGTTGTTCATATCGGGGAAAAAGAAAAAAACAAAAGTTAATTCCATTACATATTGCATATAGCAGAATCTACGAAAATAATAGATTTTCAAAAACAGTCTTTAAATATCTAATATTATTTGAAGTGCAAATTCGTTGCAACCTTAAATAAGCTACCCTGTAAAAGTCAAAAAACCGAATTAATCAATGACTGAATGGTATAGTCAGTTGAAAAAAAAAAAAAGAAAAAAAAATAAATTGGCTTAAATTAAATAAAAGAAATGTTTAAACTCTTGTCTGCATGTCGAGTTCTTTCATCATTTAATTAAACTAATCTTATTATAAGAAGATTAAAATATCAGAAGAATGAACTTTAAACTTAGTTCTATCTGCGACTTTCTTATTTTTGAGGGTTACT
Source organism: Tricholauxania praeusta (assembly GCA_949775025.1). NCBI lineage: Eukaryota > Metazoa > Arthropoda > Insecta > Diptera > Lauxaniidae > Tricholauxania > Tricholauxania praeusta. The sequence continues at coordinate 68,412,209 of OX459029.1, read as the reverse complement.
GATACTTATCATATACAAAAATGCTGAGAAAAAAAAAATTATCAGATTTTCTCCAAAGACACCGTTCAAAAAATTATTGAAACTTTACTTTTTGCCAAAATCGCATTTTTATTTCATATTTTGTTAATTTACGTAAAAAATATGCCTTAAATCAAATAAAATATAATGAGTTCTATGTTGTAGAGAAAAGTTTGTAGTTCGTATGTCAACGTTTACACACAGAAACTCTTTCCGAAAATTCTTCTTGTTGGCAGGAGGGGAAAAACGAAAGAGTGGTGTACAATTTGCGTTCTGTTCGTTACCTTATATTATGATTTGAATTTAAGTTTGTTGTGGTAGGTTGACGCAGTAATTGCTTTGATATTTACAAAGAAATCCTAGTTTTCGTGTGTAAACGCAAAGTAAATTCACAAAAGAGAATTGAGAAGAATTTTTTCACAGAATTTTCTTGTGTAAACGTTGGCTTTTCAAAAACTAGAATTTCTTTGTGCTTGTAAGTATCAAATCAATTACTGTGCCAACCCACCACAACAAAAGTAAAGTCAAAGCATAATCAAAGCTAACCAACTGAACGAAAAAGAATTTCGAAGTACGTCAAATTCTGTACACCACCTTTTCGTTTTTCCACTCTTGTCAATAAATATGAAGAATTTTCGGAAAGAGTTTCTGTGTGAAAACATTGATCTATTAGTTTCTTAGTCAGCGTTTACACGAAGAAACATTTTCGGCAAAGTTTCCTTGTTTGTAGGCAAGAGGGGTAAAGTGAAAGGACGAGGTACAAAATTTGTCATATGTCGCAAACGCAGAACGAAAATCACAAAAGAAAAGAAATTTGTCTCTCAGACTTTCCTCGTGTAAACGTTGACTTATTCTCGTATTTCTTGTTCTAGCGATTACTGAAAACATAAAACTCGAATGTTGATTTTTTGCTTCTAAGAAAGAGTTTAGTAAAACCCCTTAGGGTTAATCAAGCACTTCGTACATTTAGCCGAATTGACATGAACTAATTTAAACATTAAACATTTTTAAGTATTAACATTTTTGTCGAATGGAGGTTGGAAATCTGATGTTTTTCAGACCTATTGAAAATCGAATAAAATTAACTTCTAAACAAAAAAGTAGGCCCAAATCTTTTATTTATTCTATCGTTTTATTTTTCAGGCCAGCGATTTTAGCAACGTTGGTGATTGGCCAATGCTAATTGGTGGAAAACCAGCATCTATCGAATCGAAACGTTCATCAAAGAAACGCTCAAACGTCAATCCCGAAACTGCTGTAGTCGTTGCAGGAACTGCAACAACAAGCGCTTCTAACGACTCTACAATAACAAAAACAACAACAGACGCCGTCACTATAACCCCTGCCAAAGCAACAAGTTCAACAAACTCAGCGATCAGCACCGCAACTGCTCAGCAGCAACAGACACAACCCAATGACACCAAAATCGCAGATGCCGCTCAATGCGCTGATGTCACCGCAACAATTGCGGAAACCGCAGCAACAGCACCATCAACAGTTACTGCTACTACAGCTGTGCCCTCTGCAGCAGCAAATGGCGTCAATAAGAAAATTCCAAAGCACAAATGGCGCCCATTGCAAATCGACTTGGCCAAATCTAACCGTACAAAACCGATTAGTAGGAATTCACGCAGGACGTTGCCAACCAACGCTCGCACCAACAACACCAATGAACGTAGCAATGAACGTCGCCAAAACAACAACACCACCACCAATGGTGGCAATGAAGGTGAACGTTCCAAAAATGCAGGCACTACTGAGCGCATTGATTCCTGGCGTAGCGGCAGCGGCACCGAACGCAACAACGAACGTGGCACCGACACGAGAGACTACGAAAGGTCAATGCGTACAACGAACAGGCGCTTCCGTCCGAGCTTTCGCGGTGGACGCCAGGGACGCGGCGGTGGATTCTCAAGACAGGGACCAGGTCGTACGGCAAATCGCATACCACGCCATCTGTTAGCCAATGGCGAGTATGCAAGTTATTTACCGGCGGATGCCGCCGGTGCCGAGCAGCCATTTGTCCTTATGGGCACACACTACTATGGACCCGTCCCAGCGGCCTACATTGAAATGGACGCACAAAGCGTCAAGGAAGCTATTAAGAAACAAGTGTAAGTAATTTTTAATACTGATGTTTTAATTATTGCTTAAAGTTAAAGTGTAGTTGAAATTGAAAAAAAAATTGCTTTAGATTTTAAAAAAGCTTGTGAATATTGTTTCTAGGTAGATTGCTTATATGCAACACGTACTTCAATAATAAGGCGTGGATGTTATCAGAATTTGTTTATATCGACAGATATTTTAATAACTATTTTAAATGAACTTAGTCATTGGCAAAAATTGATATTCTTGTTAATTTAAAGCTATCACGCACGAAAACGAACTCTTCGAATCTTTGTTACGCATGGGAATTGAAGTGTTCGTTTTGCTTTCGTTTTCAATAGTTCTTAGCGATAGTTCCCTTCGTTAAACCTATGTTTAATTTATTATTTTCGAGATTGTAACGAACTTTGTGCCGAGTGGATAGTGTTAGTTGTTCGTAACAAAATATTGGGAGATTGCTTTCTGGTTTAAATTGAATTTAATTTTCGTTGTTTTACAATTTTTCTTTTTAGTGAATATTACTTCAGCCACGAAAATCTTACTGGCGATTTCTTTTTACGCCGTAAAATGGACCCGGAAGGTTGCATACCAGTCACATTAATTGCCTCTTTTCATCGCGTTTTAGCGTTGACTACCGATGTTGCTCTAATTATCACCGCCATAAAGGAATCAGAGAAATTAGAGTTTCTCGAAGGCTATAAAGTACGCACAAAAACGAATCCAACTACTTGGCCAATTAAAGACTTGCTGGATGCAGCACAAAACACCGCAGGTGGTTCTCAGGGGCCCCTGAAAGGTAATAAACAACCACAAACAAAAACAGCAACAGAAACTGTTGCAAAGGATGAGCAGAGTACGAAAAAGGAGGTGGGGGAAACAGCGGCTGTTGATGCAGTGGAACCTGAAGCGAAACCTAAATCGGTAGCCGAGAAGCTAACATCTTTAGATGCTACAGTTGCAGATGCGACTGTTCACGATACTGCTACTCCTGGCGATAATGCATCATTACTTCCTATTTTGTTATCTCCAATGGCTACCAAGCCACTTACTAGTATACCACCACCGCCAGTGCCGCGAAATTCGCAAAATTTCGCCCAAAGTTTGCTATTGCAGCAAGAGAAACAAACACCAGCACCTGTGCTTAATGCTGTGAATGCAATAAGTACACTTACACAGAAAGTAGAGGCAGAGCATAAACAGCAGAAGTTACAGGAAGGCGCTATTTCAACCGGTGCAGTTGCCGAACTAGCTGATCATTTAAGCGGTTTGGCAGGAAGCGTCAAGTCTGCTGTTGAGGGAAACTCAAACAATAAACCTACACCGAAATCAGCTTCTACCCCAAAAAAATCTACACCCGCAACTAACATTGAAGAAACTGCCGCTGAAACTGCTACCGATGACTCTGCAACTGATCCTGCTGTACCTGTAGATCCAGAGGGTCTCTGGAAAGAGGTAAAGAGACGCTCAAAATCAAATGCTTTAAAAGATACTAAACCTTCAAACCAAACTTCAACACAAACGCAATCACAAAATCAATCGCTCACAAACACCACTACCTCTACCACTTCCACCTCCACCTCCACATCCAAATCATCTGCCAAAAATGAAACGCTCCTAACATCCAAAACATTGTCAAAAACTACCAACAATGCATTCATTTCCTCCACCCAATCCAAAACAGCTTCTTCGGCATCCGCTCAGCCAACAACCGAAAAGGAAGAATTAGATTTTCAATTTGACGAAGAGCTGCTCGATCCCATACCTGCCACTGGACGTATAAATAATTTTACCGAAAACCACTCTGACGACGACGAGTCCGATTATGAATTCGCTGATCGTGATATAAATAAGCTGTTGATCGTTTCTCAAGTACAACGTGCCCCTAAACATGAGGGCTATGACCGCACCGCCGACTACACCTCACGTACGAAAATCACACAAGATCTAGAGAATGTCATCAACGACGGTTTGGTCAATTATGAAGAAGATTTATGGACAACATCAAATGTCGCCAATGATTATCGCACGGTTAATGTTATTTCTCAAGAAGATTTTGAAAAACTCGCCGGAGGTAATCGTAATAATCGAGCACATATCCAACAACAACCCCCACCTCCGCCACCACCCCTATACGATGATGAAGATAAGGATACTACCATAAATTCAACAATGAATTCAACATTAAATTCGACTTTAAAATCACGTCGCGCTCGCTTTTATGCTGCTCCCCATTTGCACTCTTTAGATCCACGTACGCCACGAAAGCGCAAGACACGTCATTCCTCAAATCCACCAGTAGAGGCTCACGTTGGTTGGTTGCTTGACACTGTTGAGCATCGTCCACGTACAACTTCAATGGGCTCTTCGGCGGGAACCTCACCCACCACTTCATCATATGGCTCATCAGTGCCACAATCGTTGCCAGTGTTTCAACATCCTTCGCATTCGCTGCTAAAAGAAAATAATTTCACACAACAGGCCTATCACAAGTATCATTCACGCTGTTTGAAGGAACGTCGTCGTTTGGGCTTTGGACAGTCACAGGAAATGAATACATTATATCGATTTTGGTCATTCTTTTTACGTGAAAATTTCAATAAAACTATGTACAATGAATTCCGGACTCTTGCTCTCGAGGATGCACGCAATGGATTCCGTTACGGACTGGAGTGTCTATTCCGTTTTTTTTCATATGGTCTGGAGAAGAAGTTCCGTCCGAACGTTTACGAAGATTTTCAGGAAGAAACTATGGCCGACTATGAAATTGGTGAGTACCTACTTTTATTAATTATAATTTACATTTCATGGTTTGCATCTCTCTAAGTAAAAACAGAAAAGTTGATATTCAATCCGAACAGAAATTGATTGCATCAACTATTTAATTTCAAGTATAATTTATTTCGTACATGCTCCGAAAATTTTTGAATTTCGTTTTTTTTCATTAGTTGCGTACGAATTTCTTGACTTATTCAGAACTTGTGTTAAACTTATTAATTTACTTCAGACCTTCGTAGTTGTTTATTAATTTTTCCTTTTTTTTTCTTTTCGTTTTAAGGCCAACTTTATGGTCTCGAAAAGTTCTGGGCCTTCCTCAAATACTACAAAAATAGCAAAAAACTACAAGTGCAGCCCAAACTACGTGAATATTTGAAAAATTTTAAAACTATTGAAGATTTTCGCGTTGTTGAACCAGAAATCGATGAAATGCTTCAAGGAGTTGGAAGTCTCAAGCGTGGAAGAAATTTACATCGCTACCGCAGTGTTTCAGAAAGTGATGGCACAGCAGTTGTTATTGCTGGCAGCGGACGTAGACCAAATACAACAATAACTAACCGTAGTGATTATGTAGGCAATCGTGCAAATTATCAGCAACATCAGCAGCAGCAACATCAGCACAATCAACAGCAACATCAGCATTCTAACTATAGTAACTTTAGTAGCAATCGCCGTCGTACAGGATCTTTTGGTAGTGGCAATGTACGCATACGCAGTGGCTCACTTGGCAATAAGCCACAAGTAGCAAATCGTAATTATCATTATGGTTCACCAAATGAGATGCGTCGTAGTGCTGGTGGCGGATATGGTAGCAGCTCAGGATTGACAGGCACTTCTAGCAGTGGTGGAGGCAGCAATAAAAATCAGCGTAATCAATATCATCATAAATCTAAGCCCACGCAACAGCAGCAACAATTACAAAACAAAGATTTTAAGCCAACAGCTCCTTCAGCATCCATTGCAGCAACAGCGACAGTATCATCACCGATAACAACAACAACAGGAACAGCACCGTCTGCATTAACAGCAACAATAGCAACGACGACGGCATCAAAACAAGCGGTAACAACTGCCAGCAGAGCAGCCACGTCAGCGGAGAAATAATTTCAAAATTGATGGGTTATTATAATTTTGCCTTTTTTTTTTACAGACAACGCATGTTGTCTACTTGATAGCTTTTTGAAAATTCGCTGCTGCAATTTTATTTAGAGCTTTTTATCGAAACGTTAAAGTTTTCCAAAAATTTGGTGAGTTTCTCACGGATTTTTTTTTGTAATGTGTGTGAAAATTCAACGTTTTTTAAATCAAATTTTGTTATTACTTAAAATTGTTAAATTTTTACTTTCGCTTTTAGAATTGCATTATTGAAAATATTTAACCTATTCTTTTGCAGATTTTCGAAAAACTGTGTGTCAAAAAGTGAATTCAAAATAATTTTCGAAAATTTTGTTCGATTTTTTTTTAAGAAACTACTAAGGCGCAGTTTATTTTTTAGTGCAACTTTTGTTTTCAATGTTGTTTAATTCTATTACATTGTGTTTTGAATTACAGGCTAACAAAATTCAAATTTTAAATGCTGGCTGATAGATTTTGTTTATTATATTTATCATTTTACTGAATTCGCTTAAACCAAAAAAAAAAAAAAAAATAACATGAAAAATATAAATTTTGAGATATGTATTTCTAAATCGTTTTCAAAACAATTAAAATGGTGTTGGTCAGTGTAAGTTCATTTTTTTCTATATATCTAGTTTAACTATTTTTCATAAAACATTATTATTGAATTTTGATTAATACTTGAGTGGCAAACGAATATTCATGCAAACTTTTGCATAGAAATTTAAAATTAAAGAATTTGACGTAATTAAATAAAAATCGTTACAATTGAGGCGAACTACAGTTAAAAAAATGTAAAAGATTATCTAAAACGCAGTCTGTATTTGATATATTAATAGTGTATGGTAGGATCGAATTAAGTAATAAAAAATATTGATGTAGTTGCTTCGAAGTTCCGCGTACAATTGGTATACATGTAAACATTTAAATATCTTTAAATCCTATACATAATTATAAAATTTGTAATATAGTTATTAACTTCTTATGCTTTTCTATACTATATTTAATGACACTTATTAAAATGTACCATGCAAGGCTAAACTATATCGTAAAAATGTAAAGTAATATAGAAACAACTAGAATATATCCAAAAGAAGAAAACTTAAGATAAATTGAAATCTAATTTCTTATACCTACATCCAAACTATTAGCATTTTATGTGCATAATAAACTTAACAACTATAAGAAAAATAAACTTAAATTGTGAACTTTTTCTGAGAATACTTTGAAGTTTTTGAAATCAAGCTACACCTTATTTCAACACGTTTTATTTTGTTGCAAATACAAATTAAAATAATTTTTTATAAATATAACTTTCTTAAACTACTTTAAGTACAATTTTTCTAAAATAAACGATTTCTTTATGCTAAAACGTTGTATAGACTATGCATTTTACTTTCTTTATAGAAATTATATTAAATGCAAATCAATAACTATTCTGTTAAGTTCGAAGAAAAAACAAATTTTGTGCATTTGAACGCAAAATTACAAATGTAAAAAAAAGCAAATAAAACTTAAAATAATTCCTTAAAAAAAAAATAAAAAAATACACAAAATCAAAAGAAAAAAAAGTTTTATGTTAAAACAAATTAATTGCTTTAAAGTTACGAAAAAAAACATTTTATCTAAAAACTAAACACATCTGAATTAAAGCGCTGTTCAGTCATTAAGAATGAGCACAACAACAGCAAAAACTGATTTTCCTTGTTGTTTGCTTTTGGTTGTGCTATATAATATATTATCCTTTAATCGATGTAATTTTTATTTACCTAAACAATGACGTAGTTACAAAGTTATTTTGAAATAGAATTTTTCTTAACATCGTTAAAGAATTACATACAGACAATTGAATACATTTTGTGTTAGATTGTAAGTATTTCCAAATTTTTAATTTTTGTTAATATTCTTATCTTATTTTGTAAATATTTTCCCTTCTCTTAAACTTCTTTTTTACCAAACAGTTCATATTTTTCACAAGAATAACGGATTGCACATAAATACAAAAAATAAAAGAAAATACATAAAATTTAATTTATCATTGAATTGAAGCTATTCAACAAAATATCAAAAAAAAAAAAAAAAAAAAAAATGAATTAGTGCCGGAAGCTGAGTTTTTATTTTCTTTTTTTCTTGAACCTAATTATAAAAAGAAGAATTATGTTTTTATTTTTATATGTTACTATTATTGATGTAAGCTTACTTAAAAAGTGATAGACTAAACCATAAAATAAATATAATATAATGAAAATCTATTATAACTAATGTGAAAACATACAAAAAAATGTTAAAATTAATTGAGTAATAGAAAAAACAAAAAAAAAAAAATAAAAAAACTTAAAAATCAATAAAAAACATGCAAAACTAACAAACTTTTTTTTATTGCGACCGTCAATTTCTATTTTTTGCTATATTGATAAAATTAAAATATTGGTAACAGTGGCTCAAAATCTTCTGCATGGTTCATTTAAAAACTTTTACGGAAAATGAATAGATTAAAAACCATGCATTCAGGCAGGTTTAACCTTTCATATGTTGGGGACCACCCTTGATCGAGTACATACATTTTTCAGTTCAAACTTAAAAAGGAACAAGTTTACTTTAGTACAAATCCTAAAAACTTTTTAATTTTTTTAGGGAAAGTAGAGCTATAAAAATAAAAAATAAATATGCAAAAAAGAAGGGTCGGACGGATCTAGTTTCGGAGATATAGCTATCAGAAGTTGCGGATATAGCTTTAGGTCTAGGTATGGGTCAAAATTTCAATGTCAAATCAAGGTCGGCTGTGGTTTTTTTTTTTAAGACAAACCTATATTTTTTGTTGCAGATTTGTATATTATTATAAAAAATAGATATGTTTTGCTTATGTTGTTTTTCTATTGCATTTTTAGTATTTCCGTTATTGATAAAAATAATTTTAGTCTAAGTTTCACATTTTATCATTTTTCTCCTGAACTATCAATTTTCAATACAAATCGCACTTAGTAAAAAACTCTTAAAATTAGTCAAAGTATTAAAACAGATATTTTTTTTTGCTATGTGACATTTTTTTTAAGAAAATTTTAAACAAAAAATTGCTACAATAAAAAAAAATATTTTTACTCAATTTAAGGTTCAGACACAAGTGATGTGTATTTTGCAGGTTGATGCAATAATGGGTGAATTCGGGATTGACAGAAATGCGACAGGACTGCGTTAGCACTGCAAGTTTTTTACTTAATCTGCAACCCTGCTGTCGCTGCTCAGCTGTCAGTGTGCTGCATTACTGAGAAAATTATTTACATTTGTTTTCTCGAACATGATTCCGCCGATAAATTTAATAAATGTTAAAATTAAAGATGGAAATGTTGTTAAACTTAATAATCACAAGCAGTAGTGATTTATCACGAAGAAGAAGCATTTGTTTGTTAGAAATGTTGAAGAAGGAAAAAATCACAAAAGCGACAAATTTCTACAAAGCAATTGAAATATATGCGGATGATACATTATTAGTTATTAATTAATAGTTAAAAAATAAATAAATTATGTTTAATTTGAGTTTCATTTACTTTTCTTCATCCATCTTTGTCAGCAGTTATAAATTTTTTGCTGCGTTGTTTGCTGTTTTTCTATCAAGAAATTTCGCAGTACATTGCCAGCAGCTGCCAACTCGAACGGTTGACGTTTGTGGTGTTGGCAGAAATTTAAACAAGAACGATGTTTCATGCACATCAAATGTATTGAAAACAATTATTTTGCAGATTTTGTACTTAAATATATCATATAAAAGAATATTTATTATTTAATATAAAATTTATTTCTAATCCCGAAAATCCCGGGATTGTCACTTTTTAATCCCGGGATTACCACCCCTAGTCACGACCAGTGGCGGATACAAGGGGGACCTATGGAGGCTGAAAGCCCCCCCTGGGAACGGTAAAAAATATTTTGATTCAAGAACGTTCATGGAGGATAGAAAAAATCAAAGGAGTACAGGCTTTGATATCTGAAAACCAACTCTTAGCATTTTACACACATTTGTTTCAGTTACTCTCTGAATTTGTGAGCAGGCAAATCATGTGATATTTCTGAAATTCGTAACATGCTAGGTACAGTTTCATCAGTATCAAATTTTTGCTCGAATTCATCTGAAAGAGTACAACTATTGATTGATAAAATTCGCGAACGGAGTCCAGAAACATAAAAATCGTTTAAAAGCATTGTGTGCTACTAAATACGTTGATACTTTCAGCGAATTATTACTGTTAACTCTTAAACATTACAAGACTTAGAACAAAGCAAGGACACCGAAGCGTCTTCAAAAGCGGTCCAACTTTCAGCTTCGACAGCACGCTCCGATTTCTTAGTATCGTTGCATATTCTGAAAATTTTTAATATTGCTATATTGTCGCAAACTACAAGATCCGACACTACAAATCTCTTCAGCCTGTACTTATGTCGAGCAAATTATCAACCTGTTTTCACAAATGCGAAAAAATGAAACGTCATTTGATGATATTTTTAATGAAGCATCTTCAATCTGCTGAGTTAGACACTTCATTAAATATAAAAAAAATATATATACCCAGCACAGAGTGTATATGGGGCATTCCATGCCAAATCACCGAGGTTTTGGCCCGACCCTCTCCGATTTCGCTAATTTTTTGATATGTTTTAGTGCGTATTAAAAGCAACAAACACAACAATTTCCAGTCTTGTATTCAAAACCGTTATTGAGTAATCGATTTTTTTAATTTTAAGGCAAACAATTTTCAATTAACGGTAGACCACTAATAAATATTAATATCAATTAAAAGTAGGGCACCATTTTTTGTTTGTTTTTGAATTTGGTTTTTAAGAAAAAAATAAAAAAAAATTATTCGAAGTAATGATCAGTTAGTTATTAACGTTTAAAGATTGAAATCGACATTTTCGAAAATTGCGACCCCTTTGATTTTTCTTAAAAATTTTCTCAAAATTCTACTCTATGTTACGCAACTTTCAAGCTGTAGTTAGTTCAAGATGTGCTGACAATTTTTTTTATTTTTTTTTCAAATTTCTCGAATTTTATATACAGTGCCGCTCAAATGCTTTGCAACTGAAATTAGTTTTGAAGAAATATCAAACTATTTCAGTGAAACAATAACTTTGAGTTTAATTTTATGTTACTTTTATTAGCTTCACTTATTGCGGATTTTTTACCAAAAACAAAAATTTTATTCCGTTAGCTAACAACAACAAAAATGTAAGGTAAACAAAAAAAAAAAAACGAAATTTCAAGCGCTCAAAACATGCGCAACTCAGCACAATACTAAGAAAAAACGCATAGCCAGTCCAATATTTGGTTCTGTGACCGTTGTTTCTGATGAGTGCATGACATCTTCTGGTCACTGACTCATAAATTTGCTTATTAATAAGGTAAAATAGCGTTCCAATCTTTTTCTATCTCAGCGAATAGGTCATTACCGATTTTGAGCATTTTCTGACCGATTAAACGTTTTACCACCATCCATATTTTCTCAATCGGGTTGAGATCGACAGACTGCGTCGGCCATGATATGGTGTAAAATCGTTTTTCCACAAGTAAATATTTTACAAGCCTTGAACTATGATTTTGATCATTGCCAAGTTGAATTGTCCAAGGAAGTGGCATGTTCTAGTCAACAAATAGGAGAATAACATTGCTTAAAACTCCACACCATCACATTCCGACCTCCGTTTTCAACTCTAGGTATTCTGCATTTGGTAAAGAGCTTTATACACTGATCTTGACTTCCGTAGACTTACAATATGGCCCGCGAATGTTAAATTTAGGTTCTCCTGACCATAGTAGTCTTCCTTACGTATTCCTCGGGAATAAAATCGTTATTCGATTGAGAACATATGGATGGTGGTAAAACGTATAATCGGTCAGAAAATGCTCAAAAGTGGTATTGACCTATTTGCTGAGATAAAAAATGATTGGAACTCTATTTTATCTAATTAATAAACAAATTAATGAATCAGAATCCAGAAGATGTCATGCACTCATCAGAAATAACGGTTTCGGAACCAAATATTGGACTGGCTATGCATTTTTTCTTGGTATACTGCTAAGTTGCGCATGTTTTGAGCGCTTGAATTTTTGCTTTATTTGCTTACCTTAAATTTTTGTTGTTGTTAGTTAACGGAATAAATTTTTTTTTTTTTTTGGTAAAAATCCGCAATAAGTGAAGTTAATAAAAGTAACATAAAATTAAACTCAAAGTTATTGTTTCACTGAAATAGTTTGATATTTCTTCAAAACTAATTTCAGTTGCAAAACATTTGAGCGGCACTGTATGTTTTTTATGATTGAATTATCTATATCACTAGTTTAAACAAAAAAAAATCTGATTTCTCACATACTTTTTTTATGTATTTTGGGTCGTAAATTCCAAAAATACAAAGCATTTTTTTCTCTTAAGAATCGTTTTCGAGTTAATCCCCAATAACCCTTTTGCACTTTTTTCATTTATTTAGCAATATTTCCATCAATTTTTTTTCAAACTAAATCAGTTGCACACCATTTAAAAGCTATTATTTTTTCTTTCTCATTATTTGGAGTTAATGAGAATCGAATAAGATTTGATGGAGTTACAAGTGATCAAAGTCCGAAAAAAGTGATTTTTTTGCTCATTTTTAAAAGTCACTAAATTTGAAATGCTTTGTTTATGTTCGAAAATCTTTATTTTTCATATTTTTAAGATTTAGATTTAGTATAAATTTGCTTAAGTCGGACAAAAGGCTTTAAAGTTATTCAAAAATCGTTAGAACCACGGCACACGAATATTGTAAGAGTACATCGGCAATGCATGAAAATATAGAAATTGCCATTCTTCATTTAATTTAAATAACTTTGACATTTTTTGTTCGATTTGAGCAGAGAGATATTACGAACATTTGTTAAAGAATGGGCTTCCGTTTTATGACTGATTAAAAAAGGGTTTTGGATTTTGGATTGAAGAAGTGGGCTTGGGATATTTCGACTTTTTAATTTCAATTCGATTTTTTTCAACATTTTCCATATTACTTGATTTTACCAATACATATATCCCACAAGTAATTTTTCGTCTTTTTTAAATTCTTTCATCTTTTTCGTCATTTTCTTCATTTATTCGACTTTTTCATCGATTTTGAATTGTTTCAACATTTTTTAACCTCTTCAATTCCTTGAGAGTTTTTCAACCGCTTTCAATATTTTTTGGATTTCTTCAATTTTTCAACATTTTTCAGCATTTTCCATATTTTTTCGACTTTTTCAATCTATTTCAACAGTCTTTTGCAACTGTTTCAACACTTTTCAATCTTTTTACATTTTTCTCGACTTATTCAAGCTCTTCAACGCCTTTTTAACATTTATTTAAAAGGTACTTTCAATGCTGTGTTAGGTATGAGAGTTTTGGCATGGACGAATATTACTAGTCTTAATTTATTTCACATATCTTTCTCAAATGTTTCAGAGCCGCAATATTCTATCCTTATGTGGATCATATAATTTCATTTTACCCTTAGAGCGTTCTCAAAAGTCTAAGCCTAAATTTAACAGTACTCTTGGATTTATCATTTTTGATAAATATAAGACAATAAGATACCTTTAACAAATTAGTTCCTTACTCAATTACATGGTCAATGGCCTATATACGGGAATGCATGAAAATATGGAAATTACCTCTTTTTATTGATTTATGAATAACTTTAGCATTTTGTGTCCGATTTGAGCAAATATATATATGCTTAAAATAATTGTTAAAAAATAGATTTTCATCTTGAATATTAAAAACATAAAAAATAAAGGTTTTTTGATATAAACAGAGCAATTGAAATTTGGTGACTTTTTGAAAAGACCAAAAAAGTCACTTTTTTGGACTTTGATTGCCAAATCCTATCCGATCCTCATGAACAGCAAACCGTTAGATAGAATATTAAATTATTTTTTGAATAGTGTGCAACTGATTTAGGTCGAAAAAAAATTGATAGAAATATGACCAAATAAATGAAAAAAGTGCAGAAAAAAGGGTTTTTTTTTTTGGAATATCTCGAAAGCGATTCTTAAGAAAAAAAATGGTTGTCATTTTTGGAATCTTCGCCCCAAAATATATAGAAAAAAGTATATGAGAAATCAGATCTTTTTTTTTGTAAGCTAGTGATATCAAAACCAAAAAAAAAAAAAAAAATTAAATCGTTCTTCCAATGCATCACAATTCTATTGCAAGTATTTGCCACAATTCCAGCAGAACAAAGTTTTTCTGTGTTAAAATGATAGAAATCGAATTTAAGGTCTGCAATGACAGAAAATCGCTTGAAAGGATTGGAAAATATTCAAGAAATTGAAATTGTTGAACTATTTTGCCAGAAGAAACCTCGCCTTCTTGAAACCATTGACTGGACTACTGATTAGATAGTTGTAATATGCCTAAAAATATAAATATTGCTCGTCAAAAAAAATTCAATCAATGTGTGTTTTGATTTAAAAAAATGCCAGTCCCCCCTCAAGGAAATCCTAGATCCGCCACTGGTCACGACGCGTCGGCTACTCGATTCAATTTTCATATTTATTCCTGGAAAGCTACATTCAAATGTTTATATTTCAACATTTGTCTGTTGCACATTTGTTCAAAAAACAGTATGTAATTAGCAAAAAAAAAAAAAAAAGGTACTTCGAAAGTAGTGAAAAGTAGCGCATTTCAACCAAAAGTAGTACATTTCAAGTGAAAAGTAGCAAAGCCAGCCTTGCAAAAGTAGCACTTTTGCTACTTTTGTATGCCATCTGGTAGCCCTAACTACATCACTTGCATATTTTTGAACTCATTGTTCATTTTTCTGCATAAAAAGCATCATAACTTAACACTTTGTGTTTAATTTTAAACAAAACTTTTTTAATACTGAACAAATTGTTTGTTTTCATGTATTTTGTTCATAAAATGGCATATTGACTGCTTAAATTTGTATTTTCCACATAATATATCTACGTGTACATAGTCTGCTTGCATTTACATGAAAAATTACACCCTTTTATGGAGTATTTTTAAATGCAGTTTTTACAGTGTAGGTTTCTAGAGCATAATACAATATTTTTGGTATTTATGAGATTTTTTCAATGGTTTAGATTTATATTTCAATGCAATATATATTTTTTATTATAATTATATGATCATTTTGATAAGACGCCAACCTATAAGTCAGCTGGTGAATGAACCGAATAAATAAATGACAACAATAGCTTCTAGAATCTAGATCAGAGGTGGCCAAACGGTAGACCGCGTATCCATTTCTAGTCGCCCGCCTTTATGATGCGTCGAAGCAACAATAAAATTTTTAGGTTTCATAAAATGATGATATTCCAAGTTACCAACTACCATTGCATTATCCAGCAGCAGGTTATGTGCTCGAATATATTAAATTCAGACCATGTGATGAAAATGACGAAAACTAAGAGCATTACTGGAAGAATGTGAATCTGATCTTTGTGAATTACTATTGCATACTGATGTTAGATGGCTAAGCCGCGCTAAATTTTTAAAAAGATTCTTGGGTCTCTTACCTGAAGTAAAGGAGTTTATGGCAACAACTAACAAATCGTATCTTCAATTGGAAGATGATCAGTGGATTCTTGATGTTGCTCTTCTTGCTGACATTGCAGGAAAACTAAACGACTTAAATTTACGACTTCAAGGGAAGAATAAAACATTGACTGAGGTGGTTAGCGCCATGAATACGTTCAAAGATAAACTTTCTCTACTAGAAGCGCAATTGAGGAAGGGCGATTTAAAAAAATTTGAAAATATGGCAGCTAAATCGAAAGATAAAAAGCCATCTGATAAGATAACTCTGCTACGAAATGAGTTTGTTAGACGATTTAAAAATATTTAAAAAATAGAGGACATACTATTTTTCATGTCATTCTCATTTAATAATGAAATACAAACAGAAGAAAAACAGTCTCCAGATATCTTGCTCACCGCATATTTTGAGGCCGTTCACGGCATTGCACTTTTCTAACTTACTGACAAATATTTTTGGACCAACATTTTAGGGATAAATCTTGAATAGTTATACTTTAATGTTTTAAGAAACATTTTGGTCTAGGATAAAATGCAGCTTCAAAACAAAATTTTAAAAAACTGTTTTATTATTTTTCGAAAAACTCCCGTGGACCCTTAAATTGCTATTTTTAGGTTAGTAGACCGCCGCTAAAAATTTTAAAAGCAGGTTGCCCGCAATGATTAAAACTTTGGCCACCCATGATCTAGATCATTATCGAAGTTTGTTTGCTTGTTTGTTTTTATACCCTACACCGAGGGTATATTCACTTTGTCTCTCCGTTTGTAACACATCGAAGGGAGCGTGGCAGGTATGGAAAAGTGTATATATTCTTGATCAGCGTCACCACCAGTGTCGATTTAGCGATGTCCAATAAAGCTAATTGAATGAAACTTTCACACACAGGTCACATCTTCTTGCAGGCATCTGCTATTGAAAATGAGCGAAATCGGTTGACAGACACGCCTACCGCCCATACTCTATGTATATTTACCCAGTCCAATTTTGAAAAAAGTGGCAGCGATTTTGATGAAACTTGGTGATTTGGTGCACATGTGAACCAAATTAGAATTAAGCTGGGTTTCAAGTTTCCAAAAGGTCGTACAGGGGCGTGGCCAACCCCTAAATTTTATCATTTATACTACCATATCTTGTAAGCCGCCCTAGTAGCATAAAAAGGTCTTATAGCTTCTTTTACAGGCCTTTTAAAGACAAGTAGAAAGACAACATTTTATATATATAAATTCTTTATAGGGGCTTATAAGAGCCATTTGGCGTATGAAGTATAAAGACACTTTCCCCTCAATTCTATCTTTCAAGAGACTCGGTAAAGTATCTTTCTGAGCTGTTTAAAATACACCTTAAAAGCATATAAAAAAATATCCGTGTCTTGTAAAACTTTGTTATACATGGGGTCATTCCATCTATAATTTGCCTATTTATACCCTGACGTGTCTTAAATTGGCTGAAATTTTTCTGAGTGGTTAAGGCATTATCTAATATATAGAAAAATATTATATCAAACTTTTCCGAACAATAGTTTTGATAAAAAAATTAATTTCTTAACTCTGTTCAGAGCCGCTCGTAAATAACACAAAAACTTGAATGATGAATATAAACAAACAAACAAACACAATTCAAATTCGCTTTCATATTATTTTTAGGTAGCTGTGTACTAGTAAACGGCTCAAAATTTAAGTATAGTTTTTCAACTTTTTAAGTTGACATATACATTCTTTCCAAAAAAGTTGAAATTTTTGTCTTATTTAGGTTGAAAACGTTATACATAAGGCATTTTCAACTTCATCCGTTGTAATTTAAACCTTTTCGGTTGAAAATGCAAATAAAAACAGAGTCTTTCATCCGAAGTAGTTGAAAAAGTAGCGCAAAAAGATGAAAATATTGCTTTCAAAGTTGAATTTTTCAACGCATTGAGTTGAAAATTCTATCGAAAAATTTCTATTTCGCCCAAAATAGTTGAAAAAGTTGCTTTCAAAGTTGAATTATTCAACTCAGTGAGTTGAAAACTTCCACAAAAGTATACATTTTCATCCGAAATAGTTGAAAAAGCTCCACAGAAAGATGAAAAAATTGCTTTCAAAGTTGAAATATTCAACGCAGTCAGTTGAAAATTCACACAAAGGTTTTCTTTTTCGTCCGAAATAGTTGAAAAAGTTCCCCAAAATGATGAAAATATTGCTTTTAAAGTTGAATTATTCAACGCAGTGAGTTGAAAATTCGCAAGCTAGATGATCATTTAAAAGCTAATTTTAAAGAGGAAGAACGGTACTAAATGATGGTTTTATTAAAATTAAGCTGAACAAATTTTTTTGAATCCTATACATGGCCCCAAAAGTAGACAAAAACCTAATTTTTTAAGTACTTAACCTCAAATATTTCAGAATTCTAATATGATGAGTCAATTTTGAGGCCAAATTCGGATTCAGATTCTTTGGAAAACAAACTTTAAAAAATGTATTTAAAAATTTACCTTAAGCTTGAATTTTGGCCTGTTTTCGAGGATTTTTCATTTTTCTATTACTCTGGTGTTCTGATAAAAAATTCTGGAACATCGAGACTAGCCAGATTCTCTTAGTCTGTTTGTGGACAATATAGACTATATATAGACTAATATTAGACTATGAAAAAAAATGTATTCCTCGAGCTTACCTCACTTAAACCCAAATTTGCTCTGTTTTTTTCGCTCTTTTCTGGGAGTTTTTCGATGCTAACCGTATAGCAAAGCAATTGTGTTCAGCAGACCCTAAAATATAAGAATAAATTCCTACAGCCCGTATCTCATGCGGAATTGTCTTTTGGGCAGAACTATAATCACTCTCAAATAAAAAAAATTAATTTAATTCACAAATCGGACACTAGCGACCTCTAAATATCAATATATTTTAATGAAATTGGTCACTTTAATGTAGATATGGATGTGCTTACATTTAAGAATATTCTAAATAAATTGTGAAAGAGTACATATATCCGAACCTAAGGCATCTTCAGAAGTAAAATTTCCTGATTGACGTGTCTTTTGCATGACCACGTATCTTGACTTCGCTGACGAACCTTCCGTTGGATTCCACTATTATTTTTATTATTTATTAAATTGAAGAAACTTGAAACTTTTTAATTATATATAAAAAACAGACGTCAGAACGACAGAAGTTGAAAATATTTTCTAATGTTGAAAATTTGTCAAATAGAGTTGAAAACAATTTTTCAACCAAAAAGTTAAACTTTTTCATCCATGAAGTTTAGTTTTTATACTTTTGGTTCAAAAAATCAACTTCGGAGTTGAATTTATTTGAATTTGAAAATTTTCAACCAAATAGGTATAAAAATTTAACTAAAAAGTTGAAAAAATTGACTTAGGCGTCGAAATATTCATCTTTCAGGTTGAAATCAGTAAATATGTATTAATATCAACCAGTAGAGGATGAAAAATTACACTTAAAAGTTGAAAACTTGAAGAAAAAAAACAAAAATATTGTTTTCAACCAAACAATTTTGAGAACGGTTGAAAAATTAAACCTGAATTTTGAACCGTGTAGATGACAAAAAAACTGCAAATCTGGAAAAATTAACGCCTAAGCGCTATATATACACTGAAAAAAAAAAAACAGGAAAACATCGATTTCTCAAATACTCCAAAATCGATTTCAGCTTTTTTAGGCTCAAAATGTTCAGAACATATAGGAGTACCATCCCTTAAACTTTCATTCATGTTTTTGCATCCTATTTGATTTGACAAGCATTTTAGTAAAGATTTATTCGATGTTTTTTTGCAATATTTATAATATTTTCAAAGTTTTGAAATCTTCAGCTTTTTTCAATTTTTAAAAGTTTTTCAATTTTTTTAAGTTTTCTATTTTTTTGAAAATTTCAAAAATTTATGAAATATTAAGAATTTTAAAAATGGAAAAATTTCAAAAAAAAGTTGAAAAAGTTAAGTTTTTTAATATATGCCAATTTTTGAAATTTATCCTTTTTTAAAATTTTTAAAGTGGTTGAGGATGTCGATCACAAATATAATTTACTGAACCAAAAGTGGGCGGAATTGGAGAAGTGGGCGTGGAATATTTCAACTTTTTCATTTTTATTCGATTTTTTTCAACCTTTTCCAAATTCTTTCGACTTTTTCAACCCTTTCACTTTTTCCAATATATCCTATAAGTATTTGTTCGACTTTTTCAACCTCCTTCAACTTTCTTCATAAGTTTCTTTATTTTTTTCGACTTTTTCATCAATTTTGAATTGTTTCAATTTTTTTCAACCTCTTTCAACTTTCTTAGAGTTTTTCAACCTCTCTCAACTTTTTTCAACATTTTGCATATACATATTTACAACTTTTTCAACCTCTGTCAACCTTTCTAACATTTCACATTTTTTTTGACTTATTCAACCTCTTCAACGGTTTTTTTAACATTTATTGAAAAGTTACTTTCAGTGCAGTGTAGGGTATGTGAGTTTCGGCCTGGCCGAAGATAACACCTTAACTTGTTTTTTTTTTGAAGAATGTAGTTAACCTTGGAGTTTTCGCTAAGACTTCTTAATTTTTCATCGATTTTCTACCGTCCGTTTGCGGTACTCAGCCTCGCTGAATCTTGTACGGTTGTTCATATCAAAACGCAGCGTTGAATGAAAACTATAAACTGTTAACAATAAATTAACAATGACGTTAATAATCGATCACCAATGTTCAGTTATAATGACATTTTTCACTTACATATAATGTTGGCACGCGTGCCAACGATATTATGTGGGAAATTCAATATCCACGAATAAAACATTTTTTCAATGTTTCCGCCAATATTTGCCACCCTTTAATTCTTGCCACCTAGGCACGTGCCTACTCTGCCTGTATGGTAAATCCGGGCCTGCATATCTCCATACCAAATTTCATCAAAATCATTCAATTAGTTTAGCCAAAAAAACATATTTTCCTATTAAGAGCGTGGCACCACCCACATAAAACAAAAGCTTCAATCCATCTCAATTTCCAAATTTCATCAAAATCGGTCCACTAGTTAAGTTGTGAAAACATATTTTCCTAATGAAGGGTTGGCACCCTCCACTTTCAAACATATGTATACGTTCCCTAAGGTTCAATCTATTTCTGTATTAAGTTTCATAAAAATCGGTCCATTAGTTTAGTAGTAAAACGTTTCTACCTGTTAGGTTACTCAAAATTCAATCTATCTACATACGGAATTTCATCAAAATCGGTGTAGTGGCAAAGCCGTGATACCGTTTTTTCCTATTAGGGGCGATGCCACGCCTCCTTTAAGAAAGTGAAGACTTTAATACCTTTTCTTAGGGTGACAATCTATCTCCATAACAAATTTCATCAATATCAGTCCACTTGTTTAACCGTGGAAACGTATTTTCCTGTTGAAGGCGTGGCTCCACCTACTATTAAAAAAAATCACATTCTGCACTGCTCTTCTTAACCTTTACAACAACAAAAAAATGAAGCGATTATGTTGTGTTATGGCAGTTAAAAAATGATGGAACCGTTTTGCAACTGCCTATTTATGTATATATAATACTCACTCTCTCACAAATAAAAAGTAAGAAGCTGTTGTATGTCTCAGCTCTAAGATTCGATTGTGTGGAATATAGGCTAAACTCAAATCATAAAGGTATGTTGTAATGAAGCTTGCATAAAAGTATTAAAAACTACTTTTTAGTTACAATAACTAAACTGGAAAGAGCTATTTTTTGTCATCGCTAAAAAATTAAAATCGTGGCATCATGTTGCTTTCCCCCTGCCTCTTCTCTTCCTTAGAGTGTAGTCTATTTCCTCACCGAATTTTATCAAAACCGGTTCATTAGCTTAGCTGTAAAAACATATTTTCCTACTGGGGGTTGGCACCGTCCACTTTAAAACAAATAGCTTTCCTCAGAGTTCAATCTATCTCTGTACCAAATTCCATCAAAATCAGGTCATTAGTTTAGCAGTAAAAATGCGTTTTCCTGTTAGAGGTGCTGCCACGCCTCCTAAGAAAATTTGAGTTCTTAGAAATCTTTTTTAGGGTTCAGTCTAGTATATCCTAACAAAATTTCATCAACATCAGTCCGTTAGCTTAGTAGCAACGACGTATTTTCCTGTAAGAGGCGTGGCACCGCTCACTAAAAAAAATATATTTTTACTCAAGAATCAATCAATCTACATACCATATTTCATCAAAATCGATGAAACGACTCAGCCGAGACAGATTTTTTTCATATTAAGGGCGGTGCTATGCCCCCTTAAAGAAATCAGAGTTCCTAATAATTTTTCTTAGGGTTCAATGTATGTATATTCAAACCAAAATTTATTAAAATCAGTGCATTAGCTTAGCCGTGGAGCTGTTTTTTCCGTAAGGGGCGTAACACCGTCTGCTATTGAAAAAAAGAGTATATGAGTACATGTCTATCCTTCTCTTCATAAACTTTTCAACAAAAAAATAATCAAGCGATTATAGTATGTTGTGTTATGGCTGTGAAAAAGCATTGTAACCGTTTACACATTGCGTATTTGTATACGTATATAGACTATCTGCTAAGTCTTCTTTGAAAAAATAATAAGTGCAGTGAATGAGCAACTACTGTGTTACTAACACTACCCCTGCGTTACTTTTGTCCACCAGTTTTTATTAGCAATTAGAGTTATATTTAGTTTTCTAATTACTAAAAATACCTTGTCTTGTTGTTCACCATAAGCTAAAGCTTCTATTGCAAGTTTGTGTATTAATACACTTATCCCTCGTCTTACACGGTTTTTAAAATCAAAATTAAAAAAATTTTTTAGAAAATGACTAATTTTGACTGCACGCGAATTCATTTCTACTTAATTATAAATCTGGCAACATTTCAGACGTACACATAATTTACTGTCATAAACTTAAACATTTTTTTTATTTACATATGTATGTATATGAAGTACAATATTTTTTGTTTCTATGAAATTATCTTTAAAACTTCGCTGCAGCTTTGAGTATAGTATACAGCAGTGAAGGGCACTTAGTGCCTCAATTTCCTCACATTGCTCTAACCGTTATTCGACGCACAACCAAGCGAAAAAAAATTCCCAGAATTTCTACGCTATCGAGGCACAAAATTCGCAGAATTTCAACGCTATCGAGGCTTGACTTGAATTCAAACGAAAACAAAAACAAAACACAAAGGCATAAAGGACGGCGCCGCATTGTGTCTTGACGAATGTAGCAATTGTTTTTGTTTGTAGTGTAATTTGTTTTTTTTGTGCTAATGGCAATTTTGGAAATGAAAGTAAAAAAAACTTTAAATTTCGTTTGTTGTTGCTTGATGTTGTTGTTTTCCTCTTTTGTTATATTTTTGTGCCCACCGCTGGTATACAGTATAGTATAGTATAGAATACATTATAAGGATTCTACATTGGTACTAAAAACTTAGATAATGTTATCTCTAATTGATTTATTTTTTTCTCAAAACACAAGTTCTTATAGGCGTTAAAAAGAATTTTGGCCCAATACATTAAGAAAGTACTTTTTATGTCCTTTCAAATGATTTGCTATTCAATGCAGGATTTTCTTTGATAACTAAATTTTTTTTTAGGGAAAATGTTAATGACTTAATGATAATCAATTTAATAATGAGTACTTTAGGCTAGAAAAAGCACGTCATACCGGGCTCATTTTGTTCATATGGTTTTCTGTAGTCAATTTTCTCTAGAATTTTTCAAATCCGCATTACACCTATTAGAGCAGGGGTCGACAAGGATTTTATTTCAAGAGTGCAACAACAAAAAACCAACAACAACAACAAATCGTTGGATACGGTACTATAAGGATTTATTAACATATAAAAGCAACAACTCGCATGCCGGTAGCGCACACGGCAGCGCACCAGTTCGCAAAATTACCAACAACAAACAAAAATTACCAACAACAAACAAAGCATAGCAAGAGTTGTGCACAGTCGCAAGCGCTACGTATTTACCAACAACGACATGCAAAGCAACAACACGCAAGGGTTAAATTGTTTTGGTGCAGTTGCGCCTGTCAATTCGGCGAATTACAACAATACGAAGTTGTTGTAGAAGAGTGCAAAGAGTGGAAAGAGTTAGGCGCTGTCGACCACTGTATTAGAGGATCACTTGAAGTTATTTTAAATGTAGTATTTGAGTAGCCGCATAAGTGCATAATCCGCATAATCTACGTGCATCAGTTTATAATCTAATCTCTAGCTCCTCCAGAGAACTTAAAATATATTAATTTTTAAGAAAACCGGACGAGTAATCGACACTCCGATAAAATATTTTATCAACCAGTTAGTAGAACTAACTAAATGGTTATAGCTCCTTTTAATCGCATTGCAACTCAAAAGATCAACTGAAGCTTAGATTGAAAACTAACTGTACCTAGATTTGTATAAGCTAAGAAAAGATCATAAAAAATAAGCATAGTTTTTTATTTTCACCATATAAAAAGCTAAGAGAGCTAATAGCTGTAGTAGCTAAACTCTATTATTATTTTAAAAACCGGTAAAATATAAATCTTTTACAACATCTAGTTTTCTGAATAGTGCTTGAGCAGAGTATCATTCTAAGGGTCTTCTTAATTTTTTTATTCACCTCCAACATTCGCACATTTATTGATGACATGTGGTGGTGCTGGCTTATAGGTAGTTTCAAAACAATCTACATTTCGTTCAGAGTTCCTTGTCATATTAACAAAGCTTCCCTGCGACCATGTCGCTAAATGGTGTTCCCATTCTTCAAGAAGACGACGCTACCTAGCTCGGCACTCATTTAGATAAGCGGTTAAATTGGCGAAAGCATATTCAGGGGCGTCGCAACCGGGGGAATAGGGGGCAGCTGCCCCCGAGGAATTTTGGCAGGGAATTTTTAGGAATCAGCAAATCTTTTTACTAAGGTGATTATTTCACATCTTGAGTCTATCGAAATGTGACAAAATGAACATTTAAGAAAGAGTATTCAAGCAGCAGTTCCCTAGAATTAAGGAAACACTGAAAGCAATCGTTGACGAACCAGGAGCCATCATGCCAGAAAAAAAATTATCAATTGGAGGATATTTGCAAAAACTGAATAAGTTTGGCACAATGTTTTTCTTACATCTGATTATTGAAATTTTCGGTCCTTGCGAACAACTTGCTCAAGCTCTTCAAAATCCAAGATTAACAACCAGCGAAACTTTCGGTCCAAACAATTCAAAGACTCCGTTCCGATACAGAATTTGAACGAATTTTTAAAGAGACGAAGAATGAAGCTGATAAGTTTGAACTTGAATATTCTTCTGAGCCCATAACCAGAAAAATCCCTATACGCTTAGAACAATCGGTTTGTCCCACTCTTGAAGTAAGATTATCATCAAGAGACTACTTTGAAGTGTTGGACCTTCTCTCAAACAAATTGGAAAGAAGATTCGATCAAAAAGTTTCTAATTTTCATATTACGATCTATTCGACGTTTCTTTGGTATATTTTTTGATTTGATAAAAAATTGCACAATAATAATAATGTTCAGTATAATAAATGATAATGATGAAAATGATAAGTAATATTCAAAATTAATGATGATTAAATGAATATCCATCATTTTGAATCATAATAGTAATGGTAAGAGCAACAGAAAATATTCACGTTGAAACCTGAAAATATTTATTGATCATTTACGAAACGCAGCTAAAGTATTAAAAATATTTCAGGTAAAAATTTTGAGTATTCTCGAATATTCTCAACTTGGATTTTTTACGGGTTGACAATTTTATCACTTTGAGTCTGCAGACTCAATAAATCTTAGAAATAAAAGAGGGGCTTTGGGCTTTTTGAAATTTAGTGAAAAATATTCACGACAGCGCATATAATCTTTTTTTTTTTAAATACTGTTGCACAGATAATGGTGATAATTCATTTGTATTTGTTTTAGATCTTGATGCTTTAGAGTCTTTAGAAAATACATACTATTTGATGCATACAAAGAAAATGTACCCACTGGAGAAATTTTGGAGTCAAAACTGGGCATTTTCTTAGATGATTTTGAACTGACCAACCATCCTCAACTCCAAATATTGAAAAACATGCCTGGCAACAATCCAACGTGCTGTCCTGAAATCGTTGAAATCTCACACAGCGAAACACCTTCTAGATCAAGTTTATCGACTGGTCAATTTAATAATGACAACGATAGGTTCAGCAGCTTCTTGTGAAAGGTCATTTAGCGCTTTGCGACGGTCAAAACGAATCGTCGTTTACAAATGACCCAAAAATTCAGAAAAATTTATCAAGCTTTTTTATTAGAGTTTGCCCCCTCAAGAAAAATGTCGTTGCGACGCCCCTGAGCACATTGGACATAAGACACATGTGAAACTCAAAGTTGCAAGTTTGCACTTCTTAATTAAGAGCTGATCTCTCCTAAATCTGGAAAAGTTTCTGGATCCTAATTCAACAAATATTAAAATTCTACAAAATGTTATTAAATGTTCAGTTTAAGATCTTAAGAAAAGTAGCAGGAAGTGAGCACCTTGATTTATTAGAAGTGAATATAATTATCCACTTACCAATGGTAAAAACCGAATATGAAAGACCAAGACATAAATACAGAACTTTTTCTGTATTTTAGCAGCACTGTAGTGAGCTACCACGCGGAGCTTGAGCGCGATCTGTCACTCATTGACTGATGCTGTTTGTTTTTGCTCCTCATATTGATAAGTGATCTGCAATTGGAAAAAGCAGTTGAACCAAGCGTTTAACCTAAGTTTTATGTTACAAGCGATATTTTGTACGTCGAGTCACTCAAAATGCTGCAGAAACCTACGGCGAATCGTTTTTATCTCAAAATACGGGCATTTGAATCGTACAAAGAATTCAAAGAAGGACGACACGTGTTAGATGATTTGGCTCATTCTAGAAAACCTTCATAGACCACGAGTATGGAAATGAAAGACTAAATCGCGGAAGACACGATTTTTCGAGTGTCTACAGGCCCGACCTTCTTGAAACACATTACACAAGCCAGTCAAAAGTCTTCAGAATGGCGCCTCAAAAACGATCCGAAACCGAATAAAACGCATCAAAGTCGCAAATTCGCTGAAGGCCATTTCCCTATCAGTCTACGAAAGATAAATGAAAGACTAAATCAAGCGCTGGCATACCCAAGTAGAAATTTCAGTCAGCGTTCCGGCACTGTGACCATACATTCGGTTTGTTTCGGTTGAGTATTTGTGTAGATAACTACTCAAATCCCGATATGTTTCGTAAATGGCACGTAACCGTTATCAAGTGGAGAATAAATGATATAGGGATATGTGTAGTTATTGTTACTGAATTTGTGACTGATTTGTGACCACAATTTGTAGTTATAGCGACCCACACGCAGACGTTTTTGTGTAAAAAATATTTTACTTTTAAGTTACTTTTATCATTGTAGTATAAGTAAGAAGCATTAATATGTATGCGTACATATTATTATGACTCATAATATTTTAACTTCTTATAAATTTTATTCCACAACTTTTTATATGAACTTAATTTTGCATATTATGCGTAGAAATTAAAACGAAGCTCATTTTTACTGTAAATATTAATATTCTGTTGAACAAAAAACTTATACGCTTAATAAATATCGAATATTTAGCAAGAAATTAAAAATATTAAAAAAAATTTTTATTAATCAAATGATTTTTAAAATGCTGGAATGATCTTATAACGTGTACTAGGTTTTTTAAATGTATGATTACAACCTTATTGACATAATTGGAGCCTTAAATTTGCATAATAACTTTTTAAGAAATTATTTACAATTATAATTTGTGCTACAGCCAAAATCGGCGGGGGTTCTGACTACCGGCAAAAGTTATACCGGTCAAAAAAAAGTTATACGTGTCCCGGCGCACAGTGGGAAATTTTTTAACGTTTTGGGACAAAAATCCGTCTACAATGCAATTATTTACGGATTTGAAAAATTTTTTTTAAAATAATTGTTAAGTACCACCCAATGTGTGAGTAATGCCCAAAATTTTGAGAACGTTCAACATAACCTCAAAAACTCCTATAAATATATGAAATTCGTGGATTTTACTTAAAGAGGGGGTAGGGTTTTGGCGCTACATTTTAGGCATAAGTTTAAAAATGTTGTTTAGTGATATGGTAAAAGTAAATTTATTTATTTAAAGAACATATAAAAGTACAATACTTAAAGAGTATTCTGTGAAAATTTCATTAAAAAATATTGCAGAATAAGCCGTTGGCATCAAATTTCCGCGGACGCCTAATAGAAAAGTTGATTTGTGGTGGACAACATAACTCATCACTTTATCATCTGAAATCAAAAAAACCAAAAAATTTGGTTAGCTTATAAGTTTTTCAAGTTATTGACGAAGGGTTTTTTTTCTTTGACGATTTTTAAGATTTTGGCATAATTTTTAAGCCAAAAATTGATTTTTTTTAAAAAAAAAGACAAAAATCAGTATATTTATTATTGCAGAACTACAGGGTGTTTTTTTTAGAGGTATAGAGCTTCGAATTGAAATAAAACACAAGAAAATCGTTTTAATGTCCATCAATTTGGCTTTATTGGAAGGATAATTTTATGCCATTAATGTTTAAATATGATTTCGGGCATGTGGCCGCCTCGGCTGGCTCGAATAAAGCCAATTTACAGGTCCAATTTTGAACCACTTTTTCGAGCATATGGGGCCGTATGTCGGCAATAACGCCACGAATGTTGGCTTCCAAGTCCCCTAACGTTTCTGGTTTGTTGGCGTAGACGAGCGACTTCACATATCCCCAAAGAAAATAATCCAATGGTGTCAAATCACACGATCTTGGTGGCCAATTGACAGGTCCATTCCGCGAAATTATGCGCTCATCGAATGTTTCCTTCAATAAATTGATTGTGACGTGCGCTGTGTGGCATGTAGCGCCGTCTTGTTGGAACCACAACTCATCCACATTCATGCCATCCAATTCGGGAACAAAATAGTCGGTTATCATGGCTCTATACCGGTCTCCATTAACGGTAACTGACTCTCCAGCATTATTTCGGAAGAAGTATGGCCCAATGACTCCACCAGCCCATAGAGCACACCAAACAGTCAGTTTTTGTGGATGTAATGGCGTCTCAAGGGTCTCATGTGGATTCTCTTCACTCCAAATGCGGCAATTTTGCTTGTTGACGTAGCCATTCAACCAAAAATGAGCCTCATCACTGAACAAAATTTTGCGATGAAAATCAGCATCGAGATCAATCTCATTTTCGGCCCATACACCAAAATCACGACGCATTGCATGGTCTCGCGGCTTTAATTCTTGCACAAGCTGGATCTTGTAAGGTCGCAAGCCAAGATCTTTGCGCAAAATCTTCCATAAAGTTGATGGACAAATCTCCAATTGCTGTGCACGGTGGCGAATCGATTCATTCGGGTCCTCTTTTCAACATTTTGCTCTACAGCGGCAATTGTTTCTTCGGTGCGCACTGTTCGACGTCTCTGCGGATGCGTATTATCACATAGAGTAAACGTAGTGCGAAAATGACCCATGGTTAACCGAATTAATTGCTCTGATGGACGATTATGTCGACCATAAAATGGACGGAGCTTGCGGTAAACTTCGCGAACTGAACCATTATTTTCGAAATAAATTTGCACAATTTGCAAGCGTTGTTCTTTTGTCAACCTGTTCATGATGAAATGGCAAACCAAACTGAACATAAATGACATTAGAGTTGCCAGATTTGATCAAAAAATGCCAGTTTTATCTCTATTCGAAAAAAAAACCTCTAAAAAAAACACCCATTAGTTGCAATGCAAAAAAAAAAAACTTTCGTCATTACCTAGTTTTATAAATATTTAAAGAGTGTGTCAAATTTCAAGAAAATCGGTCTAGTAGTTTTAGTAAAGTAGCTTAAGTAAAATACACGAATTTCATATATTTATAGGATTTTTTGAGGTTATGTTGAACGTTCTCAAAGTTTTGGGCATTGCTCACACATCGGGTGGTACTTAACAATTATTTTTAAAAAAAAAATTTCCAAATCCATTAATAATTGCATTGTAGACGGATTTCTGTCTCAAAACGTTAAAAAATTTCCCACTGTGCGGCGTTTCGCTCTGTCACGTCTAGGAATTGAGATATACCGATTTAAAGTTTGTAAGTATCATATAAGGGAATTTGTCACGTTTCGGGCTCTTTTGTTTGACATAACTCGAGAACGACTAGTCCGATTTTGCTGCAACAAACTTAGAAAAAGTAAGAAATACAATTACTCTAATCTCTTTAAATAATCAACAGTTTTGCAGCTATAAATAAATTTATGAAGAAAAAAAAATAATTTTTGCCTAAAAAATTAAAATTTTTTAATTTTAAAAATCATAAAAAATTCAAAACGGGAAAAAATGACTAATAACTTTCACGTTGAGTTACAAAACCTTTGAACAAAATGAGATATAAATCTTGTAAATCGATGAACGCGATTTACTTTTATTCACAATTAAGTGAAGGTATCTCATTTTGAATATTCATTTTTTGTTTCAATGAGTTTGGTTAATCGTACTGAATGAATTTCAAAAATTTGCTAGAGGATATGAACAAAATTCTTTGGGAAAAACGTTGATGACTTTTTTATGATTCTCAGGATTGAAAAAATAAAGAAATAGAAAAAAAGTTATTTAATTTAAAAAATATTGGAAAATATGTATAAAATCGAAATAAGTGCAAATTGTCCAGAAAATCTCAATTTATTTTGTCACGTTTGTGGCAAAAGAACTCTTTCAACAAATATTGGAGCATTCACTGAGCAAGTGGAGCGTGCTTTTAAGCTTTATTTTGATTCCAAAATAATTCGCAGCGTTTCGTGGGCCCCAGACAAAATTTGTAAAACGTACTACAATGCTCTTACCATGTGGATCCAAGGGAAACGCAGTTCACTTTCTTTTGGTGTACCAATCATTTGGATTGATCCAGGAGAGCACAATTCCGACAACTGTTATGCTTGTGCAAACAAAATATATGGAGTAAATCGCAAAGGCCTCAAACAAAGAGTTTACATCTCTGTTAAAAGTGCACAAATACCTCTACTACATTCTGATCAAATACCAATTCCACAGTTTCCAAGCCCGGACAAAGAAAGTTATTTTTCTATTGCAACAATGGATCAATCGGATTTCACCTATGAATCAATACCTAAAGCAGGCCCATCGCGCAAAATAACTCCAATATCAGAAGTATGAATGGACAAGATTGTTGGAGAGTTAAACTTGTCTCAACGTGAAGCAGAAAAACTTACCCAGCTTTTGAAAGAAGGCAACAATTTGAAGCCTAATGTCAAAGTCACCGGATACCTTCACTTAATTGTGAATAAAAGCAAAACGCATTCATCGATTTTCAAGATTTATATCTCATTTTGTTAATAGACTATGTGACTTAACGTGAAAGTTATAAGGCTTGACACTTTTTCCCGTTTTGTATTTTTCATGATTTTTAAAATTAAAAAATTTTAATTTTTTAGGTAAAAACTATTTTTTTTTTCTTCATGAATTTATTTATATGTAGCTGCAAAACTGTTGATTATGTAGAGAAACAGTATTTCAAGAGATTAAAGCAATTGTAATTCTTAATTTTTCTAAGTTTGTTGCAGCAAAATTGGACTGGTTGTTCTCGAGTTATGTCAAACAAAAGAGCCCCAAACGTGACAAATTCCCATATATGATATTTACAAATTTCAAATCGATATATCTCGATTCCTAGACGTGACCCAGCGAAACGCCGGGACACGTATAACTTTTTGATCGATATAACATTTCCCGGTAGTCAGAACCCCCGCCGATCACTGACCCCTACCATTTGTCGCACAGTGTTATAAATCAAAATGAATGTCATATGAAAAATTGCGTCAGGCTCATTTGTGACCTTATCATATGTTGTGACCGATTGTGTCTACACTTTAACCATTCAGTACAACACTTATGTTCTGGTACCTACAAAGTGTGGTGTACATGACTTAATGTACACAATTGTGCTCAAACCTACACAATAACTACACTAAGTAGTTCGTGTGTACCTTTAAGGGCGAAGCTGTTTAATCTTATGCATTTCAACGTAACTCATTATTAATTAGAGTGGTTCAAAAACTTTTTTGTGTTTTTTACGATGTTTAAGCGGATATCTATATCATTACACATCTTGACAACGCTCTTCAAGAGACTTCCATCAATATTGAATACTGGATGGAAGCAAAAGAATGATCTTAAAAATTGCGCAACCTATCACATTTTTTTCACGCTCCCGTGTTACGTCAGATTTCATGTATTTTTATCCGCTTAGTATTCAATATAATGAGAATCCTATGAGGATCATTTTCAAGATATGTAATTCTATAGATACACTGGCACATCGTAAAAAAAGAAACATTTTTTTGAACCGCTCTACTTTCAAAACGTTATGTACACATATGTAACCGAGATGGGTCTCTAACCAAATTTGTGTACGAAATGGTCATATTTTGTGTCACTTTTACTAATATTGTGCCTAAAATATCGTGGTTACGGACAGGTTACAGGCTTTCAGTATTTTGGCTGTTAATAATCGGTTAATGTGTCTCAATACCGGAATAATGACTTTATTTACACAAAATTTAGTCACAATAACGACGTTGTGACTCCTACGCGAATTTTGTGACCTTAAAAGTTACAAATTTCTACTTGGGTAGTTGTATTGCAAGCGCTGAGGCTTAAATAAAGGCGATAAAATAAATTTTGATGAATGAATAATTTTGATTTGTTTTATTTAAAAATTGCGGATGCATAATGTATTAATGTATATTGGCCTAGGTTATTATAGATTACTAGCTGTCCCGTCAGACGTTGCTCTGCCCTTTTCTATGTGTGGGGCGATGTTTTATGAACGCATGCCATGGAATGTAAAAGCGAAATAGCCCATTTTCCCAGTGAATCTAACTTTTGTCCCTACTTTTTTACAAATTTATAGCAGGCCTGGCAGACGCTATTATGTGGGGCGATAATTTTTTCCTTTGAAACTTGCTTTTGCCCGTACCTTTTATATACATATGTACATGTTTATGTACCAAGTCCAAATCATCTGCGTACAGTAGTTGGTGATATATGATGATAGGGCCAACCTAAATATGCACCCTTAATTAAAGTCTTATAGCCTACTTATATGTACCTCTTAATATAAAAGACACGTGCTGTAAATTACATGTGGTGTAAATTCGGTGTGAGTCGATTTACCGGACTTAGTGAAAATTCTATTTTAAAAATATTCTTGTTTGTGGGCAACCCTAAGTGTTTTATATTCTATGACACCCGCGATACTAACATACTGTAAAATTGTTATCAAAATCGGCCAGATAGTTTCCGCGTCCATAAAAAAACAAACAGATAAAAAGCAATGTACACTTTTTTAAAAATTTATTAACATCGTACTCTCTCATCAAAAGTAAAAAAACAAGTCAAGGTGTTATTTTCGGCGAGGCCGAAACTCACATACCCTACACTGCACTGAAAGTACCTTTTCATCAAATGTTAAGAAGACGTTGAAGAGGTTGAATAAGTCGAAAAAAATGTGAAATGTTAGAAAGGTTGACAGAGGTTGAAAAATGTTGAAAAGTCGTAAATATATGCAAAATGTTGAAAAAAGTTGAGAGAGGTTGAAAAACTCTAAAAAAAAACGAAAGAGGTTAAAAAAATTTGAAACTATTCAAAATTGATGAAAAGTCGAAAAAATAAAGAAACTTATGAAGAAAGTTGAAAGAGGTTGAAAAAGTCGAACAAATACATATAGAATATATTAGAAAAAGTTAAAGGGTTGAAAAAGTCGAAAGAATATGGAAAATGTTGAAAAATGTTGATTCCGCCCACTTTTGGTTCAACAAATTATATTTGTGATCGACATCCTCATATTAAATTTCAGCACAATAGCTCGTATAGTGACACACCCACTGGAACAATCCAGCCCGGTTTTGATCCAGAAATAGCTTTTCATAGGCAAACCCCTAACACCAAATTTTAGTATGATTGCTCACTTATTTTGATAAATATGCCACTTACCGTATTTTATTTGTATGGGAGGTGCCACGCCCACTGGTGCTATTTCAGCCACTTTTGATTCAGATATACTCTATAGCAACTGAATCACTTTCATTAAATTTCATAGCAATTGCTGCAATAGTTTACTTAAAACAGCGCTTTCAAATTTATGTTAATATGGGAGGTGCCACGCCCACTGATGCAATTCTGTCAAAGCTAATTTATTTTTAAAGCCTATAGTAACTGACATCTAAACACCAAATTTTATGAAGATTACTCTCTTAGCACACTATCTATAACAATAAACAGTTTTTGCTTATATGGGAGGTGCCACGCCCCCTGGTACTATTGTACCAAATTTTTGTAATAAAAGACCTTACAGCAAGTATATCTACCTCATTAAATTTCATCACGATTACGTTGTTCGTTCTCTTAATATAACGCTTATAAATATTGTGGGTGGTGCCACGCCCTTCAACGAGTTTTTTCAATAAAGAGGCTGAGCTTGTATTGATGACATCTTTCAGCGGCATCATCTCCAAGATTTTTATGAAAATCGTTTGTGCCAGTTTTGAGATATATGGAATCAACATTTTTAGCAGTTGAAAAGTGCCACGCCTACTTTTTCAATTCCGCCCTTTTTTATCTCAACTCAAGATATATTTGATATGTATCCGTTTACCAAATTTCATAACAATATCTTGCACGGCTTACGAGATATGGTGGTATAAAGGTTAAAATTTAGGGCTGTGCCACGCCCCTGTACGACCCTTAGGAAACTTGAAACCCAGCTTAATCCTAATTTGGTTCACATGTGCACCAAATCACCAAGTTTCATCAAAATCGCTGAAACTTTTTTCAAAATTGGCCGGGGTAAATATACATAGGGTATGGGCGTGTCAGTTAACAGATTTCGCCCATTTTCAATAGCAAGATGCCTGCAAGAAGATGTGACCTGTGTGTGAAAGTTTCATTCAATTAGCTCTCTTGGTTTTCCCGTAAACCTGATTTCAACAGACAGACAGACAGACAGGCAGACGGACAGACAGACAGACAAACAGACAGACAGACAGACGGACATCGCTAAATCAACTCAGGTGGTGACGCTGATCAAGAATATATATACTTTTCCATACCTGCCACGCCTCCTTCTATGTGTTACAAACGGATGGACAAAGTGAATATACCCTCGATGTAGGGTATAAAAACCCAAGGAGAGTTGCTCTTTGAACTTCGAAGCCAAATACAAACGGTACAAATGAAAAAAAAAATAACAACACAGAATTCAAGAAGCAGCATAAGCATAAGCAACGACAATTATTGTGTGAGGTTTTGCAAGAAACTTAATCCTAAAAAATAGCATTTTTAACTCAAAACAATCATAGAAATAAGTATACAATAACCTTTTTTAGTGCAAATATGTTGGTTTAAAACATAAATTATTAAAATCGGTTCAATATATTTTGCGGTTTGGCGTTACAAACCATTTCCATATAAGCAATAGTATAGATGCATCACACCGAGAATGGAAGTTTTCTGCAGAATTTTCATTAAATGTATGCCCCGGGAGAAGTGAATGAAGATGAGTTTGGAATGGAAATATGTGCTCCCTGTTCTGATATTAGATTATGAACTTCATAAAACTGAAGTGATCAATTTGGCAGCATCACAACAACAACTTCTCTTTTCTCCAGCTTAGCTATATTTCCTAAATTCAGATAGGTATATTAAGAATATTGACAAGATTTTTCTCACGTTTTCTTATAGTTGGCGATACAGAGGATTGTTGCTGACTAAAGGGTTCCACTTCATGACTTTCTTCACAATACTGCTTCCGATTTCGTTCTCCTATCCAAATGTTGAGCGGCATCATTTGTCTCTTGGAGTGTTCATAGATTGAAATCGTGTTTATAGATTTTCCTTGCAAAATAACTTTATCTACAAGGCATTTGTGAAGTTCCATACAAAACAGCTAAATTTCCATCTACGCTTTCATGTCACAAACAAATACTTATTAGTTCAAACATAAGCGATTATATCGGATTCAGACTGATAAAAGTTTAACCTTTTGGTGTGATCTCCTCATTTAAGCTTCTTGAAAGTTCTTTATTTAACAAAATTCATCAAATTACATGAATCTAAATTTAATATGTTTATACACATACATATGTATGCATATGTATGTGTATCAAAAGTTTTTTTTTATCAGTTTATAAATACACTTTTAATTAAAACAACATTTAGTACAAAATTAATGTAAGACAGTTATTGTCTGAAATTAAAATGAATACTGCGAAACAATTATGAAAATTTTCGCAACACTTTTCCCGCGTGGCAAGCCCTTTGTAAAAACGGTCATGCTTAGTTCCAGCTCAATATCTTGCGGACCGTCCAATGAACGTTTAAGCGTAACATGAACCTCATGTTTGCCTTTAATGGTACTACAATACAAAATTAGAAATGTAGAGATATGGATAGATGATGAAATGGAAGAAAAGGGTTATTAATGTGTTAACTAGAAGAGCTGCTGAAAACTTACTCGAAATGATAGTCCGATGCCTTTTCAATATTCGCAGCTGCTTGTATTCTAACAATTTTCAGATCAAAGTCAATATCGTCATACCAAACTGGTCCATGTAAGCTGAAAATAGTGCGACCTTCTGGTGGAATTTGCAACTTAGACACCAATGTTATGAAATTGTACGTATAGGCTGATGGCTTATTATAGCAATCATCTCCCTCACATAAGTTGCTAGTTTGACGACAACGACTGTAAAATGAAATGCTCTTAAGTAAGGAAAATATAAAGTATCAAATAATCCAACACTAACTTCTTTTGGTCAGGATCATTGACATAACCATAAGGGCATTGAATCGTTGTGCACTTATAGCTTCCACGTATATTTGTGCAAATGTCATTGCGGCCAGTACAAACATCACCCGTACCACATTCATCAATATCGCGACATGTGTTTTTGTCCTGTGCCAAAGTATAACCACGTGGACACGAGCATTCATATGAACCGGGCACATTATTGCAGAAACCCATACATAGCTTATATGACTTATGCACTTCACACTCATCCAAGTCGTTGCAAGTTCGATTATCTGCACTGAGCTCATAGCCAGCATTGCATGTACAACGATATCCACCCCAGAAATTCACACACTTTTGTTGGCACAACCCAGGTATTTCTTGACACTCATCCATATCCAAGCAAATGCGATCATTTTCTCTGCTCTTCTGGAATCCAGACTTGCATTCACAGTAATAGGATCCGATTGTATTCAAACATTGCGCATTCGAAGAGCACACTGCTGGATGCTCTTGTTCACACTCATTGATATCAACACAACGACTGTGGCTGCCTTGTAAGCGCACTAATTGATGACCAGGTGGACAGGAGCAGATATAACCACCATTACGATTGCGGCAGATTTGATTTTCAGCGCAGTTGTGTTCGCCTGTCTCGCATTCATCAACATCTAAAAAAATGTTTTTATAATAATAGATGAATACTGTGGCAACAAGGAATAACAGCTAAAGTCGATCTTCGATCCAAAGACAAAACAGTATATGTCACAGGCTTATGCACAGAACTTATGTTGCTTTGCCTTGTTCGACTTAAGCTGTTATTCCTTGTGACCACAGAATTACATATCTTGTCAAGGATCTAATCCAATCTATTATGAAGGTTTTAATAAATTTTTTACTGCATCTTTAAGTCAGCAAAATTACTTTTTGCAAATAAATCGATGAAGGTATCTTTAAGTACAAATAATTTATTTATTTATTTAAAAGCTAACACCTTAGGCGATATCCCCTGATATCATGTGGTGTGATTGCTTTGCTTTTATGAATGCAATTTTAATTATTCTGGTCCAACTGAGAAAGTTTGCTTTCTCTTTTTGTAGAGGTGACCGTTTATGCATACGTAACATAGCGCTTTAAAAGATAACGAGTTTCATAAAAATCAACTACATATCTGCATAAATACATCAATGGTCAGTTTCAGAAATCACCAGAAATCATCCAGAAAAGTGGAATCTCGATAGATTACCTCTGCGAAAAGATAAGTACATGCAACTTTTTTATAGCAAATTTGCTCAGATACAAGAATGTAGTAGAAGATTTTTTGGAAATATTTTTCGAAATATTTCTAATTTGAAAAAAAAAAAAAATGATTAACTGCTATACAGGTGAAAATTTCAAAAAGTAATTGAATTTCAATCGAATTTACAGTCACTTGCAGTAACCGGTATTCATGTGAAATTTCTCAAATTCGATTAAAACTCAATTAATTAACAATACTCAGTCGACTAAAAAACAAATTAAAAATTTCTAAAACCGGAAGAATACGTCCAACCACTATTCGAAAAATAAGTGGCGCAAGCCCGAAATTCGAAATAATAAAGCTACATCATAGCAAGCCTTTGAACGGACGGTTTAACAAAGCTCTGCAGCAAACAAGAAATGACAATAAATATAATAGATGGCGCTAAAAGTGCATATAAATGTGCACTTTGTACATGTCGTTCAGCAGAACCTCCATGGCTCAGTGTTAAGAGCGGCTGTTCACATATAATTCATGGAATGGTCGGGGTTCGAATCGCATTACAAATCAACCAAACACTGGTTTGATGAGGCTATGTATATACATATGAATATGTGTACGAGTATATATGTGGCAATAGCCGATACATATGTCACAAAATTACCAGGTTAAATTGCTACATTTGTTATATTTGTCATGTTTCACATGAATATCGGTTACTGCAAGTGATTGTAAATTCGATTAAAATTCAATTAATCAATAATACTCAATCGACTAAAAAACAAATTAAAATTTCAAAAATTGATACCTTACGTTATTGTCTATT
The DNA here is from genome assembly GCA_949775025.1 of Tricholauxania praeusta. Taxonomy (NCBI): domain Eukaryota; kingdom Metazoa; phylum Arthropoda; class Insecta; order Diptera; family Lauxaniidae; genus Tricholauxania; species Tricholauxania praeusta. The sequence goes on along the minus strand of OX459029.1, from coordinate 68,373,744 downwards.
TTTTTGCAGCCCTATGTACTTAAGAGAGATGACCAGAAGACACAATTTTGGCAATTGTAAATAAAATGCTTACCAATACAATTTGTTCCATCCGGTGTTGCCTTGTAACCGGTTCCGCACTGCAATAGATTTTGACACCGATAAGAGCCGTTTGTGTTGATGCAACGTTGATGGGAACCGCAAGGATTATTTACCACGCATTCATTGATGTCTATAAATAAAATATGACAGTAAAACATAAATGCTGAGATAAACCATTTAAAACTTAAGGTACGCTTTTAACAGTGTTTGTTTGTTGTCCTTGGCCTGTCAAAAATTGAAAATCCTACCCTAGCTGTGGTGGATTTTATTTCGCAGCTTCCCATTGCGAAACGGACACTGACCAAGAACACCGCACACTCTGTATCAAATACTTTAAGGATCTTTCCAATATCAATATTTGAATATATTTCTAACTTACCTACGCATGCGCCTAAATAGTTCCGTTGAAAGCCAATACCACAAGCTGGATATCTGGCGGCATCGGGGCTGACATAAACAGGAGAATAGTCTCGTATGTGAGTGCCGCTGTGGGTTTGCCGGGAATTATACGACGGTTCATGGTTATGGTATGTATATGAGTGATTTCGATAGTGTGGATATGGACGCACTGATGTTGCTGGAGATGGTGGAGGTGTTGTACTTGTAGTGGTAGTAGTTGTTGATGGGATTGCAGTTGTTGTCGTTTGACGTACAGGACGGCACCTGAATGAACCCATTGTGTTATAACAGACATAATCAGGTGTACAGTTGTGAGTATTAAGAGCACACTCATCATCATCTTGAATTAAATGAAATTAAAATCAAATTTATGAAATTATAGGAGCACAACAATAAAAGTAAAATTAGTTTATAGCAGGAATGTCACTTTGAGTATCGCCTATTGCACCGGTAGCGCCTACGACTTGGTGTAGTGTACAAAGCTTATTAATGATTCAAACAAGCTTTTGCGCAGTAACAATCAATTTATAACTTGTGGCGATTTCTATGCAACTCAAAGCTATTAGGGCTGTTGAAGGAAAATTTACTGGGGCTATATAATTTATTCCAATAATATAATAGGAAATTTTTCTGTCTTGATTACTCGTGATTCCACTCACATATCAAGTGTTGAACGAGATTCGTCCTCAGCATTACATTTTTTATTGATCACTTGGTCTTCTAATTGCAGCCAATCAATTTGATTCGATTCTCTAAGCTCAGAACAATCAAAACTTTATAAAACATGATTTCTGAGAGCCAACGCACATACAGGTATTTAACTCAATTAGCTGGCCAAAATTATTTTGAAATGAAAATTTATTCTAAATGTTTGTTTGCTGGTGTGTAATGATAAAGCAGTGATTACTGTCTATGTTCTATGAAAATTTATAATTAGGATTATAAAAGAGACTGATTCTAGGGGCCAAACTAGCGGCCGTATAAAAAACACGTTTCCACGTCTAAACTAATGGACCGATTTTGATGAAATTTGGTATGGAGATAGAGTGAATCCTGAGAAAGGGTCTTAAAATTTTTTTGCTTCTTTATTGGGCGTGTCACCGCCCCTAATGAGAAAAAAGTAGAAATATCTATTTCTTAAAGTACTGAATTTAAAATCGCTGGAGTTGAGAAATCGGAGCATTTCGGACTTTATTTTTATTGATTATAGATATTACAAATATATAAGTTTTTGACAAAATAAAAATAAATGCCCGGACGAACCCTGATATATAAGTAAATCCCTAGTTAAAATTTATTTTTTTTATGTTAAAACTGCAATTTTAGCAGATTTCTTCTAAATCACAAGAAAACCTGGATAATCACAATATTCCATAATATTTTTATATCCAAAATAAAGGCAATTACCTGCAGTTTCAAAATACATAGCTTTTGTAAGTTTCAATAAGTAACAAATATTTATTATTATATATAAAGTAACACTATTATAATATGTAAAAGCAAAAAATATTTAAAAGTACTTTTTTGACGCTCGAATTTGGACTGATTTTGACTGTTACTGGTTGGGAATGACAGCAAACGAACAGTAAGGTTGAGCCACAAATATATCTGGCTGCATTGTATACATATTTTTTATCTTCCAACTTTGAGTTTAGAAAAATTACTTTTGGCCGGGTAAATTATTCAAATACCAGTATGTGCAACGTATACATGTACATTTTTTTGGATAGATTTTATTTCGATATAACAAAGTTACAAGCTTATTTCACACAGACAATGTTTTTTACTAAAAGAAGTTGGAAGAGGCTGAGAAACACAAAAAGTCGGAAAAGTCTTTTGGTCCATTAAATTATATTCGTGATCAGCTTCCGTATACCAAATTGTATCACAATATGTAAGTTGTATAAATTGTAAGATATGCCGTAATAAGTCTTAAAATCTAGGGCAGTGACATACGCACTGGTACAATCCAGCTCGATATTGATCCAGAAAAAGATTTTCATAAACTTAAGTCGCCAGATTGGCTTTTGGTTGATCAGAGTAAAGTTCTGACTGCTTTCTACCTGGAGATTGCCAGAGCGATCTCTGAGCCAACCATTAGCAAGTTGACACACAGTCTCCCCGCGGCTCCATCTGGGTAGCTATCTCCGCATCCGCTGAGGTAGTGAGCGAATGTGTACAGCGTGTCCTCCATGGAAGTAAGCTGGGTTGTGCGCAGGGCTTTGTAACCGCTGCGTAAAAAAAAGACTCCAATGAAAACTAAAAAAGCCTCGGAAAAACCCCTCAACGTTGACGACCACTGCAAACGAAAAAAGGACTATGATTTAAGGATATGCACCTGGAATAACCGGACCCTCAATAGGGAAGGTGCCTCTATCGAATTGGCGGATGCCCTCGGAAAAATTAAGGCTGACATCACCGCCATCCAGGAAACAAGATGGATAGGACAAGGTTACTCTTACCAAGCAAGTTGCGATATCTACTACAGCTGCCATGCGGAGAGGCACGAATTGGGATGCGGATTCGTAGTAAGCAAGAGACTTCGCCACCATATCTCCAGGTTCACACCTGTGAGCGAAAGGTTGGCTACGATCCGCGTCAAGGCTCGGTTTTTTAACATCAGCTTGATTTGCGCGCACGCCCCGATGGAGGAAAAGGACGATGCTGTCAAAGATGCCTTCTATGCGAGACTCGAGGAAGTATACGACCGCTGCCCGGCCCACGACGCTAAAATTTTACTCGGGGATTTCAACGGAAAGGTCGGAAGAGAAGGTATATTTGGCCCCAATGTCGGTCAGTTCAGCCTTCACGAGACCACCTCAAACAACAGTCTACGGCTGATCGACTTCGACACGGCGCAAAACATGGTAGTAAGTAGCACCAGATTTCACCACCTTGATATCCACAAGGCTACCTGGCTGTCCCCTGATCAGAAAACACGCAACCAAATCGATCATGTTGTGATCGACGGAAGGCATACTTCCAGAGTGCTAGATGTTCGTACGTTTCGGGGAGTCAATATTGACTCCGATCATTATCTTGTTGCAGCCAAGATACGCATGCGGCTGTGCAATGCAAAGGATGTACGCTCTGGTACGCAACGAAAGCTGGACGTCGCTAAGCTGCAATCACATCGGACGGCCGAAGCCTATTCCACTCGCCTCTCAGAACTGCTCCTTCAACCTGACCCTCTACCCGATGATATCGGTGGACTTTGGGGGCATATATCTCGCTCTATGCGCTCTGCCACTGAGGAAGTCATTGGTTTCCGCCCACTTCCACGAAATCAATGGTATGACCAGGAGTGTCGCGAAGCTACTGCAGTGAAAAACGCCGCCTACAAAAGAACCCTGCAGTCAGCCGCAACGCGAGCCGTGCACGAAAACTATCGGGAAAAGAGAAAGGAAGAGAGGCGCCTTTTCAGACGCAAGAATGAGAGCAGGAAAGGCACGAGCGTGAGAAACTCGAAGTGTTATGGGGCAGGAATGATGCTCGAAAATTTTACCAACAAGTCAAGCGTCTGACCCAAGGTTTCAAGCCCGGAGCATCTACCTGTAAAGATGAACATGGAAATCTGGTTACGGATACGCAGGGTAAACTGAGATTATGGAGGGAACACTTTTGCAAGCTGCTTGCTGGCGATGACTCCACCAATCCCACCAATCAACGACAATGGTGTGAACGTACCAACACCTAGCCATGACGCGGTAGGAGTCGTGATCCAACGACTTAAGAACAACAAAGCGGCTGGTGCCGATGGCCTGCCTGCTGAATTGTTCAAGACCGGCGGCGATGAGCTGATAGGGTGTATGCATCAACTCATCTGCAAAATATGGCTAGTAGAAAGCATGCCCGACGATTGGAATCTCAGTGTCCTTTGTCCTGTACTGAAGAAAGGTGACCCGACAATCTGCGCTAACTACCGGGGAATCAGTCTTCTTGCCATATCTTACAAGGTCCTGTCGACTGTACTGTGTGAAAGACTTAAGCCGTTTGCCAACACACTGATTGGCCCTTATCAGTGCGGCTTTAGACCTGGTAAGTCCACCATAGACCAGATCTTCAGACTACGTCAAATCCTGGAAAAATCCACGAAAAACAGATCGATACCCATCATCTCTTTATCGATTTTAAAGCTGCTTTCGATAGCCCGATACGGTATTGCCTGTATGCCATCATTCCTGAGTTCAGTATACTTGCGAAGCTGGTGCGGCTTTGCAGAATGACGTTGAGCAACACAGCCAGCTCCGTCAGAGTAGGAAGGGACCTCTGCGAACCATTTGAAATGGAACGAGGTTTCAGACAGGGTGATCCACTATCCTGCAACCTCTTCAACTTTGTGATGGAAGGGGTGTTGCGAAGAGCCAGTGTACATCGTAATGACACTATTTTCTACAAAAATGTCCAGCTCCCTGCATATGCCGATGATACTGATATCATTGGATGTTGTAAGCGAGATGTTACTGCTGCGTTCTCTGCTATCGAAAAAGAGTCAGCGAAGGTGGGTTTGACGGTGAACGTGGGCAAAACAAAGTATATGCTGTCCACAAACAGGGAGACGCGGCGTATTGGATCCTATGTTACTGCGATAACTATAATTTCGAAGTTGACAAGGAATTCACCTATCTTGGCACCTCCGTGAACACTCAAAACGATGTCAGCCTGGAGATAAAGCGAAGACTAACTCTTGCTAATAGGTGTTACTATGGTCTCAGTAAGCAATTGAGTAGTAGAGACCTCTCTCGCCCGACAAAACTGACACTCTACAAGACGCTCATCTTACCCGTGCTACTTTATGGCGCAGAAACATGGGTTGTATCACAGGTTGATGCAGCCACGCTTGGGGTGCTTGAGAGAAAATTTTTTCGCAAAATCTTCGGTCCTGTTCACGTCGGCGACGACTACCGTAATCGAATGAACCACGAACTGTACGAGCTCTACCCTGACATTGACCTAGTCAAGCGCATCACTATCCAACGTCTCCGTCCAATGCATATTGCTTGTAATTTCATTAGGTTTTAGCCAAAGTTTGTATAATTTTAGACAACATTACATAAATTTACTACTCCTTTGAGTACAAAACGAAACGCAACTTTAGAGTGTGTTCTATCAACAGTTTTTTCAAACTTATCTTAAAATTCGTTAACAAAATAACACATTCAAGAGTATACATTGGCTGATTTCACTAATAATGTCGAGACACTTTACTTTTTGAACATACCATCACAGTTATTAGTTTGAGCATTCAGCGTATAGCCCGTACCGCAACTTTGAAGACGAGTACAAATGTAAGAGCCAAGCGTATTGTCACAACGTTGTGTTGACAGACAATTGTGATTATTAATTGAGCATTCATTGATATCTGCAGGTAAAAAAAATTCATTTTGAAAAACTGATTTCTAAACAATGACTTTCAACTGATTATGAGACTTACCAACACAAGCATTTGTTGTTGTATCCAGGCTGAAGCCTATTTTACAATTACAGTGAAAGCCGCCAATATCATTTGTGCAGATTTGGGTACTATCGCAAGCATTCTCATCGGCCACACACTCATCGATATCAATACAGCGACCATTTTTGAAGTGGAAGCCAGAACCACATTTATGTAGGTCAGTACCTTGCTGATAGCGACTTCCCAATGAACTTAAAGTAGACACATCAGATTTTGAGACGCACTTAAAGCTGCCCCTTAGGTTGAGACACTGCTGATCGCGGGCACAGTCATCAATATCTTCTTCGCATTCATTTATATCTGTAGAAGAAATATAGATATATTAAATTGTTATTATGTACTAGTGTACTCGGCAGACGTTGTTCTGCTCTCCCAATCCTTATTCCCAACTCCATCGTGGACGTTGGGGACGTTGTCCTGCTTAGTATTAATTTACTTACTGAAAAACTCAACGAAAGAACATAATAAAAATCAAAATGTTCATTTGAATTACATTCTCTTTTCAAAACATTATATTGATTTTTTGCTATTTGAGCATTTCATTTTGAGAAAATCGGAGAATCGAACCTTCTATAGCCTGTTGTATATGGCAGCAGTCAATTTTGTATCATCGTTTGAACAAAGTAGTCGATAAAAAAGAGCAAACTTATTTTTGCACTAACGTAGCTGAATCTTGCTTGTTATTCGCACCGTCCACAAACGACACATTTAGTGGGCATATCATGAAAAGTACAACCAAGCCAAAAAAGGCTGATTTTGCAACTACCGATGTTCGATATGATGGAGGGGACCATTGGTGCGCGTTTCGTGATAGATTTGGGAGAAAAACGTACAAATTACAAAGGCAGACAAAATTTCCCCTAACATCAGAGCCTGAAACGATATTATACTTTTCCGAAGGTTTTTGACGCGCTGATTCAGAATTTGACCATCAGCTCTAGTTTTGGAAATAATCAAACCTAAAAATGCAATTTCTTGTCATATTGGAGGTTATGTTTCAGTGTAGGTTGCAACTTTTCGGCATGAATCGACGGGAAATCTGTGTTTCACAGTGCTATCTGTCTCAATTTCAAGCAATTCGAAGAACATGCCGCCATAGAGAGCGTGAATGAAAATAAAATTATATTTTTAAATATAATTTTTATTATTAACAAGTATTACTTCTTGAATTTATTTCCACGTAAAGTTCCACAGAAGTATATTTATGTACAAGACTTCATCAACTTATGAGTTATGACGTTTCATATATTTCAGTTGAATGGGAGGTAGACGTGGTATTCAATTCGGATAAAACCAGAATTACACGTGCAAAGCTTCAGAGGTCTAATTTCATTATTAGACTTTATGTCAAAAATATTTGGACCACTTTGCATAGGTGCACAAACTTACTTTTGAGGAGCACCTTAATAGATATGTTAAGTTATGCAGTTAAACATAAGCTGATAATTCCGAAAATTACCTTGATTTTACACAAGCAGTACTTGTTCTGAAGATATACGTATATCGTTTAAGCTGTTAAGCACATCATTTTAGATCAACTTTTGGCATATATTTAAGATATATAAAATTTTTCTAAATATTACTCAATGTTTAATCGAAAATGACCAGACCTGCTCCATCTTTAAGCCCCATTTTACATCGCTTCTGCATGATCTTTCTTTTGTTTTTCAAAAATATTTCAAAGCGTTCTCACAGTAAGATCTTAAGTACCTAGTATTATTTTGAACGAATTTTTACCTTCGCATACATCCGTCTTTGCACTGAATCGATATCCATCCGGGCAATCGGCACCATTAATATTAAGGCATCTATAACTGCCCAATGTATTATGGCAATACTGATTACTTCTGCATTTTGCTCGAGAAAGTGCACATTCATCGATATCGACACATTTTCTGTGCTTCCTTTCATAACCAAATGGACATGTGTCACTGTCTTCACTATTATCATCAAATGTACTACGATCATCATCATCTTCGTCCTCATCAGCATTATCATCCTCTTCGTAGTTTGTCATACTATCATCTTTATGAGTTTCGTTAGTTGAAACTGATGGCTTACTTTCAAGATGTTGTTCTTTCTCCCCTCCCGTTATGGGTGAACATGTGATATTATTGTCATTCAATTTATAGCCATGATTGCAACGGCATTCATAAGCTTCTTTTGTGTTAACGCAGATATGTTCACACAGGCTGGGTACCTTGCCGCAAATGTCATCTAAATAAGAAGATGTAAGTACAGTTAGTTTACAAAAATAGTTTCATTTCATTCATTTTTCATTTCATTTCATTTATTAAAATAGGCTTTAACAATATACTACAAGATAATACATCTTTTAAATAAGTAATAGAAAATTCAACTATTATAAATATACACGGTGAAATGCGAAAATAATTAAATTAACAAAAACAAATTAGCTTAGTTTAAGAAAAAATTTTAAAATTTTAAAAATTGTAAATAAACTCAATTACTAGAGAAATTCAAAAATTCAAATAGTTTCTTTCGAAATTGTGTAGGTGACCTAATTATCTGCAATTCATGTGGAAGATTATTCCAATGTCGAATTGCAGTGACGAAGAATGAGCGTTCCAAAATCAAACTTCTGTACCGTGACAAAATTAACTTAAGCCCTTTTTTTTGCACTAAAAAGTACTGAACTCTGTACAAATACATAAGAGAAAAATCATGTTCATTAATCGTATGCTTAGAACAGATCATACCAACACACTTTGAAGGGTTAAGTTTTAGTTTGTTACAAACCGACCACGCCTGAATGTTATCTAAATCCTCGTTTAATCTAGCAATACAGTTTTCAGATAAGCCTATTGGACTAGAAAATATATGAGAACATCATCAGCATGACTATGAGATGACTATGGCAACTTGCGACAACTTCGGGCAAGTCGTTAATAAAAAGCGAAAACAACAGAGGGCCTAACACTGAACCCTGCGGCACACCGCAATTAGCCACCAGTGGATTAGACGACCCTTGTTCGGTAACAATAGTAACCATCCTATTGCATAAGTAATTACTTATCAATTTCAACGACTTACAAGAAAACTTGAACTCGTGCTTGAGCTTCCTTAAAAGGTTTGAATGATTAACACAGTCAAACGCTTTTGAGAAGTCCAACATGACCATTAAAAAATATTTTCTCTTTCTAAAGCTGACCGTGCATCTGAGATTACTTTCACTACAGTTGACTCACAACTATGCTTGCTGCGAAAGCCAGACTGCCACTTGCTAAGCATTTGATTTCTTGTAATAAAACTTTGGATTTGATTTGCAAGAAGTTTTTCAATAACTTTAGACAAAAAAGGAAGAATACTAATCGGCTTGTAATCAGACGGACCAGTCGGATTGTCTTTTTTTTGTATTGGTATAACTCTGGTGGGTTTTCATAAAACGGCAAATTGACTACTAAATATACACGAATTAAAAATATGTGTTATATAAGGAAGAACTAGAGGAAGAATGAGTTTTAAGAGCTTTGGACAGAATTCATCTGAGCCTACAGCATTAGATTTCACTGATCTGACTGATTTCAGGACCTCCGAAAAATTTACGCATGCAAAAGAAATACATTTATCAGGTTCTGCATCAAAAAAAAAAAAATGGCGGGTGTTCTATCTTTAAATCAAACTAGATTTTACTTGTTCACTGTTTATTGATTTTAACTCTAACGAAGCTGTACAAGAACTGATCACACAAATTTATTGCATGACCATCAACCGGTGTTTACATAATTCATGTTCAGTTATTTAGTACATAAGAATATATATATATGTATGTATGTATATATAACAAATTAACTGTAGGGAATTAGAGTGATGCAAATAAACTTTTAGACATCATGTAATACATTACATTTTCCCCTTTTTTTAAATTATGTTTACAATCCAAAAAATAAACATTTACAAGTAATTTATGCTTAAATAAAAATATAGTTAAATGCAATTAGTATTAATTCAAAATTTTATAAATTACAATCTTTTGTCTTCTTATTAACAAATTCAATGTTTAATATTTGACATGTTCATTTATAAGTGAGTTTATTAGGTTTATTTTTAATTCGTTTTGATCTTCTAAGTGTAATTGATTCATGTAAAACTTTTTTATACTTTTTCTTTTTTTGTAATTTTTTTGTACTAACATTTGTATTGTAATTGTTCTTACTATTTTTATCAGAAGCTTTCATATCTTTATTAATCTCTGTTGATATAAAGGAATGGTATTTATCTTCTAAATTTGAATATCTTAATTGATTTCTATGCACAAATCTTATGGAATTATTAATATTTATCAAATATGTATTTGGACTAATTTCTTTATATACAGTTGCAGGTATCCATTTTATAACATCTTTAAAATGGTTTCTATACAATACTTTTTCACCTTTTTTAAAAAATGATTCACCCTTTTTTAATATCTTATTTTTACCTTTTGGTTTAATTGATTTATTCATAGGCAATTTGACTGAAACTTCTTTAGACAAAGAATTAATTAATGTTCTTGGAGTAAAAGAAAATATCATGCTAGCTGGACTGCGATTCGTTGTTGTGCTCGGTGTGTTATTGTAGCACATTAAAATTTTATTTAATTTTGTTTGAATCGAAAGAGACTTTAAGGTTTCATCAATTAAATATTTTTTTAAACTATTTTTTATAGTTTGTACCCCTCGTTCGGCTAAGCCATTGCTTTGTGGGTGATATGCAGGTGATTTCTTTAAAATAATATTGTATATTTTCGCAAATTCTTCGAATTGAAATGAAGAGAATGGAGGGCCATTATCTGACACAATTTCAGTTGGATAGCCGAAAATTGTAAAAACTGATAGTAGACTACTACATAAACTCGAAGCGTCAGTTTTTAACATATGTTTTATAATTATATATTTACTAAATGAATCAATATAAATGTAATACGTTTTTGTTTCAAAGTGAAAAAAATCTAAGTGTACTCTTTCAAAAGGTCGTTCGGATCTTGGCCATTTACTAATAATTTTTTCTTTTGGTACTTTTTGTGTAGACTGACAACTAAAACAACTGTAAATATACTTTTCAATGGACTTGTCTATTTTAGGCCACCAAACTGAACCTCGTGATAACATTTTTACCCTTACTATTCCATCGTGATTTTCATGTAATGTTGAAAGTACTTCTTCACGTAATTTTTCAGGTATAACCAATCTGTCTCTGTAATAAACACAATCGTTGTCGGTTGATAAACTTTTGCGAACATTAGACCATATTTGTAAATACGATGGTATTTTTACTGGCCAGTTGCTCTTTACATACTTCATTACTTTGGACAAAATTTCATCACTAGCCGTGTAGGCTCTTATCTTTTCAACACTTATTGGCATTTCCATTATATCGGAAAGGTTTTTAATTGATTCTATCTGTGTTTCGGTTTCTAATGGCAAACGAGACATAGCATCAGCAGGTGCATTTCGTTTAGCCGGACGATATTTGAATTCGTATTCATAAATTGACAGCATTACAGCCCATCGCTGCAATCGTGAAGCAGTTATGCTCGACGTGTCCCTGTTTGGATTAAAAATTTCTTTCAATGCTTCATTATCACTGCACAAGGTGAATTTATGACCATAGATATACTTATGGAATTTTTTAATTCCAAACATAACCGCAAGCGCTTCTCTGTGTATTTGAGAATAATTGCGCTCTGATGGAGATAATGTGCTAGACGCAAAAAGAACTGGTTTTTCAACACCGCTTACCAAATGAGCTAACACGGCTCCAACTCCATAAGGGCTCGCATCGCAAGTCAATATTATTGGCTTATTTGGATCATATAGTTCCAACAAATTATTACTTATAAGCAACTTTTTTGATTTCCTAAAACAATTTTCTATTTCTGGTGTCCAATCAAAATTTGTGTCTTTACGTAGTAAGTTATATAAATTTTGTAATTTACTTGATAAATTGGGTATAAAGCTACTATAATAATTTATCATACCTAAATATGATTGCAATTCATTAATATTCTTTGGACTCGGGGCATTTAAAATTGCTTCAACTTTTTCGTTGTTAGGTTTTATTCCTTCTTTGCAAATTGTGTGACCAAGGTAATTTATTTCTTTTTTAAAAAATGAACATTTCTCTAAATTAATTTTAATGTTAAAATCATTTAATTTTTTTAGTACTTGAAAAAGTCTATTTCTACATTCTTCTTTACTTGCACCTCCAATTTGGATATCATCTAAGTAACACGAAATTCCAGGAATTCCCAGTAACACTTGATCCATAACCGACTGGAAAATAGATGGTGCACTTGCAACGCCAAAAGGAAGACGCGTATACTGATATAACCCCTTGTGGGTGTTTATCGTTACATACTGTTTTGAAGTTTGCGATATTTTAAGTTGCTGGTATGCTCCAGACAAATCAATAACACAAAAATATTGACAATTAGCCAAATTTGCAAAAATATCGTCAATACGCGGTAATGGGTAGTGTTGAGTTTCAATAAATCTATTAATGGTTACTTTACAATCAATGCAAATTCGAATTTTCTTTCCTGGTTTCGAAACAATTACTATTGGTGAAGCATATTCACTGAAATTTACTGGGACTAAAATTCCCTCTGCACATAACCTACCTAATTCCTCTTCCACTTGCGGTCTTAATTTAAATGGTACGTCATAAGCTTTCCTAAATATCGGTTTCGCATCAGGTCTTAAAACTATTTCTGCAGTAAAATTTTCAATACATTGATCTGGTGAGCAATCAAATATTCGCGGAAATTTTAGTTTAATTTCATTCAAAATTACATTTTCAAAATTGCTCTTCACTGCACTGAGAGTGTTATTACTAAATACCTGTCTCCAGTTAGGATATAATGCGTTCAACCAATTTCTACCGAGAAGTGGCTTAAAATCTCTTTCCGATTTTATTACTACTAAATCTAATGTATGATTTGTCTCACCATTCCCCAGGCTTGCAACAACCTCCACTTTTCCAACGCACATTAATGGATTACCTGTTACTGAAAAAAGTTTTTTATCAACAGAAATCAATTCAAGACCATGCAAAGTTTCCAAATACTTAACCTCTGATACAATAGAAACGCAAGCACCTGTATCAACTTCCATTTCCATTACTTTTCCGCAAACAACTAGTTTCACGTACTCCGGATTACCCACAGCAACAGTAGCAGTATCACCAACATTATGTGTAAATCCATCTTCACCAGAAATAGTTGTAATACTGGCTCCTTCCATCATTTCTTCTACGCATTTTAAATGCTGTTTTTCGGTACAAAAATTTTTCCTCAGTGGACATCTAACAGCAGTGTGACCTTTTCTATTACATTTGAAACACGTCCAATTCTTACAATAGCAATTATCATCATCGTGTCCCAGTTTTCCACATCGATTGCAATACTTTTTTGAAAACTTTGATTTGGAATTGTGACCTTCATGACGACCTCGTGATTCATTACGATCTTGTCGTACAGCACAAGTGCTGTACTTCTCACTTCGTGCACTAATTTCCTTCGTTTCACCTTCCGCCATTTCCCAATTCAGCGCAATCTCGCAAGCTTTCTTGAAAGTTAAATCCGATTCTTTTAAAAATTTTGATCGTAGTTGACTGTCTCGGACTCCGCATACGAATCTATCGCGTAGTGCACGATTTAGAAAAGCATCAAAATTACATTTCTGCGCCAAAGATTTGAGTTCAACAATAAATTCTTTTATTGATCTAGAGCCCTGCTCCGCCTTGCTAAACTTATATGATTCTGCAATCTCGTTTACAGATGGCTCAAAATATTTTTTTAGTGCATCGACAAGTTCTTGATACGTTTTTTTACTAGGATCTTCTGGGGAATATAATTTCCGTAGCACAGAATAAGAATCAGCGCCAATGTACGTAATGAAGAATGCAACTTTTTTTTCATCTGCTACATCGTTCACTATAAAAAATTGTTGAAGCCGCATTTCATATTCTGTGAAATTATTTCCCATCAAGAACGGATCCATATGTCCCATCATTTTGGTTACTTTTACAGCTGGCTTCGATTCAGTGTTTTCTTTTACTTCTTTTCCAGGAGTCATTAACTTTTACTTTTGAAATTTCTTGATTTAATTCCAATTTTCCTCGTCGCCAAAATTGTTCTATCTTTAAATCAAACTAGATTTTACTTGTTCACTGTTTATTGATTTTAACTCTAACGAAGCTGTACAAGAACTGATCACACAAATTTATTGCATGACCATCAACCGGTGTTTACATAATTCATGTTCAGTTATTTAGTACATAAGAATATATATATATGTATGTATGTATATATAACAAATTAACTGTAGGGAATTAGAGTGATGCAAATAAACTTTTAGACATCATGTAATACATTACAGCGGGTTGCACTCCGGGAGTGCCGACAGAAGTGAAAACAAATCGTTTAATGGCAAATTAGTGTATTAGTGGTATGTGTGCGTTTTCTTTTTATATGGCAATGCAATGGAAGACAAAAACGGAATATGTATCCAAATTTTACTCTCGCTCTCATTCTCAATTTGTCAACGCAACAACGCGGAATTTGAAAGAAACAAACATGTAAGCATAACAATCGTTGAATGAGAATGGAATGTGTCAGTTATTGTGTCTGCTTTGCTTTTTGTCTTCCACTTGGAATATTTATTTAAAAGAAACAATAGAACATTCAAATTTTACTATCGCATTCATGACGGGGAATTCCGATGACGGTCGGTGTCGCAAGTTTATACTTTTTTCCTCAGCCGCACAACGTGCCATAAGAAATTTTCACTTCAAAAATTGCTGGAAGAAGTGTATTCGGCTCAGTAGCCTCAACTGTGAATAATTGAATTTGAGCTAAGTATTCCTAATGTTTGAGAACAAAAATTTATTCTGATTGCAGTAAGAAACATCATTGCGAATTATGTAAGTATAAGAAAAAATCAGGTAAAGAAAGTACCTGGACCTGTGACTAAATAGCTTAAACATAATTTTTCTAAAACTTAACTTAAAAATCTGCTTCTTCCTACAGACACTATGACACCACATATATCAAAATCGGCTTATTCGTTGCCGAGTTATGGCTGTTAGAATATTCAAACTGCTTTAAACGCCATCTAGTGACAGTTTATCAAAACACAAATGACTTAAAAAAAATTTGCTTGTTCTTAAAAAAATTATTACACCTCATTTGTCTAAATCGGTTTAGTAATAGCCGAGATATAACGTTTTAAAGTTTTTGAAAAAACCAAATTTGCTTGCTGCTGGTTCATGGTGGCCTGGTATTTCAGATTTTTCTCTGCTTTGGGCTGCTGGCTCTGCTTTCGGCTGCGCTTGCAGAGAAAAAATTTGCTGACTGAGCAATAGCTAACCGGAAGTCAACATATGTATGCTACAAATTAAAAAATTTTTTCCAAAAAATTGCATACTTTCATGGGCCAATTTTTTCAAAAAACTTTTCCTACTTTTAGGCGCTTTTGATTATTTACCCCTAAAAGTATGCAACACTTTCCGACAAATTTCAAAAATAGCGCCTAAAAGTAGGCAACATTATCTGAATTTTTTGAAATCATTGCCTACTTTTAGGCGCTATTTTTGAAATTTGTCGGATAGTGTTGCATACTTTTAGGGACAAATTATCAAATGCGCCTAAAAGTAGGCAACGTGTTGTAAAATTTTTGAAATCGAGTTCGTTTTCCAATTCTTCAAAATTATAAAATCGAGTTCGTTTCCCAAGTCTTCAAAATTCCAAAATCAAGTTCGTTTCCCAAGTCTTCCAAATTTGAAATCGAGTTCGTTTCCCAAGTCTTCAAATTTCTGAAATCGAGTTCGTTTCCCAAGTCTTCAAAGGAACATTCAAATTTTACCATCGCATTCATGACGGGGAATCCCGATGTCGGTCGGTGTCGCGAGTTTATACTTTTTTCATCTGCCGCACAACGTGCCATAAGAAGTTTTCACTTAAAAAAAAAACAGTTTCAGGTAAGGTTTGTTGGGTGTCCAAAGACGCAATGGTTGCGCACATTTCTTCAGGACTGAAGGGATAGCCGGTAAAAGATTTGCTTTGTGCAATACCTAACTCCCTGATGTTTTTCCACAATTTCTTAGAGTCCAACCCAGTATTAAGTTTGTTCCATACAACATTTCTTTTTGCAGCTCTAATTAAAGTATTAACACTATTTCTGGATATTGTACACTGAGCCTTATTATACTCAGAAGGATTTCTTTTGAATCTCTTAAAAAAACGTTCTCTTTCGCATATTTGAATCTTTATTGCGTTAGTGAACCATGTTTAGGATTCAAACGCTTAGTTACAATGGGAACAAACCTATTATATAATTCGCTTGTGGTTTTCGACGCCCACAACCTCGAAACCAATGGTATGACCAGGAGTGTCGCGATGCGACTGCTGAAAAAAACGCCGCATACAAGAAGACGCTGCAGTCAGCCTCAACGCGAGCCGTGCGAGAAAACTACCGCGAAAAGAGGAAGGAAGAGAGGCGCATTTTCAGACGTAAAAAAAGGGAGCGGGAAAAGCGTGAGCGTGAGGAACTTGAGGTGTACCAGGGCAAGAAGGAAGCACGAAAATTCTATCAACAAGTTAAGCGTCTAACTCAAGGTTTCAAGCCCGGAGCATCCACTTGTAGAGACGAAAATGAAAATCTGGTTACAGATACACAGAGTGTACTGAGGTTATGGAGGCAGCATTTCTCTAACTTGCTTACGGGCGATGATTCCACCAATTCCGCCCAGAGAGAATGCAGTACGATACCACCAATCGATGATAACGCAGTGGAAGTACCATCACGTAGCCATGAAGAGGTTCGAGTTGCTATCCAGCAACTACGCCAAATCCTGGAGAAAACCCATGAATATCAAATCGACACTCACCATCTCTTCGTCGATTATAAAGCTGCGTTCGATAGCCCAGTGCGGGATTGCCTATACGCAACAATGTCTGAGTTTGGTATACCTGCAAAGTTGATAAGGCTCTGCAGGATGACGTTGAGCAATACGTGTAGCTCCGTCAAGGTAGGGAATGACCTCTCCGGAACTTTTAATACCGATCGAGGTTTCAGACAAGGCGACCCGCTCTCGTGCGATCTCTTCAATTTCATTATGGAGGGGAACGTACGAAAAGCCGGTGTGCATCATAATGGCACCATTTTCTTCAAAGGTGTTCAGCTCCTTGCGTACGCTGATGATATTGATATAATGGGCCGGAGTAAGAGAGATGTTACTGCTGCTTCCACTGCTATTGAAAAGGAATTAGCCAAAGTGGGTTTGACGGTAAACGAGGGCAAGACAAAATACATGTTGTCTACTAACAACAACAAGAGAGCACGGGATCTAGACTCTCATGTTACAGCGGGCAACTGTAAATTAGAAGTTGTCAAGGAATTCATTTACCTTGGCACTGCCGTAACCAGCAACAATGATGTCAGTCTGGAGACTAAGCGGAGAATAACAATTGCTAATAGGTGCTACTACAGTCTCAGTAAGCAATTACGTTGCAGAGCTCTCTCTCGATCTGCAAAGCTAACACTCTACAAGACGCTCATTCTACCTGTACTTCTTTATGGCGCTGAGGCATGGGTGGTTTCGACAACAGACGCAGCCGCTCTTGGGGTGTTCGAGAGGAAAGTTCTCCGCAAAATCTTCGGTCCTGTTCGAGTTGGCAACGACTATCGCATTCGAATGAACCACGAGCTGTATGAGCTCTACGCCGACATTGACATAGTTAAGCGTATAACAATACAGCGACTACGCTGGCTGTGTCATGTCCATCGTATGGATAAAGAAGCTCCAGCGAAAAATGTATTTGAAGGGAAGGTCCCCGATCAACGACGAAGAGGGAGACCATGCCTCCGGTGGATAGACCTAGCTGAGGAAGCCCTAACCGCGCTCGGCATTAACGATTGGAGAAGGCGCGCGCAAAACAGAGGCGCCTGGCGAGAGCTAATGAGGTCGGCCGTAACCTGACAACGGGTTGTTATGGCCATCTAAGTAAGTAAGTAAGTATGAGGGCCACCCTAAATAAAAGTTGTGTAGCCTAAGCTCTGCTTCTTAACATAAGAGAAACGTGGCGTAAATTCGGTGTGAATCGTCTAACCTGTCTGCGTGAAAATTATTTTTAAAAATATTTTTGTATGAGGGTCACCCTTAGTATGCACACTAAATAAAAGGTTTACTACCTTATTTGTGCCTCTTAATATAAATGCCATGTGGAGTAAATTCCATGAGAATCGATTGAGCGGTCTTCGAGAAAATAATATTTATAAATATTTTTGTATCAGGACCACCCTAAGTATGAACCGTAAGTAAAATTTTTATTATCTAATCTGTGACTTTTAATATAAAAGCCATGTGGTGTAAATTACATAAGAATCGATTTAGCGGTCTTCGAGAAAATGATATTTAAAAAATATTTTAGTGTGAGGGTTACCCTAAATTAAAGTTTTGTAGCCTAAGCTATGCTTCTTAACATAAGAAATACGTGGTGTAAATTCAGTGTGAATCGATTCACCTGTCTTCGTGAAAATGATATTTAAAAATATATTTGTACCATATTTGTGCCAACCTAAGTATGCACCCTAAATAAAATGTTTACAATCTAATCTATGCCCCTTAATATAAAAGCCATACTGTGTAAGTTTCATGAGAATCGATTTACCTGCCTTTGAGAATCGCTGTTTTTAAAATATTTGTGTATGAGGGCCACCCTAAATAAAAGTTTCATCGTCTTAGCTATGCGTCTTAATATAAAAGACATGTGGTGTAAATTCCAAGTGAATCGATTAAGTTGTCTTTGTAAAAATGCTATTTTAAAAATATTTGCGAATGAGGGCCACCCTAAATTAAAGTCCTATAGCCACCACGTCCCTGGTGTCTAATCCCGTTCATATTTTGTGAAGTGCTTAACATAGGCTATGTGCATCCTGACACCGAATTTTAAGACTCTTGCTATCATATGAACCAAGATATAGCGAGTTAAAGGTTTTAATTGCACGTAAAGTGCCACGCCCCTTGCTTTTATCAAAATAAAATATAGCCCATGTTACTCAGGAATAGTGTAGCTTTCTATTAGTAGAAAAATGTTTGGAATCGATTCTGTAGTTCCAGAGATTACCCTGAACATACAAACAAACAAACAAACAAACCTTACCTCTTTATATAATAGTATAGATTAACAAAAATACAAACACCATCCCCTATTCTATCAACACGATCATTCCTTTACAGTTTAAAAGCTGGGATATTTACTAACTGAGACAGAATTTTATGATTCAACCAGGATTCAGATATCATTGTAGCGTCTACTTCAGACGTACTGAACATTTGATACAAAAGAGTGTATTTAGCTTTAACACTGCAAGCGTCCAAATGGCACACATTAAAACCCTTAAAGAAGCGGCACAGAATGTTTAGAACGCATCTCACAGTGTCAGGATTCGCATTCATTTTGAACAGCACTAAAATTCAGAGGTACCGACACAATTTCAAAGAAACCTATCTTTTTAAAGAAAAAAGTTACAAAAAGAATCAAAATTATAACTAAGTAAAAAGACATAGAGAACTCGAGATACTCGAACCAAACATCACTTTGGATATGCATTTTGGGACACTATATCGAAATATGATGCCCGTTTTGCCATATACATACAGATACATATATACATTTATTTTGTGAAATTATTTTAAGTTCTTTGAGCATACAGTCCGTAGCGTACCTAAGGGGGGGGGGGCGACAAAATAGTCCTCGTATATACCTTATTTTGCTAGGGTTTTTGTTAAACTAAAAGTGAGTGTGGAGGGTATGTGGGATGATTTTGTAATGCAATGTAAAAGATACCTCATTTTGCTAGCGGTTTTGGAGAAGCAAAATTGAGGGCTTTCTTTTTGGTCAATAAAAATTTTTTCTACAAATTTAAAAATAAAAATATGTGTGTAGGGGGCGGCAACTGAACTATTCGGCCCGGGTGCCAAATAAGCACGGTACGCCAATGCATACAAATATTATTAGGTTTTTTATGTTAACGTCTATTTCGCACCCCAAATTCAATTTCTGCATGTTAAAATTCGTGCACTATTTGGATAAATTTCTGACACTGAATAGGCTGAGATATTTTTTTTTTGTATGAATATGCTTGTAATTAATTAAATAAAAATCAGTTCTAGACCAGCTTAACGATGATTCTGAGGCAATTCGCTTAGCAAAAAAAAATTGTTTTATGTAATGAGAGTAAAAATGGTTTTGGCATTCATCAAGGTTAATTTTCAATAGGTAATCGGTAAAACAAAATTACAGAAAAAAAATTACCGCTTGATGAATAGCTCGAAAACGTAGATTCGGTTTCCAATGTTCCTTACATGAAAAAAGTCCTTATGTAAAGTAAATTCTGTGTGTGGGTAAATACACAGAAGGTTTCCTTCTAGGCGAGTTGCTTAATTTCAAATGGCGTCCAACTATATTATGCTATGAAGTGTGATCCTTTTCATCATTTAATATCTTTTAGACTGAAAATTTAGCTTTGGAAATGTCAAATGTTATCTTAATTCACTTTAAAAACACTTTAAATAAGGCTATTGTTTTGCTTTTTGTGTTAATTTGTTGAATAAAATTAGGAATGTAAAAAAAGGGGTGAGACAAAATAATTTTTTGAGCATTTTCTATTCATCATGGTACAACATGCAATATTTAACTCAAGAAAAAAACTTTTTTTTGGGTGCGTGACATTACATGTTTACCAAAATGAATCCACTTCTAAAATATGAACATAATCGGAAAAGTCGAGTGAAAATGCAATCATTACACCCCACAGAATGTGTAAATTTGAAGCCCTCAGCGCACCAGCCATATAGTTCAGATTATTGAGTCAAATGACTAAATAATATAAAAAAAATAGATAAGAATTGTGTGAACTACGCCATTAAATAACTGAGAGCCCCATTTAACAGTCAATGCGACAATTGTTCGATCAAATCTCTTTTGGGTATCCATTACATAACAAATTACTTACCATCGTCATTCTGCAGCACAATCGCACCATCTCCTGCAGTTTCAACTGATTTTTCACCATAGGTATCTTCCTCGTCAGAGTTTTTGTCGAATGATCTTTCCGAGCTTTCATAAACAGTGTTACCCACATTTCTGTGCCTTGATTTGTGTTCATTGTGATAATTT
Source organism: Tricholauxania praeusta (assembly GCA_949775025.1). Lineage (NCBI taxonomy): Eukaryota > Metazoa > Arthropoda > Insecta > Diptera > Lauxaniidae > Tricholauxania > Tricholauxania praeusta. Next base: position 68,352,625 of record OX459029.1, on the reverse strand, counting down.
GCTTGTGTCTCATTATTGCTACAGCAAATGTTATATGATTCATCATTGGAAAAGTCAGAAAACATTAAATCATCACATTCGTTATCGCTAGCTCTGACCGCCAAGCCGACCTGACAGAAGCGACAACAGTCAGAGTATGCAGTCGTATTGAATTTCTCATCACAACGTGATCCAGTTGTGGCTGCATTTCGACCGGCGGCACAATGTTGTTGCTGAATTTCACGTGAGCAGCACACGCCGAAGGTTGAGAAACATAAACCACGCCACAAAGGTGGTATGGCGTCTACTTCGAAGCCGTAATTTTGGCAAAAGCTATTTTTATGCGCATGTTCTATGCCACCCGAGCAACATCGTTTTATGTAATTTGAAATTTCAGCTGGAAAAAAAGAAGAAAATTTTGTATTTTTGTACTTGATATGAAATGGAAAGATTTTTGCTCAGGATTCGGAAATATCTGGGCTGGTGATTTTTAGGAAAAGCACTAACGACACAATTAACAGACTTTATTTAATGAAATTTAAAATAAAACCCATATTCGATATATTACTTAAGGATTATTCCATAGCAACGGTCGTTGCATTTGTACGAATTTGGAAGGTATTGAGTGAAAAGCTGCGAGGAAACTTAAAAAAAAAATTGGCATCACCAACACTTTCGTTAAATACATGCCATTTATATGCCTCACGGTTGTAAAGCAAAAATTATAGAATTAGTCAAATAAAAAAATCTTCCGGGAACACTTAAAATTTATAACTAAATTCACACATTTATAAAAATATCCCCTAAAACAAATTGATGACTAACTACCACGGTCATTCCATCTATGATTTGCGTATTTTTACCCTGACATGTTTTAAATTGGCTGAGTGACTAAGCCATTATCTAATAGATAGAAAAAAATTGTATCAAATTTTTTCGACCAACAGTTTTGATAAAAAAACTAATTTCCTAACTCTGTTCAGAGCCGCTCGTAAATGACACAAAAAATTAATTGATGAATATAAACACACAATTCAAATTCGCTTTCATATTATTTTTAGATAGCTGTGTACTACTTAGTAGATGACAAAAAAACTGCAAGTCTGAAAAAATTAACGCCTAAGCGTTCTATACATGTACGCTGAAAGAAAAAAAAATTTACGTTTCAGGAAAACATCGATTTCTCAAATACTCCAAAATCGATTTCAGCTTTTTTAGACTCAAAATGTTCAGAACATATAGGAGTACCATCCCTTAAGCTTTCATTTATGTTTTTGCACCCTATTTGATTTAACAAGCATTTGAGTTTTCTATTTTTTTGAAAATTTCAAAAATTTATGAAATATTAAAAATTTTAAAAATGGAAAAATTTCAAAAATTGGCATAAAATGAATAACTTAACTATTGGTCTAAAAAATTTGATATAATTTTTTTCTATCTATTAGATAATGGTTTAATCACTCAAAAAATTTTCAGCCAATTTAAAGCACGTCAGAGTAAAAATAGGCAAATTATAGATGGAACGCCCCACCAATATTTCAAAATTTTAGTTTTTTGTGAGAAAATTAAGTGAAATTGATTTTGTTCATTTGTTTTCCTCTTTTTTTCAGTTGTTCATTTAAAATGTAAGGAACATAGTATTTTTGGTTCTATTTAAGTCTCTTTATAATATAAACATTGAAGGTGTATAGGAAATCGGGACAATTCACATTAAAAATTATTTGTTTAACTCGAGGTGATGGAACGAAACAAGTTGTGAAGACGATACTCGGTTGATACTCGTACCACGTTTTCATCCATAAAACAAGCCCCACAGAATGTTTTATTCATATATTTTTGAATTTTTATTTTATTTAGTGGTATTAATTTACTATCATTTAACGAGCTAAAATTAAGGAAATAAAATATGAATATATAGTATATGGCTGAACTTTATTTCGAAAACGACTGCATCGATTTTGTTGAAACTTGGGGTTTGGTGCATATGAAAACAAAATTAAGATTGAGCAATTTAAGTTTTAAGTTTTTAAAGACTCTAGCAGGGGCGTGGCACAGTACTAAACTTTAATTTTTGTAGCTTATATATAGATACTGTATTGAAATTTGGTAGACGAATGCAGATCATAAATATCTTAAGCTGTACCAACAACTAGCAAAATTGAAAAATCGGCGTGGCACTTTTTAATAATTGGAAATTTTGGTTCAATATTCCTCGAAAACGGCACTACCGATTTTCATAAAAATTTTAAAAAAAATAAAACTGAAAGCAGTCATCGTAACAAGCTAAGTCACTGTACTGGCAAAACTCGTTGAAGGGCATGGCACAGCCCACAATATTTATGAACGTTATAGCAAGAGAACTAACAACGTAATCGTTATGAAATTTGAAAAGTAGAAGTAAAGCCAATTTCAAGGTATGTTATTAAGATTGAAACCGTAATAAATAGTCCCAAGTTTTCAACCTTGCGAACATAAAGTCTGCCCACCTCGTTTGAAAGGTGCTCAAAATAATTTCTTCGATATAAATAACTCCTGAATTTATGGTCCTACGAAAGGAATGTCTTAAAAAAGGCAATATACCTTTAAAGGCTTGTAAATTATTGTCTCCGGCACACATTATACAAGGTGTTTTCCAAGGATATGAAGTGAGTCGATATTTTCTTAAATAAAACTTACATTAATTAGTATGAAAGATAGACAACTGCGCCAAAGCTAAGACTAATCTTATCAACATTCGCAATCGGGATACCATTAAAAAATTGCGGTTAAAAAACTATTCATTATAGCTATACAATATTTCGATCACTTCAGTAGTTCAAATTTTTATTATTAAATCATATTTGAGGCTTAAAATATTCTCAGCAGAATCTGAATCGGAATCTGCTCTATGTATATTGTTAGTTTTCGAGGCTTCTGATCGTCATGTTCTTGTGTCTGCAAATATGAAAAAGCCAAAGTAGCCAGTTTTCACCCAGCTAAGCCCGGTTAAAGCCGGGGTCCGTGTTAGGAATTGAATGCCGTATTTGAATGATTTTTGGATTTAATGAGCACAAAAAAATAAAGCGACTGATATATTAATTTTTAAAACTGTTGACCAAATTTCCAACTGTTTTAAGGAAAACATATTTTATTTTGGGAAAAACCGTGAATTCCATGGGAGTGATGGTTGGATCAACAATATTAAAGGAACATTTGACATAAGACTTTTAGTCCACAGAAAATGAGCTACAAAGTGATGAGAATTTAACAAAAATGAGAGTAACCGATACTTCAGTAAAGCGTTGAATATGTTACGAGCAAGTTTTCCCCATGTGTGTACAGCAGACAATGTAATAAAATATAATTAAGTTCTATAATTAGAACATAAAGTTTCACCTTTAAAGTCTCAAACCAAGACATTCAACTCTTTTTTAAGTGTTTGTAAGGTGTCTTTCATACACCTCACTTTATCGAGTCTCATGAAAGATAAAAATAGGAGAACATGTCTTAACATTTCATATGCCTAAAGGTTTTTAGAAGCCCCTATAAGCAATTTAAACATATAATATGTATGTAGTCTTTCATCTTGTCTTTAAGAGGCCTGTAAAAAAATGCTATTACGTATATAAAATCTTTTTTGCAACTGGGGTCCTCAAATCACAAATCGCAGAAAAAATAACTTTAAAGTGCCGTTTCATGTTTTTGCTGCTAGGACACTGTGAGGGCAGCGTTGCCATTAACCCGAAAATATACTGAATCCTTGTAAGTCATAACCAGAGAGACTGGAAATATGCAAAATAAAACACGTTTTAAGCGCATAGAATATGTTTCAAAAAACACCAAAATATGCACTTTAATATGCACGAAAAACAGCTTGAAAATTTCATGAGGACTAGTTCCTGCACGAAAAAATATTTGAAAAAAATCAAAAACTGTGTTATCAGTTGGTTTTTTATATTTGAACATACTAAAACTTAAGATATTACATTCCCACACGACTCAAATTTGCATAAACCATTAAATGCTGCTTCAAATTCTGGAATAAAAAATTGTATCGATTTTCAATCAGTAGTGCGTTTAAAAAACGAGCTAGGAGAATACTGTTCACAAAACGGGCTTTTTGAAGTAGTAACTTCGTAAAGAATTTAATGGATATCAAAGATTACAGATAATCACGCTTTCAAATGTGTTACTGATATCCGCACGATTTAGAGTAGCAAACTTTTTGCGCTCATTTTCAAAAACTCTTACGCTTTCTTTGAGCCCTACGCCAGGAGTTTCTAAGTTTAAAATCGAATCAACTATTAGTATTAAAAAATTACATTTAATGTAGCTTATCTCAGTTTTTAAGCTTGTAGATCGCGGCAGTCCTTTTGTTGTTCGTATGGCTTCAGCATCATTTTCACTGAGATCTTTAATAGCTTCCTATACGTCTTTAAAATTGCCGCTGTAATAAACTGCTGCTTCTAGCCAAGTGCCCCATCGAGTAATAATTGGAGATGGTGGCAGAGGTGTGTTTGGAAATGTAAGCTTAAAGGCTGCCATCGAGAACCTCAAAAATTTAATTTTTATATGAGTTTCTAACGAAATTGCTCATATATGCAAAAATATGCAAATTAACCCAAAATATGCTCTAAGGTAGGTACCAAATAGTACCAAATATGCAAAATGCATATGCAAATATGCATTTATAACATCTCTGGTCATAACATAATAAAATTTATTTATTTTAAACATAACAGAAGCATATGTAAATATAAGGTAAGTGCCTAGAAGAGGGGACCGTCGGTCGGAGAGAGGAGGGAGTGTTGAAGATCTTGGACAATACTATAAGTGTTTGGAGGTGGAGGCGCGGGGTGGAAGTAAAAAATCGAATACTTCTCCAATTGAAAATTTGAATGAAAAATAAATTCTATACGAAATAAAATTTGAAATATTTTAGAAGATATCAGGAATGACTTCCGATGTACGCTATAACAACAATATACATACATACATAAGTTTTTCATAGATAACTTTCGGTCTTCCGTATCGAAAACAAATTTGCAAGGGTATTCAACAGTTTAAATGCATTTTTTCATAGCTCAACATTTTAAAAAAAAGCACGTGAAAAGGCTGAACAGCTTAGACCCACGAAAAAACAATTACATCGCAAAATAACGGAACCGAATCGTTATTGTTATTTTGATTTTCAAGTTTCATTCAAGCAAAACATCAAACAAAAACGCATCTTATTGAGGTTGCAATTTGTGACTTAATTTGCCCTGGAACTGGAAATCGGAACTTGTTAGAAGGCAACTCTGTTGAGAGCGATGCATTAGTATTAAGAAATAAGTATGTATACGAATAAGAGAATATCAAGTGTAAACTAGATCATAAGAAATAATTGAAGTCAGTCGAAACAAGTCAGTGAATTAATAAAGATAGTTAATTAAATCGCTCCAGCGTTTTATTCGGTTTTTCAGGTTATGGGCCCAGGTTTCCCCAGCATAATGGAATTGGTCTTCGCAAAAATAAAACCTTTTGATGGCAAAAATTTCGACTCTTGGAAATATCGTGTTGAAAATTTCCTGGAGGCACAAGGTGTGCTGATGGTATTGAGTGATGCAAAACCAGAGGAAGCTGCTCCTGCAGCAGCATGGAACGATAAAAATGCAAAAGCCAAAAATTCGTAATTTGGCAACATCAGGTTTCACGCCAAACCAAATTTCTGATGGTGTCTTATTATCGACGCTTTTTGTTGGATTTCGGTTCAACAAATATGTGGCAATAATAAGACACCATCAGAAATTTGGTTTGGCGTGAAACCTGATGTTGCCAAATTACGAATTTTTGGATGTCAAGCGTATGTTCTGCAACCAAAAGAGAAACGGGCGAAATTTGATGCAAAAGGTAAAACAATGGTTATGGTCGGCTATGCAGTTAATGGATACAGGTTGTGGGATCCAATCACAAGAAAAATATCAACAGCTCGCAACGTGAGATTTGATGAAACCAAATTTCCTCTGAGGCCAACTAAAGCTATTGATTGTGACGACGAAGAGCGAGATTGGTGCTTTGTCAAATGCTGCAAATACTTAGAAGGGGAAAATTCAAGTGAATCTATCGTAAAAGATGAAAAACAAAAAGTTCATGATACAGATAGCAACAGCCAAAAAGGAGCAACAAGCAGCGATTCTGAAGACAGCAGTGAGGCGAGCGAATCAGAATTTGAGTCAGCTGGTGATGGCGAGTCATCTGAAGCGCGCCAAGGTCACTCAGCTGCGACTGGAAGGCAGAGTGTCCGGGTGCGCAAAATTCCAGGCAAGTTAACTTATGATAATAATTTTGAGCAAATAAATCTGTCGGAGTTCAATATTTCAGCTGAACCAATTTCTTATAACGAATTGTATAAAAGGCCTGATCAAGAGTTTTGGCGTGCAGCTATTGCTGATGAAATTCAATCCTTAGAGAAGAACAACACCTTTGAGGTGGTTGAGCGATCTCCTGACATGAAAGTTATTAGTTGCCGATGGGTTTTTAAGCTAAAAACAGATAAAAACGGAAAACCATATACATATCGTGCACGACTTGTTGCTAGAGGATGTCAACAAGAATATGGTATAGATTTTGAAGAAACCTACACACCAGTAGCTAAGCTGGCAGCGATTCGTACAGTTATGTCCATTGCAATTTATAAGGGTTATGAGATAAGTCAAATGGATGTAAAAACGGCGTTTTTAAATGGTGAACTCCGAGAAATAGTTTTTATGGAAGTACCCGAAGGCATGAATGTTAAGAAAGGCACCGTTCTGAAGTTACGCAAATCCCTGTATGGACTGAAGCAGTCTCCTCTATGTTGGTATAAAAAATTTCATGACATTGCGTCAAAAATTGGATTTGTGCGATCAAAACATGATTATTGCATTTACGTAAGAAAACATAAAGGCTTAGTAGTATATTTAGTATTATACGTTGATGATCTTTTGCTAGCTAGTGAAGATAAGAATCAACATTTAGAAATTAAGAAACTGTTTTCAAAAGAGTTTGAAATGAAGGAAGCATTAGAATTTGATCAATTTCTTGGAATTGGTATTTCATTTAATAAAGAAAAATGTTGTTTAAAAATGTCACAAAAAAAGGCTATAATGCAATTGCTAAATTATTTAAATATGAGAGATTGTAAAGTTACATCTACACCAATGGAATCAGGAATTAAGTTAATAAAAATTAATGCTAGCAGTAAGATTAATGTTCCCTATAGAGAGCTGATAGGGAAGCTAATGTATATTATGCTAAGTAGTAGACCAGATATATGTTTTGCATTGTCTCAACTTAGTCGCTTTCAAGACACACCAGGTGAAGAGCACTGGAAGGCCGCTAAGAGGGTTGTGCGCTATTTGAAAGGAAGCGCCAATTGCGAATTGACTTATACAAAGTGTTCCAATGCCCAACCTTTAGTTGGTTTTGTGGATGCAGATTACGCATCAGATGAAAACGACCGTAAGTCGACAAGTGGATACTTATTTAAAGTTTTTGGCAATATAGTCAGCTGGACGTCTAAGAAACAGCAGGTGGTGGCATGTTCTACAACAGAAGCAGAATACGTGGCCTTGTCAATGGCATTGCAAGAAGGCATATGGCTCCGCGGCCTACTTAATGATTTACTTATTGACATTGAGGTTTTTGAAATGTTTGAAGATAACCAAAGTTGTATTAAGATGGCTTCAAATATGGAAACTAGACGTGTAAAGCACATGGATGTAAGACATCATTTTATTCGCGAAAAAGTTGAAAGTGGTGAATTGGTTTTAAGCTATGTCAGCAGCGAGAACCAAGAAGCTGATGTTTTAACGAAGCCATTACCTAAGCAACAGTTCCAGTTACTCATTCAAAAACTTGGCTTGATGCATCGAGAAGGGGTGTTAGAAGGCAACTCTGTTGAGAGCGATGCATTAGTATTAAGAAATAAGTATGTATACGAATAAGAGAATATCAAGTGTAAACTAGATCATAAGAAATAATTGAAGTCAGTCGAAACAAGTCAGTGAATTAATAAAGTTAGTTAATTAAATCGCTCCAGCGTTTTATTCGGTTTTTCAGAACTATACCGAGCATTTTAGAATACTTTTTTTTGTCTTAGCATAATAAGATAAGAGCTCTTTTGCGAAACCCAATTATTTGAACTAAAATTATGTCACATATTTCATTGGCCATTTTAAATTATGTCACCTTTTATGTCAGCATAATTCTTTTTTAAACTATGTCATCACCAAAAAATTTATGTCACAAGTGACATCAATTATGTCACGGTGGCAACGCTGTGTGAGGGAAGAGTGATTTCACCAAAATGGGTTAAAGAAATCACTAAATTGCCAATTAAATTGTGTACGCGGTTATGTCTAAAGCTCTTTTAGCTTTCAGTAAAAGGTTTGTGTCTTAGATTGCCCTCTGCTAGTGACGAATAGAAGTTTTTTGTTTTTTTTTTTAGCGTAGAACAATTGATACAAAGTTGACTTACAGTTTCTACGCACATGCATGGTTGCCACTTGATAGGTTTGTTTTTTTGTACTAAATTTGCGGAAAAAATGTCCCAAATAGGAAAAATTAGCCAGTTTTTTATGTAGTTGACACTTTTATTAACATAAATAAAAGTTCACATTTCTTATTTCAAACCCGAGATATCTGAATCTGAAATTTTAAAAATGGTAGAAAAATCTATAGAATAGTTCGAACTATGCCAGTTCTGTTAATTTAGAAAAATGCAGATATCTCGGGTTCGAAGTAAGAAAATGATATGCGGCTTACGGCATTCTTTGAAGCAAATAACAATACATTAAAAATGATGTACCATGGGATCGACGGCAAAATAATATTTGAGGTATTGCAACTAGAAAGTGGAAAATCGGTACTTTTTTACATTTGACCGGTCAATTTTCAATTTTTTTATAAGAAAGGAAGAAGAAGAAGAGAAACAATTCACGGATTTGAATTCCCCGATCGATAGTTTCCCGAAAACCACACCCACTTCGTTGGAAAATTTTATAACCTCCACAACTTGCACCATTTTTTAAATCAAGATTTTTGAAAATGGGTTGTTTACTTAAAACAGAGGGTGCTTATCCAGTTATCAATATTTACCTTAATCCTAGTAATGGGCTTTGTCCAGACATATAAGACCATTGTAATCCGCTGACACATCGTGAAAAAATGAAAAAGTTTTTATTTTGAACTGCTTTAATGGGAACATACGAAATTCAAAAATTTACTCATTTTCAAATATATCCTCATTTAAAGAAAAAAAAAAAAAGAAATACTCCTAGGGCTGCTACCAGAGCTGGAAAATTTTAATTTTTTGGAATTTGAGTAAAAAACTGAAGAAAATTAGATTTTTTTCTTAGTCAAAATTTTTTAAAACTTTTTTTCGATTTTCGACGAATCGAAATAAATTGTACCGCTTTTTTTTAAGATTATACATAAGGAAAAAATCCATGATTTCTGCGCAAGTTGAGTTTTGGTGTTTCTTGTGTAACAGCTCAAATCTTGTCCTGTTCATTACATTCACCTTAATACACCATAGTTTGAAATTGTTAATGCCACTGCATGAATTTCCTTTCAAAAAATAAATGAGAAAAAAAATCTTATATCTACCCTTTCAAGTAGTTGTCTGTGATGTTTCCTTGCAAAGATTTGGTAACATGAATTTGATTCCTTATGACCCAACAATATTAACCAACCGGTTTCAAATTTATGTCACGTTAAAATGGATGTAAATTTCCGAAGAAACATCATAGTTGACCATTTGAAAGCTCATTTAAAGGGGAATATCGGTACTAAATGATATTTTTACTAAAAGTAAGCTGGACACGTTTTTTTTTTAATCCTATACATGGCCTCAAAAATAGACACGAAACCTAATTTTTTAGGACGTTATCAATTCTGAGGCCAGATTCAACGCAAGAAAATACTTCGAAAACGACCCTCAACAGCCCCACAATACTTATCACCAAATCAATCACATACTTTTTTTAATAAAATAATGATTTTCCATAAAATTCACATATAAAACTAACAGGCTTTCGAAAAAGTGAAAAAGTAAAAACAGCTGCTCAATTTAAAACTTAAAGAATATTAATGAACAAAAAAGTTATAGCTGGTTTAACTATTCTCACATACAAGGTGTTTATAGCACATCTAGAGAAGGCGAGTGTATAAGATTACAGGATGGGATAAACAGGAAATATTGTGATACATTTTGGCGAAACTAACCAACCCGGGTTGCCTTACCGTAGCCCGTCTTAATAAGATAAGATTACAGCTTGAAATGTATGTTAAATGATAGAACTAGAAGAGCCTACTTAGAATACATAGGTTTGCATTGTCGAATCCTGTCCCAAAAATGAGTTGCCACAGGTTTTTCGGGTTATTTTTTTAATGAAGATTACAGCTTGAAATGTATGCCAAATGATAGAGCTCGAAGAAATTAAATGTAATATATAGGGTAGATTTGATAAATCTAGTACCATATATGGGTTGCTATCCAATTGAGAAAAATTCCACCAAAAAGCGGGCTGCTACCCATGTTTCGGTGATTATTCGACAAGGCAGCCCTATATATCCTATTTATTCTTTTTGTTAAAAAGATATGACCCAAAAAACTGGTGACAACCCTTGTTTGGGACAAGATGCCACAATGCAACCCCATACATTCTTTTTAGGCTCTTCGAGCTCTGTCATTTGGCACACATTTCAAGATCCAATCTTATAAGCTTTTGACTAAAAAATCAAAATTGGCCAAAAATCGGGCATTTTCGGGCATCGGGACGAGCTTTGGCAACGTAACCCTGGTTGGCTAGTTTTATCTTCTCTGTTCATCCCACCCTGCTATCTTATACACTCGACTTACATACAACGGGATCTGCGCCTCTAACTAGCTAGAGGCGTAGCATAAACATAGTGTATAGCAGAGGTTCCCAAACTTTTTGTTCTCATAGACCACTTATAAAATTTAGCTGGTTCCTGTGGACCCCCTGAAGCTACGTTTCTACCATATTACCAAAACTCGAAAAAAAATGTGAAGATGGAAATTTGCGTTTCGGCTGAGTTCCAACCACGAAATAATAGTTTTCGAAAAAAAAGTGAGAATTGATTATTTTACTAATTAATTGATTGTGCTGTGAGTGTGGATGTTAAAAAAGTAAAGTTGGCCAATCAAAAAAGTGATTCCATCTAACTTTACTTTTTTTGACATCTACTCACAGCACAAGGAACCAATCAATCCTCACTTATTTCATTTAGAAAACTCCCTATTCGGAGTGGTAAAAAGAAACAGAAAAAAATAATATTTTTTTGTGTTGTGTTTATTCAAATATGTAATTACTACACTATTAATTATTATTGTTATATTGTAATATGTAATATGATAGCTGTCGTAATATAATTAAATTTTTATCACAAAATAGTCATAATTTTAATGGGAGGCATCAGTTTTGTTAGGAATAACTGCAAATATCGCCGTTCCGTGATATTCAATCTACTTCTTTTTTTTTTCTTAAAAGGTTTGTAACGACACTAAAACTTTTTTCGACAGATATGACGAGGGGAAAGCTATCAAAAGCTTTCTCGCAATTCCCCACAGCCCAGGATATTTTTCAGGTATTTCTGCTTGCAGCCAAAATGTTTGACACCCTCTTTTAAATTTCAGCTTCAGCTCCTCATTAGTGCTAAGCTCGATTAGCTTCTCTTATAATATCACATTCTCCACTTCCGTTTCATCAAATGGATTTATGATCAATGGTGGTATTTCCATCGTCAGAATATCTTCAAATCTGATCTGAAGTCAATCTAACATTTTAGTTCTTCACTATCGAAACCAGATAATTTTTCGTAGACCCCCGCTAACGAATCGTGAACCCCCATTTTTTTGTCACGACAGCGTAGACCCCCGTCGAGTCTCCCATGGACCCCTTGGGGTCCACCTGGACCACTTTGGGAACCAATGGTGTATAGTAACATAAGGGGCCGCCCATAAATTACGTGAGTTAAAATAGGGGGGAGGGGGTCCGACAAAATCTCACGTCGACTTTTTAATGCAGAGAGTATACATTATTATAGCAGATTAAAAAACAAAAAAATTCACTTCTAATTCTGCAAATATTTTGTAGAGTAATGCATTTTATAATCGAAAAAATTACTAAGCTGCAATATCTTTGCAGTGGATCTGTTTTCTATACTCAAGAATTTTTCCAGCGTTTCAAAATAAATTGATTTTGAAGGCTTCTGCACAATAACCTTGGGAAAATTTCACCAAAACCTATTGGAAATATGCTATTTAGACAATTCTTAGAATATAAAAGTTAATATCGACAAAGTCTTGGATTTTGGTATTTATTTCAACTTTTGCATTAATGTGCGACGTTCAAAATTCACAAGGGATCCAATCTCAATGCTTGGATGATATAGGCGCATAGCTAGGCGTCGTTAATCAATTAGTTAACTTCGTTCATCGCTAATCCGTTACTAAAAAAGTTAACTTCGTTAAACGTTAATGCGTTACATTTCGAAAGACTGAACGCAAGTTAACCCTAACCCTCCTGACACGGGTACCTGGGTACCCGAACGGACTTTGAAGTCAAATATTTATCGAACCAAAAAAATTACAACTTTGAGGCTCCCTGACATCTTACAACTAGTCGTTTTCTATCGTTTTTCGCATTTTTTAGCTTTCTAGGATAGTGTTCTCGGCTGTGGAGCCGATCCAAAGTCGAATACTCCCGGGTACCCGTAAGTTTCTTCATACATTTTGTATGAAGAATGAAAAATAATGAGCAGTTTTCGGTTTGTTTTTGAGTTTGTTTCTTTGTTTAATTGATTACTGATTGATTTAGAACAGTGTTTCCCAAACTTTTTTTTCTCATAGACCACTTTTAAAATTTAGCTGGTCCCGGTAGACCCCCTGCAGCTACATTTCTACTATATTCCCAAAAATCGACAAAAAATGTGAAGATTAGATCTAACTATGGAAATTTGCGTTGTGGCTGAGTTCCAACACGTTGTACTGAATATGGAATATGCAAGTTTTTAAAAGTCGATGAGCTTCTCAAAATATTATCTGCCTACATTGATAGGTGAAGTCAACCCAACATTTTAGCTCTTCACTATCGAAAGCAGATAAATTTTCGTGGACCTCAGCTTACAAATTGTGAACCCCCATGTTTTTGTCTCGCCAACGTAGACCCTTGTCGAGTCTCTCATGAACCCTGGGGGTCCACCTGGACCACTTTGAGAACCACTGATTTAGAACAAACCTTGTATTACTTGAAATAATTTTTAGCAACGGCCCTTCGATGGGAGCCGTCCTGCTTTTTCTCGCTCAGTTGTACCCGATGGGCCTGCTGAGTTCTGGTCAACTGGTTCAGAGAAGTTTTTTTTGAGCATAAGGTCAAGAACAGCCCAAACATGGGAGTATAGTGTTATTAGCTTATGAGCGGCCGTTCTCCGTTGCCAACTCCACGCCAAGTGATGTCAATTTTTGGTGCTTGGATGGAGACTGGAATAGAAACAAAATGCACCCAACGCAACCACGTCCAGCATGTTAAAAAAAAATGATCTATGACCATTTATTTTTTTTACATTAGGTGCTTTGTTTAGACATCATCTGGTCCATTACATCTATTCCACCTTTGGCTGTGTTGCACAGGTCATTTATCTCCACTTTATCACTGGCTCCCCTCGTAAATAATGCATAACTAGTTGACAGGGAGAAACGCTTTTCTTCTTGTTGGTCACGACAGATAAAAAGTTACATTTTTGTTGAATGCATATCGGGAAGTTTCTATATTTTCTGTGGGGCTTGGTCGTAGTTCTCTTGGAATGTAAGCTTTGTCGTCGTAGCGGACGGTTGTGAAGTAAAAAATTTACTGTTATCACATTCAGACCATAATTGTTTATAAAAATCAATCATTCCGAAGAAAGAATAGCTATCGACTGTGTTACACAACGAAAATATTTTGATTTCATATTTTGCTGGCCTATACGAAAAGTTTTGGGTAATCCTCTATATGGGAATAACTGCTCATTCACTATAAGGTTTTCATCCGAATAATATTTTTTTTGTAGATTCTTCGTCAGCATACTCAAAATATGGAGGTGAGAGGGTCGCTTTGTCTGTTTGTTTATGTGGTGATCTTGTAAACGCATTGTCAAAGCGAATTACGTGTGGTATTTGCTGAAACATATCGCGACTCAACGATGCTTTGTAAAATAGATTTCACTTTTGATAAATGATTTTTAGAAAATATTATTTACTGCTCAATTTTTTTTTTTAATCGGTGTTTCACAGTTAGACCACTACTTTTTAAATATTCCGGATACCTCGGATTACCTCGTCCGTGTTCTGCACTAATTGTGGTTAATCTCGCTTAACGTTTTGTTTGTAAGCTCTCTCTTTTGCATTTTTCCAAAAATTAATAAAATCGAATATCGTGCACTGCAGTGATTGTACGTTGTATTTTTGAAAAAGAAAGCGAACGATGAGATCAACACAGAAAAGAACATCGTAAATTTTTCAGACATATTCTAAGTTGAATGACACAAAATCATTTACTTTTATAGCGCTTGCAAATTATTAGCCCTTGCAAAATCGCTACTCATGCCTTGGTTATATAACAGAACTTACACTGGGCATTGAACCTTTCTGTTATCTTATAAGTTGAATTTTATTTACTTAAATTTTATCTTCCACATGCGCTGTTTCTAAAAGTACCAGGTATGCAAATAATATCACGTAGATTAAAATGTTAGATAAAATAACGACAATGTTGACAAGAGATAATGGTAACCTTCTATTGCATACGAGAGATTTTTATATTCTTTAAAAAACACAATCATGTACATTAAACTGGTGCATCGATATATGTATGTATGCACACATGTATATTAGGCCTGGTCGAAATATACGGAGCAAATAAAATCCAGCCCGACGAGGTCTGAAAAGTTAGAGAAACTCTTAATAACGAAGTCTGCAATTTTTTTTTTTATTCGGAAAAAAATTTAGGGTGTGGCTTTGGTTTTCCTGAAGGCACAAAAGATTGGGTTCTTCTTCACAAAATGCATACCTGAATTTGCTAAACAAAATGAAGATTTATTTGTTACAAATAAGTATTTTGGCTTAAGCATTTGGCTATTGTTAGACTTGATATCAAGCCCCAAAAATTTCATATTTTCATACATCGATTTTTTTTAAGCCACTATAAAAGGCGCATATCTAATTACATTTACATATACGGGGTAAAACACGCGAAAACGCCAGCGAAAAAATTTGTTGGCTCCGATTTGGCTGAAATTTGGCATTATTGTAATATCAATGTCCAGCAATAGAACTGCGTTCAGGAATTTGCCCTAGTATTATTTGTTGTTGAGATACTCGGGTATGAAATTCACGATTTTTGTACTTTTTCAGAATAAGTGTTTTTTTCGAAAATTCATAGCTTACAGCAAACTCTATCAATTAATAATTGGTATACATACGATTTTAGGTTTTTCCTTATACTTTTCGAAAAAATATATTGTTTTTGAAAAAAAAAAAAATTTTCGCAAAAATTTTGCGAATTTAAAATTATTTTTGCATTTTTTTTAAAAAAAACCATTTTTAAAAAATTTTTTTTTTATTTTTAAAAAAAACTTTGATTTATTCTGCGCTTAATACCGTAAAAATTTTTATGGGGAAAAAATTATTTATATTTTTTTTTTAATTTTAAAAAAATTAAAGAGCTAAGATTTTGAAAATTGAAATGAATTTTTGAATTTTTTTTGAAAAATGCATTTCTGGGTATTTTTTTGTTTTTACGTTTTTAGGTTTTTACTTGTACTTTTCGAAAAAAATACTGTTTTTGAAAAAAAAAATTTTTCTTAAAAATTTTGCGAATTGAAAATTATTTTTTCAATCTTTTTTTTAAAACCCATGTTTAAAATTTTTTTTTTTTTTTTTAAAAAAACTTTGATTTATTCTGCGTTGAATGACGTAAAAATTTTTGCGGGGAAAAAAGTATTTATATTTTTTTTTTAATTTTAACAAAAATTAAAGAGCTAAAATTTAGTAAATTGAAATGAATTTTTGAATTTTTTTTGAAAAATCTATTTTTGAATAATTTTTCGGTGAACTTCAGATTACAGCTTGATCCGCAAGCTTCAAAATGATATGCCATAACATGAGGGCAAGTAGTTAATTAAAATGATTAAGCCACTAAACGCGCGCTGTACTACGCGTTGAAAGGCTTGCACTCATTTTAAATTTCAGTTTTAGTTTTCAGGTTAACGGCTCAAACATTTTAATTAATTACTTGCTCTCATGTTATGGCATATCATTTTGAAGCTTGCAGATCAGGCTGTAATCTGAAGTTCATCAAAAAAATATTCAGAAGTGGATTTTTCAAAAAAAATTCAAAAATTCATTTCAATTTACAAAATTTTAGCTCTTTAATTTTTGTTAAAATTAAAAAAAAATATAAATACTTTTTTCCCCGCAAAAATTTTTACGTCATTCAACGCAGAATAAATCAAAGTTTTTTTTAAAAAAAAAAAAAAAATTTAAATATGGGTTTTTAAAAAAAAATGCAAAAATATTTTTCAATTCGCAAAATTTTTGAGATAAATTTTTTTTTTTCAAAAACAGTATTTTTTTTCGAAAAGTACAAGTAAAAACCTAAAAATGTAAAAACAAAAAAATTTTCAGAAATGCATTTTTCAAAAAAAAAATTCAAAAATTCATTTCAATTTTCAAAATCTTAGCTCTTTAATTTTTTTTAAAATTAAAAAAAAAATATAAATAATTTTTTCCCCATAAAAATTTTTACGGTATTAAGCGCAGAATAAATCAAAATTTTTTTTACAAATAAAAAAAAAATTTTTTTTACAAATAAAAAAAAAATTTTTAAAAAATGGTTTTTTTTAAAAAAAATGCAAAAATAATTTTAAGTTCGCAAAATTTTTGCGAAAAATTTTTTTTTTTCAAAAACAATATTTTTTTTCGTAAAGTATAAGGAAAAACCTAAAATCGTATGTATACCAATTATTAATTGATAGAGTTTGCTGTAAGCTATGAATTTTCGAAAAAACACTTACCATATTCTGAAAAAGTGCAAAAATCGTGAATTTCATACCCGAGTATCTCAACAACAAATAATACTAGGGCAAATTCCTGAACGCAGTTCTATTGCTGGACATTGATATTACAATAATGCCAAATTTCAACCAAATCGGAGCCAAAAAATTTTTTCGCTGGCGTTTTCACGTGTTTTACCCCATACATATTTTCACTTCCACAGAAATTGTCATTTTAGGCGGTCATGGTTTCGATTTTTTTTGGAGCACACTGTTCCACCATGGTTTTTCTGGAATTTAAGACTATCTTGAATTAATATTCAAGGTGGAATAATTAAAATTCAAAGGGAGATATAGTTAAAATTGCATTTAAAGTAAAAAAAAAAAATTATGAAAAGTTACGTAAAAATTATAGGTCTTTGAATTTTAATTGTTCCACCTTGAATATCAATTCAAGATAGTCTTAACTTTAAGAAGAACTATGGTTGTAGAGTGTGCTAAAAAAAAATCGAAAATGTGGCCGGCGAAAATGACAATTTCTGTGGAAATGCACATATGTATATAGACTTATTTGAAAGCTATTGAGCTCCTTTTTGAATGTATGTGTAAATTTGGACACCAAATGGCGTTCAGACCCCTCTTTTCCACTGGGCACTCTGGGCACGTGCCCAGGGCCCCGCGATCGAACCCCTAGTTCCTGCCAGATCACCAAACGATAACCTATATTTATTACCAAAAACTTATTTAATTCGAATAAATCGAACCAAAATTACTGACTACAATACCAACCAAAAAGTATTTGGCTAATTTCATATTTTGTCTTCTCATATGAAAATATGACTGATTTATTCTTTTTGAGAAACTTCTGTAAGTAGCAATCTAACAAAAAATCTTCCACATGATGAGTTGTGTCGATCACAAATCGCGGGAATTTCTAAATCCTCATGTTCTACACCAATTTCTAACAATTTTGACGAAAGTAAAACAAATTCAGTGACTTCACGAATAGCGACAACTGCGTCAGTTGAACAACAGTTTTCCAAGCCGGAAGAAATATCACACGACCCCGCCGATTATTGACATGAAAATTTTACAGAAAAAAATCGCGAAATTTTGATTCGTAAGGGACTTTCATATTTTCAAAATAAAGATTTTGACTTTTCCGAGACATCCAGAACCTACAAAAATGGTAATAAATCAGTAACTAGGTATTTCAACAAAGTATTATATATTCGCAAATTGAAGAACAATGAAAGCGTCGAAAGAAAATGATTGTTGTACTTGCCTTCCAAAAACTCTGTATTTTGTTTTTCTTGCTTTGTGTTTAACCCTTCTGATGTAAATCTATGCTCTCCGAGTGGATGTAATGATTGGAAGCACATTGATCACATAATTTTAACACATGAAAATAGCCCAGCACATAGGCAATCTATGATGACTTATCTGGCACGAAGTGAAGCGGTTGGTAGAGTAGATACTGACTTATTATCTCAACATTAAAATGAAGTAGATTACTGGAGAAATGTACTTAAACGGATTGTACTTAGCTGTTGTAAAATTTTTGGCATCGAGAGGGCTTTCGTTTCGTGGTGACAATGAAATCCTAGGATCTCCCAATAATGGAAATTATCTGGGATGTGTGGAATTATTGAGTGAATTTGATCCATTTCTTTCAGATCACTTAAAAAAATTAGGGAATCCTGGAAAAGGTAACATTTCGTATTTATCAGCGATTATTTGTAATGAGTTTATTGACGTAATGGGAAAACAGCCCCTAAAAAAATTATAAATGAGCTAGAATATATTATACTAATAGAAATTTGGAACTCTATATTGGAAAGAATAAACAAAATAAATAACTATCTCCAAAAAGAAACAATAACACTGGACGTTGCAACTAATATGTTTACTTCACTTGATGATTTTATTGTTAACCTCAGGGATAGATTTGATTACTTCGAATCGTCCGCCAAAGAAAGAAACCCGGAATCTAACTACAAGGACCTATCTCAAAGAACAAAATACAGAAGCACTCGCCAGAGTTTTTTTGATGGCCCGGCGTTATTAGTCCAGCTGAATGGAAGAGAGAAATTCAAAGTCGAGACATTTCGTCCCATAATTGATACTCTGAGCGTTCATCTAAAACAGCGATTAAGTCCGTATAAGAACATTTGTAAACGTTTTGATTTATTTTTTCGCTTTAAGACTCTGAATTCTGAAGAGTTGAGACAAAGTTGCAAAGAATTTGCGGAATTTTATTATGAAGATGTTAATGAGAAAGAGTTAGAAATGGAATGTCTGCATTTAACAGAATACTTTAGAATTGTTCACAGTGAACAAAGTGAGGGAAGTATTAGTATATTGGAAATATATCAACTTTTGAAAGAAAACAAAATTGAATACACATTTCCAAATGTCGAAATCGCATTGAGAATCTTTTTAAGCATGATGGTAACTAACTGCAGTGGGGAACGCTCCTTCTCCAAATTGAATAGAATTAAAAATGAATTGAGAAGTACAATGCTTCAAGACAGATTAACCAGTTTGTCGCTGATTCCCATAGAATGTGATCTGCTCAAAAATATAGATTTTGAGGAAGTCATTAACGATTTTGCTCATCTTAAATCTAGAAGGGTTCCTCTTCAATCAATATAGATTTTTAAGCACTAATCTGTGAATGCTAAAAGAGTTACTTTTGTGGATTATATTACATTATCTATTCATTTAATGTGACTGTCAATAAAAATATTTCTGGAACCTTGTTTATCTACTTTCTTTGTGTATTCTAACAAAATAGTGTTCTGTCAAAGCCATAGGGGCCCCATTATCCTCATATGCCCAGGGCCTCCAATAGGTTAAAGACGGCACTGATGGCGTTAAGTTCAAAAGCTAGCAAAAACCTTTGAATTTGTACTGGAACACCCTTTTGCATACAATTTTCTCAATTCAAATATAATATAGTTAGAACGAAATAAAATGGGATCGACGTTTCACGTTTTAACATTTTTCGGGCGCAGTTTTAAATGGATCACACCGTACAATGTATTAGTAGAAAGAAAAGTTCAGTACCTTCCCAACAAAATCAAATTTATGTTAATGCAATCAGAAATTCTATATGTAAAAATTACCAAAGGGTCCAATTTTTGGGGCTTTTTATTAAGTACGACAGTAAATAATTTTATAATTTTTTAGCCAAAACATTTGTAAAAGCTATGTAAATCTTTGTTTTTTAGCAAATTTTGTATGCGTTTTGTGACGAAAGTCGCTCCATGAATTTTTCTCCGGTCGAAAAAAAATAATGCATTATTACCCCGTCAAGCTGGTTCTAATTTTCGACCCAGTCGAATGTGTGCATGTTGGTCATTTTTCAAATAACTGCTGGTTTTTTTTTTCATTGAATGAATGAAATGAAATTTTTTTAAACACACAATTTATTTACAATATTTAAAAAAATATTTCTCAAAATATCTTCGATGTAACATCTTTTTTTATGATTTTTTTTATGTTATTTCTCAATCGATCCTTAAGATGTATCTGCTATCATATCGAAATTCCCGCCATATTTTTGGAAATTATGAATTTCTTTCTGATGGCACGATACATAATTTCCCGACATACATATCTTTGAAAAATATCAAACAATTCATACAATTAGACTGGTGCGGGCTTTCATACAAAATTCATATTTTCCAAAGTTATCGCGAAAATTTCGATATATCCTTAAGATTGATTGAAAAATACTATACAAAAAATCATAAAAAAAAACAGAAGATGTTATATCAAAAATATTTTGCAAAAAATTTTATGAAAAAAAAAATATTGGTTTTTAGACAAATTAATTTGAAGTATTTTATTTAACATCAAAGAATGGAAGCATTTTTAAGGAAAAAAGAGCCAACGTTTTTTATTCTATTCCCTATAGCTTCTGAGATATTATATTTCAAAATGTTCAAAACTTATATAAAAAACAGAGTCATTTAAAGAATGACCGATGATTTGAGCCCAGTATAGCGTGTCACGGAGCACGTATTTTTTGAACGTTTTGTATTCAATTATTAAGGTGTGCCGAAAGAAAAAATTTCATAAGCTTTTTGATTACTCCATTAGTCTTAGAGAAAAAGTTTCTTTTGCAATTTCTTTACAAATATTTATGTCGTTGCGTTTTATTTGTTTTCTTTAAAGCTAATGAAATAGTGAACAGAAGAAAGACAGACACATTTTAAGTGATCAGTGGATGCCACGCTATACTTTATGCCATAATTTTTATTTCTTAAACTAAATCATAGTTATACATACTGAGCTCCAGAATTTAAGAAACTTGGAAAATAACTGATAGTCTACAGTGTTGGGTTGTTCGCTATTTTACAAGTTTATTTAATCCAGGAACTCGACACACTTATATTGTTCTAAAATGAAATGTTTATGTTAGAAAAATTTGTAATTCTTCCGGTATTGTGTGGCACCAAGGGGCCGTTCAAGTATTACGTAACGCAATTAGGGGGGGAGGGGGGGTCTTGTGAAACGTTACGATGCGTTACAGGGGAGGGGGGGGGGGGTTTCGAACAACGCGTTACGTAACATTGTTTTAGAAGTGAAACTACTTTAGTGGGTGGTGATTTGAAATGAGGTGTGTATAATGAAACGCTTTCTTTATGTGTATGCTTATTGAATAGCTACAGCCAAAAAATTTTATTATAATGATAAAAGTTGATGGGATCTAGATAATTTACAGCAATAAATGATATGTTAAATTAAAGCACTTATCAAGCAGAATGTTCTAAAACTATCATCTTCGAGATTGGTTAACCAAAACCAGAGATGTAAGCGTGGAAAGATTTCCTATTTTTCTCATTTATTGCTGTAGCTGTTCTAGATCCCATCAACTTTTATCATTTTAATAAAATATGTTCGTCTCATTTTTCGCCATTTTAACATATTTTAAGCTTAAGCAAATGTTTATTACATTATGTGTGATTTCTATTAAATAACAATATGAACAAGTTAAGGTGTTATCTTCAGTCAGGCCGAAACTCACATACCCTACACTGCACTCAAAGTAGGTACATATATTTCAGTAAAAAAAGACGTTGAAGAGGTTAAGTAATTCGAAAAAAGTGTGAAATGTTTAAGAGGTTGAAAAAGTCGTAAATATATGCAAAATGTTAATGTTGAGAGAGGTTGAAAAAGTCTAAACAATTTAAAATCAATGAAAAAGTCGAAAGAATAAAGAAATTTTATCACAATATCTTGCACGGCTTACGAGGTATGGTGGTATAGAGGTTAAAATTTAGGACCGTGCCACGCGAATCTTTGGAAACTTGAAACCTAGCCTAATCTAAATTTAGTTCAAATGTACACCTAATCACCAAGTTTCATCAAAATCGCTGCATTTTTTTCAAAATGGGATTGGGCAAATATACATAGAGTATGGGCGGTAGGCGTGTCCATGAACCGATTACGTCCGTTTTGAATAGCAAGATGCCTGCAAGAAGGTCTGACCAGAGTGTGCTAATTTCATTCAATTAGCTTTCTTGGTTTTTCCGTAAACTTGATTTGAACAGACAGACAGACGGACATAGCTAAATCAACTCAGGTGGTGACGCTGATCAAGAATATATCTATATACTTTTTCATACCTACCACCGCCCTCTTCTATGCGTTACAAACAAAATGACAAAGTGAATATACCCTCGGTGTAGGGTATAATAAAGAAAATAAACAACATACGCATGTATTTCCGGTACTTTTCGCAACATAATTGTAACTTTTAGGTAAATATGGTCACTTGGGTGTTACGTAACGTTTAAGGGGGGGGGGGGGGGGTAGAGGAAAACGTTACGGCGCGTTACATAGGGGGGAGGGGGGGTCAAAAATCTTCGAAAATTGCGTTACGTAATACTTGAACGGCCCCCAAGCACTTAACGTCGTTTTTGTATTAATTTTTTTAACTCAAAAGCTAAATAACCAACAGAAGAAATTGCTTGACTTTCTCTTTTTGCACTATTTGGTTAGCATCTAAAGAAAAAAAAAATATTTTTTTTCAGTGTATATTATTGTTTTGTTAAAACCCCATCAAACAAATAACGCAAATCATTAAGCATTTTCTCCATAAGTTCACCAGTCTTTGAGTGAATACATGAATAAAAAAACTAAGTTTAATTGTCATAAAAAATGTGTAAATGTAATAGTTTTTAAATTTATCAACAGCAATAAAGAATTTTGGACATACCCCTGAAGAAGCTTAAAATCCATTAGCGAAACGTCGGGTAAATAAATGAATTAAACTTTGTTTTATTCAGCAATAAGAAGTGACCGAATAGCCCGGTTTTCTTAAAGAAAACACAATTTTACAAAACTAAGCGTTTGGTGACAAACTACGCTGGGGTAAAATAAAAATCAAGCAGTTAACACTCCGGATATCTTCCCTTTTTAAAAATTGAGAGAAATGTTGTTCTTTCTCAATTCATGTGTCAGAAATAGAATGGTGTTCGGTAGAAATAAAAAAAAAAGACTGGAAATAGTTATTATCGAAATAAATACGGCTCAGTTATAAGTAAAAGCGGATAAATTGACAGAAGTTGGCTATTTTCACTGTAACCAGTGTGCCAGCAATCTAGTGCCATCAATTTTGGGCTGCTTAACACAAATCGTACCTTTGATTCGTTAACGAATCGCGAAAATTGCTCATGTTTGGACATTTTTTTCATTTTTATATTAAAGTTTAATCTATTAGCTTTTCTTCAAAAATTTGCTTTCTCGTGCCACGCCCACATTTTAGGATTAAGTGGGAGCTTAAAAAAACCATTGTTTTGGATATTTTTTTGAAAATTAATCAAAAATATTAAAATTAATCAAATGTGGACAAAACTTACACAAAATAGATTCAATAGGACTAATGTTATTCTCCACAGTAAAAATTATTTATCTATCCAGATTGTTTAGGTGAGCTATATATAGCACTCAATTATGATGTTGCGTATACGAATCAAGGGCCACTTCCCAGGGTAACTATTTGGCAATTTTTATTTTTGAAGATGCCAAATTTTTCGATAAGGCCAAGAGCTAAACAGTTCAAAATTTTAAAGAAATAACATTTTTCGATTAGATCAAGCGCTCAATAAATTCAAAAAACAGTTTTGGCTAAAAATTTTTTCCGATCGACCTCAAACTTATTTTCCGCCATTTTTTTCACTCAGTTTACCACCTCATTACAACTTTTTTGAAAAAAGTATGCTGAATATTTTGGTACAATATGGGTTAAATCAAATTTAAGTGCCAAAATGAAATTTCTGTTCTGTTGCCCTCTGACAATCATAATATAAAAGTTTTATTTCTGATGTATGTATGTATGTATACCATATTTCAATGTTTACTATAAATCTATCTGCAGAATTTGTCTAGCACATCATAATTTTGAGATTTCTAAATTTACCAGGGCATAAATGCAAAAACTAGAATTTCGGTATAGTAGGCTTAAAATTGGTTAAAAATATCCGTATATAATAAAAATTTTCCATAGACAGATTTGGATTCAGCACTGCAAAACCTATGAGAAATTATAACAATTTAAAACAGATTGTGGTTAGGTTGGATAGTTACTGGTCATGAGCAAAAATAGAACTTTCGGTACTTAAAGGTTAAACAACTTGAAACAATGCCTATTTTCATTGCTATCAATATCGTTTAAGGTCTATCCACTTTTAACCGATATGTGAGCGAATTTTTCGATTTCTATAGACAATGAAATGAATTCTATGCGATTTATAAGAGAAACCGTTAGTGAGAGCTTCTAACTATTGATAAAGTATGCTTTTGTGTAACCAAAATACTTTCATGATTTTGTCCGCTCGAAAGTACAAATTACTCAATACAAATTTAGAAAGTACCGTTACTTTTTTGGAACAAAATGTTATGTGCTTATTTTGTGTACTTATCGTCATTTGTTCGAAATATTTTCTTTCAATTGATAAATGACACCCCCACTGCTATTATTTTGACCGCTGCTGTATATCCTGGCTACACCACTAGAACACCACATACAAATCCAAGCAAAAACACATAAGCGCATTTTTTTGGAGCTAAATTCCGCCCCACAAATTATTTTAGGGTCCTAAACTTTACGTATTGTTATTAAAAATTTACCAATACGACAAAAAAATGGCATAAATCTAGCAAGATTCAGTGAAACCTTTATTTAGTACATTTTTGAAAATTGGCGGCACCAACTTGGACCTCCAAAATCCTAATTATATATCCCTATATTTTCTTATACCCAACTTACCACTGCAAAATGCACACTGTACATTATAAAGGATAAACAGAAATGCCAATGCATATTGCCACGATCGATAATTCCTTTTCTTTGAGTGTAATGCAAAATAAGACGAAGGCGGAGTTGCTTTTGCTGCACTTGTAATCACCAACATATTCGCTAAATGAATTTATCACTTTATTTCATAATTTTCTGAATTGCGCTGTAATTTAATTATTCTAGCTATGTATTTTTTAAGATAACCTTTGTTTTCTTTCAGCAAATATATTTTTTATTTTAACTTAAAACTTTATCAATTAAAACTTTTAATTTTTATATTTGAATGTCACTTAAGATGCGTTATATTTTACAATATCGCAGCAGACAACACTGTTGAACTTTTGGCGCCCTTTGCTCAAATTAAAACACAATTAAAATTAATAAAATTAAAAATTCAAGATAAATAATTAAAAAAAAAGGAAATGAGTGGAGATACACTCGGAATATTCAACTCTACTACCGACTTTCTGCGACTACAATGCGATATGAAATTAAAGAACAAAACTGAAAAAAAGACAACCACCAAGTCAGCAGCTCAGCTCTCACTATCTCGGTTTGTTATGCCATTTAATGATAAACTAAATATGAATTAACCTACAATTTTAGGGGAATATGGGGAAGTTTGATCTCAAATTCTTTTTTATTTTTAATGCTTAAAATTATATTTCAGACAATTTTTTTATATAGTGTCTTAAGGTTGATTGACATCTAACGGCACGAAACGAGACGGCAAAATATTGAAAAGCGCTGTACATTAATTACGTAGAAAGTTTGATCATATGGAACCCACTATTTCCCAGTAAGATATCGTAGCGTGAGAAATACACCCATTATAAAATACAGTAAGAAAATTATTGTCCCTGCAAAACGTCGTAGGACATAGACTGCATTGTAAAACATTTATAAAGTCGTCGTTTTTCATTTTGCAAGAAGTGAATTGAATTTCCAGCTTTTTATCGGCCGTAAATGCTCCCCAAACCATTACGCTGCCTCCACTAAAGTTTATTTTTTAAAAATAGCGTGGTTTTTTCCTGATTTCGTGCCAATAAAAATTGTTTCCATCTGGTCCATCTAAATTCCAATTTTTCTCATCCAAAAAATGATCCAAATGAGAAAAATCATTTAAAAAGAGCGTTAACACCAATTCGTTTGTTACTTACAGATGACCAATTTGTTGGCATGTTGTTTTTTGCAAGCTGGAGTCTCGCCTGCTTATGTCGTTTGGTGAGCATTGGTACGGTCTTCAATTTTGAACGTACGATATCCGTACTTCTATTTAGCACTCGAAGAATGGTTGATTTTGAAACTGTGGTTGAAACTACTGCTTGAAGTTGAGTGGCACTTATGCAAGAATTACTTGCTTTTCGCTTTATAATGGCCTCATCTCGTGCGTTCAACTTTCTTTTTCGACCAGATCTTTTAGCTTTTCCATATCCATCTTCGTAATTCAAAAAATTATTTATTACTACGGCTTAATTTTGTATGTAAATTAATGTCCTAATATTTGTCTTAAATTACATTTTTGGTATATTGCCTTCCACAACTAAAAGTGCTTTACCGACATAATAAATATGACATAAGGCTAAGCAAAAAACTAACCTAACTTTTTGGGATCGAAGATTAGCCTAATAAATAAATATGTGGGCAAATGTATATTTACAAATATTTTTATGGGGATGTTTGTAAAATATGTATCCCTGCTTTTTGTGTGCAGAATCATTAGGTACTATTAGCTAAATGAAAATTTTCACTTGAAACGAATGTTCTCATATCTATTCTGAAATGTTCTAACCAAAAATTGTAATTGCATATCTTAAGACCCCCGGATCAATTTTTATAGCTGAAATACCTTTAACGTGGCATGTCCCAAATGACAAATTTGTAGAGAATTTGATGCTCTACACCAGTGAAGGGCACTTAGTGGCTCTATTTGCTCACATTGCTCTAACCATTATTCGACGCACAAGCAAACGAAAAAAAATTTGCAGAATTTCAACGCTATCGAGGCACAAAATTCGCAGAATTTCAACGCTATCGAGGCACAGCGTTGACTTGAGTTCAAATGAAAACAAAAACAACACATAAAGGCATAAGCGACGGCGCCGCATTGTGTTTCAACGAATGTAGCAATTGTTTTTGTTTGTAGTGTAATTTGGTTTTTTTTTGTGCTAATGGCAATTTTGGAAATGAAAGGAAAAAAAACTTTAAAATTTCGTTTGTTGTTGCTTGATGTTGTTGTTTTTCTCTTTTGTTAGATTTTTGTGCCCACCGCTGCTCTACATCTTTTTAATACGAGTAACTCCAAATGTTATTCGCAAACGAGATATTAACAAAAAATCAGTTTTCGCGACATTTGACCTTGAATATCTTGACTCGCATACACAATATTATATGAATCTTCTGAGCCAACTTATAAAATGTATTAATGTGTTAATAATTTACAAGTGTTTTCAATCCCAAAATATATTTTTTTTGCGATTTTTTCGACCGAAACAAGGGTGTATTTTTAAAATCATTTCTACAAGCTTGCGATAACCTGTACAGTATAATTCGTTTCGCTACCTATTCCTTTAAGTGCGCATTAGAGTTCTGTACGAATGCACTTGAAATGACCATCCAGCCACTTGCCACGATTGCGAGTCCATCGATCCATTGTGCACGAAAATCAAAAATCAAATCAAAATAAATCGAAACACGAAAAACGAGAGGAGAGTGCTGCACTCGCAAATAAAATGTTATACGAGTTCAAGCACTCATAGCTTATCGCATTCGGCACCGAGTGGCTTATGCCTCTGAGTGTGTTTGCTCGCGGTAAATTTGAGCAACAACAAATAGCCGGGAGGAAGCGTTGCATTTTTTAAAGTCATTTCCTCCCGCTTGTCTTTTTTGGAATTGATAGTTTAAGTACGGCTGATAGAGGCCGATGAAATAAGTTTCGCTCGGAAAGTAAGAAAGAAAGTAAGCCACAAATAGTAAAATATACTAAGACTAATATTGTATAGAAAATAAAAGCACATCAATTTCATTCCCGAAAAATCTCCATATGACAAGATTTTGCCCACCTCTCAATTTTGAGCAAGAAAAGTTATTTTGGGTAAAAATGCGGTTTTCAGATCTGAACGATTGATGTTAATTTAAAACTTTCAATAAAATCCGTATTTTTTATGGTTTACTTTCCGAGTTATTGAGCAAACTTCTTTTATTCAACCTCCCACCACCAGGCCCACCAAGATTCTGGCGTCTGACGGTTATTTCAATCATCAGCCATACTTAAACAATGAATTGAATTAAAAATTAATCGGGAGGAAATGACTTTTAAAGATGCAAAGCTACCTCGCGAACTATAGGCAAAACAAACCATAACAAGTAATCTTTAAAAACTCAGCCGTCGTCCTTCTTGGAGACGCATCGATATTACAGTTGACTTGCTGCATTCATGGCTTTTTCTCATGTTCGGTGTTGTAAGTATTTTGTTCGGCTTGGATAACATTGACAGCGAAATACGAGTCAGAGTATAGTATAAACGAAGTCAAGTCATGCCCGTTGAATCGTTCTGTTTTGAGCGAGTCCATTGATGACTCGCAGAATGTCAATAGAACCATTGTACTTGACAGCGAGTACAAAGTCTCTTTTTTCAAAGTCACTAAATAAAAATCCTTTTGCACAGAGTGACTGAGGATTATAGCACAAACCAAACTGCTTAAAAGCTTAAGTCTTGAATATTTGCTCCTTTTAGGATATATCCATTATGTAACAAAAAAAATTTTTCGAAATTCGAGTTCAAAGGAAGCACTAAATCTTGACTACCTTCCTGAAATGCAAAATTTTACATGATACACATAAATAAAAGGATAAAGCGCCAAGGCGAAACTGACATACGACATTTACCAACTCGACACAAGGAAAAATAGTGTTACATTTAAACCAGTTAAGCCATTTTTCCAAGACAATGTAGTGAACAAAGACGTTAAGCTGACACTACTTAGCACTATCGAAACGAAAAATGGGTAGGTTTGGCAAAATCAATGCGGCGCAATTTAAATTTTTTGCAATAATTTTTGATTAAGTTTGTCGATTTTATTTATGTTTCAAATATTCAAATGTCAGTTTGTGGTCGTCCATTAATTATGTAAGGGGTTTTTTGAAAATTCGGATTTCCCCTCCTCTTGGTGAGATTTGGTGAGTTCTGACGAGACCCCCTACCTTCCGTGAGACTTGTCTTATAATTTTTAAATGTTATCTGCTATAATAATGTACAGTCTCTGCATTAAAAAGTTGAGGTGAGATTTTTACTGACATCATCTCCCCAAATTGTTCAATTAAAGTCCCTTTGTCCATATCTTAGTCATCACTACATGTTATTTCAAAGTCAAACATACCACCTTCGCCGATTGCAGATTGTGGTCTTTGCAGTGATTGCTATTGATCATATTTACCAATTAACCATATCGTAGATTTTATACCATCTAAAAGTGGATTTAGATACTGCCTTCGAAAATTTTGAAATAGAAAAAGTGCCCCCAATTATTTTTTCAATGTTTGTCATTCCGTTTTATCCCTTCTCACCCTACAGAGAGATGGAAATGAAATGCTTGTCTCATTATATAAGCTACGACTTCTTTAACTACTAAGAGCTCAAATATTCAGCAATTCTCCTTACAATAGACTGACATGAAAAGAGAGGGCAGATACTCTTAAAGTTAGATCTGAGCGAACAACCTACTATACAGACTAAAATCATTGCACAGTATTAAAAACATCACTGCCATAAACACCATCATCATTATGATAAAAAATAGTACGTTTTGTTTTAATTTTTGTTGACTATGTTACTCATTACTACATTCATGTGTTACATTCTTTTATTACAATTGCTGTATCTTCTTACAGACATTACATTTTATCATGTTCTATTGCGTTGCATTGTTTACCTACAACCTACAAGTTTAAGATCACAATCAGCTATTGTCTACATAGCCCTTAATTATTTAGTACGAGTATATGAAGGTGCGTTTTAGTTACATTGTGATGGCAGAACCCTGCCTTGAAAATTCGAAGCATGATATAATAAAAAAAATTAAGATTTTGCATTAACCTTAAAATAATATTATTTATTTATAAGAAATTGTAATGAAGCAATATCGGTAACTTAGAGCATTTAGATAAATTTATCCACAAAATTTACTCTATGCTTTTCAGCCATTTCGTGCATTGAGTTCATTTTCGAGAATGAAATTTTGAACTTTGTTTTGTTTTTCCGGTAGACCGAACCATATCTCAAATGATTTTCTACGCTGAAGGTGGACGAATGCAAACTTAAACTTAAAATTAACAAACTAAAGCAAAAAAAACTTGATAGGAGTTAACATCAGCAAAGACGAAAACATTGAAATAAACGAGCAAAAGGTAGATAAAATTAAATAATTGGGGGCTATGTTGAATGTTTGGTTTGCGTATGGAATAAAATTGGTCAAAGACTGATAAATCATGATAGCCTTCAAAGTTTATAATGCAATGATAAAGCCATATTTTGATCAAACTGAAAGTCTAAAAAATTTCAAGTAATAATAAAATAACGTTAGCCAAATGTACACCAAAGAATGCCACAGTGAGCGAAGCCAACATATGTTCCTCTAATCCTGAAAGATATTATCATTTTTCCACTATCATTCTTGAATGCGATAAAAATTTCGTCAAAGCATATTTGGCTAGCTTATATGAGTTCAGGGAAGGAATTTTTCACAGTTAACATATGTATAAAGGAGCTGGTCAACGAATTCTCGATCGATTTTGATTTGAATTTTGCATTTGTTGCTCCAACTTTCACCGAAAGACATATCAAAATATGTAACTCATATGTTGTTTCGAGTTCAGATCGAACAAAAAAATAAAGCTCTAAGTGATCTGAATTTTGGCTTTGTAATTTTAAGCCATTTAGTATTTGAAAATGCCTATAGGCATATGAGCGGTGCGACTGGAACGAGTACAATGCAGTTTGGAGCTCTAATTTTTAATAATATTTTTTAGCGTCTGACGCCAAATCTCGGCAAATTTACGGCCGTGGCTTATCTGCATAGGCTAAGTCCTCAAATCAATAAGTCCAGAGACGTTAAGTCACACAATATTGACGGCTTGACATTTTTGAGGATTAGTTAAGTTTCCACAATTTGCATGGGTTACATGATGATATGACAAAACTTACTGACAAGGAGACCATCACCCTGTGCCCTCACCGATTTGGCTTGAATTTTTCCAGATGGCAGTTCACGTGAAATAAGAAAACTCATATTTGCATCAGCGGAGAAACGAACTAGAGACCCCCAGGATCATACGCTAACTCGTTAACCACTATGCTACTCTGCTAGTCGAACGAATTTTACAATTCAAATACAATTCAAAAAAAAAAAAAGAAACATAGTAAAAATTTTTCTTATCGGCTGGTTTTTGGGAGTAAAATTGCCTATCTGGCGACACTTAAACATTCGTAACTTTTTTATTTATGAAACGTACTAAATTTTTTTTTTTTCAGGGAAAAGTTGTGTAGACTTTACAGAACAATTCTGTGGAAAAATTTTGTTTCTGAACATATGAGAAGTTGTTTTAAATTCTTTTTCTATTTCTTTACTATGTTTCTTAATTTTTTTATAAACTTTCTTTCAAAATTTTAAATAAGCTTAAAATGAATAATTAAAAAGCATATTTTAAAGACTAACTAAAAATCCCCAAAAATTCTGGTAAGGACAGGTGTATGAATTTTATATAAAAGCAAAAAAATTTTCGACTTTTTAGAAGGAATAACTTTGACTCAGAAATCAAAAACTCATATTCTTCAAGTTAATATACTTACGGTGTAGAGTCTGCTATGACCCATCTGTTCTTGAAATGAAAATAGAAAAAACTAGGACATGTTAGGCTAGATCTTTATTCAGTAGAAATGGTCTATGCTTTGTTTTACAGAAATATTTTTAAGGTGAAATTTAAAAAGTTATGCAAACATCGCTTAAGAGTTTCTTTCTTATATATTTCCTGTTGCTAATTAAAAAAAAACTTACTATCTTCACTTTATCTCTCAAAGAAAGATAAATAAGATAAACCTTTTCTTATATACTTTAGATAAGTCTTTTTTTCTCTTGTCTGCATTAACTTTGGTGTAACATATTTTGCATAAATAATTGAGTCGAATTTTACATACACACATGTATAAAAAGTACAGTACAAGGAATAATTTTAATAAAATTTTATTTTATTAAATACGGCTGATGTTTTTCAGTGGGGGTCAACATATGACTTCCCTATGTTTTTTTTAAATAGTATTTAGAAAAAAAAAAAAAAATTAAAAAACTGGGACTGAACTCAAAATCAGAAACTCAAAATCTATAGAAGACAAATAAAATGTCTTAAAATCTGCATATATTTTGTGTTTATACTTTTTTAATTTAGACAAAACTTTTCTTTATATCTGAAATTAGCTATTTTAAAAAGAACTCAGATTTATGAAGAATAAACATACTAAGCCTTGGAAAGCCTGTTATTAATTCTTAATAATGTTTTATGTATTTTTGTGGAGATACTTGTATCCCAAAGGGATACCAAAAATTTACTCGTTTCAGTACTCGTTCACTTTTCTGTTACTCCAATTACAAGTACACATTTCCTTTGAGTACCATAGCGTAAAGTAAAAAAAGTTGAATAAGCTTCGTGTATGTATACGCACAACAAAACTGAAGGTAATGAATCGAACTGAATGACGTGCTTTATTGTTTTTTTTTATTCGATGAAAGTGAGGAAGAGAGAATTCATTTGTGCACCAAGGCGTTGCGAGAAGATTTACATGCGCAACTTTTTTATTTATTTATCTGAAAACTAAAATAAAACGAATGTCCGGGATTATATTAATTGTTTAACATCATTGTGGATCTGTTTAAAATACTTTTTGGTAGTTTTATCTTTAGAATGATGCTAGAAAAATGATTTATGATGAATTACAAAGTCCAAAGTTTTTTTAGTATAATTTATTAATCACAACGATAAATTAAAAATGTTAGTTCAGTCCATATAAAATAAATAACAAAATATATAAATAAACATAATTCATAAATAAATCGCATACGCATATTGATATCGGTCAATTTAGTTAAAATAACTCCACATTTTTTTTTTTTTGAGTTATTTGAAAATTTTTTGTAACGAAATATCTCAAAAACTATAGAAAATAGAATAAAAAAACCCGGCATCTTTCTCGTTTTCAAAAACTGTTTTTATAATATAACATAAATTTATTTAGAAAACAAAGACCTCACTCGCCTGCACACATCAAATTATCACTGATCCTCACTAAACATTCTTACGCAAGTTAAAGTGCATTACTGCGTAGTACAAAATATCAAATGCGTAGTAATCGCGGCACTCGTTGTACTCGCAGCATACATGCATATTATCCATACACATGACGCATTCATCTACGTACAGTTGGTTACGAGTAAGAAGAGAAATTTATAATGATGGTAACAGTAACACAAGCAAACGCTATGTATACGCATTCAAATCAATAAAATTGACTTCGGTAACAGTTTCGTAAGTTAATGATTATACTTATGCAGACCTCAATTACCTAACCGAGCCCTGCCACATTTTAGAGTTAATAAAAATCGGAACAAAATGAGTCTTGTTTACATACATTACATTACATCGCGTAGTAGCGAATTTGGTGTAAAATGGGGCCGAATCTTGACATATAGGGTCTCAGCTGAAGGATCTATATCTTTAGTTGCGGCATTAACTAACACTTCTGGATTGAGCTACAGTTAGTTAATGTATATACAGTTAGTATTGACAGCATTTTTAAATTTTTTCATTCGTTTTTGGACTTCTTTAGAAAGATCAACCTGACGAGGCTTAAAATAGTTTCTGACTACATTCGCATATCGCAACAAAACTGCACACCCAGTTACTTCAGAATTTTTTGACATATGATCTTGATTTCTGAATATAGTATGTTTGTATACATATGTGTATTTATCTGTGCCAAACGGATCCGTTTCGAATTCAAGATAAGCTCACTTCTTCGTATATTTTATTCGAAACGGATTCTGTTACGGATCCGAAACTAACTCGCTTTCGTATGAAATTCCTCTCAAAAGATGCGAATTGCTTTTTCGGATTCGTCTCAAACTTGAAACAGACTTCATATACGAGACCGTTACGCACTCGTTTTTTTTTAAATAATACGGATTCGAGACGAACTCGTTTTAGTAAAATAATAATAATTTGTACTTAGTTCCTTGAAACAACCCAATAGTTTTTTTGGTATAATGACAAGACGTATAAAATAGACGTAATTGAAAAAGTTTCTGGAATATATCTTGTATACGGCTATCCTACAGTCACAAGTAACTTGTTCACTCATTAGAATTACTCAAAAATTCTGAGAAGTATTTTAGGCTGAGAGCCGGCTGTAGAAAAGTCGAGTGTATAAGATTACAGGATGAGATGAATGCCAAATGATAGAGCTCAATGAGCCTAAATAGAATATCTAGGGTTGCCTTGCCAAAGCCTGTCCCGATGGCCGAAAATTCCAGAATTTTAGCCAATTTTGTTGCTCTAATTAAAACTGTAGTCCATAACAGCTTGAAATGTATGCCAAATGATAGAACTCGAAGAGGCCTAAATATAGTACCTGGGATTGTATTATTGAATCCTGTCTCAAACATGGGTTTTCACCGGTTTTTTGGGTCAATTTTCATTAATGAAGATAGCAGCTCAAAGTTCGTGCCAAATGATAGATATCGAAGAGCCTAAATAGAATATATAGGGTTGCCTTGGCGAATCATGTCCTAAACATTATTTGACACCCGTTTTTGGGGTCAACTTTTCTTAAATGAGTGGCAACTCATGTTTGGGACAGGATTCTACAAGACAACCCTATATATTCTATTAAGGCTCTTCGATATCTATCATTTGGTACAAATTTCAAGCTGTTATCTTCATTAATGAAAATTGACCTAAAAAACCGGTGAAAACCCATGTTTGGGACAGGATTCAACAATGCAATTCCAGGTATTATAATTAGGCCTCTTCGAGTTCTATCATTTGGCATTCATTTCGAGCTGTTATGTACTACAGTTTTAATTAGAACCATAAAATTGGCTGAAATTCGGGCATTTTCGGCCATCGGGACAGGCTTTGGCAAGGCAACCCTAGAAATTCTATTTAGGCTCGTCGAGCTCTATCATTTGGCATACATCCCATCCTGTAATCTTATACACTCGACTTTTCTACAGCCGGCTCTTGGACTATTTCTATTCGGTTTAAAGATGAGCTTCAGAACCACGTGGCTAATGATATATGAAAGCAT
Source organism: Tricholauxania praeusta (assembly GCA_949775025.1). Lineage (NCBI taxonomy): Eukaryota > Metazoa > Arthropoda > Insecta > Diptera > Lauxaniidae > Tricholauxania > Tricholauxania praeusta. Next base: position 68,316,923 of record OX459029.1, on the reverse strand, counting down.
TTAAATTAAAAATAAGTATAGAACTGTATTTCGTATCCCTGATACATTGAAAATAAAATAAAAGTTTCGATGACAACTTGAAAACTGTCTTTTGTGTTATTGACCTGTGCATTGCTCTGACGGATTCGTAACGGGATCGAAACGGATTTGTTGATGCATAAAAAAACAAAGCCTGCGCTGACGGACTCGTAATGGGTTCGAAACGAAACCGCATTCGTTTTCGTGCACATAGGGATGTAACGAAACCTGTAAATTATACCACTTAAGTATTTAATTGAAGTGCTAGATTTCTCAATAGGGATTGCGTTCGATAGGAATATCTGATATATGTTGAGTTGTTTTTTTTTTAATTACATATATTAGGCTGTAAGGAAGGGTATAAGGAACTAACTCGTTAAAAGTATTTTATTGCATTATATGTTCAATTAAACCCTAAAAATGATATAGCCAAAAATGCGATTAAATTAAGGCTTGGACTTCTGAGAACGGTGCAAATTTGCCCACTTTTTATATTTTAAATCCTAACTCAAAAACTGTATATTTTTAGCATATACACTAGGCTGGGTCAAATTGTTTGAGTGGAAAAAACATGACCAAGCGTCTAGCGAAAACGTTATCTACGGTAAATTCTAAGAAAATTTGACCAAGAAACCATGGGTCTAAAATCAATATCGAGCCACCGATTTTTAACAAGAAGATTTTAATATGAAATTTTTATAAAAAATAAGCAACTTCTTTAGAAATCACTGCTTTATCATCTAAAAAAAAACACAACATGTATCATTGGTTTTGTCAGCTTTCTGAATCTGTTTTTATCATAAAAACCATTTTTATATCCAGGCCGAATCTTGAAAAGGTTTTGTGAAAAATGGCCATAAGTGCTGAAAATCTTACAAGTTGTCATCATTTCATCAGCAGAAAATAAAATGTTCTATATAATATTTATTACAGGGACGTGAACCGGTTCTGAACTGGAAAACCACTTTTTTTACTAACTAACTGAACCATTAACCGAACCGAAATTTTCCACAAATGTTTGATCCGAACCGAAAACCGAACCACTTTTTTTAATGGTTAGAGAATTCATTCTGACCAATTTTCAATAAACAAATTTTCCTGACTTTTTTATTTTTTCTTTTATTAAATATGGAAATTGATGAAATTTTCAAAAAAATAGGGAAGCATGAAATGAGTTCATATATTAATCATAAATAGATAAAATCAAATCTTTTGATAATACAAGGCGGCTTTCAAATAAGTAATGTTGATGTTTTGAACTTTTTAAATAACTACCCCGACAAAGAATTATCTGAATTACTCAAATGATTTTTGGTGTTCCAGCAACCCAGGTTTCGGTAGAGGGTATTTTCCACCCTGAAATTTATTCTCGGAAACTTGCGTTGAAATATTGTCGAGGACTTGTTAGAAGATATTCTTCTCATCAATCTCAACTGATTATTGTAAATAAAATTTTTATCAAATAAAATTTTTTTACTAGCGTAAGATATAAATTAAGTCTACATAAATGTTTCTATATTCTTTTATATTGTTATTGAATAAAAATAATACAAATGTGCAAAGTCTTTTCTTGATTCCCGAACCGTTGAACCGAACCGAAAACCCGATTAAAAAAAAACCGTTTTGACGATCTAATCCAAAAGAGCAAAAACGGTTCGAACTGACCAAATTTTTCACCCGGTTCATGTCTCTGATATATTAAGAAATGTTGTTAGTTTTTTCGTAACACTTTTGTTATTAATTACACCAATATTCAATTTCTTTCAAATTTCAAATAATTTATCCGCTACTTGGGGAGTGAAAAATGAGTACGAGAACATCTTGCTTACATTTCTGGAACGCTCACTCAAAAAAAAATAGTATCTTAAAAAATGGCGACCACTTGGCCAATTGAGTTTGCTCAAAAATAAGCCAAAAGTAGTATACATAGTTTTAATACGGCATTTGTAGCAAACTTAACCCAGTGACAATTGATGATGACACGTCCATCTCCGAGAAATGATTTTAAAAGTTGCAATAGCAAACAAATTTTAACACGATATTTTCCAACTGCACAACTTAATCAAAACAACAATTTGAAACCAAAAGCAATGATATGTTTTTTTTTTGTTTTAAATGTACATATGTATATAAAAATGTTCTCGGCAAAAATCGGGGGCTCGATATTGATTTTAGATCCATTGTTTCTTTTGCAAATTTCTTAGAATTTGCCGTAGATTACGTTTTTGCTAGACGCTTTGTCGCGAAAAAATTTGACCCACCCTAATATACACATTGGGAGACTTATTGTAGAGAATCAAATTTCCTATCGAAATGATACTTAATAAAATCAAAGAACTTATTTTTTCATCAAAATAAGTTAAAGAAACTATTAAAAAAAAAACCAAAAAATTTCAATGTTTTGAATTTCTTTTTCATTTTTGGGTATAATTTTTTTCAGAGTGGATTTAGGGGATTACTTTGTTCACAAAAAAGAAAGGTGACGTAGTTTTCGTCAAAATAATGACCTACAAAAGTATCTTAGATTAAGATTGACTGAGATACAGTGGTTCAAAGTTACCTACTTTTGTATGATTTTACCAATTTTTACCTTTATTCCATTAGGCTATGACTAAAAAATAATTTTCAGTTTATCAATGACATATTAGTAGTATTTTAACATTACTTTTGTGTGTAAAATTTAAAACTTACATGGTATATAGTTAAAAGTTGGTGAAATCATACAAAAGTAGGCAACTTTGAACGAGTGTATCTCAGCCAATTTTTATCTAAAATACTTTTGTGGGTCATCATTTTAACGGAAACTATATCAACTTTCTTTTTCGTACGCTAAAAAAAGTTTTTAGTAGTTTTTTTAACATATTTTGATGACAAATGAAGACAAGTCTGATATTGTTTATATAATAAAACTACATAGTTTTTGAGTTATAGAAAAAAAAAAAATATAATATTGGACAAATTTGCACCGTTCTCAAAAGTCCAAGCATAAATTTTATCGTACTTTTGAATTTATCATTGGTTTAATTGACCATATAAGACAATAAAATACCTTTAACGAATTAGTTCCTTATTAAAATACATAGTCAAAAGCTTATATACAAATCATTATGAATCGCTGTATAAATGAATAACGTTTACAAATTTTACAAGTTAAATTCACTAAAATTTCAATTTGAAATTCACTCAAAATTCATATTATTATTTGCAATTATGAAGTTAATTGGCCGCCAAGATCGTGTGGTTTAACACCTTTATACTATTTTTTGTGAAAGTATGTTAATTTATGAAAGGTGGCAGGTGTGGTCATATTAATCAAATATTGCTCAAAATGTAATGCACAGGAACATTCTTCAAAAACAAAATAATGTTAATCATTCATACTTCTAACATTGTATCATACTTTATGAAACACCCTTTATTAAGCAGTTGATATAGCGGCCGACTTTGGTTTTTGCTGTATCTCTACGGTGTCTTAAATATAACAATAGATTCAAAAGCCTCATTACGAAAGCGCTCTCATTTTTGTGGCACACACCTTTATAAATCGTTTACACAGTTTCAGTAACAATATTATTTTATAAATACATCTTGTGGGCTTAAAAAAACTTTAAGATGCTTCTTAACGTTCTCAAACACTGAGTAGTGATTTTTTAACTAAAATAAAACAAATATTGGAATTAGAATGTAGTTTACTGTAGCCTTGAGATAGAAACAAAAAACAAAGTATTTTGTTTGAACTAAAAAACGTGTCTTATGAAAAAGAGATAGGGCGCAGTGGGGAAAACAAAACGCTTTTATTTTTTAAGCTAATGATTTTAGATCTTAAATCAAATTAAATTAAATTAAATGAAATTGCTCAAAAATAGGTTTTTACTATGTTAAACAGTACGCTGACTCTGAAAACATCAAGAAAATTTTTAACATGTTTTTGAAAAATTTTCATTTTCTTAAATTTCTTTGTTTTAAATAAAAAGACTGCATGAGCTGTGCTCAACTATTCAACGTTGAAAGTGGTCAACTATAAAAACGGCACCTACGATTTTGATAAAATTTTTAAAGTTAATTTCACTGAAAGCAGTCATTATAAAAAGCTAGATATGTCACTATACTGGCAAAACTCGTTGAAGGGCGTGTCACTTCCCAATGTAGTCGTTATGAAATTTAATATGATAGATAAGTTATGCTATAAGGTATCTTATAACCAAAAGTGGGAGCTATGTATAGTACCTCCCATACAAGCAAAATACTTTTAATGTTATATTTAGTATACTATTGGAGTGATTCTATTAAAAATTGGTATAGAGATGTCGGTTACTATATGCTTTGAAATTTAATGGATATTGATAAGATCGCATACGTGGGCGTGGCAACTATTACACTAATAAATAGCTAATAGTAAGCGTGTCATTATTAAACTTTTTTAAAATTATTTTTGCCTATTCCAAATTTTTATTTACCAAGAGTTTTCAACAATTCAACACGACTTTGTCAACCTGATTCATTTTTTTTTGAGATTTTCAACCACTATCAACTTTTTTCAATTTTTTTAACCTCTTTCAACATTTTTCATATAATATCGATGTTATCAGCCTTTTTCAACTTCTTTATGTATTTTCAACTTCTATAAATTTTTTTCAACCTTTCCACCGCATTCACTTATTTTCGTCATTTTCCATATTTATCGATTTTATTTGCCTTATCAATTTTAATTGTCAGTTTCATATTTTTTTCGACTTGTTCAGCGATTTTTTATTTACATACTTTGTTTTTGACTTTTTCAACCTTTTTCAATTTACTTCGACTTTTTCAAGCTCATTCAAATTTTTTTTATAATTATTTCAACCTCTTTAAACTGTTTCAACATTTTTAAATCTCTTTCAACTTTTTTCAACATTATCCATATTTTTTCGACTTTTTCAATTTCTTTCAATTTCTTTCGACTTTTTTAACCTCATTCAACTTTTTTCAAGTTTTTCAAACTTTTTCTATATTTTTCACCACCTTAAGTTTTTTTAAATTTTCCATGTTTTTTCGACTCCTTCATCCTTTTTCTCCTGTTTTAAAATTTTTCCAACCTCTCCCAACTTTGTTCAATCTTTTGAATGGTAGGACTTCCTTCAGTTATAGCTGTCAATTAAATATTTCTCCAGGAGATTATCGGAATTTTTTCATTTTTTTCCGGTCAATTTTCAATTTATTTGTAAGAAAAAAAGAAGAAGAAGAAGAAAAAAAAACTAATCACGGATTCGAATTCCCCGATTGATGGTAGCTGTTTGAAATAAAAAAAAAATTTGAATCACCTTAATATGCAAATTTGTCGACTCCGATTCGAAAAAAATCCGATCAGTTAATTTAGAAAAATGCAGATATCTTGGTTTTGAAATAAGATAATGATATGCGGTTCCGGCATTCTTTTAAGCAAATAACAGTACATAAAAAATGATTTACTATAGGATCGGCGGTAACATAATATTTGAGGCGTTGCAGTAAAAAGTGGAAAATCGGTACTTTTTTACTTTTGTCCAGTCAATTTTCAATATTTTTATAAGAAAGAAAGAAGAAGAAAAACAAATTGAATTCCCCGATCGATAGTTTCCCGAAAACCATACCCACTTTGTTGGAAAATTTTATAACGTCTGTCACTTGCACAATTTTTTAAATCAATATTTTGAAAAATAGGTTGTTTACTTAAAACAGAGGGCGCTAATCCAGTTTTCAATATTAACCTTAATCCTAATAATGGGCTTTGTCCAGACATATAAGGCAACTGTAATCCGCTGACACATCGTGAAAAAATCAAAAAGTTTTTATTTTGAACCGCTCTAATGTATTTTCTTAATTATAATTAAACATTATGAACTTACAGTCATTTTAGCAAAGACCAATATTGTAAATTTTACTTATTGATCAATGCTATTTTTTATTCAACAAACATGACAAAGATAACAAATGGAACAATTTAACCTGGTAATTGGTGACATATGTTGCGACTATTACCACATAGCCTCATCAGACCAGTTTTTGGTTAATGTTGTACATGGAGTCGATCCCCTGACCGTACATGCATTTCAATTGCATATCTGTCGACGGCCGCTCTAACAACTGAGCTACTGAGGAACTGACCTTGAACTGTACAAATTGCGTATATCCATTTATTATCTCTTGTCACTTTCTCGCTTTTCTTAAACATTTTACGATAGTCTTTTGGAAAAAAAAAAACCTAAAAAGTTGTAGTACAGAAACATTTTTGACCAGTATGGCTCTTGACGCTCATCCACGGCCTTTACTGACAGACCTGGGCTTCAGTTCGAATTTACTTGAAGCTTTAAGTTAGTATGTTATCCGAAAACGTCAAGCATTTCTTCATATTAAAGTTATTTGAAGGATGTAGAGGCGTTAGCTCTTAGATCCCTCGTTTGTGGACCCGCTACTGATGGTCTGTAGTAAAATTTAATTGAGCTCCTCCATGCATTGAACAAAAAGGCGGACCCCGTAAAGCCCCGTAAGTGCTAATTTTAAAAAATTTTCTCAATTACTCGATGAGGAAGCGTCAAAAATAGATGTCGGATATGAACAGGGACGACTGTGGATTACATAAAAGTTATTTTTGGGCCCATTTTTATAAAATTGTTCCTAACACAAATCGAAGTTCAAAAATTTTTTCACCAGTCAATGGCAAAATATCGGAAATGGAGTCTGCAAGTCACCAGGAAAATATTATGCGTACGCCTTAAAATTATATTATTGAACAGAGAAATAAAACCAAAAAATGAAAAGCGGAAGAGTAAAAGTTGTACTACTTAGTTACATATTATAATCGTAAAACTCTATTACGAGCGTAAGGCCTGAACAAAGATTCTATTACAATATCGATCCCTGGCTCGTTATTTTATGCTGTGTCATTTCTTTCGTTTTTTCTGCAGCATCACTCTGGGGGTTGATCCAAAGGGCTGATCGATAATTTCCTCTAGCATATTTCTTAAATGTTATTATTTAGTTTGGTGTGTTAAAATGGAGTTTCATTTCCATGTTTTGTGGAGTAGTGCAAGCACTGTTCTTGCATCGTTGACTCTCGCTGCAAAATATTTATGTGTGCAAAATTAAATTTAATTATAATTTTTAACACAAACTCTAAATAAAAGATTATAGCATTTAAGTATTTGGAATACCCTCCGTCGTTCAAAATTATTTGACTTAACTTAAACGGCATAGAAATATCCAATGACTTGATTATGGAGTCATAAATATTTCCCCATTCTTCTTTTGTAGTGCCTTTAAGGTTCTTGAGTGATTCAAACCAGACCTTGAAACTTTTATACTTTTATTCAAAAAGTTTTCAAAATAAAAGTTTCTTAAAACTTTTTTGTCATAAAAGTTTTTATAAGCTTTCTTCTAAAACTTTTATTGAATAAAAGTTGTTCCAAAAAACTTTTTCGTAAGAGTTTTTCTGAAAAACTTTTAAAAAAAACTTTTATTAATAAAAGTTTTTTTAAAAGTTTTTTTTTACTTTTATTAATAAAAGTTTTTTTTAACTTATATTTTTAACAGTCACATGCAAAGAGTTTTTTTTGACTTTTATTTTTCAAAAGGCGAAAATAAAAGTTTTTTTTTGTATGAAAAAACGAGGAAAATCCTAAAATAATATCTTGGATCACTAAGCGAAAAATTTCAAAGGAGAAAACTTAGGATTATTGATAATAAAGTCCAAAGGAAAATACTTAAGATGTTTCTGAAAAGAAAGAAATTTATGATAATTATGCACTTATAATTTTTAGAAAAATTGTGCTCAACGCATCAATGGGAAAAGGCCGAAAATGGATTTTGGGAGGGACAGGGGAGGTTCCTGACCCTCCTAAAAAGGTGTTTTGGACCCATTTTTCGAAAAAAATTTTATTGCACGAACCGATGGGAAAAGGCCGAAAATGGATTTTGGAAGTGACAAGTGAGGTTCCCGACCCTCCTAAATGGGATTTTTGGACCCATTTTTCGAAAAAAATTTTATTGCACGAATCGATGGGAAAAGGCCGAAAATGGATTTTGGAAGTGACAAGTGAGGTCCCCGACCCTCCTAAATCGGTTTTTTGGACCCATATTTCGAAAAAATTTTATTGCACGAGCAAAATTCCATTTTCCAAAATCCATTTTCGGCCTTTTCCTATCGATTCGTGCAATAAAATTTTTTTCGAAAATTGGGTCCAAAAAACGCATTTAGGAGGGTCGGGGACCTCACTTGTCACTTCCAAAATCCATTTTCGGCCTTTTCCCATCGATTCGTGCGTTAAAATTTTTTTCGAAAAATGGGTCCAAAAAACCCATTTAGGAGGGTCGGGGACCTCACTTATCACTTTCAAAATCCATTTTCGGCCTTTTCCCATCGATTCGTGCAAACAAATTTTTTTTTTCGAAAAATGGGTCCAATAAACCCATTTAGGAGGGTCGGGGACTTTACTTGTCACTTTCAAAATCCATTTTCGGCCTTTTCACATCGATTCGTGCCAACAAACTTTTTTCGAAAAATGGGTCCAAAAAACCCATCTAGGAGGGTCGGGGACCTCACTTGTCACTCCCAAAATCCATTTTCGGCCTTTTCCCATTGATGCGTTGAGCACAATTTTTCTAAAAATTATAAGTGCATAATTATCATAAATTTCTTTCTTTTCAGAAACATGTTAAGTATTTTCCTTTGGACTTTATTATCAATAATCCTAAGTTTTTTCCTTTGAAATTTTTTGCTTAGTGATCCAAGATATTATTTTAGGATTTTTCTCGTTTTTTCATACAAAAAAAACTTTTATTTCCGCCTTTTGAAAAATAAAAGTCAAAAAAAACTCTTTGCATGTGACTGTTAAAAATATAAGTTAAAAAAAACTTTTTAAAAAAACTTTTATTAATAAAAGTCAAAAAAAACTTTTAAAAAAAACTTTTATTAATAAAAGTATTTTTTAAAAGTTTTTTTTTTGACTTTTTGAAGTATAAGTTAAAAAAACTTTTACTTTTATTTTCGAATATAAAAGTTTTAAGGAAACTTTTACTTTTATTTCACAAAAATAAAAGTTTAAAGTTTACTTTTACCTAAAAAAAAACTTTTATAAAAGTTTATTTCAAGCTCTGATTCAAACTGATGTCCATTTTTATATACAAGTATATACATCTGCTCACTAAGTTTGTGCGTTACAAAACACATCAGTGTCTTTCCCCGGTACCCAATGTCAGCCCATACTATAAGCGATCCTCCTTGAAAGAGACGAGAGTAACGTGTTTGCCATGGACGCGTTTAGTCTCGACCATATTTCTGGATACCCTCAAGGTCATCTAAATTGAACTTTTTTTCATTGCTGAAGATTGCAGATCGCAAATCTTTGTCCCAAATTTTGATATTTTTCAGCAAATTGAAGCCATGCTGCCTTATGGCGAGGTAGAAGTTTATTTGCTATATCCTGCGTTTTGTAACCTGGAAGCCCAATTGATCTTTAATTTCCGTAGAGCGTAAGTCTTTGAACACAGCAAGACGTCTAACTTCTCTTTTACCTCTTTTGCCAACCCACTCAACCTTCGGCAAAATGATTTCGCTCGGCATAGTGATCTAAAGATTGTTCTAAGAAAAAAAAACTCACATGCAAATAGTTTTACCATTTTCTTTAATGCTTTACTTGCTACCAGTGGCAGATCTAGGATTTTTTTGAAGGGGATAAATAAAAACACACATTGATTGAATTTTTCAACGAGCAATATTTATATTTTTTGGCATATTACAACAATCTATGGAATTTTGATTTTAATTCTGAAGTCATATAATCCAAATAGAATATTGCGGCTCTGAAACATGAAATAAATGAAAAATAAAATAAAACTAGTAAAGGTGTTATCTTCGGCTATACCGAAACTTACTGCATTTGAAGTACCTTTAAAACAAATGTTACAAAGACGTTGAAGGGTTGAATAAGTCGAGAAAAAATGTAAAAAAGTCGAAAAGTGTTGAAATAGTTACAAAAGACTGAAAAAGTCTAAAAAATATGGAAAGCATTGAAGAAAGTTGAAAGAAATTGAGAAAGTCGAAAAAATATGGAAATTGATGATAAATATTGAATGCGGTTGAAAAACTCAAAAAAAGTTGAAGAGCTTGAAAACTGTTGAAACAATTCAAAATCGATGAAAAAGTTGAATAAATAAAGAAAATGACGAATAAAGTTGAAAGAGGTTGAAAACGGCAAAAAAATAATTATATTGGAAAAAGTTAAAAGGTTTGAAAAAGTCAAAATACTATAGAAAATGTTCAAAAAAATCGAATAGAAATGAAAAAGTCGAATTATGCAACGCCTACTTCTTCCATTCCGTCTACTTTTGTTTATAAAATAAATCTAATTCGTGATCAACATCCGCATACTAAATTTTAACATGATAGCTTGTATAGTTTGCCGCAATTAGCCTTAAGACTTAGAGCAATGACACACGCACTGGTACAATCCAGACCGATTTTAATCTAGAAATGCCTTTCCATAAACAGACCTCTAACATCAAATTTTAGTATGATTGTTCACACATTTCGATAGATATGCTACTTAACGTATTTTATTTGTATGAGAGTCGCCACGCCCACCGGTGTTATTGCAACAAATTTTTGTAATAAGATGCCTTATTAAATTTCATATCGACTCCGTTGTTAGTACTCTTAATATAATTTTTATGAATACTGTGGGCTGTGCCAGGTCCCTGTGAGAGCCTTTGAAAACTTAAGACCTAGCCAAATCCTAATTTTGCTTACATGTGCACTAAATTCCCAAGTTTTATAAAAACCGCTGCAGTAGTTTCAATGATTACTAAATAAAGAGCAATCTGAGAGTATTTGTGGGTCAAATTACGTCGGAAAACGGAATTTGAAAAAACATTTGTTTAATTAAGAAAAAAATAAAATAAAACGTTTCCCCACGATCGGACTGGTTTCAAAAATTCTTATATTTATCAAAGTTTTTTTGAGGATTTTTTTTTTTAAAAAAAGAGGAGGGAATCAAGTTTTTTTGAATTAAACTAAAAATAAATATCTTTTCCTTAAAGAGCATCTATGCGTTACAAACGGAATAACAGACGTGTGGCGACCACACGAGCGGGGAAGAATCATTAAAAATATCATCAAATGACGTTTCATCTTTTCGCACAGGTTGATAATTTGTTCGAAATGAGTACAGGCTGAAGAGATTTGCAGTGTCGGATCTTGTAGTTTGCGACTGAGCGACAATATAGGAGCATTAAAAATTTTCAGAATATACAACGATACTAAGGAATCGTGCGTGATATCCAAGCTGAAAGTTGAATCGCTTTTGAAGACGTTTCGGTTTTCTAAGCCTTGAAATGTTTCAGAGATAAACAATAATAATTCGACGTATTCATGCCTTTCTACCTATCTAGTCGCACAATTTATGTTTGTTTAATAATAAACACGGTTAAGCTTCAGCTTAAAAGAATAATTTATTTTCTGCTTGAATCTTAAGACTCAATACAAAGAGTTTCCTTATTCTATTTTTTGCTACGATTCTAGTTCAAATTCAGTTGGCCTTGAAATGCAAAATATGTTATTCAGCATATCTTGCATTTGGGACTTCAACCGAATTTGATACTCCCTGTTTGTGCAATAGCGAAATCAAGCGATATCGCTATTGCAGACAGTGTATTCATTACAGCAACATACATATTTACTTATATGGTATTTACGTAAATATGCATGTTTCTACTTAAATGATATACCTTGAATGTAAGTAAACACAGTGATTTTATAAAGAAATATCAGAATTCATTTTAGATATTTCTGTATAGTCTCACTGATTCCAAACTTACTTCCCACATTAAGGGGAGACATAACTCACACAATACTTTTAACGATTTTTTTTTTGTTTCTGGACTCCATTCGGAAATTTTGGTTTTTATATATCAAAGCCTGAATTACTTTGAATTGATTACTTCGACTCCAGACGATTGAAAATCCATTATTCTCCTAGTGAGTGATGGGTGGTCCTGAGAGAAGCTGCCCTATAGCAACTTCTGTATTATTGGATTTAAGTCCTGAACCTTAACCACAGACTGGCCACTTATTTGAACTATATCCATAAATACTTACAATACATCGATACATTTGTTGTCTTGTCACGTTTTTTTAAGAAAAAGCACTGATCGCTTTGTACATTTACATGAATGTCGTTGAAAATTCAATGAAATAATGCTTAATTGTACTTAAAGAAATAATATGGGAACTTTGGGGCAGTCGAATCTTTTAGATGACGAAAAGCAAAATATCTGTCATGCTGAGAAAAAACAATGGGTGAAGTTACTTTTTATTGAATTCGGTGTAAAGTGTTGATTTAAATAATTTCAAAATAACTTTACGGTGCTCATACTTCGTAATTTAAGACTTACATCTTCATATTAGTAAAATTGTAACATCATCATGAAAATGCTATATATTGAGCGAGTTATCTAAAATTAAAATAATAAAAAACGATAATGATAATGAAAAACTTCTTATTTGAAAGTTACTTACTGTCAAAGCTGTGGCAACAGTCAAAGGCATTATACCAGCGATATCAATAAGGGATGGTGTCTGCGATCGCATCAACATAAGACGAACTGTTTTTTGCTCCGATGTTCTCATGTGATACCAATGGATATTATAAATTTCATCACAAATGTTGTCATTCTATAGAGAATAGTTAAATGATGAACAAGAACCATACGTTGCATAAATACTAACGCATATTTCAATTCTCGTTCCCAAAATACAGTATTCGTAAAGAGTATTAAGGGAGTAAACCAAATAAGCAATCGCAGCCGGCCAGTCTCGGGTGCGCATTATAAAAAGGGTTAACAAAATTGAACTTGCTGAGCAAACTATCTGAATAGATACGATCCAATAAAATATGTATTTACATGTATCTGTAAACCTGCAGAATTCCAATTAACTAACCATTGCATATAGGCTTATGGCAAACATTTTCTTACCCAAAATATGTTTGATGCCATTTTAAAATGTCATCTAGGTTCTCCGGAAAATTTTTATCCGATTTTGTCTCACAAGCCATAAGTAGATTTATATCCTCCACTTTTAGCCTCATGATATCAACAAAAAGTAATGCGTGCGTTAAAAAGATCAGTAAAAACATATCTCCAGCATAAAGCCCAAAGGCTGCTATCAACAGGCACATAAAGTGAAATATAAATGTTAACCAGTATCCATATTGGGTGTTGACATCCATACCAGGTACATAAAAGTGCAACATGGTATATTGTCGACCCTTATACCACATCATAAATAGTGGCACTGCAGTAAGAGATGCTGGTGTCAGAACGTAAAGAATGCCTACTACACGAAGAATTGTTCGCAAACGTACGGCACTTTTGTACAGTACAGTTTCGTATCGCGTACCCATATTTTCATATTTGCAATAAATTTCCATTAGCTTCATATGCAAATTATAGTATCTTTTTGCATAGTATATGCCAGAAGAAAACTTAACTAATCCTGTTGTTGCAGACCCCATTGTACAAATCACTTCCAGTATTATGGCTTTGTCATCGCTTATGGATATCATGACAGTATTAATCGCAAATGCATAATAAAGTATCAAGAAGACTATCACAATGTATGTTATATAATTCATATGATAGTTTGGTACAATAAAATCCACGCCGATAAGACGTCCACAAAATCGGGCAACATTCATGATATTTTCGTAACTTGTAGATGGTCGCTCTTTTAAAGTCATATTGCTTGCAAACTTGTTGTTAAACTGAACGGAAAAACAAAGTTTGTTATGGCCAATATAGAACGTATCTATCTTAGATTGGGCTGTTAAGCAAAAGGTAATTAAGTCATCACTGTCGTAATAAAAATTATTTATAATAACACAGTTGGCATATGAAAAAATATTTCTCAAAGTAATAACGTTTGATGGAGAATATTTTGACATTCACATTGGACTATTTTTGAATACAGTGATGTCACGGATATTTTAATAATTTATCATTAAAATTTGTAGCTCATGACGTATATGATATATAAAATATTGACGTTTTGCCTAATTTACCAGATTATTCATATATCGAACAGCTTCATATATAGATAAACACGTTTAACCCTTATGTCAATAACCGAGTACCCGGGTACCCTTTTCGTACTTTCCGTATGATTTTTCTTATGTTCCCGTGAAAAAATTTTTAATTCTAACCAGATCCTCGTTATCTGCTTAATTCCACCGACTCATGAATTTTATTTTGAATTTTTATTAATAAAAGTTATAAAAATTTACGGTTTAAGTAAATATACGCTTCTTCAATAACCAGGGTACCCACATACATTATACATACTTGTATCAAATATCAACATTTGTATTTATGATATAAATACTTTCCAAATTTCGTTGTCGTTAGATGTTAGGGTCGTTTTCGCCCAAACTTTATTTTCATTTCAAATATTTCGAAAACTATCAGCTGTGTTGGTCTGTGTTTTTGTTATTTTGTCAGTAGGTATGTTGTGAATGAAAACTAGTGTTTCACCGAGGCCGAGGCGAGGCGAGGTTCTAGTTGATCTCGGTCTCGCCTCGTTTTATAAATTTAAGTCTCGCCTCGCCTCGGCCTCGGACGAGATCTTGCCATCACATGCCTCGCCTCGCCTCGCTTCGCCTCGTTCTCGGCCGAGGCACCTCGGTAAAAAAGCGAGGTTTTTATTAAAATAAATAAAAAATTATACATGTATCCGGGCTGATAGGCTGATCAAGCCTCAAGAAATAAAATAAAATATCTGTTTTTATACCCTAGACCGAGGGTATATTCACTTTGTCCATCCGTTTGTAACACATAGAAGGAGGCGTGGCAGGTATGGAAAAGTATATATATTCTTGATCAGCGTCACCACCTGAGTTGATTTAGCGATGTCCGTCTGTCTGTCTGTCTGTGTGTCTGTCTGTTGAAATCAGGTTTACGGGAAAACCAAGAGAGCTAATGGAATGAAACTTTCACACACAGGTCACATCTTCTTCCAAGCATCTTGGTATTGAAAACGGGCGAAATCGGTTCACGGAAACGCCTACCGCCCATATCCTATGTATATATACCCTGGTCAATTTTGAAAAAAGTTGCAGCGATTTTGATGAAAATTGGTGATTTGATGCACATGTGAACAAGATTAGGATTAGGCTAGGTTTCAAGTTTTCAAAGCTTCTTACAGGGGCGTGGCACAGCCCTAAATTTTAACCTTTATACCAACATATCTCGTAAGCCGTGCAAGATATTGTTATGAAATTTGGTAAACGGATACATATCAAATATATCTTGAGTTGAGATAAAAGTGGGCGGAATTGAAAAAGTGGGCGTGGCACTTTTCAACTGCTAAAAATTTTGATTCCATATATCTCAAAATTGGCACAAACGATTTTCATAAAAATCTTGGAGATGATGCCGCTGAAAGCTGTCATCAATACAAGCTCAGCCTCTTTATTGAAAAAACTCGTTGAAGGGCGTGGCACCGCCCACAATATTTATAAATGTTATATTAAGAGAACGAACAACGTAATCGTGATGAAATTTAATGAGGTAGATATACTTGCTGTAAGGTCTTTTATTACAAAATCATATAATCAAAAACTGTTTATTGTTATAAATAGTGTACTAAGAGAGTAATCTTCATAAAATTTGGTGCTTAGATGTCAGTTACTATAGGCTTTAAAAAAAATTAGTTTTGACAGAATTTGTAAGAGCTGTTTTAAGTAAACTATTGCAGCAATTGCTATGAAATTTAATGAAAATAGTTCAGTTGCTATAGAGTATATCTGAATCAAAAGTGGCTGAAATAGCACCAGTGGGCGTGGCACCTCCCATACAAATAAAATACGGTAAGTGGCATATTTATCGAAATGAGTGAGCAATCATACTAAAATTTGGTGTTAGGGTTTTGCTTATGAAAATCTATTTCTGGATCAAAACCGGGCTGGATTGTACCAGTGGGTGTGTCACCGCCCTAAATTTTAAATTAAACTGCAGCATATATCGCAAACTATACAAGCTATTGTGCTGAAATTTAATATGAGGATGTCGATCAGAAATATAATTTGTTGAACCAAAAGTGGGCGGAATTGGAGGAGTGGGTGTGGCATATTTCAAATTTTTAATTTTTGTTCGATTTTCTTAGCACTTTCCATATTTTTTCGACTTTTTCAACTCTTTAACTTTTTCCAATATATTCTATATGTATATGTTCGACTTTTTCAACCTATTTCAACTTTCTTCATAAGTTTCTTAATTTTTTCGACTTTTTCATCAATTTTGAATAGTTTCAAATTTTTTCAACCTCTTTCATTTTTTTTAGAGTTTTTCAACCTCTCTCAACTTTTTTCAACATTTTGCATATATTTACGACTTTTCAACATTTTTCAACCTCTGTCAACCTTTCAAACATTTCACATTTTTTTCGACTTATTCAATCTCTTCAACGTCTTCTTAACATTTGATGAAAAGGTACTTTCAGTGCAGTGTAGGGTATGTGAGTTTCGGCCTCGCCGAAAATAACACCTTAACTTGTTATTTTTGGTGAATTGGATGAGATATGATGAATTTAATTCTTTTCTTATATGGGAAGGAGACGGATTGCCTATTTTTCCAAACCAAACTAAGCTATGAACCTTTTACAAACTATAAGCAAAATATGTACCAAATCTTATTTATCTACGTCAAATAGATATTGAGATATGATAAAGTTAATTTTTTTCTTATATTGAAGGCATGGTACCGTCCATTTTATTAATTGAATCTTACTTATGCCTCTACCTTTTATAAATATACCAAGTTTTATTAATCTGCATCAAGTTGTTGATAATATATGATGAATTCTGTTTTTCTCTTATGTGGGGGTGGCATCACAAATTTATCGTAAACTATATTACGGAGCATTCCAAATCATAAGAAACATATATGTATGTCAAATCTTTCGTCGGTCGGTTGAACGGTTTAGGAGTCCATTAGCAACGAACATACATATATTGATCTTTATTTATATACTAGCATTACGCTGTGCGTTTCGCTTCACCTTACCAGTTCTAAGAAAGACTATTAGAATAAATAAATTTCAATGCAGTGTTGTCAATAATGCAGTTTTGCTTATAGCCTTACATGCTTCCCTAATCGATCAATCGAGGCGTAGTCGTATAGAAGCTGATGCGATCCAAGCACTTCTGTGCATTAGCGCTTGGACCAAATCTGAACTCGTAAGAAGCACATGCGGGTTAAAAATAAAACAAAGTAGCTTACTCAAAATAAAATACTAAAATATTAGTTAAATATAGATTTTATTATAAAAATTACATTCATATTTTGAATCTGCATATGATTCTTACGAGTTCAGATTTCGTCAAAACGCGCCTCGCTCTTGGTTTCGAAAACGAGGCTAGGACGAGGCGAGGCCGAGGCGAGGCCGAGGCGAGTACGAGGCGAGGTGCCGTGTGATCTCGCCTCGCCTCGGTCAAGCGAGGAAAATATATTTTTCCATCTCGCCTCGTTCTCGCCTCGGTCTCGCCTCGTTCTCGTAGTCAAAAACGAGGCTGCCTCGTAGCCTCGGTGAAACACTAATGAAAACATGTAGCGTCAGAGTTTATCAATAGTTGTCCATAAGATTTTTTCTTCATACGGGTCGGTTTCGGCCTGCACGTATTTTTCGATGTATAGGTATGTTTTTGAACTTTGTGTCGACGTAAAAATATATCATCGAATCAGCATTTACGTTGCATACAATATTTATTTACGACTGTAGAAAATCCTCTCAATCGGCACCGATTTATTTCTTTATTAGAGGAAAATTTCGTCAAAAAACACAACTGCACAACTTCGGTCACCTCAAACTTCGGGACCCTCTGACTCATTCTACTGTAAATATTCCAGCAAACTATTATATGAAAGATTTTTGTTGATCTGCTAATCTCTGACCGTCTTTGCGCATGCCGACTAGCGTTCTAGGCAATTTATCGCGATAACAAGAATCTTATACTCAGTGCTCACTTAGAGCCCAAACAGATTGGGCTGCACGGGAATGAAATCAGCAAGAGTTAGTCAGTGGTTTTTGATTTAATTCAGAGGCTCTATTTGGATCAAAAGCTGCTACACACAAATTTGTTTATGGTTGGCACATTGCAGAAAATAAGCATTCTGCGTAAGCTTCTTATCGAAAAAATGCTACCAGTATTCCAATCTATATTCGCCTTCACCGAAAATACCTTAATTCTTTTATATGTAAGCAAGAAACACAATTCACCACTATTCAGAGCATCAATCCAAAGAAATTGCCTATTGTTTTACTATAATAAAACAAAATGCAGTGTTGACAATGCCGACAAAATGCTTTCGAGATTCAGTTACAAGCGGAATATAGGCATTTTTCCAACATCGTTGACATTTCAGCGTTGAATGCTTTCATCATCCATTCAGCAATACATCCAGCTTGGAAATAAAGCAGAGAAAACAATGTCGTAAATACTTTTTTCATGAACTTGGTCTTGCATTGGCCAAAAATCACATATCTAACATAGCCAGAAATCTATGAAGTGCGTATTTTCCTTTACTTCTGCCTACGCTATCGAAATTATCATACAATTTTACTGACGACAAAACGGAGAAACCGGTTCTTCTGCCAAGCGGAATAGAATGATCCCACTACATGTAAACGGGGTAAATGCACTCTTTTTTCACCGAAAAGACTCTACCCAAACCGATCGCAAGCGGATTGAATTGCTGTGAATGTAACGAAAATGTTTCAAGAGGAATAGAAATCCGAAATGTGTTTGTCAAAAACGACCCGCCAACGTAAGATTAGTCGAAATGTTTAAGGGTCGGTCTAAGCAAGCTTTTTTTTTTACAATTCAAAGTTTTCTTATCGGATGGTTTGTAGGAGTGAAATTGCCTAGGTGGCAACACTTAAACAACACTTAAACATTCGTATTTTTTTTTATGAAACGTACAAAACTTTTTTTCAGGAAAAAGTTGTGTAGATTTCACAGAAAAATTCTGTGAAAAAATTTTGATTCGGTACATATGAGCAGTTGGTTAAATTTCTAATTGCTTATTAAAAACGATATATATCAAATTTTTTTTCACCAATCAATGATGTCGTTTATTTTCGAAATGCAGTGCTTTCTTATCAGCTCTCTGATCGCCAACATTTATTTTCGATCTCTTTCCATCGATTGGTGCCCAATAAAAATTTCTTAAAATGGACCGAAATTGGCCATTTTTAAAACTTGTGACCACCTTTGATGATGGTTAAAATCCATTTTCGACCTCTATCCATCGATTGTTGCACAAAAAATTTTTCGAAAATGAAACAAAATCGGCCATTTTTAAGACTCGTGACCACCTCTGGTGAAGGGCAAAGTTTATTTTCGACCTCTGCCCATCGATTGGTAGAGTAAAAATTTTCGAAAATATAGCCAAATCGGACAACACTGGGAACCGGTGATCACCTCTGGTGATGTCTTAAGAACCACCTCTCCATCGATTGGGGAGTTTCACAAAAATATGACTCTTTGAACACTCTTTTCAGAACGACGTAATGTAAAAATGTGGGAATATTAAACTTTCAGCAATGCAAAACATTTTATGCAAAAAAGTGGCATCATGACAACATAAAATATTACGTTCAGAGCTGACATCTCCAGTGAAAAAATAACTGGAGGATCGAAATAGCGTACAAAATTATATAAATCAAACTGATGACACCAGTTGACTGATTGTCTTGCGATAAGCACAAATAATAATGATAATTTTTTAACGAATTTCATTGATTAGTATTTTTTTTCTCTGTAATGTTATATCGGTTTTGAAGAGCGCTTGCATGGAAGTCTGTTTTTGCTTTCGCCATGATGCTCATGAGCAAAAACAGGTACTCACTGTTTGCAAATTCCAGTTTTCTTTCAGCACCCCGATCGTCGACTTCAAATCATTCAGCCTATTAAATTGATAGGAGCTATCTCGAGATAAAGGAAAATGGACGCTCTTTTTACTTCAGTCTATGACCGTCGAAGAATTGATATTAACGGTATAAGTAAACAAGCTTGAAACAATGCTTGAAGGCTTTGTAATAATTATCAGAAAGGCTTTTGTGATATATACACACTTCTAGATCCGTTGGGGGAAATTCGGGAGCATATGCTTCTAAACAGTACGAAGATTTCCTTACACGTTACTAATACTACAAAATATAACAAATAAGAACTAGGCGTAATTGGAAGATATTAGGTTTAATGGAGACTTCTGTTCAACGTAGGTATGTTACGTATACGATAAGGTAACTATACTTCTACTTACAATAGTGCTTAAGGTCGCAAATATTGTGCCACCAATCAATTAATTAAGAGAAAAGTGTTAAGCAATTTGATTTTATGACAATTAACAATGAAAAACCAATGTTTTAACCATTGTCGTTTTATTTAAATAACTGAAAGGACTAAAGTGTCAACACTTAAGTTTCACACTTAAGTGTGCAAACTGTCAAACGTTTATTTTTATTTAAAGATGTGCATTTAGTAAGTTGCTTTGATATCTCGTAGATTTTTTCTTCAAAAATTATTTTATTTATTCATTTGCATTGTCTGTTATTTAGTTAATATTTTTTTATTATAAACAACAAGAACAAAGAACAATCTTTAATGTTCAGCGTCAAGGATGACACAACAGCCGTATCTTGTGGTCTGATATTGCTTTAGAATTCTCAGCTCTGGTTCTTGCGCAAACATTAGTCAACTATCGGGCAACAACAACAACGGAAAAGGGGGCTCCTTATAGCAGTTTCAAGTGCTGCACTACAGCATGGTAGCGCGAGTTTTCATCTCAGGGTTCAACTGCAACTCGAGCGCAAGTAATGAAAGTGGTGCTCGAGCAAAATGGAAAATTTATTGCAACGACAGTTATGGCCAATAACAATAATAGGAGTTTAAATAAAAACAGCGACAGCAGCAACGACACAGCAAACAAAAAAATTGGCATTATTCACTGCAGAGGCGAAACTGCTTAACGGCAATAAAGTTTATGTTAAAGCGATGGCAATGGCGATGGCGTTGATGATGGTCCTAATGACAACTACAAAGTCATTTCTGTCAAGTTTCTAATCAGCGTCATCAGTGTTTTTGACGCTTGGAATTGCAACGAAATGAGGTCATAAAAAATATATAATGACGAAAGGAAAAAATTTCAATGATGAAGCATTTTATTTTATTAAATACTTACGAACTTAAAGTTCAATCTCTTTTTTATGTTTGCTGTGCGAGAAGACTGTAGAAAAACTTAAAAGAATTGATATCCTTTGAACACAAAAAAAAAAAACAAACTTGATTTTACTAACCCTAACCGTACGGACGAGGTACCTGAATACCACGGCAACTTTGATTGAATGTATCTCTGAAAGTTGGGATCGAAGCGCTTTGAAACTTCAATTTATGAAATTAGCATAGTTAAAGTACTATGTACAAAACGTGTTCTTAACTTTGAATATATTTTCAGTTTTGATAAATAAGCCTTTAAAAACTCAATCCGAGATTCGGACAGACGCGGGTACCCGATATTTTGTAGTGCAAAATGTTTGGGAAAAATCAAAACAACAATTTGTTCGTGCCTTCTCTAATATAATTTCATTCTTTCTGCACGAAATATAATAAAAATTTCAAACGGTTTTCATAGCAGGTACTCGAAATCCGAACATACATTTGAAGAGTGCTAGGTACAAATTGAATTGAAGCAAGACGAACACTGAGTTTGATTTTTGCGTCATTTTTTGGTTGGACCGGAACGATTGCAGTTATGACACACAACTTTTACAATTTTCCTCGCGTTGGTCTGCAGGCTGTTGCTGTTGTTGGTCTGCTGATGGAGAGCTCAACGAATACTCCAGCTCTGTTTCCATTGCCAGTCGATCCGAAAAATGCTGGATTATCCGAGATATTCTGGGACAGTACACATTATTCAGGCGTCCGAGTTGACCCGAGAGATCCTCCAGAAAAATTGTGCAAAAACTTTCATCATTTTTCTTATCGTGGAATTCTGGATAAATGATGTAGGATACCAGGGCATTAACATCCAAAATTTTATAGAAAAAAGTGAAAGGCCATTTGTCTTGGTTTTGGTTGTGTAGTTACTTCATATAGCCCAAAGTGTCGTTATGAGTGTTGATGAGCGCTCTAGCAAAAGTGAGAGCTGTAACATAAATCCCATTTCGTATCAACGCTTCGAGTTTCGAATTTGAGACAGTATACTTAGACAAATAAAAAATAAGTTCCAACACTTACTTACTTACGAGCAGCGCTGCGACCGCGGAGGCCAACCAACAATATTTTAACAATTAAATCACTTTGGTTTATCGAATATTTTTTCATAATAAACTTGCGGACATCCTGTACTTGACACCTTTAAATCTGAAAAAATTCAAGGGATAGAGTTAAAAATAGTTTGTTACTATTTGACCTAAAAATTTAAGGTCTAAAATACATAATTGCCTTTGGTGCTTCTTAATATAAAATCATATTTGAAAATTCAAATTTAAGCAAAATAGTTCTGTGGCAACAAGCAATAACAGCTTAAGTTGATCTACGATGGCAATCCAAAACATAATAAGTCACATGCTTAAACACAAAACTTATGTTGCTTCGCCTTGTGAGGCAAACTGATAAAGGATTGTTCATCATTTCTAATCAAACAATTTCATTAAAACGTATGAGAATAATACATAATGTTTCCCTTTATCGTAATGATGTACTGTAAAATAATATTTCTTCAATAATAGTCTGGAAGAATTCTTATTAACTTAGAGCAATTATATACCTTCTGGAGGTAATGTACGTATGTATAGGCTTATCAAGTTTAATTGTTTTTTATAAATCCACTGAAATTTTCCGTTTTCTTATACAAAAAGTTTAGAAAGTCAACACTTTCTCTCGCCAATTAATGTTAATTTGATTGTGAAAAGTGTTAAATGAAATAACCCAGTTGGAGCGGTGAGAATACTGGGACTAATGATAGCAAGGTTACTTGGAAAAGCAGGAATGGTTGCCTTTCGCTATTACTATCGTACTTAAATTTTCTCAACAAACTGCATTGAAGCAACCATGCCGCTTTCAGCCTTTTGCGGTAAGGCACAAAAACTAATGAGTGGATTTTCAATAATTTGGTATAAAATGAAATGCAACAAACAACTGCATCCCTTTCTGACTTACGTAATAAAGTGCCAAAGCAAAAAAGCTAAGAAAAAATTATTTACATTCATTTATTCAGAAACGCCAAAAAGTATGCTATATTTTGTGTTCCAGCAAACATTTTTCAGCGATGAAATGTGTTGCGTGCAAACTCTGGAGTTAGAGTGTCGGGTATGAATCATAAGGAAGAGTTGAAAGTGCTTGTTGATGAAAGCGTGATAAATATACGCACATATATTTATTTCGTCATTGGAATCGGAATAATTGTTTCTACGTAAACTACATCGAACATAAGATGAATACATTTGGACCCGTCTGAGAGAAATATATCTCATCTGTTGATGATGACTATAGATTCAGACTTGATAGTATTCCGATAACCGTACCAGTTAATCCTTTTTGAAAAAAAAAATCAAACATATTTCAAATGATATTTCAAACTTTATGTCCGTAGCCAAGTACATAATTATCAAAGCCCAGGGTTTCTGAGCGTATTGTGTATGATTGAGTTTAAGTGTGAAGAAACCACAGTGAAATCATAAAAACACGGCAGCAAGGTTTTGTTAATGGCAGATCTATAGTTACCAACCTCATGAATTTCTCTTTTCCTGCATAATGTGAAGTATTGATAAATTAGCAATTAATTTCGTTTTCTTTTTAAATCAAAAAAGCCTTCTTTAAGTTTTGCAACTAGAGTGAATCCTATATAGTATCGTTCTCTTCATTTGGCGCCACATCTGGGGTTCTACTAGGAAGACACCTGGGCTCGCTCCTATTTATTTTACCAATTGATGATGTTATGCATATTAAAAATATACATTCGATTTTCTCTCAAAGGACAAAATTGGATTGACTATTTAAGCTTTCTTTATTATGAGGATTGCTTGAAGTTATTACGTACGCAAGTTTTGAGCTCCCGCAGAAATATTGCGGACACACTTTAGCTGCATCAACTTGCTCGACTGGCACGGATTTTTTCTTTTGATTTAATTAATATTAAGAATATGTAATTTAATTAGTTTCTTATATTGTTTCAATACAACTGCAAGAAACAAATGAATAAAACTTCCTTGGAAAAATTTTGCTTCGTTTTGTTCCTTTTTCACTGACTTCTGAACAGATTAAAACTTTGCAATCGATTTTTTAATGTTAAACATGACGATCATCTTTTTGAATAAGATAAGGGGCCGTTCATAAATTACGTAAGACAATTTCATGACATTTTTGACCCTCCATCGCCCGAGTAAGATTTCGTAAGATTCTCACAACCCCCCTCCCCCCGTTCCGAAATCTTACGTAAGATTCATAATAAAGGTAAAACTAGTCAAAAACGTGTATTTTTCATGTGATGTACTATATTACCATAGCTGGGCATTAACTCGCTAATTCGTTAATCGTTAATTAACGAAGTTAGCATTTCGACTAATGGATTAACTTTTAAGTTAACTTTAAAAAATGTTAACGGACTCGTTAACTTCCGTTAAATTTCCACAAGTCCGTTAATCGTTAATCCAGTACCCACTATTTACTAAAAAGATACCGCACGCACCGTGTGGCGCCGCGAAAAGAGAGTGAGAAAAACAAAATTTGTAAACAATAAATTTTGCTGAGAAAATCGTACTGGCAAAGAGAATGACAAAGAAATGCAACATTGATCGGACGGTGAAATAGAATTAAATCTAAATCGACGGCGAATCGTTGCAGCTCAACAGTCGTACGCCGCAATTCTGCTCAATTTCACATGATCAAGTATGTTATAATTTTTGACAGCGAATATTCGTCGCCGCTTTACCGCCACCGCTGTAATTGTGTTCAAAGCAATAGTTTAAGTGGCGGAGGAAGCAACGCGAGTAACAACGACGATGATAAGGAAAACTCTTTCAATTCTTTCACTCAGTCTAAAGGAAAACCTAATAAACACAAATCTTTAAAGAGTAAAGGTCAAAATCTCCTCAAAAGTGGGTAGAAATGAAATCAAAAGGCAGTTCAACGATGCGGCATTCCTCAGGGAACTGATATTCATAAGTCTGTTTATTAAATATAATACTGCTATATCCTCAAGCGCTGCAGTTGAAAATCTTTTTTCCACGGGCAAATATATTTCAACGCCGAAACGAGCCTCGCTTTTAGACCAGAACTTCAACATATTAATGTTCATGAAGAGGAATACCCACATTACATAAGACTAAATTACACACTCCAATTATGTACATTTTTTTTTGTTTCTGACTTTTTAACTTCCAGGACCCAAACCAACAGTTTTTTTATAAGAAGATCACTAACGCAACGATATAAAAAATGCAATTCTTATCACGTGTTAACGGATTAACGATTAACGTTAACTTGCGTTAAGTGTTCCGAAATGTAACGCTTTAACGTTTAACGAAATTAACTTTTTTAGTAACGGATGAGCGATTAACGAAGTTAATTATTTGATTAACGGTGCCCAGCTATGTATATTACTATATTTAATTTAAATATACATATTAAATAAATATCACGAAATTACCAACTACACATTTGTTTTTCAAGATGAATAAAAAAAGTCATCGTAAGTCATTGTTAGTCCATGCGCTTTGCAACCAGTCTGATAGTGAACCTACAATTGGCTCACCTGGTTCGTTTGTTGAATTTTCTGATTCACGAATGTTCACGAATGTTCTGAATAAACTCTGTAAGATCAATATCCTCGTCGTCATGCCACTTTGCAACTTGACAAATCTCCGATTGTTTTAAAATGCAAAGGCTTTTCCCCTGTCTGCGTTTCAAAATTTAAATTGGTTGAATCATGTGAGTACGACTACAGTCTTTTCTTTGGAGTTTTTTGTGCATTACAGTAGCTTTTTTCGAGGAAAAGTACTGGCCACAAATGTTACAAACTCGATCAGCTAAGACGTTTGCAATTGAAGGGCAAACAAAAATCGTACGGCATGATTTTGAACTGTAGATGTAATTTTGACCAATCGTAATTTAACGCTAACCGAAGAAATAGAGTACAAAACTGATTGCTGTGTTGATCTACTATTGAAGAAGGATCGAAAGTGAATGTTCTTATTGAAGAGGGTAAGGGGGTGACAAAAAACCGGGACAACAACAACCACATTTCAACGTCGACGTATCTGCTTGTAAGTCCCTAAATAATAGCAAACTTGTGAGACGGTGTTACAAGTCGGCCCTGCGTGTAAATAACATATTTCATTACAAAAGCTGAAGAGAAGTTGTTCCGTTCAGAGTCGATTACTTAAATCGATTGTAATCGATATTTCTGAATCTTTCGTGACTGTCGAAAATTCAAATATATTTCATTACTGTCACAAATGACGATGCGTTAATAAAACTTTAATGTATGAATACGCATTTTAAATCTTACGTAAGACGATCATTGACCCCCCCCCCCCCTCTCGTAAGATGTAGTAAGAATCCGCCGATCCCCCTCCCCCCCAAAACTTCTTACGTAATTTATGAACGGCCACTAAACGAAAAGATTATTAAACAATTTTTTAAAACGTGAAAAAATATAGACCACACCATGTTTCAACTAAGTATATTTGAGAACAGTTGTTTGCATCACAAATGTAAAAAATTTATTATTCAATTTCTACTGACTGCACTAGCTATTAATTAAATAAACGCAACTGGAAAATTTAAAAATTAATTTATGAAATACATCATTACTTTAATCTCACAATTGCAAATTATCTAGCAAAACTTCATGGAAATTTCTGCAAATGCGTACAATTAGTTGTATTACCATATATTTGAATGAGGAATAAATACGCTAAAAATATTTATGAAATGCTTCATTTAATTCAATTAGTACGAAATATTCAATATTTTGCGTGCGCATTAGCTATGCGGCTTTAAAAGTAGGATTTTCACGCGTCGTGTACGTATTTTATTGGCTTATAAATTTGTTGTTTTTGTATTTGTATTTGTAGTATTCCAAACCATTGACATTTATGCATGTAAGAGCTTAAATTATATTTTAGACTAAAGCCTAATAATATTGTTGTATTAAAATACATACTTATATACATACAAATATGAACATAGCACCAACGTACTTTTTAATCCTTACACGGTGTTCAAGAGAGGCTAAAATGAAAAATTTTCCACACAAAACTTTTTTTTTGTTTTAAGTAAATGATGGACACTATTAAAACACAATGGGTCAAAATGTGAAATATTGACCTCCAAGGAAATCGTCATAATTTTACACCAGGGTCCTACAGGTCAAAACATAAGAAAGTATGTACATGCGGTGTAAAAAACTTACAGCATTCTTAAATAAAACGATACAAATTAATATTCCTTAGAATTTACTATCTCACTTTCAAATGGTAAAAAAGGAACATTTTTTAGGCGTCATGACGCGTTTGAGTGAAAATTTCTATCAAAAATGTCCAGATTTATAGAAGGACAACATGTTGATTTTGCATCACGACACTGCATCATCGCATAAAGTCATCATTGTGGAAGTGTTTTTAGTCAGAAATTCAGCAAAGCTATGGGGGTCAGCTTAAGCCATTAAAGCAAATTAGAAGACTATATCTCAATCAGTCTGTGAAAAATTTTTGGAGAGCCGGACTTAGCACTGGCGTAGTTCTATTGCAAGCGACGGGGACTTTTTTGAAATTTTGTTTCAGTTTATTTAACAATTCTAATAATAAAATAGCATTTTAAATAGAATGATATGCTTATTCTCTGAAGCATTTATATTAACTGACATCAAATACAAATTATATCTGGAAGGCCTCGCTTATGCCGAAGACATATGCCACCTCGCCAGTAAGTTGTCAGACATGCAGCCATATGCAAAAAGCATATCACTCCGAGAGTTTTGTGAAGATCTTATGCTCCGTGAGGAGATAAAGGACTCAAGAAGAAATACAAATTATGTTTTTGCTTTCAGAGGCATGAACGGTCTCAGCTCTTAAATCTTTACAAAGCTACAAATGCCATTAGTTATCAGTCAAAGAAACCAGGGAAATGTTTTGGCATCTTTAACAGATGTCAAATGATATTCGGATAAATAAAACTGATATTAAAACAAAATGTTCTTTTGACAATATATATAGTTGGTGTATAATATAACTACATATATACTATACTTTCTTATGACCATGAAGACTAATCAACATTTATTTTACTGAAAAGAACCTTTCAAATAAGTTACATATTTCTGGTGTTGAAGGCATAACTTTTTTGCTTATTTACGACGTCAGACTGTAAGCAGACTATAACATTTGGACCCTTTTTTTTAAATGCCCTGTTATTGATTTCAATAATCATTTTCTAATATGTATTTAAGTGAAATACCATTTTCTTTGATGAGTTTCAAATTAAAGCCTTGAGACCACTTCGTTCAC
Organism: Tricholauxania praeusta; assembly: GCA_949775025.1. Lineage (NCBI taxonomy): Eukaryota > Metazoa > Arthropoda > Insecta > Diptera > Lauxaniidae > Tricholauxania > Tricholauxania praeusta. The sequence continues at coordinate 68,288,329 of OX459029.1, read as the reverse complement.
TATCGACTAATTCTACAGAAATGTTTAGAAACTGTAAGGTTACAAATGATAAATAAATAAAAATGTACTTATTCTTAATCAAATATTGAGAAGTGTATCATCACATCAAAATTTAATCTAAACGAATACCAATCACCATTTTGCTGCCCATAAACACTTGCGCTCAAGGCAATGGCCCCCTTTGCTCCCCCCTTGTGGTTGCACCACGGAAGATACTATAATTTTTCATTTATATGATGACTGCATGTTGCTATTGATGAAAATATTCCTTACTCAGTCACATGTATGACAGATGGGCGTGTCAGGTAAAGAAGGTCCCGTATGATAATATGCCTATTTTAGTAACGTGTTCAACATATGTACGTCTACCTCACCGAGCAGAATCTTAATACATCTTTCAAAGAGGTAAGGCGCAACTTAAAAATTATGGTTTCCTGTAAACGTGCTAAGTTCCATATTGATGTGTAGCGGCCACGCACATTTGCATTACATTTGAACATTATCTTTCATGCTAATTAACGTGACATTTGCTATTGTCAAATTTAATTGGAGCAATTGGTACGTGACGCTTCAAGCGGTTTATTAATATGAATGCCTTCAATGACTTTAAAGTTACGTGAAGCAATTGAAAATTTGTAATTGTTCATTACAATTGATAATCTAACTAATAATTCGACTGCAACGTATCAGCGAGGAAACGTTCGCAAAGATGCTATCAATTTAATTATGTATCTCGCAAATAGGAAGTTGACGCTTAGTTGTGGCAAACTCAAATAATGTGATTTTGAATTAGGCAGCGAGTAGGGTAGGGTGAAGTGTTGAACTGCATAGTTTTTTTTGCATTAATAGAGCACTTTGAACAAATAAACAGAAAGGCATGTATCCCTCAAATTCAATGCTTGAAAATAATATGATGCGACGGAAAATTAAATTTTAGACCTTTTTCTCGCACATGAGAATGGAAATAAAAACTATTTATTGCTTCTAAAGTTGATAAAGATAAAGAAGAAATCATAAACAATTTGAAAATGATTCGTGTCGCGTACTTAAGGGGAGGGGGGGGGGGGGGGGGGGGCGCGATTTCTTTAGGCGGTGAAATTAATCAATTTTCATTGATTTTTTTCAAGGTGATAAAATAATTGGATGATTTTTAAATTTCAACACCTTTTTATTACAGTAATAAAGTTTAAAAAAACATGATTTTTGAAGTGAAAACTTCTTATGGCACGTTGTGCGGCTGAGGAAAAAAGTATAAACTCGCGACACCGACCGTCATCGGGATTCCCCGTCATGAATGCGATAGTAAAATTTGAATGTTCTATTGTTTTTTTTAAATAAATATTCCAAGTGGAAGACAAAAAGCAAAGCAGACACACTTTCCATTCTCATTCAACGATTCCATTCTCATTCAACGATTGTTGTGCTTACATGTTTGTTTCTTTCAAATTCCGCGTTGTTGCGTTGACAAATTGAGAATGAGAGCGAGAGTAAAATTTGAATACATATTCCGTTTTTGTCTTCCATTGCATTGCCATATAAAAAGAAAACGCACACATACCAACTAACACACTAACTTGCCATTAAACGATTTGTTTTCACTTCTGTCGGCACTCCCGGAGTGCAACTCGCCGTTTTTTTTTTAACAAAATGGTGGATCTGCAGAGTATCTCCTCAGTGTATCTTTTTAGAGGCATCAAAACTGCTGCAGCTGTAAAACATGTTCTATTTATATATAAAAAAAGTTTTCTTTTTTCAACTACTTATATAATGAAGGGAATGAAAAACCTATAAAATTATAAAAAAACTTAAAAATTTAAATTTACATCGGCTATTTAATGAAAACTCCAGATTTTAGAGTATTTTTTCAACAGTTTTGATTAAAAAAAAAATATTTATCTACGCAATATTTTAAATTTTTAGGTATATCCTTCTGATCGGTCAAAAACTTTTTGAGCTACAGCACGAGCAGTTTTTGCAAATACAGTTTCAAGATAATCGCGTTTGAAATTTCAACGTTCTTGACAATAACTCCAAAAATATTCAATGTTTCGGTTTGTCATTTCTACAGTACATCTTCACATATTATACGTTCCATTTATGAAAAAAAAATTCTATTTCTTGAAAATTCTAAAGATATCTCCCCACTTACGGACTTTACGTCCTTTCGAATTTTTTATATTTTTTTGCTCTTCTTTTATTTATTGTGTCTCTTAGCTTAAAAAAAACAATTAGAAACTTTATAAAAAAGGTACATTTTGTTTACTATAAGTAAATATAATTTTTGCGGGCTTCCAAAGATTGTTACCTGCTGAAAATAGACGAGAGCCTCAAGTTTAATAACTGCGGTCGGTGGAAATGGAGTAACTTGTTGGAGCGGTGGCGTGGCAACAGTTTCATGACAATCCGCCCATAGTTGCGGACGATTCCTATTTTAGTGCGCAATCTATTTCGATTCAACACTGCAAACTAAGCAATCGCAAAAATGTATCGAATTCTATCGTAATAAGCAAAAATTGGGGAAGTTTGTTAGAGATGAGACGGATAGCAGCTTAGCCGGATATTCGGCCAACCTTGTAGCCGGCGAATATCCGGCAGAACGTTGCCGTTTGGTGCATCGCACGAACACGCTTGCGTAACAATTGTTTCTTTTATTGACTTATTGTATTGATTGCAGTGTGATCACGTGCGTGATCATTTGAGGTTATTATTTTATTTGTGTTCTTGTTATCTGAAGTATTTTTATAACGACATTGTGACCCTTATTCTTAGTGGGCAGCTAATGTTAAGCAATACCCAAATTTAACAAATTTTGCCAAAATCTAGAGAAATTTGTATTCATTCACCATAATTTGTCCTTAGTGCAGTATGAGTACTAATTCATTTTCTAAGATGTAGAATTATCGTGTGATTACTGATTGTATTTCTTAAATGATACTAACTAAATAAAGCAATTAATTACCTAAAATATATTTTTTAAAATCCAGTACTCGACTGGATAGACGCTAGCTATCCGGTATTTGGTCAGATAGTATTTAGGGCACCGTATACCGGATAGTTTTCGGATATCCGTTTCATCTCTAGTTACAATATTACAATTATTTTTTTTTGATTAAACAATTGTTTAACAGTTTTCTATCGCTTCAGAGAATCAAATTTCAAAAAATATGAATCAAAATCCTGCAATAGACTGCTTGTAAGCTTTGTACAATTAATAATACTATGTGTTTGATTTTGTGAAAATTACAGGCTCAATAGGAATTGAACACGAAATGTTACAATTTTGAGTTAATGTATTGATAGCAGTGGTATTTAAGCATGTAAGAGCATTTCGTCATAAGCCACAGCACGTGGAAAATTCTTTTGTGCAAAACTTACAACTTATACATTTTAACTTTAAAGTTTGATCTTCGAACAAGAAATGCTTCATTCTTAGATGGTATGTAACGTTGTTACATTTACGGAAAGTGTTTGAGGAAATGTAGCACATAAAATTCAATTTGACGATATAAATAAAAGCTTAAAATATTTTAGTCAATTTTCGTTCGTTTGTTGGTTTTGCCAACTAAAATAGAAAAGAAATAAAATATTCGAAATTTATTTATTTAACTACTTATTTCTGTAGAATATACATACGTACAATAAGAACTAGGTCCTTTTATAATACTAAGTACATATTTAAGCAAAAACAAATTGAGGAAAAAAAAAAAAAGAAAAACTTAAATAGCTATTACAAGTTATAAAATAAAATTCTAATACTATATAAATACTTTTTATGAATTCAATAGAAGAGAAAATTGCTTATACATGACTCAAACGTCCTACAGCAACATGGAAGGGAATTCCAAAGTTTAATGACGTTAAGAAAAAACAAACGAGATGAGTTCAAATAGTTAAATCTGGGTATATTAAAATTTATTCATTTCTAACCGTGTATGTACAGCTGTGTGCGAAAAAATAGCAGTGTCATAGAAATAATCTTTGCCTTTATGAAAAATAAAAATTATTCATAGGAAAAATGAAATTCCAAATTTATTTGCTTCATTTATGTTTCACCAATGTTAAACAAGCATTTTTTTGAACATTAAGACTTATTCGCATTTTAAACAGAGACAAATTAGGGAACGTTCCAAAATTCAGGTGTGAAAAATAATAGCAGTGCTTAGTGCTTCACCGAGAACCGATAAATATCGTTCTCGTTATCGTTATCGGGACCGAGAACGAGAACGATAACGAGACAATAATAAAAAAATTATTTCTCGTATGACCGAGGACGAGAACGAGAAAGGTCTGGCCGATATCTCGTTCTCGGCGATAAACACTTGTTTATCGTACGATAAGCATTTCGAACATTGAGCGCGTATATTTTGCACTATTTGTTTTTCCAAAAACACTTGCACATACATATGTATGTACATACACGCATACACCGACGAAAGTATTTTTTTTTAATAAAAACAAACAAAAAAAAACACAAAAATATGAAAACCAAATCAAAACAATATGTGGTGATTTACATCACATTATATGGCAGCAGCAACTCCTTCGTCTCCCATCAAAATAAGCATGTTGAATTTTTGATTTGCTTATTCTTGACAGCGATGGAGCCTTTTTCACGGTTGCATTTAATTTCAGTTTGACAAGATAATTATAAAACAAGTAAACGAGAATAACCGAGAAATATCGGCGATAACGAGACGAGAACGAGACGATAACGATACAGATCAAAAATGTCTCGTACGAGAACGAGTACGAGACGATAAGCTTGGCGCTACTACGAGGACGATACGATAATTTTTGAATTATCGTATCGTTCTCGTATCGGTGAAGCACTAGCAGTGCTTAGCAATACTTAACAAAAACAAAACTAAAAAAAGTAAAACTCAGTATCTAAACCTTATTTATATTAAATCTTTTAACAATTAGTGGAATGACCTTTATTAGAACGAACGGATGCACATCTTCGCTGTATGGAATCCACCAAACGCTGGCATTTCTCTACAGGAATAGCCTTTCATGCTGCCCTTACAGTATGCCACAATTCTTTGACATTCTTAGGACATTTCTTGCCCACGGCTTCTTTGACTTGGCCCAAAGGTTTTCGATGGGGTTGAGGTCTGGGGACTGGGCTGACCTCTCCATTACCTCAATCCTATTTGATGAAAACCAATTTTTGGCCAATTTGCTCATGCGCTTTGGGTCGTTGTCTTGCTGGTAAACCTATTTTAACGGTATTTTCCATTCAGCGTAGGGTAGTATGGTTGAGCTCATTATTTCCACGTATAATTTTGCATCCATGTTTCCTTCTATCCAATAAATTGAACCTGTGTCAGAGGATATGAAAAGCAGACCCAAAAGTTAATTTTTGCAACACCATGCTTTACGGTCCTTGGCACGTATTTCGGATGGAACGGAACTCCAACTGGTCCAAAATAGTTTTGTTTGGCTCTAGAGCATTATGTACGAAGACCAGTGGGAGTTATTAAACCTTTCAAGTGATATATCATAGATGACAAAAAATATTTTTGTCAATTAGAGTGATATATACATTTTTTAATGTGACACCAATCTTGCTGGTGCAAAATTTCAATAAGATTGATCCAATTATTTGAAGCCATCGCGCCTTCCTGAAATAATTGTGCGGCAGAGACGGTCGTTATGAAAAATTTAAGATTTAATTTACTTTTCTTCTTGCAGTGGCGTGCAGTGCACATTCGGCGCCCGAGGCAAAGAAGTAATTTGCCGCCCTCCAGCACTGAAAAATGTTTTCTATTTTTGGAAATCAAAATATTTTCATGACTAAAGCAAAAAGGTCCTTACTTTTGCTTCTCCCATTATTTACAAAATCACCTAAACATACTCTCAAATTATTTTCCAATCCCCTTCGTATATGTATATGCTAAAAAATAAATTTTTATTTTGAAAACCATCTTCCTACCCCCCAAGTGGTTGCGCCAAGGGTGGTTCCCCGCTAGGTACGCTACTGTCTACTTGTAGCTTACTTTCTGAGATATTCAATGAATCGCCGAGCGATTGGAAACAAAGATTCCCAAAGTAAAATGAGTCAGAAAGGAGATATTGTCAAAGAACTGCTTTAGAGCGCCATTTTTCCAATATGACGGCGCGAGCGGCAACAATACGAGGTGGCAAAGTTAAAATTCAGAAAGAGCAAAATCTATAAAAGTACTCATTTTCAAAACTACCGCAAAACTTTCCAGGTAAAACTCCAAAATGATTGTACTATTGGAGCATTTTTAAGAAAAGGCAAAAAACAATTTTATTGAATAATTTTTTGGTTGGAAAATTTTTTTATCGCTTCTGGCTTTTGAGCACAAACGACTTGAGTGTATACATAGATCTAGACATGGCTTTGAAAAGATTCAATGCACTGAAAGATCGTGAAGAACAGTTATTTCAGAAAGTTATTTATTGTTGCTGTCTGAAAAAAAAGTTAACTGTAAGCCCAGTATGAACTATAAAAATGAGTTTCTTAATTGCTTTTAGTTTTGACTTTTCTTTAAGATTTCCTAAAAAAACGCGTGAGAGCGGGGCAATACCCCCGCTAGCCCCTAGGTAGGGCCTGCTTGAATGTGCTCCAAGAAAAAAAAAATCGAAAAGGTGGCCGGCTAAAATGACAATTTCTGTGGAAATACACAAATGCATAATCTAATCTGTACACTAGTTTTCGAGATCGTTTCGATCATTTCGGAATGTGTAGTAAGTCTGCTGCTTCAATTATAATTAATATTAAAACTTATGAGTTTTGAACGACCTAATTTTTTATCAAAATAACTCTAACAAACTTGCTCTTTAAATTAAAACAAACTTGCTTATTTAAGCCATAAGTTCTCATATGTCATAACCTACGAAATGAAACAAACTTAAAAATAGCAACTAGTGAATACTGAGTGTATGTATTCACTAGTTGCAATTTTTGATTCAATTAAACGTCGTAAATTTTCAATATGAAACCTGAATACCAGGTAGACAAACTCACAATTTAGCATATACGTACATACATACAATTGCCCAGCCTGCCAAAAAGCTCTTAAGAGACTGGATTATGTAGTCAAAAACCTATTTTCTAGAATTTTGTTTAAGAATAAACTCTTTACGGCATCAGAAATGAGCCTTCAAGGAGGGATCTTTGTAAGGAATCATTAAAATGAGTCCATAGACCTCAAATAAATTTTTCAATTTAATGTTTGTGTTTGCTGATTCTTTTATGACCATGTATGTTTTAAAACTTTAAGCTAGATTTTCTCAAAATCGCTTTTTTTGAACTCTGATCTTTAAAATATCAGAACTTTCCATTTATTTTCTCTTCGTAATTTTGACTTATTTTAATGTTTATATTGTCTCAACGGGGATATGATAAAGTCTCATTTTTACACTCTTGCGAAAATTCTACAAAGACTCAAAAATTCTTCAGAACGTTGTGCACTTGCAGATTTTAACGATAATCTCAAAACGCACGCCAAAAAGATTCCTTTGGGATTCAAATTCTAAATGTTCCTTGGTTGGCTGGGTACTTTTGCACGCAAATGAAATGCATACGCACACAAACGAGTACAATAACATATACACATAACAAGCATATAACACCCATAGCATTAACATTACAATTTGCTGCAGTGATAAATCTAAAAATGAATTCATTGTCTTAAACATTTCGGCGGGTGATTACTCATTTGTTGTCTTTTGTTAATGGGAACGCTACCAGCTAAAGCCTACTTTCACATCCACACACAGATTGTAAAACCAAATACTAAAATAAAATATGCTCACACACATGCATACATACATATGCACGTTAGAATGTCCGTTATTTCCTAAATTTGTTTCTGATACTGTTGAAAAAAAAAAAAAAAATAAGATTTTTTATGCAAACATTAGTTTAATGATAGTTTTACATGAATTGAGGAACAGGGTCGCATTCAAACTATTCTAGAAACGAAACAGGTTCAGATTTTAGTCGAATGAAGTTGTGTTATTCTAATCTACATAAATAAAATGATAGCTGTTTTCGATGTTCGCATATAACGCAAAAACTGTTTGATCAATTTCAATCAAATGTATTTGGGGTTATTCCTTAGACGCTTGCTCTCAATCTCCAATAAAAAATATCACGATATTCTTGTTAAATATCAAAATATTTAAGTTTTATAATTGCTAAAAAAATTAATATCACACATAGAAATAAGCATGTAAACATAAAAAATCGTTGAATCCCTTCCCAGTAAACATTTTGACTCTTTTTGGAGTCAGATATGATTCATAATTCTGAGCTTATACAGTCATTATGAGCTTATAAGCTCCAAAAGTCGGCTTTGGCACATTTAGTTTTATCCCTTCCCTTTAAACAATTTTCTGAGCATTCAGATTTTGTGAGTCTGAAATGATTCATATTTTTGATAAAAGTATGAGCCTAAAACTTGTTGCAAGGCATGCATATATTTTAAAAGCCCCTGCAGACTATGTGAGAAGTCATATAAAAAGTCTTATGAGTCGTCAAATATGACAACTCTCACAGTGTGAGTATGTTTATATTACACAAATGAGTTTTTATATGAGAAAGAATATGACTATTTTGACATTAGATTCAAGTCTATTTCAAAAGAGAAGTCATATGAGTTCCTTGTTAAAAAAAACAATACTTACAAATAAAAATTAATTTGATAGATAATGTCAAAATTACTATTGAGAAATGTCAAGTTCTCTTAACATAAATCATATCAGTATGAACACAATAAAATAAATCTTATGCGATTCGACATATCATATGCAAAGACATACAAAAAAACATACAAAAAAGCATATGACTTCTCACATAGTCTGAAGGGGCTTTAACTCTTTTCTGACTCCATTATGTTTCATAAATTCTGAATTTCAAAAGAGTAACAGACACGCTGACACTATGACTATTCTCTGACTCTGTTGTGTTTTATAAATTCTGAAACGAAATTTGAACTGAAACTGTTACTATAGTAGCAATTTCTTTTAATAAATAAACTAAAAAATAATCTTTTTGAGGCCTTATATTCAACAGAAACTGGGCTGTCTTTTGGAAACTTTGCGCAGAACAATAACATAAGTTTGCCAAAGCCGACTTTCTTGGGGTAGGTTGCATTTTAATAGTTCAGAGTATATAATAAAGTGAAAGTATTTTTCAGCTCATCTTTTATGAACTACAGGGCCTAAGACAGCAAAAGAAAAAAGAAAATGCATTAATCCATTTGTCGGATTTTCAACAATTTTTGGGGGCAATTAATTTTTGTATGTAATATATGATTGGCTATTTGATAGTATTCTTTCATAACAATTGTTGAAGGTATAAAGTCTTTAATGGAAATTACCAACTGTGTTCATGTTCTAAATTTGATAATAAAATATTACGTTTTTGTCCATTTTTATACAAATATCTATAAAACCCATTTTTCATCACGCCCAGACCATTATTATTTTGAAGATTGTGAAAACTCTGAATCATGAGTCACATATGTCTCCGAAAAGAGTCAAAATATTGATCTTTTAGGATCAGAGAAGGTTTATATTTCAGACTCTTTGAGTCCAATTTTTGACTCCAAAGAACTTTGAATTATGAGTCACATATGTCTCCGAAAGAGTCAAAACATTTATGTTTCAGACTCAGAATAGTTTCATATTTCAGACTCTTATATGCGCCAAATTTTTGACTCATTTTTGTGTGCCCTTCCAAGAACGGAAATATATACATTTCTGACTCTTTTATAAACTCATAATGAGTGTATAAGCTCAGAATTATGAATCACATCTGACTCCGAAAAGAGTCAGAATGTTTGCTTGGATTGGAATTGAATGTGTCAGTGTGTGTTTTGTTTTTTGTCGTTCCCATGGTAATTTAAAAAAAAAATAAATTGTTTTCTAAAAATTTTTAATAAAATTAAATTTTATTGCCCGGCACCTTTATGTTCATAAAATTAAATTTTATTGCCTGGCACTTTTATGTTCATAAATGACCGAAAAAACTTCGATTACAACTTAATTAAAAACAGGCTACGCATACAAAGTCGCTTGGACTAGCTAGTTATTTTATAAATAAGAATTGTAAGTAAAATTTAATTAAAAAGAAGCATCTGTTCCAGGATTTCAATCCGTGAGTGGTGCGTCCCAAACTGCCCATATATGTTGTAAATATAATATTGTAAAAATTTAATATAATTTCTGATTATAAAATAGAATTGAAATGTCTACCTAACTATAAACCTATTCCATATTTTTAGTATAAAAACAATATTAATATAATATATATATATGTGTAATACATATATGTGTACTAAGTATATAACGTGTAAATAATTGTATAAGAAAACTAAAAGTTTTGAATTTCATACTAATATATTCAACCGTGAAGCTTCTAGCGATATTTAATGTTTTTTTGCAAAAAAAAAAAAAAAAATAAAATTATTTACATAAAAAAGATGTATGTATATCTTAGCTCAGTGTAGCTTGTCACCTGGCACTCTATTTATTTTAACTTACACGATTTTTATTCTTTGTTATATGAGCTTTTAAGAAAAAAATAAAACTTACAGAATATATGCTTTTTTCAGTATATTTTATTTTTTCTTCTTAAATCTCATAAAACAATACTCTTAATTTAAAAAGATGTGAAGCACATTATACTGAAAAAAAAAAAAAATTTAATTATTTTAAAATTTTTTTTTATCACGAAGAAACGGAAATAACGTACTGTCTAACGTACGTGCACATAAAATATTACTCGTATAGCAAAACTCGAAACACTTTAGGAAATCATTGAAACCTCTCGAAGTACATTAGGAAACAATTTGTAGTTTTTGTTGTTGCTGCCACAAATACTAACACAAACAAAGCAATAGTTGTTGCTAACAATGGTTAATAACAACAACAACAACAACACACGCGTTTATTTTAGCGGCCTTTCGTCGGCTTAAAAAACGCGGCACATTACGCTACTTTGCAGATGCGTTGCTGATAACATGTACTATGGAATGAATTCTAATATTTTCTGACTGTTTTAGAACTCAAACTTATTTCACAGTCCCTTACAATTTAGTTACATGTATTTTAGTTACATCGTATAGTAGAACTCATTTGCTGGAAATTAATATTTTTTTCTTCTTTTACATTGGTTTTAATAACAAATTTTAGTTTTAAATGTATTTATAAATAAATTAATAACTGAACAATTTTTATATTGAACTTTTTTAGTCATTTTTATTCAACAAACATGACAAAGATAACAAGTGGATCAATTTAACCTGGTAATTGGTGACATGTTTCGGCTATTACCACGTATATACATATCTATATGCATATACAATGACCAGTGATCAGACCAGTTTTGGTTAAGTTGTACTGAGATTCGAACACCCGACCGAATGCATTTTTGAATTGCGACGGCCGCTCTAACACTTGAGCTATTGGGTATGTGACCTTGATGTGTACAAAGTGCGTATTTGTTTGCATTCCGCACGCATTGTTCCATTTTTTCTTGTTATCTTTCTGAGTTATGTTTTTTGTTGCCATAGCACTTTTAAGCTGTTTTGCTTACACCTATGCTATGATTTTCTACATATATTTTCATATGTTTTCAAAGTTCTGGAAATTTCCAGCTACTTTTTATTATTATTGAAAAATTGGCAAGTTCTCCTTATTTCTTTTTAAGCCGTCGCAATTCAAAAATGCATACGGTCGGGTGTTCGAATCTCAGTACAACTTAACCAAAACTGGTCTGATGAGGCTATGTGTATGCATATAAATATTTATATACGTGGTAATAGCCGAAACATATGTTAAATTGATCCACTTGTTATCTTTGTCATGTTGGTTGTAAAAATGACTAAAAAAGTTCAATATAAAAATTGTTCAATTATTGATATAATAATTATTAGTCTTAAACAAATCATAGTATTTATAAATAGTTTTCGTTCGACAAACGAGTGACAGCCGAGACAGTTGTTGTGTTTTTTGTGAAATTTCACCTAGAATGTTTGCAATATATTTTCAGATCAAGACAAACTACACTTATAAACTAAACAGTAGAACGAATCAGTGATACACTTATTGTTTGAATATATCAAACGTATATTTCATATATATAGAACAATCAAATATTTATTTGAGATAAACATATTCTATTAGGATGAAACAGTGGTAAGTGTTGGTTGAAACATTTTATGTTAGACTTAATCAATTATTTAATTACTCCATATGAAATAAAGGTTTGTTATATTCAAGCAAATCGTTTTGTCCGTGTACAAGAATCTGGTATTTTTTGACAAAAAAAAGATCATGTTTACCGCAAAAGTTGAAAAAAATCACTGAATAACTCGTTAACCCTGATGTCGTGGACTTATCAGAATTGAAGGTAATACGAAAAACCGTTGTGTAAAATGATAATAAAAGCTCATTATCATTTAACATGCTACTTGTTACTTTTGATCAAATTAAGGTGCACCTACTGTTGGCACTGACTAACGCTTCATTTTGTCAAAATTGAGCGGAAATTAACCTTGTAGCCAATTAATAAAAAAAAACATAAAAAAAAACTTTGTAGCGGAGCTCTATGCAACAACTTAGCAGCTGATAAATTTCCCGCGAAAATCTACTTAACTGGTTTGGCAATGTTAAAATATTCATGTAGGGGAACGCAGGGCTGGTTTTAACAAGGTAAAGTTTTTACACTCAAATTTGGAGAACACTAAATAGCCCAGTCATTAATTTGTTGGCTTCAACGCTTTCTCTCTCCACTGGGCATTGGCTGAGCTTGTTAAGTTCATCCTTCGGCGTTGTAAAAGAAAGTTATGAGCGAGTGTCAAAAAATTGTGCTGAACCACAAATTTCTTGTGCATATAATTTTTTGTTATTGTGTAAAACTTTAGTGTTTCTTAACTTAATTTTTATTAAATGAATACTTAGAATGAGTTTAAAGTTTTAATATTTTGTTAACGATTACTTTCACTGCGTTTTTTATGAAATTATTTTATTCATAAAAAAATGAGGAGGGTATCAACAATGCAATGGGTCAAGTCTTACTACTGTTGAGCACTGTTTAATTTTGTCCCCATTTCATATCCGCATGCAAAATACTTAGATACATATCGCTCACTTACTTCAAGACTGGCATATCTCAAAAAACATAAAGTGGGAGAAAAACGCATATAAGGTTTTCAATAAGTTGCTTTTTATATGAAAATAATGATAAGTATGTCTACATAAACTCTTCTCACAAGACAAGTTTATGAGATGCTCTTCTTATTTTTTCACACGAAATAAATGGCGGATATTTCTGCATCATTAACTCAAAAATCTTGTTTTTTGAGTTATGCCAGTTTTGAAGTAAGTGAGCCATATGTTCTCAAATAAATGAATAATACAAAAAAAAAATAGTTGCGTTCTTGTTAAAAAGTTTTGCTTACAATTTGCAGTGGTATTAAAAAGTGCCCGTCATGTTAAAACTTACCACAGGTCTTTTATTTTCAGCCCCACATACAGTGATGAAATTAATAGCTGGCATTTGTTCCTTATTAACCTTTAAAAAAAAAACCGTACAATTTTTGGATCTAAATTTTTTGCACAACTAAAACAAGAGCCAAAAGCTAATATTCCATTAGAATAACAGAGAACAAAAATAACCCCAAAATAGTTACATATAAAAAAATGGACTTAATTAGTTAGGTTGCGCAACTAAAATATCCACTTTGGTTTATTTGACTTCTATAGCAAATTCAAAATGCCAAATAAATTTATTAAAAATTTCAAAATAGTAAATGGTAATGGAACTAAGTACATAAAATAATGTTCTTATCGTGATTTTATTTTATAGATATGCTATTTGTTTGTTTAATTTAAAAAGTTCCTTTATTTTTCTTTCTAATTTTGAGTAACTTGCGCCAGTCAAATTTTCGTGTAAAAATAGTATTTTCTAATTATTTATTTCATTACGAAAAAAATGATTTCTGACACTACCGTTCTATCAGAAAAATCATCACAATTTGCTGGGATTAATTAAAATTTTAATATTTCTCATGTAATGTTTGTTTTAAATTTCTTTTCACTGATATATTTCAAAAATGTAATGCATAACTGATGGTAAAAAATAAATAAATTCGAATCCAAAATGTCTTATCTCGGTTACAGTTTTGCAGGGCCAGAAAGACGTTATTTTGCAACACTTCTAAATCAAAAGTACTATTCTTGTGTTAGGTTCATCCGCGGATTTAAAAAAAACTGTTCCCCAAAACTCATAATTTTTTATATACGAAGTTTCGAATATTATCTGTCGAAACGTCGTAAAACGTCGAATATATTCGTAAAATAATCCTTTCTTTCTTTATAACGATTAATGTACCAAAAAATACTTTTCCAGTAATCCTGCCTCATCTGTAGAGAAACTACTGCCCCCGATTTTTGTTTTTTAAAATTCTCGCGTTTTGACTTGTAGGAACTATGGTGTAGATTTCTTACTTCATTTCCTTAACAAGAATTGTAGCCCTGCAAAATATATTCTAAAGGTTTAACCAATTGTAAGTAGAAACAACAATATATGCAGCACGATGCTATCGACAGTGAATGGATTTTAAAATAACAGTTTTTGAAGTACATCGCTAAAAACTTTCTGTTGTGTTTTTAAGGTAAATACCAAACCCCAAAGCATGCCATATTTTCATTTGGTTTGTTCCAAAGCAGTGTTGCCTCGTCGTGTTTTTTTTTTGCATCCCAAATCGCATCACGTCGTGTCAAAGGCGCACATGATTAAGAATAGTAAATTTATGATTATCACTCATACGACCTGTTGTACATAATTATAATACAAGCACAACAATAATTGTGTTTATTCGCGTTTTCAATAAAAAGTTCATATTTTCCAAAGTCATTTTGCAAAAAATCAGAAAGAAAGGATGACATTCATATGAAATCAATTTTTTTTTTACTAAAACGCAAAAAAAAAAATCTGATTTTCGTTATTTTGCTTTTTCTTTTCATATGAATTGTAATAGGAAGTAAAGTGGATAAGCCATTCGTAAGTTTGATCAAGGAAGTTGAAATTTCGGGAAAACTTTCTTCAAACTCGATTCTATAAATAATATAGGCATATATGACCGCAAGTTCTCAATTTGTCAACGCAACAACGCGGAATTTGAAAGAAACAAGCATGTAAGCATAACAATCGTTGAATGAGAATGGAATGTGTCAGTTAGTGTGTCTGCTTTGCTTTTTGTCTTCCACTTGGAATATTTATTTAAAAGAAACAATAGAACATTCAAATTTTACTATCGCATTCATGACGGGGAATCCCGATGACGCGAGTTTATACATTTTTCCTCAGCCGCAAAACGTGCCATAAGAAGTTTTCACTTCAAAAATTGCTGGAAGAAATATATTCGGCTCAGTAGCCTCAACTGTGAATAATTAAATTTGAGCTAAGTATTCCTAATGTTTGAGAGCAAAAATTTATTCTGATTGCAGTAAGAAACATCATTGCGAATTATGTAAGTATAAGAAAAAATCAGGTAAAGAAAGTACCTGGACCTGTGACTATATAGCTTAAACATAATTTTTCTAAGACTTAACTTAAAAATCTGCTCCTTCCTACAGACACTATGACACCACATTTATCAAAATCGGCTTATTCGTTGCCGAGTTATGGCTGTTTGAATATTCAACTGCTTAAAACGCCATCTAGTGACATTTTATCAAAACACAAATGACTTCAAAAAAATCTGCTTGTTACTAAAAAAACTATTACACCTCATTTGTCTAAATCGGTTTAGTAATAGCCGAGATATAACGTTTTAAAGTTTTTCAAAAAACCAAATTTGCTTGCTGCTGGTTCATGGGGGCCTGGTATTTCAGATTTTTCTCTGCTTTGGGGTGCTGGCTCTGCTTTCGGCTGCGCTTGCAGAGAAAAATTTGCTGACTGAGCAACAGCTAACCGGAAGTCAACATATGTATGCTACAAATTTAAAAATTTTTTCCAAAAAATTGCATACTTTCATAGGCCAATTTTTTCAAAAAAAAAAAACGTTGCCTACTTTTAGGCGCTTTTGATAATTTAAAAGTATGTAACACTTTCCGACAAATTTCAAAATCGTTGCCTACTTCTATGCACTTTTTTGAAATTTGCCAGAAAGTGTTGCATACTTTTAGGGGCAAATTATTTATGGCGCCTAAAAGTAGGCATCGTTTTTTAAAGTTTTTGATATCGAGTTCGTTTTCCAAGTCTTCAAAATTCTAAAATCGAGTTCGTTTCCCAAGTCTTCAAAATTCCAAAATCGAGTTCGTTTCCCAAGTCTTCAAAGAACATTCAAATTTTACTATCGCATTCATGACGGGGAATCCCGATGACGGTCGGTGTCGCGAGTTTATACTTTTTTCGTCAGCCGCACAACGTGCCATAAGAAGTTTTCACTTCAAAAATAATAAAAAAGCCACCTTCGGGTGTATTTTGTCCGCATTTTTAGTCACATGAAAAATGTGGGCGTGGTTTCCCCTATCCCCCATACAACTAAAAAACCTCAAACGCTATATTTTGGCACCTAAGGCAGGCTTTTTCTTCGTCTTATTAAGTCGGGTTTTTGTTAAATTTCAACGAAATCGGACATAAACTCAGTCCGCGCCGCTTACAGGTTTGAGCTAGAAAGCTCAAATATTGGGACAATTATTTTTATTCCTCAAGCTATATCTAATATAGGAAAAAACATATAAAATCTATCTTCAAAAATTTCAAACTAAACACTCTAATGTACATACATATAGTTAAGTATTGATGTCGAAGAAGTCGTGTCCATTTAGCTCGCTCAAGTGGATATTTTTGTTGCTTGTTCATTTTCTTTTTCGCCTACTGTTAAAGTTTCTAGCGAAGGAATTGCCTATGGGTCGGACTGGTTTGATAGGTGGCACATTAGGTGAAACTTTCAATTCGCTTACAAGTTATTGCGAAAAATATAGGACGCTTTTCAATTTCGGCAAACGCAACCGGTGTTTGCCTGTGCGTCCTTTTGATTGTCTATGCGTTCGTAAATCAGTTCATCGCTTCATCTTGATTTGGTTTTTAATGTAGTTGTTGATTGTTTTTATGTTGCTTTATTTTCCATGTTGCCTTTTATTTATGTTACTCAATAGGGGAAAAACTTTAAAGAGATATATAAAAGGCAGTGTGCATGAAAGCTTTTCTATGTATGTTGGCTCACAGTTTTCGAAATATCTAAGGTTGTATAAGTTATAGAAAACTATTTTAAATTAAATAAATAATGCGGGACTTATGTCAGTTTTTAATAATTTATTACTTCCGATATTTAGAGCTCCGTTGGAGTTTATTTTCAAGGAGTGAAAATGATACAAATTACATTTAATAAAACAATTAGTGCTAACAATAAAATAAATAAGTATGTATCACTTACAAAATTTTAAAAAAAAATTAAAAAATACGTTAAAAACACAACTAATAAAATCTACAAGTATACATTGAACAACGAAAAAAAAAAAAAATTAAGAAAAATATCGATCTTAAAATATTGCACTTGTTGTTTCTTAGCCTTTCAGTAGTCAAATGCTTTGATTGTAGTTATTTTGTTTAGATTTTTTCTGTTTTTAGCTCAGCTGTTAAGTCTTTTTTGGCATTACCAAATGTCTGTTAACATGAGCGCAATTGTCAGGGTTTTTCTTGTAATTAATTCTATTTTGTGTATGTTAATTATGTGTAGCATCTCGAGAGTAAATCTACGTGCGTAATTCTTTTCTTGTTAGAGTATTTGTATGTTGTCAAAATTGGGAGAGTGTTAATTTTTGCTACAGTGGGCTGCAAGTGTAGTTTTTTATTATATTGGTTTGTCTAGTGCTTTTTGGTCAGACTTATGCGCCGCAATTTTAGTCCATTATTTTGTCTTATTTGTTTCAACACATACTTTGTTGGATACATTGGATCCATCGTCTGCGCACGAAATTTGATAAATCAAATTTGATCTGTCATTTTTGTCCATTCTGCACTTTGTTTTCCGAATAGCTGTTGTAATTTATTGGCGCTCCTTAATGTAATTCTGTATTCGTCATTATTGTACAGGTTTGATTTATTAAAATTTTCGGAATAACCTGATTAATATGTCTGTGATTTAAATATTTTTAATAAATTGTCTATTTTTACCGCATTATTTTGTTTTTCTTTGTTCTTTTGAAAGCTTTTTGACGTAGAAATCGGAAAGTCGTTTTTACCGAGTATAGTCAGTACTTTTGTCTCATTGCCCTTGTAAAATTCTTTGTCGCTAATGCTGAATATCCGTCTAATGAAATTTTTTGCAGTGTTATTTATTGTCTTTTTCGCATGTCTAGAATACAAATTATTCAATGGCACAGTAGCCGCAGGTTTTTGATACCAGTCAATTTTAAATATGGAAGTTTTCCATTTTCTTCTTTTTCTATTGTAAATTTTATTTGCCTATGATATGTGTTGAGCTTATCTAAGGTACCTTTAATTTCATCTGTTTTAATTATGGCCAATAAGTCGTTAGTATCAAGTTCTTCTTAAGATTTGTCAAGTAATTCTTCTAATACTAAGCTTATATCAGCTTATGTCTAAAATAGCGAAACTACGCCAAATGAAACTATTATTTCATCGTCAAGTATACAATAATCCTTACGTCTATTTTTAAAGTCTCCCGCGTCCTTAACATAGTTAATTGAGTTTTCAGTCACTTTATTCAGAATCTTAACTATATATTGGCTTAAATTATATGACGGTGAACTTACGGACTTAGTGGCATGTCTTCTTTGCGTATTTTTGGGAGTCCATATATCCATGGTGCTGCTGCAGCACTTGCAGTCATCTTAAATTTTTCTGCTTGGGTTATGATTTGTGTTTTGAGCAATGTCTCCAGTAAGTCATTGTTCTTCTTTTGCAAAGACTTCTTCTTGATACGTTGCGATGTCTCTTAATAATATTCTTTTTCGATCATAGTCCGATTTATTCATGGCCACTGAGTAGTTTCCCTTTTTCGAACTTAAATTTAAAATGTCTTGATTTTGTTTTAAAATTGTTGTGTTTTGCCCACAGAACTGACCCAAAACCCGCTTTATTTATTTAATTTGAATCCATTGGGGTCATAAAATATACAACAATAGAAAAATATTTTATTTTACTTCTAAATTGTACTTGCACCTGCGTCAAAATTTGTGAAATGTGCCTATAATTTTTCGACAGTAAAGTTTTATCCATATGGTACTGGTTTTATTTTATTGAGAACAATAAAAAAAAAATACTTGTTGAAAATACTTATTTGCAAGGCTCGGATTATTATAAGATTTATTGGTAAAAAATTTTCCATTTCGTAAATTTGGAAATCATGTATTTTCTTCCGATCCATATCACAAAATTAAATTTATTTTGCTATTACATATTCACCCCTATCATGATTCTCTCGGATTTTTTTGTTTCTCTAGAGGAGTATTTTGCGATCATAAATAATTGCGGATTGGAAAACTTCATATCCAGTCAGTGCTGCCAAAATATTGCCAATTAGTCCAAAATCACAGTTGCATTTTTCATATTTGACATTAGCTTATCAGTAATTTTGCATCTTTGACATTAGCTCATCTGTCAGCTGAACAACTTTATAAATAAAAATGAAGTGCATTTATCTACTTATATTACAAAAAAAATCACCTAAAATATAGTATAGCATAGCTTAATAGTTTGCCATCTACTCCATTTCATGAAGACTTTTACTGTATCCGAATTGGATTAAATATACTGGACCAATATCAGTCATTGCTCTTTGTTTGTGTTGTTAGATCTTGTAAATATGTTAAAAAAATCTCTTTATCGAATAAAATTACAAAATATTGCTAACATTGACTCTATGCTCCTTGCTACAAAGTTAGGGAAAAAAATTTGCGTGAAACGTCAAAAAATGTTCCCCAAAAAAGTATTGCCGATAACCTCATTATCCAGGGAATTTTTTCCCATTCCCCAAAAATCTTCCACGATCACAAAACAGGGGATTGGAGAAAAATCCGAAGGAATGTTTATTCATGATAGGGGTGATTATGTAAAAATAGTACCGTAATGTGTTTGTTGAAACACGGCAAGCAATTTTAAGTAGTTAGCTGGCATTAGTGTTTCAGCGAGGCCGAGGCGAGGCGAGGTTCTAGTTGATCTCGGTCTCGCCTCGTTTTATAAATTTGAGTCTCGCCTCGCCTCGGCCTCGGACGAGATCTTGCCATCATATGTCTCGCCTCGTCTCGTTCTCGCCCGAGGCACCTCGGTAAAAAAGCGAGGTTTTTATAAAAATAAATCATGATCATGCCTCAAGAAATAAAATAAAATACCTTTTTTTATTTTTGGTAAATTGGATGAGTTATGATGAATTTAAATCTTTTCTTATATGGGAAGGAGAGGCATTGCCTATTTTTCCAAACCAAACAAAGCTATGAACCTTTTACAAACTTTAAGCAGATATGTACCAAATATTATTTATCTGCGTCAAATAGATATTAAGATATGATAAAGTTAATTTTTTTCTTATATTGAAGGTATGGTACCGCCCATTTTATTAATTGAATCTTAGTTTTGCCACTACCTCTTATAAATATACCAAGTTTTATTAATCTGCATCAAGTAGTTGATAATAAATATATGATGAATTCTGCTTTTCTCTTATGTGGGGGTCATCACCCATTTTATCCAAACCAAACTATGCTACGGAGCATCCCAAATCATAAGAAACATATATGTATGTCAAATCTTTCGTCGGTCGGTTGAACGGTTTAGGAGTCCATTAGCAACGAACATACATATATTGATCTTTATTTATATACTAGCACTACCCTGTGCGTTTCGCTTCACCTTACCGGTTCTTAGAAAGACTATTAGAATAAATCAATTTCAATGCAGTGTTGTCAATCATGCAGTTTTCTTATAGCCTTACATGCTTCCCTAATCGATCAATCGAGGCGTAGTCACATAGAAGCTGATGCGATCCAAGCACTTCTGTGCATTAGCGCTTGGACCAAATCTGAACTCGTAAGAAGCACAAGCGGGTTAGACATAAAACAAAGTAGTTTACACAAAATAAAATACTAAAATATTAGTTAAATATAGATTTTAATATAAAAATTACATTCATATTTTGAATCTGCATATGGGTCTTATGAGTTCAGATTTGGTCAAAACGCGCCTCGCTCTTGGTTGCAAAAACGAGGCTAGGACGAGGCGAGGCCGAGGCGAGGTGCCGTGTGATCTCGCCTCGCCTCGGTCAAGCGAGGAAAATTTATTTTTCCATCTCGCCTCGTTCTCGCCTCGTTATCGCCTCGGTCTCGCCTCGGTCTCGCCTCGGTCTCGCCACGGTTTCGCCTCGTTCTCGTAGTCAAAAACGAGGCTGCCTCGGAGCCTCAGTGAAACACTAGCTGGCATTTGAAATATTTGCGCAATCGGTAATCAAAAGTTATTAGTTTCAATGTAGAAGTAAAATTCGGAGGATATAAATCCAGATCCACAGTGGAAGGCCACCCAATCACCCCAACTTTTATGTAGACAAACCACTCTTGGTGCAAGCACCACAAATTTGGAAATAATTACACCGTTTAGAGAGCAGCTACATAAAAAAGAAATTTAGAAAATATTTCATATGAAATAACAGCCAAATAAAGCGAAATAACCTCCAAAAAAGATTGAATGGAATAAGCCCAAACTGAAATTTCATGGGAGTTTATTCCGTTGGGAGTTATTTCATAATGAAATAACATCCAATGAGAAGGAATGAGACAAACCCCAATTGAAGTGAGATAGACCCCAAATGTTGGCTGTTATTTCATCATGAAATAACTCCTAAAAATGTATGGACATTTTTAGGGGTTTTTCCATAATTTTTTTCGGGGCTTTTTTCGTGTTTGGGGATTCGAAATTGTATTAGGCCATCAAGTCCCCACATTTCATCTCAGGCAGAAGTTTACAAAGATTGATATTCGTTTCGCCAGTGGGTTCATGAGGGACCATGGCATAACATGAAACATAACAGATTGAACATTTGATTTAAACATTCGTAGTTTTGTGTGCATTGAGATGGTGTTTGATTTCCATATTCAATGGTTGATGAGCTTCAATGACAATTGTTGCACGTTTGATTATTGCTACAATGTTTTACATATTACCGCCTTTATTTGCAGGAACACTGTTAAGATAGCAGTCGGCGTATTGAAACCAATACTACTTCCATACATGTGAAAGTTTGAGGGGAACTTTCATGTGAATGTTGCTTCAGTTTTAGCAGTGTTAATAAATAAAGCAACAGTATTAGCCGGTTCGGTTGGTCAAAGTCTTGATCAATTAGATCAACATCATCCTTCACAACTTAATTGTCAAAGATGTCATAGAATCTTATTTTTTCGAGCAAAGTGAAGGTGATTGTCAGATATGAATTAATCTGTCCATACGTAAGCAAAAATTTAATGCACACATAGCTATCAAAATAACCGATAAGAATAAGTGAGAAGTTCGAAAAGTTGTAATTATTATTATCGTATAGAAATTCTATAATGGAGTTTACCAATACTTAAATTGATTAATAAATTTTATTTGGAATTAGAACTCATAAAATTGAAATATTACCGACTTGTAGTCGTTTTGAAGGAAGTAAAATATACATATATAAAAAAGCTTACAACAATGTTTTTCATAATATAATCATGAAGTTTATCAATGTGAGTGTAAATCAACAAAGTGTGTGGAACTTGTTACAATTAGTTGCATATCGTTGGTGCCATCTGTAATCGTCATGCATAACAATTATGACAACATTCGCCGCAGGTTGCCAATGTTTTTAGCGATTGCAACATATGTTGCAATATGTAAACTAGCAGAACTATCAAAACCATGAAAGCTGAGTATGTCTGCTAAGCTACATGCACACATACATACAATAACTAAATGCACGAATGTGTTTTTGACACTGATTATGTGATATCCATTGAATTGATTTGTTTGCCTGACTTCCATTGCGGTTAAATTTGATTGCTTTAATCGATTGGCTATGTTAATTTTTGGCGCTTTTATGATTTTCATTTGAAATATTCTCGTAAGTATCCTAAAATTACTTGGTCACTGACAAATCAAAAGCCAATGCAAATCTATTGCATTCATTAAATGATTTTTGTAAAGTACATGCAACACAAACAATTTTCGTAACACACCCATATGAGGTTTATAAAAAAATTACTCTGTCCTATTGTACATATGTATGTATATCATGGTGCTTTTGAAGAGGGATTTTATTTATTTTTTCCTATATTATAACTTAAGGAATAAAAATAATTGTCCCAACATTTGAGCTTCCTAGCTCAAACCTGTAAACGGCGCGGACAGAGTTTACATCCAATTTCGTTGAAATTTAACGAAAAAACCGATTTACTAAAACTTAGAAAAAGTCTGAATGAGGTGCCGAGATATTGCGTTTTGGGTTTTTTAGTTGAATGGGGGACGCCACCCACTGTTGTCAAACCACGACTACATCACGCCGCATCGTGTGACTAAAAATGCGGAAAAAATACACCCGAAGGGGGTTCTTTTATTTTTTTTTAAATTTACGGCCTTATATTCCTATATAATAGAATCGGGTTTGAAGAAAATTCTCCAAAATTTCAACTTCCTAGATCAAACCTGCGAACGGCGCATCCACTTTGCGTCAATTAGATAAGAGCACGTATAGTTCATTATTTTGATTACGACTAATTGCTGCGAGCTTTGAATCTTACTTACTTACTTAGATGGCCATAACAACCTGTTGTCAGGTTACGGCCGACCCCATTAGCTCTCGCCAGGCGCCTCTGTTTTGCGTGCGCCTTCTCCAATCGTTAATGCCAAGCGCGGTTAGGGCTTCCTCAGCTTGGTCTATCCACCGGAGGCGTGGTCTCCCTCTTCGTCGTTGACCGGGGACCTTCCCTTCGAATACCTTTTTCGCTGGAGCTTCTTTATCCATACGATGGACATGACCCAGCCAGCGTAGTCGCTGTATTATTATACGCTTAACTATGTCAATGTCGGCGTAGAGCTCATACAGCTCGTGGTTCATTCGAATGCGATAGTCGTCGCCAACTCGAACAGGACCAAAGATTTTGCGGAGAACTTTCCTCTCGAACACCCCAAGAGCGGCTGCGTCTGTTGTCGAAACCACCCATGCCTCAGTGCCATAAAGAAGCACAGGTAGAATGAGCGTCTTGTAGAGTGTTAGCTTTGTCGATCGAGAGAGAGCTCTGCAACATAATTGCTTACTGAGACCGTAGTAGCACCTATTAGCAATTGTTATTCTCCGCTTAATCTCCAGACTGACATCATTGTTGCTGGTTACGGCAGTGCCAAGATAGATGAATTCCTTGACAGCTTCTAATTTACAGTTGCCCGCTGTAACATGAGAGTCTAGATTCCGTGCTCTCTTGTTGTTGTTAGTAGACATCATGTATTTCGTCTTGCTCTCGTTTACCGTCAAACCCACTTTGGCTGATTCCTTTTCAATAGCAGTGAAAGCAGCAGTAGTAGTAGCGAGCTTTGAATCAATATTTCTAATAAAATTTTTAAAATACAGCTGTAAAGTGAAAATAGTAGCAGATTTCATGTAATCTTATATTGAATTAATTCTTAATTTTTATGTAAGAAGAATTCTATCAATGTACTGTGCATAAATAAAAACTTTTATTAAAAGGAAAATTAATGTAAGCAAATTCATTGGCCTAATGTAATTTAATGTATTTTTTCAATGGTTCTCTTTTAATGTAAAATACATCAGGTGAATGTATTTTTTTCCTTGTTATTATGTACTTTTTGCTCAGTGTATTGTAATTTAAAGATTAATTTCAGTTTTGCTCTTCTAGAAAATGATTCAAAAAACAGTGGCGTACCATGTACTTTTGGCGCCCGAGGCATTCTAATTTGCCACGCCCTAACTACAAAATTAATCTTAAAAATTTTTATTTACAAAACAAAAAAAAATGGAGGTATGTACCACTCAATAAATTAAAAATGCTTAAAACCAAGGACCATTTTTCCACCCCAAAGTCGTTGCGCCTACCTGGGGTGGCTGGCTATTTTAAAAACCCTATTGTTAACCAATCTTCCAAATGTTAGCTATCCTGGCCGTGCTGTACAAAGTATAAAGTGTAATGCCGAGCTATGGCTAGCGATGTCGATTCAACTGCATTAAAGTCTGGATAAATGAGCTAGCTAAAGAATTATTGTATTTTGAAAATAATAAGATATTTTTTTTGGCTTAAGAATCAATGCTTTAAGCTTATTCAAATTTTTAAACAACTTTGGCTTAGCATGCTTTGAACGAAATTGTTTAAATAAACTACGTTGACTGAATAAACGTTACACATACGACATGGTTAACTTATGTGATTGAATTTTCTCTCGGCGTATTGATATTGCTTGTTTTATACATCCACAGAATTGAATATTGTAAAATCATATTGGCTTCGGAGTGCAGGTAAAGTCAGAGTTTTTCAATTGGATCAGTAAAAATTATAAAAATTTAATTCCGTAATAAGAATTACAATCTGAAATTATTTCCTTGTGTCCTTTATCTTCTAAGGAGCATGGAGCGTCCACGAAACTATTATAGCGTGAATGATCAGTAGCGAGTGCCTTCAAATTCTCTACAACATTTTAACGATTCACGTATTTCTAGTGTTGTTTCTACGATGATTAGGGATGGCAGCTTTTTCTGCTACCCTAAAGTTCTACCAAAATGCTTGCCTCCAATCTTCAGTTGGTGATTATGTAACGTTCGTCCAGTCTATTTCATTTCCGTTGCTTGATTATAATGGAAATCAGATTTTGACGGCATGTAGTAGGCAATACAACATCGGAAATGGCCTTAGACCAACAAATTTCCAGAGTTCTGTGGAGAGAATTGCTAAAAATCTTTTGAAAATTGTGTAGTAATGGCTTAACGTTCGACTCAAATATTTTTAGCTTTGTTGTCGTTGATAAAAACGAAGACTGTTAGACATTACGATACTGAGCAAAGGTACCTTTCGCTTTATTGATTCTAGCATGGATGTCCTTATTGCTACCACCATCAGGTGTTATTACGCTGCTTTAGTAAGTAAATTTGTTTCTTCTGAGCTGGATTCGCCCATCATGAGCTAATGCTGCTTAGGCAGATGTAAATGCTACTTTTTCCGAAGATCTAATGGTAGTAATCGAGGTGAAGAAGTATCTTTTATCGGCATAAGCATGGTCTTCCTCGCTGAAAGTCCTACCTGTAATAAAGAAAATCCTCGAAATTCTTTTTTTTTCTTTTATTTTTTGAAAATTTGAAGGTGCAATGTTATTTATACCTTGTCGGTAATAGAGAGAACATTTTATTTCTGACAGATATATTCTTAGAAACGTATGAGCAATTCAGGACTAGCCTTAGCATTTTAATACTTCGTGAAGAACATGGTTTTTATTAAAAATTTACAAATATTATAAAAAATGTAAGAAATAAGTTCAGAACAAAAATCAGTTTTTATTCCTATAATTAAATACGAATAAAATGTCTGCTTGATCCATAAAATTGGATAATTAGACCGCGAGAAAAGAACTTTAAATTAAGATAGCTTACAATTTCAATTTCTAATAACTTTTGAAGTAAAAGTTTTTGTTTTCTAATACATAATTTCAAAAACTCATTTTCATCGCATTAGGAAACAAAATACTTAAATTTTTTTGTTGGAAACAAAATTTTTCTAAAGTGTATTCCTTGAAATGCGAAAACTCGCAAAAGAGGAAACCTCGGAGAGTTGACTATTTGACATTTAGATCAGTTTGCTGTAGCTAGGAAATTGTATCACACCAAAAAGAGAAAATGTATCAAAATATAAAAATCAAAACTTTGAGGATATTTCAGCATTAATTCAATGAATTCAGACTTTTTTAAGTCATAGGTTGGCAAAGTTCTTTCAGAAATGAAATTTATTGGAAACAGTTAACTTGGAGCTAGGAAGTAAAAAACCAAAGTTGTTATCTCTGTACTTGATGAAAGGTTTCACCTCTGACTGTTTTAGCAGGTCGAATAATTGTTTTGGCTCATTTAGTCGAAAAACATACTTCAAATTGAAAAATTTAAGCACAAAATTGAATCGATTTGATGTCAAGAAGTCTTGTTTTGCACAGGAAATTTGAAAAAACTTCCCTGAAAGTAGAAACATTTTTCTATAGGAAATAACCACACATCTTGTTTGAGTGCTATCAATTCAGCATCGTATGACACTACATGATACAATATTAAAAGTAGAATTAAATAAATAGACAACAAAACAGAAATGAGAAAAAAAAACAAAAATTCTGATAATCGCTTTTCCAAAATATTTAAAAAGCAAATTTTAAAACAAATTTCATATTGGCGGCAAATAGTTTAGTCGGACGGCACTCACTTTCCAACAAGGCGTGAGTAAACTGTGCTCCATAGAAAGCTTTATCGAGGATCGAAAATGTGCTCAGTTTGCTCAATTTTCGAGGCATTTTCGTGTTTAGAGAACAAATTCAAATTGTTGGTCACGAGTCAGCAATAGGTAACTGATATGTGATTATGTTAATAATCATTTCTATGAAAAAAATAAATTCTTCAAATTAAATTTTCGGAGTGTGGGATCAATAGCTCTCAAGATATAGTGATTTAAGCAAGGTCTTTCTTTGTATGAAAACATACTGAATGATTTTATCTCATAATGAACAGCACGACAAAGCACTTATGATTTTGAATTTAAGCATCTTGAGAACCATTGCTCTGACATATTTGACCCTGAAAGTTTTTTTAAATTGAATGCACAAGAAAATTTTCTCATTTGTGGCAAAAATGACTTTCAAAGCCTATAACCTTAACTACTGTGAGCGTCAAAAGAAAGTAAACACCTTAATTACTCATATAAAAAGTTTTTTTTTTTAAATGAAGTTAATAACACAAAATCAAAAATAAATATAAGAAATTCAAGAATTATTTAATAATAGCTGATTTCGATATAAACATTCAACAAATTTAATTAAAAAAAAAATAAATTCACTTTAATTAGAAAAAGACCAAATTTAACGCGTCAAAAAAAAGTAAACAGCAAACAAAAGAGAACATATCTTCACTATAAATAGTAAATTTTTTAAATATTGTAGCGAAATTTGGTTTATGCTAGAAGACTCTTGAAATAAATACCAACGAAAGAAACTAAACGATACTAGCTAGCATACACCATCTAGCGTAATGGTGTAAAAATAATAAACCGAACAGACGCTGCAGTACACTATTAAAGTCAATAACATAGAGACATCTAGATTGTGAAATTCATACAACGTACAACGCCATCTAGCATCTAACATTCTGGATAATTGTGAGCTCAACGTCAGTGCGCCATGCTGGTGAATTGTGGATAATGGTAGAATGCACGCTACAAAGTAGCACTGGTGGGTTGTAGATAATGGTAGAATATACGCCACTTAGAAGGTACTGGATTATTCGAGAGAGTGATGACTGCAGTATAAAAGGGTTGTCATCTGAGCTGAGTGACACAGTTGAGTTAGAACAGCGAAGCAATAAGCAATAAAGTGAATACAGTGTGATCCGTAGTAGAACAAAACAGTTTTCTATACAGTGTTAAATTAATATTAGAATTTGAACGTTAATAAAATAAACCATTTTATAACTAAATAAGTGTGTGTGTTTTTAATTGTTACACAATCCAGTGATCGAACTCAGAAAAGTGTGAGAGATCGAAATTATCGTCAAAGAGACAGAAATTTCGTAACAATATTTTAATATTTGGTTTGTTTTCCTTTGGCCTGAAGCACCTCGTTTAGTCTCCTAGGCATCGACTCGACAAATTTTTTTGTTACATCTGGGCAGATTTCGCTCCATTCTTCCCTTAGAGCCTTCTTTAAGCCTGCCTTGCTTGAAAAAGCCCTTTGTCTGATTTTTCTGTCAATGGTGTTACCACAGATGCTCGATCAGGTTAACATCCGGGGACTGCGGCGGATGATCAAGTGTCTTAGGAGTCTTGTACAGTAGCCAAACCTTTACAATTTTCGACCAATGCTTTGGATCGTTGTCCTGTTGGAAGATCCAGTTTCAAGCCAAGCCTAATTTCTCGACGCTAGGGTCAACATTGTCAAAATGGCTAAGTAATCCATTTAGTTCATAGTACAGTCAATAACAACAAGATTACCAACACCTGTTGGCGCCATACAGCCCCAAACCATAACTGAGCCTCCACCGTGTTTGACAGTGTTGGTAACACACTTTTATATAAAGGCTTCATTTTAAGCACGCCATATTTTTGGAAGCCTTTTCGCTCCGAAAATTTCGAATTGGCTCTCATCTGTATAAAGTATGTTTCCCAAAAAGATAGAGCCTTATTTTTGTAATTTTTAGCAACATCAATACGCTTACTCTGATTTACTTTGGATATCTAAGGCTTCTTGCGTGGTATTCTTCCATGTAAGCCATTTTTGTGAATCGGTCTCCTGACTGTACTCGCACTTAATGGATTGCCTGATGTCTGCGTTATGTTCTCTGATAATTTAACTGCACTTGAGGCGTCCAGATCTCGGTTAATCTTCAACCTGATGCTGTTAGCCGTATTTATCAACAATTTTTTTATTGTTCAGTGGTTCCTTCCCATGATTTCACCGATTTTACACAAGGATTTGACTTTTTCTCTTAAATCTAATTAATTATCCGAGTATCAGCAGATGTTTGCTTTCCCATAGTGAAATTATCTTCCTTTATACCTTTTTAGTTATTATTAATGAGTACAAATCAACTTGAAATTATTTTTAGTGAGTAAAACATTTGATCAGTACAAATTTTTTACAAAAAACTTTAGTTTCTTACCCAAAATAAAAAAATCTAAGTAAGTATTACAACTGTTTCCTATTTTTTGACGCGTAAAATCTGATGCATTTTCACATTCGAGAGACTTGAGCAATGTTGTCACTTGTTTTGATTTCATGTTTTATAATAGTAAATCTCTAAATGGTATAGTAGTAAACTCTGTAATATTACTTTTTATCGTTAGTCAATAATAACTTAGTAATAAGATAATTTAAGGATGAAGAATTGGTATTTACTTTCTTGAGTTAGAGTAATTTGTCCAGTTTAATACTTTAAGAGAACAATATTCAAATGACGATGTAAACGATTTCCTTATTTTCATAAATGTGGATGATGATGCATGATGGATTTCACTATGAGAATTTTCTATATAAATAAAATGATAGCCGTTTTCGATGAACGTAATTCACGCAAAATCTACTGAATCAATTTTGATCAAGTTTTTTTAGTCATTTTTCTTCGACGCTTGGTCCCAACAAAGAATTAATATTATCACGATATTCTTGTTAAATATCAAAATATTAAAGTTTTAAAATTGCTAAAACAATTAATTTCACACATAGAAAGAAGCATGTAAGTATAACAAATCGTTTAATGGCAAGATAGTGTATTAGTTAGTGTGTGTGCGTTTAGTTTTTATATGGCAATCAGGGCTGTCGCTGTCACTTCAATCGCAGTTTTTCACTGCGATTTAAAGTATGACACTGCGACACTGCATCTTTTTTGAAAACGATGCACTTTCAGAAAAGAGTGTCGCAAAAGTAATCCAGCAAAAAATTCTGCTTTTTCCTAATCTGATAAATCATGATGACATAGATGATGTCGAAGCCAAAAGAAAAAAATTTGGAAGAATTTTGGCTCGCTATTTTTCATTAAAAAAAGCCGAAACTACTGTATGTATCCTGGTTTATAGAAATTTGTTGGCGCACTATTATGCCTACCTCACAGTAGCGCATCCAAAGACCGCATTTTTTCACTTACAAATCAAATAAAAAATTCAACTTGGAATGGTTTAAGAGTGGAGACGGTTAATTCGATCATGCTCATGAAAGGAACGTTTCCTAATGAAGATTTTAAAAATTGGGTGCCATTACAGAAAATAGTCGTACATAAATCGTATTTTTATATTTTTTGTTAAAATAAAAACACTTTTTTTGGCCTTAGGTCAGTGTTTTATTTATAATTTTTCACATTATTTCGAGGAAGATCCGTCCTTATCTTCAGAGATGACTAAGAAATAATAATTAAAGCAATACACAATTGAATAAATTAACAAAACAAAACTTACGTTAAAATTATAGAAAAGCTAAACTTAAACTAATCTAATTGTCAACTAAATGTCTGTATATATGAGCACAATTTTCTGTGTCGCTCTTGAAATTTATTTTCTTGTCAGTGGGGGTGTTAATAATGTGGAGCATCTCTAATATGAATCTCTTCTCATGATTATTTTCTTCTTGTAAGATCTCCACAGCGTCAAAATTAGGAAAATGTCCCAGCTCAGCACAGTGGGCTCAAAGGGCTGTCTTAGGGGCTTGTCCATTTCTATTTTTTTGGTCCGATCTGTGTCCTGAGAGTCTTGTCCTTAATTTGTTTTTTGTAGTACCAACATATACCTTCTGGCATACATTGGACCCATCTCCGTCACAAAGAATTTTGTAAATAAGGCAGGATTTGTCAAGTTTTGATATTGCTGTAAAATTGTCCAACTTTATTATCTGTCTTATTAGCAATTTGTATGTCCTTAAACGCACGTAATTTCGCGAATCTCTCTGTCAAACCTGGAATATATGTCATCAATTTATATATGACTGTACCCCTTTCCTGTCTTGGTCCCTTATCCTTATAAAAATTGTCTTTTAATCTTTTTGTTGTGTGTTTTGGAAAACTGTTTTTCTCTAAGATTTTCTCAATTCTTTTTATGTTGTCCCTATGGAATACTTGGTCGCTAATTTTTTTTAGTTTATTTTGATGTACACAGTACATAGAATATATAAACTTTTATTATTGTCTTTTTTTTATAAAATGTACTAATTAATGCCATGAAGGCACAAAATGACAATGTTATTTGTTTAATTTTAACTATAGATTACATTTTATTAAAAATGTACCGAAAAAGTGTTTTTTTTTCATGTGACTTTAAAAATATTGTAGAATAAATCTTTTTCTTATAACACTGCAAAATTCACTGCACTTTTGTTTTAGAAACACTGCGAACACTTCACTTTTCCTCAACTTTTCGGAATTTTCACTGCGGTCAAAAATTCCAAAACGACAGCCCTGATGGCAATGCAATGGAAGAGAATATTCAAATTGTACTCTCGCTCTTATTCTCAATTTGTCAACGCAGCAACGCGGAATTTGTGAAAAATGAAAAAAAAATTACAATACGTTCAGACATAGAAAACACACATGCTGTCCTAAATGGCTTGACAACATGTGTGACTGTCAATATTGCTTTGCGTTCACATTTTCGTGCATGCCATCAAACATCAATTGCAGAACATTTTATGAGCGTCCACATCGAAGTGAATTGCATGAAATCCTATTTAAAATGAAAAATGTTCACTAGGCTTGACAGTCAGTTCTCACAGGTTGTATGGTTGGACAAGCCAGCAGGAAAATCAACAATTTTTGAAATCCATCCAACATGTGTGTCAAGCGGTCGTTCCTAGAGTTCACATTATCGAACATTGATGTTGGACAACATGTGTGATAATGTGTACTAGGCTAATTGAATGTGTTAGTTTGAGTGTGTGCTTTGTTTTTGTCTTTCACATGGCAATGCAATGGAATATTTATGGAAGAGAAAACAACAAGAACTCTAGATCTGTGAAGAAGAATCCAAAATTGACGGTAGTTCTATTTAAAAAAAGTAAATTGTTTGCCTTCGCAGAAAAACAGGCTACGCGTACAAAGTCGCGGGCATCTGCTAGTAATGAAAAAAGTAAATGCATTCACATGATTTTGATTTTTTTTTATAGAATAATGGTTATTGATTAGAAACAATTATGAATGAAAAAAATTTTGGCCAAATATTCAATCCGCTTGTCAAATCAGCATGATAATTGCATTAATGTAAAATTATTTTGCATTGGATGTGTGGCATCATCTCGTTGAAACCACATGTTGTCTACATCCAATCAGGGCCATGAAAAGTGCATGGTTTGTATTAACGTTCACCATTCACAGCAACAGCAGCACCACAACCGTTTTCTCACGAAACAGTGAATTTTTGAGGATCCATTGGAATCTTGGCACAAATACGGCAATTTCGTTTATTAATATATACATTGAGATAAAAATGAGCATCGTCACTGAAGAAGATTTTCTATGAAAAATCGTTGCGTTGCATTGCGTTTGCACGATCATCCGAACGGCAAACGTAACATACGGCGCTTGAAATTATCTGGTGACTTCAATTTCAACGTTAATTGAATTCCGTAAAGTTTCTTGGAACTCAAAATTGTTCGATTTTAACACCAAAACCATCTCGTAATGCGCGATATGCATTTCTTTTTGAATGGCCATTTGCATAATTGGCTTCGATAATTTGATGTCGCATTCTCAATTATTATGTTTGCTATGTTTATGATAAGTCAAAAGTATGCTACAAATTTACTTCAAATTTTCTTACAAATATATGCAAAAATAACAAATTCATTTGACGAAAAGTAAAAATCCAATAATGATGTATTTTATAATGAACGCTCACAGGTCATTTCCGCAATAAAGTTATTCTCTGCTACAGATTATTTTTGCAAAATAATATATTTGACTTTCAAAAACAAACAAAATCCTCTTCCAGTTATGCAAATACTTATAAAGTAATGCTGGTAATGCTTCTGATAATCAAATAAAAAAAAAAGGAATTAGACTGCAATCTCTTTAGTTTCTTTTTATTAGCTGGTAAATATGACTTATATTTTTAAGCATTTCAGAATTAATTCAGTTTGAATGATTCTGCACTGGCAAAATTACACCAAAACCATTCGGAAAAATGATATTTAGACAATTCTTAGAATATAATAAAAAATTATATATTAACTAACTTTCGTATATATTTCCACTTTTGAACCAGTTTTGCAAATGGTAAAATGCACATTGGTACGCCTTGTATTAGAAGGTAATTAAAATTAAATATGGACATAAATGGAATGCAGCTTTTACTTAAGTAATACAGATTTTATAATTTTATTTTTGAAACCTTTTTTGAATTTCAGTTCAATTTAATTTTTATTCTCGGCAAATCTAGTTATTGTAAATAACTTTTTCGCGTAATGATGATTCAATTAGTGATATTTGGTCGATGATGTTGTCTTTGAGGTGTTGAACAATTTGAGGATTATCCGCATAGACTTTACTCTTTGAGGAACTATTCGATTTTGAATCTTCTCTTTCAAAAGATCGATTGATTTCGTTGCTGAATGACATGTTGCACCGTCCTGTTGAAACCACATATACGGCCCATAAATATCCTCCAATTGACTCCACAAAAAGTTTATAAGCATCTAACTCCATTCACAGTAAAAGCATTGCCATTTTCATTTTCGAAAAAATATGGACCAATTATGCCACCACACCGAAATCCACACCGTACAGTAACGTTTTTTGGTTTCATTAGCTTTTCAATCAATTTTGTAGCACTTTCTGCGGCCCAAATGCGACAATTTTGTTTGTTGTCATAGTCGCCAATATCAAAATGAGCTTCATTAGTGAAGATAATTTCCTTGAAAAGATTTTCATTTTCTTCTTTTTTTTCTATGGTCCAAATTTAAAAAGAGATACCTTTAGAGCACTCTTTATAAGAATAACTAATAAGCAAATAGTAGTAGCAACAAAATATGATATTTTGTAGTAACATTTTCAATAATTGAGAAATGCTCTGCACACATATCATATGACTGTGATTTTAAGCTATCTAGCTAAAGGATTTAATGATTTGTTATTTCTTTTGTGGAATAATTCATGTCAGTTTCTCGAATTTTTTTTCGTTTGTTGCATCTTCGATTTCACAATCGAGAAATTATCAAAAAAATCTAAGTTACAAAAAAGGGAGTACACATTGCAGTTGTCTAAAAGGACTGTAGCTCTATAACGAATATTCAGCGCACTCCAACTTCGATTTAATGATAACAATTTTATTTACGATTGCCATATTCAACATTATAATGGAATAACTGCCAATTAAATTATTGTAACGGTTTTTGCTACCATTTTATAGCCTCTATTGCAGTCAATGTTTCTATGCACGTGCTGTTGTAAGCCATTAAATTACATTTATTATTAGATTACTGCGTATATAACATTGCGTTACGTTAGAGTTCGTTACGATTGAGTACGTCACGTTATTCTCGTTGTCTTCATTGATTTTACCTACAGTTCGATATGATGCTGTTACATTGTACATACATGTTAGGGAGATTAAACCCAAATCATTTATTCAAACCCGGGATGGTCGGCATAGAGAATCTGAATCCCAGAATTTTTGGGATATGTAAGAATATTTAATTATGCAATACAATTTAGTTCTGATTTTGGATTGGATTGGAAAAAACCGTTTTTATAATACTTTCAAAAATCAAGTTTCTCCATCTTAACAATGTCTTGCAAATCTTTTTGATGTAAGCCTAACATATCTTAAAAAATAGAAAATTCTACATGAGTTACATCAAGACACTCTTACTTACATTTAGCTATTTATGAAATGTAAAATTAATAAAATAGGATATTTAAAAAATATTGTTACTAGTCTGACTACCCAAAAGTTTCAGATTGATCTATTAAACAAATGAAAGTAAAGTTTTCATGGAAAAAAATTAGTTCAAGGACAAAACTTGGTAAAATAAAATTTGATTAAGTGCCAAAAAGTAAAGTTCGATAAGGCATTTAAGCATTCTAAAGTCTAATAATGTTCATATTTTTGAAGTTTAACCGCAAGTAAAATTGTAAATTGAATTAAATATAAATATTTCGAGTGGTTATTTTTAAGTACATAGAAAAAGGAAGATTCAAGCTATTTAAAAAAAGCGCAAAGGATTACATTTGCCTGTACCGCGAAGCACACAGTACAATGGATCAAAAAAATGTACACGCTGTACTGCCGAACAAAGTACGGTCACGTTAGTCATAACAAATCTGTTCTGCCTGGTCTTCATTTGGAATTATAGATAAGCAAAACCCAATATATCGAAACCAAAATTTCGAAATTGATTGGAAATTCTCGGGATTGAACTCCCTAATACATATTTATAATGCTTCATTTGTGGTAACACAAATTACAACAACAATATCACCATTTATAACAACTGACCACAAAATAAGTTGATGTTCGTATTCAATAACTGTAGTAATTTAATTTGCAGTCATACTTTCTGTATGTTGGATGTATTGCATATTACACAGAAGAAGTAATTTATTTAGGAATATCAAGAAATGACAATAGTCAACAAATGGTTATCTTAAAATAGGCTAAATAATAAACACTTAAAATTTGTCATCATGCTGCATATTAGAAAAATTTTGTTGACTCAATCTTATATTTGGAAAAAGCCAAAAATGTATATTATTGTTAAAACAAATACTTATGTATATCAGTCAAAAATTCAGCAAATAACACAGGCCGACAAAAATTATACCCAGAAACCGGACTATATATTTCCGTAGGTTTTCGATGCGCTGATTCCGAATCTGGTCGCAGAATTGCTCCATCACGCCAGGTTTTCGAGATATCCTAACCTAAAAGTGCAAAAAACATTGTTTTTGCCCATTTTTGAGGTTATGTAGCACCGTGAATTTTCTTTTTTTCAAAAAACTATATATGTGATCTTAAAGAGCTGTTCTTCTTCTTTCCAATGTCGTTGAGTTTTCTGAAATATCTTTCTTTTTTGCCGATCTATCGCATTTTGAAATTTTCATATTTGTGATTTTGCCTGTACCTGCAAGCTCATTAGGAACATTTGTGTGTCAAAAAATTTGAAAATTTCAAAATGCGATAACTGGACGATAAAGAAAGATATTTCAGAAAACTCAACGACATTGGAAAGAAGAAGAACAGTTCTTTAAGATCACACATATAGTTTTTTGAAAAAAAGAAAATTCACGGTGCTACATAACCTCAAAAATGGGCAAAAACAATGTTTTTTGCACTTTTAGGTTAGGATAACTCGAAAACCTGACGTGATGGAGCAATTCTGCGACCAGATTCGGAATCAGCGCATCAAAAACCTTCGGAAATATATAGTCTGGTTTCTGGGTCTGAATGTTGGTTAAATTTTGTCAGCCTGTGTAATTATTGCCAAATCATATGTTTGTTTATTTATATTGATTTGGGAAAGCATCACGACATCCTAATAACAAATTTAAAACTACGTTTAAGTCAAAGTCTGCGACTGACATTGATGGTCCATATATGGCCCAATGAATACGTTAGCAATATAATCAAAGTTTGCTTATTCATACACGGAGGGAATTAATTTCTAAAATAGAAGTAGAATTTACGTTGAATCAAGAAATCGTAGTACGATTCTCGTCCAAACAGATTATTATTTAATTCAAACATTTTCTTTTCTTGATTCAAGAATCACTTAAAACAAATAAAATTACGAAATACTTCTTAAATCAAACCATAATTATTAGAACTTCTGAGAATCAATCAGAATTTTTTTCTAGAATCCAGAAATAATGATTAGACCTTTAAAAAATGAATAAGAAATTTTTTCTGGCGTCTAGAAATAGTTACTAGAAATTTCAAAAATAAGTAAGAACTCTTTTCTGGAGTCGAGAAATTATTACTAGGGGTTCCAAGATAGAACAAGAAATTATTTCTTGAATTGAGAAATAGTTAGTAGAACTTCCAAAATGAGAACAACCACTTCTTTCTTGAATCAAAAAAATAATGTTCGATACCAGAAAAAAGCGCAGAAAATACAGCTCAATCCGAGAAAAAATTTATGTCATAGAAAATTGGTTAATATCAACCGAAATGTTTTAGTACATCAAGTTTTTTTTTCTGGTATCGTGGAAAGGATATTTGGTTGTATGTATGTAAGTATGTATATGTTTTGTATATGATAAGCATATATATATGTATTAAATACATTACATAGGTGTGTATATACATAAATGTATTATAATTACACAAATATGCATTTTACACACAGCTTAACATACAATATTCAAGGAGGAAAGTACCTGAAGTAAAAATAATTTTAAGTACCAAAAATAAAGATTAATGTTTGTTAATAATGTTTTTATTTTCATAGATAGATCACAAATTATCAAAATGAATCACAGCAATTATAATTTTTTAATTTAATTTACATAATTTTTATAGATATTACAAATTTCTTGTTTTAAAAGCCTTGCGACCATCTGGTAATGTATTTATTATAAATGGGTTAGAACCAATTTCAATAACATTAATTATTTTATAATTTTGTGTTACTTTACCAACAATCTTACAACGAAAATGATTATCATTTGAAGCAATAAGAGTTTGAACTAAAATAAAAAATGTATCTTCTTTACATGTAATGATATGAACTATTTTAAAGAGTTCTTCCGATATTAAAAGACTAAAATTTGATTTGTATTCGGTTCCCTTAAAATTTATTTTATTTGTTGCATAAACTTTAAATGCATTGACATCAAAAGGAAAAGATAGTAATTTGAAATAAACTTGATTTTTAAAATCATGAAATTCAATTTGATTATGAGCAATTATATCATTAACATTATTTTTATTAATTTTGGATTTTAAAAGGAAATGGCTGAATTTCATAGCACATTTTTTTGCTAAAGACAATGATAAATTAACTCTAGACGACGTAGCATTCGTGTAGTTTTTCATTTCTCTATTTTTAGACTCAAACCTCATGCACCATAATCTTCGAACGGGTCCTGAATAATTAATAATAGTGCCATAGTGAATTAAAAAATGGTGCTTTGGTTTGAGCGTATCGTTAAAAAGAGAAATATAAGTTGAGTGATGAGTTTTACTAAGATTATTGATTGAAGTTATATCCTCGATTGAAATTTTTTCAGACATTAATAACTTTACCAGTTCTTCTAACAAACACACATATTGCCATACTTTATCAGTTTCAGGCACAAAGTCTCCAACAAAGTATGTGAAATAATTCAAGAACGTTAGAGATTCATGTGATGAAAAGTGCAACTTTTTAGATTTCAAATGCTGCAATTTGATCTCTTCGCACCGGTTTCTGATATCAATTTAACCGTAGGCAAAATTACGGACACGATAATTTAAGTATTCCAAAGAAAAATAATTTTTACTAATGAAGTAGAGAATCGAGTTTATGAGACCATAATTAAGGATACCTTCAAAGACATCATGCATCAAGTCAACGGAATAATTGCTAGTAACGTGAAATGAATTCACAATGACTAAAAAGTTCAATACAAAAAATTATTAATATAATAATTATTAGTCACAAAACAAACCAAAAAATTCTTGAACATAATTGAATCATTACCAAATGATTTGACATATTTTGATTTTACAAACATTGCCGCGAAAATATTATCCAAAGAAGATATACGATAGGATTCAGGTATCGATGGGAAATTGTAATAAAAAGCTGAAATAGATTGAGTCCCAGTGTGATGTCCAATTGGATCATTGACCTCAAAATCATCATTGTACAAAAAAAAAGGTACTGTTATTTTGCCGTCGTAGTCACGATTCATTGATTTCCATAAAGACCCTTGGATAAAATTAGAAATTGTAGATTGATGAGAAAGGTTTTCCATATAGCTTATGGTATCTTCCAACATATTTGGGAGCTCGAAAAAAGCTTTTATTTGAAATTCTAGGTTTAATATTGTGCCTGTAGATATTACATTATCAATAGATGGTATGCCTTTCCTCATAACTTCCTGAACTGAATTGGAAACGGAAAATTTTTCGGGGGGGCTCATCAATTTTGCGTCACACAATTCTTTAATTAATTTATGCTCGGTACTGATTTTTTCAAATATATTGGAACAAAATTCGAGCACATGATCTACTTCAAGTTCTTTTTCATCCATGATATTTTGTATTATTACCGATTTAATTAAAGCAATATTCGCTTTCCACACAAAATTGCACTCACTTATAATATTTTCTATTTGTTTATTGGTGATGTTACTTTGACTGTTTAATTTAAGAGCAAAACTGGTTGCCATATTTGTCAAATTATCTTTCCAATTTAGTTGTTCTTTCTCTACGTTATGTATAGGTTCCGGTGTCTCCGAATTTTTGGGAAAAATAGGAATACTAGCATGATCAATTAAATTGTTAACATCGTTGACAATGGTGTTTTCCAATTCCTTGTGAGAATTTTTAAGATGCTTTTTGAAAGAGCTAAATGTTGGAAAGGTTTGGGGACAGTCACCTTGAGCGCATTTAAAAAACTTTATGGTTCTTAAGATATGTTTAAATTTATAATGATAATGCAGTATATCTACTGTTTGAAATTTTTGTGAACAAATATGGCAATTCATTTTAAATATTTGTTGTGGTCCAAGAATCTCCAAGGATCTTTATGGAAATCAAAAAGTGTTATAGGAAAAACTTATAAAGTTTCATTTAATTTTGCAGGTATTCCCAACGTACTTAAAATGCCTAACACACTTGAAGACACGTCTTTCTCGTTTTTAAAAAAGTATGCTTGAATAAATTGCCATATGAACTTGCATTCGTCTTGGTACTTCAAATCGAAAACTTACGTGATTTTATCAGCACACGACAATGCATGGACAAAATTATCGAATTTATAGATTATCGATTTATAGATTATAGCGATGAAAGGCTGGCATTTCAAATCAGGAAACTGCATATATTTCTGCTTCCTACGTGAAATCGATTCTTTTAGATCCGACACTGACGAAATTCGCAGTATAAGTGCGTTCTGGCTATCGGATATGCTATATTTCCAAATTTTTTTGTCTTTCCCTTTGGTTTTTCCAGTTGGAGTAATTAAATGATATCCTTTTTGTTTTTATCTAAATTAAATAATTTTATATTTTAGTAAATGCATGCCAGTTTTTTTTGAAAACTGTTTACCGTTTTCGGTTTTTAGATATTGCACTAATTCTTCTTTCAAATTTCCCTTAAACAAACTACAGATCTTTTCAATAAACTCCTCCCAACCTCAGTCCCAAACTACATGAAAAGTTAATTTCATAGTCTATATCAACCTAAGTTTAAAAAATAACATAATTAAGATCAAGTACCGATAACATTCTTTAAAAATTAATTACGAGTCGAGCACCATAGGAACAGTTATATGACGGCCATTCATTCACAATAATGGCAAGACTGTAATATTCCTTGCGGAAGGATGCCAACCTTTGTTTTGACGTCCGTTTCCAATTTTCTTCAACAGTACTCCAGGGTTCAAGATAATGAGCTAACCAGCATTTAAGATCTTTGTACTCTTCACTATTTAAATCCAATTCAGTATTTTCTTGTACAGTTGGTAGAGTACGAAGCTTTGTCAAAAAATATTATTTTCAATCATTTCAAAATGACATAATAATATACATATGATAGTTTCGTATTTGTACAGTAGGTGACATAGGTTTTGTTTTACAAGAAAAAAGTATTTGAATCAAGAAAGTTTTAAGTTTGTTTAGATCAAAACATAGTTCAACTAAAATTTGATTGAATCGAATCTTGTTGCTTTGAATAAATTTTGTAAAAATTGTAGAAACTCAAGCAGATAATTCGTGATATCAAATAAATAGTACTTAATATTAGAAAATTCGAATATTTCGAGTATAAAAAGTAGCTAACAATATACTTCTTAATATAAGAAATTATAGTTTGTGTAGCTGCAAAGTGTAATTTATGTGTATCAAGAAAGCGTTTCTGAATCTGAGTAAAAATTAATACGAATACGAATAAAATAAGATTAAATTAAAAACAATTTTATTTGTTTTTGGATTTTCTTAGTTTGAGAAACGAAATGGATTGATTTAGAAAATATCATTCTCTCCGTGTATGAATCTAAAATCATAATAGTTCAGCTATTAAAAAATGCACCTCACAACACGTATAGCTATAAGTTTTAGTTGTCAAACTATTGAACACGTCCAGTAGCGTACCTAGAGGGGGAAGGGCGACGCTCCGGGTGCAAACACTTGAGTTGCGGCAAAATGGTCCTTGTAATATGAAATTAAAATTTTGTTTTTAACATAAGTACGAAATTTTGTAAGTGTTTTTTTTTTTAGTAAATGGAAAACAATTCAAGAGAATGCTTTTGTAATGCAATCTTAAACACTAGCTACTTAAATACTTTCACGGTTGGCTACTATCTCGCGTTTTAGTCGCCGAGTAAAAA
Organism: Tricholauxania praeusta; assembly: GCA_949775025.1. Classification (NCBI taxonomy): domain Eukaryota; kingdom Metazoa; phylum Arthropoda; class Insecta; order Diptera; family Lauxaniidae; genus Tricholauxania; species Tricholauxania praeusta. The sequence continues at coordinate 68,246,109 of OX459029.1, read as the reverse complement.
GTGGCTGAATGTTTATAAAGCCAATTTTTACTCGGTGGCTAAAATGGCGAGATAGTAGCCAACCATGAAAGGGGCATACATATATCTCATTTTACTAGGGCTTTCGAGAACCAAAAGTGAGGAAATTATTTTTTTTTTTGTAAAAAATTTGTACAATTTCAAAAACAGAGAAAGTTTTGTGTTGGTAGAGGCAGTAAATGACTTTTTTCTCTGGGCGCCAAATGTCCACGGTACGCCACTGCATGCGTCAGAAGTTGTTAATTTAAGCTGTCAGTTGTATACTTTCCTGCATCATACCCTTATGACTCAAACTGTATTTATATCAACAATATGGGCAATAGTTTGAAGATAACTGGTACGAAAACCGACGCGAACCTTTCAAAAAACAATGGAACATCTAATCCAATCTTTCCCTGCTTTGGCAAGAAATATACTGAAATATCTCACTCTGCCATCTGTCACACCCTTGAAGATTCTTTCAAGAGTCCATCCATAAAAAACAGTCATATTCGACACTAAAAAAAGGTCAAGAATTTACTAATTATATTTAAATAGAATTGTAAAAAATATGAATTTATTAAAATAACTTTCTTTGTCAATAATTGTAATTTTCACATACTTTTTAAGAATGTCTTACAATAGAAGTTGAAGTAATGGACGTTTTATTATTAAATTGAAAAATTTAGGAGGAATATACTCCTTTTTTATAAGACCATAAGACCAAGTAAGTTTGCAAACAAACTTTAGGAGCGGTGAACATCACCCAAAAGCAAAACCAGTAAAGTGGGTAAAACGACACAAATAAGACAGCAGGAAGAAGCATCAGCTGAAACAGCACAGTAGCAAACAAAAAAAAGTACGCAAATGATTTCCCTCGACACAAATGCAACTTTAAATGTAAGGTAACTGGAAAAATAGTTGAGCTTTGATAATGAAGAATAGAATAAAAAGTATCAAAAGCAATATATAGTACCAAAATGACTTGAGGATATCGAATTACATATCCAGGAAACTTAAAATTACTCCAAAGTAAATTTTACTATCTTCATTACAAATCATTTTCATACAAGATATTTTCTTCATTGTCAAAACAATGTAGCGATAAGACGAGTTTTCTATAAAAACACCGAAATAAAATATAGTTTTCTATGCATATTTGAGTGCACCATAAAACTACCTACAAGTTGACCACACAAAGTTTTGACCAGGGTCGTATATTTTTTCAGGCACAAATTTATTTTAGTTAATACCGATAGAGACTTTTTAGTCACCTGCTTCACCCAGTGAAATTGCTTATAATATGTAATTTATTGAGTGGAGCAAGCAATTATTAATAATAACTATTATTTTGTAGCTAGCGTATACATTTAGTAATATCAATTGACATAAGAACCGATGAGCAAAAAATCGATATAAAAAATATCGATTCGGGAATAGGTCGATATTTTTTTTATCGTTACATCCTTATGTTAGATGCCGTTGGTATTTACACATTCATAAATACTTTTCTAAATTATGTACCAAAGTGTAGGTATATATAGTGTTTTACTCAAATATGTTAAGAATTGTATAGCATTCATGCTAATGTGGAGTAAAATCAAATAAAAATAGGATTACCAAATATACATATATTCCATCCAAGTAAATCTGTTCAATTTTCTCAGATAGATATTATGTTTAGCTCAATAAACGTTAAATTCATACTAAAGGCATTGTAATATCAATCAAAATTTGTTGATAGTTAATAAATATTTGAAAAATCTATAAACCAAATACATTTAATTGGATGAAATAATTTCTTTTCTCAGTGTAGCTTTATTATATAGAAAGTTATAAGATAATCTTTATTTGTAAGTACTACTTACTCTAAAGAAACTTGTCATGCAAGAGAGACCTCTCTCCCGCCTCAAAATGAGCCAGGAAATCGAACTTTTTAATGTGGCTACTTGGATTCGGACCCCCCTGCATATTTGAATGTACAATTAACTTTAAGTTTTATTCTTTTTTGTGACGCTGAAAGTTAAAAAAATCTACAGTTTACAGCTGCTTACTTCTATGCAAATATGAAAAATCGTAGTAAACTATGTGAGGAGTCCAGTTGCAAAACCGGCCAAGTCCAAAAAAGTCAAATTTTGAGATATTCTCATATATCAAAATCTACACCATGCTTTATCTTTCTAGTATGTATGTTTTTAGATTAAAAAAAAATTTTGACAGAAACATTAAATTTTTTTAATTTATTTATGATGCATTGACCTTAAAACCGGTCAATTCCATGAATTTGCTTTCAAAACCGTTCCAACGCCTTGAAATCAAAACCGGCCACGTCCAGTAAATTGATATCAAAACCGCTCAAGTTCACTTATTTTCAAACAAAATTTGTTGATTACGAGGTTAAAACCAGCCAAGTTCATGTTCACTGGATCATAGCCCGCCAAGTCGAAAATTGTTTTCTCAAAAACATAGGCGGATGAAACTCGAAAAGTCTGCTCTGACGTGTTTTGAGTAAGCAATTTTATAAGCTATGATGTGGGAAAAACGTTTTAGTTTTTCAATGAACAAACATAGATGAAGATAAACGTTTTTCGTTGTTTTTCCAAAAGTATGAAAAAGTGACCGGTTTCGCAACTGGACGCCTCAAGCGGTATGATTTATAGTTTGAATTTGACACAAAAATACAGATGTTGTCTGAGTTGTTAAACTACTTAAGAGTTGTAAACCCAGCCAGCAACGTTTTCGCGTTCTGTCGGAGTCTTGAAATTATTTTAAAATATTTAGATGATGCAGTGCTAAGGTATGAAAAAAATTAATTGGTACGTACAATACATTTTTATATCAGGTATTCACTTTCATACATTTATACAATGGGTTCATTCGTTGCTTCAAATGCTTAAGCACTAAATGCTTTGGTAGTTTCTCACTAAGAGAGATTTAAAAAAAAGTTGCTAGAACCGTTTTCAGAACTCTTATGCATATCGTATAGAAAAGAGTTTTCTATACGAGTACTTTTATTTTGATACTGAGGGACTTAGATATGCAAACCCAGAAAGCTTATCAAACACTACACTGAGTACAAAGCAAAAAAAGTTCTAAATATTATAAACAAGCTGCGTTACGCATAAGCCAGTATACCAAAAAAAAAAAATTTGCAAACAATTTTGTGGGCAAAACATAGTAAAAACCAGAAAGAATGGCAAACTTTTTCAAACTAAGTCCATTTCAGCGCATTGCATAAGCGATAAGAAAATAATCAAAACTTAACACAGCGCACCCCTAAGCGTTGAAAAGTTATTGTTGTAGCCTACACGCTTTTTTTCTGATACCCGGTTGCAACTTCAGCAGTTGCGAAATTTCTGGAAAACGTTTATGAAGAAAACTTTGCATTACTTACATAAGAAAGCGGAATTTTTTCTTTACAATTAGTTGTAAGTTAAATTTTTTACTTCAGTTTTCTTTCGCTTACATTTTTATGGAAGAATTTACAAAGTTCCAACTAGAATTATTTTAAATAAAATTTTGCAACAGCTGAAATAATGATAATCCACGAATCCGCTGGCGACGAAGAATGAATTCAAACCATATGTATGTTATGTTTTAGTTATATTATATCCATAGTATCTATGAATCATCATTAACTGAGCGTATTTTGTTCAACCTTAAGCATACGGCTTAGCTAAGAAATTCCAAGGTTCAATTTCCCAAAGCTCTAACTTTTTTAAAGTCTAAGGTGAGGAATTTTTTTTTCTAATAAGACCTACATTTTTTTGAAGACCTGCAATAGATATGTATGTACTCAAGTATATGCCTTAGTTTTTTGATTGTTGCAATTTTGTGGTGTAATTTAGGAAAATTTCTTACAAACTTTTGTAAAAAGTCGAATTTAATCTTGTTGGCGTTTGAAGATATCTTATATATCTTTTTCCTGCTCTTATGTTTAATTCTCAATCTACAAGAATTGCACAAACATTGCACTATAGGACAGACTGAATTCTAGTGATATATTGAGGGTTCTTGAAACTGCTCTTGATATTGGCATTAGTTACGTGTTTGATGTTTTTCAAGTTGAACTCATCAACTTGAGTTCGCCTAAAACCAATGAAAAACGTGTGGGAAGCTTCAGCTTTGACCTCGGCCAAGCGTTTGAATATTTAAAGAAAAAGTTTCGTAGATTCTCTATGGAAAAAATGAAGGCGGGGATATTCGCGAGTCCGTAGATCAGCAAAATGTTCAATGATAACGAGCTTGGAAGGCAATCGAAGACGTTATTCATAGATTTTTCGGCAGCACAGGGTTCAAAATTTAAGTATAATATTTCAACTTTTTAAGTTGACATATACATTCTTTCCATAAAAGTTGAAACTGTTGTCTTATTTAGGTTGAAAACATTATACATAAAGCATTTTCAACTTCATCCGTTGACAATTAAAACCTTGTCGGTTGAAAATTTAAATAAAAACTGAATCTTTCGTCCGGAATAGTTGAAAAAGTAGCGCAAAAAGATGAAAATATTGCTTTCAAAGTTGAATTCTCAACGTATAGGGTTGAAAATTCTATCAAAAAATTTCTATTTCGTCCAAAATAGTTGAAAAAGTTGCTTTCAAAGTTGAACTATTTAACGCAGTAAGTTGAAAATTCACACAAAAGCTTACCTATTCGTCCGAAATAGTCGAAAAAGTTGTTCAGAAGGATAAAAATATTGTTTTGAAAGTTGAATTATTCAACGCAGTGAGTTAAAAATTCGCAGAAAAGTTTACTTTTTCATCCAAAATAGTTGAAAAAGTTCCTCAAAGAAGACGAAAATATTGCTTTCAAAGTTGAATTTTTCAACGCAATGAGTTGAAAATTCGCTCAAAAATTTGCTTTTTCAAAAGGAATACACATATTTTTTGTTAAAAAAAGTTATCCTTATGGCTGAATTTTTCCTAAGTAGAAACACATTTATACTTACTTATTCAGGCTATTTTTCCAAATTTAAATTAATATGCTAGTAAATTATTGGAAGCAGAAACTTTTATTTAGAGACAAAATGTGATTACTTATGAATACATTCATATTATTAACAGTAAATAGTTTATGAGTGATTACATTTTAAGGACATTTACATATAATTGACATTAGGATACATTTTTATTTATTTAACAGCTCCATACTAATTTTTTAATAGTAAAAACAATGAGACAATATATCGATAACTTGTGGCTAGCATATTGACATATTTGTTTAATGTACATTAAAGCGGTTCAAAATAAAAACTTTTTGATTTTTTTATGATATGTCAACGGATGATTACAGTACGAAAAAAAAAGATTATAACAAAAATTGTAGGAAATTTCCTCTAGTTTATTTTGTATACAAATGTTTTTATCGTAAAATGAGTCAGAAAAGAGGTATTGTCAAAAAACTGCTTTTGGGCACCATTTTTCCAATATGGCGGTGCGAGCATATCAAAATCTATAAAAATGCTAATTTTCAAAAATAACGCAAAACTTTTCAGGTACCGTCGTTTTTTACTACCAAATGACTGTACTACAAAGTAAAACAATAAAAATAATTTTCAATAATTAAAAAAAGTAGCTGGAAATTTCCAGAACTTTGAAAATATTTGAAAACATATGAAGAAAATCATAGCACATGTGTAAGCAAAACAGCTTAAAAGCTATGGCAACTAAAACATAATTCAGAAAGATAAGAAGAAAAATGGAACAATGCGTGCGAAATGCAAAGGAATACGCACTTTGTACACATCAAGGTCACATACCCAATAGCTCAAGTGTTAGAGCGGGAGTCGCAATTCAAAAATGCATGGTACGGTCGGGTGTTCGAATCTCAGTATAACTTAACCAAAACTGGTCTGATGAGGCTATGTATATGCATATGAATATGTATATACGTGGTAATATGTCACCTTATCAAGTGGTAAGTGAAGGCAAGTGGGCGGCCTTCGGCCGCGTCTTAGGATTTACATCTTCCAACAAGTTCAACATCGGCATCGCTATCCACAGTGCTTTTGCATTAAAATTAAATTGCATACTTTCAGGCATGCAAATCAACCTAGTTTGGCCGGGTAACATAGTTTACATTTATTATCTTCAATACAATCAATATACAATCCTTTTGAATTTAATGCAACAGGAACATGGGTTTCTATTTTAAAGATAATATTGTAAAAGCGGTCTTGTTCAATAGTCGGGAACAAAATATAGAAGTCAATTGAAGTCTAAGTGGAAAATATTGTCAGGTGTTTAAATATTTAGACAAAGAGAACTGTGATGATATTTACCTTCCGTTGGGTTCCATTAGCGTTTTTATTATTTTTTAATTGAAGAAACTTGACACCTTTTAGTTGAAACTTTTTAATTTAAAAATTTTTTAATGTAAAAAATAGACGTCAGAACGACAGAAATTGAAAATAACTTCTTAGGTTGAAAATTTATCAAATAAAGTTGAAAACAATTTTTCAACCAAAAAGTAAGACTTATTCATCCATGAAGTTTAGTTTTATACTTTTGGTTCAAAAAATCAACTTTGAAGTTGAATTTTTTTGAATTTGAAAATTTTCAACCAAATAAGTATAAAAATTTAACCAAAAAGTTGAAAAAATTGACTTGGGCGTCGAGATATTTATCTTTCAGGTTGAAATCAGTAAATATGTACTGATTTCAACAAGTAGAGGATGAAAAATTACACTTAAAAGTTGAAAACTTGAAGAAAAAAAAGCATAAATGTTGTTTTCAACCAAAAAAATTTTGAGAACGGTTGAAAAATGACTGATCCAGAGAATTATGGATACATTTGAGGAGTGGGCGAACATAACGGCACATGTCCATGGTCGGTCGTTGTGAGTTCTTTGATGAAATCGCGTTCATGACACTAAGCTTTATGTAATTTCAATCTCAGGCGCATTAAAATATCGAGAAACTGGCCCTTAAAAATACAGAGGCGTGGCTTCAACTGACATATATAATACTTTTAGTTTTTTAATTCCTGGTCCCTTTTATTTGACCGCTTGGCAAACCCATTGACGTAACCCTCCGATTACCGACCACTTTTTACAACGTTAATACCCGACGAGGTCTCCAGGGACCTACTCTATTAACATGGCGTGAATGCGTTTAAATGTTTCTTTGTTAAAGACTTAGTGATGTAATAACTTTCTCTCATACCACTGCACCAAATTCAAGACAACTGGATGGTCTGGATTCAGTTGATACTCCTCACTATGCTGATTTCCGCTATAAATAAAAATCCTCATAGGGTAATATGCTTGAGGATCGCAGAGCCATCCCCCTTCATACCATTTTTTTGAAGGTTTAGATGGAATGTGTTGGGTGAATCGAATTTGGAGATAGGAAGACAAATACACGTCAATTCATCTGGATATACGCCATTTCCAACTAAACCATCATCATTGCCCACATGTGATCAGAAATGATTTCTACTCATTGCAACTTTATACAGCGGCAAATGTGTGTCACTTGATAACTTATCTACTGCCTCAGAGTTCGATCGATAGTAAATTTCATGCAGCAACATGGAATACATATCACGAAACTCTTTCAACTGGAAAGGAATATGCAAAACAGCGATCAATACATGTCTTAACGCCTCTGAATATTTCTTTTCTATTGCTCTTAGATGAACACAGCCAAATGACAAAAAAAAAAAAAAAAACACGAACGAAATGCATGCAAGTTCCTAGAAGGTCCGTGCGGACCTTGTTGGTCATAGACACCATAATTGGCTTCGAGCTGACTAATATGATAAACAATTTCATGGAATATTATTCTAACCTATCAAAATCGCTTTTAAACTTCTCGAGCTCGAGCTATTCAATCGAACCGTGAAAGCGTCATAGGTTCCTAGGGACGTTGTCGACCATCGGAGGGTTATAATATTTTTTTTTAGAATAAAATTGTTTTTGCTGACTTCAAAAATCATTCAACTCTCATTAGGTCTACAATTCAAACTATGTCAAAATGTGTTAAGACTATGAATAAACTTAGCTCTAAGCATTTTCTATTCAAAACATCAAATCAAATCAAATTTGACTCAGTGACCCAACTCAAATTTGATTTTTGTCACCAGTTTTAGCAAAACAAGCCATTGTGCGACGATATATGATTTAGAAATAAAAGTTTGCCACATTCATGCCGAGATTTGGTTCCAGATGAAAAAATATTTGAAGTATCCAAATGCAGTTCAACCTATCCGAAAGAAACTTATGATAGGTGGCAAATGATTTTGTTGTGCCCAGAAAATTAATTCTTTATATGATTGCTGGAGGGATTGCTGGAGGTGCAGCTGCTATTACATCCTAACTTTGCCTTGAGCATCTTCGCTAACAACAAAGTCGGTGTACGAGTAGTTTGCAATATCTTTAATTTTATAAATGATTTTTTAATTGATTTTTCTTTCAAATCCAATATTTATAACAAAATACAGAAGAAAAATAGAATAAATTCCTTTAAACCATCTAGAGCAGGGGTGCTCAAATTGCGGCCATCTGGCCGTAGGAGGCTAGATTTACTTTTTTGTGCAGCCATTGGTTTAATTATGTTTATATGTATTACCTTACTCTTTATTTTGAAAAAATAAAATCGATATTCGATTTCCGAAAATCAATGTTATCTCGCTATCCCCTACAAATAATTTTAGTTGATATCAAATCATTTTTAGATAAGTTGAGTTTATTCAAAGGTCGTTTACATAAAAACCATTGGGATCATTTCGAAGGAATTAAATCAGTTCATATAAATGGCAAATATACAAAAAGATTTGCTACTGATATAGAGAAATTGATTGTAGAAGTTCATGCACGGTTTTCAAAATGGTTTAGTTTAAAGCATGATATTGAACTGTTTTTTAATCCTTTTTCAATTGAAATAAATTCAATTGATGTGAAAATTCAGCTGGAATTACTGGAACTGCAAAATTACTTGTTAGCTAAGAAGGCGTTTTAAAGATAATAAAAATCATTTCCTTAAAATGTACTGATTATCCAAACATAAGAAATATTTTTTTAAAAATTGTATCTTTATTTGGTACCAATCCTTTTTTTTCTGGATTAAAATATACTAAAAATATTTATAGAAGCTAAGAATCTCGAATACTCAAATTGAACTTAAAGGAATTAATTTAATTTTTATTTTTCGTCCAGTTTTGGCCATTCATTCTATGATTTTTGGGCACTCCTGATCTAGAGCTAACATTATCTTTTGCATATATTTTAGTATGAGAAACGCATACTTTTATTAAGTTTGATAAGTCTAGGAGAAGTCTAAATAATAACTTGTTTTAGTTTGTAAAAAACCTATAGACCTTTCAAAATTATTTTCCCGTATTACTACAGAGCTTTCGTGCAATTTTGGATTGAAGTTAAATTATTCATACGTCACAGTGTACGAGTATCTAAGCCACATGACAAATTAAAAGATGCGTTTTATTCGGCAAATACATATTACGTAGGATTATGGTTATGTTCATATATCTTATTTTACTTTCAACTTACCTATTTCTGCCGGGAGAAAAAAAATTTGTGTTTCCGTTAAGAGTTTCCATTTTCCATTCATTTTATTGTTTACTAAAGACAAAATACAAACCTGCTGGGTTGCACTGATGCTCGAGTAAGGAAATATAACTGATAGTTTTTATGTCGAACTTATAAGCCATTCAATATATTTAACAATTTAAATCAATTTCATCGCTCCACCTTATAATTAGTTATTTACATATAAGAGAATAAAATATTTATTTGAAATAAGTAGTTTACTTTAGGTAGTAATAAAAAAGGCTATGCAACTTAAAATTGGATCTGTGATATAAAATATTGGATGTGTATACATTAATTTTTATGTACGCAATCAACGACTCTCCAAAGCCAATAAAATAGTGTTATTTAAGAAATGTTGTATTCAAGAAAAGGCACATGACAAACAACTACATGTAAAAATTAAATAAACTTTGCACATAAACTCAAAAATGCTTTAATTGAAACTATTTATTTTATTATGATTAATGCATTGGTTTTTGATCAAGATTTTTGCTAAAGAGTACTTCAAAAGCATGAACAGAAATTAGCGAATAAAACAAAAATCTTTAAGTTAAAATATAACTACATAAGGACTTAAAAAAATTTAAATTTTTACCAACTAGTGAAGGGTCTTCGAATTTGAGATACCTTTTCGAATTTTAAATAAGAGACATAACAAGTAATCGGACAAAGTCTAATAAGTTCTCAAACGCTGCCTTAGATTGTTCGTACGACATTATCGCCCTTACTGAGACCTGGTTTCACAAAAATATTTTTACATCCGAATTTTTCGACAAAAAATACGAAGTTTTTCGTCAAGATCGTTGCCCTATCATCACTGGTTTAAATCGTGGTGGAGGGACCCTGATTGCTGTCAGATCGCAGTATCCTTGTCAAGAAGTCCTTTTATGTCATCCACTAGGAATCTTGGAGCAGATTTGTGTAAAGGTGGATATCCCGATGCCATGCCATGGTGAGGTTGTTCCTAAGTCTATAAGTTTATATATCTTTGTTTCATATATTCCGCCGAGCTCTACTAAAGACATTTATTCTTTACATTTTTGTAATATTCTTAATGTCTTTGAACGACTTAAAGATAATGAGTATCCACTAGTTCTTGGTGACTTTGATTTAAGTAGCGTAGACTGGTCTCTATCAGATAATCTTCAGGCCTTAATTCCAAGTACTCTGAGCATAAGTGGGGATACAGATTTTTTAGATGCCATTCTCTCTCTTGCTATCTATCAAATTAGCTCTATTAGAAATTCGTTAAATAAAATTTTAGATCTTGTGTTTTCTGACTTGGAGTTTAATATAAGTTGTAGCGAAGCAGATTTTTTACTATCGGATAACAGCATGCATCATACGGCCCTCCTTATCCAATATGATATTCTTGCTTTAAAAGTCCCTTTAGAGGTAAATGCGTTCAAATTTAATTTTTCTAAAGCTAACTATGATCTCATATCTGAACACTTATGTAGTATCGATTGGTGCCCAATTTTTGGTGATAACCTCTTACATAACTATGAATCTTTAATTAATATTATTGGAGATACCTTCGCAAGATTCGTCCCTATGAAAAAGATTCGTAAAAGTAATAAGCCATCGTGGTATAATAGTCGCCTGGCTAATCTAAAAAATATTATGAACAAAAAGTATAAAAAATGTAAGACTAACACAACCTTTCGAAACGAATATTTGCAAGCACGCAAAGAGTATGACGCACTCAAAAACTTTTTATATAAAAATCATTAGAATCGAACATAAAATGTAATCCTAAAGCATTTTGGTCTTATTTAAACAAAAAAAAAACACAAATGGCCTCCCTAAGACTATGCGTTTCCAAAACACATCATCAGATGAACTACAGGAAATTTGTGATTTATTTGGTGTTTACTTTCAATCAAATTTTCAGCGTGGTGATACGTATGATAATCCAATGCAATTTGATCATATTAATTATGACAGTCAGAATTGCATTACCGATTTAGCGTGCTTGTCTTTCTCAGATGATGAAGTTTGCAGTGTACTACAATGCCTTGATGTCAACAAAGGTTGTGGTCCCGATAATATTCCACCATTGTTTTTAAAAAATTGTGCGAAGGCACTATCCCAGCCATTAACTTCGATTTTAAATTTATCCCTCCTAAAGGGTGAATTCCTTGATATTTGGAAAGTATCAGTGATTATCCCTATATTCAAGTCTGGATCTAGGCAAAATATCGCCAACTATAGACCAATATCCAAATTACCACTTATTCCTAAAATATTTGAATCACTCGTGAAAAATAAAATTTATGATTGCATCAAAAATTGAATTTCAGAATGTCAACATGGATTTGTTTCTGGCAAGTCCACTTCTACTAATCTGTCTCTTTTCTCACATTATGTAGCCTGTGGAATGGAGAAGGGAAATCAAATTGATGTTGTATTTACAGACTTTGCAAAGGCTTTTGACCGAGTTCAACACGTAGTTTTACTTAATAAACTTAGGAACTTGGGGTTTCATTCCTCCTTGCTTTCCTGGCTGGGAAATTATCTCATTGGTCGAAGGCAAACAGTAAAGTTAGGGGATTTCGTCTCTAAATATATAGAACATTTTTCTGGTGTTGTTCAAGGTAGTCATCTTGGGCCACTTTTTTTCATTTTGTTCATAAACGATCTTCCCAACTACATCCATTTCTCTGAATGCCTTATATACGCCGATGACGTTAAAATATTCAGATATATTAGTTCAGTTGAAGACTGTCTATTACTACAAAAAGACTTGGACAGCTTGGATTCTTGGTGTAATTTAAATAAATTGTATCTAAATGTTGCTAAATGTAATGTTATGTCATTCTCAATGAGAAATTTAGCTTATGAAGATAATTATACCATTCATGACGAAAGACTTTCAATTGTTGATTTCAAAAAGGATTTGGGTGTCATTTTTGATAAAAAGTTATCTTTCTCGAAGCACTATGATGCTATTATCTTAAAAGCTAATGCAATGATGGGGTTTCTTATGCGTAACTCAAAGGAATTTTCAGATCCATTCACTCTCAAATCAATTTTCGTATCCTTGATAAGATCGATTTTGGAGTATGGTTGTGTGATCTGGGACCCTCTTTATGCTGTTCATAGTAATAGAATTGAAAATGTTCAAAAGCGTTTCACTCGGTTGGCGATTAGAAAACTTCGATGGGACTTTATGCCTTCTTATGAATCCCGTTGTGCTCTTTTGGGCTTTAAATCCTTAGAGTTCAGACGTAAATACTTTTTAACTGTATTTGCACGTGACATATTGATGAATCACGTAGACTGCACACCTTTGTTAGCCCTTTTAGGAATATATGCCCCAATGAGAAATTTTAGACAAAGACAATTGCTCTGTATTCCATTTCTCAGAACCCGCAGTCTCTTGCATTTAACTCTAGTTTAACTAGTTATTAAGCAAACTGTAAAACAAATTGTTAATAGTTAAAATGAAATAAAATAAAAAAAAAATAAAATAATCTTAATTTATTTTTATAGGAAATTAAAGAAGGTTGGTTTCGACTAATAATAAATAAGAATGTCCATTTTAAGTGTATGTATGTATATATGTACATTAGACCGTACCACCTTACAGGCAGAAAAAATAAAGTTCACCGTACACCATCAAATCTGAAGCATTTTTGCAAGATAGTTTCGAAAATTTTTTTTTTTTACCCAAAATAGAGGTCGCGCATCTACATTTTTCTTCATATCATCGGCATTTACAGTCCGATCTTAAAGTATGATATATCAATATTTTTTGTCTCGAGTAGACCAATTTTTTGCTTTAAAGGTCACTGACATCGAGGACCCCGTTCCAGTACTTACCAACCAGATCTCAGTTCCTACCATCTTGATGTACCTTTTTAGTGTCATATAATTAAAGCTTGCAAAAAATCATTAAACTTTGCCAACAGAAGTATTTCGATTATTCCATTAAAACTATTTTAAAAAATGTTTTTAATTTTTTTACCGAACGTAGCGGTTCTCTTATTAAATTTTTCGTCATATTTCCGGTATTTACAGTCCGATCTTAAAACATGATGTTTCGATGTTTTTGTCTCGAGGAGATAATTTTTTTTTTGCTCCAAAGTTTATTGATCTCAAGTATTTACCCACCAGATCTCTACTTCTACAACATGAATTAAAGGTTTAAAATCAAATAAAGTGTCTTCGAGCCGTTGCTCAATGAAAACGGACCTAGATGCGCTAGTAAGATCCGATGGCTATGACAAGATCTTAACAGCCCGCAAAGAAGCAATGGGATGCATTCGTCAAATGTTCGGTTCACAGGTAGATCATTTCATAAATTTCGAGTATGATCGACTGGCTCAAATTCGAAGTTACTGAGCCGCCATGCTTGCAGTTTTTCACACAAGACCAGCTGGAAGCATTACAATATTCAAAGAAATAATTACATTACCATGACGAATAACTTTATTTCATAGCTTTCTTTACTAAACATAATTATTTTCACAGCTTATCCATGCCATTCTCAAAACACCAAGCGTTTTGATAAGTAGTGCATGAATTTGCCATAGCGGTCACAGATGAACAACGCATGGGCCATATTTTATCTAAGCTCGAGAGCCGCCAGAAATATAGCACTTGAATCGCGTCGAAATATGATTGATTAAAATTTAATGCTACATAAAGAGACAACAGTAGAGCTGAGAGAAATGTGTGTGTGAAAAGGAGCTTAGTAAATTAATAAGAGTGGGTTTTTCAACATACATAAGTTTTCCTATTATAAAAGCTTTGTGTTTTATTTAAATAATAAGAAGTGCGAATTTAATTGTACCGTATGGTGAGGTCCTTCAAGATGCTGGGCAAAGGCCTGAAGACACTTTATTTGATTTTAATCTTTTAATTCATGTTGTAGAAGTAGAGATCTGGTGGGTAAATACTTGAGATCAATGAACTTTGGAGCAAAAAAAAAAAAAAAAATGGTCTCCTCGAGACAAAAACATCGAAACATCATGTTTTAAGATCGGACTGTAAATACCGGAAATATGACGAAAAATTTAATAAGAGAACCGCTACGTTCGGTAAAAAAATTAAAAACATTTTTTAAAATAGTTTTAATGGAATAATCGAAATACTGTTGGCAAAGTTTAATGATTTTTTGCAAGCTTTAATTATTTGACACTAAAAAGGAACATTAAGATGGTAGGAACTGAGATCTGGTGGGTAAGTACTAGAATGGGGTCCTTGATGTCAGTGACCCTTAAAGCAAAAAATAAGTCTACTCGAGGCAAAAACAGTGATGTATCATACTTTAAGATCGGACTATAAATGCCGATGATATGAAGAAAAATGTAAATGCGCGACCTCTATTTTCGGTAAAAAAATAAAAAAATTTTTTTTTCGTAATTTTCTTGCAAAAATGCTTCAGTTTCGATGGTGTACGGTGAACTTTTTTTTTGCGGTACGGTCTAATGTACATTGTACATATTGAAAAACCATAGCACCAAATTGTTGCAATTAAATTTAATTCAGTCAGTAAGGTACTAAAACGATTTCAGTATACATTTTTTAATTAAAGCAATTCAATTGCCTTTTGTTTATCACTTAACAAAACAACCTTTCCTTTGGTTCGGTTCTTTTGTATAAATCACCACAAATAGCCACAGTTAATAAAGAAAACATTAAGCTAAACATTCGTTGAATGTAGCATAACATGGGATACTGAACGGATTCAGGCTGCACAAATATAAAAAAATACAAGAAACAGACCAAAGCGATAATCAATGGAACAGAGTTAAATTTTTAAGCGCCAGCAGCATAAAATAAAAAATGCAACAGAAACGATAACAGAAGCCCCATGGAACCGAAACACATTTTAGCCATGATTAAGGAGAAAATTCGGCTTGTAGTTGTCCTTCACTTTTCCGCATACTTAAAAATTCAATTTAAAAAAACTGACACATAGACGCAAGTAATAAAAATTAAATTAAGATTAAATTGTCCTATGTGTTTTTACTGTTGTTAGTTTTGGGTCAGAATACATGTAATTTGCATAAATAAAATGACCATTTCGATTTCTATTGAAGTGGCCCTCAATGGATTTTTAGATGATGATAAAATATGAATTAAAAAAAAGTATTATGCAAAACGTTGTTCTCAAATTATAAAACGATTTGACTTTGCGAACGAAACTTTAACTTAACTTCAAAAATTAAGTCATAGGAGCCTGGGTGGGAGTATGGTTCCTCTGCTCAATTTATTTAGAAATATTTGTAATGAAAAGAGTGATATCCACAAAAAAAAAATGTTCCTAATACTACTATTTAAAGTTTTTGTGAACAATTGGCAACATGTTGTTTTTACCCAATAGTTTTGGTTTCATCTATAAAGCATATGGGACGGTCTTTTACAAACCGAACGCTTAAAACGCTTTTCAGCATTCAAAAGATTCTCTTTCTAACAGTATACCGTTTGTCTGAATCGGATAAGATAAAGATTAAGCTCGTTCTTTTAGCTTTAAAATGAAAATAAAATGAATTTTCTAACTTTGAGAGCCAAAAATCACGAAATTCTCAAAATTTAAATTCGCTCTATTTTGTAAAAAAAAATTTTTTGAAAAAAATCCTCGAACACGTATCTCTTATTTTTCGATACAGAGCCCATAAAAAAATTTCAGCCAAATCAAAAATGTGCTGGTCAGTTTTCGTCAAAATTAGTTCGGTTTGTAAAAGAACGTCCCATATCATCATTTGAGTTTTGTCGATGTTTTGTATACAGCTCAAAAAAAAACAATTGCAAAATCAATAAAAAAAAAAAAACGGCGGATTGCACTCCGGGAGTGCCGACAGAAGTGAAAACAAATCGTTTAATTGGTATATGTGCGTTTTCTTTTTATATGGCAATGCAATGGAAGACAAAAACGGAATATGTATTCAAATTTTACTCTCGCTCTCATTCTCAATTTCTCAACGCAACAACGCGGACATTGAAAGAAACAAACATGTAAGCATAACAATCGTTGAATGAGAATTAAATGTGTCAGTTAGTGTGTATGCTTTGCTTTTTGTCTTCCACTTGGAATATTTTTTATTTAAAAGAAACAATAGAACATTAAAATTTTACCATCGCATTCATGACGGGGAATCCCGATGACGGTCGGTGTCACGAGTTTATACTTTTTTACTCAGCCGCACAACGTGCCATAAGAAGTTTTCACTTCAAAAATTGCTGGAAGAAGTATATTCGGCTCAGTAGCCTCAACTGTAAATAATTAAATTTGAGCTAAGTACTCCTTATGTTTAAAAACAAAAATTTATTCTGATTGCAGTAAGACACATCATTGCGAATTATGTAAGTATAAGAAAAAATCAGGTAAAAAAAGTACCTGGACCTGTGACTAAATAGCTTAAACATAATTTTTCTTAAACTTAAGATAAAAATCTGCTTCTTCTAACAGACACTATGACACCACATTTATCAAAATCGGCTTATTCGTTGCCGAGTTCTGACTGTTAGAATATTCAAACTGCTTAAAACGCCATCTTGTGACAGTTAATCATAATACAAATGACTTCAAAAAAATCTGCTTGTTCTTAAAAAAAACTATTACACCTCATTTGTCTAAATCGGTTTAGTAATAGCCGAGATATAACGTTTTAAAGTTTTTCAAAAAACCAAATTTGCTTGCTGCTGGTTCAAGGTGGCCTGGTATTTCAGATTTTTCTCTGCTTTGGGCTGCTGGCTCTGCTTTCGGCTGCGCTAGCAGAGAAAAATTTGCTTACTGAGCAACAACTAACCAGAAGTCAACATATGTATGCTACAAATTTAAAATTTTTTTCCACAAAATTACATACTTTCATGGGCTAATTTTTTCAAAAAACGTTGCCTACTTTTAGGCGCTATTAATAATTTACCCTTAAGCGGCCCTCACACGATCAGTATTACTGACAGGATTTTGCATACTGACAGTATTACTGATCGTATGAGGTGAGTACTGATGTACTGTCAGTATAGAAAAACGATACTGATGACTGATGAAAAAATCGGATATTACTGACGAAGTTTTTAAATACTGACAGTAAAGCGGCCCTCACACGATCAATATTACTGACAGTATAATTACTGACAGTATTTACATTACAGTCAGTGTACCACTCACACGGTCAGTATTGTTTATTGTCAGTAATCAGTTTTTTTGACATTCGACTGGTGAAGGTGCGAACTATGCTCCGGCTACGTGACCGACAGCCGAAAATGGCATGCCACTTTTTGGGGCAGATTCCATCCAAACTTGCACCACGCCTCCAGCTAGGCATCGGACGACCATACCCTTGGACGCAATTTTCCATGCCACTGAATGAGGAACTTTTCCAAGTTTCTTTCAAGTTTCGCTGCCTCATCGTCTATCTGCCACAAAATGGGGCATGCCACGCCCCCTCCCAGGATTTTGCCGTCCCGTGCCTACTTGCACCCTCTGACCAACTATCAGCCGGATCTGCACCAAAAAGTGGCATGCCACTTTTTGGCATGCCACTTTTTGGCCACTTTTCTGTGCAAATAATACTGATGAACTGTCAGTATTCACCTCACACCATCAGTATTAAGCGGCCCTCACACGATCAATATTACTGACAGTATTTTGCATACTGACAGTATTACTGATCGTATGAGGTGAGTACTGATGTACTGTCAGTATAGAAAAACGATACTGATGACTGATGAAAAAATCGGATATTACTGACGAAGTTTTTAAATACTGACAGTAATACTGATGGTGTGAGGTGAATACTGACAGTTCATCAGTATTATTTGCACAGAAAAGTGGCATGCCACTTTTTGGGGCAGATCCGGCTGAAAGTTGGTCAGAGGGTGCAAGTAGGCACGGGACGGCAAAATCCTGGGAGGGGGCGTGGCATGCCCCATTTTGTGGCAGATAGACGATGAGGCAGCGAAACTTGAAAGAAACTTGAAAAAGTTCCTCATTCAGTGGCATGGAACATTACGTCCAAGGGTATGGTCGTCCGATGCCTAGTTGGAGGCGTGGTGCAAGTTTGGATGGAATCTGCCCCAAAAAGTGGCATGCCATTTTCGGCTGTCGGTCACGTAGCCGGAGCATAGTTCGCACCTTCACCAGTCGAATGTCAAAAAAACTGATTACTGACAATAAACAATACTGACCGTGTGAGTGGTACACTGACAGTAATGTAAATACTGTCAGTAATATTGATCGTGTGAGAGCCGCTTTAAAAGTATGCAACACTTTCCGACGAATTTCAAAAATAGCACCTAAAATTAGGACACATTATCTGAAATTTTTAAAATCGTTACCTACTTTTAGGCGTTCTTTTTGAAATTTGTCAGAAAGTGTTGCCTACTTTTAGGGGCAAATTATTAATAGCACCTAAAAGTAGGCAACGTTTTATAAATTTTTTGAAATCGAGTTCATTTTCCAAGTCTTCAAAATTTTAAAATCGAGTTCATTTCCCAAGTCTTCAAAACTCCAAAATCAAGTTCGTTTCCCAAGTCTTCCAAATTTGAAATCGAGTTCGTTTCCCAAGTCTTCAAATTTCTGAAATCGAATTCGTTTCCAAAGTCTTCAAAATTCCAATATCGAGTTCGTTTCCCAAGTCTTCAAAATTCCAAAATCGAGTTCGTTTCCCAAGTCTTCCCGATGACGGTCGGTGTCGCGAAATTATACTTTTTTCCTCAGCCGCACAACGTGCCATAAGAAGTTTTCACTTCAATAATTGCCTCATTGATAATGACAGCGACTTAAACAGATCCTTTTTGTTTTAATTCAAGTCAAAATATTGCTTAAGTTAATAAAGTTTTAATGCTCTAAAAAAAGTTGTACATGGTAGTAAAAGTATTAAATAAAACAACAACAAACCAAAGCAAATTGTGGGCTTACGTCAAAAGAAACAGGAGCGTAAAGAATTTGAACTTTCACTTGATGTTAAAAACAGGTAGGACTCAATGTGTAAAATGCGGCAGGAAAGTTCTTATACCACTAGAAATAGTAATGGTTCAGCTTCAATTATAAAAAAATGCAATTTGCTTCAAAACAAAGGCACTTATAAATTAGTTGACTGAAAAAAAAAAAAACAGTATTTCCAAAAAAATTTTATCACAAGACGATAAAAGCCAACAAAAATACTTTAGCCTTTTACAAAACAAATTACATTTAATTAAAGCGATTTCATTCACAAAAATACTAATACAGTGAAATTCCCCATAACCGGACACCCACCGTCACAGTATTTTTGACCGATTATTGGAGCGTCCGGCTATCGGAATGTATTTTGTATCGAAAAGTTAGTGAGTTTCGCTGAAATATGTCCGGTTATGGGAGCTGTCCGGTTATGGGGGCTGTCCGTAATGGGGAATTTCACTGTAATTTGTTTGAGCACTGGCAGTTTTCTAACAGATAATGTTTTCCATAACAATTTATAGAATCGTTTAATTTCTTACAAAACAGTTGACAGTGATCAACAAAATTGCATATCCGAGCTCTCATCATCTGTTGAAATTTTAAGAGTCCATACCTGTCTCTTCAGGCAATCGTCAATGCCATGTGCTTTTGATTATAGCAATAGTTCTCTTGCAATAGAATCAATTCAAATACTACCTGATATTAAAACTTGAAGATTTACTAATAGATATTTTGCATTTTTAGATGGTCTCAAAAACGAACTGACGAGCTTGTATACTTTTATGATTCACACAATTAGTCCAACACATACAACAAGTAATCAAGTTTTTTTCAGAGACGAATTTTATATAAAATGAATGAAGAAATCGTTTCAGAATCAAATAAGAAGTGATTGTTTGCTTACAACATAATTAGTTTAAAAAATTGTGGAACTTCTTTGGAAATACCCTCTATTATATATGATCATATCGATATTACTTATTAACTTTGCTGATTTTTTTCTTTTTTGTTTCAAAAAAAAGAAAAGTTGTTTTTAATTTTTCTTAATAAAAATATTAATTTTTATTCGTGTTTTTATAACTTATTGAATTATAATTTTAAGCTGAATGCTTCATTTTAAAAATAAGACTCTTTGGTTAGCTGCAAGCAAAGTTTGTTGAAACTAGTTGCCCATTTTAATGCATTTTGCGCTTGTAGTTTTTTTGTGGTTTTTGCACTAAAAGTACTGAACAAAAAGCTCTGCACAAAACAAAACATAAGTTTTTAATTATATTCGCATAGCAAAGCACAACTAAGTACTTACGGCAGTGATGACATTTGAATTTTGTGGAAATGTACTGAATGGAGACTTGGAATATACTTTTTAGAGGGCGAACGTACTTTTTTTTTTTGTCACGGACACCAAAATGTACCGAATGTAATAAAAATTAGTCGAATGTACCGACGTATATTTTTCAAAACTTACATAAATGCACTGAAAAAAGTGCAAATGTTCCGAAAATACCATCACTGATCTACATGCGCTTTAAAATGTGTTTTACCACGTGTACAGTGGCAGATACAAGGGGGGGGAATATGGGGGCTGAAGCCCCCCCTGGGAGCGAAAAAAAAATTTTTTATTCAAGAAAGTTCATGGAGGATCGAACAAATCATAGCAGTTCAGGCTTAGATATCTGAAAACCAACTCTTAGCATTTTATACTATTTGTTTTCAGTCAGTCTCTGAATTTGTGCGCAGGAAACTGAAGCGTCTTCAAAAGCTGTCCCACTTTCAGCTTCGATAGCACGCTCCAATTTATTAGTATCGTTACATATTCTGAAAATTGTAAATGTTCCTATATTGTCGCTCAGTCACAAACTACAAGATCCGACACTAAAATCTCTTCAGCCTGTACTCATGTCAAGCAAATTATCAACATGTCTTCAGAAATGCGAACAAATGAAACGTTATTTGATGATATTTTTAATGAAGCATCTTCAATCGCTGTTGAGTTAGACACTTGATTGATTATTCCCCGCTCTTAAATAAATAAATGATAAAAAGAAAAATATACCCAACACTGAGTTTATATTAACTTTGTCATTCCGTTTGTAACGCATAGATGCTCTTTAAAGAAAAAAGTACGACTTTATGAAACATTTTAGCCATCATCGTTTATTTTCAGTTCACTTAAAAAAAAACTTGATTTCCGAAATGTAAGTCCTCTACGTTTTTTTTTTTTTAAATTCTCAAACAAACTTTGATAAATATAAGAATTTCCGAGACCGGTCCGATCGTGGAGAAGCTAAGTTCAAAAAATTTTTTTTTTCAAATTCCGCGTTGCGACGTAATTTGACCAAGAAATATTCATATGTTTACAAATCTATTTAGTTATTATTGAAACTATTGCAGCGATTTTAATGAAACTTGGTGATTTGGTGCAAATGTGAGTAAAATTAGGATTTGGCTAGGATTAATCTTTTAATTTTCAATCATTTAGAAATCGAGATTTTGCTGAGACCTACACTGTAATGTTTTTTATGATTTTTTTTTTATTTTTTTGCTTATTTGATTATTGTCTTATTGTATTGCCACTCATATACTTCAACTTAAATGTAATTTTTCTTATATTTTTACCTATATTTTTATCTTTTATTTTTGTGAAAAACATCCTTATTAAATTTTATATCTAAATTTAGTGATTAAATTCTGTTGTTACCCCACAACACTTATATATGTATATTCTAGAATTATGTTTAAAATGGCATTTTGAACTATATTATTTACTTTTATATTAAATGCCATACTCTTTTTTTGATACAAATGCTACTATGAATACTCGAATTAAATCGTTTGTAAAAAATAAAATTATTGTATCAAAAAAACGCATAAATAAAATGAAATGAAAAAAATGATTCGAGCTTTCAAAGTCTCTCACAAGGGCGTGGATAGCCCACAGTATTTATAAACGTATATTAAGAGAACTAACACCATAGTCGATATAAAATTTTACAAGGCAGATGTACTTGCTATAAGATATTTTATAAAAAAAAAAAAAAATACGTTAAGTGGCATATCTATCAAAATATGTGAGCAATCATACTAAAATTTGGCTTAAGAGGTTTGTTTATGGAAAGCTATTTCTGGATTAAAATCAGAGTGGGTTGTACCAGTAGGTGTGTCACCGCCCTAAATTTTAAGACTAATTACGGCATATATCGCAAAATATACAAGCTATTGTGCTAAAATTTAGTATGCGGATGTCGATCACGAATAAAATTTATTTAATATCCAAAAGTAGGCGGAATTGAAGAAGTGGGCGTGGGATATTTCGACTTTTTAATTTCTTTTCGATTTTTTCCAATATTTTCCATATTGTTTTAACTTTTTCTAAGCTTTTAACTTTTTCCAATATGTACATATATTCCATAAGTATTTTTTCGTCTTTTCAACCTCTCTCAACTTTATTCGTCATTTCCTTTATTTATTCAACTTTTTCATCGATTTTGAATTGTTTCAACCATTTTAAACCTCTTCAATTTTTGAGAGTTTTTCAACCGCTTTCAATATTTTTCATCATTTACCATATTCTTTCGACATTTTCAATTTTTCAACATTTTTCATCATTTTCCTTATTTTTTTGGCATTTTTCAATTTCTTCAAACAGTCTTTTGAAACTGTTTCAACACTTTTTAAACTTTTTAATCTTTTTATATTTTTTCTCGACTTATTCACGCTCTTCAACGTCTTTTTAACATTTATTTAAAAGGTACTTTCAATGCAGTGTTGGTATGTGAGTTTCGGCATGGCCGAATTTTACTAGTTTTAATTTATTTTTATTTCACATTTCTTTCTCAAATGTTTCAGAGCCGCAATATTCTATCCTTATTTGGATCATAAAATTTCAGAATTAAAATCAAATTTCCAGAGTACATTTTTGAACATTTTACCTTTAGAACGTTTTATACCGGTAATCACTCGATGAGGCATGTTGAAAAAATCATAGGGGCTGCCCTCACTTACGAAAGTGATTTAAATTGCAGTAAGGTTGAGCGCTAAGGCTGCGGTTACACTGGATGCGTAAACTTGTTCGTACGAATTCTTAAGAATTTTTTCGTACGAACATGTACGAGTAGAGTGGTTACATTAGACGCGACTTCGTTCATATTTTGAGTTGAAGTGCAATCCATCAGCTGTTTTTCTCCTTGTTTTCGTGCGACCAACTGATGAAAAACAAAATTTTTTGTTCGCATCAAAACAGTCGTACAGATTCGTAAGAATACGCACGAAGCATGCGTAGCCACTGTAACCGCATTCATATACACACATGCATTTGTTCAGTGTTGCCGCAGCATTAAAAATAAAAGTATCCCTCGAAATGCCAAAAATGTATTCAAAAGTATCCACATTAGAGGAAAAAAGTATCAAGTTAAATAACATACATATGTACAAGCAACGAGTACCTATTTCTTAAGATGTCTCAATTTTACTGTCATTATGGTCAGAGATGAGGGTATAACTGAAATACTAAGCCCAATATCTATGTGATCTTATCTTATCAAATATCAGGGAGGACATCACATGCTATTAAGATATCAAATGTATGCTATTCACTCTCGCATTCTCCAAGCGAATTAGGTTCTGTTCGCATGCTTTTTCTTTCTTACAAAAATTTGGTTTCATATCCCTGATATGGGATAAGATAAGATCACATGGAAATAGGGCTTTAGTCGATGCAAGAAAAAAAAGATAAACTTAGGAAGCAAGTTACATAACTTTACTGAGAGTGTTATTGGTGATTTTGTTTTAAACAACACAAAAAAATGTTATTTGTCTATAACTAAATTATTGTTTAGTAAAGCTAAATTCTGCATTGCGCACCTGTGTCTGCAGCAATGTTTCTTGTTGAGTGATGAGTATGTCACCTATTCGTGCTTGATCCTTTTTAAGCTAGTGGTTTTTCTTATGTATGCCTGCCACATAAGCCTTAACTCCCCTTCCCCCGTAATGCCACAAAATTATATTTGCCTTTAAGCCAGAAAATTTAATATGTATCTCAAACATGGGAATTTTCTGCAATAACTCAATACAAATATAAAATTATAATTGGTAATTGACATTAATTTAGTAATATTCAACCTAAAAACCCTGAAAAATGGCTCAATTGTTGTATCATAGCAAAATATGCTGGACACAAGGAAAAAATTTGGATTCATTGTAATTTCATTGGGATATCGGTCAATATTTCTTGTGATTTAAGCCCGGAGCCAAGAGTCAATACATCCATAATATCATTCAATTTTTATTGGGTGTTGTTCAATTAAATATTGATAATATTTGGTGATGGATTTTTGTGAATTGGTGGATTTTGCCGATGGTTTCATAACAGCTGCTAAGGTAAAAGAGGGCACATTTTCCAGCTCAGCCAGAGAAAAAACAGAAACAGATAAAAGAGGACACCGTCAAGTAACGCTTTCGAAAGACACCTCCCTTCTCCTGTCATTTACCGATCCGCCCAAATAGCGTTACGTAATATGTATATGAACATCCCCTACAATAAATAAAAAATTTTCGTAAAGCAAGTAGGAAGCCGCTTTTTTGCGTTTATTTGCCAATGGGTATACCCATTTCGCCATCAGGTAACCACTGATCAAGATAACGACAGTTGCGTTTTTTGCTGGTGCACGGAACTTGTGGCTTTAAAAAACGTATCGTTATTTTGTTTTTAAATTTTGGAAATGTATGTACGGACTCTTCTTCAGACTCCCAAGACCTAAGCATTTCAGCATCATTGCTGGCCGTTTTCTTTTATGAATTTTTGAGCAAAAAAAAAGTTTGTTAAAAAGTAGATTTTGAAAGGTTTTTGGATTTAAACGGAGCAATTGAAATTTTGTGAACTCTGAACGCTTGTAACTCCATCAAATCCTATCCTTATATCATGAACAGCAAACCGATAGACAGAAGATAAAATTAATTTTTGAATAGTGTGAAACTGATTTAGGTCGAAAAAAAATTCATAGAAATCTGACCAAATAAATGAAAAAAGTGCAGAAAAAAAGGGTTTTTGGGGATATCTCGAAAACAATTCTTAAGAAAAAAAAAAATGGTTGTCATTTTTGAAATATACGCCCTAAAATACATAGAAAAAAGTATATGAGAAATCAGATCTTTTTTTTTTTTGTTAAAAAAACCAAAAAAAAAAAATGTTATCGTTCTTCCAATGCATCACAATTCTACTGCAAGTATTTGCCACAATTCCAGCAGAACAAAGTTTTTCTGTGTTAAAATGATTGAAATTGTATTGTATTTAATGTATACAATGACAGAAGATTGCTCGAATGGATTGGCTCTAGAAAATAATCAAAAAGAAATCTATATCAGCTCAGCTGAAATTGTTGAATTATTTTGCCAGAAGAAACCTCACCGTCTTGAAACTCTTGACTGGACTACTGATTAGATTGTTTCAATGTGTCAAAAAATATAAGTATTGCTCGTTGAAAAATTTTATCAATGTGTGTTTTCATTTAACAAATATGTTAGCCCCCCCTCAAGAAAATCCTGGATCCGCCACTGCACGTGTATGTTAGTTAACACGAGTAGTAAGTAAAGTACGTCCACTTATTATATGAAGATTGCATGAGTGAACATAAGGAATAGAATATAAAGATTGGTAGTTTATTTGACGAAATTTATGCATTATGTATCAGTTAAGCCGCAATGCCAACAAAAACAAACGACAACAGGACTGCATTGGTGACACCAATACTGGTTAACTAAAAACAACAACATGAAAATTGCATAGAATGAAAGATGAACGATACTGATCTCATTTTGACCCCTTACCAGCATTAAGCTTCTCAATGAAAGTCCTTAAAATATAAAATGCGTTCCGTACGAAATTGTTTTCGGAATTTTCAGTTTTATTTTGATTTCGAGTGCTTTATGTAAAGTTTATGGTGTTCTTGATAAGCTTACCCAGCGAACATTTTGAAGATTGCTATTTCATCTTCCAGGTGATGAGTCTATAATTCTTCTGGAAGAGTTAATTTGGCATCTCGATACTTTTATAATTCATCCCGACTAGGATTTTTCTTAGGCATGCCTAAATATACTTTCGGCCCTAACTGGGAAATAATGGGGTTAGCCAAAATTAGGAATGTGTACTAGCAGCCTAATTAGGCAATACTAAGGCATTCCTAAATTAGTGTTACCTATCAACTGCCTGATTGTGCCCTACTACGATATGCCAATGTTTGGTGTGCCTAAAGATTTGGTCATGGTAATAACCTGAATTCGGTAAATCTGGGGAATAAGTAATGTGTTAGTCGTGACTAAGTTCGAAATTACTCCTGAACTGTAAGAAATGACTGCAGAGAAAACTGAACTTACACAAGGTAACATTAAGACACATTCGCTGGTACGGGCAATTGTCGACTATCTTGTTTGGTTCCCTCGCTTCGTATAAATTGAAACCAAGAGCAAATTTTGAACATGTTATCTTCTATCAATTCAATTTTAATATTATTGAGTCTTTTTTACAATTAGATATTATAGCCCAAGTGCCCGCTGGAGAAAAGTCGAGTCTTTAAGATTACAGGATGTACGGGAAAGATAGTGAGCCATTTTGGTGAAAGTAACAAACCAGGGTTGCCTTGCCAAAGCCTGTCCCGATGACCGAAAATGCCCGAATTTTGTTTTTGTTTGAAGCTGTATAATATTATACCTCAAAATATATGTCAAATGATAGAACGGGACCTAAATATAATTTATAGGGTTTCATTGTTGATTTCTGTCCTTAACACGGGTTGCTACCGGTTTTCTGGGTCATTAATGAAGATAACAGCTTTATATGTGTACCAAACGATAGAACTCGAAAGCCAAAATGGAATGCCTTGTCGAATCCTGTCCCAAACATGTATTGCCACCAATTTTAGAAAAATTGGCCCTAAAATCGAATTAACCCTATATATTCTATTTAGGTTCATACTAGAATTAACATTTATTGTGGAATAAGTCTTTCGGGAATCAAGTCTACTAGATGTTTTTCTTGTTTCTGATTTGGGTCCTTTGGTAAAATTTGATCAGCTGTCTTTTCTGTCTGATCATGACCTAATTTTCTGTTGCTTGAATATTAAACTTGGTTGTGTAATGTCTCCTGTTAGTTTTATGTATCGTGATTTTAAGTCCATTGAAATGAATGCCTTGAATGCTGAACTTCTTGATATTTGCTGGAGTGATTGTTGGTATCAGGATTCAGTTGATTTGAAACTGCAATTTTTATGAATGAGATTGGCTCTGTGTTTGATCGTCATGTTCCTTTGCGATCAGCTCAAGTCCCAAATTCTAGCTGCCCATGGTTTATTAATCGTGCATTACATGCCTTAAAAAAAAGGAATAGACTTCTTTCTAAATGGAAGAAAAATCGCACTTCAGTGAATTGGGAAAAATTCAAGAAGGCTCGAAATTTAGCAACGCGGCTTCTTAGGCAGGATAAACTCAATTTCTTAAATTCAAAACTAAACACAAGGCTATCTTCCAAAAAACTATGGCAAAATATAAAAAAATATAAAATTTTTACTAAAAATGCAACTGTATGCAATCTTGAGCCTGAAAAACTCAATGAATTTTTTTCTTAGTTGTAATCCCTCAGGACTTAATTCTAATAATCCTGATATAAATGCTTTTCATTTCTATGCAGTTGATGAATATACTGTGGCTAAGTGTGTAAATGGAACTAAATCTGACGCAATTGGATATTATGGAATTCCCATTAGATTTATAAAACTAATTTTGGCACATATCTTGCCACCTTTGACCCACATAATAAATTATTGCTTAACTAGTTCTAATTTTCCCAATATATGGAAAGTGGCCAGTATGGTTCCTATTGCTAAAACTGCCAATCCTTCTACACTAAGTGATTACAGGCCAGTAAGTATTTTGCCTGCATTAGGTAAAGTTTGCGAAAAGATAATGTCAGATCAAATCACCTGCCACCTTAACACACATTCCCTTTTGTCTCCTTTGCAGTCTGGTTTTAGGGCTGGGCATAGCTGCACTACTGCAGTTATGAAAGTAATTGAGGATATTCGGCCCTATTATGATACGAATCAACTGTCTCTTCTTTGCCTTTTGGATTTTTCCAAAGCCTTTGATACAGTGGATCACCCCCTATTGTGCTTTAAATGGAAATCTTTTTTCCAATTTAGTGACAGTACAGTCAAATTATTGTCTAATTATTTAGAAGGCAGATTTCAAAGGGTTGTAGTTGGGAACACGTTTTCTTCATTTAGGGCGGTTAGCTTAGGGGCAGGCGCGGATCTAGAATTTTTTTCTGGGGGGGGTCACAGGATAGAAAAAAATCAAAAATAACAAGAATAACCAAATAAACAAAGCAAGCCGAATTTCTTCAATGAATAAAAACTAAGCCAGAATTCACTCCTAGTCGTGAATTCAAAAGGTGCGGACGTGTTTATGCTGAGTCGAATATTTTATTATATAAAAAACTTAACATCAATGCAATAACTTAGCTAATTTAACTAAATATTCATCCGCTCAGCCTAACAATCAGTTAGGTAAAACTTCACAATTTCGGATTTATTTCCAAAATATGTCTGGGATCAGAACTAAATCCAATTCCATTTATTATTATACCGCGGCTGGAGATTTTGATGTCATCGTATTTGTTGAGACCTGGCTAAATGATGAATTTTTCAATGGAGAATTCTTTGATACAAATATATATCAAGTATACAGAAAGGAACGTGACGCTATAAAAACAGGTTGTAGTCGAGGAGGTGGTGTTCTAATTGCCATCAAACGTTTTTTCTGTACAACAGCTTGTATCCTTCAGAATGCGGACAGTTTGTACGAACAATTAAGTGTCTCCATTTCTGGCTCATCAGGCTCTTTATATATTTGTGCCTCGTATATCCCGCCAAATAGTTCTGATGAAATTTACGATGCACATGTAAGTAACATTTTATCGTTACATTCATCGTTGGACCATAAAAGTCAGCTTTGCATATTGGGGGATTTTAATTTAAACAAAGTAATGTGGACTCACCTCGCCGATGACTTGACGCCAACAAATATCAATCATCCTCATGAAATCAATCTTATTGATAGCTTCTTAAGTATTGAATTAGTTCAAATTAATAAAATAAGTACTTAATAATCTTGGCAAAATTTTGGATTTAATTTTTATTTCGTATAATATTAAATACAATTTATCTGAATGTTTTTGCCCAATTTCACCATCTAATATGCACCATGTTCCAATTGTTCTCGATATAGAATTTTATGAATTTATTGATCCTCAGCCTGCTAAACATGTATTTAACTTTAAATTATGTGATTTTGAATTTTTAAATAAGTAATAATATAAATGATATAAATTGGAAAAATTTATTTAATGCTAAAAATGCCGCAACTTGTTTTGATTTGTTTAAATTTAATGTGTCACAAATCTGTCATGACCATATTCCAATTTGCCCTCATAAGGTATATAAGCTTCCATGGTATAATTCTGGCCTTAAAAAACTGAAAAATATGCGCAATAAATTTCTAAAACTTTTTAAATCCACTGGGAACTTAGAGTATAAGGAGAAATATGTGCATTACATGAGAGAATTCAACTTTTTGAATAAGTTTTTATACAAGCAGTTTATTTTGAAAACGGAAACCAACCCACTTCTATGTTTTTCAATAATATTAGTTCGTGTACAATTGCAGACACAGTTAATTTATTTGCCGACTATTTTAAATCAAATTATACTGAAGATGCTCCATGGTATAAGCCCTCTATCCTGCAAAACATCAATTCTTTCGTGGATGTTGGTTCTATTACTTTGAGTGAAACAGACGTTTTTAACGCATTATAAAAGTTGAAGATTTCTGCTAAACTGGATGTCGATGGATTATCCTCTATAGTATTATTAAAATGTGCTCAGGCTTT
This sequence comes from Tricholauxania praeusta, assembly GCA_949775025.1. NCBI lineage: Eukaryota > Metazoa > Arthropoda > Insecta > Diptera > Lauxaniidae > Tricholauxania > Tricholauxania praeusta. The sequence continues at coordinate 68,215,728 of OX459029.1, read as the reverse complement.
GTGTAAGCCACTGTGTCTGATTTTCAATAAATCTTTAAATTCCGGAACTTTTATTGAGCCCTGGAAGGTAGCATGTATTACCCCTATTTTCAAAAATGGGCTTAAAAATAATGTCGCGAACTATCGTCCCATTTCTAAATTAACAATTGTCTCTAAATTATTTGAAAGCATTATAAAAGATAAGCTTTACTTTTTAATTAAGTGTCATATTTGCCCAGAGCAACATGGCTTTGTATCTGGTCGATCCACAATAACAAATTTATCATTATTCTCTAATTATTGTGTATCCTCTTTTGAACGTGGCTATCAAGTGGATGTGCTCTATGCTGATTTCGCAAAAGCCTTTGATAAGGTTAAGCATAGTGCTTTAATTGCTAAACTAGCTAAAATTGGATTTCATGGTTCATTTTTGGATTGGATTAAATCCTATCTGAGTAATAGACTGTGTGTTGTACTTGTTAATAATACTAAATCTTATAATTTTGTAGCGTCGTCTGGAGTACCTCAGGGTAGTATCCTTGGACCTCTGTTCTTTATTTTGTTCATGAATGATATTCATAGTTGCTTTCAGAGCTCAAAATTTTTGCTTTACGCAGATGATTTAAAATTATTCAGTCGTATACGGAATGTAGGTGACGTTGAATCCTTACAACGTGACTTGTCCAATGTGAGTAACTGGAGTAAACTTAATCAGTTACCTTTAAATATTGGGAAATGCTTTCCCTGCACATTTGCAAAATCAAATAATATACTCGATTGTTATTTCTCAATTCAGGGTAAACTTCTTAAGTCAATTAATCTTATAAAGGACTTAGGTGTAGTTTTCGATGCTAAGTTTACATTTATTGAGCATTTGAATTTTATCATCCCTAAAGCTTATGCAATGTTGGCTTTTGTTCGTAGACACAGCTCTGATTTTATGGATCCACATACCATTAAGAGCCTTTACTTTGCATTTGTAAGATCTAGATTGGAATATGCCTCTTTTGTTTGGAGTCCGTTTTATGCAAATCATTGTGCTAGAATTGAACGAATTCAGAAAACTTTTTCTAGATTTGCATTACGTTCTTTGTATTTTGGTGATTCAAGGCCATCATATAATTCACGTTGCCTGCTTTTGGGCATAAATACCCTTGAATCGAGGCGGAAGGTTATGTCCTTAATATTTATTTATGATATAGTTAATAGTAATATTGAATGTCCGGAGTTACTTCATTTAATTGGTTTTTATATCCCACCTAGACAGTTGCGTCATTTTGATTTATTCCTCATAAAAAAACATAAAACTAATTATGCTCAGAATGAGCCTATATTAAGAGCTCTCTCATTATTCAATAGATTGTCATCCATAAATGAATTTGATTTTTCGATGCCTAAAGCAGGGGTCGGCAAAATTTGATTTTTCATAGCTCAATTGAGCTGAAGTACATCACACACATTGTGTTTTGCCGACCCCTGGTCTAAAGACTCTTCTAGTCTGTAAGGAAATGTAATCCAAAGGCTTAATAAAGAAATGAAATGAAAAATGAAAAACTTGTCCAATTTGTTTTACTTGAAAATTCATTACATGTATATATATATTTATTGTTTATATAAAATTATAAACTTTTTTATATAAAAAATGTACTCTTAAAACTAAGAAATGTCTTAGCTGATGAATATTTTTATTTCGAATTTTCATTGGACATCGATGCGATCATTAACAGATTTGCGAAACAAAATAGAAGATTGGATTTTGTTTTATAAATGATGCTTTTAGTTGGAACTTGTAAACAGATTGTAAACAGATGATAGTATATCAAGTAAAGCTACAATCCAAATATAGGAAAAATAATAAAAAAGTCAGTCTTGTTTAAGAAAATTAATCAAATTTGTTGATTTAGTCATTTTTTGATTCCAATTTTTTCAGAGTGCAAAAAAATAAGTTAATTTTGGTCGTTTGGTTAGTTTCAGGTTTTTAAGTTTGCAAAAACTAGGTTTTGTTCGTGTGTTTTTTTTTTGTTTTTCGGTTTGCAAAATATTGTTTCAACTCTATTTTTTGAAATGCGGGATGTTTTGGGGGGGGTCATGACCCCCGTGACCCCCCCCTTGGATCCGCGCCTGCTTAGGGGTTCCGCAAGGTTCGATTCTAGGTCCGTTGTTGTTCTCCATGTTCATTAATGACATTTTTTTGGTCTGTAAATACGCCAAGGTTCATGCTTACTCTGATGACGTTCAGCTTTACCTCTCTGAACCCATTGGATTGGTTGAAGATTTAATCTTTAGGCTTTATGCAGATCTATTTGCTGTTAACAAATGGGCTAGAGATAATTATTTAGTTATAAATCCTTGCAAATCAAAAGTTTTGCCAATAAGTAGAAGCAATTTGAGCATGCAGGGGATTCTTGAATTGTGCATCGGCACTACAAGTCTGGAATTTGTGAATAAAGTTAGGAATCTTGGTATTATTTTAAATTCTAAGTTAACGTGTGTGGACCATATCAACTCTGTTATTGGTAAGATTTATGGTACCTTGCGCCATTTACGAAACTCAGTAGGCTTCACGCCCATTAACACACGCAGACTTGTCACTATGCTAATCATGCCTCACATACTATATTCTAATGCAGTTTTTGGTGAGCTTGATTTTCAGTCATCGCATACACTAAATGTTGCGTTTAATAGTTCTGTTAGATATGTTTATGGAGTTGGTAGGTTTGAACACATCTCTGAATGGAGCGGGAGTATTTTGGGTTGCAGTCTAAAAGACTATTTTGATATGCGAAATATTATATTTTTACACAGGCTCATGCACTCTCAGACTCCTGCTTATCTGTATGATTACATAAGCTTTTGTCAATCTGTAAGGTCGTTGCACTTGATAATTCCAAGATGCAACTATCTTAATGCGAGCAGATACTTTTTCATCAGCATCGTTAAGTTATGGAACTCTTGACCTACTAATGTTAAACGGATTGTAAGGCTCAGTAGCTTTAAGCATGCAATTTATAATTATTATAGGAATAGGCTTTAAATATTGTTAACTTATTATTAATGTTTTGATTAAGTTTAATTTCATATTTCTTTTTTGATTAGGGTTATTAATTAATAACTTTTAATTTATACATGTTATACCACAAATTTATTAGTTGTATTAATTCTTAAGTTTTGTTGAATAATTGTATTGATTTCAATTTTATATTCTCTTTATTAGCTAAGTTGCACTTATTTTTAATGATATCGTTGATGTACTATAAAAGCTTAAGACTTAATGTACAATACTTAAAAAAATGAATAAATAAATAAAAAAAAAAATCAGCTTAAAGTTTGCTAAGAATACCATTTCATTATAGCCAGTTATTTTTTGCCTGTGTTATTATTAAGGGAGAGTTTTTAAATTTCCGTCGAGTGCCACTTTAGGCAAGGAAAGATTTTTTTGATATACGTTGTGTAACTTTAGCCACTAGAAGATCAAAAGTTATCGATAAGTGATCAGAGTTATTTTACTTGAGATGGTGAAGATACCGCGGAATAATCAAAATATGTACCTATATCATTTACAGGAAAGACGTGTAGTGGTAACAATACTTGTCCTTCAGTCAGTTATTTAGTAATGGGAAATAACCCTTAAGTTTTTTCTCCTCTTCTCACGCAATTGTTGGACATCATCTTACAGCGCGAAGTTTTATAATTTTGAGTCCAGTTCGTGGCTAAGCGCCCATTTAGCTTGGCCTCAAAAATATCCTTCGAGAAAACATATACTGCTTGTGCGGTTACTAACGTTGATGTCTGGTGAAAGAATTTGTTGACACAAAAGGAATTACTGAAAATCACGGTTTTTTGGTCAAATTTGACTATATCGACTCAGCTGAAATTTGCTGTAGGTTGCGATGAAAATGAATATTTTTTTTTTGTTTTAAATGACAAGACAAAATCACAATTTTTGCGAAAAGTACATTATGAGCTTTTCTATTTTTTGTGTGACTTATACGTATACACCTTTACTCACGTTTTTAAACACGAATTTCAATATAATTAAATGTAAAGTCTCAAGTCAAAAATTTGCCATTTACTGAACAATTTTTTTATTTGTGCAAAATATATAAGTAATTAAATATCTTCAAGTCAGATTCGCGTGGCCAGGTTAAATAAATATTTCTATTTCACATTTAGCAAGAAGCGCTTAAGGCACTTCTTTATAATTTATATGCGTTTGAAGAGTCGCTATCTCCGTGAAGTTTCTCCTAAGCAAAATATCGCTTGACGTCGTCTCGGCGATTGATATATGACCTTTGCTCGATTAAAAATGATTGCTGGGATATATTACCGACTGCTGTTGTTATCATTGTAGTTGTAACTGCTGCTGTGGCTTTACTTGTGGTTTTGTCAACGAAATCAGCGTAAAAGTTCAAAGGACATGAGTAGACGGTCGGCTGTCTTAAGGTTTTGTTCTGGTAGATTAAAGGAGAACAAAAAACATGGACAAGCAGGCAATCAGTAAAGATAAAATGCAAATTTTTTCAGACAAAAGCGCAAATTCTCCTTAAACATTTTGGTATAACTTAAATAATCCCTCATAACCTTGGAAACTGAAATTTGTTTCATAAACTTTTAAGACTCGATTTCTATGATTTTCAGATTTCGTTAAAGAGACCAAGATTTCACATTTTGTTGGTGATACTTTTTTTTTTTTAAATCAAGATTTTCAGAGTGACTAGTTATCTATGGCTATGCAGGTACCCAAAGTGTAATGCAGAGAGAACGTATATGGGGTCACATTTTACATTAGAATTTATTGAACGAATTGCTCTTGTAACTACTTTTATGAAATATTTATTACAATTACCACTGTACGACAAAAAAAAATGTTAAAGTTTTTTTTTTGGTGTTTTTCATTTTAATTAAACAAACTAATAGAAAAGAATACTAGTTAATGGATTGAATTATATAAATTATATATATATATTATTAATTATAATAATAAACAATAACAATAATTACCTGATAATTGAACTTACAGCCAGTTAGCAGCGATCAACATTCATTTACATTAAACTTATTGGAAAGGTATTAATTTCATCTTTATATTGATATACAGTAAGCTGTAATATTGTAACTTAGTACGATAATATTCGGCATTTTTCACAGCGTTTTTACCTAAATATTTTCGTTTGGCGAATGCTGCAGAACAGTTCGCAACTCAAACTTACATATTGTGCGCCACTTTAACAAAAAAAATTATAAAATTTATATAAGCAAAACATATGTATATAAAATAATTTATTGGATATATTGTGTATCATTTTAACGAACATAACCAAGAGTCACTTAATTGATTATAATTATACAATGTATTCAAATGGCGTTCTGTAAAATGGCTAAATTTAAGATTAGTCGTAAAGAGTTAAATATGCTTATGTTTCAACGGTTTATTGCATAAAAAGTTAGGACACTTAAGATATGTACATACGAACAAATGAAGAATAGATCTTCTAAAGCTTAGTTAAGAAATCCGACAAATTAATTTTAAGACCGCATTAGAGCTCAGTTCTTAGCTCAAAACCTATAGAATACTTTCCGAAGTCCATTTATCTCTATCGCATACAGTGAATCAAAAAAGTTTAGGCACAGCGCCATTTACAAAGTTCATCTGTCAATAACTTTTTTTCCACTTGACTAACAAAAATAATTAGGATGTAATTTTTAATAAGGAACCTTTTATTAAATATTTAGGCGAAAGATACTTGAATTCCTTTTTTTTTTAGATGTGATGATATAACAATCAGGGAAAATGTATGATTTTCATATCAAAAAAGTTTAGGCACACATATGAAAAATTTAAGCCTTGGTCCAATTTCTGAACATCTAATATTTGGTTTGACCTCCATTAGCTTGAATAACTGCCTGTATGCGTCTACGCATACTTCCAACAAAGTTAGATGTCTCCACGGGTTTTATATTTGGCCATTCTAGACGTATGGTGTCCTTAAGAGAATCCTTGGATGTTATGTGATGAAACCGTATTTTTTTTCCGTAAGTGCCAAATATGTTCAATCGAATTCATATCCTGTGACTGTGGGGGTGTTTTAAATTGTTTACAATGGTATATTAGCCGTTTCTATACAAGAAACGACGTATTTTTCGGACCGTAATCGTGTTGGAATCGTGTTAGGTTAGGTTAGGTTAGGTTAGGTAGGAGTGACAGTCAGTTGCGAACTGACTCACTTAGACCAAAAATGATCCATTGTGATACCACAGGGTGTCTCACTATACCCTCTCGTTGAACCAACCAGATCTCTTAATAAAACTTGATAGCTGACCTATACCAACATTCTTCAGGTCATCCATTTGTGGAATTTCCTAGAAAGTGCGGGGCAGGAGCAGAGAAAATGTTTTATATTTTCTTCCTCCTCCGCATCTCCGCAACTTCTGCAAAAGTCAAAAGACCTAACACCCAATCTCTCCGCATGTCTGCCAATGAGGCAATGTCCAGTTATGACTGCAACAACTGTCGAGACACTATGTCTAGTGCGAGAAATCAGTTCTGACGAACGCTTAGCATCCCATTTCGGCCAAATCTGCCTAGTTATATTACAAGTTGACCCTTGAGTCCACCTTTTGTTAGCATTTTTTACCATTTCTTCTTTAAGCAATCACTTGCAGGTAGCAAGTGGCATGCCAACACCTTCCTTATCTTGAGAAATTTGTGCAGTAGTCCCTTGCCTAGCAAGTTCATCAGCTTTGCAGTTGCCATCAATGTTCCTATGCTCTGGCACCCAGATGAGGTGAATATTAAAATGCTGGGCCATCTCATTTAGAGATGAGCGACATTGTTGGGCCACTAGTGTATTGAGGAAGACTGATTCTAGAGATTTTATACCAGCCTGACTATCTGAATAAATGGTTATATCAGCCAGGATGCTACTTCTTCTATCGCTATAACCTCTGCCTGAAAAACGCTACAGTGGTCTGGTAACCTGGCAGCGATACTAATTTTCAGTTCCTTAGAGTAAATACTATAACCCACCTGGTTATTTAGTTTGGAACCATCTGTGTAGAAATTAATATGGCCCCTTCTCCCCGGGATTCCTCCCTTCCAGTCATCCCTAGATGGAATGTGAGTTACGTAATCCTTATTGAATGAGATTACTGGAACAATATAGTCCAAATTAGAGGGTACAGACCGCAAGCTATTAAGGATAGTTGAGTGGCCTGTTCGACCCTCGGACCAGCAGATAGTTTCCCTGAGTCTGATGGTAGCACAGGCTGCCATCCGTTTACCTAGCAGGTCAAGAGGAACGAGATTAAAGAGGACCCCCAAGGCGTCAGTCGGTGTAGTCCTCAGTGCACCACCGATGCACATGGAAGCTGCCCTTTGAACTCTTTGCAATTTTTTGTAATAGGTAACCTTGTGTAAGACAGGCCACCATACCACAATGCCGTATAAAAGAATCGGTCGAATGACCGCTGTGTAAAGCCAGTGAACAATACGAGGTGATAGCCCCCATCTTCCACCTACCGCTTTTTTACAAGAGTATAGTGCTACAGTTGCTTTCCTAACTCTTTCTTCAATGTTAATTTTCCAACTTAATTTCCTATCCAATACTAGACCAAGATACCTTGCACTATAATTAAAAGTTAATCTAGTGCCATTTAGCGAAGGTGGTACTAAAATTGGAAGTTTGTTATTCCTAGTGAAGGGTACTAGTTCAGTTTTGTTTGGATTTACTCCTAAGCCAGCCTCATCTGCCCATGAGACGAGTATATTTAAGGCATCCTGAAGAATTTCACACAGTGTGTTTAGAAATTTGCCACATGCAATTAATGCTACATCATCTGCATAGGCAAAGGCCTTACAGCCGTGCCCTTTTAGTGACATGAGCATCTTATTTACTGCCAGATTCCACAGTAGAGGAGATAGTACACCCCCTGCGGCGTTCCTCTGCAAACGAACCTATTTGCCTTGGATTTGCCAAGATTTGATGTAATGCTTCTGTTTGTCAGTAGCTTTTTAATCATATCAACTATTGAACTGTTAATGCCCAGTTTCTGAAGCTCTGACCGGGGACCTTCCCTTCGAATACCTTTTTCGGTGGAGCTTCTTTATCCATACGATGGACATGACCCAGCGAGCGTAGTCGCTGTATTGTTATACGCTTAACTATGTCAATGTCAACGTAGAGCTCATACAGCTCGTGGTTCATTCGAATGCGATAGTCGTCGCCAACTCGAACAGGACCAAAGATTTTGCGGAGAACTTTCCTCTCGAACACCCCAAGAGCGGCTGCGTCTGTTGTCGAAACTACCCATGCCTCAGCGCCAAAAAGAAGCACAGGTAGAATGAGCGTCTTGTAGAGTGTTAGCTTTGTCGATCGAGAGAGAGCTCTGCAACGTAATTGCTTACTGAGACAGTAGTAGCACCTATTAGCAATTGTTATTCTCCGCTTAATCTCCAGACTGACATCATTGTTGCTGGTTACGGCAGTGCCAAGGTAAATGAATTCCTTGACAACTTCTAATTTACAGTTGCCCGCTGTAACATGAGAGTCTAGATTCCGTGCTCTTTTGTTGTTGTTAGTAGACATCATGTATTTCGTCTTGCCCTCGTTTACCGTCAAACCCACTTTGGCTGATTCCTTTTCAATAGCAGTGAAAGCAGCAGTAACATCTCTCTTACTCCGACCGATAATATCAATATCATCAGCGTACGCAAGGAGCTGAACACCTTTGAAGAAAATGGTGCCATTATGATGCACACCGGCTTTTCGTACGATCTCCTCCATAATGAAATTGAAGAGATCGCACGAGAGCGGGTGGCCTTGTCTGAAACCTCGCTCGGTATTAAAAGTTCCGGAGAGGTCATTCCCTACCTTGACGGAGCTACACGTATTGCTCAACGTCATCCTGCAGAGCCTTATCAACTTTGCAGGTATACCGAACTCAGACATTGTTGCGTATAGGCAATCCCGCACTGGGCTATCGAACGCAGCTTTATAATCGACGAAGAGATGGTGAGTGTCGATTTGATATTCATGGGCGTAGTGTAAAAATCTGGTCTATGGTGGATTTACCAGGTCTAAAGCCACACTGATAGGATCCAATCAGCGTTTCTGTATACGGCTTCAATCTTTCACACAATACGCTCGAGAGGATCTTATATGCGATGGAAATAAGACTGATACCCCTGTAGTTGGCGCAGATTGTCGGGTCTCCTTTCTTTATTACAGGACAAAGCACGCTGAGATTCCAATCGTCGGGCATGCTTTCCGCTAGCCATATTTTGCTGATGAGTTGATGCATGCACCTTATCAATTCATCGCCACCAGCTTTAAACAACTCAGCTGGCAGGCCGTCAGCACCCGCTGCTTTGTTGTTTTTGAGTCGCTGGATAGCAACTCGAACCTCTTCATGGCTAGCTGATGTTACTTACCTACCCTACCCTACGTCTAGAATGGCCAAATATAACACCCGCGGAGACATCTAACTTAGTTGGAAGTATGCGTAGATGCATACAGGTAGTTAGTTATTCAAGCTAATGGAGGTCAAATTAAATATTAGATGTTCGAAAATTGGACCAAGGCTTAAATTTTTCATAAGTGTGTCTAAACTTTTTTGATATGAATATTATACATTTTCCCTAATTGTTATAACATCACATCTAAAAAAATGGAATTCAAATATCTTTTGCTTAGATATTTAATAAAATGTTCCATATTAAAAATTACCTCCTAATTATTTTTGTTAGTCAAGTGGAAGAAAGTTATTAACAGATAAACTTTGTATATGGTGCTGTGCCTAAACTTTTTTGATTCACTGTATTTCATATCCAATAAAAAGATGGTCAAATAATAAACTATATTGAACCATTTTAAACATTCTTTCTTTTATTTATATATTTCGTTTTGGTACATTTTCAACAATATGTAATGCCATTTGTGCATGGCAGCTATGTCGGAGCTATGGTGACTACTATGAATTTTTTTTGATTGCTAATGAAAAAATTAACTTGATTTGAGCCCAATTAAAAGTAAGTGTTCACTAAAACAAAACAGTCAGTGATAATCACTTACAGTCTTCAGAAATGTTGGTGGAAAAGTTCATGAATCCTTAGAATGCAAGGACCTTTTAATTGAAAAAGAGTAGAGGTTAAAGAGGATTACGAAGTTCTTTGACCTATTTATATCGGTGATGGTCCACAACAAAGCCAACAACATTATTGTAACCGTTGTAGCAGGGCTCCCAGATGAGAAACTTGGAAATTTACCCAAAAAGAAATTGTCTTACCAAAATAGACTTATTTTTAAAAATTTTCTCAAAAAAACTTTTCATAATAATTTTTTTGTCGAATTCTTTTTTAGTATATTCATAATGATAACCATAACTAATTTTTTTTTCCCAAAATGAACGAATTTTTAACCATTTTCCGTTCAAAATAAAGTTTTTATTAGAAAGGAAATAAATATCTTTCGAGTGCTGAAAAGCATTTTTGAGTTAAAAAAAAAATTCATCCAGATATAGCCAAATAAATGAAACAAGTGCCGAAAAAGGGTTTTTTTTTGGGGATATCTTGAAAACGATTCTTAAGAAAAATAAATGGTTTTCATTTGTGTTTTTGGAACAAAATTTCATAATAATGTTTTTGTACAGAGCTTATTGTTCAATACTTTTAGTGCAAAAAACCACAACAAAATTTACAAGCGCAAAATGCATTAAACGAGATGCTTTCAATGACCGCTACATCATATTGTTACGAAATTTCTGTCCCTTTGACGATAATTTCGATCTCTCACACTTTTCTGAGTTCGATCACTGGATTGTGTAACAATTAAAAACACACAAACTTATTTAGTTATAAAATGGTTTATTTTATTAACGTTTAAATTCTAATATTAATTTAACACTGTATAGAAAACTGTTTTGTTCTACTACGGATCACACTGTATTCACTTTATTGCTTATTGCTTCGCTGTTCTAACTCAACTGTCTGTTCAGCTCAGATGACAACCCTTTTTATACTGCAGTCATCACTCTCTCGAATAATCCAGTACCTTCTAAGTGGCGTATATTCTACCATTATCTACAACCCACCAGTGCTACTTTGTAGCGTGCATTCTACTACTATCCACATTTCACCACAATACACCAGCATGGCGCACTGACGTTGAGCTAGCTATTATGCTAGATGTTAGATGGCGTTGTACGTTGTACGACGGCGATAATTTCTCTCGGTTGTTGACTTTTTATTGTTTACTGCAGCGTCTGTTCGGTTTATTATTTTTAGCATTTTGCGCTAGATGGTGCTAATATCGTTTAGTTTCTTTCGTTGGTATTTATTTCAAGAGTCTTCTAGCATAAACCAAATTTCGCTACAATATCATCAGTAAGCTTTGTTAGCCGATATTTAGTAGTCTGCAAGCCTACTATGTTCTATTTCTTGCGTTGATCAGTTAAGAATCACAGCAATAAACAAAACAAAACTTCTACATTTTAATGCAATTGCTTTTGTAATCTCTTTGTGGTTTTTTTGCACTAAAAGTACTGAACAATAAGCTCTGTACAAAAATATAAATGGTTTTCATTTTTGGAATCTACGCACCAAAATACATAGAAAAAAGTTTATGAGAACCAGATCTCGAGATGAACCCCAACTTTGTATACTAGTGTTATTTAAAAGCTAATCAAAAATTATGTTAAGCAAACCTACCTAAATGCAGCCACCATCAACAAACCAAAAGCGACCGTTGACTTTAACAAAACTGCAATGTATTGCATTTTGTCAACATTCAACATTTTGACATTTTTATGGGGCTGCATATGTGTAAAATAAGAAATCTAAAAAGTGTAAAACTAAACAATATCATCTTGTAATCTGTTCGATTTGGCACAAAAGCACAACAGAAATATTTTTCAATTCTTAACTCAACGATTCACTTGTCACTTTGAAAGCGTTTCCAAAACTCTTACCTTTACAAAACTCACAAAGTGAGTATGTATGCGTACTCATCCCCACATACACGAAAGTGAATTCAAAATGCAAAGCGACATTAGCAATGCAAAGGGAAATATTTTGTCAAGTGCTATTTTCACGGATGACTTGAGCAAACAAATTGTCAAATGTTGGAGCTGCCTGGCCTGTGTGACATCACGAAGGATGCAGACAACGAAAACAACGAAGAGTACACCAATAACGTCGACTAAAAAATAGAAAAAAAAAAAAATAATGTTTCCAATTTGCGGTTTTTGGGCATGAGCTTGCAAAAGTCGTCGAAGACGTTGACAACAACGACACTTTGTCACTGAAAACAGCGCCTTGGTAAACGATTCACCGTGGTTCACTGGACAACGATTGGACCATTGGTCTATCTGATGCTGGTTCCGAAGCTGTTGCCCACGCGGCGTCTAACAAAGCAATGCGTTATTCACATTTGACAGCATTCGCAGTTGATAGATGGATGCATTGCCACGCGCTGAACTGTCTGTCTGTCAACTCCACACATTGACAAAGTGTGCGTTGCTTTGCTGCAGATGGCGCTGTCAGCTGAAAATTTGTATTTTTGGCGACGGTGATCTTTTTTCTTTTTGTTCTTAGTGAATGGTTGCATTTTGTGCAATTTGGCAGTGCTTGCCATATTAGAGTGTTGAGAAAATTATTCAAGTTCATATATTAGACACACAGGTTGTAAGACATCGTCCATTAATTACATGAGTCAAAATAGGGTGGTTGGGTGTCCGGAAATTGAGGGAATATGTGTCCGCTTATTTCCGCTGAAAAACAACATAAGTATTTTATCGGAAACCAATTCCGCAATTTGAAGACAGTCAGAATGCATGACTTGAAATGGATTCGGTCTATACTTATAGTAACATATGTACATAGCATCAAACAGTGAATCATGAAACATTTAGATTTCATTACAAAAATTCAGTAAACTTAAAATCTGGAACCTTCGTAAATCATTTCAGATTGATTAATTTATTTTACAACGTGTCAAAAAGATTTAACTTCAAAAGTTCAGGAAACGTTAAAACTGAAACCTTTCAGAAACTGTTCAGAATGATTTTATGTGAAATAATACATTTGAAATATATAAGAAAGATTTCTGTAACGTTCCGTTTGCAATATTTCATAGAAATATTGCTGGTACATTACATTCTGTTTCTGAATCGTTACATGCCGAGTGGGGAGAAGTCATTAGTATTAGTGGCATGAAGCAAGATACGTGAACATATAAAGTAATTCAATTATGTATCCAAAAACTATAGGGTCTCTTCAGATTTCAAAGAAATCTCACCAAGGGAAAAGGAGGGGAGGGTTCGAATTTTCAAAGAAACGCCACACGTACATAACTTATGGACGTACCCTAATATGAAATAAATGTCATGGCAAAAAGATAAGATGCTTAAGTTCTTTCACTGAAGCTTGCTTTTGTAGAGCGTAATAAACTTTCACCTTGTGAATTATCTGGAGCGCAGCGTATTACTTAGGGATCGACGATATGGTTTCCGCTTCGTTTCTCACTGAAAAATGGAACGAATGTATTCACCTTTTCGGTGAAAGCATGGTTGTCGCTCAGTATATTTCTAAGGCGTTTGATCGAGTGTGGCATCGCACCATCGTATCAAAACTAATTGCATTTGGTTGATCTTCGTAGCGACTACTTCATTTATATTAGACTCAAACTAGAGTACCCTCACACATTTGGGCTGGGGCTGCGAAAACCACCTTGGAGCTGCTAGATCGTGTTCAGCGAAGCGTGATGAAACTAATAGGTGATGAATCTGTCATCGTCTCTAGCGATTCCCTTCACCACCGGCGTAACGTAGGGTGTTTGACTAGTGTTTCACCGAGGCTACGAGGCAGCCTCGTTTTTGACTACGAGAACGAGGCGAGACCGAGGCGAGAACGAGGCGAGATGGAAAAATAAATTTTCCTCGCTTGACCGAGGCGAGGCGAGATCACACGGCACCTCGCCTCGTACTCGCCTCGGCCTCGCCTCGGCCTCGCCTCGTCCTAGCCTCGTTTTCGAAACCAAGAGCGAGGCGCGTTTTGACGAAATCTGAACTCGTAAGAATCATATGCAGATTCAAAATATGAATGTAATTTTTATAATAAAATCTATATTTAACTAATATTTTAGTATTTTATTTTGAGTAAACTACTTTGTTTTATTTTTAATCCGCATGTGCTTCTTACGAGTTCAGATTTGGTCCAAGCGCTAATGCACAGAAGTGCTTGGATCGCATCAGCTTCTATGTGACTACGCCTCGATTGATCGATTAGGGAAGCATGTAAGGCTATAAGAAAAACTGCATGATTGACAACACTGCATTGAAATTGATTTATTCTAATAGTCTTTCTAAGAACCGGTAAGGTGAAGCGAAACGCACAGGGTAATGCTAGTATATAAATAAAGATCAATATATGTATGTTCGTTGCTAATGGACTCCTAAACCGTTCAACCGACCGACGAAAGATTTGACATACATATATGTTTCTTATGATTTGGGATGCTCCGTAGCATAGTTTGGTTTGGATAAAATGGGTGATGACCCCCACATAAGAGAAAACAGGATTCATCAGATATTATCAACTACTTGATGCAGATTAATAAAACTTGGTACATTTATAAGAAGTAGTGGCAGAACTAAGATTCAATTAATAAAATGGGCGGTACCATGCCTTCAATATAAGAAAAAAATTAACTTTATCATATCTCAATATCTATTTGACGTAGATAAATAAGATTTGGTACATATTTTGCTTATAGTTTGTAAAAGGTTCATAGCTTAGTTTGGCTTGGAAAAATAGGCAATGCGTCTCCTTCCCATATAAGAAAAGAATTAAATTCATCATATCTCATCCAATTCATTAAAAATAAAAACAGATATTTTATTTTATTTCTTGAGGCTTGATCAGCCTATCAGCACTGATACATATATAATTTTTTATTTATTTTAATAACAACCTCGCTTTTTTACCGAGGTGCCTCGGCCGAGAACGAGGCGAGGCGAGGCATGTGATGGCAAGATCTCGTCCGAGGCCGAGGCGAGGCGAGACTTAAATTTATAAAACGAGGCGAGACCGAGATCAACTAGAACCTCGCCTCGCCTCGGCCTCGGTGAAACACTATGTTTGACCCTTTTCTACAGATATTATAACGGGATGTTCTCTAGAGAGATATGTGAACTGATTCCATCCACCCGGATTTTCTCTCGCAGCATTCGGGCGTCATGTCAGGCCCATTCCTTTCGCGTCACGCCAGTGTTCAACAGGACATCACACTTTTGCGATAATTCCTTCTTTGGCCGAACGGCTTGCCTGCGTTTGTCTTCCCCGGCAGTTGTGGCATCGGTAAATTCAAGATAAATACTCACCGACACTACTGCATCTATCCCCTTTCCCTCTAACCTTTCTCCTTTTCCTAAAACCAACACGGTGCAATGTATTTATAGGGGGCATCCCCTGAGCGTTGGCTTATGCTTAAAAAATAAAAATATGTCATGTTTGCAATTTTATTTTTTTTTTTTTGAGATTTCGAATTAATTTTTTTTTTTCAAAAAATTGTAGCTGCACCCTAGTGGTGCTAAATTGCATTTGCAAGAATCCAGTGGAGCGAACAAAACACATTGTCTCCAAGCTTGGGTTAGCCTTCAGCTCTAACGTCAAATTCGATTTGATTTCGTTTGTTTTCTTTCACAACATGCGATTTCCCTTTTTTGTTCTGCGGCAAAGCTGACAAGAGCGCATTTGACATTGGCGTGTGGCATACGTTACCGTCGTACTATGCCCCACCAGCACACACACTTGAACAAAAACGAGGAAATGCATCCGATGCAATCTTCTTCAATGCATTTAGCTGCAACTATTCGTTTCGTTCCATTTCGTTTCGTGCCGTTATGCTCGTCATTTTCATTGAATAATTCGCAATATTAGTTTCACTTCAAAAGATTTGTAAAAGAACAAATTTTTTCGGTTGCTCTATAATTTTGCATGTGACAATTCTGTGACAGGATTGACATGTCTTTAAAGTTTGAGCTTTGTATTCACTTGACTGCAAGTATTCCTGATTGTGCAGCATTCTGTCATTCCGAAGGGAGGGAGTTCGTTTACATGTGAAATATTTTCAATTTTACTTGGAATACCAAACTTAATAAAATGTGAGATAGTCAAAGGGGATTCATAAATGTATTTTTTTTAAATTTTCATCCAAACTTGATGAAAAATTATAAACGCAAGAGAAAATCCGTTTTTGGTTTCTAAAATTTTATGTTTTGGAGATATTTTTAAAGTTTAATAATTTTCTTCTTGTAAATTTTAGCGCAAGATGTTTGAAGTTAAAGAAAAGCATTCGAGCTTGTCGGGAAGGTGTCATGTCTACTCATACCATTCCATAATCCTTTGGTTTAGTGAATTTTTTCTTAAAACCATGGTCGTTTATTTTAATATTTATTAATTTTAGTTGTTCATATTTATGGCAGATCAGCGATCATATACCCCACGAAATATTTTGTGGAACGTCTGCTAACAAAGCTTACTGTTGATACCATGTAGTAGTGGTTGATTGAACGTACTTATTGTTAGTAAAGATAAGCAGCTAATTGCCTTTTTGTATTTTTAACGAATTTTGCGCGGTTTTTTTTTGTTTTTTGTTTTTTGCACTTACATTACTGAAAGTAAAGATTTATAAATGTAAATACCATTAAAAATACGAGAAAGTATCATAGTTCCTTTCTCTCAGTATCAATTAAAAGCACGAAAGTATTCAGCTTCCGATAATTTTGAAATTGTTAATATTATAAAACCCAGTAAAAAATAATATTTTAATATTACAAATTTCATAACTTGAATTCTGTGTTATAATTGAAGAGTGGGCGAAATGAACATTACACTAACCTTCAAATAATTTCAATCTCAGACACTTTCAAAAGGTACTTTTTTGATAGCAAAGTGAATAATTAGTTCAGAGACAAAAGCCCTTTTATCGCGATTTCTTCGAATATTTTGCAACTGGACATGTGCCGTTCTGTTTGCCCACTCCTCAATTGTTGTTTCTTTTTCCTCTCATTTGTACCATTGGTGTTTGGGTTCGAATTTCAAACAAAAAACTCATTCTAATTTTTTTGTGTGCTTCTTTTAAGTCACCTGAACACATGGAAAGGATCAAAACCGGTTAACGAGATATCAGGCTTTTGAAGTTCAAGGTTAAAACTAAATATCCTGTAAGTTTCACATTTTTTATCTCGTGGTCCACACGCCGATATAATGGCCTAAAAAATGCAATTTTTCGAAAGTTCGAAATTTCAAGCACAGATTTTTCTTATAAAAAGTAGGCCAATAGAGTTAATTGTTGATTTCAGTTCTTTCCCGATATTTTTTCTTGACCTATAAGAAATATTAATGGTTTGTCTTCAACAGTCGCGACACTGGAGCCAGTTCGAAATCACGAAAAATCAATAAAATACATGTATTTTCAGCATTGTGTAACTGTCGCGTATACTGATTGTGTGAATTTATATTCTTTACGCAAATATTACCATCTCTATATCTTAAACAGAAAAACTTTTACAGCTTAAATTATTGAAGCCTAAAAATTACGTCTTTCATATGCTTCAATACGGCCAGGCGGGAACCGACGCATCCGAAAATTAAATGCCCTTGGATTTCCTTCTTTTGAACCCTAACGAAGATTCTCACAAAGTCTGAGCAAAATTCAAAGTAGTGCAGCAACGAAGTTTCCATTTTTAGACGTTTTTATCGAAAACCAAGCTAAGATGACAATTCCACTTTTTTTTTTTGGAGAATACTCTTCAAACATGGTTTTTCTTGAAGTTAAGACTATTTTGAATTAATATTCAAGGAGGAACAATTAAAATTCAAAGGGAGACATAGTTACAATTGCATTTAGGTTAAAAAACAAAAACACGAAAAGTTACATATAAAGCTAAATAAAAAAATAGGTATTGTACATTAATTCAAGACAACCTTTGCTTCAAGAAAACTATGGCTGAAGGATGTGCTACAAAAAAAAAAAAAAAAAAAAAACGAGTCCAGCTAAAAGGCTTTTTTGGCGGATATGCACATGTGTGCTTATACGAGTGCATGAGAGCATATAAACGTCAATTTTTGACTTTTTAAGGCGCTGTACTAAAACAAAGATATGTGAAAAAGATATGATTAGCCTTTAACGTATTTAGTTAGGACATGGGTTCGAGACCGGCATAAGTAAAAATGAAAATTGATAGTAAAAAAAATTATTTATAAATAAGTTCTATAATTAACATATATGAGGCATTTCATTTGAAAACGATATATGTGTGTGGTTTGGTCTCAAGTTTTGAGGATCAAGAGAGTGCTTGGTGCTTATTAAGTATGCTAAGTTGCAATTCTAAATTTTTTATAGTTTTTGAGATATTTGAATTGAAAAATTTTGCCAACATTATGTATCGCTTATACATCTTTAAAGTCTCTAAGCAAGACATGCAACTCTTTTTTAAAGTTTCTTTTAAACTCCTTAGAAAGATACTTTACCGAGTCTCATGAAAGATAACAAAGAGGAGAATATGTCTCCATATGCTAAATGGATCTTATAAGTCCCCATAGAGAATTTATAAACAAAATATGTTGTTTTTCTACTTGTCTTTAAAAGGGATGTAAAATAAGCCATAAAACATTTGTTTACTGTATTTTTAATTTTTCTTACCCTTCATTACAAATCTTATGATATCTCTTAGTGATTATTTGGACGAGGATATTTAAGGACTTCTTATAAATTAAGAATACTAAATATGGCTTGATATATAAAAAAAAGGTGATGAAAAGTTTTTTACGTTTTCACCATTAAAAAATTTGTGTAATCGTACACTCATGCAACCATTACAAAAATATTCATTGCTTTCAACGATTTAATTAATACAAGTGTTTCATTTACATTGCTGTTGTAAAATGCACATTTAGTTGTTGCTGTCACTCTTTTTTTATGTACCACATTGCGAAATTTCATGCAATTTATTCAAAATAAACAAAAAAGATATACATATATGCTTGTGTACAATATATGTACGTTGTATATACATAAATATGCATATTGTATATATGTATATAACGCTGCAATACGTTATTGTAGTTTTTGTTGCTGTGTACATAGTTATTGTTGTTGCCTTTATATTGTGGTCAATACTCAGAAGAATTCTCACGCACTTATCGCAATGACTTTTGCACACTTTTACATACGAGCACTCATGCCCAGCAAACACTTGAAACATTTTTAGAATTTCCAAATTTATTGCGATTGACTTATAACTTTTCCAGAAGAGTATTCTGCTTTACTAAGCGAAAAGGGCGTATCTCAAAAAAATTCAATTTCGTGATTCTTATGGTATCGGATAGCTTAAGGAATTACGCGTCTAATGAAATACTCCAAATACCGGTATCTTAGTTCAAACATATATATAAATAATCTCCTAAGAGAATTTTCTCCATCTCAATTTTACAGGTACTTCAACAAATTGACATAAACAAACCATCAATTATCTCGAAACGCATTTTTTTGAGATACGCCCTTTACGCTTGGTAGGGCAGTATTGTACGATCAAAATGCAGTTCGATTAATAAGTGATCAAATGATTCTGAAATGTTCATGCCCATATTTAGCAACTTTTTTCTACGGTTATATAATGTCATCTTTCAAACCATGAAATTTTAACTTGTTTTTTTTTTTTAAATTTCATACCTATATTTTAATGTCTTATAATTCGATATTGCTTTTTGTGATAATTGCATTGTACATATAAAATGCAATGTAGATAAATATTTTGAATTAAAGAGCTGTGTAAGTGTTGGTAGATGGGTTCTCTTTATCATGCTAAATTAAGTTTAGTTTTATGAATTCATTATCAATTATATAGTAACTTCGGGTATTGTGATATAGGCATTTTTGTACTTTAAATTACACGTAACTTTTATAGTATATGTAGCTTCTACTTCTTTATGTATTATGGTTTGTTGATGCATTATGCAGTATATTACCACTTCGGAGCTCTAAGGCGTAAGCCAACCTGAAGCTATTTCAAAAAAATGAAAAAAAGCCAAGTGACACCCCTTAATGAAATTGGCGGGTAATATGATATATAGCGCACGGATCATGAAAAGTATAACAAGTATAAAACAGTAGGAACTAAAAATACAATAACATTACATCTTTCAATAGAATTTCCATAAAAAAGGAAACTAGATTTAAACAGAATCAATAAGCGAAAAGCAAAACATGTTAAAGTCAGATAGACGACTCACATACAAAAATTGGAAGACAATCATTGTGATCCCAAATTAAATCGCACTGCTGGCATTGAACTCAAGTCTGAGTCTTAATATCCCTCTGGAAGGATTTGTTGCAAAAAGTACAGGTAATGACCTTGCTGGGTGTAGCAAATTGAACTATATCACATTACCCGAATTTCAGTTTTAATACGCTCTGGTGATTTTTTTTAAAACACATGTCAACAAATAAAGAACTCACATTATTTATTTATTATTTATAATAAAAAATCGGCGATTTAAAGCGCCACTAATTTCTCATATAATTTTTACTGTTTTTCAATCGGGAAACAGTATCAAGAAAAAAAGAACTCGGCTTATATCAGCGCAAGTGACACTAAAAATAAAACAGTAAATTCAGAGTCCGGTAACGCAATAAAGTTTTTGTTATTCTCCTTCGACAATAATTGCTTGAAACGCTTTCTTATGTTTCATACGCGACTTCGAACAGCTTCTCCCTAATAAGCTATCGCCTGACATCAGAATGTGAGATCACGGACTATCAAAACATACGTCTCGGCAATTGATGTATGACTCTTCCGCGATTAAAAATGTTTGCTGGGAGCATTCACACTTAAAAGTACACGCATGCACACACAGACGTACGTGAAAGCAAAAGCATTGCATACTTTTGGGACTGTGGATAATGAAGGCATGAAAGAAAACGTAACGAAAAAAAGCGCATCGTTAATGGCATCCGCTTGGGGCTTCGAGCTTCTACAACATTGTAGAATATGTAATAATTTACAACAAAAAAGTATTAATATAACAACAACAATGACTTTAATGAAAATGCGAAAAACTATATTATGTTGCGCTAAAAAGATCAGAATGGAAAATGAAAAAAAAAAACTAAAGGGCAATTTCATGCGAAGCTCAATGCAATTTCTCCATTAGCTTTATGATTATGAAATTCTGATTTTCGAGTTTGAAGGGTACATATGACTTTGTCAACGACAAATATGATCGGAGTTTATGATATTTATGGGCAAAATGTTCATAAATTGGACGAAGTAGAAATGGTTTGCATGAAGGACCTTACAATCGCTTAAAATCACAACGATGCTCAAATTAATCAGTTTATTTAGCAAACTCTAATTGTTCATATTCAACTTTTGCAAACATTTTTTTAAAGATCGTAGCGGCTAAAACAGATGAATTTCCGTCACATTTATGCAAAACGGTCATAGAAAACTTTAACAACAGCGTGCGTGTGTGTCAGCAAAAGGCCCGAATTAACCTTACAGGCAGAGTAGGAACGTGCCTACGGTAGCAAGATTTAAAGGGAGGCAAACATTTGCGGAAACTTTGAAAAATTGTTTTATTTGCTTATGTTGAAATTTGTTGTATCACTGAACGATCATTTTCCGTACTGCTGTGAGTGAAAAATGACTTGAGATCAACACTGGTTGCAGAACGATTGAACGCACTCGCTTTGTTAACTATAGAGTCAGATTTGCTCGTGTCTTCAAATTGTGATGACATTATCAAAGACATTGCCTACATATCTACATATGTATACTGTATACTTTATAAATCAATAAAATATTTACAATTTTTTTAAAAAAAACTTGTGTTGTCTATCAAAATTTCTTTTTTAATAAATTTTGAGATACCCTCTATTAATATCACATTGGTACCATAGAACCTTTTGTTTAGAACTTTCAAAAATTATAAATTTTCAAAAATTCAGAAAAAATAAGAAGATAAATTTCATTTTAATTTTGCTACAATTTTTTATAATTTAAGAGAAAATAATCGAAGTACCAACTAACGACTAAATTTTATGTCTAATCCATTTTTTTAATGCCAAACATCTTATGTTCCAAAAACTTTTTAAAAAATTTATAGAAGTAAAAGAATTAATTCTTCAAATATTTTTTTTGTCTGTAAACTTCAAATATTAAAAAAAAGTTTAAAGTAATTTTTCGAAAGCTAACATTAATTTTTTTATATGTAGTTAGTACCAGGAGACCGACCAAGTTCGGTTTTTCGCTTTGAGGTTGAAAAAGTCGAAAAAATATAATGCAATTGAATGAGAAGTCGGAAATATTTAAAAAATATTGAATAGGGTTGAAAACCCGAAAACAAGTAAAACAATTTTAAAGAAGTTGATTATATACATATGAAAAAAGTTGAAAAACGTTGAGAGAGGTTGAAGCAGGTGAAAAAGTTTGATAAACTCGATAGTATATTAAAGTGTTGAAAAAGTTGAAGGAGGTTGAAAAGCTCGAAAATAGTTCAAGGCCTCGGAAAAGTTTAATGAGGTTGAAAAGTCGAAAAAAGTTGAATGTGGTTCAAAAAGTGCAAGAAATATGGAACGTGTTGAAAAGAGTTGAAAGAGTTTGAAAAACTCGAAAAAAGTTGAATAAGGTTGGAAAATTCGAAAAAATATGAAAAGTGTTGAAAGAGGTTGAAAGAGGTTGAAAAATGTTGAAAAAGTTGAAAGAGTTTGAATAATTCGGAAAAGTTGAATAAGGTTGAAAAATTCGAAAAAAATATGGAAAATGTTGAAAAAAATTGAAAGAGGTTGAATAACTCGAAAAAAGTTGAATAAGGTTGAAAAATTCGAAAAAACATGGAAAATGTTGAGAAAACTTGAAAGAAGTTGAAAAATGTTGAAACAGTTGTTAGAGGTTGAATAACTCGAAAATAGTTGAATAAGGTTGAAAAATTCAAAAAAATATGGAAAATGTTAAGAAAATTTGAGAGAGGTTGAAAAATTTTGAAACAGTTGAAATAGGTTGAAAAACTCGAAAAAAGTTGTATGAGGTTGAAAAAGTCGAAAAAATATGGAAAATGTTGAGAAAATTTGAACGAAGTTGAAAAACTTGAAAAAAGTTGAATGATGTTGACGAAGTCGAAAAAATTTGGAAAATGTTGAGAAAAGTCGAAAGATTTTGAAAAATTGAATTGAATTACTCGAAAAGAGTGTAAATAATGTTAAAAA
This sequence comes from Tricholauxania praeusta, assembly GCA_949775025.1. Taxonomy (NCBI): domain Eukaryota; kingdom Metazoa; phylum Arthropoda; class Insecta; order Diptera; family Lauxaniidae; genus Tricholauxania; species Tricholauxania praeusta. Next base: position 68,192,485 of record OX459029.1, on the reverse strand, counting down.
ATTCGAAAAATATGGGAAATAAGTTGAAAAATGTTGAAACAGTTGAAAGAGGTTGAATAACTTGAAAAAATTTGAAAGAGTATGAATAACTCGAAAAAAGTTGAATAATGTTGAAAATTTCGAAAAAATATCTAAAATGTTGAGAAAAGTTGAAAGAGGTTTAAAAAAGTTGAAAGAAGTTGAAAAATTTGAAAGAGTTGACAGAGATTGAAAAACTCGAAAAAAGTTGAATCAGGTTGAGAAAGTCGAAAAAAGTTGAATAAGGTTGAAAATTTCGAAAAAATATGGAAAATATTGAGAAAAGTTGAAAGAGGTTGAAAAAAGTTGGAAAAGGTTGAAAAATAATGAAGCAGTTGAAAGAGGTTGAAAAACTCGAACTAAGTTAAATGAAACTAAATATATTGAAACCAAATTTTGTTAGGATCACTCATATAGTATACAAAATATAACATAAAATGTCTTAAGCTTGTATGGAAGGTTCCACGCCCACTAATGTAATCCCGTCAACATTCATATAATTTCAGATATTATAGTGACCGACACCTCTACACCAAATTCAAAAAAAATTACTCCAATAGTACACATAATATGGCATTTAACGTATTTTGCTTATATCGGAGGTGCCACACCCACTAATGCAATCTCGTCGATTTTCGTTTAATTTCAAAGCTTATAGTAACTGACACCTTTGCACTAAATTTTAATGAAATTACTCCCACAGCACACTAAATATAACTATTAACGTTTTTTGCATGTATGGGAGGTGCCACGCCTACTGATGTAATCTTATCAAAATTCATTAAACTTAAAAGGTTATGGTAACCGACATCTCTGTACCAAATTTTATTAGGGTCACTCATACAGAGCACTAAATATAACCTTAAACGGTCTTACTTTGTATGGGAGGTGCCACGCCTACTATTGCAATCCCGTCGAACTTCATTTAATTTCAAAGCTCATGGTAACCGACACCATTATACCAAATTTCAAAAAGATTACTCCCATCAGTGGCGGATCTAGGATTTTTTTCAGGAGGGGGCTGACATTTTTTTAAATGAAAATACACATTGATTGAATTTTTCAACGAGCAATTTTTATATTTTTCGGCATATTACAACAATCTAATCAGCGGTCCAGTCAATGGTTTCAAGAAGGCGAGGTTTTTTCTGGCAAAATAATTCAACAATTTCAATTTTTTTATGAATATTTTCCAAAGCCAAGCCTTTCAAGCGATCTTCTGTCATTGTAGACCTTAAATACAATACAATTTCAATCATTTTAACACAGAAAAACTTTGTTCTGCTGGAATTGTGGCAAATACTTGCAGTAGAATTGTGATGCATTGGAAGAACGATTTAATTTTTTTTTGGTTTTGATAACACTAGCTTACAAAAAAAAGATCTGATTTCTCATAAACTTTTTCTATATATTTTGGGGCGTAAATTTCAAAAATGACAACCATTTTTTTTCTTAAGAATCGCTTTCGAGATATTCCAAAAAAAAAAACGCTTTTTTCTGCACTTTTTTCATTTATTTGGTCATATTTCTATCAATTTTTTTCGACCTAAATCAGTTGCACACTATTCAAAAAATAATTTTATCTTCTATCTAACGGTTTGCTGTTCATAAGGATCGGATAGGATTTGATGGAGTTACAAGCGGTCAAAGTCCAAAAAAGTGAATTTTTTGGTCTTTTCAAAAAAGTCACCAAATTTCAATTGCTCCATTTAAGTTGAAAAACCTTTCTTTTTTATGTTTTTAATATTCAGGATGAAAATCTATTTTTTTAACAAATATTTTAAGCATATATTTGCTCATATCGGACACAAAATGCTAAAGCTATTCAAAAATCAATAAAAAGAGGTAATTTCCATATTTTCATTCATTCCCGTATATAGGCCATTGACTATGTAATTGAAGAAGGAACTAATTCGTTAAAGGTATTTTATTGTCTTATACTTATCAAAAATGATAAATCCAAAAGTACTATTAAATTTAGGCTTGGACTTTTGAGAACGCTCTAAGGGTAAAACGAAAATATACGATCCAAATAAGGATAGAATATTGCAGCTCTGAAACATTTGAGAAAGAAATGTGAAATAAAAATAGATTAAAACTAGTAATATTCGGCCATTTCAAAACTCACATACCTAACAATGCATTGAAAGTAACGTTTAAATAAATGTTCAAAAGTCTTCAACGTCTTGAATAAGTCGAGAAAAAATATTGAAAAAGTTTGAAATGTATTGAAACAGTTGCAAAAGACTGTTGAAATAAATTAAAAAAGTCGAAAAAATATGGAAAATGCTGAAAAATGTTGAAAAATTGAAGAAGTCGAAAAAATATTGAAAGCTGTTGAAAAACTCTCAAGGAATTGAAAAGGTTAAAAATGTTGAAACAATTCAAAATCGATGAAAAAGTCGAATAAATAAAGAAAATGACGAATACAGTTGAAAGAAGTTAAGAAAGACGAAAAAATTCTTATGGGATATATGTATTTAAAAAAGTTAAAGTAATATGGAAAATGTTGAAAAAAATCGAATAGAAATTAAAAAGTCAAAATCCAGTTCGATTTTAATCCAGAAATAGCTTTCCATAAGCAAACCTCTTACATCAAATTTTAGTATGATGGCTCAGATATTTCGATAGATATGCCACTTAACGTACTTTACTTGTATGAGAATCGCCACGCCCACTATTGCTATTGCGCCAAATTTTTGTAAGAAGATACCTTATAGCAAGTACATCTGCCTAGTTAAATTTCATATCGACTACGTTGTTAGTTCTCTTCATATAACGTTTATAAATATTGTGGGATATCCACGCCCCTGAGAGAGACTTTGAAAACTCAAAAAATAACCAAATCCTAATTTTGTTCACATGCGCACCAAATCACCAAGTTTCATTAAAATCGCTGCAATAGTTTCAATAATTACTAAATAGATAAATCTAAGAATATTTGTTGGTCAAATTGCGTCGGAACACGGAATTTGAAAAAAAAAAAATTTTTTTAACTTAGAAAAAAAAAAAAAAAAAAAACGCTTCCCCACGATCGAATGGTCGTAGAAATTCTAATATTTATTTTGAGAATTTAAAATAAAAAACGAAGAGGACATAAATACATTTCGGAAATAAAGTTTTTTAGAAGTAAACTAAAAACAAATGATGAAGGTTAAAATTTTTCATAGATTCGTTTTTTTTTTCTTAAAAACGGAATGACAAAGTGAATATGCACTCAGTGCTGGGTATATTTTTTTTTATTATTTATTTATTTACGAGCGGGGAAGAATCAATGAAGTGTCTAACTCAGCAGCGATTGAAGATGCTTCATTAAAAATATCATCATATGACGTTTCATTTTTTCGCATCTGTGAAAACAGGTTGATAATTTGATTGAATATTAAAAATTTTTAGAATATGCAACGATACTAAGAAATCGGAGCGTGCTATCGAAGCTGAAAGTTGGACCGCTTTTGAAGACGCTTCGGTGTCTTGCTTTGTTCTAAGTCTTGTAATGTTTAAGAGTTAACAGCAATAATTCGCTGAAAGAATCAACGTATTTAGTCGCACACAATGCTTTTAAACGATTTTTATGTTTCTGGACTCCGTTCGGAAATTTTATCTATCAATAGTTGTACTCTTTCAGATGAATTCGAGAAAAAATTTGATACTGATGAAACTGTACCTAGCATGTTACGAATTTCAGAAATATCACGTGATTTACCTGGTCACAAATTCAGAGAGTGACTGAAACAAATGAGTGTGAAATGCTAAGAATTGGTTCCTCCATGAACGTTATTGAATCAAAATATTTTCTTACCATTCTCAGGGGGGGGGCTTCAGCCCCCATAGCGCCCCTCCCCCTTGTATCCGAAACTGACTCCCATAGCACACTTAATATAGCAAGTTGAAAGTTTAAAATACATGCAGTGCGAAATATTTTCGAAAATGAACGTCTTGAGGCGTCTTCGAATTTTGAAAATCTGATCTGATAGGTCAAAAGAGTTAAAAAATTACCCAGTTAAAAACTAATTTCTGAAAAATTGGACTTAAGTCCCTAGCCTGAGCAGCCGCTGATACTGAGATAAAGATTTGCTAAATTGATTTCATCAAAAGTGGAAATCTCAAAAATTATTTAAATTAGTAATATACCCCTCAAGTTATAGAATACCGAGAATGTTCACATTTTTAATATAAAATATTTCAGTTCACAATTTTCACGTTAATAATTTATCTTTAATAACATTTACGCTGATTACGATAATTTTCATAAGAAGATAATTTTTGACTTTGAAACTCTCTGTTAATTTGCTTAGATCTCGAAATCGACATTTCTAATTATTGTTTTAATATCCTTAGAAAAAAGCTTGAGTTTTTCCCATATGCGGTGTGGGAATCAGAGTGGCATCTTCTATTGTTTTCAGGGATATAAGCTTCGAGTAAAGGCACCTACCGCACTGATTTTGATTTGAGTTTTGGGCTCGTGTGACATAGTTGTTTACCTATTACTTTTCCACAATATCAGAGCACAGAAAATACAAAATATTTAGATTTTTAAGCTTAACATCGGTTTTGTTCATTGCTGTTCCAATTTTAACGAGTTTTCCAACTGAATATATTAATTTTTTAGAAGCATTTCTTATTGCTTTATAGGTCTGGAGAAAAGCAAAATAGAGTTCTAAATAAAAGTGAAATACAGAATGAATACGAGTACAATGACCATATTAAAAGACTTGAACAAAAATGAGTTTTGGTAACTTAACTGAGTCTACGATTTCGTTATTTTTTCATAAATTTTATTCGGCAGTAGCTAGTTTTTTCTTAATAAAAGGGTCATTTATATGATAGGAATGAATATTTTAATTTGCTTTGTTTTTTCTCATCAATTAAGAGATTTCTCGAAATTTGTAGATAATATATGTCATATATTATGTCATTGAATTCAAGATATGTCGACGTTATATGAGACGACTAGCGAATGAATCGAAAAAAAAAAAATCAAAAATGTGTTGACAAAAAAAAGTATAGTGGCATGTGAAACTCAGAGACTTTTTGTCATTTTGTTGCCTAATTCTATTAATCGATGTCCATTCTCAGCCGCTGCAGTAACAGATATCGCATTTATGTTTTGGCAACGGCAGAAATATATGGGAAAGTAATAAAAATTTCAACTGTAGCACTATACTCTTGTAAAAAAGCTGTGGGGAGAAGATGGGGGCTATCACCTCGTATCATTCAATGGCTATACACAGCGGTAATTCGACTGATTCTGTTATATGGCATTGTGTTGTGGTGGCATGCCTTAGACAAGGTCACCTATTACAGACAATTGCAGAAAACAAAGACCTGCTTCCATGTGCATCAGTGGTGCACTGAGGACCACACCGACTGATGCCTAGGAGGTTCTCTTTCATCTCGTTCCCTTTGACCTGTTTGGTAAACGAATGGCAGCATGTACCGCCATTAGACTCAGGGAAACTGCTTGCTGGACTGAGGGAAGAACAGGACACTCAACTATACTTAATAGCTTGAATTCCGTATCCTATAAATTGGACTATACTATTCCAGTAATCTCATTCAAGAGAGATTACGTAACCCATATCCCATCTAGGGATGAGTGGAAGGGAGGAATCCCGGGGAGAAGGAACCATATTAATTTCTACACGGATGGATCCAAGTTAAATAACAAAGTGGGTTATGGTATTTACTCTAAGGAACTGAAGATAAGAATTGCTGCGAGGTTACCAGACCATTGTAGCGTTTTTCAGGCAGAGGTTATAGCAATAGAAAAAGTAGCATCCTGGCTGAAGGTAAATGTGGTATCCAAGAAGGGTATCAACATTTATTCAGATAGTCAGCTGCTAGCAAATCCCTAGAATCAGCCTTCCTTAGCCCACTAGTGGCCCAACAATGCCTTAATCAGATGGCTCAGCATTTTAACATTCACCTCATCTGGGTGCCTGGGCATAGGAACATTGATGGCAATTGCAAAGCTGATGAGCTTGCTAGGCAGGGGACTACTGCACAAATTCCTCAAGATAAAGAAGGTGTTGGCATGCCACTTGCTACCTGCCAGTTAGGGGCCGTTCAAGTATTACGTAACGCAATTTTCGAAGATTTTTGACCCCCCCTCCCCCCTATGTAACGCGCCGTAACGTTTTCCTCTACCCCCCCCCCCCCCCCCCCCCCTTAAACGTTACGTAACACCCAAGTGACCATATTTACCTAAAAGTCACAATTATGTTGCGAAAAGTACCGGAAATACATGCGTATGTTGTTTATTTTCTTTATTATGCCCTACACCGAGGGTATATTCACTTTGTCATTTTGTTTGTAACGCATAGAAGAGAGCGGTGGTAGGTATGAAAAAGTATATAGATATATTCTTGATCAGCGTCACCACGTGAGTTGATTTAGCTATGTCCGTCTGTCTGTCTGTTCAAATCAGGTTTACGGAAAAACCAAGAAAGCTAATTGAATGAAATTAGCACACTCAGGTCAGACCTTCTTGCAGGCATCTTGCTATTCAAAACGGACGTAATCGGTTCATGGACACGCCTACCGCCCATACTCTATGTATATTTGCCCAATCCCATTTTGGAAAAAAAAATGCAGCGATTTTGATGAAACTTGGTTTTTAGGTGTACATTTGAACTAAATTAAGATTAGGCTAGGTTTCAAGTTTCCAAAGATTCGCGTGGCACGGTCCTAAATTTTAACCTCTATACCACCATATCTCGTAAGCCGTGCAAGATATTGTGATGAAATTTCTTTATTTTTTCGACCTTTTCATCGATTTTAAATTGTTTAGACTTTTTCAACCTCTCTCAACATTAACATTTTGCATATATTTACGACTTTTTCAACAGTTTTCAACCTCTTAAACATTTCACACTGTTTTCGAATTATTTAACCTCTTCAACGTCTTTTTTTACTGAAATATATGTACCTACTTTGAGTGCAGTGTAGGGTATGTGAGTTTCGGCCTGACTGAAGATAACACCTTATCTTGTTCATATTGTTATTTAATAAAAATCACACATAATGTAATAAACATTTGCTTAAGCTTAAAATATGTTAAAATGGCGAAAAATGAGACGAACATATTTTATTAAAATGATAAAAGTTGATGGGATCTAGAACAGCTACAGCAATAAATGAGAAAAATAGGAAATCTTTCCACGCTTACATCTCTGGTTTTGGTTAACCAATATCGAAGATGATAGTTTTAGAACATTCTGCTTGATAAGTGCTTTAATTTAACATATCATTTATTGCTGTAAATTATCTAGATCCCATCAACTTTTATCATTATAGTAAAATTTTTTGGCTGTAGCTATTCAATAAGCATACACATACAGAAAGCGTTTCATTATACACACCTCATTCCAAATCACCACCCGCTAAAGTAGTTTCACTTCTAAAACAATGTTACGTAACGCGTTGTTCGAACCCCCCCCCCCTCCCCTGTAACGCATCGTAACGTTTCACAAGACCCCCCCTCCCCCCCTAATTGCGTTACGTAATACTTGAACGGCCCCTTACTGCTTAAAGAAGACATGATAAAAAAGGCTAACATAAGATGGACCTAAGGGTTAACAAGGCAAATCTGGCGGAATGGAACGCTAAGCGATCTCTAGAACTGATATCCCGCACTAGACATAGTGTATCGTCAGTTGTTGCAGTAATAACTGGCCACTGGCTTATCGGCAGACATGCGGAGAGGTTAGGAATTCGGTCTTTTGACTTCTGTAGAAGTTGTAGGGATGTGGAGGAGGAGGAAAACGTTAAACATTTTCTTTGCTCCTGCCCTACACATGTTAGAAAACGACACAAAACACTTGGTTCGTTTTTGTTTGATGACCTAGATGACCTTAGACATGTTAGCATAGGTCAGTTTTATTACGAAATCTAGATGGTTCAATGAGAGGGTATAGTAAAGTATCCTGTGGTATCACAATGAACCAAATTTGGTCTAAGTGAGTCGGTTTTGGTAACTGACTGCCACTCCTACCTAACCTAACCTAATAAAAATTTGAGCTAAAAAATATTTCAGTAAATTAAAACATATTGCTTTGAAAAGTCATCAAAGAGGTCCTAAGAGGTGCCTAAATTATTTTTTTAATATCGTCAAATACTTACTTGATGTTAGAGTTTTTTAATTGGTATAAGAAAATTACCTTTTAATTGAGAAAGGCTTAATTGAAAGGGTTTAAAAAAAATACAAAAAGAGTAAGTTACATTTTTATTTTAGCTCACAATCAGTATAATTTCCCACCGAGCATTTAAATTTTATTCTTGTACTCTTACTTATTAATAAATGGTGTCTAGCTTTTTGTTCATTTTTATGGGCTTTTAAGAAAAAAAAAATCTGTGTAATCAATTTATCAGCATTTTAAATCATTTTTTAACCGAGCTTCTTAATCAGAGAAACTTGGAGTATATTGAACTACTGCTCATAATCATTTTGAGACAGACACATAGTTGAACCTTCCAGTTCTTGTTAAGGAAGTACAAATGAAGTTCAGAAAACTATCCTTTGGAGTTTTGTTAACTATAGCTTTGCATGTAAATACATGTTTAATTTTGTAGGGTTTGGGCAACTGAATGCTACCACATGAATATACTTTTACTTTACATTTGCAGTCTGCGTCCTTCAAGTTTTCATCAAATATAAAGCAAGTTGCATATGGAATTACCATATAATTAACAAATATATATTTTTTAAAGCAGCTGAAACTGCACAATGTTGCTTGTTTTCTGGATAATATTGCAGAAACAAATTTTCGGATTTTTCTGTTATTGTTTATCTTGCTGTTGGTTTCTTTTTTTATTTTGTTGTTGTTAAACATTTCAATTAACTTACATTGTCCTCACAACGAACACTTCAGTATGTACGTTCAAGTATGTGCGTAAAAATCGTAAACGAATCCTTAAATGCTTCAAGTTTTTGCGTATTTCCATTTTTGCTTTAATAGGGAAAAAACAAGGTAAGAAAATTTTCCTACTAATTGCGCGTACGTTAATGTTTTTCATTTTGTAAAAAATAAAACCATTAAGTATATAATTTTTTCCATACGATGCATTTCTCGAGGTAACCGAGTAGCTTGCTTGCCGCGCTTTATTAACATGTAAAGAACACATTAAGGACACCGACTCCAACATACGAAGCGTAATGAATTTAATTTTTCAGGGGTAAAACATTCGAACGTGTTTACATTCACTTAATGTCACTTTTCAGCAACTCATAAATATTGTTAGTACAAACAAACACATTTACAAAAAACAAGCAAAAATAACACACACTTATGCACTTACAATTACGAGTATTTATGTACAAAAACATAAGTACAAGTTTTCATGTCTGGTAGGAAATAAAATGAAGAGATAGGGTATTAATAAACACGGGAAAAAACTGTTAGTGGCTGAATATCATCCAATCAAGAATATTTTGAGGACTGAACGTTTTCTTTTTTATTAGAAAAACATCAAAACCTTTCACTGAAGTTTTGTGGAGGTTTCATATGATATTACGCAGTTCAAAACGTTGAAAACGTTTTTTCTTATTGGAGGCGTTGCACCGCCCACTCAAAAGAAATATCTTTACTGAGGATTTAATCTAGCACCATACCAAATTTTATCAAAATCGATGACGCGGTTCAGCCAAAACAGCGTTTTTTCCTAATAAGGGTAACGCCACGCCCTATTTAAGAACTCAGAGCGTTCTAATTACTTGTTTTATGGTTCAGTCCATCTCTAACCCACATTTTATTAAAATCGGTCCATTAGTTTAGCCGTGGCAACATATTTTCCGTTAGGGGCAAAAAAAGCATGCACTGCACTCCCTTCCTCTGCACAGCCTTCCTACAAAATAGAAAAAAAGCGATTATAATTATGGCTGTTTACCAACTGCCTATTTATACATAGATATCAATGGGCGCCGTTTTATCGTCGCCATTTCCTTAAAAAAAAAAATTCGAAAACACCCGTTCTCATATGAAAGCTCTTGAGCATTTTGACACCTTTAAAACGTTTTTCCACTGCGCTCAATTTTGGGCAGACCACTGTCCCGGTTGACATGGAACTTCCCATATATATGATAAAATAGACATCGACAAACTCGAACTTTGGGATGATCGTGATATATGAGGCGCCCAATTGCAAAACCGGCCAAGTCTATTTTACATACTTTTGGAAAAATAACGAAAAACGTTTGTCTTCATCTATGTTCATTGAAAAACTAAAACGTATTTCCCCACATAATATGTTTATTTACAAAATTTCTTACTCAAAACGCGTCAGATAAGACTTTTTAACTTTCATCTGCCTATGTTTTTGAGGAAACAATTTTGGACTTTGCGGGTTATGATCATTTGAACATGAACTTGGCTGCTTTTGACATAGTAATCAACAATATTTGTTTGAAAAAAAGTGGACTCGACCGGTTTTGATTTCAAGTCGTTGAACCGGGTTTGAAAGCAAGTTCATGGACTTGGCCGGTTTTGAAATCTATGCATCAAAAATAAATTTAAAAAATGTAATATTTCTGTCAAAAAATATTTTTTTAATCTAAAAACATAGGCCCCTATTCCGGTTGTCGATTTGCGATAAAATCGATAGCCATCGATATAATAGAAACGATGCCATTTTGGTATTACGAAACTTAATAGAAAAAATTGCGTCATTGTGACTTGAAATATTATTATTTTTCTTGAGACAGCCGTTTAGTTTCATTCAGTTTGAATTATTTTGCGTGAAAAATTTAAAAAATAAAAAAATATCTACTAAAATAAAAAAAATCTTATCTATCAAAACAAAATGATACAACAGCCAGCGATTGTGATCGATAAACACAATACCAAACAAAATCGCTAATAGAAAAAAAAGCGTTTATCTATTGTAAATCGACAACCGCAATAGGGGCCATAGTAGAAAGATAAAGCATGGTCTAGATTTTGATATATGAGAATATCTCAAAATTTGATTCTCTTGGACTTGGCCGGTTTTGCAACTGGACTCCTCAAAAAAACACCTCACGTAATTTATGGACGTCCCCTAACCTCAAATTGCTTAAGTATTATGTGTATGCATTTAACTTCCCAAAACGAAATGACAATAATTAAAACACATGCATATACACTAGGGTGTCCCGTATATTTGTTGTCAACTTGAATATTTTACGTTACCTAGTGAATACTTTTTTTCATATTGGTGTAAGACACTCTCCCAGCAAATTTGGTTTTAATTGGTACGTGTACTACAGTCTGTCTTGTATCCGCACATGTTCGTACAAGTTATTATGGAGTACTAAGAGCGCGGACTTGCCAACACTTTGTAGTCGTTGAAATGTCTTATTAATTTGAATAAAGTGTCCATTCGATTACGTAGTGCTATATACTTAAATAGTCGGGGAGTAAGCCACAAATTAATATGCTCAAAACTACCCTCAAATCGAACGACAGGTTCTTGCGCTATTGTCTTTTAACATTTGGGATGTAAAATTGAATGATACTGAAAGTGCCAATTTGGTAATTCGCGAGAGCATTATTTTCTTGAAAAAAGAAAAAATACCCCAAAATTATTTCCAAACTGTGTGGAAATATAAATTGAATTCTATTATGTTTGGCGGGAACTGCAAAAAATAGATTGGAATAGAATAGATGGATTTAGATAATTTATTTGACATCGCACATATTCATACCCTCGATAGAATGAAGACTGAGATAGACAAAATGATCTTACTGCAATAGAAGAAACCAGGACGTTGCTGCTGTTTGCTTAGTGTACAGTTGAACTTCGATTATCCGTAATTCTATTATCCGGGAACATTTATTATCTGAGAAGTTTTAAAAATTTTAACGTTGCTCATGGAGTTTCGTCGAAGAAACGCAAGGATATTGTTTAACGGGCTAAGCAGTTATTAATTCGTTTGACCAATCCAAATGGCCGTATTCGTTCACAAGAAAACGAACAAACGGTTTATGATCAAATAAATACTTTTGTAAAACAGTGCTTTAAGCAATAAAATACTATGCACATATATTTGCTCATACATATTATTATGTATTGCAGACTTTGAAAATTGATAAAAAATAACATAAAATAGTGATTTCATTATCTGGGATTTTCGATTATCCGAGATGAGCTCGGTCATCACGGATAATCGAAGTTCAACTGTACATATATAAAACATTAACCGAGAAAAAAGAAATGTTCCGTTAACGTAAGCAGGAGAAAGAAAAAATAAGACTATCTTTATCTACAAGATTTTCCGTCGTAAGATTCTTCAGTTATGACAAGGAACGTCTGCTGGAGCTACAAACCATTACTGTGAAACTACATAGTAGCGTACTAAGGCTGGTGCCAGCTGAGTATTATGAACTCCGTCTTTGTTCTTCAGGCCACCATGTCATATCGTCCGCTAGGTCATATCGTCCACTCAAATGGTTCGATCACGAATTCGAAAGCAAAAAGCAAACTACTTCCTTGGTTAGACATCAGGAGTTCTAAGGAAGAGCTGTTGCTTTTGTTGATTTCATTCGACGATAAGGAACAACATTTCAATGTCCCAAAACTAGAGAGTTATTCTGGTACAGATTAAGAGGTGGCAGTTTTAAATGCGCTTGTTGATTGGAACTTCGATGACCAGATGCAAATGTTCTGTGATACTACAGCCTCAATAGCTGGTCGGTTTATTGGAGCTAGCGCATTAGTAGTAGTATAAAAGCGTGGAAGAGTTTGTTTTCTTGTCGCCATCATGTTTATGAATTTATGTTGAAGAACGCGTTTGAAGCAAGCATTCCATACTTCCAAAAAAGCCCGAGATAATTGGTAAAACATTGATTAGTGACAGAGCAGTCGATCAATTAGTAGCATTTTTTATGCATGAATTACAAAAGTCAATTGTGAGTTGTTTTTCCTGAGCTGAGGAATTATCCATTATATTTTCAGATGACGATGAAGACATTTTCTAAATAAGGTGGTGCCATGCATAATACGCAATGGAAGGAAAATGCAATTTATTCCTTAAAAATATGTTTTTTGCAGTCTGCTGAGCGCAAGGGACTGTATGCTGACTGTAAAAAGGATATTTTCATTATTTTTTGTTGTTGTTGTTTTAAATATACTTCAATATTGTTAACTGATGTTTTGGTTTATTATTTTATCTTAGAACAATAAAGTATTTTCAACTTGCAACATATAAGAAAGAGGTAAACTTTTCTTATTTTGGAATACTTTAGAACAGCGGTGGGCATAGAAATCTAACATAAGAGCAAAACAACAACATCAAGCAACAACAAACGAAGTTTTAAAGTTTTTTTTACTTTCATTTCCAAATTTGCCATAAGCACAAAAAAAACCAAATTGCACTACAAATAAAAACAATTGCTACATTCATCAAGACACAATGCGGCGCTGTCGTTTATGCCTTTGTGTTTTGTTTTTGTTTTCATTTGAATTCAAGTCAACGCTGTGCCACGATAGCGTTGAAATTCTGCGAATTTTTTTCGCTTGCTTGTGCGTCAAGTAACGGTAAGAGCAATGAGAGCAAATAGAGCCACTATGTGCCCATCACTGCTTTAGAAGGTCGTCCGCACGGAGTGTAATCATAGTAAACGAATGTTATTGCGCATGTGAGTGGCCATGGTAGTTGCAAAAAAGTTAGACGCATAGGCAACTTCGAATGTTTTTTTGTTTACATAAGGGATAGCCTAATGCAAACATATGTGTATACTAAAAAACCTTTATATATGTACATTAAAGTGGCCCGCGAGTGTATGGGAAAATTTTGTTTCAGTGCGATTTTTGATCGATCCCCTTTAAAGTGTGCCAATAGATGAAAAACGATAAAATGTGAAGTTTCAAATCAATCCGAGGGGATTCGGAGGTCGCTCAAGCCGACTAAAATTTCGAAAAATTTGATTTTTTTGTATTTTGTTCATTTAGTCACTTCTGAAAAGGTTAAACCATTAAAATAAATACTAATGCATATTATATATTTAATTATCTTTCTAACAAGCTAAAAATTATAAAAATCGGTTGACAAATAAAGAAGTTATGGCCATTTATATTATTAAAAAACCGAACATTTTAATTTCTATAAGAATATTTCATATTAATATATTTTTCAAAAATAGGCTTGCACAAGAAAAGCAGGCATTGATATGTACGTTAGATTTCGAAAGTTGTAAAACGATTGTAGAAGTGTTTACAAGCCTACATATACAATAAACCAATTCTATGAAATGAAAGAGGAATTTGATTTCATTTGAACTTTAGCGAAAATACTTTATTGTTGTCTATTGAAAAATTATCAGAAATAGTCCGGTCCTACTGAAATACATACCAATGTTTAATACCTCCATAACTAAGATATTTTTCTTTAAATTCACCTCTCTAACTCAAAATTAGTTGGAATAAATATTAGCCTCTACAAGTCGAACATTTCCTGACAAAATCCGCTAAAGTCGAAGTCCTCCATAACTCGAATTTTTTGGCGTCGCCCTCCAAGTTCGACTTACAGAGGCTCTACTGTATTTGTTATTATATTTTTCAATTAATAACATGCTTTATGCAGCTCTAATTTTTTTGAATGATTGATTTTAGAATTAGTATTTTCATCAGAAAGTGGAACTGATAGTGACACATACGTAGCTACAAATGAAAATGTATCTGGACCAAGTCAGCCTAAAATAATAGGAAAAAAAGATTTTATTAATTCTAGAGTTGTGTCCGCTTTGGATAAATGCAAAATAAGCGACCGTTCAGCTATGCATATAATTCATAATATAAATGTGGTAAATAATGCAGCAGTACGTGGAGTAAAATTAATTAAAGAATACATTAAAATTTTAACCAAAAAAGAATAAGAAAAGCAATATTTATTGCAAGTGATTACTGACTATCGGAAAAACTTCAAATCACATACTAAATCAGCCTTGACTTAAATATTAGTTTTGTATTATTTTTCTTTTTAATTTTCATATTGTTAAAAAGAATTTATCAAAATAAAAAAATATTGATAGCTATTATCTTTATATGTTATAGAAATCAAAATGTTTGGTTTTTAAATAATATAAATGGCCATAACTTCTTTATATGTATGTCAAAAATTTTTATGATGACATAATATGTATAAAAATTTACTTTCTTGTTCAAGATTGGTTTAATATACATACCTGAAGGGTGGGTTAAAGGAAATAAATAGAAAAAAAAAACATTTTTCGATATTTTGACCGGCTTGAGCGACCTCTAAATCACTTCGGATTAATCTAAAACTTCACATTTTATCGTTTTTCATCTATTCGCATATTTTTAGGGGGACCGACTTACAAAAACGACACTTTTGAAAATAAGGGCCACTTTAATGTACATACGTACAGTAAAGTAATGACAGGGAGAAACGTAATTTTTAAATAATTCCAATCAAATTCTTTTTTTCACCAAACCATTTCAGTATTGAAAAAAATCGAGTTTTGCTAGGTTTTAAAAATTGCGTTCAAAAATCTCATTCGATGCGGTCATAAGACGAACATTTCTAAGACGGTGAGGGATTGATTTTATTATGTGGTTTATATTTGGGTCGTTCCATCTATAATTTGCCTATTTTTACACTGACGTGTTTTAAATTGGCTGAAAGTTTTTTGAGTGACTAAGCCATTATCTAATAAATAGAAAAAAATTTTATCAAATTTTTTCGACCAATGGATTTGATAAAAAAAGTAATTTCTTAACTCTGTTCAGAGCCGCTCGTAAATAACACAAAAAAATAATTAATGAATATAAGCAAACGAAAACAATTCAAATTCGCTATCAAATTATTTTAAGGTAGCTGTGTGCTAGTAGATGACAAAAAAACTGCAAGTCTGGAAAAAACTAATGCCTAAGCGTTATATATATGCTGAAAGACAAAAAAAAATTACGTTTCAGGAAAACATCGATTTCTCAAATACTCCAAAATCGATTTCAGCTTTCTTAGACTCAAAATGTTCAAAACATATAGGAGTGCCATCCCTAAGACTTTCATTCATGTTTCTGCACCTTATTTGATTTGACAAGCATTTCAGTAAAGATTTATGAAATGTAAAAATAAAATTTGGATATTCCATTGATACTTTTGTTAATTTTTCGATGTATTTTTGCAATTTTTATAATATTTTCAAAGTTTCGAAATCTTCAGCTTTTTTCAATTTTTAAAAGTTTTTAAATTTTTTTAAGTTTTCTATTTTTTCGAAAATTTGAGAAATTTAAAAATTTTAAAAATGGAAAAATTTCAAAAATTGGCATAAAATGAAAAACTTAACTTTTTCCATTTTAAAAAAATAGAAAACTTAAAAAAAATTGATAAACTTTTGAAAAATTGAAAAAAGTTGAAGATTTCGAAAGTTTGAAAATATTATAAAAATTGCAAAAATACATCGAAAAATTAACAAAAGTATCAATGTAATATCAAAATTTTATTTTTACATTTCATAAATCTTCATGTATCAATGTAATATCAAAATTTTATTTTTAAGTTTCATAAATCTTTACTAAAATGCTTGTCAAATCAAATAGGGTGCAGAAACATGAATGAAAGTTTAAGGGATGGTATTTCTATATGTTTTGAACATTTTGATCATAAAAAAGCTGAAATCGATTTTGGAGTATTTGAGAAATCGATGTTTTCCTGAAACGTAATTTTTTTTTTTTTCAGCATTGGGTAAAAATAGGCAAATTATAGATGGAATGACCGATATTTAAAATTGATTTTCCGTTTTTTATATTTGTCGTAGTGCAATGAAAGCTTTGATACTCAATTAATAATACTTTTCGAATACTGAAGAAATGTTTTAATCAATAGCAATATTGTTATATTTGAAATGAACAGCTTTCTTACTATTGTACTCGAACTGAGGGACAAGGTAAAGGAATGACTTTCGGAGCAATAAATTGACAAAATCCCTTTTCTATAACGATATTTCGGTTTTTGTTTTAATCATAACCAGTGTAGATAACTTTCATTTTAATAAAAATGTTCGTCCATAATAAATGCAAGTGACTCAGTAACAATGACTCGGGACTTTACTTTCGAAATTTGGTGAGAGATACTCGAATCATAAATCATTGCAATGAAAATGAAATTTTAGAAGTAACACAAAAGCCCATTTAGTGCTTTTAGTGGATTTATAAATTCATGACTTGGAGGTTGGAATAACATAATCTCATAAAAGAGTTGGCAAATAATACCATGAATGATTCAAAATCAATTAATTTTATTTTTGTTACTATTTAACTTCCAGAGAGTTTTAAGAGATTCTAAAAGAGTTGTAAGTTCACTGCTATAAATGTGGAAGATTTTAAAACCTTCCAAATGTTAGGTATTTTATTTCCTGCAGGGTGAGCATGTATTTGCATATGTATGCATGTGAGAATGTCTGGATTACAACGAAGCCACAGCTGCGTCATGTTTGCAAAAAGTTGTTAAATCCACAAATTAAATGCAAAAAAATTAATTATTACCGATAAAATAATGCGTTGCAAGAAGAAACGTATATTCTTACGTTATTTATTGTAATGTGCTTCGTCGCATGTGTCAGCGTGCGTACAAAAAAATCGTAAATTTAAAATATATGGTACTTGCGCACATTTTCACTGAAATGTGAATGCTTTCTGCATACGCATTATCCTGCTTTAAGCAGATTATTCAAATAATTTCATTGCGCTTAAATGCATCTGATAGCATTTTTAATCAACTGTAGCGTAATGACGTGCAAACACTTCTTTTTGACTTGCAGGATGTGATTTGCTATGAATTAAAATGTC
This sequence comes from Tricholauxania praeusta, assembly GCA_949775025.1. Classification (NCBI taxonomy): domain Eukaryota; kingdom Metazoa; phylum Arthropoda; class Insecta; order Diptera; family Lauxaniidae; genus Tricholauxania; species Tricholauxania praeusta. Next base: position 68,174,680 of record OX459029.1, on the reverse strand, counting down.
ACTGTAATGTATACCATATTAAGCATATAATTGGAGTTTTTGCCGTACATCAAAAACTTATATTTCAGCCAAAAAGAAGTGTCTTAATCGAATGAAGTTCTGATGACTTTATTTTCCCCACAACATTCCGCAACCTTGAATTTCCTTCTCCAACGTCCTTTACCTTTTCCTGAAGGACTGAGTGGCAAGCTTCATTGGATGGTTTCCAGAGGATATGTCAAATCACTTTGTATCCAAGCCTAACGCTGTATGTAATCGGTTGCATTTATTGTATAAAAAGGCGTTTGAGATGGTGTATGGCCACTAAGCTCTCGGTATGCGTCTTAGGCATTTGGTGGCAAATATTTGCAGTTTGTTCATCAACTTCATCAACCTATTTAACAATATTGATTTTAAATCTAAAAAAAATGCGAATTTTTGCTCTTGTGGATATAAACGAAGATGTCCAGCCTTTGCTCAGCATATGCTGGTTTTGCTTTGATTTTCTTGAAATATTTTGCGACTTCAAGCCAAGGTTATCTTATTTATTTTACGATTCCGTAAAGGTTTTTAACCTGAAATCTTGCGGGTGCCTCAGGCCTTTTGTTTTTGCGGCGCTCTTTGTTTTCTTTGTTTTTGTTGTACACTTTCCTTTTGTCCTGTCGGCATGATCGTCTAACTTTCTTGCTGAGAAAATAAAAAACTTTTTCGCATCGCACTTCCGTATTCATCTTTTAGCCTATTTCTCTCTCATCAAGACATCACGGTTATTCGCTCATTGTTGTGTTTCTTGTTTACTGGGCAGTATCTCTCGGCTTACAGTTAAAAAAATCAAACTGAACAGCGCACTTTGATTGTTCGATGCCATCGCACTTAATCGGGTTGGCTATAAGCACTTTTACAAAAGACCTACGAAGTTTTTTGCCCTTAAGTTTTTTTTAGGTCAATTAACCGCAACATCACCTTGGCTGCTATTAACTCGTACGACTAACCTTATTTTTTAGGAGGAGATACCCAGGTTGGCAATTGTGTGGAAATTGCGTTGCTTCAATGATAAGCCAGTTGCAGGCGCTATTGAAAAGTTCACCATTTTGATATTTCGTATTCGTACCCTGATTTCCAAACTATGTTTAACAAATTATGCTTTTCTGAACTGATTTTGGCGTTCAGATCATTCATACTCATCATCATGTCTTTCTTATGAGCGTTGTCTATCTAGCTACATCGCAGACTTTTTAGTTCGCAGCAGTTTGGTTTTAGATAAGACAGTTCTACCGATAATCCTTTTCTGGAATTCTGTTCTATCTTACACAAAGAAATGAATGGAAATAAGTTTGTGATGATTTTTTGTTGACATAATCAAATCATTTGATATGGTTGATTCTGACTGACTTTCAAATAACCTCTATAGTTTGGGTATTTGTGGTTGTATTTACAACTGATTTGAGTTATATTTGAAAAATCGAGCTCAGAGAGTGAAAATTCATCAAAATCTAAGTGAGTCTATGACCATAAAATTAGGTGTGCCCCGGTGATCAGTTCTTGGATCTATTTAATTCTTAGCCCACATAAATTCCCCATTTTCTCAGACTTACTTACTTACTTGGGTGGCCATAACAACCCGTTACCGGGTTACGGCCGACCTCAAAAGCTCTCTCCAGACGCCTCTGCTTTGCGCACGCCTTCTCCAATCATTCACACCAAGCGTGGATAGGGTTTCCTCGGCTTGGTCTTTCCATCGGAGGCATGGTCTTCCTCTTCGTCGTCGCCCAGCGGCTTCCGCATCAAACACCTTTTTCGCCGGAGCTTCTTCGTCCATACGCACAACATGTCCCAGCCAGCGCAGACGTTGGATAGTGATGCGCTAGACTATGTCAATGTCAGCGTAGAGCTCGTACAGTTCGTGGTTCATTCGAATACGGTAGTCGTCACCGACGTGAACAGGACTGAAGATTTTGCGAAGAATTTTTCTCTCAAACACCCCAAGCGTGGCTGCATCAGTCTGCGACACAACCCATGCTTCTGCGCCGTAAAGTAGCACGGGTAAGATGAGCGTCTTGTAGAGTGTCAGTTTGGTCGGGCGAGAGAAGTCTCTACTACTCAATTGCTTACTGAGACCATAGTAACACCTATTAGCAAGAGTAAGTCTTCGCTTTATCTCCAGGCTGACATCGTTTTGAGTGTTCACGGCGGTGCCAAGATAGGTGAATTCCTTGACAACTTCGAAAGTATAGTTGTTCGCAGTAACAAAGGATCCAATGCGCCGCGTCTCCCTGTTTGTGGACAGCATATACTTTGTTTTGCCCTCGTTCACCGTCAAACCCACTTTCGCTGACTCTTTTTCGATAGCAGAGAACGCAGCAGTAACATCTCGCTTACAACGTCCAATGATATCAATATCATCGGCATATGCAAGGAGCGGGACACTTTTGTAGAAAATAGTGCCATTACGATGTACACTGGCTCTTCGAAACACCCCTTCCATCACAAAGTTGAAGAGGTTGCAGGATAGTGGATCGCCCTACTCTGACGGAGCTGGCTGTGTTGCTCAACGTCATTCTGCAAAGCCGCACCAGCTTCGCAGGTATACCGAACTCAGACATGGTGGCATACAGGCAATCCCGTATCGGGCTATCGAAAGCAGCTTTAAAATCGATAAAGAGATGATGGGTATCGATCTGTTTTTCATGGGTTTTTTCCAGGACCATTTTCTCAGACACTTAATGAAAAATTAATAGAATTTACAGGTGACCTGCTTAGGATTCAACTGATCCTTTTACTTTACTTATTAATACAAACCCCGATGTCCACCTTCCACGAAGTTGATTTGCTGAGCATAAATTAGTTGTTAGTTCTATAATTAAAATAATGTTTTTTTCTTCTCAAGCACTTAGCGTTGATATGACATTTCATGCAGCAAACTATAAACTTCATAGCTTATGCAGCAAAACCTGAGCTAACCGATAATAGTAGATCTCTTTTAATGCTGATATCGTTTAAGATCCTAATTATTTTAATATTAATAGAGTAAATTATTTTAAATACCTCGGCGTCATAATAAGAAGCAAACTTAAAAGTTTATGTATAAAATATTTATCCCTCTTAAATTTGAAATTTTATAGCCTTAGGAAATACGCCTCTAACAACAATTATAAACTATTTATTGTTGCATATTTCATACTAAATTGGAGTGGTGTAAAAGTTGTCAAAATAAATAAAGAAATTAACTAAGCTACAAAAATACGCCATTCGAAAAGTTTGTAACTTTCATGTATAAATCCCGCCATGGATTTATTTAGAGTTAACCAAATTTATTCAGTTCTACATATTTATAAAATGAAAGTCTTAAAAATATTGCATATGAGAAGCGGCTACTTGCAAAGTCCCATACATAGCTCTCACATCTTGCAACGCAACATATGGTCAATTGTACACTGGCCTGCATTTTGCACTGCACGATTCAGAAACTTCTACTCTGTTCTATCACGTCAACTATTTAACAGTCTTCCAGAAGACAAACGAAACATGTGGTATTCCTCTGCGTTCTTACTAGAAATAAAAGTAAAGCTCGAAGTATTTAAAAACTTGCTCGCCAGGGAAATGCCATCTACATTTGCTAAATTCCGCTAGCCCAAAATTGAATTGAAAATAGAACTCGGATTAATGAATTTTTCCTGATTCAAAAAGAGTTCGGACATTCAAATTTCGATGAAAATACAAGTTATTATCGAAAATTTATTGTCATTGTCCTGCTGGTTGCAATCATTTCTAGTTATACATGTTTCCTGCATCTTCAAAACCATAATGAATGCTTCCGTGACAGGTAAATTTACCAAACCACTCGAATAGTTCGTTTGCTTTGTTTTTAAGGCCATTGTAATGTTTTTTTATGGCATACTATTAATAGAAAATGTCATATTAATATGCCACATAAATTCTCGTACCCTCCAAGTTTTGGGTGAAATGACTCTACTGGTCGCAAATATGTAATAATATTCTACTAATTTAAACCATTGTAAATATGAACTAAGACACCATATATCTTATGTGAAACACATGTTTTTGTTTACAAAGCTAAGGATACCGTTATTCCTGTGTTAAAGATGGAACGATATTAATAAAATAATCAGTTGGCTAACTATCCTTTCACTTAAAAAGAGCGCTCTGCATTGTTTTAATTTTTTTTATTTTGATTGTCCGTGGCATTTTTATGTGCCGGCAAGTAACATTAGGCAGGTCCTAAAATTAATTTTTCTGCGAGTAGTACACCCTTTCTGTTTGGTGATACGATATGCAGAGGGAACACTTCAGGAAATGAGTTATAAGCTTAAGGCTAATTAAACTCTTTATTTTGAAATTTAGCAAAAATGGGCCGAAATTTGGTACTTTAGAGAACGGGACTCGTCCTAAATATATATGCGATTTCTCTCCAACGACAGAAAAAATATTTTAAGCAAAAATGCGACAAAACTTAAAACTTTTGGGGATTTTATAACATACCTAGTGACAAAACAAAACATTTTCGACCTTCTCCATCGAATGGTGCAAAAAAAGTTTTACAATTTAATTTGCATTTAAACAACGAGAAAATATGTTTTTCAAAATACATAATAGTTATTAGCGATATAAAACAATTTTTCATTGATAATAACACTAGTTTACAAAATTCATAAAAAGATCGGTAACCCGGAAATTTTTATAAAACTCTTATGTGGTATGGTCCCCTCATATTAAAAATTATCTTTAAAGCTTGTAAAGTTTTCGATACATGATTTGTTTGTACTTTTTAGATGAGGTGACCCAACATTATTCGCAATAAATTCAGTTTTGAATAAGAGATGTTATTGAAATTACATTTCATTGAATTTTTAGGAGCTTTTGTTTCTTTTTTTTTGGGGAAATCTGTAATCGGGAAGTTATTTCACAAAATGTCAGCTTATTACCAGATTACTTCCTTTAGTGCAAGGTTCAGCCTCTTCATCATCTTACATCACCAAGATTTGCTGGGAAGAAAACCAAATCTTTTTTGTTTTTTTCAAACTCTTCTCTAGTTTATTGTATCTCTTGAAGTTGTAAATACTAACAATAAGTTATAAACTCTTATTTCTAATTAAAAACCTTTTACAAATTATAAATTTTATACAAATTGGTATATGTATTATAATAAGTAATTCAAAGCTATATGGGACTTAAAGGCTTTAGGTGGTCTGAAAATAAATATTACTAAGCACATCTCTTGTTCATTTCTGCAAATGCGGTAGGTGCAAATGGGTAACCCGTTGGAGCGATGTCGCGGCGATGTGTTTATGGCAACCATCTATAGTTGCGGCTGTTGACTATAAAGTATCCCCTGATAAATTTTCAGCCGAGACGAGCGAGGTCCCGATCTGAGCTGGCGTGGTAGCAGAGACGGGCTTGGTCCCTGTCCACCATCATAGAGGTGAAAACCAAATATGAGTGTATGATATAAAGTTTAAAGACAAGTTCATGCCTACATTCCAATAGTTTTTAGATAAATCGTCTATGATTTCATTAATGCCATGAAAGCCATCAATGATAAGCAGAGCTGGGCACCACTACACGCGTGTTTCTCTTCAATGTTCTTCAATGCATGTGTAGTTGTGCTTTGTTCGCTTTTCAAAGCAAACTTAATTAAATTTTACGCTCTCTGCTTTATATACGTATGTATATGAAAAGTTATTCTCATTCTGCCGCAGTACCGCGCGCGGTACGTTTTGCCCAGCCACGATGATAAGTTATATCGAATAGATTGCTGCCTCTTCATTTGGCGTAACTTTCAGTTTAAGCCATTCTTCTTCTTTTAATAACTTTTTGATCTGTGGTCCATTGAAAACCGCTTCTTCAATTTTGGCGTCAAAAATAGCAGGAAATATAGTATCTTTATTCCAAACTTAATTTATTAAAATAATGTATGGTGACTTTTCAAAAACGGACCGAGCACATCAACGATTGATTTATCGAAAACCTAATTAGAGTTAAAATTTGATTTTTGAGATCAAGGGATCACTTATGAGTCTTAAAAAGGAGTCCGTGTCTCTTTGAGTTTCGTCAGCTAGTGCAAAAATATTTTTTAATAATAAGCAATTTTTTCCGATGAAAAAATAAATAAAAGTTGCTTAAATTACGTGAGTTTTAACTAACTAAAACTTTTGTCAATTTTAGAGCAATACCAATTCCAACCATGATAAATATAACATCAAACAAGCCATTATTTTATTCGTCACAAAACAATTAATTATGCTATGTCGAAGTAACATAACGAATCCATTTTTTCTCCTTTATTCGATGTTGTTTTATTTTTTTTTGCGAGAGCACATATATTGCACTTTTTTAGCTTGGTTTCCTTTTTCATTTGTTTTGGTAAACAATTTTTTGTTAAAACTTTTTAATTGTCACCAACAGCAACTTTTTTTTTTTATTTCAAATGAAAGCAACAACGATAATAGAAGCAATAAAATGCGGTGCTTCCGTTGGTAAAGCCCATCATCTGCTGGGGCTTCTATTGAATTATGACTTAGGTTCAGTTTTTTCCAAAGCATTTTTTGTCACCAATTGCAAGTGTATATGTATGTATATGTATGTGAGCGTGTACGGGCATTGAAGTATCTTTGATTGCATGTTCGCTTGTATGTCATTTGCATTCATTTAATTTGGAACCAAAACTTGCAACGAAATGAAATTCTATTGACCACCGCTGTTAGTGCATGAAAAAGCGTAGCGATGCATTGCAAGAGAATAAATAAAATTTTAGAATGCTGATTGCAAAAAGATATGAAAATATTGAGAGCTATTCTGCCCTCAGAAGCGAAAAGAGCATATCTCAAAAAAATTTATATTCGAGATTCTTATGGTATCGGATAGCTTAAGAAATTACGCGTCTAGTTAACTACTTCAAATGGCGGTATCTTAGTTCAAACTTATAAAAAATCGGTTGGGTGTCCAAATCATTGTACAAATTAACCAAAAACTGGTCGGATAAGACTATGTTTATATGTTTATAAATACGTATATATATGTATGTGGTAAAAGCCAAAACATATATCAGCAATTACCAGGTTCAATTTATGCACTTGCTATCTTTGTCATGTTTGTTGAATAAAAAGCATTGATCAATTTGTAAGAGTTTACAGAAGTATTGATCTTTGCCTGACTGAAAAAGTTCATTGTAAAATGTTTAAAATGTAAAAAATCTTCAATTTCAACAAACTGACATAAACAAAACATCAATTATCGCGAAACACATTTTTTTGAGATACGCTCTTTTCGCTTCTTAAGCCAGTATTGTAGGTCCGAATCTTGCTCGTATTTGTCCTTCCATTTCATTGACAGGGGTTATCAAAAAAAAAAAAAAAAACCGAAAGAAATTACTTTTTACTGTTATTTCAAAAATCATATATGCATAAGTTCTATATTAATGTGAAGTCTTGACACGGCGAAGACCACCCACTCAACGCGGCTTCAGTTCAAGTAAAAAATTAGGCTTAATTTGGGCCAATTGAATATAAATTGTGCACAATTCCAAAACAGCCAAGTTTCATCACTTATGGTACATTCTGCAGCAATATTGTTAGTATTGGTAAGATTAGCAGTTATGGACCTTCGAAGTGACTTTTGATCCCAGAAAGCTTTTTACACTTGATCGTCAAAGTTTACTTTGAACAACTCACTGTGACTCTATTTCGACCTAAAATATTTGCCCAAACTACTGTTTCTAGTTTAGGGAAACCAATATACAAAATATCACGCTAATCGAAGCCCAGCAGATGCTCTCTTTGACGTGAGTTTGACTCTTTACATAATATTTATCAACAGTTTGCTGATTGTTACAAAAAATATTAAAACCAATTAAATATAGGTTTTTTTAGAGTTTCATATATATTTTCAAATTATATTAAAATACAAAAACATTATCCAAACAGCTTGAATTTCGGTTGGTGCGATAAATGGAATTTTTTTTTTAAATAACATTTGATCATACGGGAGCTAAATTTTTTTTTTCAAAATCTTGCTTACAAATAGTCATTTGTGAATATAGATTTGCATTCCATTTCTGTATCAGTGGATAACCACGTCGAATGAGGACGGGTGTTAAGCTAAAAATCTGTAAGAGCAAAAAAACAAAGAAACATTCATTGTTGCCAAAAAGTCACATTTTAACATAGGGTGCAAGTCTCCGAGACTTGCTTTAAGTTTTATAAAGAAATTAGAGCAATTCTATGACAGAATTTTTGAAAAATTTTTATTGAAAATCATTCAGCATAAGTACAGAATTTTTCACTTATCTAGGTCGGACATTTCATGTTAGATTATGTTCATAAAAAAATTCAAAAAACGATTTACTTTTGATGTAGACATTTAATTATAATTCTGCTAGGTACTTGAAAAAACTCGTCCAAAACTCTTTTCACATTGATTTCGATTCGCGATGTATATTTAGCGATGCTAAGCCGCTCAGCCGATCTTCGGACATGGTTGATCTGAAGTATGTTTTTAGACGATGCACAGTGTTGTATTTTGAGAAAAAATGGACAAAATCAAATTCCCGTCGATAGGAATGCCCAAAAAAAACGAGGTCGGTCTCATTCGAAAGGTGATTTCATGCTTTTTTTAGAAAAATTGTCCCGAATCGAAATCCCAGCTTTGGGCGTTTCTCAGAAATGCCCAAAATATGGTCTTTTTCAATTTTAGACAGTTTTTCCCAATTTTAATACAATTTTGACTCGTATACATATCCGATGATAATTTATTTTGAAAGTCGAGAAAAATACCTTTAATTTGGTATTTTAAAAATTTTTCTAGGTGCTTGGTATCGAAAAATACATCTATATTTAATTAGGGGTAAATTAACGTTAATCTATTATATAAAACTCATTTTTTGTCTGTCCGTCTGTCTGTCTGTCTCTTTTGCACGCGGAAACTATCCAGCCGATTTTGATGAAATTTTTACAGTATGTTCGCATCGATCGGGCGGGTGTCATAGGCTATAAAACTTTTATTTAGGGTACATATTTAGGGTGGCCCTCATACACAAATATTTTAAAAATAGCGATTTCTCCAAGACTGGCAAATCGATTCTCATGAAATTTACACAGTATGGCTTTTATGTTAAGGGGCACAGATTGAATGGTAAAAATTTTATTTAGGGTGCATACTTAGGGTGGCCCCCATACAAATATATTTTTAAATATCATTTTCACGAAGACAAACAAATCGATTCACACCAAATTTACACTACATATCTCTTATGTTAAGAAGCATAGCTTAGTCCACAAACCTTTTGTTTAGGGTGGCCCTCATACACAAATATTTTAAAAATAGCGATTTCTCCAAGACTGGCAAATCGATTCTCATGAAATTTACACAGTATGGCTTTTATGTTAAGGGGCACAGATTGAATGGTAAAAATTTTATTTAGGGTGCATACTTAGGGTGGCCCTCATACAAATATATTTTTAAATATCATTTTCACGAAGGCAAATAAATCAATTCACATCGAATTCACACTACGTATCTCTAATGTTAAGAAGCATAGCTTAGACCACAAAACTTTTATTTAGGGTGGCCCTCATACACAAATATTTTAAAATGTCATTTTCACGATAACAGGTTAAACGATTTACACCACGTAGCTCTTATGTTAAGAGGCATAGCTAAGGATACAAAACTTTTATTTAGGGTGGCCCTCACACAAAAAAATATTTTAAATATCATTTTCTCGAAGACCGCTTAATCGATTCTCATGGAATTTACTCCACATGGCTTTTATATTAAGAGGCACTGCTTAGGTTGTAAAAATTTTATTTTGGGTGCATACTAAGGGTGGTCCTCATACAAAAGTAGTTTTTAAATAGAATTTTCACGCAGACCGCACATCGAATCTACACCACGGTTGAGGTGAGGCGATGCGCACAGGGTAATGCTAGTTTTCAATAAATATTTTTGTATGAGGGCCACCCTTAGTATGCACCCAAAATAAAATTTTTACAACCTAAGCAGTGCCTCTTAATATAAAAGCCATGTGGAGTAAATTCCATGAGAATCGATTAAGCGGTCTTCGAGAAAATGATATTTAAAATATTTTTTTGTGTGAGGGCCACCCTAAATAAAAGTTTTGTATCCTTAGCTATGCCTCTTAACATAAGAGCTACGTGGTGTAAATCGTTTAACCTGTTATCGTGAAAATGACATTTTAAAATATTTGTGTATGAGGGCCACCCTAAATAAAAGTTTTGTGGTCTAAGCTATGCTTCTTAACATTAGAGATACGTAGTGTGAATTCGATGTGAATTGATTTATTTGCCTTCGTGAAAATGATATTTAAAAATATATTTGTATGAGGGCCACCCTAAGTATGCACCCTAAATAAAATTTTTACCATTCAATCTGTGCCCCTTAACATAAAAGCCATACTGTGTAAATTTCATGAGAATCGATTTGCCAGTCTTGGAGAAATCGCTATTTTTAAAATATTTGTGTATGAGGGCCACCCTAAACAAAAGGTTTGTGGACTAAGCTATGCTTCTTAACATAAGAGATATGTAGTGTAAATTTGGTGTGAATCGATTTGTTTGTCTTCGTGAAAATGATATTTAAAAATATATTTGTATGGGGGCCACCCTAAGTATGCACCCTAAATAAAATTTTTACCATTCAATCTGTGCCCCTTAACATAAAAGCCATACTGTGTAAATTTCATGAGAATCGATTTGCCAGTCTTGGAGAAATCGCTATTTTTAAAATATTTGTGTATGAGGGCCACCCTAAATATGTACCCTAAATAAAAGTTTTATAGCCTATGACACCCGCCCGATCGATGCGAACATACTGTAAAAATTTCATCAAAATCGGCTGGATAGTTTCCGCGTGCAAAAGAGACAGACAGACAGACGGACAGACAAAAAATGAGTTTTATATAATAGATTAACGTTAATTTACCCCTAATTAAATATAGATGTATTTTTCGATACCAAGCACCTAGAAAAATTTTTAAAATACCAAATTAAAGGTATTTTTCTCGACTTTCAAAATAAATTATCATCGGATATGTATACGAGTCAAAATTGTACTAAAATTGGGGAAAAACTGTCTAAAATTGAAAAAGACCATATTTTGGGCATTTCTGAGAAACGCCCAAAGCTGGGATTTCGATTCGGGACAATTTTTCTAAAAAAAGCATGAAATCACCTTTCGAATGAGACCGACCTCGTTTTTTTTGGGCATTCCTATCGACGGGAATTTGATTTTGTCCATTTTTTCTCAAAATACAACACTGTGCGATGTAGCGATGAAACGAAGCGTTTGCCTGTTATCACAGACAAAATTGCCATAGCATTTGGTGGACATTTGGAAACGCATCTTCATTGCAAATATCTAGTGCTTCGAGAGAATTTTTGATGTCTTGACCGGCAATGCATTGACGCCAAAGTTGAACTTCATTTGTCCACATGTCACGTGAACTATCATGCAAAATTGAAATATAAGGCACGAATAGATTTGTGCATGAATTTTCATTGAAGTTTTTCATTTTGTTGGAGAAGAGGCAGGTGAAATTCGATGAAATATTACGATGATTCAAAAACCGATCTTCCAAATGTCGCACAAACAAATCAATTTATTATATGTAGATTGTTACACGAACATAATCTTCAACTGAGTTAGTTTGGATGTTAGAGCGTCAAGTTTACCTTGACGTAATCCTGGTTTTAAGGCGTGTGGGAACGCACGCTGATTTCATTAATGCCGGAGCAATGCATTAAAAAAACCCTCGTGCTACTTAGCTTAGTGACGCGTAGTGGTCCCAAATTGTGTTTTTGGTGCAAAAATAGCTAGAGAGCGCAAATCTAGTCGAAAATGAAAAACTCCGGCTCCGACGACTTATTGACACTTTAGTAATCTTTCATTAAAAAAAAAAATTTTTGTTGTGTCTGTTTGATTTTTCATTCAATTGTCAATAAAAAAAACTATGTGCGAAAGTTCCCAATGGGGGGGTTCGAACCCCCCACGCACGGCCTGATCGAATGATTACTGAATGAAATATTTAACAACTTCTCGTAAACTTTCAAGAAACTCTATAACTTTGGAGCTATACAGAATGAAGGTATTGATTGTCGAACAATTTGTCATTAAAAAATACACAGTGTGCAAAAATGAGACCTAATGTTTGGAAGAAAATCGATTGTTGTCAAATCAGGTTAATTTGGGTTCGCTGAGCTCGAATCTAAAATCAGATTTCATCAGGTCTTCACATCAGCGTTGCGAGATAACGTTTAACTTTTAATTTTAACTTAACTTTTTTTTAAAATAATTTTTTCTTTAAGTATTGTCTTACGCATTTTTTATGATAATTTACTTAAAAGTATTTTTTCATGTTAGGCATTATAAAAACAATTAACTGATAAATTATAATAAATAGTCTGAATGTACTGAAAATTGTCCCGTTGTGTTTGTGTTAATATTCTAAGACGAAACTTAGGGTTATCATCAGAAAAATTAAATATTTTCTTACTAAAATAAGGTTTTCACTTTCCTAATTTGAACAAAAAAATTTGGTGAGCAAAAAAAAAGGTCCTCTTTTTTAGCTCAAAAGTAAAACATTTCCTGCGAAAGTAGTCAATGTACTACCAAAGTATGTCATCTGGTCATCTGGCGAAACTAAGTCTTCGAAAGTACTAAAAATGTGTTCGTTGTACTTGCGCATTTTTTACAGAGCGAATGTACTGAGAAGAGTACAAATATAATGAAAGTGCCATCTCTGGCTTAATCCCCATAACTATATTTCTATTATTGAATCATATATCAACGAATCCTTATCTGTGCGTAATCAAGTTAAAAATATGCGGTAAGCCAGATTCGCCCCGCGTGTCGTAGTTTGCCGTATTCTATTATAGAAGATATAAAATTAGTTTCTAATGTTTAATGTTCTCAAAAATGTTTTCGTAGAGATATTTGCTACGATCAAAAATACTTTTAAAATTATAAAATTAGTTCACATATTTTTTATAGACAATGTTTTAACTTATGACGAAATAGTTTATGATTTATTATCAACTAGTCAAATATGTACTACCCATAAAAAAAAAATCGAAGACCTCAAGCCTCAATTCCTGTCGTTTTGCAAGCAATGCCCCATAAGTTTCTAATCATAAATAAATAAAACATTTTACGCAAAAGTTATAGTCAAATATTGTGGAAGACAAACCAAAGAAAAGTTTTTATTAATTAATTGTTTAATTTAAAAAAAAAAACCTAGAAATTATCTTTAATTTGCAAAAAATAAAAAAACGACAAACATTTTTTTGAAAAAACTGGAAGCTGAAACAAACTGACACCGTTAGAGTAAAAAATATTATTAATTACTTTATTATTTTTTGTGGCCCGAAGTTCTTACATTACTGTGCTGTGTGATATTAAGAAATTGTAAGATTATTTTCAAAAGTAAAAAGAATTCATTAACATTTATAATTGCTTCCACACTGATAAAAATACAGCAAGCTTATTAAATAAAATCTTGGTTTGCAAAACAATTATTTATTATACATAAATAACTCAACAGACTGTGCGGCGCAATTCATTAGCATCTTGTCTTCAAATGAGGTCAACCTTAACTCTAAAAGATCGTAGTAAGTGACTAAAAATTCACTTTGTGTCGATTTCTCCTATTCGATTTTTAGCTTTTAGACCTTAGGTCTATAGCGCAGAAATTTCGTGACATCTCTACAATTTTTCATGTTATTTACATTATCGAAATATTAAACAATTATCTTCAGAATTTTTTTAAGATTACATACATTTGTTTCGCGACCGGTTCAAATTGATGTAGGACGTCAAAATTTCTCAATGTTATTTAAGTGTCATAAAAACTTTAGTTGAGAACTATCAAAACAAACGAAACGTAAAATCAAAAATAGGAAACGATTTATTTTTGCTTCTACTGTATGCCCTGTTACATAGCAGACCTATTATCGGTATATCGGGAATGTTGTAAACTTTTTCGACCTTTTAGGGGTGAGATGGGAATAGTAAAATAATTTATTAGTGAGATACCAAATAATCAACTACGTACGTATATTCGCTATATGTTTGTGCTTACATTTATTTGCTATAAATTTTCTGTGGCAATTTTTAATAGAAAAATCTTCAAGTGTAGTTATAAGCCTCAAAAGTGGAGATTAACTTATGTAAACGTTGTTGTTAATTGTTTATTTTAATTTTGCTGTTAATAATTTTTTTGCTCTGTTTTTGTTTAATTATTTTAAGCCCACTTGATAAGCCAACATTTATTAAAAAGCAACAACAACAAACTTTACAACGCGTCTTACCATTAAATGCTACAGAGCTGAAAAAAAAAAAATAAAATGGATACAATTTTATCGGTCCTTGGTTGGTTTGTTTGCCTGTGGTTGCTGCGTTGCGATAAGCACGCTTATTTATTGACAACCAAAAAGAATGGTGAATTTATTTTAATTATTTTATTCAAGCAGCGATGTCCCTTTTTGGAATTTTTTTGTATGTAATTTTTTTCTTTAGTTTAAACAATGTCAATAAATTCCAGCGAATACTTTTAAATCCTTTTCGTGTATGCAAAATAAAAAACCATCAGCATCAACTTACAAACTAACATTTGCTAATACAATCATACATATTTACATGTATTATATGAAAGTATGTGTATTACTGTTAGTTGCAAATTTTTTAGCAACAGTTCAATGCGAAAGAACAATGAACAAATTTCAATGACAACACTAGCCGACCCCAAAAATATTCCATGACATTTCTTAATTTTTAATGATGTAGTTAAGTCCCCTAAACACAAAAAATTTTTCATAGATTTTTCTCACTGTTAGTTTTTTTTTTAAATTTTTTTTTAGTGTATTTTCTGTGCATTTTCAGTTTTTAGACTATATCTCATTCAAATATAAACCGATTTTCTTCAAACAAATTTCGAAAAAAAGTTAATAAAATTCTCCACAACTTTTGTAATAACAGGTTTTGATTTGAGTAAACAGGTTACGAGATAAAAGCTGACACATTTGAAAAAGTTGATTTTCTTCAAATTTGTATACAATTAAAAATAACTTTACAAATATAAATTTTTTAAATTACATCAATTTAGCTCTTTAGTTGCAAAGAAAAAACTCTTAAAAAGGAAATAATACCAAGTTTTCTGTTGATTAATGCCGAAGTTATAGCCAATTTAGTATAAATTTTCATAATTTCATTTTACCAATTTTTCAGTTTTTTCTCATTTGTAGGCTATTAAGTCCAGTAGAATTAGTCGTGAAAATGAAAAAAAAATAAATAATTCGTTACAGCACTCTGACAGCTGAATATTGTTGAACAAGCTCTTGTATAAGAGGGCAAAAGAAATCGAACTGACAGCAGATATCCGGGGTGGAATGGCGCATATTTTTAGAGGTCGAATACAGTTTTTGACAATTTCTGTCTAAATTGTGCATCCTATCAAAAAAAGTTTAAAGGAAAAGATGTAGTAAATAAAAAAACTACAACTTTTGATTTAATCATTTTCACCTTAACCTCAAAATTTTTCGAAAAAATGGCTGAGAACCGGTTTTTTGGATTTTAATTTTTTTCTTTGACTAAAAAGTTTCTATGAAGCTGAAACTTGGGCAAAAGATACTTTTTAGTGTAATTTTTTCAGACGGAAATATTAAGAGGTTGTTGTTAAATTTAATTTTTAAACCAAAAAAACCGAAATTTTCTGAAATAACTGAAAATACACAGAAAATACACTAAAAAAAATTTAAAAAAAAACTAACAGTGAGAAAAATCTATCAAATATTTTTTTGAGCTTAGGGGACCTAACTACATCATAAAAAAAATAAGAAAGTTCATGGAACAAAAAAAAATGTCAAAAGAGTCGGCTAGTGTAATTGCGTTTGTTTGTTGCGATAATTTAGGTCTTACTATTACTATAGCTACATATGTACATTAGACCGGGTCGATTTGTATGAAGCAAAGTAAAGTCAGTCAGACACCAACTCAAAAGTTAGAAGGACCCTTATAAACGATATCTGCATAATTTTTTTTTTTTTCGTTCCGAGAAAAACCAATGGAGCACTTTTGATTCTCCCGAAGGTCCTTTTTGGCTAAAAAAACGTGTTTTTTGCTCATAACTTTTATTCCTTCACAGAATGGATACCCAACTTTGCTCGAAAATTAAAGAGTGCGCTCTTGCATAAATTTGACGCTAAAAAAATTTAAATTTTTTTTCTATTATAGATAATATTTAGTCCCGAAATTCGATTTTTTCACATTTTTTATTTAATTACTAGCTATCCCGGCAGACGGTGTTCTGCCCTTTCCGGTAGGTGGCGCGAACCTGTATGAACTCATGCTATGGAATGTTAAAGCGAATCAGCCCATTTTTAAAGTGAAATCAACTTCTGTCCCTACTCTTTTACATATAGTATAGCAGACTTGGCAGACGTTGTTCTGGCCTTACTGCTAGGTGGTGCGATGAGCTTTATTTATTATAGCTTTTGTGTTTTACATAATTACGAAGTTTCAATCATCTGCATCAAGTAATTGCTGATGTATACAAAATGTTGTTTTATTCGCATATGGAAGGTGTGGCACCACCCATTTTCTTATTGAAAATTCTTTTTGCCCGTACTTTTTATATACATATGTATCTAGTCTCATTCATCTGCATCACAAATTTCGGTATTTTCTTATATGGAAGACATAATACTGCACGGCCATAGCTGTGCCTCTTAATATAACAGATACGTGGTGTAAATTCCAGGTGAATCGATGCAGTAGTCTTTGGGAAAATGCTATTTTAAAAATATTTTTGTATGAGGGCCACCTTAAATAAAAGTTTTGTAGGCTTTACTAAGCCTCTTAATATAAAAGTTAAGTGGTGTAAATTCGGCGTGAATTGATTTACCGGTCTTCGTGAAAATGATTTTTTTAAAAATATTTTTGTATGAGGGCCACCCTAAATAAAAGTTTTATGGACCAAACAGTGTCCCTTAATACAAAAGACGCGTGGTGCAAACTCTATGTCAATCGATGGACTGGTCTTTGTGAAAATGTTATTTTAAAAATATTTTTGAATAAGGGCCACCCTAAGTATGTATCCGAAATAAAAGACTTATAAACTTAGCTATGTTTGTATTCTCTTAATATAAAATAACACGTGGTGTAAATTCCATGTGAATCGATGCAGTAGTCTTTGGGAAAATGCTATTTTAAAAATATTTTTGTATGAGCGCCGACCTAAATATGCAGCCTAAATAAAAGTCTCATAGGCTTAACTATGTATCTTGGTATAAAAGCTACGTGGTGTAAATTCCATGTGAATCGCTGCAGTGGTATTTGTGAAAATGCTATTATAAAAAAAAATTGTATGAGGGCCACCCTAAATAGAAGTTTTATAGACTAAACCATGCCTGTTAATATAAAAGCTACGTGATGTAAATTCGATGTGAATAAATGCAGTGGTCTTTGGGAAAATGCTATTTTAAAAATATTTTTGTATGAGGGCCACCCTAAATATGTAGCCTTAATAAAAGTCTTATAGACTAAACCTTGTCACTTAGTATAAAAGCTACGTTTTTTTAGTTTACCCCCTATTCTCAGACCTACCAAATATACACAAAAAGTTTCATAAGAATCGGTCAAGCCGTTTGGGAGGAGTACGGTAACAAACACTGTGACACAAGAATTTTATATATTAGATTTTGTTTAAGCTACTGTAGATGCTGCATTTAGCATTGGATTTGGCAAAAAATCCAACTTTTATTACTCAATTTTTATAGTATTTGGTTATCGCTATATAAAAGTTTAGACAGAATTTGGTTATCGCTATATTAAGGACTGGCGCGATTCTAGGCTACTGTATATTTCGCGTGAGTCCAAAGTATTTAAAATGTGACCCAGGCGGTTTTTGTTCACGACTTGCATACATGATTCGCTCACTGCTTGACATGGAAAGTCTGTAATGAAAATAATATATTGTAATTTGCTATGTATTTTGCTTTGTTATTCTTCACCTGGAAAAGCAATGATATCTTCTAAATCATCATGAATCAAAAGATTTTCTTCAGTTAGAAACTGAGTGCAAGGTGGCTCCGTTAGATGTATCTTGTCCCAATGGACCATATTTGTATACGATGTGCAGCTGAAATTCACTTCAGGTACATAAAACTTCCGTATATTCAATGATGGTTTTTTCCGAGCTTCAATGATTTTTGAATAGCCAACCGATCGAATATCTTTGTTGTCATCTGTTATCATTGACAAAATAATGTTTTCAGGATGACAGAAGTACGTGTTACGCTTGATGCTAGGCTCAATAATTTTCTGAACATAATTTGGCAACGAGCGTGTCAGTTGAATATATTTATAAAAATAACGACTACCGTGAATGGCTAGCGGCTTGTTCTTGACACAAAACCAAAACGGCACATAAACTTTCATAATAAAATAGGCAACACTGACAAAGCCATTGCGTACAGATACTTCTAGTCGGCACGAAGTTCCCACAACCCAATATTTTCTGGCATATTTTCAAGTGAAATCTTAATGGAAACATCCGACACCTGAAAGCCACGACTACGAATACGTTAGAGATAATTAATTCAAAAGACACATAAAATTACCGGTATAGTCTCCGCAATATGCAATGCCTTCATGATTGGTCCTCCAAATGATGTTGGGCCAGTTGAAACACCACCAATTTCTTTAAACAATACCCTCAATGGAAGTTCGTTGAAATGGAACAGACAAATCAACCATTGCAGTGGCCTCTCCAAACGATTTTCCAAGCACTGAATCGCTCCAAGGTTTGGTCCCGTATTGTTTGGAGTGCCGTCACAACCAACTGCTACTAGATGGTCCAGTAAAAAATGTTCCCCTGTCAAGAAATTAAGAATTCCCTCAGAAATGGTTTTACCAGTTCCATTCGGAATGGTAACAAAACCAACAAATTTAGACTCTGGCTCTTTTACAATCGTTATATACTCTTCTAGTTTAATTTCACTTTGGGGAACTTCTAGCCCATCAACAACCGTTTGTACCAAAGTTTTATCTTTTTTT
Organism: Tricholauxania praeusta; assembly: GCA_949775025.1. Taxonomy (NCBI): domain Eukaryota; kingdom Metazoa; phylum Arthropoda; class Insecta; order Diptera; family Lauxaniidae; genus Tricholauxania; species Tricholauxania praeusta. The sequence goes on along the minus strand of OX459029.1, from coordinate 68,155,618 downwards.
CCATCAAAGAATATGCATTTTAATAGCCTATCGGACTTGAATTTTGCCATTGCTTCTCCTCTTACCACCCTTTTGGCTCGGCGAATTTTTTTTTTGTCGATGACGCACGGAATGTTTAAATCTTTCAGTAAACATGTTGCATACAACGAAGCGAACCGATCTGAAACTTTGGCACGATCCAAAGCAGCACAAAATGAAGTGAGTTAAAGGCCTCTTACTCTAACATCAATTTCATCATCTTCTTCCGATGAAGAGTCACTTTCTATTTCTTTGAAGAAATTTTCTTCTTCATTTGTCGACGGATCATACATACTTTGGGCTAAAGAAGGTGCAACACCTGTTCCATTTGAGCTGCACAAGCCTTGAAAATCAATATCCTCATAAAAATCTGCAGCAGCAGCACCAGCAATAGCAATAGCAACTGCAACAGCACTTTCATTCTTACTGTTACAATTATCCAGATTAAGATGCCGAGCGTTCCACTGGCCGATGTAAAAATTTTTAGAACTGTTTGGAATACGGTGTTCCTTTGAGCAGCCACAGCTCATGTTTGACTCAATGCCACATTTGCATTTAGCCAAATTAAACAAAAACTTCCATTTTTCATCATTTACTGTTAATTTTTTTTTTTTTAATATGCAATAGTTTTCCAACAATGCATTTATTTGTGCACGATACATTGTTTTTGTTACCATCGGTATTTTGGCTCGCGTCCATAGTCCACAAATTTTCGTTAAAGCAGGTACGATAAATTTTCTGAAACCTATATTTTCCCGACGCCTGCATTCACTTTCGCGCAAATATATCAAAAACTGCACCACGTCGCGATTAGTTGGCAGTTTCGTCAAACTTAAGTCCGATGCTATTAAATCCATTTTATATACCAAATAAGTTGTACCAAATAATTTTATGAACGCATTAAAAACATCAAATTTGAGCAGAAAACACGTTTTTTTAGCCAAAAAGGACCTTCGGGAGAATCAAAAGTGCTCCATTGGTTTTTCTCGGAACGAAAAAAAAATTATGCAGATATAGTTTTTAAGGGTCCTTCTAACTTTTGAGTCGGTGTCTGGATGAATCTAAATTTCGACCCGGTCTAATGTACATGCAGCAAAATTTTATAATTAAGGCGCTTAACCATACTTGTCAAATGCAATGCAGTGTGTATTATTAATTAATTTTTAGATTAATCTTATATTATTTTTGGGAAAAAGTTCAAACTTTTTCTGTCTTGGAGCCATAGCTCCAAGTGAATCGAATTACTCAAAAACTCTATTCCATGAAAATGTAATGTGAATTACTTTTAATACCATTGCGATAGAAATTGATCCACTCTCGTTTCCATTTAAGGCGGTATGCCCAGTTAGATTGGCGTTTTTTTAGGAACTTTTTTTTCTTGAAAAGCGTTACATTTATTTGAAAAAATTTTTTTTACAATTAATTAAGTTCATATTCTAGTTTATATTCGAGTTTTTTTTTAAAAAAATATTGAAAACACTTAAAAAAATATGTTGATGTAGTTGCTGTAGCCGACCTTCAAGAGCATCTCAAAAAAAAAGTGTTTCGCAGTGATCACGATATCTCTGAACTGCCTATGTGAAATCAAAAAATATTGAAGGTATATATTAAAATCTAGGACTTAATCGTCGGAATAAGCAAAATATTAAATTTGAACAAAATGGCGGCCTTTCAGGAGAAAAAAATAATTTTCATTTTCTACCCAAAACTTTGGTTTTAGACTGTTTATAAAATCATTTACATTGATTGGATCGACAAAATCTACGATTAAGGACTAAACAAATTATTTGGGTCCTTGTTATAGTGTCGTCTTACAAAATATCGGTGTTTTAATGTTTAATGTTTTCATGTTTAGCTTAATTAGTTTAAAATCAAAATTAAAATTTAATATATGACGAAATATCTCAAAAGCTATAGTAGGTTAGGTTAGGTTAGGGTGGCGGCTATTTCAGAGCCTCACATAGACCACAGGGGTCCATAGTGTTACCATAAACTCTCTGCTACAGTCTTATTAGTAAATTCTGGTCCTTTCATTGTGGTGCTCGTCCAACATGAAGATGCCTGTTGTTACAGAGTATCTTTTGATTTCACTCAATTGGACTATAGTTAGTTCCTTCAGGGATATAAAGAATGGCTGCCCAAAGTATTTCAACCTATAACTTACCAAAGCAGGGCAAAAGCAAAAAAGGTGTTCTATGGTTTCCTCTTCATCGGGTTCATGACAGTTTCTACACCAGTTATTGGATACTGCTCCCAGCCTGAAGGCATGATGCCCAATGAGGCAGTGGCCAGTCACAACCCTTGTCAATAAACTGCATTCACTCCGAGTTAAGGATAACAAATATTTAGTGTCCTTTCTATGGAAACTGGGCCAAAAATGTTTGGTTACCTTGCACGTGGAAGAGGAAGTCCACCTCGTATCCGCTACTGAGAGTAATTCTCTGTCTTTTGATACGTAGTAGTGTTGAAGAGGTACTGTTCATGAGTTCTGAGTCTGACTGAGCACCCTGCTTTGCTAGTAAATCTGCCATTTCATTTCCTACAATGTTGCAATGCCCAGGTACCCACTGAAGGAATACTGAATTCTCCTCACTTAGTGTACACAAAGCATTAAAACACTCTAGTACAATTTTTGACTTAATGGAATACGATTGTAGAGCTTTTAAAGCGGCCTGACTATCAACGTAGAAATGAAATTTTCTGTTACAAGCACCTTCTTTTAAGTAGACTGCTGCTTTATAAATTGCAGCAATTTCTGCCTGAAAAATGCTACACTCTGTCGGCAGTTTGAATGATTGGCTTGTTTTGCAGTTTGAGATGTAAAAACTTGCACCCACACCTTCATTCATTTTAGAGCCATCTGTATAGATGTTTATTACGTCTGTTGGGTCCTCACCCTTTGACTTCCAGAATTCTCTTGAAGGAAAAGTTACCAAAAATTTCTTGTCAATGTATAAAGTGGGGGTCATGTAGTCGGTGGTGACGTTTAGAATAGCACCTACGTTGCTATGACCAATTTGTCGGTATTTTAAACACCCCGATTCTTTGAGCCTGAGTATAGTTTTATAAGCTACTCCCTTTGCAAAAAGATCAATAGGCAATAAATGTAGTATAACGTTTAAAGATTCTGCAGAAGTTGTACTAAGCGCCCCTGTTATGCCAATACACATGAGACGCTGTATACGTTCTAAAAGCTTGAATGTTGATTTCAATTTAATAGCTGTCCACCAGACATGAACTCCGTAAAGTAAAACTGGTCTTACTATCGCAGTGAAGATCCAGAGGGTGATTTTGGGATCCAAACCCCATGTTGCACCATAGAATTTTTTGCACGCATAGAAGGCATTGTGTGCTTTCTTAATGCGTTCCCTAACATTCGGTTTCCAATTTAATTTACGATCTAGAATAATACCCAAAAATTTTGCCTCATTAGATAATGGAATAGTGTTGTTGTCAATAGTTATATTTCTGAACTTAGAAATTTTATATTTCCTCGTGAAGAGCACTATCTCCGTTAAAAAAAAAAAAAAAAGCTATAGTAGATAGGATAAAAAAACATTTAATTATATTTGTTAAAAAAGACTATAACTTTATGATTTGTAGCTTCCAAAGTTGTGGCGGGAATTTCGATATGAAAACACATGCATTCTTAGGATTAATTGAGAAATAACATATAAAAAAATCGAAACAAAAAAAATATGTAATTTTGAAAATATTTTGAGAAAAATTTTTTTATTAAAAAAGTTTGTGTTTTGGCAAAATTATTTTAATATTTTTAGCTATTTTTATAAAGTTGTAGTCTTTCTTAACAAATATGATTAAAGAGTTTGTTATACTATAGTTTTTGAGATATTTCGTTTCAAAAAATGTTCAAAAAAGTCTAAAAAAACAAAGTGTTCAGCTATTAAAAGAATGACCGATATGTATATGTAATTTGTTTAAATAAATACAAACCTGAGGAGGCCAGGATTTAACTGGAGAAATGTCGGAAAAAATGATTTAAAAGAATTTTGGTTTTTTAAATTCACATATTACAAATGACTAAAGATGGCCAAGAAAAAAAAAGGAAAAAAAAGTTTTCCACAAATTAAAAAATATTGTTTCGAAGCTTGTGTTAAAATATGAGCCTGATTGATAAGATTGTTCTTGAGACACATTGACCACCGACTTTAAGACATAGTTTTGAGAAAAATGCATTTCAAGTTTCAAAAATGGCTTATAAGTAGTAATTTTTCTTTACAAACATTCCTGTAATTTCGATAATACTTCTCGGATCACCATAACATTTTTTTTTGGGGTTTTCTTAGATATGTACTTCACAGAAATGCAGAAAAAGATTTTTTTCTTAAATTCTAACCGAGCATGGCCCCTTAAAGAATAAAAAATTTGAAAATAATTAACTGTTGCTACCACTCCAAATAAATGTAATAAGGTATTTCATTTACTTTTATTTACTTCATTTGGAACACTAAAATTGTAGGATTATTACAAGGAAACTATATTTGTACTCGAATTCTCTAGTAAGAATAGAAATGGATGTACTTTAAACTTAACCCTTTCAGGACCGAATTATAATGGGAGGCAAAAAAATATATAACCTTATGCTCTTATTAATATGATCACAAAGGTTAACTGATATCAACTTTTATGTCCTCGGTATCCTGGATCTTCCTTACTGAAAACAGAAATGCCAATAGGACAAAAGCAAAGCAAATCGCGGAAAAAAATAACAAAAAGGTGATTTTGACAAATGAAACGATTTTGCCTATAGGCAATTCCATTCCAGCGAATTCGAACTAAAAATGGATTTTTTTCAATTTTATGACAAAAGAAATGATTTTGTTTTCGTTTCGATTTAAGGAAATTTTTTATTTTAAATGTTGATTTATAGCCAAAAACTAACGCAAGGAGCAGGCACTCTAAAGAGCGTAAAAATGCGAACGAGCAGTCGCTTAAAGAGCGGTAGTGATGTATAGAAAATAAATAAGTATGTGTGGATTTGATTTACCAATACTTTGTAATACGCATGATATGTAAGAGCCATAAAATCAAACCATTGCTTTTACTGTTAATAAACTTTAGGTGCGCTTTAATAAAAGCCACGAATTTGTGTTATGTAAATTCATTTAACCATAAATGCCAAATCGAAACAAGGAACATCCAGTGGCGTACCGTGCACATTGGCCGCCCGGGGAAAAGAGGTAATTTGCCACCCCCTATCAACCCAAAATATTCTCAATTTTTGAAACTGTAAATATTTTTTTACTAAAAAAAATCCTCATTTTGGTCCTCCCTAGAAAAATTGGATAACATTTGAAAATTAATCAAAAAAAAAAAGAAAAGTACACAACATCTACAAAATTTCGTAGTTATGCTAAAAATAAAATTTTAATGCCGAGGACCATTTTGCCGCCCCTCAAGTGGTTGCGCCCGGGGTGGCCCATATAGTTGTAATTTTTCCGCTAAAGTATAATTAATAGCTAAGTAAAATTAAAACGAAGCTGTGATATTTGTTTTGGTTGTATAAACGCTTCTACAGCAGGCTTTGAAAATGTTTTGAAGCAATGGGAATGGTAAGCTAAGCATAAGCTGTCAAAGCGTCTTTAAAGAATAAAAAATTGGCTTTTAAATAAACCTTCAAAAAAAGCTAATAAATGACTTGCCAATTGCATTAAAAGTGTTTTTACAGCTCACTCTTAGCAATTATTGCACAGTGGTATTGTAATGCTACTTGAGAAGTTGGCCGTAGAAAAAAATCCATAAACTGCATTCTTAGGTCTTAGAGGCAGAATTTGCAAAAATTTATTTCTGCGATCAGTTATAAATTTAACAACCCAAAGCATTTTTCTTCATTATCAAGTTAAGTATGAAATATTCCAAAATGCTGACGTGAGATACAAAATCCAGGATCGGACTTGGCACAACCAAAAGATAAGTGCTGTGTCATCTAATGCGCACAAGTTGTTTCTTTATTGCCAGGCTTATGATAAATACAGTTTATTGTGCAATTAAAATGTTTGATAAAAGAAAAACTTTGTAGTAGCAAAGAAACTGATTTAGTTTTTTCATCGGTGCTTTTATGAATTGCGTACACAGTATTTCGTTTCATTTTTTGTGTACATTTTTTTAAGAATTAAAATTGTTAAAAATCACATAAATTTCATTCTGTCAGTGGTGCAAAGATTTCAAGGATGCCATGTGAGGCAAAACCGCTACCAAAGGCTGAAAATTTACGACGACTTTCAATAAGCGACAAGTTTTGTAGCATCGTTATATTTATTTGTTGCATTGTTACTTATGTAGTTGTTTCTGTTGCTGTTGCTGTTAAATAAATGACCATGAATTACAGCAAAACCACACATGAGAACACAAGCACACATTTCCGCGAATGTCTACAAAAAAAAAAAAAAAAAAAACAAGGATATGGGACAAAGTAAAAATGCCCGTAAAACAAAACAAAAAAATGTATATTCACGTATTTCCCCATCTTTTTTTTTGGTTTGTTGTTGCATGTAAAGCAGTCTTTCCAATCCTTGGTATATTTGGCGCAAAATAAACAACAAAAAGCATTGCAGTCTTTTAGGCGCAAGCGTAATGAAACGCAAATGTTGCAAAAATCTCTCGTAAAAATAAAATATTGTGTTTAGGGACTACAATCCCGATATACTGTGTCCCGATGTCCCACGTCTCCAAGTCCACGTCCCGAAACTCTGAGATCCTGAACTTTTTTAACGCTTAACCGTTACATAGTAATGGTCTGTACACAATGCCAGAAAAATTTGATTGAAGTTAAAGTCCATATGTTTTTTAATTAAATAAAGCTTAGTTTTTGCCATTTCTCTGGTAACAGGTGCTGGAGTTGCTGGAATGAGGGATATGAAATAGTTCATGATACGTTTACCTTTAAACTACATAGAATTGCATGTTACCGACAATGTGTCAGTTTTAATATACTGCTAAATAGTGATGTGTCTGCAAAAAATAAACTGCAAACTGCATTGAGGAAATGGCCTACCCAACATAATATTTCGTAAGTAATTCCATTGTAATTTAGGGTCACCTTGGATACCTTGAAAAGATCAGTGTTTCGTGAATATCTTTTAACTTAAAATTTGATACATATTTGTTTCAATTTGTAAGATTTAAACTGGACTTTCATAAGTAAAAGTACATACATTTGTATATGGTTGAACATAAAATATCAGCCATGTTTCCTAGGACAAATTAATATTTCAGTTGTAAATAAATTTTCATATGTAAAAAATTTTAAACACATATACATTAGAGCGGTTCAAAATAAAAACTTTTTGATTTTTTCACGATTACACGCAGATTACAGTAGCCTTATATGTCTGGACAAAGCCCATTACTAGGATTAAGGTTAATATTGAAAACTGGATTGGCGCCCTCTGTTTTAAGTAACCAACCCATTTTCCAAAATATTGATTTAAGAAATGGTGAAAGTTACGGAGGTTTTAAAATTTTCTAACAAAGTGGGTATGGTTTTCGGGAAACTATCGATTGGGCAACTCAAATCCGTGATTTGTTTTTCTTCTTCTTCTTTCTTTTTTATAAAAAAATTGACAGTTGACTGGAGAAAAGTAAAAAAGTATCGATTTTCCACTTTCTAGCTGCAACACCTCAAGTATTCTCTTACCGCCGATCCCATGGTACATCATTTTTTATGTACTGTTATTTGCTTAAAAGAATGCCACAACCACATATCATTATCTTATTTCAAAACCAAGATATCTGAATTTTTCCAAATTAACAGACCTGATTTTTTTCGAATCGGGATTCAAATTTTTTTTTTTAAACAGTTATTATCGATGGGTGAATTTGAATCCGTGATTAGTTTTTCTTCTTCTTCCTTTTTTTCTCATAAAAAATTGCAAATTGACCGGAAAAAAATTAAAAATTTTGTATTTTAAAGTTGCAAAATCACCCCACATTATTTTTCCGCCGATCCCATGTTACATAATTTTTAATGCATCGTTATTTGCTGAAAAGAATGCCGTAAGCCGCATATCATTTTCATATTTCGAACTAGAGATATCTACATTTTTCTACATTGACAGAACTGGTGGCATAATTTGAAATTTAGAAAATGGTAGAAAAATCTATATCTAGGACTATGGCAGTTCTGTTAATTGGAAAAACGCAGATATCTCGGGCTTAAAATAAAAAAATGATATTCGGTTTAAGCCATTCTTTTAAGGAAATATCAGTACAGTAATTCCAGAACTGGGCGAAAGGATTACATGTGTGAATGATTGCGGATAGGATTACAATTATTTTAATCACAATTTCAAAATTTTTAAAATTAGGATTACTGTAATCGCTCAACGAAGACAACGTAGTCTTAAATTCTTCGTTGAACGATTACAGTAATCGTAATCCCGTTTATTTTTAAATTACGATTTTTGAAGTAATCGTAAACAAAGTAATCGTATGTACTATGCTATGTACTTACCAAAAAATCAAAAAAAAAAAAATCTTTTGAATTATTTGTAAATTATCATTTTATTATATTAATGCAATTCACATTTCAAATTGGGCTGGTAAGATTACATGTTGTAATATAAAAAAAAAATTTAACGAGGTGGTAACTTGTATTGTTATTTTTTCCCATATAAATGCAAATTACCACTAGTCGATAAATTTGAAAATGTGCCTAACCCTTAAATGCATTGTGTTGTAAGTCTACAACAAACTACTTTTTTAATAAAAGGTCTTTAAAAATTATAAGAAAAAAATTGTTCCTAATTTTTTTTTTGCATTGGTTTGCTTATAAATATATTTTTTCACAAAAAAAAAAAAAAAAAAAAAAAAAACAAAATCATGCATTTAAGAGTTAAGCATGGGGTTTCTGATATTTCATAAAAGTAATCCTTTGCAACGATTACAGTAATCCTCATACAAAAAAATGGATTTAAAATTAAGAAATTCGCTATTACGATTACTGTAATCGTAATTTTAAAGTCTTCGTTGAACGATTACAGTAATTTTAAATCCGTTTATTTTTGTATAAGGATTACTGTAATCGTAATCATGTTGTAATCGTAATCCTTATATCCCAGCTCTGAGTAATTCCTCGAGCTGCGCGGTTTCGGACAGCGCAATTTTGTTTTTACCACCGAAATTTCGCATTGCGCGGTAAAAGTTTCGCAGTAGCGCGTACGTATTTCTCCATTTCTCTTTTTATATTTTTCGCACTATTTTTCATGCTATATATGGTATGTACATACATATGTATGTAGTATATGCACATAAAATTTGGTGAATCCCCTTGAATTGTGTGATGTGGCTTGTAATTTTTACATTAATACATAATTCACATTTTGTTTTCGAAACTCTTCATGTAAAGAACAGTGAAGACAGCAGTGAAAATGTAATAATGAAAGGTTTTTGTTTTGTCATACATATGTACATACCAGCTTGATCAAAAAGTTTTAGGACTCGTCACCGTGTGGCGCTCTCGTTCGTCCGATTTCAATTCTCTTTTTTTTGTTGTGTTGGTAGAAGTGTCATGGACGTTATGTCAAATTTTCAGCTTGACAGCTTGACATTTCTTGAAGTGACGCCGTATTGTGTGCATCTACTTTTGTGTGTGGTTTCGATTTTTTACAAAAAAAATGAATTTCATGCAAAAAAGGGACCGCGTTGATGACGCAAAAGACATGCTTTCCAAGGCTGAATCCGACCCAACATTCATCAAACGAATCATTACTGGTGACGAGACGTGGATTTACGAGTACGACACGCAATCCAGACATCAAGCGAGTGAATGGCGTTCACCCAATGAGCCGCGACCGAAAAAACCACGTCGTTTTCAATCGAAAAAGAAGGCGATGCTCACGGTTTTCATGGACTACAGAGGTGTTGTGCATCATGAATTCCTCCCAGAAGGTCAGACCGTCAACAAAGAATATTATTTGGGCGTTTTGAGACGTTTGCGTGAAGCAGTTCGCCAAAAAAGACCGGATTTGTGGGCAAACAACTCGTGGATTTTGCATCACGACAACGCGCCGTCGCACAATGCGATCATTATTCGTGAGTTTTTGGCCAAAAACTCCATGAATACCGTCCAACATCCACCGAATTCGCCTGATTTGGCTCCCTGCGACTTTTTCCTGTTCGGCCACCTGAAGAAACCGCTCCGCGGATCGCGTTACAGCAGCCGAGAAGAGGTCATCGAAAAATCGAAGATGGCCCTGATGGCCATACCGACGGTCGAGTATAAAAAGGCTTTTGAGGACTGGGTCAAGCGTTGGCATAAGTGCATTGCAGTCGATGGGGAGTACTTTGAAGGAGACAATATCGATTTTGATGAATAAACTTGTATTTTTCATTTTAAAAATAAAGTCCTAAAACTTTTTGATCATAGTATGTATGTATTTTCATAAATGAATTTATAATTTTTATTTATTTTTGTTTATGTTTTACGTTTATTTATATATATAACTAGTCACTTAATAAAGACTTCATTTGAACTATGGACCTACTTAAAATTAAATTTTTTATAAGAATTTTAGGATTTGGAACGTATTCCCCAAATTTAATATAAAAGTGGGTTCACAGTGCGCGGTTTCGGCCTGCGCGTGTGCAGGGATTACTGTATATTGAAAATGATGTAACACGGGATCGGCGGCAAAAAAATATGGGGTGATTTTGCAATATTGGAATTATTTCATTTTTTTCTTGTCAATTTTCAATTTTATTTATAAGAAAAAAAGAAGAAGAAGAAAAACTAATCACGGATAGCGAACAGTTTTTGATGCTTTTAAGATCAAGTGATATCTTAAAATATGCTATAATAATTGTCTTTTATGTATTTTGAGTATCTGAATACGATGCAGTTAGAAATTTTTGCAAATATGGAAATGCTTTTGTGTTATTCACCATTTTTTGAAAAAAAGAATTTTTTTTAATACGTTTTGTGGGCTTTAGAAGTATTTTTGACGACAAAGACCACAAAAAAAAAATGTTTATATACATATATGTTTTATGTTATTCATCATTTTCCATGGAAAAGAATTGAAAATATTAAAAAATAATTTCTTTTAGGGCTTAAAACTTTTGAAAAATAATTTAAATTATACTTTTGTTTTATAGACCTTTGAGGTATTTTTGACTACAAAGCTCACAAAAGAACAATAAATAAATTCATTAGTTTTTAGGCCCAAAAGATTTTTTTAAATCTCTTTTCACATCTCTAGCAAAATCTTTTTTGAAATATGCATTAGAAGTTGGGTGCCCTCGTAACATATTTGCTACAGAATCAGTGAAAAAACTGGTCTTACTTTTTTGTCTGCAAAAGCTCGTTTGTAGTCAAACTTCACAATTGGCTCCATCTAAAGAAAGGCTTAGGTTAATTTATATACCGTCTCTTAAAACACACAGAACTTTGTTAAATGGTTTATTTATTAGTACTTAGGAAGCTGAAATCTTGGGAGAATTTTCTTCAAACCCGATTCTATAATATATATAGGTATATAGGATCGCAATTTTTTTTTTTTTACGAAAAATAAGGAAATCCCATTCGGGCAGTCCCGTGCGCAAGGGGGGGGGGGCGGTTTGGGGGTTCAATTATGTCCGAAGATCATCTGAACGGCTTAGCCTCGCTAAATATATGTACATACATCGCGATATCGAAATCAATGTGGAAATAGTTTTGGACGAGTTTTTTCAAGTACCTCGCAGAATTAGCTGCTTACGTAATAACTAAGATAACTGAATATCGAATCATAACATAAACACATGTACATATGTATTTATTTAATTATAACTAAATGTCTATATAAAAAGTAAACCGTTTTTTAACTTTTTTTATGAACATAATCTAACATGAAATGTCCGAGGTAAAACACCCCCCATGGATAATTATTGCACACGGGCCTGCATTTGGGTGTAATTTGTATGGATTTTCAGCTGACGAAAAATGTGGGCGTGGTGTGACAAGAGTGGTTTGCATCTCCCACACAATACAATACCTAAAACATTATGTCTTGGCACCTAAGGCAGACTTTATCTCCGTTTTAGTAAGTCGGTTTTATCGATAAATTTCAACGAAATTGAACATAAACTCTGTCCACGCCATTTACAGGTTTGAGCATTGAAGCTCAAATAATGGGATAGTTATGCTTATTCCTCAAGCTAAAATATAGGCAAAAAAAAAATTAAATCCAATTACAAAATTTTCAAAATAAACACCCAAATGTACATATTTGCATTAGGGTTGTAACGGAGGTCATCTATGCGGAAGCGGATACGGATGCGGAGTTCAGAAATTGATCTCCGCGGATGCGGAGTTTTAACGGAAGCGAAAGCGGGGTTTTAACGGAAGCGGAGGTGGAAAAACAATTTGAAAGTATGTATTTAAAATACAAGATTTTATAAAAATGTTAGTATTAAATAAACATTAGGAGGCAACCTAGATTTCCAGCCGAAGGAGCTATTTTTATGAATTGATTAATCCGCCACCAGTAAAAGATATGATTATAATTCTTTTCAGGATCAATAAATACACTATTGCAATACACGAACAATTTTTTTTTAATTCATTTAAAATTATATGTATGCAAAATACTGCCATCTGTGTAGTCACACATAAACGATTGGTGTCAACGGAGCCAATGAAACACAAAACCAAAAAAATTTAAATTCAGTATGACAGTGGGTATCGCCTGAATCAAAATTATTATATTTTTTGCAAAAATGACAAAATGGCGACTGTTTGAACAAAAGTGTGCGAAAAATAAGAAGTTTGTTTAAAAAAAATAGAAAAAATTAATATTTTGACTTAGTTTTCGTTCATGCGATGCCCATACATGTGACGAATATGTTGAAAAAATTTTCTTTAGGATCAGCTTAGTAGTTTTGGAGAAAAGACGCACCGTATGAAAAAAGTGAATTCGAGAGAAAGGAGAGTGGAGAGTGCGCTCAAATAAAGTGCAAAAATATACTTAGAGAGCTTGAATCTTAATGAAATTTCAACACGATATTTTTGAAGCGGTCTACTTTCAAAATCTGTACAAACGAAATTCATACTAGGTTGTACCCATAACCATTTCTTATGAAACTAACAAAAAAAATAACTAAGTTTCTAGCTATGGTCGAGCTAATCTTATTTTAGCCACTTACCAGCAAAAAAAATAAAATGTGAATTAAACTAAACACCGAATTTTCCACTTTGTAAGCTCTAAGCTCGATTTTATGACATCCGTTATACCTCCGATTTACCGCATTAAAATTTGCGGAGGCGGAGGTATGATTTCAAGCGGAAGTTCCGCACTTGCGGATGCGGATGCGGAGCTCCGTTACAACCCTAATTTGCATTTTGAAATTTTTAATTTGAATAGAATTCTTACGTTCTGGAGTGATCCAAGGTTTATTTGCGTAAGCTCACTATTAGTAGCTCCATAAAAAGAAGTCTGGTGCTTCAAATTAGGAGAACGGAGATTTTGCTTTTTTTTTCATAATTTGCTTATCAAAAAGTCTTCAGAGGAGGCTTATCATCCAGCAAGGGCCAGTTAATTCTTTCTGGCTAACCTTTCTTAATTTCAAAAAAATATAGGCCGACTCTTTCAGCCATAGCACTACATCAAACGTTGTATTTTTAGAGATAAGGTTGATACTGATGTAATTGTCAGTACTCTAAAATCTGCAGTTTAGTCTGTTGATGAGCGAATTTTGATGAAAATGGGCCTTATGACAAAGAATCATGTGGCTAAAAAATTTGTTGTCATATCTGGCTTGGTGTTGAAGTCGAATGTCGCACTGCAGGCGCTCTTCAGTATCTAGAGTGTAGTAAAGCTTGAAAAATTCCATATGAAGGTGTTGCCAATTATGATGACAGATTCGAGCTCAACGATCACAAATTATTCTTCTAAGTACTACGGTGTTTCTATAGCATTAAAATCTAATCATGTGTGCGCTAATTGTTTCGATATTCAATATTCATTATTTAATTCATTGATATATTCTAATTTCTGAACAATTCTTTCTTAAACATTTTTCAATGACCTCTTTTACTGCGTACTCTGAATTCATTGTCAACTTAAACTCCAAATCTCTTGTCTTTTATAAGCTTCCAAATGTCTACAACAGCGACGGACAAAACACGAAAAATTAACCACTTGCGGATCATTACAACAAATATGTCATTTTTCTTTAAAGAAATATCCAAAACACTGCTACGCACATTTTTATCGTTGTGGTTTTTTTTTTAAACGCGCTTTGCACGGAGTTTGGATTATTGCTGCTTCATTCAGTTGCCTGCATACGTAGCAACTTTCCACAACTAAAATGTGACCACTTTCATCTCAATTTTGATTGAAATCCTCAAGGTTCAAATGAATTTCTCGTCTTGGTAAGTCCAATATTGCTGATTTGGTTCGAAATGTTCTATGTTTACCTTGCATACTTTTTTTGCTAATTCTTCATTCTAGTGATCTGTTACTTCATGTCCCTTACGTTTAGTGTGGCGTAAAATTATATCACACATTTCAATTCACAAAATTGTTTTTCGCTACATTGTCTAGTATTCAGGATATCACTCGCTAACGAGTACCATCTTTACAGCATTAATTGGTTTGATTGGATGAAATTCCTATTTGTTGTCTTAATAATCTGACTCCTCACCAGCTTCTATGCATCCTATTAGCTCACCATCTGATGCATCCAATTCTATTTCGACAACTGGTGGAATGTATTCATCTTCGGCATCAGACGCTATGAATCCCTCCTCATCGCTTAAACTTTAACCCAGTATTTCTTGAATTTCGACGGAATTGAAACTCTTAAAACGTACTCGGTCCAAATTTGAAGCCATATCATCCCACTAGTTCTATATATTATAGAAAACGCCTCACTTTTTTACAGTCACTCATAAAATAAAAATAAAACTCAAATAGGCTAAGTCAACGTCAAAGCAGAAATAGTCACTGTGGGAAGTTATTTTACTAATGAATTTGTATCATGCATCATAAATTGTTGTAAAATCTTATGAAAAGGGGGATCTTTGAATGTATATTAATGTTTATGAGACATGACAAAATAAAATTTTAGTTTAATGTCACTATTATGTATAGTACGAACAAAAATGTTTGAAAATTTCATACAAATTGTATAGGGGTACCCAGGTACCCTGTCACCTTGAGTAAGATGATTTTTTGTCACGCACAGAAGGGTTAACATAACTTACAAAACTGTTGTATTGATATGTGATTCATTTTCATTATTTTGATTAAAAATCCCAATTGAAGAAACGTCATGTCTTATTCAATTTTTTAACAACGATATCAATATTTACTTCTATTTCTTGCTAAATGATTCAAAACCGATTTGTTGTAAGAAGTTTTTACGAAAATTTTTTGAATTTTTTTAGTTAAAGTTTGTTTTGTTACATTAATAAATACTGGAAAAAGTAGCACATTTTTAGAGCTGGGACAAACACACAAAAAGATATATTTTTGGTGGCCCTTTTAAAGTCTCTTAAGCATACTACACAATCTGTATAAAACGTCTGTATTCAGGAAAATATTTTAAGTTCCTATTCACGAAATCGCCGGGACTTAGAAAATTTTTCAGGATTGCAATCCCCAGTTGTATGTTGCAATAAAACACAAAAAGAATATAAAATAAATGTAAATATTTCTTCATGGTTCTTTGCTTTTATTGATGTTGTTGTAGTTTCTGTTTTATTTGATCCGCTGCAGTTTGCATTTCGGCCATTTCTCTGTTTGTGGTCTCAGCTTGTGATTTATATTGATGAATGTTATTGCAGTGGCAACAATAAGAAGGAAAAAATGTTACTGGAAAAATTTCATATATTTATTTACATTGGGCTTAAGCTTCATTTGGGTCAGCTATTTGTTAATTTTTTTCTGGTCGTTTATACAGCTCTGGTTTTGGTAACATATTAATTTGACCGAACAAAATGTTAGTGCTGTGATTGCTTCAACAACTTCATTTGAAGATCCTTAAACTAAATTGAAAGAATTAAAGCTTATATTGTTTCTTCTAGGGAAAGTGTATTAAGAGCTTAACCAAACGGGTAATATTCAGCCCGAAAAATAAAACAGATCAGTTGGTTCAGTGTTTTGCTTTGTACTTTTTTTGTACCTTCAAATATCGGAAAATTTCCTAATGCCTTCATAAGACTTGATACGAAGCTCAAGAGTAAATACATAGTATGCGGGAGATAGACATAAAACTTCAAGTAGAAAGCAGTAATTTTGAGCTTAAAGTATGCCATAATTATCTGCGAATAAACTAAGTATAAGAACCTTATTTGCACCAAAAGTTATGTTTTTATCTTCTCCGCCACAAAATCACAATGAATTGATGAAATTTTTATCCTCAGAAAATGTTCGCTTATCGTCAGCGCATAGTGATATATGTCGGATGTCTAGATGACAAAAACTAAAGTCATTTAAATAATCCTATTTCCAAATGAAAATGCTCCGAAATTCTATTGAGTGTTTTATTTCAAGTCAGTCAACCGAATCCCAATTTATTTTTTTTATAAATACTATTACTATCAAACAAATTTCTTTTTAATAAAAAGTGCATTAAAAAAACTCATAAAAAAAGCTAAAAGAGCGGGTGGCCGTGTGTATGTGGGGCTTGCCGTGACTCCTGAGCCTTACATTATCGGAAAGATGGTTAATGATATATTTTTTGTATTTGAGTTAATTCGTTTTATTTAGTGTAAGCATATTGGGTATCTGCATGAATGACAGGTGAATGATCAGATCTTAAGACAAAAAATATGATTCTGTTAAAATTTGTCTCTTATTGATTTCTTTTCTATTGCAAAATCAATAAGATCTGGAATCTTTTAACGGTCTGATGGCCAATAAGTTGACTGACCAGTGGATACATAACCAAGTCCAATGCGGCGATTGGTAAATTAACTTCAAAACCCTTTGCCATTTGGACTCAAAAGTCGGGAACGCCAGTGATTATGCTTTATATTATAGTCACCAGCAACCACGAATTTTGAGCCTAGTGGTTAAAAAAGTGGTTGAACTGGGATGTTATGATCTTATATCTCGGCAGACAAAATTCAGCTGAAACTGTTAATCCGTCATCCAAACATTGTAAGCAAATCGAAGTAACTTGTAGGGAGTCCCTCTCATACCGCTCAAATACGCAGTGCTTAATACGGGTTTTAATGAGTATTGTTAAACCTGCTCGTGCTCTACCATCAGGATCTTGTAAAATCTATGCCCCTCAATTTTAAAATTGTGCTTGAGAGTAAAATATGTGTTTCAGAAACGAGTAAAATATTAATTTCGTGTTTGTAAAGAAAGTTTTTAATTACTAATTCATGCAGGTGTTGCCGATCGAATATGACAATTTTTTGAGAGAATTTTTCCAATCAAAGCTTTCATCAGTTGTTTTTATTGTTCTTCATCTTATGCATCATTGTCTGTATTGCTGTCATGAACTGAGTCATGCATTCAGTGGGCGTCAAAAGTATGGTCTCAAAATTTTGAGAGTTACTTATGATATTTGACGGCTTATCCAATTTTACTAAAATGACGATGTAAGTTTTAAAGTAAAAATGATGTATTTAAATTACATTGATTCCTCGAAAACTAATTTAATTTAAACGTTAAAGATAGTGGCCCATGTTCATAGTCGCAAAATAAAGATAAGACCTGGTTTTTACCCAAAATCGAAGATACAGACTGGTCCCATAAAAAAAGAAAAACTTGCATTAAATTATGAGAAAATTTTAAAAAATAGATTACCCTGCGTTATTGACACAAAATATTGTAGACACAGTGTACAAAAGGAATAATAAAAATATCGAATTTATGAGGCAACGTAGCGTAATGGTTAGGACTGTGAACTCATAGCCGTCAGGACGTGGGTTCGATTGATCAAATTGGTCTTGTCAAAGGTAGCCGTTGTGTTCATATGAATTAAATATTGTTGAAAAAGTAAAATTGAAAAAAAAAAACACATTCCTCAAAATAAAAACAAAATATGTTTGCCATTCAGACTTTATGTTTGATTTTAATTCTACATTGTATCATGCTTAATGAAAGACCATTAGATATATAAAAAACTCAAAGTCAGTTCCTATAATGTACTGTAATGTGTGAAACTTATGACATCAGACATGTCAAATATTAATTGTATATAATAATATAAAAGTTGCTCTAAAGAGAAAAATTATCAAGCATACTGTGACTGAACACTGCAGCCAATCACGCTTTCTTGATATTTCTTATTGTGCTGAACTGGGAACCACAGAATTCAGTGAGACTTTTACAGTCATTTGAAGAGACTGGCTTATGCTGACCATATCGCCCTGCTTTCATCAAGTTTATCCGTTACGCTATCCAACCTTATAACGGTTACCGATCAGGCATACACTGATGGATCAAATCAAGAGATGTGCTTACACGACTCCATGAAATATGGAAAAAATTGGCTACTATCAATAATTCTCTCTTTTCTGTCATAATTATCAGTCTTTAAAACAAAGTAAGTTCTTAAAAACTAGAAAACATTTTGGACTTCAATAGAAGGCCCTTAGCGTGTTTGTGGAAGACGGTACAGTTTTGCTTCAGTGAAAGCTCATTGAGACCAATATGTTAATAAAATTGATGTTTTTACTTGTATAGGAAGTACCCTTGAGCTAATTTTCATAACGATTGCTGCGATAAGTCGCTTATAATAACTTAAATAATTTTTATGTAAATGGGAAGAGCCAGGCCAACTTATGCAATCCTGTCGAATTTAAAATGACTTGCTTGAATTAGAGCTGCTACTAATCTGTTTTCGAACACTTTTATGACACCTCTCTTGAATTTTACAGTAATTTCTGTATTATTACACTATGTATAAGAAGGATAAGCCGCAAATGGGGAATATTATTCTGGCGCTATGAAGCTCTTGCCTGAAAATGTCCGCCGAAAACAACCAGATTTGCGGAAGGATTACTTATGAATTTTGCACCACGACAATGCACCATCACATAGGGACTGGTCTGTAATGTTTGTTAGATAATCAAAATTCAGATGATCCAAATTTAGATGTTTATAATTCGGATGTTTCAGAATTTAGATAATTAATAATTCGGATGATTCAAAATTCTGATATGTTAATATTCAGACGAAAATGCAGGTGAAATTACAGATTTAAATGCTTTTGTTTCGCGTGAAGACAAACATACAAACAAAAACTTTGAAAAGATATGCGTAGAGAACTATTTATGAAAGTTTTACAAAACTTAGTGTTGAGTACACATTAAGGGCCGGTTTCACAGTGTTTAGTTAACTATCCAATTTCAGTTTCATAGCAATTAGTTAACTAATCAAACTTGGCAGGTTAACTAATAGTTAGAAAAAGAACATAAGAAATAAAAACACAAAGTTTCAAAAAAGCAAATATCTATATACATAAATATGGATTCAGATTTGGATTGGAAAGTTCATAGTGATTCATATATTGAAGTAGTATGGAATATTGCAATTCCTCGTCGAAAAAAAGTATTAAGAGCCCGTCCATATTACTTTCGGTAGGTTCCTTGCAAGCCGTTAAAATCGTCCCCCATATTTTTTCCTTATTGTCTAGACTAACTTTATCGGTTTTTTTTGCATTCGATGATGTTTTCAAAGTTGCCGACCAGCTCCAATTAGCAATTTATTTCGTCTGCTGAAAATTTAGAAGTTCTTGTTGTTAATTAAATTTCGCAAACTATGAAATGTCAAATAAAATACATATGTTTTGTGCAGTAATGCCAAATTTTGTACAAAAAAATTACATTAGTTAACCAATGGACTGTGAAACTGAACAACTTAAGTTCGGTTGTTAACTAGCAGACATTAGTTAAGTTAACTAATTGGTTAACTAAACACTGTGAAACCGGCCCTAAGTAAACGAACGCCAAACGGAATAATTTGAAACCTGAACTGACATTATAAATTAGTCTGTAGGAAACGAATAATGAAATGAAATATATGAAAGTTCTTCTTACACAGAATATGGAATTGGTTTGACAGGTGGGAGTGACACCTCTCACAAAAGCAAAAACTTTGAAAACCTATGCCAGAAATTGCCTATTAAAGCAAGAGCCTTGAAACGCTATGATGAGAGAATTATTCACTTAAAATTTTTGCTGAACAGAAAAACAATGCAGCAAAACTTGGGTGTGGCAAATCCCATACCAGATAATATCTGATAAGGCAAGAAAAACTAACTAAAACACGTGCGAAACTGAGGCGGGCATCTAGTAAAATTGATAATAATAAATTTCAGTATAGGAATTTAAGATATAACAAAAATTTGTCTTAGCTTCTTCTTCTGAAGACACAAAATAGTTTATTGAACGACGGCACCAGAAGAGCAAGGCGTGTCTCGGTTGTTGAGAATCAAGCGAGTGACATTAATTTCTAACTTCCATATAAAATTGTTTAAGAACTTACTTATTTCTTTTCTTTCGAACTGAAAGAAGAGAATTTTTAAAAAAGTGTCACGTTCACACTTTTAAATTGTAGAATAATTGGGTTTAAGATTAAATAATTGATAAGGAAAGAGTAAGCATAAAAGGTACTAATATAAGTATTTATTTTTCACCTGTAATTTCCCTGCACAGCCAATTTATAAAATTCGCTCAGTTTATAATACTTAATAAAACTTGCAGCCAAACAATGAAAGAACAAAAAAATACACAAATTCAAAATTTGAAAACAACAAAGTTTTTACAAGTTTTTTCAACTCAAAGAGTAAACAAAACTTAAACAAATTTTTACGCTTGATTCTCCTTAAAATACAAAGTTTGCAATTATTTTAACAAAAAGTATTGATTTAAATAAACAAGTTTGCAGCACTGTACTCTGAAAAGAGTAGGTACAGAACAAAAGTTTTCCATGCCAGCCGCATAAATTGAGTTCTTTCGTTCGCACCATTGAACATTTTTTTAAAATTTTGTTTTTCCCATTGCCTTACTGGGGTATGAGTACCCACCTTCATGCATCTTTCAAATTATGAGCAACAAATTGCGTCCATTATTTTCACTGCAACAAAACTTCATTAAACCTTTGCAAAGTTTTTGTCTGAAAGAAGAAGAATAACTAACATTTCTCAGCGGCAAAAAACCAAATTATGAAATTGCCCTTTGCATGTAACTAGTAGTCATCGTACATGAGTTTTTGAAAACTTTGTAACCCTATGTGGTGAACACAAAAAAAAATGTTAAATGGTCCCTAGTCCCATTGCAACAAAAACTGTGTCCCGATGAAAAAGTATTTGAAAACAACAACAACCAAAAAAGAAAAAGATATCAAGAAATCTGTAAGGTGGCACTTAACAGCTTCTCTGATGCCTCATAAAATAAAATACAA
Organism: Tricholauxania praeusta; assembly: GCA_949775025.1. Lineage (NCBI taxonomy): Eukaryota > Metazoa > Arthropoda > Insecta > Diptera > Lauxaniidae > Tricholauxania > Tricholauxania praeusta. Next base: position 68,134,235 of record OX459029.1, on the reverse strand, counting down.
AAATAAAACTTTATTTTATAATGCGTAACCCGAAAATTGCACAGAATAAAAACAAGAGTAAAATACGGATATGCATTAATGTACACTGAAGAAATTTTTATATAAAATAGATCACTTTAGAAGTTGTCACATTCTAGCCAACTTCACTGCTCCTTTCACAATATACACAATATAAAATTTTTATCAAAAATATTTGATTTTTACACATATACTTTATGAAAACTACCTTAACAAATTAAGAACTCTGCTTTCAGTAGCGTACCTAGGCGTAGCCGAGGAGGTGGCTGCCTCAGGTACGACTATCTTGAGGCGGCAAAATGATCTTTGTATTATGAAATGAAAATTTTGTTTCAAGCACAAAATCGTAGTAGGGTTTGGTAGTATATTCGCTGTGTGAAAATGATGAACATTTTTTAGTAAAAAAATGAGTTCGATGTTGCATGAAACACAATACATTTTTTATAAGTACGAGCACCCTATAATTTTTAAATACATATAGTATTTTACTAGCACTGATATCTTCTACCCACTCGGCATGTTACATTTCAGAAAATTTCAGAAACAGTATTTACATAACGCACCAGAAATTTTTCATTTGAAATATTGCAAACGGAACGTTACAGAAATCTTTCTTATACATACACGGTAAAATGGTGTTTGAATTTGGTTCTGAGCAATAACTTCAAAAATGTGTCCACTATCATTAAACGCGCTAAAATTGTATGTACAGTCGCGAGCATAAAAAATGTAACTGCGACTACTGAGTCACACAATTTGAGAAATCTTTAAAAAAATTGTGTAAGAGCTTATGCTATATGCATGCGTTCTTGATGTAAATTTTTGTTGAACTATGCAACTCTTCATAATTCAATTTAAGAAAGCTTAAGTCTCCATGGATATCATATTCCACTCTTCCTGGGAGATTTTTTTGCAAGATCTTTACATTGGAGAGCTTTTTGACTTTCACTTCGCGATCTACTAGCTCCCATAGGTTCTCTATATGGTTAAATATTATATTTAGTGTGCTATCAGACTTATCTTAACAAAATTTCGTGTAGTGTTGTCGGTTGCTATAAGATTTAATATTAAATTAATCCATCAATGTGACATCTCCCATTTTAGCAAAAAGGAGGTACTGGCTTTTAGGTATTTTTTTATTTCATATATTTAATTTTTTTGTGATTCGACATTCCTTTTTTGCTATCTGCATTGTACATATACGACATCAAAAGTAGATACAGTAGTAAAAAAAATGAATTTCAGAGTCTCAGGACGTAATAAAATAATAATAAAGGCCTTCTAGAAGCGTTGCTTGCTGCTGCCCTACTCAGGTTTAATGTAAATTTTTTTCGCTCAAGGAAATTTCTATCAAAAAGTGCCACAGTAAGTTCTGTGGAGGAGCTCAAAAGTTTGTTTTAAAACTCGAAAACTGTTGACAGTATCATGACAGTTCTGCAATTGAAGAAAAATAATGATGATTTTTGCGACCTTTTTTTATTATACTTTATACGACGAGTTTTGAACATTTCGGACAAAATATTTCATACTGAAAACATTAGCAAAATCAAAACAATATTGTGTCCAAACAACTTTCCAAAAAAGACTATAGAAAACTTGATAAAAAAACATTACACACAGATGACAAGAGTAAACGAAAAATCAACTAAAGTCTACAAGTCAATTACCTACTTATGTTCCTGGGTTTTCAGAAAGGTTTTCTAGAGCTGGTATTATGGGCAAAGACAAGTATCTAATAGCGGCCAAGTCAAGCAAAACATTTCAACGACTATGACTATATAGTAAAACTAAGAGTAAAACAGATAAATATGACAAGTCAAATGTTATTTACAAAATAAATCCCACTTATGCAACAAAGCATAAATGGGGACAACTAAAAACAACTTACGAACAAGAATTTTATCGCACAAATCGGAACAAAAGTCAAGGAATAAACCAATGGAGCAGAGAACAGCGCTTTCGGCCCACTGTACTAGACATGCACACTCTGCCGACTTCGACAATGTAGAAATATTACAACAAGAGACAAATTACATCAAACGTTACACATTAGAAATGCTCCACATAATTAACACACCACACTTGCACCGATTAAATTTTAAAACAGACACAGACAAAATTGCTCAAAGCTACAGATATTTGATAGCAAAAGAAAACAAATAAAATCAGTGGACGATAGATCACCATCATAACAGCTGTGATTTGTTTAAAAAAACTTCTTTAAATTTGTGCAATATTTCTGTGCAATATTTATGTTTTTGTTTTGTCCACCGTTTTGTTAGTTTTAAGTAATTATTTATTTGAACCTGACATACGTAAGTTATTATTTGTGTTGTTTTTTGTCATATATATTATTCTAATTGTTGTAAAAATATTTTTCGAACAGAAACCCTGAAGATGACTACCAATGGTCGAAATATTAGAAATAAAAATTTAACGTGATTAACATCTGAAAGTTTTTCATTAAATTGGACCTTGAGCCTACTCAAAACTTTTATATTGAAGAAAAATATTACATGCATGTCAACTCACACTTCAAAAGGATAGTACAATGTTAAAAAATCGACTTAAAAGCTACTATGTTCACTCTCTGCGGGATTCCTACAGTATCACTGCTTGCGGCCGTGTAATATAATAATTAAAGTTTTGCAAATGTTGTGTGTTTTTGGACGACCCAAAGTGAGGACCTTTGTTTTTAGTAACTAATTTCGAAAACAGAGAAAATTTTTTGTTGGTAGGGGGCGGCAAATTACCTCTTTGCGCCACTGTCCTCTCCAAATTCTGTTTATTTTGGCGTGAGAAGTACCATCCAATACATTTAGCCCAATTTTCAGCCCAATTGGACAGTTTCTTTTTTGTTTTTGCCTGGGACGTTTGGCAAATTATGCCCCATTTATATGTCTATATGTACTCATATTTACTATCAATAAACGATCTAAAATTGTATGTATGCTTGTTTGTTTCTATATCTTGTATAGAAGATTATTGGTCTTTGCTGAATGAAAACAATATAATGTTTAATTGTAATTCATTAAATGATTTTAAGATTCTCACTCATTCGTCTGAATGCAGCCAACCAATACCCCCCAACTTTAAGTTACAATATCGTTCCGATCTTTAAAGTAGTGATGCTTCAGATGGTAGTTCAGAACACAACCAATGTCAAGGGATTACATAAACAAAGTTACTGCGGGTGGTGTACAAAATTCCAATAGGTGGTTCAATGATATTGACAAAATGTTATATAATTCAGTCAGCTCGAAATATAGATGGTTTAAGATTCAGATGATTCGAAATTGAGATGTTTTAAAAATCAGATATTAATTTTGTGAAAAATTATCACACTTTATAAAGCGTCACAACCTTACATCATTCCAAAAAATTTTCTATTGTACCTACATACATAGAGTAACTTCGGGTATTGTGATATGGGCATTTTTGTATTTTAAATTACACGTAACTTTTATAGCATAGCCTCTACTTCTTTATGTATTATGGTTTGTTGATGCATTGTGCAGTATATTATAACTTCGGACTCTATAGCGTAAGCCAATCTGAAGCTATTTCAAAAAAAATGGAAAAAATCCAAGTGACACCCCTTAATTAAATTTTCGGGTAATGTGATATATAGCGTTCGGATAATGTGATATACCATCATGAAAAGTATAACAAGTATAAAACAGTAGGAACTAAAAATACAATAACATTACATCTTACAATTGAATTTCTATAAAAAAGGAAATTAGATTTAAACTGAATCAATTAGCGAAAAGCAGAACATATTAAAGTCAGATAGATGACTCACATACACAAATTGCTTGCCGTCTTGAAAGACAATCATTGTGAGCCCAGATAAAGTCGCATTGCAGGCATTGAACTCAGGTCTGAATCTTTGTATCTCTATGGAAGGATTTGTTGCAAAAAGCACAGGTAATGTCGTTGCTGGGTGGAGTTTTTCGAACTACTTATATCGCTTTACCTGAATTTCAGTTTTAATACACTCAGGATATTTTATTTAAAAACATTCCAGTAAATAAAGAACTCACATTATTTATGACAAAGTATATCCTCCCACTAACAAATTTAAGTACTTCGGCATAATACTTACTTTTTTTTTGGGCTTAATTCACACATGAAATGCACACAAATAAAATCTCGACTTGTGGCTAAATGATTTTCACCACACTGAGTCCAAAAACTGTGAATGTGAACGCCCAAAACCTTGCAGCACATATTTTTTTCCGTTGCTGATATGTTGACAAAAAAATTTTTGTCGAGAGTTGTGTATTTAAGGAAATATGATGGCATATCACATTACCCGATCATATCACAATACCCGAAGTTACTCTATATCTAAAATTCTGAAAAATCTGGATTTTTCTAATGTTATTTTGATTTTCTATTCATAATATTTTGAACTTATCAAATCCAACTTCATAAACTCTTTTTTTTTCTGTGTATAAGTAAAACAGAAGTTTTTATTTCCTTACGTTTGAAAGCGTGTAGCCTAAGTAAACACTCGCTTGAGGTCGCCTTTAAATTACCTGTTTTACTGTTTGACTCATAAGTTTTGATTGCGTACGAGCAGCAACCAAGCGTATGTAAAATGTTTCATTTATATTTGTAGACATTTCAGGTAAAATTTGCAACTAAGGTATAGCAAAAACCCCAAAGACTTTGTGGCAGAAATTTTAAAGAACAAAAGTTAACTTAGTTGTACTGTTTGTTAAGCTAAAGCTCAGAAATTTTAATTAAAGAGTCAAAAATGAATAATGTAATGAAATTTAACTTACATTAGCTTGAGGCAGAAAATTACCCAAGAGTTATTTTGGATAAGAACCTTTGCTTTGTAAAGTGGTTGAAAAATAATGTTAGAAGTATGTCGCTAAGCTATAAAGTTTGACTTAAAAATACCTTAAATGTTACATATATAAGTAAGTAGTACATATTAGTCAAAGCTAACGACAATTAAATCATGGGCATTATAGTGGCTCAACATAGTTTTTGTCTTTAATTTCTGTAAATTTTTATCCTTTTATCGAACTTAAATTTTTCAAATCGTTTCAACAAATACTTTTATCGAATCTCTTAATGTATCCGGAGACGGTCTGCCGATTTGCTGAAATTGGTAAATCAGTGTACTAGCAAACAAGGCAAAGTTGTAGCCCCAATATCGACTTATATATACCAGTACTTTGCTTCAGTCAAAGCCTGCAATCAAGATGAAATAAATTTGTAGCCGGTTGGCTAATTTTGTTTGATCAAATTCACGTCTTTTTCAAATGGCTGTAACTTTGCGAGGAAACATCACAGATTACCACTTGGAAGCTCATTTTAAAGAAAAAGAACGGTACTAAATGATGTTATTATTAAAATAAGCTGAAAGTAGTAGTATCACAGATAGCTGACAAGGTTGAAACAAAAATTTAAATATTTTTTTTTGGAAAAAAAAATTCTCCTCACCTCAAATGTCTCTAAGCGTACATTAAACTCATATCATCTCTTTCCTACATTAGTACAAGTTCAAAATATAATTTTAAGCGAAAAAAAAGGTGGGGTTTTTCAGAAAATTAGCTTTGTTTTTTTCTCATAAAAAGCGCTATAACTTTGCCAATTTTTGACCATTTTAAAAATTTTTTAAAGATTGTAACAGAGAGTAAGAAGTTCTATAAGAATCAAATGACAAAAGTTAATTATTTTGATTTGGATGGAAATGCCGCATTTTTTAAACAATTTTCAACCTAAAATGGGCATAACTTAAAATGGCCATAGCTTCGTAAAAATTTTTTTTTAATCAAATTGGGGAAGTATGGGTCCCCTTATATCCTTTGAAAAACAACATACTCGTACTTAATCGGCAACCAATTGAGATGGATTTGGTCTATGTATAAATTGGCAGTTGGTAAGCCGCCATAATCATAATCGCTTAATTTTTTTATTTTTTAGGAAGGCTGTGAAGAGAGGGAGTGCAGTGTATATTTTTTTTTTCAATAGTAGGTGGTGCCACGCCTCTAAAGAAAAATACGTTGCTACGGCTAAGCTAATGAACCGATTTTAATAAAATTTGATTTGGATATAGACTGAACCATAAGAAAAGTAATTAGAAGCTCTAAATTCTTAAATGGGGCGTGGCATCAGCCTTAATAGGAAAAAACGCTGCGGGCGGTGCCACGCCTCTAATAAGAAAAAACGTTTTTACTGCTAGGTATTTGTTTTAAATAGGACGGTGACACGCCCATAATAGAAAAATGTGTTGTCACAGCTAGATTAATGGACCTATTAGATCCTCGAGCTTTTCAATCTCTTTCAACTTTTTCAACACTTTAATATACTATCGAGTTTATCAAACTTTTTCACCTGCTTCAACCTCTCTCAACGTTTTTCAACATTTTACATATATAATCAACTTCTTTAAAATTTTTTTCAACTTGTTTTCGGGTTTTCAACCCTATTCAATATTTTTTAAATATTTCCGACTTCTCATTCAATTGCATTACATTTTTTCGACTTTTTCAACCTCAAAACGAAAAACTGAACTATGGTCGGTCTCCTGGTACTATATCTTGAATTGTGCTAAAAGTGGGCGAAATCGGAAAAGTAGGCGTAACAGTTGTCAACAGTTAAAACTTTTGTTTCTGTATGTTTCGAAATCGGCACATACGATTGTCATAAAAATTTAAGAGATTATGCCGCTGAAAGCAGTCAGTATACTGGAAAAACTCGTTGAAGGGCGTGGCACAGCCTCCAATAATTATGAACGTTATATTAAGAGAAGTAACAACAAATCGTTATGAATTTTAATAAAGCAGATATACCTGCCATAAGGTATCTTATTAGAAAGTTTTAGTCCAATAGTGCCTGTGGGCGTGACACCGCCCATTCAATCAAATAACGTTTAATGATATAGAAAGAGTGTTATGAGAGTAATCTACATGAAATTTGGTGTGTAGCTATCGGTTTGAAATTAGAGGGAACTCGATGGAAATGCATCAGTGGGCATGCCACCTCCCATATTAACATAAAGCTGTAAGCGCAATTAAAATACCGGACGTGGCATATCTTTCGAAATATGAGAGCAATCATACTAATATTTGGTATAAGAGGTTTGTTTAGCTACTTCTGGATCAAAACCGGACTGGATGCTACCAGTGGGTGTATCACCGCCCTAAATTTCAATACTTATTATGGCATATATCTCAAATTTTACAAGCTACTTATTTGCTAAAATTTGCTTTGCGAATGTCGATCACGAATATAATTTATTGAACCAAAATTTTGCCTTTATCATTTCTAATCGATTCTTATCACCATGTTTCATATTCTTTTGACTTTTTCAAACTTTTAACTTTTTTCAATAAATCCCATATTTATTTGTTCGACGATTTCAACCTTTTTTTTCGTTTTTTTCAGCGATTTTGAATTGATTCAACATTTTTCATATTTTTTCGACTTCTTCAACATTTTGCAACCTTTTTCACCATTTTTTAACCTTTTCCATATTTTTTCGACTTTTTCAATATATTTCATATTATTTCGAATTTTTAAATTTCTTTTAATTTTCTTCAAAATCAGTCCATTAGTTTAGCTGTGACAACATATTTTTCTATTATGGGTGTGTCACCGTATACTAAATAATCTTGTTAATGTCTGATATTTATATAAATATGTTGTATAACCTAATATGTAACCTTTAGAATAAAATTTTAGCCTCCTTCAAGTTTAAGATTTATATATTTTAGAGGAACCATAGCCTAATCATTCCCTTTGTTCATTCATAGCAGATCTAACTGTGTTTCTCATTTCATCATCAAGTCTTCTGGACAAGGAAAGCAGATATAATTATACGTGCCGCATTCCAATTGTTCCAGAGAATCATCTTGCACACAGCAAAAAGTTTAGTTTGCATATATTGCCAAATTTGTATGTTAGTAATAATTCAGAGCAGTATGTACAAAATAGATTGGAAAAAGTTAGGTTTAATAATTGCAACACTCTCACTGGCACTGGATGCTCGAGCATAGCTAAAAATTTATAAATTCCTATATAATATATCGCATATATTTGCTATTGATATTAGACGTGTTTTATTGGGTTTGGTTAAACCAAAATTTCATACAAATTTCAATTGGTTGAACTTTTTTTGTCTTTGCTAATCTATATATTAATACGTGAACATCGAATCTTGTGGTACACTTTTTTAGTATTTACTATAAAGAGAGGGGAATGGAACTTATATCATTGGAAAGGTACTGTTCCATAGATGTGCAGAAAAAAAAAATCAGGTGTATAAGTTGCCGTTAAGGCAGGTAAAATAAAGTGAACATATTTATATGATTCCCCCATACAAAACGCATTAACCCCTAATGGAAAAAATAAACGAAATTTCACGGCTGAAATGCTTCACCGATTTTTATGAAATTTGATATGGAGATAGATTGAACCTTGAGTAAAGATATTTGTTTAGAGTGGGCGGTGCCACGCCCCTAACAAGAAAAATCGTCTCCACGGCTAATCTAATGGACCGATTGTGATGAAATTTAGTTTGGATATAGATTGAACCCTTAAAAACATTTCTGAAAATTCTATGTTCTTTTGGTGGGCGTGGTACTGCTCCGAACAGGAAAATTGTTTTTATTGTTAAGCTAATGGACCGATTTTTATTGAATTTGGTACAGAGGTAGATTGAATCCTGTGAAAAGGTATTCGGTCTTAAGTGAACGGTGCCACGCCCCCAATAGGAAAATATGTTTTCACAGCTAAACTAATGGACCGATTTTGGAGAAATTCGATATGGAGATAGATTGCACCCTAAGGAAGAGTAAGAGGTAGGGATAAACAACATAATACAAAAATAGCTGTTTCCAATTTAGTTACTCAATACTGAAAAGTATTTTGTGTTACTTTTATGCCCGCATCATTAGAAAATATTTCTATAATTAGAGCTAGCAGATCTTCATTAAATGAGTATTATAACTAAATACGGTGCTGTAAAGGGCCGTCCATTAATTTCGCATACATATTATGTATTAACAATTTTGAAAATTTATAAGGAAAAAATTACATAGTGATTCTATTATCCGTGGTGCGCTCGGTCCCAACCATTGCGTATAATCGAAGTTCAACTGATTTATTTTGCGTTACAGTTGCGATTTAACTTATTTTTGCTTAAAAATAAACGAAAAATATAGTTGAGTTGTGCCTTGCATAAGAACGATATCGGGTCGGACTGAACGGTAAAGGAATAAGGGGACAATTTATGAGTCAAAATCAAATAGACCGCGTAATACAAATTATGTAGCACTAATAGAATGTTGTTTTGCGCTCAAATGTAAATTAAATGTAATTCCAAAGGTGAGGTGAGGTGAGGTGAGGTGAGGTGAGGTGAGGTGAGGTGAGGTGAGGTGAGGTGAGGTGAGGTGAGGTGAGGTGAGGTGAGGTGAGGTGAGGTGAGGTGAGGTGAGGTGAGGAGAGGTGAGGTGAGGTGAGGTTTTTTTTTTTTTTTTTTTTTTTTTTTGCGGGTGAGGCAGGTGAAATGCTTTTCGCACCGTCAACCAGGTCGTCACCTGGTTGGTGTGTGGGACTTCCGTAGTGGTATACCCACTAAAACACCTCCCTCTTTGTCCGGGAATTGATTCCCCCACTGGGAGGCTCTCTTGAGCATTACTTCAGTGGGGTTCCCTTTATTTAGGCATCCAATGCCATTAGCTGCTTTCTGAGCCTGCGGCCAGGCCTCCGCCTCCATCTTGTCTTCTTTGAAAGACGTCAAGGTCCCTTCTCTTTATTCGTAGTACGCTTTCGACGTATCTCGTTATCAGCATCCAGTACTCCTCGCTTCTTAGCATCGTCGGGACGATGTTTTCGACTGTTAGTGGGCCAACTTGTCCTTCTAAAGTGCTCCTTCTTTCAGCCCAGTTCCTGCAGTTGAAGAACGTGTGTTCCGCATCATCAACGTCTGCGTCACCATTTATGCAGTTTGGTGCCTCGGTTTTTCCCATCCTGTGCAGGTATTTTTGGAAATACCCGTGGCCAGACAGGAGCTGCGTGATGTAGTAGCCCACCTCTCCAAAACATCTATTCAGCCATATGTCTAGCTGAGGTATTAAATGTGCTGTCCAGCGCCCGTAGGTTTCATTTTGCCACCTTCCTTGCCACTTTTGTAATGTTTGGCTTCTAGCCTCTCGTTTTGTCAGTCGATTTTCGGCTTGGTTCCTCTGCTTCCATATCCTTTGCCGCTCCAAGACCAGTAGATCAACTGGGATGGTTCCGCTTATTACAAGCACCGCAGCTAGTGAAACAGTGCGGTATGCTGAGGCTACCCTTAAAGCTGCCGTTCTTTGTACTGAACTCAGCACTTTCCGGTGTTGCTCCTTTTTCACTGCGTCCGCCCATACCTCGCAACTATACAGCAAGGCCGCCTGAGTTGTTGCCATAAGGAGTTTGCGTTTGCTTGCTATTGGTCCACCTGTGTTTGCCATTAATCTTGACAGTGATCTTGTGGTTTGTGCTGCTTTTGTAGTCGCGTGCTGTATCTGCGCCCAATAAGTCAGCCTGGAATCCAGCCGAACTCCCAGGTATTTTACCGCCTTTTTCGTTTGAAAAGTCTCTGAGATCGTGTTTATCGGTATCTCTAACGGTATATGCTTCTTTGTAAGAATGAGTAGCTCCGTCTTTTCAGATGCCAGCTTGAGCCCGTGATTTGCCATCCACGCCTGCGTTCGTATCATGACCTGGTTCAGCTTCCGTTGAGCGTCTTCGATGTTTCTCGCTGTGATAACTGCTGCGATGTCGTCCGCGTAGCCGACCAGATAGGTGTCGTCCGGCATCTCAATGCGTAGTACTTCGTCGTAGCAAACGTTCCAAAGGTCTGGGCCAAGGATGGAGCCTTGCGCCGCACCTGATGATATTTCCATACGACGAGGGCCACTGCTGGTGTCGTAAATTAGCGTTCTGTTATGTAACTAACTACGTATCAGCCTTCTTTGATATTCTGGAATCCGGAATTTGTTTTCAAGGGCGTCGATCATATCTACCCACCTAGCACTGTTGAATGCGTTTTTAACATCTAATGTTGCCAGTAATACTATTTTCCTGCTGAAATGGCTCTGCGCAGATTGTACACTTTTTATTACGTCGGTTATAGCATCGACTGTAGACCTTCCTGGGCGGAATCCGTACTGTTTGTTTGAAAGACCACCAGAGTTTTCTATCGCCTGGGATAGCCGCGGCTTTATCAGCTTTTCCAACAGTTTTCCTGCTGTGTCCAACATACAAAGTGGGCGGTATGAAGATGGTGCCTCTGGGTCGCCTTTGCCCTTGCCAATAAGAACCAGGTATTGTGTTTTCCAGACTTCTGGAAAAAGTCCATCCGTCAAACAAGCATTATACACTCTAAGAAGCAACTGAGGTCGTTCTCTTGCGAGAATCTGGATTATCTCGGCTGGAATCCCGTCCGGACCCGGTGCCTTTTGGTTCTTCATCGTGCTGGCTGCCCTGGTAAGCTCTTCCTCAGTGAACAGTTCTAATGGGCTGTCATTTGGTTGCCTATTTCTTTCAGTAGGTCTAACTTCGTGTGTTGGGAACAGCATGTTTACGATGTTTTCTATTTTGTCTTCTGGCAAATTTGCCATTGGGGGTTTACCACCAAGTTTCTTCGTGACTAGTTTGTAACCAAGGCCCCATGGATCATTATTGATGTCGCTACGAAGTTCCTCCCATTTTTCCTTTTTACTTGCGAGTATCGCAGTTTTGAGCAGTTTTTTGGCTTCCTTGTAGTCCTGGGCTTCTACAGCTGCGCTGCCATGTCTCCTTGCTCTTGTGTATCTTCTTCGGCTACGGATGCATAATGTTCTAAGGCAGCTTATTTCATCCGTCCACCAATAGGCAGCTTTCCTTGGTTGCCTTCTACCAATTTTTGGCATTGATGCCTCGCAAGCTTGGGTGATGCAGAGCATCGTGTCTTCTACCATCCTTACAGTGTCATTTGTTTCTCCGTGCGTGATGGCGCCCGCATCAATGGCAGATAAGAAAACATTTTGTCGAAGCTTTGTTAGGTTCCATTTTCGTGTACCTCTTCTTCTGTGGCCAGTGTCAGCGTCATCGTTTGGTCTTATGTGGTATGTCAAATATTGGTGGTCACTGCCGGTGTAATCCTCCAGAACTTTCCATTGCTGCAACTTATTGGCTATTCTCTCAGATATGAATGTGATGTCTGGGACTGTACCCTCACAGCCTGGCCTCCTGAATGTTGGTGTTGAGCCCGTGTTTACGACTATAAGGCCTAATCTAGCCACCATATCCAATATTCGCCTTCCTCTGGAGTTTGTGCTAGGCATACCCCATTCTGTTGCCCTGGAGTTAAAATCCCCTGCAATGATAAAATTTCCTCCGATGCGGCGCGCTGTATCTTCGATGTTGTCGAGTTTGGTCTGAAATTCTTGAATAGAGTCGTTTGGTGAGAGGTAACAGCTCATAACGGTGTAATTTCTGCTACTAATCCAGACGAAACATTCGCACCTTCCGTTTCCTGTGCTCTGGAACTTTTCGCTGTTCTTGATCCATATCGCTGCCGTTTTTGTCGTATCTTCAATCCAAATTCCGTTTTTGGTCTTATATTGTTCGCTAATGATCGCTACGTCTGCTTCATGCTCGATCATTACTTGTGCCAGCAATGCGTCCGCGGTCGCGCTTCGATGTAGATTTGCTTGAAGGAACTTTGTCATCTTTGGGCTGATTTTTTGGAAGCCAAGCACCTCCTCGTTCCCGGTAGATGATCCGTCGATTTAGAACCCTCATCCGAGCAGATGCAGCATCTCGGTTGACTTGTGCAGTCCTTCATCTTGTGGCCTTGGATTCCACATCGGATACACAGACCCTGTCCTTTTCTATCAGGTCCTTTACAATTAAATTGTGTGTGACCTAGCCCAAAACATCTGAAACAGCGTTTTTCCTCACTCAGTAGCTTAACTCGGCAGTATGTCCAACCGATCTTTATGCGCTGCTTTCCTGCGATGGTGTTTGCCGCCTCTACTGTCAGGGTGGTGAACGCTCGGCGTTGTTCTCGGCTGTTTGTGTTGGAAATTTTTACTATGACTTCCTCATTTTCATTTTGGGTTTCTTTTTTGACGGCTGAAACAACCTCATCTACGCTAGTGAGAGTGTCCAAGTCTCTGATCTCTACTGTTGCCTTTGCCTTTAATTCGATCACGGTTGCAGCTTCTTTCAAAGATCCCTTTACAGCTTCACGGAACTGTTCCTTTCTTCCGCCTTCTGCTAGTTCCAAAAGAATAGCCCCATCTCTTGTCTTACGTATCGAGTTGATTTTCACGTCTGACTCTTCCGGTTTCACCGATTGCTTAAGGTTTTTAAGCACATCAGCAAAACTGCTACCAGCCGCCGGTCTTACCAGTACAGCTTCTGGTCGTTTTCGCGCTGCCTTTTCTCTTCCTTGGTAGAGGTGAGGTGAGGTGAGGTGAGGTGAGGTGAGGTGAGGTGAGGTGAGGTGAGGTGAGGTGAGGTGAGGTGAGGTGAGGTGATTAGTGAAACTAAATAAGATCATAATCAATTAACAAAAACATTTTGTTATTAATAGGTCGGCAAAATTCTTCTAAGATTAAAATTTGGTGCTAACGGTCGAATTTCGACCTCAGGCGATACTAGTAATCATAAATATATGGCAACTGTGCTGGAATTTTGAAGAAGCGTTCTAAAGTAACGTGAGGCCGTTTATCAGTGCTAGGCCGAAATATTAAAAAAGAAATACATAATAAAAAAATAAAAACACTGATGAAACAACAGGGAATGAAAAGAAAACTCTGGTTTTAGCGTCTGCGACACTATGATAACAGTTTGAAATGATTTGACAGTAATAATTTGAAAAAAAAAAAAAAAATGTACTGATACATGAGGCCCTTTACCGCGCTAGGCCCCGTTCAACCACACGACCATAAAACCGGCTCTGATTTTGAAACAGAATTTCTGTCAAACACTGTCATGCCACCTGTTGGGAAACTGCAGAATTATAAAAGGTTAAACTTATGCGTTTTATTCACTTTTAGGTTCAACCAAAGCGAATACAACGCGGCTATTCTTATAACTCTCCATAAAATATAAATTTGCACCAATTTCTTTTGTTTCTAAAACGAGTATACTATATTAATATTTTATAGCTGCATAAATCAATATTAATTACACTAGCTTACAGCCAAAATTAATTTTGAACACGATTCATTTTATATGTAAAATCGAGTGCTGATTCCAAAAATCATATTATTTTTTTTTTCTTTTACGTCGTTTTCGAGATAATTGTTAGTTTCGGCGAAATGTGTAAATTGATTTCTAAAAAAATACCTATTATTTTTTTTTCGAAAAAACGAAAATCAAAATCAACTGCAAATTTATATAAGAAAAAAAAAAATTTAAAAACATTTTGTCCTTTTATTGTCTATGTAATTATGAAAAATTTAAGTGACTATTTAAGAAAATCGATGAAAAAATGGAAAAGTTATATAAAATTGAACGGAAAATTTCCGAATTGCAATATTGCCTGTTCTTCCATTTTTTAATTTTATTTGTCATAATCTGTATATTATATATAATGTTCAGAAAGTTTTTAATTATTTGTAAACTAGTGTAATTGGCGTAACGTACTAATTATTTTGCTTGTAAGCCGACGATATATTACGCATATTTCATTTGTATCTACTTTCCGGTTCTAATTACGATTTCAATTGTGGGAAAGAAATGAATGTTTTTGAGTTCGCATGTTTCTTATTTTGCATTTTCGATCGTTAGACTTTATTTTTTATTTTTGATCGCATTTCGATATCTAGCATAAGTTTCAGCGCAATTTCTAACCAATTTGAAATATAAACGGTCTGAATTTCATTGCTTTTATTACACTGTAGGTAAATTTTCAACTTTTGAAAAACACACAAAAACGCTGAGACACCCCAACTTAATTTTTGGTCGCAGAACGCGGTGGCATACTCAGTTTTGTTTTCGATTGTTCTAAATAGAATCCCGAATAAATATTTGCGTAAAATGTGGCTAAGTTGGAAATATTTATTCGTTATTCTGATCACTAAACACAATTTGAAACTGACTTAGGCAGCTCTGAACTGACCGAACTATTAACACTGGGTGCACATCGAGATATGATGAAACAGATGTGGAGCTCAAGGACCGGAAGAAAAATATGGTGATTGCATTTATGACCTTCAAATGCAGATAAAAAATGCCAGAACATGCTGAACTATAACTTTGCTCAGCAAAGCTGATCAAGACAACATCATCATTCAGGATTATATAGTGTTATTTTAAGAAATTTTTAGATCATAAAAAAATTTTCAAATTGAGATGATTTTAAGTAATTCGTCAAAGTTTCTATTTAATATTTGATGGAGATGAGTGAGTCTTTAAAAAATGCCAATCAGATGAGATGTCAACAATTCAGTTAATACAAACTGTACCCACATATTTTATTAATTAAAAAGGTATTTTAGAAAATTGATAAAAACTCTGTATTTTGCCAACGTACATTTTTTGTCTTTTTACATCTTCCACAACATATGACAAAGTCACTCAATTAAGGGGTTGTGAACCCTTTTATTTCCAGCATAAATTTAGAGAAAACGTTACAAACAATTGATAGCCCAAACAAGAAAAGTCTTAGGACTGTTTTGTAGGAAAATCCTTAAGCCACAAAACTTAAATTTTCTGTTAAAAGAAAAATTGGTAAAAAATAATTAAATCGTAGCGACTCTTTTTACCCCTTGTGGTAACTTCAACCCTCCTTGATGGGAGTAATGTAAAGGATTGTACGTGAGACACAAATGACATACAAAAAAATGTTTTTTTTTGTAATAATTTATCGACTTGTGTTTTGGTCAATAGTTTTTGAAACATAATTTTTTGGTTTCCTTTGTATCTGTTATTTTTTCTTTATTTTTAGTGCTGAAGGTCGCGCCAACGATTTTTCGTTGAGTAATTAGCTCCTTGATCTAGTCATTTAATAAGGTCAATTTTGACTTCATCGCATCAATTGGTGCAATAACTTTTTTTACTTAAATGACACTTAAACAGATGGAAGTATACCCTACCTACTTTTTGAATCCATTTTCGGCCTTTTTTTATCGATTGGTGTCAGAAATGTTTGGCCTTTAAATGAAGGCATATTGCCTCACCTTTTAAAGTACGTTTTCACTTTTGACCTGAGATTTTTTATTGTTCAATGTGATTTCAAAAGCAAAATGCAGTTAGGACACTTAAGCTCGAGAAATCTGCAGTTAGGACATAGTGGATAGGTAGCCAAAATTAAATAGCACTATACGAAAAAGTGTGTTTTCTTTAGTAAGGTGTCAACAAATTTTTGCAACAAATCGAGAAAAATCAGTTACACTCTGAGGAAACGAAATGTGCTTTGTTTAAAAATTTCCTAATACAATATTTATGTCGTATACATAAGTACATTCTTTCATTGAAACAATTCATTTATTATTAATGTTTTGTCTGTATGAATGTATATGTGCATTTCCATGGCGTCGAACGGGACCGTTGAACACATTTAAAGTAAAAAGAAGTCAAAATTAAACGGATTTTTATTTTAACAATAGGCTTAACTTATATCTCTTAACTAGCCCTATAATTGGTGCTAAGGTTGACTTTGGTCAATTTTTCATTTTCAAAATAATTGCAAAAAACCAACGCGTTCGCACGGGACAAAAACAGAATTGATTTTCGCGACCAACAATTCAAACGCCGATTTCAGAAAAACCTGAAGCATTATTTCAATGAAAATAATTTTAGAATGTTGTGCATTGATATCTACTAAAAATGGTTTTAGTTTCACCCAAAACTGGTTTGTACTTTTTTTTAATTTATTTAATTTTAATCACGGTCACATGGGACATTTTTTTCCATCATGCTATTTATTTTGTTTCTATTGCTCTTTTATGAAATTATGTATAAATAAGCTGAGTAAAAATGTTTTTAAATCAACAAAAGTATTCAATGTATTTATTTTCACATAATAACAACAAATTTAACAAAAGTATGTATGTACGAGTAGTATGAATAAAATATTGTGTAGTATTAAATATAATAATGAAAAATAAATTCAAGTTAAAAAAGTGTCAGGAAATACTGCCTATTCACAAAATTTTTTCAGAATACCCCACCTAGCTGCTTTTACTTCTTGACCATCGCAACAAAAGAAGTGCAACCGTTTCAATCCGATCAGATGGCATATTATACATTTTAACCCCTTTTATGTAATCTTGTGCATATTGATAAAATGAAAATCATATCACCATGTCCTTCAATTAACGCTTTCCACTTTTGCGTAGCATTGCGCATTCTTTCCTTGTTTTTTAATTTTTGTTTTGTAATTTTAGTTCATCTTCCTTCAACTTTTCTCTCCACCGTTTGTGCTTATCTAGATTTAAATAATTTAAAAGTATGTTTATGTTTATGTAAAAATAATTTTAAAATTTTTAAATTTCACACTTACGGTGTCGCATGGGACAAACTTGATATAAAGTACCAAGATCACAAATCTTTTTATTTTTCAGCAAGGTTTTTTTTATTTCAATTGTATAAAAAATCTCGGCTTGCACTTTCTGCATATGGGTCAGAATACGCGAAACCGACATGTCTGAAATGTTTTTCAAAGTTTTTTATATAAATCAGTAGCTGCAAGTGGTAGAAATTAGTGTATAGAAAAATTTTTTAAAAAATTGTTGTTGCAATAATTATCGCCAGTCAAAGTTTTCATTAACCTTTTTTTTTAAATGCTATACGTTTTGAACTGCTTGACTGATCGAGCCGAAATTTTTTAATTTCTGTAGATAATAAGTTGAACTTATGTATTAAAAAAAAAAGTTGCAAAAATTTTGCATTTTTGTTGTTAATTAGCAATTTTTCTATCAACAATTGAATTTTAATAACTTGCTCCGCCTCGAAAAAATCTGAAAAAAATTACAGAGATGCATTTAACCCTTCCAAACTAGAATTCGTCAAAAAAATCGTGGAGCCTCAATTAGTTTTTACGGTATAAATATTATAGTGGTACCGGGCGGACGAAAAATGCATAAAAATTTTGTTGTTTTTCAAAAAAATCAATAACACTAGTTTACAAGAAAAAGAATCGGGTTTCTCATAGACTTTTTTTCATGTATTTTGGGGCGTAGTTTCCAAAAATGGCAACCATTTTTTTTTGCTTAAGAATCGTTTTCGAGATATCCCCAAAAAACCCATTTTTCGGCACCTTTTTCATTTATTTGGCTATATCTCGATTAATTTTTTATCGACTCAAAAACGGTTTTCAGCACTCCAAAGATATTTTTATTCCTTTTCTAATGATATGCTGTTTCCTTGAATCGAATAAGGTTTGATGAAGTTACAAGTGCTCAAAGTTCACAAAAACTGACTTTTTTAAAAATCACTAAATTTCAACTGCTCCATTTGAATGAAAATTTTTTTTTTTTTCATATTTTCAGAATTAAAAATGAAAGACTATTCTTTTGCAATTATTTTAAGTATAATTTTCCGTATATCGGACAAAAAATGTAGAAGTTATTCGAGAAAACAGTGAAAAACTTGCAATAAAATTTAGCGAAAATACATATGTATGTTTTTTATATAATTTTATTGCAAGTTTTTCACTGTTTTCTCGAATACCTTCTACATTTTTTGTCCGATATCCGCAAAATTATACTTAAAATAATTGCAAAAGAATAACCTTTAATTTTTAATTCTAAAAATATGGAAAAAAAAAATTTTTTCATTCAAATGGAGCAGTTGAAATTTAGTGATTTTTAAAAAAGTCAGTTTTTTTGAACTTTGAGCGCTTGTAACTTCATCAAATCTTATTCAATTCAAGGAAACAGCATACCGTTAGAAAGGGAGTAAAAATATCTTTAGAAAGCTGAAAAACGTTTTTGAGTCGAAAAAAAATTTGTCGAGATATAGCCAAATATATGAAAAAGGTGCCGAAAAAGGGGTTTTTTGGGGATATCTCGAAAACGATTCTTAAGAAAAAAAAAAATGGTTGCCATTTTTGGAAACTACGCCCCAAAATACATGGAAAAAAGGTTATGAGAAACCTGATCCTTTTTCTTGTAAACTAGTGTTATTGATTTTTTTGAAAAACAACAAAATTTTTATGAATTTTTCGTCCGCCCGGTACCACTATAATATTTATACCGTTAAAACTAATTGAGGCTCCACGATTTTTTTGACGAATTCTAGTTTGGAAGGGTTCAGTGCATCTCTTTAATTTTTTTCAGATTTTTTCGAGGCGGAGCAAGTCATTAAAATTCAATTGTTGATAGAAAAATGGCTAATTAACAACAAAAATGCAAAATTTTTGCAACTCTTTTTTTTTTTGATACATAAGCTCAACTTATTATCTACAGAAATTAAGAAATTTCGTCACAATCAGTCAAGCAGTTCAAAACTTATAGCACTTTAAAAAAAAGGTTAATGAAAACTTTGACTGGCAATAATTATTGCAACAACAATTTTTTTTAAAAAATTTTTCCGTACACTAATTTCTACCACTTGCAGCTACTGATTTATATAAAAAACTTTGAAAAACATTTCAGACATGTCGGTTTCGCGTATTCTGACCCATATACTTTCGACGCACTGATGACAAGTGTTGTTTTTTAAGGTCGCGCGAGACATCGAAAGAGCAAAAACTTAAACTTATTTACAATTGCATGGTTTATGCATTCTTTTTTAAATCTTTATACCCTTAGAAAGATTTTAGAGAGCAAAATTGCCGTACTAAGCGAAAACGACGTATCTCAAAAAACTTCGTTTCGAGATAATTGATATTTTGTAAATGTCGTTTTATTCTTACTTTCTCTACGAATTTTTTAACTTATTTATGGCAACTTAAATATCATTTTAAGGTTATTTATTTATGACCTACTCAAAAAATCGAAATTCTCTGCGTTTATACGCTTTTCATGAGATACGTCTTTTTCGCTTAGTATTTATGGCTTTAAAAATGTAGATACGTCTTTTTACTTTAATCTTGCCATATAAACTTTCATACAAAATATATAATATTTTCTATCTTATAAAATACAGATAATATTAAATAAAAACTAAAATCAAATTATGTTTTTAGAAACTATACTATATATACTAAAATAAAGATTTAAAAAATTAAGCATACATGATTGTTACTTATGAAATCTCAAGCCTTAAAAGAAGGGAGTTTTCTCCAAATGAACATGGTTTTTTCGTTCTTTTCGAAACGAAAACAAACAAGTAATGACAAGAACTTGCAACCAGTGCTGCCACTTTGGATAAAATTTTTGTAGCAAAACGGCGAGCAGCGTGGCAAAAGTCAATAACTATCGTTTATTGAACAGTAAACTAAACATAAACTTTTTTATTATACGAAAATATCACATTGAAATTCAGAATGGTGCAACAGTACATAACATAAATGTGATTAACAAATTACAATTCACATAAATAAGAATAAATATAAAGCCCAATTTCCATGTGATCTTATCTTATCTTATCTTATCAAATATCAGGGAGGACATCACATGCTATGAAGATAGCAAATGTATTCTATTCACTCTCGCATTCTCCAAGCGCATTAGGTTCTGTTCGCATGCTTTTTCTTTCTTACAAAAATTTGATTTGATATCAATGATATGGGATAAGATAAGATAAGATCACATGGAAATTGGGCTTAATAGTTCATAAACATATTATATAATTCATCTCATTATAATCTATTTAAGGCATCCATAAATTGTCCTTATTTGAGATCAAACATTTTGCAGCCATTATAATATCTATGGTATCTATTTTGTAGAAGTTACTTTTTTTATTTTTTATTAAATTGAGGTCTGAAAAAATTCGCTCTGCAGATGCACTGCTGGGTGGCAAAGCAAGCAATTTTTTTGAAAAGTAACTGGCAATAGAAATCATGAAAACTTTGTTTAGTTCACAATTCAGCTAGTGCTGATACAGAGTTGCCAATAAATTGGAAAATGTGTTTAATTAAAAAATTGCAGGAGAGAAAGTAAGAAAAATTATATGAATAATATAAAGTTATATGGAAATGGGTAAAATGTAGCAAAAGTGATACATTTGATGAGAGTGGGTAGCAAAGTCGCAAATGTGTTATTTTTTGCTTTATTGTAGCAAATTTGCTACGATAGTAGCAAAGTGGCAGCGCTGCTTGCAACGACAATGACAACGTGATCCAGTCAAGGAAGCTTTGCGTTTAATTCCCGATATTTTTTTAATTTTTTTATTCGTATACGAATATAATAATATTTTTCCTTCGTATTTTTGAGATACGTCTAATTCGCTTAGTATGTTGTGATAAAATTGAGATAGAGGAAATTTTCTTAGTACATTTTTTATATGATTGAACTAAGATAGGGGCATTTGGAACATTTCATTAGACGCGTAATTTCTTAAGCTAACTGGTGCCATAGCAATCTCGGATATTTTTTTTTTTTTTGAGATACGTCTTTTTCGCTTAGTACGGCAGAAAAGTCAATGCATAATGTCTCTTATTAAGATCTTTTATCAAAACAAAACGTGCAATATAAATATCCAAATAAGAAAAGTTTCGCTTGCGCGACTGTGCATTCGAATATCTCAAAATGCGTTATAAATCAAAGTAAAATTTGTTTACATGAGTTAAATTTGATTATTTCCTTATGAAAATATTTTAAAGCAAAGTGTTTTCAAGAACTTTTATTTTTTTTTTGTCTCGGTGTACCTTTCGGTGGAAATTTTTTATTTATAATTATTTGTCTACAACTTTTCTGTGAAAATTGCATTCATAATTAATTTAAGCCCTTAAGCAGAAAAAATTTGAATTTGCATATTTCGTTTTTTTTTAACAAAATACTAATGTGTTTAAGTAAGCAGTCGTGCATTAAGGTTTTTATGTTATTAAAACAATGTTTTTTTTAGATAACGCCTATAGTTTGAATAATTATGGAAGATCCACAATTAAATGAAATTAAGCTCGTTATCTTTATTTATCTCCCTAATTTTTTTTAATTTTCCATTTTTTTATTGGCTCCTAGAATCCTAGAATCAAAATCTACAGCGCCCAAGTACCGATTTAAACACAAAACTTTTTAAATCAATTTTTACCAAGAAACTTTGGTGAATATGTGTAGTATTTTGAAACTTCAAACACGTTTTTCTCGAAACCATGTTTTCAAAATCGGCGGGCAGCATAGCGATTAATTAATAAGAAAAAAAGTTATAAGCAATTTAAGTCGATTTTTTTCGTCGAAAATACGATTTTTTTTTTTTTTTAAAACCTTTGTCATTTCGCGAAAAAAAATTCGAAAAATATAATCATGTGTACTTCAACAGCAAAACTCATGTAGATAAGGAAAATTTTTTTTGTTTTTGTTATAGGTGGAGTTGGACGAGTTGGTTTGTATACCTTTAATCTCAAATGTTCTTTAAAAAAAATAATTGAAACAGCCTTGTTTTTTATAGCATAAGGGAGATATAACCCCTTAAGTATAACGAATTTCCATTTTAACGAACAGTTTTCAAATTGCACTTTTTTCCATTGATGTCTCGAAAATTTTCACTTTTCTAAATAATGAACGCTGTTTAATTCAACTGTTTAATGCATATATTACAACGCAAATGCACTGAAAAAAGTACAAATGTACCGAAAAATCCATCACTATTTGTGACTATCAACGGATCATTTGATGACTCTAACAGCATTTTATAGCAAATTTGTGATCTATTGGAAAATTTAAATATTTTGTCCGAAAAATTTTTCTCCACAATTTATAGTCTTTACGTTAGTGATAAAAACAGTTTTGGTGAAATATAGTAAGAATCACACTGACTAAAAAATTTTTAAAAACATTTTTTCTAAAAGATTTTTAAACAATTTTTTTTCTTTCTTTTTATAAGTGTTTCCTTTAAAGAAAAATTTGTTACAACGGTTCAGGCTTCATTCCACACTGGCTTCGCTAGCCACAGTAACTCTACATAAAGTTAGGGTGCGGATAGTGCTTCACCTATAGATACAATAATTCAAAAACGCTCATAGTGGCGCCCGCACACTGCCTGTTGTAATAAAACTCCCACCTACATTTGGCGCACTCTCTACTGTAGAAAATTAGGTCCATGTATCAAGTCCCACGACTTGTTATAAGTATTAAGAATAGTAATATAAGGGTTTTTTCTTGTATGGAGGGAGCCAAGTTCCATTATCCAACCCCGTTCACATTTAAAGAATTGCTTCGGACAAACAGTTTACATTAATAGTCTCACTACTGTACCTACCATAGATGCCAAGATATAGCGTTTTCGGTTTCATGAGGTGCCTTCAATATAAATCCTAGCATCAAATTTCAAAAAGTCTGCTACCATAGGTGCTAAGATATTTCGTTTTAAGTATTTTTATATTATTAAAAGTCCGGCGATATGTATAAATTGATAAAAAAAAATTGTGGTATGTTTTATAAAATTTTATTTAGACGAAAGCGTCTATAAATGGTGTAACACTGCTGAAAAAAGCACCGCACGATTTGAGGTGGATTCAGACCTGGGTGAAATTGAAACTAGTTTTAAGCCTAATAGATATATCAGCTAATCCTTTTGTCTCTGAAACATATGTATTTCGTTTTTATAATGGAATATCTTACATTTGATTGAACTATAAACATATACCGAATTCGAATCTCCTTCAGATTGTAAAAGCATACATCTTAAAAACATGAAGTATACTTTCCCGAAGGTTATTGGTGCGCTGAATTCGATTTTGGTATCAGAATTCCTCTATTACATAAAGTTTTTGATAAGCCGGTTTTTTGATATATTCCGCAGTGTAGCTATTACACCTTGAATTATATTTTCCTCCACAAAACTCATTGAATTTTACATTTTTCGGATATCTTATATCTTTTCGATGAAACCGTGCGTTGATAGCTATCAAAAATTCACTTATTGTATGCAACATGAAAACTTTTAATTGTTTATGCTAGGACTAGATTTAGTATAGTAGCATTGGTGTTAAAATATTTCAGATACGAATAATTTTATTGTTATTTGTTTATTTAAATTTTTCAAAAATATAGTTCTTATCAACAAAAATTAGGCTATTTACACTTATAGGTAGTGTTACAGTATTACTATAAATATTATCTTATGATTTTCTTTGATACATTGCTTCTTGGACAATTCGTAGCTGTAGCAATAAAACTTGAACTGATAACAACATGGTTCTATAATGAGGTTAAATAGATATTTCAAAACTAGCAATCTCCTTTCTTGTTACAAAAATTTGTTAAACAGTGATTTTATAAAATGGATTCATCATCGTTGTTGTTATTGGACATAGAGTCCGAGAGACAGCGTAAACACTAAAAGACTCATCAATTTGGAACTCCAAAGAATTTTTCATGGTTATCGATTCAACGATTTTGTTTTTTGTTTTGCTGTAAGTTTTGAGCATTTCTAACATATCGTGTTTATTGCAAAGAAAAAATTGTGAAATTTAAATTTTGGTTATTACAAACTTCAATTAGATCAAAACCGTTTCTCAAGATTTATTTACATTTTAAAAGATATGTATGTATGTATCTTAAAAATTGTTATTATTTGCTTGTTAGTGCCTGCTATCAATCACGCTGTCAAATTAGCAATTTTAACTTTAACTCTTTCAATGAAATTCGAAACTTTTAATTAAATTAAGTTTTCCGGAAAACTCATTTGCATCGATAAATCTTGACTTTTCTTATTCCGCCAGAGCAGCTTGCGTTAAAGAGCCGAAACGTTGCTGTTTGACCCTATAGCGCAACTGTTAAATAGCATTTTGACACGCGCATCAAAAACATCCGCATTAATCAAAACAAATTAAAGAAAAATTATAAATAAATTGAATATAAACCATGGCCACAGGCCAGCAGTAGCAATGAAAGCACCAAAGTAGTCAAATTCTAAGCAAACTTGCGGCTTAGGGGTGTGAGCGCGGCAAAAAAATATGAATATTGTGTGCTCGAACTCTTAAACATTCGACAGGCTGTAAGTAAATGATGAGCTTGATATTTTGTTACTGATGAAGTTGCGGAAAATTTATGGAAACTCGTGACACAATTAGTTTTAATTGTACAGTCTTAGGGTCTGAACACTTTACGCGTGTGATATTAGGGTGGACGTACTTTCCAAGACTAAGTAG